>OX422217.1:32754772-35294772 GCA_949130495.1 Sambucus nigra
CCCGCGGCTGTGGGGTCGGTTCCTACGAGTTACGTTGGTCCCGTGGGAGGTGTTGGTGCCACCCACGGGGCCGTTCGGGGGCTGTTTCAAGTTTTCACCCTCTAACGCCATGTTTTTAAGCCTAAGTCTTAAAATATGCCAATTACCGTATTACTCTCAAACCGGGAGACCCGCGACTGCGAGTTCAGTTCCTACGAGTTACGTTGGTCCCGTGGGAGGTGTTGGTGCCACCCACAGGGCCGTTCGGGGTATGTTTCGAGTTTTCACCCTCTAACGCCATGTTTTGCTTAAGTCTAGAAATACACAAATTACCGTCGTATTATAAAACCGAGAGACCCGCGGCTGCGAGGTCAGTTCCTACGAGTTACGTTGGTCCCGTGGGAGGTGTTGGTGCCACCCACGGGGCCGTTCGGGGGCTGTTTCGAGTTTTCACCCTCTAAAGCCCCATTTTGCTTAAGTGTAGAAATTCCCAAATCACCATCGTATTCACATACCGGGAGCTCAGGGGTGCGAGGTCACTTCTTACAAGTTACGTTGGTCCCGTGGGAGGTGTTGGTGCCACCCACGGGGCCGTTCGGGGGCTGTTTCGAGTTTTCATCCTTTAACGCCATGTTTTTAAGCCTAAGTCTTCAAATATGCAAATTACTGTATTACTCTCAAACCGGGAGACCCGCGGCTGCGATGTCAGTTCCTACGAGTTACGTTGGTCCCGTGGGAGGTGTTGGTGCCACCCACGGGGCCGTTCGGGGGCTGTTTCGAGTTTTGACCCTCTAACGCCATGTTTTACTTAAGTTCAGAAATACGTAAATTACCGACGTATTGTCAAACCGGGAGACCCGCGGCTGCGAGGTTAGTTCCTATGAGTTACGTTGGTCCCGTGGGAGGTGTTGGTGCCACCCACGGGGCCGTTCGGGGCCTATTTCGGGTTTTCACCCTCTAAGGTCATGTTTTCAAGCCTAAGTCTAGAAATAAGCAAATTACCATCGTACTCTCATACCGGGAGACCTGCGGCTGCGGGTTCGGTTCCTACGAGTTACATTGGTCCCGTGGGAGGTGTTGGTGCCACCCACGGGGCCGTTCGAGGGTTGTTTCGAGTTTTCACCCTCTAACGCCTCATTTTGCTTAAGTGTAGAAATTCGCAAATCAACGTCGTATTCTCAAACCGGGAGACCCACGGGTGCGAGGTCACTTCGTACAAGTTACGTTGGTCCCGTGGGAGGTGTTGGTGCCACCCACGGGGTCGTTCGGGGGCTGTTTCGAGTTTTCACCCTGTAACGCCATGTTTTCAAGCCTAAGTCTTCAAATATGCAAATTACCGTATTACTCTCAAACCGGGAGACCCGCGGCTGCGAGGTCAGTTCCTACGAGTTACGTTGGTCCCGTGGGAGGTGTTGGCGTCACCCACGGGGCCGTTCGGGGGTTGTGTCGCGTTTTCACCCTCTAACGCCATGTTTTGCTTAAGTGTAAAAATACGCAAATTACCAACGTACTCTCGAACCGGGAGACCCGGGGCAGCGGGGTCGGTTCCAACGAGTTACGTTGGTCCCGTGGGAGGTGTTGGTGCCACCCACGGGGCCGTTCGGGGGCTGTTTCGAGTTTCACCCTCTAACGACATGTTTTGCTTAAGTGTAGAAATACGCAAATTAGCGTCGTTATCTCAAACCGGGTGACCCGGGGCTGAGAGGTCAGTTCCTATGAGTTACTTTGGTCCCGTGGGAGGTGTTGGTGCCACCCACGGGGCTGTTCGGGGGATGTTTCGAGTTTTCAACCCTCTAACGCCATATTTTGCTTAAGTGTAAAAATACGTAAATTACCGACGTATTGTCAAACCGGGAGATCCGCGGCTGCGAGGTCAGTTCCTACGAGTTAAGTTGGTCCCGTGGGAGGTGTTGGTGCCACCCACGGGGCCGTTCGGGGCCTGTTTCGAGTTTTCACCATCTAACGTCATGTTTTCAAGCCTAAGTCTTGAAATAAGCAAATTACCATCGTACTCTCAAACCGGGAGACCTGCGGCTGCGGGTTCGGTTCCTACGAGTTACGTTGGTCCCGTGGGAGGTGTTGGTGCCACCCACGAGGCCGTTTGGGGGCTGTTTCGAGGTTTCACCCTCTAACGCCTTGTTTTGCTTAAGTGTAAAAATACACAAATTACCGTCGTATTCTCAAACCGGGAGATCCGCGGCTGTGAGGTCGGTTCCTACGAGTTACGTTGGTCCCGTGGGAGTTGTTGGTGCCACCCATAGGGCCGTTCGGGGGTTGTTTCGAGTTTTGACCCTTTAACGTCATGTTTTTAAGCCTAAGTCTATAAATAAGCAAATTACCAACGTACTCTCAAACCAGGTGACCCGGGGATGCGGGGTCGGTTCCAACGAGGTACGTTGGTCCCGTTGGAGGTGTTGGTGCCACCCACGGGGGCGTTCGGGGGCTGTTTGGAGTTTCACCATCTAACGCAATGTTTTGCTTAAGTGTAGAAATTCGCAAATTAGCGTCGTTATCTCAAACCGGGAGACCCGGGGCTGAGAGGTCAGTTCCTATGAGTTACTTTGGTCCCGTGGGAGGTGTTGGTGCCACCCACGGGGCTGTTCGGGGGATGTTTCGAGTTTTCACCCTCTAACGCCATGTTTTGCTTATGTGTAAAAATACGTAAATTATCGACGTATTGTCTAACCGTGAGACCCGCGGCTGCGAGGTCAGTTCCTACGAGTTAAGTTGGTCCCGTGGGAGGTGTTGGTACCACCCACGGGACCGTTCGGGGCCTGTTTCGAGTTTTCACCATCTAACGTCATGTTTTCAAGCCTAAGTCTAGAAATAAGCAAATTACCATCGTACTCTCAAACCGGGAGACTTGCGGCTGCGGGTTCGGTTCCTACAAGTTACGATGGTCCCGTGGGAGGTGTTGGTGCCACCCACGGGGCCGTTCGGGGGCTGTTTTGATTTTTCACCCTCTAACGCCATGTTTTGCTTAAGTGTAAAAATACACAAATTACCATCGTATTCTCAAACCGGGAGACCCACGGCTGCGAGGTCAGTTCCTACGAGTTACGTTGGTCCCGTGGGAGTTGTTGGTGCTACCCACAGGGTCGTTCGGGGGTTGTTTCGAGTTTTGACCCTTTAACGTCATGTTTTTAAGCCTAAGTCTATAAATAAGCAAATTACCAACGTACTCTCAAACCGGGTGACCCGGGGCTGCGGGGTCGGTTCCTAAGAGTTACGTTGGTCCCTTGGGAGGTGTTGGTGCCACCCACGGGGCCGTTCGAGGGCTGTTTCGAGTTTTCACCCTCTAACGCCATGTTTTGCTTAAGTCTAGAAATACGCAAATTACCTTCGTATTCACAAACCGGGAGACCCGTGGCTGCGAGGTCAGTTCCTACGAGTTACGTTGGTCCCGTGGGAGGTGTTGGTTCCACCCACGGGGCCGTTCGGGGGCTGTTTCGAGTTTCCACCCTCTAACGCCACGTTTTTCTTAAGTGTAGAAATTCGCAAATCACCGTCGTATTCTCAAACCGGGAGACCCGCGGCTATGAAGTCAGTTCCTACGAGTTACGTTGGTCCCGTGGGAGGTGTTGGTGCTATCCACGGGGCCGTTCGGGGGCTGTTTCGAGTTTTCACCCTCTAACTCCATGTTTTTAAGCCTAAGTCTAGAAATAAGCAAATTACCATCGTACTCTCAAACCGGGAGACCCGCGGCTACGGGGTCGGTTCCTACGAGTTACGTTGGTCCCGTGGGAGGTGTTGGTGCCACCCACGGGGCCGTTCGGGGGCTGTTTAGAGTTTTCACCCTCTAACGCCATGTTTTTAAGCCTAAGTCCTGAAATATGCAAATTTACCGTATTACTCTCAAACCGGGAGACCCGCGGCACCGAGGATAGTTCCTATGAGTTATTTGTCCCGTGGGAGGTATTGGTGCCACCCACGGGGCCGTTCGGGGGCTGTTTCGAGTTTTCACCCTCTAACGCCATGTTTTGCTTAAGTGTAGAAATACGTAAATTACCGTCGTATTCTCAAACCGAGAGACACGCGGCTGCGAGGTCAGTTCCTACGAGTTACGTTGGTCCCGTGGGAGGTGTTGGTGCCACCCACGGGGCCGTTCAGGGGATGTTTCGAGTTTTCACCCTCTAACGTCATGTTTTTAAGCCTAAGTCTAGAAATAAGAAAATTACCATCGTACTCTCAAATCGGGAGACCCGCAGCTACGGGGTCGGTTCCTACGAGTTACGTTGGTCCCGTGGGAAGTGTTGGTGCCACCCACGGGGCCGTTCGGGGGCTGTTTTGAGTTTTCACCCTCTAACGCCATGTTTTTATGCCTAAGTCTTGAAGTATGCAAATTACCGTATTACTATCAAACCGGGAGACCCGCGGCTACGAGGTATGTTCCTACGAGTTACGTTGGTCCCGTGGGAGGTGTTGGTGCCACCCTCGGGGCCGTTCGGGGGATGTTTCGAGTTGTCACCCACTAACGCCATGTTTTGCCTAAGTGTAGAAATACGAAAATTACCGTCGTATTTTCAAACCGGGAGATCCAGGGTTGCGAGGGAAGTTCCTACGAGTTACGTTGGTCCCGTGGGAGGTGTTGGTGCCAACCACGGGGCCGTTCGGGGGCTGTTTCGAGTTTTCACCCTCTAACGCCACGTTTTCCTTAAGTGTAGAATTTCGCAAATCACTATCGTATTCTCAAACCGGGAGACCCGCGGCTGCGAGGTCAGTTCCTACCAGTTACGTTGGTCCCGTGGGAGGTGTTGGTGCCACCCAAGGGGCCATTCGGGGGATGTTTCGAGTTGTCACCCACCAACGCCATGTTTTGCTTAAGTGTATAAATACGCAAATTACCGTCGTATTCTCAAACCGAGAGATCCACGGCTACGAGGGCAGTTCCTATGAGTTACGTTGGTCCCGTGGGAGGTGTTGGTGCCACCCACGGGGCCGTTCGGAGGCTGTTTTGAGTTTTTACCCTCTAACGCCACGTTTTGCTTAAGTGTAAAAATACGCAAATTACCGTTGTATTCTCAGACCGGGAGACCCGCAGCTGCGAGGTCAGTTCCTACGAGTTACGTTGGTCCCGTGGGAGGAGTTAGTGCGACCCACGGGGCCGTTCGGGGGATGTTTCAAGATTTCACCCTCTAACGCCATGTTTTTAAGCCTAAGTCTAGAAATAAGCGAACTACCGTCGTACTCTCAAACCGGGAGACCCGCGGCTACGGGGTCGGTTCCTACGAGTTACGTTGGTCCCGTGGGAGGTGTTGGTGCCACCAACGGGGCCGTTCGGGGGCGGTTTCGAGTTTTCACCCTCTAACGCCATGTTTTTAAGCCTAAGTCTTGAAATATGAAAATTACCGTATTACTCTCAAATCGGGAGACCCGCGGCTGCTAGGTCAGTTCCTACGAGTTATGTTGGTCCCGTGGGAGGTGTTGGTGACCCCACGGGGCCGTTCGGGGGCTTTTTCGAGTTTTCACCCTGTAACCCAGTGTTTAGCTTAAGTGTAAAAATACTCAAATTTTGACGTATTGTCAAACCGGGAGACCCACGGCTACGAGGTCAGTTCCAACGAGCTAAGTTGGTCCCGTGGGAGGTGTTGGTGCCACCCACGGGGCCGTTCGGGGCCTGTTCCGAGTTTTCACCATCTAACGTCATGTTTTCAAGCCTAAGTCTAGAAATAAGCAAATTACCATCGTACTCTCAAACCGGGAGACCTGCGGCTGCGGGTTTGGTTCCTACGAGTTACGTGGGTCCCGTGGGAGGTGTTGGTGCCACCCCCGGGGCCGTTCGGGGGTTGTTTCGAGTTTCACCCTCTAACGCCATGTTTTGCTTAAGTGTAGAAATATGCAAATTAGTGTCGTTATCTCAAACCGGGAGACCCGGGGCTGAGAGGTCAGTTCTTAGGAGTTACTTTGGTCCCGTGGGAGGTGTTGGTGCCACCCACGGGGCTGTTCGGGGGATGTTTCGAGTTTTCACCCTCTAACGCCATATTTTGCTTAAGTGTAAAAATACGTAAATTACCGACGTATTGTCAAACCGGGAGACCCGCGGCTGCCAGGTCAGTTCCTACGAGTTAAGTTGGTCCCGTGGGACGTGTTGGTGCCACCCACGGGGCCGTTTGGGGCCTCTTTCGAGTTTTCACCATCTAACGTCATGTTTTCAAGCCTAAGTCTAGAAATAAGCAAATTACCGTCGTACTCTCAAACCGGGAGACCTGCGGCTACGGATTCGGTTCCTACGAGTTACGTTGGTCCCGTGGGAGGTGTTGGTGCCACCCACGGGGCCGTTCGGGGGCCGGTTCAAGTTTTCACCCTCTAACGTCATGTTTTCAAGCCTAAGTCTAGAAATAAACAAATTACCGTCGTACTCTCAAACCGAGAGACCTGCGGCTGCGGGTTCGGTTCCTACGAGTTACGTTGGTCCCGTGGGAGGTGTTGGTGCAACCCACGGGGCCGTTCGGGGCCTGTTTCGAGTTTTCACCCTCTAACGCCACGTGTGCTTAAGTGTAGAAATTCTCAAATCACCGTCGTATTCTCAAACCGGGAGACCCACGGCTGCGAGGTCACTTCCTACGAGTTACGTTGGTCCCGTGGGAGGTGTTGGTGCCACCCACGGGGCCGTTCGGGGGCTATTTCGAGTTTTCACCCCCTAACGCCACGTTCTGCTTAAGTGTAGAAATTCACAAATCACCATCGTATTCTCAAATTAGGAGACCCGTGGCTGTGAGGTCAGTTACTACGAGTTACGTTGTTCCGTGGGAGGTGTTGGTGCCACCTACGGGTTCGGGGGCTGTTTTGAGTTTTCACCCTCTAACGCCATGTTTTTAAGCCTAAGTCTTTAAATATGCAAATTACCGTATTACTCTCAAACCGGGAGACGCGCGGCTACGAGGTCAGTTCCTATGAGTTACGTTGGTCCCGTGGGAGGTGTTGGTGCCACCCACGGGGCCGTTCGGGGGCTGTTTCGAGTTTTCACCCTCTAACGCCATGTTTTACTTAAGTGTAGAAATACGTAAATTACCGACGTCTTGTCAAACTGGGGAGTCGCGACAGCGAGGTCAGTTCCTACGAGTTACGTTGGTCCCGTGGGAGGTGTTGTTTCCACCCACGGGGCCGTTCGGGGCCTGTTTCGAGTTTTCACCCTCTAACGTCATGTTTTGTTTAAGTGTAGAAATATGCAAATTACCATCGTATTCTCAAACTGGGAGATCCGCGACTGCGAGGTCAGTTCCTACGAGTTACCCTAGGCCCGTGGGAGGTGTTGGTGCCACCCACGGGGCCGTTCGGGGGCTGTTTCGAGTTTTTACCCTCTAACGACATATTTTTAAGCCTAAGTCTAGAAATAAGCAAATTATCGTCGTACTCTCAAACCGGGAAACCCGCGGCTGCGAGGTCGGTTCCTACGAGTTACGTTGGTCCCGTGGGACGTGTTGGTGCCCCCCACGGAGCCGTTCGGGGGTTGTTTCGAGTTTTCACCCTCTAACGCCATGTTTTTAAGCCTATGTCTTGAAATATGCAAATTACCGTATTACTCTCAAACCGGGAGACCCGCGGCTGTGAGGTCAGTTCCTACGAGTTACGTTGGTCCCGTGGGAGGTGTTGGTGCCACCCACAGGGCCGTTCGGGGGATGTTTCGAGTTTTCACCCACTAATGCCATATTTTGCTTGAGTGTAGAATTACGTAAATTATCATCGTATTCTCAAACCGGGAGACCCACGGCTGAGAGGTCAGTTCCTACGAGTTACGTTGGTCCCGTTGGAGGTTTTGGTGCCACCCACGGGGCCGTTCGTGGGTTGTTTCGAGTTTTCACCCTCTAACGCCACGTTTTGCTTAAGTGTAGAAATTCACAAATCACCGTCGTATTCTTAAACTGGGAGACCCGCGGCTGCGAGGTCAGTTCCTACGAGTTACGTTGGACCCGTGGGAGGTGTTGGGGCCACCCACGGGGCCGTTCGGGGGTTGTTTCGAGTTTTCACCCTCTAACGCCATGTTTTTAAGCATAAGTCTAGAAATAAGCAAATTACCGTCGTACTTTCAAACCGGGAGACCCGCGGCTACAGGGTCCATTCCTATGAGTTACGTTGGTCCCGTGGGAGGTGTTGGTGCCACCCACTGGGCCGTTCGGGGGCTGTATCGAGTTTTCACCCTCTAACGTCATGTTTTAAGCTTAAGTCTAGAAATAAGCAAATTATAGTCGTACTCTCAAACCGGGAGACCCGCGGCTGCGGGGTCAGTTCCTCTGAGTTACGTTGGTCCCGTGGGAGGTGTTGGTGCCGCCCACGGGGCCGTTCGGGGGCTGTTTCGACTTTTCACCCTCTAGCGCCATGTTTTTAAGCCTAAGTCTTGAAATATGCAAATTACTGTATTACTCTCAAACTGGGAGACCCGCGGTTGCGAGGTCCCTTCCTACGAGTTACGTTGGTCCCGTGGGAGGTGTTGGTGCCACCCACGGGGCCGTTCGGGGGCTGTTTCGAGATTTCACCCTCTAACGTCATGTTTTTAAGCCCAAGTCTAGAAATAAGCAAATTGTCATCGTACTCTCAAACCGGGAGACCTGCTGCTCCGGGGTCGGTTCCTACGAGGTACATTGGTCCCGTGGGAGGTGTTGGTGCCACCCACGGGGCCGTTCGATGGCTGTTTTGAGTATTCACCCTCTAACGCCATGTTTTGCTTAAGTCTAGAAATATGCAAATTACCTTCGTATTCACAAACCGGGGGACCCTCGACTGCGAGGTCAGTTCCTACGAGTTACGTTGGTCCCGTGGGAGGTGTTGGTGCCACCTACAGGGCCGTTCGGGGGCTGTTTCGAGTTTTCACCCTCTAACGCCACGTTTTTCTTAAGTGTAGAAATTCGCAAATCACCGTCGTATTCTCAAACCGGGAGACCCGCGGTTATGAGGTCAGTTCCTACGAGTTACGTTGGTCCCGTGGGAGGTGTTGGTGCCATCCACGGGGCCGTTCGGGGGCTGTTTCGAGTTTTCACCCTCTAACTCCATGTTTTTAAGCGTAAGTCTAGAAATAAGCAAATTACCATCGTACTCTCAAACCGGGAGACCCGCGGCTACGGGGTCGGTTCCTACGAGTTACGTTGGTCCCGTGGGAGGTGTTGGTGCCACCCACGGGGCCGTTCGGGGGCTGTTTCGAGTTTTCACCCTCTAACGCCATGTTTTTATGCCTAAGTCCTGAAATATGCAAATTACCGTAGTACTCTCAAACCGGGAGACCCGCGGCTGCGAGGTCAGTTCCTACGAGTTACTTGGTCCTGTGGGAGGTATTGGTGCCACCCACGGGGCCGTTCGGGGGCTGTTTTGAGTTTTCACCCTCTAACGCCATGTTTTGCTTAAGTGTAGAAATACATAAATTATCATCGTATTCTCAAACCGGGAGACCCGCGGCTGCGAGGTCAGTTCCTACGAGTTGCGTTGGTCCTGTGGGAGGTGTTGGTGCCACCCACGGGGCCTTTCGGGGGATGTTTCGAGTTTTCACCCTCTAACGTCATGTTTTTAAGCTTAAATCTAGAAATATTCAAATTACCATCGTACTCTCAAATCGGGAGACCCGCAGCAACGGGGTCGGTTCCTACGAGTTACGTTGGTCCCGTGGGAGGTGTTGGTGCCACCCACGGTGCCGTTCGGGGGCTGTTTTGAGTTTTCACCCTCTACCGCCATGTTTTTATGCCTAAGTCTTGAAATATGCAAATTACCGTCGTACTCTCAAATTGGGAGACCCGCGGCTGCGAGGTCAGTTCCTATGAGTTACGTTGGTCCCGTGGGAGGTGTTGGTGCCACCCGCTGGGCCGTTCGGGGGCCGTATCAAGTTTTCACCCTCTAACGTCATGTTTTAAGCTTAAGTCTAGAAATAAGCAAATTATAGTCATACTCTCAAACCGGGAGACCCGCGGCTGCGGGGTCAATTCCTACGAGTTACGTTGGTCCCCTGGGAGGTGTTGGTGCCACCCTCGGGGCCGTTCGGGGGTTGTTTCGAGTTTTCACCCTCTAACGCCATGTTTTTAACCCTAAGTCTTGAAATATGCAAATTACCGTATTACTCTCAAACAGGGAGACCCGCGGCTGCGAGGTCAGTTCCTTCGAGTTACGTTGGTCCCGTGGGAGGTGTTGGTGCCACCCACGGCGCCGTTCGGGGGCTGTTTCGAGTTTTCACCCTCTAACGCCATGTTTTGCTTAAGCCTAAGTCTTGAAATATGCAAATTACTGTATTACTCTCAAACTGGGAGACCCGCGGTTGCGAGGTCAGATCCTACGAGTTACGTTGGTCCCGTGGGAGGTGTTGGTGCCACCCACGGGGCTGTTCGATGGATGTTTCGAGTTTTCACCCTCTAATGCCATGTTTTGCTTGAGTGTAAAAATACGCAAATTACCGTCGTATTCCCAAATCGGGAGACCCGTGGCTATGAGGTCAGTTCCTACATGTTACGTTGGTCCCGTGGGAGGTGTTGGTGCCACCCACGGGGCCGTTCGGCGGCTGTTTCGAGATTTCACCCTCTAACGTCATGTTTTTAACCCTAAGTCTAGAAATAAGCTAATTACCATCGTACTCTCAAACCGGGAGACCTGCTGCTCCGGGGTCAGTTCCTACGAGTTACGTTGGTCCCGTGGGAGGTGTTGGTGCCACCCACGGGGCCGTTCGAGGTCTGTTTCGAGTTTTCACCCTCTAACGCCATGTTTTGCTTAAGTCTAAAAATATGCAAATTACCTTCGTATTCAAAAACCGGGAGACCCTCGGTTGCGAGGTCAGTTCCTACGAGTTACGTTGGTCCCGTGGGAGGCGTTGGTGCCACCCACGGGGCCGTTCGGGGGCTGTTTCGAGTTTTCACCCTCTAACGCCACGTTTTGCTTAAGTGTAGAAATTCGCAAATCACCGTCGTATTCTCAAACCGGGAGACCGGCGGCTATGAAGTCAGTTCCTATGAGTTACGTTGGTCCCGTGGGAGGTGTTGGTGCCATCCACGGGGCCGTTCGGGGGCTGTTTCGAGTTTTCACCCTCTTACTCCATGTTTTTAAGCCTAAGTCTAGAAATAAGCAAATTACCATCGTACTCTCAAACCGGGAGACCCGTGGCTACGGGGTCGGTTCCTACGAGTTACGTTGGTCCCGTGGGAGGTGTTGGTGCCACCCACGGGGCCGTTCGGGGGCTGTTTCGAGTTTTCACCCTCTAACGCCATGTTTTTAAGCCTAAGTCCTGAAATATGCAAATTACCGTATTACTCTCAAACCGGGAGACCCGCGGCTGCGAGGTCAGTTCCTATGAGTTATTGGTCCCGTGGGAGGTATTGGTGCCACCCACGGGGCCGTTTGGGGGCTATTTCGAGTTTTCACCCTCAAACGCCATGTTTTGCTTAAGTGTAGAAATACGTAAATTACCGTCGTATTCTCAAACCGGGAGACCCGTGGCTGCGAGGTCAGTTCCTACGAGTTACGTTGGTCCCGTGGGAGGTGTTGGTGCCTCCCACGGGGCCGTTCGGGGGATGTTTCAAGTTTTCACCCTCTAACGTCATGTTTTTAAGCCTAAGTCTAGAAATAAGAAAATTACCATCGTACTCTCAAATCGGGAGACCCGCAGCTACGGGGTCGGATCCTACGAGTTACGTTGGTCCCGTGGGAGGTGTTGGTGCCACCCACGGGGCCGTTCGGGGGCTGTTTTGAGTTTTCACCCTCTAACGCCATGTTTTTATGCCTAAGTCTTGAAATATGCAAATTACCGTATTACTCTCAAACCGGGAGACCCGCGGCTACGAGGTCTGTTCCTACGAGTTACGTTGGTCCCGTGGGAGGTGTTGGTTCCACCCTCGGGGCCGTTCGGGGGATGTTTCGAGTTGTCACCCACTAACGCCATGTTTTGCCTAAGTGTAGAAATACGAAAATTACCGTCGTATTCTCAAACCGGGAGATCCACGGTTGCGAGGGAAGTTCCTACGAGTTACGTTGGTCCCTTGGGAGGTGTTGGTTCCAGCTACGGGGCCGTTCGGGGGCTGTTTGGAGACCCGCGGCTGCGAGGTCAGTTCCTACCAGTTACGTTGGTCCCGTGGGAGGTGTTGGTGCCACCCAAGGGGCCATTCGGGGGATGTTTCGAGTTGTCACCCACTAACGCCATGTTTTGCTTAAGTGTATAAATACGCAAATTACCATCGTATTCTCAAACCGAGAGATCCACGACTACAAGGGCAGTTCCTACGAGTTACGTTGGTTCCGTGGGAGGTGTTGGTGCCACCCACGGGGCCGTTCGGAGGCTGTTTTGAGTTTTCACCCTCTAACACCATGTTTTGCTTAAGTCTAGAAATATGCAAATTACCTTCGTATTCACAAACCGGGAGACCCTCGGCTGCGAGGTCAGTTCCTACGAGTTACGTTGGTCCCGTGGGAGGTGTTGGTGCCACCCACGGGGCCGTTCGGGGGCTGTTTCGAGTTTTCACCCTCTAACGCCACATTTTTCTTAAGTGTAGAAATTCACAAATCACCGTCGTATTCTCAAACCGGGAGACCCGCGGCTATGAAGTCAGTTCCTATGAGTTACGTTGGTCCCGTGGGAGGTGTTGGTGCCATCCACGGGGCCGTTCGGGGGCGAGTTTTTACCCTCTAACTCCATGTTTTTAAGCCTAAGTCTAGAAATAAGCAAATTACCATCGTACTCTCAAACTGGGAGACCCGTGGCTACGGGGTCGGTTCCTACGAGTTACGTTGGTCCCGTGGGAGGTGTTGGTGCCACCCACGGGGCCGTTCGGGGGCTGTTTCGAGTTTTCACCCTCTAACGCCATGTTTTTATGCCTAAGTCCTGAAATATGCAAATTACCGTATTACTCTCAAACCGGGAGACCCGCGGCTGCGAGGTCAGTTCCTATGAGTTATTGGTCCCGTGGGAGGTATTGGTGCCACCCACGGGGCAGTTCGGGGGCTGTTTCGAGTTTTCACCCTCAAATGCCATGTTTTGCTTAAGTGAAGAAATACGTAAATTATCGTCGTATTCTCAAACCGGGAGACCCGCGGCTGCGAGGTCAGTTCCTAAGAGTTACGTTGGTCCCGTGGGAGGTGTTGGTGCCTCCCACGGGGCCGTTCGGGGGATGTTTCGAGTTTTCACCCTCTAACGTCATGTTTTTAAGCCTAAGTCTAGAAATAAGCAAATTACAATCGTACTCTCAAATCGGGAGACCCGCAGCTACGGGGTCGGATCCTACGAGTTACGTTGGTCCCGTGGGAGGTGTTGGTGCCACCCACGGGGCCGTTCGGGGGCTGTTTTGAGTTTTCACCCTCTAACGCCATGTTTTTATGCCTAAGTCTTGAAATATGCAAATTACCGTATTACTCTCAAACCGGGAGACCCGCGGCTACGAGGTCTGTTCCTACGAGTTACGTTGGTCCCGTAGGAGGTGTTGGTTCCACCCTCGGGGCCGTTCGGGGGATGTTTCGAGTTGTCACCCACTAACGCCATGTTTTGCCTAAGTGTAGAAATACGAAAATTACCGTCGTATTCTCAAACCGGGAGATCCACGGTTGCGAGGGAAGGTCCTACGATTTACGTTGGTCCCTTGGGAGGTGTTGGTGCCAGCCACGGGGCCGTTCGGGGGCTGTTTGGAGACCCGCGGCTGCGAGGTCAGTTCCTACCAGTTACGTTGGTCCCGTGGGAGGTGTTGGTGCCACCCAAGGGGCCATTCGGGGGATGTTTCGAGTTGTCACCCACTAACGCCATGTTTTGCTTAAGTGTATAAATACGCAAATTACCATCGTATTCTCAAACCGAGAGATCCACGGCTACAAGGGCAGTTCCTACGAGTTACGTTGGTTCCGTGGGAGGTGTTGGTGCCACCCACGGGGCCGTTCGGAGGCTGTTTCGAGTTTTCACCCTCTAACGCCATGTTTTGCTTAAGTGTAAAAATACGCAAATTACCATTGTATTCTCAAACCGCGAGACCCGCGGCTGCGAGGTCAGTTCCTACGAGTTATGTTGGTCCCGTGGGAGGGGTTGGTGCGACCCACGGGGCCGTTCGGGGGATGTTTCAAGTTTTCACCCTCTAACGCCGTGTTTTTAAGCCTAAGTCTAGAAATAAGCCAACTACCGTCGTACTCTCAAACCGGGAGACCCGCGGCTACGGGGTCGGTTCCTACGAGTTACGTTGGTCCCGTGGGAGGTGCTGGTGCCACCAACGGTGCCGTTCGGGGGCGGTTTCGAGTTTTCACCCTCTAACGCCATGTTTTTAAGCCTAAGTCTTGAAATATGAAAATTAGCGTATTACTCTCAAACCGGGAGACCCGCGGCTGCTAGGTCAGTTCCTACGAGTTACGTTGGTCCCGTGGGAGGTGTTGGTGACCCCACGGGGCCGTTCGGGGGCTGTTTCGAGTTTTCACCCTGTAACCCAGTGTTTAGCTTAAGTGTAGAAATACGCAAATTACCATCGTATTCTCAAACCGGGAAACCCGGGGCTGCGAGGTGTTGGTACCACCCGCGGGGCCGTTCGGGGGCTGTTTCGAGTTTTCACCCTCTAACGCCATGTTTTGCTGAAGTGTAAAAATACGCAAATTACCGTCGTATTCTCAAACTGGGAGACCCGCGGCTACGACGTCAGTTCCTACGAGTTACGTTGGTCCCGTGGGAGGTGTTGGTGCCACCCACGGGGCTGTTCGGGGGATGTTTCGATTTTTTCACCCTCTAACGCCATGTTTTGCTTAAGTGTAAAAATATGCAAATTACCGTCATATTCTCAAACTGGGAGACCCGCGGGTGCGAGGTCAGTTCCTACGAGTTACGCTGGTCCCGTGGGAGTTGTTGGTGCCACCCACAGGACCGTTCGGGGGTTGTTTCGAGTTTTCACCCTTTGACGTCATGTTTTTAAGCTTAAGTCTATATATAAGCAAATTACCAACGTACTCTCAAACCGGGAGACCCGCGGCTGCGGGGTCGGTTCCAACGAGTTATGTTGGTCCCGTGAGAGGTGTTAGTGCCACCCACGGGGCCGTTCGGGGGCTGTTTCGAGGTTTCACCCTCTAACGCCATGTTTTGCTTAAGTGTAGAAATACGCAAATTACCATCGTATTCTCAAACCGGGAGACCCGCGGCTGCGAGGTCAGTTCCTACGAGTTACGTTGTTCCCGTGGGAGGTGTTGGTGCCACCCACGGGGCCGTTCGGGGGCTGTTTCGAGTTTTCACCCTCTAACGCCATATTTTGCATAAGTGTAAAAATACGCAAATTACCGTCGTATTCTCAAACCGGGAGACCCGCGGCTACGAGGTCAGTTCCTACGAGTTACGTTGGTCCCGTGGGAGGTGTTGGTGCCACCCACGGGGCTGTTCGGGGGATGTTTCGAGTTTTTACCCTCTAACGCCATGTTTTGCTTAAGTGTAAAAATATGCAAATTACCGTCATATTCTCAAACCGGGAGACCCGCGGGTGCGAGGTCAGTTCCTACGAGTTACGTTGGTCCCGTGGGAGTTGTTTGTGCCACCCACAGGACCGTTCGGGGGTTATTTCGAGTTTTCACCCTTTAACGTCATGTTTTTAAGCCTAAGTCTATAAATAAGCAAATTACCAACGTACTCCCAAACCGGGAGACCCGCGGCTGCGGGGTCGGTTCCAACGAGTTATGTTAGTCCCGTGGGAGGTGTTGGTGCCACCCACAGGGCCGTTCGAGGCTGTTTCGAGTTTCACCCTCTAACGCCATGTTTTGCTTAAGTGTAGAAATACGCAAATTAGCGACATTATCTCAAACCGGGAGACCCGGGGCTGCGAGGTCAGTTCCTACGAGTTATGTTGGTCCCGTGGGAGGTGTTGGTGCCACCCACGGGGTTGTTCGGGGGCTGTTTCGAGTTTTCACCCTCTAACGCCATATTTTGCATAAGTGTAGAAATACGCAAATTACAGTTGTATTATCAAACCGGGAGACCCGAGGCTGCGAGTTCAGTTCCTACGAGTTATGTTGGTCCCGTGGGAGGTGTTGGTGCCACCCACGGGGCCATTTGGAGGTGTTTCCAGCTTTCACCCTCTAACGTCATGTTTTTAAGCCTAAGTCTAGAAATAAGCAAATTACCATCGTACTCTCAAACCGGGAGACCCGCGGGTGTGGGGTCGGTTCCTACGAGTTACCTTGGTCCCGTGGGAGGTGTTGGTGCCACCCACGGGGCCGTTCGGGGGCTGTTTCGAGTTTTCACCCTCTAACGCCATGTTTTTAAGCCCTTAGTCTTGAAATATGCCAATTACCGTATTACTCTCAAACCGGGAGACCCGCGGTTGCGAGGTCAGTTCCTACGAGTTACGTTGGTCCCGTGGGAGGTGTTGGTGCCACCCACGGGGCCGTTCGGGTGCTGTTTCGAGGTTTCACCCTCTAACGCCATGTTTTGCTTAAGTGTAGAAATACGCCAATTACCATCGTATTCTCAAACCGGGAGACCCGCAGCTACGAGGTGAGTTCCTACGAGTTACGTTGGTCCCGTGGGAGGTGTTGGTGCCACCCACGGGGCCGTTCGGGGGCCGTTTTGAGTTTTCACCCTCTAACGTCATGTTTTTAAGCCTAAATCTAGAAATAAGCAAATTACCGTCGTACTCTCATACCGGGAGACCCGCGGCTGCGAGGTCAGTTCCTACGAGTTACGTTGGTCCCGTGGGAGGTGTTGGTGCCACCCACGGGGCCGTTCGGGGGTTGTTTCGAGTTTTCACCCTCTAACGCCATGTTTTTAAGCCTAAGTCTTGAAATATGCAAATTACCGTATTACTCTCAAACCGGGAGACCCACGGCTGCGAGGTCAGTTCCTACGAGTTACGTTGGTCCTATGGGAGGTGTCGGTGCCACCCACAGGGCCGTTCGGGGGATGTTTCGAGTTTTCACCCTCTAACGTCATGTTTTTAAGCCTAAGTCTAGAAATAAGTAAATTACCATCGTACTCTCAAACCGGGAGACCCGCGGATGCGAAGTCAGTTCCTACGAGTTACGTTGGTCCCGTGGGAGGTGTTGGTGCCACCCACGGATCCGTTCGGGGGCCGTTTCGAGTTTCACCCTCTAACACCATGTTTTGCTTAAGCGTAGAAATACACAAATTAGCGTCGTTATCTCAAACCGGGAGACCCGTGACTGCGAGGTCAGTTCCTACGAGTGACGTTGGTCTCGTGGGAGGTGTTAGTGCCACCTACGGGGCCGTTGGGGGGCTGTTTCGAGTTTTCAACCTCTAACGACATGTTTCTAAGCCTAAGTCTAGAAATAAGCAAATTACCTTCGTACTCTCAAACCGGGAGACCCGCGGCTGCGAGGTCGGTTCCTACAAGTTACGTTGGTCCCGTGGGAGGTGTTGGTGCCACCTACGGGGCCGTTCGGGGGCTGTTTCAAGTTTTCACCCTCTAACGCCATGTTTTTATGGCTAAGTCTTAAAATATTGCAATTACCGTATTACTCTCAAACCGGGAGACCCGCGACTGCGAGGTCAGTTCCTACGAGTTACGTTGGTCCCGTGGGAGGTGTTAGTGCCACCCACGGGGCTGTTCAGGGGCTATTTCGAGTTTTCACCCTCTAACGCCATGTTTTGCTTAACTGTATAAATACGCAAATTACCGACGTATTCTCAAATCGGGAGACCCGCGGCTGCGAGGTCAGTTCCTATGAGTTCCGTTGGTCCCGTGGGAGGTGTTGGTGCCACCCACGGGGCCGTTCGAGGCCTGTTTCGAGTTTTCACCCTCTAACGTCATGTTTTCAAGCCTAAGTCTAGAAATAAGCAAATTACCATCATACTCTCAAACCGGGAGACCTGCGGCTGCGGGTTCGGTTCCTACGAGTTACGTTGGTCCCGTGGGAGGTGTTGGTGCCGAACACGGGGCCGTTCGAGGGAAGTTTCGAGTTTTCACCCTCTAACGCCATGTTTTGCTTAAGTCAAGAAATACGCAAATTACCGTCGTATTATCAAACCGGGAGACCCGCGGCTGCGAGGTCAGTTCCTACGAGTTACGTTGGTCCCGTGGGAGGTGTTGGTGCCACCCACGGGGCTGTTCGGGGGATGTTTTGAGTTTTCACCCTCTAACGCCATGTTTTACTTAAGTGTAAAAATATGCAAATTACCGTCATATTCTCAAACCGGGAGACTCGCGGGTGCGAGGTCAATTCCTACGAGTTACGTTGGTCCCGTGGGAGTTGTTTGTGCCACCCACAGGACCGTTCGGGGGTTATTTTGAGTTTTCACCGTTTAACGTCATGTTTTTAAGCCTTAGTCTATAAATAAGCAAATTACCAACGTACTCTCAAACCGGGAGACCCGCGGCTGCGGGGTCACTTCCAACGAGTTACGTTGGTCCCGTGGGAGGTGTTGGTGCCACCCACGGGGCCGTTCGAGGCCTGTTTCGAGTTTTCACCCTCTAACGTCATGTTTTCAAGCCTAAGTCTAGAAATAAGCAAATTACCATCATACTCTAAAACGGGAGACCTGCGGCTGCGGGTTCGGTTCCTTCGAGTTACGTTGGTCCCGTGGGAGGTATTGGTGCCACCCATGGGGCCGTTCGAGGGCTGTTTTGAGTTTTCACCCTCTAACGCCATTGCTTAAGTCAAGAAATACGCAAATTACCGTCGTATTATCAAACCGGGAGACCCGCGGCTGCGAGGTCAGTTCCTACGAGTTACGTTGGTCCCGTGGGAGGTGTTGGTGCCACCCACGGGGCCGTTCGGGGCTGTTTCGAGTTTTCACCCTCTAATGCCTCATTTTGCTTAAGTGTAGAAATTCGCAAATCACCGTCGTATTCTCAAACTGGGAGACCCACGGCTGCGAGGTCACTTCCTACGAGTTACATTGGTCCCGTGGGAGGTGTTTGTGCCACCCACGGGGCCGTTCGGGGGCTGTTTCGAGTTTTCACCCTCTAACGCCATGTTTTTAAGCCTAAGTCTTGAAATATGCCAATTACCGTATTACTCTCAAACCGGGAGACCCGCGGTTGCGAGGTCAGTTCTTACGAGTTACGTTGGTCCCGTGGGAGGTGTTGGTGCCACCCACGGGGCCGTTCGGGGGCTGTTTTGAGGTTTCACCCTCTAACGCCATGATTTGCTTAAGTGTAGAAATATGCAAATCACCATTGTATTCTCAAATCGGGAGACCCACGGCTGCGAGGTCACTTCCTACGAGTTATGTTGGTCCCGTGGGAGGTTTTGGTGCCACCCATGGGGCCGTTCGGGGGCCGTTTCGAGTTTTCACCCTCTAACGCCACGTTTTGCTTAAGCCTAAGTCTTCAAATATGAAAATTACTGTATTACTCTCAATCCGGGAGACCCGCGGTTGCGAGGTCAGTTCCTACGAGTTACGTTGGTCCCGTGGGAGGTGTTGGTGCCACCTACGGGGCCGTTCGGGGGCTGTTTCGAGTTTTCACCCTCTAACGACATGTTTTTAAGCCTAAGTCTAGAAATAAGCAAATTACCGTCGTACTCTCAAATCGGGAGACCCGCGGCTGCGAGGTCGATTCCTACGAGTTATGTTGGTCCCGTGGGAGGTGTTGGTGCCACCCACGGGGCCGTTCGGGGCCTATTTCGAGTTTTCACCCTCTAACGCCCTGTTTTTAAGCCTAAGTCTTGAAATATGCAAATTACCGTATTAGTCTCAAACCGGGAGACCCGCGGCTGCGAGGTCAGTTCCTACGGGTTACATTGGTCCCGTGGGAGGTGTTGGTGCCACCCACGGGGTCGTTCGGGGGCTATTTTCATTTTCACCCTCTAACGCCATGTTTTGCTTAAGTGTAGAAATACGTAAATGACCGACGTATTGTCAAGCCGGGAGACCCGCGGCTGCAAGGTCAGTTCCTACGAGTTACGTTGGTCCCGTGGGAGGTGTTGGTGCCACCCACGGGGCCGTTCGGGCCTGTTTCGAGTTTTCACCCTCTAACGTCATGTTTTCAAGCCTAAGTGTAGAAATAAGAAAATTATCATCGTACTCTCAAACCGGGAGACCTGCGGCTGCGGGTTCGGTTCCTATGAGTTACGTTGGTCCCGTGGGAGGTGTTGGTGCCACCCACGGGGCCGTTCGAGGGCTGTTTCGAGTTTTCACCCTCTAACGCCATGTTTTGCTTAAGTCTAGAAATAAGCAAATTACCATCGTACCTTTAAACCGGGAGACCCGCGGCTGTGGGGTCGGTTCCTACGAGTTACATTGGTCCCGTGGGAGGTGTTGGTGCCACCCACGGGGCCGTTCGGGGGCTGTTTCAAGTTTTCACCCTCTAACGCCATGCTTTTAAGCCTAAGTCTTGAAATATGACAATTACCGTATTACTCTCAAACCGGGAGACCCACGGTTGCGAGGTCAGTTCCTACGAGTTACGTTGGTCCCGTGGGAGGTGTTGGTGCCACCCACGGGGCTGTTCGGGGGATGTTTCGAGTTTTTACCCTCTAACGCCATGTTTTGCTTAAGTGTAAAAATATGCAAATTACCGTCATATTCTCAAACCGGGAGACCCGCGGGTGCGAGGTCAGTTCCTACGAGTTACGTTGGTCCCGTGGGAGTTGTTTGTGCCACCCACAGGACCGTTCGGGGGTTATTTCGAGTTTTCACCCTTTAACGTCATGTTTTTAAGCCCAAGTCTATAAATAAGCAAATTACCAACGTACTCCCAAACCGGGAGACCCGCGGCTGCGGGGTCGGTTCCAACGAGTTATGTTAGTCCCGTGGGAGGTGTTGGTGCCACCCACAGGGCCGTTCGGGGCTGTTTCGAGTTTCACCCTCTAACGACATGTTTTTCTTAAGTGTAGAAATACGCAAATTAGCGTCATTATCTCAAACCGGGAGACCCGGGGCTGCGAGGTCAGTTCCTACGAGTTATGTTGGTCCCGTGGGAGGTGTTGGTGCCACCCACGGGGTTGTTCGGGGGCTGTTTTGAGTTTTCACCCTCTAACGCCATATTTTGCATAAGTGTAGAAATACGCAAATTACAGTCGTATTATCAAACCGGGAGACCCGAGGCTGCGAGTTCAGTTCCTACGAGTTATGTTGGTCCCGTGGGAGGTGTTGGTGCCACCCACGGGGCCATTTGGAGGTGTTTCCAGCTTTCACCCTCTAACGTCATGTTTTTAAGCCTAAGTCTAGAAATAAGCAAATTACCATCGTACTCTCAAACCGGGAGACCCGCGGGTGTGGGGTCGGTTCCTACGAGTTACCTTGGTCCCGTGGGAGGTGTTGGTGCCACCCACGGGGCCGTTCGGGGGCTGTTTCGAGTTTTCACCCTCTAACGCCATGTTTTTAGGCCTAAGTCTTGAAATATGCCAATTACCGTATTACTCTCAAACCAGGAGACCCGCGGTTGCGAGGTCAGTTCCTACGAGTTACGTTGGTCCCATGGGAGGTGTTGGTGCCACCCACGGGGCCGTTCGGGGGCTGTTTCGAGGTTTCACCCTCTAACGCCATGTTTTGCTTAAGTGTAGAAATACGCCAATTACCATCGTATTCTCAAACCGGGAGACCCGCGGCTACGAGGTGAGTTCCTACGAGTTACGTTGGTCCCGTGGGAGGTGTTGGTGCCACCCACGGGGCCGTTCGGGGGCCGTTTTGAGTTTTCACCCTCTAACGTCATGTTTTTAAGCCTAAATCTAGAAATAAGCAAATTACCGTCGTACTCTCATACCGGGAGACCCGCGGCTGCGAGGTCAGTTCCTACGAGTTACGTTGGTCCCGTGGGAGGTGTTGGTGCCACCCACGGGGCCGTTCGGGGGTTGTTTCGAGTTTTCACCCTCTAACGCCATGTTTTTAAGCCTAAGTCTTGAAATATGCAAATTACCGTATTACTCTCAAACCGGGAGACCCACGGCTGCGAGGTCAGTTCCTACGAGTTACGTTGGTCCTATGGGAGGTGTCGGTGCCACCCACAGGGCCGTTCGGGGAAGTTTCGAGTTTTCACCCTCTAACGTCATGTTTTTAAGCCTAAGTCTAGAAATAAGTAAATTACCATCGTACTCTCAAACCGGGAGACCCGCGGATGCGAAGTCAGTTCCTACGAGTTACGTTGGTCCCGTGGGAGGTGTTGGTGCCACCCACGGATCCGTTCGGGGGCCGTTTCGAGTTTCACCCTCTAACACCATGTTTTGCTTAAGCGTAGAAATACACAAATTAGCGTCGTTATCTCAAACCGGGAGACCCGTGACTGCGAGGTCAGTTCCTACGAGTGACGTTGGTCTCGTGGGAGGTGTTGGTGCCACCTACGGGGCCGTTCGGGGGCTGTTTCGAGTTTTCAACCTCTAACGACATGTTTCTAAGCCTAAGTCTAGAAATAAGCAAATTACCTTCGTACTCTCAAACCGGGAGACCCGCGGCTGCGAGGTCGGTTCCTACAAGTTACGTTGGTCCCGTGGGAGGTGTTGGTGCCACCTACGGGGCCGTTCGGGGGCTGTTTCAAGTTTTCACCCTCTAACGCCATGTTTTTAAGGCTAAGTCTTAAAATATTGCAATTACCGTATTACTCTCAAACCGGGAGACCCGCGACTGCGAGGTCAGTTCCTACGAGTTACGTTGGTACCGTGGGAGGTGTTAGTGCCACCCACGGGGCTGTTCAGGGGCTATTTCGAGTTTTCACCCTCTAACGCCATGTTTTGCTTAACTGTATAAATACGCAAATTACCGACGTATTCTCAAATCGGGAGACCCGCGGCTGCGAGGTCAGTTCCTATGAGTTACGTTGGTCCCGTGGGAGGTGTTGGGGCCACCCACGGGGCCGTTCGAGGCCTGTTTCGAGTTTTCACCCTCTAACGTCATGTTTTCAAGCCTAAGTCTAGAAATAAGCAAATTACCATCATACTCTCAAACCGGGAGACCTGCGGCTGCGGGTTCGGTTCCTACGAGTTACGTTGGTCCCGTGGGAGGTGTTGGTGCCGAACACGGGGCCGTTCGAGGGAAGTTTCGAGTTTTCACCCTCTAACGCCATGTTTTGCTTAAGTCAAGAAATACGCAAATTACCGTCGTATTATCAAACCGGGAGACCCGCGGCTGCGAGGTCAGTTCCTACGAGTTACGTTGGTCCCGTGGGAGGTGTTGGTGCCACCCACGGGGCTATTCGGGGGATGTTTTGAGTTTTCACCCTCTAACGCCATGTTTTACTTAAGTGTAAAAATATGCAAATTACCGTCATATTCTCAAACCGGGAGACTCGCGGGTGCGAGGTCAATTCCTACGAGTTACGTTGGTCCCGTGGGAGTTGTTTGTGCCACCCACAGGACCGTTCGGGGGTTATTTCGAGTTTTCACCGTTTAACGTCATGTTTTTAAGCCTTAGTCTATAAATAAGCAAATTACCAACGTACTCTCAAACCGGGAGACCAGCGGCTGCGGGGTCACTTCCAACGAGTTACGTTGGTCCCGTGGGAGGTGTTGGTGCCACCCACGGGGCCGTTCGAGGCCTGTTTCGAGTTTTCACCCTCTAACGTCATGTTTTCAAGCCTAAGTCTAGAAATAAGCAAATTACCATCATACTCTAAAACGGGAGACCTGAGGCTGCGGGTTCGGTTCCTTCGAGTTACGTTGGTCCCGTGGGAGGTATTGGTGCCACCCATGGGGCCGTTCGAGGGCTGTTTTGAGTTTTCACCCTCTAACGCCATTGCTTAAGTCAAGAAATACGCAAATTACCGTCGTATTATCAAACCGGGAGACCCGCGGCTGCGAGGTCAGTTCCTACGAGTTACGTTGGTCCCGTGGGAGGTGTTGGTGCCACCCACGGGGCCGTTCGGGGCTGTTTCGAGTTTTCACCCTCTAATGCCTCATTTTGCTTAAGTGTAGAAATTCGCAAATCACCGTCGTATTCTCAAACTGGGAGACCCACGGCTGCGAGGTCACTTCCTACGAGTTACATTGGTCCCGTGGGAGGTGTTTGTGCCACCCACGGGGCCGTTCGGGGGCTGTTTCGAGTTTTCACCCTCTAACGCCATGTTTTTAAGCCTAAGTCTTGAAATATGCCAATTACCGTATTACTCTCAAATCGGGAGACCCGCGGTTGCGAGGTCAGTTCCTACGAGTTACGTTGGTCCCGTGGGAGGTGTTGGTGCCACCCACGGGGCCGTTCGGGGGCTGTTTCGAGGTTTCACCCTCTAACGCCATGATTTGCTTAAGTGTAGAAATATGCAAATCACCATTGTATTCTCAAATCGGGAGACCCACGGCTGCGAGGTCACTTCCTACGAGTTATGTTGGTCCCGTGGGAGGTTTTGGTGCCACCCATGGGGCCGTTCGGGGGCCGTTTCGAGTTTTCACCCTCTAACGCCACGTTTTGCTTAAGCCTAAGTCTTCAAATATGAAAATTACTGTATTACTCTCAATCCGGGAGACCCGCGGTTGCGAGGTCAGTTCCTACGAGTTACGTTGGTCCCGTGGGAGGTGTTGGTGCCACCCACGGGGCCGTTCGGGGGCTGTTTCGAGTTTTCACCCTCTAACGACATGTTTTTAAGCCTAAGTCTAGAAATAAGCAAATTACCGTCGTACTCTCAAATCGGGAGACCCGCGGCTGCGAGGTCGGTTCCTACGAGTTATGTTGGTCCCGTGGGAGGTGTTGGTGCCACCCACGGGGCCGTTCGGGGCCTATTTCGAGTTTTCACCCTCTAACGCCCTGTTTTGAAGCCTAAGTCTTGAAATATGCAAATTATCGTATTAGTCTCAAACCGGGAGACCCGCGGCTGCGAGGTCAGTTCCTACGGGTTACATTGGTCCCGTGGGAGGTGTTGGTGCCACCCACGGGGTCGTTCGAGGGCTATTTTCATTTTCACCCTCTAACGCCATGTTTTGCTTAAGTGTAGAAATACGTAAATTACCGACGTATTGTCAAACCGGGAGACCCGCGGCTGCAAGGTCAGTTCCTACGAGTTACGTTGGTCCCGTGGGAGGTGTTGGTGCCACCCACGGGGCCGTTCGGGCCTGTTTCGAGTTTTCACCCTCTAACGTCATGTTTTCAAGCCTAAGTGTAGAAATAAGAAAATTATCATCGTACTCTCAAACCGGGAGACATGCGGCTGCGGGTTCGGTTCCTATGAGTTACGTTGGTCCCGTGGGAGGTGTTGGTGCCACCCACGGGGCCGTTCGAGGGCTGTTTCGAGTTTTCACCCTCTAACGCCATGTTTTGCTTAAGTCTAGAAATAAGCAAATTACCATCGTACCCTTAAACCGGGAGACCCGCGGCTGTGGGGTCGGTTCCTACGAGTTACATTGCTCCCGTGTGAGGTGTTGGTGCCACCCACGGGGCCGTTCGGGGGCTGTTTCAAGTTTTCACCCTCTAACACCATGCTTTTAAGCCTAAGTCTAGAAATATGACAATTACCGTATTAGTCTCAAACCGGGAGACCCACGGTTGCGAGGTCAGTTCCTACGAGTTACGTTGGTCCCGTGGGAGGTGTTGGTGCCACCCACGGGGCCGTTCGGGGGCTGTTTCGAGGTTTCACCCTCTAACGCCATGTTTTGCTTAAGTGTAGAAATACGCAAATTACCATCGTATTCTCAAACCGGGAGACCCGCGGCTGCGAGGTCAATTCCTACGAGTTATGTTGGTCCCGTGAGAGGTGTTGGTGCCACCCACGGGGCCGTTCGGCGGCTGTTTCGAGTTTTCACCCTCTAACGCCATGTTTTGCTTAAGTGTAAAAATACGCAAATTACCGTCGTATTCTCAAACCGGGAGACCCGCGGCTACGAGGTCAGTTCCTACGAGTTACGTTGGTCCCGTGGGAGGTGTTGGTGCCACCCACGGGGCTGTTCGGGGGATGTTTTGAGTTTTCACCCTCTAACGCCATGTTTTTAAGCCTTAGTCTATAAATAAGCAAATTACCAACGTACTCTCAAACCGGGAGACCCGCGGCTGCGGGGTCACTTCCAACGAGTTATGTTGGTCCCGTGGGAGGTGTTGGTGCCACCCACAGGGCCGTTCGGGGCTGTTTTGATTTTCACCCTCCAACACCATATTTTGCTTAAGTGTAGAAATACGCAAATTAGCGTCATTATCTCAAACCGGGAGACCCGGGGCTGCGAGGTCAGTTCCTACGAGTTATGTTGGTCCCGTGGGAGGTGTTGGTGCCACCCACGGGGCCGTTCGCGGGCTGTTTCTAGTTTTCACCCTCTAACGCCATATTTTGCATAAGTGTAGAAATACGCAAATTACAGTCGTATTATCAAACCAGGAGACCCGCGGCTGCGAGTTAAGTTCCTACGAGTTACGTTGGTCCCGTGGGAGGTGTTGGTGCCACCCACGGTGCCATTTGGAGGTGTTTCGAGCTTTCACCCTCTAACGTCATGTTTTTAAGCCTAAGTCTAGAAATAAGCAAATTACCATCGTACTCTCAAACCGGGAGACCCACGGGTGTGGGGTCGGTTCCTACGAGTTACCTTGGTCCCGTGGGAGGTGTTGGTGCCACCCACGGGGCCGTTCGGGGGCTGTTTCGAGTTTTCACCCACTAACGCCATGTTTTTAAGCCTAAGTCTTGAAATATGCCAATTACCGTATTACTCTCAAACCGGGAGACCCGCGGTTGCGAGGTCAGTTCCTACGAGTTACGTTGGTCCCGTGGGAGGTGTTGGTGCCACCCACGGGGCCGTTCGGGGGCTGTTTCGAGGTTTCACCCTCTAACGCCATGTTTTGCTTAAGTGTAGAAATACGCAAATTACCATCGTATTCTCAAACCGGGAGACCCGCGGCTACGAGGTGAGTTCCTACGAGTTACGTTGGTCCCGTGGGAGGTGTTGGTGCCACCCACGGGGCCGTTCGGGGGCCGTTTTGAGTTTTCACCCTCTAACGTCATGTTTTTAAGCCTAAATCTAGAAATAACCAAATTACCGTCGTAATCTCAAACCGGCAGACCCGCGGCTGCGGGGTCAGTTCCTACGAGTTACGTTGGTCCCGTGGGAGGTGTTGGTGCCACCCACGTGGCCGTTCGGGGGTTGTTTCGAGTTTTCACCCTCTAACGCCATGTTTTTAAGCCTAAGTTTTGAAATATGCAAATTACCGTATTACTCCCAAACCGGGAGACCCACGGCTGCGAGGTCAGTTCCTACGAGTTACGTTGGTCCTATGGGAGGTGTCGGTGCCACCCACAGGGCCGTTCGGGGGCTGTTTCGAGTTTTCACCCTCTAACACCATGTTTTTAGGCCTAAGTCTAGAAATAAGTAAATTACCATCGTACTCTCAAACCGGGAGACCCGCGGATGCGGGGTCAGTTCCTACGGGTTACGTTGGTCCCGTGGGAGGTGTTGGTGCCACCCACGGATCCGTTCGGGGGCTGTTTCGAGTTTCACCCTCTAACACCATGTTTTGCTTAAGCGTAGAAATACACAAATTAGCGTCGTTATCTCAAACCTAGAGACCCGTGACTGCGAGGTCAGTTCCTACGAGTTAGGTTGGTCTCATGGGAGGTGTTGGTGCCACCTACGGGGCCGTTCGGGGGCTGTTTCGAGTTTTCAACCTCTAACGACATGTTTTTAAGCCTAAGTCTAGAAATAAGAAAATTACCCTCGTACTCTCAAACCGGGAGACCCGCGGCTGCGAGGTTGGTTCCTACAAGTTACGTTGGTCCCGTGGGAGGTGTTGGTCCCACCCACGGGGCCGTTCGGGGGCTGTTTCAAGTTTTCACCCTCTAACGCCATGTTTTTAAGGCTAAGTCTTAAAATATTCCAATTACCGTGTTACTCTCAAACCGGGAGACCCGCGACTGCGAGGTCAGTTCCTACGAGTTACGTTGGTCCCGTGGGAAGTGTTGGTGCCACCCACGGGGCCGTTCGGGGGCTATTTCGAGTTTTCTTCCTCTAACGCCATGTTTTGCTTAACTGTAAAAATACGCAAATTACTGACGTATTCTCAAATCGGGAGACCCGCGGCTGCGAGGTCAGTTCGTATGAGTTACGTTGGTCCCGTGGGAGGTGTTGGTGCCACCCACGGGGCCGTTCGGGGGCTGTTTCGACTTTTCACCTTCTAACGCCACATTTTTCTTAAGTGTAGAAATTCGGAAATCACCGTCGTATTCTCAAATCGGGAGACCCACGGCTGTGTGGTCAGTTGCTACGAGTTATGTTGGTCCCGTGGGAGGTGTTGGTGCCATCCACGGGGCCGTTCGGGGGCTGTTTTCGAGTTTTCACCCTATAACTCCATGTTTTTAAGCCTAAGTCTAGAAATAAGAAAATTACCATCGTACTCTCAATCCGGGAGACCCGCGGCTACGGGGTCGGCTCCTACGAGTTACATTGGTCCCGTGGGAGGTGTTGGTGCCACCCACGGGGCCGTTCGGAAGCTGTTTCGAGTTTTCACCCTCTAACGCCATGATTTTAAGCCTAAGTCCTAAAATATGCAAATTACCGTATTACTCTCAATCCGGGAGACCCGCGGCTGCGAGGTCAGTTCCTACGAGTTACTTGGTCACGTGGGAGGTGTTGGTGCCACCCACGGGGCCGTTCCGGGGCTGTTTCGAGTTTTCACCCTCTAACGCCATATTTTTAAGACTAAGTCTATAAATAAGTAAATTACCATCGTACTCTCAAACCGGGAGACGCGCGGCTGCAGGGTCCGTTCCTACGAGTTATGTTGGTCCCGTGGGAGGTGTTGGTGCCACCCACGGGGCCGTTCGGGGCCTGTTTCGAGTTATCATCCTCTAACGTCATGTTTTCATCCTAAGTCTAGAAATAAGCAAACTACCATCGTATTCTCAAACCGGGAGACCTGCGGCTGCGGGTTCGATTCCTACGAGTTACGTTGATCCCGTGGGAGGTGTTGGTTCCACCCACGGGGCTGTTCGAGAGATGTTTCGTGTTTTCACCCTCTAACGCCATGTTTTTCTTAAGTCTAGAAATACGCAAATTACCGTCGTATTATCAAACCGGGAGACCCGCGGCTGCAAGGTCAGTTCCTACGAGTTACGTTTGTCCCGTGGGAGGTGTTGGTGCCACCCACGGGGCCGTTCGGGGGATGTTTCGAGTTTTCACCCTCTAACACCACGTTTTGCTTAAGTGTAGAAATTCGCAAATCACCGTCGTATTCTCAAACCGCGAGACCCGCGGCTGCGAGGTCACTTCCTACGAGTTATGTTGGTCCCGTGGGAGGTGTTGGTGCCACCCACGGGGCTGTTCGGGGGCTGTTTCGAGTTTTCACCCTCTAACGCCACGTTTTGCTTAAGTCTAGAAATTCGCAAATCACCGTCGTATTCTCAAATTGGGAGACCCGTGGCTGTGAGGCCAGTTACTACGAGTTACTTTGGTCCTGTGGGAGGTGTTGGTGCCACCCACGGGCCGTTCGGGGGTTGTTTCGAGTTTTCATCCTCTAACGCCATGTTTTGCTGAAGTGTAGAAATATGCAAATTACGGTCGTATTCTCAAACCGGGAGACCCGCGACTGCGAGGTCAGTTCCTATGAGTTACCCTAGTCCCGTGGGAGGTGTTGGTGCCACCCACGGGGCCGTTCGGGGGCTGTTTCGAGTTTTCACCCTCTAACGACATTTTTTTAAGCCTAAGTCTAGAAATAATCAAATAACCGTCGTACTCTCAAACCGGGAGACCCGCGGCTGCGAGGTCGGTTCCTACGAGTTACGTTCATCCCGTGGGAGGTGTTGGTGTCACCCACGGGGCCGTTCGGGGGCTGTTTCGAGTTTTCACCCTCTAACGCCATTTTTTTAAACCTAAGTCTTGAAAAATGCAAATTACCGTATTACTCTCAAATCGGGAGACCCGCGGCTGCGAGGTCAGTTCCTACGAGTTACGTTGGTCCCGTGGGAGGTGTTGGTGCAACCCACGGGGCCGTTCGGGGGCTGTTTCGAGTTTTCACCCTCTAACGCCATGTTTTGCTTAAGTGTAGAAATACGTAAATTACCGATGTATTTTCAAACCGGGAGACCCGCGGCTGTGAGGTCAGTTCCTACGAGTTACGTTGGTCCCGTGGGAGGTGTTGGTGCCACCCACGGGGCCGTTCGGGGGCTGTTTCGAGTTTTCACCCTCTAACGCCACGTTTTGCTTAAGTGTAGAAATTCGCAAATCACAGTCGTATTCTCAAACCGGGAGACCCACGGCTGCGAGGTAACTTCCTACGAGTTACATTGGTCCCGTGGGAGGTGTTGGTGCCACCCACGAGGCCGTTCGGGGGTTGTTTCGAGTTTTCACCCTCTAACGCCATATTTTTAAGCCTAAGTCTTCAAATATGCAAATTACAGTATTATTCTCAAATCGGGAGACCCGCGACAGCGAGGTCAGTTCCTACGAGTTACGTTGGTTCCGTGGGAGGTGTTGGTGCCACCCACGGGGCCGTTCGGGGGCTATTTCGAGTTTTCATCCTCTAACGCCATGTTTTACTTAAGTGTAGAAATACACAAATTATCGTCGTATTCTCAAACCGGGAGACCCGTGGCTGCGAGGTCAGTTCCTACGAGTTACCCTAGTCCCGTGGGAGGTGTTGGTGCCACCCACGGGGCCGTTCGGGGGCTGTTTCGAGTTTTCAACCTCTAACGACATGTTTTTAAGCCTAAGTCTAGAAATAAGCAAATTACCGTCGTACTCTCAAAAAGGAAGACCCGCGGCTGTGAGGTTGGTTCCTACGAGTTACGTTGGTCCCGTGGGAGGTGTTGGTGCCACCCACAAGGCCGTTCGGGGGTTGTTTGAAGTTTTCACCCTCTAACGCCAAGTTTTTAAGCCTAAGTCTTAAAATATGCAAATTATCGTACTACTCTCAAACCGGGAGACCCGCGGCTGCGAGGTCAGTTCCTACGAGTTACGTTGGTCCCGGGGGAGGTGTTGGTGCCACCCACGAGGCCGTTCCGGGGCTATTTCGAGTTTTCACCCTCGAACGCCATGTTTTGCTTAAGTGTAGAAATATGTAAATTACCGACGTATTGTCAAACCGGGAGACCCGCGGCTGCGAGGTCAGTTCCTACGAGTTATGTTGGTCCCGTGGGAGGTGTTGGTGCCACCCACAAGGACGTTCGGGGCCTGTTTCGAGTTTTCACCCTCTAACGTCATGTTTTCAAGCGTAAGTCTAGAAATAAGCAAATTACCATCGTACTCTCAAACCGGGAGACCTGCGACTGCGGGTTCGGTTCCTACGAGTTACGTTGGTACCGTGGGAAGTGTTGGTGCTACCCACCGACCGTTCGAGGGCTGTTTTGAGTTTTCACCCTCTAATGCCCTGTTTTGCTTAAGTCTAGAATTACGCAAATTACCGTCGTATTATCAAACCGAGAGACCCGCGGCTGCGAGGTCAGTTCGTACAAGTTACGTTGGTCCCGTGGGAGGTGTTAGTGCCACCCACGGGGCCATTCAGGGGCTGTTTCGAGTTTTCACTCTCTAACGCCACGTTTTGCTTAAGTGTAGAAATTCGCAAATCACCATCGTATTCTCAAACTGGGAGACCCACGGCTGTGAGGTCACTTCCTACGAGTTACGTTGGTCCCGTGGGAGGTTTTGGTGCCACCCATGGGGCCGTTCGGGGGCCGTTTCGAGTTTTCACCCTCTAACGCCACGTTTTGCTTAAGCCTAAGTCTTCAAATACAAAAATTACTGTATTACTCTCAATTCGGGAGACCGCGGCTGCGAGGTCAGTTCCTACGAGTTACGTTGGTCCCGTGGGAGGTGTTGGTGCCACCCACGGGGCCGTTCGGGGGTTGTTTCGAGTTTTCATCCTCTAACGCCATGTTTTGCTTAAGTGTAGAAATACGCAAATTACCGTCGTATTCTCAAACTGGGAGACCCGCGGCTGCGAGGTCAGTTCCTACGAGTTAACCTAGTCCCGTGGGAGGTGTTGGTGCCACCCACGGGGCCGTTCGGGGGCTGTTTCGAGTTTTCACCCTCTAACGACATGTTTTTAAGCCTAAGTCTAAAAAAAAGCAAATTACCGTCGTACTCTCAAATCGGGAGACCCGCGGCTGCGAGGTCGGTTCCTACGAGTTATGTTGGTCCCGTGGGAGGTGTTGGTGCCACCCACGGGGCCGTTCGGGGCCTGTTTCGAGTTTTCACCTTCTAACGCCTTGTTTTTAACCCTAAGTCTTGAAATATGTAAATTACCGTATTAGTCTCAAACCGGGAGACCCGCGGCTGCGAGGTCAGTTCCTACGGGTTACATTGGTCCCGTGGGAGGTGTTGGTGCCACCCACGGGGCCGTTCGAGGGCTGTTTCGAGTTTTCACCCTCTAACGCCATGTTTTGCCTAAGTCAAGAAATATGCAAATTACCGTCGTATTATCTAACCGGGAGACCCGCGGGTGCGAGGTCAGTTCCTACGAGTTACGTTGGTCCCGTGGGCGGTGTTGGTGCCACCGACAGGGCCGTTCGGGGGCTGTTTCGAGTTTTCACCCTCTAACGCCATGTGTTTAAGGCTAAGTCTTCAAATATGCAAATTACCGTATTACTCTCAAACCGGTAGACCCGCGGATGCGAGATCAGTTCCTACGACTTACGTTGGTCCCGTGGGAGGTGTTGGTGCCACCCACAGGGTCGTTCGGGGGCTGTTTTGAGTTTTCATCCTCTAACACCATGTTTTGCTTAAGTGTAGAAATACAAAAATTACCGTCGTATTCTCAAACCGGGAGACCCGCGGCTGCGAGGTCAGTTCCTACGAGTTACCCTAGTCCCGTGGGAGGTGTTGGTCCCACCCACGGGGCCGTTCGGAGGCTGTTTCGAGTTTTCAACCTCTAACGACATGTTTTTAAGCCTAAGTCTAGAAATAAACAAATTACCGTCGTACTCTCAAACCGGGAGACCCGCGGATACGAGGGCGGTTCCTACCAGTTACGTTGGTCCCGTGGGAGGTGTTGGTGCCACCCACGGGGTCGTTCGGGGGCTGTTTCGAGTTTTCACCCTCTAACGCCATGTTTTTAAGCCTAAGTCTTGAAATGTGCAAATTACCGTACTAATCTCAAACTGGGAGACCCGCGGCTGTGAGGTCAGTTCCTACGAGTTACGTTGGTCCCGTGGGAGGTGTTGGTGCCACCCACGGGGCCGTTCCGTGGCTATTTCGAGTTTTCACCCTCAAATGCCATGTTTGCTTAAGTGTAAAAATACGTAAATTACCGACGTATTGTCAAACCGGGAGACTCGCGGCTGCGAGGTCAGTTCCTACGAGTTACGTTGGTCCCGTGGGAGGTGTTGGTGCCACCCACGGGTCCGTTCGGGGCCTGTTTCGAGTTATCATCCTCTAACGTCATGTTTTCAAGCCTAAGTCTAGAAATAAGCAAACTACCATCGTATTCTCAAACCGGGAGACCTGCGGCTGCGTGTTCGATTCCTACGAGTTACGTTGATCCCGTGGGAGGTGTTGGTTCCACCCACGGGGCTGTTCGAGAGATGTTTCGTGTTTTCACCCTCTAACGCCATGTTTTTCTTAAGTCTAGAAATACGCAAATTACCGTCGTATTATCAAACCGGGAGACCCGCGGCTGCAAGGTCAGTTCCTACGAGTTACGTTTGTCCCGTGGGAGGTGTTGGTGCCACCCACGGGGCCGTTCGGGGGATGTTTCGAGTTTTCACCCTCTAACACCACGTTTTGCTTAAGTGTAGAAATTCGCAAATCACCGTCGTATTCTCAAACCGCGAGACCCGCGGCTGCGAGGTCACTTCCTACGAGTTATGTTGGTCCCGTGGGAGGTGTTGCTGCCACCCACGGGGCTGTTCGGGGGCTGTTTCGAGTTTTCCCCCTCTAACGCCACGTTTTGCTTAAGTCTAGAAATTCGCAAATTGGGAGACCCGTGGCTATGAGGCCAGTTACTACGAGTTACGTTGGTCCTGTGGGAGGTGTTGGTGCCACCCACGGGCCGTTCGGGGACTGTTTCGAGTTTTAACCCTCTAACGCCATGTTTTTAAGCTTAAGTCTTCAAATATGAAAATTACCGTATTACTCTCAAACCAGGAGACCCGCGGCTGCGAGGTCAGTTTCTACGAGTTACGTTGGTCCCGTGGGAGGTGTTGGTGCCACCCACGGGGCCGTTCGGGGGTTGTTTCGAGTTTTCATCCTCTAACGCCATGTTTTGCTGAAGTGTAGAAATATGCAAATTACGGTCGTATTCTCAAACCGGGAGACCCGCGACTGCGAGGTCAGTTCCTATGAGTTACCCTAGTCCCGTGGGAGGTGTTGGTGCCACCCACGGGGCCGTTCGGGGGCTGTTTCGAGTTTTCACCCTCTAACGACATTTTTTTAAGCCTAAGTCGAGAAATAACCAAATTACCATCGTACTCTCAAATCGGGAGACCCGCGGCTGCGAGGTCGGTTCCTACGAGTTACGTTCATCCCGTGGGAGGTGTTGGTGTCACCCACGGGGCTGTTTCGAGTTTTCACCCTCTAACGCCATTTTTTTAAGCCTAAGTCTTGAAATATGCAAATTACCATATTACTCTCAAATCGGGAGACCCGCGGCTGCGAGGTCAGTTCCTACGAGTTACGTTGGTCCCTTGGGAGGTGTTGGTGCAACCCACGGGGCCGTTCGGGGGTTGTTTCGAGTTTTCACCCTCTAACGCCATGTTTTGCTTAAGTGTAGAAATACGTAAATTACAGATGTATTGTCAAACCGGGAGACCCGCGGCTGTGAGGTCAGTTCCTACTAGTTACGTTCGTCCCATGGGAGGTGTTGGTGCCACCCACGGGGCCGTTCGGGGGCTGTTTCGAGTTTTCACCCTCTAACGCCACGTTTTGCTTAAGTGTAGAAATTTTCAAATCACCGTCGTATTATCAAACCGGGAGACCCACGGCTGCGAGGTGACTTCCTACGAGTTACGTTGGTCCCGTGGGAGGTGTTGGTGCCACCCACGGGGCCGTTCGAGGGCTGTTTCGAGTTTTCACCCTCTAACGCCACGTTTTGCTTAAGTGTAGAAATTCGCAAATCACCATCGTATTCTCAAATCGGGAGACCCGTGGATGTGAGGTCAGTTACTACGAGTTACGTTGGTCCCGTGGGAGGTGTTGGTACCACCCACGGGGCCGTTCGGGGGCTGTTTCGAGTTTTCACCCTCTAACGCCATGTTTTTAAGCCTAAGTCTTTAAATATGCAAATTACCGTATTACTCTCAAACCGGGAGACACGCGGCTGCGAGGTCAGTTCCTACGAGTTACCCTAGTCCCGTGGGAGGTGTTGGTGCCACCCACGGGGCCGTTCGGTGGCTGTTTCGAGTTTTCACCCTCTGACGACATGTTTTTAAGCCTAAGTCTAGAAATAAGCAAATTACCATCGTACTCTCAAACCGGGGGACCCGCGGCTGCGAGGTCGGTTCCTACGAGTTACGTTGGTCCCGTGGGAGGTGTTGGTACCACCCACGAGGCCGTTCGGGAGATGTTTCAAGTTTTCACCCTCTAACGCCATGTTTTTAAGCCTAAGTCTTGAAATATGCAGATTAGCGTATTACTCTCAAATAGGGAGACCCGCGGCTGCGAGGTCAGTTCCTACGAGTTACGTTGGTCCCGTGGGAGGTGTTGGTGCCACCCACGGGGCCGTTCGGGGGCTGTTTCGAGTTTTCACCCTCTAACGCCATATTTTTCTTAAGTGTAGAAATACACAAATTACAATCGTATTATCAAACCGGGAGACCCGCGGCTGCGAGGTCAGTTCCTTCGAGTTACGTTGGTCCCGTGGGAGGTTTTGGTATCACCCACGGGGCCGTTCGTGGGTTGTTTCGAGTTTTCACCCTCTAACGCCACGTTTTGCATAAGTGTAGAAATTCGCAAATCACTGTCGTATTCTTAAATTGGGAGACCCGCGGCAGCGAGGTCAGTTCCTACGAGTTACGTTGGTCCCGTAGTAGGTGTTGGTGCCACCCACGGGAACGTTCGGGGGCTGTTTCGAGTTTTCACCCTCTAACGCCATGTTTTTAAGCCTAAGTCTAGAAATAAGCAAATTACCGTCGTATGCTCAAACCGGGAGACCCGCGGCTACAGGGTCCTTTCCTACGAGTTATGTTGGTCCCGTGGGAGGTGTTGGTGCCACCCACGGGGCCGTTCGAGGGCTGTTTCGAGTTTTCACCCACTAACGCCATGTTTTGCTTAAGTCTAAAAATACACAAATTACCGTCGTATTATCAAACCGGGAGACCCGCGGCTGCAAGGTCAGTTCCTATGAGTTACGTTTTTCCCGTGGGAGGTGTTGGTGCCACCCACGGGGCCGTTCGGGGGCTATTTTGAGTTTTCACCCTCAAACGCCACGTTTTGCTTAAGTGTAGAAATTCGCAAATCACCGTCGTATTCTCAAACCGCGAGACCCGCGGCTGCGAGGTCACTTCCTACGAGTTATGTTGGTCCCGTGGGAGGTGTTGGTGCCACCCACGGGGCTGTTCGGGGGCTGTTTCGAGTTTTCACCCTCTAACGCCACGTTTTGCTTAAGTCTAAAAATTCACAAATCACCGTCGTATTCTCAAATTGGGAGACCCGTGGCTGTGAGGCCAGTTACTACGAGTTACGTTGGTCCTGTGGGAGGTGTTGGTGCCACCCACGGGCCGTTCGGGGACTGTTTCGAGTTTTAACCCTCTAACGCCATGTTTTTAAGCTTAAGTCTTCAAATATGAAAATTACCGTATTACTCCCAAACCGGGAGACCCACGGCTGCGAGGTCAGTTCCTACGAGTTACGTTGGTCCTATGGGAGGTGTCGGTGCCACCCACAGGGCCGTTCGGGGGCTGTTTCGAGTTTTCACCCTCTAACACCATGTTTTTAGGCCTAAGTCTAGAAATAAGTAAATTACCATCGTACTCTCAAACCGGGAGACCCGCGGATGCGGGGTCAGTTCCTACGGGTTACGTTGGTCCCGTGGGAGGTGTTGGTGCCACCCACGGATCCGTTCGGGGGCTGTTTCGAGTTTCACCCTCTAACACCATGTTTTGCTTAAGCGTAGAAATACACAAATTAGCGTCGTTATCTCAAACCTAGAGACCCGTGACTGCGAGGTCAGTTCCTACGAGTTAGGTTGGTCTCATGGGAGGTGTTGGTGCCACCTACGGGGCCGTTCGGGGGCTGTTTCGAGTTTTCAACCTCTAACGACATGTTTTTAAGCCTAAGTCTAGAAATAAGAAAATTACCCTCGTACTCTCAAACCGGGAGACCCGCGGCTGCGAGGTCGGTTCCTACAAGTTACGTTGGTCCCGTGGGAGGTGTTGGTCCCACCCACGGGGCCGTTCGGGGGCTGTTTCAAGTTTTCACCCTCTAACGCCATGTTTTTAAGGCTAAGTCTTAAAATATTCCAATTACCGTGTTACTCTCAAATCGGGAGACCCGCGACTGCGAGGTCAGTTCCTACGAGTTACGTTGGTCCCGTGGGAAGTGTTGGTGCCACCCACGGGGCCGTTCGGGGGCTATTTCGAGTTTTCTTCCTCTAACGCCATGTTTTGCTTAACTGTAAAAATACGCAAATTACTGACGTATTCTCAAATCGGGAGACCCGCGGCTGCGAGGTCAGTTCGTATGAGTTACGTTGGTCCCGTGGGAGGTGTTGGTGCCACCCACGGGGCCGTTCGGGGGCTGTTTCGACTTTTCACCTTCTAACGCCACATTTTTCTTAAGTGTAGAAATTCGGAAATCACCGTCGTATTCTCAAATTGGGAGACCCACGGCTGTGTGGTCAGTTGCTACGAGTTATGTTGGTCCCGTGGGAGGTGTTGGTGCCATCCACGGGGCCGTTCGGGGGTTGTTTTCGAGTTTTCACCCTATAACTCCATGTTTTTAAGCCTAAGTCTAGAAATAAGAAAATTACCATCGTACTCTCAATCCGGGAGACCCGCGGCTACGGGGTCGGCTCCTACGAGTTACATTGGTCCCGTGGGAGGTGTTGGTGCCACCCACGGGGCCGTTCGGAAGCTGTTTCGAGTTTTCACCCTCTAACGCCATGATTTTAAGCCTAAGTCCTAAAATATGCAAATTACCGTATTACTCTCAATCCGGGAGACCCGCGGCTGCGAGGTCAGTTCCTACGAGTTACTTGGTCACGTGGGAGGTGTTGGTGCCACCCACGGGGCCGTTCCGGGGCTGTTTCGAGTTTTCACCCTCTAACGCCATATTTTTAAGACTAAGTCTATAAATAAGTAAATTACCATCGTACTCTCAAACCGGGAGACGCGCGGCTGCAGGGTCCGTTCCTACGAGTTATGTTGGTCCCGTGGGAGGTGTTGGTGCCACCCACGGGGCCGTTCGGGGCCTGTTTCGAGTTATCATCCTCTAACGTCATGTTTTCATCCTAAGTCTAGAAATAAGCAAACTACCATCGTATTCTCAAACCGGGAGACCTGCGGCTGCGGGTTCGATTCCTACGAGTTACGTTGATCCCGTGGGAGGTGTTGGTTCCACCCACGGGGCTGTTCGAGAGATGTTTCGTGTTTTCACCCTCTAACGCCATGTTTTTCTTAAGTCTAGAAATACGCAAATTACCGTCGTATTATCAAACCGGGAGACCCGCGGCTGCAAGGTCAGTTCCTACGAGTTACGTTTGTCCCGTGGGAGGTGTTGGTGCCACCCACGGGGCCGTTCGGGGGATGTTTCGAGTTTTCACCCTCTAACACCACGTTTTGCTTAAGTGTAGAAATTCGCAAATCACCGTCGTATTCTCAAACCGCGAGACCCGCGGCTGCGAGGTCACTTCCTACGAGTTATGTTGGTCCCGTGGGAGGTGTTGGGGCCACCCACGGGGCTGTTCGGGGGCTGTTTCGAGTTTTCACCCTCTAACGCCACGTTTTGCTTAAGTCTAGAAATTCGCAAATCACCGTCGTATTCTCAAATTGGGAGACCCGTGGCTGTGAGGCCAGTTACTACGAGTTACGTTGGTCCTGTGGGAGGTGTTGGTGCCACCCACGGGCCGTTCGGGGGTTGTTTCGAGTTTTCATCCTCTAACGCCATGTTTTGCTGAAGTGTAGAAATATGCAAATTACGGTCGTATTCTCAAACCGGGAGACCCGCGACTGCGAGGTCAGTTCCTATGAGTTACCCTAGTCCCGTGGGAGGTGTTGGTGCCACCCACGGGGCCGTTCGGGGGCTGTTTCGAGTTTTCACCCTCTAACGACATTTTTTTAAGCCTAAGTCTAGAAATAATCAAATAACCGTCGTACTCTCAAACCGGGAGACCCGCGGCTGCGAGGTCGGTTCCTACGAGTTACGTTCATCCCGTGGGAGGTGTTGGTGTCACCCACGGGGCCGTTCGGGGGCTGTTTCGAGTTTTCACCCTCTAACGCCATTTTTTTAAACCTAAGTCTTGAAAAATGCAAATTACCGTATTACTCTCAAATCGGGAGACCCGCGGCTGCGAGGTCAGTTCCTACGAGTTACGTTGGTCCCGTGGGAGGTGTTGGTGCAACCCACGGGGCCGTTCGGGGGCTGTTTCGAGTTTTCACCCTCTAACGCCATGTTTTGCTTAAGTGTAGAAATACGTAAATTACCGATGTATTTTCAAACCGGGAGACCCGCGGCTGTGAGGTCAGTTCCTACGAGTTACGTTGGTCCCGTGGGAGGTGTTGGTGCCACCCACGGGGCCGTTCGGGGGCTGTTTCGAGTTTTCACCCTCTAACGCCACGTTTTGCTTAAGTGTAGAAATTCGCAAATCACAGTCGTATTCTCAAACCGGGAGACCCACGGCTGCGAGGTAACTTCCTACGAGTTACATTGGTCCCGTGGGAGGTGTTGGTGCCACCCACGAGGCCGTTCGGGGGTTGTTTCGAGTTTTCACCCTCTAACGCCATATTTTTAAGCCTAAGTCTTCAAATATGCAAATTACCGTATTATTCTCAAATCGGGAGACCCGCGACAGCGAGGTCAGTTCCTACGAGTTACGTTGGTTCCGTGGGAGGTGTTGGTGCCACCCACGGGGCCGTTCGGGGGCTATTTCGAGTTTTCATCCTCTAACGCCATGTTTTACTTAAGTGTAGAAATACACAAATTATCGTCGTATTCTCAAACCGGGAGACCCGTGGCTGCGAGGTCAGTTCCTACGAGTTACCCTAGTCCCGTGGGAGGTGTTGGTGCCACCCACGGGGCCGTTCGGGGGCTGTTTCGAGTTTTCAACCTCTAACGACATGTTTTTAAGCCTAAGTCTAGAAATAAGCAAATTACCGTCGTACTCTCAAAAAGGAAGACCCGCGGCTGTGAGGTTGGTTCCTACGAGTTACGTTGGTCCCGTGGGAGGTGTTGGTGCCACCCACATGGCCGTTCGGGGGTTGTTTGAAGTTTTCACCCTCTAACGCCAAGTTTTTAAGCCTAAGTCTTAAAATATGCAAATTATCGTACTACTCTCAAACCGGGAGACCCGCGGCTGCGAGGTCAGTTCCTACGAGTTACGTTGGTCCCGGGGGAGGTGTTGGTGCCACCCACGAGGCCGTTCCGGGGCTATTTCGAGTTTTCACCCTCGAACGCCATGTTTTGCTTAAGTGTAGAAATATGTAAATTACCGACGTATTGTCAAACCGGGAGACCCGCGGCTGCGAGGTCAGTTCCTACGAGTTATGTTGGTCCCGTGGGAGGTGTTGGTGCCACCCACAAGGCCGTTCGGGGCCTGTTTCGAGTTTTCACCCTCTAACGTCATGTTTTCAAGCGTAAGTCTAGAAATAAGCAAATTACCATCGTACTCTCAAACCGGGAGACCTGCGACTGCGGGTTCGGTTCCTACGAGTTACGTTGGTCCCGTGGGAAGTGTTGGTGCTACCCACCGACCGTTCGAGGGCTGTTTTGAGTTTTCACCCTCTAATGCCCTGTTTTGCTTAAGTCTAGAATTACGCAAATTACCGTCGTATTATCAAACCGAGAGACCCGCGGCTGCGAGGTCAGTTCCTACAAGTTACGTTGGTCCCGTGGGAGGTGTTAGTGCCACCCACGGGGCCGTTCAGGGGCTGTTTCGAGTTTTCACTCTCTAACGCCACGTTTTGCTTAAGTGTAGAAATTCGCAAATCACCATCGTATTCTCAAACTGGGAGACCCACGGCTGCGAGGTCACTTCCTACGAGTTACGTTGGTCCCGTGGGAGGTTTTGGTGCCACCCATGGGGCCGTTCGGGGGCCGTTTCGAGTTTTCACCCTCTAACGCCACGTTTTGCTTAAGCCTAAGTCTTCAAATACAAAAATTACTGTATTACTCTCAATTCGGGAGACCGCGGCTGCGAGGTCAGTTCCTACGAGTTACGTTGGTCCCGTGGGAGGTGTTGGTGCCACCCACGGGGCCGTTCGGGGGTTGTTTCGAGTTTTCATCCTCTAACGCCATGTTTTGCTTAAGTGTAGAAATACGCAAATTACCGTCGTATTCTCAAACTGGGAGACCCGCGGCTGCGAGGTCAGTTCCTACGAGTTAACCTAGTCCCGTGGGAGGTGTTGGTGCCACCCACGGGGCCGTTCGGGGGCTGTTTCGAGTTTTCACCCTCTAACGACATATTTTTAAGCCTAAGTCTAAAAAAAAGCAAATTATCGTCTTACTCTCAAATCGGGAGACCCGCGGCTGCGAGGTCGGTTCCTACGAGTTATGTTGGTCTCGTGGGAGGTGTTGGTGCCACCCACGGGGCCGTTCGGGGCCTGTTTCGAGTTTTCACCCTCTAACGCCTTGTTTTTAACCCTAAGTCTTGAAATATGTAAATTACCGTATTAGTCTCAAACCGGGAGACCCGCGGCTGCGAGGTCAGTTCCTACGGGTTACATTGGTCCCGTGGGAGGTGTTGGTGCCACCCACGGGGCCGTTCGAGGGCTGTTTCGAGTTTTCACCCTCTAACGCCATGTTTTGCCTAAGTCAAGAAATATGCAAATTACCGTCGTATTATCTAACCGGGAGACCCGCGGGTGCGAGGTCAGTTCCTACGAGTTACGTTGGTCCCGTGGGCGGTGTTGGTGCCACCGACAGGGCCGTTCGGGGGCTGTTTCGAGTTTTCACCCTCTAACGCCATGTGTTTAAGGCTAAGTCTTCAAATATGCAAATTACCGTATTACTCTCAAACCGGTAGACCCGCGGATGCGAGATCAGTTCCTACGACTTACGTTGGTCCCGTGGGAGGTGTTGGTGCCACCCACAGGGTCGTTCGGGGGCTGTTTTGAGTTTTCATCCTCTAACACCATGTTTTGCTTAAGTGTAGAAATACAAAAATTACCGTCGTATTCTCAAACCGGGAGACCCGCGGCTGCGAGGTCAGTTCCTACGAGTTACCCTAGTCCCGTGGGAGGTGTTGGTCCCACCCACGGGGCCGTTCGGAGGCTGTTTCGAGTTTTCAACCTCTAACGACATGTTTTTAAGCCTAAGTCTAGAAATAAACAAATTACCGTCGTACTCTCAAACCGGGAGACCCGCGGATACGAGGGCGGTTCCTACCAGTTACGTTGGTCCCGTGGGAGGTGTTGGTGCCACCCACGGGGTCGTTCGGGGGCTGTTTCGAGTTTTCACCCTCTAACGCCATGTTTTTAAGCCTAAGTCTTGAAATGTGCAAATTACCGTACTAATCTCAAACTGGGAGACCCGCGGCTGTGAGGTCAGTTCCTACGAGTTACGTTGGTCCCGTGGGAGGTGTTGGTGCCACCCACGGGGCCGTTCCGTGGCTATTTCGAGTTTTCACCCTCAAATGCCATGTTTGCTTAAGTGTAAAAATACGTAAATTACCGACGTATTGTCAAACCGGGAGACTCGCGGCTGCGAGGTCAGTTCCTACGAGTTACGTTGGTCCCGTGGGAGGTGTTGGTGCCACCCACGGGTCCGTTCGGGGCCTGTTTCGAGTTATCATCCTCTAACGTCATGTTTTCAAGCCTAAGTCTAGAAATAAGCAAACTACCATCGTATTCTCAAACCGGGAGACCTGCGGCTGCGTGTTCGATTCCTACGAGTTACGTTTATCCCGTGGGAGGTGTTGGTTCCACCCACGGGGCTGTTCGAGAGCTGTTTCGTGTTTTCACCCTCTAACGCCATGTTTTGCTTAAGTCTAGAAATACGCAAATTACCGTCGTATTATCAAACCGGGAGACCCGCGGCTGCGAGGTCAGTTCCTACGAGTTACGTTTGTCCCGTGGGAGGTGTTGGTGCCACCCACGGGGCCGTTCGGGGGATGTTTCGAGTTTTCACCCTCTAACACCACGTTTTGCTTAAGTGTAGAAATTCGCAAATCACCGTCGTATTCTCAAACCGCGAGACCCGCGGCTGCGAGGTCACTTCCTACGAGTTATGTTGGTCCCGTGGGAGGTGTTGCTGCCACCCACGGGGCTGTTCGGGGGCTGTTTCGAGTTTTCCCCCTCTAACGCCACGTTTTGCTTAAGTCTAGAAATTCGCAAATTGGGAGACCCGTGGCTATGAGGCCAGTTACTACGAGTTACGTTGGTCCTGTGGGAGGTGTTGGTGCCACCCACGGGCCGTTCGGGGACTGTTTCGAGTTTTAACCCTCTAACGCCATGTTTTTAAGCTTAAGTCTTCAAATATGAAAATTACCGTATTACTCTCAAACCAGGAGACCCGCGGCTGCGAGGTCAGTTTCTACGAGTTACGTTGGTCCCGTGGGAGGTGTTGGTGCCACCCACGGGGCCGTTCGGGGGTTGTTTCGAGTTTTCATCCTCTAACGCCATGTTTTGCTGAAGTGTAGAAATATGCAAATTACGGTCGTATTCTCAAACCGGGAGACCCGCGACTGCGAGGTCAGTTCCTATGAGTTACCCTAGTCCCGTGGGAGGTGTTGGTGCCACCCACGGGGCCGTTCGGGGGCTGTTTCGAGTTTTCACCCTCTAACGACATTTTTTTAAGCCTAAGTCGAGAAATAACCAAATTACCATCGTACTCTCAAATCGGGAGACCCGCGGCTGCGAGGTCGGTTCCTACGAGTTACGTTCATCCCGTGGGAGGTGTTGGTGTCACCCACGGGGCTGTTTCGAGTTTTCACCCTCTAACGCCATTTTTTTAAGCCTAAGTCTTGAAATATGCAAATTACCATATTACTCTCAAATCGGGAGACCCGCGGCTGCGAGGTCAGTTCCTACGAGTTACGTTGGTCCCGTGGGAGGTGTTGGTGCAACCCACGGGGCCGTTCGGGGGTTGTTTCGAGTTTTCACCCTCTAACGCCATGTTTTGCTTAAGTGTAGAAATACGTAAATTACAGATGTATTGTCAAACCGGGAGACCCGTGGCTGTGAGGTCAGTTCCTACTAGTTACGTTCGTCCCATGGGAGGTGTTGGTGCCACCCACGGGGCCGTTCGGGGGCTGTTTCGAGTTTTCACCCTCTAACGCCACGTTTTGCTTAAGTGTAGAAATTTTCAAATCACCGTCGTATTATCAAACCGGGAGACCCACGGCTGCGAGGTGACTTCCTACGAGTTACGTTGGTCCCGTGGGAGGTGTTGGTGCCACCCACGGGGCCGTTCGAGGGCTGTTTCGAGTTTTCACCCTCTAACGCCACGTTTTGCTTAAGTGTAGAAATTCGCAAATCACCATCGTATTCTCAAATCGGGAGACCCGTGGATGTGAGGTCAGTTACTACGAGTTACGTTGGTCCCGTGGGAGGTGTTGGTACCACCCACGGGGCCGTTCGGGGGCTGTTTCGAGTTTTCACCCTCTAACGCCATGTTTTTAAGCCTAAGTCTTTAAATATGCAAATTACCGTATTACTCTCAAACCGGGAGACACGCGGCTGCGAGGTCAGTTCCTACGAGTTACCCTAGTCCCGTGGGAGGTGTTGGTGCCACCCACGGGGCCGTTCGGTGGCTGTTTCGAGTTTTCACCCTCTGACGACATGTTTTTAAGCCTAAGTCTAGAAATTAGCAAATTACCATCGTACTCTCAAACCGGGGGACCCGCGGCTGCGAGGTCGGTTCCTACGAGTTACGTTGGTCCCGTGGGAGGTGTTGGTACCACCCACGAGGCCGTTCGGGAGATGTTTCAAGTTTTCACCCTCTAACGCCATGTTTTTAAGCCTAAGTCTTGAAATATGCAGATTAGCGTATTACTCTCAAATAGGGAGACCCGCGGCTGCGAGGTCAGTTCCTACGAGTTACGTTGGTCCCGTGGGAGGTGTTGGTGCCACCCACGGGGCCGTTCGGGGGCTGTTTCGAGTTTTCACCCTCTAACGCCATATTTTTCTTAAGTGTAGAAATACACAAATTACAATCGTATTATCAAACCGGGAGACTCGCGGCTGCGAGGTCAGTTCCTTCGAGTTACGTTGGTCCCGTGGGAGGTTTTGGTGCCACCCACGGGGCCGTTCGTGGGTTGTTTCGAGTTTTCACCCTCTAACGCCACGTTTTGCATAAGTGTAGAAATTCGCAAATCACTGTCGTATTCTTAAATTGGGAGACCCGCGGCAGCGAGGTCAGTTCCTACGAGTTTCATTGGTCTCGTGGGAGGTGTTGGTGCCACCCACGGGAACGTTCGGGGGCTGTTTCGAGTTTTCACCCTCTAACGCCATGTTTTTAAGCCTAAGTCTAGAAATAAGCAAATTACCGTCGTATGCTCAAACCGGGAGACCCGCGGCTACAGGGTCCTTTCCTACGAGTTATGTTGGTCCCGTGGGAGGTGTTGGTGCCACCCACGGGGCCGTTCGAGGGCTGTTTCGAGTTTTCACCCACTAACGCCATGTTTTGCTTAAGTCTAAAAATACACAAATTACCGTCGTATTATCAAACCGGGAGACCCGCGGCTGCAAGGTCAGTTCCTATGAGTTACGTTTTTCCCGTGGGAGGTGTTGGTGCCACCCACGGGGCCGTTCGGGGGCTATTTTGAGTTTTCACCCTCAAACGCCACGTTTTGCTTAAGTGTAGAAATTCGCAAATCACCGTCGTATTCTCAAACCGCGAGACCCGCGGCTGCGAGGTCACTTCCTACGAGTTATGTTGGTCCCGTGGGAGGTGTTGGTGCCACCCACGGGGCTGTTCGGGGGCTGTTTCGAGTTTTCACCCTCTAACGCCACGTTTTGCTTAAGTCTAAAAATTCACAAATCACCGTCGTATTCTCAAATTGGGAGACCCGTGGCTGTGAGGCCAGTTACTACGAGTTACGTTGGTCCTGTGGGAGGTGTTGGTGCCACCCACGGGCCGTTCGGGGACTGTTTCGAGTTTTAACCCTCTAACGCCATGTTTTTAAGCTTAAGTCTTCAAATATGAAAATTACCGTATTACTCTCAAACCGGGAGACCCGCGGCTGCGAGGTCAGTTTCTACGAGTTACGTTGGTCCCGTGGGAGGTGTTGGTGCCACCCACGGGGCCGTTCGGGGGTTGTTTCGAGTTTTCATCCTCTAACGCCATGTTTTGCTTAAGTGTAAAAATATGCAAATTACGGTCGTATTCTCAAACCGGGAGACCCGCGACTGCGAGGTCAGTTCCTATGAGTTACCCTAGTCCCGTGGGAGGTGTTGGTGCCACCCACGGGGCCGTTCGGGGGCTGTTTCGAGTTTTCACCCTCTAACGACATTTTTTTGAGCCTAAGTCTAGAAATAACCAAATTATCGTCGTACTCTCAAACCGGGAGACCCGCGGATGCGAGGTCGGTTCCTACGAGTTACGTTCATCCCGTGGGAGGTGTTGGTGTCACCCACGGGGCCGTTCGGGGGCTGTTTCGAGTTTTCACCCTCTAACGCCATTTTTTTAAGCCTAAGTCTTGAAATATGCAAATTACCGTATTACTCTCAAATCGGGAGACCCGCGGCTGCGAGGTCAGTTCCTACGAGTTACGTTGGTCCCGTGGGAGATGTTGGTGCAACCCACGGGGCCGTTCGGGTGCTGTTTCGAGTTTTCACCCTCTAACGCCATGTTTTGCTTAACTGTAGAAATACGTAAATTACCGATGCATTTTCAAACCGGGAGACCCGCGGCTGCGAGGTCACTTCGTACGAGTTACGTTGGTCCCGTGGGAGGTGTTGGTGCCACCCACGGGGCCGTTCGGGGGCTGTTTCGAGTTTTCACCCTCTAACGCCACGTTTTGCTTAAGTGTAGAAATTTTCAAATCACCGTCGTATTATCAAACCGGGAGACCCACGGCTGCGAGGTCACTTCCTACGAGTTACGTTGGTCCCGTGGGAGGTGTTGGAGCCACCCACGGGGCCGTTCGGGGGCTGTTTCGAGTTTTCACCCTCTAACGCCACGTTTTGCTTAAGTGTAGAAATTCGCAAATCACCGTCGTATTCTCAAATCGGGAGACCCGTGGCTGTGAGGTCAGTTACTACGAGTTACGTTGGTCCCGTGGGAGATGTTGGTACCACCCACGGGGCCGTTCGGGGGCTGTTTCGAGTTTTCACCCTCTAACGCCATGTTTTTAAGCCTAAGTCTTTAAATACACAAATTATCGTATTACTCTCAAACCGGGAGACACGCGGCTGCGAGGTCAGTTCCTACGAGTTACGTTGGTCCCGTGGGAGGTGTTGGTGCCACCCACGGGGCCGTTCGGGGGCTGTTTCGAATTTTTACCCTCTAACGCCATATTTTGCTTAAGTGTAGAAATACGCAAATTACTGTCGTATTCCCAAACCGGGAGACCCACGGCTGCGAGGTCAGTTCCTACGAGTTACCCTAGTCCCGTGGGAGGTGTTGGTGCCACCCACGGGGCCGTTCGGTGGCTGTTTCGAGTTTTCACCCTCTGACGACATGTTTTTAAGCCTAAGTCTAGAAATAAGAAAATTACCGTCGTACTCTCTAACCGGGGAACCCGTGGCTGCGAGGTCGGTTCCTACGAGTTACGTTGGTCCCGTGGGAGTTGTTGGTACCACCCACGAGGCCGTTCGGGAGATGTTTCGAGTTTTCACCCTCTAACGCCATGTTTTTAAGCCTAAGTCTTGAAATATGCAGATTACCGTATTACTCTCAAACAGGGAGACCCGCGGCTGCGAGGTCAGTTCCTACGAGTTACGTTGGTCCCGTGGGAGGTGTTGGTGCCACCCACGGGGCCGTTCGGGGGCTGTTTCGAATTTTCACCCTCTAACGCCATATTTTGCTTAAGTGTAGAAATACGCAAATTACAGTCGTATTATCAAACCGGGAGACCCGCGGCTGCGAGGTCAGTTCCTTCGAGTTACGTTGGTCCCGTGGGAGGTTTTGGTGCCACCCACGGGGCCGTTCGTGGGCTGTTTCGAGTTTTCACCCTCTAACGCCACGTTTTGCATAAGTGTAGAAATTCGCAAATCACTGTCGTACTCTTAAATTGGGAGACCCGCGACAGCGAGGTCAGTTCCTACGAGTTACGTTGGTCCCGTAGTAGGTGTTGGTGCCACCCACGGGGACGTTCGGGGGCTGTTTCGAGTTTTCACCCTCTAACGCCATGTTTTTAAGCCTAAGTCTAGAAATAAGCAAATTACCGTCGTATGCTCAAATCGGGAGACCCGCGGCTACAGGGTCCGTTCCTACGAGTTACGTTGGTCCCGTGGGAGGTTTTGGTTCCACCCACGAGGCCGTTCGAGGGCTGTTTCGAGTTTTCACTCACTAACGCCATGTTTTGCTTAAGTCTAAAAATACACAAATTACCGTCGTATTATCAAACCGGGAGACCCGCGGCTGCGAGGTCAGTTCCTATGAGTTATGTTGGTCCCGTGGGAGGTGTTGGTGCCACCCACGGGGCCGTTCGGGGGCTGTTTCGAGTTCTCACCCTCTAACGCCATGTTTTTAAACCTAAGTCTTGAAATATGCAAATTACCAGATTACTCCAAAACCGGAAGACCCGCGGCTGCGAGGTCAGTTCCTACGAGTTACGTTGGTCCCGTGGGAGGTGTTGGTGCAACCCACGGGGCCGTTCGGGGGCTGTTTCGAGTTTTCACCCTCTAACGCCACGTTTTGCTTAAGTGTAGAAATTCGCAAATCACCGTCGTATTCTCAAACCGGGAGACCTGCGGCTCCGAGGTCAGTTTCTACGAGTTACGTTGGTCCCGTGGGAGGTGTTGGTGCCACCCATGGGGCCGTTCGGGGGTTGTTTCGAGTTTTCACCCTCTAACGCCATATTTTTAAGCCTAAGTCTAGAAATAAGCAAATTACCGTCGTACTCTCAAACTGGGAGACCCGCGGCTACGGGGTCGGTTCCTACGAGTTACGTTGGTCCCGTGGGAGGTGTTGGTGCCACTCACGGGGCCGTTCGGGAGCTGTTTAGAGTTTTCACCCTCTAACGCTATGTTTTTAAGCCTAAGTCTTGAAATATGGAAATTACAGTATTACTCTCAAACTGGGAGACCCGCGACTGCGAGGTCAGTTCCAACGAGTTACATTGGTCCCGTGGGAGGTGTTGGTGCCACCCACAGGGCCGTTCGGGGGCAGTTTCGAGTTTTCACCCTCTAACGCCATGTTTTGCTTAAGTGTAGAAATACGTAAATTACCGTCGTACTCTCAAACCGAGAGACCCGCGGCTGCGAGGTCAGTTCCTACGAGTTACCCTAGTCCCGTGGGAGGTGTTGGTGCCACCCACGGGGCCGTTCGGGGGCTGTTTTGAGTTTTCACCCTCTAACATCATGTTTTTAAGCTTAAGTCTATAAATAAGCAAATTATCGTCGTACCCTCAAACCGGGAGACCCGCGGTTACGGGGTCAGTTCCTACGAGTTACGTTGGTCCCGTGGGAGGTGTTGGTGCCACCCACGGGGCCGTTCGGGGGCTGTTTTGGGTTTTCACCCTTTAACGCCATGTTTTTAAGCCTAAGTCTTGAAATATTAAAATTACCATATTACTCTTTACCTGGGAGAACTGCAGTTGCGAGGTCAGTTCCTACGAGTTAAGTTGGTCCCGTGGGAGGTGTTGGTGCCACCCACGGGGCTGTTCGATGGATGTTTCGAGTTTTTATCCTCTAACGCCATGTTTTGCTTAAGTGTAAAAATATGCAAATTACGGTCGTATTCTCAAATCGGGAGCCCCGCGGCTGCGAGGTCAGTACCTACGAGTTACGTTGGTCCCGTGGGAGGTGTTGGTGCCACCGACGGGGCCGTTCGGGGGCTATTTCGAGTTTTCACCCTCTAACGTCATGTTTTAAGCTTATGTCTAGAAATATGCAAATTATAGTCGTACTCTCAAACCGGGAGACCCGCGGCTACGGGGTCAGTTCCTACGAGTTACGTTGGTCCCGTGGGAGGCGTTGGTGCCACCCACGGGGCCGTTCGGGGGCTGTTTCGAGTTCTCACCCTCTAACGCCATGTTTTTAAACCTAAGTCTTGAAATATGCAAATTACCAGATTACTCCAAAACCGGGAGACCCGCGGCTGCGAGGTCAGTTCCTACGAGTTACGTTGGTCCCGTGGGAGGTGTTGGTGCAACCCACGGGGCCGTTCGGGGGCTGTTTCGAGTTTTCACCCTCTAACGCCATGTTTTGCTTAAGTGTAGAAATTCGCAAATCACCGTCGTATTCTCAAACCGGGAGACCTGCGGCTCCGAGGTCAGTTTCTACGAGTTACGTTGGTCCCGTGGGAGGTGTTGGTGCCACCCATGGGGCCGTTCGGGGGTTGTTTCGAGTTTTCACCCTCTAACGCCATGTTTTTAAGCCTATGTCTAGAAATAAGCAAATTACCGTCGTACTCTCAAACTGGGAGACCCGCGGCTACGGGGTCGGTTCCTACGAGTTACGTTGGTCCCGTGGGAGGTGTTGGTGCCACTCACGGGGCCGTTCGGGAGCTGTTTAGAGTTTTCACCCTCTAACGCTATGTTTTTAAGCCTAAGTCTTGAAATATGGAAATTACAGTATTACTCTCAAACTGGGAGACCCGCGACTGCGAGGTCAGTTCCAACGAGTTACATTGGTCCCGTGGGAGGTGTTGGTGCCACCCACAGGGCCGTTCGGGGGCAGTTTCGAGTTTTCACCCTCTAACGCCATGTTTTGCTTAAGTGTAGAAATACGTAAATTACCGTCGTACTCTCAAACCGAGAGACCCGCGGCTGCGAGGTCAGTTCCTACGAGTTACCCTAGTCCCGTGGGAGGTGTTGGTGCCACCCATGGGGCCGTTCGGGGGCTGTTTTGAGTTTTCACCCTCTAACATCATGTTTTTAAGCTTAAGTCTATAAATAAGCAAATTATCGTCGTACCCTCAAACCGGGAGACCCGCGGTTACGGGGTCAGTTCCTACGAGTTACGTTGGTCCCGTGGGAGGTGTTGGTGCCACCCACGGGGCCGTTCGGGGGCTGTTTTGGGTTTTCACCCTTTAACGCCATGTTTTTAAGCCTAAGTCTTGAAATATTAAAATTACCGTATTACTCTTTACCTGGGAGCCCCGCGGCTGCGAGGTCAGTTCCTACGAGTTACGTTGGTCCCGTGGGAGGTGTTGGTGCCACCGACGGGGCCGTTCGGGGGCTATTTCGAGTTTTCACCCTCTAACGTCATGTTTTTAAGCCTAAGTCTAGAAATAATCAAATTATCGTCGTACTCTCAAACCGGGAGACCTGCAGCTGCGGGGTCGGTTCCTACGAGTTACGTTGGTCCCGTGGGAGGTGTTGGTGCCATCCACGGGGCCGTTCGAGGGCTGTTTCGAGTTTTTACCCTCTAACGCCATGTTTTGCTTAATTCTAGAAATACGCAAATTAGCTTCGTATTAATAAACCGAGAGACCCGCGGCTGCGAGGTCAGTTCCTACGAGTTACGTTGGTCCCGGGGGAGATGTTGGTGCCACCCACGGGGCCGTTCGGGGGCTGTTTCGAGTTTTCACTCTCTAACGCCATGTTTTGCTTAAGTGTTGAAATTCGCAAATCACCGTCGTATTCTTAAACCGGGAGACCCGCGGCTGCGAGGTCAGTTCCTACGAGTTACGTTGGTCCCGTATTAGGTGTTGGTGCCACCCACGGGGACGTTCGGGGCCTGTTTCGAGTTTTAACCCTCTAACACCATGTTTTTAAGCCTAAGTCTAGAAATAAGCAAATTACCATCGTACGCTCAAACCGGGAGACCCGCGGCTACAGGGTCCGTTCCTACGAGTTAAATTGGTCCCGTGGAAGGTGTTGGTGCCACCCACGGGGCCGTTCGAGGGCTGTTTCGAGTTTTCACCCTCTAACGCCATGTTTTGCTTAAGTCTAGAAATACACAAATTACCATCGTATTATCAAGTCGGGAAACCCACGGCTGCGAGGTCAGTTCCTATGAGTTACGTTGGGCCCGTGGGAGGTGTTGGTGCCACCCACGGGGCCGTTCGGGGGCTGTTTTGAGTTTTCACCCTCTAACGTCATGTTTTAAGCTTAAGTCCAGATATATACAAATTATAGTCGTACTCTTAAACCGGGAGACCCGCGACTGCGGGGTCAGTTCCTACGAGTTACGTTGGTCCCGTGGGAGGCGTTGGTGCCACCCACGGGGCCGTTCGGGGGCTGTTTCGAGTTTTCACCCTCTAACGTCATGTTTTTAAGCCTAAGTTTTGAAATATGCAAATTACCGTATTACTCCCAAACCGGGACACCCGCGGCTGCGAGGTCAGTTCCTACGAGTTACGTTGGTCCCGTGGGAGGTGTTGGTGCAACCCACGGGGCCGTTCGGGGGCTGTTTCGAGTTTTCACCCTCTAACGCCACGTTTTGCTTAAGTTTAGAAATTCGCAAATCACCGTCGTACTCTCAAACCGGGAGACCTGCGGCTGCGAGGTCAGTTTCTACTAGTTACATTTGTCACGTGGGAGGTGTTGATGCCACCCACGGGGCCGTTCGGGGGCTGTTTCGAGGTTTCACCCTCTAACGCCATATTTTTAAGCCTAAGTCTAGAAATAAGCAAATTACCGTCATACTCTCAAACCGGGAGACCTGCAGCTGCGGGGTCGGTTCTTACGAGTTACGTTGGTCCCGTGGGAGGTGTTGGTGCCACCCACGGGGCCGTTCGGGGGCTGTTTCGAGTTTTCACCCTCTAATGCCACGTTTTTCTTCAGTGTAGAAATTCGCAACTCACCGTCGTATTCACAAACCGGAGTCCCGCGGCTGTGAGGTTTGTTCCTACGAGTTACGTTGGTCCCGTGGGAGGTGTTGGTGCCATCCACGGGGCCGTTCGGGGGTTGTTTCGAGTTTTCACCCTCTAACTCCATGTTTTTAAGCCTAGGTCTAGAAATAAGCAAATTACCATCGTACTCTCAAACCGGGAGACCCGCGGCTACGGGGTCGGTTCCTACGAGTTACGTTGGTCCTGTGGGAGGTGTTGGTGCCACCCACGGGGCCGTTCGGTGGCTGTTTCGAGTTTTCACCCTCTAACGCCATGTTTTTAAGCCTAAGTCCTGAAATATGAAAATTACAGTATTACTCTAAAACTGGGAGACCCGCGGCTACGAGGTCAGTTCCTACGAGTTACTTGGTCCCGTGGGAGGTATTGGTGCCACCCACAGGGCCGTTCGGGGGCTGTTTCGAGTTTTCACCCTCTAACGCCATGTTTTGCTTAAGTGTAGAAATACGCAAATTACCATCGTATTCTCAAACCGGGAGACCCGCGGCTGCGAGGTCAGTTCCTACGAGTTACGTTGGTCCCGTGGGAGGTGTTGGTGCCACCCACGGGGTCGTTCGGGGGCTGTTTCGAGTTTTCACTCACTAACGTCATGTTTTTAAGCCTAAGTCTAGAAATAAGAAAATTACCATCGTACTCTCAAATCGGGAGACCCGCAGCTGCGGGGTCGGTTCCGACGAGTTACGTTGGTCCCGTGGGAGGTGTTGGTCCCACCCATGGGGCCGTTCGGGGGCTGTTTTGTGTTTTCACCCTCTAACGCCATGTTTTTATGCCTAAGTCTTGAAATATGCAAATTACCGTATTACTCTCAAACCGGGAGACCCGCGGCTACGAGGTCTGTTCCTACGAGTTACGTTGGTCCCGTGGGAGGTGTTGGAGCCACCCACGGGGCCGTTCGGGGGATGTTTCGAGTTGTCACCCACTAACGCCATGTTTTGCTTAAGTGTAGAAATACGCAAATTACCGTCGTATTCTCAAACCGGGAGATCCACGGCTGCGAGGGTAGTTCCTACGAGTTACGTTGGTCCCGTGGGAGGTGTTGGTGCCACCCACGGGGCCGTTCGGGGGCTGTTTCGAGTTTTCACCCTCTAACGCCACGTTTTGCTTAAGTGTAGAATTTCGCAAATCACCGTCATATTCTCAAATCGGGAGACCCGCGGCTGCGAGGTCAGTTCCTACCAGTTACGTTGGTCCCGTGGGAGGTGTTGGTGCCACCCACGGGGCCGTTCGGGGGATGTTTCCAGTTGTCACCCACAAACGCCATGTTTTGCGTAAGTGTAGAAATATGCAAATTACCTTCGTATTCTCAAACCAAGAGATCCACGGCTGCGAGGGCAGTTCCTACGAGTTACGTTGGTCCCGTGGGAGGTGTTGGTGCCACCCACGGGGCCGTTCGAGGGTTGTTTCGAGTTTTCACCCTCTAACGCCACATTTTACTTAAGTTTGAAAATACGAAAAATTACCGTTGTATTCTCAAACCGGGAGACCCACGGCTGCGAGGTCAGTTCCGACGAGTTACGTTGGTCCCGTGGGGGGTTTGGTGCCACCCACGGGGCCGTTCGGGGGCTGTTTCGAGTTTTCACCCTCTAACGTCATGTTTTTAAGATTAAGTCTAGAAATAAGCAAATTATCATTGTACTCTCAAACCGGGAGACCCACGGCTGCGGGGTCAGTTCCTACGAGTTACGTTGATCCCGTGGGAGGTGTTGGTGCCACCCACGGGGGCTGTTTCGAGTTTTCACCCTCTAATGCCATGTTTTTAAGCCTAAGTCTTGAAATATGCAAATTACCATATTACTCTCAAACCGGGAGACCCGCGGCTGCGAGGTTAGTTCCTACGAGTTACGTTGGTCCCGTGGGAGGTGTTGGTGCCACCCACAGGGCTGTTCCGGGGATGCTTCGAGTTTTCACCCTCTAACGCCATGTTTTGCTTAAGTGTAGAAATACGCAAATTGCCGTCATATTCTCAAACCGGGAGACCCGCGGCTGTGAGGTCAGTTCCTACGAGTTACGTTGGTCCCGTGGGAGGTGTTGGTGCCACCCACGGGGCCGTTCGGGGGCTGTTTCGAGTTTTCACCCTCTAATGTCATGTTTTTAAGCCTAATTCTAGAAATAAGCAAATTACCGTCATACTCTTAAACCGGGAGACCCGCGGCTGCGGGGTCGGTTACTACTTGTTACGTTGGTCCCGTGGGAGGTGTTGGTGCCACCCACGGGGCCGTTCGGGGGCTGTTTCTAGTTTTCACCCTCTAACGCCATGTTTTTAAGCCTAAGTCTTGAAATATGCTAATTACCGTATTATTCTCAAACCGGGAGACCCGTGTCTGCGAGGTCAGGTCCTACGAGTTACGTTGGTCCCGTGGGAGGTGTTGGTGCCACCCACGAGGCCGTTCGGGGGCTGTTTCGAGTTTTCACCCTCTAACGCCCTGTTTTGCTTAAGTGTAAAAATACGCAAATTACCTTCGTATTCTCAAATCGGGAGACTCGCGGCTGTGAGGTCAGTTCCTACGAGTTACGTTGCTCCCGTGGGTGGTGTTGGTGCCACCCACAGGGTCGTTCGGGGGTTGTTTCGAGTTTTCACCCTCTAACCTCATGTTTTTAAGCCTAAGTCTAGAAATAAACAAATTACTGTCGTACTCTCAAATCGAGAGAGCCGCGGCTGCGGGGTCGGTTCCTACGAGTTACGTTGGTCCCGTGGGAGGTGTTGGTGCCACCCACGGGGCCGTTCGGGGGCTGTTTTGAGTTTTCACCCTCTAACGCCATGTTTTTAAGCCTAAGTCTTGAAATTTGCAAATTACCGTATTACTCTCAAACCGGGGACGTAGGGACATGTATTATTCATACTTTTGTATATATACCTAAAATACAAAATTAATATTTCAATAGTTCAAAAAAATAACCATTTCAATAGTTGAAACATTTTTTTGCACATTTTGTGTTGAGGGTAATTATATTATAGTTCCCGATATGTATTTAAGATGTCCTCTAGCATTTCCCACGAGTGGAACATTATCTAAATATAAAACAAATGTTAATGCATTCTCTATGTTGAAAGGTGTACCAGAGTGTTGGTTTCCAACATGCGTAGGACACGGACATGGACACTGACACGTGACTGTTGGGAGAGTGCCGGAGCTTCATAGTCTATCATCAATAGATTTGTAACATTACGCAAAAGAAGATAGTGATCACCATTTTTATTTTGCTACACATCTACAACCAGGAGAACACAGTGCAAAAATTCTTACATAATTGAGGTATCATGCTTGGATGGCAACATTATGCTGCCTTGTTTGCTGCAGCAACTGCACTGGAGAAATTTCTGGGACTCTAAAAGATCAAACTTGGATTCTTCTTCTCGGCTTTCCTATCAATGCCTAATGTAATGCAAAGAGATGTCAAGAGAAAAGAAACTCAATTGTCAATAATTTCAAAAATAATATGCATGCATATATATGCAGTAGTTGCATATATATGCAGATGCAACTGCATATATATGCAACACTGCCCCGCCCCGCCCCCTGCTCCGTCCCCTCCCCCCTTTCCCACTCACACACGCACACACGCGCACACAAACACACACACAAACATGTATACACCGCATATCTGTTAAGTTTTCGGATTGGGGGTTTCACGTTGCTGCCAAAAATGAGGTATACCTCACGAATTTGTTTTAATATATTTTTGTTGAATCTTTTGTTTTAGCAAGTATGATTTATCACTGTGAAGCTTCTCATCACTGTTGTAAATTTATGTTTTCACCCTTCGATGGCATTCTTACGTTTTCACCCTTCGATGGCATTCTTTTATGCTTAAGTCTAATATTTTGCAAATTTATGTCATACACTCCAACCGGGAGCGTCGTGACTACGCGGTCGATTCCTACGAGTTACATTGGTCCCGCGCGAGGGGTTGGTGACTCTTACGGGACCGTTTTAAGGCTTTTTTACATTTTCACCCTTCAATGGCATGTTTTTATGCTTATGTTTACTTTTTTACAAATTTATGTCGTACACTCAAATCGGGAGCCCCGTGACTACGCGGTCGGTTCCTACGAGTCACATTAGTCCCGTGGGAGGGGTTCGTGACTCTTATGTGACCGTTTTGTGCTTGTTTTACGTTTTCCACCTTCGATGGCATCTTTTTATGCTCAGATCGAATTTTGTGCAAATTTAGAAAGTATTCTCAAACCGGGAGCCCAGTGACTACGCGATCGATTCCTACGAGTCGTACTGGTCCCGTGCGAGGTGTTTGTGACTCTTACGGGACCATTTTGTGTTTGTTTTGCATTTTCACCCTTCGATGGCATGTTTTTATGCTTAATTCTAACTTTTTGCAAATTTACGCCGTACACTCAAGCCGAGAGCGCCGTGACTACACGGTCGGTTCCTATGACTTACATTGGTCCCGTGTGAGATGTTCATGACTCTTGAGGGACCGTTTTGGGGGTGTTCTACATTTTCACCCTTCGATGGTATCTTTCTTATTCTCAAGTCTAAATTTTTGCAAATTTACGTCGTACACTCAAACCGGGATCCCTGTGACTACCCGTTCGGTTCCTACTATTAACATTGGTCCCGTGCAAGGTGTTCGTGACTCTTACGGGACCGTTTTATGGCTTTTTTACGTTTTCACCCTTCGATGGCATTCTTTTATGCTTAAGTCTAATATTTTATAAATTTATGTCGTACACTCCAACCGGGAGCGCCGTGACTACGCGGTCGGTTCCTACGAGTTACATTGGTCTCGTGAGAGGGGTTCGTGACTCTTACGGGACCGTTTTAAGGCTGTTTTACATTTTCACCCTTCGATGCATGTTCTTATGCTTATGTTTATTTTTTTACAAATTTACGTTGGTCCTGTGCAAGCTGATGGTGCCACTCACGGGGCCGTTCAGGGGCTGTTTCGAGTTTTCACTCACTAATCGCACGGTCAGTTCTTACGAGTTACATTGGACCCGTGGGAGGTGTTGGTGACACCCACGGGGCCTCACGAGGGCGGCTTCGAGTTTTCACCCTCTAAAGCCAAACGATAGAGATAAATAAATGAAAACATATCTATTCTAAACAAAAGAACCGATAAATCACCTACCATTTGCACAAATATCAAGACATTACACTTAAAAGTAGATGAAATTCATAAATTAATGTAAAGTGTTAATACAATGTCAATATCATAATAGGATACAAATAAGATTGATGAGGATAAAATAATATTTTGATACTCAATCTTCCTCTAAATCAACTAAAAGATCCTTCAAATTAGGGTTGTCATCAAGAGCTGACTGGAACTCTTTTGGAGCCTTTAATGCGTATACTTCAGTAGTCATACCCTTTGGTGCATGCACAACAATAGACCAATTGCCATCGTTTATGCACTTCGAGTAGAATACCTTATTTACATTCTGAAAGGCACAAATAAAAGGCTCGTCGACTATGCGATCTTTAGTCTTCAGCTTTGATAAATCTACTATAATAAGTTTGGAGTCGGGATCAACTTTGCAAGCATTCGTTGTATCATCTACCTTTACCCAATCACAATAGAATACGGTTTCTGTGAAATCCAAGTAATCAAGTTCTAGGATTTGTTGAATTATCCCATAATAGGTTAGCACCATATTCTTTGGATTTTTATCACTTTTGCTAGCGATACAGGTGGTCAAGGCAGAAATTGATATTCCACTGTTTTGCGTCAAAAGATTTTCCTCATATGGATATGAAATGAAATCAAAACCGTTGGTGCGGAATTTCTTAAACTCTTTCGCACGAAAACTAGAACCTTTTGCTAGGCGTGCAAGTCTGGAAGAGACATCACCTCTTTTTAGAAGCTGCATTTATTAATGAATTTGTATTAGGGCATGTTTTTACCTCACATAAATAAATAACCACACACATAAGATGTGAAAAGTACCTCTTTTGACACCCATGCCCTAAAGTCAGTTGTAGTCCAATTTCTCCTTTGATTTTGGATAATTTCGTTCTCGTACTTCCTACCGAAAAATTATAGAGTTTAGATCATAAAATAAAAAATACATATAACCAAAGAAGAAGAATTTAGTAGATACTCAGTCTCTCCAGTCTTGGACTTCATCTTGTGATTCGAAGACATGACGAGTTGCTTGCTCGTATTGTAGGTTTGTGAGTTTCACCTCTTTAGGGTTCCCAAACGTAATTCATCCTCAAACTCATCAGGTTCCTCTATCACTCGTTCTCCACGAGGATTAAACCTCCTCACCTCTTGTTCTGGCATATGTTCCCTAGCGTATAGCGATGATTCCACCGTTATGTATTCTTCAGCAATTGACCCTCCAATATACCATGTATTTTTTACATAATCTTTGAAGGTTTTCATCAAGCGCTCAAAAGGATACATCCTACGATACCTCACGGGACGACATAATAAAGCTTCATCGCATAAATGCACAAGCAGGTGGATACTGATATCGAAGAATGACGGAGGAAAATACTTCTCTAATACACAAACTGCCTCGGCTAAAGTTGATTTCTCAGCTTTAATGTGCCTTCTGTTTACCTCTTTTGCACAAAGTAGGGTAAAACAAAAATTAATTTGCATAATTTCCCGACGGAGATCTTTGTGTTCAGAGAAGCAATGCCGAAATAACAACAGGATTAATTGGATGATTACGTGCCAGTCGTGGGACTTGCACTGTTTCAAGTCATTTGCTTGGTAGCTTACTACCCTACGTAAATTACCAGAATAATCGGTTGGAGTCTTCAAGTTGAATAACGTGTCTAAGAGTATCTTCTTCTCACTAGTAGTCAAAGTGAAAGCAGTCGGGGGGATAGAAATTCTTCCTGTCGTTGGATCATTTTTTAACCACAGTCTCTTCTTTATTTTCATATCCTGTAGATCTCGGCGGGCGCGCTCTCCATCTTTGGAATGAGATCCACCCAGACATGTTCCTATCAAATGTTCTGCAACATTCTTCTCTGTGTTCATCACATCAATTATATGCCTTACATGATGATCTTTCCAATACGGCAAATCAAAAAATATTGATCTCCTGGACCATGGCTTCGCTTTACTAGGGTCATTCGGATCCTCCCTAGCTTTACGCTTTAAGTTTACAAACTGGGGGTGTTTGCCTACGTACCTATTCCCCGCAGTCGCAGCCACCGCCTTCTCCTCAATTTGCTGACCAGAAAGTCGAATAGGTGTCGTTCTGCGCTCGTGACCGACAGGTAAAAAGTTAAACTTGTCATTCCTAAAAGGGTGACTAGTCGGCAGAAATCTACGATGACCTGTGTAACTCAACTTACCACTATGTTTTAACCAGCAGGCTTCAGTTTCCTCCCCACATATGGGAGATCCATAATAACCATGAACATTACAACCGGACAAGGTCCCATAAGCAGGAAGATCGTGGATCTCCCACATCACCATTGTTTTAAGTGTGAACTCTTCACCCTTATAAGAATCGAACGCCGTCATGCCTTTATCCCACAACTCTTTAAGTTCTTCGATTAATGGTGCCAAGAATATATCAATATCATCACTGGGAGCCTTTGGCCCGGGTATCAACAAAGATAACAATGTGAACTCCTTTCTCATGCATAATGTCGGAGGAAGACTTAAAGGTGCCATAAGAACTGGCCAATAACTCTGACTAGTACTTAAATTACCGAAAGGGTTAAACCCATTGGTTGATATTGCAAGACGAACATTGCGCGGTTCCTTTGCAAATTAATGGTGTTGTGCATTTGAAATTTGCTAGATGAGTGAATCAACCGGATGACGCATTAAATTCCTACCCACCTAGCATCGAGCATGCCATGTCATGGCCTTCGCTATCCACGGTACAGTAAAAAAATGTTTTAACCGTGGCCCAAGTGGAAAATACTTCAAAACCTTTTGTGGGACTTGTGAGCACTTGCGATTTTTTGTATGTTTGTCATTTCCATTCTCACAAACCATATATCTAGGCTCACTGCATACAGGACATTCATCCTTCTCTTCGTTCTCGTTTCGGTACAATATGCAATCATACTTGCAAGAATGAACAGATTTGTATTTAAAACCTAAACCCTTCAAACTCTTCTTCATGGTAGGATAATTGTCTGGTAACATGTTCTCTTTTGGGAGAATTTCTTTAACCCACTTAAGAATTCCGGTTACGCTGTTTCCAGACAAACCAAATTGACTCTTCAAATTATGCAAACCAATCATTGCATATAATACCGAGTGATCTTCATCGCAACCTTTATACAATGGTCTAACCGCATCGGCTTTCAACCATATGTATTCCCGATCTCCTAGTAGTTCAGCATCAATTTGTTCATTTACTTGGTCATAATGCGCATTATTTGTATCCATAGGTTGGTGGTTTTGTTGGTTGTGGAGTCTGTAAGCATCATCATTTAAGTCAGTCAATGGACGATGTGTTGGTGAATCATGTACCACTTTTACTCCTTGAGGTTCCGTTACACAGTCGGGTGTCGGTAATTCTTCTGGAACATAAGGTACAACTTTTTCACCATGGTATGTCCATATTATATAGTCTTTGACAGATTCCCCACTTTAGTAAATGCAACTCAACAACTTCCAATGACTTATATTTTCCGTTAATACAATGAGTGCACGGACACGGAATCTTCTCACTTTTAAGATTTTTAGAAGCGTATTTAACAAATTCATAAACGCCCTTTATATGATTATTTGATATCCTATTAGTCTCTCCCATCCACTCTTTGTATTGTGGGAAATCCATGTAATAATCTTCAAATTTCAGTCCTGTGGTAATAGGTTAAAAAATATTATTATAACTGAAACAAAAAGAATATTCTTACGACTGAAATAAGAAAAATATCATTCCAAATGAAACAAAACCAATATTCTTACGACTGAAACAAAAAAGTATCATTCCAACTGAAGCAAAACCAATATTCTTACAACTAAAACAAAAAAAACTTATTACAACTGAAACGAAAGAAATTATTATTAAATCTTGGCCAACAGATAAAGTGTCCAAGTAGTATAAGATTTTGCATAATTCCTTAATTCCATCTCATCCCCGCTGTTAACGTACACAGGTACATCTCCGCAACCGTTGTATATTTCATCGACCATTATTTTAGCCTCACCCTTCTCCAAAGGTCGGTGATGTACTAGAGTTCCAGGAACCCTGGAGATGAGTATGCACACGCCAATAAACCTCGAATTGCTCATGTCCTTGATATAGTACTCTTCGCCAAAGTCACCGTGAGTTGTTGACGATGATCCGAGCCCCGTGATTGGAGGAGGTGCAGGGGAGGGAAATGTTAGAGGATGAGGCATTTGAGAGGGGAATGTTGGAGGGAAGGATGTGTGAAACCTTGATTAGGAGTAGGGTAAGGGTAACCTTGAGGAGGCATTGGGGGCCTATAAATTTGAAAAAGGTTCACAAGTTTCCCAATTTGATTTGACAATAATCCCAGAGAATTTTTAATCTCATGGACATCCCCATCAGTCTTCAACTGGTGCTCCTTTTGGGATGATATAAAATTCTTGACCGAAGAAAGCTCGTCCACAAGAGGAGCAATGTGGTGAAGTTTTGTTTTTGGCATATGTGAGCCAACACCTCTCGTCCTCCCCCTTTTATCCTTTCCAAAGGTCTTAGTCAGGGCATCATTTTCAAGGTCAAAGTCATCAGTAGGGCTCGAATCGGATTGATTGCTGATGGCCTCTATTGATTCCAGTGTCTTAGCCAAGTGCGGCGGGAATTTATTATTTTTATCCCATCGAGCATGAAGGAATAAGTTGGTCCGATTTGGGTTTTTACCGGCATCCGGACCATCTTTTGTCCTACTCTCCCATTCATTCTTCAAATCCTCATATGATTTGGATCCCAGCCTATGGATATCAGTTTTTTGAGCCCTATTTTTTTTGTTTTGATCCCTCTGGAACAACTTTTTTTCCTTCGCCTCATTCTCCAAAAACTTATTCCACTGATCCAACGGCATTTAAACATTGGGAGGCACTCTCTCTTTCAAAGCCAAAATATCTTAGCTCGCTGCCTCTTTCGGGATATGTTTCTTCCGAAGGTTTCTCCTGTATGTCCTCAATCCTTCAGCAACCCGAGATAGAACCTTTTTCTTGGAACGATCAGGAAATGAGAAATGATTGCAAAGTTGGTCATGTATGTCATCTTTGACAGCTTGATCAACAAGGTTCCAATTGTCTGGTCCACCGACTCCCACGTTCATTTTTTCCAGCGACAAACACCGGGCTTTAAAGTTTAGCACGCCATTCCTATCACCCGTAGGGTTATTCCCGAGAAGGGAGAAGCCAATAGGCTTCTTTTAATTTGAGCGAGAGGCATCATGAGTGTTAAATGGAGGAGTTAAAGCAACAGGAGTGGTGGATTGGGGCATAGGAGCACTTGGAGTTGGACTTGGTGAGGAGTGAACCATTTGTGGAGTTGTGAATTGCTCAGCCATTGGTGTTGAGAATCCAGGTTCTGCACGAGATGGTGAACCTCGTTGTGGTGTCACCTCGGCACTTGGTACACTTGGGTTGTTTCCTCTCGACATTTTCTACAAAAATTAAAAAATATATGTGAATAAATAATTATAGTAATATGAAAGTAAAACTAATTAATCAAGCTTGATTAGATAGATAGATAGATAGATAGATAGATAGATAGATAGATAGATAGATAGATAGATAGATAGATAGATAGATAGATAGATAGATAGATAGATAGATAGATAGATAGATAGATAGATAGATAGATAGATAGATAGATAGATAGATAGGTAGATAGATAGATAGATAGATAGATAGATAGATAGATAGATAGATAGATAGATAGATAGATAGATAGATAGATAGATAGATAGATGGATGGATGGATGGATAGATAGATAGATAGATAGATGGATGGATGGATGGATGGATGGATGGATGGATGGATGGATGGATGGATGGATATATGGATGGATGGATGGATGGATGGATGGATGGATAGATGGATGGATGGATGGATGGATGGATGGATGGATTGATAGATGGATTGATAGATGGATGGATAGATAGATAGATAGATAGATAGATAGATAGATAGATAGATAGATAGATAGATAGATAGATAGATAGATAGATAGATAGATAGATAGATAGATAGATAGATAGATAGATAGATAGATAGATAGATAGATAGATAGATAGATAGATAGATAGATAGATAGATAGATAGATAGATAGATAGATAGATAGATATATACCTTTTCAAAGTAAGACTTTAGAATAAGTTCAATGTGTATGATCTCCATCCATTCGGTATTAGTTTTTAAGAACCTATGAATTTTTGCACGTGGCCAACTAGAAGGAAGGGTATCTATAATTGATGTGTATATGTCAGTGACATGAACTCGGAATCCCCTATTTCTCAACTTGTTGGCAAGATTCAATTTTACGTGCATGTGGCGCGAGACATCACAGTCTATATCAATTCTCTCTGTACGCAGTTGTATCCATAACGGGTGGATTTTTTTTCGGCCTTCTCCAACAACGTAACCATGGTCAGGGCTATGTCGGGATTATGTGTGTGAAATATATTTTGTATAACGTCATCCCAGTTTTCTGGTAGAGAAAATAGAATACGATCGAAGAAGTAATCTTGTTGGATATTAAATCCACGATTTACAAGGTAATTAAATTGTTCGATCTTTTTATTTCCATACTTATAAATCAGAGTACCCTCTATATGACGCACACTAATAAAAGAGTTATGTGTGTGGTCTAATTGTAACCTCTCCCACTCTTGTTGACAGTAATTATCACCGTGCCTCATTTTCCTGAGAAAAGTATACGAGGGCATGAATACGAGTCCTGCTATTACGGTTTAGGTTTGACCGTTAATCTAGGGTTTATTGGCATAATTTATACATACACACACATACAATCTACGATTTATTGACATAATCTATACATACGCACACATACTATTTAGGGTTTACTAAACCATAATATTTTTTTTGCCATAAATCTATACATACACACACATAACAATCTATACATACACACACATATAATCTATACATACACAAACATACAATATAGGGTTTATTGATAAAAAAAAAACAATTTATTTGTTCATAGTTACACACAAAAACATACATATACACATAAATCTATACACAATTTATTTGTTGGCCCAAGTAATATTAATAACATCTACATTTATCGACACTAGTATCAATTCAATAAATTCAACATAGTATCCAACAACCAAGCCAACAATATCTCACTATAGTAACGTGCACACGTGTTTTCGACTCGTATGTAAAAAAAAATCATTTAATTGTATTTTCTCAAAAAAAACAAGACAAGCATATTTTGTCAAAAAAAATACACACATATACAATCTAGGGTTTATTGACATAATCTATACATACACACATATATAATCTAGGGTTTATTGACATAATCTATACATACACACACATACTATTTAAGGTATACTAAACCCTAATTATTTTTTTGACATAAATCTATACATACACACACATACAATCTATACATACACACATACAAACATAAATCTACATATACATACACAAAAATTAGGGCTTCAGATAGAAATCACGAAATCCAAATGAATCAATACATACCAACTGAAATCGATTAGCCAAATGCAAATCCAACTGAAATCCAACCGAAATCGCAGGAGCTCGAAATCGCACGAACCCTAACAGCAAACGAAGTCGGACGTAACAAATGAGAAGCTGAGAAAATTTCTTTTTAAGACCAGACTATGGTCACGGCCTCAAGCCCTGACCCTATGAGCGCGACCCATTAATGAAGTTGAGGACCTGGCTATTTCGACCTGGTCACGGCCTATAGCCGTGACCCATTACTGACTGGGGAAATGGAGACTTCGATCTGGTCACAGCCTAGAGCCGTGACCCATGCGTGCGACCCTTTTCCAGCAGCCTAAATTGTTTGGATGATGTATGGTCACGGCCCATAGCGGTGACCCATACCAACAGATGGTCACGGTCCTCAGCCGTGACCTTTAATGTGTATGTTTCTGCTTCGTCGCGCCTTTGATCATGGTCCAAGTCCGTGACCCATGCGCGACCAGTTTGGAGGGAATTTTGGCGCCAAGCTGGTCACGACCTGGTCACGGCTAAAGTCCTTGATCCACTTTGGAGGGAATTTTGGCGGTAAAATGGTCACGACCAGGTCACGGCCATAGTCCATGACCCACTATAGTCAAGGATTTAGTCCGTGACCACTTCCCGAGCATGGATAATTTAGTGTGGTAAAAAAAATTATCACGCCAAATATTGAGTGGGTCACGGCCGAAGTCCGCGACCAGCTGGTCGCGGACTTGGGCCGTGACTCACGAGGAGTGACCATTCGCAGGATTTGGTGTAGTGTTTGCAGGTCTTTAATAATCTTTACTGGAGGCTCAAGAAGCCTTGGAAATAGAAAGAATACTTGGGAAAAGAAGATCAAGATTTTTGAAGAAGCTCGATAAAAGGCTAATATGACTGCCTGATTACGAGTGCGAAAAGTAGCGCGTGTAAAGACGCTAATCGTTAGGCCTACTCAATACAAACAAACCTAAATTACTACTACACTTGCGAGGCAAGCACAGTGGTAAGTCGAGTATCAAAAATCCACAAGGATGAGCTGCTAGAATTTATATGATTTAGTACTCCAAAATAAAAAGGAAAAAGATTATTACAAACTAAAAAGTAAAAGATGCATAAAGGGAAATGTTTATCTAGGCAAGGGAAATGAAACTATATTAACAAAGCGATAAAACTATAGGTTGCATCGAATATCCCTCACCCGAGTTAATTTGTATAAAATGGTTACATGGGTCGACGAGTTATTACAAATGCATCTCGTTTCGACAGTTAATTAAATCAGGGGTTATCATGCCCCTAAATCCTCATAAAAGCCTAATAAGATTTTGGCGTCAACAAATATCCTGTAAATTACGCGCGAAAGGTCGTAAGCACGGGACATACATGATATGCCCCGTCAAATATTCTAGGCATAATAATTAGGACAACGCACCCCAAATAGACCCATAAACACTATCACCAAGCAAAGAAACGTGTTAACTCGAGTGAGTTCCATTCAAACACAACATAATTTAAATTACCTAGAAGGCATCATAAAAACCCGATAAATGAAAAGCAGTAAACAAATGCAATAAATCTATAATAGAAAGCATGTAAAGAAAGCAAGTAAACCTAATTTAGAAAGCATGTAAATTACACTACAAAGCAAGAAATTAATGAAATACAGCTATATTAAAGGAAGAGGATGATTAATAGTGTAACTTACAACCCAATTGGGTGTCAAACCAAGAAGAATCCAAGCCAAAATCTCCAAAACACTCAAACCCTAAGCTAACCTAAGCTAAAATCGGGTATATCTGATATTACAACAAAAATGGGTATTTATAGTAAGTGGGAAAAAGTAAAGGAAAAATAAAAGAAAGAGGAAAGAGCACAAAATATCTGGCATCACCGGTCGACCGGTGGCAAGGGCGCGGTCGACCGATCCTTCTTGTATGAGTGTACTATCCCTTTCCCACGGCAAAAACCCAAATCTTGGTTGATCGGCCCCCTGGGCGCGGTCGACCGGAACTCTATTTTCTGCACTTGTTTGGTCCATGATGAGGGGGAAAAATCCAAAACGAAAACGGTCCTAGCTTCTTCGTTCGAACTCCAAACGACGCACCGTTTGCGATCACGCGATGCTAACTCAACGAACTACGCATCTGTGGAATTTCCATGAGCCGGATAAAGAAATATGGATTTACTCAAATTCCCTTGAAGTAGCGTCCGATGACGAAACTTCTCCTAAATGCAACGGATCCTCACTTTTAGCTTTCCAATACCTACAAAAGCACAATTAACCCCTACCAAACATGTATATATCCAAATCCAAGGTTTTATAGTTAATGAGCATAAATATAGGCATTAAGGACCGTAAAAGCGCTAGAATGCATAAAGATAATGGGTAGAAATATGCAATATTTGATACGAATCACTGCCCTTCAAGATGAGCCCAGGGCAAAGGCCGGTGAAGGAAAAATAGCCAAGCTAGGAAAAGATCTCTGCTTTGAAAAGGCCAAGAGGAAGAAAGACAGGGAAGGGTCCTTCAAAAAGGGTTGGGACAAAACCATTTCTGCTGCCTCTATTCAAGTTGAGTACGTAAAGAATAATTTTTTTAAGAGGGTTGGTCGGCAGCATTAAATGAAGTTGGAACCGCTGAAAGTTCTGAACTTTTTCTGAGGCATGACCCTGGCTCCCCCCCCCCCCCCCCCCATCTGGACGATGAAATTGAGGCTGATGATGGTTTTGGAGAGTCTTCTTTGGTAGTTGAGTCATCTATTCCTTCTTCTGACCAAGGCAAGAATGTTGCTAATTCACCTATCCCTCCAACTGAACAAGATAAAACTCCTGTTGATCCAGATGTTCTTTCTGCTGACCAAGGTGGAAACCCTGATGTCGAGACTGATAAGAAGGAGGTGAAGAATTGTTTAGCATTTTTCCTCTGTATTGTGCACCTTTCTTTTACTTCTTTTCTGCTCGAATGTACTTGTAACTTTTCTTTATTTATCAATAAAAAACTTTTTTCTTCACATTGTTTCTTGTTTTTCGGCTGTGGTTATGTCTTACTCTTTTATTGATCAACTGTTACTTTATTTTCTAGTTCATGGACAAGATGTAACATATTACTTATAATTATTTTAACCTACTTAAGTCGTGTAATAGTTTGTTCAAATCTGGTCGCTTGGATTTGACTAATGAATAATTAACAGACTTGCTCGGCGCAGATGCTTCTGATCAAGCCAAAGATGCATATATTTATCTTAAGTTTCTTCCTGATCGGTTCGTGGACAATAATATGGCTTACTTAAAATGATTGAAGAACTTCAATAGGACCACAATGAAGCCAAATCTTTACTACAAGCTGACTACGAGGCCAAATACCAAGCATTGAGTGAAGCTTGGGGGTTTGACAAAAAAATGAAGAACTATGCGTCTGCTTTTAGGAATAAAGAATTTTTACTGAAGCATGAAGTTGATGAGGCTAGAGAAATTGCTAAACTCTTGGAAGAAGAGAATAATAAACTGAGTGATGAACTTGGGCCTTTGAAGAGTTCATTTACTACTGTTGTCGACAAAGGTGTATCTTTTTTGGAGGTGGAAAATGCTAAATTGAGGGAAGAGCTTGAAGCTTTGAAAAAAACCAAACCTGTAAAATCTTCCAAAAAAAATTAGCCGACCAACTATAGAAGAAGATAGTACTAGGAAGACTCTAAAGCAAAGAGTTAAGATATTACTTAGTTGTTCGCACAGTTGGAAGTTAAAGACCAAGCCCTTGCCAACCAATCGTCTGAGTTGAAAGTGAAGGATGAAGTTTTTAAGAAACTTCATCATCAAGTTGAAATATTAACCTTCCAATTTCATAAGCAACCCAGAGAGGTATGGATGGATTGTTACAATGAAGCTTTGAGTCATATTGATGATCACCTTGCTCAGTCTAACCATAAAGGCTATAAATGGGGCTAGAATAACTGATTGACTGTGATGAAAGTTGATCAAAATAGTCGACTTTGGTATTTGCATGCACTATAAAAAAATCGGTAAATTTTCACCCTTCTAGTGCTTAGTCTTGTCACGGTCAATGACCATGACAAGGCCGTGACAAGGCCGTGACAAAGTATTGTCATAGTCATTGACCGTGACTATGTTGTCACGGTCAATGACCGTGACACGACCGTGATAAATGTCGCAGTAAAAAAAAACCCTTTCCCCTTCTTTTTTCCCCGCCATTTCTTCCCTCCTTTTTTATCTCTCTCTATGTTGCTCTCTCTCTACTTTCAGGTACTTTCTCTCTCTCTGTCTCTCTCTCCCTCTTCCAATTATATATATATATATATATATATATATGTGTGTGTGTGTGTGTGTGTGTGTGTGTGTGTGTATATATATATATGTGTGTGTGTGTATATATGTGTGTGCGTGTGTTATGGGTGGGGGGTGGGGAGGGGGACCTAGGGTGGGGGTAGGGGGTGGGGTAGGGTGGGGGGTTGTGCATGTGTATGTGTGTGTGTGTGTGTGTGTGCATGTGTGTGGTGAGTGGGGTAGGGATGGGTGGGTGGGGGTAGGGGGTTGCGTGTGTGTGTGTGTGTGTATTTATGTGTGCGTGTGTGTATATATGTGTATAGTGTGCGTGTTTGTGCATAATGTCCCTTATAAATGAATTGATTGATTGTCCCTCATTGTAAATCAGTAAATTAATATATGATTAATTATGAAAGTAGTATTACCCTTCATTGTAAATTAGTAAATTAATAATAGTATACTTTAATTGTTAGTTTAGTTGATGAAAATAATTAATTGAGTAGATGAATTAGAAGGAGTATGGGATATACATTTGTTGTTGACATTGCTGTTGGATTATAGTGAATTGATGTTGGGTTAGTTAATTTTAAAAGTGGCATGAACACTGGATTATTGTCCATATGGGGGTGGGATCTTTCAACTTTTTTAGAAAATTACTTTGTATTTCGAACAATATATATATAGTATGATATTTACATTAAACATACTTGAAATTACATATAGTGCGCATAGATACTAGCCTTTTAGTTCTTATGCGTACGCATTCAATAGCCCTTAGATCCGTTCGAGAGTCATTACTCATGTAATGATATCTCTCTAATTGTCCCGTTTGGACAGTTTGGGACTGCGTAATTTCCGTATAATATTCTTAGTGGCTTAAAGTTGTTACTTTTGGATGAAATTCTGCAGTTGTATCCTAATGTTCTCTGGGTACATACTAGATTGACAAGTGTGACTATTATTTCAATTGATCAATTGAAATAACACTAACACTTACCAATCTACGTCGTGTACTTGGAGAATTACGGGGATATGCTGCCGAATTTTTCTCAAATCGTAACAATGTGCATGAGCTGTTAAGTATATTACAGAAAAATGCGGTCTTGAATGGGATAGGACCACTCACCCTTTAGAGGAGAAAGAGGAAATAGAAATTTCTATTATAAATTGAATTTGAATATAAATAAGACATAATTAAATGAAACATACTATAAATCTAAGTTTTTTTATACTAATCCATGAATATACGCTTCGTACCTTTAATAGATTATTAGTTGTGGTAGTTGTGATCAGATATCCGAAATACAAAGAGTGGATGGGTGAGACAAATACAATGGGGATGTGTTTCGCAGAGGTGCTAATGAATTTGTGAAATATGCAAAGAGATGTCATAATGATGAAGAATTTCCATGTCCGTGTGCTAGGTGTAAGAATGGTAAGGTGTTTGAGTGAAAAACAGTTGAACTACATTTGTTATGATCGGGTATGCAAGATAGTTATCGATTTTAAAGTTTTCACGGTGAATTGAAAGTTCCTTTAGCACCCGACCAACCTTCACAACAACCATCAACAAGTAGGATAGATGTAGAAGGGAATGACGTAGATCATAATATGTTAGATGATTTAGTTGATGATGCGTACGGATTTTATGAAGCAGAGGAGAATGAGGTTACTGATGATGTAGAAGGTTCAAGTGCTCATGAAGATATCACGATAAAACTTGACGATGACTACTAAAATTTAAAATTTAAGGCGACCCAATCGTTATACTCTGGCTATGAGAAAGATCAAACAACTTTACATGCCATGGTTGGCTTGCACAGTTTGAAGACACAGTACGGTTTATCGGGCAATAGCGTGACAGGAATTCTGAAATGGGTGAAGGGCTTATTACCCAAGGAGAATACACTTCCAAATAGCTATCCTGTTATGAAGAACGGTTTGAAAGATTTGGGAATGAAGTATAAATCGATTCATGCTTGTGTGTATGACTACATACTATACCGAAAGGAGTATGAAAATCTCAATCGTTGTCCAATATGCCATGAACCTAGATATGTCCAATCTACTAGTAAGGAAGGAACAAGCTCAAAAGTGCCTCAAAAATTATTGAAATATTTTACCGTTGGGCATAGATTAAAGAAAATTTTCACAGTACCATGGGTAGAGGAGGCAATGACTTGGCATGCTAGGGCAGAAGTAGGAAGTAATATCATGTGTCATCCTATTGATTTTACTGCATGGAGGAGGATGAATTATGAGTATCCCAATTTTGCTCGAGAACAACGCAATATTCGTTTGGCTATATCAACATATGGTTTCAATCCATTTGTAAATCTAATCACCAATTAGAGTGTATGACCAGTGATCCTAGCCCCACTCAACCTCCCTCCTTCACAGTTTATGAGACCTGAGTTTTTGATGATGGCTTTGTTGATACTTGGGCCAAAGGCACCAAGTGATGACATCAACGTTTACCTAGCTCCTTTGGTAGCAGAATTAAATTAGTTGTGGGAAGAGGGTGTGAAATCATTTGACACTTTTAGAAAACAAAGGGTTTATGCTGAAAGTTATGTTGATGTGGGCAATTCATGATTTTCCACCTTATGGGACAATATCCGGTTGTGTAGTACATGGTTATTTGGGGTGTCCTATTTGTGGAGAGGAGACTAAATCTCTTCATCTATCCTTCATCTCAAAAAATATATATCATTTCCATATGAGGTTTTTACCCCCGGCTCAAAGTTTCATATCTGAGAAAGGTTCTAATTTTTTATTGGGCGGGGTTGAACATAGGCTACAGTCGAGACAATCGGGTTCCGAAATTGAAAGTAAATCTTCTGAATGTGGCCCTAATATGCCATCTAAGAATCCAAAATTTAAGAATGTCAAGCATAAGAAGACCCCAACTGAGAATTAAACTGAGACAGGAAAGGCATGGTCTAGGAGGTCAATTTTATTTGACTTTCCTTATTGGAAGAATAACCCGATGCGCCATGTATTGGATGCGATGCATGCAGAGAAGAACTTCACTAAACATATTGTGGGCACTTGCCTTGGGGGGAGTCATTCGAAGGATGGAGAAAATGCACGAAAAGACCTTAAATCATTGAAACTTAAGCTACAATTATGGTTGAAAGAAGATAGTAGGGGAAGCACAATAATTCCCCCAGGTGCATTTACTTTGACGAGTGGGAAAAGGAAGGTACTTTTAGACACAATATATAATTTGAAGGCCCCATCTACTTTTTCTTCGAACTTGCAAAGGATTGTGAATTATGCTACTCATGATTTACATAAGTGTAAATCCCACGATTGACATGTGATCATGCAATGGGTTCCTCTATTGTTTAAGCATTATTTCTCCAAGCACAGGGATTTGCGAAGGGATATTATGCAAATTAGTATTACCTTATTACTCTTGTGTGAGAAGGTAGTCAATAGAGAACACATAGTGGCCGCAAAATTGGCGGTGATCGAAGCGATTTGTGTGTTAGAGAAGTACTTTCCCCCACTATTCTTCGACATAAGTATTCACTTATTGGTATACCTATGCGACGAGGCACTTCTTTATGGTCCAGTTAGATATCGGTGGATGTATCCGTTTGAAAGATTGATGAAAGTTTTTAAAGATTACCTCAAGAATACGCGATACATTGCAGGATCAATTGCAGAGGAATACATAACCGTGGAGTCATTAATATATACTCGAGAATATATGCCTGACTCGACTATCGTTGATGACACTGATGAGTTCGTCGATCATGGTGGTCATGTGATGGGAAAACGAGTGAAATTAACAAGTTTGCAACATAAATAAGTAGCTCATTATGTATTTGACACACATGAAGATGTCGAAGAATGGAAAAGTTAAGTTTTGATTATTATAATGTTTAACATTTTTTTAGATTATTTTATACATGATTAATTTTATAATATGCAGAAAATATGAAGCATGCAAGAACAATAAAAGACGAAAAACAATGGTACAATCAGACAACGAATTTAGGTTGTGGTTGACATAAGAGGTAATTATAATGAAAATGGTTGTTATATAACATTACATTACACTCAAATTTTACTACTAATATAATTAATTTATTTTATATTCTCAGCTCTTAAAGACGGGTGATGCGACATCAAGGCTTGCTCGTCTAGCCACTGGATCCTTGCTCGTGGCACAAGAGTACAAAAAGTGCCGATTGAACGGTTACATTTTTGGCGTTAAAGTGTACGAGGAAAGTACAAATGTACTGAACTCGAGCATTTCATACAAGGCTCTTACTTTCTTTCGAACGAGCGCAAAAGATAACAATCTCGTTGAAGCTGAAATGACTTACTATGGTGTAATCCGAAATATATTTGAATTGGATTATATAAGCTTCAAAGAGGTTGTATTTTACTGTGATTGGGTAAGAGTTCATGATAAAAAAAAAATCTTGTAACATTGATCCTAGCACCAATTTGATCATGGTCAACTTGTCCAAGTTGAAGAGAAACGACCACTTGAGCAATGAGACATTTGTTTGTGCATTTCAAAAGGTTAACCAAGTGTTTTACTCGGAGTATATCAACAACGAGCCGTGATCAATTCTCCAACTAGTGATGTTTGGCTACACAACAGTTGGAAGGAATTTGCAGAGCATAACTCCATAGGATTATTTCATTTCTTAGTGTTCAGATATGAAGGGAATTATATTTGACACGATTACCCAGGGTACATTAGTTGGAAGGAGGTGACATATGAGCTCAAGTTAGTTGTTTGGGTGGCACTACATGTAATGTATTTATATTTATATTTATATTTATATTTATATTTATATGAATATGAATATTTAAATTTCAATTTCGATTTCAATTTCGATTTCGATTTCGATTTTTATGAATATTTGCTTGTTGGGTGGCACTACACTCTTGTGCAGTGGCTGATTCTTATAGTGGAACTGGAACTGGAACTGGAACTGGAAATTGGTGCTGGATTTTCTCAAAAGTTGTCCTCTTCTAGAGGTTCTTCTCTTTGAGGTACGTCAAGGGTTCATAACATCACTTCCAGCTAAATAGTTTATAGATTTGAGATAATTGATGGTGATGTTGTTTCTTCTTATATTAGGGTTTTTCATTTTATTTGAATGGTATGTACCTGATTGTTCGAGATCACACCTAAAGACAATCGAAATTACGGGATTGGGGTTGAACAATGGAGTTGAACAGTTGAGGTACTTTGTGGAGAATGCCAAAGTTTTGAACAGGTACGGGATTGTTTCTATTTTGAATGTATATTTGCACTATCTCTATTTTACCTGGATATATAATGTTTGAACATGTATAACGTTTCTATAACAGGTACATATATACTGCTGGGCAGTGGCAGTGACCATACTGCCCAACAAATTTTTTTTCAATTCTGTCCAGAATTTTCACGATCATTGACCGTGACAAGTCCTTGACAAAGGAAGTTATCACGAACTTATCACCGTCATTGACCGTGATAATTTTTTTAAACACTATCATGATTTTTTCACGATCCTTAACCGTGACAAAGCTTATCACGGTCAAGGCCCGTGACATGACCGTGATAATTCTAACAAACTTGTCACGATCAATGATCGTGACAAAAAAAATTGTCACCCCCAGAATTATCACAGTCATTGACCTTGACAAGTCCAACTTGTCAAGGTCAATGACCGTGACAATTCGACAGATTTGGTGTAGTGATGATCCCAGTTTCTTAGACTCCCAAAATCTTCCATTCCACTTGGATGTCAGTTAAATTCCTATTAAATCAATTCCACAATGTCTGGTATCAGAATATTTAGGAGATAATGGCTTACATGATGAGCTGGAGATAACTCCACCTTTTTATTTGATGGATATGTTGAGCAACAATAATAGAAAAATGCTTCAGAATTTTAACTTTATCAACTCTCCTTATACTATAGATGATCCCCCTGCCAGCATGGAGAAAGTGCAGTCGTCTTCCAAAGCTGATGGAAAGTGTCCAATAGAATAATTATTATGTAATTTATTTGAAACATATTTGATTGTAACACAGTTTATATGAATGAAATGTGTTAGTTTTTTTTTTTTGCTAACTTATGGTTAAATTAGTTCACTTGAAATTGTTGTGGCATTGGTTCGACTAATACATTTATATACATTTATCCAAATTTAGTATCAGTTACCAGTGGTATCACCATAGGTTCTAATAATGCACATAGATTTATTGACCTAAGTTTAGCACCAGTTACCGGTGGTATTTCCATAGGTTCTACTAATGCGCTTAGATTTATCAACCTAAGCTTAGCATTAGTTACCATCGGTGACCAAGCGACGTGGAATATATTTTCATATTCCTGTCTTTAGGAAATTTTACATGCTTTCCTTCATTCAAATTGGTTTGGGTAAATTGAATATTTACCACTAAATTTTGGGCCAATTACTAAGTATTTTAGTACCATTTTGACTTGGATTTTTAATAGCCGACCAAATGCTGAGGATTGACATCCTATTTTAACTTAGTAGGTTATTATTTTGGTTGTTAATTTTTTCCCATCAAGTGTTGCCGAACACGTAATTGGTATTTCTAACCTGGTATGTATAATCCATACTCCGAAAAACATTAAAAACAAAATGGAATAAAAAAATTGCCGAATTTATTGATTAACAATTGAAATACAAAACTGGCATTCTACAGATAATATTCCTAAGGTGCTCGGTATTCCAAGGATTCTTAAAATCTTCTGCCTCCAAAGTTTCTATCCTATATGTGCCTAGGTGAATGACCGTAGAAATACAATAAGGACCATGCCAATTAGCTTCAAGCTTATTGTTCTTCTGTATCACCTTCTTGAGAACATAGTCTCTTTCAAGTTGGTCAACTTGACCATTTTTATTGTAGAAGTGAGAAATTCTTTATTGGCAGGTAGCATTTCTCATGGAAGCATCATCCCGTACTTCTTCTAGCATATTGAGATCTAGTCACCTCATTAAATCACTGACTGGGGAATTAAAGTTCAAAACTCTATCGGCTGGTAAGTCAATCTCGGTTGGTAAAATTCAAGCATATAGGCATTTCCCCTATTGATGTTCTCAACGTGGTTCTATAAGCCCATAAGACTAAGTGTAGCTCATTAATCTAATTTCCCTTTGTTCCGTCAAGCCATTTCTTCAATCCATTTCGAAGAGTTCTATTCGTTACTTATGTTTGTCCATTGCTTTGAGGATGGCTTGGTGGAGATTCCATCTTTTTAATTTTATATTGGACACAATGTGCTTTAAATTCCTTATTGTCAAATTGAATGCCATGATCTGTAATGAAAGCGTATGGCAAACAATATCTGCAAATTATTCTCTTCCATATGAACTGGTATACCTTTTTATAAGGCATGTCGACTAATGGCTCTTCCTCAACCCATTTGGTGAAATAATCAACAACAACGACTAGGTATCTAAACCTTCTTTTGGTGGTTGGCAATGAGCCGACCAAGTCAATTCCACAGATAGAGAATGGCCAAGGTGAAGTGATTGGAGTTAAATCAGCATTGGGCATTTTTCTAATGTTAGAGAATCTCTGGCACTTATCACATTTCTTTGAAAAGGCTATGCAATATGCCCTCATGGTCATCTAGTAGTAGCCCTGTGTGTTAATTCGTTGAAGCAATGTTCTGCCAGCTAAATGAGCCCCATAAGAACTTTTGTGGACTTCCTGGATTAAATCTTTCACTTCTATGGATTCGGATGAAATTGACAAGATTGATAATCAACTTGCTCTTATGTATTCTTAATTTAAGAAACTTTTGAAGCATAGAATTTTTGTTGCTAAGAGACGTATGCAAGAGAATAATCAGTCTAGTCAATTTCATCAACCCCATAACATATATTCAAAACTAATTTTGATTATGATAGTAGAAGTAGTAACATAGATAACTAAAACTTTTATGCTTTTACTATCATAATCAGAATTTTGTTTTGACCTACAATACGCCTCTTAGCAATATATTTGTCTTAGACCTACAATCAACTAAATTATCCATGTTACTACTTCTACTATTATAATCATACACAAAATTTTGATCCTGTGGGAAACTCGGATTGTCGGTCTAAGCCTAGTTCAAACATTTTAAGAAATTTAAGGCTCACATAACTAAAACTTGGGATAAATCTACCGATTCAGAATCAGAAGAAGGCCAAGATGATTCTGAATCAAATTCTTTGCATTTCGGGGACGTGTACTTAGCAAGAACGAGTGATTCTAAAGATGAATATGAATCTGATGATGTACTTGATTTGATTGATGCTACTAAATGTTTGTTAGCCAAAAACCTTCTATGCTTGAATTAACTACCCCATTTGATGCAAAACATGCTCTATATGATACTAAATACCATGATAGCAACACTTCTCACACGGATACTAATGATAATGAAATTTTTTTTGGATATGATGATTATGAAGAATTATATGTCAGAACCTTGCAAAATAGAAAAGAATTATCTAATTTGGTGAAACTGCTTAGTGATTACCTAGAGACTCAATATAAGATTGTTCAACAAAACTCCATTGAGATAACCAATGTCAAAGCAGATTTTGAAAAATAGAAACTTGATTTTAAATATCAGATTACGGCTTTAAATGAAAATTTGATTTCTCTAGAAGAGAAATACAAAGCAACTCTTTTATTAGTTGAAAAATCTAAAGAAGTTTATAAAACTGCCTTCAAAATATGTCGTAGTCGTGACATAACTTTTTTTGACCTTGACAAACTCATTGCTATCCAACATTATAAGGGTGATACTAGAGGTTTGGGATACGAGGAAACTCTTGAAAAGGATGATTCCGATAGACCAACTATCTTTGTGAAAGCCCAAGAAGAAACAGATCTTCAGTTGGATGGTAGGATGTCCGAAAAGGCTAAAGGAAAACAAGTGTTAATAGAAAGTGATTATGAAAGTGACATTGATAGTTTCATTGAGAACTTTGTGGAACCATCTACGTCCACATATTTCCCCCCGCCAAGAGACTTTATTGACCTCTTAAGCCAATTATTCATAATAATCTTGTTAAGTGTGTAGATGGAAAATACCACTATCCAGACCTGCCTACTTCTAGTGAATTCTGTACTAAGTGTGAAGTTTTTGGACACCAAAACTGTGAGTGCCTAAGGTTTCATAACGAAAATGCTCATTTTTACTTTAACTCAACAGTTAGGAGATTTGGTAATAAAATCGTGAACCGCACTGGATCATTTCATTCGTTTTATAAGCCTAGACCGAAGACTAATGACAAATCAAAACCAGTAGGTAGATTCTCTTCCCAATCTTAATTTAAGGCTCAAAACAATTTTAAAACCATACCTATTTGGATCAGGAGTGATGATCTCAGACCCTCGTTAAACATTTTTCATTTAAAATCTTTTGTGGTCTTGACAGTCCTACGTTGTGAGATGCAAATTGCTGGTTGGTACTTAGACAGCGATTGTTCGTGCCATATGACAGGGGATGTTACCAAGGTAAAGGATATTTCCATTATAAAGGTGGGCACATTACCTTTGGAGATGGTAAGACCTCCCAAATCATTGGTAAAGGGAGAAAGATAATTTTATTTTTATTAGTCAATTTTGTGATAACGGATGCCTAGTCAAATTTATAAAAACATATTGTGATATTTTGACTGAAACGGGAGAGGATTATATAAAAGGAAACCGTACCTTAAATAACTATTATAAAGCACCTAGTGCTCTGTCTTGTAATGTGACTCTTTTGGATGATTCTGACCTATGGCATAATCGGTTAGGACACAACAGTTTTGATACTTTAAAGAGTTTTTCATCACAAGACCTCACAAGAACTTAAAGATATTAACACCACTGCTCCTCTGGAGCTTCTCTATATGGACTTAATAGGTCCAACGAGAACTATCAGTTTAAATGGAAATTCATACATTTTAGTCATTATGGATGATTTCTCTCATTTTACATGGGTAGCTTTCATGCAAAATAAGTCAGAAACCATTAACCATTTTCTAAAAATTGAGACTAAACTAGAAAATGAGAAAGACACCTAAGTAACACGAATTCGAAGTGATAGAGGTGATGAGTTTAAAGAAATCGGAGTCGTTGAATATTGTGATGCCCAATGTTATTCTCATCAATTTACTGCTCCAAAAACTCCTTAACAAAACACTGTTGTAGAATAGAAAATAGAGTCATATAAGGAATGTCTAGAGTCCTTATTCATGCTAAAAATTTACCATTATATTTTTGGGAAGAAGCATGTATTACAGCTATTCATATTATTAATCGTGTTTACCTCCGAAATAATACCAAAATGACCCCTTATGAGTTTTGGTTCAACAAAAAGACCAATCTAATATATTTTCGAACCTTTGGCTTAATTTGTTATGTTTGCAAGGATCGTGAAAATCTTTCTAAATTTGAAGCCAATGGGGATAAATCAATTTTTCTTAGATGTTCTCAGAATAGTAGGTCATATAGAGTTTTCAATCTAAGAACCAAATCCATTGTCGAGTCCATTAATGTTGTAGCAATCGACATCACAGTTAAGGCTTTTCGTAAATATCCACCTATTGAAACTGATTTGGACACACACATTTTAAATGATTCCATTTCGACCGAAGATTAATCTTTACCAACACTAACCCCCACCGTACCTAACTGGGTTTCAAAAGGCCATCCCTCAATAGAAAATATAGGAGATATCTATGCGCCTATGAGGGCTAGTAGCTCATATGACTACTTGTGTATCCCTCGAGGAACCAAAATCAGTAAATGAGGCTCTTCGTAACTCTTATTGGGTTTGTGCGATGTAAGAGCAGCTAGCTCAATTCAAAGATCATGACGTATGGTATCTAGTTTCGAGGCCCAAGGATATCAAAGTAATCAGTATAAAATGGATTTTCAAAAATAAGATCAATGAAAAAGGAATTGTCATTCAAAACAAGGATAGACTTGTTGCACAGGGTTACTCTCAAATAGAAGGAATAGACTGTGATGAGACGTTTGCCCTGGTAGCGCGTCTTGATTCAGTGAAATTACTTCTAGCTGTTGCGTGTCACTTACAATTTAAGTTTTTCCAAATGGACGTCAAATATTCTTTTCTTCATGGTATTCTATCTGAAGAGGTTTACATTGAACATCCCAACAGATTTTAAGATCCTAATCACGTTAACAAACATAAAAAGGCCTTATATGGTTTAAAACAAGCTCCTCGAGCTTGGTACAAACATTTAACTGCCTTTTTATCTTCACATGGATTTGTTTGAGGAGGAGTTGATCAAACTTTATTCGTTAAGAAGTCTAATAAAAATGATGTTTTAATTGCTCAAATTTATGTAAACGACATTATTTTTGGGTCAACCTCTCAAAATGATGTTAAAAAGTTTTGAAAAGAAATGAGAAGTGAATTTAAAATGTCACTTATGGTGGAGTTACAATATTTCCTAGTACTCCAAATCAAACAACGTAGTGATGGCTTGTTTATATCACAGTCTAAATATTCTAAGCATTTAATCATTAAATTTGGACTTGAACATGCTAAAATATCGTCCACACCAATGGCTATTAAAACCAATTAATCAAAATCTGAAAGTGGCCCTTATGTAGATCCTACTATATATTGTAGTATTATTGGTAGTTTGTTATACTTAATTGCTTCTAGGCCTGATATTCAATATGTCGTCAGTATTTTTGCGCGGTTTTAATCCAGTCCAAAGGAGTCTCATCTTATTTGTGATAAAATTATTTTAAAATACATTAAAGGCACAATTGATTATAGACTTTGGTATACTAATGACTTATCACGTGAGATAGTTGGGTACTCGGATGCGGATCGTGGCGATAACACAGATGATTATCGTTCCACTTCGGGTGGTTGTTACTATTTAGGACAAAACCTTGTAGGATGGTCTAGTAAAAAGCAGACTAGTGTTACTTTACCAGCTGCTGAATCTGAATATGTTGTTGTTGGTGCATGTTGTGCTCAGCTAATTTGGATAAAAATAGATGTTATCTGATTATGGTATAATTGATTCCAAAGTTAACCTATATTGTGATAATGAGAGTGCTATTTGCATAGCTAAAACTCCTGTACAAAATAGTAGGACGAATCACATCAATATAATACATCACTTTATTAGACAGTTTGTAGAATAGAAAGACCTTATTATAGAACATATATCCACAGATAAAAAACTCGCTGATCTCTTTCCAAAACCATTAGATAAACCTCGATTTGAAAGATTGAGACGTATGATAGGAATGACTGTACTCAATAACTAGTTTGTGTTTATTCTGCATCTTGATTACTAGTTCTTTGAGGTTTTAAGATAAAGATATCTACTAATAATGGTATCTCTACAAACCATGTTTGATGCTAGAGACGTTTATTTTGCAGTTTATAAATATTTATTATTTTCTATTACCATTGTCCAATTTAGTCAAAATAGAGGAGAGTTGAGTACATATTCCTGTTTATTGTGTTAATATTCTTTCATGCATTTTATCTTGTCTTATTTATTCCTGCACATTTAATTCTGTTATTTAATATTTTCGTAAAGCAAATGCTACTAACTTGATTTCTCGGTAGAAAGGTATTTATGTTCTGCAGGTTTTCACGTCGACTGTCATGAGTTGAGTCTTTTCTTTTCTAGGATGGTGGGTAGTTAGAATCACTTTTGTATAGGACATTTTAGGAATTATTTTACCTTAGTATATCATTTGATTTACTCAAGGATTTTGTCAAAATTAGTCCAATAAGGGAGTTTGAAGGTACCTATATAGAGCACTCCTAGTTTTTTTTTTGTAGTGGCTATATAGACCTTCATCTCGTTGGACTTTAATTTTGATAAGATTTTTTGTAATTAGGGTGAGTCTAGTTACCTACGCCAAGGTCCCTACTGCACTCTACACCAACTCAGCATTCGACCTGGTTAATCATTTCAAGAAAGGTTATCTCTCACATCCTCTTTGGCTCATAGGGATATTTTTATTCACGTAGGATACATTACATAACACTGCATTTTATCTTGGCTATTGATTCTGTGTTATTTTGCTTAAAAATAATTTTTAAAACTGTTTAAAATTTCATTTGGATTTTATTAATATAATTAAATACAAATTTTCATAATTAAATTTTGAAATTAAAAATATTTTTTAATTAACTCGTTTTAATAAATATAATATAAGATTTATATATTATGAGCCTTTTAGTATTTAGTAAAATATTTTTATAACAAAAAAAAATTCAAAATTAATTTTTGAAATTAATTTGTTTAAAAAAATATAATATAGGATTTATATATTATATGCATATTAGTATTTAGTATGTTGATATGTATATATGCATGCGTGGAAGTGTATCTTGTACCAGGTATAACATCTTTTTGACCTTTAAGCATTGCCTTATTCATTTCGTATAATAATTGTTATGTAATATACATGTTTGCATATAAAGAGATGTTGTACGCTATGGCCGATTTGAACCTAGTAGGTCTGAACATTTATGGACCTTAGCTGATAAGCCTAGAACCATAGCTTTTGGCGTGTTCACCTTAGTACATGAATTGACCCTTTGCAATTGGCGTGTTTTCCCTATACATGTTGGCGATTTGACCTAGCTGGCATTTTCAATTTTTTATCAACATAACATCTTTTAATCCCAGGTGGCTATTAGATTTATTCATTCTAAACATTGTCATTTTATTCCTTCTCTAACGGTAACATTATTAGTGGATTACAGTTATCGCTGGTTTACTCCAAAACCAGTTATTAGCGCCCGCGGTTTTCCTTCTAAACCAAAGCAGGTTTTATATTCTATTAAAACGACTTCGTTTTACTAAATCATCCTTCACATTTTTCTATTAGTGGGCAACAACTGTAAGGACGTGTGTCTTGTTTTTAATGGGTTCCTTTGTGTTTCTTTCAAGTCCACATGATCAGATTTTATCTAAGGCTCAAAATTTTTTATGTCAATCCTTGTGCTATCTTTTTTAACCAATCGGACCACAACTTATACCTCTATAAATTCATCTCTATAGGTCTCATTTTTTTAATCTGAGAAAATCATTTTGAGAGCCAAAAATCTGCTGAATTTTTTTAGAGAAAGGGAGTTTATACACCTACATTTTCAAAGACCTGTCTTCTCTCTGTGTATTTTGTGTACAAAGATTGATTCATTTCAACATTTCGAAAAGACTCTCGAGGTTCATTTTTATGACGACTTATTATACAAGAACCTCACCTCTTCATTTTGATTTCTCAAAGATAAAAATATGTTGTAATCATTTCTTTCTTATTGTGTTTGTATGTGTTCTTATAGATCTGTATTTTGTAGATCTATTTTGTGTTGTGTTATTAATGATTATATTCTAGAAATAAAACACTACACACACAAAACCACAAATCTTGTAGTTTTATTCTTGATTTGCACGATTATTGTTATCTTGCTTGTTCTGTTTTTTTGGATCTGATTTTTGTCCAAAGTTGAACATTTCACACACAAATCTGTTTTGTGTATTTTGGTTGTCTTCATTGTTCCATTGTTTTAAATCCTTCATAGTTTTAAAACATTTTGTTTTAAACATATTCAAGAAAATTGGTTTGTAATAAAGTATATCAGATTTAAGGTTTAGATAATTAAGCCTAATAACATTGTGGACCTATTCGAAAATTAAGGAATACTATATTGTCCCTTTGAACTGATATTTGAACTTGACCATTCTTGACATGAGACTATATATACAAGAACTTGACTTGTTCCATTTGATAACTCAGAACTGATATTGGACTGAAGATATTGAACTATTTGATTGTTTAGATTTAACTTAATAGGCCATTAGATTAAAACTAATTTTAATCTAAACTTACCTCCTAAAAAATAGTTTCGTGATATTTGACTGAGTACATTAAGTATTTACATATTTATAGTTATACATTATTTTCGTGTGTATATTCTTAAAACTGTATATGATTAATTGATTTTTGAATTGATTTCCGGAACAGATATTTGCATATCATGTATAAATGACTCACTTGAACACCACTTCTCACTTAGGCACATAAACTATTGTGTACATATTTTGTCAAATCTGATTGTTCAGAATAATTCAGAAAAAGAATTTTGGAACAGCCTAAGTCAAGATAGCTTGACTTAGAAGATATTGAACATAGTATTTGTTGAGATATTTAGAAAAGAAAATTATTGCATAAATCATTCGGGTTGTATCATTAAGTGTGTGTGTGTGTGTGTGTGTGTGTGTGTGTGTGTGTCATTTAGAATAACACACAACTCACAACTACTTCACTAAGAATTAGGACACCATAGGCACTGAGCCAAACCTGAGCTACGGAGAGCAAGAGGGAAAATCTGTGACAAGAAGAACACAAAGTCAGCGAGGCCACACTAAAGGGAGATCAGAAGAAACAACCAGGGAGAGCTAGGCATAGGTGAGGTGATAACTATATCTATCTACTTTACATTGTCTTGTTTGATTGTTGTAAATGTTTCCTATCCGTTTTTATTTTAATGGAAGTAGACCAGGTTGACTCTTAGGAGAGTCCGTCGTTTTTCCCGAGGAAGGGTTTCTACGACGTAAAATAAATACTGTGTGCTTTATTTTTCTCCAACCCTCACCTAATAAGAAAAGGTAGAAGTTAAGACTAGAAACCATCTTAATAAAACTGAATTGATTATTATTCTATAAATCACCTAGGTTAACCATAGATAACAATCTGGACTTTTAATTGACTTTGCAAATTTAAATTTGTTTTAATAAAGTTAACAATTCAAGAAAAGTTTGAATTGGTCCCTCGTAGAATAACCTATATAACTTGTAGGTAAATTACGTTGACTCGACAACTGTTACTTCCTCACTTTCGTCTTTTGCGCTATAGCCACCCGCTCAAGAACTTATCATTGAAAGCCTCCCCTCATACTGTAATTACTACTTAAAGAAAGGCCATTGTGAATCTCAGTACATGTTTAAATCTCCCAGGTTTAAAAAGGAACATCATTGTGCAAAGGAAAGCAAGGAGAAGAATAATGAAAACTCAGGCCCAACCAGTACCCTGTGTTTTTCGGACTAAAATATTATGACAGAAATAAATTTAATAATTTTGGATTAATTTTGGGAATAAATTAAATCGGGTGGATTTAAATTTAAATTGGTAAGATTTAAATTGAAAACAAATATTTATTCATAATTATATAATTGCATGACTCAATACGGCGTGATGAGTTCACCCATGAGAATAAATCATACGTTTATAAACTTATGGGCACGTGTTGTTTAAAAATAATGAAAATATCTATGTTGAATAAAAATATTTGGGATGCATTCTAGTTGGATTTATGGGCTCTTTTAGGTTCTTTAGACTTTTGGAAATGGTCCAGGGATATAGGTATATGAGTTGGGAGGTTATTGGACTAGTTGAATTATGGGTTCAGGCCCATTTGGGGGTCCAAAAATAGGAAATGAGGCTTAACTTGGGAATTGGCATTTATATAAGTTTAAGAACTCCCCACACATAATCAAAATCTAAACCTAGTATCCACACTTCAAGGGAGAAGAGAACAAAATCCAAAAAGGAGATGAGGCAAAGCATTCAAGAGAAAATAATCAAATCATTATAATAAGACAAGAATTCTCTCGCTTAATTTAAATGCCCAAATTACTACTTAAGTGATTGAAGTTTTCTTCCATGTAGATTCTGAATTTCATAGAAAATTGATGATAGCAATATATGATTAAATTTCACGAGTGTAGACATTACAAACCTGAAATAAGTTAGTTGAATACATAAATTAAGATGAGGTTAGATTAATTTTAAATGATGAAATTCATGCTTTAGAACCTTGATGAAATTGGAAAGAATTATTAACATGTAGAGGATCTGTGTTCATGTTTAGATATCTAAAAATTTTAATAATTGGGACTCTTGTATAATTATAGAAGATGATGGGATTAAGTGAATAATATTTGATTTATGTCTACATGGTAATGGGTTAAATTCTGGAATTTTGGAGATTGAAATCAATGCCAATTTATGTAAATAATTAACCTAAGATGACAAACTAACTCCTAAAGCCTTCTTTAATGTTTATATAAATATATAAACCATTGGGATGGGAGATGGGGAAGAAATAAGGCTTTTCCAATTAAGAAAACATAACAGATCCGGGCTTCAACCCAAATCCGAATCGATTAGGCCCGAGGGGTAGGTTGAGGTGGGATCGAGATTTGATCTGGGATATTTTTAGGAACCCATACGAGTGGGTGGGACAGTGTTTAGGTAAATGGGAATTTTATTAGAAATGATTTTATGGAAAAAATATTAAATGGGGAACTATAGTTAACTAGATGGTTAAAAATTCTTATAAAGAGAAAGGAATTAATAAGTAATTAGATGGTCGATTATTAAGGGGTGATTATTCATGGGTATTCATTTGTGATATCTTGGGTAATTATAGAGTAATTATCTCTACATTGTATATGAGAATAATATATGCTTGTAGTTATTGTGTGAATATACCTATGTTCATGGACGATCCAATCGGTTGAGATTACGCGTGTTTGGGACCGTAACACTCATCGACACAGGTGAGTAAGACGTTGTGTAGGTCGCTATTATAGTTACTACGTAACATCTCCACTTATGAGAGGTAGGTATACATGATGGGATTCTTTGTCATCACTGGGTATGGTCCGTGAACTAGTGTACTATGTAGGGATTGCCCCACTTGTGTGTGTTTTGTGTTATATGATTGGATAATGGATTCCTTCATACTTACCAATGGAGCACGAATGAGACACTACTGGTAGATGGTTTTTAGTGTTGCATATATGAAAGTACATATATATACGATTACATAAATTTAATGAGATTAATTCATGTGTTTAAGAATGCAGAGAATAAATTACTGACCCAATACTATGTGGTGTGAATAATAGATGTTTTTGCCACTTTTATGAGTAATATGACTGGGATACTTTGTAGAAATGGTAATATGAAGATAGATGATTATTGATATGCCCATATATACCCTAGGCCAGGTCGAGAGTGTCCTTCACCCAGACGAGGTCTCAGGTCCAAGACGACCCTCTAAGGGGCCGACCCCTCATCATGGTCCAAGATGACCCTCCAAGGGGTCGACCCTTCATCATGGTCCAAACGACCCTCCAAGGGGGCGACCCCTCATCATGGACCAGATGATCCTTCAAGGGGCCGCCACCTCATCATAGCTCAGACGAACCTTCAAGGGGTTGTCCCCTCATCATGGCTCAGATGACCCTTCAAGGGACCGACCCCCTCATCATGGCTCAGACGACCCTTCAAGGGGCCGACCCCTCATCATAGCTCAGAAGACCCCTCAAGGGGACAACCCCTCACCATAGCTCAGACGACCCTTCAAGGGGCTGACCCCTCATCATGGTCTGGATGACCCTATGAGGGTACAATAGTACGAGGCCCAAACTAGGTCAAGCTCGCTGCCAGCACGAACTTTGCCCTCGGCTCACATCATAGGCCGAGGGTGATGTCATCACAGTGCGTGATTTGGGAGATGCGTGGAACAATGTGTGTTGGACTCATATGGCACATGGAAGATCGTTATAATAATATTAACCCCTCACGTGAGGGAATATTATGTCATCATTAATCATAGGTGGCACCTCCAGGTGTCAGTAGGCGATTGGCTAGATCATAACTCACATGCACCATGCATACTTGGGGGGTAAACTACTCCCCCCAAGACCTATATATACTTGTCACCTACAACCCTGCAAAGGGATCAATAATTATAACCCTAGCTAAAACTCTGATTGTACACACAGTAGAGAGACAGAGTGATCTTATGTGCATTGTATCCAAGGCCATTAGTGCCCATATTTAGTGGATCACACACTCACAGTGGATGTAGGCCTAATTAGCTGAACCACTATACATCATTATCTTATTCCTGTTATACTCATCCCCTTCTATACACTTATACACACATACACATCTCTATGGTTGCCATTGTTATTACTGTTTGAGCTCATCATCACTTATCTGGTGGTGCTGAATCTTAGCATCATCAGTTTGGCGCCGTCTGTGGGAATGAGAAGACATCTCTTCTGTTATACAGCTTGACCTCACCGGGTACTCTGGTGGTGAACCAGATCTCCCCCTTTGTGGAGCTGTTTCACCATTGAAAGAGACCCATTAAGGTTCTCAAGCTCACCAATATTTTCTTCAGTTCATCTCTTCATAGCTCAAACATATGGCACCAGAGATGCTACCACCACCACCTCCTCTACCGGATAGCAGAGTAAGACCTAGTTCTGGTCAGGCACCACCTCAGTCTGAGATGGCTCACGCGGTGACCGCCCTGAAGTCTTTGGAAGCAAGCCAGCAGATTATGCAGGAGCAATTTACAGCTCTTACCCAAAACATACTAAGACCTCCAGGAGTCTCACCGGAGATGATCACTCCGACAGCAGATCGAGGGAAGCACGAGGCCACGGGACCACCCCGGGCACCACACAAAGACTTACCATCTCCACAGTGGCCAAGGGATGTTGCTGACCCCTAGAGTCTACGCCTGGGGAGGCGAGGAAACCCTTGCCCTGAAGATAGGTATGATGATTTTGAGGAGGATGAGGGGGGCCCATAGAGTGCTGGGAGTTGTATGAAGTCTCCAATAATATAGTGCGACCTCTCCAGGAGAGCAAAAGGAAGAGTGGAACGCAAAATCCCGACGATCGCTTGAGGGGCTCTGCTCTTTATCGTCTGAGTAAGGGGTCGGCCTTTGAGAGGCTGGCCCAGTAAATGACCTGCGGGAAATATTATCCAGATCAAGGAGTGCTGCGGGGTCCAGAAGGGAGGCAACAGATAGCTGACCCTATGGGGGCCGACCCCAAGGACGGGATGACAGTCACGGAGAAGTAAACAGCCAACACAAACCTATCGCAGAACCCTCTGTTCACCTTATAGAGGCGACATGGGATAACATCACCCAGGCGGACCCTACAAGGCCTTGGAATGAATCGATCCAAAGGATGGAGGATAAGATTGGTGATATTTTGAAGATCCGGGTCCTTCTTAAAAGAGGATACTCCATAGGCTCACCATTTGGGGCGAAGATAGTCAACTTCCCAACGCCATCCAAGTTCAAGGCACCAGTGGTCACCCCTCGGTACGACAGGAGCACCAACCCCGTCCACCATATTGAGATGTTCCAATCAACGACAGACATATACTCTATCTCAGATGAGATGAGGTGACGTGCCTTTTCTGACACTCTGACTGGGGATGCACACGTCTGGTATATGTCTCTTCTAAAGAACTCTATTAAAAACTTTAAGAAGTTAGCAGACCGATTTATCCATAACTTTTGCTTTGAAGTGAGGCCACATAAAAAGACCACACACCTTTTCTATGTTAAGAGGGGAGGAATGAGGGTCTGAGAGATTACATAGCTAAATTTAACAAAGAAAAGTTAGAGGTCGAAGGATATGAGGAAAGCATTGCCATGACAAACCTCATTGGAGGACTCCAGAAGGGAAAGCTATTATGGAATATTGCAAAAGACCCTCCGAGGATAATGGATGAATTGATGTAGGCCGAATAGGTGATGGCCGCAAAATACGAAGATGAAAAAGGAGGTACTAGTGGGGGTAAGTACCAAAAAAGGAACAAAGAGGGGAAGAAGAGGCTGGAAGATGACAAATTTGTCGACTATACCCCTCTGACGGTCAGTTGCGAGCACATTCTGAATGAGATAAAGAGTGATCGATCCTTGAAGTGGCCTGAGAAGTTGAGGGCAGCCCCTCACAAGAGGAACAAAAACCTGTGGTGTGAGTTTCACCAAGACCATGGCCGTGTGACTGATAAATGTTTTGCCATGAAAGATGAAATTAAAAAAATGCTAAAAGAAGGGAAGTTAAGGAAATACGTTGACAAGAGTGCCGTCAAGAGGGGTCGAGAGGACGACCCCGGGAAGAAGAGGGGTGATACGTGAAGAGAAGATCCTCCAAACAGAAAAGACGACCCTTCAGATGACGAGGCGACCCTGACCTCCCACCGAGAGACGACCACGACCCTATCAAGAGACTCAATATGATCTCACTTAGTGTTGGGATGATCTCCGGGGGACTAGCAGGAGGAGGGTCAGAGGTCGCAGACAGAAAGGCCCATGTGGCCGAAGCCGAGGCCGTGACGAATGTTGTGCATTCAACCTCTATATAAGTAAAGTCAGATAAGAGGAAGAAGGTTAATATGGATACTCTGATAGTAGGGTTCTCAAGAATGGACTTTAAAGGCCTCTTAGCCCCACATGATGACCCTTTCATCATCACTACTAGGGTACACGAGTGTGAGGTGATGAGGATCCTAGTAGATGGCGGTAGTTCTATAGATGTGATGTTTTGGTCGTACTTTAAAGCCTTGGGCCTCAGCCATGCAAGGCTCGTCCCATACCATCACCCCTTGATTAGTTTTAGTGGGGAAAAGGTTCATCTCCTAGGAGTGTATGAGGCTGATGTTAGAATTGGGGATGAGTAGCCGAGATGGCTAACCAAGTAGGTAAAATTTTTTGTGATGGACGAACAAGTCTTCTCAGCCTACAAAATTATACTGGGGTGAGTGTACCTTAAGGAATTTGAGGCTGTGCCATCCACTATTCACCAGATGATAAAATTCTAGACCCCTTACGGGGTAGGGGAAGTTCAGAGGAACCAGACGATGGCACGGGAATGTTACTTCAACTCCACCGAAGAAAGAGAGGCGCATAAAAAGGAAATAACTACTTACAATATTGATACCCTTGACCCTAGGGATGAGAAAAAACTGAAGAAAGGAGAAGTCATGAAAGAGGTAGAATCCATCATCCTCAATGAGGATGAGCCGGAAAAAACTGTACAAGTAGGAAAAGCTCTAAAGAAAGACATCAAAGAAGACCTCATCAAGCTGTTAAGGAGAAGACATGACGTCTTTGCATGGAGTCATGCAGATATGCCGGGGATCGACCCCGAAATCATGTGCCACAAGCTCAACGTGGTAGAGGGTGCAAATCCAGTCAAGTAGAAGAGGAGAATTTATTCTCGAGAAAAATATGAGGTCATAAGGGAAGAGGTCAAGAAGATGGAAGATGCTGAGTTTATCAGAGAGGTCATTTATCCCAAATGGCTATCCAACGCAGTTATAGTCTTAAAAACTAACAAAAAGTGGAGGATGTGCATAGACTTCACAGACCTCAACAAATATTATCCTAAAGACAACTTCCCTCTCCCCTGCATTGATTAGAAGGTAGACGCTACCGCAGGACAAGAGCTAATGAGCTTTATGGATGCCTATTTAGGGTACAACTAGATCTTCATGAACCCTGAGGACTCAAAAAAATGTCTTTCATTACCGATAAGGGGACATACTATTATAGGGTCATGCCCTTTAGCCTAAAAAATACGGGGGCAACGTATCAGCGTCTTGTGAATAAAATGTTCGAGGACCAAATTGGGAAGTCCATGGAGGTCTATGTAGATGACTTACTGACCAAGAGTTTGAAGGCCGAGGATAATGTGGCCGACCTTGAGAGGACGTTTAACACGATGGACAAGTACCAGATGAAGCTCAACCCGGCCAAATGTGTTTTTTTTCGGAGCAGAGAAGTTCTTGGGGTTCATTGTCAACCAAAGAGGCATTGAGGCCAATCCTGAGAAGATAAAGGCCCTCATAGAAATGAAGACCCCCAATACCATCAAAGAGGTTCAGAGACTCACAGGACGAGTGACTTCTTTTAATAGATTCATGTTCAGAGCCACATACAAGGGTTTATCGTTCTTCAAAATCCTCAGAAAATACTTTGAATGGAGCAAAAAGTGTGATCAGGCTTTCAAGGAGCTAAAGTCATATTTAGGGTCTCCCTTGATTTTTTCACGACCAGTGCAAGGCGAACGGCTACATGTGTACCTAGCCGTCTCAAAATCATCCATCAGCGCAGCCATTGTGAGATAAGAGGACGGAGTATAGAAGCCTATGTATTTCAATAGTATGGCACTCCAGGGGGCAGAGCAAAGATACCCGAGGATGGAGAAGTTAGCCTATGCTTTGATCCATGCATCAAGAAAGATGAAGCCGTACTTCCAGTCCCATGTAATGGTCATCCTCACCGACTCTCCTCTCAGGCAGGTCTTGCACAAGCCAAAAAAATCGAGGAGGCTAATGGCCTGAGCCGTAGAGCAGGGAGAGTTTGACATTGTATATCAACCTAGGATGGACATTAAGGGGAAAGCGTTAGCTAATTTCGTGGCTGAAGACAAGCACCGCTAGAGAAAAATTGGAAGAAAATTAATAGGGAAGATATCTCTTTAGATAGGGGTCCCTCACCGAGGTATGTTTCTCAGAGGAAAAGACCGTGGGGAACCTTTTCATTGACGGGTCCTCTTGTGAAAGCGAAAGTGGGGCTGGATTAATTGTAACAGCACCTGATGGCACAGAGATTGAGTACGCCCTAAGGTTCAACTTCAAGGCCTCCAATAACGAGTCAGAATATGAGGCCCTGATAGCAGGCCTTTCCTTGGCTAAGTCTCTTAGTGTCGACCATATTTTGGTCCATAGATATTCAAGACTAGTAGTGAATCAGATACTGGGAGCCTACGAAGCTAAGGATGAGAGAATGGCCAAGTATTTTGAAAGAGTGAAATCATTATTGAAGAGCTTCAGATAAGTAAAGTTGAAGAGGATACCTAGGCTTGATAACAACCAGGCTGATGCACTTGCTAGGTTGGCCTCAGCAATAAGGACAAATATCAGGAGGACAGTCCCAGTGGAAATTTTACTTCGACCAGCGATTGAAGAGGCAGAGGAACCCTTGGATCTTGCTTAAATTAACAAGGAAGCTTCGTGGATGGACCCCCTAATTAGATACATTAAAGAGGAGGAGATGCCAGAAGCAAAATAAGAAAATAAGATGTTGAGATACAGAGCTACGAAATTCACTGTCATCGGAGACACCTTGTACAAAAAGGGGTTCTTTCTCCCCTTGCTCAGGTGTGTGCACCTGTCTGAGGTCCCACACATCTTGTAAGATGTGAACGAGGGGTCATGTTCAAGCCATATTGGGGGAAGATCATTAGCAAAGAGGATAGTAACCCAAGGACACTGATGGCCGACCCTGGGGAAAGACGGCACGACATACGTAAAAAAGCGAGATAAATGTCAAAGATTTGCCACAATCCCTCACCAGCCCCATCAGCCTCTTACCTCTATCACATCCCCATGTCCATTCATAGTATGGGGAAACGATCTAGTAGGACCCTTGCCTAGGGTCGTCAATAACTATCGGTACCTGATCGTAGCAATTGACTATTTCACAAAATGAGTGGAGGCGGAGACGATGGTCACGATTACCGAGCAGAAGACCTTCCAGTTCATCTGGAAAAACATTTTATGTAGATATTTCCTCCCCAACACCCTCATCTCAGATAACGAGACTCAATTCAAGACTACATCTCTGGAAAAGTACTGTGAAAGGGTGAGTATCAAATAATTCTTCTCTACCCCTGGCCGACCTCAAGCCAACGGGAAAACGAAAGTTACAAACAGAACAAACCTAGATGGGATCAAGAAAAATCTCGAGGAGGCAAAAGGAAGATGGTTTGAGGAGTTGTACGCTGTATTATGGGCCTACAGGACGATGGTAAAGACTCCTACCGGAGAAACCCCATTCATGCTGGCGTATGGCTCAGAAGCTATCATCCCCACCGAGATTGGGTTTCCTACTCACAGAGTCCAAATGTATGACCCCCCAGAGAAATATTGAAGAAAGGAGACTTGACTTAGACTTGATCAAGGAAAGGAGGGAAGACGCTGAGATATGGAAGGCAGCCTATCAGCAAAGGATCGCCAGGTTTTACAACCAAAGGGTGTGGCAAAGTCCAATAGCCATGGGGGACCTAGTCCTCAAAAAGACTTGGAAAAAGACTAACAAGCTCCACCTAAATTGGCATGGCCCATACAGGGTCATCGATGAAGTTGTCCCTAGAACCTATAAACTAGAAAACCTTGAGGGAGAACCCTTTTCGAACCCCTAGAATGCATATCATTTGAAGAAATACTATCAATAATGTAATGTCCTATCGGACCACAATTGTAATGGGTGTGTTGCTCCAACAGAACACTTTTAATGTTAATGAGAATATCATATTGGCCCCTCATCTTGTGTTTGTTAATTCTATTATGATTGGGATTATCTTCGCGAAACCACCCTTGGCTACAATGAGGGTCAATGGTGGGGACGACCCCCCATTTACCCTCAAGAAAGACGAGGGGGAATTAAAATTTAAAACATCATTTAGTTGGTGATAACCAACCTCGGCTATGATGAGGGTAAATGTTGGGGACGACCCCTCATTCACCCTCAAGAAAGAAGAGGGGGGACTTGATTGAAAATCTAAAACATCATTAATTTGGTGAAAACCACCCTCGGTTATAATGAGGGTAAATGGTGGGGACGACCCCTCATTCACCCCCGAGAAAGACGAGGGGGACTTAATTGAAAACGTCATTATATTGGTGGAACCCACCCTCGGCTATGATGAGGCTCAATGGTGGGGACGACCCCCCATTCACCCTCAAAAAATACAAGGTGGGACTTTATTGTAAACAACATTAATTTGGTGAAAACCACCCTCGGCTATAATGAGGGTAAATGGTGGGGACGACCCCTCATTCACCCTTAAGAAAGACGAGGGGGGACTTGATTGAAAACATCATTAAGTTGGGGGTAACCACCCTCGGCTATGATGAGGGTCAATGGTGGGGAAGACTAAATTTAAGAATACTTGATAGGTATAGGACTAGTAGGTATGCCTTAGTCGCGGTTAACACTTTCTATATATGGGACTAGTTAGTGTAGATTTTCATGGGTGAGATATTCAGGGGTGGGGATGATATTTGTGTCGTTCTGTTGATTTGGATAGCCTAGGCGCGAGACTAGCAAGAGATAAATGATAGAAATTAATCCGACAAAATAGGATAGGGGTAGACTTGAGTTATTATGCTTTATAATAGGGTGAGACTAATATAAAATAATAAGAAAATGATATAATAAGAAACTAAGAAATTGAGAATTAATACCTAAGATAATAAACGGGTATTAAAAAGAATTTGCGGCGCGAGTATGTGCATGGCTATAGAAACGTAGGTGTGTGTTGACGTCACGAGTATGTGCGGACTAATACTTAAACGGGTCGAATGGCTATAGTGACGTGTCGTGTGTGGAACCTCACGAGTATGTACACAACTGACAGAATACGGGTTCACTAACTATAGTGAAGGTAATGGTTGTGATGTGTAGAACTTTAAGCATGCTAAGAGTGTGTGCATGACCAAAAAGAATTGAATGGCATATTGGTGTCGCATAAATTAAAATAATTGGTTAATTAAATTAAGTAAGGATAAGAATAAAATTGTAAATAATAATGCCAAAATAATATTTGGACTTACACTTTAGGGTGAATCAATTATAAAAAGGTTATTGAGAATGAAGGAGTGGTATTTAACTTATAAAAAGGTAGATTCACTTTTCGAATAGACACACCCTTCGATATATGGTTTTGTCTTTTTTGAATGGTCACAAGATCTCATGAATGGACACAACTTTTTACCAACCATTATGTATGTAAAAAATAAATTTTACTATAATTTTCACTCAAATAAAATTAATATTATAATATAATAAAATAATTTTCAATATCAGTATTGCTAAAATAACACAACCGAACTATTTGGATATATCCATCTTCTTTCTTTTCTCCTACATTGAGTAGAAGACCCCACTTTTTTATTCTACAATGTTCATAATAGGCATCCAAATCTTGAACTCTTGATCTATTTGATACTGTGAGAATATTGATCTCAGACTTCCACGTTGTCTAGATGACACCAAGCAGGGTTGAACGAATACTTCTCACAATATCATTTACTGTCATGTTGAATTCTTTCTCAATCTGGTAAATTTAAAAAAAATACTTCAAATACTTAAATAATATGTGTGTGTGTGCGCGCGCAAGTAATAGACATAATTATAGATCGGTTATTATTATGACATTTACCTCGGCAATAATGGTAATGTCAAGAGCCAATGGTCCAAATGATAACACATTTATTTTGGCAATAGACATTTTCATATTCTCTATCTTTGAAAGTAGCTTCACCAAAACCCCTTTGTGTTTGTCACAATGAATTTTGAGAAGCATAATCTTATCGCACAATTTAACCTCAATTTCCGGTAGAGACCCGTTGCAGCTTATTGGGGAGTTCTCAAATGAAGATCCCTCATCTTCAATAAAGATATGTGATTTCTTAACAAGTACCACTGATTCCATGGTCGTCTTTGTGGTTTGTTCCTCTAATGCCATGACTGTCTCTTGCAATTTTTTCATGTACTTAATTGCATCTCCAAGAATAGAAATTTTATCCATCTGTTATGACAACAGGCTCAATTTATCGATCATTATTCTAGCCAAATTTATTTCACAATTGTCTTTGAGATCTTTGCCAAAGGAAAAATAATATGGGTTGGTCTTTACTCAAAATGTATTTAAAGTTAGTAAACATTGTTTATAATATCTAAAATACAAGATTATTAAAATAAAGTTTTTTTTTATTTTTATTTTAATACATTCATAATTACCCTGTTTTGAGTTTGGTATCTTTAACTAATTTTTACTATCTTTAGTATATTTTTCATCGCTAAATGTAAAAATTTAGCTCAAAAAGTGACTTGCATTGATATTTAAGGAGAAAAAATGCACTAAAGTCAAAATAAAAATAGTAAAAGTCACCAAACTCAAAACGAGATAATTATGGACGTAAAAAATAAAAAAAGAGTAAATTTTATATTTTGTGAAACTAAAAATTAATTGAGTAAATAATAATTTCTCTAACCATAGGACACGTTAAACATTTAAAACTAAAAGAATCAAAGATAAATAAGAAATTACAAACTATTTCGAGATTATTATATGCAATTCTAACATGCGTTTGGTTTAGCACATACTCCCTCCATCGCAATACTTCTATGTCGACTAGTTTCTTTTGTTTGGGTGGGCATCCTTTTATTTTTCTTTTGTTGTGTATAATTCTTGTATACGGGATTTGTCTCCCTTATGTGTGCTTGTTTTTATGAAACATTTACTTATAAAAAATAAATGTAGGTTGACTCATAAATGCGATACAAAATTGTGCATTACAATGACATGTCACACCCGCATTGACATGTGTTTGAGCTCCACTACGAGTGCAACACATCTGTATATCGCACCAAATGTGTCTCGTATGCGAGAAGGGGTAAAATGACTCTTATAATAATAGTTTCAGAAATAACCATTTGCTAAAAAAAAATCTTCTAAAATTAATATAAGAAATGAAAGCATTACTATGTGTATATAGGATATTATATGGGGGAACTTTGGAGAAAAGACTCATAGTAGGCAATTTATAAAATAAAGACTTACCACATAAATTTTATAAAGTCAGTTTGTATGCCTATAAAAGTACAATGTTACCCTCACTTAAAAAAGGTGGCGGTCTAGTGTTCATTAACGATGCTAATAAATGTTGAAAATTTTGTCACAAAACATAAATTCATTGATAGTTATTTTTTAGTTTTTTTTTTACTTTAATACATTACTAATTTTCTATTTTATACATGGATAAAATGCCAAATTAACCCCGACGTTTGGGATAATTTCCAATTTGGGACCAAATATTTTAAAATTCGTGCAATTTTAATCCATCGTCACAACTATTTTAATAACCTGGACAGAATTGATGGCATAAAGGAATATGATTCCCAATCATTCACTCTGTTAAGTCTCTTAAAGCGTTATGATCAAGGATTAAAATTGCACGACTTTTTAAATATTAGGGTTAGCATTGAAACTTTAAAACATCAGGTTCATAATTGAAAATGATCCCAAATTTTAGGGTTAATCTCCCAATTTACCCTTTAGACTTTAATATAACTTAATCATTTTATTAGACTTTAGTACATTTTTCGTCGTTAAATGACATTTTTCAGTGCTAAATTTCACCAAAAATATTTTTTACTGATGAAATTTTCACTTTTAGCGATGAAAATGTACTAAAGTCTTGCAAATGTACTAAAATTAAAAATTAGTAATGTATTAAAGTAAAAAAAATAAAAAATTTATGAGTCAGTAACATGTGTCAGCTTTTAGTGATGTTGTTTTACTTATAGCATTACCTTTTTGTTCCCTAAAACATGGTATAAATAGTTTTCAAAGGCAATTATATTTTTTATCACCTTTTATTGAAAATTATTTTTAGCGATAGTTTACTATTAATGTCACATAGACAACATTAATATTGATAACAACATTTTTCAATGGCATTAAAAAGAGACATTTTGGTAGTTGATATAGTTAAACAGAATATTTTATACAATCACTAATGTAAGCATAAAGTGATTTTCGTGATGGGGACTTATTTTATAAAATAAAGAAATAATGGAGAAGAGGAAATTACCTTTTTTAGGCCGGGAATAATGGAGGAAAGAGCCATAAACCGTTGGTTTAGTTCTTCGCGCCGCTTCCTTTCTGCAATACTATGTTCGGAAGTCTGGGAAGGTGGCATAATACGCCCTCCACCCTTTTTGGTTACTTGCCCGCCTTTAGGTGCATAATGCATTATTATCATTGCGCCCCACCAAGCCATCTTTTCCGAAGAAAACATCGTCCTTTATGATTGTTGCGTCACCTAATTTTTGCGTGCTAGATTTGCGTCCTAATTCCAGAATAATAGGAGTAGAAGAATATTGACTAAATCTGTCAATTTTGTGTTTTTTTGTTTCTCTTTGTGTTTCAAAGCCAACGTTGTGTTGAGGAGCTTGAGGTGAGGATGTAACACACATGGTTGAGTTGCTTTTGGGGGAGATAGAATTTTGAAAGTCATCTCCAAATGCAGTTGTAAAATCTTCAGCAAAGAAGTCCATGATGTCACACTCACCCATGAAGATTGGATCCTCCATTGCCTGTAAAGTTAATAGTTATGATATCATCCATTTATTACCTCATGTAACACATTTTGAACTTCATAGTGAATTTTATTTACTGGTAATTGGCCATATATCATTATGATATTATACTGATCATTATGAGGCTTCACTTTAAAATAATATATTAATATATAGTTTCAAATAGCTTAAACTATAAAAATGAGCAAAATCCAACCATAATTGATTTATATTACTAGGCATGCATATCCACAATCTAATCTCCTTGTAATCAGAGTCTACACCTAAATATATTTATTTCAAATATCCCAAACTTATGAAATGTGAAATACCCATTTTTTTAGTGCAGATATTTCTTACCAATTCACCCGAGATTTCCATGAACCCAGCTTCTCTTGTTCAAAATGTAAGATTGAGCCTCAGTATATTTCCAAAAGAAAAAAAAAATAGATATTTAGATAGTAAGTAGTTTTTAGAGACTGGGAGGGCTCATCATTTCACACTACACTCGGAGCTTTCGTTTTTTGAAGTCAACAAGTTTTTGCTCATCCTTTTATAGAGGTAAGTACCAATGAAATAGCAATAAAAACAATTAAAAATCGCAGGATACTGTTTTGAAATCAGTGGCATTGACTACCCCTGATCCCTTCCGTGACCATGTGATGCATGTGATACAAAAGAGGACAATAAAGGTCAGTTAAATAAAAAATTAATATAATCAGATTTAGAATCATCCAATCTAACATGATATTTCAGCGTTGCTTATCATGTGTCAAAATCTTAAATCGATGTACAATTACTCTTTATAAAATTATGCTGGTTGTCCGAGGTGGATTAAAAATTAAATTAAGTTAAAAAAGTTAATTACATAACTTGTAGTACGAAAATGCTTCGGTGATAAAATTTCGTGATATAAAAGTGCAACATAATTAATGCATTGCATCTTCATTCATTTGTGTCCGGAGTCCATTAAGAGTATAGTCTTGTGAAATCCGGACATGAACGAATGAGGGTGCAACACATCAATTATGTCGTACTTTTGTATCGTGATTTTGTGTCAGCGTTGAATGATTCCTTTTATTATGGAAAAATTGTTCACAAGTTAGAATCAAACTAAAGTGAAGGTGGGAAAAAAAACAGACTTCTCAACTCCCGAGAGGCTATGCTAGTTAATAAAATAGAGAATAATTTGAAGATGTAAATAGAATTATTCGAATTAATCAAACACTCAAAGGATCAAGAAAATTTTATTTTTCTCATATTTTGTATTGTAAATTGGGTGACACGAAAGAAAAAACTGAAGAGCAATAAGGATTAAATAGCTAAAATGGCACGTCTTTTGTATTGTTAATTATCTCCTTAAAATTTATAGGTTTGGACAATGCATTCTTATTATTTGAACCTATAATAGTGTTAAATTATAATAGTTTAAAGTTGAAAAAAAATTTGGGTCATAAAAGCATTTTATATTCGGGCACCCTCTTTATTTGGGCCAAGACGACCGTCTCTGCTGCTTTGCGCCAGGACAATTATTGCGTGCGTTAAAATATTAAAATAATTGTGAAGAGAAAAACAATAATGAATAATAGCAACATATTGTTTTAGAGTCCGGGGTACTGAATTTTCTTGTTATCTCAATATAGAGTAATTCATCAAAGAGATAAATTCACATTATATAAAGGGAGTGGCTATTCCCACTCCCCTAAATTCCTCCCCTACTCCATTTAAACATGAAATGATAATTACGTCCTTACTCTTTCCTATTAGAGTTTTATTTAGCATCAAGGGTACTTTAGTATTTTTCCTTTCCTTTTATTGTTAGGTTATTGTACTAGGACATATATTATCTTTCCTTCTTTTCATTCGATGGTATTCTAGTTTATGTCAATATGATAATACGAACGTTGAAAAAAATGCAGAGTTGTTGGATGTTTGGGAAGCAAACGACTCAAAAATCATCACGTGGATCAACAACTCCGTTACACCTTCTATAGGTATGCAGTTGGCTAAGTATGATTATGCAAGGGATGTTTGGGATCATTTGCGCAAATTGTATACAAAATCTAATTTTGCAAAAAAGTACCAGTTGGAGTGCGATATTCGAGCTCATGTGGAACGTAACAAATTATTTTTCCTTAAACGTGTTTGGTTGTACTTGTTTTGGTCTTCGACCTCATGTGCAACACACCAATTTATCTCCAAAGTTAGCTATTTGTGTCTTTCTTGGTTATGGTGAGGGTCAAAAAGAATATCGTTATTACGATCCAGTTACTAAAAACTTATATGTCTCTCGTCATGTTGTGTTTCTTGACCATATCCCTTTCTTTTCTATTCATGATAATCCTCATGAACTCACTAAAGCTGATCTCTTCAATATTGATTCGTTCTCTGATAATGATGAGAGTGTGCCATCTCAAGCACCTTGCACCACCGATAGTGTGCCACCCCATGTTCCTACTGCTCCTATTATTTCTACTCATACAGGTACTTTTCTATCTGATGTTCCTGATGCTCCCCCTTTTCGTGTGGCCACCCAAGCACCTGCTGAAACGGTGGAACCTCCTTCTCGCTATCCAAAACGTCCATGTAAGTCCACTCAGCCACCAGATTTTGTTTATTCTTGTTATTCGGATTCTTTTGCTTCATTTTTATCCTCTACTCACTGCCTCTTTAAGCCTTTATCTTATAAAAAGGTAGCTCTTGATCCTCTTTGGAAGCAGGCTATGGCTGAGGAACTCTCTGCTTTTCATCAGACAGATACTTGGAGTTTGGTCCCATTACCTGCTGGTAAGCGGGCAATTCGATCTCGTTGGGTATATAAAATTAAAACGAGGTCAGATGGGTCAGTTGAGCAGTACAAAGAAAGATTGGTTGCTCATAATTTTTCTCAACAATATGGTATCGATTATGACGAGACCTTTGCTCCTGTTGCCAAATTGACTACTATTCATACTCTTGTTACTCTTGCATCTGTCCCTCAGAGGCATATATCGCTAATGGATGTTAAAAATGCGTTGTTGAATGGCGATCTTCATGAGGAGGTTTATATGACTCCTCCTCCGGGTGTTCCACATGGTCCTGGTGAAGTTTGTAGGCTTAAGAAAGCCTTATATGGTCTCAAACAGGCACCATGGGCTTGGTTTGAGAAGTTTTCTACCGTGATTACCTTTATTGGGTTCCTTTTAAGTGAGCATGATTCATCTTTTTTTATTAGGTGCACCTACGGTGGTCGTATTCTGGTTTCTTTGTATGTTGGTGATATGATTATTACTGGGGATGATGTTAGTCGAATTACAGCGTTGAAGTCTGAATTATCTCGTTGTTTTGAGATGAAGGATTTGGGTCCCCTATATTACTTTTTGGGTATTGATAAAGCTCATTCTCCAAATGGTTATCTTCTCTCACAGTGTAAGTACATCAGGGACATTCTTGAGCGTACTCACCTTGCTGATACTAAGATTGTTGATACCCCTCTAGTGCTTAATGTTCATCTTTCTCCGTATGATGGTGTTCTTTTGCATGATCTTACCTTATATCGCACTATTTTGGGGAGCTTGATTTATCTTATTATTACTCGTCCAGATATAGCTCATGCGGTCCATGTTGTTAGTCAGTTTGTTACTACCCCTACTACGGTTCATTGGGTAGCTGTTCAACGTATATTACGATACTTGAAAGGCCCTCACTTTCAAAGTCTTTTACTTCCTTCATCTTCTTCTTTGGAGCTTCGTGCATACTCTGATGCTGATTGGACAGGTGATCCTACAAATCGCAAGTCAGTTACTGAATTTTGTCTATTTCTGGGTGATTCTCTTGTTCCCTAGAAGAGCAAAAAGGAAATTGTTATTTTTGTGTCTTCCATGGAAGCCGAGTATCGTGCTATGGCTTCTACTACTCGTGAGGTTATTTGGCGATTACTTGCAGATATGGGTGTCTCTCTCTCTCTCAGCCCACTCCTATGTATAGTGATAATAAGAGTGCTATTCAGATTGCTCACAATTCGATTTTTCATGAGAGGACTAAGTACGTCGAGATTGATTGTCATATCACTCATCATCATCTTACGTATGGTGTCATCACTTTGCCTTTTGCTTCATCTTTCGCATAGATAGATAATTTGTTTACGAAGTCTCATCCAGTTCAGCTTTTTCAATTTTTAGTTGACAAGCTCTCAATGCTTCTCGCTGCAGCATCATGAGTTTGAGGGGGGATATTAGAGTTTTATTTAGCATTAAGGGTACTTTAGTATTTTTTTTCTTTTATTTTATTGTTAGGTGATTGTAGTAGGACATATATTCTCTTTCCTTATTTTCATTGTATGGTATTCTAGTTTATATCAATATGAAACCCTAGTCCCTATAAGTTTAGAAGAAGATTTAAGTCTGGAAGTTATTTTTATATTTCTCAGTATCTTGAAGTACATCGGAGCTACTGTTTATATACAAGTGTACAAGTCTTTCATAACTAGAAGTCCTATTTCTAAGGTGGAGATCGTGGACTGGACTTATGCAAATACATAAGCTGTTGTTGATGTTGTTGAGAATATGGGATATCAGGTTTAATTTATTCTTGATCAGCTTGAGTATTTTCCTGTAAATGTGGAGAGTGGGTTAATAGTCCCCCGTAAGATGATGGTGGTGGAGACACGATCATCAGCTTGTCACGTAAAAAATTAAATTTAGCAGTAGGAAGTCCCTTTGTAAAAATGTCAGCAATTTGATCATTTGTCGAAATGAATTGAACTTGAAGTTGATTCTTGGCAACTTGCTCTCGGACAAGATGAAAATCAATCTCGACATGCTTAGTACGGGCGTGAAATACCGGATTCACGGATAAATATGTAGCGCTAATTGTCACACCAAAGTATGGGTGGTGGATCAGGAGAGAAACCGAGTTCATGTAAGAGGGAATTGAGCCAAATAATTTCAGTAGTAACATCTTCCATGGACTTATATTCATCTTCGGTAGATGAGAGAGATACAGTTTTGTGTTTCTTCGAGTTCCATGAGATGAGATTGGATCCTAAATAAATGTCAAAGCCACCCGTAGACTTGCGATCATCAACACAACCCGCCCAATCAGAATCGATAAATGCTTGAATGGCAAGAGATGAGGACTTAGTTAGATCAAGCCCGTGAGATGATGTGGCATTAAGATAACGGAGAATTCACTTCACAAGTGCCCAATGTGTATCAGTGGGTTGATGCATGAATTGACATGCTTTGTTGACCGCAAAGGTAATATCGGGATGAGTAAGTGTGACATATTGGAGAGCACCCACTGCCAGGCGGTATGGGGTGAGGTCGGGTAAAAGGGTGCCAACATGTTTGGATAATGAGAGGGTACTTGAGATTGGGGTAGTAAGTGGTTTGGAGTTGGACATGCCATGGAACTGTAGAATATCCTGAATATATCGATGTTGGGACAAATAAAGGCCAGTAGATATGGTTGTGACCTCAATGCCAAGAAAGTAATGAAGTGAGCCCAGATTTTTTAGACTGAATTCTTAACCAAGTGAAGTGATGAGTGAGTTAACGTGTGTTGGATTATTTCCTGTGAGAAGTATGTCATCAACGTAAATGAGAAGGAACATGATGTCGGTCCCGACTTTGTAGATGAAGAGGGAAGAGTTTGTCTTAGAACCCACAAAATTTTTGGTGATGAGATATTGAGTGAGGCGATGAAACTAGGCCCTAGGTGACTGTTTTAGACCATAGAGAGAGCGGTGAAGTTTGCACACAAAATTGGGCCGTGTAGAATCTTTCAAACTAGGAGGTTGTTCCATGAAAACATCGTCACTAAGATAACCATGGAGGAATGCATTATTGACGTCCAATTGAGTGATACTCCAATTATTTGAGACGACAATGGAAATGGAAGTCCGGATGGTTGTCGCTTTTATGACAGGACTAAAAGTTTCATGAAAATCAACACCATGTTCTTGGTGAAAAACCTTTGTTACGATTCGAGCTTTGTAATGCTCAAGAGTCCCGTCAGATTTTTGTTTAACATGATAAACCCATTTACAACCTATGATATTCATATTTGGTGTGGGTGGGACTAGTGTCCAGGTATGATTGTGAATGAGACCATTAATTTCATCGGTCATGGCTCTACGCCATTGCGGGTCCTTGGTAGCAGAGGAAAAACATGTAGGCTCAGGTATATGTAGGGTGGTAAAATGAGATCCTGGGTTAATTGGATCAGGAGCAGGAAGGTGAGAGAGTAACTTCATCGGGTGAGTGCGGGGTGGATTGGATGTAGGTAAAATGTCGAGGTCAATTTCAAGGTTAATGTATGGGGGTTTGGAGTTGGAAATAAGGAGGGTTGGTTGGTTTGTTGGGTAGGGGCGTGGTTGGTCACTACAAACAGGGTGTTGCGTGGTAGTTACTGGTGAGGTGAGTGGCCTGGGATTAGCTGCTAGTGGTGGGACGGATGGAGGTGGCGGGGCAGTGACAGACTGATGGTGTGAGGAGGAGGTTGTTGGGTCTAAATGGTGAGGTGGGAGCACGGTATTGGGTGCAATAGGCCATGGAAGAGATGTAGGAGTTGAGACTGGTAAGCAGGGCTTCTATAAGCAAATGGAAAAACATGTTCATCAAACCTTACATGGCGGGCATAATAAATGCGTCCAGTAGCGGGATGTAAACAATGATACCCATGTTGATTTGAGCTGTACCCAAGGAAGATACAAGGATATGATCTATAATCCATTTTGTGAGAGTTGTATGGACTTAAGAATGGAAAGCATAAACACCCAAAAAATTTCAGAAAAGTGTAATCTTGTAATTTGGAGTGAAGAACATGAAAGGGAGATTTGTTGGAAAGATTTCTAGTAGGCATGTAATTTATGAGAAGGACAGCACATTCAAAGGCAAAATGCCAGTATTTTTTTGGAATGGAGGCTTGTGCCATAAGAGTGAGGCCGGTTTCAACAATATGCTGATGGCGACCCTCAACAAAACCGACTTGCTCATGAGTGTGAGGACATGAATAATGATGATGGATACCACATGCTCTAAAAAATAGGTCTAATTTGCGAAATTCACCACCCCAATCCGTTTGAACATTTTGAATTTTAGTGTTAAATTACCGTTCAACCATGATTTGAAATGTAGAGAATATAGAATAAACATCAGATTTTTGCATCATAGGATAAAACCAAATAAAATTTGAAAAATGATCCACAAAAATAACGAAGTATTTATGACCATTACATGACATGGTGGGAGATGGTCCCCAAACGTCACTAAAAATTAAATGCAAAACAGATGACGATGATTTTTCACGACTCATTAAAGGTTGTCTTGATGATTTTCCCATTTGACATGTGACACAGATAGTGTTTGTAGTTGAAGAGGCAAATGGTAGTTTATTTTGATGAAGAATCTGATGAAGGACTTGAGAGTGAGGATGATCGAGACGTTGGTGCCAACAGGTTGTAGTAGCTTTCATAGCATGGTAGACTTTAGGAGGAGAGGACGGAAGTGGTGGTGACAACTTGTAGAGACCATTTTTACTCGTGCCTTGGAGTAGGGGCTTCTGGGTACGACAATCCTTGACAACACAAAAGTTAGGATGAAATTCAAAACAAACATTATTATCACGAGTAAATTTTCGACAGAAAGAAGAGATTTAGAAATGGTAGGGACGTGTAAAACAATATTAAGAGCAAGAGTAGAAGTGGGAGTAAAAATTGAGGATTGACCAATGTGAGTAATAGATAGACCCTTACTGTTGTCGACGTGAAGAGTGTCAGGACCATTGTAGGTGTATGGGTGTTGGAGGTTGGTGAGGTCTGGAGTCACATGGTGAGAAGCACTAGTGTCAGGAAGCCGCGTGGTTATGGGTGAAGCTGGAGTTGGAAGTAGGCCAGGTTGGGAAGAGAGTGTGTGTGTGTAGTGGGCAGTCGAAAGGTTGGGCAAGACACTATAAAGCGATGTGGACATGAGTGTGCTAGGTGGGTGAAGTCATTGCAGATTTGACATTTAAATTGGTAGTTGGGACGATAAAAGGAAGAGCGTCCGTGTCTACGACCACGACCACAACCAAATCGTCCTCTTGCGTTATTGTAATGAGGAAATCGGGGTTGATGTTGGTAGGTATGAGAATCTTGTGGAAGGGAAGGGTTATGCGTGGTGTTATGGGCGTTTGGAGGATTAGTGAAAGAGGTGTCAGATGTAGGTTGGATAGTTAAGGAAGAGAGATGATACTGATTGATGAAATCGTGATTGAGGAGCAGAGAATGCAGTTCAGAAAATGTCACATGCGTGGATCGAGCAGTGAGGGTGGTGACTAGATCTTTAAACTCTGTACGAAGCCCTTTGAAAATATGAATATTGAATTCTGCTGGAGATAGAGGGTGTCCTACAGCGCTTAATTCATCGAAAATTAATTTTGCCTTCTAGAGATAGGTGGAGGCTGAATCGTCGCCTTGAGAAAGTTTATGAAGATGTAGGTGGAGATTGAGAATTCTAGTTTCTGATGGAGAGGCAAAAGCATCTTGAAGAGATTTCCATATTGCTTGAGATGTTGGGAGACCAATAACTAGAGGAAAAAATTCTTTTGAGAGAGATGATAATAGTATGCTCATTATTAGCTTGTCCTGTTGCTGCCATAGTGCAGCAGATGTTGCATCCGATGGACATTGAGAAGTTCCATCGACAAATCGAAAGAGGTTTTGACCAGCAACGAAGGACTCCATTTGTGTTTTCCAGAACAAATAATTGTTGTTGTCTAGTTTTAATGAGATATGATGTTGAGCAGTGTTGAGAACAGTTGACGTTGATGAATTAAAAATATCAGAATTTGAGGAGGTGGCCATGTTAGGCTCTGATAGCATATAATTTTGGAAGAAGATTTAAGTCTGGAAGTTATTTTTATATTTCTCAGTACCTTGAAGTACATCGGAGCTACTGTTTATATACAAGTGTACAAGTCTTTCATAACTAGAAGTCCTATTTCTAAGGTGGAGATCGTGGACTGGACTTATACAAATACATAAGCTGTTGTTGATGTTGTCGAGAATATGGGATAGCAGGTGTGATTTGTTCTTGATCAGCTTGAGTATTTTCCTGTAAATGTGGAGAGTGGGTCAACAGTCCCTATTTTCTCTTTTCCATTTGATTGTAGATCTTCGATATGTTATCATTACCCAGTTCTTTACCTCCAACTAAAACAATTGATAAAAATAAAAAATTTGTATTTTTGAATAAAAACACTTTTTTTTAGTAAAAAACTATTTTTAATAAGAAACGATTTGAAAATAAATAATTTTTTTTAACTTTTATAACAATTAAAAAAAAAACATTTCATCTATTAAAAAAAACTTTTTACCTGTTTTTTAATTAAAAAATTGTTTATAAAACTGTAATACCCCGTGATTTTTAATGACTTTTAAAATGGGTTATATTTTAAATTAATGGATTAATGGGATTTTATTATAAATTAATTCATTTGGGTTCTATCCGAATTATGGATATTAAAATGAATGATTCTGAATATTACTTAAATATATTTAGGTAATATATGAATATGATATTATATATATTGCTGTGAGTTATTAATTAAGTAATTTGAATTTTTAGTCGGACGCGGAATGGAACGTGTCGGGACTAATTTGTTAAATTAAAAAAGAAACTTATTTTTACATAAACCTTATAATCGTTTTGACTACGTCGTTGCATCCGAAAGGGTTAAAATAGTCAGAAAAGTCTATTTGGATGTTGGTTTTGGGTCTCGGGTCATTTGGAAATGAAAAGACACCCAAAAAGGCATTTTTGTTATTTTTACAAGGGGGATGAATAGTGATTTCGAATTTTGTCTTATTATAAATATTTGGAGATTAGTTGTACGTGGGTTCATTCATCTCTTCCACACAAAATTGAGAGGTCATCTTCTTAGAGAGAGTGAAAGGTTGCTTGGGAGAAGAGAAGCTTGCTTGGAAAGGAGGAGAACCAAAGACCAAAGGTCACCACCACCAACCACCACAGGAAGTGATCGGAGAAAGGGAGAACCGCCTGTGTTATTCAACTCCAAAGGATCAGATCTTCATTAGAGGCAAGTGTTTGATAATTGCAATCTAAGTTTTTATATTGTCCATGTTAGGATAGTTATAAAAAGATGAGATTTTTACATGTTTGGAAGATAATGAAGAGTTGTTAATGGATTTCTGAAAAAAGGAAGTTTATAGGAATCAAACTCATGCTGTAGGTAGATAGTAATCCACGAAATAATCATAAATCTGTTGAAGAAATGCTGAGAATCAATGGTGTGTTCTTGAAGATATCATTTATATAATTTCCTGGAAAAAGAGGTTAAACATATGCATTTAATTCAAACTCTTGATGATTCTAGGATGTTTAGAGCATTAGAAATCATTCACATATGTTGTTATATCATGTAATAAGGTTTATAAGGAATTTGGGTAGTTAATATTAAGTTTTGAATGATCAAAAGTGATGAAACCTGTAGTAGAAGAAATGCAGAAAACTGGGCTATTATCTGGGCGATCGATCGATCGACCCCCTGCCTTCGATCGATCGACCTCCCCAGAATTGTGAAGTTGTCTCTTTTAATGATTGTTCTTATCCCAAACCTTTTGTATATCTTTGGTGATTATTAATTGGATATTATGGGACTTAGAGAAGATCAGTAAGCCCTAGATAAGAGTCGAATGAATGTGATTGGGATTTAATTGATTAGAATTATGATAATTAATTTATTTGGGAGAAATTTCGGTTGCTAGATTCATGTGTTGGATTCTAATTGGTATGCATGAGGATTAAGTATAGGTCCAGTAGGGGATATTTAATATAACACCTGGATAGCCTTAGGGTTACACTTTGAGCATCAAGGACTGAGTTTAAGCTCATTATTAGTGCGCAAGGACTGAGTGTAGTACAAGCACTTAGTGGTATGGCTACTGGATAGAGATGGGAGTTCAGACCACATTTGGTTGAAAGTGGGGATGAGGTTATCCCGATTGCGTATTTTTAGTTGACGGACCTCCATGACCGACAAAGTTAAGTAGTAGTGTATTGGAGGGGTTCCTTGTTTGGATTTCTCTTTGCGAGACGCTCCGCGCATGAACCTTAACGACGTTGGGAGTGAAGAGATGTTATAGGATGCGAGGATGTTGATTTTTTTGATAAGTCATATAGTGTGACTATGAGCCATTTGATGGTGGTATTCAATCCTAGTTGATAGAAGATGTGTTTATAAGAGATTAGAAACAATCGGTTATCACCCTAATTAAGGGAGAGTTTAATCCGTGGTAATTAGGGAGATAAGATGATATGGACAAGTAGGATATTTGTGAGTTCTTACTGAATAAAATGTTGAGGAAAAACCTATTTGAACCTTGAGTAATGAGTGAGGCTCGGGGATAATTAAATTGAGAAGTAAAGTCATAATATTTTAATATGTAGAGTTTGAGAGATATAATGCTACGTATGGGAATTATCTGAGGGTAGTGAGATTACCTTGTTGATATTATATTATAGGTATGATAATGCCTATTTGATTAATTGATAATTTATGTGATGACATACCTAGCTTACTTACTATTGATGGGAGTTTTGCGCATGAGGGAAGTCATATCCTAATGAATACATGGGATCTTTGATTTGTCGCTCGAGAACATAGGTATATGAAAGACTTATTGGGGAGTTGATAAGTCCGCTGACTATGCGAACGTAGGTATGTGCGTGGCCCGTGGGTATGAGAACTATGTTCGCCTCCAATTTATGTGTTATTGTTTGTGGTTCGAGGAATCCTTACCGAACCTTTAGTCGCCTATTCGATGACCAGCGATATTGGGACATGATAGCAGATAATGCATTGCACTGCAGCTGTGACTCGGGGTGCCGTATTATATATGTATATGTATATATATATAATGAATTGTATGAATGTGTATATAGTGGTTAAATTATCTACTGTGTGATAATTGTAGATAACGGTGAATTGAGAAAAAAATTGAAATAAGTTAATGAATATTTATTGAAGGACTTATTTCATATTAATGAGAAACGATTCATGTTAATGAGAAACGATTCATATAATGAGAAATGTATAAGAATGATTGTACTACGTATGGTATAGGACATACGGGGTTATTATATGGGATGGAAGTATATTGTGGGAATTTGTGAAGAGGAACCTTTAACTAAGAGGTTTATAGGAAACGTTAAGTGTGCACTCTAGTTGAGAGGTGAGAATAGCAAGTGAGATTTGGATACTAACATGTACATAATAAATGCTTTATTGCACTTGTTAAATACTTGTTGTTTTCAAAATCATTTTCACATCGGGCTCTGACCCGTTTTCTTGCATATTTTCTTTTCTATTGTACCTTTTATATCAGGTGTCCAGCAACAGGGACGCCAATCTTAGAGGATTATGACAACCTATGGAGCTATGGAGTATTGCTTAGATGCCTATCTTCATTTCATTCATATTATTATTTTAGTTAGGGCATATCGCCCAAAGGAATTCAGTTATCTTTTCTATCGAAGTTAATTACTATTGTCTTCGTGTCATTTTAATACATTTGTTATTGTTGGGATTACTGTATTGGAGTATTATTTGGGAATGTTTATTCCAGTTGCATTTAAATTCTTTAGTGTTATCTGTTCGGTTATTAGTGTTGTAGAATAATATGTGTAGTGTCATTCTTAAACTAAAAATGAATTTTGTTGAATTAAAAATTTGGAATGTTTTTAACACCGGCTTAATTGGGCATTGGGTGAGTTGTAAATATTTTTGGCAGTGATGCTAAGAACGAGCCAACTGTATATTCTGTTTTAATTTGGTATCGGACTGGCCACTCGGTATTTAATTAGGTGGGGTGTTACTGGTGGTATTAACGCATCAGGTTCTAGTGTCCTTTAGGATCTGTACGGGTTACTGTGTTTCTAGCTTAGCATTCTTTGATGTAGAACCCTATGTTTAGAATTGTTGATTTCTTTGATAAGATTCCGTATATATTAGTGAATCTTATTTGCATTCGGATGGGTTCGTACAAGAAGTATGGCATATGAGGGCTATTGGACAGATAGCGAAGATCGGACTTAGGAGGTTATGAAGTATGTTCGAGTATGATGACCGTAGTCAAGGTCACCCCTATTATGGAAAATTGAGAAGAGTCATCAGTATAAGTTCTTAAAATACGAGAATTATGTGTGTTACCTAACGAAGGCAATATATGCAAAGGCTTAGGAATATAGTGGAGTGTGGTTAACTAGAACTGAAAATTTGGGGTAAAATTTCTCTTGACTCATCGGAGCAAAGTTATAACAGTGGGAGTCAACAACCACCGCCCACGAATGAGGGTATGTTTTCTATCCAAGGAATTATGAGCCGTATATTGATTTTTGTAGCGATTAATATTGTATGGGCAAACGGGTTGCTAGACTTAGCCTATAGCACTGCTATTTACGTAAACTCATCGAGGGGTGGGGGACACCTATATTTTACATGTCATCACGTGGGTTGGATTTTTATCACGACATTACTTACTTTAGGCATGTCCGATCATGATGTGACTATCGGCGTGGATTGATTTATGGTATATCATAGCGTATAGCCAGCATCTTGTCTTTAATAAGTGAGTAGATGAGTAGACTTTATTTGAAATCGATAAAACCTGTAGAGAGGTTATAAACTATTGACTAAGGACCTAAGGAGTTTCGATGACTGACTACTTTAGGTAGTAGTGTATCGGGGGGAGTTCCTTGTTTGGATTTCGCTTGCGAGACACCCCACGCATGAAACTAATAACCGTTGGGAGTCGAAACAAGTTAGGTCTTTAGGATATGAGTGTATAACCTTTGTGATAAATATTATAATGAAAGTTGTACGATAGGGTCTATGGGCCCCTTGGATGGTTGGATTGTAGTATCTTTCATAATTGTGAAACAGTAAGTAGTTGTGGCTTCAAGATGTATTTACTAAATGATTATGGATCACTTTTTCCCAAACTTTTTCATGAGGATGGTATAGGGAAGATTGCATCAAGTTTAAATTAGATTCAGTTGAAACTATACGGTGAGGCTTGGCGTATAACATCAATGGGGGATTTTTGTTAATGTACTGTTTGGGCAGTACGACATAGATTACTTGCGATGTGAGATTTATACTCAGAGTTGACCTTACCAGTATGATTTGTCTTTTCGAATTTCGGGACAAAATTCTGTTATAAGGGGGGAAGTATGTAATACCCTGTGATTTTTAATGACTTTTAAAATGGGTTATATTTTAAATTAATGGATTAATGGGATTTTATTATAAATTAATTCATTTGGGTTTTATCCGAATTGTGGATATTAAAATGAATGATTCTGAATATTACTTAAAGATATTTAGGTAATATATGAATATGATATTATTAATATTGCTGTGAGTTATTAATTATGTAATTTGAATTTTTAGTCGGACGTGGTATGAAACGTGTCGGGACTCATTTGTTAAATTAAAAAGGAACTTATTTTTGCGTCAATCTTATAGTCATTTCGACTCCGTCGTTGCATCCGGAAGGATTAAAATAGTCAGAAAAGTCTATTTGGATGTTGGTTTTGGGTCTCGGGTCATTTGGAAATGAAAAGACACCCAAAAAGGGTATTTTGGTTACTTTTACAAGGGGGATGAATAGTGATTTCGGATTTTGTCTTATTATAAATATTTGGAGATTAGTTGTACGTGGGTTCATTCATCTTTTCTACACAAAATTGAGAGGTCATCTTCTTAGAGAGAGTGAAAGGTTGCTTGGGAGAAGAGAAGCTTGCTTGGAAAGGAGGAGAACCAAAGACCAAAGGTCACCACCACCAACCACCACCGGAAGTGACCGGAGAAAAGGAGAACCGCCTGTGTTATTCAACTCCAAAGGATCAGATCTTCATTAGAGGCAAGTGTTTGATAATTGCAATATAAGTTTGTATATTGTCCCTATTAGGATAGTTATAAAAAGATGAGATTTTTACATGTTTGGAAGATAATGAAGAGTTGTTAATGGATTTCTGAAAAAAGGAAGTTTATAGGAATCAAACTCATGCTGTAGGTAGATAGTAATCCACGAAATAATCATAAATCTGTTGAAGAAATTTTGAGAATCAATGGTGTGTTCTTGAAGATATCATGTAAATAATTTCCTTGAAAAAGAGGTTAAACATATGCATTTAATTCAAACTCTTGATGATTCTAGGATGTTTAGAGCATTAGAAATCATTCACATATGTTGCTATATCATGTAATAATGTTTATAAGGAATTAGGATAGTTAATATGAAGTATTGAATGATCAAAAGTGATGAAACCCGTAGTAGAAGAAATGCAGAAAACTAGGCTGTTATCTGGGCGATCGATCGATCGACCCCTTACCTTCGATCGATCGACCTCCCCAGAATTTTTGAAGTTGTTTCTTTTAATGATTGTTCTTATACCAAACCTTTTGTATATATTTGGTGATTATTAATTGGAGATTATGGGACTTAGAGAAGATCAGTAAGCCCTAGATAAGAGTCGAATGAATGTGATTGGGATTTAATTGATTAGAATTATGATAATTAATTTATTTGGGAGAAATTTCGGTTGCTAGATTCATGTGTTGGATTATAATTGGTATGCATGAGGATTAAGGATAGGTCCAGTAGGGGAGATTTAATATAACACCTGGATAGCCTTAGGGTTACACTTTGAGCATCAAGGACTGAGTTTAAGCTCATTATTAGTACGCAAGGACTGAGTGTAGTACAAGCGCTTAGTGGTATGGCTACTGGATAGAGATGCGAGTTCAGACCACATTTGGTTGAAAGAGGGGATGAGGTTATCCCGATTGTGTATTTTTAGTTAACGGACCTCCATGACCGACAAAGTTAAGTAGTAGTGTATTGGAGGGGTTCCTTGTTTGGATTTCTCTTTGCGAGACGCTGCGCGCATGAACCTTAACGACGTCGAGAGTGAAGAGATTTTATAGGATGCGAGGATGTTGATTTTGTTGATAAGTCATATAGTGAGACTATGAGCCATGTGATGGTGGTATTCAATCCTAGTTGATAGAAGATGTGTTTATAAGAGATTAGAAACAATCGATTATCACCCTAATTAAGGGAGAGTTTAATCCATGGTAATTCGGGAGATAAGATGATATGGACCAATAGGATATTTGTGAGTTCGTATGGATTAAAATATTGAGGAAAAACCTATTTGAACCTTGAGTAATGAGTGAGGCTCGGGGATAATTAAATTGAGAAGTAAAGTCATAATATTTTAATACGTAGAGTTTGAGAGATATAATACTACGTATCGGAATTATCTGAGGGTAGTGAGATTACCTTGTTGATATTATATTATAGGTATGATAATGCCTATTTGATTAATTGATAATTTATGTGATGACATACCTAGCTTACTTGCTATCGATGGGAGTTTAGCGCATGAGGGCAGTCATATCCTGATGAATCCATGGGATCTTTGATTTGTCGCTCGAGACCATAGGTATATGAAAGACTTATCGGGGAGTTGATAAGTCCGCTGACTATGGTAATGTAGGTATGTGCGTGGCCCGTGGGTATGAGAACTATGTTCGCCTCCAATTTATGTGTTGTTGTTTGTGGTTCGAGGAATCCTTACCGAACCTTTAGTCCACTATTCTGCGACCCGCGATATTAGGACATGATAGCAGAGTAATGCATTGCACCGCAGCTGTAACTCGGGGTGCCGTATTATATATGTATATATATATATAATGAATTGTATGAATGTGTATATGGTGGTTAAATTATCTACTGTGTGATAATTGTAGATAACGGTGAATTGAGAAAAGAATTGAAATAAGTTAATGAATATTTATTGAAGGACTTAATTCATATTAATGAGAAACGATTCATGTTAATGAGAAACGATTCATATAAATGAGAAATGTATAAGGATGACTGTACTACGTATGGTATGGGACATACAGGGTTATGGTATGGGATGGAAGTATATTGTGGGAATTTGTGAAGAGGAACCTTTAACTAAGAGGTTTATAGGAAACGTTAAGTGTGCACTCTAGTTGAGAGGTGAGAATAGCCAGCGAGAGTTGGATACTAACATGTACATAATAAATGCTTTATTGCACTTGTTAAATACTTATTGTTTTCAAAATCATTTTCACTTCGGGCTCTGACCCGTTTCCTTGCATATTTTCTTTTCTATTGTACCTTTTATATCAGGTGTCCAGCAACAGAGACGCCAATCTTAGTGGATTATGACGAGCTATGGAGCTATGGAGTATTGCTTAGACGCTTATCTTCATTTGATTCACATTTTTCTGTTAGTTAGGGCATGTCGCCCAAAGTAATTCAGTTATCTTTTCTATCGAAGTCAATTACTATTGTGTTCGTGTCATTTTAATACACTTGTTATTGTTGGGATTACTGTATTGGAGTATTATTTGGGAATGTTTATTCCAGTTGCATTTAAATTCTTTAGTGTTATCTGCTCAGTTATTAGTGTTGTAGAATAATATGTGTAGTGTTATTCTTAAACTAGAAATGAATTTTGTTGAATTAAAATTTGGAAAGTTTTTAACACTAGCTTAATTGGGTATTGGGTGAGTTGTAAATGTTTTCGACAGTGATGCTAAGAATGAGCCAACTGTATATTCTGTTTTAATTTTGTATGGGACTGGTCACCCGGTATTTAATTAGGCGGGGTGTTACTGGAACGTAAAAAAAATATTTATAATAGCAGCCTTTACGAAAATAAACTGTTTCAACCACTGTTCTAAAAAATTCGTCTAGGCTTGATGCTTGGGAGAAACGCTCGCCTTAAACTTTTTACGCATTATTCTTGGTAAAACCCTTAAGGCGCACTTTTTTTCTAAAAACAACAACGTTTTAGTGAAACGATATCGCCTTTTAAAGAATTTTTTTACAAATCGGACCATTATCTGGTCCAAAATAATCAAATAGTATTTTAATTTGCATATATTCAAACATATTTTTATGATATGTACAATTTTAGTATTTTAATAGCCTTGTTATGGTTAAAAAATATTAAAATATATTAATAAGGCCTAAACGTCTTTTCACGCCTTTTTACGTCTAAGGCCCGCCTAGGCCTCTAAGGCTTAAGGCCCGCCTACGCTTCTAAGGCTTAAGGCTTTGCCTCCACGCCTCGATCACGCCCCACTTTTTTTAGAACCTTGGTTTTAACTATATAAAAAAACTTATTTTAGAAAATTGTGTCTTTAAATAAAATTGTATATATTTTTAACTTTATAAAACCATTTTAAAAAGTAAAAAAAAATCCACACTTAAAAAAATTAACTATTATTTTTAAAAAGAACTAAAACAACGTTCTATATAATAGAAGACAATTTTTTTTATACAAACTGTTTTAACTATGAAAAATGTGTCTTTAATGTAACTTCAAATTTTATTTAACAACTATTTTGTAAAAAATGATTAAAACATTTTTTCTAGTGTTCTATTTATATTTATAGAAAAGAGTGGTAATTTTTTCAGAAAACAATTTTAAAGAGAAAGTATAATTTTTTATATAGAATTTGGATTTTTAAAAGCAAAAAGAATTCTCTTTTGTAAAAAACATTATTATATTATATAAAAAGTTAAGACATTTTTTTATATATAAAATATTTTTTAATTTTTAAGAGCAGTTTTTATAATAAAAACAGTTTTTATTTCCATATATTTAAAAATTTTAAAATAATTTATGCAATAAGTTTTTTTAAAACAACGGTTAAGTTTTTTTTGATAGCGGAAATATTTTTTTTTTACTTTTTAAAACGGTCATATAAAGTTAGAACTTTTTTTTACAAAAGTTATTTTATATTTTTTACAAACAATTTTCTAAATTAAATATTTTTACATTCAAAATAATTTTTAATATAAATAAAACTTATTTATTAAATAATAAAATATTTATTTTAGTTGGAATAAGAAAGTGAATATAAATTTCGAATATAAATATGAATTTGAGATGAATGAAAAAGAGTTAATGAATATAAGGGCATTATAATTTTGGATATTAAAATGGAGCAGGGGACAAATAGGAATGGGAATAACTTAATCCTATAAAAGTTTGGGCATAGTTCTCCATTCCCCCATCCTAAAATAATACAATAATAGTTATTTTTTTTAGTTTGCCATGAAATAATAGCTTTGCTTCTTCAAACCATATATAGAAATATGTGAAATCACAAAATTTCCATTATAACAACTTCTCAGCATTCATTGATAATATAATATTCATGAATAAGATAAGGTCTCATTATAACGACTTTTGAAGAGTCCCTATTACAATATACTAACATTTGAGCAGTCCATTTTGTACTAAAGAATCACGTGTTTATAGTGCCATAATATGAGTGCCCACACTTCTAAATAAAAATAAATAAACTGATAGGCTTCCCCACATGCAAAACTACCCACTATGGGGTACAACTGATTATTATTTTATTTTTTTGGTGTTTAGGAATGAAAAAAACGGGTACAATTGATTGATTGATTGCAGGGGGAAGAAATCGAAATATATGCCCATCCCCTCTGAATGTTGTGCGCCACAATTTCAGATTTTTGCTTAAATTTTTTTGGGGAGTTAGCTGATTTCAGAATTTTTGTAATTTAAAAACCATTTGAATTATGAATATGACTATATACTGTTCCAAGAATTTATGAAGGACTTAGATTTTAATTCTAACGCGATGCACATAAGATTTGTAGAGATTCTTTTTATAATAATGTAAAGAAAATGCAAATTTTCAAGATAAAAACAAATCAATCAATATGATAAAAATATTTTTTTTGTACCAAGTACAAACTCATTTACAACTTACTTGTCTGTTGAAATATAATTGAACAGCTGACAGAAAAACTAAATGTACACATGCATAATACAATTCTTAGGACCGTAGATACAAACTCATTTAAATCTGCCTTTAAACAAACATATGTCCCAAGTGTGTCTCGAATTCATTTGATTTGGATCCGTAACTTGTTAGAACAAAGGATATATGCTATATCTCATATCATAACAAAAAATTAATACTTTAGTACATTATAATACACGTAAAAGTTACCTAGATAATTCAAAACATAAACTCGAAATATTTTTTTGCTATTTTTAAAAAATCGATCAAATTATGTTAGTTTTTAAGAGCTTAAAAAACTGACATAGTTTGACCGATTTTTTAAAAATTGCAAAAGAACTTGTTTTAAACTATTTTTTGTTGGGTTTATTGAGATGTTTAAATACCACACAAAAAAATCAACTCAAAAATATTTTTTTATTATTTTAAAAAAATGATCCTTATTGGTGGACCGTACAAGAGCGTCTCTGATCATTTTAAATCACAGATATCAATGGAATTTTATGTTAAATAAGATGAAAAGCTTTAAAAAAATCAAAACTGAAAATTACAGTGAAAGAAGCCAAACTACTCTCGTATCCAACGACGATAGTAGTGTTCTAATAGGTTATGTGGAGAGAGAAAACATTGAGGGGGAGTTAAAAGGTCTAAAAAGATATAAAACGCAGTGTTACTTTATATCTACATAAATATAAAATAAGGGGTGATAGGAGAAAAAGGAGTTAAAAGTCTAAAGTCTCTTCAAGTATTAAAACAGAATTAATGCTAGAAAAGTTAATGCTTGTAAGTTGTAAGAAATCGGACCGATGGAGGCTTTACAATCTAAAGATAGGGAAGCTGAAAAATCAATATACTTGGTGTATGTTAGAATATGGAATTCTTAAATAGAGAATCTCTTTATACACGTGGCACACCATCTTTGGCAGACACCATATTTAAATAGTAATATTAGATAATACTAAAATCGAAAATAATGGAGCAGATGAGGCTAAAAAGTAATTGTAATAAAGACTAGCTATTATGAATTTGATTACACATATTACTTCTCTTTCGAAATTTGGTAATAGAAAATAAGTATTTATAATTAAATGCAGAATTCTATAAAGTTTTATTTATTAAAGAAAATTAAAAAATTCCGAATGAGAGTGGAGACTATACATTGGTTTGGTCGGTATTCGAATATATAATATTGAGCCTACTTTTTTCAGCATTTTTGAATTTCACAATTTTCAGTTTGATTAAAAACTTACCCATAACAAATGATGGGATACGTTAACCCGCGTGGGGGCCACCAAGTGCGAATCCAATGCCCTTCAGGTTATTAACATTATCGCAGATATATACCATTATATTCAAAGATATTGGTTTATAATCAATTAATAAGTTATAGGGAGTCCATTTCAAATGGATATCTTGTATTAGCTTGTGTAAATAATAGGCAACCCTTTAAGATGGGACATGTGTGGGCGTGCCAATTATTTTCAAACATCCGAATTTTTCTAACTTTGGCACTATTTTGATTTTTTCGATTTCCAAATTTTCTGAAAAAAATTGAAATGGAATTGGAAATCAAATATAAATTCCGAATTATTTGAAATAATAATATTTGTATTTATTTTAATACTTTTTTACTTGTAATTTTTACTACCCTTATTTATATATAAATTTTATTATTTGTTAGTTTAATTAGTACCATCCATTTAAAATAATCTTAACTATTAAGGGATTGTAATAACCAAGAATTTCGAATCAAGTCTATCAACTGACCCAAATCATATATATGCATTGTTTCAACCCACATAAAGTATTCAAATTTAAAAGTCTCCTAAAGAAGAATGAAACTATCCTTGATGCCCTACAACTTTACTAAATTAACCTAGATACCCTGATATATTAATAATTATAAACTAGCCCCAGAATATTTCAAACAAACATAACATAACTTGACTTATACTTAACTCCTAAACTTCAACTTTATATAAAATTAATCCTCTATACTTAAAATAATATAAAATTATAATGTTACCACTTGAAATATTATGAAATTATTAAAATATCCCTAGACTTTCTTTAAACTTAGACTTTTAAGGCTATACACCTTAATTTTTTACCAAATAAGGACCAAACACTAAAGTTTGTATAATTTCACATTACCCCTTGTCAAAATAAGCCTATACATCAATACTAGAAGCCAAAAATCACTTGTGTACTGAGAAGGTAAGATCGCTTGAAAAGCTCTGATACTAATTTGAGAATGCTATGTGATATCGATTTCAACCAATTTGCAAATTTCAATTTGAACTTATTTAATTGTAGTCAATTTTTAAACAAATTTTATTTAAACCCTAACATATCGATCTAGGTGGGTAAAATCAAACCATCACAAATAAATTACTGACACACATATTTAAGGAGAAAACCTTTTTATTTCACTATACAAAAATAAATCGCAATTCCCATACACAATGAAATCTGCAATAAATATCACGCAGATACTCACATAGACATGTAGTCTAGAGTCAGCAATGGATCAATCGCAGTGAACCCAAAGAACACGCAACTCTGAATCAACCAGTAATACCCACAAGTACTCCCAATGACACGCAGTCATCAGCCATAGATTTCTCTTTTCTACAAGAGAAACTTCAACAAGATTGTATCTTGGGTTCCAGAATAATTCACCAAACTATTGGGATTTTTTATGAATTCAAAATAAAGTTTTGAACCCTAAATAAGAAAACAAAATAATTCTGTAGATTGCAGTTTTCGTAGACTAAAAAACGACAGGTCTTCTTAAGGAAAAATGACTCATTTAATCAAGTATGTATAATAAAATTGAGTCGATGATCTCGCTCGAACGCAAATAGGATGTTTCTCGAACGAGATTTGTCGCTCGAACAAGGACATCACGTGACATACTTATATCACTTGAACGATAGTAAGATGTCACTCGAACGACCTAAACGTCAAAAAATATTTTATAAAACTCCGCCTCAACACCATGAAAAATTTATTTTGACAAAAAATTATGCCTCAGATGTTTAAAAACAGTTTAGAAAAATTATCCCAACACTTTAAATGAACTGGTAAGGGACTTAAATACAACCTTACCAAAATTTATCTCGCAGAGGTTTTTCTGTTGAAAAATGTTGATATTTAGATCCGTCTTGATGCATGATTGAACTTGATATTTTCTTCGATGGTTGTAATGGTATACGACATACACTAATGTAAACTGGTAATATAAAATATATCCTTACAAATCTTCAGCAATACTATGCGAGTACAAACTTAAAACATCTGAATTATCAAATCAAATATTCTATACAAATCTAATACTCTCCCATGAACCTAAAACTGAAAAGGTACAAAAAATACAAGTCTTGAACTTTCTTAAAATATCTTCAACTTGAAAATTTCAAATCTCCAACCTTTCTTTGTCATCATCAGGGTGTGCAAAATAATGATATTCAGCTTTTGTACCTACACACATGAGACTAGAAATAAATACCTTCGTGATGTATCGAATTTAAAATTAGATAAACATATATCAAAATAAAGATCAAGTCTCAATTCTCCCCCATAATTTAAACTCCCCCATTAAATCATTATTCTTTCTCCCCCTTTTTATTTGTTTGAAATAGACAAGGAAAAAGAATAAATAAAAAATAAGCACGGAGTGTCACTATAAGAAAAACAAACAACTACGATCATCAAGGATAAACTTGAAAGCATTTACCAACTATTTTTTTACTTTTCACTTTTTCAAACAAATTTTTTTTACAAAAAATAACATTACACACCATGAATTTACACTAAGATAATCAAATCGCGGAAACAGAATGAATGGATGTGAACATATTCAATAAGTAAATCAACTCAAACATACATAACAAATGTGCACGATGAATATGGATAGTCGTAACGAATGAACTTCACAATCATCCTTAGGTGTAAAAATTATTGAATTCAAATGACACTGACTTAATCAAATCAGAAAATTAAATTCTAAAATGATTTTCACACCAATAACATCTAAAACTATTTAACGCTTTTTCAAAACTTTGTTAGGACGTGTAAACCTGTTGATTTATTTCCAACCAAACTCCCTCTAATATATATTTCTTTTTCAAGCTCTTTTGAGGTTTCTACTAATTTTCTCAACTTAGAGAAATCCTATTGGCCCCATTTTTGGCATATGATTATTTTTATAGCCTTAATTTTTTTTCTTGGGCTCTTTTAAACGATGGCATTCACGACATGATTATTATTCACGCACAGTCCTTTTCCGTGTACACTCATCATTTTTTTTATATTAAATAAATTTCTCACAACCAACGGTTCTTACATGCACTCTTTCATTGTCAAGTTTTATCGCATATGATTCATTTTTTTATATTAAACAAATTTCTCACAGCCAACGGTTCTTACATGTACTTTTTTATTGTCAAGTCTTATCGCATATGATTCGTTTTAAATATAATATTGAGATGGAAACACTTCGTCCAATATGTGATAGACAAGTACAATAATCAAATAAATCCGTGTAAGTGTGCATGAAAGGAAATCATGAGTCAAAGATGTGGAAAGTAATCCCAAATCTCATCTCAATGACTCCAAACATTATAAAGAATGTGGATGAAATGATGTATCGTCTCAAGACACTATCGAATAGTCACATGAATATGGAATGATGCTGTGATCTGGTCATCCTAAATATCCATCCATAAACGGTGTAAATAAAATACAAAACACTTTTTGCGTTTTTCTAAAATTTTATCAAAATAAATTTTTTTGGCTTTTTTAATTTTTTCCTCAAAAAAATAGAAAATCTAATACAAATATTATACATGTCATAACACTAGAAAAAATATATCAAGTAACACAACTATCGCATGAAAAACTAACCATGCAAGCAATCAACGATATGAAATAGCTAGTGATGAATCATGTGCAAGCATGTAAGACTCAACTAACACTACACCAAAATGGGAAAATTGTCACCTTTCAGTCGGCCAGCCTTGTCAAGGTCATTGACCGTGACAAAAAAACACGCGTTTTATGTCACGGTCATTGACCTTGACACGACCGTGACAACTAATTGTCACGGTCAATGACCTTGACACGATCGTGACAACTTTTCCAGTAAAAACCATTTCCCCCTTCTTTTTCCCTCCCACCGTTCCCTCCCTCTCTCTCTCTCTCTCTCTCTCTCTCTCTCTCTCTCTCTCTCTCTCTCTCTCTCTCTCTCTCTTCCATTTATATATATATTTGTCTGTATATTTATGTGTGTATGTGTATATATATATATGTGTGTATGTGTGTGCGTGTGTGGGGGGTGGGGCAGGGTGGGGCAGGGTGGGGGAGGAGGTGGTGGAGGGGGCAGGGGGTGGGGTGGGGTGGGGTGCGGTGTGTGTGTGTGTGTGGTGGTGTGTTTTGGGGGAGGGGGGAGGGGGTGGTGGAGAGGGGCAGGGGGTGGGGTAGGGTGGTGTGTGTGTGTGTGTGTGGTGGTGTGTGGTGGGGGAGGGGGTGGTGGTGGGGGTGTGTGGTGTTATGGCCGAAAAACAAAACCCAAACTCTCCCTAAGATTTAGAAAGGATTAAAATGTAATTTTTAAAGAGTTAAAAATGTGTATATATTCAATTAAAAATACCCCTAAATAATTTTCAGTTAAGAAAAAAATCATAAAACAAATTTTCACACATTATTATCTCAAAATATCATTTTTCATAATTTTAGCATTAGTAAACATAGGATAAAAATATCTGATTAATTCCTAGGTTAAATTAAATTAAATTAATTTTAGTGCTTAAATATTATTAAATGGTTTTGAAGTTTTTAAATATTATTAAATGGTTTTTAAGTGTGGGAATGGGTGTGTAGTGTAGTGGATTCCACCATATTCTGTTATGTCTTCTTTACTAACTAGAATCTTGTTGCAGATATGATTCCCTTTAGGGTCTTATGTCTTGAATTAATCTGAAGTTGGATCTCAACTAATATTGTTTGGTACAACTCTCCAAACTAGTTGAACACTTGATAGTATAAACAAAAAAAATACTAAGAGAGCCGTCTATCAAAAGGGGTTTAAGCATCATCAGGTGGTGTGTGGTGGGGGAGGGGGTATAAACAATTAAAAAAATGGGCGTATGCCGCCTATTTGTGAGCATATGATATTCTTTAGTAAAAGGATAAATAGTAGTTCATTGTGTGCTCATTGTGTGGCCTCATCAATCTACAATAGTAGTTCATGAATTTATTTTTGTATTTGAATTATCCCATGAATTTATTTTTGTATTTGAATTAACCCATTATATGAAACATACTTGAAATTAAATATAGTGCGCATAGATACTAGCATTCTAGTTCTTATGCGTACGCATTCAATAACCCTTAGACCCGTTCGAGAGTCATTACCCCTGTAATGAGATCTCTCGAATTGTCCCGTTTGGACAGTTTGAGACTGTATAATTTCTGTATAATATTCTTATTGGCTTAAAGTTGTTACTTTTGGAGGAAGTTCTGCAGTCGTATCTTAATGTTCTCTGGGTACATACTAGATTGACAAGTGTGACTGTTATTTTAATTGACCAATTGAAATAACACTCACACCTGCCAATCTACGTCGTGTACTTGGAGAACTAAGGGGATATGCTGTCGAATTTTTTTCAAATCGTAACAATGTGCATGAGCTGTTAAGTATATTACAGAAAAATGCATTCTTGAATGGGATAGGACCACATACCCTTTAATAGGATAATTAAATAAAACATACTATAAATCTAAGTTTTGTTTACCTTTAATAGGTGTTTAGTTGTGGTAACTGTGATGGGATATCCGAAATACAAAGAGTGGATGGGTGAGACTAATAGAATGGGGGATGTGTTTCACAGAGGTGCTAATGAATTTGTGAAATATGCAAAGAGATGTCGTAATGCTGAAGAGTTTCCGTGTCCGTGTGCTAGGTGTAAGAATGGTAAGGTGTTTGAGTGGAAAACAGTTGAACTACATTTGTTAAGATCGGGTATGCAAGATAGTTATCGATTTTGGAGTTTTCACGGTGAATTGAAAGTTCCTTTTGTCCCTGACCAACCTTCACAACATCCTTCAACAAGTAGAATAGATGAAGAAGGGGACGACGTAGATCATAATATGTTAGAGGATTTAGTTGATGATGCGTACAGAGTTTATGAAGCTGAGGAGAATGAGGTTACTGATGATGTAGAAGATTCAAGTGCTCGTGAAGATAACACGATAAAACTTGACGATGACTACCAAAGTTTAAAATTTAAGGCGACCCAACCGTTATACTCTGGCTGTGAGAAAGATCAAACAACTTTACATGCCATGGTTGGTTTGCACAGTTTGAAGACGCAGTACGGTTTGTCTGGCAATAGCGTGACGGGAATTCTGAAATGGGTGAAGGGCTTATTACCCAAGGTGAATACACTTCCAAATAGCTATCCTGTTATGAATAACAGTTTGAAAGGTTTGGGAATGAAGTATAAATCGATTCATGCTTGTGTGTATGACTGCATACTATACCGAAAGGAGTATGAAAATCTCGATCGTTGTCCGGTATGCGATGAACCTAGATATGTCCAATCTACTAGTAAGGAAGGCACAAGCTCAAAAGTGCCTCAAAAAGTATTGAAATATTTTCCCGTTGGGCCTAGATTAAAGCGATTTTTCACAGTACCATGGATTGCAGAGACAATGACTTGGCATGCTAGGGTAGAAGTAGGGGGTAATATCATGCGTCATCCTATTGATTCTACTACCTGGCGGAGGATGAATTATGAGTATCCCGATTTTTCTCGAGAACAACGCAACATTCGTTTGGCTATATCAACAGAGGGTTTCAATCCATTTGGAACTCTAAGCACCAATCAGAGTGTATGGCCAGTGATCCTAGCCCCACTCAACCTCCCTCCTTCACAGTGTATGAGACCTGAATTTTCGATGATGGCTTTATTGATACCTGGGCCAAAGGCACCAAGTGAAGACATTGATATCTACCTGGCTCCTTTGGTAGAAGAATTAAATGAGTTGTGGGAAGAGGGTGTGCAATCATTTGACTCTTTTAGAAAAGAAGAGTTTACGCTGAAAGCTATGTTGATGTGGGCAATTCATGATTTTCCAGCTTATGGGACATTATCCGGATGTGTAGTACATGGTTATTTGGGGTGTCCTATTTGTGGAGAGGAGACTGAATCTCTTCGTCTATCCTCCAGCTTAAAAAATGTATACCATTGCCACAGGAGGTTTTTACCCCCAGCTCATAGTTTTAGATTTGAGAAAGCTTCCAATTTTTTATTGGGCGGAGTTGAACATAGGCTACCGCCGAGACAACTTTCGGGTTCAGAAATTGAAAGTAAATTTTCTGAATGTGGCCCAAATATGCCAGGTAAGAATCCCAAATTTAAGAATGTCAAGCATAAGAAGACCCCAACTGGGAATGAAACTGAGATAAGAAAGGCATGGTCTCGGAGGTCAATTTTATTTGACTTTCCTTATTGGAAGAAAAACCCGGTGCGCCATGTATTGGATGTGATGCATGCAGAGAAGAACTTCGCTGAACATATTGTGGGTACTTGCCTTGGGGGGAGTCATTCGAAGGATGGAGAAAATGCACGAAAAGACCTTAAAACGTTAAAACTTAAACCACAACTATGGTCGAAAGAAGATAGTAGGGGAAGGACAATAATTCCCCCTGGTGCGTTTACTTTGACGAGTGAGGAAAGGAAGGTGCTTCTAGACACAATATATAATTTGAAGGGCCCATCTACTTTTTCGTCCAACTTGCAAAGGATTGTGAATTATGTTACTCATGATTTACATAAGTGTAAGTCCCACGATTGGCATGTGATCATGCAATTGGTTCCTCTATTGTTTAAGCATTGTTTCTCCAAGCACAAGGATTTGCGTAGGGCTATTATGCAAATTAGTATTACCTTCTCCCTCTTGTGTGAGAAGGTAGTGAATCGAGAACACATAGTGGCCGCAAAATTGGCTGTGAACGAAGCGATTTGTGTATTGGAGAAGTACTTTCCCCAGCATTCTTTGACATAAGTGTTCACTTGTTGGTACACCTATGCGACGAGGCACTTCTTTGTGGTCCAGTTAGATATCGGTGGATGTATCCGTTTGAAAGATTGATGAAAGTTTTTAAAGATTACGTCAAGAATACGCGATATATACTCGGGAATATATGACTGACTCTACCAGCGTTGATGATACTGATGAATTCCTCGATGATGGTGGTAATGTGATGGGAAAACGAGTGAAATTAACGAGTTTGCAACATGAACAAGTAGCTCGTTATCTATTTGACACACATGAAGATGTCGAATAATGGAAAAAGTTAGTTTAGAATATTATAATGTTTAACATTATTTTAGATTATTTTATACATGATTAATTTTGTAATATGCAGTAAATATGAAGCCTGTGAGAACAAAAAAAGAGGAAAAATAGTGGTACAATCAGACAACGAATTTAGGCTATGGTTGACACAAGAGGTAATTACAATGAAAACAGTCGTTATATAACGTTACATTACACTCAAATTTTACCACTAATATAATTAATTTATCTATATTCTCAGCTCCTAAAGATGGGTGATGCGACATCAAGGCTTGCTCGTCTAGCCACTGGACCCTTGTTCGTGGCACAAGAGTACAAAAAATATCGATTGAACGGTTACATTTTAGGCGCTAAAGTGTACGAGGAAAGTACAAATGTACAGAACTCGGGAATTTCATATAAGGCTCTTACTTTCTTTCGAGCGAGCGCAAAAGATAAAAACCTCGTTGAAGCTGAAATGACTTACTATGGTGTAATCCAAAATATATTTGAATTGGATTATATAAGCTTCAAAGAGGTTGTATTTTACTGTGAATGGGTAAGAGTTGAGGATAAAAATGCTTCTAAAGTTGATCCTACCACCAATTTGATCATGGTTGACTTGTCCAAGTTGAAGAGCAACGACCACGTGAGCGATGAGTCGTTTGTTTGTGCATTTCAAAAGGTTAAGCAAGTGTTTTACTCGGAGTATATCAACAACGAGCCGTGGTCAATTGTCCAACACGCGCCAAGGCGTCTAAATAGTAGTGTGGATGACTTGGCTGCTCCTACCGAATATCAATCCATTTTTTATGATAACCCGAATTTGAAACAATTTTTCAATTTGTAATAAATATTTCAATTTGTACCGAAACATCCATTTTTAATGCTTTTACTTGATCTGCACTTTATCATTTTCACTCTTGTGTAGTGTGCGTGTGTGGAGAGGAGATTAATACATAAATATTCCAACTACATCTAAGTTTTGTTTATACTAATCCATGAATATACACTTCTTACCTTTAATAGGTGATTAGTACATAGTTATTTGGGGTGTCCTATTTGTGGAGAGGAGACTGAATCTATTCGTCTATCCGAACACTAAGAAATGCCATAATCCTATGGAGCGATACTCTGCAAATTCCTCCCAACCGTTATGTATCCAAACATCACCGGTTGAAGTTGTCAATTCCACTTTCCATACCCCACCACTTTCCATACCCCATTCAAAGGTGGAGTTGACAACTTCAACTGCTGATTTTTGTCTACACAACGGTTGGAAGGAATTTGCAACGCATACCTCCATAGGATTATGGTATTTCTTAGTGTTTAGATATGAAGAGAATTATAATTGACACGATTGCCCGGGGTACATTAGTTGGAAGGAGGTTCCATATGAGCTCAAGTTAGCTGTTTGAGTGACACTATAGGTAATGTATTTATATTTATATGTCAATTTCGATTTCGATTTCAATTACGATTTATATTTATCTATATTTGAGGGGCGGATACTAATTTTACTTTATTTCAATTCAGGGGACAGGGAGTGGCCCTAAGGGTAGGCCACATATGCTCTATACTTATGTGGCTATTCGGACGAGAAGGGAAGGATAAGGAGGTGTTCCCGAGCGTCGCGGTACAAAATCTCTTTTCCATGCAAATAGTTTGTAGATTTGAGATAAAATGATGGTGATGTTGTTTCTTTTTAAATAGTTTCTTATTTGAATATATATTTGCATTATCTTTAGTTTGTTCGGATATATGATGTTTGGAACAGGTACAATGTTGCTATAACAGGTACAAATATACTGCTGGGCAGTGGCAGTGGCCATACTGCCCAGCAGTTTTTTTTAATTCTGCCCAGAATTGTCACGGTCATTGATCGTGACACGTCCGTGACAAAATTGACACGGACGTGTCACGGTCAATGACCGTGACAATTTTTTTAAAAAGGGTCACGGCTTTGTCACGGTTCTAAACCGTGACAAACGTGTCACGGTCATTGACCTTGACACGACCGTGACACAAAACGCGAGTTTCTTGTCAAGGTCAATGACCGTGACACGACCGTGACAAAAAAAGTTGTCTCGCCTCGAAATGTCACCGTCATTGACCTTGACAAGGTGAATTTGTCAAGGTCAATGACCTTGACAAATGGGCAGATTTGGTGTAGTGTAATCTAGCATTTAACGTGTCAAAAAGTTTTTTTCGAACCCAAATCGGTGTGTACCTAACTCGAGGGGTTATGAGAACTGACGGGACAATATCCTTAAACTTCCTAGGACCTTTTCCAAGATTAAAATAAAAATGCCTAAGGTGACATTTCCTACCACAATGTGAACATGTGAAAAATCGAGGAAAGTTACCTATGGGTTGACATTTTCTAATGTCCATGGGTTTGGTTGACCCTTTAAAATAAATAGTGGTCTTGAATTTGACACTTGAAAAATGAGAACAAGACGAGCCATTATCATCACTGCTCATACTACTCGAGTTTTTCAAATCATTTTTCAACATCAAAATTTTTTACTCAAGCAAATAATTAGACTCTTCCAATTTTAGGGACTCCTGATCAAAGAGATTTATTTCGTAAAAGATTGGTGGACATAGACTGTGACTTTAGGAAATTATAATTGTTCAGAAAGGAGAGTGATGATAAAGTTTTACGTTTAGAAGAAGAATCGGAGGACTTTAAAAATTCTAGGGTGTGTGTTTGTGCCAAAAAGGATAGTGTTTTGATTGTTGATTATAAGGTACATTTGAAGACTCTTAGGGAATAATTTCCTAAAGTCACAGTCTATGTCCACCAATCTTTTATGAAATAAATCTCTTTGATCTTGAAAAGTTTGCAAAAGTTCCAAAACAATTTCAAAATCTGAATTCTCTTTTTTAAGAATTTTAATTCTTTTAGCAAAATCCATGTTCAAACGATTTAAGTCGTCAAAACTATGATTTGTGCTATCAAATACGGGCATCTGATTATCTAAATTTTCAGATGAAAACATTGCCAAACTTTCCAAAATCAGATTTAAAAAAATAATAATATCATAATTTTTTTGCGAGAAACAAGGATCAAATACAATAACTTAGTGCAACAGTCTCTCATACCAATTTGAGAAGGTAAGATCGCTTGAAAAGCGCTGATACCAATTTGAGAATGCTATGTGATATCGATTTCAACCAATTGGCAATTCTAATTTAAACTTCTTTAATTGAAGTTAATTTTTAAATCAATTTTCTTTAAACCCTAACACATACATCTAGGTGGATAAAATCAAATCATCACAAATATATTACTAACACATAGATTTCAGGAAAAAACCACAAAGGGAAAACCTTTTTATTTTACTATGCAAAAGTAAATTGCAAATTACATACACAATGAAATCTGCAATGAATATCACGTAGATATTCACATAGGCATGCAACATAGAGTCAACAATGGATCAACCGCAGCGAACCCAGAAGAACGCGCAGCTCTGAATCAGCCAAGAATACCCACTAGTACTACCAATAACACGCAGACATCAGTCGTAAATTTATCCTCTCTACAACAGAAACTTCAACAAGATCGTATCTTAAGTTCCAACATAATTCACTAAACTATTGGAATTTTTTATGAATTGAAAAATAAAGTTTTAAACCTTAAATGAAGAAGACAAAATAATTCTGCAGTTTACAATTTTTGTAGACTGAAAAATGTCAGGTCTTCTTAAGGAAAAATGAATCATTTAATCAGCTATATATATCAAAATTGAGTCAGTGATCTCTCTCGAGCGAGGACATCGCGCGACATACCTATGTCGCTTGAATGACAGTAAGATGTCGCTCGAATGACCTAAACGTCAAAAATATTTTATAAAACTCCACCTCAACACTTAGAAAAAATCATGTAAAAATAAAGTGTGGTAGTGGGCAGTTAAACAAAAAAACTCATTAAAAACTGTAAAAAAAAGCCTATTAGGTCGTTCGCACATGGTCGTTCGAGCAACTGTGTTCAAACGAAACTTCTAACAACATTTGAATGTCGTTCTAACGAGATGATAAAGTCGTTCGAACAACCTCTTGAACGACATTTCAGACCATGCATCTAGAAAATTTCGACATGAATGCTTGGCCGCTAGTTTTGTATTTTTATAATTTTTTTAAATTAGTTATGATTTTTCTACGGAAAGGTGTCCGAGAACAAAATCTTTAGATAGTATGAATTCAAAAAAAATTAACAAAAATACTAACACCTAATAAAAATAATCCTAGTCTCTATATTTATTAAATGCATTCATACCTTTAGAGACTTTGGAATTCAAATGTTTATGACGTATAAAATTGGCACAAAAATCGATAAGGATGTACTCTTCACAATGATAGGCCGCTACGTCCTCAACTTAAACTTGGCATATGTTTGAAAGGATACAACAACTATCTATCCTATAACTCAATTAGTTTTGTCCAGAATTAAACCAATACTATAAATTGACTCGACTAAAAATTTTCCCATATAACTACGTACATGATATATTATAGGTTATGCGTATACCTATACTGATAATATGTATATATGTTGTGTGAATACTTATTATGTAATTTGTTATGTGTGTAAACATACCTTCAATGCCTGCTATCACAAGAGGTTCTGCGCAGAGGGAGATCCAACCTTGACAATTCCAGCGAGGTATGGATGTGTGTCCCAGAGCATAAAACTTAGGGCTGCTCAATATGTGTAGTGTATTAGTGGGATCCGTGTGTCATTTGGGTACGTTAGGTATGTACCTATCCCAAAGGCTTAGAGCTATGTTTGCCTCTATTGTTTGTTCTTTGATTTATGGTTCGAGGAGACATTTCGAGCTGATAGTCCCTGATTTAGTACGAGAGGTACAAGAACTTGATAACAGAGTATGCCTGCATCACGATGGTCATTTCGAGAGATGCTGTAGTGTATATATTATAGTGTAAAATATATATACAAATGTGATTATTCTACTTATGTGTGATGGTAGATAAGGTAGATAGTATATATGTAATAACCCGCTCTAGAAAATAGGTATTTAACGTTACTTGAAGTGTGTTGACCAAAGAAAAATTCGAGGAATAAATAATCCAAATGTAACAAGTCAAGTAATATAAAAGGTGGCGTATTACGTAAATAGTTTAAAGAGAAAAATTCCACGATGCATGTGTCGCATGAATGCATATTTAATCTCTAATAGTATTGGCTAGGATGCCGACTAAGTTTGAGGAAAAATATCAAGGAACGGATGTGACACGAACAAGGCCAATACGACGTGATATTTAAGTGGTACGAAAAGTAAAGTATCGCAATATGGATTAAACGAGAATGTTTTACGTTTCGCGGTTCGCAACAGTTTTATTTTGAGTTTATATAATTATTTTAAGAACTTTGATTAAGTTTCGTGCGATTTGGACAAGCAACGAATGCTACGGAAGCAAGTATACTAATTGTCTTACGACGCACAACACAACGAAAGTCCAGTCTTGTGAAAATTGTTTAGGACGTCTCAGAGGTCAAAAAAATATTGTGAATATATTTTTTGACTCATAAAAATATAAGCAATATTATTATGAAGAGAAAAATCGGAAAAAAATACTTTTGTATGGAGGTCCCGATTCTTGCGCGTCTTGTACAGGACAATCCAGGAGACCAAACGACAATTGTAAATATGATTTTTTAGCCAAAAAAATACAAGGAATATGAATCTCAAGTTGAAAATTACAAAAAAATAAATATATATTTTTAGAGAGAGAAAGTGATGCAAATCAGATTTTGTTAGTATTTTTGGGTATTTTTTAAATGGATTTTGGTTTCACATGTTGGTGCATTATGTTGTCACTTTCCTACATTGGTTTGCAGATTTTGGTAAGTATTTTACACATATTTGAAACCACCTATACTTGCTATATGGGTCATAAGGTGTAGACTTCTCAAAATAGCTTATAAGAGAGAAAGGGAGGTGGGTGCATATGATCTATCAATCAATTCTCATCAGATTTATCATCACTCTATCTCCCCTTGAACTCCCTTAAACCATTAGACATCCCCAAAATTCGTATCTACCTTTGAGCCACCCCAAAACCACCATGAAATAACCATTTTATGGCATAGAAACACCTTATTTCACCATGTGTAACCATAAGAAGGATGTTGGGTTTTTAGAGATGTTATTCTTGGAGGTTTGTTGATGTTTATAGAAGCTTGAAGATGGATTTTTAGAGGAGAAGAAGGTAAGCTTGAAGGTAGCTTCCATTGAGGGCTTTCTTATAATCTCTTGAGGCCACCTTTGGAGGTGGGAGTTACTCCTCCTACACCAATATTTTTATCACCATTTGGAGATTTTTTAAGATGGAAATACTAACCTTGGTTTATGTTTGAAGTTAATTATAATTTTAGCTACTTTAATTATATGTATTAGACTTAATATGTGTGATGTTAGATAGTTTGCATCTATGGGGTTAACTAGCTGAAATCTATGATTTTATTTGTAAATGGGTTTCAAAGAAATATTTCAAATGGGTTTTGAAATTGATAAAAATTCAGATTATTTTTCTACACATTTTGGGTGTAATAATGTGTAACAAAGTGGGTATAATGCATTTATGGGTTATTATTTGCACCCTTAATGTTTTGAGTAAAAAGAGGCATTTAAAAGAAGGTTTTAAATTAGTTCTAAATGTGTTAAATTTTCAGAACACTATTCATAGAAATTTTATGAAATAAAATGGATTAAAAGTGTGTTTTAAATTAAGAGAATGTGATTTATATGATAAGTTATGTTTGAGCTTGTTTAAGGCATTTGGTAACTAGAATATGCATTTTCCTCCATTAAATAAAGAGTTTTATATGTGAAGGAATGCTTTCATTTTAAATGAATATTTTAAAGTGTGTGAACTCATCATATGTAAATAAAGCGGGTTTAATGAGTAAACATATGAAACTAAAGTCTTCATGTGAATAATGAAAATAAAGAAGACTAAGTGTGAAATAAATGACTAAGTATGCGTCCTTAAGCAAAAAGTTATAATTAAAGTGTGTGACACTATGTTTGAAATGTAGAGTATCAAATGTGTAAATATAGACTAAAGTGGGTTTTTAGTGTTAAAACTCAAAATTAAAGTGTGTAACACTAAGTTTGAAAGTGTAAATATCTCAAATGTTTGAATATTGACGAAATGGGTTTTAAGTTGTGAAAAGAAATAATTAAAGTGTGTAGGGTTAAATATGAGGAACAAAACTTTAATATGTAAAAAAAGTGATTCTATATATTAAAAATGGTTAAAATGCAAAATGTGTAATTTTGGCAAGGTGAGAAGTTGAATAAGTGTGTTAATGACTAAAATGCCTAAGTGTTGAGCTTAGAACTTGAAAGGGGTATTTTTTTTGTGAATAACACTTGAAAAATGATAAGGTTGCAAGTTTTGGTCAAGAAAAATGGTAAATTGATAATTTACTTAAAGTGTGACATTTTTTATAAAATAAAATACTAAATAGTGTTTTGACACTAATATGGAAAGAATATTTTAAGTCCTTAAAGTGAAAATGATTTTTGGGATCAAAATCATTGCGTGCGTGAGAAAGGGAACTTTAATGGAATATAATGATTTTTCTTAAATGAATAACGAAAAAATGGGCGATTAACTCCAAGGCTTTAGCATCGACTCGAAAAAGGCGAATTAATGTGGACATTATGAAAATGTTGAACACATTGGCAAGATAATTAAACTAGATGATGCCGGGATAAATAATTAAATAGGGCTATGTTGTCCCTAGTGGTGAAAGATTCCAAACTAACTTCGGTAGTATATGGAAGCGGAGACCGGTGGTGTGAGGCCACGAAGTCCGTCAGTGTTTGTTGGCGAAATTCCTAAAGATAATGCTAAGTAATGAATTGAATATTCATGAAAGAGGCATTAATGGATGGTATTGATCCATTCATTTATTAATACAAGAATAATGCATTAAATGTTTTAGGTTCACGTGGTAACATGGGATGGTTAAATAAGGTAACTTAATGATACTTAAGCTACCTAATGAGGCTCAAACTATAATAAACACAAGCGTGTGTTATATGAGACTCTCAATAAAAAAGGAGTAGTTTTCTAACACGATGTGTGCGTGTGTTGATGAAAGTCTTATGATATGGTTAAATAACTCGGGCGTGAGTTAATTGAATATAGAGAAATAAATGGTCTTAATGAAAATGAAATGATTCCCAAACAAAGGATATTTGTTGAATATGCATGAGTTAATGGGAATAAGTGCTAGTTTTCGAAGCATGATAATACAAAATGACTATTTTGTAAGGTTAGGAAGGCCAAATGGAACCAAATAATGTTTCTGTAATAAAAATGATTAAATACATTGGCATATGTATTTTTGAAGGTAGATATATATGTATTTTCACATCATGTACTGTAGCGTGTGAATATTCCTTTCTGTCGTTATGTAGGTCCCCAAAATATAACTTATGCTTGAGCGGAATTAACTTTAGGATGAATGCAAACCAACTTTCTCTTTTTGAAAAAATCTTTTTTAATTTTATCAAACCAAGTTGTGAAAAAAATTATCTTAACCAAAATTTATCTTGTTTAACCCTAAGCATAAAATTAGTGATTAAAGTACGTAAAATAAAGTAAAACAATACTCACAATGCCGATGTATGAGGAAAAACCCAATCGAGAAAAAATCATGGACAATCCAGGCCAGACAATCACCATGACAATGGAATTACAAAGTCAGACGATAGTCTTATACAACGATTCGATCGACCCACAAGACTTGACACTCCTCTCATCTTCTACCAATCTTCACAGTGCCCATGCAGAAAGTAAACTTCTTCTACGCTGCTCGTCCACAACACGTGCCTGCACGAGTGTCTCGGTGTCCATCGATATGTCCTGTATCGTCTACGATGTTGAACATGATGTTCGTCGCTTCTCCACCGCAAAAGCCAACAATGTTCAAGTGTTAAACAATCCCAACTTGGTGCATCAAAGATCATGTAAAGATAACGTAATGAAAATATCGGATCTTTGTAAACTCTAAGGATGTGTTTAAGCCTTTAAAACCTTGGAAAACATGTGCAAACGGGTTTCTCGACCGTGAACTATTTTTTTCAGAATGAACACCCTTCGAGGAAACAAAACACCGTTATTTATAATAATTTGAGGCGGTGCCAGAGTCTTGACGCGACCACAAATGTGTCTAATGTGCGTGCTATGTAGGCTCAAGTGCAAGCTTGTCTCTCAAGTAATAATTCGATAAGTCGGGAATCGATCCTCAGGAAAAAAGGATGAACGAAGTCGCAACGACGTTGGAAAGACGAGGGTAACCTAGTTTTGACTCTAAAAAGAATGAAAAGGTGATTTGGAAGACGAAACAACTACAACTAGATGCAAATTTGAGAATAGTTAACTAATAAAACTAAGACCGAACAAAATGCAACTACGCTAATTAAACGAAAAGATGATGACAAATGGTTTTACGAATTAACTATGAAATGAGAACAATAGGTCGGGTTATAATCCCCCACACCCTAGCACTTCACTTCGTAGGATACTAGACTCGGAGTTAGAATTTTAAATGAACCCGGTCTTTAGTACTCCCAAGCATTACATATATGAGGGATCATAGCCCGCATAGTATGTATTCAAAAGACGACTAAAGCAGTGTCCCATTAACCAATACGCGCGCCACATTCTTAATCATCCCGGTTATCTAGGGCAAACAAGATAAAAAAATCCAACGACGGTTACACTAGCTTTGCAACATGGTTCATCTAAGATTCTAATTCAAAATTATATTTCCCATTATCGTGAATTACATTGGGTGGGGTTCATGCACCCCAACCCTTAGAAAATTAGCTACACATGATTAAATTAAAAGAAAACATGGATTGAAAAGAAGAAAACATCATTACTAATAGAAACTTAGAATTTAAAAGATGCAGGATTAATAGTTAACAAACCAAGGCAATTATGAATGAAGGAATGGAAAGAAATTACTTGAATTGAAGAATCAAACTTGAAATCCTTACAGCTAAATTCGTATTGAAATCTAGGGTTTTTAAACCAGGTGAAAGAGCTTTTTTCTCTCTAAAAACTAATCTAAAACTAAAAAAAAATTATTAAAATTTGAACCCCTTTGGCTAACAATAACTAGAAGTTAAATACATCATGAAAAATCAGGAGTTTTAGATGAATCAAACTCTAAAATCAGAACAAGAAAATCAAGTTTATCCTCGACGGACCGGTCCGGGTCTTCAGTGGTGGATCGGTCCTCAATCAAATTTGGATCGATCCTTTTTTTTTTGGGAAATAGGATTGGTCCGCCATGCAATTTTGGCCAGTGAGTTTCAAAGGATCGGACTGACCCTTTTCTTTGGGAAATAGGATCGGTCATCATTCCGTTTTTAGCTTCTCCTCAATTTCTCTTCAAATTTTCTTTAATGTCTCTCATCTTCATAACCTCGTAACTTTTGCTCTAGAATCGGATTTGGACGCCGTTTCTTCCTACACACTCGTAGACTCAAGATCTCTAACTTTCATTGCGAGCTCTCGTTCAGATTCCATATAGAAATTACGCTTTTTCCCTTTTTACTTTTCTTCCATAATTCATTCTTTTGCTTTGGCTTTTTTCTTTCTTCACTTAGCAATAAATACCTGTAAATATCATGAAAAAGGCACAAAACTGGAGATACTATGTAAAAAGGTCAGTAGCATATAAATGAGATAAATCGAGATGAATTACATTAATCGAGGCGATAAAAATCCCTAAATTAAGTGGCTAAATTCAGAAGAATTTACACCTAATCAAACCCCCCTAACTTAGAACTTTGCGCGTCCCGAGCAATGTAAAAGAATTAAATTATAGCTCAACTAGTGAAAATAGTTTTTATTAGGATAGAGTACCACTTTCACGGGCAAACGATTACATGTAGTGTATGCAACAAACATTTAAACCCCTAGGTTACCCTAGTAGGACGAGTTTTGTCTCGTGAGGGTTTGTAGTGAATATACCCACAAAATTCGACTCAAAGAAATTGAAAACCTTAAAAATTGTACAATTTAAAGTCCCCATATAATAATCAACCTAAATTTGTATTAATAAGTCTCAATTTGTCTCGTGTGTGTGTGTACGAAGCCAAAAATTAAACCGTAGATTTCCACCGATTGGTCATTCGGTTACTTTTTGAAAATTTATTTTGATTCAAATCTCATAGGAGGATCTCACAAACGAATCACTCGGAGTGTGGCTATTTCTCTTGGTGTGCGTGATTTATAAGAGTAAATATAATAAAATGCAAGTTACCGCAGACAATTATGAAGGACGGACTATTTGAGGTGAAAGGATCTCGTCATTGGAATACAATTATTGGGAAACCGAAAACATTGCCTCTAATTTACACATTCAATCTCTTTTCTTTTCTTAGTATGACTTAGATCTCCATGCGGTAACCAATTTTTGCGATTAGGGCTCGGTTAGGACTTTCTTGGGTTTAAGGTGTATTTGGGTAAAAAAATGGGAATAGTTGGGAAATTCAGAATTGAAAAATGTTCTTATGATGGCCGTTATGCTTATTCGGGCTTTTGCTTATTTTTTTTTCTTTTTCTGTTTTTCCTTTTCTTACTTTTCTTTTTATGGCTATTTTTATTGAGCATTCTTCTATTTTTTTTCTTTCCTCTTTTTATGCACTTTTCATACTTTATTTGATGAGTATTTGATTTTCATAATTTCGGGCTAGTTCGAAAACTTATTTGACTCAAATTGGGTTGTAAAAAGGTTAATTTTTCACGATTTTTTATGGCTAATATTTTTGGGTAACAAACGAGGGCTTACTTCATTGCCCGAATCACTAATTGCGTTACCATATGCGTCTCGTGGTGAATTAAATTTAGAGATTTATTATCGCATTTTTGAAGACAACCTTCCATTTCCCATAATCGATCAAAGTGAAGGAGTTGCGATCCCGACGACTTATTTTAACCGCTAAAATAAACTTTGAATTAACTATTAACTCGGATTGATTTTAGATTCTCATAAAAATTGATAGGCTCGAAATCTCACCGGGTTTGTTAATCTCCACATTTATTCATCAAGTCGTCAATTCACGCTCAATTTCCATCCTTAGTTAATTTTGGCTTTATGCATTTGATTGTTAAAAATTCGAGACTTTAAATAAAATGAAGGTGATATTTTTGAAAAATTTAAATTCCATTTTTTATTTTGAAGAAAAATATTTTTGGCTTTTCAAAAATTTTCAATTTTTTTTGTGAAATGCAAGAATTTAAAAATAAGCACAAGACACACAAAATAAGCAGTTCAATTTCCATGAAAATATGATAAAAGTTACAGAACTGTGGAAAAGTGGAAAGAAAATAGGGCTAAAACATCTGCACAACAAGGAAACTAAAATGGGGGCCGGTTGGAGGATCTGGGGGCGTTGGGGTCATAGGGATCATAAAAGTAGGAGGGGGAAGGTGCATTAAAAGACATTTCAAACATTTGAGTCTGAAGGTGGTGCATCATGCTCATATCGCGCGATATGCGCATCGGTCCTCCTCCCTATTAGCGCCATAGCGCTCTATGAACCCTGAAAGTTGTGTTTCAAGCGTAGAGATGCGCGCATCAATGTTTCTTATCGGAAGCTGATAGTCGGGATCATCCTCTTCCATGTATTCGGGCTCCTCGTCCATGCTCACGTCATCCGCTGCCACCTCATCGTCCGAGAACTCATCGGAGGACTCCTCCTCACCGCTATCATCACTAGCAGCGGCGGCCTTTCTATCTTGGTGAATGGACCTTTACGACACACTTTTGTTGTGAGTAAGCTGTCCAAAAGGATTTGGCAGACACGGAAATCTGGTCGGTGGGTGAATGGCTGCGTTGGCGAGAAGAGATGAGATGATCCTGGCATAGGGGATGGGGAAGCACCTATTTCATCCGTGGCAGCATAGAAAACATCTCAGTATATTTTGAGGGCCAAGTGGATAGTGGAGTTTGGGTCATAGAGGTGATAGTCAAGGGTGGCTTGATGAGGGCGCATGATGGAATCATTTAAAATTTGTAGAATTTTGGCACAAACTATTTGGAAGGTGATGCGCACTTTACCATCCAGCTAGCCGACAGGAAAAGGGCCTCAGAGCCACTGTTGTCCAGGGGCGATACGGGTAATGCAAACATCTTTGTCTAGGGGAGGGCTGTTATTGGTGTATTGGAATGGGGATGGGTGAGGGACATCCTTCTCCGTCAGCTTGCAAATAAGGATGTAGTGTGAGAACGGGATGGAGTTTTGATCAATGTACGCCTCGTCTTGAAAATTGTCGGTGCACACGGGGACCCATAGGAGGAACGCACCTCGTTGGCCCAGACGACATCGGATGGCTCATTAAGGAAACGACACCACCTCTTTGCGATGAAGAGGGTAGTGACGTTGGCGGGCAGCTCCTCCCACATAACCTATCCCTCAATGTGTAGCTTGCGGGCGTGACTGAAGAAGTGGCGACACCAACGTTGCTCCTCGTAGGAACGAAACGGGAGCGGCCTATTTTCAACAATAACCGTGGAGTTGTATTTTTCTGGGGGTGGTTGGTTGTCCATGAAGGGTGATTTTGTTGGAAATAGAGGGTGGAATGGAGAGGGAGAGAGTTTGGGTAAATGAAAGGTGTGGTGAAATAGGGTGGAAGAGGGTCTTATTTATAGGCGGGGGAAGAGGAAGGGATAGGTTTTTGGAGGGAAATGGGTGGGTTTTTAGAAGGGAAATCGGGTTGGGAAGAGGGAAGAGACCAAATGGAGGGAGATGAATGTATTGGGGAGATGAAACTAGGGAGTTATAGAGTTGCAGGAATCGGATCGATCAGCATGCTCAGGGGTGGATCGGTCCGTGTTCCTTTTTTTACTAGAATCCTCCAACTGCAGGAATGATCTTCGGAATTGGTGCTTAGTGGTTACCCTTAACTTCTTAAAACGTAAAACTAAGACTCTAAAGACCCTAACTTAATCACATCTATGATACATAAGATTTCACCCCATACATGTCGGGGGTGCGACGACCTCTCAAATTCAGCTCACTCTACCCTGTAAACGGGGTCCGACAACCAAATGGTGTTGATCTCTTCTATGCACGTCTCTACATATGGCTTTAGGCGTTGTCCATTGACTTTGAATGAGTTCCCTCCTTTTGGATTATCCAACTCCACAACTCCGTGGGGAAACATGGTCTTAACAATGAATGGGCTAGTCCAACGGGACCGCTATTTACCCGAAAATAGATGAAATCGGGAGTTATAAAGGAGTACCTTTTGTCCAGGTTTAAACTCTTTTCGTCGAATAATCTTATCATTCACGAGTTTCATCTTTTCTTTTGAAATCTTGGCATTCTCATATGCATCATTGCGTATCTCCTCTAACTCATTCAGTTAAAGCTTGCGAGCTTCACCGGCCTTATTTATATCATAATTTAACCTCTTGATGGCCTAGTACGCTTTGTGCTCCAACTCAATAGGAAGATGGCAAGGTTTTCCATACACAAAGCGGAATGGGGACATTCCAAGTGGTTCTTGTATGCGGTACGATAGGCCCATAACGAATCGTTCAATCAAAGGGACCAATCTTTTCGATTAGGATCGACAGTCTTCTCGAGGATGTTTTTGATTTCACGATTGGCTAATTCGGCCTGCCCATTCATTTGTGGGTGATAGGCTGTTCCAACCTTGTGAAGACACCATAATTTCTCATGAGCTTCTCGAATGGCCTATTGCAAAAATGCGTGCCATTATCACTGATTATCTCTTTCAGAGCACCGAAGTGAGAAAATATATGTTCCTACAGGATCTTTATCACCACTTTATTGATATTAGTCTTGGTATCTATAGCTTCCACCCATTTAGAGACACAGTCTACCGCGACTAGGATGTATAGGTATCCAGAGGATGGGGGAAAGGGGACCATGAACTCAATACCCCAGCAATCGAAAACCTCAATGATGAGAATCGAGGTTAATGGCATCATGTCTCATCGAGTAATCACCCCCATCCATTGACACATGTCACAAGATATACAAAAATTATTTACATCCCGAAACATTATGGGCCAGTACAAACCGCTTTGGATAATTTTAGCGCTATCTTTATCACGAAAAAGTGGCCTCCACATGCTTGCAAATGACATAATTGTTGACTTTAGGCATTTCGTCATCCGGTATGCATCGTCGGATGATTTGGTCGGTGCAATATTTAAACATGAGGGGATGATCGTAGAAAAACATGCGCGACCAATTGATAAACCTCTTCTTATCTTGCGGTGTCCACTCGGGAGGGATGATTCCCGTGACAAGATAGTTCACTATATACGTAAACTAGGGCAAAGAAGAGGTGGCAAAGAGCTGCACATTCGGGAAGTACTCGCCTATGGGTGTAGGATCACTAGGTACATCGGACGAGAGCCGTGATAGGTGATCGGCTACGATGTTTTCTATTCATTTTTTTATCTCTAATGGAGAGATTGAACTCTTATAGGAGTAGGATCCACCTTATAAGGCACGGCTTTATGTCCTTCTTTGCAAGGAGATGTTTTAAGCCGCATGGTTGGTGAAATAAGTGATGGGAGAACCAATAAGATAGGACCGAAACTTGTCAAGAGAGAAGACTACCACTAGCAATTCCTTCTCCATGGTGGAGTAGATGAGTTGTGGTCCGTTAAGAGTTCGACTAGCATAGTAGATGACATAAGCTTTTTTATCTTTCCTTTGGCCCAAAACAGCCCCTATCGCATAATTGCTTGCATCACACATAAGACCGAATGGTGAGGACAAATTCGGAGCTTTCATGATGGGAGCGGACACAAGCATGGTTTTTAATTTTTCAAAAGAATTTTGGTATACTTCAGTCCACTCGAATGGGGTTTCCTTCATAAGAAGGTTTCTTAAGGGTCTAGCGATGGCACTAAAGTTCTTAATGAACCTTCTATAAAACCCCGCGTGGCCCAAGAAAGAGTGAACGTCCTTAAGCAATTGTGGTGGGGGTAGGTCAGCTATGACATCGATTTTTGCTCAATCAACTTCGATCCCTTTGGATGACACGATGTGGCCAAGAACTGTACCCTCAGTTACCATAAAATGGCATTTCTCCCAATTCAGTGCTAAGTTCTTTTCCACACATCGGACTAGTACTTTTTCAAGATTGGCTAAACATAGATCGAAAGAGGTACCGAAAACACTGAAGTCGTCCATAAACACCTCTATCCATCTCTCAACCATGTCACTGAATAAGATCAACATGCACCTTTGAAAGGTCGTGGGTCCATTACATAAGCCGAATGTCATACGTTTGTAGGCAAATGTACCAAAGGGACAAGTGAAGGTCGTCTTCTCTTGATCAAGTACATCTACCTCAATCCAGTTATATCCAAAATAACCATCTAGGAATCAATAATAAGGGTGGCCCGCTACTCTTTCAAGCATTTGATCGATAAATGGACCAGGGAAATGGTCTTTCCTAGTTCCTGCATTGAGTTTTCGATAATCAATTCAAACGCGCCACCCAGTAGTGGTACATTGGGGAACTAGATCTCCCTTGTGATTTTCAATCACATTCATGCCCGACTTCTTCGGGATGACTTGAATGGGTCTCACCCACTTGCTATCCAAAATTGGGTAGATTATCCCTTCATCCAATAATTTGATGATTTCGGCCCTTACTACCTCTTTCATGGTGGGGTTTAACCTTCTTTACATTTCTCTCGAGGGCTTCACATCCTCCTCGAGGTTAATCTTGTGAGTGTAAATTAGAAGGCTTATCCCCTTTAGATCATCTATACACCAACCAAAAACACGTTGGTGCTTCCTCAAGATATTTAATATCTTACCCTCCTGCTCTTCATCTAAGCTAGAAGAGACAATAACAGGAAATGTCTCACCCTTTTCTAGGAAAGAATATTTAACATTGGAGGGTAATTTATTCCACTCGAGAGTTGTAAATGTGTCTTTAGAGGGAACCATGCATGCCTCCCTCGGCGGTAACTCTTCGAATCGAGAAACACAACTTACGTCCACTACGTCCTCGTTCGACACTCTCTCATCGAGTAAATCTCTCAACTCCTCAATCTCTCTCTTAAACTCTGTGTAAGCTCCTTCGCTCTCATAACTTGACACTAGGAAAGATTCTAAGGTGTCTCTATATTAATTTTCCTCAATGTGCTCTTCTACGATCTCATAAATTAAGCTCACCGCGTCAAGATCATCTTCTTCCCCTGCTTGTTGGGCTATATTGAAGATGTTTGTTTCTAAAGTCATATTCCTAAAAGTGAGTTGCATCTGCCCATTTTGAGTATGGATCATTGCATTATCCGTAGATAAGAATGGGAATCCAAGGATGACGGGAACATGATTTCTCGAGGTGAAGGAGGGCTTCGTGTCCTAAATGACAAAATCTATTGGGAAGTAGAAAGTGTCCACTTGGACTATCACGTCCTCAGCTATACCCCTCGGTATATTCACGGTTCGATCAGCTAATTGGGGAGTGATCCTTGTGGGCTTAAGATGACCCAGATCAAGTTGCCTATAAATTGAATAGGGGAGGATATTAACACTCGCTCCCAAGTCGAGTAAGGCTCTTTTAATTTTATTCTCTCCAATGGTGCAGGAAATGGTGGGCACATCGGGATCTTTATATTTAGGTGGGAGATTGTTAAGAAGAATAGAGCTCATGTTCTATGCTAGAAACACGTTTTTCTTTACCTTCATCCTCCTCTTTATAATTAATAAATCTTTAAAGACGTTTACATAAAGTGGGATTTGGTTTATTGTATCGAGGAAAAGTAAGTTCAATTTCACATTCTTAAGGACTTCTAGCACTTCATCACTTATGGTCCCTTTATGGGAAGGGACCAATCTTTGGTGAAATGGCATAGCGGAGGGTGTCTCTACAACTACCTCAGGCTCACTAGTGTCTATTTTATCACTCTCAATTCAAGGAGATATATTCGGCCTCTTTCGTGCCTGGCGAATTCTCCTTATCTTTTGATGCGTCGCATGGGGGAGGTGATAAATGAACAACTCACCCACTACGAATATTGGTTACCGCTTGACATGGCTCGTGATGTTTGGTAGATGTGGAACTAACACTAGTTTGACCTTGGGGAGGTTTTTGGCCCTGGGCAGGAAACTTTCCCTTCTCTTGGATACTCAATGAGGATTGCAACTTGGAGATGTTCGCATTCATGTCGGCGAACATGCGATCGTATCTAGAATTTGTTACAGTTTGAGAATTTATAATTGATTTATTGTATCCTTGAGATTCCTCCGAGCTAGAGATACATATGGAGCTAGAGGTGGTGGCGCTTGTTGGTATTGAGGAAGTGGTGGAGGTGGGACAACCGGTGAGTTCGGATTCATTGCAGCTTGTGGTTATCCGTAATTAAAACCAGGGTGGTTCCTCCATGAAGGGTTGTACGGGTTCCCATGTGGGGCGTTGAAACTTCCTAAAAATCCTTCTATAGCATCCACCTGCTCGATGTGCATTGCTTTGTAGGCAGGGATCGTTGGGCATGCCTTTGTGGAATAACCCACCGCACAAATAGCACACACCTTCTCTTTCGAACCACGCCGGGATCCGTAGATGTCTCTCAACCGGCTATCAAATAAATCTTTCATGTCCCTATGAAACAGATCGAATCAACGGTCTATTATGGTATTACTATCCAAATGAAATAGACCGGATGCAGTAGGTGTGATAGATACGTGTTTAGGTCGGATTTAGGTACTAGGATCGGATAAGTTTCATGTTTCTCTACAACATACTTAAGATGGGATTTGGCATCAGTAGAGTATAAGTCCCAAAATTGTCGTTCACACATCGTTTGCACAAGTTTTTTGGATGCCATCGTCAACCCATTATGGAAGAAAAAGATCAATTGGTGTTTTTCAAATCCATGTTGGGGGCATGCGCTTACCAATTCTTGGAATCGTTCCCAACACTTGTCAAAAGGCTCACTATCTTGTTGTCGAAAACCTTGGATTAGAGTTTTGGCAGAATTGGTCTTGTGAGGTTGATAGAACTTTGAAATGAACTTGGATTGCATATCCCTCCAGGAAATAATTGAGTTCGGGGGTAGAGACCAGAGCCAGGTCTTAGCTTTATCCTTTAAGGAAAAAGGGAAAAGATCTAGGCAAATGATATCCTGCGTGCAAGCTTGGTCAATAAATGTGTCGCACGCCTCCTCTAACTCGCGAATATGTAGGTATGGTTTCTCTGAATCCATGCCGTGAAACGTAGGGAGAATATGATTAGGCCTAAATTCTTCCCAATTTATCCCTTTAATTTAGTTACTTTTAGCACCTCGAACAACGTAATTAATTTGATTTTATCTCATAATCTTCCTACTGACTTATTCTAACGAGTAAACCGAGTTTCTGGTATTTCGTACTAATTTTTCAGGTATTTGATGTCAATTAAAGAAGGAAAGAAACCGGAAGAATCGAGAAAGAAAAGAAGGAAAGTCAAAAGGGTAAAGTTGTAATTTTTACCTAGAATTCGGATGAGGTATCTAAAGAGATGTTGAAGAGACTTCAATTACGAGTACATAGGAAGATACGACAAATCAATCGGAGTCCCGGTGTGAAAGTTATGAGCAGTCAAAGTTTGAAGAAAAAGTCAAAGGAAACCCTGACCGGTCAGGGCCGGACAGATCCGCATTGCCAAATTCCAGAGAACCCCAGATCGAAGATGGATCAAAGCTGAAAGAAAACAAACGAACCGATCCTTTCCGAATCGATCTGACTAAGAAATAAACGAATCGATTTGGATTCCATCCAGACCAAATCGAGGGAGGACCGGACCGGTCCGACTGTCGAATTTTAATTTTCTAAACTTCCTCTAATGGAGATTCCTAGTGAAGCTAAAACTCTTGGAGTTTGTAGGGTATTTAAAATCTTACTAATAATGATAATAAAATGGGTTTAAATATCCTACAAACTCCAAGAGTTTTAGCTGCACTAGGACTCTCCATTAGAGGAAGTTTAGAAAATAAAAATTCGATAGTCGGATTGGTTCGGTCCTCCCTCAGTTCAGTCTGTATGGAATCCGGATCAGTTTGTTTATTTGCTGGGTGGATAGATCCGGCACGGATCGGTTCATTTTGTTTCTTTCAACTTCGATCCGTCTTCGGTCTAGGGTTCTCTGGAATTTGGCAATGCGGATCGGTTCGGGTTTGCTTTGACTTTTTCTTCAAACTTTGACTGCTAATAACTTTCACACTGGGACTCCGATTGAGGTTCCGTTTATTCCTATGTACTCGTAATTGAAGGCTCTTCAACTTCTCTTTAGATACCTCATCCGAATTCTGGGTAAAAATTATAACTTTGCCCTTTTTACTTTTCCTTCTTTTCTTTCTCGATTCTTTTGGTTTCTTTCTTTCTTTAATTGACATCAAATACCTGCAAAATTAGTAAGAAATACCAGCAACTCGGTGTACTCATTAGAATAAGTCAGTAGAAAGATTATGAGATGAAACCAAATTGATTACATTGTTTGAGGTGCTAAAAGTAACTAAATTAAAGGGATAAATTGGGAAGAATTTAGGCCTAATCAAATCCCCCTAACATAGAACTTTGCGCGTCCCGAGCAATGTAAAAGAATCCTAGTAAGGCTTAACTCTTGAAAATCATTTTATTGGGGTAGAATAACTTTTCGCGGGCAAGCGATTGCATTTAGCATATGCAACTAACCTTTAAATCCCTAGGTTACCCTAGTAGGAGGAGTTGTGTCTCGTGAGGGTTTGTAGTGAATATACCCACAAAATTCGACTAAAAAAACTTCAAAAAATGCAAAAATTGTATAATTCAAACTTTCCCAGAAAATAGTAATCATCAAGTCATGCTCAATAGTCTCAAATCATAGTGCGTGTGTGCGAAACTAAAAATTTAACTGCGAATTTCCACTGATTGACCATTACGTTACTTTTTCGAAAATTCATTTTGATTTCAAAATCTCACGGGATGCTCTCACAAACGAATCACTCGGAATGTGGCTATTCTCTCGGTGTGCATGATAAAAAGAGTAAATATAATGGACGCAAAGTCACGCACACAAGTAGAAAGACGAATATTTATGGTGAATAGATCTCATCATCGGATTACGGTTTTAAAAATGGGAACATTGCCTCTTATTTATGCATTCAATCTCTTTTATTATCTTTTTATATCTTAGCTCTCTACGCGATAACCAATTTTGTAATTTGGACTCGATTAGGATTTTTTCGGGTTATATGGTGTATTGGGTAAAATTGGAAATGGCAGGGAATATTGGAATTGTAAAAGTCATTTATGATGTCCATTTGTGCTTTTTCCGGGCTATTTCTCATTTTTTTTTCTTCTTTTTCTATATTTTTCTATTTTTCACTTCTTTTCTTTTCTTGCTATTCTTGTTGAGCATATCTATTTTTTTTCTTGCCCCTTTTACGCACTTTTCGTACTTTATTGAATATTCCCTTTTCACAATTCCAGGCTACTTGGGTTTTTCGGGGTACCAAACGAAAATGATAACTGTTATTCGGCTCAATTTGGGTTATCAAAGGGATAATTTTTCAAATCTTTTTATGACCAATATTTTTGGGTAACAAACGATGGCCTACTTCATTGTCCAACATACTAATTGCGTTACCATATGCGTTTCGAGATGAATTAAGTTTAAAGATCAATTTTGGCATATTTTTCAAAGCAATATCACATACATTTTTCATAACCGATAAAAATGAAAGGATTGAGATCCATGACGACTTTTTAGGAGCTAAAAAGAACTTTGAGTTAACAATTAACTCGGATTGATTTATAAATTTCACAAAGATGAAAGGCTCGAATCTCACCGGATTTGTTAATCTCCAGACTTATTCGTCAAATCGTCAGTTTTCGTACAATTTCCATCTTTGGTCAATTTAGGCTTTGTGTGTGTTGAATTTTACAACTTGAGACTTCAATCCGACTTTTAATGATATTTTTGAAAAATTTGAATTCCAATTTTTATTTATTCTGAACAAAAATATTTTTGGGTTTTTCAAAATTTTATGATTTTTTTGAAATTTCTGGGCATTTTTAAAAATTTGTGAAGTTTTAGAAATACGCACTTGTGACCCCCCCCCCCCCCCCAACTTAGACTTTTGCATTGTCCTCATGCAAAAAGGACTAAAATCTAAATAAGTAAAAATAAGAAGTGTGATAAATAAAACAAACAAATGGAGAAAATGCAGATTTTTATAAAACAGGAATTTGGTACAAAAATAGCAAAGAGCATACACCACGTGGACAAGGGAAACAATTAAAAACTGTCACAACCAAATAAAGCTTCACTAGGGCGGTGGTTGGGAAGAGATGGGCGCGTCGGGGCCATAGGGGTCATAGAAGTAGGATGGCAATGGCTCGTTGGGAGACCCTTGGCGTCGATACAAGTCCACTAGGAAATGAAACATCATGCTTGTATCGCGACGGTAGTCGGTAAAAAAGCTACTGAATCTCATCTCAAGAGCCGACATATAGTTAGTGAGGTCACTACCCGCCCATTCAAAATTCGGTTCGTCTTCTTCTTCTTCTGCCGACTCTTCATCCGCACCTACGTCACCCATCTCCACATCAGAACCTACTTCGTCTTCTTCCTCTTCCTCGTCCTCACTCGAGGCAACATCGTCCTCGTCATCACTTCACCACCTCGACCGGAGGGTGGCTAGCTATTTGTCGCTTCGCATAAGGGTTCCCTGTCCAAAAGGACCGGGGAGGTGAGTACGATCAAGCGGTGCCTCAATGCCAACGTCCTTGAGGATGGAGGTAATCAAATGAGTATATGGAAGTGGTGCTGCACCTTTCTCATCCATGGTCACGACGATGATGTCAGCGTATAGGGTGCGAGCCAGGTTAATGGAAGTGTTGGGATTGAAAAGGTGGTATGTCAATGTGGCCTGATGGGGACGCATCGCTGAATCGTTGGACGTTTGCAAAATATTTGCACACTTAATTGGGAAAGTGAGGCGTGCTTTCTCGTTAAGACGACCAACAACGACAATATGCCCCCTCCATACAACATTGGGGCAATGCACTCCATAATCAGTTCTTTAGCAACCGGGGCGACATTCCTTGGGTATGTGAAGTCTTGAACATCGAGAACGTCGTATTCAACCAACTTGGTCGTGAGAAGGGCCAAAGAAAAAGGGATGATGGTACCATCAACATATGCTTGAGAGTCGAATTGGCCCGTTCGAACAAGGGAGCCATAGAAAGAGTGGACCTCAGTTTCCCAAATCGCTTCGTATGGTTGATTAAGGAATTGGCACCTACCCCTAGGCATGAAGAGGTTGGTGATGGAATTGGGCAGACCTGACCATTGGACAACGCGCTCCATGTGGAGTTTGCGATCCGAACCAAAGAACCGATTTCACCACCGCTCCTCTTGGCAGGAATGAAATTCACCATGGTTGGAGGGTAGGATTTCAGTGGAGTCGTATTTGACAGGGGTGGGTCATTGGTCCATGATAATGAGGAGAGTGTGATGGAAAATTAGTAAGAGAGAAGAGAGGAGTGAGGTGGTTGAAGGTGTGAAGAAAGTGGACGCTATGGGTGGGTATTTATAGGGGAGGGGTGGGTAGGGTTTTGGAAATGGAGGGAAATGGTTTAGAGGGAAAGAGGGAGTGTATTTGGGAGGTAAATTGAAGGGTGGGTTATAGGGAAACGAATTGGGAGGGAAGGGAAGGGATTGGGGAGAAGAGGGGGTGCACCTAGGGAATAGGGGAAATTCTGCAGACAGCGGATCGATCCGCCTGGTGGACCGGACTGGTCCGGTCCTTTAATCTTCGAGCTTTTTAATCACCGGATTGATTCGTCTATAAAATAAAGGAACCGATCTGGGCCGGACCGGTCCAGCTTAAAAAGAAAAGAGTCGATCCGGTTCTTGGACTGGTCTAGATTCCCCCTAACTTACTTACATCGCTCTTCTCCAAAAATTTTCAATTCTCATCATGCTCCCTATCAGTTTGGACTCAAAATTCTCTCGATGTCTATGGTCGATGCAACTTGACTCAATTTCCCAAAACATATGAATGCTCTCACCTTATTGTACCCTAATCCTATGGACTCTCACTACTCACACGACTCTCGTCTATTATACACAAGAATTCACCCCATATGCGTCGGGGGTGCAACGACCTCACTTCAGAGAACACTCTTAGTATACCAAGTGAGGATACTGAATCTTTGAGAGAGAGAGACATGTAACAACATGGCAGTGCAGCTGCCGACGAGGGAGAGACCTCATATCGCCCTTTGAGAGTCGTCTTATATCCTGAGCGTACTGTCACTCTAGGATGCATTTTACTCTTGTACAATGCGAGACAATTTCTCTTGAGGAATGGGATGATCCAGATACTTCCCACTTACCATGGACTGGATTCAGAAAAGCCATATGCCCACATTATGGAATTTGAGGAGGCGTGCGAGACGCTCAGTGATCAAACTTGCACAAAAGATGTGCTCCGCCTCAAACTCTTCCCATTCTCGCTAAAGGATAAGGCTAAAACATGGGTATGGTCTTTACCTCCAGATTCGATTTCATCATGGAACGAATTACAATCCAAATTTCTCAAAAAGTTCTTTCCGCCACATCGAACGAACTCCATCAAGGCTCAAATTCAAACATTTCGATAATTAGAAAATGGGTCATTCGAACGATGCTACGAGCGTTTCAATGAGCTAATTGCCTCGTATCCCCATCATGGTTTTGATAAAATGCAAATCATTTCCTTTATCCATAATGGGCTGAACATTAATTCCAAGCAACACGTTGAAACCATGAGTAGTGGTCCATTTGTCGACTTAGACGCCCACGATGCTGAGCTTCACTTGAGGTATGTCGCTGAGACTACCCAATCCTCAGATTCATCTGACCCTAATGATCAAAATCAAAATCGTCAAGTGACCACCACTCGATCGGCGTCCGACCTATTTCATGTAGAAAAAAATTCTATAGCGAATAGTCGACTCGAAATGCTTGAGAAAGGACTGCGAGAACTACGTGAGGTATATGGAAGACGATCAACTGGATCCATGCCAAACCCCGTCGAGAAGGTGTGTGCAATTTGTGAGGCGGGTCATTAAACTGAGGAATGCCCGACCATAACCGCCTACAAAGTGATGCTTCAAGAGCAAGTCAGTGGCATATGAGGCTTTAAGGGCAATTTCGATGCATCGCACGAGAATTCCTACAACCCTTCATGGAAAAACCACCCTAGTTTTAGCTATGGGCAACAACATGCTTCAATGAATCCTAATTCACATGTTTCCCCTTCTCCACCACCGCATTTTCAACAAGCTCCACACATGCAAGGACATGTGCAAGCACCACCACCTCAAGGAGCATACATCCCTCCACCGCGGAGAAGTATTGAGGATACGATCAACCACTTTATCAATATCCGGATTGCAATTAATGCTTGGCATGAGTGCATGATGAACGACATGAATGCAAACATCTCACAGTTGCAATCATCGTTGAGTATCCAAGAGAAGGGAAAGTTTCCTCCTCAGGGCCAAAGACTGCCCCAAGGTCAAACTAGTGTTAGCTCCACCTCGACAGAACATCAGGAGCAGTGTCAAGCTGTGACCACTCTTCGTAGTGGTAGAGTCGTTGATTTATCACCTCCTCTACACGACGCAACCAAAGACAAGGAGATATCGCCTTACATGAAAGAGGCCGAAGATGTCCCCTTGAATGAGAGTGAGAAAGAAGACACTAGTGAGCCCGAGGTAGTAGTGAAACTAGCCACCGTGGCACCATTTCCTCAAAGGTTGATTCCTTCCCATAAAGGAAACCCCCGTGATGAAGTTCTAGATGTGCTAAAGCAAGTAAAGATGAATTTACCTTTCCTCGATGCCATTAAGCAAATCCCAGCTTGTGAAAAAGTCATCAAAGACTTGTTGACGGTAAAAAAGAGGATGAAGGTAAAGTAAAATGTCTTTCTAGCACAGAACGTGAGCTCCATCATACTCAATGATCTCTTGCCCAAGTTCAAAGATCCCGGTGCACCCACCATTTCCTGCATCATTAGAGAAAATAAAATTGAAAAAAGGTTACTTGATTTGGGAGCAAGTGTCAATATTCTCCTTTACGCCATCTATAGGCAACTTGATTTGGGCGAACTCAAGCCCACAAAGGTCACTCTCTAATTAGAGGATCGAATCATGAAGATGCCAAGAGGCATAGTTGAGGATATGATTGTCCAAGTTGACACTTTCTACTTCCCGGTAGACTTTGTCATTTGGGACACGGAGCCCTATTTCACCTCGAGCAACCATGTTCCCATCATTCTTGGGCACTTGTTTTAAGCTACGGCTAACGCAATCATCAATACTCGGAATGGGAAAATGCAACTCACTTTGGTTAGAGGTGGGGGATAACAACCTCCTTGTCGTTCCCCAGCATGTTGGTTAGATGTGGGGGATAACAAACACCTTGGGCCGGAAGTGATTCAGGACACTTCGACAAGGATAGAATTGATACGGAGTCGCATTCGGGTGGCTCAGGGTCGGCAGAAGAGCTATGCTGATGCGAAGAGGTTCTTCAGAGAATTCAAAGTGGGGGACCAAGTTTTACTCAGAGTATCTCCTATGAAATGGATTATGCGTTTTGGGAAGAAGGGGAAACTGGCACCGAGATATGTGGGGCCATTTCCTATCATCGAGCGAATTTGGCCAGTTGCGTATAGACTTGGGTTACCGGAGCACTTGCATAGGATTCATAATGTGTTTCATATTTCCTCGTTAAGGAAATATCTTAGGGACGATTTGGCTCATACTCACATTGCTTTGTAGGACATTGATCTCCAGCCCGGTAGTTCCTACGAGGAGGGGCCGATTGTTATTTTGGACCAAAGCGAGAGGAAACTGCGGTCAAAGATAGTACGTTTGGTACGTGTTCAGTGGCGGCATCATAATGTCGAGGAGTCCACATGGGAGCACAATGATGAAATGCGCGAACATTATCCAGAGTTGTTTTTGCCAGGTACTTTTTAGTTCCGAATTTCGGAACGAAATTCTGTTATTAGGGGGGAAGTATGTAATACCCCGTAATTTTATTGATATTTATTTAAGGGAATTAATTAAATTAAATGTGAATTAATTGAGAACTAATTCGGATATAAATACCAAAATGTGAATTAATTGAGAATTAATCAGGATATAAATACTAACGAGATGTGAGTTGGTATTTGATCATGATGTGTATATATGGCAATATATGAATATTGAAAATATTCAAATTATCGCGAGACTGAATACGACAATTTGGGAAATTTAGTTGGGACGCATGTGTCAATCGCGTCAGAAATGTAATTATTTGAATTAAAAAGTGAATTTTATTTTTATCAATCGAATGGTCATTTTGAGTGCTCCAACGAGTCCGGAAGGGTTGAAATAGTCAGAAAACACTAGTCGGGGGTTTAGTTTGGGTCCCGAGGCATTTTTGGGCCATACTAGCAACTTAAAAGGGTATTTTGGTAATTTTAAAAATTAAGGAATTAAAACCCACGAAAATTAGAGTTAATATTTATTATTTTAGAAGGGCCACTAAGGCCATTACCAGCAAAAGGTTTAGAGAGTGGTTACGTGAGTTTTGAGAGAAGTGGGAAGAGGAGTTACAAGAGCCAAAAACCACCATCTTCAACCTTGGGAGAAAAGTTGTAGAGAAAGGGGAGAGATCAACCTTCAACCTTCAACATGAGATTCTGAAGAACAATATAAGGCAAGTGATTTAGTATTTTTAATTCATTGAATATGTCTTCCATGCTTAGTGTAGGAATTATCTCATATTGACCTTTATGAAGAAAACCAATGAATTTTGTGGAAGAAACTTTGAATTTGGGTTAGGATTTTCATGTAGTATGTTAATGGACTGAGTTAATACTTGAATAGTTGTTTATGATGAATTAAAAATGGATTTTGATGGGTAAATAGGCATAAGAAAATTTGGGAGTTCATGCTCATAGGGTTTGGGAAAAATTTGAAGATTTATATTGATTTCATGATAAATTGTAAGAATTGACCCCTTAAATGTGTTGAGGAATGATCTAGGTTGATTATAAATGGTTCATATACATTAAAATACAATTTGGATGGTCTTATGGTGGATTTAGAGGAGAGAAGAATTTAGAAAAACGGAATTGGGATTTTCTGGGTCGAAACTGCCATCTCGTTAGAAAACCTGCCCAGGTCGTTCGAACGACCTCGTTCGAACGAACTTCTAACGAGATGATAGTATGACTTCTAACGAGTTGGTATTTCATTTGAAGACCTTCGTTCAAACGACATCGTTCGAACGAGACTTTTAACGAGTTGACAGAATGGCCATTTTGGCCTGATTTGATTTCTAGTGTCCCGTAGACTTATCTAAATGGTGAGATAACCTTCGCTTATTGACTAGTGGATATAGTTGGGAGATTTGGTGTACATTGAGGAGTAGAACTTTGAGTAGTGTCTTAAATTGGATGACATTTGCGGAGTGGGAATCGAGCAATTAATCACGACGTGAGAAGAGTTGATAACTTAAAAACATATAAATCGGGGACTTGTGAGTTGTGTAACACTAAATGTTGGTATGAGAACGAGAAGCATACCACTAATGAAATATCGTGATACCTAAGAGGTGTGAATGTTTAGTATATGTATTTATCTGTGCATAACATACCTACTGTACTTGTTATCATGGGAGGTTGGCGTTCGTTTAGGGCCATCTAATCTTCGTCTGCCTACGGGGGGGATTTAGATTGGTACCTCGAGGACATAGGTCAGAGAAGGGATAATTGAGAAGTTAATAAGTCTACTGATCATGGGAGCGTATGTATGTGCGTGACCCATGTGATGTGAACTATGTTCACCTCCATTGTTTGTGATTGTTGTTAATGAAACGTTTCCTGAGAGATTCGGAATACGTGGTCCTCATGTACGGGATGTACTAGGATTTGATAGCAGAGTATGTGTGCACCGCAGCTTAGTCTCAGGGTGCTAGTATTGTATATTTATGGTGAGAATAATATACTATTAATTGAAATAAATTTTCATGAATAATTATGAGTTAGTAATAACAACGGTTTGTAAAGTGAAAATGTAAGATTTATAATAAATTGAAATGCTAAAGTGGAAAAACTGTGTAACAAGGTACAATACTGTATTACATAGAAGATGTTGGGATTGAAATTGGAGATCACTTAGAAATGTTAGATTTAGCGTTGGACTAGATAGATATGGGAACAACTAGAATGGGTACGGGTATGATAGGAGTGCACAACTAGTTGAGAGATGAGGAACTCATGCGAGTGCACACACTATCATGTACTTTATATTCACTGTTTAATGATATTAAACACTTGCATATTTTTAAATTATTTTCACATTCGGGATCTGACCCGTTTTCTATCAAATCTATTTTTGTAAAAACCTTTTAGGTGCCCAGCCACAAGGACACCATGCATAGGAGTTCTATTCAGGTGATGTTCTGTAGCTGCTGTGGAAGTTACAGGATCTTGACAGTAGACGCCTCCATCTTTGATCTTGACTCTATTATTATTATTTTGATCATTTGTTGGGCATGTCACCCATTCCTTTTAGAGACATCTTAATTATTCAGTTATTTCAGACTCTGGGTTGTAATTAATTTTAGTGATGCAGACTTTGTATTTACTTATTTCGGGATTTGGTTTGTTATGAGGAGTTTTTCCTCTAGGCTCTTTATTATTGTTTGGTTATTGTATTGTGGCTATATTGTGTTAGTTATGTTAACTTTTCATAATTCATTTATTGCATGTTAATCAGATTTAAATTTAAAATGGACAACTCACTTTTTAAATACTAGGTGGTTAGTAATACATTCAAATGTTTTCGACAGTGATGCTATGAACTGAACCAACTTGACACTTTGTATTAATTTAATAAAGGAGTAGCTACCCGATATTTAATTAGTCGGGGCGTCACAGGTGGTATCAGAGCATCAGGTTCTAGTGTCCTTAGGATCTATACGGCTTGTTATGTTTCCACTGAGCTTTCTTTGATATAGAGCCCTATATTTTAGGACTGTTGTACTCTTTTGCGTGTTCAGCTATTTTGAGATGATAACTGCGAACTTATAAACTTTACTCTCATTTCAGATGCCTCCACGACGTGCGCTGCGAGTTCCTAGGGATGCACAGCCAGAGCCACAACCTACACCAGTGCAGGGTACTATGAATGCCGTCGAGGTTGCAGCAATTGTAGCCCAAGCGGTAAATGCCGCCCTAGCCGTTGTACAGCAGACACTACCCCAGGCACTAGTAGTCACGCTAGTTCAGGCTCATGCATTCCCATCTTCTTGGGAACGCGTCCGTGATGCTTTTTAGAAAGCACACCCTCCGGAGTTTGCAGGTACCTCCGATATTGTGGTATCCAGTCAGTGGAGGAAGGATATTCAGAGGCACTTAAGGATGTACGAGTGCACAGATGTTCAGAAGCAGATACTGGCTACTTTCAATCTAGTAGGGTCTGCATTGTAGTGGTGGGAGTCCATTACCACCGCAGAGGAGAGGGACACCCTCACTATACAAGAGTTCTGGGTGAGGTTCAACCGCAAATATTTTATGTCAGCTGTTCACACGGAGATGAGGAGCAAATTGATGAACCTCAAGCAGGAGGGAAGGACCGTAGCCGAGTATGAGGCTGAGTTTACCAATCTCTTGAACATTGTTCCGGATGAGATATCGACTGAGGAGAAGAAAATTCAGAAGTTTATGGATGGATTGACATAGAGGATCCGTCAACACTTGTTGGGGAATCTCTCGTTGGCCACTTATTCTGATGTGGTTAACGCTGCATTACTTCACTACCAGGATCATCGCTTCCACATGTTCGAGAGCAAGAGATCAGGAGATTCCAGCCAACAGGGCAGGACCAGGGAAAATGGTGCTAGCGGGGCACAATCTGCTCAGGGACAGTACAGGTAGGGTGACCAGGGTTCCCAATAGGGGGATTCTATGAGATCCAGATCTGGAGGTTTTAGGGGTGGTCAGGGAGGTTTCAGACATGGACATCAGGGTCCGAACGACCATCAGGACCAGCAGGGTCAGAATGGTCAGCAGCAGCAGTTTCAGCAGGGCCAGCATGGCCAGGGGAGGAATGGTAACGGCCATCAGGGCCTAGGGCAGCAGGGACAGCGAGGGGGAAACTTCCCGAGGAAGTGTTTTTTTTGTGGCAAGACTAGCCACAAACGCCAGGATTGTCCTGATAGGGGCAGGGCCCCACAGCAGCAGCAGCAGCAGGCCTATGTTTCCCGCCACCCTCCCAGCACCAGCACAGATGGCAGCACTACCACCCATTCCAGCGGTCCCAGACCAGCAGGGACAGCTCTAGTATGGGAGAGTGTATCAGCTCCAGCATACCGCAGCCCCACAGGATCCACCGGCCATTGAGGGTATGTTCTCTATTCAGGGGACTGTGGGGCATATTTTATTTTACACGGGGGCCACACATTGTTTCATTGCCATGAGATTTGCATGCACTATTGGGCTATTAGACACCGCCGAGAGCACGGTTACTTGTGTAGATTCACCGTTGAGTAGGGGTTCCGTGATTTCCCTTATTTGTAGAGGTGTGGGTATAGAGATCGGGAGGTTTACTTTACTCGCTGATATGTTAGTGTTAGAGATGACTGAGTACGATGCGATTATTGGTATGGATTGGCTAGTTGCGTACCGATCCATGATTGACTGTTTAGTAGGAGTATTATTTTTGCTATTCTTGGGCAGGAGATGTTTTTAGTGGCGATGCCTCGCCCTGAGGGAGGATCGTCCATCCACTTGTACTACATAGAGGAGGAGACCTCTAAGGAAGTGGTGATACCACTCAATGTGATTCTAGTTGTTAGGGAGTTTGCCGATGTATTTTAGGATATACCTGTACTACCTCCGAGTAAAGAGATAGATTTTGTGATCGATTTGACGTCGGGCACTTGGCCTATTTCCCGTGCACCTTACCGTATGGCTCCAACAGAGATGAGAGAGTTACGGAATCAAATTGAGCAGTTTTTGGGTCAGGGGTTTATTCGGAGGAGTACTTCTCTATGGGGTGCCCCTGTATTGTTCGTAAAGAAGAGGGATGGATCGTTGAGGTTGTGTGTAGATTATCGAGAGTTGAATAAGGTCACAATATGGAATAAGTATCCGTTGCCCCGAATTGATGACTTATTCGACCAGCTGAGAGGAGCTTCTTTCTTCTCAAAGATTGATTTACGATCGGGATACCATCAGTTGCGTATCAGGGAACAGGACGTCTCGAAGACTGCTTTCTTAATAAGATATCTCGGGTTATGCCTTTTGGCTTGACCAACGCTCCAGCTGTGTTTATGGACTAGATGAATAGGGTATTCAGAGACTTCCTAGACCAATTTGTCATTGTCTTTATTGATGACATTCTGGTTTACTCCCAGACAGAAAAGGAGCACGCCGAGCATCTGAGATAGATTTTGCAGACGCTACGTCAGAACGAGCTGTATGCAAAGTATGAGAAGTATGGGTTTTGGCTGAAGGAGGTTTAGTTTATGGGGCATATCATTTCAGACCGGGGGATATCGGTAGATTCAGGGAAGGTATCCGCGGTGAGGGAGTGGGGACAGCCCACGACACCAACTGAGATTCGTAGTTTCTTGGGCCTATCAAGATACTATAGCAGGTTTATCCGGGGATTCTCAAAGATGGCGTGTCCTTTGACACATCTGACTCGCAAAGGTGTGCCATTTATCTGGAGCGATGCCTGTCAGTTGGCATTCGATGAGTTGAAGGACAAGTTAACCTCAGCACCTATGTTAGCATTTCCCAGATCGGGAGTTGAGTATCTAGTCTACACCAATGAGTCCTTACAAGGACTTGAAGGTGTGCTGCAGCAGGAGAGTCATGCCATAACTTATACTTCCCGTAAGCTTAAGCCTCGCGAGAGGAATTACCCCACCCATGACTTGGAGTTAGCGGCAGTTGTATTTGCCCTTCGGATTTGGAGACATTACCTCCTAGGGGAAAAGTTTCGATTATTCATGGACCACAAGTCTCTACAGTACCTCTTCACGTAGAAGGAGTTGAATATGCGTCAAAGATGGTGGCTTGAGTTTGTGAAGGATTATCAGTTTGATATCCAATATCACCCGGGAAAGGCTAACGTGGTAGCAGACGCGTTGAACCGTAGGCCAGTAGATAAAGTGGCTGAGGTGTGGAAAGCAAAGTGGAAGGAGTTGGGACACCAGGAGGCAGTAGACCGATCGTTCATGTCTGTGATGACTGTTACACCGCAGATCGTTACGAGAGTGGTAAAGGCCCAGGAAAATGACTCGTTCTGTCAAGAGAAGATAGTTCGATTACTAACAGAGGGAGCCGAGTCCTATACCGTTAGCTCAGATGGGGGATTACGCTTCAATGGGAGACTAGTCGTTCCAGAAGGGGAAGAATTGTGACACGAGGTGATGGCAGAGTCGCACGACTCATGGTTCGCGGTACACCATGGTGGGGATAAAATGTACCAAGACATGAGACGACAATATTGGTGGAGTGGGATGAAAAGAGATATTGCCGTGTTTGTTTCTAAATGCGCCACTTGGCTAGTAAAAGTGGATCATCAGAGACCGGCAGGATTTCTACAGCCATTAGAGGTTCCAACGTGGATATGGGAGAGCATATCCATGGACTTTATGACGGGGTTACCTACGTCACAGAGGGGTCACGACTCCATTTGGGTAATTGCGGACCGTTTGACTAAAGTTGCTCATTTTCTACCAATAAGGACAGACTACACTACGGGACAGTATGCCCAGATGTTTATTGCGAAAATAGTGAGACTTCACGGTGTGCCTCTAAATATCGTGTCTGACCGAGACAAGATATTCGTTTCACAGTTTTGGGAGAGTTTCCAGGAGGCCATGGGCACGGAATTGCGGTTGAGTACGGCTTATCACCCGCAGATCGATGGGCAAACTGAGCGTACAAATCAAATGTTGGAGGACATGTGGCGTATGTGCAACATAGACTTTGAGGGTGGATGGGAGCAATACTTTCCACCGGTGGAGTTTTCTTATAATAACTCCTACCAGTTCACCATTGGCATGGCTCCATTTGAGGTGCTGTACGGTAGACCTTATCGTTCCCCAGCATGTTGGTTAGAGGTAGGGGATAACAAACTCCTTAGGTCAAAAGTGATTCAGGACACTTCGACAAGGATAGAATTGATACGGAGTCGCATTCGGGTAGCTCATGATCAGCAGAAGAGCTATGCTGATGCGAAGAGGTTCTTCAGAGAATTAAAAGTGGGGGACCAGGTTTTACTCAGAGTATCTCCTATGAAAGGGATTATGCGTTTTGGGAAGAAGGGAAAACTGGCACCGAGATATGTGGGGCCATTTCCTATCATCGAGCGGATTGGGCCAGTTGCGTATAGACTTGGGTTACCGGAGCACTTGCATAGGATTAATGATGTGTTTCATATTTCCTCGCTAAGGAAATATCTTACGGACAATTTGGCTCATACTCACATTGCTTTGGAGGACATCGATCTCCAGACCGGTAGTTCCTACGAGGAGGGGCCGATTGCTATTTTGGACCGAAGCGAGAGGAAACTACGGTCAAAGATAGTACCGTTGGTACGTGTTCAGTGGCGGCATCATAATGTCGAGGAGTCCACATGGGAGCGCGAGGATGAAATGCGCGAACGTTATCCAGAGTTGTTTTTGCCAGGTACTTTTTAGTTTCGAATTTCGGGACGAAATTCTGTTATTAGGGGGGAAGTATGTAATACCCCGTAATTTTATTGATATTTGTTTAAGGGAATTAATTAAATTAAATGTGAATTAATTGAGAATTAATCCGGATATAAATACCAAAATGTGAATTAATTGAGAATTAATCCGGATATAAATACTAATGAGATGTGAGTTGGTATTTGATCATGATGTGTATATATGACAATAGATGAATATTGAAAATATTAAAATTATCCCGAGACTGAAATACGATAATTTGGGAAATTTAGTTGGGAGGCACGTGTTAGTCGCGTCAGAACTGAAATTATTTGAATTAAAAAGTGAATTTTATTTTTATCAATCGTATGGTCATTTTAAGTACGCCAACGAATCCGAGAAGGGTCGAAATAGTCAGAAAACACTAGCCGGGGGTTCAGTTTGGGTCTCGGGGCATTTTTGGGCCTTACCGACAACTTAAAAGGGTATTTTGGTAATTTTAAAAATTAGGGAATTAAAACCCACAAAAATTAGAGTTAATATTTATTATTTTAGAAGGTCCACTAAGGCCATTACCAGCAAAAAGTTTAGAGAGTGGTTACGTGAGTTTTGAGAGAAGTGGGAAGAGGAGTTACAAGAGCCAAAAACCACCATCTTCAACCTTGGGAGAAAAGTTGTAGAGAAAGGGGAGAGATCAACCTTCAACCTTCAACATGAAATTCTGAAGAACAATATAAGGCAAGGGATTTAGTATTTTTAATGCATTGAATATGTCTTCCATGCTTAGTGTAGGAATTATCTCATATTGACCTTTGTGAAGAAAATCCAAGAAATTTGTGGAAGAAACTTTGAATTTGGGTTAGGATTTTCATGTAGTATGTTAATGAACTGAGTTAATACTTGAATAGTTGTTTATGATGAATTAAAAATTGATTTTGATGTGTAAATAGGCATAAGAAAATTTGTGAATTCATGCTCATAGGGTTTGGGAAAAATTTGAAGATTTATATTGATTCCATGATAAATTGTAAGAATTGACCCCTTAAATATGTTGAGGAATGATCAAGGTTGATTTGAAATGGTTCATATACGTTAAAATACAATTTGGATGGTCTTATGGTGGATTTAGAGGAGAGAAGAATTTAGAAAAATGAAATTGGGATTTTCTGGGTCGAAACTGTCATCTCGTTAGAAAACCTGCCCAGGTCGTTCGAACGACCTCGTTCGAACGAGATGATAGTATGACTTCTAACGAGTTGGTATTTAGTTTGAAGACCTTCGTTCGACCGAGACTTCTAACGAGTTGACAGAATGGACATTTTGGCCTGATTTGATTTCTAGTGTCCCGTAGACTTATCTAAATGGTGAGATAACCTTCCCTTATTGACTAGTGGATATAGTTGGGAGATTTGGGCTACATTGAGGAGTAGAACTTAGAGTAGTATCTTAAATTGGACGACATTTGTGGAGTGGAAATCGAGCAATTAATCACGATGTGAGAAGAGTTGATAACTTAAAAAGATATAAACCGGGGGACTTGTGAGTTGTGTAACACTAAATGTTGGTATGAGAACGAGAAACATACCACAAATGAAATATCGTGATACCTAAGAGGTGTGAATGTTTAGTATATGTATTTATCTGTGCATAACATACCTACTGTACTTGTTATCATGGGAGGTTGGCGTTCGTTTAGGGCCATCTAATCTTCGTCTGCCTACGGGGGGGATTTAGATTGGTACCTCGAGGACATAGGTCAGAGAAGGGCTAATTGAGAAGTTAATAAGTCTACTGATCATGGGAGCGTATGTATGTGCGTGACCCATGTGATGTGAACTATGTTCGCCTCCATTGTTTGTGATTGTTGTTAGTGAAACGTTTCCTGAGAGATTCGGAATACATGGTCCTCATGTACGTGATGTACTGGGAGTTGATAGCAGAGTATGTGTGCACCGCAGCTTAGTCTCGGGGTGATAGTATTGTATATTTATGGTGAAAATAATATACTTTTAATTGAAATAAATTGTCGTGAATAATTGTGAGTTAGTAATAACAACGGTTTGTAAAGTGAAAATGTAAGATTTATAATAAATTGAAATGCTAAAGTGGAAAAACTGTGTAACAAGGTACAATACTCTATTACATAGAAGATGTTGGGATTGAAATTGGAGATCACTTAGAAATGTTTGGTTTAGCGTTGGACTAGATAGATATGGGAACAACTAGAATGGGTACGGGTATGATAGGAGTGCACAACTAGTTGAGAGGTGAGGAACTCATGCGAGTGCACACACTATCATGTACTTTATATTCACTATTTAATGATATTAAACACTTGCATTTTTTTAAATTATTTTCACATTCGGGCTCTGACCCGTTTGCTTTCAAATCTATTTTTGTAAAAACCTTTTAGGTGCCCAGCCATAAGGACACCATGCATAGGAGTTCTATTCAGGTGATGTGCTGTAGCTACTGTGAAAGTTACAAGATCTTGACAGTAGACGCCTCCATCTTCGATCTTAACTCTATTATTATTATTTTGATCATTTGTTGGGCATGTCGCCCATCCTTTTAGAGATATCTTAATTATTCAGTTATTTCAGACTCTGGGTTGTAATTAATTTTAGTGATGCAGACTTTGTATTTACTTATTTCGGGATTTGGTTTGTTATGAGGACTTTTTCCTACAGACTCTTTATTATTGTTTGGTTATTCTATTGTGGCTATATTGTGTTAGTTATGTTAACGTTTCATAATTCATTTATTGCATGTTAATCAGATTTAAATTTAAAATGGACAACTCACTTTTTAAATACTAGGTGGTTTCATTCAAATGTTTTCGACAGTGATGCTATGAACTGAACCAACTTGACATTTTATATTAATTTAATAAAGGAGTAGCTACCCGGTATTTAATTAGTCGGGGTGTCACAACACGGTGAGTCTAATAGACGAGATCGTAGAGGATTATTTTGAGGAAGCGTATTGTGGAGACGCCTTAGGGTCCTGTTTAGTGTTGAGCCACGGGAGTGAGGGGACGTACACAACATTAGAGAGAGAGGTTGAGGAGTTGAGAGAGTTAATTGATGAGAGAGCGTTGGACGAGTACGCGAGAGATGTAAGTTGGGTTTCTAGATTCGAGGAGTTACCACCGAGGGATACATGCATGGTTCCCTCCAACGAAAAATTTTCAACCCTCGAATTGAAGAAACTCCCCTCCCATATTAAATATTCATACCTAGGAGAGGATGAGATATTTCCTATTGTTGTCTCCTCTAGCCTAGACTAAGAGCAGGAGGGTAAATTGCTAAAGATACTGAGGAAGCACCAAAGTGCTTTTGGTTGGTGCATTGCTGATTTGAAAGGGATAAGCCCTTTGATTTGCATCCACAAGATCCATGTTAAATAGGATATCAAGCCCTTGAGAGAAATGCAAAGAAGGCTAAACCCGAATATGAAAGAAGTGGTAAGGACCAAAATAATTAAGCTATTGGATGCCGAGATTATCTACCCAATCTCGGATAGCAAATGGGTGAGCCCTATTCAAGTTGTCCCGAAGAAGTCGGGCATGACAGTGATTGAAAATGCTAAGGGAGAGCTAGTTCCCCAACGTACCACCACCGGGTGGTACGTTTGCATTGATTACCGAAAACTCAAAGCGGGAACTAGGAAAGACCATTTCCCCTTACCATTTATTGATCAGATGCTTGAGAGAGTAGCGGTCCACCCTTACTATTGCTTCCTTGATGGTTATTACGGATATAACTAAATTGAGGTAGATGTACTTGACTAGGAGAAAAAAACCTTCACTTGACCTTTTGGTACGTTTGCCTACAAACGTATGCCATTCGTCTTGTGTAATGCACCCGTTACCTTTCAAAGGTGCATGTTGAGCCTATTTAGCAACATGGTCGAGAGAGGACTTGATGTGTTCATGGACGATTATAGCATTTTTGGCACATCTTTCGATCTTTGTCTTGAAAAACTGGAAAAGGTACTTGCCCGGTGTGTGGAAAAGAACTTAGTGTTGAATTGGGAGAAATACCACTTCATGGTCACCTAGGGAATAGTTCTTAGCCACATAGTTTCATCTAAGGGGATAGAAGTTGATAGAGCTAAGATAGATGTCAATGCCAATCTACCCCCACCCAAATCGCAAAAATACGTGCGCTCCTTCTTGGGACACGCGGGGTTTTATCGAAGGTTCATTAAGGACTTTAGCGCCATCGCTAGACCCTTAAGCAACCTACTCATGAAGGACAACCCATTTGAGTGGACGGAAGCATGCCAAAGCGCTTTTGAAAAACTGAAAACCATGCTTGTGTCCGCTCCCATCATGTAAGCTCCGGATTGGTCTTTACCATTCAAACTTATGTGTGATGCTAGCGATTATGCGATAGGGGCTGTTTTGGGCCAAAGGAAAGGCAATAAGGCCCATGTCATCTACTACGCTAGCCGGACTCTTATCGGACCATAACTCAATTACTCCACTACCGAGAAGGAGTTTCTTGCGGTAATCTTTGCCCTTGACAAATTTTGGTCCTACCTTATCAGTTCTCCCATTACTTGCTTCATCGACCACGCGGTATTAAAATACCTACTTGGAAAGAGAGACGCAAAACCGCGCCTCAAAAGATGGATCCTACTCCTACAAGAGTTTAATCTCTCCATTAAAGATAAGAAAGGAGTAGAAAACGTCGGTGTCGACCACTTATCACGACTTGCGTCCGACGTACCTAGTGATCCAATACCCATAGACGAATACTTTTCGGATGAGCAACTCTTTGCTACCTCTTCTTTGCCCTGGTTTGTGGATATAGTGAACTACCTTGTCACGGGAGTCATCCCTCCCGACTGGACATCGCAAGATAAGAAGAGGCTTATTATTTGGTCGCGCATATTTTTCTATGACGATCCCTTCCTATTTAAATATTGCGTCGACCAAATCATTCGACGATGCGTACCGGATGACGAGATCCCAAAAGTCATCCAATTTTGTCATTCGGAAGCTTGTGGAGGCCACTTTTTGACGAGAAAGACGACCCCTAAAATTTTACGATGCGGCCTCTATTGGCCCATAATATTCTGGGATGTGAACAATGCTTGTAAATCTTGCAATAGGTGCCAACGGATGGAATCTATTACCCGACGAGACATGATGCCTCTTACCCCCATACTCATTATTGAGATATTCGACTGTTGGGGTATTGACTTCATGGGCCCTTTCCCCCAGTCCTTTGGTTTCCTATACATCCTTGTCGCGGTAGACTACGTTTCTAAATTGGTGGAAGCTATAGCTACAAAGACAAATGACAACAAAGTGGTGATTAAGTTCCTGCAGGAACACATACTTTCCCGCTTCGGTGCTCCGAAAGCGATAATCAGCGATAATGGCACGCACTTTTATAATAGGCCATTCGCGAAGCTCATGAGAAAGTATGGTGTCATTCATAAGGTTGGAACGACTTATCACCCACAAACGAATGGGCAGGCCGAACTAGTGAATCGAGAAATCAAGAACATTCTCGAAAAGATCATCAATCCTACCCGAAAATATTGGTCACTTAGATTGAACGATTGGCTATGGGCCTATCGTACCGCATACAAAAATCCGCTCTAAATGTCCCCTTTATCCCTTGTGTATGGAAAACCTTGCCATCTTCCCATGGAATTAGAGCACAATGCGTATTGGGCAATTAAGGAGTTAAACTATGCCATGGATAAGGTTAGTGAAGCTCGCAAGCTTCACATAAATAAGTTAGAAGAGATACGTAATGATGTGTACGAGAATGTAAAATTTTCCAAAGAAAGGATGAAACTCGCTCACGATAACATTATTCGCCGCAAAGAGTTTCTTCCCGAACAAAAAGTGCTTATCTATAACTCTCGGCTTCATCTCTTTTCGAGCAAGTTGCGGTCAAGATGGTCTGGCCCATTCGTTGTGAAGAATGTTTTCCCTCACGGAGCTGTTGAATTAGATGATTTAAAAGGGGTAAATACGTTCAAGGTAAATGGACAATGCCAAAAGCCATATCTAGAGGCATGTGTGGAAGAAGTCGACACCGTTTGGTTGTCGGACCCCATTTACGGGGTAGAGTGAGCTGCTACAGTGAGGTCGGCGCACCCTCGATGTGTATGGGGTGAATTATTGTGTATAGTAGATGAGAGTCATGTGAGTAGTGAGAGTCCATAGGATTAGGGTACAATAAGGAGAGAGCATTTCCATGTTTTAGGAAATTGAGTCAAGTTGCGTTGACCATAGACATCGAGAGAATTTTGAGTCCAAACTGATAGGAAGGATGATGAGAATTGAAATTTTTTGAAGAATTTAGCTAATTTTCCATTCTTTTCTGAAAAACCCTAGTTTGGAGATAGCTTATTATTTTAATTCCAAGATTGAAGATTGTTCAGATTTTTGTGATTACAAGTAATTATAGTTAATGTTTTGAGTACTTTGGTAAGATTAGTAGCTAATTTCTTCTGTCCAATCTCCTTTCTACATCATTCTACAATTCTTCCTTAGTTTAATCATGATCTCCTACAATTCAAAAATATTTTCATTAGTTTCAGCATGTTAGGCTAGATTTTCTATGGTCGAGATACATGAACCCAACCTGATGTGATAGTTGCATGTGTATAAAAGTAATCCTCTAAATTTAATGGTTTGATTACGATCGTATTGCGTAGGAACCCGACAATTGTTGATCTTTGGATCTCGTTTCCCTCTAGGTTACCGGGATGCTTTAGAATACAATTCGAGTGTAACTATTGCAATACTGATTTACTCGTCCTCTGATTAAGTAAGGTGCGAGCTTGAACCTCATATACGTAATACTTGGGAGTACTAAATTATGGGTCTAATTAATCATTTAAATTTACGATTAGTTTTATACCATTAATACACTAGGGTTGGGGATTGTATTCCCGTCCTGTTTTCTTCATCATATAGTTCAAATCTCAGTTCAATCACTTTCAATTATTTAGGTAATTTAGAATAGTTGCATTTTTTTCATAATTTCATAATTATATCTAGTGTAGCTGTTCCACAAATCAAATCACTTTATCTTTTTCCTTTAAAGTCACAGTTTGGATTTCCTTATCTATCCAACGTCGTCACAACTTTGTTTTCCTATTTACCTGTGGATACGATCCCGACTTACTGGGTTTATTACTAACACGACAGGCTTGCACTTAAGCCTAGAGAGTACGTACTTCTGAGACACATTTTTAGTCGCGTTAGAATATGTACCATCCCATTGTAAAAGTGGAACTGGCCGACATTATATAAAAGTAAAATGCAACCAAAGGTGATAGTTTGCTCAGGAAAGAGTAAATCTTTCATGGGACGACAGGGTAGATTTCCCTCTCCAGTGCCGAAACTCGCTGCGTCAGACATCGCGCTCGTGCTCTCTTCAAATGATTTCGAATCCTCACTCGGTGTCCTAGACGTATGACTTAGATATTGACAGGACGTGTGACTGGAGGTGGATTGTTTGGGTGTAGGGAGTGGGACCCAGAATTGAGGAACGCGAGGAGTGTGTGGGCTTTCATAGTTATACTTAACAATTGGATTTTCATAGATTTGATTCGGAGTGTTTTGAGGAGTTTGAGTGTGTTCAGACTTTTTCATTAAAAGTCTTTTGAGAGGTGATATTTCTTTTTAAATTTTTTTTATTCTTTTCTTGGAATTTTGGCCAAAGTTCTAGATTGACTTGATCTAACCTAAGTCTACCTAGTGTGACACCCCGCCTAATTAAATATCGGGTAATCAGTCCTTTATAAAATTAAAATCAAGGTGAACGGTTGGTTCATTCTCAGCATCACTGTCGCAAAATAATTATTTCCAATTTAAATACCCTAAATAATTAAGCTAAGTGTCAAAATAATTTAAAGTCTTAATTTCATTTTTTTATTAAATACCAATATGAAAACCTTTTTCATACACAACAGTTTAAAATTCACACAAATACTAAGGATGGCCATTAGCACACTAGAATTAAACCATCTAGATAAACCAAACCAAGTTTGTGAACCATAAATGAAATCATCCTAACAATAGTTAACTCTTAGAGAGTACTGAATATGAAAATATAAATAACATAAATTTCTGACAAATCCAAACGGAATAGGAATTTCGGTGACACATGCCCTAACTAAACAGAACTAAAGTAAGAACAAAATCAGTGACGAGGTCGTCTAGAGCAAAGGCCTGCAACTCCCACATAAGATGCAACACGTCCAATCCAAATAACCTATGCATGATGCCCCTATGGTTGGGCACTTGTAATACATACATACATATATACAAGAGAGAGAAAGAAATGATAGAAAATGGGTTAGAGCCCGAGTGTAAAATAATTTTAAAAATAGTTTAGTAAGTATTTAAAATTCTTACTGGCTAATATAACCACCATGTTAGTGCGCGACACTCTCTTAAGAATTCTCACCTCTCATCTAGTTTGAACGCCTACTGTATTACTGATCACATAAGTCTATCTAACTTATTTTTCCTAAAAGTTCTATCCTGATAAGTACTAAGGCCATATTATTTAGTTTTAGAAAATCATTCTTTTCCATATTCTTACGTTACTTAGTACAGTTAAAAAATTCACGAACACTTGTTATAAATCTGAAGCATTTATTCATTACTTAACTACTCATACACATAATAGAAAGTTTCCATATACATTAGTATATATATATATATATATATATATATATATATATATATATATTAGTCACTCATATAATACATATAAACTAAAGGCACCCCACATAAATCTATGGTGCTGGCATATTCTGCTATCAAGTTCCCGTATCACTCAAACTAAGGGAAATACTAGTTCGGAATCACTCTCGAACTGTATTAACACAATACGCATACAAATGGAGGCGAAGCATAGTCCCAAATCCTAAGAGGTTAGCACATACCCTTACGTCTCTTTGAACATCTGACTATCATTTTCAGATAGCTTGTATCGAGAATACTATCTTCTAGGGTACGAGTCAATATCCCCCTCAAAGTTCCAATCGAGATAAGACTGTCCCAGCACGGAAATCTTTGTGATAACAAGTAGCCCGGGTATGATTTTACACAGATACATAATATATACACAGTCACACAGTCATACATATAGATATTCACATTTTCCAAATTAGGTGCGCCCGCAACCCATAATTATAATTATCCGTTCTTAGCACAAATTACTCAATTATCTCGCATAACAAATTTGCCTCTTTTATTCTCATTCATAAATTTATTTCTTACTTACTTCTCATCTCTTGAAGTATTATCTCTTACTAAGTATAATTTAGTAGGTACACCCTCATTTACCTTTTGGTCTAAATCTTTCACGAGTCTTAAATCTTTAGTAGGCGTACGCAGAATTTCCAATGTATGAATAACTCCCCGTTAACCCAGAATTTCATCCCATATTAAATTTCACTCAACGGAGTCTACTTATACCCTACTGGTCCTCTTTATGTCGCATTATACTATTTAAAAGGTATTCAAGGGTTCGCACGTATTTTATCCAAATTAAACAAAAAGGGGGAAAACATGCGGTTTTCCAGGAGGGATCGATCGATCGTGGAATGGGGTCGATCGATGCTCTTGGTCGATCAATTGATCAAGCAGTTCTTGCACAGCTTTCTACAAATTTCAACCTACGGGTTCAATAATTCTAATTCCTCCAAACGTCTATAATTTCATCCCAAACTCCCATCAAATTAATCCAAATGTATAAGCAATATATATAAACAAGTTCTAACGTAACAAAATCAATAAATCCTCAACGAATCAATCAAAAAGGGGGTTAATCCCATATTTCTTTATAAAACCAAATCTTGCATGAATAATCACAAACCTTTATTTTAATCCAGATTTTCTTCCCAAATATCATAATAAATTTGGGGTTAATCCTCTACTTATGATCAAGATTTCGTACTATATGGATTCTCCCTACAACACATATAATTTCTCTTCCACAACATATAAATCTTCAATTAAAACATATGATTTTCATTCCTAGACTAACATGGAAGGAATATCAACTAGAAATCAGAAAGATAGATACTTGCCTAGGATTCAAGGGTCTGATTTGTTGACGAAAAAGATATGGTTGCATTCCTTATCGTGCGATCTACATTTTGGTGGTGGTGGCGGTGCAATCGAGTGAGTTCTAGGCTTTGGATTGCTTGGAAAACTCTCCACCTTCTTCTCTAATGGACGTTCTTAGGTTCTATGTTTGTTAACCCTAAAAGACAACTCCTAATGGATGATATAGCCTAAGAAAATTCGTGGGTTTAATTACTCAAAAATACAAAATGCCTATAATACCCTCCCGGGATGTCAATTAGGCCTAAAAACATCCCGAGACCCAAACTAAACCCCCGGGTACACTTTTCTGTCTATCTCAACCCTTTCGAACACTTTGGCGCACTCAAAACAACCATACGGGCGACTTATAATTTATTCACTTTTATAATAGTAATTTAGTTCCGATATGACACAGGCGCGTCCCGACTTAATTTCATAATTTCCATTTTATTCACTCGTGATAATATTAATAAAACCAATCTCATATATTACTTTACTCATCCAGTAATATTCAACAATTTCTCAATAATTACTAACTCTCTTCATGCTAGTAAATATTTAAAATAAAACTATGGATTAAAATTAAATTCATATCTCAATTAAATTTAATAAATCCCCAATTTTAAAAGCCATAAAAATACGGGGTATTACACCTAGTTCTGCATCAACGGCGCAAAAAATTTGACGCAACCACAAATGTGTCTAATGTGCATGCTATGTAGGCTCAAGTGCAAGCATGTTGCTCAAGTAATAGTCCGATAAGCCGGGTATCGATCCTAAGGGAAAAAGGGTGAACGAAGTCGCAACGACATTGGAAAGCCGAGGGTAACCTAGTTTTGACTCTAAAAAGAATGAAAGGTGATTTGAAAGACGAAAAAACTACAACTAGATGCAAATTTCAGAATAATTAACTAATGAAACTAAGAACGAACAAAATGCAACTACGCTAATTAAACGAAAAGCTGATGACAAATGGTTTTACGAATTAACTATGAAATTAGAACAATAGGTCGGGTTACAATCCCCCACACCCAAGAAATTCACTTCGTAGGATACTCGACTCGAAATTAGAATTTTAAACGAACCCGGTCTTTAGTACTCCGAAGCATTACATATATGAGGGATCGTAGCCCGCACATTATGTAATCTAAGGACGACTAAAGCGGTGTCGCATTAACCAATACGCGCATCGCATTCTTAAGCATTCCGGTTACCAAGAGAAAACGAGATTAAAAGTCCTACGACGGTTGCACCAGCTGTGCAACACGGTTCAACTAAGATTTTAATTCAAAAATCTATTTCTTATCGTGAATTACATCGGGTGCGATTCATGCACCCCAACCCTTAGAAAATTAGCTGGACATGATTAAATTAAAATAAAACATGGATTGAAAAGAAGAAAACATCATTACTAATAGAAACTTAGAATTAAAGAGATGCAGGATTAATAATTAAGAAACTAAGGCAATTATGAATGAAGGAATGGAAAGAAATTACTTGAATTAAAGAATCAAACTTGAAATTTTTACCGCTAAATTCTTATTGAAATTTAGGGTTTTTAAACCACGTGAAAGAGCTTTTTTCTCTCTAAAAACTAAAATTATACTAAAAAAAACTTTTTAAAATTCGAACCCCTTTGGCTAACAATAACTAGAAGTTAAATAAATCACGAAAAACTTGGAGTTGTAGCTGAATCGAACTCTAAAATCGAAACAAGAAAATCAAGTTTATCCTCGGTAGACCGGTCCGGGTCTTCAGTGGTGGATCGATTCTCAATCAAATTCGGATCGATCCTTTTTCCAGGGAAATAGGATCGGTTCGCCATGTGATTTTGGCCAGTCAGTTTTAAGGGATCGGATCGGTCCTTTTCTTTGGGAAATATGATCGGTCCACATTCCATTTTTAGGTACTCCTCAATTTCTCTTCAATTTGTCTTTAATGTCTCTCATGTTCAGAACATCGTAACTTCTGCCCCGGAATCGAATTTCGACGTCGTTTCTTCTTACGCACTCGTAGACTCGAGATCTTCAACTTTCATTTGGTCTCTCGTCCGGATTCCTTATAGAAATTATGCTTTTTCCCTCTTGACTTTTCTTCCTAAATTCTTTCTTTTGCTTTGGCTTTTTTCTTTCTTCACTTAGCAATAAATACCTGTAAATATCATGAAAAAGGTACAAAACTCGAGATAATAGGTAGAAAGATTAGTATCATATAAATGAGATAAATCAAGATGAATTACATTAACCGAGGAGATAAAAATCCCTAAATTAAGGGGGTAAATTCTAAAGAATTAACACCTAATCAAGTATCGTTCGAACGAAACTCTATGTCATTCGAACGACATGAGTTCTCGTTTGAGTGACATCTCTTGTCGTTTGAATAACGTCGTCAGATAGAGCTTTAATTCAACCATTTTAAAAATAGAGTTTTGATTAAAACCAACTCTTATCCAATTCACAGTCGTCCTTATCTGACATAAACCGAGTGTAAACATTTAAACCTCTTTTAAAAACAATTTAAAAACATTTTCTTTTGAAATTAACATCCTTAATTTTATGAAATGAAATTTCTCGTTTCATTAACATTATGCATTCATACCTGTGTGATCTCGGAATGCAAATAAACCTTGAAGATGAGAAATTGCACCAATTAAACTTCGACATGATTAATTCCTTGTAGCTTTGCCACAACGTTTTTAATTAAATCTTTAACAAGTCGTAGTCTCGTAGTGATCGGACAATAAAAATCTACGCATGACTCAAAAGTGTTTTATTCCGAGAATAAGTCAAACTACATGAAGAATCAATTAGAAATTTGGTCCTTACAAATCTCCTCCTTTAACTATTCCGGGACAAAACCAACAGTGAAATGCCTAAGCCAGACCATCAAGCCGTACGACGCTTAAATCCCATGCCATAAACCCAAAATGAAAAATACGTCATCAGTACAGGATGAGACTTTTTAACAATGGACCGTCAAGCATGAAACTATCTCTGAATGTCTGAATGTGATGTAGACTTGAAATCTCGAATATCTTTAAGCATATCTACACACATGAAATAGACACATACCAAATGAAGTATGGGGGAACAAATGATATAAAACAATATGAAAAATATCAAAATGAATTATTTGTTATGTGAGTAAACAAGATACCAATATGTGTAAATGAATAAATAAATAAGTATATCACACAAACTCACAAAACTCCCACTACATTACAAACATCTCCCCCCCCCCCCCTTTTTTGTCTGGAATAACCAATCCGGTGAAAAGATAAACAAATCTAGCATGTGAATAAATACCAATATAATACTAATTTGTAAAAATAACAGAGATACACCAATTTGGATAAACTCGTAATAGGCTAGATAAACATGAAACAACCAGCTAATAATGATCAAACAATGGCAAATCAGTAGCTGGAAAACAGTGAATCACACTGAAGAATATCAAACTAAGAAGGTGTGATAAACAAATCAAATACAGTCAAAATATGTCAATGATCAAAGTAAACTGCATAAACAAAAATCCAGTACTAAAATATTAATCAATATGCAACAGGGTATTGAAACAGAAATTAACCAGAAAAAGTGAAACTAGTCAATCAGCTATCGTTCGAACGAGCCAGTGATGTCGTTAGAACGAACTAAGACATCACTCAAACGAAACAGTATGTCGTTTGGACGACATACTCAAAATTTCACAGAATCCCCAGAATATCAAACAGTGTTTCCCGGTGGAAAAATATCAGAAAAATTCAAACTGGAAGGGGCTCAAAACTGCGAAACAAAACAAAAACATAAGCTAAACTAAGCAAACCAAACTAAAAAAAAAACAAATATGAGTAACATGCCACCATAGTATCTATGTTCCTAAACATGAACATGGAAAGTATTTGCGTGGACTAAAATAAATTAATCACAATTCCAACACATCAAAACGATCAAGAAGCTCTAATCAATAGTAATCAATCATCAAACTTTATTATATCCATATGTGACAATTAAAGTGTGAGTTTAATGAAATAAACAAACATCAAACACATGAATCTGAATTTTTGACGATTCTACAAACAATAGCGTCATGACACGAATTTTCAACTTTAGGATTTTTTGCGCAAAACCGTTTTTAATCCATCCAAACTCCCTCAAATATATATCATATTTTTTTCTTCTGAATGAAATAAACTAATTTGGCCCATTTTTGGCATATGATTCTTTTTATTGCCTTATGATTTTTTCGGGCTCTTTTAAATGACGGCTTTTATGACGAGTTAATTTTACACTCTCACAGTCCTTTCCCGTACACTCGTCATATTTTCAAAAACATGCTCACGGGTAAACGGTTATTACATGCACACATCCTCCTTAAGTCTACTTACGCATAGATGAAAAAATTGAGATAAGAAGGTCTCACCAAACTCAAATATGTAAGAGTAGTCAAACATCCATATAAACTCATACGTGTGTGCAAAGATGGAAAATATACAAAGTCGAATCAAAAGGCATATCAACTTCAAACAACCCCATAACAACAATAGTTAAGATCATTCTAAGCATCGATAATAATGACCAAATTTCCTAGCCACATGGATAATGGAAGTAGGGGGGTCCAAACACACTAATATGCCACATCAAAAATGTTAATTCAAGATTAAAAGAAAAATCAAAAATCTTTTTGGCCTTTCCAAAATATTTTGACTCAAATAAAAGAAAAATCTTTTTGTGTTTTTCTCAAAAATTTCCAAAAACCAAAAATCTTTTTGTATTTTATTAAAAAAATTATCAAAAACAAAAATCTTTTTGTATTTTTCAATTAAGATGCAACAAATGAAAAATATAACACAAAATGATAAACCTGGTAACACACTCAACCTTTATTTTTAGCATGAGAAGAATCCAGTGCAACCAAATGAGAACCATGAAGTTTATTCCTAAAGCTACCGAATCCGACTTCCTAACCCAAGTAGGTGTGTAATGACGCATGGGGGTGGGGGGAATCGGGGAAAATTTATTCCTAAACTTCCTAAAGTTTCGAGGAGCATTCCTAAGGCCATAGTAAAACTTTCCATGGTGACCTTTCCTACCACAAAACGTGTAAGTTTAACGATGGTTTGGAAAATGACCTACATGTGGATCTTTTCTAACGTTCCTATGTGGATCTCTCACACGTGTGGGGGGAATGGGAACAACACAATCATTAAAGCCAATATCACCCCTATCTTTATTAATTTGGACGGTGCCCAACATCCTATCCAACTTCTCACTTCTAGCCTCCAAATCAAACTTAACTCTTGACGAGTCTCTCAAACTCCCCTCTAACTCCTTAATCCTAGACTCGAGTAGACGCCTAGACTCCTCAAACTCTAGCACCTCATTTTTTAAAGCCTCCATCAAACCTCTATGAGTGTCTCTGTCTTTCTCGACGTACTCTAGATTTTCCCTAAGCTTCTTATCCCATTCCCTAAGATCCTCAATCAACGCGTCATTATTTTCTACGGCATGCTCTTTCAACTTAGCTTGAAATTTTGAGTTAGCATTTTTCACCTTCACCGTCTCCTCAAACAACTCTCAAAATGCAACTTGTAACTATCTTACGTCGATCTCCTCATCCTCTCTATCATCACCCTCGCTCTCTCGAGAAGCACTCTCAACAGCCTCGGAAGTGTCATGCACATAAGTATCCTCGTGGGAAGATATATCATCGTAGCTCACAAGACATGCCATAAATGCAACAAAGTTACACTCAATGGGGGAAATCCTCTCCCCTTCTCATTCACTATCAATTAAGGTGGAGTTGAATGCTATCGGCTTCTTTCCCTCTTTCTTAAGTCTAGTGGGACACTTAGCTACTTTGTAACCATACCCTTCACACCCGAAACACCTATTAGATTTATCTCTTTTAGGTTTCTCACTATATCCTTAAGTGTGGAGTCTCCCTTGTTCTCGAATTTCTCAAACTTTTTGGCATCTTTCGATTGCTTATGAATTTGAAGAAACTTCTTCAACTTTCTTGGCAACAAGACGACATCCTCAAAGTTGGAATTAGAGTTTTCATTTGAAACTTTAGTTTTCTCCTTCAAGGATTTTAAAGCAATGCCCTTTTCTTTCTTTGGCACTTTTTTGGAGGTAAACATATCGAATTCATAGGTTTATAGGTCACCTAATATCTCTTCCAGTTTTGACGAGTTAAGTATACCAAGGGAATTCATAACGATCACTTTAACATCAAACCTACTCGGCAACGATCTCAAAGTTTTCTTAATCACTCGTTTATTGGGAATCTTCTCATCTAGGTTAAATGTTGTGTTAAGAATAGTGGACAACCTTGTGCAAAACTCATCAAACGTCTCACTTTTTAACATCTTAATCATCTCAAACTGTGAAGTGAGATTTTGTAACTTAGAATCCCTAACCATGCTCGTTCCCTCGGGAGTGAGTGTAAGTGTATCCCAAGCTTATATCGAAGTTTCACAAGTCATGATACGATTATACTCTTCAGGTGTGACAAGTGAGGAAATAACATGCTGACCTTTCGAGTTATACTATGCAAGTCTATGTTTAGTCTCAGTCTAGGACTCAATGAGTTTCAAACTAGTGACCTCACCCTCTCATGTGATAGGTGGTGTTCAACCTTTTTTAATAGATAACCAGGCACACACATCAATGGATTTTAAAGCATTTTTCATTCGCATTTTACAATAATCATAATTAGTACCATAAAAAATGGGAGTGCGAAAACTATCATAATTTTCAAAATTCATCCTTACAAGCAACAGGAATCAAACACAATAAAAATGTATTTCTAGCTCTGATACCAATTTGTAGGTCCCCAAAATATAACTATTGCTTGAGAGGAATTAAGTTAAGGATGAATGCAAACCAACTTTCTCTTTTTTAAAAACTCTTTTTTAATTTTATCAAACCAAGTTGTGAACAAATTATCTTAACCAAATTTTATCTTGTTTAACACTAAGCATGCAGCTAGTGATTAAAGAAAGTAAAATAATGTAAAGAAATACTCACAACGCCGATGTACGACGAAAAACCCAATCGGAAAAAACTTTGGACGGCCCAGGCTAGACAAATACTATGACAACGGAATTGTAAAGTCAGACAGTAGTCTTATACAACGACTCGATCCACCCATGAGACTTGATGATCCTCTGATCTTCTACCAATCGTCACAGTGCCCACGCAGAAAGTAACTTTCTTCTACGATTCTCGTCCATAACACGCACCTCCATGAGTGTCTCGGTGTCCACCGATATTGTCTATATCATCTACAATGTTGAACACAATGTCCGTCGCTTCTCCACCGTAAAACCCAACAATGTTCAAATGTTGAACAATCCCAACTTGGTGAAGTGAAGATCATGTAAACATAACGTAATGAAAATCTCCGATCTTTGTAAACTCTAAGGATGTGTTTAATCGTTTAAAACCTTGGAAAATATGTGCGAATAGGTTTCTGGATTGTAAACTATTTTTTCCATAATGCACACCCTTTGAGGAAATAGAACACCTTTATTTATAATAAATTAAGGCAGTGTCAGAGTCTCGTTCAAACGAAACTCTATGTCGTCCGAACGACATGAGTTCTCATTCGGGTGACATCTCTTGTCATTGGAAAGATGTCGTCAGATAGATTTTTAATTCAACCATTTTGAAAATAAAGTTTTGATTAAAACCAACTCTTATCCAATTATCATCCGTCATTATCTGACATAAACGAAGTGTAAACATTTAAACCTCTTTTAAAAAAAATTTAAAAACATTTTCTTTTAAAATTAACATCTTTGATTTTGTAAAATGAACTCTCGAATTTCATTAACATTATGCATTCATACCTGTGTGATCTCGGAATGCAAATAAACCTTGAAGAGGAAAAATTTCACAAATTAAACTTCGGCATGATTAATTCCTTGTAGCTTTGCCACAACCTCTTCAATTAATCTTTGACGAGTCATAGTCTCATAGTGATCGGACAATAAAAATCTACCTATGACTCAAACGTGTTTTGTTTCGAGAATAAGTCAAAACTACGTTAAGACTCAATTGGAAATTTGGTCATTACACGTTCATTTTCATACTACATTTGTATAAGTTCCGACTGAGCATTCGACTCACATCCCTACTTTGTTACGATAGGTTGCATGTCATTTCGTATTTTGAGAGCACTGTACAGGTAAGTAGTTACTTTCTTTATGATTTGTAGCTCTGTTTACTTGACCTTGGGGGCACTCCCATTGGGTCACATCATGTAGTAATTATAAACTTGAATCTCATGCTATTAAGTGTAATGTTAAATAATATTAAAATTGGATTACAAATATTATATAGGGTGTTTCATTGAACTTCACAATTAACCTGCAAAGTGGATCAGGTTAGTCCTTTAATAACCTTTAAATTCGGGTCGGGGCATTACAACTTGGTATCAGAGCTTTAGGTTTAATGTTCCTTTCGGGTGTGACGTGGTGAGGTTTGTAGTGGATCTTTCGGTGTCATTGTTAGTTAGATCCGGTCACATTTTCCTGGTGATGATTTTGATTTGTACCTTGATTGTAAAGTCAAGGTCTTGAGCATGTTGTGCACTGTTCTTCCAACTGGTGATCGGCTAAGTTAGTAGCCATTCTTATTCCGCTACATTTGTTCTAGTAGTGTTAGCTAACAACTATAGAATTTTGGTGTGGGTCGTTAGGTGGTGATCACTACACCAAAACTGGCGATTGGTCACGGCCAAAATCCCTGACCAAAATTGTGGGTCGCAGACTTGGGCCGTGACCATTTCGGGCGTGACCATTTTCATGGGTCGCGTACCAAGTCCGTGACCAAAAAATGGTCACGGCCGAGAGAGGGTCACGTCAGATGGTCGCGGACTTGGGCCGTGACCCATACCGTGACCCACTGGGAATTTTGGCGCGACCAAGCTTGGAGGGAATTTTGGCGCGAGTTTGGCGCCAAAATTGTCACGACCCAAGTCCGTGACCACTGTGGTCACGGACTTGGTACGTGACCACTTCTAGAGCCTCGATAATTTAGTGTGATAATAAATATTGTCACGCCAAATATTGAGTGGGTCACGGCCAAAGTCCGCGACCAGCTGGTCGCGGACTTGGGCCGTGACCCACTGGGCGTGACCATTCGCAGGATTTGGTGTAGTGTGACACCCTACGCTTGTGTATGTGTCATGTGTAAGTTTAATGATTAGTAGGTCTTAATAATTTTAGTTGCATCTTAGCTGGTATGCTTATAGTTTCATTTACAGGATTAGGTTACTAAGTAGTATGACTTGTGAATAAATAATTCTATGGAAATCAGAATGCCTAAGTAACTTGGTTACGTTTTGGGTTTAGATAAACTTGATGATTTCAAGTGATTTAAGAACAAATCTACATAGCCCTTGGGACTTAGTGTTAGAAATGGTGGTGTTGAATTATGATTTTAGAAAAATGAGGTAGTATTGGGGAATAGGATCTCTTGTGTCATCAAAGGTATTGGCCTAAAATTTTTATAGGTAGTAACCGATGCCCCGTATCCTACAAAAAATTTTATAGTGGTGATAACTTGATATCTAACAAATGAGTGGGATGGCTATGTAGTGAGGAGCGTTAGTTATCGTGGTTGAATAATCACTGAGGTTAAATGATAGGCTATGATGAGTTTGATCTTGGGTTAGCATTATGGATGAGCATGTGAACTCATGATTGCTCCTTGGATATATGTACTAAGGTTTATCTAATGAAGTGTCAGTGCAAGTAATAGGCTTTCCCTAATAATGCTGAAATTAAGGTTATACCACGTAGTACGGTCCTGTCGACGTCTCTCGTTAATATAATGGGATCCCTTATGACTTTAGGAATATAGATATATGATTGGTATGACACATAGTGATAGGGATTAGTGTTTGGCCTTTGAGACAATAATTTAGCGGCCATGCTCGAGTGTTATACTTGAAAGGATTTTTGTCATGATAACTCTTAGGCTAGGATATGTTTATTCAATTGGAGTCGATTGACGTGGTGACTCTTCCATGAAGCATTGGGAAAAGTTATCGTATTGAGGAATGCATAGGCTATCGGTGATTGTAATATAATTTTGTCATGTCATTTATGGCAGTACCTTAGAGTTAGTGCCATGGTTTTGTTTATAAGCTTGCATTATGGTATGACTTGGGTAGCATATCGAGAATAGGTTGATACGTGCTAGGTTTTACACTTGGGAGACTTAGCACAAGATGGTTTTCATCATGGTTTTAGAAATAACACTCCGAATTGACTGTTACGCTTAATTATAGTACCTGCATGTGCTACCCGTATGGCTTAGTATGACTCTAGTGAGGAAAATCATTGGGTATTAGGCATGAGTAATGATTGAAAAATAGAGCTATGATTTGGGATTACCTAAGACGTTATCAAGAATTGTAGATATGATCCCTAAGGAAGAATTTATTTAATTATTGTATTTCACTAAACGAGAAGGACCTCAAGGTCTGAAAGTTAGCACTCACATGTTAAAATTGTGGAGACTTGAGTACGTTACGTCTGTAACTAACGTTAAGCAATGAGAAATGTAACTTCACTTTGGTATGAAGGATAACAAGTAACCTCAGTCTTAAGGAGGGAAGCCTAGTGTTTTAGTTTCCCAAGTCATTATCTTTAAAAATGGATAGTCGTGATTAGTGATTCAAGCTAGGGCACGTGGCTAGGCTATACGTATGGGCCAATGAAAATTTTAGACTTTAAGTGTACGTTGTGGTTCATACGTCGTGTAGCATGGTTCGTTCCACGAATTCAATTTTTCATCCCGGTGCAATCGCCTGATCCATTGCATCTTATTGTGCCTTCTTTGATCCCGGTAATGGGATGTTGTTGTTTCAATTATAGGTATGTATTCAGGTGAAGCGTTGCATAAGCTCAGTAGTGATGCAAGATAGGCCGGGTTGAGGCTGATGCGTCATAGTAAATGAGTACGCTCTTATTCGAAAGCACCTTTATTTTAAATGAGTTAGCATGTATGTGGGTTCTTGCAGTTTGTTGCATGTAGTTGCATATGTACATGATAACTTTAGGTTGATACACTCGCTAATTAACTGGTATGGCTAGTTACGACGTATATTGTGGATTTGAAGTCACGATTCTAATATATGAATATTATGGAACATTAAATGCTAGTGTTTCACTCTGTATGGAATTTAAAGATTGATAATGTAGCCTCTCATGTGTATTTGAGCTGTCATACCTCAGATGACTCTAGCTTAACGCTTAGTTTAGTAGGAAGTATCAGTCGAATGGACTATTGGGATTAAATGGTTGTCTAGAAATCATTGATGTGAATAGTTATTGATGTTGTGGATGTATCTTCCTAGACTAGGAAGGATCCAAATTGCTTGACAAAACGTAGGCTTGTAATTCCTGATGTTCTGAATAATTCGAGATAAAGAGTTATTTGGGGTGTTAGTATGATATTTACCGAGTTACTTTGAGGTTTTGGATGGACATGTTAGGTATGCTTCGGAGTTAAAAATTATACCTTAGGTTCCAATGTGGTTGTATCAAATTAATGGTATGAAATCTTTGGTTAGACTATAGTGTTAAAGACATCTAGGATTGGAATTAAATTGTTGGATGCATGATTTGTGAGCATAATGATCATAAATTTTGAGGATAAAATTTCCTAAGGAGGGAAGAATATAATACCCCTCCCTAGAAAATAGGTATTTAACGTCACTTGGAGTGTGTTGACCAAAGAAAAATTCGAGGAATAAATAATCCAAATAACCCGTAAGGTAATACATAAGGTGGCGTATTAAGTAAATAGTTTTAAGGAGAAAAATACCACGATGCATGTGTCGCATGAATTCATATTTAATCTCTAATAGTATTGGCTAGGATGTCCACTAAGTTTGAGGGAAAATATCAAGGAACAGATGTGATACGAACAAGGCTAATACGACGCGACATTTAAATGGTACGAAAAGAAAAGTATCGCAATATGAATTAAATGAGAGAGTTTTACGTTGAACGGTTCGCACGAGTTTTATTTTGAGTTTACATAATTATTTTAAGCACTTTGGTTGAGTTTCGTACGATTTGGATAAGCAACGAACGCTGCGTAAGCAGTGTACTAATTGTCTTACAATGCGCGACACAACTAAAGTCCAGTCTTGCGCAAATTGTTTAGGACGTCTCGGAAGGTCAAAAAAATATAGGGAATATTATTATGAAAAGAAAAATCGGGAAAAAAAATACTTTTGTACGGAGGTCCTGATTCTTGTGCGCCTTGTACAGGACAATCCAAGAAGCCAAACGACAATTGTAAATATGATTTTTTAGCCAAAAAATGCAAGAAATATGAATATCAAGTTAAAAATTGAAAAAAATATATTTTTAGAGAGGGAAAGTGATGCAAATCAGATTTTGCTGGTAGTTTTGGGCATTTTTTAAATGGATTTCGGGTTCAAATGTTAGTGCATTGTGTTGTCACTTTTCTACATTGGTTTGCAGATATTGGTAAGTATTTTACACATATTTGAACATACCAACACTTGCTATTTGGTTCATAAGGTGTAGACTTCTCAAAATAGCTTATAAGAGAGAGAGAGAGGTGGGTGCACATGCTTTATCAATCAATTCCCATAAGATTTATCATCACTCTTTCTTCCCTTGAACTCCCTTAAACCATTAGACATCCCCAAAATTCGTAGCTACCCTTGAGCCACTCCAAAACCACCATGAAACAACCATTTAATGGCATAGAAACACCTTATTTCACCATTATAACCATAGGAAGGATGTTGGGTTGTTAGAGATATTATTCTTGGAGGTTTGTTGAGGCTTATAGAAGATTGAAGATGAATTTTTGGAGGAGAAGAAGGTAAGCTTGGAGTTATCTTCCATGGAGGGCTTTCTTGTAACCCCTTGAGGCCACCTTTGGAGGTGGGGGTTACTCCTCCTACACTAATATTTTCACCACCATTTGAAAATATTTTAAGGTGAGAATACTAACTTGCTTTAAGTTTGAAGTTGAGTAAAATTTTAGATACTTTAATTGCATGTATTAGACTTAATATGTGTGATGTTAGTTAGTTTGCATCTATGGGGTTAACTAGTTGAAATGTATGATTTTATTTGCAAATGGATTTCAAAGAAATATTTCAAGTGGGTTTTTGAAATTGATAAAAATTCAGATTATTTTTCTACACATTTTGGGTGTAATAATGTGTAACAAAATGGGTATAATGCATTTATGGATTTATTATTTGAACCCTTAATGTTTTGAGTAAAAAGAGGCATTTAAAAGAAGGTTTTAAATTAGTTCTAAATGTGTTAAGTTTTCAGAACACTATTCATAGACATTTTATGAAAGAAAATGGGTTTAAAGTGTGTTTTAAATAAAGAGAATGTGATTTCTATGATAAGTGATGTTTCAACTTGTTCATGGCATCTGGTAACTTGAATATGCATTTTCTTATATTAAATAAAGTGTTTTATATGTGAAGGAATGCTTTCATTTTAAATGGATATTTTAAAGTGTGTGAACTCATCATAAGTAAATAAAGTAGGGTTAATGAGTAAACATGTGAAACTAAAGTCTTCATGTAAATAATGAAAGTAAAGAAGAGTAAGTGTGAAATAAATTACTAAGTATGGGTCCTTATGTAAAAAGTCATAATTAAAGTGTGTGACATTATGCTTGAAATGTAGAGTGTCAAATGTGTAAATGTAGACTAAAATGAGTTTTTAGTGTTAAAACTCAAAATTAAAGTGTGTAACACTAAGTTTGAAAGTGTAAATATGTCAAATGTTTGAATATTGACGAAATGGGTTTTAAGTTGTGAAAAGACATAATTAAATTGCGTAGGCTTAAATATGAGAAACAAGACTTTAATATGTAAAAAAAACGTGATTTTATATTAAAAGGGGTTAAAATGCAAAATGTGTAATTTTGGCAAAGTTAGAAGTTGAACAAGTATTGTAATGACTAAAATGCCTGGATGTTGAGCTTAGAACTTGAAAGGAGTATTTTTTGTGAATAACACTTAAAAAAGGTTAAGGTTGCAAGTTTTGGTAAAGAAAAATGGTAAATTGGTAATTTATTTAAAGTGTGATATTTTTTTATGAAATAAAATACTAAAGAGTATTCTGACACAAATATGGAAAGAATAATTTAAGTCCTTAAAGCAGAAATGATTTTCGAGATAAAAATCAATGCGTGCGTGAGAAAAAGGACTTTAATGGAATATAATGATTTTTCCTAAATGAATAATGGACGATTAAGTCCAAGGCTTTAGCATCGACTCGAAAAAGGAAAATTAATGTGAACATTATGAAAATGTTGAACACATTGGCAATATAATTAGATTGGATGATGCCGAAATAAATAATTAAATAGGGTTATGCTGTCCCTAGTGGTGAAAGACCCCAAACCAACTGCAATAGTATATGGCGGCGGAGAACGGTGGTGTGAGTCCAAGAAGTCCGTGAGTGTTTGTTGGAGGAATCCCTAAAGATAATGCTAAGTAATAAATTGAATATTCATGAAAGAGGCATTAATGGGTGGTATTAATCCATTAATTTATTTATACAAGAATAATACATTAAATATTTAAGGTTCACGTGGTAACATGGGATGGTTAAATAAGATAACTTAATGATACTTAAGCTACCTAATGAGGCTCAAACCATAATAAATACAAGCGTGTGTTATATGAGGCCTTTAATAGAAAAAAAGTAGTTTTATAACACAATATGTGTGTGTGTGTTGATGAAAGTCTTATGATATGGTTAAATAACTCGGGCGTGAGTTAATTAAATGTAGGGAAATAAATGGTCTTAATGAAAATGAAATGTTTCCCAAAAAAAGGATATTTGTTGATTATGCGTGAGTTAATGGGAATAAATGCTAATTTTCGAAGCATGACAATACAAAATGACTATTTTGTAAGGCTAGGAAGGCCAAATGGAACCAAATAGCATTTTCTAATAAAAATGATTAAATACATTGGCATATGTATTTTTAAAGGTATATATATATATATATATATATATATGTGTGTGTGTGTGTGTGTGTGTATTTTCACATGCATGTAGTGTATCGTGTGAGTATTCCTTTCTGCCATTTGTTTCTATTCTGCACTTGTATATGTTCCCACTGAGCATTCGGCTCACATCCCTCCTTTGTTACGACAGGTTGCATGTCATTTCGTATTTTGAGAGCGCTGTACAGGTAAGTAGTTGCTTGCTTTACGATTGGTAGCTCTATTTACTTGACCATGGGGGCACTCCCCTTGGGTCACATCACGTAGTAATTTTAAATTTGACTCTCATGCTAATAAGTGTAACGTTAAATATTATTAAAATTGGATTAGAAATATTATATATGGTGTTTCATTGAACTTCATAATTAACGTGCGAACCGGATCAGGTTAGTCCTTTAATAACCTTTAAATCCGGTTCGGGGCATTACAGTATATCTAAAATTAATGTAAGTATGAGAAACTTAAAGAGACGATGAAATACTAATATTCGGTTAAAATAAATTATTGGCTTAACGATCGCGTATAAGCGGTATGGGGGAGCTCAACCTAGTTTGGTTAGTTTGATACTCAGGCTGAGTAACATAGATAGGTGGGTAAAATAGGAGATGTTATTAGATGTGCACTATAGATGAGAGGTGAGGAACTCAAGAGTGTATGCTGGACTAATGTGTGTATCCAATAACTTTTTTTATAACTACAATTTAAATACTTGCTAAATATATTTTTTCAAAGGTTTTGAGCTATGACCCGTGTCAAATCTATTTGCTAATATAATTTAGGTGTCCAGCCACAAGGATGCCAAGTTTGATGACTCATTCAAGGGATGCGTAGCTGCAATATTTATGGAGGGTTGCTGGATTTGTTTAGACATATTTCATTTATTCATTCCTAAATTAGGATTTATGATTCATTCTTTCATTTGGGTATGTTTCCCCTTTAGTTGATACATTCTTTTCGATTTTATATATCAAACTATGCATTAGGATTCAGTTTTATTTTTGTAGACTTACGATTTGGATAATAGTTTTTGTATCGATGGTTTATTCATTATGTATCTTTTATCTATTTATCTCATGATGATTTAAATTTCAATTAACCGTGTGGATGGTTGAGTTATATTAATTAAATTTTCCCATGTTATTACGTTAATGAAAGATAAAATTTGGCATCATCTTAATTTACACATATGTGGGTCGTACTTTAAAAAAATGTTTCGACATTGATTCTAAGAATGAACCAAATGCATTTCCTATTTAATTTGATTAAGGATTGATCAACCGTGATTAAAATAGGCGGGGAATTACAAATAGCTCAAGAAGATAATTATTATCAATATACAAAAGTGTATTTAGAATCATTTGAAATATAATGATAAGTGCAGCAAAACACATGCATACCATTCATAGATGCATGTGTAGAAACAGTTGTTGAATATTTTATATACTCCTTTTGTATTTTTGGGGAGGAAAATATGATATATATTAACATAAATGAAAATTAAAACAACAATAAAATTAACATGCAAAACATACCAACCATACAAAGCAATTTTTGAAGACAGGTTCATCCCCTCTTCAGTGTCTAATGTTTGATGAACATTTTTCTCCCAAGATTGAAGGATATTTTTGTCATCATAGAAGCGACACTTCAATATATAAAGCTTCAACGAATCCAAATTCGTTGTTGCACTCTATTTATGGATTGACACAAGATGGGATGAAAAATGATAGACATTTGACACTAAAAAAAGATTATTGACAATGAAGGAGAGGTGTCTAATTTATAGAAAGGTATATACCCTTTTAGAATAAACACGCCATTTCATGAATAGTTTTGCCTTTGATGAATGGTCACAAAATTTCATGAATGTACAAAACTTTTCAATAACGATTATGTCTATTAAAAATAATTTTTAATATAATTTTCACTCAAATAAAATTATTATAATAAAATAATTTCCAGCAATTGCCTATATGAGTAAAAATTATTGAGAAAATAGAACTAACTGATAGACAGACAGACAGTTGAGAAAGTAAGGGGAGAGAAATAACTACATATTGATAAGTAGATTTTTTCTTTGAAATTACCCTATTTTGAATCTATCAGATTTACTTGTCTAAGCAGTGGATGTGATGCCTTGAACTGTCAGTTATTTGTGTAAACCAAGATAATAGAAACCATATAACTATTTCCTGACATATTTTGATCCCCACGTTTGGGTTTGTTTTGGTCCTAAAGACCTCTTGGTTATACGAGTGCGTTAGAGAATTTAGCATTTACAATTCTCATAGAAGCACCTTCTCACACTCACATATGTAATATTTATGAAGAGTATCCTGCAAATAGCTCGCTAGGACTATCTAACTATCTAAGATATAGAGATCAGCAAAAGCATAGTTTACCATGATTATCGCAGAATATGTGCATTGTCTAATCATAGGAATGTGAAGAGGGAGGTATGTCCTTAGTGCAAATTTATACGAGCATAGCTTTGTTGTCCATTTGAACCTAGATCTTGGGATCTTTAGTCAACTAGGTTGGGTTGCCACCACGAAAACTATGCTTAAATAAAAGTTTTTGACCATTCCCCTTAATGAACTTTCCTTACTCTCTGGTCAACTGGATACACATTTTTTTCATTAGGCCTACTGTTATCACTCTAACTGATAATAATTTATATATATTATTATGTCTACGACACATTAAGTTGTGTCTTACCATATCATTTTATGCCCTTTCAGTTAAGGATTGAATATCACCGTAGGGACAGTAATAACTCAACTAAGAATATCCTCCTTTAGAAAGTTTGAATTCATTTTTCTTTTTCTTATTGTTTGTCCACATTTAACATTAAATCTAGTGTGCGCGTTTGTTTAATGGATTTCTTGCCATTAACACATCTAAGTGTGCTAAATTATCCACTTGAGAATATGATTCTCGAGTGTGCTAAATTTTCCACTCGAGGATATAATTATCTCAATGTCTACTTCGTAGATTTGTATGGCTTGCCAATGTTGTCATTATTTGACATAAATCAATCAACCTATTCCGTACTTATAGGCTTTGATCCATTATCTTCCTTTTTAATGTTTGTTATGCCCGATAAATCAATTTCTAATCATGGAATATGATCAACGTACTTAAGTATTAATAGTTATTCATTAAATCATGTGAATACACATTTAACACAGTTGCACATAGGAAATAACCAATGGAATTAAATGCACTTGAATAATTAGTAAATACAAATTCAATAGTCAAGAAATGTCACCTTAGATATATACTTCCCCCACAAGTTCAAGCGTAATCCTAGACTTATCACCATGAGTGGCATAATATACTACTTTTTTATGTTAATCATGGAGTGACATTTCATTCCCCCTCTAAGACACAATTGTCTTAGTTTATCCTCCATTCCTCTATGAAAAAGAAATCACATTTAAATTCATCCTATTATTCGATTCTACTATTTTTAAGGCAGACGTTAAAAAATTTGGTTCTGAATTTCCAATTCGGTATATCGTTTAATGATTAGATTCTATCATCTGTAAAAGCACTATCACTTAGTTCTCTAAACAATTAAATCCAATGAATAATTTTTAATCACACCACATTGGTTTAAGGACATAACACTTGTTAGGACACCATGTATGTATTTATGCACCCACTATAATTAAATGAAGAGGGTTTTTAAACTCACATTCAATGTCAGATTTTATCGAATAAGATTTGATAACACAAAAATACAGTAAACAAAAGTTATATTTTATATGTGTTTTTGTATTTTTTGGGGTCAAGTATGAGATATATTCACATGAATGAAAATTCGAACAACAATAAAATTAACATATAAAACTTAAAGGCCATGCAAAGGAAATTTATGTCGAGCCTTGTGTTTCACATAATTTCCTTAAGACAGATTCGTCCTCTCATCGGTGCCCAAAGTTGGATGAACATATGTCTCCTAAGATACAATGACGTTTTCATCTCCATAGAAGCGACTCTTCAATCTATAAAGCTCCATCTAATCTAAATTCTATGTTGTACTCTTTAATGGATTTACTCAAGATGGGATGGAAAAATGATAGATATTTGACACTTAAAAAAAGATTGTTTAGAATGAAGGATTAGTATTTAACTTATAAAAAAGGTAAATACACTTTTCGGATAAACACACCATTTCATTAATAATTATGTCTTTTTTGAATGGTCATAACATCTCATGAATAGACACAACTTTTTACTAATAATTGTGTGTATTAAAAATAACTTTTAATATAATTTTCACTCAAAGAAAATTTATATTATAATATAATAGAATAATTTCCAACATTGGTATTGCTAAAATAACATAACATAACTATTTGGATATATCCATCTTCATTCTTTTCTCGTGCATTGAGTAGAAGGCCCCACTTTTTAGTTCTATAATGTTCATAATAGGCATCCAAATCTTGAACTCTTGATCTATTTGATACTGTGAGAACATTGATCTCAGTCTTCCATGTTGTCTAGATGACACCAAACAGGGTTGAACGAATACTTCTCACAATATCTTTTACTGTCATGTTGAATTCTTTCTCGATCTGGTAAAGTTAAAAAAATAATTTCATTTACTTAAATAATATGTGTGCGTGTGCGCGCGCGCAAGTATATACACATAATTATAGATAGATTATTATTATGATGTTTACCTCGGCAATAATGGTAAGGTCAAGAGCCAATGGTCCAAATGATACCACATTTATTTTAGCAATAGACATATTCATGTTCTCTATAGTTGAAAGTAGCTTCACCAATATCCCTTTGTGTTTGTCACAATGAATTTTGAGAAGCATAACCTTATCGCAAAATTTAACCTCAATTTCCGGTAAAGACTCATTGCAGCTTACTGGGGAGTTCTCATCTGAAGATCCCTCATCTTCAATAAAGATATGTGATTTCTTAATAAGTACCACTGATTCCATGGTTATCTTCGTGGTTTGTTCCTCTAATGTCTTGATTGTCTCTTGCAGTTGTTTCATGTACTTGATTGCTTCTCCAAGAATAGAAATTTTATCCATCTGTTATGACAATAGGCTCAATTTATCAGTCGTTATTCTAGCCAAATTTATTCCACAATTGTCTTTGAGATTTTTTCTAGAAGAAAATTAATATGGGTGGGTCTTTACTCAAAATGTATTTAAAGTTAGTAAACATTGTTTCTAATATCTAGAATACTATATTATTAAAATAAAGTTTATGTTTTGAGTTTGGTACCTTTAACTAATTTTTACTGTCTTTAGTACATTTTTTGTCGTTAAATGTAAAAATTTCGTTGCAAAAAGTGACTTGCGTTGATATTTAAGGAAAAAAATGCACTAAAGTCAAAGTAAAGTTAGTGAAAGTTACCAAACTCAAAACGAGATAATTATGGACGTTAAAAATAAAAAAAGAATAAGTAAATTTTATGTTTTGTGAAACTAAAAATTAATTTAGTAAATAATAATTACTCTAACCATAGGACAAGTGAAACATTTAAAACTAAAAGAAACAAAGATAAATAAGAAATTACAAACCAACATATTTATTTTGATATTGGTATATGTAATTCTAACATGTTCATCACAATACTTCTATGCTGACTAGTTTCTTTTGTTTGGGTGGGCATCCTTTTATTTTTCTTTATGTATGTATAATTATTGTATATGGGATTCGACTCCCTTATGCGAGCTTGTTTTTATGAATCATTTACTTATAAAAAACAATGTAGGCTGACTAAGAAATGCGATACAAAATGGTGTAATACAGTGACATGTCACACTCGCATTGACATGCGTCTGATCTCCACTATGAGTGCAACACATCAGTGTGTCGCACCAAATGTGCCTCTTTTGTCCGAAGAGGTAGAAGGACTCTTATAATAATAGCTTCACAAATAACCATTTGTTAAAAAATTGTCTTTTAGAATTAATATAAGAAATGAAAACGTTATTATCTGTATATAGGATATTATATAGGGAACTTTGTAGAAAAGACTCCTATTAGGCAATTTATAAAATAAACACTTACCAAATAAATTTTATAAAGTTAGTTCATATGTCGATAAAATTACAATGTTACCCTCACTCAAAAAATTGTGGCGGTCTAGTGTTTATTAACGATGCAAATAAATGTTGCAAAGTTTGTCACAAAACATAAATTCATTGATAGTTATTTTTTAGTTTTTTTTTTACTTTAATACATTACTAATTTTCTATTTTAGACATGGATAAAATGCTAAATTAACCATGAGGTTTGGAATCATTTCCAATTTTGGACCAAATATTTTAAAATTCGTGAAATTTTAGTCCTTCATTACATCTTTTTTAATAGACTAGGCATAATAGATAGCATGAGGGAATATGATTCCCAATCATTCACTCTGCTACATCTCTTAAAGCGATATGATCGAGGATTAAAATTGCACAACTTTTTAAATATTAGGGTTAGCATTGAAACTTTAAAACATCAGGTCCATAATTGAAAATTGACCCCAAATTTTAGGATTAATTTCGCAATTTACCAAAACTTTAATATAACTTAATCAATTTATAACACTTTAGTACATTTGTCGTCGGTAAATTTCACCAAAAATCTTTTTTAGTGGTGAAAATTTTCACATTTAGTGATGAAAATGTAGTAAAATATTATAAACTCATTAAGTTGAATTAAATTCCAAAATTAAAAATTAATAATGCATTAAAGTAAAAAAAATACATATTTTAAGAGTCACTAACATGTGTCAGCTTTTAGTGATGTTGTTTTACTTATAGCATTACCTTTTTGGTCCCTATAACATGGTATAAATAGTTTTCAAGGGCAATTATATATTTTGTCACCTTTTATTGAAAATTATTTTGAGCGATAGTTTACTTTTAATGTCACATAGACAACATCAATATTGATAATGATGTTTTTCAATGGCATTAAAAAAGTGACATCTTGGTACTTGAAATAATAAAACAAAATATTTTATACAATCACTAAATGTAAGCATAAAGTGATGGGGACTTATTTTATAAAATGAAGAAATAATGGAGGAGAAGAAATTACCTTTTTTAGGCCGGGAATAATGGAGGAGAGAGCCATAAACCGCTGGCTTAGTTTTTCGCGGCGCTTCCTTTCTGCGATACTATGTTCGGAAGTCTGGGAGGGTGGCATAATACGCCCTCCACCCCTTTTGGTTACTGGCCCGCCTTTAGGTGCATTATTATCATTGCGCCTCAGCAAGTCATCTTTTTCGAAGAAAACATCGTCCTTGATGTTTGTTGCGTCACATAATTTTTGCGCGCTAGATTTGCGTTCGAAATCCAGAATAATGGGACTAGAAGAATATTGACTAAAGCTGTCAATTTTGTGTTTTTTTGTTGGTCTTTGTGTTTCAAGGCCAATGTTGTGTTGAGTAGCTTGAGGCGAGGATGCAGCACACAAGGTTGAGTTGCTTTTTGGGGAGATAGAATTTTGAAAGTCATCTCCAAATGCAGTTGCAAAGTCTTCATCAAAGAAGTCCATGATGTCACACTCGCCCATGAAGATTGGATCGTCCATTGCCTGTAAATTTAATAGTGGTGATATTATCCATTTATTACCTCATATAACACATTTTGAACTTCATAGTGAATTTCATTTACTGGTAATTGGCCATAATGTTATTTGATGTGCATGTCTAAATAATATATGATATGGGAAAGTCCAAAGAACAAATTGTACACTCAGTATTTGGATTCCAACTCATTTTTCAATACACAATACTTCAGTCATACGAAATGAATTGAAATCCTGAATGGGGCAACGATGAGTGAAGTGACAAACTAGTGAAAAAAAGAGGTATAGAAAAGAGAACATTTGCATCATTATGATATTATACTGATTATTATGAGGCTTCACTTTAAAATAATATATTAATATATAGTTGCAAATAGCTTAAACTATAAAAATGAGCAAAATCCAACCATAATTGATTTATATTACTAGGCATGCATATCCAGAATGTAATCTCCTTATAATCAGAGTCTATTTCAAATGTCCCAAACTTGTGAAATGTGAAATACCCATTTTTTTAGTGCAGATATTTCTTACCAATTCGCCCAAGATTTCCATGAACCCAGCTTCTCTTGTTCAAAATGTAAGATTGAGCCTCAGTATATTTCCAAAAAAAAAAAAATAGAAATTTAGATAGTAAGTAGTTTTTAGAGAATGGGAGGGCTCATCATTTCACACTAAACTCGGAGCTTTCGTTTTTTGAAGTCAAGTTTTTGCTCATCCTTTTATAGAGGGAAGTACCAATGAAATAGCAATAAAAACAATTAAAAATTGCAGGATTCTGTTTTGAAATCAGTGGCATTGACTACCCTGATCCCTTCCGTGACCATGTGTTGCATGTGATACAAAAGAGGACAATAAAGGTGAGTTAAATAAAAAATTAATATAATCAGATTTAGAATCACCCAATCTAACATGATACTTCAGCGTTGCTTATCATGTGTCAAAATCTTAAATCGGCTTGGGGTGGTAATTTTAGAAACGACACGAAAAAATAAATCGAAACGATACGAAATTGATTCGAAATTGACACGATGTTTCGTATTCGCGTCGTATTTTTTTGACACGAAATCGTGTCGTATCATGTTCGTGTTCGTGTCTTAATTATGAGTCGTGTCGTATTATCGTGTTTTTTAGGCCTGAAATTTAAGAAATTCTAGTTGTCATGCCGTGTCGTGTTATTTTTTATTCGGATCGTGTTCGTGTCAACTAAAGAAAACACGAATTCGTGTCGTGTCGTGTCGTGTTCGTGTCTGAAAAAATCTTGTCGTGTTATGTCGTCTCGAAACACGACCCGTTGACCCGAATTGCCACCCCTAAATCGATGTACAATAATTCTTTATAAAATTATGGTGGTTCAAGGCCAGCCCCAACCTTCTCACAGTTTTAGTGGGAACCTTGTATATATAATTAATTCATTAAAAATTAAATTAAGTTAAAAATATTGACATAATTTTTAGTACAAAAATGTTAGGGCGATACAATTTCGTGACGCAAAAGTGCGCTACAATTGACGTTTTGCATTTTCATTTGCTGGTGTCCACGCTCACTAAGAGTGTAGTTTTGTAAAGTCCGAACATAAGTCAATTGTGTCCCAATTTTGTATCAGCATAGAATGATTCCTTTTATTATGGAAAAATTGTTCGAAAGTTAGAAACCAAGTAAAGTTAAGGTTGGGGGACAACAAGATTTCTCACCTACATAGACGCTATGTTAGTTAAAAAAATAAATAATAAAATGAAGATGTAAATTAAATTAATTGAATTAATCAATCATTCAAAGAATCACATAAATTTCAATTTCCTCACATTTTGAACAAGCATTCTTTGTGTTGTAAATTGGGTGCTCACATAAGAAAAACTAAAGAGCAATAGGGATTTAAGAGCTAAAATGACAAGTCTTTTGTGTTGTAAATTATTCCCTTAAAATTTTTAGGCTTGGACAGTGTATTCGTATTATTTGAGCCTATAGTAGTTTTAAATTAAAAATTTTGATTTAAATAATATTAAAATATTTGTGAAAACAAAAACAATAAAGAACAATAGCAATATATTGTTTTGGAGTCCGAGGTACAAAATCTTCTTGTCATCTCAATGTAGAGCAATTCATTAATAAGATAAATTCACATTATACAAATTGGAATAGTTTTCCATTCCCCGATCTTAAAACAATACAATAATAGTTATTTTTTTGAGTTTGCCATAAAATAATAGCTTTGTTTTTTAAAATAATATATAGAAGTACGTGAAATTACAAAACTTCATTTATAACGACTTCTGAGCATTCATTGATAATATAATATTATGATATTATATTCATGAATAAGATAAGGTCTCATTATAACGACTTTTGAACACTCCCTGTCATAATATACTAATATTTGAGCAGTCCATTTTGAACTAAAGAATCACGTGTTTATAGTGCCAGAATATGAGTGTCCACACTTGGAAATATAAAAAATAAACTGATAGGCTTCCCACATGCAAAACTACCCACTATGGGGTACAACTGATTATTATTTTATCTTTTTGGTGTTTGAATGAAAAAAACGGGTACAATTGATTGATTGCAGGGGGAGAAATTAAATATATGCGCGTCCCCTCTGTATCTTGTGTGCCACAATTTCAGAGTTTGTAATTTATTTGTTATTTAAAAAACATTTGAATTATGAATATGACTTGTGTCTGCACTGGTCCCTTAGAATTTATAGGGGAATAAATTTTAGTCCCGTGCGATACGCGGAAGATTTGTAGAGATCCTTTTTATAATAATGTAAAGAAAATGAGAATTTTCAAGATAAAAATACATCAATCAATATGATAAAAATATTTTTTTTGTACCAAGTACAGACTCATTTACAACTTAATTTATTTGTTGAAATATAAATGACCAGCTAACAAAAAAAATAAATGTACATCTGGGTAATACAATTCATAGGACCGTAGATACAAACTTATTTAAATCTGTCTTTAAACAAATATATTCCACAAGTGTGTCTCCAATTCATTTGATTTGGATCCTTAACTAGTTAGAATGAAGGATATATATATCACAAATCAAAACAAAAATTTAATAATTTAGTACATTATAATACACTTAAAAGTTACCCAGATAATTTACCAAATATCAATATCTAATTATAACTTTGGCAAACAAATGCCACAACAGCTTGTTAAATCCGAAATTTGACAAAGTTAATATTACCTTGTAAAAGAATGGCTTTCTTGCTGATATACCCATGGAAATAAATTGCATTTCTCTTGGCTGTAGGGTCTGTTTGGTTTGCAACTATAATTCTGTTTTCTGTATTTAAATACAATTCTGATAAAAATTTGTGTTTGGCAACCTGTTTTTAAACACTGAATTATAATATTTATGTGTTATAATCAAGTTTTTCTGAAAACAGCAAAAGGGTGTTTTATAACTTCTATTTTTTATTTTTCAACTCAAAATTATTCATTCTTAATATTTTAATGCATTTATACCTTAATATATAATATACATACATAATACATTAATATATGTGCAATTCTTATAAATAAAAAATATATATGTACACGTACACAAAATTACGTATATTTATATCATTAAATTATATAATATACTAAGATCCATATGTTAAATAATAATATGAATAGATACATGATACTTATATATAGTTTTATACATGTATTATTAATGTATTGAATAATATAAAATCTATATACACTACATATGTATTAAAAAATATTATCAATTCATGTATGTGTATAATTTTATTGTGAAGTATACATGCAATATCATTATATATAGACATACACACACACACATATACATGTGTGTGTGTGTGTAGTTAAACTCCCCAACATACCTCATTAAATATACATAAAAATACATGATATTAAATGTACATGTATATAATTTATGATGTATGTATGTATGTATGTATCATGTATGTATGAAAGTTTTAAGTATGTGTTTATATATATACACATATATGTATAATATAAATATACATGTTTGTCAATTTTGTCAAAATTTCAAAAAACTGTATTTAAAAGCAAGTTTACCAAACGCGGACAATTAATTATAAACACAAAAAATTGAATTTAAAAACAGCGTTTAAATCGAGTTTTCAAAATAGAGAAGACTTTTTTTAACCACTGTTTCACACAAACAATAACAAAAACCAAACCAAATTGATAAAAAAAATGAAGGAAAAAGTAAACATAATTTCTGATAAACAAAACCCAATTGATTTTTGGTAGCACCTGATTAGTCATCTTCACTTGGAGATTATATAAACAAAGTTTCCCACCATTGTCTCTTCATCGAGTACTGCCTAGATTTAGAGAAAACAAGGCCAAACACTATACCAAAAATAGAAATCTGGCACGGTTTTGAACTGTGCCAGAATTAGGTGTTCCAAAATGATCATTTTTTTCTGTCACGGCTCAAAAGTGTGTCAGATTTGGCCAAACAGGAACACTGCTGGCATATTTTTAAACCATGCCAGAATTTTATATTTCTGGCACACTTTTGACACAGTTTTTAACTGTGCCAGATTCAGCAAAATTTGAAATTTTTTTGGCACAGTTCAAAACCGTGCCAAAATATGATACACTTTTGTCATAATTTTGAACCGTGCCAGATTTTTTATAAGAAGAAAAAAAATAATTATTTGAAAGCATGAAAATTCACAAATTAAAAATATTGCACGTTGTTGATAAACTAATGTACATACAAACTTCAAAATATTACAAGTCTTTAATAGTTCACAGGCAAAAAAAAATTGGACAGAGTTTTATCTATTTTCTGGACATTCCAAAACCTGCTAATACAAGACCTGCTTAACATAAATCCCGCACGGCCACAAATTATAACAATTAACTTACAAAAGCCGATACGGCCATAAAAGTTAACAATAAAACTACATAAGCCCGCACGGTCATAATACAAAAAAATGGAATCATAAATAAACCCCTTGTTGTAAACCACTAAGTTCTTTGTGTGTTCCACATGAAAAAATGCCAACGATAAAATGATATCCTGCAAAAAAAATAGGATACAAAAAAGATACGATATTAGTAACCCAGTAATTTACAAAATATAAGAGTGGAAATTATCATCATGTTCTCAAACCGGGTGACCCGGGACTACGCGATCAGTTCCTACAAGTTACATTGGTCTCGTGCGAGGTGCTCGTGCCTCTTACGGGTCCGTTTGGGGGCTGGTTTAGATTTTCACCCTTTAACGGCTTGTTTTTAAGTTTAAGTGTTGATTTTTGCAAATTATCGTCATATTCTCAAACCGGGAGATCCGGGACTACGCGATCAGTTCGTACAAGTCACATTGGTCCCGTACGAGGTGTCCGTGCCTCTTACAGGGTCGTTTGAGGGTTGGTTTGGGTTTTCACCCTTTAACGGCTTGTTTTTAAGTCCAAGTATTGATTTTTGGAAATTATCGTCATATTCTCAAACCGGGAGACCCGGGACTACGCTGTTAGTTCCTACAAGTTACATTGGTCCCGTGCAAGGTGTTCGTGCCTCTTACGGGTCCGTTTGGTGGCTGGTTTAGGTTTTCACCCTTTAACGAATTGTTTTTAAGTCTAAGTATTGATTTTTGTAAATTATCATCGTATTCTCAAACCGGGAGACCCGCGACTACACGGTCAGTTCTTACAAGTTACATTGGTGCCGTGCGAGGTGTTCGTGCCTCCTACGGGGAAGTTTGGTGGCTGATTTAGGTTTTCACCCTTTAACGGCTTATTTTTAAGTCTAAGTGTTATTTTTGCAAATTATCATTGTATTCTCAAACTGGGAGACCCGGGACTACGCAGTCAGTTCATACAAGTTACATTGGTCCCGTGCGACGTGTTCGTGCCTCCTACGGGTCCGTTTTGGGGTTGATTTGGGTTTTCACCCTTTAACGGCTTGTGTTTTAAGTCTAAGTGTTGATTTTTGTAAATTATCGTCGTATTCTCAAAATCGGGAGACTCGGGACTATGCGGTCAGTTCCTACAAGTTACATTGGTCCCGTGCGAGGTGTTCGTGCCTCCTACGGGTCCGTTTGGGGTTGGGTTGGGTTTTCACCCTTTAACGACTTGTTTTTAAGTCTAAGGGTTGATTTTTGCAAATTATCATCGTATTCTCAAACCGGGAGACCCGCGACTACGTGGTTAGTTCTTATAAGTTACATTGGTCCTGTGCGAGGTGTTCGTGCCTCTTACGGGTCCGTTTGGGGGCTGGTTTGGATTTTCCCCCTTTAACGGCTTGTTTTTAAGTCTAAATGTTTATTTTTACAAATTATCATCATATTCTCAAATCGGGAGGCCCACGACTACACAGTCAGTTCCTACAAGTTACATTGGTCCCGTGCGAGGTGTTCGTGCCTCCTACGGGGACGTTTGGTGACTGGTTCAGGTTTTCACCTTTTAACGACCTGTTTTTAAGTCTAAGTGTTAATTTTGCAAATTATCGTCGCATTCTAAAACCGGGAGACCCGGGACTATGCGTTCAGTTCCTACAAGTTACATTGGTCCCGTGCGAGGCGTTCGTGCCTCCTACGGGTCGTTTAGTGGCTTTTTTAGGTTTTCACCCTTTGACGGCCTATTTTTAAGTCTAAGTGTTATTTTTACAAATTACCATCGTATTCTCAAACCGGGAGATTCGGGACTACGCGGTCAGTTCCTATAAGTTACATTGTTCCCGTGCGAGGTGTTCGTGCCTCCTACGGGGACGTTTGGTGGCTGATTTAGGTTTTCATCCTTTAGCGGCTTGTTTTTAAGTCTAAGTGTTATTTTTACAAATTATCGTCGTATTCTCAAATCGGGAGACCCGGGACTACGCGGTCCATTCCTACAAGTTACATTGGTCTCGTACGAGGTGCTCGTGCCTCCTACGGGTCCGTTTTGGAGTTGATTTGGGTTTTCACCCTTTAACGGCTTGTTTTTAAGTCTAAGTGTTGATTTTTGTAAATTATTATCGTATTCTCAAACCGGGAGACCCGCGACTACGCGGTCAGTTCCTACAAGTTACATTGGTCCCGTGCGAGGTGTTCGTGCCTCTTACGAGTCCGTTTGGGGTTGGTTTGGGTTTTCACCCTTTAACGACTTATTTTTAAGTCTAAGTGTTGATTTTTGCAAATTATCGTCGTATTCTCAAACCGGGGGACCCGTGACTACGTGGTTAGTTCCAACAAGTTACATTGGTCCTGTGCGAGGTGTTCGTGCCTCTTACGGGTCCGTTTGGGGGCTGGTTTGGGTTTTCACCCTTTAACGGCTTGCTTTTAAGTATAAGGGTTGATTTTTGCAAATTATCATCGTATTCTCAAATCGGGAGACCCGCGACTACAGGGTCAGTTCCTACAAGTTACATTGGTGCCGTGCGAGGTGTTCGTGCCTCCTACACGGACATTTGGTGACTAGTTTAGGTTTTCACCCTTTAACGGCTTGTGTTTTAAGTCTAAGTGTTGATTTTTGTAAATTATCGTCGTATTCTCAAAATCGGGAGACTCGGGACTATGCAGTCAGTTCCTACAAGTTACATTGGTCCTGTGCGAGGTGTTCGTGCCTCCTACGGGGTCGTTTAGTGGCTGGTTTAGATTTTCACCCTCTAACGGCCTGTTTTTAAGTCTAAGTGTTATTTTTGTAAATTACCGTCGTATTCTCAAATCGGGAGACTCGGGACTACACGGTCAGTTCCTAAAAGTTACATTGGTCCCGTGTGAGGTGTTCATGCCTCCTAAGGGTCCGTTTGGGGGCTGGTTTGGATTTTCACCCTTTAACGGCTTGTTTTTAAGTCTAAGTGTTGGTTTTTGTAAATTATCGTCGTATTCTCAAACCGGAAGACCCACGACTACACGGTCAATTCCTACAAGTTACATTGGTCCCGTGCGAGGTGTTCATGCCTCCTACGGGAACGTTTGGTAGCTGGTTTAGGTTTTCACCCTTTAACGGCCTATTTTTAAGTCTAAGTGTTATTTTTACAAATTATCATATTATTCTAAAATAGGGAGACCCGGAACTACGCGGTCAGTTCCTACAAGTTACATTGGTCCCGTGCGAGGTGTCCGTGCCTCCTACGGGGTGGTTTGGTGGATGGTTTAGGTTTTCACCCTTTAACGGCCTGTTTTTAAGTCTAAGTGTTATTTTTACAAATTATCGTCTTATGGAAATGAAACCTACTTGAAGAGATGGGTTAGCAAACGATATTGTATGTTCACATCACGTAGTCTGCTATTAAATTTTACATAGTGCACATGCTATATATATATAAGCTTCAACAAGAATAGTGAAGAAGTTAAATACCAAATAGGTATAAATAGTTTTCACTGTGTCAATTTTCAATGAAAAGAGGAAATATAGAAGTGTTCGTTTGGTCACGGTTTTGTTTCATATCTTACAGTCACCTTAATTCACCTAGATCAGATGTGGTGCAGGTCATACAAAATGCTACCTTATTGTAATAAGTTTAGGGAATTTTCTTCTGTATTTTTCATTTTTTATTTGCATGTATTCAGGTCTTTTAAGTGAAAAAGTTCCTGAAATGATTATTATTAGTTCACATTCTATACATACCTTATAGTCTTTATGCTTCTCAAAGAACATTTTCCACAAGTATGATCGGAATGGAGCAATACCAGTTCATGTTGCAGACTGCAACAGAGGAAGACAAAAATAGAGAGAAGAAAAAATCTATTATTATCAAAACACACACACACACACACACACATGTTTGAAGTCATAAATCGAATACATTCAGTGGAAAAAGTATATATACCATTACAATGGTTACATTAGGATCCTTTGGCATAAGCATTTCTTTTCCTACAGGTCCAGTTATCTTCACTTCAGAACCACCCTTCAAGTCACCTAAAATCCCCAACATTTTAAGCTGGATGGACACATCATATAAAGCCTTTTTTTCTTTACTAACATGTGAAAGGAAAAGAATACCAGCAAGATTAGCAAAATTTGATTTTCAAAAAAATGTTTAGTAATCGTAATTACGTAAAGATAAGGTTGAATTAAATTAGAGGGTTATGCATTCTTACACAAGAACTTTGAGCACACCCCTTTAACGACTTCCCCCTCGTCATTGGTGTACACAAGCCTTTTTACACACAAAGAAACCTGTGAAACATCAAGTTCAGGCAATTTGAAAAATCAGCCAACCGATCCCATGATATTCAAATGAATTTTGATTTTGAGTGTTGATAATACCAAAGTTGCTTCTTCCTAAACAAAATTGATGGGTTATTTAGGCTTTGGCCCTTATTATTTTGAGTATTGTAACCCTGATGCTCAAACATTTAAATAATATTGGTTTAGCACCTAAAGTGTCATAAATACTGAAAACATCATTAAGATTCTATAAAAAATTAATAACAGAGTATTGGTTCCCAAAACTATATTTTTGACAATACGCTAAACAAAATGATGGTCAAACACCAAAAAATCAAAAATTGAATTTTGAAATGCGGACAATAGAGTAAGTAGAACTTATAACCTCAAAATGCAAAGGTGCTACCTTATAAACATGCAATTGAAATATTTACCACATAAAGAAATTCCTCAAAACTGATGATCAATTTGAATCGTCTGACAATATTTCTATACAAGCGCCCCATTTTGTTAGATGATATGGATTATTTTTAACATACGCAGTCTATAAATTCATAATACAGTGAAAATAATGTCCAAAATAAAGCTGCAATACCAAATATAAATTTTGAATTAAAAACTTACAGTTTTGGATTCCCTAAAGTCACCAAGGGCACTGCTAGCAATTGAGTACAACCTCAGCTTGTGAGGTTTCCTATTCTTTCCAATACCATCAAGAATTACCCCAATCGATTATTTTAATTCTTTGCTTTCCTGGACAGACATAACCAAAGTGGATTTCGGTTATGTCTTTGAAATGAGCATAATAGTTATCATAACTGTTATCATAACATATTTTTAGCATAAATGTTATCATAACCATTTATGAGTTTTATATATAGTACCAAAGTGGATTTTAGTTATGAATTTATAAGAAATATGAAGACAGAAAGTTATATACAGTACCAATCTATGAGTTTTATATATAGTACCAATTTACGAAAGATACAAAACCATATAAGAAATAGGTAAACAATCATATACAATACCAATATATAAGTTTTATATACAGTGCCAATATATGGGAACCCCCTCTGATTGTTGCGGTAACCATACGCATCCCATTTTCGGACACCTCAACCCTAGGATCTGAAAGGCGACAAGATGGAAGGCTGCAGTTAAGGTTTGTAAAGAGGGGCATACGAGAGAGAGAGAGAGAGAGAGAGAGAGAGAGAGAGAGAGAGAGAGAGAGAGGAAGAGCGTGCGAGAGGGAGAAGAAGCGGGAGCCCTGAAAGTGAGGGATGAGAGAGGTCGGGAGACAAAAACCAATGTGAGGATTAAATTTTTTAGGTATTTTATATTTTAGCAAATGTACTCAATTTTGGAACACTTTAAAACAGTGCCAAATTACTGTTTTAAAGTGTGCCAAAATGCTATTAAACCGTGCCAAAATCTAGCACAGTTTTAAACTGTGCCAGATTTTTAATATCAGGGTGTGCCAAATTGCTATTTTTGGTGTAGTGAAATTCCAGTATTTCTCATCCCACTCCATTTCTCGCACCACTGTCGAAATAGACCAGAGTAGAGGTGAAGGAGTTGAGGTGCAAATTCTCATCCAAGAATACAATCATTGAAACATTGTATCCAACATGTGGTGCATTTGAAAGAAAAAAGAGATTGGAAAAATAATTCTATACTATAACATCGATGGTATGGAAACACCAAAATTCTTCTTTGTATCATTTTAAGAGAGGGGCACTCATACATATCAACTATACATACCGATGGCACGGACTATTTTTTATAAAATATTTAAAACATTACTTTTGATTTGAGTTTTTTTGTGTGTTATTTAAACATTTCAAGGGATTCATTTAAAAAACATAAGATCAAAATAATTTATTTTGCTATTTTTAAAAACTCGGTCAAACTTAAAAACTAACTTAGTTTGACCGATTTTTTAAAAATAGCAAAATAAATTATTTTGATCTATTTTTTGTGGGTCAATTGAAATATTTAAATACCACACAAAAAAAATCAACTCAAAATTATTTTTTACTATTTTAAAAAAATGGTCATTATTAGTGGTCCATATTGGTGGATCTTATAGGAGCCTCTCTGATAGTTTTAAATCACAGATATCAAGGAAATTTCATGTTACATCCGATCAAAAACTTAAAACATGAACCAAACCTAAAAATTATAGTGAAAGAAGACAAACTAATCCCGTAGTCAACGACGATAGTAGTGTTCTTATAGGTTCTGTAGAGGGAGAAAACATTGAGAGGGAGTTAAAAGGTCTAAAAAGATATAAAATGCATTGTTACTTTATATCTACAGAAATATAAAGTAAGGGGTGATAGGAGAAAAGGGATTTAAAAGTCTAAAGTCTCTTCAAGTATTAAAACATAGTTAATGCTTGTAAGAAATATGACCTATGGAGGCTTTACAATCTAAAGATATGGAAGCTGAAGAGTCAATATACTTGTTGTATGTTAGAATATGGAATTTGTAACAATTGATATTTTCTCACGTAAAAGCTAGCCAGCCACGATATGCCAAAGATAGGGCTTGTGTGTTAATCAATACCACTCTTAACACAAAAGTAAATATAAATTAGTTATTTTTCAAAACTTTTGCATTTGTAAAATGAAGAATAAATCCAATAATTCAAACAATCACATACGCTAGAAACAAACGAATCTGAATCTAGAGAGCAAGCGAGACCGCAGGACTGCTACAACACAATCCAACTAACACTGTCTAGTAGCACATGGGGGGAAGAAAACATTTATATTTGAGTTAGAGCCCGAGGTGAGGAAGAATTAACTTGAATAATATATGAATGTAATAATATAGTCGATGCAAAATAATTATTCCCCCTTTCGTCACTCACATGCGTATAACATCTCACCTCTCATCTAAGTCTGATATCTTTCGCACCTCAATAAATCCCAAAATAATGAACGGTGACATCAACTCTATTTGTAAACAGGTACATCGATAATGGATTATTTGAATATAATTCCTACACTTTATTTGCCAACATTCAATTATCCCAGTCTCATTATTCTTTCGGTTAAGGCATAAACATCTATTATACATTATAGGGTCTCATGTATAAATATTGTACACTTCCTTAGAAAATTAAATTTATTTAATTTCAGTTCGGTCAAATAATAATATATATATCCTTTCATATATTTTGACACACAAGGGCATTTACCGTTGGTGTCTATTCGTTCTCTATCGGCAAGTTCGAAGGAATTCTCTTATTCCTCAGCGGACATCACAAACACACATATACATTGGGGGTGGTTCCTATGCAGGACACCTGTATATGACCCATACCCAGCGGTGATACATGATCGGTCAGCGCCAACACCTACCTCTAGTGGGTGGAGCCTCCACGTATTACCTATATGGCCTACACATCGTCAAGCCCACTTGTGTCGACATGTGGTACGTGGCCCGAACGCGCGAACCCCCGAGACGATAGGACAATCCACGAATATGGTATTTCCACATAATTACATAATAGTACATGTTATTGTCCCTATAATATGTATAAGTAATTAGTCTGTAATTACCTTAAAGAGTTCAATTAAAAAGATCCACAACATTTTTCATTTATTAATAATTTATTATCTAATAAATTATTAACTACATCCGATAAATCATTACTTAACCATCTAGTTAAAGATTATTATTAATTCAGGTGGGTGACGTGACCACACATGTGTCTAGTGTGCGTGTTATGTAGGCTAAAGTGCAAGCCTATCGCTCAAGTAATAATCCGATAAGTCGGGTATAGATCCTCAGGGAAAAAGGACGAACGGAGTCGTGATGACGTTGGAAAGATAAGGGTAACCTAGCTTTGACTCTAAAAGAAAGGAAATGTGATTTGGAATACGAAACAATTACAACTAGATGCAAATTTAAAAGTTATTAACTAATGAAACTAAGACTAAACAAAATGCAACTGCGCTAATTAAACGAAAAGCTTATGACAAGTGGTTTTACGACTTGACTATGAAATAAGAACAATAGGTCGGGTTACAATCTCCCATAACTTAACAATTGACTTTGTAGGATACTAGATTTGGAATTAGAATTTTAAATAAACCTGGTCTTTAGTACTCCCAAGTAGTACATATATGAGGGATCGTAGCGCACACAGTATGTAATCAAATGACGAGTAAAGCAGTGTCGCATTAACCAATACGCACGTTGCATTCTTAAGCATCCCGGTTACCTAGGGCAAACGGGATCAAAAGTCCTACGACGGTTGCATCAGTTATGCAACACGATTCATCTAAGATTTTAATTCAAAAGTCTATTTCCCATTATCGTGAATTACATCGGGTAGGGTTCATGCACCCAACCCTTAAAAACTTAGCCGGACATAGTTAAATTAAAAGAAAACATTGATTGAAAAGAAGAAAGCATCATAATTAATAGAAACTAGATGAAAAGAGAAGTGCAGAATCAAACTAGCAATTAAACTAATTAACTATTGCAAATTTAAAGGAAGAACATTACTTGTATTGAAGAAAATTCATTGCAATCCTTACAGCAGAGCTTCTTATGAATAAATAGGGTTTTTCCCAACAAAAACCCTCTAGTTCTAGCTAGAGAACTAAAAATCGAACTCCCTAGTCTAATAATAACTAGAAGTTAAATACATCACGATGAATCCGAAGTTGTAGATGAATCAAACTCTAAAATCGGAGCAGAAAATCAGGAATTATCTTCGGCGGACAGGTCCGCTCGCCCAGGGCCAGGAGCAGATCGGTCCGGGTCCAAATTCGGACCAGTTCGTGCATCTAGGAGCGGATCGGTCCAGTCCTTTTTTTTCTGGAAAAAGGATCGGTCCACTTTGCAAATTTTTCCAGTGAGTGATAGAAATCCGGATCGGTCCTTTTTTTCTAGAAATAGGATCGATCCACTATGTGATTTTGGTCAGTGAGTTTCAAGGGTTCGGATCGGTCCCTTTTTTGTTCTAAAAAGGATCGGTCCAGTCTTTAATATCAATTTCTCTTTATTATCTCTCATCTTTAGAACATCGTAGCTTTTGCTCCCGAACTCATAATTGGACGCCATTTCTTCCTATGCACTTACGGACTCGAGGTCTTCAACTCATTTTGGGTTCTCGTCCGGATTCCTTATAGAAATTACACTTTTTCCCTTTTGACTTTTCTTCCTTGATTCATTCTTTTGCTTTTGCTTTTTTCCTTTCTTCACTTAGCAATAAATACGTGTAAATATCATGAAAAAGTCACAAAACTCAAGATACTATGTAGAAAGGTCAGTAGCATATAAATGAGATAAATCAAGATGAATTACATTATCCGAGGCGATAAAAATTCCTAAATTAAGAGGATAAATTCAGAATAATTTACTCCTAATCAAACCCCCCTAACTTAGAACTTTGCGCGTCCCGAGCAATGTAGAAGAATATAACTAAGGCTCAACTCTTGAGATTCATTTCATTAGGATAGAATACCACTTTCGCGGTTAAGCGATTACATTTAGCGTATGCAACAAGCCTTTAAACCCCTAGGTTACCCTAGCAGGACAAGTTATGTCTCGTGAGGGTTTGCAGTGAATATACCCATAAAATTCATTTTTCTAGACTCAAAGAAATTCAAAATACTTAAAAATTATTCGATCTAAATTTCCCAGAAAATAATCACCCTATATTTGTATTCGTAAGTCTCAATTTGTCGTGCGTGTGTGCGAAGCCAAAATTTAACAATAGATTTCCACCGATTGTTCATTCCGTTACTTTTCAAAATTCGCTTTGATTCAATTTCTCACAGGATACTCTCGCAAACGAATCACTCGGAATGTGGCTATTTATCTCGGTGTGCGTGATTTATAAGAGTAAATGTATTGCAACACGAAGTCACACACATAAAATTGAAAGAAAGAAATTTATGGGGTAAAAAGATCTCATCATTAGATTACGGTCTTAGGGAAATGGGAAACATCATATCTTTTTCATGCCATGTATTCTCTTTTATTATCTTTTGTGCCTTAGCTCTCCACGCGGTACGTAAATTTGCAATTTGGACTCGGTTAGGACTTTTGGGGTTTTAAAGGTGCATTGGGCAAAATGGAAATGGTGGGGACTTCGGAATTGGAGAATTCATTTATGACGTCCATTTGTGCTTTTTTCGGGTTATTGCTCATTTTCTCTTTTTTTTTTTCTTTTCTTGCTATTTTTGTTGAGCATTTTTCTATTTTTCTTTTCTTGCCCCTTTTTATGCACTTTTCGGACTTTATTTTTGAATTTTCGCTTTTCACAATTTCGGGCCAATTGGGGTTTTTCGAGTTGTCAAACGAAAGGAAAAAATTTATTCAGCTCAAGTTGGGTTGCAAAGGGAAATTTTTTTCACAACTGTTTATGGCTAATATTTTTGGGTGACAAACGAGGGCCTACTTCATTGTCTAAATTGCTCATTACATTACCATATACGTTTCGAGATTAATTAAGTTTAGAGATATTTTTTGTGCGTTTTTCAAGACAACATTCCATTTTCCATAACCGATCAAAGTTAAAGAATTGAGATCTCCGACGACTTATTTAAACGCTAAAGAGAACTTGGAGTTAGTCATTAACTCGGATTGATTTTAAAAACTCAGAATAGTGGATAGGCTCGACATCTCACTGGGTTAATAATCTCCACACTTATTTGTTAAGTCGTCAATTCACTCTCAATTTCCATCTTTAGTCAATTCTGGCTTTGTGTATTTGGATTGTTGCGAATTTGAGACTTTAACTAAAATTTCCGTGATATTTTCGAAAAATTTATATTTTAATTTATATTTATTTTGAAGAAAGAAAAAAATTGCTTTTCAGAACTTTTTCTAATTTTTTTAAAATTTTTGGGCATTTCGAAAATTTGTGAAGTTTTAGAAGTACGCACTTGTCACCCCCCCCCTAACTTAGACTTTTGCATTGTCCTCAATCAACAGGGCTAAAATCTAAAAAAGGCAAAGCAAGAAGTGCGAAAATAAAACAAACAAATATTTAAAATGCAAAATGACACTAATACATGATTTAATAATACAACAAAAATCACACCATACGCGTCGGGGGTGCGACGACCTCTCATCTCTCCACAAGCTCACCCGACCCCTTGCACGAGGAACGATGCTCTTCTTGTCTCGCTCTTCTTCCTCACATCGTAAACCAAAAGTAGAAATAATTTGGAGTCGACCTAATTGAAAAAAGGAACACCTCGAGGAATATGATGAATAAGGTGAGTGAAGTCAACGAGATGCTCAATCACCTTGTAGCACAAATGGGCCGACTTGGAGAGAACATCAAAGTGAACTTTAGAATGGCCTAGATTGTCCCTAAACTTGATAATGCATGGTTCGAGCTCTAAATCGGGCGATACTCTAACCATGGCCTTAATTGCATCCAAGAGCTCTAGTGGTATGGGTGGATGGTCACAAAGAAGGAAATCATCCATATTATCTTTCCATGCGCTCTCTTCTAAGTGAAAAAATGAGTCCAATGGAGATTGGACTTCGATAGTGAAGCTATCATCCATCGGCCCGAATTTGTTCTCAAAGTCCTCTAGGCTCATATCTCCTAATGCTCTTTATTGCTCATTATCTGAACACTCTATCTCACTCTCCTCTGAAGGCTTCTATGATGTGGAGGGATGGTTACTATGAAGGAATTCATCTATTATATCTAGCCATTCGCTCTCATCCAACATCTCCCTCGTAATACTCATCATTTTTTTTTGAATTTTTGGTTTAAGCTTTAGATTGACTCGATCTAACCTAAGTCTACCTAAATCCCCGATAACGGTGCCAAAAACTTGACGCGACTATAAATATGTCTAGTGTGCGTGCTATGTAGGCTCAAGTGTAAGCCTATCGCTCAAGTAATAATTCGATAAGTCAGGTATCGATCCTAAGAGAAAAACTACGAACGGAGTCGTGACGACGTTGGAAAGATAAAGGTAACCTAGCTTTGACTCTAAAAAGAAAGGAAGGTGATTTGGAATACGAAACAATTACAACTAGATGCAAATTTGAAAGTGATTAACTAATGAAACTAACATTGAACAAAATGCAACTACGCTAATTAAACGAAAATCTGATGACAAATGGTTTTACGACTTGACTATGAAATGAGAACAATAGGTCGGGTTACAATCCCCTACACCCTTGCAATTCACTTTGTAGGATACTAGATTCAGAATTAGAATTTTAAATGAACCAGATCTTTAGTACTCTCAAGCATTACATATATGAGGGATCGTAGCCCGCATAGTATGTAATCAAAGGACGAGTAAAGCGGTGTCCCGATTACCTAGGGAAAATGGGATCAAAAGTCCTACGATGGTTGCACCAGTTATGCAGCATGATTCATCTAAGATTTTAATTCAAAAGTATGTTTCCCATTATCGTGAATTACATCGGGTGGGGTTCATGCACCCCAACCCTTAAAAACTTAGCCTGACATAGTTAAAATAAAAGAAAATATGGATTAAAAAGAAGAAAGCATCATAATTAATAGAAACAGGATGAAAAGAGAGGTGTCGAATCAAACTAGAAATTAAACTAATTAACTATTGTAAATTTAAAGGAAGAACATTACTTGTATTGAAGAAAATTAATTACAATCCTTACAGCAGAGCTTCTTATGAAAAACTAGGGTATTTGCCTACAAAAACCTCTACTCCTACCTAGAGAACTAAAAATCTAACTCCCTAGTCTAACAATACCTAGAAGTTAAATACATCATGAAGAATCCGGAGTTGTAGCTGAATCAAACTCTAAAATCAAAGCAGAAATGTAATACCCCATTTTTTAATGATTTAAATAATTATGGGATTAATTATTATTGTGGGATTAATTGAATTAAAATGAGAGAATTTAATTGTAAATTAATCCGAATTTAAATAAATATTAACTAACGTGCCAAGGGTTAATACTTATTGATTCAATATTACTGTGTGTTATGTAATATGGAACTATACACTTTGATAAATTGTCAAGAATAAGAAATGCGATGGTTTAGTAAATTAAGTCAGACGCGCGTGTGAGTCGTGTCGGGACTAATTTAATGGAATAAAAAGATAAATTATTTTAATAATGCGTATGGTCATTTCGAGTGCACCGTTGTATCCGAAAGGGTCGAGATAGTCTAAATAGTATACTTGGGTGTCCAGTTTGGGTTCTGGAGCAATTTTAGGCCTAATCGGCGTCCCGAGAGGGCATCTTGGTAAATTGTATTTTTGGGGTTAATTAATGGACGAAAATTAGGAAGCCTTATTACCCCTTATGTAGTCACAGTTAGGGTTCCATCTGTGAAAGAAAAGAAAGAGTCCCAGAGGAAGAAGGAGAAGAGATTTCTAGGAGTTCTAAGGCCAAACTCAGTCCTCCTTCACCAAAAACACCATCAATGCGTAGATCGGAATGAGGATAACGCACCTATATTAGTTTCAAAAGATGAATCAAACCTTCATAATCAGGCAAGTGTTTATTACTTTATTTTCTCTAGCAATAACCATATTCATATTAGTATAGGGATGATATAAACATGTATTGTTCATAAAAGTGATGAAAATTGGAGATTTAGGATGTATGATTTGAATCTGAGATTAATTAGATTGAACCCTTCATGTATGTAGAATAGAAATCACGGTTTGATGAACTTATGTGAAGAACGAATCTGGAAATCATGTGTTCTTGAATAAGAATTTGAAGAACTAGGGTTTTAGTAATTAAATTGGGGATTTCATATTTCTTTTATGAATTATAATGATTCTAGGATGTTAGAATCCATGTGTAATTGTTAGGATTCGATTTGGGACTGATTGGTTGGAGTTTGGGATAATAATTTAGTGGTTTCAGGGTTGAAAACTGATGAAATATAGAGCTGTCAAAGGTTGAAGACGAGACAGCACAGGTCACGCGTTGTCGCGCAAAGTATGTCGTTCGAACAAGATTAGAATCTCGCGAGAAGCCGTTCGAGCGAGATAGAGATGTCGTGCGAAGTCGTACGAAGATTGGTTTGAGCGACACATGTAATTCCTTCAAACGACTTGGCTTTCTAGTTCGAGCGATAGGTCTAAATTCTGAAGATTTCCATTTTTACCCCAAATTAAGTTACGAAATTAATTTAAGTGAGAAAACTGCTATTTGAGGAACTTAGCCTAGTGCAGAATTTTTAGGAAGTATGTGGGAAATACTACTTTAAATAGTTGGAACAGAAGGTTGACCTTGGAGATTACGTGAGAAATAGTAATCGAATTAAAATATATTATACGTAGAAATGAGAGAATAATACTGATAATACGCAAATATCGCGTATTTCATCCTCCAAACCTACGCATTTTAGCCCTCTCGGGTGCCTTAATCTCTATATTTAACCCCGTTAACCAGAAAACCTCGGTTTATATTGATAACATGCTATATGAGGTATAATTGGGATTTTGCAGGTGTTTAGGTACTAAGTATGGAGTTCGGACGCATTCCGGTGAAGTTCCGTACGCAATCGCACGTTCAAGGGCATTTTAGTCTTTTCACAGCTTGGGTACCTGGACTTACATCTCATGGAAGTTGTATCCCTCCTCGCTAGCTTCACGTGGCCATGAACGGTGCCCGATTCCGATTCATAACGAAGAAGTTACGGCGATTTCAGCGGAGGAAAAACAAGGAAAGCAAAAGAGGAGAAGAAAAAATGCAGTGTGCTGCTGCTGCATTCTGACATGCTTGATCGATCGATCGACACTTATGGTCGATCGATCGACCTTTCTAAATTGTCGATTTTTGGCCTTGATCGATCGATCGACCAAAGGGGTCGATCGATCGATCCCCTATTTTCAGCAGATATTTTCATTTATTTTCTTTCTTCTTTTCTTTTATTCCAACTTACTATATAAAGGTTTTTTGTTGTAATAAGAACATATAGCAGTATACACGATTTTAGGTTAGTTTAGCTTAGGGTTTTGGGGTTTTTGCTTGGTTCTTCTTCATTTCTCTTTGGTTTGACACCCCATTTAGATTGTAAGTTGACTATTCATCTCCCCTACCATTAATATAGTTTGTATTTCTTCATTTCTTGCTTTCTAGTTAATTTACAAGCTTTCTAATTTAGGTTTTCTTGCTTTATTTACATGCTTTGATTTTCACGCTTTCTAGTATAGATTTACCGCGTTTATTTATCGCTTTCCATTTACCGCATTTTTATGATGCTTTCTAGGTAACTTAAATTAGGTTATGTTTGAATTGAGCTCACTCGAGTTGACGCGCTGCTTTGCTTTGGTGATGGAGTTTACGGGTCTATTTCGGGTACGTTGTCCTAATTATTGCGCCTAGGAGATTTGACGGGGCATATCATGTATGTCCCGTGCTTACGACGTTTCGCGCGTAATTTTCGGGATATTTGTTGACGCCAAAATCTTATTAGGCTTTTATGATGATTTAGGGCGTAACAACCCTTGATTTAATTAACTGTCGAAACGAGATGCACTCGTAATAACTCGTCGACCCATGTAACCATTTTATACTAATTAACTCGGGCGAGGGATATTCGACGCAACCTATAGTTTTACTCGCTTTCACAATCTAGTTTCAATACCTTGCCTATGCATATTTTTCCTTTTAGTTTGTAATCATCTTTTACACTTTTATTTCGGAGTATTAAATCACTTGAATTCTAGCAACTCGTCTCTGTGGATTTTCGATACCCGACTTACCGATGTACTCACCAGTTGAGTGTAGTCATAATTTAGGTTTTTGTATAGTTCAGGTGAGCCGAACATAAAACGACCGGCGCGTAGGTGACTCTCGCGCCGCGGCGAAACCCTGCCTATCAAATACGTATGGAATATATATAAATGATTTGGTTGGGTATACCTAATGAATATTAATAGGATGTGTGGATACCTATTACATGCTTAATGTTATGTGTATGACATACCTAGCTGCTTGCTATCGCGGGAGGTTGTGTAGAGACAGTCTTATCCTGGGTGACCTTTGGGAGAATTATTGACTTGTATCTCAGAACATAGGACTGTGAAGACTTATTTGTGAATTGATAAGTCAGCTGACTATGGGAGCGTAGGTATGTGTTTGACCCATAGGTATGTGAACTATGTTTGCCTCCACTATGTGTGTTTTGTGTATATGGTTCGTGGGAAACTTCTGAGCCGATAGTCCTTATTGGAGTACGAGATGTACTGGGACATGATAGCAGAGTATGCAATGCACTACAGGTTTAGCCTTGGGGTGCTATATTGGTATATGTATATTATAGTGATGAATATATATATATATATATATATATATATATATGTGTGTGTGTGTGTGTGTGTGTGTGTGTGTATGTGTGTGTGTGTGTGTGTGTGTATACATGTGTTATTCCTACTGTGAGATAATCATTGGTTATCAAGATAGTAAATTCTTAAATCACGTCAACTCGGAATACTTAGTGTGATAACACTTAACCGAATTAATAATTGATGAAATTAATAATGTGGAAAGCTGGGAATCACGGGTTACTACCAAGAGGAGCATAAGTCTTTACCTAGTTAGAAGTGTTACAAATGACTAGGGTGGATTAGTTGTACGTTAGGCGTGCATATTAGCTGAGAGGTGAGAATCTCATGTGAGAGTTCGAACTAACATGCATTTGATACTTGCTTTATTGCAAATTTTAAATACTTTCTAAAACAAATAATTTTACACCTCGGGCTCTAACCCGTTTTTTGCATCTCTTTTCTATTTTGCTATATATATATGTATTATATCAGGTGCCAAGCCACATGGACACCAGACTTAGAGATTTTGATTGCTTGGCGTGCTTGAGCTGTTGTGGAAGTTGTAGGTCTTTGCATTAGATGCCTCTATCATTTCACTCAGTACTATATAGACTTTCCATTTAGGGCGTGTGTCCCCCGTTCCCTACACATTTTATCAGATATTGTATCCAGTTTACTTTCCTTTCATTTTGATTTATTGTTACTATGGTTCTTGGTTTAGAGTTTTGAACTAGAATGTTTTATCCAGCCTTATTTATTTCAGTATGTGATTCAGGTTCAGTATTTATATTAATTAGTTATGTGGTGGATGGATTATATTTAAATTCTTGGATTTAATAATTTTATATTTTTTATTGAAAAAGGAAAATATTTTGACACTAGCTTAATTAATTATTAGGTGGTTAAGAAGGTTATTATGTTTTCGACAGTGAAGCTAGGAATGAACCAACCGAACATTCTATTTTAAATTTTATAAAGGACTGATCACCAGAAATTTAATTGGGCGGGGTGCGACAGGTGGTATCAGAGCATCAGGTTCTAGTGACTTTTAGGATCTGTGCGATTTATTATGCTTCCAACATAGTTTTCTTTGATATAGAGCCCTATGTTTAGGATTGATTTATTTGGTGAGATTCGTTCTCCTACTATCACGAATATATTTGTAAATCTTATTTGTGTTTGGACGTGATCGGACAGGAAGTATGGCAAATGAGGTTTGTTGGGTGAATAGCGGGAGGCAGAGCTTGGTGAGGTCATGAAGTATATTAGAACATGATGACCGTAGTCGAGGTCACCCCTATTATGACACGAGATGCCAGGACTGTAAAGACGGATATGACAGAGCCTATGCATTCAAAGTGCAACTGCAGTTAAACGTGACGTCAAAATTAGACTCACCCAACGTAGAACACTTGGGAGAGGGTCAAATGGCAAATTAAGGAGAGTCATCAGAGGAAATTATAGAAATGCAGGAATTATGTGTGTTACCCAACGAAGGTAATACATTCAAAGGCTTGGGCATATGGAGGAGGATGGTTAACTCGAAGTGAAAAATTCGGAGTAAAATTTCTCTTGGCTCGTCGGGGAAAAGTTATAATAGTGGGAGTCAACCACCACATTTAATAGTGAAATGTTGAGTAAAAGGAAGGACCTTAAGTACAGTTTAGCTGAACGTTCCTTAATTAGTTGTTCAAAATAAGATGTGAATGTTGTTCTAAGCCCATCACGGAAGGTCCAGACAGGTGTCCATTTGTAAATGAATTGAAACTTTTAGCAACTCTTGTATCAGAGGAAGTGGATACCAACGGTAGAGAAGATTTCAAATGGGAGATCCACTCATGAGGAAATTTGACAACACTTACAGAGAATTATGTTGGTCAATTAATCCATATGGTGACAATGTCACGCATTGTCCGTAGATATGTCAATGCTCTTATGTGAAGGGAGCTAAAGTAATCGAAAGATTTATTTGAGAGTGAGACTAGATGAAACGCAGTTAGCAACACAGCGCAAGGGGGAGAACCATCAGGGGGCTCATTTAAATGATTCGGATAGATTAATTCTTACCAAGCGATGGTGAATTCAGTAAGGGTTATTGAAGCTAGTAGCATGTTCCTTAGGGCCAACAAAGATAAAGAAACGACGGGGGTAGCCATCAGGATCGAGACTATTTAAGTCCGAGAGAATGATAACTCTAATAAGGTCGGTATGATAGGAGATAAGTGGGTTGTGTGTTGATGTATTTTGTGGAGAGTAAAACCATAGGAGTTAAAAAAATTTGAAGCGAGAAAAAAGACAAGGGAAATGGTTAATGTAATTTTCGATTTGTTTCAGACACACGCATTATGTCCAGAAGACCATTAAGTAGCCAAGGCGATTGACAAAGTAGAAGTATGAGATTTATCCTCGGAGGATAAGGCGTGTTTTGTGTAATGAGAGCGAGTCACTATATTTTTGTTTATTACTAGATTCACATGTGAGAAGAATTTAGTACGTATACCTATAGCGTTATCATTATGTGTATGTTTTCCCTGGTATAGTGGGATTGTCCTTAGTGTTATCCGTACAGGACAAATGGGTGCACTGTTAGTGATTTGTATACTTTATTGAGATTTTTCGTTTTAGTGATGTGATATGCGAGTACGTTATTATATTAATTATGTTTTTATAAAAATGGTTAAAACAATAGTGGGCAGTGATTGCAAGGCTATCGGGGTTGCTGCCCTAGTGCTGTTCTGACAATACCTCACCTGCGAGAGGGTCAGGCTCGTACTCATTTTATATATATTATAGAGACTTCGAAGGGTATAGTGATACGAAAATGTTTAATCCTAGGGTGTTTAGGACTTCGTTATTATGATTCAGTGTGTATTGGGTTTACCGTTGAGGGGAAAGATTTCACCCATTATTATGTGTAGCGCTCAGGACTTAGTGTTAGGAGGAGCACATTGTTATATTTATCCTTTTGGAATGTGCAAGTTAAGACTTATATTCATATGTTTGGGAAAGATATTTTTAGAGTCTCCATTGTATACGTACGAGGTTTATGGAATGTAATTACCACTAATACTGAGTAATAGTGCAATTAGTAAAAAGTTCCTTGTTTCAAAAAAATTTCGGGAGGAGATGTAGTTTTTTCTATTAAGAGACGGAATAGAAGAGTATAGATTATGGACGGAGGACCCAACGGATTTCGATAACCGACTATACTAGGTAGTAGTATATCGGGGGGTTCCCTGTTTGGGTTTTTCTCTGCGAGACATCCCACGCATGAAACTTAGCGTAAGGTTGGAAATAGAGAGATGTTTGGTCATTAGTCCATGAGTCTAGTACCTCGGTCGTCATAGGAGATGGTAATTATGACTGTAAGTTAAAGTTAAGTGAATATTTAAGTCCAGTGGAGCCACTCGTGTGGTAAGGAATCATTGAAAGTTTTGTTTTATCAGCACGAGTTGAAGGGTGGAATGATGCTATGGAGGACTTAAAATTTTCAATTTATAAGATGATTAAGCGTACCCAAGTGTTGTAAACACACTGTAAGCACAAGGGAAATAAATAATTGGGTGTTATGTGTGAAGCGTAGGTGATTCTTACACTAGTATGTACAATTTATAGGATGTGTGGGCATCCTGGTTAGCTGTTTCTTGAATCGTTCGAGTTGAAGAGACGTGGGGTTAGATGCGTGGAATATATGTTTGTGAGAACAACATAACAAGTGGAACTGTTAGAGTGCATTAACCATGGTGTGAAGGACAATAATCCATATATACATGTACGATCAGCGTAGCAAGCACAAATTTAGTTGGAAGGCTATGGGAAGCCATCTAAGGGTATTCTTTGTGAGGAATAAAACTTAATTATTCTGGAAAATGCTCGGAGTGGAGTTTTACCTAGTCAAGTGTGGAAAGCGACTTGTGCGTCGGTTGAATGATGATGTTAGTAAGGTATAAAGGCTCAGCAGTGCACATTGTGGAGAAAAGTGCATGGGTCGGAACTTTCGGTATACGCTAAGTAACGAAAGGGAGTGTTAAGTGTCACTTAATGTGACTCATTACAAGTAGAAGTCAATGTTGATCAGGGACATAGCGAGTAGTCTCCGCGGGCACCACTCATAGTTAGAAATCGGTTCGAATGAGAGGATCAACTAGAGAATTTTTTAGCAAACCTACGATTCCTAAAAATAGAAGAGAGAAATTATGTGAAATTTCTTGGATGGGGTGCGAACTTCAAGGTACGGTCACGAGTTACTTAGAAGGTGTGGAACAAGTTGATCGAAAAGAAAGTGATTATTATTCTTTTGGGTGGTATACACTATTAGAATGTGTGCCCCAGCCTTTATTTGAAAATAAGAATCACGTCGGTAAGAGATTCTTCCCGGTATTATTCTGAACTAGAATGGGATCATCGAACCGCACCTTCAAACCAGGATTTCAGAAAGAAGTGGGGATAACGTTTCATTTTGAGTAGGTTGTATCTCCCTTAGCCAGGGAGTAGGCGAGGTGATTAAAGATTAGTGGAACCACGTGAAAGTAATTTTGAAGGCATGGTGTTCATTTCATTTCCACAACGGATGTATCTAGTAAGTGACGTTTAGTACAATAAAGTTCCGGGGAAGCACTCGTCCCTGTTTATTATGGACAAACTGCTTATTGAAATTTTATGTGAAAAAACCTTAACTATCCTCCCTCTGGTTGTTTAGAGTTGAATGGATAATCAGGATTTTGATGGGTTGAGTTAGAGTCTGATGACTGTGGTGGAATTACCACGCCTATTTTAGGTGACTTTTGAACGTCGTAAGAGTTAAGTCACCGGGAATCAAGATTCGAAGAAGTGACAAGAGTGGTCAAATGTTCGCATAGTTTCTCTCAAAAAGGGAGTTTTGCATTTCGATAAATATGAGTAATTGTCACGTAGTGAGGTGCGGCCTCCCAATAATATTGAGACAATGGGGGCCAATGATGTGTAGGCTCGTCTTATGGGAATAGCAGCGGATTGGAGCACAATTTGAAGTGTCGTTATTAAGGTGTAACCCTATAACCGATAGTATTGAGAGTGTTTCATAAGCTTATTGTGAGGCGGGGGACTATAGAAATTCGCCTTACCCGAAAGTCCCTTTTAAGTATTGATAAAGTATCCAGATCTATTTTTACCTGGCATACCTTATTTTCTGAATTTCGGGACGAAATTTCGTTATTAGGGGGGGGGGGGGGGGGGGAGTATGTAATACCCCATATTTTTAATGATTTAAATAATTATGGGATAAATTATTATTGTGGAATTAATTGAATTAAAATGTGAAAATTTAATTGTTAATTAATTTGGATTTAAATACATATTAACTAACGTACCAAGGGTTAATACTTATTGATAGAATATTACTGTGTGTCATGTAATATGGAACTATACACTTCGATAAATTGTCAAGAAAAAGAAATACGACAGTTTAGTAAATTAAGTCAGACGCGGGTGTGAGTCGTGTCGGGACTAATTTAATGGAATAGAAAGATAAATTATTTTAGTAACTCGTATGGTCATTTCGAGTGTACCGTTGAGTCCGAAAGGGTCGAGATAGTCAGAATAGAATACCCGGGTGTCTAGTTTGGGTCCTGGGGCAATTTTAGGCCTAGTCGGCGTCCTGAGAGGGCATCTTGGTAAATTATATTTTTGGAGTTAATTAATGGACGCAAATTAGGAAGCCTTATTACCCCTTACATAGTCACAGTTAGGGTTTCATCTGTGAAAGAGAAAAAAGAGTCCCAGAGGAAGAAGGAGAAGAGCTTTCTAGGAGTTCTAAGGCCAAACTCAGTCATCCTTCACCAAAACACCATCAATGCGTAGATCGAAATGAGGAGAACGCACCTATACCAGTTTCAAAAGACGAATCGAACCTTCGTAAGCAGGCAAGTGTTTATTACTTTCTTTTCTCTAGAAATAACCATATTCCTGTTAGTATATGGATGATATAAACATGTATTGTTCATAAAAGTGATGAAAATTGGAGATTTAGGATGTATGATTTGAATCTGAGATTAATTAGATTGAACCCTTCATGTATGTAGAATAGAAATCACGGTTTGATGAACTTATGTGAAGAATGAATTTAGAAATCATGTGTTCTTGAATAAGAATTTGAAGAACTAGGGTTTTAGTAATTAAATTGTGGATTTCAAATTTATTTGATGAATTGTAATGATTTACTGATTCTAGGATGTTAGAATCCATGTGTAATTGGTAGGATTCGATTTGGGACTGATTGGTTGGAGCTTGGGATAATAATTTAGAGGTTTTAGGGTTAAAAAATGATGAAAAATGGAGCTGTCAAAGGTTGAAGACGAGACAGCACAGTTCGCACGTTGTCGTCCGAAGTCACGCGAAGTAGGTTGTTCAAACGAGAATTGAATCTTGAGAGAAGCCGTTCGAGCGAGATAGAGATGTCTCATGAAGTCGGGCGAAAATTGGTTCGAGTGACACATGTAAGTCGTTCAAACGACTTGGCTTTCTGGTTCGAGCGACAGGTCTAAATTCTGAAGATTTCCATTTTTACCCCAAATTAAATTACGAAATTAATTTAAGCGAGAAAAATGTTATTTGAGGAACTTAGCCTAATGCAGAATTTTTAGGAAGTATGTGGAAAATACTACTTTAAATAGTTAGAACGGAAGGTTGACCTTGGAGATTACATGAGAAATAGTAATCGAATTAAAATATATTATACGTAGAAATGAGAGAATAATACGTATGGAATATATATAAATGATTTGGTTGGGTATACCTAATGAATATTAATAGGATGTGTGGATACCTATTACATGCTTAATGTTATGTGTATGAAATACCTTGCTGCTTGCTATCGCGGGAGGTTGTGTAGAGACAGTCTTATCCTGGGTGACCTTCGGGGGAATTATTTACTTGTATCTCAGAACATAAGACTGTGAAAACTTATTTGTGAGTTGATTAGTCAGCTAACTATGGGAGCGTAGATATGTGCGTGACCCATAGGTATGTGAACTATGTTTTCCTCCACTATGTGTGTTTTGTGTATATGGTTCGTGGGAGACTTCCTAGTCGATAGTCCTTATTAGAGTACGACATGTACTGGGACATGATAGTAGAGTATGCAATGCACTACAGGTTTAGCCTTGGGGTGCTGTATTGGTATATGTATATTATAGTGAAGAATATATATATGTATGTATGTATACTTGTGTTATTCATACTGTGAGATAATCGTAGGTTATCAAGACAGTAAATTATTAAATCACGTCAACTGGGAATACTTAACTTAGTGTGATAACACTTAACCGAATTAATAGTTGATGAAATTAATAATGTGGAAAGCTGGGAATCACGGGTTACTACCAAGAGGAGCATAAGTCTTTACCTAGTTAGAAGTGTTACAGATGGCTAGGGTGGATTAGTTGTACGTTAGGCGTGAACATTAGTTGAGAGGTGAGAATCACATGTGAGAGTTCGAACTAACATGCATTTGATACTTGCTTTATTGCAAATTTTAAATAATTTCTAAAAAAAATATTTTTACACCTCGGGCTCTGACCCGTTTCTTGCATCTCTTTTCTCTTTTGCTATATATATGTATTATATCAGGTGCCCAGCTACAGGGACACCAGACTTAGAGATTTGTATTGCTTGGCATGCTGCAGCTGTTCTGGAAGCTGTAGGTCTTTGCATTTGACGCCTCTATCATTTCACTCAGTACTATATAGACTTTCCATTTAGGGGGTGTGTCACCCGTTCCTTAGACATTTAATCAGAGATTGCATCCAGTTTACTTTCCTTTCCTTTCATTTTGATTTATTGTTGCTATGGTTCTTGGTTCAGAGTTTTGAACTGGAATGTTTTATCCAGCCTTATTTATTTTAGTATGTGATTCAGGTTCAGTATTTATATTAATTAGTTATGTGGTGGATGGATTATATTTAAATTCTTGAATTTAATAATTTTATCATTTTTATTCAAAAAGGAAAATATTTTGACACTAGCTTAATTAATTATTAGTTGGTTAATAAGGTTATTATGTTTTCAACAGTGTTGCTAGGAATGAACCAACCGAACATTCTGTTTTTAATTTTATAAAGGACTGATCACTCGATATTTATTTGGGCGGGGTGCCACAAGAAAATCAAGAATTATCTTCAGCGAAACCGATCCGCTCGCCCAGGAGCGGATCAATCCAGGTCCAAATTCGGGCTAGTCCGTGCGTCGAGGAGCGGATCGGTCTAGGTCCAAATTCGAACCGGTCCTTTTTTTTGATTGTGGAAATAGGATCGGTCCGCTATGGAAATTTTTCCAGTGAGTGATAGTAATCCAAATCGGTCCTTTTTTTCTAAAAATAGGATCGGTTCGCATTGCGATTTTGGCAAGTAAGTTTCAAGGGTTCAGATCGGTCCCTTTTTGTTCTAAATAGGATCGATCCGGTCTTTAAAATCAATTTCTCCTGATTTTTTCTTCATTATCTCTCATCTTTATAACCTCGTAACTTATGCTCCGGAACTCAGAGTTGGACGTCGTTTCTTCGTACGCGCTTGCGAACTCGAGGTCTTCAACTCATTTTGGGTTCTCGTCCCGATTCCTTATAGAAATGACGTTTTTTCCCTTTTGACTTTTCTTCCTTGATTCATTCTTTTTCTTTTGCTTTTTCCTTTCTTCACTTAGCAATAAATACCTGTAAATATCATGAAAAAGGCATAAAACTCGAGATACTATGTAGAAAGGTTAGTAGCATATAAATGAGATAAATCAAGATGAATGACATTATTCGAGGCGATAAAAATCCCCAAATTAAGGGGATAAGTTCGAAAGAATTTATGCCTAATCAGTGGGAGTGAGTCATTAGTCCCTTTAAATAATTAACTCACTGCACAAAAACTCTCCTTTTAAATTCTAATAGTACTGCCGCCCAAAGGGTCCAAAAGTTAGGCTACTCAACTGAAAATAAGGTAAAGTAGAAAAGGACAGAAAAGTAAAATTTTTGTCTCGTCGCTCGAATGACCGGAGGTCTCGTTCGCACCAAATGGCATGTCGTTTGAACAACCTTCCACGTTATTTGAACGACGCCTCGTCTCCTTCCTCCGTTTCTCTCAATTTATGAGTTTCCCATATTTCCAAACTTCCTAATTTTTAACAATATACGAGTTTAAAATTTTCATGCCCAAATTTCCAATAACGGTTCCACCCAGAATCATTAATATACTCAAGTGTTTAAGGATTTACGTCTCTAACATCCAACAGTATTCGTTTCACAAGAAGGGCATTTATTTGGGGGAATTTATATCTGGAATTCCACCAATAAATGATCATTAATCATCTCTAGAGTTATTTACCAATTGTCCTCAAATAATTATCAAACTTTGGGAAATCTAATCATCACTATACAAACTTGGATTCCTAATTTCTGGAACAATCTCTATATGTTCATCCTTCCTCTACATATGGGTTTTCATCATCAAATCAAACAAAATAAACGTTAATTTCCAGAAATCTAAAGGAGCTAAAATTATGCATTGAGAAATAATTTAGAAACATAGATTATGCAAGAAAATTCTTGCCTTTAATTATGTAGAGGAGAAATCCTTTGAAAGCTCTTGATTCCTCCCTTGTCTTGCTCTTTTTCCTTCTCTTGGTATTTTTTCCTTTTCTCTCCCATGGCTGCTACTTTAGGTTTTGATTTGTGATAATGGGGGAGTGGTTTACCCCAACTTAACCACTCAATTAGGGCTAATCCCGAGTTGGGTCAAAAGCCCAACATTTGGACCCCTAAACGGACCCAAATTCATAACCCAATAAGCCCAAAAGTTACCCAACCAATATACTATTGTCCCAAGACCATTTGTATAGGATTAATTCATCTAAACGGGTCCATATGAGTCCCAAAATATTGTTCCAATAATTTATGATGATAATATATGTATTCTTAATTTGTGTCGCACATTAATTTTGAATTTGTCTAGTATTACCTTTAAATGTCACAGACATGCATATTAAGTTAGTCACAACTAAATATAATTACATAACAATTTTGATTGGGCAATTATCAAATAGAATCATTTAATTATTCATTTTAGAAGAGAAAATGTGGGGTATTACATTCTTCCCCCTGATAATGGGATTCTGTCCTCAGAAGCAATAAAGTACGTACCTAGCTAGAAGAGTTTTGGATACTTTGTGCACATGTCATCCTCCCTCTCTCAAATCGAATCGTCCTCTCGGTGGTGTCCCCACTGCCTCCGAACTAACGGAACAACTTTGGATTGAAGTCGACACTCCTGTTGGTCCAGAATAAATACCAGTCTCTCCTCGAAGTAGCATATGGTTGGAGCTCAATATCGTTGATCTCGATGTGCTGGTACACCACCTCATCTCTAATGAATCTCCACATTGAAGATATTTGAAAATTTTCATGCATCCGCTGCAAGTATTCGATTAGTCCGAACCGATATGATACAGGTCCAATCCTCTCCAAAATAGGGAACGGTCCCATATATTGAGGAGAGAACTTACCTTTATTCCCAAATGTCGTCACCCCTTCATGGGAGAAACTTTAATCAACATCTGGTCTCCAACATCGAAGTCCAAGTGTCTCCGTCCCACATCCACATGGCTCTTCTGCTTGTCATGGGTAATAAATATTCTGGCCCGAATCATCTCTACCTTCTCCGAGGTATCCTGAATGAAATCTAGCCCAAGTAACTTGTTCTCCCCCACTTCTAACCAACATGAGGGTGAACGGGAATGTTTGTCATATAGTGCCTCAAATGGATCCATCCCAATCATAAATTGGTAGCTATTGCTGTATGAAAACTCCACTAATAGCAAATACTACTCCCAGCTCCCCTTAAAATCCAAAATACAGTTATGCAACATGTTCTCCAGAATCAGGTTCACCCTCTCCGTCGGCCCATCGGTCTGAGGATGATATGAAGTGCTCAGTCTCAACTCTACCCTTAAAGCCTGCTGGAAGTTCCTCCAAATTGGGACACAAATGTCCTATCCCTATCTGACATTAGATTGAGCGGTACCTCATACAGTTTAACAATCTCTGCAAGGAATAGTTGATCGTACTGCTCTAAACTATAGTCTATTCGGACCGATAAGAAATGATCCACCTTTTTCAACCTCTCGACAATCACTCATATCGAATCATGCCCCCTCTGCGAAGTAGGTAGCTAGTAATAAAGCCCATAGATATGCTTTCCCATTTCAACACTGAGACCCACGGGACGCTGATGATCCCCCTCCACCAGCTGACAAGTAGCACATCTAGACACAAACTTAGCTATATCCCTCTTCATACCGACCCACAGATACTGACGACGCATATCGTGGTACATCTTATCCCCACCAGGATGCAGTGTATATAGTAAATCGTGAGCCTTCGATATGATAGCTCGCCTCAACTCCCCATCATCCGGAATAATTAGTCTCCCATGGAACACCAAATCACCATCAAACCTAATAAAAAACTGCTCCACCACCTCGGCTAGCAACTACCTGACCCACTCCTAACAAAGTTGATCCTCCACTTGTGCCTTCACTACCTGAATAATGATCTTGGGGGTAATGGTGAGAACTGACATAAATGCTTGGGTCAACTCAACATCTCCACGAAGTGACTTTCACGTTTCCTTCCTCACCGCTGCCAACTCCAAAAATGGCTTATGGCTCAACGCATTCGCTACAACATTCACTTTCCCCGAGTGGTACTGAATGTCGAACTAATAGTCCTTCACAAACTCGATCCACTTCCTACGTTGCATGTTCATCTCCCGTTGTGTGAATAAATACTGCAAGGTCTTATGGTTTGTGAAAATCTAAAACTTCTCCCCCATTAGGTAATGTCTCCACACTCGTAAGGCAAAAGACATGGCTGTCAACTCTAAGTCGATGGTGGGGTAATGTACTTCGCGAGGCCTAAGCTTTCGGGAAGCATAAGCTATCGGCCTCTCCTCCTACATCAAAACCCCTCCAAGTCCCTTGAGGGACGCATCACTGTAAACTCTGTAGTCAACTCCTGCTCGAGGTAACGTTAAAACTAGTGCTATAGTCAATCTCGTCTTCAGCTCCTCAAAAGCCTGCTGACACATCTCATCCCAAACAAACGGTACTCCCTTCCTCATCAAATTTTCTATGGGACCGATAATCTTGGAGAACCCTTTAATGAATCGACTGTATTACCTTGCCAATCCCAAAAATATGTGCACCTCGGTGGGTGTAGTGAGTTATCCCCACTCCATCATGGTAGAAAGCTTCCCTGAGTCCACTGATATCCCCTGCTCGGACGCAAAGTGGCCTAAGAACTGTACCTCTCTCCCTCAGAACCTCACATATAATTGATGATCCCGAAGCATCTGTAGGACCATCTATAGGTGCTCTGCGTGCTCCTCCGATGTCTGAGAATAAATCAAAATATCATCGATAAACACGATAATGAACTGATCCAGAAACTTCCTGAACACTCGGTTCATCAAGTACATAAACACTGTCAGTGCATTTGTTAGCCCGAATGGCATCACCAAAAATGCACATGACCCACATCTAGTCAGAACAGATGTCTTTGAGACATCATGCTCCCGGAATCTCAACTGGTGGTATCCTGACCTCAAATCAATCTTCAAAAACAAAGCAACACCCCTCAGATGGTCAAATAAATCATTGATACATGGCAACAGGTATTTATTATGGATAGTGACTTTGTTCAACTCCCTATAATAGACACAAATTCGTACACTCTTCTTGATGAATAAAACTAGAGCACCCTAGGGTCAACTACTCCTCCTAATAAATCTCTGTCCCAATAATTACTCAATCTGCCCGCGTATCTCCCTCATCTCTAATGGAGCAATATGATACGGAGTACGAGAAATGAGTCTCATGCTCGAAAATGATTCAATCACAAAGTCGATCTCCCGACTAGGTGGTAAACTCGGAATCTCCCTAAAAAATCCAAAAACTCGCTCACGATAGGGATGGAATCTAGTGACATTACAACCTCTGAAGAATTATCCTCATCGATATAATACAAGTGCATGCTCCACCTCCACTGGGGTGCGTCATCACAACTAGGTACATCTCCTTCCCGGGAATGGCAAAGACGATGTACCTCCCATGACAGTCTACACATGCTTTGTAAGTGACTAGCCAGTCCATCCCTAAAACAACATCATAATCATGAATGTCAAGTACTAATAAATCTGCTATGAAAGTAAGTCGTCATATCTCAATATCGATACCTTGTCATATTAACCATCTGGTCGCCCCTCTACCCACTAGTGAGTCTACGTGTAACATAGTGTCTAAATCAAAATCTACCATACCCATCTCCCGTCCAAACCTCGTGCTAACAAAAGAGTGTGACACACCCATATAAAAGGAATATGACCAACATGACCGAATATGGGAAACATACCCTCAACTTCCTATGGTGATGCTGGCCCATCTGTGGCTGCAATATAGTAGATCTAAACATACTGTAACAGCTGCTACCCCTGAGGTGGGAAGATGGGTGCTGGAGTGGCTAGTCCAGTGGCTCCTTGAGCCGAAAATGGAGGGCATTATCCCTGCGGCGCCTACTATCCTCTATAGCCTCCCTGTCCCCGGGATTCCTGGTCCCCTCTCATGTAACTCCTTAAAGTGTGGCCCTTCTTGCAAAAATTATAGAAATTTGTCTGGAAAGGGCCTTAATCATCCCGTCGGGCCTATTGGCCTTTGCCCTACTGTCCTTGGACCTAATGGCCTCGACACTATTGGCCCTATTAGCCTCTATACTGTTGGCCCTATCTAGGATGACCCTGGACCGGATGGCCCTGCCTCTTTATATCATCTATAACTCTGAACCTTTTACTCTGGTCAATGGATAGGGTGCCTCTGTGCTGCTCGGCCCCAGACCCGTTACTCCCACTCGCCTTGCCCTATTGGCTAGACGACTCTCCTTCATGGAATTTTTCCCCCTTGCTCTTCAGAAATGCCCTCTGATATTGGTAATGAAGAAGTGAGATGTTTACCATTTTCTTACATGTAGTGAAGGATGGATTCCCCAAAAGGGCCTTCCTAGTGTGCCACATTGACCCGACAACAAATCTATCCATCTTCATCTTCTCTGTGCGAACATCCTCCTTCGCAAAGTACGAGAGGGCTGTGAATTCCTCTTCGTACTCAGTAACTATACGTCCTTCTTGCGTCAACTCTGTAAATTGGTCCTTATCTCGAACTACATATCTAGGGGGAAGTATTTTCCCTCAAATCTCTCCTAGAACTGACTAATGGTGAGGTTGTCCCTCTCCTCAATAATCGTGACCGCCTCCCACCACTAAAGGGCTTCCCCCACCAACCGGAATGAAGCTAACATCTTTTTCTGAACTGACGAGCATTCCACCATCCGTAAGTGCCTTTCGATGTCCTTCTTCCAACGCCTCGCAATTAATATATCGGATCCCTCTGCAAACTCCAGAGGCTGGCCCTTAACAAAGGTTTCTCATACTCAGTGCAATGATAGCCCGATGCCTGTGATGAAATATCCACCTGCTATGGTGGTGGCTGCTGGGGTGATTGGGGTTGTGGAAAATGTTGGAGCATAGCTGCCATCGCCATGGATACCGCCTGAGATACGATAGTGGCTATATCAGTGTTAGTGATCAACTGTGGGGCCTGAGGGGCTTGTGGTGCCTGTGGTGGCTGCTAGTGAGCCTCTTCCTCCTCAATTGATAGGGCTACTCACCTCAGTCTACCCTTACATCTGTTTTCCATCTGAAGGAAAATAAGGTTCAAATCAATATTAATCGTAAGAATATACAATGTGTCCTAAGTATAAGCTCTATATATCAAAGAACACAATGAAGAACGAAATGAGCACAATCATAGATCCTAAGGACACTAGAACCGTTCTCTGATACCAACTTTAACAACCCCTATTTTCTGACATAAAGGCTGGCCAGGAATGATACGCCGAAGATAGGGCTTTCTTGTCAGTTAATATCATTCTTAGCACAAAAGTAAATATAAATAAGTTATTTTTCAAAACTTTTTGCATTTGTAAAATGAAGAACACATACACAATAATCCAAACCACCATAATAATAATAAAATCCAACTAGAGTAATGAAATCCCAACCGACATAAAAATAAAAGAGTATCAGGCTTATGCCCTTACAAATGTTCCAAATAATAAATGACTCAAGCTGAAAAGCACCTATGCTAGAAACAACTAAATTTGAATCTGGAGAGCAAGCGAGATCATGGGACTGCTACAGCACAATCCAACCATCCCTGTCTAGGAGCACCTGAGGGAAGAAAACATTTATATTTGAGTCAGAGCATGAGATGTGAAAGAATTAATTTGAATAATATATGAATGTAATAATACAGTCGATGCACAATAATTATTCCCCCTTTCGTCGCTCACATGCGTATAACATCTCACCTCTCATCTAAGTGTGATATCTTTCGCACCCTAATAAATCCCAAAATAATGAACTGTGACATCAACTCAATTTGTAAAAAGGTACATCAATAATTAATTATTTAAATGTAATTCTTAAATTTTATTTGCCAACATTCATTTATCCCAGTCTCATTATTCTTCCAGTTAAAGCATAAACATATATTATGCATTATAGGGTCTCATGTATAAATATTGTACACTTCCTTAGACAATTAAATTTATTTAATTACAGTTCGATAAAATAATAATACACATATGTCCTTTTAGATATTTAGACATGCAAGGGCATCTACTGTTGGTGTCTATTTGTACTCTATCGGCAAGTCCGGAGGAATTCTCTTATTCCTAAGCGGACATCACAAACACACATATACGTTGGGGTCAATCCCTACACAGGACACCTGTATACAGACCATACCCAGTGATGATATAGGAATGGTCAGCGCCAACACCTACCTCAAGTGGGTGAAGCCTCCATGTAGTACCTATATAGGCTACACATCGTCAAGCCAACCTGTGTCGACGTGTGGTACGCGGAACGCGTGAATCCCCGAGCTGATAGGATAGTCCACGAATATTTCCACATAATTACATAATAGTACATATTATTATCCCTATAATATGAATAGGTAATTTTTCTATAATTACCTTAAAATGTTCAATTAAAAAGATTCAAAACATTTCTCATTTATTAATAATTTATCATCTAATAAATTATTAACTACATTCAATAAATAATTATTTAACCATATAGTTAAAGACGATTATTAATTCAGATGGGAGTGAGTCATTAGTGCCTTAATTAATTCACCCACTGTACAAAAACTCTCCTTCTAAATTCTGATATTACTGACACCCAAAGGGTACAAAAGTTAGGCTACTCAACTAAAAATAAGGCAAAGTAGAAAAGGACGAAAAGTCAAAAATTTGGCCCATCGCTCGAATGATCGGAGGTCTCGTTCCATGATATGGCATGTCGATCGAACAATCTTCCACGTTGTTTGAACGAAGCCTCATCTCCTACCTCCGTGTCTCTCAAATTATGGGTTTCCCAGATTTCCCAACTTCCTAATTTTTAACACTATACGAGTTTAACATTTTCATGTCCAAATTTCCAATAACTGTTCCACCCAGAATCATCAATATACTCAAGTGTTTAAGGATTTAAGTCTCTAACATCCAACGGTATTCATTTCACAAGAAGGGCATTTATTTGGGGGAATATATGTCTAGAATTCAATCCATAAATGATCATTAATCATCTCTACAGTTACTAACTAATTGTCCTCAAATAATTATCAAACGTAATAAACCTTCCTCTACATGTTCCTACTGTAGACTTCGATTCCTTAGGGAAATCTAATCATCAGTATATAGACTTCGATTCCTAATTTCTGGAACAATCTCTACATGTTCACCCTTCCTCTACATGTGAGTTTTCATCATCTATTCAAATGTAATAAACCTTAATTTCCAGAAATCTAAAGGGGATAAAATTATGCATTAAGAAATAAATTAGAAACATAAAATATCCAAGAAAATCCTTGCCTTTAATTATGTAGAGGAGAAACCCCTTTAAAGCTCTTTATTCCTCCCTTGTTCTTGCCCTTTTTCCTTCTTTTGGTATTTTTCCCGTTTCTCTCCCGTGGCTGCTACTTTAGGTTTTGATTTGTGATAACGGGGGAATGGTTTACCCCCACTTAAGCACTTAATTAGTGTTAATCCCGAGTTGGGTCAAAAGCCCAACTTTTGGACCCCAAACGGACCCGAATTCATAACCCAATAAGCCTAAAAGCTACCCAACCTATATACTATTGACACGGGACCATTTTAAAAGCTTAATTCATCTAAACGAATCCATTGAGTCTTAAAATATGATTCGAATAATTTATGCCGATAGTATATGTATTTTTAATTTGTGTCGTGAATTAATTATGAATTTTTCTAATATTACCTTTAAATGTCACACATGTACATAAAATTAGTCCCAACTAAATATAATTACATAACAATTTCGATTGCGAAATTATCAAATAAAATCATTTAATTATTCATTTTAGAAGAGAAAATGCAGGGTATTACATAATTCTTATTTAGAGAATAACTCTTTATACACCGTGCACACCATCTTTCACAGACACCATATTCAAATATTAATATTAGATAACACCAAACTTTAAATAATGTAGGAGACAGGGCTAGAAAGTACCGGTAATAAAGACTAGCTATTAAGAATTTGATTACACACATTACTTCTTGACATAATTTAGTAACAAAAATGAAGTATTTATACTTAAACACATAATTCCATAAAGTTTTATGTATTGAAGAAAATTAAAAAATTCCTAATGAGAGTGGAGACTATACATTGGATTAGTCGATATTCAAATATATAATTTTGAACCCACTTTTTTCGGAATTTTCGAATTTAGAAATTTTCAGTTTGATTAAAACCTTACCCATAACATATGATGGGATACGTTAACCCGCGTTGGGGCCACCGAGTGTGAATCCAGTGCCCTTTAGGTTATTAACATTATTGCGGATATATACCATTATATTCAAAGATATTGGTTTATAATCAACTAATAAGTTATAGGGAGTCAATTTGAAGTGGATATCTTATATTAATTAGTGTAAATAATAGGTGACCCTTCAAGGTGAGACATGTGTAGGGGTGTTAATTATTTTCGAACATCCGAATTTTTCGAGTTTCGATCCAAAATTTTCTAACTTTGGCACTATTTTAATTTTTCAGATTTTCGATTTTTCTGGAAAAAAAATTGAATGGAATTGGAAATCAAATATAAATTCCTAATTTTCAAATTTTTTGAAATTATAATATTTTTATTTATTTTAATACTTGTTTACTTGTCATTTTTACTATCCTTATTTATACATAAATTTCATTATTTGTTAGTTTATTTAGGACCCTCCATTTAAAACAATCTTAACTATTAAGGGATTCTAATAATCGAGAGTTTCGTATGAAATATATCAACCGACCCAAGTCACGTATATTCATTGTTTCAACCCTCATAAAGTATTCAAATTCCAAAGTCTCCTACAGAATAATGAAACTATCCTTGTGTAACACGTCGTGTAATTCTGGCGTTGTCTACCACCAAAACTACATTGGGCGTTGCTAAATTAAATATAATTCTTAGCATGTGTTAGATATGAAACAGATAAAAAATTTCATCCACAAGAGAATAATTAGATTTATCCAATAAATAATCACTAGTGCAATAAAAAAATCCATCGCCATGCTAACCTCAAAACAAATAATCCAATTCCATAATTTATATAAAACTCCAAATGAAATAATCCAATAAATTAACTGACTGAAACCTTAGATAACTTTGAAACCGAATGGCCCAATAAATTCCATAATGAAGTTTCATAATGTAAAGCGATAGAATAAAAGTAACCCTATACTAGTAAAGCGAGTAAATAAAATAAACTCCAGTTGTACCTCCAAATCTATCACCAATAACTTTTCTGCAGTTACTCCGGTACCAAACCTGAAATGTTAGTCAACATAATAGGTCAGAGCCCACTGCATGGATACCAGCTACGCCTCTCAAATAGTGTCCTTGAACCCAGACAATAAAATTATATAAAATAAACACGACATTAGAATATTTTATATTAAACGAGATATAATAATTGACAAATTAAATAAATTATCATCTAACCACTTCTAACTCACCCCCGAGGTCCAAGTCCAATTATTTTCAGTTAACAACATCTAATTATTTAAATTAATTCCATTAACTCGAAAGATTATTTTTATCCAAGTTTAATATCCATTGTGGGACTCCCGCTTAAAGTCTTACATCATATTAGTTGCGGTACTCCCACTAATTTTACACCACACCCATTCCCCTCAATATGGCTAGTCAATCTGGTTCACTGTCAACTCTGCACACACTCGTGAGGTTCCATGCATGACACGTCACTATAGATCGTCACCCCATTTAACTTTCAGTCGTCATATACTCGTTATACCACACACACCCACTTCGCTATAGCCAGACGGCCAGTTTAACTATCATCCCTACACATACTCGCGTCGCCAATATATTTTAATACCCGTCTATTATCTTAGGCATTAATTGCAAAATTTTCAAGTTTTCTCATTCATCTCAATTTAGCCCACCCTTTTTAGTCGACATAAAATCCTCAAACACCCTTAGTCCCATACCTAAAGGTGTCAAATTCATAAGTACTTTCTAGCCGATCTCTTAAAAATGAAAACTAACTAATAAACACCTGTTAGCCTCACTCCTAGGCTCACTGAACCACGGAACAACGTAAAAATTAGCCTTACCGTGGAATATCTATCCGTAAACCATCTCCACTATAATACCCCATATATTTTTGGAATAAAATAAAATTTAATAGGGATTAATTTAATTCGGTGACATTAATCAATCGAGGTTGTGAGTAAATAGACTCAGTATTATTTACGAGTTTTTGATTTAGACTTCATTGCTTTGGAATAAAGTTAAACTGAATTTTATTTTTAATAAAAAGTATTTACAGGTATCACGTCACAATGAGAATGTAATACCCCGTATATTTTTGGAATAAAATGAAATTTAATTGGGATTAATTTAATTCGATGAAATTAATTAATCATGGTTGTGAATAATTAGACTCAATATTATTTATACATTTTAGAGTTGGACTTCATTGGTTTGGAATAAACTTAAACTGGATTTTATTTTTAATAAAAAGTATTTGCATGTCTCACGTCACAACTAAAATATATTTTCGGATAAAAATATTCGAGACACACTTTGATAGGTATTACGGGCATGTTAAGGCATTTTAGACCTTAGTAATGGTCCCGGGATATATATATATACATATATATATATATATATATATATATATATATATATATATATATGTATATATATATATATATATATGTGTGTGTGTGTGTGTGTGTGTGTGTGTGTGTGTGTGTGTGTTGGGTAATTATCGAACTAATTAGATTATTTGGGGGCCCCAAAGTTGGGGCTTAAAGCCCAAATCGGGAATTGAAGACTAGCATTGGATAATTAGAGTTAACCCACTCATTTGGAAGTTACATCCCAGAACCCTAGGAGGAGGAAGTGAGGCTCCTCTACAAATTTCATGCAATCGGGAGACCCGCGGCTGCGGGGTCAGTTCTACGAGTTATATTGGTCCCGTGGAAGGTGTTGGTGCCACCCACGGGGCCGTTCGGAGGCTGTTTTGGGTTTTCACCCTCTAACGCCATATTTTTAAGCCTAACTCTAAAAATATGCAAATTATCGACGTATTCTCAAACCGGGATACCCGCGGCTGCGGGGTCAGTTCCTACGAATTACATTGGTCCCGTGGGAGGCGTTGGTGCCACCCACGGCGCCGTTCTGGGGCTGTTTCGAGTTTTCACCCTCTAACGCCAAGTTTTGCTAGAGTCTAGAAATATGTAAATTATCGTCGTATTCTCAAAACGGGAGTCTCGCGGTTGTGCGGTAAGTTCCTACGAGTTACATTGGTCCCGTGGGAGGTCTTGGTTCCACCCACGGGGAAGTTCGGGGTTTTTTTCGAGTTTTCACCCTCTATCGCCATATTTTCAGGCCTAAGTCTAGACATATGCAAATTATCATCGTATTCTCAAATCGGGAGACCCGCGGCTACGGGGTCAGTTCTTACGAGTTATATTGGTCCCGTGGGAGGTGTTGGTGCCACCCACAGGGCCGTTCGGGGGTTGTTTTGGGTTTTCGCCCTCTAACGCTATGTTTTTAAGCCTAAGTCTAGAAATATACAAATTATCATCGTATTCTCAAACCGGGAGACCCGCGGCTGTCGGGTCAGTTCCTACGAGTTACATTGGTCCCGTGGGAGGTGTTGGTGCCACCCACGGGGCCGTTCGGGGGTTGTTTCGAGTTTTCACCCTCTAATGCCATGTTTTGCTTAAATCTAAAAATATGAAAATTATCGTCTTATTCTCAAATCGGGAGTCCCGCGGCTGTGGGGTCAGTTCCTACGAGTTACATTGGTCCCGTGGGAGGTGTCGACGCCACCCACGGCGCCGTTCGGGGGCTGTTTCGAGTTTTCACCCTCTAACGCCATGTTTTGCTTGAGTCTAGAAATATGCAAATTATCATCGTATTCTCAAACCGGGAGTCTCGCGATTGCGATGTAAGTTCTTACGAGTTACATTGGTCTCGTGGGAGGTGATGGTGCCACCCACGGGGCCGTTCGGGGGTTGTTTCGAGTTTTCACCCTCTAACGCCATATTTTTAAGCGTAAGTGTAGAGATATGCAAATTATCATCGTATTCTCAAACCGGGAGACTCGCGGCTGCGGGGTCAGTTCCGACGAGTTACATTGGTCCCGTGGGAGGTGTTCGTGCCACCCACGGGGCCGTTCGGGGGCTGTTTTGGATTTCCACCCTCTAACGCTATGTTTTTATGCCTAACTCTAGAATTATGCTAATTATCGACGTATTCTCAAACAGGGAGACCCGCGGCTACGGGGTCAGTTCCTACGAGTAACATTGGTCCCGTGGGAATTGTTGGTGCCACACACGGGGCCGTTCTGGGGCGGTTTCGAGTTTTCACCCTCTAACGTCATGTTTTGCTTGAGTCTAGAAATGTGCAAATTATCGTCGTATTCTCAAACCGGGAGTCTCGCGATTGCGCGATAAGTTCTTACGAGTTACATTGGTCCCGTGGGAGGTGTCGACGCCACCCACGGCGCCGTTCGGAGGCTGTTTTGGATTTTCACCCTCTAACGCCATGTTTTTAAGCCTAAGTCTAGAAATATGCAAATTACCGTCGTATTCTCAATCCGGGAGTCCCGCGACTGCGTGGTCAGTTCCTACGAGTTACATTGGTCTCGTGGGAGGTGATGGTGCCACCCATGGGGCCGTTCGGGGGTTGTTTCGAGTTTTCACCCTCTAACGCCATATTTTTAAGCGTAAGTTTAGAGATATGCAAATTATCATCGTATTCTGAAACCGGGAGACCCGCGGCTGCGGGGTCAGTTCCTACGAGTTACATTGGTCCCGTGGGAGGTGTTGGTGCCACCCACGGGGCCGTTCGGGGGCTGTTTTGGGTTTTCACCCTCTAACACCATGTTTTTAAGCCTAACTCTAGAAATATACAAATTATCGTCGTATTCTCAAACCGGGAGATCCGCGGCAGTGGGGTCAGTTCCTACGAGTTACATTGGTCCCGTGGGAGGCGTTGGTGCCACCCATGGGGCCGTTCTGGGGCTTTTTCGAGTTTTCACCCTCTAACGCCATATTTTGCTTGAGTCTAGAAATATGCAAATTATCGTCGTATTCTCAAACCAGGAGTCTCGCGATTGCGCGGTAAGTTCCTACGAGTTACATTGGTCCCGTGGGAGGTGTTGGTTCCACCCACGGGGCAGTTCGGGGGTTGTTTCGAGTTTTCACCCTCTAACGCCATATTTTTAAGCCTAAGTCTAGAAATATGCAAATTATCATCGTATTCTCAAACCGGGAGACCCGCGACTGCGGGGTCAGTTCCTACGAGTTACATTGGTCCCGTGGGAGGTGTTGGTGCCACCCACAGGGCCGTTCGGGGGCTGTTTTGGGTTTTCGCCCACTAACGCCATATTTTTAAGACTAAGTCTATATATATGCAAATTATCGTCGTATTTTCAAACCGGGAGACCCGCGACTGTCGGGTCAGTTCCTACGAGTTACATTGGTCCCGTGGGAGGTGTTTGTGCCACCCACGGGGCCGTTCGGGGGTTGTTTCGAGTTTTCACCCTCTAACGCCATGTTTTGCTTAAATCTAGAAATATGCAAATTATCGTCGTATTCTCAAACCGGGAGTCCCGCGCCTGTGGGGTCAGTTCCTACGAGTTACATTGGTCCCGTGGGAGGTGTCGGTGTCACCCACGGCGCCGTTCGGGGGCTATTTTTGATTTTCGCCCTCTAACGCCATCTTTTTAAGCCTAAGCCTAGAAATATGCAAATTACCGTCGTATTCTCAATCCGGGAGACCCGCGGCTGCGGGGTCAGTTCCTACGAGTTACATTGGTCCCGTGGGAGGTGTTGGTGACACCCACGGGGCCGTTTGGGGGTTGTTTCGAGTTTTCACCCTCTAACGCCATGTTTTACTTAAATCTAGAAATATGCAAATTATCGTCGTATTCTCAAACCGGGAGTCCCGCGGTTGTGGGGTCAGTTTCCCGTGGGAGGTGTCGGCGCCACCCACGGCGCCATTCGGGGGATGTTTTGGATTTTCACCCTCTAACGCCATGTTTTTAAGCCTAAGCCTAGAAATATGCAAATTACCGTCATATTCTCAATCCGGGAGTCCCGCGAATGCGTGGTCAGTTCCTACGAGTTACATTGGTCTCGTGGGAGGTGATGGTGCCACCCACGGGACCGTTCGGGGGTTGTTTCGAGTTTTCACCCTCTAACGCCATATTTTTAAGCGTAAGTTTAGAAATATGCAAGTTATCGTCGTATTCTCAAACCGAGAGACCCGTGGCAGCGGGATCAGTTCCTACGAGTTACATTGGTCTCGTGGGAGGTGTTGGTGCCACCCACGGGGCCGTTCGGGGGCTGTTTTGGGTTTTCACCCTCTAACGCCATGTTTTTAAGCCTAACTCTAGAAATATGCAAATTATCGTCGTATTCTCAAACCGGGAGACTCGCGGCTGCGGGGTCAGTTCCTACGAGTTACATTGGTCCCGTGGGAGGCGTTGGTGCCACCCACGGGGCCGTTTTGGGGCTGTTTTGGGTTTTCACCCTCTAACGCCATGTTTTAAAGCCTAACTCTAGAAATATGATAATTATCGTCGCATTCTCAAACCGGGAGACTCGCGGCTGCGGGGTCAGTTCCTACGAGTTACATTGGTCCCGTGGGAGGCGTTGGTGCCACCCACGGGGCCGTTCTGGGGCTGTTTCGAGTTTTCACCCTCTAATGCCATGTTTTGCTTGAGTCTAGAAATTTGCAAATTATCGTCGTATTCTCAAACCGGGAGTCTCGCTGTTGCGCGGTAAGTTCCTACGAGTTACATTGGTCCCGTGGGAGGTGTTGGTTACACCCACGAGCCAGTTCGGGGGTTGTTTCGAGTTTTCACCCTCTTACGCCATGTTTTTAAGCCTAAATCTTGAAATATGCAAATTATCGTCGTATTCTCAAACCGGGAGACCCGCGACTGCGGGGTCAGTTCCTACGAGTTACATTGGTCCCGTGGGAGGTGTTGGTGCCACCCACGGGGCCGTTCGGGGGCTGTTTTGGGTGTTCGCCCTCTAACGCCATATTTTTAAGCCTAAGTCTAGAAATATGCAAATTATCGTCTTATTCTCAAACCGGGAGACCCGCGGCTGCGGGGTCAGTTCCTACGAGTTACATTGGTCCCGTGGGAGGTGTTGGAGCCACCCACGGGGCCGTTCGGGGGCTGTTTTGGGTGTTCGCCATCTAACGCCATAATTTTAAGCCTAAGTCTAGAAATATGCAAATTATCGTCTTATTCTCAAATCGGGAGACCCGCGGCTGCGGGGTCAGTTCCTACGAGTTACATTGGTCCCGTGGGAGGTGTTGGTGCCACCCACGGGGCCGTTCGGGTGCTGTTTTGGGTGTTCGCCCTCTAACGCCATATTTTTAAGCCTAAGTCTAGAAATATACAAATTATCGTCTTATTCTCAAACCAGGAGACCCGCGGCTGCGGGGTCAGTTCCTCTGAGTTACATTGGTCCCCTGGGAGGTGTTGGAGCCACCCACAGGGACGTTCGGGGTTGTTTCGAGTTTTCACCCTCTAATGCCATGTGTTGCTTAAATCTAGAAATATGTAAATTATTGTCGTATTCTCAAACCAGGAGTCCCGCGGCTATGGGGTCAGTTCCTACGAGTTATATTGGTCCCGTGGGAGGTGTCAGCGCCACCCACGGCGCCGTTCGGGGGTTGTTTTGGATTTTCACCCTCTAACGCCATGTTTTTAAGCCTAAACCTTGAAATATGCAAATTGTCGTCGTATTCTCAATCCGGCAGTCCCGCGACGGTGTTGTCAGTTCCTACGAGTTACATTGGTCTCGTGGGAGGTGATGGTGCCACCCACGGGGCCGTTCGGGGGTTGTTTCGAGTTTTCACCCTCTAACGCCATATTTTTAAGCGTAAGTTTAGAAATATGCAAATTATCATCGTATTCTAAAACCGGGAGACCCGCGGCTGCGGGGTCAGTTCCACGAGTACATTGGTCCCGTGGGAGGTGTTGGTGCCACCCACGGGGCCGTTCGGGGGCTGTTTTGGGTTTTCACCCTCTAACGCCATATTTTTAAGCCTAACTCTAGAAATATGCAAATTATCGACGTATTCTCAAACCGGGAAACCCATGGCTGCGAGGTCAGTTCCTACAAGTTACATTGGTCCCGTGGGAGGCGTTGGTGCCACCCACGGGGCCGTTCTGGGGTTGTTTCGAGTTTTCATCCTCTAACGCCATGTTTTGCTTGAGTCTAGAAAATGCAAATTATCGTCGTATTCTCAAACCGGGAGTCTCCCTGTTGCGCGGTAAGTTCCTACGAGTTACATTGGTCCCGTGGGAGGTGTTGGTTCCACCCACGGGGCAGTTCGGGGGTTATTTCGAGTTTTCACCCTCTAACGCTATGTTTTGCTTGAGTCTAGAAATGTGCAAATTATCGTCGTATTCTCAAACCGGGAGTCTCGCGATTGCGCGATAAGTTCTTACGAGTTACATTGGTCCCGTGGGAGGTGTCGACGCCACCCACGGCGCCGTTCGGAGGCTGTTTTGGATTTTCACCCTCTAACGCCATGTTTTTAATCCTAAGTCTAGAAATATGAAAATTACCGTCGTATTCTCAATCCGGGAGTCCCGCGACTGCGTGGTCAGTTCCTACGAGTTACATTGGTCTCGTGGGAGGTGATGGTGCCACCCATGGGGTCGTTCGGGGGTTGTTTCGAGTTTTCACCATCTAACGCCATATTTTTAAGCGTAATTTTAGAGATATGCAAATTATCGTCGTATTCTCAAACCGGGAGACCCGCGGCTGCGGGGTCAGTTCCTACGAGTTACATTGGTCTCGTGGGAGGTGTTGGTGACACCCACGGGGCCGTTCGGGGGATGTTTTGGATTTTCAACCTCTAACGCCATGTTTTTAAGCCTAACTCTAGAAATATAAAAATTATCGTCGTATTCTCAAACCGAGAGATCCGCGGCTGCGGGGTCAGTTCCTACGAGTTACATTGGTCCCGTGGGAGGCGTTGGTGCCACCCATGGGGCCGTTCTGGGGATTTTTTGAGTTTTCACCCTCTAACGCCATGTTTTGCTTGAGTCTAGAAATATGCAAATTATCATCGTATTCTCAAACCGGGAGTCTCGCGATTGCGCGGTAAGTTCCTACGAGTTACATTGGTCTCGTGGGAGGTGATGGTGCCACCCACGAGGCCGTTCGGGGGTTGTTTCGAGTTTTCACCCTCTAACGCCATATTTTTAAGCGTAAGTGTAGAGATATGCAAATTATCATCGTATTCTCAAACCGGGAGACCCGCGGCTGCGGGGTCAGTTCCGACGAGTTACATTGGTCCCGTGGGAGGTGTTCGTGCCACCCACTGGGCCATTCGAGGGCTGTTTTGGATTTCCACCCTCTAACTCTATGTTTTTATGCCTAACTCTAGAATTATGCAAATTATCGACGTATTCTCAAACAGGGAAACCTGCAGCTGCGGGGTCAGTTCCTACGAGTAACATTGGTCCCGTGGGAATTGTTGGTGCCACACACGGGGCCGTTCTGGGGCGGTTTCGAGTTTTCACCCTCTAACGCCATGTTTTGCTTGAGTCTAGAAATGTGCAAATTATCGTCGTATTCTCAAACCGGGAGTCTCGCGATTGTGCGATAAGTTCTTACGAGTTACATTGGTCCCGTGGGAGGTGTCGACGCCACCCACGGCGCCGTTCGGAGGCTGTTTTGGATTTTCACCCTCTAACGCCATGTTTTTAAGCCTAAGTCTAGAAATATGCAAATTACCGTCGTATTCTCAATCCGGGAGTCCCGCGACTGCGTGGTCAGTTCCTACGAGTTACATTGGTCTCGTGGGAGGTGATGGTGCCACCCAAGGGGCCGTTCGGGGGTTGTTTCGAGTTTTCACCCTCTAACGCCATATTTCTAAGCGTAAGTTTAGAGATATGCAAATTATCATCGTATTCTCAAACCGGGAGACCCGCGGCTGCGGGGTCAGTTCCTACGAGTTACATTGGTCCCGTGGGAGGTGTTGGTGCCACCCACGGGGCCGTTCGGGTGCTGTTTTGGGTGTTCGCCCTCTAACGCCATATTTTTAAGCCTAAGTCTAGAAATATACAAATTATCGTCTTATTCTCAAACGAGGAGACCCGCGGCTGCGGGGTCAGTTCCTCTGAGTTACATTGGTCCCCTGGGAGGTGTTGGAGCCACCCACAGGGACGTTCGGGGTTGTTTCGAGTTTTCACCCTCTAATGCCATGTGTTGCTTAAATCTAGAAATATGTAAATTATTGTCGTATTCTCAAACCAGGAGTCCCGCGGCTATGGGGTCAGTTCCTACGAGTTATATTGGTCCCGTGGGAGGTGTCAGCGCCACCCACGGCGCCGTTCGGGGGTTGTTTTGGATTTTCACCCTCTAACGCCATGTTTTTAAGCCTAAACCTTGAAATATGCAAATTGTCGTCGTATTCTCAATCCGGCAGTCCCGCGACGGTGTTGTCAGTTCCTACGAGTTACATTGGTCTCGTGGGAGGTGATGGTGCCACCCACGGGGCCGTTCGGGGGTTGTTTAGAGTTTTCACCCTCTAACGCCATATTTTTAAGCGTAAGTTTAGAAATATGAAAATTATCATCGTATTCTCAAACCGGGAGACCCGCGGCTGCGGGGTTAGTTCCACGAGTACATTGGTCCCGTGGGAGGTGTTGGTGCCACCCACGGGGCCGTTCGGGGGCTGTTTTTGGTTTTCACCCTCTAACGCCATATTTTTAAGCCTAACTCTAGAAATATGCAAATTATCGACGTATTCTCAAACCGGGATACCCATGGCTGCGAGGTCAGTTCCTACAAGTTACATTGGTCCCGTGGGAGGCGTTGGTGCCACCCACGGGGCCGTTCTGGGGTTGTTTCGAGTTTTCATCCTCTAACGCCATGTTTTGCTTGAGTCTAGAAAATGCAAATTATCGTCGTATTCTCAAACCGGGAGTCTCCCTGTTGCGCGGTAAGTTCCTACGAGTTACATTGGTCCCGTGGGAGGTGTTGGTCCCACCCACGGGGCAGTTCGGGGGTTATTTCGAGTTTTCACCCTCTAACGCTATATTTTTAGGCCTGAGTCTAGAAATATGAAAATTATCATCGTATTCTCAAACCGGGAGACCCGCGGCTGTGGGGTCAGTTCCTACGAGTTACATTGGTCCCGTGGGAGGTGTTTTTGCCACCCACAGGGCCGTTCGGGGGTTGTTTAGGGTTTTGGCCCTCTAACGTCATATTTTTAAGCCTAAGTCTAGAAATATGCAAATTATGGTCGTATTCTGAAATCGAGAGACCCGTGGCTACCGGGTCAGTTCCTGCGAGTTACATTGATCCCGTAGGAGGTGTTGGAGCCACCCACGGGGACGTTCGGGGTTATTTCGAGTTTTCACCCTCTAATGCCATGTTTTGCTTAAATCTAGAAATATGTAAATTATCGTCGTATTCTCAAACCGGGAGTCCCGCGGCTATGGGATTAGTTCCTACGAGTTATATTGGTCCCGTGGGAGGTGTCGGCGCCACCCACGGCGCCGTTCGGGGGTTGTTTTGGATTTTCACCCTCTAACGCCATGTTTTTAAGCCTAAACCTAAAAATATGCAAATTGCCGTCGTATTCTCAATCCGGGAGTCCCGCGACGGCGTGGTCAGTTCCTACGAGTTACATTGGTCTCGTGGGAGGTGATGGTGCTATCCACGGGGCCGTTCGGGGGTTGTTTCGAGTTTTCACCCTCTAACGCCATATTTTTAAGCATAAGTTTAGAAATATGCAAATTATCATCGTATTCTCAAACCGGGAGACCCGCGGTTGCGGGGTCAGTTCTACGAGTTATATTGGTCCCGTGGAAGGTGTTGGTGCCACCCACGGGGCCATTCGGAGGCTGTTTTGGATTTTCACCCTCTAACGCCATATTTTTAAGCCTAACTCTAGAAATATGCAAATTATCGACGTATTCTCAAACCGGGAGACCCGCGGCTGCGGGGTCCGTTCCTACGAGTTACATTGGTCCCGTGGGAGGCGTTGGTGCCACCCACGGCGCCGTTCTGGGGCTGTTTCGAGTTTTCACCCTCTAACGCCATGTTTTGCTTGAGTCTAGAAATATGCAAATTATCGTCGTATTCTCAAAACGGGAGTCTCGCGGTTGCGCGGTAAGTTCCTACGAGTTACATTGGTCCCGTGGGAGGTCTTGGTTCCACCCACGGGGAAGTTCGAGGTTTTTTTCGAGTTTTCACCCTCTAACGCCATGTTTTTAATCCTAAGTCTAGAAATATGAAAATTACCGTCGTATTCTCAATCCGGGAGTCCCGCGACTGCGTGGTCAGTTCCTACGAGTTACATTGGTTTCGTGGGAGGTGATGGTGCCACCCATGGGGCCGTTCGGGGGTTGTTTCGAGTTTTCACCCTCTAACGCCATATTTTTAAGCGTAAGTTTAGAGATATGCAAATTATCGTCGTATTCTCAAACCGGGAGACATGGGGCTGCGGGGTCAGTTCCTACGAGTTACATTGGTCTCGTGGGAGGTGTTGGTGACACCCACGGGGCCGTTCGGGGGATGTTTTGGGTTTTCAACCTCTAACGCCATGTTTTTAAGCCTAACTCTAGAAATATACAAATTATCGTCGTATTCTCAAACCAAGAGATCCGCGGCTGCGGGGTCAGTTCCTACGAGTTACATTGATCCCGTGGGAGGCGTTGGTGCCACCCATGGGGCCGTTCTGGGGATTTTTTGAGTTTTCACCCTCTAACGCCATGTTTTGCTTGAGTCTAGAAATATGCAAATTATCGTCGTATTCTCAAACCGGGAGTCTCGCGATTGCGCGGTAAGTTCCTACGAGTTACATTGGTCTCGTGGGAGGTGATGGTGCCACCCACGGGGCCGTTCGGGGGTTGTTTCGAGTTTTCACCCTCTAACGCCATATTTTTAAGCGTAAGTGTAGAGATATGCAAATTATCATCGTATTCTCAAACCGGGAGACCCGCGGCTGCGGGGTCAGTTCCGACGAGTTACATTGGTCCCGTGGGAGGTGTTCGTGCCACCCACGGGGCCGTTCGGGGGCTGTTTTGGATTTCCACCCTCTAACGCTATGTTTTTATGCCTAACTCTAGAATTATGCAAATTATCGACGTATTCTCAAACAGGGAGACCCGCGGCTGCTGGGTCAGTTCCTACGAGTAACATTGGTCCCGTGGGAATTGTTGGTGCCACACACGGGGCCGTTCTGGGGCAGTTTCGAGTTTTCACCCTCTAACGCCATGTTTTGCTTGAGTCTAGAAATGTGCAAATTATCGTCGTATTCTCAAACCGGGAGTCTCGCGATTGCGCGATAAGTTCTTACGAGTTACATTGGTCCCGTGGGAGGTGTCGACGCCACCCACGGCGCCGTTCGGAGGCTGTTTTGGATTTTCACCCTCTAACGCCATGTTTTTAATCCTAAGTCTAGAAATATGAAAATTACCGTCGTATTCTCAATCCGGGAGTCCCGCGACTGCGTGGTCAGTTCCTACGAGTTACATTGGTCTCGTGGGAGGTGATGGTGCCACCCATGGGGTCGTTCGGGGGTTGTTTCGAGTTTTCACCATCTAACGCCATATTTTTAAGCGTAATTTTAGAGATATGCAAATTATCGTCGTATTCTCAAACCGGGAGACCCGCGGCTGCGGGGTCAGTTCCTACGAGTTACATTGGTCTCGTGGGAGGTGTTGGTGACACCCACGGGGCCGTTCGGGGGATGTTTTGGATTTTCAACCTCTAACGCCATGTTTTTAAGCCTAACTCTAGAAATATAAAAATTATCGTCGTATTCTCAAACCGAGAGATCCGCGGCTGCGGGGTCAGTTCCTACGAGTTACATTGGTCCCGTGGGAGGCGTTGGTGCCACCCATGGGGCCGTTCTGGGGATTTTTTGAGTTTTCACCCTCTAACGCCATGTTTTGCTTGAGTCTAGAAATATGCAAATTATCATCGTATTCTCAAACCGGGAGTCTCGCGATTGCGCGGTAAGTTCCTACGAGTTACATTGGTCTCGTGGGAGGTGATGGTGCCACCCACGAGGCCGTTCGGGGGTTGTTTCGAGTTTTCACCCTCTAACGCCATATTTTTAAGCGTAAGTGTAGAGATATGCAAATTATCATCGTATTCTCAAACCGGGAGACCCGCGGCTGCGGGGTCAGTTCCGACGAGTTACATTGGTCCCGTGGGAGGTGTTCGTGCCACCCACTGGGCCATTCGAGGGCTGTTTTGGATTTCCACCCTCTAACTCTATGTTTTTATGCCTAACTCTAGAATTATGCAAATTATCGACGTATTCTCAAACAGGGAAACCTGCAGCTGCGGGGTCAGTTCCTACGAGTAACATTGGTCCCGTGGGAATTGTTGGTGCCACACACGGGGCCGTTCTGGGGCGGTTTCGAGTTTTCACCCTCTAACGCCATGTTTTGCTTGAGTCTAGAAATGTGCAAATTATCGTCGTATTCTCAAACCGGGAGTCTCGCGATTGTGCGATAAGTTCTTACGAGTTACATTGGTCCCGTGGGAGGTGTCGACGCCACCCACGGCGCCGTTCGGAGGCTGTTTTGGATTTTCACCCTCTAACGCCATGTTTTTAAGCCTAAGTCTAGAAATATGCAAATTACCGTCGTATTCTCAATCCGGGAGTCCCGCGACTGCGTGGTCAGTTCCTACGAGTTACATTGGTCTCGTGGGAGGTGATGGTGCCACCCAAGGGGCCGTTCGGGGGTTGTTTCGAGTTTTCACCCTCTAACGCCATATTTCTAAGCGTAAGTTTAGAGATATGCAAATTATCATCGTATTCTCAAACCGGGAGACCCGCGGCTGCGGGGTCAGTTCCTACGAGTTACATTGGTCCCGTGGGAGGTGTTGGTGCCACCCACGGGGCCGTTCGGGTGCTGTTTTGGGTGTTCGCCCTCTAACGCCATATTTTTAAGCCTAAGTCTAGAAATATACAAATTATCGTCTTATTCTCAAACGAGGAGACCCGCGGCTGCGGGGTCAGTTCCTCTGAGTTACATTGGTCCCCTGGGAGGTGTTGGAGCCACCCACAGGGACGTTCGGGGTTGTTTCGAGTTTTCACCCTCTAATGCCATGTGTTGCTTAAATCTAGAAATATGTAAATTATTGTCGTATTCTCAAACCAGGAGTCCCGCGGCTATGGGGTCAGTTCCTACGAGTTATATTGGTCCCGTGGGAGGTGTCAGCGCCACCCACGGCGCCGTTCGGGGGTTGTTTTGGATTTTCACCCTCTAACGCCATGTTTTTAAGCCTAAACCTTGAAATATGCAAATTGTCGTCGTATTCTCAATCCGGCAGTCCCGCGACGGTGTTGTCAGTTCCTACGAGTTACATTGGTCTCGTGGGAGGTGATGGTGCCACCCACGGGGCCGTTCGGGGGTTGTTTCGAGTTTTCACCCTCTAACGCCATATTTTTAAGCGTAAGTTTAGAAATATGCAAATTATCATCGTATTCTAAAACCGGGAGACCCGCGGCTGCGGGGTCAGTTCCACGAGTACATTGGTCCCGTGGGAGGTGTTGGTGCCACCCACGGGGCCGTTCGGGGGCTGTTTTGGGTTTTCACCCTCTAACGCCATATTTTTAAGCCTAACTCTAGAAATATGCAAATTATCGACGTATTCTCAAACCGGGAAACCCATGGCTGCGAGGTCAGTTCCTACAAGTTACATTGGTCCCGTGGGAGGCGTTGGTGCCACCCACGGGGCCGTTCTGGGGTTGTTTCGAGTTTTCATCCTCTAACGCCATGTTTTGCTTGAGTCTAGAAAATGCAAATTATCGTCGTATTCTCAAACCGGGAGTCTCCCTGTTGCGCGGTAAGTTCCTACGAGTTACATTGGTCCCGTGGGAGGTGTTGGTTCCACCCACGGGGCAGTTCGGGGGTTATTTCGAGTTTTCACCCTCTAACGCTATATTTTTAGGCCTGAGTCTAGAAATATGCAAATTATCATCGTATTCTCAAACCGGGAGACCCGCGGCTGTGGGGTCAGTTCCTACGAGTTACATTGGTCCCGTGGGAGGTGTTTTTGCCACCCACAGGGCCGTTCGGGGGTTGTTTAGGGTTTTGGCCCTCTAACGTCATATTTTTAAGCCTAACTCTAGAAATATGAAAATTATGGTCGTATTCTCAAATCGAGAGACCCGTGGCTACCGGGTCAGTTCCTACGAGTTACATTGATCCCGTGGGAGGTGTTGGAGCCACCCACGGGGACGTTCGGGGTTATTTCGAGTTTTCACCCTCTAATGCCATGTTTTGCTTAAATCTAGAAATATGTAAATTATCGTCGTATTCTCAAACCGGGAGTCCCGCGGCTATGGGATTAGTTCCTAAGAGTTATATTGGTCCCGTGGGAGGTGTCGGCGCCACCCACGGCGCCGTTCGGGGGTTGTTTTGGATTTTCACCCTCTAACACCATGTTTTTAAGCCTAAACCTAAAAATAGGCAAATTGCCGTCGTATTCTCAATCCGGGAGTCCCGCGACGGCGTGGTCAGTTCCTACGAGTTACATTGGTCTCGTGGGAGGTGATGGTGCTATCCACGGGGCCGTTCGGGGGTTGTTTCGAGTTTTCACCCTCTAACGCCATATTTTTAAGCATAAGTTTAGAAATATGCAAATTATCATCGTATTCTCAAACCGGGAGACCCGCGGTTGCGGGGTCAGTTCTACGAGTTATATTGGTCCCGTGGAAGGTGTTGGTGCCACCCACGGGGCCATTCAGAGGCTGTTTTGGGTTTTCACCCTCTAACGCCATATTTTTAAGCCTAAATCTAGAAATATGCAAATTATCGACGTATTCTCAAACCGGGAGACCCGCGGCTGCGGGGTCCGTTCCTACGAGTTACATTGGTCCCGTGGGAGGCGTTGGTGCCACCCACGGCGCCGTTCTGGGGCTGTTTCGAGTTTTCACCCTCTAACGCCATGTTTTGCTTGAGTCTAGAAATATGCAAATTATCGTCGTATTCTTAAAACGGGAGTCTCGCGGTTGCGCGGTAAGTTCCTACGAGTTACATTGGTCCCGTGGGAGGTCTTGGTTCCACCCACGGGGAAGTTCAGGGTTTTTTTCGAGTTTTCACCCTCTAACGCCATGTTTTTAATCCTAAGTCTAGAAATATGAAAATTACCGTCGTATTCTCAATCCGGGAGTCCCGCGACTGCGTGGTCAGTTCCTACGAGTTACATTGGTTTCGTGGGAGGTGATGGTGCCACCCATGGGGCCGTTCGGGGGTTGTTTCGAGTTTTCACCCTCTAACGCCATATTTTTAAGCGTAAGTTTAGTGATATGCAAATTATCGTCGTATTCTCAAACCGGGAGACATGCGGCTGCGGGGTCAGTTCCTACGAGTTACATTGGTCTCGTGGGAGGTGTTGGTGACACCCACGGGGCCGTTCGGGGGATGTTTTGGGTTTTCAACCTCTAACGCCATGTTTTTAAGCCTAACTCTAGAAATATACAAATTATCGTCGTATTCTCAAACCGAGAGATCCGCGGCTGCGGGGTCAGTTCCTACGAGTTACATTGGCCCCGTGGGAGGCGTTGGTGCCACCCATGGGGCCGTTCTGGGGATTTTTTGAGTTTTCACCCTCTAACGCCATGTTTTGCTTGAGTCTAGAAATATGCAAATTATCGTCGTATTCTCAAACCGGGAGTCTCGCGATTGCGCGGTAAGTTCCTACGAGTTACATTGGTGTCGTGGGAGGTGATGGTGCCACCCACGGGGCCGTTCGGGGGTTGTTTCGAGTTTTCACCCTCTAACGCCATATTTTTAAGCGTAAGTGTAGAGATATGCAAATTATCATCGTATTCTCAAACCGGGAGACCCGCGGTTGCGGGGTCAGTTCTACGAGTTATATTGGTCCCGTGGAAGGTGTTGGTGCCACCCACGGGGCCATTCGGAGGCTGTTTTGGGTTTTCACCCTCTAACGCCATATTTTTAAGCCTAACTCTAGAAATATGCAAATTATCGACGTATTCTAAAACCGGGAGACCCGCGGCTGCGGGGTCCGTTCCTACGAGTTACATTGGTCCCGTGGGAGGCGTTGGTGCCACCCACGGCGCCGTTCTGGGGCTGTTTCGAGTTTTCACTCTCTAACGCCATGTTTTGCTTGAGTCTAGAAATATGAAAATTATCGTCGTATTCTCAAAACGGGAGTCTCGCGGTTGCGCGGTAAGTTCCTACGAGTTACATTGGTCCCGTGGGAGGTCTTGGTTCCACCCACGGGGAAGTTTGGGGTTTTTTTCGAGTTTTCACCCTCTATCGCCATATTTTTAGGCCTAAGTCTAGAAATATGCAAATTATCATCGTATTCTCAAACCGGGAGACCCGCGGCTACGGGGTCAGTTCTTACGAGTTATATTGATCCCGTGGGAGGTGTTGGTGCCACCCACAGAGCCGTTCGGGGGCTGTTTTGGGTTTTCGCCCTCTAACGCCATGTTTTTAAGCCTAAGTCTAGAAATATACAAATTATCATCGTATTCTCAAACCAGGAGACCCGCGGCTGCCGGTTCAGTTCCTACGAGTTACATTGGTCCCGTGGGAGGTGTTGGTGCCACCCACGGGGCCGTTCGGGGGATGTTTTAGGTGTTCGCCCTCTAACGCCATATTTTTAAGCCTAAGTCTAGAAATATGCAAATTATCGTCTTATTCTCAAACCGGGAGACCCGCGGCTGCGGGGTCAGTTCCTACGAGTTACATTGGTCCCGTGCGAGGTGTTGGAGCCACCCACGGGGCCGTTCGGGGGCTGTTTCGAGTTTTCATCCTCTAACGCCATGTTTTGCTTGAGTGTAGAAATATGCAAATTATCGTCGTATTCTCAAACCGGGAGTCTCGCGATTGCGCGGTAAGTTCCTACGAGTTACATTGGTCCCGTGGGAGGTTATGGTTCCACCCACGGGGCAGTCCGGGGGTTGTTTCGAGTTTTCACCCTCTAACGCCATATTTTTAAGCCTAAGTCTATAAATATGCAAATTATAATCGTATTCTCAAATCGGGAGACCCGCGACTGCGGGGTTAGTTTCGACGAGTTACATTGGTCCCGTGGGAGGTGTTCGTGCCACCCACGGGGCCGTTCGGGGGCTGTTTTGGATTTCCACCCTCTAACGCTATGTTTTTATGCCTAACTCTAGAATTATGCAAATTATCGACGTATTCTCAAACAGGGAGACCCGCGGCTGCTGGGTCAGTTCCTACGAGTAACATTGGTCCCGTGGGAATTGTTGGTGCCACACACGGGGCCGTTCTGGGGCGGTTTCGAGTTTTCACCCTCTAACGCCATGTTTTGCTTGAGTCTAGAAATGTGCAAATTATCGTCGTATTCTCAAACCGGGAGTCTCGCGATTGCGCGATAAGTTCTTACGAGTTACATTGGTCCTGTAGCAGGTGTCGACGCCACCCACGGCGCCGTTCGGAGGCTGTTTTGGATTTTCACCCTCTAACGCCATGTTTTTAATCCTAAGTCTAGAAATATGAAAATTACCGTCGTATTCTCAATCCGGGAGTCCCGCGACTGCGTGGTCAGTTCCTACGAGTTACATTGGTCTCGTGGGAGGTGATGGTGCCACCCATGGGGCCGTTCGGGGGTTGTTTCGAGTTTTCACCCTCTAACGCCATATTTTTAAGCGTAAGTTTAGAGATATGCAAATTATCGTCGTATTCTCAAACCGGGAGACATGCGGCTGCGGGGTCAGTTCCTACGAGTTACATTGGTCTCGTGGGAGGTGTTGGTGACACCCACGGGGCCGTTCGGGGGATGTTTTGGGTTTTCAACCTCTAACGCCATGTTTTTAAGCCTAACTCTAGAAATATACAAATTATCGTCGTATTCTCAAACCGAGAGATCCGCGGCTGCGGGGTCAGTTCCTACGAGTTACATTGGTCCCGTGGGAGGCGTTGGTGCCACCCATGGGGCCGTTCTGGGGATTTTTTGAGTTTTCACCCTCTAACGCCATGTTTTGCTTGAGTCTAGAAATATGCAAATTATCGTCGTATTCTCAAACCGGGAGTCTCGCGATTGCGCGGTAAGTTCCTACGAGTTACATTGGTCTCGTGGGAGGTGATGGTGCCACCCACGGGGCCGTTCGGGGGTTGTTTCGAGTTTTCACCCTCTAACGCCATATTTTTAAGCGTAAGTGTAGAGATATGCATATTATCATCGTATTCTCAAACCGGGAGACCCGCGGCTGCGGGGTCAGTTCCGACGAGTTACATTGGTCCCGTGGGAGGTGTTCGTGCCACCCACGGGGCCGTTCGGGGGCTGTTTTGGATTTCCACTCTCTAACTCTATGTTTTTATGCCTAACTCTAGAATTATGCAAATTATCGACGTATTCTCAAACAGGGAAACCCGCGGCTACGGGGTCAGTTCCTACGAGTAACATTGGTCCCGTGGGAATTGTTGGTGCCACACACGGGGCCGTTCTGGGGCGGTTTCGAGTTTTCACCCTCTAACGCCATGTTTTGCTTGAGTCTAGAAATGTGCAAATTATCGTCGTATTCTCAAACCGGGAGTCTCGCGATTGCGCGATAAGTTCTTACGAGTTACATTGGTCCCGTGGGAGGTGTCGACGCCACCCACGGCGCCGTTCGGAGGCTGTTTTGGATTTTCACCCTCTAACGCCATGTTTTTAAGCCTAAGTCTAGAAATATGCATATTACCGTCGTATTCTCAATCCGGGAGTCCTGCGACTGCGTGGTCAGTTCCTACGAGTTACATTGGTCTCGTGGGAGGTGATGGTGCCACCCATGGGGCCGTTCGGGGGTTGTTTCGAGTTTTCACCCTCTAACGCCATATTTCTAAGCGTAAGTTTAGAGATATGCAAATTATCATCGTACTCTCAAACCGGGAGACCCGCGGCTGCGGGGTCAGTTCCTACGAGTTACATTGGTCCCGTGGGAGGTGTTGGTGCCACCCACGGGGCCGTTCGGGTGCTGTTTTGGGTGTTCGCCCTCTAACGCCATATTTTTAAGCCTAAGTCTAGAAATATACAAATTATCGTCTTATTCTCAAACCAGGAGACCCGCGGCTGCGGGGTCAGTTCCTCTGAGTTACATTGGTCCCCTGGGAGGTGTTGGAGCCACCCATAGGGACGTTCGGGGTTGTTTCGAGTTTTCACCCTCTAATGCCATGTGTTGCTTAAATCTAGAAATATGTAAATTATTGTCGTATTCTCAAACCAGGAGTCCCGCGGCTATGGGGTCAGTTCCTACGAGTTATATTGGTCCCGTGGGAGGTGTCAGCGCCACCCACGGCGCCGTTCGGGGGTTGTTTTGGATTTTCACCCTCTAACGCCATGTTTTTAAGCCTAAACCTTGAAATATGCAAATTGTCGTCGTATTCTCAATCCGGCAGTCCCGCGACGGTGTTGTCAGTTCCTACGAGTTACATTGGTCTCGTGGGAGGTGATGGTGCCACCCACGGGGCCGTTCGGGGGTTGTTTTGAGTTTTCACCCTCTAACGCCATATTTTTCAGCGTAAGTTTAGAAATATGCAAATTATCATCGTATTCTCAAATCGGGAGACCCGCGGCTGCGGGGTCAGTTCCACGAGTACATTGGTCCCGTGGGAGGTGTTGGTGCCACCCACGGGGCCGTTCGGGGGCTGTTTTGGGTTTTCGCCCTCTAACGCCATATTTTTAAGCCTAACTCTAGGAATATGCAAATTATCGACGTATTCTCAAACCGGGAAACCCATGGCTGCGCGGTCAGTTCCTACAAGTTACATTGGTCCCGTGGGAGGCGTTGGTGCCACCCACGGGGCCGTTCTGGGGTTATTTCGAGTTTTCATCCTCTAACGCCATGTTTTGCTTGAGTCTAGAAAATGCAAATTATCGTCGTATTCTCAAACCGGGAGTCTCCCTGTTGCGCGGTAAGTTCCTACGAGTTACATTGGTCCCGTGGGAGGTGTCGGTTCCACCCACGGGGCAGTTCGGGGGTTATTTTGAGTTTTCACCCTCTAACGCTATATTTTTAGGCCTGAGTCTAGAAATATGCAAATTATCATCGTATTCTCAAACCGGGAGACCCGCGGCTGTGGGGTCAGTTCCTACGAGTTACATTGGTCCCGTGGGAGGTGTTTTTGCCACCCACAGGGCCGTTCGGGGGTTGTTTAGGGTTTTGGCCCTCTAACGTCATATTTTTAAGCCTAACTCTAGAAATATGCAAATTATGGTCGTATTCTCAAATCGAGAGACCCGTGGCTACCGGGTCAGTTCCTACGAGTTACATTGATCCCGTGGGAGGTGTTGGAGCCACCCACGGGGACGTTCGGGGTTATTTCGAGTTTTCACCCTCTAATGCCATGTTTTGCTTAAATCTAGAAATATGTAAATTATCGTCATATTCTCAAACCGGGAGTCCCGCGGCTATGGGATTAGTTCCTACGAGTTATATTGGTCCCGTGGGAGGTGTCGGCGCCACCCACGGCGCCGTTCGGGGGTTGTTTTGGATTTTCACCCTCTAACGCCATGTTTTTAAGCCTAAACCTAAAAATATGCAAATTGCCGTCGTATTCTCAATCCGGGAGTCCCGCGACGGCGTGACCAGTTCCTACGAGTTACATTGGTCTCGTGGGAGGTGATGGTGCTATCCACGGGGCCGTTCGGGGGTTGTTTCGAGTTTTCACCCTCTAACGCCATATTTTTAAGCATAAGTTTAGAAATATGCAAATTATCATCGTATTCTCAAACCGGGAGACCCGCAGTTACGGGGTCAGTTCTACGAGTTATATTGGTCCCGTGGAAGGTGTTGGTGCCACCCACGGGGCCATTCGGAGGCTGTTTTGGGTTTTCACCCTCTAACGCCATATTTTTAAGCCTAACTCTAGAAATATGCAAATTATCGACGTATTCTCAAACCGGGAGACCCGCGGCTACGGGGTCCGTTCCTACGAGTTACATTGGTCCCGTGGGAGGCGTTGGTGCCACCCACGGCGCCGTTCTGGGGCTGTTTTGAGTTTTCACCCTCTAACGCCATGTTTTGCTTGAGTCTAGAAATATGCAAATTATCGTCGTATTCTCAAAACGGGAGTCTCGCGGTTGCGCGGTAAGTTCCTACGAGTTACATTGGTCCCGTGGGAGGTCTTGGTTCCACCCACGGGGAAGTTCGGGGTTTTTTTCGAGTTTTCACCCTCTATCGCCATATTTTTAGGCCTAAGTCTAGAAATATGCAAATTATCATCGTATTCTCAAACCGGGAGACCCGCGGCTACGGGGTCAGTTCTTACGAGTTATATTGATCCCGTGGGAGGTGTTGGTGCCACCCACAGAGCCGTTCGGGGCTGTTTTGGGTTTTCGCCCTCTAACGCCATGTTTTTAAGCCTAAGTCTAGAAATATACAAATTATCATCGTATTCTCAAACCGGGAGACCCGCGGCTGCCGGTTCAGTTCCTACGAGTTACATTGGTCCCGTGGGAGGTGTTGGTGCCACCCACGGGGCCGTTCGGGGGCTGTTTTCGGTGTTCGCCCTCTAACGCCATATTTTTAAGCCTAAGTCTAAAAATATGCAAATTATCGTCTTATTCTCAAACCGGGAGACCTGCGGCTGCGGGGTCAGTTCCTACGAGTTACATTGGTCCCGTGCGAGGTGTTGGAGCCACCCACGGGGCCGTTCGGGGGCTGTTTCGAGTTTTCACCCTCTAACGCCATGTTTTGCTTGAGTCTAGAAATATGCAAATTATCATCGTATTCTCAAACTGGGAGTCTCGCGATTGCGCGGTAAGTTCCTACGAGTTACATTGGTCCCGTGGGAGGTGTTGGTTCCACCCACGGGGCAGTTCGGGGGTTGTTTCGAGTTTTCACCCTCTAACGCCATATTTTTAAGCCTAAGTCTAGAAATATGCAAATTATCATCGTATTCTCAAACCGGGAGACCCGCGACTGCGGGGTCAGTTCCGACGAGTCACATTGGTCCCGTGGGAGGTGTTCGTGCCACCCACGGGGCCGTTCGGGGGCTGTTGTGGATTTCCACCCTCTAACGCTATGTTTTTATGCCTAACTCTAGAATTATGCAAATTATCGACGTATTCTCAAACAGGGAGACCCGCGGCTGCTGGGTCAGTTCCTACGAGTAACATTGGTCCCGTGGGAATTGTTGGTGCCACACACGGGGCCGTTCTGGGGCGGTTTCGAGTTTTCACCCTCTAACGCCATGTTTTGCTTGAGTCTAGAAATGTGCAAATTATCGTCGTATTCTCAAACCGGGAGTCTCGCGATTGCGCGATAAGTTCTTTCGAATTACATTGGTCCTGTAGCAGGTGTCGACGCCACCGACGGCGCCGTTCGGAGGCTGTTTTGGATTTTCACCCTCTAACGCCATGTTTTTAATCCTAAGTCTAGAAATATGAAAATTACCGTCGTATTCTCAATCCGGGAGTCCCGCGACTGCGTGGTCAGTTCCTACGAGTTACATTGGTCTCGTGGGAGGTGATGGTGCCACCCATGGGGCCGTTCGGGGGTTGTTTCGAGTTTTCACCCTCTAACGCCATATTTTTAAGCGTAAGTTTAGAGATATGCAAATTATCATCGTATTCTCAAACCGGGAGACCCGCGGCTGCTGGGTCAGTTCCTACGAGTTAGATTGGTCTCGTGGGAGGTGTTGGTGACACCCACGGGGCCATTCCGGGGATGTTTTGGGTTTTCACCCTCTAACGCCATGTTTTTAAGCCTAACTCTAGAAATATACAAATTATCGTCGTATTCTCAAACCGAGAGATCCGCGGCTGCGGGGTCAGTTCCTACGAGTTACATTGGTCCCGTGGGAGGCGTTGGTGCCACCCATGGGGCCGTTCTGGGGATTTTTTGAGTTTTCACCCTCTAACGCCATGTTTTGCTTGAGTCTAGAAATATGCAAATTATCGTCGTATTCTCAAACCGGGAGTCTCGCGATTGCGCGGTAAGTTCCTACGAGTTACATTGGTCTCGTGGGAGGTGATGGTGCCACCCACGGGTCCGTTCGGGGGTTGTTTCGAGTTTTCACCCTCTAACGCCATATTTTTAAGCGTAAGTGTAGAGATATGCAAATTATCATCGTATTCTCAAACCGGGAGACCCGCGGCTGCGGGGTCAGTTCCGACGAGTTACATTGGTCCCGTGGGAGGTGTTCGTGCCACCCACGGGGCCGTTCGGGGGCTGTTTTGGATTTCCACCCTCTAACTCTATGTTTTTATGCCTAACTCTAGAATTATGAAAATTATCGACGTATTCTCAAACAGGGAAACCCGCGGCTGCGGGGTTAGTTTCTACGAGTAACATTGGTCCCGTGGGAATTGTTGGTGCCACACACGGGGCCGTTCTGGGGCGGTTTCGAGTTTTCACCCTCTAACGCCATTTTTTGCTTGAGTCTAGAAATGTGCAAATTATCGTCGTATTCTCAAACCGAGAGTCTCGCGATTGCGCGATAAGTTCTTACGAGTTACATTGGTCCCGTGGGAGGTGTCGACGCCACCCACGGCGCCGTTCGGAGGCTGTTTTGTATTTTCACCCTCTAACGCCATGTTTTTAAGCCTAAGTCTAGAAATATTCAAATTACCGTCGTATTCTCAATCCGGGAGTCCCGCGACTGCATGGTCAGTCCCTACGAGTTATATTGGTCTCGTGGGAGGTGATGGTCCCACCCATGGGGCCGTTCGGGGGTTGTTTCGAGTTCTCACCCTCTAACGCCATATTTTTAAGCGTAAGTTTAGAGATATGCAAATTATCGTCGTATTCTCAAACCGGGAGACCCGCGGCTGCGGGGTCAGTTCCTACGAGTTACATTGGTCCCGTGTGAGGTGTTGGTGCCACCCACGGGGCCGTTCGGGGGCTGTTTTGGGTTTTCACCCTCTAACGCCATGTTTTTAAGCCTAACTCTAGAAATATACAAATTATCATCGTATTCTCAAACCGGGAGATCCGCGGCTGCGGGATCAGTTCCTACGAGTTACATTGGTCCCGTGGGAGGCGTTGGTGCCACCCATGGGGCCGTTCTGGGGCTTTTTCGAGTTTTCACCCTCTAACGCCATGTTTTGCTTGTGTCTAGAAATATGCAAATTATCGTCGTATTCTCAAACCGGGAGTCTCGCGATTGCGCGGTAAGTTCCTACGAGTTACATTGGTCCCGTGGGAGGTGTTGGTTCCACCCACGGGGCAGTTCGGGGGTTGTTTCGAGTTTTCACCCTCTAACGCCATATTTTTAAGCCTATGTCTAGAAATATGCAAATTATCATCGTATTCTCAAACCGGGAGACCCGCGACTGCGGGGTCAGTTCCTACGAGTTACATTGGTCCCGTGGGAGGTGTTGGTGCCACCCACAGGGCCGTTCGGGGGCTGTTTTGGGTTTTCGCCCTCTAACGCCATGTTTTTAAGCCTAAATCTATAAATATGCAAATTATCGTCGTATTCTCAAACCGGGAGACCCGCGACTGCCGGGTCAGTTCCTACGAGTTACATTGGTCCCGTGGGAGGTGTTTGTTCCACCCACGGGGCCGTTCGGGGGTTGTTTCGAGTTTTCACCCTCTAACGCCATGTTTTGCTTAAATGTAGAAATATGCAAATTATCGTCGTATTCTCAAACCGGGAGTCCCGCGGCTGTGGGGTCAGTTCCTACGAGTTACATTGGTCCCGTGGGAGGTGTCGGTGTCACCTACGGCGCCGTTCGGGGGCTGTTTTTGATTTCGCCCTCTAACGCCATGTTTTTAAGCCTAAGCCTAGAAATATGTAAATTACCTTCGTATTCTCAATCCGGGAGACCCGCGGCTGCGGGATCAGTTCCTACGAGTTACGTTGGTCCCGTGGGAGGTGTTGGTGCCACCCACGGGGCCGTTTGGGGGTTGTTTCGAGTTTTCACCCTCTAACGCCATGTTTTACTTAAATCTAGAAATATGCAAATTATCGTCGTATTCTCAAACCGGGAGTCCCGCGGTTGTGGGGTCAGTTTCCCGTGGGAGGTGTCGGCGCCACCCACGGCGCCGTTCGGGGGATGTTTTGGATTTTCCCCCTCTAACGCCATGTTTTTAAGCCTAAGCCTAGAAATATGCAAATTACCGTCATATTCTCAATCCTGGAGTCCCGCGACTGCGTGGTCAGTTCCTACGAGTTACATTGGTCTCGTGGGAGGTGATGGTGCCACCCACGGGATAGTTCGGGGGTTGTTTCGAGTTTTCACCCTCTAACGCCATGTTTTTAATCCTAAGTCTAGAAATATGAAAATTACCGTCGTATTCTCAATCCGGGAGTCCCGCGACTGCGTGGTCAGTTCCTACGAGTTACATTGGTTTCGTGGGAGGTGATGGTGCCACCCATGGGGCCGTTCGGGGGTTGTTTCGAGTTTTCACCCTCTAACGCCATATTTTTAAGCGTAAGTTTAGAGATATGCAAGTTATTGTCGTATTCTCAAATCGAGAGACCCGTGGCTGCGGGATCAGTTCCTACGAGTTACATTGGTCTCGTGGGAGGTGTTGGTGCCACCCACGGGGCCGTTCGGGGGCTGTTTTGGGTTTTCACCCTCTAACGCCATGTTTTTAAGCCTAACTCTAGAAATATGCAAATTATCGTCGTATTCTCAAACCGGGAGACTCGCGGCTGCGGGGTCAGTTCCTACGAGTTACATTGGTCCCGTGGGAGGCGTTGGTGCCACCCACGGGGCCGTTCTGGGGCTGTTTTGGGTTTTCACCCTCTAACGCCATGTTTTAAAGCCTAACTCTAGAAATATGCAAATTATCGTCGTATTCTCAAACCGGGAGACTCGCGGCTGCGGGGTCAGTTCCTACGAGTTACATTGGTCCCGTGGGAGGCGTTGGTGCCACCCACGGGGCCGTTCTGGGGCTGTTTCGAGTTTTCACCCTCTAATGTCATGTTTTGCTTGAGTCTAGAAATTTGTAATTATCATCGTATTCTCAAACCGGGAGTCTCGCTGTTGCGCGGTAAGTTCCTACGAGTTACATTGGTCCCGTGGGAGGTGTTGGTTACACCCACGAGGCAGTTCGGGGTTGTTTCGATTTTTCACCCTCTTACGCCATGTTTTTAAGCCTAAATCTAGAAATATGCAAATTATCATCGTATTCTCAAACCGGGAGACCCGCGGCTGCGGGGTTAGTTCCTACGAGTTACATTGGTCCCGTGGGAGGTGTTGGTGCCACCCACGGGGCCGTTCGGGGTCTATTTTGGGTGTTCGCCCTCTAACGCCATATTTTTAAGCCTAAGTCTAGAAATATGCAAATTATCGTCTTATTCTCAAACCGGGAGACCCCCGGCTGCGGGGTCAGTTCCTACGAGTTACATTGGTCCCGTGGGAGGTGTTGGAGCCACCCACTGGGCCGTTCGGGGGCTGTTTTGGGTGTTCGCCATCTAACGCCATATTTTTAAGCCTAAGTCTAGAAATATGCAAATTATCGTCTTATTCTCAAATCGGGAGACCCGCGGCTTCGGGGTCAGTTCCTACGAGTTACATTGGTCCCGTGGGAGGTGTTGGTGCCACCCACGGGGCCGTTCGGGGGCTGTTTTGGGTGTTCGCCCTCTAACGCCATATTTTTAAGCCTAAGTCTATAAATATACAAATTATCATCTTATTCTCAAACCAAGAGACCCGCGGCTGCGGGGTCAGTTCCTATGAGATACATGGGTCCCCTGGGAGGTGTTGGAACCACCCACAGGGACGTTCGGGGTTGTTTCGAGTTTTCACCCTCTAATGCCATGTTTTGCATAAATCTAGAAATATGTAAATTATTGTCGTATTCTCAAACCAGGAGTCCCGCGGCTATGGGGCCAGTTCCTACGAGTTATATTGGTCCCGTGGGAGGTGTCAGCGCCACCCACGGCGCCGTTCGGGGGCTGTTTTGGATTTTCACCCTCTAACGCCATGTTTTTAAGCCTAAACCTAGAAATATGCAAATTGTCGTCGTATTCTCAATCCGAGAGTCCCGCGATGGTGTTGTCGGTTCCTATGAGTTATATTGGTCTCGTGGGAGGTGATGGTGACACCCACGGGGCCGTTCGGGGGTTGTTTCGAGTTTTCACCCTCTAACGCCATATTTTTAAGCGTAAGTTTAGAAATATGCAAATTATCATCGTATTCTCAAACCGGGAGACCCCCGGCTGCGGGATCAGTTCCACGAGTACATTGGTCCCGTGGGAGGTGTTGGTGCCACCCACGGGGCCGTTCGGGGGCTGTTTTGGGTTTTCACCCTCTAACGCCATATTTTTAAGCCTAACTCTAGAAATATGTAAATTATCGACGTATTCTCAAACCGGGAAACCCACGGCTGCGAGGTCAGTTCCTACAAGTTACATTGGTCCCGTGGGAGGCGATGGTGCCACCCACGGGGCCGTTCTGGGGCTGTTTCGAGTTTTCATCCTCTAACGCCATGTTTTGCTTGAGTCTAGAAATATGCAAATTATCGTCGTATTCTCAAACCGAGAGTCTGGTGGTTGCGCGGTAAGTTCCAACGAGTTACATTGGTCCCGTGGGAGGTGTTGGTTCCACCCATGGGGCAGTTCGGGGGGTTGTTTCGAGTTTTCACCCTCTAACGCTATATTTTTAGGCCTAAGTCTAGAAATATCCAAATTATCATCGTATTCTCAAACCGGGAGACCCGCGGCTGTGGGGTCAGTTCCTATGAGTTACATTGGTCCCGTGGGAGGTGTTTTTACCACCCACAGGGCCGTTCGGGGGTTGTTTAGGGTTTTCGCCTTCTAACGTCATATTTTTAAGCCTAAATCTAGAAATATGCAAATTATCGTCGTATTCTCAAATCGAGAGACCCGTGGCTGCCGGGTCAGTTCCTACGAGTTACATTGGTGCCGTGGGACGTGTTGGTGCCACCCACGGGGCCATTCGGGGGTTGTTTCGAGTTTTCACCCTCTAACGCCATGTTTTGCTTAAATCTAGAAATATGTAAATTATCATCGTATTCTCAAACCGGGAGTCCCGCGGTTGTGGGGTTAGTTCCTACGAGTTACATTGGTCCCGTGGGAGGTTTCGACGCCACCCACGGCGCCGTTCGGGGGTTGTTTTTTATTTTAACCCTCTAACGCCATGTTTTTAAGCCTAAGTCTAGAAATATGCAAATTACAGTCGTATTCTCAATCCGGGAGTCCCGCGACTGCGTGGTCAACTCCTACGAGTTACATTGGTCTCGTGGGAGGTGATGGTGCCACCCACCGGGCCGTTCGGGGGTTATTTTGAGCTTTTACCCTCTAACGCCATATTTTTAAGCGTAAGTTTAGAGATATGCAAATTATCGTCGTATTCTCAAACCGGGAGACCCGCGGCTGTGGGGTCAGTTCCTACGAGTTACATTGGTCCCGTGGGAGGTGGTGGTGCCACCCACGGGGCCGTTCGGGGGCAATTTTGGGTTTTCACCCTCTAACGCCATGTTTTTAAGCCTAACTCTTGAAATATGCAAATTATCGTCGTATTCTCAAACCGGGAGACCCGCGGCTGCGGGGTCAGTTTCTACGAGTTACATTGGTCCCGTGGGAGGCGTTGGTGCCACCCACGGGGCCGTTCTGGGGCTGTTTCGAGTTTTCACCCTCTAATGCCATGTTTTACTTGAGTCTAGAAATATGCAAATTATCGTCGTATTCTCAAATCGGGAGTCTCGCAATTGCGCGGTAAGTTCCTACGTGTTACATTCGTCCCGTGGGAGGTGTTGGTTCCACCCACGGGGCAGTTCGGGGGTTGTTTCGATTTTTCACCCTCTAACGCCATATTTTGAAGCCTAAGTCTAGAAATATGCAAATTATCATCGTATTCTCAAACCGGGAGACCCGCGACTGGGGGTCGGTTCCTACGAGTTACATTGGTCCCGTGGGAGGTGTTGGTGCCACCCACAGGGCCGTTCGGGGGCTGTTTTGGGTTTTCGCCCTCTAATGCCATTTTTTAAGCCTAAGTCTATAAAAATGCAAATTATCATCGTATTCTCAAATCGGGAGACCCACGACTGCCGGGTCAGTTCCTACGAGTTACATCAGTCCCGTGGGAGATGTTTGTACCACCCACGGGGCCGTTCGGGGGTTGTTTCGAGTTTTCACCCTATAACGCCATGTTTTGCTTAAATCTAGAAATATCCAAATTATCGTCGTATTCTCAAGCCGGGAGTCCCGCGGCTGTGGGGTCAGTTCCTACGAGTTACATTGGTCCCGTGGGAGGTGTCGGCGCCACCCACGGCGCCGTTCGGGGGCTGTTTTGGATTTTCACCCTCTAACGCCATATTTTTAAGCCTAAGCCTAGAAACATGCAAATTACCGTCGTATTCTCAATCCGGGAGTCCCGCGGCTGTGGGGTCAGTTCCTATGAGTTACATTGGTCCCGTGGGAGGTGTCGGCGCCACCCACGGCGCCGTTCGGGGCTGTTTTGGATTTTCACCCTCTAACTCCATATTTTTAAGCCTAAGCCTAGAAATATGCAAATTACCGTCGTATTCTCAATCCGGGGGACCCGCAACTGCGTGGTCAGTTCCTACGAGTTACATTGGTCCCGTGGGAGGTGTCGGCGCCACCCACGGCGCCGTTCGGGGGCTGTTTTGGATTTTCACCCTCTAACGCCATGTTTTTAAGCGTAAGCCTAGAAATATGCAAATTACCGTCGTATTCTCAATCCGGGAGTCCCGTGACTGCGTGGTCAGTTCGTACGAGTTACATTGGTCTCGTGGGAGGTGATGGTGCCAGCCACGGGACCGTTCGGGGGTTGTTTCGATTTTTCACCCTCTAACGTCATATTTTTAAGCGTAAGTTTAGAAATATGCAAATTATCGTCGTATTCTCAAACTGGGAGACCCGCAGCTGGGGGGCCAGTTCCAACGAGTTACATTGGTCCCGTGGGAGGTGTTGGTGCCACCCACGGGGCCGTTTGGGGGCTCTTTTGGGTTTCCACCCTCTAACGCCATGTTTTTAAGCGTAAGTTTAGAAATATGCAAATTATCGATGCATTCTCAAACCGGGAGACCCGCGACTGCGGGGTCAGTTCCTATGAGTTACATTGGTCCCGTGGGTGGTGTTGGTGCCACCCACGGGGTCGTTCGAGGGCTGTTTTGGGTTTCCACCCTCTAACGCCATGTTTTTAAGCCTAACTCTAGAAATATGCAAATTATCGACGTATTCTCAAACCGGGAGACCCGCGGCTGCGGGTTCAGTTCCTACGAGTTACATTGGTCGCGTGTGTGCCATCCACGGGGCCGTTCTGGGGCTGTTTCGAGTTTTCACCCTCTAACGCCATGTTTTGCTTGAGTCTAGAAATATGCAAATTATCGTCGTATTCTCAAATCGGGAGTCTCACGGTTGTGCGGTAAGTTCCCACGAGTTACTTTGGTCCCGTGGGAGGTGTTGGTTCCACCCATGGGGCAGTTCGGGGGTTGTTTCGAGTTTTCACCCTCTTACACTATGTTTTTAAGCCTAAGTGTAAAAATATGCAAATTATCATCGTATTCTCAAACCGGGAGACCCGCGGCTGCGGGGTCAGTTCTTACGAGTTACATTGGTCCCGTGGGAGGTGTTGGTGCCACCCACGGGGCCGTTCGGGGGCTGTTTTGGGTTTTCGCCCTCTAACGCCATGTTTTTAATCCTAAGTCTAGAAATATGCAAATTATCGTCGTATTCCAAAACCGGGAGACCCGCGGTTGCGGGGTCAGTTCCTACGAGTTATATTGGTCCCGTGGGAGGTGTTGGTGCCACCCACGGGGCCGTTCTAGGGCTGTTTTGAGTTTTCACCCTCTAACGCCATGTTTTGCTTAAATCTAGAAATATGCAAATTATCGTCGTATTCTTAAACCGGGAGTCCCGCGGCTGTGGGGTCAGTTTCCCGTGGGAGATGTCGGCGCCACCCACGACGCCGTTCGGGGGATGTTTTGGATTTTCACCCTCTAACGCCATGTTTTTAAGCCTAAGCCTAGAAATATGCAAATTACCGTCGTATTCTCAATCCGGGAGTCCCGCGACTGCGTGGTCAGTTCCTACGAGTTACATTGGTCTCATGGGAGGTGATGGTGCCACCCACGGGACCGTTCGGGGGTTGTTTTGAGTTTTCACCCTCTAACGCCATATTTTTAAGCGTAAGTTTAGAAATACGCAAATTATCGTCATATTCTCAAACCGAGAGACCCGTGGCTGCGGGATCAGTTCCTATGAGTTACATTGGTCCCGTGGGAGGTGTTGGTGCCACCCATGGCGCCGTTCGGGGCCTATTTTGGGTTTTCACCCTTTAACGCCATGTTTTTAAGCCTAACTCTAGTAATATGCAAATTATCGTCGTATTCTCAAACCGGGAGACTCGCGGCTGCGGGGTCAGTTCCTACGAGTTACATTGGTCCCGTGGGAGGCGTTGGTGCCACCCACGGGGCCGTTCTGGGGCTGTTTCGAATTTTCACCCTCTAACGCCATGTTTTGCTTGAGTCTAGAAATTTGCAAATTATCGTCGTATTCTCAAACCGGGAGTCTCGCGGTTGGGCGGTAAGTTCCTACGAGTTACATTGGTCCCGTGGGAGGTGTTGGTTCCACCCACGGGGCAGTTCGGGGGTTGTTTCGAGTTTTCACCCTCTTACGCCATGTTTTTTAGCCTAAGTCTAGAAATATAAAAATTATCATCGTATTCTCAAACCGGGAGACCCGCGGCTGCGGGGTCAGTTCTTACGAGTTACATTGGTCCCGTGGGAGGTGTTAGTCCCACCCATGAGACCGTTCGGGGGTTATTTCGAGTTTTCAACCTCTCTCGCAATGTTTTGCTTAATTCTAGAAATATGCAAATTATTGTCTTATTCTCAAACCGGGAGTCCCGCGGCTGTGGGGTCAGTTCCTACGAGTTACATTGGTCCCGTGGGAGGTGTCGGCGCCACCCACGATGCCGTTCGGGGGTTGTTTTGGATTTTCACCCTCTAACGCCATGTTTTTAAGCCTAAGCCTAGAAATATGCAAATTACCGTCGTATTCTCAATCTGGGAGTCCCGTGACTGCGTGGTCAGTTCCTACGAGTTACATTGGTCTCGTGGGAGGTGATGGTGCCAGCCACGGGACCGTTCGGGGGTTGTTTCGAGTTTTCACCCTCTAACGTCATATTTTTAAGCGTAAGCTTAGAAATATGCAAATTATCGTCGTATTCTCAAACCGGGAGACCCGCAGCTGGGGGGTCAGTTCCTACGAGTTACATTGGTCCCGTGGGAGGTGTTGGTGCCACCCACGGGGCCGTTTGGGGGCTGTTTTGGGTTTCCACCCTCTAACGCCATGTTTTTAAGCCTAACTCTAGAAATATGCAAATTATTGATGCATTCTCAAACCGGGAGACCCGCGGCTACGGGGTCAGTTCCTATGAGTTACATTGGTCCCGTGGGAGGCGTTGGTGCCACCCACGGGGCCGTTCTGGGGCTGTTTCGAGTTTTCACCCTCTAACGCCATGTTTTGCTTGAGTCTAGAAATATGCAAATTATCATCGTATTCTCAAATCGGGAGTCTCGCGGTTGCACGGTAAGTTCCTACGAGTTACATTGGTCCCGTGGGAGGTGTTGGTTCCACCCACGGGGCAGTTCGGGTGTTGTTTCGAGTTTTCACCCTCTTACGCCATGTTTTTAAGCCTATGTCTAGATATATGCAAATTATCATCGAATTCTCAAACCGGGAGTCCCGCGACTGCGGGGTCAGTTCCTACGAGTTACATTGGTCCCGTGGGAGGTGTTGGTGCCACCCACGGGGCCGTTCGGGGGCTGTTTTGGGTTTTCGCCCTCTAATGCCATGTTTTTAAGCCTAAGTCTAGAAATATACAAATTATCATCGTATTCTCAAACCGGGAGACCCGTGGCTGCGGGGTCAGTTCCTACGGGTTACATTGTTCCCGTGGGAGGTGTTGGAGCCACCCACGGGGACGTTCGGGGTTATTTCGAGTTTTCACCCTCTAATGCCATGTTTTCCTTAAATCTAGAAATATCTAAATTATCATCGTATTCTCCAACCGGGAGTCCCGCGGCTGTGGGTTTAGTTCCTACGAGTTATATTGGTCCCGTGGGAGGTGTCGGCGTCACCCACGGCGCCGTTCGGGGGCTGTTTTGGATTTTCACCCTCTAACGCCATGTTTTTAAGCCTAAACCTAAAAATATGCAAATTGCCGTCGTATTCTAAATTCGGGAGTCCCGCGACGGCGTGGTCAGTTCCTACAAGTTACATTGGTCTCGTGGGAGGTGATGGTGCCACCCACGTGGCCGTTCGGGGGTTGTTTCGAGTTTTCACCCGCTAACGCCATATTTTTAAGCATAAGTTTAGAAATATGCAAATTATCATCGTATTCTCAAACCGGGAGACCTGCGGCTGCGGGGTCAGTTCTACGAGTTACATTGGTCCCGTGGAAGGTGTTGGTGCCATCCACGGGGCCGTTCGGAGGCTGTTTTGGGTTTTCACCCTCTAACGCCATGTTTTTAAGCCTAACTCTAGAAATATGCAAATTATCGACGTATTCTCAAACCGGGAGACCCGCGGCTGCGGGGCCAGTTCCTACGAGTTACATTGGTCCCGTGGGAGGCGTTGGTGCCACCCACGGCGCCGTTCTGGGGCTGTTTCGAGTTTTCACCCTCTAACGCCATGTTTTGCTTGAGTCTAGAAATATGCAAATTATCGTCGTATTCTCAAAACGGGAGTCTCGCGGTTGCGCGGTAAGTTCCTACGAGTTACATTGGTCCCGTGGGAGGTCTTGGTTCCACCCACGGGGAAGTTCAGGGTTTTTTTCGAGTTTACACCCTCTATCGCCATATTTTTATGCCTAAGTCTAGAAATATACAAATTATCATCGTATTCTCAAACCGGGAGACCCGCGGCTACGGGGTCAGTTCTTACGAGTTATATTGGTCCCGTGGGAGGTGTTGGTGCCACCCACAGGACCGTTCGGGGGCTGTTTTGGGTTTTCGCACTCTAACGCCATGTTTTTAAGCCTAAGTATTAAAATATACAAATTATCATCGTATTCTCAAACCGGGAGACCCGCGGCTACCGGGTCAGTTCCTACGAGTTACATTGGTCCCGTGGGAGGTGTTGGTGCCACCCACGGGGCCGTTCGGGGGTTGTTTCGAGTTTTCACCCTCTAACGCCATGTTTTGCTTAAATCTAAAAATATGAAAATTATCGTCGTATTCTCAAATCGGGAGTCCCGCGGCTGTGGGGTCAGTTCCTACAAGTTACATTGGTCCCGTGGGAGGTGCCGACGCCACCCACGGCGCCGTTCGGGGGCTGTTTCGAGTTTTCACCCTCTAACGCCATGTTTTGCTTGAGTCTAGAAATATGCAAATTATCATCGTATTCTCAAACCGGGAGTCTCGCGATTGCGATGTAAGTTCTTTCGAGTTACATTGGTCTCGTGGGAGGTGATGGTACCACCCACGGGGCCGTTCGGGGGTTGTTTCGAGTTTTCACCATCTAACGCCATATTCTTAAGCGTAAGTGTAGAGATATGAAAATTATCATCGAATTCTCAATCCGGGAGACCCGCGGCTGCGGGGTCAGTTCCGATGAGTTACATTGGTCCCGTGGGAGGTGCTCGTGCCACCCACGGGGCCGTTCGGGGGCTGTTTTGGATTTTCACCCTCTAACGCTATATTTTTATGCCTAACTCTAGAAATATTCAAATTATCGACGTATTCTCAAACCGGGAGACCCGCGGCTGCGGGGTCAGTTCCTACGAGTAAAATTGGTCCCGTGGGAATTGTTGGTGCCACACACGGGGCCGTTCTGGGGCGGTTTCGAGTTTTCACCCTCTAACGCCATGTTTTGCTTGAGTCTAGAAATGTGCAAATTATCGTCGTATTCTCAAACCGTGAGTCTCGCGATTGCGCGATAAGTTCTTACGAGTTACATTGGTCCCGTGGGAGGTGTCGACGCCACCCACGGCGCCGTTCGGAGGCTGTTTTGGATTTTCACCCTCTAACGCCATGTTTTTAAGCCTAAGTCTAGAAATATACAAATTACCGTCGTATTCTCAATCCGGGAGTCCCGCGACTGCATGGTCAGTCCCTACGAGTTATATTGGTCTCGTGGGAGGTGATGGTCCCACCCATGGGGCCGTTCGGGGGTTGTTTCGAGTTTTCACCCTCTAACGCCATATTTTTAAGCGTAAGTTTAGAGATATGCAAATCATCGTCGTATTCTCAAACCGGGAGACCCGCGGCTGCGGGGTCAGTTCCTACGAGTTACATTGGTCCCGTGTGAGGTGTTGGTGCCACCCACGGGGCCGTTCGGGGGCTGTTTTGGGTTTTCACCCTCTAACGCCATGTTTTTAAGCCTAACTCTAGAAATATACAAATTATCGTCGTATTCTCAAACCGGGAGATCCGCGGCTGCGGGGTCAGTTCCTACGAGTTACATTGGTCCCGTGGGAGGCATTGGTGCCACCCATGGGGCCGTTCTGGGGCTTTTTCGAGTTTTCACCCTCTAACGCCATGTTTTGCTTGAGTCTAGAAATATGCAAATTATCGTCGTATTCTCAAACCGGGAGTCTCGCGATTGCGCGGTAAGTTCCTACGAGTTACATTGGTCTCGTGGGAGGTGTTGGTGCCACCCACGGGGCCGTTTGGGGGTTGTTTCGAGTTTTCACCCTCTAACGCCATGTTTTACTTAAATCTAGAAATATGCAAATTATCGTCGTATTCCCAAATCGGGAGTCCCGCGGTTGTGGGGTCAGTTTCCCGTGGGAGGTGTCGGCGGCACCCACGGCGCCGTTCGGGGGTTGTTTTGGATTTTCACCCTCTAACGCCATGTTTTTAAGCCTAAGCCTAGAAATATACAAATTACCGTCATATTCTCAATCCGGGAGTCCCGCGACGGCATGGTCAGTTCCTACGAGTTACATTGGTCTCGTGGGAGGTGATGGTGCCACCCACAGGACCGTTCGGGGGTTGTTTCGAGTTTTCACCCTCTAACGCCATATTTTTAAATGTAAGTTTAGAAATATGCAAGTTATCATTGTATTCTCAAACCGAGAGACCCGTGGCTACGGGATCAGATCCTACAAGTTACATTGGTCTCGTGGGAGGTGTTGGTGCCACCCACGGGGCCGTTCGGGGGATGTTTTGGGTTTTCACCCTCTAACGCCATGTTTTTAAGCCTAACTCTAGAAATATGAAAATTATCGTCGTATTCTCAAACCGGGAGACTCGTGGCTGCGGGGTCAGTTCCTATGAGATACATTGGTCCCGTGGGAGGCGTTGGTGCCACCCACGGGGCCGTTCTGGGGCTGTTTTGGGTTTTCACCCTCTAGCGCCATGTTTTAAAGCCTAACTCTAGAAATATGCAAATTATCGTCGTATTCTCAAACCGGGAGACTCGCGGCTGCGGGGTCAATTCCTACGAGTTACATTGGTCCCGTGGGAGGCGTTGGTGCCACCCACAGGGCCGTTCTGGGACTGTTTCGAGTTTTCACCCTCTAATGCCATGTTTTGCTTGAGTCTAGAAATTTGCAAATTATCGTCGTATTCTCAAACTGGGAGTCTCGTTGTTGCGCGGTAAGTTCCTACGAGTTACATTGGTCCCGTGGGAGGTGTTGGTTACACCCACGAGGCAGTTCGGGGGTTGTTTCGAGTTTTCAACCTCTTACGCCATATTTTTAGGCCTAAGTCTACAAATATGTATATTATCATCGTATTCTCAAACCGGGAGACCCGCGACTGTGGGGTCAGTTCCTATGAGTTACATTGGTCCCGTGGGAGGTGTTTGTGCCACCCACAGGGCCGTTCGGGGGTTGTTTAGGGTTTTCGCCCTCTAACGTCATATTTTTAAGCCTAAGTCTAGAAATATGCAAATTATCGTCGTATTCTCAAATCGAGAGACCCGTGACTGCCGGGTCAGTTCCTACGAGTTACATTGGTCCCGTGGGAGGTGTTGGTGCCACCCACGGGGCCGTTCGGGGGTTGTTTCGAGTTTTCACCCTCTAACGCCATGTTTTGCTTAAATCTAGAAATATGTAAATTATCGTCGTATTGTCAAACCGGGAGTCCCGCGGTTGTGGGGTTAGTTCCTACGAGTTACATTGGTCCCGTGGGGGGTGTCGACGCCACCCACGGCGCCGTTCGGGGGCTATTTTGGATTTTCACCCTCTAACGCCATATTTTTAAGCCTAAGTCTAGAAATATGCAAATTACAGTCGTATTCTCAATCCGGGAGTCCCGCGACTGCGTGGTCAGTTCCTACGAGTTACATTGGTCTCGTGGGAGGTGATGGTGCCACCCACTGGGCCGTTCGAGGGTTGTTTTGAGTTTTCACCCTCTAACGCCATATTTTTAAGCGTAAGTTTAGAGATATGCAAATTATCGTCGTATTCTCAAGCCGGGATACCCGCGGCTGTGGGGTCAGTTCCTACGAGTTACATTGGTCCCGTGGGAGGTGGTGGTGCCACCCACGGGGCCGTTCGGGGGCTGTTTTGGGTTTTCACCCTCTAACGCCATGTTTTTAAGCCTAACTCTTGAAATATGCAAATTATTGTCGTATTCTCAAACCGGGAGACCCGCGGCTGCGGGGTCAGTTCCTACGAGTTACATTGGTCCCGTGGGAGGCGTTGGTGCCACCCACGGGGCCGTTCTGGGGCTGTTTCGAGTTTTCACCCTCTAACGCCATGTTTTGCTTGAGTTTAGAAATATGCAAATTATCGTCGTATTCTCAAATCGGGAGTCTCGCAATTGCGCGGTAAGTTCCTACGTGTTACCTTGGTCCCGTGGGAGGTGTTGGTTCCACCCACGGGGCAGTTCGGGGGTTGTTTCGATTTTTCACCCTCTAATGCCATATTTTGAAGCCTAAGTCTAGAAATATGCAAATTATCATCGTATTCTCAAACCGGGAGACCCGCGACTGTGGGGTCGGTTCCTACGAGTTACATTGGTCCCGTGGGAGGTGTTGGTGCCACCCACAGGACCGTTCGGGGGCTGTTTTGGGTTTTCGCCCTCTAACGCCATGTTTTTAAGCCTAAGTCTATAAATATGCAAATTATCATCGTATTCTCAAACCGGGAGACCCGCGACTGCCGGGTCAGTTCCTACGAGTTACATTAGTCCCGTGGGATATGTTTGTGCCACCCACGGGGCCGTTCGGGGGTTGTTTCGAGTTTTCACCCTATAACGCCATGTTTTGCTTAAATCTAGAAATATGCAAATTATCATCGTATTCTCAAGCCGGGAGTCCCGCGACTGTGGGGTCAGTTCCTACGAGTTACATTGGTCCCGTGGGAGGTGTCGGCGCCACGCACGGTGCCGTTCGGAGGCTGTTTTGGATTTTCACCCTCTAACGCCATATTTTTAAACCTAAGCGTAGAAATATGCAAATTACCGTCGTATTCTCAATCCGGGAGTCCCGCGACTGCGTGGTCAGTTCCTACGAGTTACATTGGTCTCGTGGGAGGTGATGGTGCCACCCACGGGGCTGTTCGGGGGTTGTTTCGAGTTTTCACCCTCTAACGCCATATTTTTAAGCGTAAGTTTAGAAATATGCAAATTATCATCGTATTCTCAAACCGGGGGACCCGCGGCTGCGGCGTCACTTTCTACATGTTACATTGGTCCCGTGGGAGGTGTTTGTGCCACCCACGGGGCCGTTCGAGGGTTGTTTCGAGTTTTCACCCTATAACGCCATGTTTTGCCTAACTCTAGAAATATGCAAATTATCATCGTATTATCAAACCGGGAGACCCGCGGTTGCGAGGTCAGTTCCTACGAGTTACATTGGTCCCGTGGGAGGCGTTGGTGCCACCCACGGGGCCGTTCTGGGGCTATTTCGAGTTTTCACCCTCTAACGCCATGTTTTGCTTGAGTCTAGAAATATGCAAATTATCGTCGTATTCTCAAACCGTGAGTCTCGCGGTTGCGCGGTAACGAAAAAACGACACAAAATTGACCCGAAATTAACACGATTTTCGTGTTCGTGTCGTGTTCTTGTCATGTTTTTTTGACACGAAGTCGTGTCGTGTCGTGTTCGTGTCTTAATTATGAGTCGTGTCGTGTTATCATTTTTTAGGCCAAAATTTCAAGAAATTTTGGTTGTCGTGCCATGTTATTTTTTATTCGGGGATGTTCGTGTCAACTAAAAAAAAAATTCGTGTCGTGTCGTGTTCGTGTCTAAAAAAATCTTGTCGTGTCGTGTCGTGTCGTGTCGAAACACGACTGGTTGACCCGAATTGCCACCCCTACAAAATATGAATACAATTTCAAATATTTAGCCTGTAATGTAAGAATAATTGTAAATAAATTTGGTAAAACAAAAAGGTTTCCAGATCGTAACCTCTAGGGATTTCACCCATCCTCTGAAAGTGATATGCAGGTCCAAAATGCAACTGTACAAAACTCAAGACAGAGTGAGAGAGAAGTAAACTCCTCAATGTAAAATCAAAAATTTCCCTTGGAGCTGAAGGTCGGCACCTCCTTATTTCAATCACACTCCATTTGTGGGTTTTCTATCAGACTTGGAGCTGAAGGTCATGGATATGTCTCAAACCTTCCTGCTGCCTCCGTCATTGAAGCCTCCGGCCACCACCATCACAATAACCCGAACAACACTTGGTCCGGCTGAAACCCTAACCGAAATCACCGGTGCCACTTGGTCGATTGAATGAAAGGGAGGGAGGGGAAGGAATTGAATGAAATGAAGGGTATAGCGGGAGTTATGTTTTTCAGATTTAACATGGTCACGGCTCTGGCCGTGACCCACGAGTGAAACAAATTAATGAAATTAGTCAGCCCACCAATTTGGGTATGGTCACGGCCCATAGCCGTGACCCATACCAATAAATGGTCATGGCCACAAGTCGTGACCCTTAATCTGTGGTGCGCGACCCTTTTTCATCCATCCTAGTGCTTGAATGATGGATGGTCACGGCCCATAGCCGTGACCCATACCCAGAAATGGTCACGGCCCCAGACCGTGACCCTCAATGTGTTAACTTTCTTCTTCGTCATGCCATGGGTCACGGACTTGGGCCGTGACCCACCCGTGACCAAGCTTGGAGGGAATTTTGGCACGTGTTTGGCGCCAAGATGGTCACGCCCTGGTCACGGCCTAAGTCCGCGACCACTGTGGTCACGGCCTTGGGCCGTGACCACTTCCCGAGCATCAATATTTAGTGTGATAATAAATATGGTCACGCCAAATATTGAGTGGGTCACGGCCCAAGTCCGCGACCAGATGGTCGCGGACTTGGATCGTGACCCACTAGGCGTGACCATTCGCAGGATTTGGTGTAGTGGTGGTGATGGTAGACCTGGTTTGCATGGGTATGCCTTTGGATACTTAGAAATGACTAAGTGCACTATAGATAAAATACGGGTAAAAAATGTCCCACCTAGGTTGTGGTTTTAAGTGTTGGGCATGGTAGGTTCGGTTCACTCTAAACGAGTTTGGCATAACCCTTGTAAAGGATAAGTGGTTTGTTTAAAAATTGGCTAATTTTGAAATGTAATGGTTAATATGTTGATTCATGTTTGGTTCTAGGCCAATTGGGTCTTGGCTACCGATAAATCTATGTAGTAGTGTTTTCTTAAGTGTGATGAGACCTCGGTTGACAATGGTCACAAATTAAAATTTAAATGATTTATGAAAATATCTAATTTTATGATTCCCTTTTTAGTTTTGGGTCGATGGATCTCAATAACTGGCTAAGTCGTGAAATAATGTATCGGGAGGGTTCCTTGTTTAGATTTCGCTTGCGAGACATCCCACGCACAAAATGGGCAAAAGTCGCGAGTTGAAGGAAAATGGATAATAAGATAATTATTTTCTTGTTACATATACTTCTCTGGTGGTATATTTGATGTATAGTTATGCTCAGTGTGAATGGTACAAATTATATGTATATGTGTAATTCATATTTGTTAATGGTACGTGTGTGCATGCATGTAATGTGAAATATATGGTGCCCCATTTATGTTATGATAGTCATAGATGAGCCTTTTTATTTATCTCATAGGATATGATCATGGACTAATTGGGTACAAACATAATTTAACGGTGCAAAATGAAATGTGAGTTTATAGTACTTTGAATTACGAGGACGGAATTCCTTTATAAGGCAGGAAGAATGTAATACCCCGTATATTTTTGGAATAAAATAAAATTTAATAGGGATTAATTTAATTCGGTGAAATTAATTAATCAAGGTTGTGAGTAATTAGACTCGATATTTTTTATAAATTTAAGAGTTAAACTTCAATGGTTTGGAATAAACTTAAATTGGATTTTGATTTTAATAAAAAGTATTTGTAGTTGTCATGTCACAATGATAATGTAATACCCTGTATATTTTTGGAATAAAATAAAACTTAATAGGGATTAATTTAATTAAGTGAAATTAATTAATTAATGTTGTGAGTAATTAGACTCGGTATTATTTATAAATTTAGAGTTGGATTCAATGGCTTGGAATAAACTTAAACTGGATTTTATTTTTAATGAAAAGTATTTACCCATATCACATCACAATTAAAATATATTTTTGGATAAAAATATCCAGGACACACTTAGAGAGCTATTATGGGCTCGTTTGGGCATTTTAGAACCTTAGGAATGGTCCCGGGATATATATATGTGTGTTGGGTAATTATCAGACTTATTAGATATTATTTTGGGGTTTATTTGGGGGCCCCAAGTTGGGGCCTAAAGCCCAAATCTAGAATTGAAGACCAACATTGTACATTTAGAGTTATCCCACTCATTTGGGAGTTATATCCAAGAACCCTAGACCTAACCATCCAAGAGGAGGATGAAGGACTACCCAAGGAGGAGGAAGAGAGGCTCCTCTACAAATTTCAGGCAAGGATTCTCTTTCCATTCTTATTCAAATTATACTAATCTTATATTAATGTTGATGCCATGATTAGAATAAGGTTTAATCATGCGTTGGGAGTGCATATTTAGAGACCTTTTGAATTGGGTAGAAATTGGTGATAATTGTGTAACCCATGTTTAGTTTTGTAACCCCTTGTATCAACTATGTATTCATGTGGTTTAAATAGAAGATTAATTGTGGAAAATATGTTGTAGAACCCTCTAATTAATCTGGAAATCATTGGGGCAGCATAAGATGAAATCTGGAAATTTCATGTTCATGATTTCTTGATAAATTCTTGATGATTTGGTGATAATTTAGGAATGATTTGGAGGTTTAATCACGTTTAAAATTATGCTATTTCATGTTAGAACCCTTCTCATAACCCATTTGAGATTTTTGAACCATAATAACAAAGCTTGATAGATATAGAAATCATTGGAAAGATTTCGTCTTGGAAAAGACCTGCTTTCGACTTACTGGACAAATGGAATCGATTTGGCCTCCTATCAAATCGATTAGGAATGACCTGCTTGTAAAAAAATTCATTGTGATCGCGTGGGCGCTGACCTCACATTTTTCTGATTTTTTTGAATTACTTATGATTTTTCTACGAAAGGGTGTACGAGTGTTATGAACAAGATGATTTACGTGAGATTCTTAAATAAAGCTATATGAAATAAATATATAAATGCTCGGGATGTAGCTACATGATTTGGAAAATTATGGTAGGGGAACCTAGAGGATAAGACCCTAAAAGATACAATGAAAATCTTATGATTAATTAGGGGAGAGTTTAAATAAAAAGAAAAACTTATTTGAGATAAGCCGATTGTAAGAGGTTAAAATCAATAATTAATTTCCTCAAATGATTGTCGTATAACGATGTTAAGTAAGAATGTATCCTAAGACTAGGGGGCTAAGTCTAAATGGTTAACGTCGGTTGTGATAGTTGGTTAAGTGAGATTACCTACACATATTAGTGGATTTCGTATATATGTACTTGTAACCCTTATCACTCTAGTTGACTCCTTATATATGTACATATAAACCTTATTGAAAATGTAACAAGGAGCGAATAATTTTCAATAATCTAGAATGATTTAAGTCTAAGTCAAGAGAAAAACATACTAAGATCATTAAATATGTGGGCAAAGCTAGTTGGGGATAACTATACCTATAATCGTGTTGGTAAGGTAAGTTTGATGATAAGTATAACTATAGTGGTTTTGGAAAGGTTATTGAGAATAACTGTACCAATACATTTGAAGAGAAATAAATTCTTAAGCAAATGTGATTTAATTCTAAAAGGTGGTGCATGAGTCGTAATGTTTAATCGAGAAAGTAGTCATAGGATAACAACTTAAAATGAGTTGTGGAACTAACTAAAATCTTATAGTTAAGCGAGGAAGGATATATTCTATATGGATTGAGATTTTACTAGGATTAAAGTAGTTATAGAGTAATTGATTATACATATTGGATTATAATATGTATCATATTATTTTGTGTGGACATACCAATGTTCGTGGACTGTCCTATCGGCTTGGGAGTTCGTGCGTTCGGACCGGGTACCACACGCCGGCACAGGTGGGCTTGGTGATTGTGTTGGTCATATAGGTACTACGTGGAGGTGCCATGTATGAGGTGGTAGGGGTTGACGTTGACCCAACCTGTGTCACTGCTGGGTATGGGCCGTGAATATGTATCATACGTAGGGATCGCCACCAACTTATATGCGTTTTTCTATTTCTACTTAGGATAAGGGATTCCTCTAGACTTGTCGATAGAGCACAAACGAGACACCAATGGTAGATGCTTTTGTGTGTCTCACATATATATATATATATATATATATATATATATATATATATATATATATATATATATATATATATATATATACACACACACATTATGGTGTACCTTATATCGGAATGTGTTCTCTTAGTCTAAAGATGTAAACAATTCTTAATGATAGTAAAGTCGGATTAATAAAATAACATGGATAATTAAGGACTAAGATGAGTCCTAATGATTAATGTGGTAGGCAATTATTAATGATAATAATAATTGAGTAGTCTAAGACTGTAGAATTTTTTTTAAAGGGAATGAATAATGGAGTAGTCAATTATTAATGAGAATAATAATTTGGTAATCTTAGAGAATAAAACTTATAGTTTAACGGGGTAGATGACGAGGAGTATGAATTAAACTATTAAACAGTCTAAAGATACAGACAAGGGCTATGGAATATTATATGACATAAGCATATGCTTCGAGTTTATATAAATTATGTAGTTAACTTTTTGAATTCCATTTAGGGATTAGGGTGTTAGACATAAAGTACCCACTTTTAGTTAATGCATAGCTAGATGATTTATTCTTTACATAAAATATTAAATAATGGAAGTTACAATTTGCATTTTGATTGAGGATATAAGTAGGAATGCTTCTAGATCTAAGGTGAGGTACTCATTACATGTGATCATTGATGGAGAGATGTGAAGTATGAGTTAGTAACAATTTTCATATTTACTGGTGAAGAATCCTTTCAATTCTAGGGCTCTGACCCAAATTATAAATGTTTTCCCCCAGGTATTGTTAATGACAGGAATCGCAGGACTGACGATTGATTAGACTTGCAGTTGCATTGGACGTAGTGGATTTCGCTATATTGATTCTATTGTAGGTTGTACTTCAGCATTGTATCATTTTATTTCGCACTGTGATTTGTACGGGCATAAGCCCAAGGGTTTATTTATATCAGTTTTACTTAGCTTTACATTATGGGCATTGTATAATGATTCAGTTCTTATAATTCATGTGTTAAATTAGTTTTATTCAGATGTTTTTATTCATTGCGGATTTTGATATAAAATAAAGAAAATTTTTATGTCTTCAATGCTGAGAATGGTATAAATTGTTGATAAGCACCATCTTCGGCATATTGAGCCAGGACTGACTTTACGTGAGAAATCGGGTTGTTATAACCATTGTCTAGAACCATACCTAGAAAGTAGCCTAAATAAAGGTGAGAACCCTTTTTATCCATAACCACATCGTCCTCGCGGTGTTGAATACATTAAAATAAATAAGTGACATAAGACTAAATTTCCATTTATCACAATAATTCTACCAATTTAATCCAAACATCGTGAACAAATCAATTAATGTTTGTGTAATTGTAATATTAATTAAACATTACTTGCTCATCAAATTATTAAATTTTAAATCACATATATGTTATCGAATTTATACAACAAGAATTTATCTACTACGCAACATCAAAAAAGGTCACCATGAATTAACATGATAAAAATTAGTTACAAGATATTTCTATGTAAAAATCTAATTGCGAGCGTCTTAAAGTCTACGGAACCCAAATCTCTATCCTAACATATAAGGTTTTGAGTCTTCATTCATATTATAAATCTTCACAAAAATAGTCCTAATTTATCTTTCACTTTCCCTAATTAAGATATCTAATTTATTTTAAAAAAACACTAGATTTAAGTGTGTAGGACATAATTACTACGCATAATACTAAGGGAAAGTAATAGAGGTAACCATGCCTGAGATTAGTTTGAAGAAATCTGAATGGATGTACTTCTTTCTTGCGAAGAGATAACAAAAATCCTCTCTTGAACTAACTTGAAAAAATATGGTTTTGGCCTTCAAAACTTGAACTGAAATCTTGGTTTAAATGGGGCTAGGGTTTGGAGGTATAAGATGATAAAAATATAGATGTTTTGCTGCTCTTAGGGTTCTTAAAGGATGAGGTTTAAAGTCCGAACCCCGGATTATTAATATATAAATAGTTTGAGGAATTTTAATAAAACAAAACTCTTTAAAACCATTGCAACGCCGGAACTGACCCTCGCCGAATCAATTTGGCTTCCAAACCGAATCAATTTGGTCCTGGGAATGGCCAAGAACGACCGAAAGTTTATATATAAAAATAAAAACTTAATTTTCACCCTGATTTCAATTCTGATTAAAATTCAACTTTCCAAAAATAAACCAACATATTTAATTACTAAAAATAATAAATTCCCAAAATTTTATTTCTCCAAATTCCAAATTAATTTAGTTAAAGTCCAATTTAAAATCTACGGGGTGTTACATACTTCCCCACTAGCACCGGAATTTCGTCCTCAAAATTTGACAAAGCGTAAAAACACAAAATAAAAGTAAGGCTCACATATGCTTACCCATAAATACCGTGAGTAGGCTCCCATACACCCAATTTGACCCGCGCATACCCCACAATCAAAGTACAATATATATATATATATATATATATATATATATATATATATATATATATATTTAAGTATCTAAGAAAATAATACATATCGTGCTACTAACCACGTCATGGTTCCCGAGTCAGAAGCATATAGCACCTACCCACTGAGGTCACTATTGGTGCTTTCACTGCTGGCACTCCATGTACACCTGTTGCTTTTGGTGTTAGATGCCCTTGGCTCCGATGGCCCTATGCGCCCTGACCCTGTTGGTCTTGCGCATTTGGACACCTAAAAGCTCAGTGTTCAATCTCCCCACAACTGAAACATGCGCCCTGAAAAGGTCCATACTTTCATTTGGGCACTTTCTCACCTAACTATCCTTATCCCTGCCTTTGAGGGCCCTGTGGGCTAGTATTGCCCTGGTACTCCTGACCTGTCCATTGCCTGTCCCACGCCTAGTCATTGCAACCCTTATTCTCCCCTCCTTGATCGTTTAGCTCTTGTCTTTTCCCCAATTTATTTTGATAATTTACCTTCTCCTACCACAACAACATGGCAACGTCCACCACCTGAGAGTACATAGTGTACATCGAATTTCCTAACACCATTTGCCTAATAGACAAAGATAATACCTTAATAAAATATTCCATCTTCTTCGCCTTAGTATTAACTTCCTCAGGTACAAACATAGATAAATTTATGAATTCTTTCCCGTATTCGATAACCGATTTTGAGCCCTGCTCCAAGTCTAAAAATTTTCTACTCTCCGCACTTTTAATAGCATACGAAAAGTAATTATCATTAAATTTGATCAGAAAATCATCATAATTCAAATGATCCCTATCCTCTGATGTGGTGATACTCTCCCACTACTATAAAGCATCTCCTGTTAGCTTGAAAGTTTCCAACATCTGTTTCTACACATAATTCAAGTCCATCATCCTGAAATTCCACTCTATGTCTCTCCTTGACTAGTAAGCAACTGTTGGGTTAGGTCCCCCCTGCAAAGGTGGGAGGATTACCCCTATGGAAACTAGCTCTCACACTATCGCAAGCCAAAGCGGGTGTACCCTGCTGCTGTGCCTCTAAAGTCACCCACCTCTATCTCCCCATTTCGATACCGGCCGTTGTGGCCTCACGCACTATCGTCGCCAACTCATCGGCATCCAACCCAAACGACCTATATCTGTCATGAACTGCGAAACCAGATCTAAGACCATCGACATCCAACCCTCTCTCCTATCTCCAGTTCTACTAGTGTTCTGCATCTGAAAATACTGGAAAAAAATAATATTAGCCTCGAAATCACTAAGAGTACAAATCATCAAAAGGGATCAAAAGTAACAAATACAGAAGCTAAAACGTACTAACAACCTACGAGATCTAAGACCATGCTCTGAAACCATCTGTAACACCCTGCGTAATTCTGGCATCGACTTCCACCAAAACTATGTCGGGCATTACTAAAATATATATCATTCTTAGCTTGTAACATATATGAGACATATAAAAACCTTCATCCAAAAGAGAATAATTAGATTTATCCAACAAATAATCACCCATGAAATAAAAAAAAATCCATCACCATGTTAACCTCAAAAAAATAATCCTACTCCATAATTTATATAAAACTCCAAATGAATAATCCAATAAAGTAACCAACTAAAAGCATAGACAACTTTGGAACCGAATGGCCCAAAAAAATCCATAATGAAGTCTCATAATCTTAATCAACAGACCAAAAGTAAAGCTATACTAGTACAGCGAGTAAATAAAATGAACTGTAGTCGCACCTCCAAATCGATCTTCAACAACTCTTATGCAGCTGCTTCGGTACCGAACCTGAAATGTTAGTCAACGCAATTTGTCAGAGCCCACCACATGGATACTAGATACTCCTCTCAAATAGAGTCCTTGTACCTAGATAATAGCATTATACACAATAAACACGACATTAGAATATTTTGAATTAAACGAGATATAATAATCGAAGAATAAAAATAAATTATCATCAACCACTTCTAAGTCACCCCCGAGGTCCAAGTCCAATTATTTACAATTAACAACATCTAGTTATTTAAATTAATTCCATAAACCAGAAAGATTATTTTTATGCAATTTTAATGTCCGTTGTGGGACTCCTGCTTAAAGTCTTACATCATATTAGTTGCGGTACTCCCGCTAGTTCTACACCACACCCATTACCCTCACTATGGTCAGTCAACCCGGTTCATGGTCATCTCTGCACACACTCGTGAGGTTCCATGCATGACACGTCACTATAGCCCATCAGCCCGCACATACTCGTGATGCCACACACACCCACATCGCTATAGCGAGTCGACCCATTTAACTATTAGCCCTGAACATACTGGCGCCATAAATATATTTTAATCCATGTTTATTAACTTAAGCATTAATTCCTAATTTCTCAACTTTTTTCATTTATTTCAATTTTGCCCACCCTTTTTAATCGACATAAAATCCTCAAACACCCTTAGTCCCATACCTAAAGGTCTCAAATTCACATGTACTTTGTAGCCTATCTCTTAGAAAGAAAACTAACTAATAAACACCACTTAGCCTCACTCCTAGGCTCACTTAATCATGAAATAATGTAAAATTCATCCCACAGCGAAATATCTATCCGTAAACCGCCACGACTATCTAGTCCCATACATATAAAGCAACCTAAATATAAGTGAGGGCCCTTTTTATCCCATAACCCCGTCATCCCCGCAGTGTCGAAAACATTAAAATAATTAAGTGGCTTAAGACTAAATTTCCATTTATCACAATAATTCTACTAATTTAAACCATACATCACAAACAAATCAATTACTGTCCGTGTAATCGTAATATTAATTAAACATTAATTGCTCATCAAATTATTAAATTCTAAATTACATACAGATTATCGAATTTATACAACAAGAATTTATCGACTACGCAACATGTAACAAGGTCAACATGAATTAACATGATAAAAATTAGTTATATGATATTTCTGCGTAAAAATCTACAAGAGAGAGTATTCAAGTCTATGGAACCCAAATATCTATCCTAACATGCACGGTTTTAAGTCTTCATTCATATTATAAATTTTCATAAAAACAGGCCCAATTTATCTTTCACTTTTCCTAATTAATATCTCTAATTTATATTAAGAAAACACAAATATTTAGTGTGTAGACCATAATTACTACGCATAATACAAAGGGAAAGAAATAAAGGTAACTATGTCTGAGATTAGATTGAAGAAATCTGAACGGATGTACACCTTCCTTGCAAAGAGATGACAAATATCCTCTCTTGACTGACTTGAAAAAATATGGTTTGGGCCTTCAAAACGTGGACTAAAGTCTTGGTTTAAATGGGGCTAGAGTTTGGAGGTAGAAGATTATGAAAATATAGAGGTTTTTCTCCTCTTAGGGTTCTCAAATGATGAGGTTTAAAGTCCTAACCATGGATTATTAATATATAAATAGTTGGAGGAAATTTAATAAAACAAAACTCTTTCAAACCAAGGCAGCGCCGGAACTGACCCTCGTCGAATCGATTTGGCTTCTAGGCTGAATCGATTTCGTCACGGGAATGGCCAAGAACGACCGAAAGTTTATATATAAAAATAAAAAATTAATTTTCACCCCGATTTCAATTTTGATTAAAATTCAACTTTCCAAAAATAAAAAACAACATATTTAATTACTAAAAATACTAAATTCCCAAAATTTTATTTTTTCGAATTTCGAATTATTTTAATTATAGTCTGATTTAAAACATACGGGGTGCTATAACTTGTTGCCCTACAACTTTATTAAATTAACTTGGACACCCTAAAGTTTTAATAATTACAAACTAGCCCCTGAATATTTCAAATAAACATAACTTGACTTATGCTTAACTCCTAAACCTCAGCTTTATATCAAATTAATCCTCTCGACTTCAAATAATAAAAAATTATAATTTTAGTCCTTGAATTTTTCTAAAATTACAAAAATACCCCTAAAGTTTCTTTAAACATAGACCTTTAAGGCTACATACCTTAATATTTTACCAAACAAGGACCAAACACCAATGTTTAAACAATTTCACATTACCCCCTGTCCAAATAACCCTACACATCATCATTGGAAGCCTAAAATCATATGTGTACACCATACACACATGTGAGGTACACTAACCAAGTTCCAAAACTTCTTATATTCAGTTCAAAGCCACCACCCTTCTCAACTAATGAACTCTCCTGATCAAACACTATAAATACCCCACGATTTTCTCAATTCAAACTCACCTCAACAGCAGTTTCAGAACTTGAATTTTCACTCCAAACAAGTACACTATGATTTTATGTATTATACTTAGTTCTTTTATTTTCAATCAATTTATGTGTTATTATAATGCAGAATACATCAAAACAGTAGAAACCTTATGTAGAAAACAAGCCCTATGTGGAAAATATGAAATTTCCACCATTAAAGCTTGAGCTTTAATGGTGAACTTTGAAATAATGTTCAAAACTCGGGTTTAAACCTCTGAATATCTTTATTAGGACCTTAGAAACTCGAGTGTGAGGATCAAATCCCATGAATGTTCATTATAAGCTCTAATCGATTCAAAGTGCATTTTGAATCAAAAAATTGAACATTTTTATTCCCCTTGTATAATCCATCTCAAACCTTACAATCAAAACCAAACTACTCCTTAACATAGTAGAAACCAAACTATGTTCATAAGAATCCTTGCGATATCCTTTAAAGCAATGAATGTTAGGTCAAAATATCAATAAAATACATAGTTATGGATCTCTGGATAGAATGCAATCCAATCCACAAAACCTATATATTTAGATTCCTTATGATATTTTGGTAAAGTTTGTTAATAAATCATCAAGAATGGTTAAGAGATAATGGAGAAATCTGAAGTAAAAAATAAGAAACCCTAAAGTCAACTATAGAGGGGAAGAATATGAACTTTTTGACCAAAAACTTTGATCTCGCGCGTGAGGGTGCGTGGCTAATCAGAATTTTTTGAATTTTTTTCAATATTTTTATTTTATTTTATTTTATCAAAATGGTATAAGGTAAGACCATGTTTTGTTAAGACTAGCCTAAGTTATGGAAAAATGACGATTTAACTTTGAAATATTTTTCCTAAATTGTAATTTGATTCTCCTGACTTTTTCAACTTATTAATATAAACCCCAATGTTTGTCTATAAATACTTCACAATTTATTAGGACAAAAAGTCTCATACACCAAAGTTCAAATATAGTCTTAAGTCTAAAATATAGTTTTTTTACCTTTAAAAGATAAAGTTTTTATATAACTGACCAACCCAACTCCAATTGCAATAAATACGTATATACCCAAACATTGTATACAGAGAATCCAGTATCAATTCCTCCCAATATCCTCTTTTCACCAATAATCATTTCGAAATACTGAGCAAGTAGATTTTTCCACCTTTTCAATAGTAAACTTTGTTTAATTAACATACTACTATTGATATCACTATGTGATAGCTCCTATTTACTCTTAGTATGTTCATGTTATAATACTACAGTACTGCATATTTTATTAAATATCATTGATATTTGAATTTTAATATGGATCAATTTAACCCCTCACCTGATAATTGATGTCGTGTTCCCTATTGAATAAGTTTACCCCTCCACCTTCATGCAAATATTTATATTATGAGAATTAGTATTAGATAGGGAGTAGACTGACGTGTTATCCCACGAAACTTTCTACTTAGCCTAATGGTCTTAGATGATTGAGAGCCTGGATTATTTGTACATACGTATGAGTGCCACTTTATTTGTGCACCAAGCCGATTACTTTTCTCTAAAGGTTTTGGGTTGATTTTATTTGGTTTTACTAATGGCTTAATTATTTCTATACCCCTTAGTGAACTGGTAAGTATGGGATTATTAGTTCAAACATCCTTGACTTTCTTTATATGACCCTTAATAAATCGATAAGTATGAGATTATCAACTTTAATTCTTTGGCGTTGCTATACAAACACTGAATTCCATACACATTCCAAATCTCATCTATACATACACTTCTTATAGAACTGGTAAAGCATACTTAGAATATTTGTGTTAATTCCTTTTTCCTCTAGATGAACCAGGAGAAAGAGGATAATATATCTCCCCCTTTAGAGACAGATATTGGTCTACTTTATAGTCCATGTTAAGAAAATATAATTCACCCTTGCGGTGGTACTACCCTATGTATACTATTTTAATAAAGTTATGTTATTCCGTCTTAACTTTAATTATTCGCTTTATGTATACTCTCTTGTGCATTTATACCAAAAATCAGGGTGTGACAAATTGTATCAAAGACAAGTTTTAAATTTAACATATTATCGGGTTAGCATTCTATACGGGAAAGGAAATTGATTGACTTGATTTTTCGAGGTGTCGCATCACCGATGCGCCGATTTCTTATAATATTCGACTCACCAACTCAATACAAAGTCCTAAACTATGACTACACTCTTTTAAGAGAGTATAGTGGCCAGTCCGGGTATCGAAAATCCACAGAGACTAGTTGTTAGAATTCAATCAGTTTAATACTTCTAAAATAAAAGTGTAAAAGGTGATTTTTAACAAAAAGGAAAAGATAACTAGGTGAATTTATTTAAACTAGATTAACAAAAGGAATAAAAACTATAGGTTATGACTAATATCCCTCACCTCGATTTAATGCGTATAAATGGTTACATGGGACTACAAATTTACTAAGATTGAATCTCATTTCTACAAGTAATTAAATCTAGATTTATCATCCCTTAAATTGTCATAAAGGCCTACTATGATTTTGGCATTAATAAATACTCCGGAAATTACACACGCAAGGTCATAAAGACGTAGCTTACATGATATACGTCGTTAAATCTCCTAAGCGTAAAGTCAAGGACAACCCAATTGAATTAAATAAATAAACTCCATCACCAAAGTAAAGAAACCCATTGAAACCAAGGTGAGTTCAATTTATCACAACCTAGGTTAAACTATCTAGAAAGCATGATAAATGGCATGTAATTATATGCAAGAAAATAATCCTAATTAACAAAGCAAGGAAATAAAGCAAGGAAAGGAAAGAAATAAATCTACACGACAATGCAAGTAATTAAATATCAAGACAAGAAATAAAGAAATAAACAACTTACATAAATGGAGATGATATAGGAATAGTGTTCTTACACAACCATTAACGGGTAAACCCACTATATGAGTAAGCCCTAGGAGGGAGAAAATGGAACACTCCCAAATCCCTCTCCAAACCCTAAAACTATCCTTAAAATGAAGTATATAAAGATGCCTTTAATAATACACAAAACCCACCTTATATAATAAGTTATGGACAAAGAAAAATAGAAAAAGAAATGAAAAAGGGGAAAGAAATAAAAACTCGACCGTGGCCAGGGGGTCGATCAACCGATCCTTTAAGAAAATACTACTGCTTTGCATCCAAGCCAAAATATCATTCACTGGTCACCCGTGGCCAGGGGCCGGTCGACTAGTCCTCTGTTTTCAAGGATGCTTGATTCATAAAATGGGAGGAAAAGTCCATATCGAAATCGGCCATATCTTTATCCGGACTCCAAATGGCATGTCGTTCACGACCAAGCAAACCTAAATTGACCAACTATGCTTATGTGGAATCCCACTGAGTTAAGATGAAGTGTGAAATGTCTAAAATGCCCTTTAAGTAGCGCCCGATGAAGGAACTTCTCCAAAATGCAACCGAACCTCACTTTAAGCGTTATAATACATACAAACGCTCAATTAACCCTTGAAAAACATATAAACCTACATGATAAAGGTTGTATTGTTAACGAGGATAAGTATAGGCATAAAGAACACAAAAAGTGGTAGAATGCGTAAAGATAGTGAATTGCATATTCAATATTCATAACTAATCACACCCTCTTACTTAGACATTGCTAGTCATTAGTGTGAAACAAATAAAACCAGTCCACAGAAGGTGGTACAAAAAGTATATATGCATCGAAACTATAAATGCCACTTTCGTAGGGAACACAATTTCATTTATCATATGCAATATATAGTTAAACCCCTAGGTTACCCTATAGGACGAATGTCGTCTCGTGAGGGTTTTCAGGGATGAAACCCATAAACATCAGATGGTTTCCTCAAAATGTCAATCCCAACAATAACGAAAAAAAATTCGAACACATTATTAGCAAAGTGAAATAATTCACACAAAAGTCTGTATTATTAACATTATAAAATGATCTTCGTAGAATTGAAACGTTAAAAATGTGGGAGGGGAGCAAGCACATGCAAAGTATGATTTGGAAAAAAAAATTATACAAACCGAATAATAAATATTAAAGTGTTCATATAAGTCAATCCTCACTGGGCATTACACTCAATGAATGAAATCATATTTAAAGGGAGTTAATACATGGTACATGCGGGAATAAAGAGTAAATATAAATGAAAACTAGGTCGCGCACATGTCACAAGAGAAGCACACTATACATAAAATGAAAAACATGTAATCTCAATAAAACATATTGCCATTAAAGGATATCTAATTAAATACCCGCTCAATGAAATACCGAGTGATCAGTCCTATATCTAATTAAATAGGAATCTCAAATGGACCATCCTTAACATCACTTTCGAAATTATAAAAATTACTAACCAACTAGTATTCAAAGCTGATGTCAAATTTTAATCTCTATTAATCAAGATAAACGTAACTGCGGAAAAATAAATTAAACAATCCATGCCAACAGAAACCATCATCACATATAATAAAATGCCATGCTGAATAAACCAACGACTAAAATCCCACACAAATATAAAGACAGATAATAAGAATATCATAATATCCGAAATGAATACTAAATAAAATAGTGAGTAACATGCTCGAGTATCTGATATAAAGTCCCTATTCTAAGAATAAAAGAGATAGAAGCGCCTATCCAAATCCTGCAACATCCACATATGCTACAGCAGCGAAATCCCTGGAATGAATCAAGTCTGGCATCCCTGTGGCTGGACGCCTAAAATGTTTTGAAAATAGTTTATAGCAAGGGTTAGAACCCAAAACATTTTGAAAAAATTTAGCAAATGATTAACTTGCAGTAATATAAAATGTATGTATTTGCTTCATATTTAAGTTAGTGTTGCACTCGCTTGAGGACATCCTCACCCCTCCTCTAATGTGCACACCTAACGTCACTTTATATCTCCCCTAGTTCCATGCTCCGTATTAGATAACAGATATAACCCTTTCCAATCACCCTACTCTAACCGAGTATGTTTAAGTATGATTTATAAGTTATTTCTAGCACTAATTTCATAAATCATTATTCCTTTATAAATTTATATAACTTTCACACCCGTTATACACATAATACAATTCACATCATGTATTAAATTACCCGCATATAATTATTTATCCCATTATATACATCTAACTGTATTACAATATTCGCATATATGTTGAATATAAATAATAGACATCCTCCTAAGTAATAACTTACCGGATGTATTCTCTAAAGTGCTATCCCACTAGGTGTACTCGCATGACCTAGTTACCCTAAGTTGGAATCGCTCACTAACTTGACCAAAAATATAAACATAATGGAGGCAGTCATATTCCTTCCCTGAAAGTGAGATAAGCCCCTCACCCATATAACGGACGCTATGACCTGGGGATATACTCTCCCTACTCCTCAAGCTAGGGGATTCACCCACGACGTGCAACCTCCCCTGATAGCACTAGAGTATAGATATTTAAATAATATCCAATCACTAATATTTATACGCACACACCATATATATACTATCGCATACCGTTTATATATAATTAGAAAATATCCCAGCTTTACCGTGTACGAAGTCCGTAACACTAGCCTATATGTAAACTCTAAGTTTATGGTCCAAGTCAAATTATTAATTAATTTGCACATTAATTAATTAAATTATTTTTAGTGTCACCCAACTAATATACTCGGACTCGCTCTCGTGGTCCAAAATTAATATAATACCCAAGTCTAATCTCCGACTCCAAATTAATTAGTTTTCATCCATAATTAATTTAAGTGAGTAGTGTTGCCCTACTACCATATTCGAACTTTTTCACCCAGTCCGTTATTTTATTCTTTCAGAATTTATTTCTCACAATTCATTCGAAATGTGTCGCCTTTAATTCCCCCACCACTCCCAATTATATTCCTTCGTAATTGCTAAGAATTTACTCTCATAATTAAATTTTTTTCTATCTTGATTATGCTAGGGGGATTTGCAACTAAAAATTTTACCCATATAAATCCCTAAGCCAAACTATCGAAAAACCTGAAGGGTCGGTCGATCGACCCCCAACCATCGATCGATCGATCGATCGAGCAGGTGGTCATCTTCTCCGCCTTGTTGTTTCCTCCATTAACAAAATTTTCCAATTCCTAACAACTCCCTCGGTATAATCCAAGCACAATTAACATCGTAACTATATAAGAAAATGATCAGGGCCTGTCATAGAACCTCAAACATAAATTTAATCTCATAAATTTGTACCTTTCTGATTTGGTAAAAATCCTGGGTTTTTACTCGTTAGGTTCCAATTTCATCTACTTACCCCAAATTCATCCATAATTGCTACTAGGTTCTTCACATGTAAATCAAATATTATCACATAACCATGTCACACAATTAATTCCCACATTAAATCTTAATTTAATTGTTCCTTTCATAAAAAAACCCATTTTGTACCCAATCGTACCCATAACAAATTTCTGATTTCACATCACAAAAATATGAATTGATTAACATTAATTAATATAACAACAAGTTAACCACTTGCCTTATGGGTTCGTAGGGTGTGATTTTCAAGGTTGATGTTGAACTCCCAATTGGTTCCCTATCTTTTCTCCAAAAGACTCCAATTTGCAGTGTAACCACTCTCTATGGATTCCTCTCAATACCCTAGATTTTTTCTTGTGTTTTATGTAGTTTTCATTTTCTACTAAATTAGGTATTAAAGCTAAATCCCATTTTTAGCGTAATGGGTCAAGCCTGAGTGACCCAAATAGCCCCGTGTGGGGCCGACTATGCCTAAAAACACCCCGAGACCCATTTACTACCCCATGTACTCTTTTCTGACTTTCTTGTCCCATTCGGACTCAATCGTGCACTCAAAATTGGCATCCGAAATAATTTACATAATTTCTTATTTCACACCTAACTTAGTCTATAACCGACTCCTAGCTGAGATAAGTGAATCCCATGTCATTAATACACTTATGACGTAAATGACTATTACTATTCACTTGATAATTTAATTCCCATAAATATTAACCATTATTCTCCGGATTAATATTTATGTAAGGATTTCCAGAATTGATTCCATTAAATTACGACATGCAAGTAATTTAAATTTTTACCGGAATTACTATTTTTTTTTAAATGCATAAAAATACGGGTGTTACAAAAAGGTGATTTTTAACAAAAAGAAAAAGATAACTAAGTGAGGGTATTTAAACTAGATTTACAAAAGGAATAAAACTATAGGTTGAGACTAATATCCCTCTCATCGGTTTACTAAAAATTGAATCTCATTTCGACAAGTAATTAAATCTAGAGTTGTCACCCCCTAAATTTTCATAAAGGCCTACTTTGATTTTGGTGTCAACAAATACTCCAAAAATTACACATGCAAGGTCGTAAATACAGAGCATACATGATATAAACCGTTAAATATCGTAGGCGTAAAGTCAAGGACAACCCAATAGAATTAAATACATAAACTCCATCACCAAATAAAAGAAACCCATTGAAACCAAGGTGAGTTCCATTAATCACAACCAAGGTTAAACTAGCTAGAAAGCATAATAAATGATAGATAATTAAATGAAAGAAAGAAAACCTAATTAACAAAGCAAGGAAAGGAAACCAATAAATCTACACTAAAAAGAAAGTAATTAAATAGCAAAAGAAGAAATAAAGAAATAAGCAACTTACATAAATGGAGAAGAAAGAGGAATAGCATTCTTACACAACCACAAATAGGTAAACCCACTATATGAGTAAACCCTAGGAAGGGGTAAATGGCACACTCACAAATCCATATCCAAACCCTAAAACTATCCTAAAAATGGAGAATATAAATATGTCTTTAATAATAAACAAAACCGACCTCATATAATAAGTTGGGGAAAAAGAAAAATAGAAAAAGAAATAAAAAAAGGAAAAGAAATAAGAAACGAAAATGCGTGTTGAAAAAATGATTCACCAGTTCGACCGTCGCCAGGGGGCCGGTCGACCGGTCCCTTAAAAAATAGCTATTACTTTTTGTCCAAGCCAAAATCTCATTCACCGGTCAACCGGTGGCCACGGGATGGTTGATCGGTCCTTTGTTTTCAAGGATTCGTGGTTCATAAAATAGGAGGAGAAGTCCATAAATTAATCGACCAGATCCTAATCAATCATACTCTAAATGACGTGCCATTCATGGCCAGGAGAAGCTAACTCGATGACCTATTCTTCTGTGGAATCCCACTGAGTCAGAGATGAAGTGTGAAATGTTTAAAATGCATTTGAAGTAGCTTCTAATGACGAAACTTCTCTGAAATGCAATCGAACCTTACTTTAAGCAGTCTAATACCTTTAAAAGCTCAATTAATCCTTACAAAGCATATAAACATACATAATAATTGTTGTCTGGTTAATGATCATAAATATAGGTATCAGAGACATAAAAAATACTAGAATGCATAAAGATAGCGGACACGCATATGCAATATTCGTGACCAATCATAAATTTATAAGATATTAGTAATTTTATATTTTTGTAAATTTTTTTATTACTATTATATGGTAATTACACTTTTCAGTATGAATACTTAGGACATGTTTCTGTTCAATGTGAAGATTGAGGGGAATAAACGTTGGGAAACTAAAGTTCGAAAAGAAGCGTTATTAAATCTATGGGAAATGATCCGTTCAATGGAAGAATATTGGGCAGCTGCCAATAGCAATATTAAGTGATTAGTAGTGAGGAATAGAGTTTTAGGTGAAATGCAAGTTATGAGAAATGTAGGTGACTACGTAAATGATTCAATGAAATTTTGGGAAGCCATTAATTTTTCACTAACAGATGCTTCACCGAACCCACCTATGTATCCAGATGCGACGTCAAATGGTGATGTACATGGTGATTATTATCCTGACACCGATAATGAGTCGACTAATGATTCCCTAGACCAAGAGCGTTACCTAGTTAGTCCAAAATCCATCTCTGATGATGAGGCTATTGTTCCTACTTCAGAAAAACCCATCTCCAAACGTATATAGCATAATAAATTTTTGTACATAGTGTGTCACACAAAGCTTAGTCGATTAATTAATTACTACAGTTAGGCATTAATGTAGAATTAGTATGTGATATATAAATTTAATGTATCATACAACTTATCTGATATAATATAAAAGGCTTGTGACATATCGTTGTTTTATTATATTTATTATTAAAATTGTTCAATTATATTTTAGGATGATTAGAACTCGAATTACCTCCACTGGAACTCAAACTGAACAGACTCAAACTGAAGGAATCATGCGATGTTTTTATGAACTCACTTCTTTAGCCCGACAATAACAAACTTCTCATTCTATCCCCGAGGAAATCTCTAAATAAATACGTAGGATGAATGCCTTTAAAGATTTTTTGAGACAACGACCTCCGTCTTTTCTTGGTAAGCCAGGTGCCAGTGAAGTTGAGAAATGGATACACTAGATTGTGAAAATTATGAATGGAGTAGGTATAACTACCAATCTCCATGTAACTTTAGTATCTTATTTGTTTGAAGGTGAAGCTGATTTATGGTGGCAAGCAGTGTCATGTAATAACGTTTATAATTTTACTTAGGAGCAATTTGATGATATTTTCTTTAAGAAGTATTTTCCCAAGACTGAACGAAATCAATGAACCGTTGATTTATTAAAATTGCAGTAAGACAATCTATCTATAGCCCAGTACGAAGCCAAATTTATCGAGTTATTTCATTATTCCCTTGAGTATGTAGATACTGAGCTAAAGAAGTGAAAGCGTTTTGAAAGAGGACTACATCCAAGAAATAAGAATTTGGTATCTCCTTTATAAATCCATGAGTATTCTCAACTTTTGATGTTGTGGAAATTGTGGAACAAAATTCTTCCGTCATCATACAATCTTTCCCCCGTTACTAGAAATAGTCATGTTATTAGAAGACCACCTCAATCTCGACCTCAACCCTATCCAAATTCGAGTGGACAAGCTTACTCTTATATCCATTATAACACAATGCATTCAATGATTCGTTGTCACTAATATCACGAAGTAGGACATATCCGGCCACAGTGTCCTACGTTAAGATCCATTCTGATCCGTCGTCAGTCAAACAAGCCCTCATAAATCTAACATCTCCTCCTATCCGAATCAACATAAGCCAAATCCTGTTAAGGAAATTGTTCCAATCTTGAGTCGTGGAAAGAATTATGCAATACTACCCACACGAAAGTCCCACGGCATGATAGAAGATATGATATTTTTTCGACATCTTCCAACACATGTTTTATTTGTTTCGTGTTCTACACATTCCTTTATCTGTCCTAGACTAGCTAAATTATTGCAATTATTACTTACATCTTTAACTTATCCATTGGATATTGAATTGCCAACAAGTGAAATTCATACACGAACATAAGGTTATAGTAATTGTAGAATTTGTCTTAGTTTAGGATCAATCCTTGTTAAATTGATCATTTTAGATATTTTTGGTTACAATATTATTATCAGAGTGGATGGTCTGTCAAGATATCATGCTTAAATCGATTGTCATGCCAAGAAAATTTATATTCGAAACGAAAATATTTTTTGTTTTGTATTTCAAGGATTAGGTCCGTCTAAACCATCAAGTTTCCAAATTCAAATATCTTCTTTAATTCCAAACCTTTAGGAATAATTCCAAGATGTTTTTCCTGAATAATTACCAAGATTACCCCTTACCGAGAAATCAAGTTTAGTATCAATCTTTATCCTAATACATTTCATATTTCAATACCTACGTATCGAATGGCTCATTTATAACTTTGATAACTACATACCTAATTAGATGACCTTTATTGAAAAATGTTTTATTCGACTTAGTTCATCTCCTAGAGGATCTCGGATATTATTTATCAAGAAATAAGATAGAGTCTTTGGATTATGTATAGACTATCGTAAACTGAACTCAGTAACTATTAAGAATAAGTATTCTTTACCCCAAACAGGAGATCTATTTTATAAACTTCGAGGACCAAGGGCCTTTTCTAGAATAGATTTATGATCCGATTACAATTAATTGCGAGTTAGAGAAGAAGTTAATCCAAAAACTTCTTTTCGAACTCCTTATGTCCATTTTAAATTTACTGTAATATCACTTAGGTTTACCAATGCACCAGAAGCTTTTATGGATCTAATGAATAAAATCTTTAGGCCTTTTCTTGACCAATTTGTTATCGTTTTCATTGATGATATTCTTATTTATTCTCAAAATCCAGTAGAACAAGACCAACCTTTGGAAACAGGCTTAGGTACTCTCAGAAACCATCAATTATATTCTAAGTGACCAAATGTCATTTTTCAACAAAGGAAATAAATTTTTTAGGAGATTTGATTTCTGAAAATGCAATCCAAGTCGATCCAGTCAAATATTCAGCCATTTTAGAATGAAATTTTTTTACTAATATTACCAAGATAAAGAGTTTTCTTGGATTAGCTGGATATACTGTCATTTTTAATAAAGATTTTCTCGCATTACTCTCCCCCCTTTAAAGATAACCAGGAAGAAAGTTCTAGTTGTATGGAATGATGAATGTAATCAATCATCCTAAATTTGGAAGGATAAATTAATCACTACACCTCTACTCACCATTCCTTCTAGTGATGTAAGCTACGATGTATATATCGATGCCTCTTTGCAAGGGTTAGGATGTGTGTTGATGCAAACTAAGACCCTTTCTTCTAGAGTATGGATCACGAGAACTTAAAACTCATGAACTTGGCCTTATTACCCTCTCCATGATCTTGAGTTAACAATTGTTGTTTTTTCATTAAAAAATTAGCCTTATTACCTCTACGTTGAAAACTTTCAAGTCTTTTTTGTCACAAGAGTTTGAAATATGTTTTTACTCAAAAGGACTTGAATTTAAGACAACGACGTTGGATGGGATTTTTGAAAGATTTCCGATTTAAATTAAATTACCGTCCAGGCAAAGGCAATGTAGTAGCCGATGCTTTAACTCGAAATTCAATTGGAAGACTCCACACTTTAATTTCTTACGATATTACTGCTACCATAGAGTAATATGACCTTCGATTGATATCTTCTTTCACAAAATTTTCCAACATCATTGCATATCCCAATTGAGAGAGAAAATATTAGTTCAACAAACCTAAGATTATTTTGTACAAACCTTTTAAGATAAAAACCCTAACTTCTCATACAATAAGGATGCATGTTTACGATTTAGATATAGATAGTATGTACATGATGATTCATCTCTTTGAGAAGAAGTATTGCAAGAAGCCCATCGTTCTAAACTTATGATTCACCCCGGAAGTTTAAAAATGTACTACACCCAAAAGAAGCATTATTGGTGTCCAAATATGAGAAATGATATCGAGAATTTTGAAAGGAAATATCTTACTTATGACTAACTAAAGATAGAACACCAGCACCCTGGTGGAATCCTCCAATCCTTACTAGTTCCTGAGTGGAAATGGTATAATATTGCAATGGATTATATCAATGGACTACCTCGTACGTCCCAAGGATATGATTCCATTTGGGTGATAGTATATCAACTCACAAAATCTGCTCATTTTATGCCAATGAAGACCACCGACTCATTTGTAATACCCCGTATTTTTCGTGATATTTATTTTTGGGATTAATTAAATTAAATGTGAATTAATTGGAAATTAATCCAGATAAAATACTAACGAGATGTGAGTTGGTATTTGAATATGATGTATATATATGACTATATATATGGTTATTGAATTATGAAACTTGTCGTGAGATTGAGATACGGCAATTTAGAAATTTTGTTGAGACGCGTGTGACAGTCGCGTCAGGAATATAATTATGTTAATTAAAAAGTGAATTTTATTTTTATCACCCGTATGGTCATTTTGAGTGCGACAACGCGTCCGGAAGGGTCGAAATAGTCAGAAAACACTAGCCGGGGGTTAAGTTTGGGTCCCGGGGCATTATTGGGCCATACCGGTAACTTATAAGGGCGTTTTGGTAATTTCAAAAATTGGGTAATTAAAACCCACGAAAATTAGAGTTAAAATCTGACTTAGTATTAACCCACTAAGCCATGTTCCAACCCCAATTTAGGTAGTGGACTACGGGAGAAGTTAGAAACCATAAAGTTTGGCAAAAACCAACTCCACCTCCATTAACACCTTGAGAAGAAAGCTTGTAGAGAGAGAAGAGAGGAGAATCCTGGAGAGAGAGAGAGGAACTCATCAAATCGACATCAAAATCAGAGATTCTAATAAGGTAAGTGGTTTAATTTCAATTAATTTCAGAGAATGTTTCCTCCATGTTTAGGAATTGATAAATTTTATTGTTCTTGGGAGTTAATGAAAAACCCATGTAAATTGGAAGTAGAAATTACATTCTTGATGAGGAAATTACATGTAGATTGATAGTTGATGATTAATCTGATGATATTACAATTAGTATGAAACTAAAAAACGGATTTAAGTTTGGCTCTTTGATGATTCATAAATTCTAGGGTTCCTGTTTTTAGAATTGGGGAAAATATGTAGAGATTTGACATTTGAACAATGTTAGGATGAATTAACACCCCCAAACATGTTAATATGTTACCTAGGGATGTTTAGGGATGATTAGAAACCTTAAAAAATCAATGGATTAATGTTTGGATGAGATTTGAGGTGTAGAGAAAGTTGGAAAACGAAAATATGAAATCTGGGCTCGATTCTGGTCGCTCGTTAGAAGACCTGCCCAGGTCGTTCGAACGACCTCGTTCGAACGAGCTTCTAACGAGTTAACCATTGACATCTAATGAGGGTGAAGTTCGTTCGATGAGTTCGTTCGAACGAGATCTCGTTAGAAATCCCACTTCGTTCGAACGAGATCTCGTTAGAAGACTCAGTTCGTTCGAACGATGTCTCGTTCGAACAGCCTCGTTCGAACGAGACTTCGAACGAGTTGACAGTTTAGGCTTTTTAGCCTGTTTTGATCCCGAGTGTCCCGTAACCTTGTTTATATGTAGAGTTAACACTTCCTTGATGATAGAGTGATATATTTGGGATGATTGGGATGTAATGAGGAGTAAAACCTAGGAGTGTAGTTTGAAACTAAAGGAAATTATGGATTAGGACGTGAGTGCCTATTACGATGCGAGAACTATTGACGACCAAATTAATTATATTAACCGGGAACATATAAATGGTGTAGTATTATATGTCAGTACGGGAAGAGATATGTACCAATATATTACGGTGATTACTAAGATGTGTGCATACTTAGTATATGTATATGACTTTATGTGTATGACATACCTACCATACTTGCTATCACGGGAGGTTTACGTTCGCTTAGGGCCTTCTTATCCTTGTGTTGCCCAGATTTAGATTGGTTACCTTGATGAACATAGGTCAGAGAAGGACTTATTGGGTTGATTAATAAGTCTGCTGATCGTGGGAGCGTAGGTATGTGCGTGACCCATGTGATGTGACTGTGTTCGCCTCCATTATTTGTGATGTTGTTATCTGAACTATTCCGGAGAGATTCGAAATGCGTGATCCTTATGTACGTGATGTACCGGGATGGATAGCAGAGTATGTGTGCACCGCAGCTTAGTCTCGGGGTGCTTGTATTGTATATTTATTATGTGAATAATATACACTTAAGAAATGGGAACTTTCATGTTGTTATTGCAAATACATATATTTATAGTAATGTTTTGAGAAAACAAAACGGGTTAACAGATAGTGAATGATATTACTTATTGAGAATCTGAGTTTAAGTAAAGCACTCTATTTATTTGATAACGCTAGAATGTAATACGGGAATCGAGTAGTAAGGGATAGAACTTATTACGGTTTGGTCAGATATGGATGCCTTATAGATGGGTACGGTACGTTAGGAGTGCACATGTAGTCGAGAGGTGAGAATTTCATGTGAGTGCACGTCCTAACATGTATTTTGCATTTAATGTTTTAATGATATTAAAACACATGTTGTTATTAAAATGATTTCCACTTTCGGGCTCTGACCTATTTGCTTTCAAACCTATTTTTTTTGTAAAAACCATTTTAGGTGCCCAGCCACAAGGACACCATGCTTAGGATTCTCATTCAGGTGACGAGCTGTAGCTGTTTGTGAAAGTTACAGGACTTTGATTGTAGACGCTTCATCTATCTTGACCCGATATTCATCAGTTATCAGTTGTAGGGCATGTCGCCCATTTCTTTTAGAGACATTTCATTTATTTCAGTTATTCAGACTTATGGCATGTAATTAATTCAGGATTCGGACTTGTCATTTTTACTTTCAGTTGTGGTATTGTTGTGAGGAGTTTTCCTCCGGACCTCTTATTACTATGTGTTGGTTATTTCATTACTTCATTATGGTGAATGGTTGTTATTCTTTCATTATTCTTTTACTGCATGTTAATCAGACTTAACTTAAAATTTGGCAACTTACTTTTTAAACACTAGGTGGTTAGTAGTTATTAAAATATTTTCGACAGTGATGCTATTAACTGAACCAACTTGGAATTTTGTATTGATTTAATAAAGGAGTAGCTACCCGGTATTTAATTAGTCGGGGTGTCACATCATTTTAAGAGCTCAGCAAACTATACATTCGAGAAATTAGCCAAGCACATGGAGTTTCTTTATCCATCATATCAGATAGAGATTCTCGTTTTGTAGGAAAGTTTTGGCAATCACTACAAACCGCAATGGGCATTAAACTTCATTTAAGTACCGCATTCCACCCACAAACAGATGGACAATCGGAATATACAATCCAAACATTAGAAGATATCCTACGAGCTTGTACGTTAGATATGCCCAAAAATTGGAATGCACATTTACCCCTTGTTGAATTTTCATATAAAAATAGTTATCATACCAGTATTAAAGTTGTCTCGTATGAAGCTTTATATGGAAGATCATGTAGATCACCTGTATGTTGGATAAGATTCGAAAGTAGTAAACAATTTAGTTTCAAGATAATTCAAGAAACTGCAGAAAAAATATAATAAATTCAAGAAATATTGAAGACAAACCAAGAACTTCAAAAAAGTTATGCAGACCAACGCTGAAAACCCTTAGAATTTCATGTTAATAACCGAGTATTTCTGAAAATATCTCCTCGAAAAAGAATCTTATGCTTTAGAATGAAATGAAAATTAGGCCTCAGATATATTAGACCATTAAGAATTTCTAAAAGAGTTGTCTATATAGCCTAACAATTAGAATTACCGATGGAATTATCAAATATTCACATTGCATTTCACGTGTCTCAATTACGCCAGTATAATTATGATACCTCTCATACCATTACGTGGCAAGACATTTCAATTGAACCAAACCATGAATTTTAAGTACGCCCTATTCAAACTCTAAATAGCCAAGTGAATCATCTCAGAAATAAGAAAATTCCCTCAGTTAAAGTACTTTAGAAAAATCAAAATCAGCAAGAAGCCACATGGGAACCAAAATAGGATATGAAAGATCAATATCCCTACTTATTTCAAGGTAAATTTGAGGTTGAAATTCTTTTTTATGCAGGTAGACTATAATAACTAGGACTTTCGAATCAAATCTATCAACCGACCAAAATCACATATATTCATTGTTCCAACCCTCATAAAGTATTCAAATTCAAAAGTCTCCTAAAGAAGAATGAAACTATCCTTGATGCCCTACAACTTTACTAAATTAACCTAAACACCCTGGAGTTTTAATAATTATAAACTAGCCCCTGAATATTTCAAACAAACATAACTCGACTTATACTTACCCCTAAATCTTAAATTTATATCAACTTAATCATCAAGACATCAACTAACATAAAATTATAATTTCAACCCTTGAAACTTTTTGATACTACATAATACCCTTGAAATTTCTTTAAACCTTGTAAGGACACAAATTTTCAGTTGAGTCCTTTGTAGTTTTGGCTCAATTCCGGACAAAAACGTTTGAGTCATAGCATAGAGTATATTGATCATCCTTCAAGCCTACGACGTGTTTGTTGAAGACGTAGCCGCCAAGTGTATAAAGCTTTATCAAAATGCTGAGTTTAAGTGCCTCATTTCTACGTCATCAACAGTGGTTCCATGCTCCCAAGGTATGAATGCATTACATATATATATATATATATATATATATATATATATATATATATATATATGAGCTTGGAACAGTTTATAATGGGTGTAGGTTTAATTAAAATTGTTGTTTATTTTCAGAAAGATTGAATTAAAACTTTAAATAAAGTTTATAAAGTTTCTGGACTAAAAATGAAAATTTCCAACTTTCTGAAAGTTCGTTAGATATGTCATTCGAACGAGTTTTTCGTTCGAACCATATGTCGTTCGAACGAGTTTGCCAACGAGTTCCCAGTTTGGCCTCTGTAACTTCATTCGAAATGTCGTTCGAACGAGATGGATGTTCGAATCAGATTTCCAATGAGTATTCTAACGATTTCATATTAAAGACACTGGAACTTCGTTAGAATATCGTTAGAAGGCCGTTCGAACGAGACTTTGTTTGAACGAAAAATCTCGTTCGAACGAGATTTGGCAGGAACAGTTAAATGGCAGTTTTTGACAGTGTTCACCCACTTTCCCATTATCTTTCCCCACTAACTTTTGACTGAATATCTAAGTGCAGGAACCAACTTTGGAAAGTTAATTTTTTCATACACGTCTATCTCCAAGAGAGAGTTTGAGAGCAAAAGAGAAAAAGAAAAAGTTCATGTTTTAAAGTGTCTATTTTTCAAAGAAAAAATCATTTACACTTTAGTTTTCACCCATATTATTTAATCCAAGTTCCTTTATATATATATATATACATTGCTTGGAGTTTTGGCACCGGGTTCATCTCTTCCGTTCAAAGAGAAGTTTGGGTTTACTTCTAAATCCCTCAAAGAAGAAGTCATTGTTTTGCTGCGGCATTCTCACATGGTGAAAGGCACCATGTGTGGTTGACGGTGTGCCTATGTCTCATTGGTGATTCCAAGATTCCGGTGGAGCTCCGGAGTTGTCTACTAGGCGGAGGTTTTTACAAGAAGAAGCATCGGAGCTTGAGAGGGATCGAGTCGAGTGTTGTAAGTCTTATTGTCTTGTAATTGTAATTCCATACTTAGTGGACTTAAGGCTAGGGCCGTCCGAGATTTTTTTCCGTTGTGGGTTTTTCCTCGTACATCGCGGCGTAGTGATCCATTGTTTATTTTTATCTTTCTATAATCACCTAGAACGCATGCTTAGGTAATTCAAGATAAAATTGGTTTAATCACTACATGTTTAATTTAATGCTACTTAATTATTTGGGTAAATGCTAATTTAGTTCACGTCATTAATTTAAATTGTTAAATTGGTTTGGCCTAATTTGTTAAAATTGAGAAATATGACTTAGGGAAATTTTCTAGGACTTGGATTAATTGTGTTTGAGTGAAATGAATATTGTGTGTGTGTTTTCATCATATTTCACTTTGTTAAATTTTAATTTGACAGAGAAATTAAAATTTGTGTATTTGTTTTTTAATTGAACCATCATCTTCGCTTCTGCATACCAATAAGAGGGAAATCATCTTTTTGAAGCAAAAAGGTTTTAAAATATTAAAATTGGGGGCCTATTGTTCCAACAAGTGGTATCAGAGCAAAAATGATAAATTATTTCGTTAAAGATCCTTTAACTATTTTTGGCTAAAACGGAATTTTCCCCATTTTCAAAATTTCCTATTTTCGATGGTTCTAATTACGTGTACTAGAAAGCGCGAATGAAATTGGCACTTAAATCTATCGACGAGAGGGTTTGGTTATCGGTAGTTAATGGGTGATCTCCACCAACTCATTTATTAGATAATGAACGTGTTCCCAAATCGGTCGATAGATGAAGTGAGAATGAGTTTAAACTTTCAAATTTTAATTCCTGTGGTTTAAACGCCTTGTTTAGCGCTGTCACGCTGGATGAATTTCGTCGCATTATGACGTGTGAGATGGCTAAAGAAGCGTGGGATATTTGCAACTCACTCATGAACGAAAAAGAAACTTTTGATGAATTTTATGCTAGACTTTGCGATATTGTTAATTCATCTTTGAACTTGGGAGAGAAAATACCCGACAACCGAGTAGTAAAGAAAATTTTAAGGTCCCTTCTCGATAGATTTATTTCAAAAGTGACCGTTTTAAATTCTTTACCAACTTTAGCCTCTACGAAATTAGAAGAGCTTGTAGGTGAATTACAAACCTATGAACTGGACATGTTTCCCTCTAAAACTGAAAAGAAAATAGAAAAGGGCGTTGCTTTAAAAGCCCAAAAAGAGGAAAAACAAGTAGTAGGGTGTGAAAGTGATAGTGACTTGGATGACATGGCTATGTTTACTAGAAAATTTCGAAAATTTCTTATATTGAACAAAGATAAATTTAGAAATGACTTTAAAAAATTTGAAAAACCTAGGCATGATAAAGCCGAGAAGATCCCTAAAACTTCTAATGAAAATGTAAATAGGGATGAGTCACAAAAATGTTTTAGCTGTGAAGGGTATGTCCATAGGGCTTTTGAATGCCCCACTAAACTAAGGAGAGAGGGTAAGAAACCAATTTCTTTTAATGCAACTCTTAGTGATAGTGATATTGAAGAGGGACCTGATTCCCCTACTAAGCCCAACTTTATGGATTTTATGGCTAGTCATGTGAGCGATAGTGAGAACTCGTCTATTGATGAATTTTTAACACATGATCCTTCCAAGGTCATAGTTCATGATTCCCTTGCTTTTAATGTTAGTGAGAGTGAAAATGAAGAAGAGGTTAATGTGAGTGAACTTCAAAATTCTTTTCAAGAATTATATGAAGAATCAATTAAAATAAAAAGAGAAAATTTGAAGTTAGAAGCAAGTTTAAGAGAGCGTGTCAAGGTCGTTGATGATAGTGTGTTGGTTGAAGAACTTAGGACACGTGAGAGAACTCTTCGAGAGAAGCTTGAATATGTAGAAGGGGAGAGAGGTAGCCTTAGAGGTTTAATGAAATCCTTGAAAAGGAGCTTCTCGAGTTTGAAGAGAGAAATATTTTATTAGAGTCTAATATTTTAGAATTAAACGATAAATTAACTGACTCTAAAAAAGTCAAATTTGATTTGGAGTGTAGGTCCGAAAAACTAGATAAAATCTTTGGCACGGTCCAAATAAAAAATGACACTTATGGTTTAGGCTTCGATACTTGTAATGAATCTACTAATAAAGTCAAAACCAGTGTTTTAAGAGAATCACCTGGAAAGCCTTTAGAGATCAATCCTTAGGTACCAATTTTTGACGTGTTTTTACTTGTGCTCATTATGGTCGAAAAGTTAATCTTAGGAAAAAAAATTTGATCTTAAACGAGGTCCTAGAAAATCCCACCATAAGGAAACCAAGGTAGTCAAGATTCCTACACCCCGAGATAGTCACTCATCATTAGTTTGGGTTAGGAGATCCAACTTGGTAGCTTTACAAGATAGGGTATTTGATTCTCATTTACTTTCACATGCTTCCTCCCTTGCAAAATCTAAAGGTTGAATGTGTTAGTTTTATTTGCATACTTTAGCTTTTGTGCTTCATGCTATATCACCCTTGATAATTGTATGCTTGTTTATTCATTTTTTAGTCATTGCTTTATTTTATATCCTATGCCAGAAATCACGACTTGTTTATCTTTTGTATTATATTTTCTTCATTTTTGTTTGCATTAAATGAAAAATACAAAAAGATTTTTGTTTATCATTTGGATCTTTATCTCTCGGTAATTTAAGTTTCATGAAAAATTCAAATGATTTTTGTTTGTCTTTTGAGTATATATTTTTATTTTTGGTTAAAAATTTGAAAAAACTTAAAACGATTTTTATTTTGTATGTATTTTAGTTTGACACGCTTTATGTGGCATACACTTGTGTTAGAATCCCATCTTTTATGCGCCCATGTGGCTAGAACTTTTGGTTTAGATTGTCAATCCTTATAATTTTCTTTACCATGCTTACATGGAGTAGTTGGATTTTGTATTGATCTAATGGATTCTATTTTTATATGCCTCTTTTCACACATGCATGAGCTCTTTTGAAATTTTAACTTCATATGTATATTTGAGCTTTATGCGGTGTTCTCCTACCAATCTAGTCATCTACATATTTGTGACCTAGGAGGACAAGTGCATATTAAAATCCGTTGCACGTGAGATATAAAAATTTTATATATAAATGTGCACGGGGAAGGGATCCGAAAGGATTTATTATCCTTTGCGAATAGTAAGCCACCGTTTGTTTGGACCTAAAAGAAATATGTGGTCCAAAGGCCTAAAAGAAAATACGGCATAAAAAGAAAAATAATTTGCCAAGGCCTTATACGTTTAGTTGATTTATTCATTCAAAAGAATAATATATATGCTTATTGAGGGAGTTTGGATGATATATCAACAGTTTGCACAATGTCCGTTTATCCTAGTTGTATTTTAATTTCATGACTCTATTGGTTTGTAGAATCATCAATATTCTAGGCTTGTATGCATTGTGTATGTTTGTTTATTGAGTTCAATTTCAATTGTCACATGAGGTTATATTAAAATGTGATGAAGTTTGCAATCAATTGAGAACTCTGTGAACATGATTTAAGTGATTGGGTCTAAATTTAATCATTACTAGTTCACACCCCAACACTTCCGTTTCCATATGACACATTTTTGCCATACGAGTGTGAAAAGCTTATCTTATTTTGTGTGTGTCATTTTGGTGTTTATATTGTAATACCCCGTATTTTTTATGGCTTTTAAATTTAGGGATTTATTAAATTTAATTGAGATAATTTAATTTAATTTTAATCCGGAATGTTGTTTTTAATATTTACTAGCGTGACGAGAGTTAGTAATTATTGGAAATTTGTTATTTGTTGAATGTTACTGGATGAGTATAGTAATATATGAGATTTATTTTATAAAAATTGTCACGTGTGAATGAAATGGCAATTATGAAAATTTAAGTCGGGACGCGCCTGTGTCGTGTCAGGACTAAATGTTGATAAATAAAAGTGAATAAATTATAAGTTTTCCGTATGGTCATTTTGAGTGAGCCAAAGTGTCCGGAAGGGTCGAGATAGTCAAAAAAGTGTACCTGGGGGTTTAGTTTGGGTCTCGGGGCATTTTTAGGCTTAATTACCACCCCGGAGGGGCGTTTTGGACATTTGGTAATTATGGGTAATTAAACCCACGAATTTGCAAGGGTTATATCAGATGTCAAATGTTATCTTCTAGGGTTAATACAATAAAATACTAATGACGGCCATTGGAGAGGAAGAGGAGAAGCTCTCCAAGAGTTCTAGGCCAAAGAACACCTCTGATTTCACCACCGTCACCGCCAAATAGTAGATCGCGCAACGAGGATCTTGACCACACCAAATTCTTCCACAAATCAGAGACTAAATTTCTAGGAAAGTATCTATCTTGCTTTTATCAAGTTAATGCATCCTTTTATATTAGTCTTAGGTTGATTAGAATTAGTGTTTTTTAAGAAAAATGTTAATTGAAGACAAAAATTGCATGTTGTAGAGGTAGAGATCATATTTCTGGAAATCCATTTCACATGTAGAGGTTGAACCACGAATTTCCATGGTATTAGTGATAGAAAATCTGGAAAAGAATGGAAGAAATTAAGTTAAAGGAAAAATTAGGGTTCTTGAGACTTATAAAGATTTTTTCCCTTTTGTCGTGTTATAGATGATGAAAATTCGCATGTGTTACATAAGATATTGTTTATATGGGTATAAAACACTTATAGTATAATTGGTTGGGAGTTTGGGACTGAAACATGATAATTTGGAGGAGTTTGGGGTAACAATTCCATAGCTGGGTTTTCTGCAGTTTGGCCATAACTGCTTGATGGATCGATCGAGCCCAGAGCATCGATCGATCGATAGATCGATAGATTAACCCCCTTTCATCGATCGATCGACCCCTCATGGAAACTTGCACTTTTGCTCGTGTTAGCTTAATTCGATTTTATGCGTAGTAAACCTTGATTAGAGTTGCTAGAAGATAATGGAACATAGAGAGGACCAGTAGGGCCAAGACAAACCCCGTTAAGTGGGACTTTAATATGAAGTGAATTAAAGGGGTAAACGGGGAGATATTCATACTTAGAAAATCATACGTGCGTTGACTTTAATAATCGAAATGTCTGGGAAGTTGGAGTAGAAGGGAAGTGAGGGCTTACTGAAATTATACTTAAGTAAAGGCAATACTTCTAGAACGAGGAGTGAGTTTCAAATGATTTATTTATGAGAATAAAAAGGAATAAGTCCGTTATACGATATAATTGAGTAAAATGTGTAATAACGGATAATTATAATTATGGGTCGTGAGCGCACCTAATTTAATAATGTGGATGTGAATACATGTGTATATATGACGGTGTGATTGTGCATATGTTATTTCTGTGTAAAAATCATACCCGGGCTACTTGCTATCCCTGAGGTTACCGCGCTGGGACAGTCTTATCTTGATGTGCCTTTATGGGAGATATTGACTCGTACCCTAGAAGATAGATATCCTTGGTACAGGCCATCTTATTGATGGTCAGACGGTCCTAAGAGACGTGTGGGTATGTTTTATCCTCTTAGAAACTTGGAATCTATGCTTCGCCTCAATATTGTTTGTGTATGTGTTAATACAGTTCGAGAGTGATTCCGAACTTGTATTTCCCTTAGTACGACTGAAACGGGGATTGGATAGCAGAGTATGCCAGCACCATAGTTTTTATGTGGGGTGCCGATAGTATATATATAATTTATGAGTGATTGGTATATATATATACTTATATATGGAAGTCTAGCACCGTAGATTTTATGTGGGGTGCTGTTTGTATATATATTATACGAGTAATTAATATATATACGTGTGACTATATGAGAACTTTCTACTGAGTAAAATAGTAGTTAAGTAAAGTATGAAATTCATTAACTTCACTGTAAGTATTCAGAAATGTTATAACAATACGGAATTTTTCTAAATGACATAAGAAATCTTGAAGAGATAGACCTTTCTAAAGTGAATATCATAACCTAAATTTCACGTGTTAAAACTTATAGAGAATAATTTAGAGAGATATATGGGGTTCATTAGTACGATAGACGTGCACACTAGATGAGAGGTGAGAATTCTCAAGAGAGTGTCGTACACTAATATGACTGTTGCATTAGCCGGTAAGCATTTTAAATACTTGCTAAGCTATTTTTAAAACTATTTTATATTCGGGCTCTGACCCGTTTGTTGTATCTCTTCTCTCATGTGTGTATATATATATATATATATATATGTATTACAGGTGCCCAGCCACAGGGGCGTCTTGCTTAGGATCCTTTGGATGGAACGCGCTGTAGCTTTTATGGGAGTTACAGGCCATTGCTTAGACGACCTCATTGATGACTCTACTTCTAGTTCAGTTTATCCAGTGGGGGCATGTGTCGCCCTTTTTCCATTATTTAATTGGTATTGTCAGAGATTGTAATTCTTTTACTTTCAGCATCTTTGTTTCGGGATTTATTATTGACGGGATGTTTCCCTTTTAGTGTTTTAATTGTTGGGAATTGTTAGTTATGGTTAAACTCTTGAATGTTCATTTTTATTCTATACTTAATGTGTGACTCTTAAGATGTAAATGGTTAAAGGTTTTATATTGGATTTAAATAAAAAAGAAATAAGGTTTTAAATGGTTTTGACACTTAGCTTAATTATTTAGGGTGTTTAAATTGGAAAAGTATTTTTACGACAGTGATGCTAAGAATGAACCAACTGTTCACCTTGATTTTAATTTAATAAAAGAGTGATCGCCTGGTATTTAATTAGGCGGAGTGTCACATATATTTATATGTGTGTACTTATGCTTAGCTTGTATCTATTATATATACATATATGATAATGTGTTTATGTCTTTGTCATCTTTAGCTAGTCCATGTATGCTTCAATTCATAATTGGTACCTTGTGTGTTGCGTAGTTTGTTTGATATCACATGCTTAGCATCTTATGTGTAATTTGGTATCATTTGTTTTTCACATCATAGTTGGTATTCATTTGTTGGATTAGTTATGGTTTTATTGCCCATGTTCTTTAATGTTCTCATCACTTTATGCACTAATGCATGTTTAGCTTGTTATCCCATATTATTTATCCCTTGTTTAGTTTAGAGGGTGTATTTTCTTTAATTGGGGGAGAAAAGTTAATGTTTTTAGTTCTTTAGTATTTGTCTATTCCTGAACAAAAAGGGGGAGAATAATAGGGGGAGAAATGGTATATATTCCTATTATAATCGTATCTTAGTTTGGGAGAGATTTATCTTATGGAGAGACGTCTTTCTAAGTTGATCATAGTTGATAAAGGGAGAGAATTAATTTAGGGGGAGTAATTATTTAATTGCATTTAATATTTTGATATTCCCTATACGTTTAATGTGTTTTCTTAAGTGTGCAAAAATTATATTATAAGTGGCAACTTTCACCGGCAAAGATTGTGATCTTTGGGTTATTTGAGTCAAGCATTGTAATTTTATTTTGGGAGGGACTTTTTATTAGTTTAGTTAGAGCTTGACGGAACTTTAGGATTTTTGGTTTGGTTTTTGTCCCGGAATAGCCAAAGGGGGATATTTGTAAGGACACACATTTTTAATTGAGTCCTTTGAAGTTTTGGATCAATTTCGGACAAAAACGTTTGAGTCATAGGATAGAGTATATTGATCATCCTTCAAGCCTATGACGTGTTTGTTGAAGACGTAGCGGCCAAGTGTATAAAGCTTCATCAAAATGCCGAGCTTAAGTGCCTCGTTTCTACGTCATCAACAGTGGTTCCATGCTCCCAAGGTATGAATGCATTACATATATATATAGGAGCTTGGAACAGTTTATAATGGGTGTAGGTTTAATTAAAACTGTTGTTTATTTTCAGAAAGATTTAATTAAAACGTTAAATAAAGTTTATAAAGTTTCTGGACTAAAAATGAAAATTTCCAACTTTCTGGAAGTTCATTCGATATGTCGTTCGAACGAGTTTTTCGTTCGAACCATATGTCGTTCGAACGAGTTTGCCAACGAGTTCCCAGTTTGGCCTCTGTAACTTCATTCGAAATGTCGTTCGAACGAGATGGATGTTCGAACGAGATTTCCAATGAGATTTATAACGAGTTCATATTAAAGACACTGGAACTTCGTTAGAATGTCATTAGAAGGCCGTTCGAACGAGACTTCGTTCGAACGAAAAATCTCGTTCGAACGAGATTTGGCAGGAACAGTTAAATGTCAGTTTTTGACAGTTTTCACCCACTTTCCCATTATCTTTCCCCACTAACTTTTGACTGAATATCTAAGTGCAGGAACCAACTTTGGAAAGTTAGTTTTTTCATACACATCTATCTCCAAGAGAGAGTTTGAGAGCAAAAGAGAAAAAGAAAAAGTTCATGTTTTAAAGTGTCTATTTTTCAAAGAAAAATTCATTTACACTTTAGTTTTCACCCATATTATTTAATCCAAGTTCCTTTATGTATATATATACATTTCTTGGAGTTTTGGCACCGGGTTCATCTCTTCCGTTCTAAGAGAAGCTTGGGTTTACTTCTAAATCCCTCAAAGAAGAAGTCATTGTTTTGCTGCGGCATTCTCACATGGTGAAAGGCACCATGTGTGGTTGACGGTGTGCCTATGTATCATTGGTGATTCCAAGATTCCGGTGGAGCTCCGGGGTTTTCTACTAGGAGGAGGTTTTTACAAAAAGAAGCATCGGGGCTTGAGAGGGATCGAGTCGAGTGTTGTAAGTCTTACTGTCTTGTAATTGTAATTCCATATTTAGTGGACTTAAGGCTAGGGCCGTCCGAGAATTTTTCCCGTTGTGGGTTTTTCCTCGTACATCGCGGTGTAGTGATCCATTGTTTATTTTTATCTTTCTATACTCACCTAGAATGCATGCTTAGGTAATTCAAGATAAAATTGGTTAATCACTACATGTTTAATTTGATGCTACTTAATTATTTGGGTAAATGCTAATTTAGTTCAAGTCATTAATTTAAATTGTTAAATTGGTTTGGCCTAATTTGTTAAAATTAAGAAATATGATTTAGGCAAATTTTCTAGGACTTGGATTAATTGTGTTTGAGTGAAATGAATATTGTGTGTGTGTTTTCATCATATTTCAGTTTGTTAAATTTTAATTTGAAAGAGAAATTAAAATCTTTGTATTTGTTTTTTAATTGAACCATCATCTTCGCTTCCGCATACCAATAATAGGGAACTCATCTTTTTTAAGCAAAAAGGTTTTAAAAGATTAGAATTGGGGGTCTATTGTTCCAACAAACCTAGACATTTAAGGCTATATACCTTTATATTTTACCAAACAAGGACCAAATACCAAAGTTTGAAGAATTTCACATTACCCCCTTTCCAAATAAGCCTACATATCTGCACAAGAATCCAAAATCACATGTGTACACCATGAACACATGTGAGGTACACTAACTAAGTTAAAAAACTGCCTATATTCAGTTCAAATCTACCACCCTTCTCAACTAATGAACTCTCCTGATCAAACACTATAAATACACCACAATTTCCTCTATTTAAACTCACCTTAACAGTAGTTTCAAAACTCAAAATTTTCACTCTAAGCAGGCACACTATGATTTTATGTATTTTCTTCAGTTCTTTCAGCTTTAATCGATTTTTGTGTTGTTATAATGCTAGAATACGTTAAAACAGTAGAAACCTTACGTAGAAAATAGGCCCTACGGAAAAAATATGAAATTTCCACCATTAAAGCTTGAGCTTTAATGGTGAACTTCGAAATAATGTTCAAAACTCAGGTTTAAAGATTTGAATATCTTCATTAGAACCTTAGGAACTCATGTGTAATGATCAAATCCCTTGAATGTTCATAATAAGCTTTAATCGATTGAAAATGTATTTTAAATCAGAAAACTGAAAATCTTAAATTCTGCTTGTATAATCCATCTCAAACCTTGAAATCAAAACGAAACTACTCCTTAAAATAGTATATACCAAACTATGTTCATAAGAATCTTTGTCTTAGCATTGAAAGACACGAATCTTAGGTCAAAATTTTGATAAAACATACAGTTATGGAACTCAGGATATAAGGCATCTCAATCCACAAAACCGATTTATTTGGATTTCTTAGGAAATTTTAGGTTAAGTTTGTTAATAAATAATCAACAATGGTTTAGAAATGAAAGAGAAATCTCAAGTCAAAAGGTAGAAACCCTAAAATCAATTGTCGAGGGGAAGAAGATGAACTTTTTGACTAGAAAATTTGACCTCGCACATGAGGGCGCATGGCCAATTTGAATTTTCTGAATTTTCTCCAACATTTTATTTTATTTTTCTGATCAAAATGGTGTAAGCAAAGACCATGTTTGGTTAAGCCTAGCCTATGTTATGGAAAAGTGAGGTTTTAACTTTGAAATATTTTTCCTAAATTATAATTTGATCCATCCTGACTTTTTCAACTTATGAATTTAAACCCCAAACTTTGTCTATAAATACTTTAAAATATTTTAAGAAAAAAAGTCTCCTACACAAAAGTTCAATTTTGACCCTAATTCCAAGATTTTAAAGTCCCAAGTTATTTGCAAATTAGACCCCCAAAACTTTAAAAGATACAGTTTTTGTATAAGCTGACCCACCCAACAACAATTCCAATAAATACGTATATACCTAAACATTGTGTACATAGAATCAAGTACCGGCTCCTCCCGATATCCTCTTTTTATCCTTAAGAAAACAAAATACCGATCAAGTAGGTCTTTCTACCTTTTGAATAGTAAACTTTGTGTATTTGATATACTGCTATTCATATTATTGTATGATAACTCCTATTTACTCTTAGTATGTGCATGTTATAAAACTGTCATACTACATATTTCATTTGAATATGGATCAATTTAACCCCTCTCACCCAATAAATTATGTTATGTTCCCTATTGAATCAGTTCACTCCTGCACCTTTATGAAAATATTTATATTATGAGCATCAGTATTAACTAGGGATTATACTGATGTGTTATCCCGTGGAACTTTCTCCTTGGCCTAATGGTCTCAGATGATTGAGAGAATGGATTATTGCTACAAACATAAGAGTTCCACTTTAATTATTTGCCTAGCTGGTTAATGTTTATCAAAGGTTTTTAGTTGATTTTATTTAGTTGTACTGATGGATTAATTATTTTTATACTGCTTAGTGAACTGGTAAGTACGGGATTATTGATTCAAAGTTCCTTGACTTTCTTTATATGATCCTTAATAAACTAATAAATGTGGGATTATCAGCTTTAATTCTTTAGTGTTACTATACAAAAATTGAATTGTGTATACACTCCAACTCTCTTCTGTACATATACTTATAATTGAACATGTAAGGCCTGCTTAGCACATTTGTGCTAATTCCGTTTTCCTCCTGATGAACAAGGAGAAAGATGATAATATCCCTTTGTAACACCCCATAGGTTTAGACCATTTAATTAACTCTTCGTAAATAAAAACTTGAAAAAATATTTTATTTTCATTCGGACTATTTTTGGTAATTAAAATGTTGGTTTTATTATTGGAAAAATGTGACTTTAATTAGATTTAAAATTGAAAAAAAAATCATTTTTTTTACTTATATAAATTTTAGTGCGACCTGGGCACTTGTTTAGGTCCGAATCGATTCGCCCCTGATAGTCCCGCAGGTTGGAGATTTTCTTTAAAGTTTGAGTTTGTTTAAACTCTGTAATCTTCTATTATAAATTAAACTCGGGGTTAGACTTTTTCAGACACTTTCATACTAACCTTAAGATCAGTAGCCTCCCTTAATTACATGTCCTTCCATCTACAAAACCTAGATTAAGTCAAAAGCATGATTTAACCCAAATTTTGAAGGTTCAAACCGAGTATTCTCTAGATCGTTCAAGTTTGTATTTTTATTATGCAGCCATCCAATCATATTTGTCAAACGATTCTTTTACAGACATGAATACCTCTATTGTTCTTCTTTGGTATAATGATTTTTAAATGTTATCTAAACACTGATGATCATCGTTTTCTTAAAATAAATTAGAAAGTTTAATTAGGAAATGTGAAACTAAATTTGGGGATATTTTTATTCAAATTCTTAATATCAATTAAGGCTCAAAATCCTTGTATGCTTAGGTTAGAGGTTGGTATTTGGTTAGAATTTATAACGTTCGCATATAGAATAAATCATACGAATACAACATGTAAAACCACGTAAATTATGTGCATCTTGTAGAGTAGGAATTTATTGTTATATGATCCCAAAAATATGCATGTGAATAGAATTTTATAAATTGATTAGAAAACAAATTATTTCATTAATATTATAACTAAAAGGACCTAATTTGGAAAAATAATGATCTTGCGATTATTTAAAGAATTATTATGATAGGTTAAAAATGTGTCATATGTGATTCGTTAATTTGATTGATAATGGACATTGCGGGGACGACGAAATTATTAGGTACTTAGTGCTCTCACCTTATTTTTAGGTTGTTTGATTGGTATGGAACTAGCAGGTAGGCCTTAGTTGTTGATAACACTTTCTATGTATAAGACTATATAGTGTGGGCTTTTATGGATGGACGATTCCAGGGGGCTAATTTGTACGTCATTTTATTGTTAGCCTAGATGCGATGATAGGTAGTGATTTTTGGTAGGTATTTTTCCTAAATGATAGGTTAGGATGTTTTTGCGTCGTGAATATGTGAGGGGCTGACAGAATGCGGTCCAACTGACATATAGTAATTTGTCATGTGCAAAACCTCACGAGTATGTGCAAAGCTGATAGAAATCGGGTTGCCTGGATATAGTTGGGGAATGTGTGTGATGTGTAGAACCTTTAAGCACACCAAGAGTGTGTGCAGGACCAATAAGGGGTCCACTAGCCATAGTGGTGTCTCGTGAATAAATATATAATTGGTTAACTAAACTAAGTAAGAATGAGAGCTAATGTTTAAATTATAATTGAAATGAAATAATGGGGTTAAACGATTGGTGTAGTTTAGTTATGTTGGTAGTTATTTTTACTCGCATATTAATATATATCTCGTTTAATTTAAAAAATTCTATTGCAATGTTTATCTTGTATATTACTATTGAATGTGTTTATGGACCCTAATTTGAAGGAGTTGCTACTATTCATGTGGCGGGCCTTGACCCATTACGTTGACTAACATTTCAGGAATAGTGCTGGAGTCATTGCATAGGAGTGACTGCAGATATTTTTGGGAGTGCAGATGGAGATCTATTATACTTGCTTTAGTAGTTTAGATTTACTTTCCTTTTCGTGGTATTTATTATGAGACTTTCATTTATGGACTTAGTGGGCCCATCTATTCCACTGTTGTTTACGGTTTCTGTCAAATATTTAGAGTTGGATTATTTCATTTGAGTTTTATTTAATTGGAGTTGGATTTATTTTAGAGATAGCATGGTGATGGATTTTAATATTGCATGAACGGTTATATTTGTTAGATAAATTTGATTATTATCTTGTGCAAAAATTTTAAATATCTCATATATCTGTCATATGCTTAGAGTGATAACTTATTTAGTGACGCCCAACATAGTTTGGCAGTTGAAGCTGGCCACCTCGATTGCCAAAATACGCGAGGTGTTACAGATGGTATCAGATCATGGTCTTAGGTCTAGTAGGTTGTGAGTCTGTTTTAACTTTCATATTACCTACCTTTGACTCCTTTGATGATTTTTACTCTTAGTTATTTCGATGCTGGTGTCATTTTGTTCATGTCTTTTCAGATGGCGAACACTAGGAGATCTGAAGATAGGAGAGAGGGTTCAGTTTTCGATCTTGTGACTCTGGAGAGGCAGGGCCAACTTATTTTGGGTGCCGAAGAATTAACAACTATTGTACGTGAGGCCACAGTGATCGATATTAAGGTAGGGAAACAGAGGTGGGTTGAATTTAGAGGTGCAGCAGTAGGATAAACTCGCTTCAGTTTGGGATAAGGTGGGAGATAATTTCCATAAGGGCAATCCTCCCACCTTCGCAGGGGGATCTAACCTAACGGTTGCTCACCAATGGAGGAGATATATGGAGAGGCAAGGGAGGATGGTAGATTATGCTGATGTGCAGAAGTTCATGTTGTCTATGTTCAAGATGATTGTGGATGTATTATAATAGTGGGGGAGTGTTACCACATCTGAGGATAGGGATCATCTCAACTGTGAAGATTTTTTGGTAAAGTTTAATGACAAGTATTTTTCATATTCGATTACGATTGCGAAGAAGAGAGAGTTTTTGGACTTGGAGTAACCCTGGTCGACTTAAATTGGTCTTCACCCCATGTGTGTAAAAGCTGTTGGAGGTACATTTAATTATCACTCGCGAATCTCCTGCAAACGAGTCCATTCGTGTGTGTTTAATTGATCCTATGTGATTTATATTATTGCATTGCATTTATTTTTTATGGTTTGATGAATTGATGAACCTAAGACCTATACTCCATCATTGAAATGAGTAGGGATTTCATCACACGACTCACTCGCTTATCCATTGTGTGCTACCCTAGCCATCATTAAATTTAAAATCAGTTAACTAGTTAGCCAAGTAGGAACACAATTTTTGCAACGGCGATCACAAAGATAAATTTTGTGATTTTTGTCGTCCGCAGATTAACTAAAATTTGGATACCCCTTCCACTAATTTTTAAGATAAAACTTGGCTACTTGCTAGTTTGGATTTATCCTTTGCTTGTGTGTGTCTAATTCAATCTTTTGGTAGTCGATTTTAGTGAGTTTTTCCAAATCCAGAGTCCAAATATTTTCTCCTGTGTTTTCTTCGAAAAAATAAATTAATTTCTTCCTTTCTTTTTTCTAAAAATCCAAAAAAATATTTTCTTCTTATTCTAAAAAATCCAAAAACATTTTCTTCCTTTCTTTTTTTAAAAAAAATCACAAAAATATTTTCTTTCTTTTTGAAAAACATTAAAAAAAATTATTTCTCTCAACATGGTCGAAGAACGTCCTTTACGGGACTACTTTGGTCATTTCTTACCATCTCGAACCATGTTTGAAGTTGAGCCCAAATCCAACCTATAGACTTTACTTAGTGGCTTTAACTCTCGAACACACATCGTTGATACTCATGCGTCGTCCATGCACGCATCTCACATTCCATCACCTCCGATGATGAGTGTCAACGTGTCAACTGATTTTTCGTGCACATATTGTTTTCAAGCCGATCTCTTATCCCATGAGTGTACATATATTTCATATCCATCTGAACCAACCATGGAACATGTGTATCCATACGAAACTGTACAGGAACCCACCTCGACCTATTGTCATGGCATATCCAATCCTAAGTGGTGTGAGTACCCAAGCTACTCGTGGAGGCCTGATCATCCTTTCATGCAATATGAAACACAACTTTATATTGCAGATCCTCACATGTTCCATAGTCGCCATGGCAATCAAGTTCACCCCATACCAATCAATAACATCATTATGTACCCCATGATTATCAACCTTTTGTCTCTCATGAAAATGCTTCTCCCGTGTATGACACACTTGACCCCACACCCCATACTTCATACGAGTCTTCTCCGTTTCCAAATTTTCATAGTGAGTTATGTCCACCTCCCCCACTGCCACAACCCATCACTCCACCACCATGATCCAAGTCAACCCATTATTGTTCCCTCATGGAGCGATGACAAGTTATCTCTTGCCACTGATTTTGAGTGTGACCAACCCTATCACCCCGAGAATCTCGAAGTTGAGATCATCCTGTGGCTCGACCTCAAGTTGACAATTGTGTTGACTTAGCCAAAGTTTGTGAGATTGATCAGACATCACCATATCCTAAAGAACCCACGATTGAGGTTCACATTTACCTTACTGATGAATCCAAAGATACACTGAGTCTACACCTATTGATCCCACCCTGTGTGTTCCTGAGGAACCACTTCATCATAGATTAGCTCCGGCTACGAGTGTCACACCCCAAACCCAATATCCATACTAATCATTTATTATTAGAATAATTAGATCATAATCTTGAGCCCATTGGAAATATGATTCATTCATCAATATTTTTCTACATAATGAACATAATATTATTCTTACATCATAAAATTCAATATCAGAGTCATAATTAAGCAAACATGCAATACCGTGATTAACTATGATCAACCCAATACATACTAAATCAATATATACAATGTGTGAGTATATTAAAATATTCAGTGTGACAACGATAAAATCCCATTTTTAAATCCCAGCTCTCTCCAACGGTGCAACTCTCAAAGCTACCGGTCATATGGTACCTAGCTGGCAGCGTGTGAACCTGAAATTGTTAAAATATAAACCGTAAGCATTAAGCTTAGTGAGGTACTCCTTCCCTGCAATAGAATAACAATTCTATATCGAATATATAGATATAAAATCCGAACAATCCTGCCCATTGGCAATAACAAATCATGGATCATAAGATCCAAATAATTCTGCCCGTTGGCAATAACAAATCCTGGATATTTGAATATCCAAACAAATCCTGAATACCGAAGTATTCAAACCAATCCTGGATCATGAGACCCAAACAAATCCTGGATATTTTAATATCCAAACAAATCCTGAATACCGAAGTATTCAAACAAATCCGCTCTTAGAGCTATATTCATATTTATATATGAAACAAATCATAAGTACACTCACCTTGGCAGTTTAACTGGATTTGCCCTTGCCTTTATCCAGTACTTGTTCAATCAGCTCTTCTTCCCTTCCTATCATTCTCAAAATATTAGTATCATCATAATAATATCAATAATCCAAAGAACTATTTAAACATAATTCAATCCATAAGCATCACATGATTCTATTCAAATCATTTATCACAAGTGAAGTTCCATTCAAATCCATGCTAGCATATTCAACATATCCAAATCATAGACCAAATATAAATTCATTTATTCTTGGAAATTCAATCCTTGTCATATTAGTATTCCAATAAAAAAGACGGTACATCATTTTAGGTCTCGTAGAGCAAGATATGCTCATTTCTTTACCACATGGCAAATCTGCCCTATAGGCCCTCTTATCGTTCATTCAACTTCCACGAATTTCCATAATTTTTCTACATCATATATTTATGTGACATTTCACCCAACATCAGTAAACATATTGAAAAATATAAGATTAAAGTTTCATAATTTTTAAGGTTCGTTTGCTATGTCAAGCAAAACACCGAACACATGGTGGGCATATTTTCACCCTTAGGGCAGATTTCATACCCGAACTTCAAACTCTCACCAAGTTCTCATTTCTTGGTATTTTCACATGATTTTCGGATATGTCATACATATATGAGTCAAAGTTAATCTCCAATTGGAATCAATCGATTCCAGTAACTACACAAAAATATATGGAAGTTTGAATAAACAAAGTTTCTAAACAAAGCAATTTTAGGGTTTTATACATTAAACTTAACTTAAACTTGCATATATCCATACATATGCACCCAAGAATGAAAGTTCAATAAAAATCAAGGATTTATATCATATAAATCGTAAATGAAAGAAAAAAATTTCAAGATTCATGGTTGGAATTACCTTAGGGGCTTTTTCGTAATTTTCTATGAATTTTCTTCAATTTTCTCCTCACACTTTCTTCCTAAACTTCAAAACTCTCTTTCCTTAAGCTTAAAATCTCTCATGGCTGCATTTTGGCTGAATAAAGAGGTAATTGTAAGGGTTTAAGGTCGGCCAAAGCCACCACCCTTCCCAACCAATGAGAATAAAACATTTGTTGCCATATTAAGACAAAATACTACTTAACGGATGGACTACTTTGCCCTTCTTTTGTAATTTTGGGATAACTTCTCACTCGAACCTCCGTTTCACACACCGTTTGTTGTGTTACAACCATAACTCACTTGTATACAACTATGTAGTTTTCACCTCAAGTCAATTGTTATGTCATAAAGGTCAAAACTAGCCTTAAACATGAACATTCCTACTGAAACCTTCAAAATTTTGTATTTGTAACTAATTCGACATTTCATGCTTTTTGAAGGTAGGATTAGACTAAACATAATAAATTAACATCACATGTATTAATAACACACTAATCATATCACATAAGCTAGGCATGATTTAAGTATAATTAATCATAATTATATTCGGGTTGTCACAATTCTCCCCCTGTTAGGAAATTTCGTCCTCGAAATTGACATACCTTGGTTGTCCGAATCAAACAAATACGGATAACGCATTTTCATGCTATCCTCACTCTCCCATGTAGCTTCTTCCATGGAATGCCTTCTCCACACAACTTTCACAAGTGGGATCACCTTTGACCTCAATATTTGTTCTTTCCTATCGACGATAGCAAGCGGTTCTTCCACGTAGTTCAAATCTTCCTTCAACTCAATAGGTTGTTCTACCAATACATGTGAAGGGTCTGCTACATACTTTCTTAACATAGAAACATGGAAAACATCATGTAACCGAGATAATTCTGGTGGTAACGCTAACTTGTAGGCAACCATCCCGACTTTCTCAAGGATTTCATAAGGTCCAATGTAGCGTGGAATTAATTTCCCTTTCTTTCCAAACCTCATAACTCCTTTCCATGGCGATATTCGAAGAAACACATAATCCCCTTTCTGGAATTCCAAATCTTTTCGTCGTTTATCCGCATAACTTTTCTGTCTGCTTTGAGCTATTCTCATTCTATCTTGAATAATCTTCACTTTTTCAGTGGTGACTTCAATCAATTCTGGACCCTCTATCTTCCTTTCACCAACTTCACCCCAACTTATTGGTGTACGACATCGTCTACCGTACAATGCTTCATATGGAGCCATACCAATAGTAGACTGAAAACTATTGTTATATGCAAATTCTATCAAAGGCAAATATTCATCCCAATTACCTTTGAAATCAAGCACACAAGCTCTAAGCATATCTTCCAAAATCTGTATTGTCCTTTCAGACTGCCCATCTGTCTGGGGATGAAAAGCCGTACTAAACTTCAAGTTAGTACCCATAGCATACTGCAAGCTATCCCAAAATCTGGATGTAAAAGTAGGGTCTCTATCTGAAACAATAGATACTGGTGCTCCATGCAACCGAATAATTTCATTAACATACAATCTAGCATACCTATCAACTGTATACGTAGTCTTGACTGCTAGAAAGTGAGCGGACTTTGTCAATCTATCCACCACTACCCAAATCGAATCTGAACCCTTCTGAGATCGAGTAAGCCCAACAACAAAATCCATCGTTACATGATCCCATTTCCATTCCGGTATCGGCAATGGCTGAAGCAGACCAGTAGGTTTCTGATGCTCCACTTTCACTTGTTGACATATAAGGCATCTAGCAACAAAATCAGCTATTTCCTTCTTCATATTATTCCACCAATAATGCTCCTTTAAATCCCTATACATTTTAGTACTGCCAGGATGCATAGTATAAATGGAATTATGAGCCTCATCTAAAATTTCCTCTTTCAATCCACACACATTAGGCACACACAACCGCTGCTTATATAATAAAGTGCCATCATTCACAATATAAAAATCTTCAGACTTACCATCTCGGAGATCTTGTCGTTTCTTCTCAAGGAAAGGATCTTGACTTTGCAAATCACGAATACGGGTAGCTAATAAAGGCCTCACGCTTACATGAGCAAAGAATCTATCCCCATCCACTAGTTGCAATTCTACTCCCATCAATCTCAACTCCATAATATGAGCAACTCTAGCACATCGAATACAAGATAACCTGCCTGAAGCCTTTCTACTCAAAGCATCTGCAACTACATTTGCCTTTCCTGGGTGGTAGTGAATTGTACAATCATAATCTTTAATTAACTCCATCCACCGCCTCTGCCTCAAATTCAACTCCTTCTGAGTAAATAAATACTTAAGGCTTTGATGGTCAGTAAAAATTTCACATACCTCACCATATAGATAATGACGCCATAATTTCAAAGCAAACACAATAGCAGCAAGTTCCAAATCATATGTAGGATAATTACGTTCATGTGTACGCAACTGCCTAGAAGCATAAGCAATAACTCTACCATGCTGCATAAAAACACAACCCAACCCCTGGTGTGAAGCATCGGTATAAAAAACAAAACCATCTCCACCATGCGGAATAGTAAGAACAGGTGCAGTTACCAACCTCTTTTTCAATTCATCAAAACTATTTTTGCAATCAGAATTCCATTCAAACTTAACATCTTTCCGGGTTAGTTTAGTCATTGGTAAGGCAATCGAAGAAAATCCCTTAATAAACCTTCTATAATACCCAGCTAAACCCAGAAAACTCCTCACCTCAGTCACATTATTGGGCCTCTCCCATTTTACAATAGCTTCTACCTTCTTGGGATCAACACATATACCATCTCCAGAAATAACATGGCCTAAAAATACAACCTTTGAAAGCCAAAATTCACATTTGCTAAACTTAGCATACAATTGCTTATCTTTCAACACATTCAAAATAGTTCTGAGGTGCTTTTCATGTTCAACCATATCACGTGAATAAATCAGAATATCATCAATAAAAACTATCACAAATGAATCAACAAAAGGATGCAGTACCCAGTTCATAAGATCCATAAATATAGCTGGAGCATTAGTCACCCCAAAAGGCATCACCAAAAACTCAAAATGACCATACCGAGTGCGAAAAGCAGTTTTAGAAATATCACTCTCCTTCACCCTCAACTGATGATACCCTGATCGCAAGTCTATTTTTGAAAACAATTTAGCACCCTGTAACTGATCAAACAAATCATCTATACGAGGTAAAGGGTATTTGTTCTTAATTGTAGCTTTATTCAGTTGCGTATAATCAATACACAAACGCATGGTACCATCTTTCTTCTTCACAAATAAAACTGGCGCACCCCATGGAGATACACTAGGCTGTATGAACCCCCTATCAAGTAAATCTTGCAACTGAATCTTGAGTTCTTTCAACTCAGCAGGTGCCATTCTATACGGTGCCATAGAAATAGGGGTTGTCCCTGGTGCTAATTCAATACTAAATTCAACTTCTCTTTCTGGAGGTAACCCTGGCAACTCACTAGGAAACACTTCAGAAAAATCCCTTACAATAGGAACATCAACTAATTGTAAAGCTCCCTTCCCAGTGTCAAGAACATATGCAATAAAACCCTCACAACCCTTACTCAATAATTTCCTCGTCTGAATAGCAGAAATGATGCAACTGGGAACAATTTTCCTTTCCCCCACAAATTTAAATTCAGGCTCACCAGGCATATTAAAAATAACTTCCTTACCGAAACAATCCATAGTTGCATGATATTTAGATAACCAATCCATTCCCAGAATTATATCAAAATCAGAAATATCCAATGGAAGTAGATCTATAACTGTATCTCTAGCCCCCACAGTCAAAACACAATCACGAAAAGCATATTCAGCTACAACCATTTCCCCCATAGGCATATAAATATCCAACCCCACATCTAAACGAGTACATGGTCTATTCAGGTATACAGCAAAAGCATAGGACACAAAAGAATGCGTGGAACCAGGATCAATCAAAACATAAGCACTTCTATCAGTAACAGAAAGTGTACCTGTCACCACATCTGGAGTAATCTGAGCTTCTTTCATTGTAAAAACTCGTCCACCTGGCCTGGAACTACTAGCTTGTCCTCTGCCCATACTTTTCACTGCACTACCCGGAGATAACATTCTACTTGCTACTTCACTATATGCTGCTGGAGTCTCTGCCAATTGCGGACAATTCTTCTTAATATGCCCCACTTGATGACAATGGTAGCATTCCAATCCCTTAAGCTTAGGACACTCAGATTTATAATGCCCTTCCTCTTTACAAAAGAAACATGTAACAACTCTTGTCAGTGCCTCACCCTTTCCTGACCTCCTAACCAAACTAGAAGATTCTCCACCCCTAATATCTCTGCCAAATCTCCCCAGACCTCTACCACTATCTCCACCACCTCTCTGAAATTTATGAGGTTCCATCTTAACACTTCCACCCTTACCTTCCTTAAAGTGAGATGCGTCGAATCTACTCTTTTTAAAACTCTCTCTACTTGCCACCCCTTGGTTCATTTGCCTTTCTGCTATCGTGGCTTTGTTTACCAGAGAAGCATAATCTTCTAACTCATAAGTGGCCACTCTATTTTGAATAGGCCAAATCAGTCCATCTTGAAATTTACTACATTTATCTTCTTCCTCCTGCACATACTTAGTAGCAAATCTAGACAAAGCAGTAAATTTAGCATCATACTCCCTCACAGACATGTTCCCTTGGGTTAAATTTATAAACTCCCTTAGCTTCTCCCTCCTATAGACCTTAGGGAAATACTTAACATACAAAGATTTAATAAATTCAGCCCAAGTAATGACATCAGTACCTTCCATCCTTGGCACCAAATGGTTGCTGGCTTCCCACCAATACTTCGCCTCTCCTTTGAGCTTAAACACAGCTAGATTCACTTTCTGGTTATCTGGAACCTTCATAACTGCAAAGATAGTTTCTAGATCCCTGACCCACATCTCAACTTCTGTAGGTTCAACTGACCCTGTATATTCTGGGGGATTCAACTTCAAAAACTTCTCATGCATGGAATCTTTCATTTCCTTCCTTGCCTCTTTCTCAATCCTGGCCAGTGTCTTTGATTCTAAATATCTAGCCTGTTGTTCTGCCATTTGTGCCATATTTCTTTCTTGTTGATCTGCCATCCTCATCATTGCCTGTGCCATTATTTGCATCTCTGTTGGCTGCTCTTGATCTCTAGCCCTTCCAGCAACACTTTGCTCTACTTCAGTATTCTCTGCACGAGAAGCCACTCCCTCTTCTCTATGTTGTCCATTCCCAGATTCCATATGGAATTATCTGTAATACAATAAAGTTCTAACAACCAATATAAATAGTTTATACTACTAAACTATTGGTTAGTACATAAACAATTCAAAAATATCAAATTAACTCAATACTGCCATCTAATCGTCACACACGTCCAGAATTAATAACCACGCTCTGATACCACTAATTGTCACACCCCAAACCCAATATCCATACTAATCATTTATTATTAGAATAATTAGATCATAATCTTGAGCCCATTGGAAATATGATTCATTCATCAATATTTTCCTACATAATGAACATAATATTATTCTTACATCATAAAATTCAATATCAGAGTCATAATTAAGCAAACATGCAATACCGTGATTAACTATGATCAACCCAATACATACTAAATCAATATATACAATGTGTGAGTATATTAAAATATTCAGTGTGACAACGATAAAATCCCATTTTTAAATCCCAGCTCTCTCCAACGGTGCAACTCTCAAAGCTACCGGTCATATGGTACCTAGCTGGCAGCGTGTGAACCTGAAATTGTTAAAATATAAACCGTAAGCATTAAGCTTAGTGAGGTACTCCTTCCCTGCAATAGAATAACAATTCTATATCGAATATATAGATATAAAATCCGAACAATCCTGCCCATTGGCAATAACAAATCATGGATCATAAGATCCAAATAATTCTGCCCGTTGGCAATAACAAATCCTGGATATTTGAATATCCAAACAAATCCTGAATACCGAAGTATTCAAACCAATCCTGGATCATGAGACCCAAACAAATCCTGGATATTTTAATATCCAAACAAATCCTAAATACCGAAGTATTCAAACAAATCCGCTCTTAGAGCTATATTCATATTTATATATGAAACAAATCATAAGTACACTCACCTTGGCAGTTTAACTGGATTTGCCCTTGCCTTTATCCAGTACTTGTTCAATCAGCTCTTCTTCCCTTCCTATCATTCTCAAAATATTAGTATCATCATAATAATATCAATAATCCAAAGAACGATTTAAACATAATTCAATCCATAAGCATCACATGATTCTATTCAAATCATTTATCACAAGTGAAGTTCCATTCAAATCCATGCTAGCATATTCAACATATCCAAATCATAGACCAAATATAAATTCATTTATTCTTGGAAATTCAATCCTTGTCATATTAGTATTCCAATAAAAAAGACGGTACATCATTTTAGGTCTCGTAGAGCAAGATATGCTCATTTCTTTACCACATGGCAAATCTGCCCTATAGGCCCTCTTATCGTTCATTCAACTTCCACGAATTTCCATAATTTTTCTACATCATATATTTATGTGACATTTCACCCAACATCAGTAAACATATTGAAAAATATAAGATTAAAGTTTCATAATTTTTAAGGTTCGTTTGCTATGTCAAGCAAAACACCGAACACATGGTGGGCATATTTTCACCCTTAGGGCAGATTTCATACCCGAACTTCAAACTCTCACCAAGGTCTCATTTCTTGGTATTTTCACATGATTTTCGGATATGTCATACATATATGAGTCAAAGTTAATCTCCAATTGGAATCAATCGATTCCAGTAACTACACAAAAATATATGGAAGTTTGAATAAACAAAGTTTCTAAACAAAGCAATTTTAGGGTTTTATACATTAAACTTAACTTAAACTTGCATATATCCATACATATGCACCCAAGAATGAAAGTTCAATAAAAATCAAGGATTTATATCATATAAATCGTAAATGAAAGAAAAAATTTCAAGATTCATGGTTGGAATTACCTTAGGGGCTTTTTCGTAATTTTCTATGAATTTTCTTCAATTTTCTCCTCACACTTTCTTCCTAAACTTCAAAACTCTCTTTCCTTAAGCTTAAAATCTCTCATGGCTGCATTTTGGCTGAATAAAGAGGTAATTGTAAGGGTTTAAGGTCGGCCAAAGCCACCACCCTTCCCAACCAATGAGAATAAAACATTTGTTGCCATATTAAGACAAAATACTACTTAACGGATGGACTACTTTGCCCTTGTTTCGTAATTTTGGGATAACTTCTCACTCGAACCTCCGTTTCACACACCGTTTGTTGTGTTACAACCATAACTCACTTGTCTACAACTATGTAGTTTTCACCTCAAGTCAATTGTTATGTCATAAAGGTCAAAACTAGCCTTAAACATGAACATTCCTACCGAAACCTTCAAAATTTTGTATTTGTAACTAATTCGACATTTCATGCTTTTTGAAGGTAGGATTAGACTAAACATAATAAATTAACATCACATGTATTAATAACACACTAATCATATCACATAAGCTAGGCATGATTTAAGTATAATTAATCATAATTATATTCGGGTTGTCACAACGAGTGTTCACCATTTTCTCGAGATTGCATCTAATATGGTTCTACCTCTATGGATATGGATCATGTCCCACTATTCATGGCTCCCTTTGAGCCCAATATCTCAAGTGATTCTATCTCCGATATTGGTGCATCGTTAGATTTTTCCACCACCTCGTATGGTGATTTATGGGTAGATAAGTTGATTACTCAATTGTTTACTACCACACTTCCTCCTGCGAGTGCCCTTAAGGATCACTACGAGCCTCATAAGGAGTGTGTGTCTCCTACTCTTGAGTTGGATCATCTTTCCCCACCCTTTATCCCACCCGACCCACCCATTTTCCCTTCCATCTCACCACCTAGTTTGGACCTTTCTATTATACCTAATAGGTTTCCATCTATGTATTTAGGTCCTCACCTGAACCCACCCTCCACCCTTTGATATCCATGTTCCCATTCGTGAGTTCTTCCTCCATACCTCCATCCAAGAGACTATTTGTGATGATACTCTCCATTTTTGTGACACTGATCTTGTCACTCCATGCCCGCCACTCTCCTTTCAAGGTGATTTTTCTTTCTGTCAGCTTATTGATGTGTCACGGAGCGACCATTATCATTGTCCATTTATAGAATGGTCGTGTGCTTTCTATGATCCCCACTACATTCCACGTTCCAAATCATTCTGCCTTCCCCACCAAATTGATCATCATACTTATAGGGCCCTTGTTGTCTTCACCTTTTGGCTCAATAAGCCCCATGACCGATGCTTAGTCACCCTTGCCTTTCTCACCCTTAAATTTTATCCCACCCGCCCATGGTTCACCTATGCTTTCCATTGTGTGAAGCACTTTTTTATACAAGTGCATTGTCCCTTTAGCCTTTATCCAACAAGACTTATGCATCAGTCTTGTTTGGGGGTGATTATCATCACCCAATTTTTCTGCCACCCCGCGCTTTCCTAGTTCTTATCTTTAAGGTGAGTTCCCTTCATTCTGGCTGAAGACATTAAACTTAGCGCTATAGGGTGGCCTCCCATTATTTCTGAGTATGAGTCTTATCGTGTTTGGGGGTGGTGTTTCATACCACCCAATGCTTTACCATGTTTATGGACTTGTACACATTTTTTTATCTCACTACTTATTCAGGTTCATTTGGATACATCTGATCCACTTCATTATCGACTGATTGTGTTAATCTACTTCATCCCTTCAACTCTCAATTTTAAAAATTATTTTATTTAACATCAAAGACGATGTTCCTTTTTGTTTGGAAGTGGGAAATTTTATCAAAATCATACCTATTTTGAAAAAAATTGAAGACCCAATTTTTAAAATTTTCATACAGTTTCTTTCATCTCACTCATTGACGTGAATTTTCTATCATCCATCTTTTAAGTCTAGGAATCAAGCTAAAGGATATTTTTTTCTAAATAGCTTATGTAATACGTACCTAGGCATTTTGCACCATGAATTTATAGACTCAACAAAAATTTGCGCACTTATCACGTCAATATAGTTTAGAGTACAATTCTCAAGAAAACCTTAAGGATTATCAGTGGAGAATTTAGCTTGTGAGATTCGTGCCATTTACCTTTCAGAGAGTTTTACACAATCTTTGAGTCACAGGTTGACTCAACTTCCTTTGGGTCTACACTTTAATCATTGTATGATCTCATTACTCTTCACTAAATTTTTTGCCTAATCATTGAAAATGACATCACTTTCGAGTCATAAGAAACATGTGTGTTATAGTTTTTCTCGAACACCAAACCATTCATCACCATACACTCACCATTTTATCATATCATATTACCATTCACTTCACGACAACATTCCCATATTTCCTTTATCCTCAAACATTCCCCACACCATCCATATATCATCTCCATTCACTTCCATCCATCATTTTCGAGAAAAAAAATTGTTTGAAATTCTAAATGTAAAATGTCTTCATTATTGATTTGAAAAGAAAATGCATCATCAAAAAAATGAAAAGAAAAAGAAAAAAGAAAAAGAAAAAGCATGCAGTTAAAGTTTTATAAAATGAATACGTTAGTTATTCAGATTGTGCTCCACTCTTCTAAAAAATCCTACCATAATGTCATCTATATTCTTCATTTCATTTCCCCATCATTCCTTACTCATACCCCATTTTTCGTCATTCGTAGGGTGTTTGAACAAATGAAAAGTCTATGTGATGAATAACTCAACATTCTCACACACATATTCTTCATTTCATTTTCCCGTCATTCTTTCATGAGATCATTTTTCTTTAAAACAGAATTCATTCTTTCTTATATGTGTGTGTGACGTTTGACCTTGCTTACATTTACTCATCTCCTCACACACAAGAGCGATACACTAACCTAAATCTCGTGAGTTCGTTTGAGAGAGATATATTCGTGAGATTTTGAAGTTGAAGCATTGATTCTAAAAAGTCTATGTATGAATTACTCTTATGATACTCAACCCATTTTAACCGATTCACACCACACACGTTAAGTTCTAGGAATTATGTGCCTTGAGTATTTACTTAGATAAACTTTTTATACAATTCTAGCTTGTATTCTTCAAAATATTTATCTCGTGATGAATTGTGTGATAATTCTACGTCTAATAAGAGATTGACTACCGTTTGCAAATAAAGAATTTTGTGGGTATATTCCTTGCAAACCCTCACGAGACAAAACTTGTGCTAGAGGGTAACCTATAGGTTTAATGACTTGTTGCACAAGCTAAGTGCAATCGCAAGTACCCGTGAAAGTGGTACACTTTTAGTTTCTTATCTTTCTTTTTTTTCTAATTTTGATCAATAACTAGCAATGTTCTGTTTGGTGGTGGTGTGATAAGCACTCAAAATTGTTTAAATAAAACCCTTAATAGATGATTTTTAATTGTTAATTCTCGACAAAATGGGTCTTATGCGCGTATTTATCTGTTTTGTAGGCTTGCTTGCACTTACAAATTTAAAAGTTGTATTTCGAGGAAGATGCGCATTATAATGAGCTAAAACCTAGTCCCATACCCTAACCATGTCCCCAAACCAAGTCCAACCCATCCCTAACCTGTCCTTAAATCTCCCTGTGTGTGTGTGGTGTTATTTTATATTTTTCGAGTCATTTTTACTATTTTATTTCATTTTTTTTATTTTCTTTAGTGTTTTATCATTTTATGTAAATATAATAGTGCGTGAGAGTATGTGTCATTTTATATAGTACTATGTCCGTGTCTGTAAATAATATAGGTGTGCGTTTTATTTTTATTTTTATTTTTTATTATTAGTTTCATTTTATTAATATTTTTATTAAGGTAGGTCTATTAGTATTATTTTATTTTACGTCTTTTTATTAATAGATTAGGAATTTATTTTTTTAGTTTTTAATTTCAATATATTTTATTTTTATTGATTTTATATTTGAGTTGTAACTATTTAACAAATTTTAATTTTTATTAGGTGTACAGTAAACACACACACACATACTATCCTATGCCCTTTTACACACCTAACTAACCTACACTCACCCACACCCAAACACCCGTATTCATATTCCCAATCAAACCCATCCTCTCTCTCCTTACTCCATAACCAAATCTCCATCAACAAAACTCACACCGCCATAGCTGAGACCTCTACCTCCATACCCGATCCTTTCAAACCCGCGCGACCTTAAAAGCCATAAAACCCAGATCTAACTCTAACCAACCCAAGAACTTCTACCCAAACCCTTGGCAAACCACTTCAAAATCATTTGTAACTCGGGTTAAACCACATCTGAACCGCAAAAAACCAGACCCGAAATAGGGTATACCCATTCGAGCCACCAAGCAGCACCCATGATCAACTCATTTTAACGGATAAAACCAACAAACCCACTAGCCAACTCCGGCGATCATTAGCCCATACTATACCCGTCCATAACTCTGACCATTAACCCCAACCCAGTCGACCCTTATACCGAACCCAATTCGATCAATCCCGAAACCTCTATATCCAAAATTCTAACCCATCTTCTGTTCCACTTCTACCCTTGCCGAAATAAACCCCACATGGCCCACTATACCCTTTAACCTAATAACCCCTTTTTAAAACCCACTCTCTCCTACCCGATTCTATCAGCATATATGTCCCTAAATTAAACCAAAATCAAAAACAAAATAAAGCCGCGTTTGTTTAAAGCCTCTTTACCCCTTATTCCAAGAATGCCCCTAACACCCTCATCACCCCACTACTCCATTATCCTCACTCTATTTACCCCTTATGTCCCTTCACCAACTACATCACCATTACCATGCCCACATGCACATATGTGCATTTTCCACACTATCCTCACCAAAACACCCTTCACCCCTCTTTACATGTTTAGCCTTCCTATTTTACCCCTTAACTCGTTATGCCACAATATAAAACTAAGGAATTTTCATTTGAAGATATAGAGAGAAATCCCTAAAGTGAGACATATAGGACAAGTAGAGAAATAAAATAGAGAGAGAAACACCTTTGTAAATTATTTTCTTTATTGCTTTATTTTTTTATTTAGAGAATTTGTGAGGATTAAATTGTGCGAGTTTGGATTATATTGAAGAGTTTAGAGTTCAAGTTCCAATTCAAAGAGACTTGATTCTAAGATTTGTTCTCGTATCTCTACTTTTTTTAACTTCATGCTTAGTTTGTTAATAATATTACATTTGTTGTGTTTTATCACCATGTTATGCGCAGCTATTCATAGCAGAGATTGTTAAGCTGCACGGGATACCGATATATATTGTGTCGGATAGGGACAAGATCTTTGTGGCCCACTTTTGGCAGAGTTTTCAGGAGGCCATGGGCACGGAGTTACGTTTGAGTACAGCCTATCACCCAGAGACGGACGGACAGACCGAGAGAGTCAATCAGATGCTGGAAGATATGCTCAGAATGTGAATACTAGACTTTGGGGGAGGTTGGGAGAAATATCTTCCTCTGGTAGAGTTTGCGTATAACAACTCTTACCAATTCACGATCGGCATGGCACCATTCGAGGCACTATACGGGAGACCTTATCGTTCACCCGCTTGTTGGTTAGAGGTGGGGGACAACAAACTATTGGGGCCAGAAATTATTCAGGAGACATCTGCCAAGATAGAACTGATCCGAGGGAGGATTTGAAAAGCTCAGGATAGGCAGAAAGTTACGCTAATGCGTCACGGAGACATGTGGAGTTAGAGGTTGGGGATCAGGTATTGGTTCGGGTGTCCCCTATGAAAGGGGTGATGAGGTTCGGCAATAAGGGTAAGTTAACACCGAGGTACGTGGGACCTTTCCCTATTATCGAGAGGGTGGGGCCTGTAGCCTACAGGCTGTGATTACCAGAGAACCTTCAGCGGATACACGACGTGTTCCATGTGGCATCGCTGAAGAAATATAGTAGGAGCGAGAGGGCCTTCTGACACATTCCACTCGAGGAAATTGATTTACAGTCAGACATCTCATATGATGAGAGACCGATAGCTATTCTGGACCGGAGCGAGCGGAAGTTACGATCCAAGGTTGTTCCACTAGTTAGAGTACAGTGGGGTCATCACAACGTTAACGAGTCTACCTGGGAGCGGGAGGGGGATATGAGGGAACAATATCCAGAGCTTTTCATCACAGGTATGACCTAATTTCGGGGAAGAAATTCCTTTGTAAGGGGGGGAGTATGTAACACCCCGTATTTTCATGCATTAAATATTTAATTAATTCGGGAATTGAAAATTACTTGTGAGTCGTAATTTTAATTGAATTAATTAGGAAAATTTTATTTAAACATTAATCGGGAAGTTAATGATTAATATTTAAGGAAAACTTATTTGCTAAGTGAATAGTAATATTGTAATTATGTCATTTCGAGTATTAATGATAAGGTATGCACTTATCTCAATCGGGAGTCGGTATAGACTAAAAGGGGGTGGGGGATAAGTATTTTTATAAATTAATTCAGATGCCAATTCTGAGTGTACAGTTGAGTTCGGATGGGCCGAGATAGTCGGAAAAGTGTACCTGGGGATAGTAAACGGGTCACGGGACATTTTTAGACATAGTCGGGCCCACATGGGGGCATTTGGGTCACTTGGGCTTGGCCCATTAGGCAAAAAACGGGATTTAGGTAAATTAATGAATTAGAAGTAATAAGGAAATGGCTGATGTGAATTTAGGAAAAGGCTTAGTGTGTTAAGGAACCCTAATAGCAGTTAAAGACAGATTTGGGGATCACAAGAGAGCCAACAAGGGTCATCTTCAACCTTGGAACTCATCTCCAAATTCAGACTCTACGAACCTTAAGGCAAGTGGTTAACTTGTTTTAGCATGTAAAAATGTATTTCGATTCATATTCATGTGACGTGTGTAATTAAAGATATTCGTTTTGGGTGTTAATGGCATAATCTGATTTCGAAGACAATAATCTGATTTACGAAATTTGGGTAAGGGTTTATGTAAAAATCTAAAATTCGTATGTTGATATATATCTGGTAGGATGATATCTGGATAATTAGAAATGAATTTGATGAAGGAATTTGGGGTGTAAATGGATTAAGAGTTAAAGATGAGTTATTTCCCAAAGTTAGAAATTAGTAGATAATGGACGAATTAATGATGTTGGTGGGCATTCTGGAGATCCCTAATAAGGTTTCTAACATGTATGAGTGTTAAGAGGGCTTGAGTTTACTGGTAGAAGAAATTAGAGTTTTAAAAAATTCGTCCATGGCTGAATCTGTCTTCGCGAAGAAGACGAAGACCTGCTCGATCGATCGATCGAAGGTCTGGGGTCGATCGATCGATGGTCGGTAGATTCTGGCAGTTCGCCCAGTTTTCCTTTATATGGAGAAAAAATTTAATTTAATATTTTCCATGTATTAAATTGTTCAAAAATCTAAATAATAGTGAATAAAATTAATTAGAATTTGAGGGCGGCTTAGTGTGTCACCAAAATTTAGAAATTGGTTGGGTTTTGAGGAAATTATGTGTGACACACTAAGGTTGAATTTTTGGAAAGTTGATCGAAAGAATTAAATATGGATATAGTGAACAAGTCTGGGAATAACGATTAAGAAATACCGAGATAAATTGTATTTAGATAAAGGCTAAATTTAGAGTCGGGGATTAAGACTCAGGTGATGTTAATTTGGGCCACGAAATTAAGTCCGGGTATATTGGTGGTGGTAATACCAAAAGAAATTAATGTGAAAGTTATGTCATAATCCGATTTGAGCCACAAACTCATTATAAAATGGAATAGGCTCGTGTTGCGGACAGTACACGGTATAGCCGAGACATTTTTATATATATATATATATATATATATATATATATATATATATATATATATATATATATATATATATATATATATATATACGGTGTGCGATAGTATATGTATATATATGGGTGTGCTTTAATATCAGTGATAGATATTATTATTATTATATTCTCTAGTGCTGTAGGGGGTAGGTTGCGCGTAGTGGATGAACCCCCTACTTGAGGAGTAGGGCGAGTATAATCCCAGGTCATAGCGTCCGTTATATGGGTGAGGGGCATCTCACTTTCAGGGAAGGAATATGACCGCCTCCAATATTTATGTAATAACCAAGTTAGGGAGAAATTCTAACTTGGGGTAACTAGGTCAGGTGAATATACCTAGTGGGATAGCACTTTAGAGGAATTTTACCCAGTGAGACTTTAATCGGGAAAAATACTATTATTAAATGTTATATCAGTATGGTTGTGAATACTGTAATGTGACTGAGTATATAATTAGGTAAATAATTATATACGGGCTAATTAATACAAAGTATGTGTTGTATTATATGTATAACAGATGTGGAAGTTATATGAAACCAAAAAGGGAAATGATTTAATTAAGTTAATGACGATAATAACTTAAAAAATCATAATCAAGGCATACTCGGTTAGAGTAGAGTGTTTACAAAAGGGATTTGTAATTTATCTAGTTATAGGATGAGAAGCTAGGTTAATTTATTTAAGGCGTTAGTAATGCATATTAGAGGAGCGGTGAGGATATCCTCAAGGGAGTAAGACACTAACTAAAATATGAAGAGCATGCATATTTATTTATTACTGCAAGTTAATCATTTGTTAAATGTTCTTGGGTACTAACCCTTGCTATAAAAAAATTTAAAATTCTTTTAGGTGTCCAGCCACAGGGACGCCAGGCTTGACTCTATTCTAGGTATCCGTTGCTGCAACATATGTGGATGTTGAGAGATTTTTGATAGACGCCTCATTCTTTCATTCGTGTAGAGACTCTTTAGTAGTTATTTGAGCATGTCGCTCACAGTTCATTTATTAGTATTAGACTAGTTGAGATTTTTTTCTTGCCCTTCTTGTATTGAATATTTGGGACCGATGGTTTATTCGGTAAGGTATTTTATTTGTGGATGGTGATTTCAGTTAACTGTGATTGTGTATTATTTTATGTTCCGCATGAGTTTCATTTAATTAATTGAAAGATAAAAATTGGCACTAGTCTACTTTTCTCACTTGGGTGGTTAGTAATTAAAAAAGACGACAGTGATGCTAAGAATGAACCAACTGAGAAACATATTCTAACTTGATTTAGGACTGATCACCCGGGATTAATTAGGCGGGGTGTCACACCCCACTGGAAGAATTGCTTCAGCTCCAAACACAAGAGAGAATGGCGTATACCCTATGGGTTTCCTCTTTGTCGTTCGATATGCCCATAGAATTGTTGGACTCTTGTCATACCACGAGCCTAGGAAGTCTTCCATCATCTTGCCCAAGATATTGACCAATGTCTTATTAGTTGCTTCGACTTGATCGTTACCTTTGGGATATGCCACTGTTGAGGTATTGTGGATAATGGAGTACTTGTCTGTGAGCATCGTTACTTCTTTGTTGACAAATGGGATACCTTTATACAAATTATATAGTCTCTAATGAAGTTGGGCACCATGACTGTTATTTCTCTCTTGAGTGGTATTGCCTCAGCCCACTTTGTAAAGAACTATGTTTCCACTAATATCCAAATCTTTCCTCTAAAAGATGGATGTATTTCCCCTACAAGGTCAAACTCCCAACTGTGGAAAGGATAAGGAGTTGCTAAAGAATGTAGATCCACCGAGGGAGCATGGATCATGTTGCCATTCAATTGGCACGCCTTGCACTTGAAGAAAAACTCAGCACAATCTTTTTCCATTGTAGGCCAATAATAACCCAAGGTCATTAGTTGGTTATATATCTTTTCCCCTCCAATGTGAGCTGGTTTGTGATCCAACTTTAAGACTTCTGTTGCTTCCTCCTTAGTGATGAATCTTAACGGTCTGTTGAAGTATCCTCTGCAATAGAGCTACTCCTCCTGGACGTAGAATTGTGGGGCTCTTCGTTGAGTCCCATTGCGTCAATTTTCTCAGTAGGAATAGCTCCATCTTTTTTAAATCAATGTAAGGCTGCCTCCAATCTGCCTGAGTTTCAACAAAGTGAAATTCAACTACCTGAAAGAAAAGTTGACATTTGTCACACCTTCGTTGTAACTCTACTGCATCCTGCTTCATCGTTAACCAGAAGTATCCCTATCCTTGGATTCTTCTGTACAGAGGGATCTCAGTTATTTCGCTATGTTCGTCTTGTTTTAATAGCCATTTTCTAGGCAATGGTGGAATAAGCATCATCATGCTTGTACATAGTTTTAGGATGCCTCTTTATCTTGGCCTCATGGAACTAGTTGATCATCTATTGAATGATCATTCTGTAGGGCGATAAGCTGAGATGCATCAATGTATATTCCCCATTCACTTACTAGACCACCAAGTTCGAATCATTTTTTATGCATAAGGAATGAATGGACCTTCAGAGGGCCTCTAGAAATCCCTGCACTAATGATTCATACTCCGCTTCATTATTGGAGCAAGGGAAATCTAACTTGTAGGAAAGAAAACATTCATCCTTCCCTTTCGAAAGGATAACGCCTGCTCCACCTTATTTTCTGTCGAACAACCATCAAACTAAATAGTCTACTCTTCAAGGTTTGCATCCAAAAAGTTATCATGTAAATTGTCTCCAGGAATGTTGTCATGGGGTGCCTTAAATATCCCAGACAGAAAGATTTCCAATAATTATGTGTATGCTTGGCTCTTAATCGCACGAGGGACCACACACTTCAAGTCATATTTTGAAAGGATGAAGAACCACCTAGCTGATCTTCCAATAAAAATAGTTGTCACCAATAAAAACTTAATGGGGTCACATATTATCACAATATGAGTTGTGAAAGATAGAAAATAATGTCTAAGTTTTTGTAATACAAATACCAAGGCTAAAAAAGGTCTATATACACTACTGTACCTTGCCTCTGGTGCATGTATGATCTTGCTCAGATACTAGACTGTCCTTTCTTGCCCATTAATTTCCTAAGCCAAGAAAGCTTCGATAGACCTGATGGTAGACGTGAGATAGAGTTCCAATGATATCCCTGCCCTTAGAGGAATGATCATTTATAGAGAAGTGAGCAGCTTCTTCAGTTTGATGATATATTCTTGATGAGCTTCCTCCCATTTGAACTTTGTTCCCTTTCTGAGTAGCTTCATCAGTGGATGAGTTATCTCGACCAACCCTAGCATAAATCTCCTAAGGTAGGAGACTTTATTAAGGAAACTCTTTATCTCCTTCATTGTTCTTGGACATGGCTTCTCTAGGATCGCTTATACTTTGTCCTGGTCCATCTTCACTCCCTGTCAATCCACCACGAAGCCCAAAAACTTCTTTCTTGTAACTCTGAAGGCGCACTTCTGTGCGTTCATCTTCATCTTGTACTTCCTACACTGAATGAACACCTTCCTCAAATCATCCATATGGGACTCTTCCTTCTTCGACTTGATGACCAAGTAATCCACATAAAATTCAAAGAATTTATGAAAAAAGTCATGGAAAATGGCCATGGTCGTTCTTTGATATGTTGCTCCAGTGTTCTTCAACCCAAAAGGCATCACTTTGTACACGAAATTGCCTAATGTAGTTCTAAATATTGTTTTACTTACATCTATTGGATTCATCTTGATTTGGTTGTCTCCCACATACCCATCCATGAAGCTATACATTTTATTCTCGATAATTGTATCGATAAATCTATAAAGGGAGGGCATAGGGAACTCGTCCTTTGGGCAAGCTCTATTCAAGTCCCATAAGTCCACACAGATCCGTATCTAGTTCTTGTCCTTCTTTCTCACTAGGATAATGTTAGACAACCAAAGTGGGTGTTGTATCAGTTTGACGAACCCTGGTGCTAGCAACCATTGAACCTCCTCCTTAATTTTTAGATCCAGATAAGGCTTGTAAGTTCTTATATCTTGCTTCACCGGTATGGATGAAGGCATAACGTTTATCTTGTGATAACTCACCTCTTCATCTAACCCTTCCATTTATGTGTACTTCCACACAAAGACGTCTCTATATTCCTGAAGCATCTCAATCAATGCCCTTCTTTTCTCCACGCTCAGATCCTTCGAAATGAAGATGGGCCTTGGATCTTCTCCTACTTCGGCCAGATCAAGTTGCTCCAGCTCCTGTACCTGCAGCTTCGGGCGATCCATAATGTACTGTAGCTCTTCTTCTACTTCTTCCATAAACTCTTGTATGCTTGAGTTATCTATGACCATGCACTGCCCCTATTGGTCCACCAAAAAACACTCATACATCGCCTCTTCATCAACCTATGCGACAGCTCTTCAACCGCCCTCTCACACCTTTAAAGGAGATAAATCACCATTCCATCCTCCATTATCATTTTCGTGCATTGTTTGCTGACCATTACGGCTGCCTTTTATTTCCTCTCTTTTGAAGCTTCTGGTAACCTCCCGAAAACTTACTCAGCACGCTCTTTCATTGGACCTCATCCTCCATCGGTTCCATCCTGGGTCTCATCCTATATCTTAGTTATTTATAAATATTCTGAGGTTTGGGGTTGACGTGCTTGACCTCCTCAGCTACTTCGCTCCTACTTGCACCTTCGTTGCTCTGACTATTTACAAATCCCATCCTTTTTCTAATTAAGGGAACTCTAGCTCCATCCATTCACCTCGTTGGGACTCTGAAATTCTCTTCCAACTCTTTATAAAATGCTCTATCCACTAGATGAGCTTCTTCGATTGTAAAGGGCTTCTTCGTTGCTCGTATAATGATCTCAGCTCCCTTACACATTTGCCTTAGCACATTGGTGGTACGTTGAGGGAACGAAACCATAATTGTGCATCCACGCCCTTACTATTAAGAGATGGTAGGAAGTTGCACTCTCAATCACATGAAACATGATGTGTGAAGTGATATTCCTCATTAAAATCCCCACGTTCACATACCCAATTGACGTGGAGGACTGGTTGTCGTAACCAAATATCACTAAAGGGATTGATATCAATTTTTCCTCTGAGATGTTGTCTGCGTGGAATGAGTTGATAGGCATGGATTCCCCCCATCAATAAGAGATCTCGCAAAGCTCACCCCTTTGATACTTGTCGTTACATATAAGGGTCGATTGTGGGGAAACCACACAGCTCTATCGGCATCGTTGAAAGTCACTTCGAATAGAAATTTTCTCACCAGCCTGGCCATGGGCCCCCTCCATCTCAGTAATGGAATTGCATTCTTTCATGCAAAATCCAGAATCTCTTGTGTTATCTCTAGTCTTCATTCTTTCAGCATTCCCACCTGATTGAAGAATTATGAGAACTTGGGCGACTACGATAGACCATGGTATTCCATCCCTTGGTCTACTTCTTCGCTATCAAGGTTATACATATATTCCGCATCCCTTGTTCTTGGTTTATCGTAAGCTATCACAACATTAGCCATACATCTCGTCTAATCTTCTAATGCTTCCTGAAACTCTTCTTGTTCCACCACCAGCTCCCTCACCTCCCTCTCAACTTCTTCATCATAAGCAATTACCAAGTTAGTTGCGTGTGCTGGCAATGGTTGTATCTTGAGGGAACTGCAAAGTCCTTGCCTTCATATACTTTCTTATAATATTTCTCAGCATAAAACATGTGGCTGCTGGATGGCTAATCTTTCAGTGGATCTGGAAGTATTTGGGATTAGCTCTCACTTCTGCATCCATCTCCACTATTGGAGTATCCTTGGGCTCATAAACTGTCCTTCTTTGCACCATGGCATTGTAACAACTACCAACCTCTTCAATGTACAAGGCAATGTAGGTGGATCCTCTCTATTTCTACCAAACTACCTTTTATTATCCTTCTTCAACTGCTTGTCCCCTCTCCTCCATCGACGTATCCCACTCGTGGGGGCTGGACACGTCCAACAACGTGTTGTACTGGATGCCCAAAAATTATAGGAACGACGACTGGGCTTGGACGTACGACCAACGAGATATTGCTTTATGCTTTCAAAACTGTGACAAAAGTTTCTTCTCGCGTTTCATTTATGAGGTGACAGATGTACTCCGGGAGCAAACCTTTAGCACAGATCTGAAGCAGTTTGGAATCCTTAACCTCCTCCCTCACGTAGAGGGACCTTTCTCTAAATCTTCGAATGTATGCCACCACCTCTTCTCCTAGTCGTTGCTTCTCCCTACCCAACCGTGTTAATGTAAACTCATCTTCTTCCAGAAAGAACTCCTGGACAAAAATAATGTGCATATCCTCCCATGTTAAGGCCCTCTTTTGTGCCAAGTGATAGTACCAGGTGTATACCTTATCGATGAGTTATTTAAAAAGGTCCCTCAACCTTAACTTCTTATTATTTCAATGGTCCCCCAAATGCTCAATGAACCGCTTGATATGCTCCTTGGGGTTACATCCCTTTTTTGTGTATTTCTCAAAGATAAGAGGAATGTAATCCTTTGGGTAAGGCTTCCCGTTGTATGCCTCGGGATAGGGAGTACGAAAATCATCGTATACTTCTGCTACCTCTCTGGATGACTGTGAGGATTATTCTATCATATTTCGAATTTGTTTCTACATCTTGTTCCTTATTTCACCAATGGTAGATGCATGGGTTTTCTTAACCGCTAGAGCAGTGGGCAGAGGGACCACAGGTGGAATGCTTACCACAGTTGGGGTACCCACCATTGGGATAGGGGTGGGCACAGTCCTGGTGGGGGAAGTTCCCATTGGACTTGCGCTTAATGGGGCTATCGGAGCCGCCATTGGGGTTATGAACGAACTAGGATCCAGTCCCCCTCCAAAAGTTATTGCATCTACAAGAGTCTGCTAGAACTCAAAGAATTTGTCCATGAGAAGGGCCATCTGTGCCTGTCCCATCACAGAGCTAGTAGAAGATTCTGTGATCGTTGGGATTCCTGTGGTCATTTGAACTAGGGGAATCTATAATTGAGGCACCCATCCCTTGAAGTTTCAAGATCCCTCGTAGTTTGTTCCTCATTATTCTGAAAAGCGTCAAAGTCAATGCTACGATTAATGTTATCTTGCACCATACTTCTAAAATAATGCCTCCCCAGTAGAGTCGCCAAATAGAATAGGGTAGTCCTCTTGAAGCCTGGGAGTATAGTAATACCAGTAGAGGCATAACCCCTACATGTATGGTGATAGCCGATAATCCAAGTACTCTTAATAAAGACATATGAACACACAATATTGTGTATAATTAACACTCAAATTGAACTCACAAATCTCTCATGTATAACTCAAATGATAATAAAGAAACTCACAAGTAACTCATTCAAAGGGAGAGAGAAGTAAGCATCCTAAATACACCTTGGCAAGAAACCAACACACTAACAACCTCTGATATCTCCCTAGTTAGCTATTAAAGCTTCACAATAAATGACAATGGTGGGTGAGTAAACTCTCTAGTTTGCAAAAAGTTTTCTCTGATATATTCTCTCTTTAGGAATAAACTCCTTAGAAAGAACACTAAAAAAATAACATTCTCATCTCATAAGTGGTTAAGGCCCATAAATATCCCCACATCCCTTCCCGAGATGACTCAATCCTCATTTATGTGAAAAGACATCCCCTCACACTTTAAGTCACAAATATAAATGCATAATGGGTTAGCCTATCCTACGTCATAAACATTAAATGCCAAGACATGCCTTTTGTCTAACCATTGTGCGTCAGAGGACTGTCACAACAGAATTGGTTCACCAACTATCTGACAACCCCAATACCATGGTGGTTTACTCAAGCTTAGATTGGACAGTGTTTAGCTGGCTAATGGCCTCAAGCTTAAAATACGATGGACCTCAAGGTTATTTTGCACAAGCTTCAACAGTGAACGATCTATCGATGTTTTACTAGTTGTATCTAAGATGATCAACCCAAGCCATAATACCGCCTCACTTCTCAATCCTCCAAACCATGCCCCTTTGAAGTTCCCATGGCAAGGTAATTCTATAGATCATGTAAGCTCTCCTAAGACCTGCTAGGCCTGGTCTCTCCCAAGTACCATTTTACCTCACACTCAATATTATAATCGTTACAACATTCCAAACAATGTAATTAAAAGATACAATTTGACTAAGAAAGAACGGAAGATAAATAATGAGCTCTCTCAGTAAGTTTACTCACTGAGTTGCATCACTGAGATGCCTCGTTGTCTTCATGTTAATTCCTTCCCTTGAGACTCTTCTCATAATTGGGGAGGCTCACTCTAATTTAGAGATTACCTTCAAGCCCCGCCTACCTTTTCTCATAATTTGGGAGGTTGTCTTCATACTATTTTCTTATTATGAGTTTACATATTTTATAATACCCATTTAAAGTGAAAACATTTGTGTACTTATAAAGATCTCTATTTAATGTAGAAAACATATAATCATTTTACAAAATGACATAAACAAGCTTAAAACACTACTTCTCCTCATAGAAATCACATTTCCTTCATTAAACCCCACTTTTAACACATTTTATTTCATAAAATGTCCATGAATAGTGTTATGAAATTTCCAACACTTTAAAGCCCATTTAAACCTTCTTTCAAATGCCCCTTTATATTCAAAACATTAAGGTGCCATTACTAAACCCATTAGTTTAACATAACCATTATCCTGCACATGTTACACCCAATATGTGTTAAAGAGTATTATGAAATTTGTCTTCTTTCAAAACCCTTTTTAAAACACCCCTTTTAAACCCATTTACATATAAAATCATAGAATTCATCTAACTATTCTCATGGATTCAAGCTATCACATATCCAATATATATTAAGCCTAATATATGTAAATAAACTAGCAGAAATTATACACATTTACAAACCTAAATCAAGGTTAGTATTCCCACCTAAATGTCTCCAAAAATGGTGGTGTAGTAGGAATAGCCCCCACCTCCAAAGGTGGCCTCAAAGGTGTACCAAAAGATCTTCCAAAATAAGCTCCATGGAAAATACATTGATACTTTTCTTGTTCTCCATGAAATCCATCTCCTTCCTCCCCCTTAAACCTTCACCCAACTCCAAGAATACCCTCTTCATTAATCCAATAAATTTGTCTAGGGTTTTATATGGTGATGTAAGTTGATTTAAGGGTTTATAGTGGTGGTTACATGACAAAGATAGTGGTGTATGTGGGTAGTTTCAACCCTAATAAGTATGGGACAGACATATCTCCATGGGAACTCCAAATTAGAGAGATAGGGAGGCTACAAATAAGGCGGGGATTTTTGAAACCCTAGCACACACCCTCTTAACTTTTTATACCACAAATGAAGTTAATCCCGAAATTACCTTGGTCTGGACCCTTTAGATTTTCGACACCTCATAAAAATCCAACAGACATAACTGTGAGAACTTTGTAACTTTTCCTGCCGTGGGTAGACCTGGGAGGTGAGGTCGACTGGCCTAGGAGGCGCGGTCGATTGGGCATGGTGTAAAAAATCTCTTTTTTTTGTAATTTTTGCCCCAAGGTATTTTGATATATATTTTTGGACCCTAAATAAATGTTCAAACTACTTTTATTCCCAATTAATAGTCCTACAAAAATCGTGCGAGGTTTCATTTTTCTATGTCATGTACTACTCAAAAATTGCATTATATTAACCATGTCCGGTTCACATTGTTCCTTGACTAATTTGGGTCGTACTTCACCAATATGCTAATTATAACCATTTGAACTCAAATTTCCATTCATACGGACCATGCAACGTGGAATTTTCTTGTTAACCCCTACGCGCGATGCGTCATTTTATGTATAATTTTGGTTCAATAGTTATGTATTTGTTTGTCCAGTTATATTTCTCAGTAAAATACTCAATTTATTTTTCGTCATCTGATTTCTAGGGCGGGGTATTACAGTAGTTCATCTTAGTTGAATTGCATTTTATCTTTGCAAGAACCATGTAACACCTATCTTATCGTGTCTTAGCTTGTGGTTATCTATCAATAAAAAAGTAGCATTTTGTTTATTTGGTCTATTTTATTAGGCACACTTTCTTTCCATTTTGATTTTAGTCCTTTTTGCATGAGGACATTGCAAAATTCTAAGTGGTGGGTGGGGTGGGGGGGGGGGGGGTACACATGCATTTTCAAAATTTCACAAATTTCAAAGTGCCTAAACAAATTGAAAATGTCAAAAAGTTCATAAAAATTAGAAAATTTTCTAAAAAATTAAAAAAAATCCAAAAAAGTCAAAATATTTTTCTTCAAAATAATAAAATTTGAATTTAAAATTTTCAAAAATATCGCTAATTTTTTTGCTTAAAGTCTCAATTTGTAAAAAAAATTCAAATGCACTAAGCCGAAATTCACCATAGATGGAAATTGAGCGAAAATTGACGACTTAACGAATAAATGTGAAAATTGATTAACCCGGTGAGATTTTGAGCCTATCCGATTTTGCAAGTAATTAAATCGATCCGAGTGTTGTATGTAAAAATTATACTCCCATGTGGAACAATGATGAGTGCACACTTGTCATCCAGTATGTCCAACTAGCCCAATTGATCGGTCTCAGAGACACTTAGTTGACCAGAATGATGACCAACTCCAGAAGGCCAACCAACATGAATGTCAATAGTTGCTCGGATTAGAATGCCAACTAACCCTGAATTTCATGGGTCTTACTTATTGAATACAAATGTAAATTCCTGGAAATATAAAAGTGTTCCATCTCTAGAAGTTTTCAACCCTTATAAATACATATTCCCCCATAGCTAAAGGGGAGAAGTCAATACGACTCAAATCACTTATATGCACACCCATCTGAGCTATTGTGAACTCCAAAAATAACATAGCAGTGGACGTAGACTTTCCTTATAGTCGAGCCACTTTAAAATCATTTGTCTTTAGTATGTGTGGTTTTGAGTTATTTATCTTTATTTTATCTATGATTATAAATTTGGAGTTAATCCATTTTTAGACATCAACAGAGTGTGATTAAAAATTTGGAGTTAATCCATTTTTAGACATCAAGAGATTGGCATCGTCTTTGGGAAATGACTAATTGTTGTCATTTTCTACCAATTCTATCCTACCAATACTTATCTTCAAGGTATACGAAAGATGACTGACATTCTAGAAAGCAGCAATGGCGCAGGGAATAATGCTCCTCTTAGCGCACAGACCTAAACAAAATGCTACTCAACCTTTCCAAGGGACAAGAAGCGATACAAGAAACTGTGAGACATCTGGATCAATCATTACAAGCCATGTATAATGCTCTTAATCCATCCCACATAAGAAAGATGTTACCACCTCCTCCTAAGAATAACCATACTAGTTATTCCAGGTCTTCACTAGTAGGTCTTATTGCCCATGGGCTAGTTCATTAATCAGATTTACAAATTATTATGATGGCCACTCTCTCACCCCTGAATGGCCAAGTGCCTTAGAAAGGTTAAGAATGACTTCTACTTTTGATATCCTACCCCCATGCAAATAGGGGTCGTCACATAGAGCCTTCTCGATCATGAGAAATTCGCACCGAGCACCATGAGGGATCAACCAGGTCTAGAGCAAGCATTCGAGGATCTGTGTATACTGAGTAGACATCTCAGGAAGAGAGTTCAATACAAATGCACGGAAGAGACGGACGAGCTGCTTCAAATAGATCTAAGACTGGAAATCCTTCATGGAAAGGGTCAATTCAACGATTAGAAGATCGACTAGGGGAAATGGCCAAAGAAAATAATCCATTGCAACGAACTTTTGTCAAGAGATCTCCCTTCATCCAGGAGATTGTTGATTTCCCTACTCCATCCAAGATCAAGACACCAGTAGTCACCCCCAAATATGATGGTAAGACTGATCCAGTTTTACACGTTGAGGAATATCAAGCTACAGCCGACATATCTTATATTCCCGATGAAATGAGATGTATAGCTTTTTCAAGAACCATCACTAGCTCGGCCTAGATATGGTTTAACAACCTACCTCGAGGACAAATTGCTAACTTTAACCATGTTATCGAGATATTTATCAGTAATTTTTTCTTTGGGAATAAGCTAGTTAAGTGGTTAATGCACCTTCTCAGTCTCAGACAACGAGTAGGGGAAACCACTACGAAATATATCACTCATTTCAATAATGAGAAGTAGGGGTTCGTTGATTAATGAGGAGAAGAAAACTATCACAACCATGATGAGTGGGTTACTTCTCGAGAAATTATATTATGCATTGGCGAAAGATCCACCTATAACCATGACAGAACTCATAGCCAAGGCTGGAAAAATTATGAACACTGAGGAAGCTATGGCTGCTAAACAAACCCCGACGATAAAGCCTACAAAAATAAGGATCAAAAAGATAAAAAGGGGAAAACCCCAAGAAATATGAGGACCACACTCCATTGATAATTAGTGTCCATCACATCTTGGAAGAAATTAGAAATAATAAAGACTTGAAATGGCCCGAGAAGCTGAGAACACCACCTAACAAGAGAGATAAGTCCAAATATTTTGAATTCCCCAAAGATCATGGGTACATAACCGATAATTGTATTTCCTTGAAGAATGAGATTGAATCCCTCATTCACCGAGGAAAGGTAAGCAAGTTCTATGATCAGACTGGAGGTCGAGGAGCCAAAATAAGGTCGTTATCTCATTGAAATTCCAAAGATGAAAAAAAAGAGGTCACAATAATGATTACGAAGATGATCTAAACCTTTTGAAGAAACCTAAGAAGCCAGAAATGGAAGTAAGTATGATAACCTTTGGCTCTTTTGATTGTCATGTCATCGCAGGGGGGGATGCTGGAGGAGGAGATGAAGTTTCTAAAAGGAAATATTACTTTCATGAAGTCCAAGCTTGCTCCTATATATAGCGCATCAACCTAAACGACCAGGATGATGGTTGGCCCCGAAAGGTGAACAAAGATAAGCTTGTTATAGGATTCTCCAAGAATAACCTGGCTGGCATTTTGTATCCCCATAGCGATCCTTTAGTCGCCACATTCAGAATCAAGGAAGCTAGAATTGTCAGAGTTCTGATTGATAAAGGAAGCTCTACTGATATAATGTTCCACAATTGCATCAAAAGTCTAGGATTGAAGGCAAGTCAGCTAAACCATACCATAGGCCCCTAATTGGTTTCTCGGGGGAAAAATTTACACCTATGAACTATTAAATTAGAATTGTTGATAAGCACTTGGACGACAATCCTAATAGAGAAGATATGCTTCTTCATTCTTGATAAGAACGTCCAATCAGCCTACAATATGATTCTCGGTAGAGTAGTTTTGAAGAAAATTGAAGTTATGCCATCCAGTGTCCACCAATGCTTTCCCTACCCACTTTAGAGTTGGCATAGTAAATGGTTTCAAAAAGTGACTAGGGAATGCTATTATTCTTCAGCCGAGCAAGAGGATGTGGAATATCGGAAGAAAAAGTCCATCACCTATCAAGTTGACAACTTAGACCTAAAGGACAAGACAGAACTAGTTAAATGGCAATTGGTGGAAATCACTGAGGGTATAATCCTTGACGATGAAAGGTAAAAAAGATCTACTTAAATTGGATCCACCTTAGAGACACCTCTCCAATATGAATTGGTTACATTCCTTAGAAATCCAAAAAGCGTGTTTGCTTGGAGTCATGAAGATATGACCGGGATTGACCCTAACTTTCTCTCCCATGAACTCAACATCAGCAAGGATGCCAAGTCGATTATACAGAAACGCAAGGTATTTAGCCTCGAGAAGAACATGGCTATTCAAGAGGAAGTAAAAAAGTTGTAGAAAACCCAGTTCATCAAAGATGTCAAGTATCCTAAGTGGTTATCAAATGTGGTTATGGTCAAAAAGAAAAATGGCAAATGGTTAATGTGTGTAAACTTCACTGATCTTAATAAGGCCTTCTCAAAAGACCATATTCCTTTGCTCAGAATTGACCAACTAATAGATGCCACTACAGGTCATGAATTGCTGAGTTTTATGATGCCTATTCTGGTTACAACCAGATCAAAATGAAGCCGAAAGATAGAGAGAGTGTTTCTTTTATTACCAATCGAGGTACTTACTGCTACAACGTTATGCCTTTTAGTCTTAAAAATGCTGGAGCAATGTACCAGAGATTGGTAAACAAATTGTTTAGAGGACATATTGGGAAGAACATGGAGGTAACATGGATGACATGCTCACCAAGAGCAAAAAAGTTTCATATCACATCAAAGACCTCAATCAAATGTTTAACCAACTGGAAAAACACAAGATGAAGCTTCACCTGACCAAATGTGTGTTTAGCGTGCAAGAAGGAATGTTCCATGGTTTTATGGTAAACTAAATAGGAATAGAAGATAAACCTATCAAAATAAAAGATTTGATTGAGATGCAATCTCTAGCCTACAAAAAAGATGTCCAAAAACTTATTAGAAGAGTGGTTTCTCTCAATTGGTTTGTTTCAGCAACAAAAAAATGCTTGCCATTCTTTAAAGTGCTCAGAAAGACCTTTGAGTGGAACGAATAATGCAGAACAACATTCTAGGAGCTGAAGAAGAATATGGGATATCCATCATTACTGTCTCGACCAACTTTAGGTAAGAAGTTATATTTACACTTAGTTGTTTCTGAATCCGCAGTTAGCTCGACACTTATCTGACTAGAAGATTGAGTTCAGAAACAAGTTTACTACACCAACAAGGTGTTCAGAGGAGAAGAGATAAGAAACCCACGCTTTGAGAAACTTTATTTAGTTCTCATTGAATCCTCAAGGTGAATGAGGCCTTACTTCTAAGCACATACTATAGTAGTGAACACTGATTCACATTTTTGACAAGAACTTCACAAGTCAGAGAACTCAAGACGAATAATGTGTTAGGTAGTAGAGCTTGGAGAATATGATATTATATATGAGCTGAGAGCATCATTGAAAGGGCAATCTATAGAAGATTTTATTATTAAATTTGCATACCCAGAGTTGATTAACCAACCATATTTGCTTAACAAGAAGACTTCTTCAGAAAAGAGCTCATCTCCAAAGCAAACCAAGGTTGTATTCGACCAACCTAAATCATACATTGTTCAAGATATGGCCAAAAATATGCAGAAGAGAGAAAAAAAAATATTCTAAAAAGGAGTTATGTCTGCAAAAAGCTTTAACAAAGAAACTCCACTATGGAAACTATATGTGGATGTATCTTCATATGAAGTAGGCAGTGGAGATGGTATCACACTTACACTCCTGACAACATTGATGTAGAATATTCTCTCAGATTTTAATTTAGGCGTCAAACAATAAAGCCGAGTACGAGGCACTAATCACAGACCTTGAGTTAGCCTTATCTTTAGGTGTCGAGCAGGTAATTGCCCACAGTGATTCCTAGTTAGTCATCAACCAAGTGCTGCAAATATATATGGATTTAAAGGAGATATAATGGTCAGATACATGGCTAAATCTATAGAAGTCATCTCCAAATTTTGAGAGATTTAAATAGTTACCGAGTAGATGCACTTGCTTGGCTAGCCTTGGCGACCAGGATGGAACTCAGAAGAAGTATCCTAATGGAAATCTTGGTGTCCAGAAGCATCGAGGAGGACCTTATGATCATTTTCATTATTATAGATTTGGGACCATCATGGATGGATCCGATCAAAGATTATATAGACAGGGGGTCCTACCCACTGATTCAAAAGATGCCAGGAAACATAGGTACAAAGCAGCTAGTTATGTGTTAAAATGAGGAGTTCTATACAAAAGGGGATATACTGTCTCCTTACTGCTATGTGTCCATCCCTTAGAAGTAACTGAACTAATAAAGGAGGTCCATAAAGGGTAATATGGAGCTCATTCAGCTGGTCGGTTGTTTGTTCAAAGAATTTCCATGAAGAGATATTATTGGTTGACTATGAAAGAAGACTGCAGAACCTTCGCCAGGAGGTGTGATAAGTGCCATAAGTTTGCAGAAATTCATAAAAGACCGGGGGTTTCCCTAAAACCAATCACTTTTCCTTGGCCTTTGACCATTTGGGGGATTGACTTGGTCGTCCCATTGCCAACCACCAAAGGCAGGTTTAAGTACTTAGTGGTAGTTGTGGATTATTTCATGAAATGGGTGGAAGTTGAGTTATTAATAGAGATGCCCTATGAGAAAGTGTTTCAGTTCATATGGAAGCACATCATATACCGACATGGCATGCCTTATTCTTTCATTACTGTCCACAACACCTAGTTTGATAACGAAGAGTTTGAGGCATACGGTGTTCAATTTAAGATCCAGAAACATCATTCAGCTCCCGAACATCCAAAGTGCAGCGGTCGAACAGAAGTAACTAATAAAACTTTGATGGATGGATTAAAGAAGAGACTTGATGCCGCCAATGGTAACTGGATCAATGAGTTTCACTATTTTCTTTAGGCCTACAAAAACACACCGAGGACAACTATAGGAGAAACACCTTACATGCTAGCTTTTGGAATAGAAGCCATGGTACCAGCCAAGATAGGCCTACTAACTCATTGAGTGTTGAAATTTGAATCTCCAAAAAGCAATCTCATGATAAGGTTGGACTTAGATCTGGTGGAAGTATTCAGAGAAGACGTCGCCCTAAGAGTTGTTGCTTACAATTAAAGAATTGCCTATTTTTATAATAAGAGGGTCAAGCCGACAAACTTGAAGGAATGGGATTATGTCCTTAAGAAGGTCATTCAAAAAGGAAACAAGTTAGAGGAAAATTGGCACGATCCTTTTCGCATTTCATCCATCGTCCGACCAAGACCTTTTTAATTAGAGACTCTTGATAAGGAATAATTCAAGAACCCTTGGAACGCCAACCACCTTTGAAAACACTATTAGTAAAATGAAGTCATTACATAGACTTTCCATTCAATTTTAATGAAAATCTTGATTTATGTTCAATTATGCTTCTATTTATCGATTTTTTTCAGAGTACGGGATATAATTTTACATCCCCAACAGAAAATATAATTTTCAATCTTTTGTTGGTCTTCAGCCGTTGCCATCCAAACGACAAATACTTAATCATGTTGAACTTATAAAATTCGAGATGCACCAATAACCTAATAATGATGTTTCAACAGGGATACATATCTATATACCTACAAATAGGAAAACATATATACATCCTAAATACATTTACTTCATGCATGACTTCGTCTTTGACAAGTCACGAACAAGAAGCCTGTAAAACTTCATGAGAAGCTTTATCCAGCTAAGTTAAAATGCAGGAATACATATATACATATATACATTCCTACTACACTCAGTTGCAACTGATAACTAATGTCAACACTTAGTTCAAAACTACTTACAGTTTTACCTAAGTACATTAGTAGAATCTAAAGCCCTACAAACTAAGTTCGATTATTGAACCCATTACTTGTTAAATAAGCAGATTATCTAGTCGGCTAGCCGATTAACTAATCATAAGCTTAAAATAAGTACCGAATCAAATGCATAAACCAAACATGTATTTAAGACGATAAATAAATTCTCTTATTTCATTAAAAAAAGAAGATGTTACAATCAAAGTCGAGCAAATACAAAAAGAAACATTATTTTGCTGGACATTTCCCTTGTGCCTTATCCATTCCAGTAGGAGGATCATCAAGGGTATATGGATAGTTGATGAAGTTAAAATCTCTTAGCATTTGCCTATTGCTGCTGCTCGACCTATCAATTAAATAAGGAGGACGGACTATTTCATGCTCATCATGAAGATAATAATCACCTAAATACTTTGTAATCGGGCATTGGGGAAGAGCATCAGGAGGAATCCAGTTGTGTCCAATTTGAAGGGAGGTTTATCACAATATAAAATACTAGGGTTATTCAAGTGAAACAGCTCGTTATTTTGATCATATTTCAACAAAGTCAACAGGTTGGTCCAACCCCACTTATAACATTCGCGATGGTTTTGGGCAACATGATCGTTGACATGGGTTAATGCCTAATTATAACCATCCATTTAAACTTCCATGGGCTTATTGTGAAATTTAAACATCAAACTCCCTACTTGACTCTGAATTTTCTTAAGAACACTGCCTTTAGTTTTCAACTGTTCAGCTTGGTCAGCAATAGCAGTGTTTTTAGCTTTCAGCTGGAGTGATTGGTCGTTAATAGCGGTATTCACTAGGCCGAGCGATAACTCTTGAAGATTCACCTGACTTATATTTCTTCTTCTGAAGGATCTCTAATTCTTTTATCAATCTATCATTCTCCATCTCAAGAAAGGAAACCCCTTCATTTGATACTTCCTCACCCGGTATAATTATCTTTTTCAAACCATCCAGTTCATTCTGCTAGCGATTATTTTCTTCTTCCAACAATTTGGCAACATCCCTGTCACTCCTCACTTTTGGGTTCAAAATTAACTCATTCCTGTTGTATACAGTAGCATACTCTTCAAGCTTCTTCCCATAGCCAGCTGCTTCACGATAAAATTTATATTTGGCCACATAATCGACGTGGAGTAGGGCTTTAGGTTTTTTATGGTATTCTTAAAGTTTCTCAATCATCTCGTAATAAGCAACGTCATTCGCCATAGCCCGATCAAGGAGGATGCCTAGGTAAGAATAGGTTTCCTTCGCTAGATTTGAAATATCAGTGTCGAGCAAGCATAGGTTTCCTAGGTAAGAGTAGCAAATCAGATTTGACAGAAGCCATTATTTCCATCCTGGCATCAAACTGGAAATAAACAAGCATAGATTCATGACGCCAACTAAGTCAGCAAGTAATATATAATACAATGAATAATACAACATGAAGAATACACAACAATTGAGTTATTGTAAACTCCTGAAATAACATAACACTGGACGTAGGCTTTCCTTATAGGCAAACATCTTTAAAATCCTTTGTCTTCTATGTGTGTGGTTTTGAGTTATTTCTCTTTATTTTATGTGTGATTATAAATTGGGAGTTAACCATTTTTATACATCTACATATTGTGATTATAAACTTGGAGTTAATTCATTTTTAGACATCAACACCGAGTTAAAATTAACACAAGGTTCATTTCAGTGTAAAAAAAGTTGTTGATGATCTCTAAATTTTTATTTTGATCGGTTACGGAAAATGAGTGATATGTCGTCTTAAAAATGCGCTAAAAATATCTCTAAATTAAAATTCAATCTCGAGACGCATTTGATAAAATAATGAGTAATTCGGATAAATGAAGTTAGGCCATCGTTTGTAACCCAAAAATATTAGCCATAATAAGTTGATACGGGTTAGAGCCAAAAACCTTTGAAAAATATTTTGAAGTGTTTAAAATGCAGTAAGAGCGGTTATTATACACACATTAGTTGCACGTGCACTCCCTTGAGTTACTCACCTCTTAACTATAGTGCACACCTAACGTCTCCTACTAAACTCGATTAGTTTTTCTACCCAGCCTAACTAGTTAGAATAAGCAACTACCTAACCACTAATATGCTTAGCTTACTTGCACCTCCTATATGATATGCTACCGTAAACCATAATCAATATTAATTATTGTTGAACTATTAATTAAGTTTCACTTAGTTAAGTTACTTTAGATATACACCATCTATATCTTCTACTATTACACAAGAGTATAATAAATCACACGTGTATATATATCACGCTATCTATATATACAACTACATCATCCCTGGAATGAGAATCTCGATGCATGCATATTCTGCTATTGAGTCTATGTATCCCACGTACCAAATCAAGGACTACCGGTTCAGAATCAGCCTCGAACTATAAATCAAATAATTACGTAGTGGAGGCAAACATAGTCCTAAGACTTTGGGATACGTACATACCTAACATACCCAAATGATCGGTCACATTATCGTATACTCAAATAGTGGTCAAGCCCTATGTTCTATGTTCTAGGACACACAACCAGACCTTGCTAGCATTTCCAAGGTGGCATCCTTCACTGCGTGTAACATCCTGTGATAGCAGGCATCGTAGGTATGCTTATATACATAAGAATGCAGTTAATAGGTATAAACACAACCTATAAATATAACCAGTAAGTTTCATGTATTTCACTAATACCCAATGTACTAATGATTCACACTTCATATTATTTTCTTATTATCCCGAGTATCACTCACTACCCGAAGGGTCCTAGTTATCCCTTAAGTAATTTCAGTAGCTAATACATCACTACTCTACTGATATCAATTTTTGGTTATTATCTACGCTTCCCGTAATCCATTTTTATGTTCCCAATATCCAACATAATCGTTTAATCTCGTAGGCCCTAGTCTCATTTCACCCTCATTATGACTAAGCCGAAGCTTTAACTATAGGTCTATTGTAATTCCCCAAGTCCTCATATAGTTCATAGACCATTACTAAAGTCCCCCATAATTATTGGTAAAGAAAACTACGTATATAAATAAAGACCCCATTTCTAGCTTTCATCGATCGATCGACATCCTTCAATCGATCAATCGAAACCTGTAGATAAGCTACTCCTAACTTATGTTTCTTCCCTTTTTACACAACCAAAACTCCATGGAACTCATCCAAACGCTCACCCAAATTAACCAGACTTCATATAGGAATGTTTAAATAGTTTCTAACGTAATCATATCCTCAAACCATCATGAAATCCACATTAAACAAGATTTAATTCTCACTTTATTCATATATACCCTAAGTTTACTTTTCTTGCATGTTCGTCTTCAAGAACTAACATTTATATCATTCTTTTAAACCCATATCCCAAATTTCTTGTTACATTAATAAGAGGTTGATTTCTAAGATGATATCCCAACAAAGCAAGAATCAGATCCCAACATACATTCCAGAAATCATGTTTTCATGCAATATTAACCCTACTCTATTATGGGTATTATAAGTGCACAAAAGAATTGTAAGTTTAAACACTTGCCATATGGTTGAGTGGTATGATTTTCATTGTTAGATGATGGAGGCATCTTCTCCTTGCTCTGTTCTTGATTCCGGAAATGACTCTCTCTTATGGCCTCTATTCTCTCCCAAGTATTGTAATCCTAGACTCTACACCTAAATGGATGATATATAACTTTATAACTCGGAGTTTTGCCAACCCTAAGCTCTCAAATGACCAAACACCCTTACATAGTGCCGGGTTGATCTAAAAATGCTCTGGGACCCAATTGATACACTCGGGTACCCTATTCTACCTATTTCGTCCCATTCGGAATCAATCGTGATCTTGAAATTGCCATCTGCGTCACTCTACATAAATTTTCTATCTCAATCTTAACATAGCCTACACACGACTCCCGATTGTGATATAACATTGTCCCGTCAATATTACTCACTACGATATATAATAATCCCCACATGTTATTTACTACACACTTAGTAAATTTATTCCATAAGTACTTATCATAATCTTTCCTGATCAATATTTAATAAACACACAATATTGTATTTTAATTAAATTACGGCACATGTGTAATTTAAAAAAAAATGCTCGAATTAATTAAATTCTAAATGCTAAAAATTACGGGGTGTTACATGAAAAATTCATCAATTAAGTCCAAATGGTGCATAAAAAGGGACAGGAAAAAAAATAGAAAAGTAATGCTTAACAAAGAATTAATATAAAAAAATTAGAAAAATATGAAAAATAGAAGTAAAAAGAAAAGAAAAATAGAAAATGAGCAAAATGCCAGAAAAAGTACGAATGGACATAACCCAATACACCATAACCCAAAAAAGTCATAAATGAGTTCAAAAAATGAAATTAATTATCGTGTGGAGAGCTAAAACACGAAATGATAATAATAGAGATTAATTGGTGCGAATAAAAGATGATGATTCCTATTTTTCAATGATCGTAACCTGTTGATGAGATCTTTTCACCATAAAAATTTTGTCTTTCAATTTGTGTACGCGAACTAATGTTCATTATGTTTACTCTTTATATCACGCACACCGAGAGAAAATAGTCGCATTCTAAGAGATTTGTTTGTGAGAGCATCCCGTGAGAATTTTAATCAAAGCGAACTTTTAAAAAAGTAACGTAATGATCTATCGATGGATATTAGCGGTTTAATTTTCGACTTCGCACACACACACTTATAAATTGAGATTCTTGAATAAAAATTTAAAGTGACTATTTTTCAGGAATTTAATCTGTATAGTTTTTAATTATTTTAATATTTTTCTTGAGTCGAAAAATGAATTTTGTGGGTAAATTCGCTGCAAACTCTCACGAGATACCACTCGTCCTACTAGGGTAGCGGATATCTTTAATGGTATTATATCCCAATAAATTATTTTAGAAGTGTTTAACTCATACTCTCATCTTTTTGCATTGCTCGGGACGAGCAACGTCCTAAGTTAGGGGGTTTGATTCAGCATAAATATTTCATATTTATCCCCATACATTAGGTAGTTTTATAGTCCCGTGCAGTGTAAATAGGATGAATTTATCTCATTTTCATGCTACTGACCCTATCTGGCAAGTATTTCTTGTTTTGTGTATATCTCGTGTATTTTACAGGTATTTCGTGCAAGTGAATGTGGGAGAGAAACAAGAATAAAGAAAGAAAAAGAAGAAAAGAACGTCCAAGGGCATAAATATAATTTTGTAACCCGAACCCAGAAGCAGAGCCTAAAGAATAGTTCAAGAGCTTGACTCCATGAGCACTGGAACAAACGACACCGAATTCTGAGTTACGATTGAGAAGTTACAAGCGATTGAAGTTGAGAAGGATCTAGGGGCATTCTTGTAATTATCCAACATTCGAACCGGTTTGGAGGAGCATAGATTCGGTTTGGAAGACGAACCGGTTTGGGCATCTGGCGAACCGGTTTGGAATTCCTGTGCGCGAAAATTATTTTCAATCCTATTATTAATGAGAGTTTGATATGATTAAAACACTTATAACCTCTGTATCCAACTTAGTTAGTTCATGATTTGGGATTAGTTAGAAACTTTTGGACCTAGTTTTGAGAGCTAAAGGAGGCAAGAAACATTAGAGGAAAATTCAACATCAAGATTTAATGATTTTCCATTGTTTTGCATGCAAATATTCAATATAAGTACTCTTCTCCTTCTTGCCTTCAAGAATCATTACTTTCTAGGTTATAGTTATTTATTATCATTCTATAGAGATTATTTATATGTTTTTTTTTTGCATTTTTTACGTTAATATGAATCCATTGAACGTAGAATCCATGTTTAATCGTAGTTTCACCATGTTAGGCTACGTTTTTAGCGGGTTGGGATACATAAACCAAACTTTGGTGTTATGTAGGGATATAAATTGTAACTAAATTGAATAATTAATTGGAGGTTTGATACTTTGTCGATATAAGTGTCGTATCCCTTTTAACTTCATTTGTCCTATGTAACCATAGTATTTAAGGATGCGATATGCGTGTCGATAATTTTGTCTCGCAATTTGAAATTTTTATTAAATAGGTATTGTGAGGAGTAAAATCTCCATATTTATTATGCTTAGATGAAATCAAAATTTTCTTCCAATTAAATATTAAATTTTGTGAAATTTTATACCCGACATAGTTACCGAAGGTTTGGGCGAGTGTATTCCAATTTCGTTGTTTGCGTATAGTTTAAATCAAAGAGTTTTTGCCCTTGAATGCATAGTTAGTTCACATTTATTAATTAGGTTGCATTAGTTCTTTAGAATTTTCTTTCAAACAATTATAATCTTTTCCTTTTCATTTCGTTAGTCGATCGTTAGGTTCCTTAGTAGTTGTTACATTTTACATCTTTGTCCCTGAGTTCGATACTCGACTTGCTCGGATGATTACTTACGTGATCGGCTTACACTTGAGACGTATTCACACGCACTAAAGACACATTTAGAGTCGCGTAAACTATATAAAAAAGGAAAATATTATTTTGTCTTAAGATTGTTATTCCCTTTATATTTATATTTATCTGTACAGAATAAACAAATTAGAATATGTACATACAACTTACTTGTTATTGCGATAATAATCAGAAAATAATTTAGAAAGAAATTTGAGCCCTGTGATACCCACAATGTCCTTAAGACGAAATAATTCCATCCAGAATACTTATGGCTGGGAATTATTGTCTCCTAAGATAGAATGAATTTCAAGTTGAAGAGGAAGCACTTTAATCTTCAATCCCTAGTGAACGCAATTTCCTTGCAATACTCGAACGGACCATTATGCAATGCCAAGGAAAAAGGAGGAGGTGATTTTTTATTTTTCGTGATAACAAATGAAAAGATCAATTCTATTTATGGATATTTTTGGTGACTGTCCAGACAAAACAGTTACGAGCAATTTAATTACCGTCTCCAAATAGCAAGCGAAACGGGTAAAAAAACTAGCTTAAAATCCGACCTAGAAACTTAATTAATTTGGTTAAAAAAAGGATAGATTTTTCGAAGCCCAAGCCCAGGACAGGACGTAACAGAGCCGAGTCAAGATGGCCAGACGAATGACGTGTGTGCGTGCATGCATGGGTTTAACCCATATGCATATAAATCCACTTACTTTTATAAAAGTGAGGTGACTTTTGGGCATAACCCTTAAGACCTAATATTTTATATATAAACACTTCATCTTTCCAATAAAGTTCCAATGTGGGCAAGTGGTTTATAAACTCAATTTACTAAGTTTCATTCATTCAAATGAGTCACTTTTAAGAAAAAATTGTCATTCATTATTTAACGATTTTTGATAAATAAATATATTACGTTATACTCCCCACGAAGAAGAACGTATTTATGCATGGTCCCGATTAAATCAGAGTGTGGGTCTCGCATTAAATTGAGCCTAAAGTTTCTCATTTTTTATTTTTCCAAATCTATTTCCAATGAAATTATGGTGGGTGCTAAATTAGCCATAGGCCTGTTTATTAGTATTTTTGTTTTGGTATAAATACCGCACTTTTATTTTTGCTGGGACAAGTGATTTTATAAGAATTTTGAATCTTGGCGTTTTCTGAATGTTTGATGAAGTTGTATTTTTTGTGTATATATATGTTGATGAGGAAATGTTAATTTCTTATAAATAACGTGTGATGATGCAATTTTGGTTACATAGTAAATTTTTTGAGAGTCAATAAGAGTTGTTGATTTCTTGCATATAATTATTTGAAATGCTCAAATGTATTACTAAATGTATTTTGTACTATAATAGTTTATACGTTCGTCGTATCACATATATGAACCATCACTTTAAATATTTTTTGACAGGATCACTTTGAATGTGAGAAACTTAAGAGCTACTTATGGGGAAGTTATAGATAAATCCTCCTTAAAAAATCTCCAATTTCAATTCTAAACCATGGAATTGGATTTTCCAAACACACCCTAAGTATTAGTAAAAAAAATTGGGCTATAATCAAATTTAGCCACATGTTGGACTTAGAATTTCCTGATTAGTCACACTCTATGAAGACACTTTGAACTAGAAACCAAATAATAAATTTAAGGGTTACTATGAGTTTAACTCCCACTTTTATGACTGGTTTGAGTTGCACCCCAAATATTAAGAGAATTTGTATCAAGATTTTAGCGACACTTTCTCTTGATCTTGATTTAATATTGGGTTAGGAGGGTAGACCACTTCTAAAATTTCCAACCAATTGATTTTCTTCTTTTAATATTGGGTTAAATAATGTTTAGTCCCTCAAGAAAATATGAACAAAATGTTTAAAATAAAATATATTTTTTTTAACAAAAAGCCCCTAAAAACATACCCTATATCCTTTATGAATTTGTGTTTTATGGATTAGTGTTTGAGCTAGTTGTACCCCCATCTCACCCCTGTCGGCGACGATCGATCTTGCAGAAGGCCAAGGGAAGAGTAAGTGGGGAAGTTTTTGTTAAATGAATAATACGAGTGGTTTGATTGTATAATAAATAATATATTAGGGCCTGTTTGATAGGCTCTTTTTGCCATGGCAAATCACTTTTGCTCACAATTTTACCTATTTTTGTAGTGTTTGATAGGAGTATTTGCCCTTGTCAAAATTTTCCCATAATTGGTCACGTGACCTCTTTTTGCTCAAAATTGTGGGCAAAATTTGCTTTGGTCATTTGGAGAGAAATCTTTGCCATGGCATTTGCCTATAAATGAGGAGAAGATTTTGTAAAATGTTTATTTTTTATAATAGTTTTTAAATAAATATTTCAGTAATTTTTTTTCACTTATCTTTTTTTAAATAAAAACAAATATTTCTCGTTATTTTTTGTTAAAAAAACCTGACACAATTTTTATTAAAAAAATTTGGACACTTTGAAAAACTGAACGTTTTTTCATAAAAACAATGTTGAATATATCTAAAACTGTAAAATTTCTCCCAACTTTTTTTTTCAAAAACTAAATTTTTTTAGGATATTTTTTAATAGGGTTCTATAAAATTTTTGCATCTTTTTCATAAACAACACATTCAACATTATTTATAACATTTTTTTTAAAGTATTACAAAAAATTGTTTTGTAAAAAAGTAAAATAGTACTGTTTTTTTTTAAATTGGATGTTATTTTAATTAAAAAATAACTGTACATTTTTTAAAACAAAAATAGTTGGATGTATTTTTTGAAAACTTTATTGATTATAAGACAACTTTTTTTTATATAAAATATGACTTTATAAAAATTTTATACCATTTTTATAAATAAAAAGTTGGACCGTGTTTATAATGTTTCAAGAAAAAATGTTACAAAAATTGTTTTATAAAATAGTCATAAAAAAATTGTTTTCATTTTTTTTAAATTGGAAGTTATTTTAATTAAGAAAAAAAGTTGGACATTTTTTTAAATTGCTAGATTTAACTTAAAAACAGTTTTTTTTATAAATATAAACTTTTATAAAGTTATGTTAAAAGCCTTTTTTTATTGTTAAAAGTCCATCAAATATTTTTTAATATACATTTAGTCCAATTTTTTTTATTGTTGTGTTCCGTGGTTGCCTAGGAAATAATTTAATTAACTAGTCATTAAAATGTAACTTTCGTTTCTATGGGTCTTTTTAAAACAATTCCACAACATTATCAATGGGTCTTTTTATAATAATTTTGTCAATGATCGATTATCAACAACTCATTTTAATTTCAATAGATTTTGTCCAAATAAATGTGCTCTCATCCAAAACAAATTTTGTCCAAATAAATGCTATTTTAAGAAGTTTAAAACAAATACAGGTGTACATGACAGTAACTATGCCCAACTAAATGAAAATAAAAACGTAAGTAAGCGGAATTGGTTATAACGCAAATGTGAAAAATCGCATGAATTTGCCAATATTATGTTGGCAAAGTTTGTATTTGCCAGGATAAATTTGGACTATCAAACACTATGAATAGGCAAATAAGTATCTTTTAGCGTGCAAATAAAGCCTATCAAACACAAAAAGTTGGCAAATAGAGTTTTTACCAGCGTGCAAATAAAGCCTATCAAACAGCACGAAATCATGTGGTGCATACAGGGACGGAGCCAAGTTAACGATGGGGGGGGCAAGTGTCCCCGCCAGAACAGGGTAAAAAAAGAAAAAAAAAATTTGGATAAATTTGTAAAACTTAAAAAATTTAGGGGTAGAAAGTAAAAAAAAAAAAAAAAAAAAAAAAAAACTACAACCTAATTCACCTTAGCAGCCGCACAGCACACAGCCCATACACAGCCCATATCAGATCTTTGGCAAACACAACACAAATCTCTCCCATCCATCCCCAAGTGACTCCAAAGTAAATTCCATTTTCTTCAAGTAAGTTGGTTTTAACCCATGTAAAACTTGCTTTTGCTTTATTCGTAGACTTTGTAACATTTGTGACTTGAATTTTATATCATGTAAAGCTCCAAAGCAGTTCCATTTGGGACTTTGTAGACTTTTGTGATATTTGTGTGTGACTTTGTAGACTTTATAGACTTTGTGGCTTCCCCTTTATGCTGTCAAACCCATGTAGTGTTTGTAGAATTTGCTTGTGTAGATTTTGTGAATTAATTTTTAATTTTTAATTTTTGTGAATTAATTTTTAATGTTGAATTAATTTTTGTGAATTCACATTTGGTTATTTTGTGATGTCAAACTTTATTTTTTGAATTAATTTTTAATGTTGAATTAATTTTTACTTTGTGTTTACTTTGTGAATATTGATTTGATTTTTAATTATACTTGTTTTCAGATATGGAAAAATATTTTAAAAGGATTCCTGAAAAATATTCCGTTGTAGTGACGCCTCCACCCACCGAAAATATTGATGTTAAATTGGAATGTACATCCAAAAAGATGAGACGAGAGTTCATTACGTGTGACCTATCGAATCTTCCATCAGATCCTTCTTTAAGACCTCAGATTTCGGATTATGATCCAAATAATCATGACAACATTAGACGAGCCTATTTACAAATGGGTCCTTGTCAACCCTCTATGCAAACATTTCCTCAAACGATGTTTGGAAACAAGGCTCGTCGTTTCAATCCAAAGTGGTATACCCAATATGGGAGTTGGTTAGAGTACAGCGTAAAAAACGATGCTGCATTTTGCTTGCTTTGCTATTTATTTCAACCACAATCTGTGGACAGAAATAAAAGTGATGTCTTTGTATGCGGTGGATTTACGAATTGGAAAAAGAGTGAAAGACTCCAAGAACATGTTGGACCCCATACTAGTTCTCATAATGTTGCTTATTTGAAGAGTCAAGATTTATTGAAGCAGAATCAACATATTCAGACCCTAATTGACAACAAATCGAAGGAGAATCGAATTGAGTATCGTATCCGGTTAAATGCAACCATTGATGTCATTCGATTTCTTCTACGACAAGGGCTATCTTTTCGTGCCAATGATGAATCAGAAGGGTCGTTGAATAAAGGTAATTTTTATGAACTTTTACAATGGCTTGCGGATAGAAATGAAATTGTTAATAGTGTTGTGCTTAAAAATGCTCCTGGAAACCACTCATTGACATCTCCGGAAATTCAAAAAGATGTTGTAAATGCTATTTCCATTGAGATAACCAAAGAGATTTTAAAACATGTCACTGATGAACCATTCGCGATTTTAATCGATGAAGCACGTGATGCATCAATTAAAGAGCAAATGGCCATTGTTTTGCGGTATGTGGACGAGAGTGGTTTTGTGATGGAAAGATTTATAGGCATGGTACACGTTCGTGACACTACGGCAACTTCACTTAAAACATCACTTGATGCTTTCTTTAACATGCACAAGTTAAGTGTGTCAAACTTGCGTGGTCAAGGTTATGATGGGGCAAGTAATATGCAAGGCAAGTATAATGGCCTAAAATCATTGATTCTTAATGAGAATAAGTCGGCATTTTATGTGCACTGTTTTGCACACCAACTTCAATTGGCACTTGTTCACGTTGCAAAAGATCTTGACCACGTTGCCGAATTCTTCTTCTTAGTTAATAGTATGGTGAATATTGTTGGGGCATCATGCAAGCGTCGAGACATTCTTCGAGAAAAGGAAGCCGAACGTGTTATTAAGCAGCTAGAATGTGGTGAATTATCAAGCGGGCGGGGGTTAAATCAAGAGACTAGTCTTAAGCGACCTGGTGATACACGATGGGGATCGCACTATGGTACACTAATAAACTTGATTGTTATGTTTGAATCTGTGCTTGATGTCCTTGCAGATTTAGTGGAGGATTCTCCGGACAGAAAAGGTGAGGCATTAAATTTGATAAAAACAATGAAAACTTTTGATTTCATCTTCACTATGCATTTGATTAAGAATATACTTGGATTCACTAATGATCTTTCAAAAGCATTGCAACGGAAAGATCAAAATATTGTGAATGCCATCACTTTGGTTAGACTTTCGAAGCTACGTTTGCAGAAAATGAGAGAGTGTGGATGGGATAATCTATTGATGGAAGTTTCTTCTTTTTGTACAAAATATGGTATCCCCATTCCTAATATGGAGGATAACTATATTCTTTTAGAAAGATCGAGAAGGGGACATTTGATAACAAATATTCATCATTATCGAGTTGACATGTTCTACCTTTGTGTGGATAAGCAACTTGTTGAGCTTAACAACCGTTTTGATGAGGTGAACTCAGAATTACTTATGTGTATGGCATGCTTAAACCCAAGAAATTCATTTGCTGCTTTTAATATCACCAAATTGGTTCGTCTCTCTGAATTCTATCCCGTTGATTTCACGGAACAACAACGTATTATCCTTGAGAATGAACTAGCGACATATGAATTGGATATGAAATCTAATGATGACTTTCTTGAGTTGGAAGGGATTGGTGATTTGGGTAAGAAGATGGTTGACACAAAAATACACATTGTGTACGGATTGGTTTATAAGCTTATAAAGTTATCACTAATTCTTCCTGTTTCCACCGCTACAGTTGAGAGGGCATTTTCGGCTATGAAAATAGTTAAATCTGACCTCCGAAATCGCATGGGAGATGAATGGTTGAGTGATAGTTGTGTGACATACATTGAAAAGGATGTTTTTGATTCCATCTCCAATGAAGCAATCATGGATCGCTTCCAGAAGATGAAAACTCGCCGAGGGATATTATAGATTTGTTTACTCTAATATGATATATTTCAACTCTACTTTTGTATGAAAAGATGTAACTCTTTTATAATGTGGGTAATGAAATGTGCTTATTTTATTTGTAACAATCTTACAATATTATGTGAATATTGATCTTTGTTTAGATATTTAAATAACCCTAAAAAAAAAAAATCGGGGGCTACCGCCCCCGAACCCCCATCATTTTTCTTATTGTGCCCCGGCCATCGCAAATTCCTGGCTCCGCCACTGGGTGCATAGACAAATTTTGCCAGGCAAAATTTACCATGCCAACACTTTTGCCCAATGTGTATCAAACGGACCCTTATTGGCTTTTTGTTAAGTGCCTCTCTAATATTTGGGTGGAAGTAGGAACTGAAGATTAAATTTAAGGCCCGTTTGAGCATATGCCGGTAATCCCTCCATTACATGTCACATGTTGCTCCTCTCAATCTATTTTTTTTCAAACGGTTTACACAATTCACCGACGAGAATTGTGGTATCATTAGGACGAAGACTTCGAAGTGAAAGAAAATGAATTACTTCAGGTGTTTCAGACCACTCAACAGATTCTGATCTCATCAAGCCAAAGGTTTGTGTTTTATCACTATTGATGGAGCTATAACTGTAGTATGAGGATAAGATTTATAAAAACTGTAGAGGTTTGAACGGTGGCTCTATTCGAAGCTTTATACTCAGCTTTAATAAGGGTTATTTGAACTTTGGCTCCCATATGACCGTAATTTATATTGGGTTCCCATGTTTTTAACAATATATCTTTGACCTGATAATGTGCCGCCAAAAGCATCGTAAAATCCTGAAAAGCCTCATAATAAGTATACACATAATCTCTTGGGGTTCAAGGATATATAGTACATCAAGTTTGGCTCCCAAAGTGAATTATGACAAAACTAATGGAGTCCAAATGACAAATCGCCCTTTAAACAATTTGTCAATTGGTAGGAAACATCTCAACATGCTTGACCCAAAAATAGACCGCGATTCGATAATGGTACAAATATGAAAACCTTCAAATGAACATCATATGTCCGTCTCACATGGGATGGATAATTTTTTTTCATGCTGAGAATGGGTGTTCGTCTCAATGCAATGACAATCAAATTTTATCCGTTTGTGTGCTCAAATGTCCAATACTTTTTCTAAGTGCAGTGGCGGATCCAGGATTTTTGTTCAACAGGGGCAAAAGTTTGGAGTGGTGCCGGGGGTTCGGGGGCGGGAGCCCCTCGAGGCGATTATTTTTTGGGTTATTTCAAGTTTTATACAAATTATAGCTTTATAATGTCCAAACAACTACAAATGATAGCACACCTTGTTTTTATGTTTATTATTTTAATGCCCAAACAACTACAACTACAACTACAAATTATAACTTTATAATGCTCAAACAACTACAACTATAAACAGATAGCAGACCTTGTTTTTATGTTTATTATTTTAATTAATTACAGTCTTTTTTACACCATCAGTTTTGTAAATAATTAGAGGTATACCTTGAAGTTTGAAGTTTTACCACACACACACACACACACACACATATATATATATATATACATTTTTTTTAAATTGAACCTGGGCCGCCCCCCCTTGGGCCCTATGTCCATCCGCCCCTGCTTAAGAGACAATATTCTTTATCTGTCAACTGTTTCCCATCCAACATATATCTTATTAGTAGAATAAATTTATGCTCTGCTTATCCTACTAACCATAAATATGTCCTACAATCTCTACCATCACAATAAGCCATAAGATTAATTTATGTTACATGCTCCCCCGTTGTGGAGGCCCTTAACAACCTATTTGCCAGATTTATTCATTCTTTTTATGCTTTGGTCACTGGTTTGGATAATAGGAAGAAATGGTAGCCATTCTCTGTTTCTAAATATATCTCAATGAGCTTGTCTGTGTAGCACGGTACCATTTGAGTAGAATTTCATAAATTTTATTTGATTGCAAGGGTTCTTAGGTGTACTAGGTGCTTTGTAGTTGGGATACAAATTTGAATCATTTCGGTCTGTGTTTGCATGTGTTGTGGGGGTGGGTTGGTCATATTATAGTTTTATTTATCATTAAGGGTACTTTAGTAATTTCCCTTTTTATTTTATTATTAGGTGGTTATAGTACGTTATATATTCTCTCTTCTTCCTTTCATTGTAACACATTCTAATTTATGGCAAGATGAAACCCTAGTCCCTCTTTTTCGCTCGACTGTTTTGAAGGTAATTATGATCGTTTTCCTCCTGTTTGTTCGATTAATTGTTTAGTTCGTTCGATTTGGTTCCGTTTGGGTACTGTTTGAGTGTTTATTTTCGCAATGGTTGGTGAAAGAGATGATTCGCTGTAATCAATTAGCGTCAGATTAGATGGAGAAAATTATACGTATTGGAGTTATGTTATGGAGAATTTTTTGAAAGGAAAGAAGCTTTGGGGTTACATTAATGGCGATTTGAGTAAGCCTAACGATAAGATGAACGTTGAAAAATTTACAGAGTTGTTGGATGTTTGGGAGGCAAACAACTCAAAAATCATCACTTGGATCAACAACTCCGTTTCACCTTCTATAGGTATGCAGTTGGCTAAGTATGATCATGCAAAGGATGTTTAGGATCATTTGGGCAGATTGTATACATAATCTAATTTCGCAAAAAAGTACCAGTTGGAGTGCGATATTCGGGCTCTTGAGCAAAAAAAAAATTGAGTATCCAAGAGTTCTATTCTGCTATGACGGATCAATGGGATTAGTTGGCTCTCACAGAGTGAGCTGAATTGCGGGCCTTTGTACCATATGTTGCCAATAGGGAGGAACAACGTCTGGTTCAGTTTCTGATGGCATTGCGTGATGATTTTGAGGGTCTTCGGGGGTCGATTCTTCATCGTAGTCCACTTCCAACTGTTGATTCAATTGTTCACGAGTTGTTAGCCGAGGAGATTCGTCTTAAGACTCGGTTAGGGAAGGTAATTTCTTTGGACCCTAATCCATCTATTTTCGTAACCTCGTCTTGGCCAATTTCCAGTAATCAGAACAAGCCTTATTCGAGAGTTGCAAGTGATGAATGTAGCTACTGTAAGGAGAAGGATCATTGGAAGTCTCAGTGCCCTAAGTTGCGAGCACAACAACAACAATCAAATAGTCGACCACCTCAGCAGCAGTTTTTTACTTGGAAATCCAACAACCAATCTCAGCAGCGTTCATATAGGCCTTCACAGCCTGATACTGCAGCAGTTTCATCGCCATCAGACTCATTTGCATCAGCTTCTTCATCATTAACTCCATCCACGTCTTCTCTTGCTGAGTGGTTTCAAAAGTTTCTTGCCACACAACCTCACGCCATATCCATGTCTTCACCCGGTAAGTCCTCGGGTATTTGGATTCTAGACTCCGGTGATTCTAATCACATGTCACCAAATTTGTCCTCTTTTAGTTCTTTTTGTCCCACTTCTTCATTGCCCGTTATGACTATTGATGGTACTCCCATACCCTCAACGGATGTTGGGACTATTGACTCACCCAACTTATCTCTCTCTAATGTTTACCACATTCCTAAGCTTATAATGAATCTTATTTCTGTTGGTCAACTATGTGATGTCGGTTACTCAGTTTCGTTTTCTTCTACCTTTTGTCATGTACAGGATCCACAGTCTCAGAAGGTGATTGGGACAGGCCGTAGGCAGGGGGGATTGTACATCATGGAGAAACTCAATGTACCAATGGTTGCAGCTTCCAGTGTTGACTTGTCATCCTTTCGTTTGAGTTCAGATTCGTCTAGCTTTTATTTATGGCACTCTCGTCTTGGTCATGTCTCAGGGTCATGATTAAAATATTTGGCTTCTACAAGAAAATTAGGAAATTTACATTATCATGATATCTCTGATTGTAACGGTTGTAAACTCGCAAAATTTTCAGCTTTTACTGTTTAATAGAAGTATTTCCTCTACTTTTGTACCCTTTGATATTATTCATTTTGATGTGTGGGGACCGTCTCCTGTTATTACAAGAGGAGGGTCTCGATATTATGTTTCCTTTATTAATGATTATACGCGTTACTGTTGGATTTTTCTCATGAAACGACGTTCGAATTTTTTTTATATTTTTAATAAATTTCATTCCTTTGTCAAAACTCAACATTCTACTATTATCAAATGTTTTAGATGCGATTTGGGTGGGGAATTTACTTCTCAAAATTTTGGTGAGTTGCTTGATTTAGATGGAACTATTCACCAATCATCTTGTACTGACACTCCTGAGCAAAATGGTGTTGCTGAAAGGAAACATAGGCACATTGTTGAAACTGCTCGCTCTTTTTTATTATCCGCATATGTCCCTAGTGAGTTTTGGGGAGAGGTTATCCTTACTGCTGTGAATCTGATTAATAAGATTCTGACCTCTCATTGCTCAGGTTTCTCACCTTTTGAAAAGTTGTATGGGTGTGCCCCTGATTATTCTTCCTTAAAGGTGTTTGGTTGTACTTCTTTTGTTCTTCGATCTAGTGTGGAACGTACCAAATTATATCCAAAGTCAGTTATTTGTGTCTTTCTTAGTTATGGTGAGGGTCAAAAAGGATATCGTTGTTATGATCCAGTTACTAAAAAATTATATGTCTCTCTCCATGTTGTGTTTCTTGAGCATATCCCTTTCTTTTCTATTCCTGATAGCCCTTATGAACTCACTAAATTTGATCTCTTCAATATTGATCTGTTCTCTAATAATGATGAGAGTGTGCCATCTGAAGCACCTTGCACCACCGACAGTGTGCCACCCCATGTTCCTCCTGTTTCTATTATTTCTACTGATGCAGGTACTTTTCCATCCGATGTTCCTGATGCTCCCCCTTCTCATGTGGCGACCCAAGCACATGCTGAAATGGTGGAACCTCCTTATCGCTATCCAAAATGTCCACGTAAGTCCACTCAGTCACCATATTTTCTTTACTCTTGTTATTTTGATTGTTTTGGTTCATTTTTATCCTCTGTTCACTGCCTCTATGAGCCTTTGTCTTGCAAAGAGGCAGTTCTTGATCCTCTTTGGCAGCAGATTATAGCTGATGAACTCTCTGCTTTGCATCAGACAGATACTTGGAGTTTGGTCCCCTTACCTGCTGGTAAGCGGGCAATTGGATCTCGTTGGGTATATAAAATTAAAACCAGGTCAGATGGGTCAATTGAGCTTTACAAAGCAAGATTTGTTGCTCAGGATTTTTCTCAACAATATGGTATGGATTATGATGAAACCTTTGCTCCTGTTGCAAAATTGACTACTATTCGTACTCTTATTGCTATTGCATTTGTTCGTCAGTGGCATATATCGCAGATGGATGTTAAAAATGCGTTCTTGAACGGCGATCTTCATGAGGAGGTTTATATGACTCATCCTCCGGGTGTTCCACATGGTCCTGGTGAAGTTTGTAGGCATAAGAAAGCCTTATATGGTCTCAAATAGGCACCATGGGCTTGGTTTGAGAAGTTTACTGTCGTGATTACCTCTTTTGGGTTTATTCCAAGTGAGAATGATTCCGCTCTCTTTATTAGGTGCACCTCGGGTGGTCTTATTCTGGTCTCTTTGTATGTTTGATGATATGATTATTACTGGGGATGATGTTGGTGGAATTACAGCGTTGAAGTCTGAATTATCTCGTTGTTTTGAGATGAAGGATTTGGGGCCCCTACGTTACTTTTTGGGTATTGAGGTAGATCATTCTCTAAAGGGTTATCTTCTCTCACAATCTAAGTACATCGGGGACATTCTTGAGCGTGCTCGCCTCACTGATACTAAGATTGTTGATACCCCTTTGGAGCTTAATGTTCATCTTTCCCCGTATGATGGTGTTCTTTTACCTGATCCCACCTTATATCGCATTATTGGGGGCAACTTGGTTTATCTCACTATTACTCGTCCAGATATAGCTCATGCGGTCCATGTTGTTAGTCAATTTTTTACTGCTCCTACTACAGTTCATTAGGCAGTTGTTTATCGTATATTGCGGTACTTGAGAGGTACTCGATTTCAGAGTCTTTTACTTCCTTCGTCTTCTTCTTTGGAGCTACGTGGATACTCTGATGCTGATTGGGCCGGTGATCCTGCAGTCGCAAATTAGTTACTGGATTTTGTGTGTTTCTGGGTGATTCTCTTATTTCTTGGAAGAGTAAAAAGCAAGTTGTTGTTTCTGTGTCTTCCACGGAAGCCGAGTATTGTGCTATGGCTTTTACCACTTGCGAGGTTGTTTGGCTACGTCGGTTACTTGCAGATATGGGTGTCTCTCTTTCTCAGTCCACTCCTATGTACTGTGATAATAAGAGTGCTATTCAGATTGCTCACAATTCAGTTTTTCATGACAGGACTAAGCACATCGAGATTGATTGTCATATCACTCGTCATCATCTTACACATGGTGCCATCACTTTGCCTTTTGTTTCTTCTTTCGCATAGATAGCTGATTTGTTTACGAAGTCTCATCCAGTTCAGCGTTTTCATTTTTTGGTTGGCAAACTCTCAATGCTTCTCGCTGCAGCATCGTGAGTTTGAGGGGGGTATTAGAGTTTTATTTAGCATTAAGCGTACTTTAGTATTTTCCCTTTTTATTTTATTATTAGGTGGTTGTAGTGGGTTATATATTCTCATTTCTTCCTTTCATTGTAACACATTCTAATTTATGGCAAGATGAAACCCTAACCCCTCTTTTTCTCTCTTTTCATTTGATTGTAGATCTTTGATATATTATCACGTCATTCTCTTTGCAATAAAAATAATAATTTTCTTGATGCCATGGCATTCTGTTTATCTTTTTATTGACAAATGATTGACTAAATTTGGTAGCGTATGTGCACTTATGAGTCTGATAGTGATTCACTATAATTCTATAAAATTTGCCTTTTTTATAGTTTAAGAAACACCCATTATATTTATCCTTAACTAGTTCGGGTTATGTCTAGAGGATTATACAATTACATCACTCTATATTTTTTTTAATCAGAAATTTCAATACTAATTTATGTAATGTAACTTGGCTCAACAGGGGTCTCAAGTAGGTGGTGTCTGACTCGTTTAGGTTCAACTTTAGCTTTGATAAAAACATCTGGAATTACTAGTTCTGAAACAAAGGCAATTGCTATGGATGGAAAACCTGTGTGTCGAAACTGTGGGGGCAGTGGTGCCATAATTTGTAAATTTTACGACTATTTCATTCACTTTGTTTTAGGTTCGTATTATAAATTTTTTGGTAGTTTACTTCAGTAGCGTCAGCATTTTTTCATATTTAAAATTGATCCAAATAATTGAAATGCATATGCTAGTGCAGTTCGTGTCATTTATTTTTTTCTTCTCCTAGCACCTAAAAACCGGTACCTATTAGTATGATTTAGGTTTTGCTGTAGTTAAGACAATGAAATCTAGAGTACAGAACACACTTTAATTGCATGATAGTGTTCGGTTGCCAAAAGGTTGCAACCTGAGCCAACTTCATTAGATGACCTATTTTTGTGATTTAAAACACGAGAGTTATTGGAATATAGTTTTGCATCACTTTTTTTACCCCTCTCTAGTCCATGATATGTTAATTTTTTATATAGGTGATATGTTTGGTGGTACAGGAAAATGGAAAGCTCTCAACAGAAAATGATCTAAGGATGCCTACGAGTTTATTGAATGTCCAAATTGTTACGGTATGTCATGTTTTGTTGTTCTCCTCAATTATATTATTAATTTACTTGTAGTAGTATATGCGCTCTCCTAAATAAGTATTTATTTGAAATCTATATTATACGGTAGAACTACTAATCCTTTTTAAGATTTTAAATGTGAAATGTCAATATCTTGTTCATTTTATTTGAAGATGGCATGAGTCATTCAGTATAATGAATCATTGAGAAGGAAAAACACTATAAATGATGGTAAAAGGTTGCATTTTCATGTTATAGGAAGAAAAGCCATTGTGATCCTGCCAATGTGCAATCATGGGAGATGTGAACAGGATACCAACCTAACCTTTGGCCATATTTTAGCAAAATGGCTTCTTCTGGCTTAAACCTATTGTATTAATAATTCATTCCATATATATTCATTCTGACGAATCCCTGTGCAATTTCAATACCTGTTGCGCATAATGGTTCTCGGGTTTTCCCTTCCCTCCTTCCCATTTTTTAATGTTAATGTGATTTTCACTCTACAAGATTTTTCCCAATTTCTATTTGGCCCCTATCATATCAATATGTAAATATCCCCCTGAAGTTTTCTGCCATTTTCTTTCGCACATTTTGATGGAAATGTCAATTTTTTTTTTTTAGCAGCATATGACTTGGTATAGGGTAATCCACACTTTTAAATGTTACACATTTACGGCCACTTGTTCCATCATCATCATCACCACCACCACCACCACTTCACACTTATCTTAAATCTCTCTCATTCAATACACGGCGTATTGAATTTCTTAGTGGTCTCTTTGTCAAACTTGTTCTCTCCTTATCTCTTTTGACTACGTCTAGTTTGTCTCTCTTTCATTCCCCTCCCTCACAACCCTCTTGCGAACATGGCCCACTATATTTTGGGTCTCTATATTCACTTGATCCCACCAACATGGAAACAAACAGCTAAACTCAACCCCAAATCTCCTCAAAGCTACAGAAATATTCAATGGCAAATGAACCACCTTTGAATCCAGTCGAAGGTCTGTTGTTGCTGCTTATACTTACTGACTATTCACAAGTTTAAATATGAAGGATGTACTATTGATGGCGCATCCAAGCAATAATAAAGAACACTAGTACCAATCATAAAAAATGTCCTCTCATAATCAACCTCATGAAAATAAAGATATGAACACATAATATCCTTATAATCTAATGATGACACCATCCTCAAGCCTCTTCTGCATCACTCCCCGAGCTTTAAAAGAGTTCCTTCTCAAGGCATGGTGTGAAATCGCCCATGCCGCCAAAATGTGCATTTAGAATAGCTGATGCACTTCGATTTCATCTCAAATTTATATTCTTTGAATATCCTTACCAATAGAAATTAAAAAAAATTTCAAACCGTAGAAAATACCTAAATTGGGTTGCATTAATTTTCTCAAGGGGGGATGTTTGAGAGTAATCCAGATCACACGGCGGTGGTTTACTAGAATTATATCCAAATCCCTTTGATTTCGTAAAGGCCAATCTTTTATCACACTTCTTAGGCCCTTTTTGGTTACACAAATTGTTTAATTACGTAATATGGTTCATTGTGAATTAGTGAAATATAAATGAATGGATTTGAAATGAGTTTAAATCTAATTTTACGCGATGTTTAGTTATCTAAAATTGATGTTAAGGTTCAATCAGAATAAAACTTAAAAAAAAGGAAAATGATGGGGAGTGAGGGCGCTCACGAATAGGGATGAGGAGCCATGATAGACTTTATGTGAAATGATCATATTTCAAATGGATGCATTTCTCATTTTTCTTGAAATGCTCCAATCCCATATTTTACACAAGCTAAAATGGTTCAATTAATGAATCATTTCATTGATGAAACCAAACACAATTAATGGGCCAATTTGTAAATGAGACAATTTATAAATAGGTCAATTTACAATTTTGGGACAACCAAACGGGGCCTCAGTGTTTCAAATTGGAGTGCTAGCCAAGGTTTCACGGTAAACTGGGTTGGCATCACTAAACTTCTGGATGGTTCCAATTTCTAACGAATGTGTACTTCGAATTGATCTCTTTGACATAATGATGAAGGGTTCCATCAGCGTATTTATTGGCTCTTCACCCGTACTTAGGGTGGGTTTCGATAGGTTTGGTTTGGTCCATATTTTCCTATACCATTCAAACCCAAATTTATGATATTTTTGGTTTCAGTGTAATGAAAATCGAAACAGTTGTCGATACAAAACCAACCTCTATTTTATTTTTGTTCGTTATTTTCTGTTGTTTTAGTATATTTTGGTCTTCGTTTTCTTTGATTATTTCCAGTGCTTGTTAACTAGGCCAACACATGAAATAACTGAACTAGCTGAAGTGCTCTCTATTTTCCCAGGCTTTACATAAATGTCAATAAAAGATTGAAGTCATTATCTCTTATCATAGAGTACCTTAGCTAAATTAATCTATGATTCACTATCATATTGCACATGTAGTACTTACAGTTACGTAAAAAATTCTGAATTGTATAACGAAGCTAATTGCGTTTAAAGGCAACCATAGATTAAATATGAAATTATCATAAAATTATATGGTCGGTTGGGATAAACAAGTTATACAAATATATATATATATATATATATATATATATATATATATATATATATATATGTGTGTGTGTGTGTGTGTGTGTGTGTGTGTATGTGTATGTGTGTGTTTTATATATATGTATGTATGTGTATGTGTATGTGTATGTGTATGTGTGTGTTTTATATGTATGTGTATGTGTATGTGTGTGTTTTGTTATACATTTGTGTGTATTTTATATATATGTATGTATGTGTATGTGTATGTGTATGTGTATGTGTATGTGTATGTGTATGTGTATGTGTATGTGTATGTGTATGTGTATGTGTATGTGTGTGTTTTATATGTATGTGTATGTGTATGTGTGTGTTTTATATATATGTATGTATGTGTATGTGTATGTGTGTGTTTTATTATACATACATATATATATATATGTATGTATGTATGTATGTATGTATGTATGTATATATGTATGTGTATGTGTATGTGTATGTGTATGTGTGTGTTTTATTATTTTAACTTTTGGAGTGTGAGACAGGAGTCTCGAGTTAGAAATACATTTGACCATTGTTCCTTTGTTTAGGGTCCAACTCCCGTTAGATATGAAAACATGTTGTTAACCCATAAAGGCTTCAAGAATAAATTTATAGAGTGGTGGGAGAGTTATGATTTTGATGGATGGGAGGGTTGTAAGTTTACGAAAAATTTGTAAAGTGTCGAACACAACGTAAAACAATGGAGCATGGAAGGTTTGGGGAATTTAAGAACACAAAAGGAATCTTAAGGGCTTAAAGATAAGGAAATAGATGATTTAGAGGTAATTGATGGGTTGGATGAGAGTGAGAATTTGAAGATTGTGTTGATATATAGATTGAAGGATTTAATTTAAAAAGAAAAAATCTCATGGAATTAGTAAGTAAGAATAAAAGGGGTAAAAGAATGAAAAAACAATACAAATTTTTCCACAGATTTGCAAGTGGTAAATTAATCAACAAGTTCATAAGTAAATTGAAAAAGGAGATAGGAGGTTTTAGATAATGATGATAAAACTGTGAGGCGGGTGGTTGAGTTCCGAAGGACTCCATCATAAGGGGAGTAATAAAGTTAGGGAGTAGAAGGGTTGGATTAGGCATCTTTTGACAAAGCGAAGAGGAAGAAGTGAGAAAAACTTATTTGAATGTGAATTGGATTAGGAGCCTGGTTTGAGTGACGAATGTTCCTAAAGGATGACATTATGAGTCTTTCGCGAGTTTTATAACAATGGAGTGGTAAACCCGCGGGCAAATACAACATATATATGTCTAATTTGAAATAATTTTCCTTGTTAAAGTTGAAGGACTTTTAACACATAAGCTTAATGAATAATTTATACAAGTTATTATCTTGGCCCATAACTTATTTAGGTTTGCCTATTTCCTTTCTTTCTTTTTTTTCGGGGTGAGGGAGTTAAAATTTCAATGATTGGGAGGTGGAGTACATGCCTTTATCTCTTATAGATGGATTTCCCTTATCGTGTGGTTCTTGGGATAGAAGATTATAGAATTTATGTCCTTTCGGTGAATTTTTTTCTTTTGTAAATCCTTCTTTGAAACATTGCTTCTGCCTCTACCTTTGCACCTCGTAATATGATTTGTAAAATTGGAGTAACTTCAAAAGTTCAAACCTTTACAGGATTGACTTCCAAAAGAAGATTGAATAGTAGTAATTTCGCTCAATGGAAGAGACCAAATTCGGCTTTATCTCTTCATTGGTGCATTTTGTGTAATAGTAATTGTGAGAAGATCAATAGTTTATTGCTTCACTGACAGTTTCAATTATGTTCTTTGGAACCATATACTTACGAGCTTGGTTTGGTGGGAGTAAGGTCTACGATGTGGTATAATTTATTGGCTATGGATTTGACTTTTGTGGGACACAAAAAGAAGGGTATTGCCTGTGGATGTGTAAGTTTACTCTTGGCTGGTGTGTGCGGTTGCAAAAAGAATTGATGCAAACCAAACCCAATAAATATACATCAATTTGATCCCGGGGCACAGTGTCGCTAGGCCTAGGTGAATCTAAATGCGGTTGCCCTCAGGCTAACGGAGGGACTTTCAATGGATTTCTTTTAATCCGAGGCCAAACCGGGGAAGTTTTAACCATATGTCTGACATTTATGCACAAAAAGCATACAAAATACTTATTTAGAACATAAAGGTCTTGTATATACCTATCGTCGTCACGAGAGGTGACCTTTTATGCCAATCGTTCCGAATGGATCGCCAGGCATTGTTGTGCATTGACTGCTTTGAGATTGGCCCTTTAGTTGCCTCGAGCTTAAATGGATTCATTTACTCCTCCCCTTCAGGACCTCTTGAAGGATCCCCTTCCAAAGGAAATAGTTTAATTTGTTGAATCCATTCCCGATCTCATGTATACCATCTTCATTTGTGTCGCCGAGGTCTGTTGGGGGGTAAAACTTCAGATTGAAAACCTTAAGGGGGCTGGAATTTTTTTTAGGGGTAAACCTTCCATTAAAGTAACTTAGGGACTGTTTTAAGAGTTGAGGAAGAAATAACTTTGGGTTTGGATTGATAGTTAATAGCTATGAAACACCAATTCTTCCAAACGGTCGTTAGCTTCTACAAATGTTCTCAAATCTGCATGTTTGTTATTGTTGCGGGCATATGGTATCACAATTTTGATTTAGATATGAGTCTAGCGAGGTTGCATCCTCTATTTTCGTCAACGAAGAATCTGCATATAAAATACAAATTTCGATATTAGATCCACCTAGGATTCGTAGGGGTCTGACTAAAAAAAGGGGATTTATAAAGAATCCCCAATTGTGACTAGCTTTTGGGTCTTTTGAGAAAGGGGGTAAGTTTTGTGAATTTAAAAATTTGGTAGGGTTTAAAATATTAATAAAAAAATATTTTACTAACCATTTATCAATAAATCCAATCCATTCACATTTGCACACGACAACTGGAGCCTGGACTGTGACCTCTCTCTTCTTCGACGTTATCTCTTCTGCGAATCTAGTGTTTCGACTTCACCACACACAAGTGACTCCCTCCACTGATCCGATGTTTTCTCTCTTCGACGTGTTCTCTCAACAACTTTCTTCATTGTTTTTCCACTTTTTATTTGTCAAAAGATGTGTTCAACAATAATTTGAAACTTTATGCAGGAATATATCTTTAATTTAAGAGTGCAGTGTTTTTCTAGTGATTATTAAATCCATATTTCTATAATGGTTCTTGATGGTACCCGACTTTGGTCAAGCCCTTGGGAAAGGTCTCTGGAAACCTCGGGCAACATTTCTAAGCAACACAAAACTTTTTCCTCACATAGTTTCTCAGGGTCTCCTCATAAGCTCATTGTTTGCATGGAAGACTCCGTCTTAACACAATCTCATATGCTTTGGCGAGACCTCAATTGGCGTGATCAATCTTAGTTGAGCTTGATGGGATCCCTAAGGCACTGAAACCTTTAAAAGATCACACTATGGGTTCCACAACCCTCCAAAGGATAAATTGTACCTGGCATGAGATCCTAGGCCTTTGCCAAGACTTCCCAAAGATATTCCCACATGGAATAAGGAGGTAAGAACCCCATTCTCAGTCCCGCCAATAACTTGAAAGGATCCCAACTCCCCTAAAGGCAGGGTCCTATAGAGGCCGAATGAACCCTAAAAAGCCCCTTAAAGATCGCAGACATTCACAGCTCGCTCAAAAGACCTCAGACGAACGACCAACACCTCCCCCAAGACTCTGACAAGATTGGTGGCCTTACATTGTCTCCTCTACCAATCAACTACTAATTGCAGGACACAAGTAGTAATGCTTTAAAAACCTACCACCATTCATCATCTGATGACCCTAGTTACACTCCCTATTTACCCTTACGTATGATCCAAGATACACTCCCCATTTACCCTCACGTATGCCAAAGATCGAGGAACAGCCATGACGACATTCGTCATCTTCTCTCTCCATTTCTTATAAATGGAGGGCTGTTGGAAAGTTCATTAAGTTCAACACATCAACCAAGCATAAAGACAAACACACACACACACACAAGTACAAAGAGAGAGAGAGAGAGAGGTCAGTTTCCTTGAGTTATTCCCTTATGCTCTGACAGATTCCTTCAAGTCGTAAGTGAGAAGGAAGTACTTCGACCGCGGTCAGTTCATTGATTGTCATGCTCATACTTGTCCACTTTAGAGTTCATCTATAGACAAAGATAAACTTTACAATGAATGCAGGCTCCTCAAACTAGGGGTTGAACAACTTAAACCATGATCCTATTACTGCATCTTATATTCCATCTCCTGAGAGTGAGAGGGGGGTTATCTGGTGAGCTAAGGTTTCTCATGCTTTTAGCCATCACTAGTTCATAAACTGATTTGAAAATAAGCAGCAAGTGCCAGACAATATAACTTTCCCTTTTAGTACCATGCTTTTTTTAGTTATATCATTGAATGTTAAATGAAATTAGTTCACTTGTGTGTTTCGTTGTTATAAAAATGACTTGTGCACTTGTGTGCATATCGTTTTTTAAAGGAAATGAGCGAGGACGAAGATGAAATTAGTTTGTCTCCCCCAAACCCTGAAGTTAAGTGGGGGCTTGTGCACTTGGTACGACCTTTTTTTTTAGTGTGGAAGAAGATGAATCTTCTCCATGGAAGGACATAGGAGAAGGGATAAAACAGTGGAAAGTAGTGATTCTGATGCCTTTATTGTAATATTGAACTTGTTGGTTCATAAAACAGGGTAAGCAATTGGTTAACAAAAAGTGGTGCTGAGATTAAAATCGTTTTTAGATCAGAAATTATCTTGGAGATGGCAAAGATATGAGAAGAGGCTGATAAGAAGAATTCACTAAGATATTAATCTCTACCACTACCATGTAGCCACGTGCAAGAAGTTTTATGGCAGACTTAAAGTTTTTTGGTCAATGAATAGAGAGGGACCCCATAAAAGATCCATTAACCTTTAAGCTCGGTCCTTTATGGACAATAAATTCCCGGATCCTATTCCTTTCATATGCAGTGTCGAGAATCGTTTTGCTAGGGGTTAATCTGCTATTGAAAGTGATGGATCTATGGTTAGGGATGAGCTGACGACCATGCTATACATGTAGGTCTACGTTGAGAATGGCCTACTGAGCCTGCCTTGAGTACATAATTCCCCATCAGGACCACCTGCGAATTCACCCACATACAGGAAGGCCTCTTTGAAACCGAAGTGAGGATGAACAATCTGAAGTTGCTCGGATGTTTTACTCGGGTGGGTTGCTATTTCACTTGGCAAAGAGTCCACATTATGCCCTGCCTTCAGTATGGGGGTTAATTGTGGTGTTGACTTTCTCCTGCTGCGTTGCAATGCTTTAAGGACTACTCATCTTTTGAAAGAGGGGGGGTATCTGGGGCCTACTAAAATATCTTGATCGTGATTAGCGAGCACCTTTCATTTAGAGGTGTTGAGTTTTTGCCAAACATGTTTTTCTTCTCATATAATGATGCTTGCAGGATTGTGAAAGTAAAGTGTGACCACTAATCAATGGAGATAAGGGAGCAATGGAAAGCTTATAAACAATATGATGTTGAGAAATGCATGTAAAATTGATAATGGATGGAAGTTGGTTGGATCAAGTTGATTCTATTCTTAAATTCACAAATTGCATTTATGATATGCTTAGTGCAGGAACTCCGATGGGCTGTCTTCATGGTCTATGACATATGGGACTCCATGATTGAGAATATCATGGAAACAATTTATAAACATGAAAGTTGAGCAAAGGTCGTTATATACTGAACTAACTAGGCTTCATAATACTAAAATATAAAATCTTAACAATAACCCAACTAATAATATAAAAATAATAAAAGAAATAAAAACAAAAAATATCCTAATGATGTTGTGACGACTTTATCATCTTAAAAGTTTAATTTTCTCTTCATATCAAGTCACACACTACTCGCATGTCAGATTTTTGTTTTTTCTTATGAAAGAAGATAAGCTACAAAAGCTCTTCCCTCTTTTAATCAACCCAAAGGGTGTGAAACTGCCCATGACCGGTTTGAACTCTGCCTACCCTTATGGTTCAAGTTCTTGGCAAATTCTCCCTTGTGACAAGTTATTCTTGGTAATAATAGGGAAAAAATGAGAGGTATATAATGAAACTCATCCTCGGGGACATGCCTCGCTCAAATACAAAGAAGTGGGGCTTGTAAACTTAGATGGTAAAAAGAGTAATCTACTTCTTTTGGGAGCAATATTGGCATTGGTATCTCCCTATACTTCGGTACCTTATTCGTTGTCGATTGTTACCGGAAGTGGCGAAATATTTTTTATTTAGCTAGGAAAAAGGTACCGTAGTCTAAAAAAAGGTACCAAAATTCAATTATGGAGAGTAGTGAAGATGTCTAATTTGGAACTTTTTCTCTTTTTTTGCCTTTTTCCCTTTTTCACTAATTTTGATGTGCACACTCGTGAGTGAGTGCCGATTGCAAAGAGCCGTTTAATGTGCATTAATAATATTTTATTTGTGTGCGTTTAATAAGATGTACAATGGTCAGCTGTTGCTAAATTCATAGGTAAATTTTCCAATTTTTCGTTACCTGTTTCCCTTTCTCGTTTGATTTTGACATGTATTTTATTCATCAGGTCATTTTTTACCATTGAAAGTGAAAATCAAACATAATTTGACCATTACAAATGTTTTCACCAACATAGGGACCTACTCTTCATTATGCAAGGCTTTAGGATTCAACTATCTGGTTTTCACTTGTAGAGGGTGAAAGCCTTTTACTCAAGTGAAAAGTACTCATGATTCATTTCAAGTTTGATTATGTTCTCTATTTAACCAAAATTACATAAGTTTAGTTTGTACAGTTTGAAAGAACAAAACTTTCAACTCCAAGTTGGTTGAAATACTTTCGTTTTTTACCCAGGTGAAAAGTATATCACTCCGAACCAAATAGAACAAGGCCTTGATAATTTTACTTTTTACTCAAAAGACGGAGATGAGGGGCTGTTTGAGTGTGAGATTATACTTCAATGGGATGGACAAAAAGGAGTATCAATGTTGCTTCTTCATGCAGAGAATGTATGAAAATGATACTGAAGTGGACTGAAGTGTTCATGTATATATGTTTGCACTATAACTCTGTGTTTAGGCCCAATTTTTGTCCATTTGGCTAGCGATTAGAGGCAATTCATGCAATTATAATACAGTTTTGTTGATATATTGTCTGTACACGTGTTCCAAATTTTTTGCTGAAGCATCTGAAGGATCAACAGGTAGTAGTTAGTTTCTTAAACGCTAAAGTTGCATGTTGAGACATTTCATTGAAAATGTATAAACTTATTGTGGTTTTATTGGTTTTCGAATTTCAAATAATGGAAATTATATTTTTCTTTTTTGAGCCTTGTTTTATTTTTTCTCGGGAAATATCTAATACCAACCTTGTTGCCACAGTATAAATCTCTCGTGGAGTTTTATTTAGCCTTATTGGGCATTTTCCCCTACTTGTTTTGCTATATTGAATTTGAGGCAAACTATTTTCACAATAATTATAAGTAATTTGAGTTTTCAGTACCCAAAGTGTTGCTGGTTTGGTGATTGATGGAAGAAAAAACTTATCTATGATTGATCCCCAATATTAAGAAAAAACTTATCCTTCAGGCTCTTGTCACGTCCATAAATGTTGACATTTGTTTTATAAATAGTAAAAAAATATTTTGAGTTGATATTGTTTACACGGTATATATAGAATATTAAGATACCATGTAAAAAAATAAGCACAATTTTTTATCCTTATTATAAAGATATCGGTCTAGACATGTCATTTTTTAAGTTGCTTCAAATTGATTTATATTGATTAATTTATTTAAAATCGTAAAAATAAATTATTTTGGGCTTGTTTTTTTATAGAGTATCTATACAATGTTTATACACTTTGGATAGTCACAAAGAACATGGATTGTTGATTCAAAAGCTTTGTTGCATAGGCTACAACCGGTTTTGGATTTGCTATTTTTTTATTACTTATAAAGCAGTGCAAATATTAAAAATCTATATAAAATAAATGGTTCCCCTCCAAAGAGATTTCAAATATGAGATTTATATCCAAGGCATTGGAGCATTTTTGTTCCCTCAAAAAGCTTCAATGCCATTTTTAGAATTTGAATGGTTTCTGTGTTTTAATCTAGGGTTAAATAGGCACTTGAACTTTCATATTTTGGACTTAACTCTTTGAACATTCAAAACGACTTCAAATTATCCCCTAATTCTAATGGTGTTAAATTATTAAACAAAAAGCGGGTCATTTGTATGACATATGAGGGTATTTTCGTCCTATCAAAAAATATTTTTAAAATTTTAAAAATTAAGAAAATAATTAAAAATAAGGTAAAATAAAAAAAAAACTATTTAAAAATCTAGAAAATACAAGGAAAACTTTAAAAAAAATAAGAAAATAAAAAAAAAATAAAAAATTATATTTAAAAATTCTGAATATTATACAAAAAACATTTTAAAAATCTAGAAAATACTAAAAACAAATAAAAAACAGGAAAACACTAAAACAAACTTTTAAAATATATGAAAATTATGAAATATTTATAATATTTGAAATAAATATATTTAAAAATAATGAAAAATACCATTTTTTTTAAATATTCAAAATTGTTAAAAATCAGAGAACGGCTAAAAAATCTTTAACTGAAAAATAAAAATATTTAAAACATTTGTCAACACTAAAAAATCTGAAAATTAGAAAACAATACTAGAATAACTATTAAAAACTGAATTTTTTTTAATAAATCTGGAAATGATAAAAAAATATTCAAAACATTTGAAAAATATGAAAAATATAATTAAACATTCACAAAATTAAAGAAAAACATTGCAAAAAATTACAAAATATTAAATAAAAAAATTGAATTTATTAATAAATTTTAAACAACCAACAAGTTTGTATTTTAAAGTGACTGAAAAATGCCACAAAAAATATAAAATTGAAATATGAAATTAAAGTTCAATATAATTCTAAAATCCAAAAAAAAGAAGAAAAATCTCGATGTTCCCTCTGTCTCTCCCTCCCTCTCTCTCTTACTACACTTTGTGAGATCGCGAGAGGGATGCGGTGGTCGAGGGACCCTCAATGGCAGTAATCCCATAAATAGAACCGCCAAGGGTGGTAGAAGCAAGGCTTGGGATAGTGGTGGTTATGGTAGTTACGCCGGAGGCTATAACCGTAGAAACAGTAACAGAAATGGGAAAGGAGTCCACTAACAACTCGCTAGTGGTGATAGCAACGACCGAAGAAGTGGTTTGCAATGAAGAAGAAATTTGAACATGTTTTTCAGAGAAGCTTGAAAGTTGAAAAGCTATAGAAGAATTCTGCAAAATTCTCTCTCTCTCTCTCTCTCTCTCTCTCTCTCAAGAACTCTATGATTGTTGAGGAAGAAATTGGAAAAGAAGTTCAAATAGTAGGAGGGCTTTTATATGAGAATAGGTCTGCGCATGGGGGCAACCAAAACTTAGACACATTATTAATCAAATGATGGGACATCAGCTCATGTGCCGATACGTGGCTCCACGAGACCCCAAACTTAGGATGAAACAATAGAGCATTTAATGATCCTAAGAGTAATAAATAAAGAAACTCTAGGGTCCCTTGATATTGAAGAAATTAATGATGGCGTGGAAAGCCATTTGGTCCGCCCAACCTAAAAGAATTTGTACGAGGGGACTACTGTAGAGGGGTGTTGCCCCACAACAAACAAAATATTCTAGGGCGAGGGACCCCTGTGCCAATACCACAACCAAAGAACGATTTGTAGTGAGGGATTCTATTGTAAAGGACCCCTTAGCCAATACCATAACCGAAGAATGATTTTTAGCGAGGGAGTCCACTGTGAAGGACCCATCATCCAATACCACACTAAAGGTTTAATTTAGGTGAGGGAGTCCACCAGGAGGGGCCCCTCTGCTAAGATTATAGTAAAAGGTCATTTTGTGGCAAGGGAGTCCACCACGAGGGACCCTTCAGCCATCCCAATAGAAATAGTACTTATAGAGAGGGGGTTCAACTCAAATGACCCCTCTCCCAAGTATTAAATATAATGAACAGGATTTGTAGTGAGGGAGTCTAAGACCCCTCAACAAATGAAGGGGTTGTTGACATAAGAGGTTTCACCACCAGTGGTTCCTTCTTCATCTCATAAACTGTGAAGAAAGGTAAAATAGGATTTGGGCGAGGGGAGTCACCTCGAGTGACCCCTCTGCCCAAAGGTATACTAGAAAACAGAACATGTTAGGGCGAGGGGGTGCACCGTAAGGGTCCCCTCGTCATGAAAAGTTATTCTTTTACCTGTACATGTATCCTAGTTGAGCAAGTAGGGCTCAAATGGAATAGTTGGGATCTTCTGGGAGTTTTAGTTTGGTGGCTGAGAGAAAAGGTTTGTTAAGCAAGCTCAACTACTTGGAACTTTAAGATAAAAAGAATACTAGTAGAGAGACCTCTAGGAGTCACTCAATCACTTACACAACTAACACTTAGTTATAATGCAGTGAGTAGCCACGTGGCTGCTCACAAGGAAAGAAATTTTACAGAATGATTTTACAGAGGGTGGCCCTCAAGGTCACTCTTAAGTTTTACAAAGTTTATACAATAAGTTGCCGTTTGAAATGATATTTATCAAATCACATATGTTGTCACCATTAGGAGGTACATTTACCTTTTTATTTTGGTTTACACCCAGATGTTGCCTGCCAAATAGGACGGGCAACTGTAGACCAAGTAGGGACAAACAGTATATTGCAGACCTGGTCCCTCAAATTCCCTCTCATTTTTGGCGCCCAAAAGGCTCAAACTAGCCCTAGTCTTCACCTATAAATAGGACCCTTGGTAAGGTCAAATCAAATATTAGAAACTTAAGTCTAAGTCTTTACTATGTCAAAATCACACTAGACCTAGTATCCTCTCCTTGCTTTCTCTCTCTCTAAGTGTTAAGTATTTGTTTCTTCACTCCCATTATTACAACCATCATTCTCGCACTACACCAAAATGGGCAAATTGTCACCTTTCAGCCGGCCAGCCTTGTCAAGGTCATTGACCGTGACAAAAAATACGCGTTTTATGTCACGGTCATTGACCTTGACACGACCGTGACAACTAATTGTCACGGTCAATGACCGTGACAAGGTCGTGACAAATTTACTTGTCACGGACTTGTCACAGTCATTGACCGTGACAATTCTTTAAATACTTGTCACGGTCAATGACCTTGACACGACAGTGACAATATTTGCAGCAAAAACCCTATCCCCTTCTTTTTTCCCTACCGCCGTTCCCTCCCTCTCTCTCTCTCTCTCTACTTTCAGGTCGATTTTCTCTCTCTCTCTCTCTCTCTCTCTCTCTCTCTTCCATTTATATATATGTTTGTGTGTATATTTATGTGTGTATGTGTATATATATGTGTGTGTATGTGTGTGCGTGTGGGGGGGGGGGGGGGGGGGCAGGGGGGGGGGGGGGGCAGGGGGGGGGTGCGTGCGTGTGTATATGTATGTGTATGTGTCTGTGTATGTGTGTGTATATATGTGTGTGGTGGTGTGTGGTGGGGGAGGGGGTGGTGGAGGGGGAGGGGGTGGGGTGGGGTGGGGTGTGTGTGTAGGTGTGTGCGTATGTGTGTGGCGGGGGGCAGGGGGTGGGGCACCCATTTAATAACTTTTAAAATATTTGAAAAAAATATAATATTACAAAATTGAAACGAAATGGTATTGACTGAACTTACACATACGTTATAATATAGAATCTCAAGATAAAAAAAATGTACAGTAAAACTCCAAATTGATACGAAATTAAAAAAAAATAAAGGACGTGTTTGGAATTATGTACTGTGCTCTTACGTTGAAAATTATTAGATAGAAAAATAAAAATATAAATTGAGATAACCTTAGAATCTAATTAGGCTAAAAATATAATGGCATCAACTAACATATATACACAACACTAAAAGTAGACATCAATTTTATAGATTTTTACTTTATAATTCAATATGGGTTATACTCCCACATAGTTCATCAACAAATATTGTAAGAACATTGTGAAAATAATAAACATCGGGAGGGGGGCAGGGGGTGGGGGTGGGTGGGGTTTTGAATATTATTTACATTTACATTTTTGGATATTATTCACATTCAAAATAAATAATTGATAATAGTTGGATAATAATTGGATAATAATTGATATCTACATTCAAAATAAATATTTCATTCAAAAATATTGGATAATAATTGATATTTTCATTTAAATTGATAATAATTTTATTCATGAAATTAATTCAATTAGGTAAAACCCTAGATAATTTTTTAACGGAATTTGATAATATTATATAAAGTTTAGTAAATTCACAAAATGTTGCCAATTGTATGTTTTTAGGAATATCATTAGTTAGAATCCATACACATGCATGTTGTTAGAAAGTCTTAAATTTAATTCTCACTTTAATTTGTAGAATCTATGTACTTGGTTGGATTTATCCCTTTATGATAATGAAATTTATGCTCCAATTATAATTATCTCATGTCATAATTTTATTGATAAACAATATATGTAGTTGTCACGGTCGTGGTGGGGGGAGGGGGTGTGTGTGTGTGTGTGTGTGTGTGTGTGTGTGTGTGTGTGTGTGTGTGTGTGCGTAGGTGTGCATGGCGGGGGGAGGGGTGGGGTATGTGTATATGTGTGTGTATGGTGGTGTGTGGTGGGGGAGCGGGGTAGTGGGGGTGGGGTATGGTGGAGGAGCTGATAATATTTTGTTATAATTTGTGGGGGGTGGGGTGGGGGTGGGGTGTGTGTGTGTGCGTAGGTGTGTGGCGGGTGGGGTAGGGGTGTGTGTATGTGTACTATTAACATTTTTTTTTATCTGTACTAATAACATTTTTTTTACAGCAAAAATGTCTCCTTCAGATCTTAAGGCGAAGATGATGATGCTGTTTATGATGATGTCGTCTGGGTTTGGTCGAAGCGGAGGCGACGAGGGCTCCTCCGCCCCTAGGCTCCCCAAATATGAAAAATTTGGGATTACCGTCGAGAACAAGTCGGAGCTATTAGCGAGATCCCTCGAGCTGCTAAGACGGTCATCGGCGCGGGGTTTATGAGTTGGAAGGAGGTGCCATATGAGCTCAAGTTAGCTGTTTGGGCGGCACTACATGTAATACATTTATATTTATATTTATATGAATATTTCAATTTCAATTTCAATTTCAATTTCAATTTCATATTCATATTTATATTTATATTTATATTTATATTTATATTTATATTTATATTTATATTTATATTTATATTTATTCGCAACTAACATTGTATTTGTTGGACAGGAACAATTCAACTTGGATCCAAAGCTACGCGATTCCGTCTTGGAGCAGTTGAGGGAGCAACACAAGACGTGGAAGAAAAATATGCGGACACGGTACTTTGGAAAAACACGAGAGTCCATTAGACAATGGCGCGGATCCGTCCCGCCCAAGGAGCCGATCTCATTGGCACAATGGCAAAAGTTCATTGACAATGAGATCGAGGATCGACAATTGGCATCTCGCCAATTGGGAAGGGAAAATCGGGCAAAAAAGACGGACGTGCACTACTCCGGCCGGACCTCTTACGCTGAGGTGGAGCATAGGATGCTAGTAAGATTTAATTTATCTATAACTATAGAAATATATTATTCTTCATTATTTTACTTTGCGGGGGCCGATACTAATTTTACTTTACTTTATTTTATTTCAGGGGTAGGGAGTGGGCCAGGGGGTAAGCCACATAGGCTCGATACTTATGTGGCTCTTCGGACGAAGAAGGGGAAGGACAATGAGGTGTTCCCGAGCGTCGCGGCTACGATTGTAAGTAATCCGACAGTTTAATTATTTTTAATTACGTTATAATTTTTTAGTTTACTTATTTTACTAATCATGTGTTTTTGTCATTTCAGGCAAAGCTTAAGGAAGTGCATGAGTCGTAGTCTGATGCCGACAAGGCATCTTTGTCCACAGACGCACTCAGCCAAGTGCTTGGCTCTGATCGCAAGGGGAGGACAAGGGGAGTGAGCTCGCGGGTGGCCAAATCTAGGATCATCGGATTGGAGACGAGCGACACCGGGTTGGCTCGAACGGTGGATTCACACGACGCGAAGCTGTCCCGTTTGGAGGCGACGGTCCAAGATATGTACGCATTCATGAAGCGTACGTTGGGTGGAGACCGTAAAAGGAAAGGGAAAGGGAAGGAGAAGGAGAAGGCGGTGGAGGAGGAGGTGCGGGAGGACGAGGCGCAGGATGACGAGGATGTGGACTTCGCTGCTTCATCACCGACACGTTCGTACTTCGATGATCCACTTCCCTATTTGGCGCCCTTCAACAGACCATTGTCGACACTTGGTTGGCCGAGCGTGTTCATATTGGATGTATTTGATGGCCAGCGGATAGGGCGGGGGTTGAGGGACCCGAATATCGTCGAGGGTGGAATAGTCCATGGACGTGTGCTTCAAGAGATGGAGTCCAGGGTGCTCGTCACGCATGTCATACCCGGGAAGGAGAACTCCCTATTGTGATTGCGCGAACAATGCGGCACGACGTATATTAGTGGGTGCGTCAATTCGTATGTCGTGTGGCTTACTCACCTCCTCAGTTTTATCCAAAACATGTAGTAACATTATTTTTAAGTTTGTCCATTTTAATTATATTTGGATTATATCGTCATGTATATTATTTTTACTTTGAATATTTGGATTATATCATCATGAATATATATTTGCATTATCTTTAGTTTGTGTTGGATATATGATGTTTGGAACAGGTACAACGTTGATATAACAGGTACAAATATACTGCTGGGCAGTGGTAGTGGCCATACTGCTAGCAGATTTTTTTTAAATTCTTCCCAGAATTGTCACGGTCAATGACCGTGACAATTCTGGGCAAGAGGGGTCACGGCTTTGTCACGGTTTATAACCGTGACAAACGTGTCACGGTCATTGACCTTGACACGACCGTGACACAAAACGCGAGTTTTGTGTCAAGGTCAATGACCGTGACACGACCGTGACAAAAAAAGTTGTCTCGCCTCGAAATGTCACTGTCATTGACCTTGACAAGTTGGATTTGTCAAGGTCAATGACCTTGACAAATGGGCAGATTTGGTGTAGTGTCGGTAGATTCTTCTCTTTAAGTTACTATTATTGCTTGTGAAGAAGAGGTCATAGTGTTCACTCCATTTTTACCAAAAGAGGAATGTTCTATCAGAAGTTGCTCCTAAGATTTTGAAGATCTTGAACATAGAGTCCATTGGAGTGGGCCACGGTTCATCCATTCCAGTTCCTTCTCGGACTCCAGTCACACTACCTCATACATAAGACAACACCCAACACCACCCAATATATGACACCCACTGTTAAAAAAATCGAGCCTGGATTTGAAACCCACATGACAAACCTCACCATTCATACCACCTCCATTTGAAACCTACGATCGTTTCCAAGAAAATGCAAAACCTTGGATTTGAAATCCCATCTCGATTTGGATTTTGTATTCAATCAAGGGTTTTAACGAGTAGGTTTTTATTTTTTATTTGAAATTGCAATTTTGGATTTGAATCTAAAATTATGATTCTTGATTTTGACTACGCTTTGTTGTTTGGATTTTCGATTTGAGATGGATAAGTTGTTGTTTGTGTTTAAGATATTTCCAGTAGGTTTAAGAATGCAGCGGTGGGTTTGGGTGTGCGACGATGGTGTGGTGTGAGGGGCTGTGCGTGATGGGTTTGGAGGTGTGGTGTTTGGGTGAGGCGTGAGGGGAAGTGTGCAGGGGGATATAGAAGCGGAGACGTGCGAAAGAGAAACAGAGGTGGGGTGGAGAGAATCAAATAGAGAGATTTTAGTGTTATGTTTTTCGGTTTACTAATGTTGATTACAACTTTATCCCTTAAACTTATATAGACACTTACTAAATTATCCTTATAATTGTGTCGTGACAGATTTTCCCTCAAGTGCCATGCACATGAACCATTTTCTGTCCAAAACATTAACACTATTAGAGTTAGAGGTATCTTGAAGTTGTTTTGAAAGTTCATAGGGTTAGGTCCAAAAAATGAAAGTTCAGGTGACAGTGAAAACGGGGTAAAGTTTAGGAGGAAAAATGTAAATAACTTGTTAGTTCAATCACGCGTTACAAGAGAGAAGATTAACCCACAAACTAGGTGGTGGAACTTAAAAGAAGAGAAATTAGAAGTATTTAACAATAAAGTGTTAAATGAAATGTCATGGAATACCGAAAATAAGACTAACATAATGTGGGATAAGATGGCTACATGGATTAGGAGAATATCGAAAGAATTCTTGGAGAATCAAAAGATAGGGACCACAATCTAAATAAACTTGGTGGTGGAACACAGGACTACACAATAAAGTAAAAATCAAAGGAGAGTACTTTAAAACATAACAAACAACTAGAAATGAAAATAATTTGAGAAATATAAATGGGCTTAAAAAATAAATTATGAAAATGGTAAGAGATGCTAAGTTAAAGGCGTATGATGATCATTATAAAAAACTAGGAACACAAGAACGGGAAAAATATTTATAAACTTGTTAAACTTAGTGATAGGAAAAAAGACTGTAATAACATTAAGTATATTAAAAGTGATGATTCGAGTGTCCTACTCAAGGATGGTGATATTTTAGAAAGATGAAAAAACTATTTCGAGAGGTTATTGAATGAAGATAATAGGGGTAGGTTATATATAAAGGAACTTATGGAGACTTAAGAAAATATATTTTTGCGTAGGATTAGGACAAAAAAGGTTAAAATTGTTCTAAAATGATGAAAACGAACAGGGATTTAGGACCAAATGATCTCCCTATTGAGGTTTTGGAAGTGGCTAGGGGTGGAAGGAGTGTCTTCGCTTACAAAATTATTTAATAGAATTATAATGACTAATAGGATGCTCAATGAATGGAGAAAGAGTGTGTTAGTACCTATTTATAAAAATAAATGAGACATACAAAACTGTTCAAATTATCGTTGCATTAAGTTAATAAAATCATACAATGAAACTTTGAGAGAAAATGATGAATATGGTTTGAGATTAGAAACAATGGTATTTGAGAATATATTTGGGATTCTGCTCGGGAGGTTAACAATGGAAGCTATTTATTTATTAAGGAGATTAATGAAAAGATATAGGGAGAAAAAAAAGGATCTTAGTATGATTTTATTTATTTAGAGAAGGCATATGACAGGATGCGAAGAGATATAATATGGTGGGTTTTAATTTAAAAGAATTAATTCCAATTTACTATAAGTCTACACCAAGGTTCAACACTAAGTCATTATATTTTTGCTCATGTTATGGATGGGTTGACTGGATAAATACAAGATGATGTGTCGCGGTGTATTTTTTTGCAGATGATATTATTTTAGTGGATGAGACTAAGTCGAAGATTAATGATAAATTGGATTTTTGGAGAGAACTCTAGAAACAAGAGGATTTAAAATCAATAAAACTAAAGAAATATGTAGATTGAAATTTTAGTAATAATATGAGGTAAAATGAGGATGTAGTGAAGTTGGAGAGTTGATATATACTTAGAAATTATCATTTTCATTATTAATGGAATCTTAAAAAAGGGAGATATTAGTGATGATGTTACTCATATGATTAAATCGGGTTGGGTTAAATAGAAAAGTACTGCCAATGTATTGTGTGATCGATGTATACCTTTGAAGTTAAAAAGATAATTTAATAGGAAATCCATTAGATCCGCCATATTATATGAAATAGAGTGTTGGGCAATCAAAAAATAAAATATGGAGAAAATGAGCATGATGAAGATGAATATGTTATAAAACTCGAAAGGATAAAATTAGAAATAAATAAACTCGCGAGTAAATTAAGAGAAACTCGACTTATATGGTTTGAACACATCAAGCATAAACCAATGGATGCTCCCGTAAGGAACATGTGATTTAATTAGTATTTATTGTAAGATGAGGGATAAAGGTAGACCTATATTGACTTGGTGGGATATCGTAAAAAATCACATGATATCATGTAGTTTAACCGAAGATATTGTCTTGAACAAAGTGGAATGAAAAAGTAGAATTTATATAGCGGATCCCAAATAATTGAAAAAAAAATCATCAGTTCAGTTGAGTATTTATTTTTAGTTGTATCGGTGCCTTAATAATCGATATATGTGTTTGGTCATAACATGGAAAAATATTAAAAAGGTTTTCCGCAGTATTCTAATAGCCGCGCCCACAACTAGTTGCCACCCTAACCTCTTCTATGTTGCTTAGACCTAGCAACGGGTCAGGTCTAGTGGTGTTTGTGTGCATTTTTATCGTGTTCGGGTCTTATCGGGATCGTGTCTAAATGGCGGGATCGTGTCTAAATGGGTGACTTTTTTATTGTGTGAAAAAATCATATTCAAATTCGACCCGTTATCTTAATGTGTCGTGTTCACCCATTATTATTTATTAAGATGATGAATTATTTTGAATCGTATTCAATTTGATATATTATTTCATTTTTCAAACACAATTAGATCTATTAATCTATTAACATTACTAACTCCCTCATTTAGTAAAATTTATATGATTAAAGTAACATTAAGCTACATAAACTCTTTATAAGTCTCAATAATATATTTTATTTACTTAAATTATTGGATCTTAACGGATTTTATCGGGTATTAACGGATGAAGTAAGTCAATCCTAACTTGATCCGTTAGCTATCGATTCTTATCAGGTTCGCATTAATATGACCCCATTCACCCATTAATTTATAACATCATGTCTGTTCATATCGTGTCGTGCTTCATTTTATCGGTTCTAATGTTGGGGGGGGGGGGGGGGGGGGATATTTGCCTAAAGCACAGAAGAGGAAAGCAAAAATAGTATTTTGACAAATTTGTCAACGGGAGATGTCTAAGGTAATGGAAAATAGTTTCACCAAATAGCAGTTGTGAATTAAGGCATAAAGTCTCGTTCAGCTGAAATGGGAAATGAAGAAATTTTATCCATATTATTTTTGAAGATACGAGTGGAGGTGACGTGAAAAGAAGACAAAGACATGCATAATAACCTTAGGTTTGCTTTCAGCATCTGTACAACTTTTGCACTGGGGAACAAAAAACACAGGCCTGCAAAAAAAAGGAGATATTTTCATGGACAAAGCCAGGGTTATGTGTGAACAGGAGCTAGAACTTTGGGGGTTTGGGGCCAGAGCCTCCGACCAAATGTTTTGAGGTTTTGGAAGTGGCTAGGGGTGGAAGGAGTGTCATGGCTTACAAAATGATTTAATAGAATTATAATGACTAATAGGATGCTCAATGAATGGAGAAAGAGTGTTTTAGTACCTATTTATAAAAATAAATGAGACATACAAAACTGTTCAAATTATCGTTGCATTAAGTTAATAAAATCATACAATGAAACTTTGAGAGAAAATGATGAATATGGTTTGAGATTAGAAACAATGGTATTTGAGAATATATTTGGGTTTCTGCTCGGGAGGTTAACAATGGAAGCTATTTATTTATTAAGGAGATTAATGAAAAGATACAGGGTGAAAAAAAGGATCTTAATATGATTTTATTTATTTAGAGAAGGCGTATAACAGGATGCAAAGAGATATAATATGGTGGGTTTTAATTTAAAAGAGAGTGACTCATAGTTTTATTAATATGATCAAGGATATGTATGATGGATCCACAACTATATTAAGAATATTAGTTGGAGAAATTAGTTAATTCCAATTTACTATAAGTTTACACCAAGGTTCAACACTAAGTCATTATATTTTTGCTCATGTTATGGATGGGTTGACTGGATAAATACAAGACGAGGTATCGCGGTGTATTTTTTTGCAGATGATATTATTTTAGTGGATGAGACTAAGTCGAAGATTAATGATAAATTAGATTTTTGGAGAAAACTCTAGAAACAAGAGGATTTAAAATCAATAAAACTAAAAAAATATGTAGATTGAAATTTTAGTAATAATATGAGGTAAAACGAGGATGTAGTGAAGTTGGAAAGTTGATATATACTTAGAAATTATCATTTTCATTATTTATGGAATCTTAAAAAAGGGAGATATTAGTGATGATGTTACTCATATGATTAAAGCGGGTTGGGTTAAATAGAAAAGTATTGTCGATGTATTGTGTGATCGATGTATACCTTTGAAGTTAAAAAGATAATTTAATAGGACATCCATTAGATCCGCCATATTATATGGAATAGAGTGTTGGACAATCAAAAAATAAAATATGGAGAAAATGAGCATGATGAAGATGTATATGCTAAGATGGATATGTTATAAAACTCGAAAGGATAAAATTAGAAGTTAATAAACTGACGAGTAAATTAAGTGAAACTCGACTTATATGGTTTGAACACGTCAAGCATAAACCAATGGATGCTCCCATAAGGAACATGTGATTTAATTAGTATTTATTGTAAGATGAGGGGTAAAGGTAAACCTATATTGACTTGGTGGGATATCGTAAAAAATCACATGATATCATGTAGTTTAACCGAAGATATTGTCTTGAACAAAGTGGAATGAAAAAGTAGAATTTATGTAGCGGATCCCAAATAATTGAAAAAATAATCATCATTCAGTTGAGTATTTATTTTTTGTTGTATCGGTGCCTTAATAATCGATATATGTGTTTGGTCATAACATGGAAAAATATTAAAAAGGTTTTCCACAGTATTCTAATAGCCGCGCCCACAACTAGTTGCCACCCTAACCTCTTCTATGTTGCTTAGACCTAGCAACGGGTCAAGTCTAGTGGTGTTCGTGTCCATTTTTATCGTGTTCGGGTCTTATCGGGATCGTGTCTAAACGGGTGACTTTTTTATTGTGTGAAAAAATCATATTCAAATCCGACCCGTTATCTTAATGTGTCGTGTTCACCCATTATTATTTATTAAGATGATGAATTATTTTGAATCGTATTCAATTTGATATATTATTTCATTTTTCAAACACAATTAGATCTATTAATCTATTAACATTACTGACTCCCTCATTTAGTAAAATTTATATGATTAAAGTAACATTAAGCTACATAAACTCTTTATAAGTTTCAATAATATATTTTATTTACTTAAATTATTGGATCTTAACGGGTTTTATCGGGTATTAACGGATAAAGTAAGTCAATCCTAACTCGATCCGTTAGCTATCGTTTCTTATCAGGTTCGCATTAATATGACCCCATTCACCAATTAATTTATAACTTCACGTCTGTTCATATCGTGCTGTACCTCATTTTATCGGTTCTAATGTTGGGGGGGGGGGGGGGGGGAATATTTGCCGACAAATTTGTCAACGGAGAAGTTTAAGGTAATGGAAAATAGTTTCACCAAACAGCAGTTGTGAATTAAGGCATAAAGTCTCATTCAGCTGAAATGGGAAATGAAGAAATTTTATCCATATTATTTTTGAAGATACGAGTGGAGGTGACGTGAAAAGAAGACAAAGACATGCATAATAGCCTTAGGTTTGCTTTCAGCATCTGTACAACTTTTGCACTGGGGAACAAAAAACATAGGCCTACAAAAAAAAGGAGATATTTTCATGGACAAAGCCAGGGTTATGTGTGAACAGGAGCTAGAACTTTGGGGGTTTGGGGCCGGAGCCTCCGACCAAATTTTTTGAGGTTTTTTAAGAACTTACCAAATAATTACTTAGATAGTTAATAATTAAATAAATATTTAATCAGTTACTAACATTAAAAATAAAAATAAAAATTATAAAATAGTTTGTATAGTGTAAAAAATTAACAATATCACAAACCACTAAAATTTCAATCAACATTAATCCTCAATTTCAGCCTTAAAATTAACCTTTTAACATTTAACAAACATTCACCGTGACATTAAGATTAAGAATATAAATTAGAATCAACAACCTAAAATTATCCTTAAATTAAAATCAAGACAAAAAAGAGTACATACCCATTAAATTGGAGGTATACACACACACACACACACACATATAAAACCTAAAATTATTTTCTATCGAAATGGATGAAAACGATCTCCATAGTGGATAGATCATCCACAAAAAAAGTTCATAAAATTTTTTTTAACTAAAAAGTGGGCGAAATGCAAATTTAAAAGATACTGTTGATTTTTTTGATAATGGTCTTACCCACTTATAGATGAATTTTTTGTAGAATATCTCCTTATTATGAAGATCTTTTCCATTAAGTTTGATTGAAAAGTAAATATTTTTATTATTTTAAAAAATTAATCCATTTGTAAGGTCTCATTTTAAAAAATGAGAGATTTTTCCAGAGGTGGAGCTGATGTAAATAATTAGTTGTTTACACTTCTAAAAAGAAAAACTGCGACTAGAATGTGAAATGAAACGGTGTTACTGCGTAGCCATAGGTGACACAGCCGGAACACAACTCGTATTAGATTCTTTTTATATTATTCACATGGTAAAACAAAACACTTTTTCTTTTTGTCCATTGACAGACGTTGAAGATGGAGACAAAATTCAATAATTGATGTTCCCGTTGTGAGAATAATGATACACTGATTAGAAAAAAATAGAGTACAAGGCTAGAAACTTCATGGGACGTAGTTAGAGTATATAAATAATAATGATTATATGTCAAGGAACTCACAAAAAATAGAGCTGCTTCTTTGTTATAATATTCATTGGGATCATCAGATTGCATTGATGATGATAGAGTACCAAAGGTCCCTTCAGCTTCCCAATACGTTTATTGTTGTGTTGTTTATACTATGCACGAAATTAACCACCCTTTGTCTTGAACTCACAGAAATCAATAACACAACCTTTACCAAGTGCCTTGAGAGGGAGAGACGAGCTCTTCTCTTGTTCAAACAAGACCTCGTCGACGATTATGATCGTCTCTTATCTTGGGGGAGTGAACAAGACTGTTGCAAGTGGAGAGGGGTCTCGTGTGATCTCAGAACTGGTCACGTGATCAAGCTTGATCTCAGAGCCCTTTTTGATTTCTCAGAGAACTCGCATACTAATAGTCTAAGAGGTAAGATTAGTCCTTCATTGCTTGAATTGTGGCACCTCAAGTACCTAGACCTAAGTGGAAATGATTTTGAACACAAACCCATTCCACACTTCATTGGTTCCCTCTCCAAATTAGAATACCTCAATCTTTCTTATGCCCATTTTGCTGGACCTCTTCCATATCATTTCGGAAATCTCTCCAGCTTGCAACGTCTTATCCTCAGTCACAATCATTTTGGTTACAGTCCTATTCCCAAATCCATTGGATCCATCAAAAATTTAAAATACCTTGACCTTTCCAACGCTAGTTTTGGTGGAACAATCCCTCGTCAACTTGGAAATCTCTCCAGGTTGTATTATCTTGATCTTAGTTATAGTGCCATCAATACAACAATTGATAACATCGACTGGTTGTTTCATCTTTCTTCTTTGACATACCTTCGCATGAATGGAGTTGACCTCAGTAGAGCCATTGAGTCGGTGGAAATATTCAATAGGCTCCCTTTTCTATCACACTTGAGTCTTCTTGATTGTCAGCTCTCTAGAGTGGTATCTCCATCTTTTTCCTTGAATAACTCCTCTACACTTGTCTATCTTGAACTTGGATTGAACAATCTCCAAGGACCAATTCCAGATGCTTTGGGGAATATGACTTCTCTCTCATATCTTTCTTTGGATGGAAATGAACTTGGAGGTGTGATACCATATTCATTCACGAATCTTTGCAAGCTACAAGGCCTTCAATTGTCGTCTAACAATTTGAGTGGGAACCTTTCAGATAGCCTACAAAACTTATCATGTGCCGAGGATTCATTAGAGGGGTTGATGTTAAGTAATAATAAACTTACTGGAACATTGTCTAACATTACAAGGTTTTCATCCCTTGAGGAATTGCAGATTGCTGACAATCGCTTGCACGGGGTTTTGCCAAAAACATTCGGACAACTTTCCAATCTTAAATTCATTGATGTTTCATCTAACTCTCTGGATGGTGTTATATCTGAACTCCACTTCTTGAATCTGCCAAGATTGACTGATTTGGATTTGTCTTTAAACTCTTTTGTGTTAGACTTTAGTTCCCAATGGGTACCCCCTTTTCAACTGGAGCGTGTAAAATTAAGGTCTTGCAAGTTAGGGCCGCGTTTCCCAATGGGGCTTCAAACACAGAGAAACATTGAACACCTTGATCTCTCCAATATCGGAATACATATCATCCCTATGTGGTTCTGGAATCAATCTACAAGATTGCGATATTTGAATCTCTCTTCAAATCAAATCAGAGGCAAGATACCAGAATTATCAACAAATTTATTTGCGACATATCCTCAAATAGATTTGAGTTTTAACCGGCTTGAGGGTCACATATCAACACTTCCTTCCAACGTGACTTCACTAAACCTCTCCAGAAACAATTTTTCAGGAACACTTTCTTTTCTATGTTCAATTACCGTTGGGACTTTAACCTTTCTTGACCTCTCCCACAACCATTTATCTGGGGAGCTTCCAAATTGTTTGGTGCGTTTTCACAGACTAATCTATCTTAACTTAGCAAACAATAGATTGTTCGGAACTATTCCGATGTCTGTGTCATCTGTGTTCAGTCTTGAAACTCTAGTTTTACGTAACAACAACTTTTCCGGAGAATTACCTTTGTCGATGAGAAATTGCACATCACTGCGATTCATGGACCTGGGCGCAAATAAGTTCTCTGGAAATATACCTTCATGGATAGGCGAACACCTAACAGAGTTATATGGTCTTAGTTTACAGTCAAATAAATTCCATGGAACAATACCTTTACATCTATGTCATCTCACAAAGCTTCAATTCTTGGACCTTAGTATAAACAATATCTCTGGAACCATTCCCAAATGCTTCATAAACTTAACTGCTATGGTTCAGAAAAACGATTCAATTAATATCGCCAATCATTTTTATGCATCTTCATGGAGTAATTTTAAGAGGTCCTCGTTTTATCGTTCCAGCTACCTTGACATGGCTTCAGTTGTATGGAATGGAAGGGAGTTCGAATTTGGAAGCAATCTTGGATTGCTAAAGGTCATTGATGTGTCGTCTAATAAATTAAGTGGAGACTTTCCCGAAGCACTAATAAGTCTTGTTGAATTAGTGGCGTTGAATTTGTCGAGGAATAATTTTTACGGAATTGTACCTCCGAAGTTTGGTCTGGTGAAATCACTTATATATCTTGATTTGTCTAGAAATAGATTTTCAGGTCCAATTCCTAGAAGCATGTCCGAGTTACATTTTTTGGGTAACCTAGACCTATCTTATAATAACTTCTCGGGGAGAATTCCATTAGGCACTCAACTTCAAAGCTTTGATGCTTCCAAATTTGATGGAAATAGTGAACTTTGTGGGCCTCCACTAAACCAAAAATGCCCCGGGGACAAAATGACTCAAGTTCCATCTACCATGGAAGGTGATGAAAATGTCCAAGAAGACGAGCATGAATTTTGGAAATGTTTTTATATTGGTACAGCACTTGGTTTTACTATTGGATTTTGGGGAATTTGTAGCACATTATTCGTCAACCGCCATTGGAGACATGCCTATTTCCTCCTCCTACATAACTTGAAAGACTGGCTTTACGTGGCATTGATAGCCCATATAGCAAAATTGCAACAAAAGTTTTCAAGGTAAAAGCAAGTATTATATTTTCCAAGTTAATCGTTTAATTCTTTCAAACTGCATAGTTAGTGTTTTTTTTATATTCAAAAAGTTGAGAGGGTAGCCAGTATTTAGATGCCAACCCTTTTACTTAATGTATCCACTTTTACTTTTTTAAGAGTCTTCACACTACTAATATTTTTTTTGCTTTTATATTCATTCAAGGGGTTGAAACTCATAAAAGACCACTTTCTTATCTCTACAAGGTAGCTCCTGATGGCATTGGAAGTTCGTGGAAAAAGCTCGGTATCACCTTCTTTTTCAAATAGCTATCAAGACCATTTCTACAAGTTTGGAATTTTACAGTACTTAATAATATTTAGGTATGGTATATTTACCGGGGTTTTGTTATGTGGATTGTCTGTCCTAGTATGTAACGTAACTAGTATTATTTTAATGGTGTATGCTTACTGATTAGGCATAAATTCTTCCGAATTTATCCCTTAATTTCGGTACTTTAATCACCCCGAACAACGTAATTGGATTGACTTTATCTCATAATCTTGCTACTGACTTATCCTAACAAGTACACCGAGTTTCTGGTATTTCGTTATGATTTTACAGGTGTCTAATGTCAAGAAATGGAAGAAGGAAACCGGAAGAATAGAAAAAGTCAACAAGAAAAGTCAAAAGGGCAAAAGGGTCATTTCTACCCAGAATCCGGATGAGATACCTAAAGAGAAGTTGAAGGTATCATCCTCACAAGCACCTAGGAAGAAACGGCACCTCAATCGGATACCCGGAGCAAAAGATATGGGCAGTCAAAGTTTGAAGGAAAAGTCAAATAGGCGGACCGGTCCGCCTAAGACCCGGACCGGACCGATGTTTACAAACCCAGAGAACTGCGAACCGAAGGCAAACCGAAGAAGGCAAAAATTAAAAGAACCGATCCGCCCCCGGACCGGTCCGCCTGAAAAATAAAAGAACCGATCCGCTGTAGAGGCAGACCGATCTGCCTAAAGGCCGGACCGGTCCGCCCATCGAGATTTTGTTTTCTGATTCTCCTCTAGAGACTCCGATTTGTACTCAACTTCTTGTAATTTCACGTAGGGTATAAAAACCCGAATTATTTTCATTGTAAAGTAGGCAAGAACGGAGGGGATCAGTTTAATCTCTCTTATTCTTCCATAAACCCTAGTTGTAGATACAATTTCCAGTTTTATTCAAGGATTGAAGGTTTATTCAAAGTTGTGTGATTACCAATTTTATTTATTGCTGCGATTATTCCTTCGGTAATTTTAGTAAGTTATTTCTTCTTTGTGATTCTATTCTACAGTATTCCATCAATTGTCCTTAGATTAATCATGAACACTTTCATATTAAACACTGTTTTCATCACCTTCATCATGTTAGGCTAGATTTTCTAAGGCCGGGATACATGAACCCAACCTGATGTGGTCATTGCACGTATAAAGTTAATCCTCTGAATTTAGTGATTAATTGTGACCGTATTGCATAGTCACACAACAATTGTAGGTCTAAATATCTCGTTTGCCTCTGGGTAACCGGGATGATTGAGAATATAATTTGAGTGTCACTATCGCGATACCGATTTACTCATCCTTTGATTAAGTATGACGCGGGCTTGAACCTCGTATACGTAATGCTTAGGAGTACTAAAGACTGGGTCAAATTAATTAGATAAATTTACGATTAGTATTATAACTGCAGTACACTAGGGTTGGGGGATTGTATTCCCGTCCTATTTTTCCATCATCTCATTTAAAAGTTCAAATCAATTTTCATTCACAATTTAGGTAATTTAGTTAGCTGCATTTTTCATCATAATTTCATAATTGCATTTAGTGTAATCGAATCCCAAAAACCAAATCAATATTTTCTTTTCTTCTCAGAGTCAACGTTAGGATTCCTCAGCCTTATCCCGTCGTCACAACTCTCGTTGTCCTTTTTCCCTGAGGATCGATACCCGACTTGTCGGATTATTACTTGAACGACAGGCTTGCACTTGAGCCTAGAGAGTACACACTTTAGAGACACATTCTGAGTCGTGTCAAGTTTTTGGCGCCGTTGCCGGGGAGTTAGGTAGACTTAGGATTAGATCGAGTCAATCCAAAACTTTGACCAAAAATTCAAAAACCCCAAAAAAAAAAAAAAAAATTTAATATAAAAAGCATAAAAAAATTCACCACCATCTCTCCAAAGCTTTAATGCAAAATTCTGAAACCACTCCCACACCCCAAAATACTCCAACCAACATTCACGAAAATCCACTTGTTGAGTATAATCCTGATAGTCCCCACATTCCACAAGCCCCACAGTTCTGGATCCCACCTCCCACACCGTCACACTCAATCTCTAGCAACACTCCCTTCTCCTTCGTAGGACACACGTCGTGCACACCCAGTGAGAGCGCCGAATTGTCAAGTGAGAGAGAGATGTCGCAACATAGTAATGCATCTACCGGTGAGGAAGAGCCTCCGTATCGCCCGTTGAGAGAATTCTTATATCCCGAGCGCACTGTCACTCCGGGATGCATTATACTCCCGTATAATGCCGGGCAGTTCCGATTCAAAAATGGGATGATCCAGATGCTACCACACTATCACGGTATGGATTCTGAAAAGGCATACCTGCATATAAGGGAATTTAAGGACGTGTGTGATATCTCAACGATCAAACTTGCACACAAGAGGTGATTCGCCTCAAACTCTTCCCATTCTCGTTAAAAGATAAAGCTAAGACCTGGCTATGGTCTTTACCTCCGAGCTCGATTCCATCTTGGAACGAGTTACAATCCAGATTTCTCAAGAAGTTCTTTCCACCACGTCGAACAATCTCCATAAAGGCTCAGATTCAATCGTTCAGGCAATTGGATAATGAGCCATTCCATCGATGTTATGAGCGTTTCAATGAGTTAACTGCTTCGTGCCCCCATCATGGATTTGATACAGCTCAAATCATTTCCTTCCTCTATAATGGGTTGAACCTTAACTCCAAGCAACTCATTGAAACCATGGGTAGTGGTCCGTTTATCGAGCTAGATTGCCACGATGCTGAGCTTCACCTGAGGTATGTCGCCGAGACTACCCAATCATGGGATATTTCTGATCCTAATGCTCAGAATCGAAATCGTCAAGCGACCACCACTCCATCGGCGTCCGGCCTATACCATGTAGATAAGACCTCTATGTCGGACTGTCGGTTGGACACCCTTGAGAAAGGATTTCGAGATTTATGTGAGGTAGTTGGATCTATCAAGAATCCCGTCGAAAAGGTGTGTGCAATTTGTGAGGCGGGACATTCAACTGAGGAATGCCCGACGATACCCTCCTGCAAAGTAATGTTGCAGGAGCAAGTTAGTGGTATAGGAGGCTTTAAGGGTAATTTCGGTGCCCCGCACGGGAATTCATACAACCCTTCATGGAAAAATCATCCCGGCTTTAGCTACGGGCAACAACAGGCCGCAATGAACCCTCCTTCGCATGTTGCCCCTCCTCCTCCATAACAATTTCAACAAGCTTCACACATGCAAGGACATGTGCAAGCACCACCACCTCACGGAAATTATATCCCGCCACAGAGGAGAACTCTCGAGGATACGATGAATCAATTCATCACTAGCCAGACCGTAAACAACGCCAAATATGATCGTCTAATTGGCGACATAAATGCGAACCTGTTCAAAATTCAATCCTCGTTGAGCGTACAAGAGAAGGGCAAGTTTCCTGCCCAGGGCCAAAGACCTCCCCAAGGTCAAACTAGTGTTAGCTCCACTTCTACTGATCATCAGGAGCAATGTCAAGCTGTGACCACTCTTCGTAGTGGGAGAGTCGTTGATTTATCACCTCCCCCACACGACACAATCAAAGACAAGGTGAGTTCGCCCGGCACGAAAGAGGCCGAAGATGTCCCCTTGAACGAGAGTGATAAGGAAGACACCAGTGAGCCTGAGGTGGTAGTGAAACCACCCTCCGCAGCACCATTTCCTCAAAGGTTGATTCCTTCCCAGAAAGGAAACCCACGTGATGACGTGCTAGAAATACTAAAGCAGGTAAAGATGAATTTACCATTCCTCGATGCCATCAAACAAATTCCAGCTTATGCAAAAGTCATCAAAGATTTGTTGACAGTAAAAAGGAAGATGAAAGTAAAGAAGAATGCCTTCCTAGCACAGAACGTGAGCTCCATCCTACTCAATGAACTCCCTCCTAAATTCAAAGATCCCGGTGCACCCACCATTTCCTGCATCATTGGAGAGAACAAAATTGAAAAAGCCTTACTTGACTTGGGAGCAAGTGTCAATATCCTCCCCTATTCCATCTATAGGCAACTTGATTTAGGCGACCTCAAGCCCACAAGAATCACTCTCCAATTAGCGGATCGAACTGTGAAGGTCCCACGAGGTGTAGTAGAGGACGTGATCGTTCAAGTTGACACTTTCTACTTCCCGGTAGACTTTGTCATTTGGGACACGGAGCCTTCCTTAACCTCGATCAATCATGTTCCCATCATTCTCGGGCGCCCATTTTTAGCGACAGCTAATGCTATTATTAACACAAGGAATGGGCGAATGCAGCTAACTTTTGGGAATATGACATTAGAGACCAACATCTTCAACATAGCCCAACATACGGGAGAGGAAGATGATATTCACGCGGTGAGTCTCATAGATGAGATAGTAGAGGAGTACTTTGAGGAGAATTGTTGTGGCGATGCCTTAGAATCCTGTCTGGTTTTGAGCAATGAGAGTGAGGGGACGTATACTGAGTACGAGAGGGAGATTTAGGAGTTAAGAGAGTTGCTCGATGAGAGAGCGTCGGACGAGGACGCGAGAGATGTGAATTGGGTGTCTAGATTCGAGGAGTTACCACTATGGGATACACGTGTTGTTCCCTCCGACGAAAAGTTTCCAACCCTTGAATTAAAGAAACTCCCCTCCCATATCAAATATGCATATTTAGGAGAGGATGAAACATTCCCTGTTGTTATCTCCTCTAGCCTAGATGAAGGGAAGGAGGGCAAATTGTTGAGAATTCTGAGGAAGCACCAAGGTGCTTTTGGTTGGTGTATAGCTGATTTGAAGGGGATAAGTCCTCTGATTTGCACTCACAAGATTCACCTCGAAGAGGATGTTAAGCCCTCTAGAGAAATGCAAAGAAGACTGAACCCCAACATGAAAGAAGTTATGAGAACCGAGATCATTAAAATATTGGATGCCGGGATTATCTACCCAATCTCGGATAGCAAATGGGTGAGCCCTATTCAAGTCGTCCCGAAGAAGTCGGGTATGACTGTGATTGAGAATGTTAAGGGAGAGCTTGTTCCCCAACGCACCACCACCGATTGGCGTGTGTGCATTGATTATCGGAAACTCAATGCGGGAACAAGAAAAGACCATTTCCCCTTACCATTCATTGATCAAATGCTTGAAAGAGTAGCGGGCCACCCTTATTATTGCTTCCTTGATGGTTATTCCGGATATAACCAAATTGAGGTAGATGTACTTGACCAAGAGAAAACAACCTTCACTTGCCCTTTTGGTACGTTTGCCTACAAACGTATGCCATTCGGCTTGTGTAATGCACCCGCGACCTTTCAAAGGTGCATGTTGAGCTTATTTAGTGACATGGTCGAAAGAGGACTTGAGGTGTTCATGGACGATTTCAGCGTTTTTGGCACCTCTTTCGATCTTTGTCTAGAAAAATTAGAACAAGTACTTGCTCGGTGTGTGGAGAAGAACTTAGTGCTGAATTGGGAGAAATGCCATTTCATGGTCACTGAAGGCATAGTTCTTGGCCACATAGTATCATCTAAAGGCATAGAGGTTGATAGGGCTAAGATAGATGTCATAGCTGACCTTCCCCCACCGAGATCTCTTAAAGACGTGCGCTCATTCTTGGGTCACGCCGAGTTTTATCGAAGGTTCATCAAGGACTTTAGCGCTATTGCTAGACCCTTAAGCAACCTTCTCATGAAGGACAACCCGTTTGAGTGGACTGAGGTATGCCAAAGCTCCTTTGACAAATTAAAGAACATGCTCGTGTCCTCTCCCATCATGCAAGTTCTGGATTGGTCCCTACCATTCGAACTTATGTGTGATGCCAGCGATTATGCGATTGGGGCCGTTTTGGGCCAACGTAAAGATAAACAAGCTCATGTCATCTACTACGCTAGTCGGACCCTTACCGAACCTCAACTCAACTACTTTACCACGGAGAAGGAGTTGCTAGCGGTAGTCTTTGCCCTTGATAAGTTCAGATCGTATCTCATTGGTTCTCCTATAATTGTCTTCACCGACCATGCGGCTTTAAAGTATCTACTTGCGAAGAAAGACGCCAAGCCGCGCCTCATAAGGTGGATCCTACTCCTACAAGAGTTCAATCTCTCTATCAAGGATAAGAAAGGAGTAGAAAACGTCGTTGCCGATCATTTGTCCCGGCTTTCGTCAGACGTACCTAGTGATCCCATTCCCATAGACGAATACTTTCCGGATGAGCAACTTTTTGCTACCTCTTCTTTACCTTGGTTTGCGGATATAGTAAACTACCTTGTCACGGGAGCCGTCCCTCCCGACAGGACACCGCAAGATAAGAAGAGGTTTCTTACGTGGTCGCGCATGTTTTTCTACGATGATCCATTCTTGTTTAAATATTGCGCCGACCAAATCATCCGACGATGCGTACCGGATGACGAGATCCCGAAAGTCATCCAGTTTTGTCATTCGGAAGCGTGTGGAGGCCAAGACGGCCGCTAAAATTCTGCAATGCGGTCTATATTGGCCCACATTATTCTGGGATGTGAACAATGCTTGCAAATCTTGCAATAGGTGCCAACGGATGGGAGCCATTACTCGACGAAACATGATGCCTCTTACCCCCATACTCATCATTGAGATCTTCGACTGTTGGGGTATTGACTTCATGGGTCCCTTTCCCCCGTCCTTTGGTTTCCTATACATCCTTGTTGCGGTAGATTACGTTTCTAAATGGGTAGAAGCTATAGCTACCAAAACAAATGACAACAAGGTGGTGATAAAGTTCCTACAGGAACATATACTTTCCCCCTTCGGTGCTCCGAAAGCGATAATTAGTGATAATGGCAAGCACTTTTGCAATTGGCCATTCGGGAAGCTTATGAGAAAGTATGGCGTCGTTCACAAGGTTGGAACGAAGTATCACCCACAAACAAATGGGCAGGCCGAACTAGCGAATCGTGAGATCAAGAACATTCTCGAGAAGACTGTCAATCCTAACCGGAAAGATTGGTCACTTAGACTGAACGATTCGCTATGGGCCTATCGCACCGCATACAAAAATCCGCTTGGCATGTCCCCTTTCCGCTTTGTGTATGGCAAGCCTTGCCATCTCCCCGTGGAGTTAGAACACAAAGCGTATTGGGCGATTAAGGAGCTCAATTATGCCATGGATAAAGCCGGTGAAGCTCGCAAGCTTCAAATAAATGAGTTAGAGGAGATACACAATGATGCGTATGAGAATGCCAAAATTGCCAAAGAAAGGATGAAACTCGCTCACGATAGCATCATTCGACGCAAAGAGTTTCTTCCCAGGCAAAAAGTTCTTCTCTATAACTCTCGGCTTCATCTCTTTCCGGGAAAGTTGCGGTCGCGATGGTCTGGCCCGTTTGTTGTCAAGAATGTTTTCCCCCACGGAGCTGTCGAAGTAGAAGATTTAAAAGGGGGAAATACATTCAAAGTGAATGGACAATGCCTAAAGCCATATCTTGAGGCGTGCGGGGAGGAAGTCGACACCGTCTGGTTGTCGGACCCCGTTTACGGGGTAGAGTGAACGGTTTCAGTTAGGTCGTCGCACCCCCGACGCGTATGGGGTGAGAGTCGTGTGTGTCGTGTGCGTTAGTGAGTGTCGTTAGGATTTTAGTACATTCAGGTTTAGCATGTGCATGTTCGGGAATTGGGTCAACTCGGGTGACCGGTGATGTTGAGAGGTCCTTAGTCTATATTTGGTGAGGAGCGCGTTTTAAAAGTGCAATATTTCGAAGAAGAGAGGTTGAAATCCAGTTTCGGGGAAACTCCAGCCAAAAATCCCCAGGCCGGACCGGTTCCTTTAAATTAAGGCTGGACCGGTCCGCCATCGGACCGGTTCCTTTAATTTTAAGCCGGACCGGTCCTCCTATCGAATTTTCTAGAAATTAAAGACCCGGACCGGTCCGCCCCTGGACCGGACCGGTCCGCCTTCTGCAGATTCGTTGAATCCCTTCCTCCCATTCACCCTCCCTTCCCCCCAATTACCATCCTTCCCTCCCATTCGGTTTCCCACATCCCCATACACCCTTTCCCTCCAAATACCTTTCCCTCCAACCACCTTTTCCCTCCAAATCCCTTCCCTCCACTATAAATTCAACCCTACACCTCCTCTTCTCTTCACACCTCAAACAAAATTTCTCTCCTCTCCCTCTCCAGATTTTTGTGAGTTCCATCCTCTCTGTCTCCATGGCCCCCCGTGCTGCCCCCACCAAATACGCGTCCACCGACATCCTACCCTCCGAGGGCAACGAGTTTCGCTCCTGCCAAGAGGAGCGATGGTGCACACTATTCTTCGGGACAAGCCGCAAACTCCATATGGAGCGCGCGGTTCAATGGAACGCGCTGCCCAATTCTATCACGGCCCTATTCATGGCCCGGGGGTGGTGTCGTTTCCTCCACGAACCCCATGACGTCGTGTGGGCTTCCGAGGTCCGATTATTCTATGGCACACTTGTGCGGACGGACCAATTTGAGGCCCAAGCTTACGTCGATGGGACAGTCGTCCCTTTTTCCTTAGCCATCCTCACGGCCAAATTAGCCACCTTTGGTGTTCCGGACCCTCAAGACTTCACATATCCTAGGAATGCTCCTCCATTCGCCAAGGACGTCATCATGGAACGCGTTGCTCCAAACGTGGCTTGGGCGGGTCAAACCGTCGCTGTTGGACAACTCAACGAAAAGGTGCGCCTCACTTTCCAAATTGTGTGCGCCAACATTCTTCAAACGTCCAACGATTCCGCCATAAGGCCTTGGCAAGCCACCTTGACCTATCATCCCTTCGATCCCCAAACTTCCATCCATTTGGCCCGCACATTGTATGCCGACATCATCGCCGCCTCTTTGGATGAGAAGGGTGCCGCCCCTTTGCCCTATGCCCGTTTGATCACGTCTATCCTCCAAGACGCCGGCATTGAGGCCCCGCTCGACCGCACCCGGATTCCCGGTCCTTTGGACAGGGCACTCGCACTAAGAGTGCCAAACAGCTAGCCATAATTCGGGCACGGCAGGGGCATGATAGCGAAGAAGAGGCCGACTCGGGAGAGAGCGCGGGGGAGGAGCCAGCCGGAGCGGACGTTGAGATTGGTGACGTCGGTGCCGACGACGAGTCGACGGACGAGGAGGACGACTCGGACTTTGAGTGGGCGGGTACAGATATCTCGACCCGGCTGTCCTCCCTTGAGAACCGATTCGAGACCTTTTTGATCGACTACCCTCGAGATCAAAATCGAGCGGCTCGAAGGCAAGCGGTTATCTACCGACGCCTAGGGGATCCTTATGAGCCACTCCCATCACATTTTCATGACCCCTATGGCCCCGACGCGCCCAGCTCATCCCATTTCCCTTCCCCGTGATGTTTTGTTAGTTATGGACTGTTTTCATGTATTCCTTCTCATGTCGCACATATGCTGTATTCCTGTTTGTACCACAGTCTTATGCTATAAAAGGTTGCATTTTCTATATTTATTTGTTTTAATTATTGCACTTCTCATTTTGCCTTATTTAGATTTTAGTCCTTTTTTCTTGAGGACAATGCAAAAGTCTAAGTTAGGGGGGGTCACAAGTGCATATTTCTAAAACTTCACAAATTTTCAAAAATGCCCAAAATTTCCAAAAAAATCATAAAATTTTGAAAAATCCAAAAATATTTTTGTTCAAAATAAATAAAAGTTGGGATTCAAAATTTTCAAAAATATCATTAAAAGTCAAATTGAAGTCTCAAAGTGTAAAAAGTCAACATACACAAAGCCGAAATTGACCAAAGATGGAAATTGTGCAAAAATTGACGACTTAACGAACGAATGTGGAGATTAACAAACCCGGTGAGATTCGAGCCTATCACGTTTTGCGAGATTTTAAATCAATCCGAGTTAATTGTTAACTCAAAGTTCTTTTTAGCGCATAATAAGTTGTCAAGGATCTTAATTCTTTCATTTTGATCAGTTTTGGAAAAAAAATGTGTGCAATATTGCCTTGAAAAACGTGCCAAACTAGTCTTTAAATTAAATTCACCTCGAAACGCATATGGTAACGCAATTGGCATTTTGGACAATGAAGTAGGCCCTCGTTTTTCACCCAAAAATATTGGCCAGAAAAAGTAGCGAAAAATTACCCTTTGCAACCCAAATTGAGCCGAATAATTTTTCCTTTCGTTTGACAACCCGAAAAACCCAAAATAGCCGGAATTGTGAAAGTTGAAAAATCCCAGAATTTGAGTCCGGAGAGTGCATAAAAAGGGGCAAGAGAAAAAAAAAATATGCTCAATAAAAAAAGAAGTGAAAAACAGAAAAAGAAGAGAAAAATGAGCAATAGCCTAGAAAAAGCACCAACGGACATCATAAATAATTTTTCCAATTCCAACCTTCCCTACCATTTTCATTTTACCCAATATACCTTAAAATCCCGAAAAAGTCCTAACCGAGTCCAAATTGCGAAAATTGATTACCGCGTAGAGAGCTAATACACTAAGAGGCAATATTCCCGTTTTTAAAACCGTAATCCGTTGATGAGATCCTTTCACCATGAAATTTCCGTCTTTCTAAATGTATGTGTGATTTTGCGTCCATTATATTTACTCTTTATATCACGCATACCGAGAGAAAAGCCATATTCCGAGTGGTTCGTTTGAGAGAGCTTCCCGTGAGAATTTGAAATCAAAACGAATTTTCGGATAAGTAACGTAATGATTAATCGGTGGAAATCGGCGGTTATATTTCTGGCTTCGCACACACACACTACAGTTTGAGACTTGTAAACATGACTTAATGATGACTATTTTCTGGAAGAGTTTGAATTATACAATTTTTGGTTATTTTGAAGTTCTTTGAGTCGAATTTTGTGGGTATATTCTCTGCAAACCCTCACGACACACAACTCGTCCCACTAGGGTAACCTAGGGGTTTAAAGGCTTGTTGCATACAATAAATGCAATCGCGTGCCCGCGAAAGAGGTATTTTATCCCAATAAAATGTTTTTCAAGAAGTTGAGCCTTGCTAGAATTCTTTTACATTGCTCGGGACGCACAAAGTTCTAAGTTAGGGGGGGTTTGATTAGGCATAAATTCTTCCGAATTTATCCCTTAATTTCGGTACTTTAATCACCCCGAACAATGTAATTGGATTGACTTTATCTCATAATCTTCCTACTGACTTATCCTAACAAGTACACCGAGTTTCTGGTATTTCGTTATGATTTTACAGGTGTCTAATGTCAAGAAATGGAAGAAGGAAACCGGAAGAATAGAAAAAGTCAACAAGAAAAGTCAAAAGGGCAAAAGAGTCATTTCTACCCAGAATCCGGATGAGGTACCTAAAGAGAAGTTGAAGGTATCATCCTCACAAGCTCCTAGGAAGAAACGGTACCTCAATCGGATACCCGGAGCAAAAGATATGGGCAGTCAAAGTTTGAAGGAAAAGTCAAATAGGCGGACCGGTCCGCCTAAGACCCGGACCGGACCGATGTTTACAAACCCAGAGAACTGCGAACCGAAGAAGGCAAAAATTAAAAGAACCGATCCGCCCCCGGACCGGTCCGCCTGAAAAATAAAAGAACCGATCCGCTGTAGAGGCAGACCGATCCGCCTAAGGGCCGGACCGGTCCGCCTATCGAGATTTTGTTTTCTGATTCTCCTCTAAAGACTCCGATTTGTACTCGACTTCTTGTAATTTCACGTAGGGTATAAAAACCCGAATTATTTTCATTGTAAAGTAGGCAAGAACGGAGGGGATTAGTTTAATCTCTCTTATTCTTCCATAAACCCTAGTTGTAGATACAATTTCCAGTTTTATTCAAGGATTGACGGTTTATTCAAAGTTGTGTGATTACCAATTTTATTTATTGCTGCGATTATTCCTTGGGTAATTTTAGTAAGTTATTTCGTCTTTGTGATTCTATTCTACAGTATTCCATCAATTGTCCTTAGATTAATCATGAACACTTGCATATTAAACACTGTTTTCATCACTTTCATCATGTTAGGCTAGATTTTCTAAGGCCGGGATACATGAACCCAATCTGATGTGGTCATTGCACGTATAAAGTTAATCCTCTGAATTTAGTGATTAATTGTGACCGTATTGCGTAGTCACACAACAATTGTAGGTCAAAATATCTCGTTTGCCTCTAGGTAACCGGGATGATTGAGAATATAATTTGAGTGTCACTATCGCGATACCGATTTACTCATCCTTTGATTAAGTATGACGCGGGCTTGAACCTCGTATACGTAATGCTTAGGAGTACTAAAGACTGGGTCAAATTAATTAGATAAATTTACGATTAGTATTATAACTGCAGTACACTACGGTTGGGGGATTGTATTCCCGTCCTATTTTTCCATCATCTCATTTAAAAGTTCAAATCAATTTTTCATTCACAATTTAGGTAATTTAGTTAGCTGCATTTTTCATCATAATTTCATAATTGCATTTAGTGTAATCGAATCCCAAAAACCAAATCAATATTTTCTTTTCTTCTCAGAGTCAACGTTAGGATTCCTCAGCCTTATCTCGTCGTCACAACTCTCGTTGTCCTTTTTCCCTGAGGATCGATACCCGACTTGTCGGATTATTACTTGAACGACAGGCTCACTTGAGCCTAGAGAGTACACACTTTAGAGACACATTCTGAGTCGTGTCACTTACTCTAGAATTTGATGAACGCTTGTGTGCTAATATGAAATAGTGCATGATACACAAAATAAGTGAGAGTTTTTATGTTTGGGCATTCATTAAATTGCATCAATAAAAGCCAATTATTGCTACTACTAATGTATAGCTAAAGAGTGGTGGAGCCAGGAATCAAGAATTGGTGGGGCACAATTCATAGAGGGGGTTCGGGGACGGTAGCCCCCGAAAAAAAAATTTAGGCTTATTTTTATTTTTTTACAAATATTTAATTGATAATTTATATTTTTTAGGCTTAAATAAATTTAGCACCCAAATATGAAATTAAAAAAAATACAAATTGCAAGTTTAAATACATTTGCAAATCCCTAAAAACAAATGATAATAAAAAAACAAATCATATGTTTTGTTCAACAAAGATGTTTAAGGGCTGGAGTCTTACATAATACCACTGCTAGTTATAAGAAAGAAAGCAGAGAACTCAAATAGGTTAAGTTAATGGACATAGATATTATTTGAGTTTTGAACTTTTGACCCCTGTTTTCTGCTATATTTCACATTTATCCCAAAATATTTTTTTTCCAAAATTCCTGGCCTGGGCACTTGCCAACCCAGCCTACAAAGTAGCTTCGTCCTAAAGGTAAGGGAGCAATACCACAAGCAAATGAATTTTAAGAGAAATTGATTACTTACACTAGTAACAAAAATTTATTAATCGTCCTTTTTATTTATTTATTGAAAAGAAGTATTTTTTATTCTTTTTTGTCTTGGTAGTCATCTATTAAAAAATAAACATTATTTTTTTAGCGTCACAGTTTTTATTTATATAGAAAAAAAACATGATGGTATTATCATTTTCCTCATAATTGTTATCTATTAACAAAAAAATTTGATTTTTATGTTCTTTTATTTTCTGTCGCGGTTTTTATTTATTAAAAAGTGAAAATTAAATAAAGTGTCTTATTTAATTAATATGTTAATGTCATAAAATATTTTAATTAAATAATGAAATTGAAGAGTAGATTGGACATTTAATAATGTAGAATGTGAGTAATTTGATATTTTTGTTAATAAGATAACATAATTCTTCTATTTTATTTGTCAATCAAATATGTATATATATTTATAGTAATTTGAGTAACATGTAAGAGACACAAGTATTTGTTATTTATAATTATAATCTTTTATTCTTCAATTAAATTTTCTCTTTATGAGAAATAAAAAAAAATAACAATATCTGAATCTATATATTTTATAAAAAAATATAATGGTTAGAGGTGTTATGATGACATGTGGTTATACGACAATAAATGAGAGACATATTATACATTTTAGACTAAAAATGAGTTACTTAAATATCAACTAATGAGATTCATTAAAATGGGATCAAACCCCCAAAGTAAAAAAAAACGGGGTTTAGCGAATTACTGATGGGGCCAAATGTAACAACCCATATTTTCTCATGAAAATGCGAGTCAAGCACGATACGCCGAAGATAAGGCTTGCTTTTCAATTAATATCATTCTCAGCACAAACATAATATAAGTAACATTATATTAAAGGCCCATAATTGAGTTTCATAAATATTCCCATACAATAAATGAATTCAAACCGACAAAAAATAAATAATAAATCCAACTACAAAGAAAATATCTCAACCCTAACATAATTTAAAGAAGTCACGACCTTATGCCCTTACAAATGTTTCCAAATAAAATAAATAACTCTCACAGACGAGCACCTACACTAGAATCAATAAATCTGAACACTGATGAGTGAGTGAGATCGCAAGATTGCTACTATGATAATCCAACTATCCTTGCTCGGAGCACCTGGGGGGAGAACATTTAAATTTGGGTTAGAGCCCCTGGTGTGCAAAAATTAACTTATTTAATTTGAGATGCGATGATACAGTTGATGAAAAATAAATATTATCTCTTCGTCACTCGCATGCGCTAGCACCTCACCGCTCACCTAAGTGTGATATTAACCACATCCCAGTAAATCCTAAATAATGACTATGACAACGTGATAAAATTAATAATAATGAATTTGTCGATAGTTAAATATTTAAGTCTGCTAATTATAATTAATTACCCATGCCCATAATATCTCGGTCTTATAAATCTCATGTATAAGCATAAACATCTGTTATGCATCACAAAGTAGAGTCTTGTCATTTATGTCACATTCTTAGACTATTAAATTTATCTCATTACAGTCTGAATAATTATTTATATATGTCATTTCATATATTTAACACACAAAGGCATCTACCGTTGGTGTCTAATTCGTACTCTATCGGCAAGTCTAGAGAAATCTCTTATCCTAAGCGGACATCACAAAACACACATAAGTTGGGGCGGTTTCTATGCATGATACTTGTTCACGACCCGTACCTAGCAGTGACACACGCTCGATTAGCGTCAACACCTACCTCTCGCAATTGGCGCCTCCATGTAGTACGTATATGACCTACACAATCGTCAAGCCCACTTGTGCCGACGTGTGATACCCGATCCGAATGCACAAACCCCAAGTGGACATGATAGTCCACAAATATTGGTATGTCCACACAAATACATATAAGTATATATTATTATCTCATATAATATGTATATGTAACTACTCCATAATTATCATAGAAATCCCACAAAAGGCCACAATTTCCACTTATTATTAATTTACCATCCAGTGAATCGTTAATTCCATTTTCTAAAATAATTTCTTAACCATCTTGTTAAATGAAATTCTCCCAATTAAATAAGGGCGCATTATCATTATTAACAAATTCCCCATCGAACCATACATGGTCCCACCAACTCGCTTTGACTCCTAAAAATACCCTTAACCAAACCCGAGGCCCAACTCATTCAGCCTCAGGACTGAATCGATTCACTGCCAGGCCGAATCGTTTCAGACCTGGGCAGAAGCCCAGATCCGCTTGTTTGATTAATTATGGGATTTATCTATTTCATTCTAAATTCATTGTCAAATTTTTATACTATTTCCTAGTTTTGTAGTTGATTCCCTGCAACATAATTAGTCCACTTAGGATCATTAATTACATGATTCAATCCCAAATTTCATGTCAATTTTCCTAGAACTTATGAACATTAATTACATTTTTTGACTCAGATCTCAATCCCCACTCCCTCACTATTTAATTCATAAAGTGGGACATCTATCATGAGGTTTACATTAGAATTTTATTCCATAGTTCAACATTAATATTCTACACATTAAGTAATCAAGATATCCCCATTTACCATCAAGAACCCTAACAATTCTAACGCAAATTTCAAGAATACGATACCTAACTTTCTAGGACTAATCATATATTAAATTCAGTCCTCTACATGCATAAGATATTTTTTCATCATCAAATAATTTATATCAAATCTAAATCCTAGAAATTTTAAGGGTTATCATAATGCATCAAGATAATACATTTAAACTTAAATTAAGAAAGAGAATTCTTGCCTTCGAAATTCGTGGAAGATAGCCCCTTTTATTTCTTCTTGATTCCTTGCCTTATTGTTTCCTTGCCATTTTTCCCTCTTTTGGTTCTTCTCCTTTCTTCTACCGTTAACAATTGTGATTAGGCCTCTTCTGAATAGTAGTAGAGAAGTGGTTTACCCCCACTTAAACACTAATTAATCATAATCCAGAGTTGGGCTTAAAATCCAATTTTTGAATTCCTAAATGGACCCTAATTCATATCCAGACTACCCCAAAAGTTGCCCAACCTATATACCATTGTCCCGAGACTATTTCTAAAGGTCTAAAACACCTAAACGAGTCCATATATGCCCCGAAATATGCCCTGAACTATATTATGTTAACATAGGGTACTTTTTAATTGTGTCACAAATTAATTATGTATTTTTCTACAATACATGCGATGCTATAACCATACACATAAAAACCAATCATACATAATTATGACCTAATAACAATAATTAAATTTTCCAATTAAGTCCAATATCCATAATTTTTTATTTATCCCAAAAATATTATTTTTTCATTTATTCTAGGAAATTACGGGATATTACATTCTTCCTCCTTAATAATGGGATTCTGTCCTATGAACTAAGAAAAGTACGTACCTATCTAGAAGAGTTCAGATACTTGGGCCGCATATTGTTCTCCATTTCCCAAGTCGACTCGTCTTCCCGATGGTGTCCCCACTGCACTCGAATTAAAGGAATAACTTTGGATAGACGTCGGCGCCCCCGTCGGTCCAGAATGGCTACTGGTCACTCCTCATAAGTAGCATCTAGATGGAGCTCTATCTCATCAATATCGATGTGTTGTTACATTATCTCTTCTATAAGGAACCTCCGCAGTGAAAATATGTGGAAAATGTAGTGCATCCTCTATAAGTGGTTCGGTAGTCCTAGCTGATATGCCACGGGGCCAATCCTCTATAGAATAGGGAAAGATCCCAGGTATCGAGGATCCAACTTCCCTTTCTTCCCAAATCTCATCACCCCTTCGTGGGAGACACTTTAATTAACATTTGATCTCCAACATCGAAGTCTAAGTGTCTCCTACCCACATCCACATAGAATTTCTGACTGTCATGGGCAATCTGTATTCTGGACCGAATCTCCTCTATTTTCTTCATGGTATCCTGAATAAAATTTGGCCCAAGTAACCTTTTATCCCCCACATCCAACCGACATGAAGGCGAACGACAAGGTCTTCTTTAGAGTGCTTCAAACAGTGTCATCCCTATCGTGAACTGGTAGCTATTATTGTAAACAAATTCCACCAAAGGTAAGTACTGCTCTCAGCTCCCCTTAAAGTCCCGAATGCACATTCGCAACATGTCCTCTAATATTAAGTTCACCTTTCCTGTCTGCCCCTCGGTCTGAGGATGATATGACGTGCCTAAGCTCAACTCTGCCCCCAAAGCCTACTGAAAGATCTTTAAAAAGTGGGACACAAACATCCTGTCCCTGTCTGACACGATGTTAAACGGTAGTCCATGCAACTTAAGAATCTCTACAAGGAAGAGCCTGGCATACTGCTCTGAGCTATAATATGTCATGATCGGTAAGAAGTGAGACACCTTCGTCAATCTATCGATGATCACCCAAATGGAGTCATGCCCCCTCTGTGATGTGGGTAGCCCCGTGATAAAGTCCATAGAGATGCTCTCCCATTTTCACACTGGGATCTGCAAAGGCTGTAGTACACCTGCAGGATGCTGATGGTCCACCTTCACCAACTAACACATAGTACACTTAGACACGAACTCTGTTATATCCCATTTCATTCGAGCCCACCAATACTGATGCCGCATGTCGTGGTACATCTTATCCCCTCTGAGATGTAGTCTAAAAAGTGAACAGTGGGCCTTAGACATAATGTCTCATCGCAGCTCCTCATCATTTGAGACAACCAGTCTCCGCTGGAATCTCAATCCACTGTCCGACACAATGGAATAGTGCTCCACCCCCTCGACTAAAAACTGTCTCACTCTCTCCTAGCAGAGCTGATCCCCTACATGTGCCTTCACTACCCTAATAATGATCTTGGGGTGATGTTGAGAACTTCTATAAACACCCGGGTCAGGTCATCGTCCCCATGAAGTGACTTCCATTTCGCCTTCCACACTGCTACTAACTCCAAAATTGGCTTGCGGCTTAAAGCTTTCTCCACGACATTCTCCTTTCCCAGGTGGTACTGAATGTCGAACTGATAATCATTCACAAACTCTAGCCATTTCCTCTATCACATGTTCAACTCCAACCGTGTGAACAAATACTGCATACTTTTATGGTATGTGAAAAGATGAAATTTCTCCATCAGAAGATAATGTCTTCACACTCGCAATGCAAAAACCACGACTGCTAACTCCAAGTCATGGGTGGGGAAATGTCCTTCGTGAGGCTTAAAATTTTGGGAAGAATAAGCTCCCTGCCTCTCTTTCTTCATCAAAACCCCACCAACTCCCCTTAGGGGTGTATCTGTGAAGTATCTATAGTCAACCCCTGTCTGAGGCAATGCAAAAATAGGTGATGTAGTCAATTTAATTTTCACCTACTCAAATGCCTACTGGTACAACTCATCCAAAATAAACAAGACTCCCTTCCTCATCAAATTCGCTAAGGGCCCGACTATCTTAGATAATCCCTAGATGAATCGATGGTAGTAGCCGAACAGTCCCAAGAACCTGCGCATCTTGGTGGGTGTAGTGGGATGTCCCCACTCCATCACTGCAGAAATTTTCTCTGGATCCATGAATATCCCCTACTCGGACACTATGTGGCCTAAGAATTGTACCTTTCTCAGCTAAAACCCGCATTTCTTGAACTTTACATACAACTGATGATCTTGAAGCATCTGTAAGACCATGCGTATATGATCTGCGTGCTCCTACTGAGTCCAAGAATAAATCAGGATATCGTCTATGAACACGACAACAAACTAATCTAAGTAATCCCTGAACATTCGGTTCATCAAGTCCATAAATACTTCTGGTGCATTGGTTAGTCCAAATGGAATCACCAAAAACTCGTACGATCCATATCTAGTAAGAAAAATTATCTTTGAGATGTCCTGCTCCCAGAATCTCAACTGGTGGTACCCCAACCTCAAATCAATCTTCGAAAAATTCACAACACCCCTTAGCTAGTCAAATAAATAATCTATATGTGGTACCGAGTTTTTATTCTGAATAATGACTTTTTTAACTCCCAGTAGTCGACAGAAAGCCGCAGAGATCCATCCCTCTTCTTAGAGAATAACACTGGAGCACCCTAGAGTGAAGTACTCCTCTTGATGAACCCCTTCCCTAACAACTTCTCAATTTTCTATCAGATCTCCCTCATATCCAAATGATCCATCTGATACGTAGTACAGGTAATGGGTCTAGTTCCCAAAAAACAAGTCGATCACGAAGTCGATCTCCCGACTAGGTGGTAAACCATAATCTTCCCCAAAAAATGAAAAAACTCAATCACCACCAGGATGGAATCTAACATCACCACAAATTTCGAAGAAGTATTCTCCTCGATGTAATACAAATGTGTGATCGACCCACTCCCAGGGTACGGCATTGCAACTAGGTACATCTCCTGCCCCGGAATGGCGACCTCCCATAACAATCCATATATACCATATACGTAGCTACCAGTACATCCCAAAAATGACGTCGTACTCATGCATGCCAAGTACTAATAAATCATCCATGAAGGTGAGTCGACCTATCTCAATACCGATACCTTGGCATACTAGCCGTATGGGTGCCCCTGTACCCGCTGGTGAGTTTATGTGCAAAACAGTGTTGAATGCGAAATCTATCATAATTATCTCACGTGCAAACTCCGTGCTAACAAAAGAATGAGATGCACCCATATTGAATGGAATGCGACCAATATGACCAAAAATAGGAAACATACCCTCGACTGCCTATGCCGATGCTGGGTTATCTGTAGCAGTGACATGATAGACCCTCCCATACTAAAATTATTGTTGTCCCTTAAGTAGGGCGACAAGTGCTGGAGCGACAGGTACATCGACACCCTGAGTAAAAAATGGTGGATGCTATCCTTGTGGTGCATGCTATCCTCTACAACCTTCCTGCCTCTGGGCTGCCTAGTCTCCCCGAGGGAAATTCTTCGAGGTATGCCCTCTCTCTCCACATGTATAACAATTTTCCTAAAATGCACCCCGCTTAAAACGTCAGCCTTGATGGCCTCTACCCTGCTGTCCCTGGCCCTATTGGCCTTTGTACTGCTGGCCATGATGGCCTTTGTACTACTAGCCCTGATCGCCCTGACCCTGCCTCTATCAGCCATCTCCACCTATAAATTTCTTATTATGATCAATAGATGGGGTGTCCATGTGCTTCTAGGCTCCGAATCCGCTTCCCCCACTCGTATTGACCTGTTGGATCGATGATTCTACTCCATGATGCTTCTCACCCTTGTTCTTCAGAAATGCCTGTTGATCCTAAAAATGGAGAAGTGCGACATTCACCAATTGATTATACGTGGTTAAGGCCGAATTCCCCAGAAGAGCCTTCTTGATGTTCCAAACTGATTATATATGAACCTGTCCATCCTCCTCTAGTCAGTGCTAACATCCTCCTTTGCAAACTACGAGGGTGTATTAAATTCATCCTCGTACTCGGCTACAGTACGACCTTGTTGTTTTAGCCCCATAAACCTTCTCCTAATTTCGACTGAATGGATAAGGGAAAGTATTTCCCCTCAAACATCTTCTAAAACTCATCAATAGTGACGATGTCCCTCTCAGTAACTATCATAACCGCCTCCCATCACTGAAGAGCTCCCCCACTAATCTGAACAAAGCTAGCACCTACTTCTGTACTGGTGTGCACTTGACCATCCGTAAGTGCCTTTAATATCCTTCTTCCACTTTCTTGCCACCAGTATATCTAAACTACTTGCGAACTCTAGAGTATGGCCCTTAACAAAGGCCTCCCTCTCTTTGTCCCGCATATAAACTGGTGCTTGAGCTGGCATAGCCACCTGTTGTGGTAAGGGTGGCTATTGTGGTAAAGGTGGCTGCTGATGTGCCTGTGGTGGTGGAAAGTGATAAAGCATGGCTTCTATAGCCGTAGAGATCGCCTGAGACACGATGGTCTCTATCTCTGCATGCATAATCAGCTACGGAGCTTGTGGGTCCTTTGGATGCTGTGGCTCCCATTGAGCCTCCTCTTTAGCAGTTAGTGCTACTATGCGCCTCGGCCTACCCCTCTGTCCGTTTTCCATCTAAAAGAAAACAAGGTTCGAATTAGCGCCAACGTAAAAATACAATGAACCCTAAGTATAAGATCTACATATCAAAGAATACAATGCAGAACATAATGATCACAACACAGATCCTAAGGACACAAGAACCGTGCTCTAATACCAACTGTAACAACCCCCATTTTCTCACATAAAAGCTGGTGAGGCACGATACTCCAAAGATGGGGCTTGCTTGTCAATTAATACCATTCTCAGCATAAACATAATATAAGTGACATTATATTAAAGGCCCATACACTACACCAAATTTGCCGAATTGTCACGGTCATTGACCTTGACAAGTTGGACTTGTCAAGTTCAATGACCGTGATAATTCTGGGTGAGATAACTATTTTTATCATGGTCATGTCACGATCTTTGACCGTGATAAGTTTGTTAGAATTATCACGGTCATGTCACGGTCCCTGACCGTGATAAGTTTTGTCACGATTTAAGGCCGTGATAAATCCGTGATAGTGTTTAAAAAAATTATCACGGTCAATGACCGTGACAATTTTGGGTAGAATTGAAAAAAATCTGCCACATCCCAGCAGTATATATGTACCTGTTATAGCAACATTGTACATGTTCAAACATTATATATCCAAATAAAATAGAGATAGTGCAAATATACATTCAAAATAGAAACAATCCCGTACCTGTTCAAAACTTTGGCATTCTCCACAAAGTACCTCAACTATTCAACTCCATTGTTTGACCCCAATCCCATAATTTCGATTGTCTTTAGGTGTGATCTCAAACAGTGAGGTACATACCATTCCAACCACGATGTCCCGATTTGTTCACAACAAAATAAAAAACCCTAATATAAGAAGAAACAACATCACCATCATTTATCGCAAATCTACAAATTATTTAGCTGGAAGTGATGTTATGAACCCTTGACGTACCTCAAAGATAAGAACCTCTAGAAGAGGACAACTTTTGAGAAAATCCAGCACCAATTTAGAGTTCTAGTTCCACTATAAGAACCATCCACTGCAAGACACTGCACAAGAGTGTAGTGCCACCCAACAAGCAAATATTCATAAAAATCGAAATCGAAATCGAAATTGAAATTTAAATATTCATATTCATATAAATACATTACCTGTAGTTCCATCCAAACAGCTAACTTGAGCTCATATGGAACCTCCTTCCAACTAATGTACCCCGGGCAATTGTGTCAAATCTAATTCCCTTAATATCTGAACACTAAGAAATTCCATAATCCTATGTAGTTATGCTCTGCAAATTTCTTCCAACCGTTGTGTAGCCAAACATCACTAGTTGAAGTTGTCAATTCCACTTTCCATATTTTCCCATGTTTTGCTAGAGGTTCCAAGTGGTGGGGTATGAAAAGTGTAATTGACAACTTCAACTGGTGATGTTTGGCTACACAGCGGTTAGAGGGAATTTGCAGAGCATCACTCCATAGGATTACGACATTTCTTAGTGTTCAGATATAAAGGATAGACGAAGAGATTCAGTCTCCTCTCCACAAATAAGACACCCCAAATAACTATGTACTAATCACCTATTAAAGGTAATAAGCGTATATTCATGGATTAGTATAAACAAAACTTAAATTTCAAATTCAAATTCAAATTCAATTTATAATAGAAAAATCCTCCAAAAGTAACATTTTTAAGCCACTAAGAATATTATACATAGATTATGTGGCCGACTAAAGGGTGCCAATTTAGACTTTTTGGGGTCATGCATTATTGAGTTTCATAAGTATTACCATGTAATAAATGAATTCAAGCCAACACCAATAAATAATAAATCCAACTACAAAGTAAATATCTCAACCCAAACATAATTTAAAGAAGTCACAAGCTTATTCCCTTACAAATGTTTCCAAATATAATAACTAACTCTGGTAGAGGAGCACCTACACTAGAATCCATAAATTTGTACACTGATGAGTGAGTGAGATCGCGAGACTCCTATAGCGACAATCCAGTTATCCCTGCTAGGAGCACCTGGGGGAGAAAACATTTAAATTTCGATCATAGCTCGAGGAGTTCAAGAATTAGCTTATTTAATTTTAGATGCAATGGTACAGTTGATGCAAAATAAATATTCCTTCTTCGTCACTCGCATGCATAAACACCACACCCCTCACTATAGTGTGATATTAACCACATCCTAATAAGTCCCAAATAATGACTATGATAACGTGCCAAAATTAATGATAATGAATTCGTCGATAATTAAATACTTAAGTGTGCCAATTATAATTAATTACCCATACCCATAATATCTCAGTCTTATAAATCTCACGTATAATCATAAACATCTATTATGCATCACAAAGTAGGGTCTTGTCATTTATGTCCACATTCTTAGATAATTAAATTTATCGTATTACAGTCCCAGTAATTATTTACATATGTCCTTCCATATATTTGACACACAAATGCATCTACCTTTGGTCTCTAGTTCGTACTCTATCGACAAGTCTGGAGGAATCTCTTATCCTAAGAGGACATCAAAAAACAAGCATAAGTTGGGGGCAGTCCCTACATAGGATACCTATCACGGCCCATACATAGCGGTGACACAGGCTAGGTTAGTGTCAACAACTACCTCTTGTAGATAGAGCCTCCATGTAGTTTCTATATGACCTACACAGTAGTCAATCCCACCAATACCGACGTGTGGTGCCTGATTCGAATGCACGAACCCCCAAGCAGATAGGACACTCCACGAATATTGGTATGTCCACACAAATACATATAAGTACATATTATTATCTCATATAATATGTTTAGGTAACTACTCCATAATTACCATAGATATCCCACAAAAATTCCACCATTTCCATTTATTGATAATTTACCATCTAGTGAGTTCTTAATTCCATTTACCTGAATAATTTCTTAACCATCTAATTAAATAAAATTTTCCTAATTAAATAAGGTCACAATTTCATTTTTAATAAATTTCCCATTGGCCCATACATGGTCCCACCAACTCGCTTGGACTCCTAAAAATATTGTTAACCAATTCCCAGCCTAACTCATTTAGTCCCTAGGACCGAATCGATTCGATTCTTGACCGAATCGATTCGAACATGGGTAGAAGCCCATATTTGCTTATTTGCTCTGTTATGGGATTTATGTACTTAATTCCAAATTTATTTACAAATGTTTATACTACTTACTAGTTATGTAGTTCAGTCCCTACAACATAATTAGTCCACTTAGGATCATTAGTTACATTATTCATTCCAAAAATTTATGTCAATTTTTGCCCAGAATTTGTGAACATTAATTACTTTTTTCGACTCAAATCTCAATCCCAACTCCCTCACTATTTAATTCATAATATGGGACATGTATCATGGGTTTACATCAGAATTTTATCCATAATTCAAAATTAATATTCTCCAAATTAAGTAATCAAGATGTCTCCATTTACCATTAAGAACCGTAATGAATCTAACCCAAATTTTAAGAATACGATACCTAAAGTTCTGGGACTAATCCTTTGTTAAATTCGGTCCTCTACATGCATAGGGTATTTGTTCATGATAAAATCATTCATTTCAAACGTAAATCCCCAAAATTTAAAGGGTTATCATAATACATCAAGAAAATACATTAAAAATCAAATTAAGCAAGAGAATCCTACCTTTGAAATTCGTGCAACAAAGCCCCTTTAATTTCTTCTTGATTCCGTGCCCTTTTTCCCTACTTTGGTTCTTCTCCTTTACTCTTACGTTAACAGTTGTGTTTAGGTCGCTTCTGAATTGTAGTGCGGAAGTGGTTTAGCCCCACTTAAACATTAATTAATTCTAATCGTGAGTTGGGCTTAAAATCCAATTTTTGAACCCCCAAATGGACCAAAATCCATATCCAAACTAGCTCAAAAGTTTTCTAACCTATATACCATTGACCTGGGACTATTTCTAAAGGCTTAAAACACTTAAACGAGCCCATACGTGTCCCGAAATATGTTTCGAATGATTTTATGTCAACATTGGGTACTTTTTAATTGTGTCACATATTAATTATGTATTTTTCTATAGTACATGTGATGCTATAACCATACACATAAAAATCAACCATACACAATTATGACTTAATAACAATAATTAAATTTTCCAATTAAGTCCAATTTCCAGAATTTTTTTATTTATCCCAAAATTATTATTTTATCATTTATTCGAGAAAATTACGGGGTATTACATCGAACCCCCAAATAATTCAAAAAATTAGACAAAGTGATTTGGTTGTGCAATAAAGTGTCATAAATTATTTTGGAGTGAATATTTCATTGCAATATCTTATTAATTTGTATAACTTGTTGTAAATTCTTTCTATTTATAACATTACTCAAAAGAGTGATATTGGATTAACCATGGATTTGAAATGACAAACTAAATGGGTTTTTCACATATAAGACTTACTTACCTCAACTTTTTGGAAAAAAATAAAAACAAAAGGAGTATATCTACTCATACCATCATTTTAACCAAACTAAAACAAAATGCGTATGCGTTAATCACATGTTGTTAGTGAGTGCTAAAAATTTAATGTATAATAGGGTTACAAACAACTTGTGAATGATATATTCACATTTGATCCCAATTTTGTTAAAAATGGTAGACGAAATAAAGTTTTCCACAAAAAATGTCAGTTAAACATGTTAAGATCTCTTATTGATTATTTATAATTTTTTAAATATATATATTTTTTGAATTTTGAGTATAAAATAAACTGTGTGCATATATAAGGAAATATAATTTGTTTGCTTCATAATTAAAAAAATGTCGTACCGAGTGCACAAGGTTCTCGCTTCACTACAAGGTCTGGGAGAGGTGGATGCCGACTGACCTTACCTCCATATTATCTTATAATTTGAAGATTTCGCTCACATGTCTCGAACCTCAGACCAACTGTAACTTAATTTTCATATTAATTGTGTTCTTAAAATTAATAATTTTATTATTTGATTAACAATTGTTAGAAAAATCATATCTACTCCAAACATATCTTCCAGGTCACCATTTTGATCATTTCATTTCCCATTTTTTGACACGTGCCCTCAACTCTTTTTTGTTACAACTTGTGCTAACATATATAACTAGTAATATTGAAGTTGACACGAACCCAATATAATTAGAAGAAAATATGACCCAAAATGAACACAACCCAAAATGAAGTGCTCCTGGTTGTGTGGGCAATCAAAATGAACCATTTAGATTTTAAAGACCAGGATCAAATTGTAAATATAAAGATCAGTTTGAGTTTGTTTAATGACTTAATTGTTTATGAAGTGACAGGGATCTAGTAGGCAAGCTTCCCAATTTCCTTGTATATTCTTGGATTAGAAGTACTACATGTTTTAGATGGACAATGCACTGCATCAGGGCCGCTTTTGAGACTTTAAGAGTTCAAGGCGAACTCGTAATTGGAGTTCCATATTCAACCACATATTTTTTTTATTAATTTATAAATTGTAATTTTTTTTAAGTGAAAGGATGCCGACTTATTTTTCGATAATTGTGGCAACTTTAAATATTTGTCCATTCAGTTTTCAACAAATTGTTTTAGAAATGATTGGAAAATGTCGCTATAAATATGTATACACATAAAAAAATTGAGGCTTCTAAAATGCGTCGAAATTCGGGGGCCCGAGACGATCCTTGGTTTCCCCAAACCTGTATTGCATACATCATTTGTTTTTTAGATTGCAAAACAGTCAAAATTGCACTTTTTATAAGGATTGTTTTTTTTAAGTAATTTTTTATTAAGAACAGTAGTTGGAGTATAGTCTGTCCTCCATTTCCCATCACATAAAAAAGAAATATGTTTAGTTTATACGACAATAGAATGCAATTACATTCACTCATTTCTATTTTATGTCGTGTTATAAGTGCTTGTTGTCTTATAGCAAACACTGATGCCTTATGATAAAAAAGGTCCCACCGAGCTAAAATGAGAACTGAAAGCAACTTCGTTAGACCTATAGATAACAATTGTAATGGCTTAAATTGTTAGAAATATTAATTATTTGTAATTTGAAAAGTAAAAGAGTACGGATAATTTGAGATTTTTCTTAATAAGATAGCATAATTTTTATTTTGTTTTTTTAATAAAGTATAAGGTGTAAGAAACACAAGTTTAGTTTGTTATTTGTAATTATATTATTTTTAATCTACAATAAGATTTTCCCTTTGTGAAAAAAATATCTATATATTTGTATATATAAGCATCTAAGTCAATTTGATTTACAAAGTTACTTCATATACATGTTAGTATACTCTCAATTTATGTTAATAAAATATATAAAAAATTATTTTAAATTAAAAAATATGTTTATATATATATATATTAGCATAATGCTTGGAAAAATGACTTTATAGAAAATATAATGGTTTGAGGCATTATGGCGACATGTGGACATTAAACAATAAATGAAGGATATATTAGACATTTTATGTCTAACAATGGGTTAATAATGGTCAACTAAAGGGATCCATTCCCCCAAAAGTAAAATTACAAGGGTTTGTGAATTACTTGGGAGGCCAAACCCCGAAATAACTAAAAAAAATTACACAAACTAATGTGATTATAATAAATGGTTATATAGAGTCTTGAAGTGAGTGATGTACAATACTCCATTGTAATTTCACATCAATTTGTGTAACATTTTGTAAATTATTTTATTCATAGCATTACTCTAAAGAGTAATTCGACGCCGACTCAGGATTCCGACTCATTTTATGCACCATATTAACGTGTCGTGTCAGAATTGATTTATATTTGGGGTTCACCAATTATCACGACGACATGTAAGTGTCGCACAAAATGAATCAAAATCGTGAGTCGGTAAAATATTAGTCTACTAAAAATGGATTAACTTGCCAAGTCGTTTAATTACAAATGGTGAAAAATGGATAATTATATGGAACAAAACGCACGATACACAAACGGAATGAGTCTGGCTATTGCGCTATAGAACAAAAGTGATATTCAATGAACTATGGATCTAAAATGAGAAATATTTTGGAAATTGTCTCCCCATTAGGTTTTTATTTATTTTTACTTGTAATGCCACTTTTGTGAGGCTTTTTCCCCATTATATATATATATATATATATATTTGTGAGGGTTTTGTCCATCTTCCTAAAAAAATGAGAAACTATATGAGTTTTTTCACATATAAGACTTACTTAACTCATCTTTTTGGGGAAAACAATGACGAATTCTACCCATACCGCATAGAAAGTGAATAAATAATAGGGGTACTAACAACCTATGATTGACACATACTAATTTGACTTTAATTTTGTTCAAAATGGTGGGCTAAATAAAAAATCCCCCACCCCCCCCAAATTTTTTTTTTTTTTAATAGTTAACAGTCATGTCAATTAAACATGTTAAGATCTTTTAACAATTATTTATAATTGTTTAAAAATAAAATTTATTAATGTTGATTTTATAATAAACATTACACACACACACACATAAGAATTTTTTTTTCTCTTTGCTTCATAATTGACTTTCATATTAGTTGTGTTCTTAAAATTATCATCTTTTTTATTTTCTTCACAATTTTTGCAAAATGATATATATACCAGATATATCCATAAATATTTTTTCTCTATCATTTATTTTGGAGGTGCCAAGCCTGTCAAGTAACCATTTTAACCACTATATTTTCCATTTTTGACACGTGTCCTTGACTCTTTTTATTGATATAACTTGTGCTAACATAAATGTTGGAGATTTTTAAAATAAGAGAGTAAGAGTTTTTTGGGTGTAAAAGCCTTAAGAGCTTGTCCCACATTGGAAGTGTGAGGAAGAGGTGGGAAGCTAACCCAAATATAAAAGGGGATAGTGTCCCACATTGGAAAATGTACAAAGCTAAGTGTCACCACTAAGCTATAAAAGGGGTGGGCAACCTTTGAGTCCCACATTGGAAAAATGTTAAGAATTTGTACACTTAATAAGTACAAATGGAAGATGAAGAGTTAATTCATCTAGCATTTAAGAGGCTATTCAAGAGACCTCAATACGGTGCGAAGCACCGTACGCACACGCACACGAGCGCGCGCGCGTGCGGGTGCGGGTGCGGGGCAGTGGGCTGTAGAGGCGCTAGTGGCGCACTTTGCACTTCGCGTGTCCGCAGTGGTAGCGGGTTGCCGGGATTCGTCCGGGTCGGATCGCGGTAGCTCGGGCGCGGTCACTTTTTGGTTGACCCGTGCAAAACCGATTCGGTATTATTATACCTGTTCGGAAAGGACTTAACTGTGACACCCCGACTAATTAAATACCGGGTAGCTACTCCTTTATTAAATTAATTCAAAATGTCAAGTTGGTCCAGTTAATAGCATCACTGTCGAAAACATTTTAATGATTACTAACCACCTAGTATTTAAAAAGTAAGTGCCAAATTTTAATTTAAGTCTGATTAACATGCAACAAGTGTAATGAAGAAATAAATAACACCATTCACCATACTAAAGTAAAACGAATAACCATCACAATAGAGTAAATAAAGGTCTGGAGGAAATCTCCTCACTACAAATCCCACAACTGAAAAGTAAACTGAATACTGAAACAATACATGCTAAAGTCTGAAAACTGAAATGTAAAAGATGCTCTAAATAGAAATGGGCAACATGCCCTACAACTGATAGATAGTGACTCTGGAATCCAAAAGATAGAAGCGTCTATAAGCAAATCCCTGTAGCTTCCACAAACAGCTACAGCTCGTCACCTGAATGAGAATCCTATGCTTGGTGTCCCTTTGGCTGGGCACCTAAAATGGTTTTACAAGAAAAAGATTTGAAAAGCAAACGGGTCAGAGCCCGAATGTGGAGTTATATTTTAAAAACCTGCAAGTGCTTTAAAAACATTTAAAACATTAAATGCAAAGTACATGTTAGGACGTGCACTCACATGATATTCTCACCTCTCGTCTAACTGTGCACTCCTAACGTAAGTACCCATCTAGAGTGATATAAACCACTAGCTAAGTGACAACATATCTAGCTAGACTGCCAAAGGTCCTACCCATATTACTCGGTTCCATTAACATTATAACGCTCGTAATTAAATAGGGATTTAACGTAAACTCAGATGCTCATGATGTAATATATTTTACTATCAGCTAACTCGTTATGTTTTTCTCTAAACAATACCGTAATATATTCACAACATTAACATGAGGAATCCCATTAATTAAATGTATAATACTCACATCATAAATATACAATACAAGCACCCCGAGAACTAAGTTGCGGTGCACACATACTCTGCTATCCATCCCGGTACATCACGTACATAAGGATCACACATTCCGAATCTCTCAGGAATAGTTCAGATAACACAAATCACAAATAGTGGAGGCGAACACAGTCACATCACATGGGTCACGAACATACCTACGCTCCCACGATCAGCGGACTTATTAACATCCCAATAAGTCTTTCTCTGACCTATGTTCATCGAGGTACCAGTCTATATCCCCCCCGTACGCACACAAGGATTAGAGGGTCCTAAGCGAACGCAACCTCCCGTGATAGCAAGTATGGTAGGTATGTCATACACACAATTCATATACCAATACTAAGTAAACACACATCTTAGTAATACCGTATTTTAATCGTAGTACATATTGCACTCTCGTACTAACTATAATTATCACAATTTGTACTATTCCGATTTGTAATCATACGCGCCATAATTTCTCACGTCGTAGTAGACACTCACGTCTTAACCCAAACCGTCCATGTAATACAACTCTCGTATGTAAATTCCTTCTCATAAATACTCAAATGTCCCAATTCTATCATTACTACATCTACGGAATGATATATATAACCTCGAATAAGTTTACGGAACTCCAAAAATCAAAACAGTCCAAAATAGCCCAAACTGCCAGCTCGTTAGAAGTCTCGTTCGAATGAGACTGTTCGAACGAGATCCAGTTCGTTCGAACGAACTGTCCCTTCTAACGATATCTCGTTCGAACGAGATATCGAACGAAATCACTACTCGTTAGCAACGACTGGTCAACTCGTTCGAACGACCTGGGGACTGCTTCTAACGACTGACCAGTTTCGGCAGATTTTTCCCCAATTCGTTTTTCATCCATTTTAACACCTCAAATCTTCTAAACTAAGTCCCAATCAATCGTTTAAAGGTCTATAATCAATACTAAACATATATAGTCACATCCTAACATGTTTTTAAGGGATCAATCCATCCTAACATCAATCAAATTTACAAATTTCTACACTTTTTCCCAATATCTCAAGAACATGAACCCTAACTTTATATCATCATCAAATCCCAGAATTTAATTCGTTTTAATTTCTTCTAATCACAACTATCATGAGATAAATCATCTACCTATCATTCTACATGCAAATCTCTTCAAAATTTTCAAGTTCTAAACTCCAAACTACATGGGTTTTCATTCATCTTTCAAGAACAATTAAAATTCCTCAATTTCTAACATGGAAAAGACATTCTCTTAAATTAAATGGAATAAAGTCACCTGACTTGATTGTCTCTGAGTTTGGTGTTGGTTTGGTAGAACTTTTCTGCAGAAATTCCTCTCTCCAAGCTCCTTCTCCAATGGTGGCTTAAGGTGGCTAGGGTTTGATTTGGGGAACTTAGAAAACCTAAATGATAACCTACGTAGCCTTCTAGGTTAATATGGGTTGGTTATGGGCTTAGTGGGTCAAATCCACATCAGATTTAATTAACCAATTTTCGTCACTTTTAATTCCTCAAAATGTAAAATTACCAAAATACCCTTTAAGTTGCCGGTATGGCCTAAAAATACCCCGGGACCCAAACTATACCCCCGGCTAGTGTTTTCTGACTATCTCGACCCTTCCGGATGCGTTGGCGCACTCAAAACGACAATACAGATTATAGATTTTAAATTCACTTTTATAATCAAAATATTATACCGTGACGCGGCGGTCCCACGCGTCACAACAAAGTTTCTAAAATGCCGTATATAAATTTCACGACAACTTTTATAATACTAAATACATATATCAAAACATGTATGCACATAATCAAATAACAACTCGCATCTCGTTAGTATTTATACCCGGATTAATTTCCAATTAATAAGCATTTAATTATTTAATCCCCAAAATAAATATAGCCAAAAGTACGGGGTATTACATACTTCCCCCCTAATAACTGAATTTCCTCCCGAAATTCGAAACTAGAAAGTACCTGCTAAAAACAGCTCTGGATAACGTTCGCGCATCTCATCCTCGTGCTCCCATGTGGACTCCTCGATACTGTGATGTCGCCACTGAACACGCACTAACGGGACTATCTTTGACCGCAGTTTCCTCTCGCTTCGGTCCAAAATAGCAATCGGCCTCTCCTCGTAGGAGCTATCAGGCTGGAGATCGATGTCCTCCACAGCAATGTGAGAATGAGCCAAATTATCTCTAAGGTATTTCCTTAGTGAGGAAATATGAAACACATCGTGAATCCGATGCAAATGCTCCGGTAACCCGAGTCTATACGCAACCGGTCCGATTCGCTCAATAATAGGAAACGGCCCCACATACCTCGGTGCCAACTTCCCCTTCTTCCCGAAACGCATAATCCCCTTCATAGGAGATACCCTGAGCAAAACCTGGTCCCCCACTTGGAACTCTCTGAAAAATCTCTTCGCATCAGCATAACTCTTCTGCCTGTCTTGAGCTACCCGAATGCGACTCCAAATCAACTCAATCCTTGCCGAAGTATCCTGAATCACTTCTGGCCCAAGCAGTTTGTTGTCCCCCACCTCTAACCAACATGCTGGGGAATGACAAGGCCTACCGTACAATGCCTCAAACGGAGCCATGCCAATAGTGAACTGATAGGAGTTGTTGTAAGCAAACTCCACCAGTGGAAGGTACTGCTCCCATCCACCCCCAAAGTCAATAATGCACATGCGTAGCATGTCCTCCAACATCTGATTTGTGCGCTCAGTCTGCCCATCAGTCTGCGGATGATAAGCCGTACTCAACCGCAATTCCGTGCCCATGGCCTCCTGGAAACTCTCCCAAAACCTCGAAATAAATATCTTGTCTCTGTCAGACACGATATTTAGGGGCACACCGTGAAGTCTCACAATCTCTGAAATGAAGAGCTGGGCATACTGTCCCGTAGTGTAGTCAGTACTTACGGATAAAAAGTGAGCGACCTTGGACAACCTGTCCACAATTACCCAAACGGAGTCGTGGCCCCTTTGCGACGTAGTCAACCCCGTGATAAAGTCCATGGATATGCTCTCCCACATCCACACCGGGACCTCCAATGGCTGTAGCAATCCTACTGGTCTCATATGATCCACTTTTACAAGCTGACAAGTGGCGCATTTTGAAACAAATTCAGCGATATCTCTTTTCATACCGCTCCACCAATAATGCCGTCTCATGCCTTGGTACATTTTGTCCCCTCCGGGATGCACCGCGAATCGTGAGCCGTGCAACTCTGCCATCACCTCGTGTCGTAATTCCTCTCCTTCCGGAACTACCAATCTCCCATTGAAGCGTAATCCCCCGTCTGAGCTAACGGTATATGATTCGGCTCCCTCTGCTAGTAACCAAACTATGTGCTCCTGACAGAACGAGTCATTAGCCTGTGCCCGTACTACCTTCGTGACAATCTGCGGTGTAACGGTCATCACAGACATGAAAGATCGGGCCACTGCATCCTGGTGTCCCAATTCCTTCCACTTAGCCTTCCACACCTCTGCCACCTCATCTGCTGGCCTACGGCTTAACGCGTCTGCTACCACGTTAGCCTTACCCGGGTGGTACTGGATGTCGAACTGGTAGTCTTTCACAAACTCAAGCCACCTACGCTGCCGCATATTCAATTCCTTCTACGTGAACAGATACTGTAGTGACTTGTGGTCCGTGAACAGTTGAAACTTCTCCCCCAAAAGATAGTGCCTCCAAATCCGTAGGGCAAATACCACTGCTGCCAACTCCAAATCATGCGTGGGGTAATTCTTCTCATGAGGTTTAAGCTTACGGGAAGCATAAGCTATGGCCTGTCTCTCCTGCTGCAATACACCTCCAAGTCCTTGCAAAGACGCGTCGGTGTAAACCAAATACTCAACTCCCGGTCTCGACAATGCTAACACAGGTGCTGAGGTCAATTTGTCCTTCAATTCATCGAATGCCAAATGACAGGTATCACTCCAGATGTAGGGCACACCCTTACGAGTAAGATGTGTCAAAGGACCTGCTTTCTCCGAGAAACCCCGAATAAACCTCCTGTAGTATCCTGCTAAACCTAAGAAACTACGAATCTCCGTTGGTGTCGTGGGCTGTCCCTACTCCCTCACCGCTGATACCTTCCCCGGATCAACAGATATCCCTTGGTCGGAAATAATGTGACCCAAGAACTGGACTTCCTTCAGCCAAAACCCGCACTTCTCATATTTTGCATACAACTCGTTCTGACGAAGTGTCTGCAAAACCTGCCTCAAATGCTCGGCGTGCTCCTCCTCTGTCTGAGAGTAAAACAGAATGCCATCAATGAAGACAATGACAAACTGATCTATGAAATCCCTGAACACTCTGTTCATCAATTCCATAAACACTGCTGGAGCGTTGGTCAAGCCGAAAGGCATAACCCGAAACTCGTAAGAACCATATCTCGATAAGAACGCAGTCTTCGAGACATCCTCCTCCCTGATACGCAACTGATGGTATCCCAATCTCAAGTCAATCTTCGAGAAGAAAGATGCTCCTCTCAACTGGTCGAATAAGTCATCGATTCGAGGCAACGGATACTTATTCCGTATCGTGACCTTATTCAACTCTCGGTAGTCCACACACAATCTCAGTGAACCGTCCCTCTTCTTCACAAACAAAACTGGAGCGCCCCAAGGTGAGGTACTCCTGTCAATAAAGCCCTGACCTAATAGCTGCTCTATCTGATCCCGTAACTCTCGCATCTCAGCTGGAGCCATACGGTACGGTGCACGTGCTATAGGTCTCGTACCCGGTAGCAAATCTATAACGAAGTCTATCTCTCGATTGGGTGGTAAGCCTGGTATCTCCTGAAACACATCCGAATACTCCCTGACGACTGGGATAGAATCTAATGGAATCACAACCTCCTTAGAGGTATCCTCCTCTAGGTAATACAAATGAGCGGTCGACCCTCCCTCTGGGCGAGGCATCGCCACTACGAACATCTCTTGCCCCGGAATGGCAAAAATAATGCTTCCGCTGAAGCAATAAATCATGGCCCTATAAGCTACGATCCAATCCATACCGATGATCACATCGTGAACATGCATATCTAATACCAACATATCTGCAGGTAATAGCAGACTACCAATCTCTACCCCCACTCCCCGGCATATAAAGAATATAAGTGACCCACTCCCCAATGGTGAGTCGACACACGTCACTGTGCTCTCTGTCGTAGCTAACAATCCTAAAGCTTTCGCAAAGTGTGTAGCTATAAAACAGTGTGTAGCACCCGTATCAAATAATACCGACCCATAGTGCCATGGATAGGAAACGTACCCTCAATCGCGGGCGGTGCCTGTGGAACTGCAGCCTGGTGGACGTTGTAGACACGTCCATACTGTAGCTGCCCCTGCTGAACTGGGACTGCTGGAATGGGTGGCAATGCTGCCATCTGTGGCGGTGCGGGAAGAGCGGCGGGAAACATAGGCCTCTGTGGCTCCTGGCGAGCAACCTGCTGCTGCTGCTGTGGGGCCCTGCCCCTATCAGGACAATCCTGCTTCTTATGGCCAGTCTTGCCACAGATAAAGCACTTCCCTAGGAAGTTCCCTCCTCTCTGCCCCTGCTGTCCCCGGCCCTGGTGGCCGTTACCGTTCCTCCCTTGGCCCTGCTGGCCCTGGTGAAACTGCTGCCCATTCTGCCCCTGTTGGCCCTGATGGCCGTTTGGACCCGGATGGCCCTGACGGAAACCTCCCTATCCCTGCCTGTAGTTCCCTGACCGGAACCTCTTATTATCCCCCTGCTGGGAGCCCTGCTCATTCTGTCTCTGCCCCTGACCAGATTGTGCCCCGCTGGCACCATGTCCTCCGGTCCTGCCCTGATGGCTAGACTCCCCCGACCTCTTACCCTCGGCCATATGAAAACGGTGGTCCTGGCAGTGCAACAATGCAGCGTTAACCACATCAGAATACGTGGCCAACGATAGGTTCCCTAGCAGATGCTGACGGATCCTCCAATTCAACCCGTCCATGAACTTCTCAATCTTCTTCTTCTCTGTTGGTATCTCATCTGGAACGATATTCAACAGATTAGTGAACTCGGCCTCATACTCGGCCACTATCTTACCTTCCTGCTTCAAACTCATCAATCTCCTCCTCATTTCTGTATGAACAGCTGACGAAAAGTACTTGCGGTCGAACCACACCCAGAACTCCTGAATCGTGAGAGTATCCCTCTCCTCCATGGTGGTAATAGACTCCCACCACTGTAGCGCAGATCCAACTAGCTTGAAAGTAGCTAGCACCTTCTTATGAACATCAGTGCACTCATGCATTCTCAAGTGCCTCTGCATATCCTTCCTCCATTGGCTCGAGACCACTACATCTGAGCTTCCTGCAAACTCTGGCGGATGCGCTTTCTGAAAAGCGTCACGTACACGCTCCCAAGCAGACGGGAATGCATTTGCCTGTACCGGCGCGACAACCGGCGCCTGAGGTGGTGCCTGCTGAACAACGGCAATGGCGGCATTTACCGCTTGGGCTACTATAGCTGCAATCTCAGCGGCGTTCATCATGCCCTGAACTGGAGCGGGCTGGGGCTCGGGCGTTGCATCCCTGGGAACTCGTCGTGCACGTCGTAGAGGCATCTGAAATAAGAACAAAGTTTATAAGTTCGCTGTTTATAAACTTAAAATAGCTGAAGAACGAAGCATACACAAAAAGAATACAACAGTCCTAAAATATAGGGCTCTATATCAAAGAAACGTAGCGGAAACATAATAGCCGTACAGATCCTAAAGGACACTAGAACCTGATGCTCTGATACCACCTGTGACACCCCGACTAATTAAATACCGGGTAGCTACTCCTTTATTAAATTAATTCAAAATGTCAAGTTGGTCCAGTTAATAGCATCACTGTCGAAAACATTTTAATGATTACTAGCCACCTAGTATTTAAAAAGTAAGTGCCAAATTTTAATTTAAGTCTGATTAACATGCAACAAGTGTAATGAAGAAATAAATAACACCATTCACCATACTAAAGTAAAACGAATAACCATCACAATAGAGTAAATAAAGGTCTGGAGGAAATCTCCTCACTACAAATCCCACAACTGAAAAGTAAACTGAATACTGAAACAATACATGCTAAAGTCTGAAAACTGAAATGTAAAAGATGCTCTAAATAGAAATGGGCAACATGCCCTACAACTGATAGATAGTGACTCTGGAATCCAAAAGATAGAAGCGTCTATAAGCAAATCCCTGTAGCTTCCACAAACAGCTACAGCTCGTCACCTGAATGAGAATCCTATGCTTGGTGTCCCTGTGGCTGGGCACCTAAAATGGTTTTACAAGAAAAAGATTTGAAAAGCAAACGGGTCAGAGCCCGAATGTGGAGTTATATTTTAAAAACCTGCAAGTGCTTTAAAAACATTTAAAACATTAAATGCAAAGTACATGTTAGGACGTGCACTCACATGATATTCTCACCTCTCGTCTAACTGTGCACTCCTAACGTAAGTACCCATCTAGAGTGATATAAACCACTAGCTAAGTGACAACATATCTAGCTAGACTGCCAAAGGTCCTACCCATATTACTCGGTTCCATTAACATTATAACGCTCGTAATTAAATAGGGATTTAACGTAAACTCAGATGCTCATGATGTAATATATTTTACTATCAGCTAACTCGTTATGTTTTTCTCTAAACAATACCGTAATATATTCACAACATTAACATGAGGAATCCCATTAATTAAATGTATAATACTCACATCATAAATATACAATACAAGCACCCCGAGAACTAAGTTGCGGTGCACACATACTCTGCTATCCATCCCGGTACATCACGTACATAAGGATCACACATTCCGAATCTCTCAGGAATAGTTCAGATAACACAAATCACAAATAGTGGAGGCGAACACAGTCACATCACATGGGTCACGAACATACCTACGCTCCCACGATCAGCGGACTTATTAACATCCCAATAAGTCTTTCTCTGACCTATGTTCATCGAGGTACCAGTCTATATCCCCCCCGTACGCACACAAGGATTAGAGGGTCCTAAGCGAACGCAACCTCCCGTGATAGCAAGTATGGTAGGTATGTCATACACACAATTCATATACCAATACTAAGTAAACACACATCTTAGTAATACCGTATTTTAATCGTAGTACATATTGCACTCTCGTACTAACTATAATTATCACAATTTGTACTATTCCGATTTGTAATCATACGCGCCATAATTTCTCACGTCGTAGTAGACACTCACGTCTTAACCCAAACCGTCCATGTAATACAACTCTCGTATGTAAATTCCTTCTCATAAATACTCAAATGTCCCAATTCTATCATTACTACATCTACGGAATGATATATATAACCTCGAATAAGTTTACGGAACTCCAAAAATCAAAACAGTCCAAAATAGCCCAAACTGCCAGCTCGTTAGAAGTCTCGTTCGAATGAGACTGTTCGAACGAGTTTGGATTGTCAGCTCGTTAGAAGTCTCGTTCGAACGAGGCTGTTCGAACGAGATCCAGTTCGTTCGAACGAACTGTCCCTTCTAACGATATCTCGTTCGAACGAGATATCGAACGAAATCACTACTCGTTAGCACTGACTGGTCAACTCGTTCGAACGACCTGGGGACTGCTTCTAACGACTGACCAGTTTCGGCCCAGATTTTTCCCCAATTCGTTTTTCATCCATTTTAACACCTCAAATCTTCTAAACTAAGTCCCAATCAATCGTTTAAAGGTCTATAATCAATACTAAACATATATAGTCACATCCTAACATGTTTTTAAGGGATCAATCCATCCTAACATCAATCAAATTTACAAATTTCTACACTTTTTCCCAATATCTCAAGAACATGAACCCTAACTTTATATCATCATCAAATCCCAGAATTTAATTCGTTTTAATTTCTTCTAATCACAACTATCATGAGATAAATCATCTACCTATCATTCTACATGCAAATCTCTTCAAAATTTTCAAGTTCTAAACTCCAAACTACATGGGTTTTCATTCATCTTTCAAGAACAATTAAAATTCCTCAATTTCTAACATGGAAAAGACATTCTCTGAAATTAATTGGAATAAAGTCACTTGCCTTGATTGTCTCTGAGTTTGGTGTTGGTTTGGTAGAACTTTTCTGCAGAAATTCCTCTCTCCAAGCTCCTTCTCCAATGGTGGCTTAAGGTGGCTAGGGTTTGATTTGGGGAACTTAGAAAACCTAAATGATAACCTACGTAGCCTTCTAGGTTAATATGGGTTGGTTATGGGCTTAGTGGGTCAAATCCACATCAGATTTAATTAACCAATTTTCGTCACTTTTAATTCCTCAAAATGTAAAATTACCAAAATACCCTTTAAGTTGCCGGTATGGCCTAAAAATACCCCGGGACCCAAACTATACCCCCGGCTAGTGTTTTCTGACTATCTCGACCCTTCCGGACGCGTTGGCACACACAAAACGACCATACAGATTATAGATTTTAAATTCACTTTTATAATCAAAATATTATACCGTGACGCGGCGGTCCCACGCGTCTCAACAAAGTTTCTAAAGTGTCGTATATAAATCTCATGACAACTTTTATAATACTAAATACATATATCAAAACATGTATGCACATAATCAAATACCAACTCGCACCTCGTTAGTATTTATACCCGGATTAATTTCCAATTAATAAGCATTTAATTATTTAATCCCCAAAATAAATATAGCCAAAAGTACGGGGTATTACATTAAGACTGTTGGTAATTAACAGTCATACCTGTTCGGAAATGACTTAATTCAACAGTCATGACTCTTGAAGACAAAGCCCTTCATTTTCTATAAATAAAGGCTGCCTAAAAACGGATTTACATTGATAAAAAAAAAACCAGTTTCAGATTTCCAGACCCTACTATTACTCTCTTACAATTTTCAGGAGATACAAATTCTCTTATTCTGTTTTGTGCACATAAACAGAATAAGAACTTGATTGACTGTTCTTCGCTGCTACATCCGAGGGCTGTCTTCAAATATACAAGTTGCAGACAGTGCAATTGCTTCATTGTATCTTGAGTACGGATTTGCTGATTCCCGTTTGTATACCGAAATTCTTCGTGTGGGGCAAATACTGTATTTAGGAAAGTGACATCACGCCTTGAAGTTTTATAGTGACTATTCAGAAATTACATTGCTGTATTGAAGTTGACATTTTTGAGATATATAAAGAGTTCCATTTCTGTATTTGCATTCATAATATCCAACAATCTAAATACAGTATTTTTGGAAATGGACGACTCTTCCAAATCACTTCGACAAATAACAGAAAGCTTTGTCAAGTTGGACCGTTTTGATAGTGGTAATTTTCTGCGTTGGCAGAAAAAGGTTCATTTTCTTCTAACAACATTGAAGATTGTATATGTCTTGTCACAACCGAAACCAAATGAAGATGAAGATGAAACCGTGGAACAGACTAGGCAACGCACAAAATGGGAGACCGATGATTATTTGTGTCGTGGTCACATTCTCAATGCACTTGCTGATAATTTGTTCGACTTGTACCAAAATGTTGGGACAGCTATGGGAAACATTGGAGACCAAATATCTAACGGAAGACGCTACAAGTAAGAAGTTCCTAATCGGTCAGTTTCTAAGCTTTAAAATGCATGATAATAGGCCTGTGCTAGAACAATTTCATGACATCCAACGCATCATAAATCATTGCAAACTAAAAAAATTAAATATGGATGATAATGTAATTGTTGCTGCCATAATTGAAAAACTTCCTCCTTCTTGGAAAGACTATAAGAAAGAACTCAAACACAAAAAGGAGGATCTTTCACTTGAAGAATTAGAGACTCATTTAAGAATTGAACAAGAGTCTCGAATTCTAGATGGTAAAGAGGAACAAGAAAATTATGTTTCTAAGGTCCATGTGGTGGAGGAAGGAAAGGAGCAAAAATATGGCAATCATGGAAAAAATAACAAGCGGAAGAATTTTTCAAATAATTCTAAAGCAAACAAAAAGAAGAAAGGAAATTGTTTTCATTGCAACAAACCAGGTCACTTCAAGAAGGATTGTCGTGAGTTCAAGAAACTAAAGGAAAAAGGAGGGACATCAGACACAAAGCAAAAATTTGCTGCTATGATATCCGAGGCTAATATGCTTGGAGAAGACAACTCTTGGTGGGTTGATTCTGGTGCCACAAGGCATGTTTGTAAGGACAAGAACTTGTTCTCTGCCTATGAAACAGTGGAAGGAGATGTTCTCTATATGGGAAATTCATCTACAGCTGCGGTTAAAGGCAAAGGGACAGTGGATCTCGAATTCACTTCCGGGAAAATCCTTAGCCTCACCAATGTTTTTCATGTTCCTGATGTTAGGAAAAATTTAGTTTCTGGAAGTCTTCTTAACAAATTTGGCTTTAAGCTTGTATTTGAGTCAGACAAATTTATTCTGACTAAGAATGGTACCTTTGTAGGCAAAGGATATTTGTATGAGGGCATGTTTAAGCTCAATATCAATGAAAAGGATTCTTCTGCTTATATCGTTGATTGTCTTTCATTATGGCATAGTCGTTTAGGACATGTTAATACATAGAAAATTCATTTCATGGTTAATTTAAATTTAATTCCTAAATATGATAATGATATGAATGAAAAGTGTAAAATATGCATGCAAACAAAAATAACAAGATTGCCTTTTCCTAAAATAGAAAAAACTACATCTTTATTGCAATTAGTACATAGTGATGTTTGTGATTTGCATGGAACGCCTACTAGAGGTGGTAGTAAATATTTTGCTACATTTATTGATGACTTTTCAAAATATTGTTACGTATATCTTTTAAACTCTAAGGATGATGTGCTTAATAGATTTAAGACATATAAAAATGAAGTTGAAAATCAATGTGATTCTAAAATAAAATGTCTTAGATCTGATAGAGGTGGTGAATATCACTTTCCTCAATTTTGTGAAGATATGGGAATTATACATGAAGTTACTGCACCTTATACACCACAACAAAATGGAGTAGCAGAAAGAAAAAATATGACACTAACTGAAATGGTAATGCTATGCTTTCTTATTCTGGTTTAAGTAAAGGGTTTTGGGGAGAAGCACTTTTAACTGCATGTCATATTCTGAATAGAATACCTGTTAAAGATAATAAGAAAACTCCTTACGAATTATGGAAAAATAGAAAACCTAATTTAGGTTATCTTAAAGTTTGGGGTTGTAGAGCTATTGTAAGACTACCTGAAACTAAGAGAAAGAAATTAGGAAGCAAAGGTGTTGAGTGTATTTTCATAGGTTATGCACAACATAGTAAAGCCTATAGATTTTTGGTTAGTGAACCTAATGATTCGGTTGAGGTAAATACAATAATTGAATCGAGAGATGCAATTTTTTATGAACAAAGGTTTTCTTCTATTCCTAGAATTAATAATGAAAAAGAAGTAAGCACTCCTTCACAGTTACCTGAAACTCCACTAGTAGAACAAGAAGAGATTAGAAAAAGTAAAAGACCTAGGAAAGAAAAAAGCTTTGGTCCCGACTTTGTAGTCTATCTTGTTGAAGGAACTAGAAACACATCTTGTAATCAATATGCTTTGACTCTTAGCGTTGAAACAGACCCACAAACTTATAATGAGGCAATTAAGTCTGTAGATTCAGCATTTTGGAAAGAAGCTATAAATGATGAAATGGATTCAATTTTGGGAAATAAAACTTGGAAATTAGTAGACTTACCTCCAAGATCTAAACCCATTAAGTGTAGATGGATTTTTAAAAAGAAAATGAAAATAGATGGAACAATTGATAAATTCAAGGCTAGATTGGTTGCTAAAGGTTTTACACAAAAAGAAGGAATTAATTATTTTGATACCTATGCACCTGTTGCTAGAACCGCCACTATTAGAATTTTAATTGCATTAGCATCTATATATAATTTTGAGATTCATCAAATGGATGTGAAAACTGCCTTTTTAAATAGTGACTTAGAAGAAGAAATTTACATGGAACAACCTGAAGGGTTTGTTATGCCTGGACAAGAAAACAAAGTATGTAAACTTATTAAGTCCTTATATGGCCTAAAACAAGCACCTAAACAATGGCATGAAAAATTTGATAAAGTCATTATTTCTTATGGTTTTAAAATTCATGAATCTGATAAGTGTGTTTATAGTAAATTTGCTAATGGTAAAGGTGTGATCATTTGTTTATATGTAGATGACATGTTAATTCTTGGTACTGATTTAGAAAGCATTAATAATACTAAGAGTTTTTTGTCTTCTAAATTTGATATGAAAGATATGGGTGTAGATGATGTCATATTAGGAATGAGAATAATAAGGAAAGATAAAAATATAATTCTCACTCAATCTCATTATGTTGAGAAAATTTTAAAGAAATTTAATCAGTTTGATTGCACACCTGTTAGTACACCTTTTGAACCACAGCTAAAGATGATCCCTAATAATGGTAGAGCTATTTCACAATTGGAATATGCACGAGTAATTGGTAGTTTAATGTATGCCATGACATGTACTCGACCTGATATTGCTTATGCTGTTGGTAAATTAAGTAGATATACTAGTAATCCAAGTTTATTGCATTGGCATGCTGTCAATAGAATATTAAAATATTTGAAAGGAACTATGGACTATGGTATATACTATAGTGGATATCCTTCAGTATTAGAAGGGTTTTCTGATGCCAGTTGGATAACTAAGTGGGAGGATCATTCCTCAACAAGTGGATGGATTTTCACTCTTGGTGGAGGAGCTGTTTCTTGGGGATCAAAGAAACAAACTTGTATAGCTGACTCTACTATGGCAGCTGAGTTTGTAGCATTAGCTGCAACTAGTAAAGAGGCAGAATGGTTAAGTAATTCATTGATTGAAATTCCAGTTTGGCCAAAACCAATGCCTCCAATATCCATACATTGTGATAGTGAGTCTACACTTTCCAGAGCTTATAGTAAAGTGTACAATGGAAAATCTAGACATATTGGCCTGAGACATAGTTATGTCAGACAAATGATTACAGATAGTGTAATCACAGTGGATTATGTAAAATCAAGTCAAAATTTAGCTGATCCTTTTACAAAAGGTCTTGCAAGAGGACTGGTGTCTAAGACATCAATAGGGATGGGACTAAAGCCCATTAATAATAATCACTCTTAATGGAAACTCAACTTGAAACTTGATATATTCAAGTCTCAAGTTCAATGATTAAAGTACATCATACGACGTGATTGTAAGCACTATGAAAGGATAAGTGCTTAGAACATGTAATGAATAATGAAAGAGGATGGGTTTAACCTTAATAGATTTATGGTGTTTTAAGTTACATGGACACCTATGATAATCTACCTATATGAGTGTGGAAGTGGTGCCGCTTCCTATGAGTATTGGGCTTGACTCTAAAGCACTCATGAAATCAAGGTACAGACACAAGGCCTAATTCATGTGTCGGCTTATATGGATAATCAGTGACTAAAAGATTTGTGTGTGAAGACAAATCCGGATAATCAATATAGATTGATAGTTCAAAGACAAGTCTACTATACTTTCATGGTTAACCTTGACGAACCTTCACAGGGTATTGGTTCAAGTCGTGAGACACCAATGCTTATACACAGTCTTACAGACAATCAAAGATTTACAAAACTTATTTTGAAAATGGTGGAGGAATGTTGGAGATTTTTAAAATAAGAGAGTAAGAGTTTTTTGGGTGTAAAAGCCTTAAGAGCTTGTCCCACATTGGAAGTGTGAGGAAGAGGTGGGAAGCTAACCCAAATATAAAAGGGGATAGTGTCCCACATTGGAAAATGTACAAAGCTAAGTGTCACCACTAAGCTATAAAAGGGGTGGGCAACCTTTGAGTCCCACATTGGAAAAATGTTAAGAATTTGTACACTTAATAAGTACCAATGGAAGATGAAGAGTTAATTCATCTAGCATTTAAGAGGCTATTCAAGAGACCTCAATACGGTGCGAAGCACTGTACGCACACGCACACGCGCGCGCGCGCGTGCGGGTGCGGGGCAGTGGGCTGTAGAGGCGCTAGTGGCACACTTTGCACTTCGCATGCCGCGTGTCCGCAGTGGTAGCGGGTTGTCGGGATTCGTCCGGGTCGGATCGCGGTAGCTCGGGCGCGGTCACTTTTTGGTTGACCCGTGCAAAACCGATTCGGTATTATTATACCTGTTCGGAAAGGACTTAAGACTGTTGGTAATTAACAGTCATACCTGTTCGGAAATGACTTAATTCAACAGTCATGACTCTTGAAGACAAAGCCCTTCATTTTCTATAAATAAAGGCTGCCTAAAAACAGAATTACATTGATAAAAAAAAAACCAGTTTCAGATTTCCAGACCCTACTATTACTCTCTTACAATTTTCAGGAGATACAAATTCTCTTATTCTGTTTTGTGCACATAAACAGAATAAGAACTTGATTGACTGTTCTTCGCTGCTACATCCAAGGGCTGTCTTCAAATATACAAGTTGCAGACAGTGCAATTGCTTCATTGTATCTTGAGTACGGATTTGCTGATTCCCGTTTGTATACCGAAATTCTTCGTGTGGGGCAAATACTGTATTTAGGAAAGTGACATCACGCCTTGAAGTTTTATAGTGACTATTCAGAAATTACATTGTTGTATTGAAGTTGACATTTTTGAGATATATAAAGAGTTCCATTTCTGTATTTGCATTCATAATATCCAACAATATATAACTAGGATAAAACCCAACGCGATGCGTGGGCTGGTAAAAACTGAAGTGTATAAATGTATGTTTGAAATTGTCATATAGAATCATTCATCAAAGATAAATGAAAGTTGTTCTCTGTTATTATATAAGAAATTGAAGTATGAGAGACATGGAAATTTATATTCTAAATGGAAAGGAATTGAATTCATATAAAATGAAAGGTGTTGGAAAATAGTAGATTTTGCAGAAGACGTTCTTATATAGGAAGTTGATTCATGTTTTGTTTTAAAGAAAGTCTTGTAACTTATGAAGGAGCTATCCAACACAAAAATGCTTTTATATATATAGGTGCCATAACGATGTTAAAGGTAAATTAAAGGAATGATGTATGATTTTGTCATTGTAAACAAACCGATGAATGCAATAAAACATGAGTTTCATTCTATATTAAATTCCAAACATGAAAACAAATTTCATAGCACATGGATGTTAATTGGAGGGGCTAATGATGTTATTATAAATCTATAATCAGGCCTCAAGTGAATACACGCATAAACTAAACATCCAAACAAAGCCTTATGCTAAAAAAGCAATTCGATAGAAGCTCTTTTAGATGGTATTGAAATTGAACGAATAATGAAATATCAGTTCACAACTACTGTATGAATTTTTAATATTCAAATCTACAATAATGCAGTTACAGAAGATTAAATATGTAGGACCAATCTCAGTAATTTCCACTTATTTGTTCTACGGCACACAAAGAAACGCTGTGGAGCCGATCCTGTCATTATTCTGTTCAAGAAGAAATACAATGCAGTTAGATATAATTCAAGTGATTGAAGTGAAATTACATGGAAATGTAGCAGTGAATAATATGTATTACGATGTGATGAATGAAATAGTTTAAATTGAATACTGTTGATCAAATTATTCATATAAAGGGGGGGAAAAGAACAGAAAAAATAGAAAAAAACAATAATAAATTTCTAAAACTATTATAAATTTCCACATAGACATACCTCATACATTTAGTAATTTCAGCATCAAACAAAAGAATTAATCAAATATGTATATGATATTCAAGAATGCAAATCGGTTTTTATTTACCTATAACTAAATGGTATAAATCGAAGAAGAAATTCATCTCAGAATTTTTTTAAAATAGTTATAACATATGATGTAACAAATGCAGGTGTTATAACTAAAACTAAAGAAAGGGAGAAGAAAATCATCTAAGAATTTTTCTTTTTAAAAAAAATAATTATAGAATAGGAAGTACCTGATGCAAGACATGCGGATTTACAGATGAATGATGTAAAGAAAATACGAAAAAAGGGAGAAAAAAATCACTTGAGAAACAAACAAACAAAGAAGAAAAAATTCATGTTAGGGATTTATTTTTAAATAAATTAATTATAACATACTAACTATCAGATGAAGGATGCAGGGAAAATACCTTCTTGGGCTAAATCACAAAAACGATGACAATACAAATGAAAGATGTTGATTTATATAGTGTATGTACACAATTCTGTGAAATCAATTAGGAAGTTGAAGGGTGAGGATGAAGGGAGAGAGCCATGTATTTAGGCAGGTGGAAGATATTGTGGTGGGTGGGAGCGTGCGAAGCCGAAGAGTGAGAAGGTGGGGAGTATGAAAACTCTAAGTGTTGGGCATTTGGAATTATTAAATGGATAAACATATTCAAACACGTATAGGAATTGAGATCTCAAATCAAAGAAACACAAGGTTAATCTATAACAATTTTCTCTTTATACTATGTCTTAGATTCTTGTCCTCTAGAAAGGCATTGTTTATCATAAATGTGGGTTGTAAAGCATTAGAATATATGACAAAATGAATATGGAACTAATATCATATAACTAAATAGTAAGAAGTAAGAAAAACAATATGTCAATTCTTGTATTCTTGAATATGACAAAGAGCCTTTGTAATTAAAATATGTAATGTTTATAAAAACCCTATATGTTGGGATGATTAGATCGAGCCTTTGGAATAAAAATTACAAATTGGATGGAAAGCCACATCCATTTAATGGATTTTGCATTGAATCATAATGGTTTTGAGATCCAAGTGGGGAGGTCTAATAGGTGTAAGGACATAATTTTATAAATGTCCATCTCATTTTTGTATGTCGTATAACGATACACCGTCAAGAATGTTCATGCTCATATTTGCCTTAAAGACTAATCCGAATTACAAGAGGATATATTCTAGGTTCTTGTGATTTTTCTAGGCGATCCAGACTGGGTACTCCAGGCGATCTAGAACACCAAAGGTAAAGGCTCTGGACAGTTTTTGGCAGCGATCTAGACCTTTTTATGGAAAATGATCCGGATCGCATTTCACCGATCCGGACCTTTTTATGGAAAATCATTCGGACCACATTTCTAAGGATTCCTCTTTTTGAAATTGGGCACCAATCCGGACTGGGTCCCCAGGGCAATCCGGACCGCCTCACCAGATAAGCCCGAATCTGATAGATTTGTTTTTGACATGCTCGAAAATTCTTTATAATTTCAAAGCTATTTATTTTAAGTCTTTGGCAAAATATATTGGAGAGTCCAAACACAACAATGCTTCAAGTTTTGAGGTTCCAAACATCCTTTTGATTCACAAATAATTCATTTATCATTTATGTGAATCTCTAAACCCTCAAGTGATTGTTCTACTCATCTGAAGTAACTTTGTGGAAAAGTCGTCTCTTTTTCATTGCTGACCATTTGGAGTTCTTGTGGGAGCTTCCAGTCGACGACATCGGAACCGACACCTAAATGTATTTCGTATGTTACTCTTGTTTTCATTGTAATACGTCCTTTACATATTATAGTGAAACTAAAAGGTTTTTCTCCTTTGGGGAATTTTTCCTCATTTATTGTTTGGTTGTGATTGAATGTTCTTGCATGATTATATTATCTACAATCACACCTAGATGCATGTTTTAGGATTTAATTGAAAAACTGAGTTTAATTAAATAATTTCTTCGTTTGAACATAAGCGCGCTCTCAAATTGGTATCAGAGCCTCTTACACAACTTTACCGTGTAATTTTTCACAAAAAATTTTTGAATATCAATTTCCTTAAAAAATTGATTTCATGAATAGGCGTTTGTTCAAATGGAAAAATCGTTTAGTAAAATTCCAGTTTTTGATGAGTCTAATTATGCGTACTGGAAAGCCCGTATGAAATCTTCTCTTAAAGCCATTGATGAACGTGTGTGGTTTCTTGTTGATAATATGACAAATTTAAAACATGTAACCCAATGGACTGAGGATGAACAAAATATGTCCATGTTTAATTCTAAGGGTCTGAGTGCCGTTTCTGGATCCATCACCCCTGACGAGTTCCGTCGCATAATGACGTGCACCACGTCTAAAGCGGCATGGGATGTTCTCCAACTTACCCATGAATGCACTAATGCTGTTAAAGAATCAAAGTTTCAAAATCTAACTACTCAATTTGAAACAATCACCATGCTTGAATCTGAATGCTTTGATGATTACTATGCTCGTTTGTCGTATATTGTTAACAACAGTTTTAACCTTGGTGAGCATATTCCTGATTTTAGGGTGATTAAAAAGATTTTGAGAACTTTTCCTAAGCATTTCATCCCCAAAGTCATTGTGCTAAACTCTTTGAAAACTTTAAGAGATGTGAAATTAGAAGATTTGGTAGGAGACCTCCAAACATATGAAATTGGCATGTTCCCTCACACGATAAAATCTAAAAATAAAGGCATAACACTTTAAGCCCAGGACATGAAGAGTTAGGGGTCGGCAATAAAGAGAGTAGAGTCATCTAGAAAAAGGGAGAAAAAATGTCAGATTCCGAGTGTGACCTTTATTTAGATGATTTGACCTTGTTTGCAAGAAATTTCAAGAAAATTCTCAATTTCAAGAAAAATAAAAATTTCAAAGATAAAAATAATTTTTAGAAAATTAATTTTGAAAAGAAAAATGAAAAAGATAATAATTACCCTCCTAAGAATGACGGTTAAAGATGTTATGAGTGTGACGATAAGAGTTATAGATATTTTGAGTGTGCTACTAAGCTGAACAAACTTGTCAAAGAAAAAGGCAAATTTGTCCCTAACACTACCCTTAGTGACGACAGTGAGGTCGAGTCAATGGATTCTGGAGGCGAGTCATCGCATGAATATAACTTCACCGAATTTATGGCTGGTCATATGAGTACCTCTAGTGCTCCTTGTGACGATGAGGATGCTACTTCACAGGGACACCTCGACAGTGAGAACAAAGTGAGTGAGGGGGAGGATGCCAGCAGTTAGAGCGAGAGTGATCTTTAACGCGCCTACACTGAGTTATATAATGAGTCATTTAAAACCAAAAAGCGTAACAGAGCATTAGTTCTTAGAATCACCACTTTAGAGGAAGATTTAGGAGAAGCGAGAGAAAGAGAGTCCTCTACCTGCACTGCCTTGATAGAGAGAGAGATAGTATGCCTGTGTTCAGAGAGAGACTAGTTTTGTTGAGAGAAAGAGTCAGTTTGGAGAGAGAAAGATTTGTTTAGAGCAAAATAAAGGGGACTTGACTAAGCAAGTGACTAGTCTTACGAGTGAGCTTCATTCCTCCTTGGAGGATCAAAAGAAACTTGAAGCCCTTGTAGCCCAGATTACTCATGATCTTGAGAGAGCAAGGGAAGTCAAGGTTCAAATTAAGGATAGATCTGGAAAGATAGGAAAAATGCTTCTCGATCTCGCTTTAGGTTTTGTAAAAAAGTAGGGAATAGGTTTTGATGGTGCCTCCATGTCCCAAATCGCACCTGAACCAGTTCCTAAGTTTACAACAACTCCATATGGCCTTCATCAAAAACCATGAAGAAAAGTTCGACCAAGAAAAACAAACCAAGGTCGGCCTAAGACTGTGTACTTTTGTACCTACTACAAAATAAAGGGCCACCTTAGGGAGTTTTGTTATAGTTTGGGTTGGAAACGACATACTATTGCTTCGCCATCTGCCACTAGCGATTTATCGAGTCTTAAAGAGCAGGTTGAGTTCCTAGTCGCCACATCTCAGAGTTTAATGGAAGAATTCCAATGGAGTTCCCTTCCGTCACCGGATACTTCCACAAACCCGACTAGAACCAATATTGACAAGGTCAAACAAAAGGCGACCTCATCTTGGGTGCCTAAGCACGACGTAAAATCCCTTGTTGCACATGTTGCTCTTAAAGCACAAAATACCTCACAGTGGTTTCAATAGTGGGTGCTCCAGACATACAACCGGTGATGTATCATTGTTTACCTACCTAGAGTGTTGATGTAAAAAACTAGACTTTATCTAATTAATTAATCACAGATAAATATACAATAACAAGTAAGCCAACATGTTTTTAAAGTGGTTCAGCCTTGATGAAAATGGCCTACGTCCACTATCTTGTATTACTAGGTGTTTTGCCTTGATCTCAATTATGATCGCAAATGATCAATCACCTCGTTATGGAGGGGGTTACAATGTATATATAGCCCTTGGGATATCAATATAAATAGACAATATGCCGTTATTTAATAGACATATACATCTGTACATAATAAGAATGTTCATTGAATCTAAAATTGTTGTTTGATCTTCCTGGCTAGATGCTCATCACGTTATGTAGCTCGGTACGTTGAGTAGCTCAGAATCATAAGTTGTTCGATGAATTTATGCTTTTGCCACGTCAGATGACACGTGTTGTCATATGCTTGGTCCACGTCAACTGACTAATTTTTGTGTCAATAGAATCCCCAATGTTTCATAATTGAGGTTTAATTATGAGAGTGTGGAACATTATGCCCAGAAGTTGCTTGGGCACATTTACCCAGTCTTGTTAGATTATAGATTTCCAACACTTAGGAAATTATTTCTTTAGTCTAGTTCTTTGAGCGAGAAATGGCAAACTTGTAAATATTTTGAAACTTCAACATACGCTTGGATATTGGCATTTTTTTCATTATTTCGCCGTCGGAAACACAATCGTCTTTTCTTGTAATCATTTTCTGTGGGCATTATAATTAAGAATGTGATATATTCCAATTAGGAATCCGTGCCATTGACCGGCGTATATGGATCCCCTAATTGGGCTTATGTGACTGAATAATAATGATGATGCTCGAGCATCAGATTCAGCTCCAAATCATAATAGAATAAGACATATCACTAACCAATCATCATTCAAAAGTTAGTTTTACTATTGAAGTTCAGGAGGTATATTCAGAAGTTAGCTTTGCTATTGAAGTTTAGGAGATATATTCAGGAGTTAGTTTTGTTGTTGAAGTTCAGGAGGCATATTCAGGAGTTATTATGAACATGTTATTGAAGTTCAGGAGTCAGATTCAGCATCTATAGAACTTGGATCTTTACCACTGCTATCCTGACCTACACTGAAGAAGAAATTGTACTTATATGTAAATGTTTCAAAGGCTGTTACTAGCTCGGCACTAATCAGATTGAAGAATTGGGTTCAAAAGCCAACATGCCACAACAACAAAGCACTCAGAGTAGTAGAGATCAGAAAAAATTAAATATGGACAATCATCACTCAGTTGCTCGACAACAGAAGGCGGTTGGTCGGATAATCAACCAACCAATATACTTGAAGATTATGATAAGCTACAAGCTGCAAACTATGACATGGATGCATCCAAATTCTCAGGGATGATACATAGCACACGTTAGCTTGACGAATAGAGATTAGCTCTAAAGCAACCATCGATCAACCTACATCATCTATCGTCCAGGAGATAGCCCACTTTATAATTAACAAATCAAGAAGGAAAATTAAGAATCTCATTATGTACGAGCACCGAGAAATACTGCAGAATAAATACTCCATCCTTTCAGTAAACCATCAAGCATGGAGCATTGGGGGCTTCTGTTGATGCAAAAAATTACACATATACGTAGACCAATCAGAAAGGGACACCTGTCATCCTACATGGAAATATTTATACTTTCTCGGCACCCGAGGAGACTTGCTTGGCACCCGAAGAGAGTTGGTCGGTACCTAAGGAGAGCTGGTCGGCATACCAACCAACTCAAGGCAGACAAACCATCCAGAAGATCAAAATCCATTAGAAGAAGACTCATCAATGTTCATGGAACCCTTGAAGACCAATAGTTATATTCATTATATATAAATACAATGTCTTGAAGACCAATGGTTATATTCATTGTATATAGATACAATGTCTTGAAGACCAATAGTTACATTCATTGTATATAGATGTAAATGTATGAATGTATAAAGAAATTCCATCTCTTAGACTCCCATCACTATAAATACATGCATTCCCTTAGCCAAAGGGACGATCTACAAGAGACACGATACACTAGATACACACAATCTAAACAACTAAGCAATTCTCTACACATCTCTCTCTCTCTACACCATATTGTGCTATTGTACACCCCTAGGAATAAAAGAACAGTGGGCGTAGGCTTTATTCATAGCCAAACCACTTTAAAAATCCTTGCCTCTTATGTGTTTAATTGAATTACTTTTATCTATTTATCTTTGATCATATAAATGGGATGTAGTCCATTTTTTTACATCAACATAGAGGATCATAAGGAAGGTAAAGTTACCTTTGGAGATGGGAGCAAGTCTATCATCGTAGGACAAGGTACAGTAGAGTTACCAGGATTTCTTAAGCTAGAGAATTCTTTGTAAGTCAAAGGTTTGAAAGAAAACCTTCTCAGCATTATCCAGCTGTGCGACGCTGACTTTGCAGTAAAGTTTGATCGGGACGCATGTAATGTCTATAATCAAGTCGGTAAACTTTTATTGCAAGGGGTGAGGACAGAGGATAATTTCTATGGGACTGTGACCAAGTCCTCATTTGTTTAAAATAGTGCCACGATCATTCCTATGGATCTGTGGCACCAACATCTACGTCACGTGAACATTAGAGATTTAACGAGATCAGCTAAAAAGAACCTAGTACGTGGCTTGTCAACACTTGGAAAGAGAACTTCCACGATTTGTGGACCCTGTCAATTGGGAAAGCAAGTCTGTAGCCTCCATAGGAAGTTGAATTTCATTACCACTTCATGAGTACTTGAGTTGATATATATGGATCTCATGGGTCTTACTCGTACAGAGAGTCTGGGTGGTAAGAGGTACATCCTAGTGATGGTAAATGATTTCTCCAGATATTCTATCATGGGATTTCTGACAGAGAAACCAGATGTTGTTGAGTTTCTTATGACCAAGTGATGTGTCCTACAAAACCAACACGTTGTCACTATCAATAGAATCCGTAGTGATAACGACACTGAATTTACGGAGAAAAAAGTAGATCTTTACTGTGATAGCCTAGGAATAAAACATGAGTTTTCTGTTGTGAAGACTCCTCAGAAAAATGGGATTGTTGAGAGAAAGAACATGACGATTCAGGAAATGGCTAGATCTATGCTTCTAGGTCATAAAGTTACTAGGAGATTTTGGGCAGAGGCAGTGTCTACTACATGCCATATGGTGAATAGGGTTTACCTTCGTCTACACACACTTAAGACGCCCTATGAATTGTGGACTGGAAAGAACCCCAATCTTGCATATTTCCATGCTTTTGGGAGTAAATGCTACATCCTACGGGATAGAGAGAAATTAGGAAAATTTGACTCCCGAAGTGACGAGGGAATATTGTTAGGATATTCATCGAATAGTAGAGTGTACCGAGTTCTTAACCTAAAATGCTCTAAGGTGATGGTGTCAATAAATGTCACTGTGCAAGATGATGAACCATCAACGTCTGTTGACTTCACCCATTTTAGTGAGGATGACACACTCCCTATTAATGATCCCACTGTGTCTCCCACACCCAAAGTGGACCCTACTCTTGTTCTAGGGGACACACCTACCTGGGTTCGCAAGAGTCATGACCTTACGTTTATTCAAGGAGATCCCACCCCACTACACCAAAATGGGTAATTTGACACCATTACAGCGGCTAGCCTTGTCACATCAATGACTGTGACATTGTTACGGTCAATGACTGTGACACGACCGTGACAAGTACAGTTGTCACGGGCTTGACACGGTCAATGATCGTGACAATCCTTATAATATTGTAACGGTCAAGGATCGTGACACGTCCGTGACAAATGTTACAGCAAAAAACCCTTTCCCCTCCTTTTTTTTCGCCACCGACTTCTTCCCTCCTTTTTCTCTCTCTCTCTCTCTACGCTGCTCTCCCTCCCTCTCTCTCTCTCTCTCTCTCTCTCTCTCTCTCTCTCTCTCTCTCTATCTCTCTCTTCCATTTATATATATATGTGTGTGTGTGGTTGGTGGGGGTGGGGGCAGGGTGGGGGGGAGGGGGAAGGGATGGGGGGCTATTTGTGTGTGTGTGTGGTGTGTGTAGTGGGGTGTGTGTGTGTGTGTGTGTGTGTGTGGTGGGGGAAGGGGGTGGGGTAGGGTGGGGGATGGGGTGGGGGCAGGGATGGGTGGTGGTGGTGGGGTAGGGGTGGGGGGCTGCGTGTGTGTGTGAATGTGCACGGGTGTGTGTGTGTATGTGCACGTGTGTGTATATGTGTGTGTAGTGTGCGTGTTTGTGCGTAATGTCCCTTGTAAACGAATTGATTGGTTATTAATTTTTTTAGTAAATTAATATATGATTGCCCCTCATTGTAAATTAGTAAATCAATATATAATTAATTATGAAAGTAGGATTGCCCCTCATTGTAAATTAGTAAATTAATAATTGCGTACTTTAATTGTTTGTTTAATTGATGAAAATAATTAATTGAGTAGATGAATTAGAAGGAGTACGGGATACACATTTGTTGTTGACATTGTTGTTGGATTATGGGGGATCGATGTTAGGTTGGTCAATTTTAAAAGTGACATGACCACTGGATTATTGTCCATATGAGGGTGGGATTTTTCAACTTTTTTTGAAAATTACTCTATATATCGAACAATATATATATATAGTATGATAATTAAATGAAACATACTTGAAATTACATATAGTGCGCAAAGATACTAGCCTTCTAGTTCTTATGTGTATGCATTCAATAGCCCTTAGACCCGTTCGAGAGTCATTACCCCTGTAATGAGATCTCTTGAATTGTACCGTTTGGACAGTTTGGGACTGCATAATTTCTGTATAATATTCTTAGTGGCTTAAAGTTGTTACTTTTGGAGAAAGTTCTGCAGTCATATCCTAATGTTCTCTAGGTACATTTAAGAATGTCAAGCATAAGAAGACCCTAACTGGGAATGAAACTGAGACAAGAAAGGCATGGTCTAGGAGGTCAATTTTATTTGACTTGCCTTATTAGAAGAATAACTCGGTGTGCCATGTATTAGATGTGATGCATGTAGAGAAGAACTTCGCTGAACATATTTGTGGGAACTTGCCTTGGGGGGAGTCATTCGAAGGATGGAGAAAATGCACGAAAAGACCTTAAATCGTTGAAACTTAAGCCGCAACTATGGTTGAAAGAAGATAGTTGGGGAAGGACAATAATTCCCCCTGGTGTATTTACTTGGATGAGTGGGGAAAGGAAGGTTCTTTTAGACACAATATATAATTTGAAGGTCCCATCTACTTTTTCGTCCAACTTGCAAAGGATTGTGAATTATGCTACTCATGATTTACATAAGTGTAAGTCTCACGATTGTCATGTGATCATGCAATTGGTTCCTCTATTGTTTAAGCACTGTTTCTCCAAGAACAAGGATTTGAGAAGGGCTATTATGCAAATTAGTATTACCTTCTCACTCTTATGTGAGAAGGTAGTCAATCGAGAACACATAGTGGCTGCAAAATTGAAGGTGGCCGAAGTAATTTGTGTGTTAGAGAAGTACTTTCTCCCAGCATTCTTTGACATAAGTGTTCACTTGTTGGTACACCTATGCGACGAGGAACTTCTTTGTGGTCCAGTTAGATATCAGTGAATGTATCCGTTTGAAAGATTGATGAAAGTTTTTAAAGATTATGTCAAGAATACGCGATATATTGCAGGATCAATTGCTGAGGAATACATCACCGCGGAGTCATCAATATATACTCGGGAATATATGCCTGACTCGACTAGTGTTGATGACACTGATGAGTTCATCGATGATGGTGGTCATGTGATGGGAAAACGAGTGAAATGAACAAGTTTGAAACATAAACAAGTAGCTTGTTATCTATTTGACACACATGAAGATGTCAAAGAATGGAAAAAGTAGGTTTCAATTATTATAATGTTTAACATTATTTTAGATTATTTTATACATGATTAATTTTGTAATATAGACAAAATATGAAGCCTGTGAGAACAATAAAATACGAAAAATAATGATACAATCAGACAATGAATTTAGGGAAGGAGAAGGTGGTGGGGTAGGAGGTGCGGGAGGATGATGTGTAGGATGATGAGGATGTGGACCTCGTTGCTTCATCATCGACATGTGCGGACTTTGATGATCCACTTCGCTATTTGGCTCCCTTCGACCGACCGATGTCGACACTTGGTTGTCTGAGCGTGTTTATACTAGACATATTTGATGGCCAGCGGATAGGGCGGGGGTTGAGGCACCCGAATATCATCCAGGGTGGACTAGTTCATAGATGTGAGCTTCAAGACATCAAGTCCAAGGTGCTCGTCATGCATGTGATACCCAGGAAGGAGAACTCCTCGTTGTGGTTGCGCGATCAATGGGGCATGATCAGTGGGTGTGTCAATTCGTATATCGTGTGGCCTACTCACCTCCTCGAATTTAACCTTACCCAGGACATGTAGTGACATTATTTGAATTGAATTGTTTTTAAGTTGGTACATTTAAATTATATTTGGATTATATCGTGATGCATATTGTCTTTATTTTGAATGTATATTTTCATTATCTCTATTTTATTTGGATATATGATGCTTGAACAGGTACAACATTGCAATAACAGGTACAAATATACTGCTAGGCAGTGGCAGTGGCCAAACTGCCCAGCAGAATTTTTTTCAATGCTGCCCAAAATTAATACGATCATTGACTGTGATAATTTTTTTAGCATTGTCACGGGCTTGTCACGGTCCTTGACCGTGACAAAACTTATCGAGGTCAAGGCCCGTGAAATGATCATGACAATTCCAACGAACTTGTCACGGTCAATGACCGTGAAAAGTCCATGAAAAAAAAAGTTATCTCGCCTAGAATTGTCATGGTTATTGACCTTGATAAGTTGAACTTGTCAAGGTCAATGACCATGACAATTCGACAGATTTGGTGTAGTGCCAGAGGGGTCAAGACTCGTGCTCAGCTAAAGAATGTTGTTAGCCATGTCTGCTGCACATCTAAAGTTGAGCCCAAGAACTATCAATAAGCAGTTATGGATGAACACTGGATCTCTGCGATGCAGGACGAGTTGATTAAATTTTAAAAGAATGATGTCTGGGAATTAGTTCCCCGACCTAGTGAGACTAATGTGATAGGTAACAAATGGATCTTCAAGAATAAAATAGACGAGACAGGTACTATCATCAGAAATAAGGCTAGGTTGGTCGCTCAGGGCTACACGCAGATAAAGGGTGTAGACTTTGACGAGACATTTGATCCTATTGCGAGTCCTGAGTCCATCTGTTTACTACTTGCCATCGCATGTCATCTGTGTTTCAAGCAATATCAGATGGATGTCAAGAGTACCTTTCTAAATGGCATTCTACAGGAGGAGGTTTATGTGGAACAACCAAAAGGGTTTGAAGACCCTAAGCACCCTGAACACGTCTACTATCTAAGAAAATCCTTTTATGGTTTGAAGCAAGCACCCCGTGCTTGGTACGAGAGGCTTAATTCCTATCTCTTAGTCAGTGGCTTCAAGAGAGGGGGAATTGATATGACATTGTTCATTAAGAGAGATGACGATGCTATTTTGGTTGCCCAGGTATATGTGGATGACATAGTCTTTGGGTCCACGTGCTCTCAGCATGCTCACCACTTTGAGGAGGAGATGAAAAGTGAGTTTGAGATGAGCGTGGTAGGTGAGCTTACCTTCTTCCTTGGTCTCCAAGTTCTTCATCTAGAGGACGGGATGATCATCTCCCAATCCAAGTATGCTAGAGACCTAGTGAAGAAATTTGGTTTAGACTTCACTAAACATGCACGTACACCTATGAGTACATCTACAAAGCTTAGTAAGGACACTTCAGGTAAGAACATTGAGCAAACCTTATATCGTAATATGATAGGCAGTCTTCTCTACCTGACTGCTAGTCGTCCCGACATTGCCTTTAGTGTTTAGAGTTTGTGCGCGATATTAGGGGTCCTCTAAAGAATCTCACTTACTCGCTCTTAAACGTATTATCAAATACGTAAGTGGTACTCTCTCCCATGGCATTTGGTATTCCTTTGAAACCACTGACCGTTTGTCCGCATATTTGGATGTCGACTGGGTCGGGGATGCATATGGATGTAGGAGCACTTATGGTGGGTTTTTCTTTTTTGGTTATGCTCTTGTCTCTTGGTTAAGCAAGCAGCAAAGTTCCATCTCTTTATCCACTGCGGAGGCTGAGTACATAACCGCCAAAAGTTGTTGCACATAACTTCTGTGGATGAAGCAGATGCTGGAGGATTATGGAATATCACAGGACACCATGACCATCGCCTGTGATAACACGAGCGCGATATACATATACCGCAACCCAGTCCAGCATTCGCGTACAAAACACATTGGGATACACGAGAACTTTATCTATGAGTTCGTTGAGAAGAAGGTCATATCCCTGAGTTATGTGTCTATCAACCTCCAGTTAGCCGATATTCTGACGAAGCCTTTAAATGCCCATAGATACGAGAGTCTTAGGAAGTCTGTAGGTATTTGCACAGTTGACTAAGGGGGTTGGTTTTTGTCTAGGATAGGATGCATTGTCATGTTCATATCTTATGTTTACTATTGCTAGTTTGTATTATTTTTTTTGCTTTCTTTTTCATATATTGTTTTTTATAATCCAAGTAGATTTTCCGTTTCTTTTGGAAAAATTGAAAAAGACTAAAATATTTTCTTCTTATAAACTTTTGAAAAACGAAAAAAAAAATTGTATTTTTCTTACACCTTTTATGGAGGAGCATTTAAGATAGCCGAGACAACTTCATGTCCATACTCCACGTGACTGTTTGATAGTGATTTGAGATCCTATATCATTTCATCCTTGTTCTTTACAATGTTTGGAGTATATGAGATATGATTAGTGATATTTTTCTACATGTTTGACTCCTTATCTCCTTTATTGAACACATGCACGACTTTATTTGATTATAGTAGTTGTCTATCACATGTTGACTTAAGTGTTTCCATCTCAATTCTGTCTATACAACAAACCATATGCGATAAAACTTGACAAGATTGGAATGCATGTAAAAACTGTTTGGTGAGATTATGTGGTATTTGAAAACGGAGAAGGGATGCGAAAGGTACTCATTTGTCCTTTGCGATTACTAAGCCACCGTTAACTCGGATCTAAAAATTGAGGCATTTTAATTATCTGAGGTCCAAAGAGGTTAAAAGAGCCCAAAATTTGTTTAAGGCAATAAAAATAAATTCATGCCAAAAATGGGCCATTAGGTTTCAACATCAATTTTCTAATGTTTGAGAATTAAGATCACCTCTAAAATAAAATATAAATATGAGCGAGTTTGGTTGGAGAATTTAAATGGGTTTGCACTTCCTTGAAAGTCCTGAAAAAGCATTAAATAGTTTTGGACATTATTGGTGTGAAAAAAACTTTGAGCTTTGATTTACTCATTTGATTGAGTCAATTTCTTATAATTCCATTTTTTACACCTAAGGAAGATGTTGAGTTCATTCGTTATAAGTATCCGATATTCATCATGCACATATGTTATGTTTCTATGCATTGATTTTCCTATCGAATTTTATCACACCCCTACATTTCCGCTGTCACCGACTTTGTTGTTTTTGTGTTATTTCATGGTGTGACTCTTTATTGTTTATTTTGAGTGAAAAATTTTGAAAAATTCAAAAAGAGTAAGTTTATTACCTTGTGACATTCTCCATTTTTTTTTCTTTGTGACTCTCATATCTATCTATTTGGGGACATCATAAAATGGGGGAAAACGAATTATGGGGGAGAATTGTTTGTTTCATTTACTAATGATTTGATTAACCTTAATTGATGATTCTTTGTGCTTATCATTATATTTCAAACTATTGCGCGTCACGGGTATTTGTTTATTTCTTGTCACATTTATGTAGGTATTTATTGCACATCCTAATGTTGATAAAGATAAAGAAAGTTTTTGAAGATTTTATGATGATGGAGTTTGTTTGAAGACATGTCTCTTAGTATATCCAGTTTGGGGGTTTTCTGGGGATATTAAATTATATGTCATTTGTATTTAGTGAGATATCATAATTCAGATGTTTTTATGTATGTACTGGCATAGACATAGGGGGAGATTTGTAAGGACATAATTTTATAAATGTCCATCTCATTTTTGTATGTCGTATACCGATACACCGACAAGAATGTTCATGCCCATATTTGCCTTAAAGACGAATTCGAGTTACAGGACAACAACTTCTAGGTTTTGGTGATTTTCCCCGGCCGATCCAGATTGAGTACTCTAGGTGATCCTGACCGCCAAAGGTAAAGGCTCTTGACAGTTTTTGGTAGCGATCCAGACCTTTTTATTGAAAACGATCCGGATCACATTCCATCGTTCCGAACCTTTTTCATGGAAAATAATACGGACCGCATTTCTAAGGATTCCTCTATTTTAAATTGGGCATCGATCTGGACCGGGTCCCCAGGACGATCCGGGCCGCCTCACCAGATAAGCCCGAATATGATAGATTTGTTTTTTACGGGCTCAAAAATTCTTTATAAGGGTTATTTTAAAGCTATTTATTTTAAGTCTTTGGGACATTATATTGGAGAGTCCAAACACAACAAGACTTCAAGTTTTGATGTTCCAAACATCCTTTTGATTCACAAATCTTGAATAAGTTTGGGGCTATGGTTTGTAGATGAAAGGGAGTAATTTTAAAGAGCTCTTCTGGTTGAAAAGTTTGAGAAAAAGTGATTTGAAAAGTCAAGCCACGAATTTGTTGATATATAAAGGATCAAGAGTTTGATTAAGAAAAGAGTTCTAATCAGATACAAACACTAAAAAATTTATTCCGGACGATCGAACCGTTGGAATTGGATGAAATTTTACAGAAAATTAGCTGAAGCCGAGAGGGAGCTACAGAAAAAAATTCAGCTCGATCGGACCGTTCAATATTTTTTTTCTATAGAATTTTATGTTTTGAGGACTCTAAGAGAATTTTATATTTTGAGGACTCTTATATATAATAAAAATTCAATTAAAACTCCATTTTAATTCCGATTTCTAAACCGTTTGAAATTCTCGCCTTTAAAAATAATAACCAACATATTTGAGTAATAAAAATAATTTTATCTCAAAATTTATTTTTTCCTCTTAATTTTAAAAATACCCCCAAAATTACGCGGGTTGTTACACTTCCCCACTAACAATGAAATTTCGCCCTCGAAATTCGTCGAATGCCCAACTCTAAAAAATCAGGCCAACAATCTCCAAAAATAAACTCGTCACCAAAAATAAATTCCTCACATCTAATCTAGATGTCTAACACGAAACGATCATCTAAAGATTCTATCTCCAAAAATACGCGCCACAAAAACGCAACAGACCCAAATCCAAAACTTGAGGGTTGTCATATACCTAAGCTCTGATGCCATTCTGTAACACCCCGCCCGCCCGGGGAGAGCGAACGGAGCGCTACTGTCGATAAAACTAATCAATTCCAAAAATAACAAGGTATAGAGCATCTAAAAATCCCACAATACAATAAAATAATCCACAAATCTCGAATTCTTCAAATAAATACAACAAGTCTCTCAAAATAAACCAACTATCTAACTCGAAATAAAAATAAATCCCAATGCTCTATACATCAAAATAATACAATCTTCTCTCTTGTATTAAAATCTTTCCAAAATAATCCTCACTAAAAATCAATCTCCATAGTGCCCCAAAATCATCGCTAACCTGCCACTAAAAGAAAATATGAGGAAGTACACAATACGACAGGAAAGATGCTCAACAATTATTAGCGGTGAATAAAATGTCACAATACGAGTACTTATATTCAAATCAAAGTGAATCTCATAAGAAATTATATCAATATAATTTCTCAACAACACATTAACCGGGTCACCAGGCCTCACCACCGTACCGCGCCTATGCATTTTTTTAGCATATCCGGAAAAAGGAATATTGGCGGGTGCCCAACCTCAGTGCCATATTAAAATCTCATGACAACATGCTCAACACCAAATATAATACCACATGAATCGAAATCAGATTCCAACAAATATTTTTAGATTTCCAAAAGAATTTAACAATTCAAATATGAGTCAATAATCACATGAAACCAAAGAGAGAAACAGTCGCGAGATTAAGGAGCATATTGTGTAAAACCCCATACCTTAAACCACCAAAAAGAACCAACATGAATCATCACATAATTTCATCATCAAAATCTAACCACACCATCACGTTCTTCTCGCGAAAATAATCAAATCTTGTTCAGGCCCAAACACGAGAAAACACCAAATAAGCCTTCAAATCTAAGGTTGAAATCTTGAACAAGTTTGGGGCTATGGTTTGTATATGAAAGGGAGTAATTTTAAAGAGATCTTCTGGTTGAAAAGTTTGAGAAAAAGTGATTTGAAAAGCCAAGCCACGAATTTGTTGATATATAAAGGATCAAGAGTTTGATGAAGAAAAGAGTTCTAATCAGATACAAACACAAAAATTTTTATTCCAGACGATCGAACCGTTGGAATTAGATGAAATTTTACAGAGAATTAGCTGAAGACGAGAGGAAGCTACAGAAAAAAATTCAACTCGACTGGACCATTCAATATTTTAAATATTTTTTTTCTATAGAGTTATATGTTTTGAGGACTCTAAGAGAGCTTTATATTTTGAGGACTCTTCTATATAATAAAAATTCAATTAAAACTTCATTTTAATTCCGATTTCTAAACCGTTTGAAATTATCACCTTTAAAAATAATAACCAACATATTTGAGCAATAAAAATAATTTTATCTCAAAATTTATTTTTTCCTCTTAATTTCAAAAACACCCCAAAAATTACGCGGGTTGTTACAACTTTCTACTTTTTGGTAGACTTTGTCATTTGGGACACGGAGCACTCCTTTGCCTCGGGTAATCATGTTCCTGACATTCTCGGATGCCCATTCTTAGCTACGGCTAACGCATTGATTAATACTCAAAATTGGAAGATGCAGTTTACTTTTGGGAATATGACCTTAGAGACTAACATCTTCAACATAGCCCAAAATGGTGGGGATGAAGATGATCTTCACGTGGTGAGCCTAATTGATGAGATCATAGAAGAGAACATTGAGGAAAACTTTTATGGAGATGACTTAGAAGCGTGCTTAGTGTCGAGTTATGAGAGTGAGGAAGCGTATACAGAGTTTGAGAAGGAGATAGAGGGGTTGAGAGAGATACTCGATGAGAGAGGGTCGGACGAGGATGTGAGAGATGTTAGTTGGGTTTTTCGATTCTAAGAGTTACCACTGAGGGAAGCACGCATGGTTCCCTCCAGCGATAAATTTTCGACCCTCGAATTGAAGAAACTACCCTCTAATGTTAAATATGCATTTCTAGGAGAGGGCGAGACATTTCCTGTTGTTGTCTCCTCTAGCCTAGACGAAGAGCAGGAGGGAAATATATTAATGATTTTGAGGAAGAACCATAGTGCTTTTGGTTAAGGCATTACGGATTTAAAGGGGATAAGTCCTTTGATTTGTACCCACAAAATCCACCTCGAGGAGGATGTGAAGCCCTCGATGGAAATGCAAAGAAGGTTGAACCCATCCATGAAAGAAGTGGTGAGGGCAGAAATCATTAAATTATTGGATGCCAGGATTATCTACCCAAACTCGGATAGCAAATGGGTGAGCCCCATTCATGTTGTCCCAAATAAATAGGGCATGACAGTGATTGAAAACGCCAAGGGAGAGCTAGTTCCCCAACGTACCACCACTGGGTGGCGCATTTGCATTGATTATCATAAACTCAATACGGGATCTAGGAAAGACCATTTCCCCTTGCCATTTATTGATCAAATGCTAGAGAGAGTAGCAGGCCACCCATACTATTGCTTCCTAGATGGTTATTTCGGTTATAACCAGATTGAGGTAGATCTACTTGATCAAGAGAAGACGATTTTCACTTGCCCCTTTGGTACGTTTGCCTACAAACGTATGCCATTCAGCTTGTGTAATGCACATGCGACCTTTCAAAGATGCATGTTAAGTCTCTTCAGCGACATGGTTGAGAGAGGGCTAGAAGTATTCATGGATGACTTTAGTGTTTTTGGCACCTCTTTTGCTATATGTTTAGCCAATCTTGAGAAAGTACTAGCCTGATATGTGGAAAAGAACTTAGTGCTGAATTGGGAGAAATGCCATTTCATGGTAACCGAGGGAAAAGTTCTTGGCCACATTGTTTCATCCAAAGGTATTGAGGTTGATAGAGTAAAAATCGATGTGATAGTTGATCTACCCCCACCAAAATTGCTAAAATACGTGCGCTCTTTCTTGGGCCACGCGGGGTTTTATAGAAGGATCATTAAGGACTTTAGCGCCATCGCTAGACCCTTAAGAAAAATTCTTATGAAGGATACCCCATTTGAGTGGAATGAAGCATGCCAAAGTTCTTTTGAAAAATTGAAAAGCATGCTTATTTCCGCTTCCATCATGCAAGCCCGGGATTGGTCCTTACCATTCGAGCTCATATGTAATGCAAGTGATTTTGCGATAAGGGCTGTTTTGGGCCAAAGGAAAGATAAAAAGGCTCATGTCATCTACTACGCTAGTCAAACTCATACCGGACCACAACTCAATTACTCCACTACGGAGAAGGAATTACTAGCGATAGTATTTGCTCTAGATAAATTTTTGTCCTACCTCATTGGTTCCCCCATCACTTGTTTCACCGACCAAACGTCTTTAGAATATCTCCTTGCAAAGAAAGACGCAAAGCCACGCCTTATAAGGTGGATCTTACTCCTACAAGAGTTTAATCTCTCCATTAGAGACAAGAAAGGAGTGGAAAATGTCATCGTCGATCATTTATCTCATCTTTCGTCCGGCGTACCTAGCGATCCTATACACATAGATGAGTATTTCTCGAATGAATAACTCTTCGCCACCTCTTCTTTGCCCTAGTTTGTGGATATAGCCAACTATCTTGTCACGGGAGTCGTCCCTCTCGAGTGGACACCGCAATATAAGAAAAGGTTCATTACTTGATCACGCATGTTTTTTATAACGATCCATTCCTTTTTAAATATTGTGTTGACCAAATCATCTGACGGTGCTTACTGGATGACGAAATACCCAAAGTCATCTACACTACACCAAAATGACAAAATTGTCACCTTTCAGCCGGCCACCCTTGTCAAGGTCATTGACCGTGATAAAAAACACGCGTTTTGTGTCACGATCATTGACCTTGACACGACCGTGACAAGTCTGTGACAAATTTACTTGTCACGGTCGTGTCACGATCATTGACCGTGACAATTCTTTAAATAATTGTCACGGTCAATGACCTTGACACGACCGTGACAACTTCTGCAGTAAAAAAATCCCTAGGCTTCTTTTTTCCCACCCTTTTTTGGGTTTCCCCCTCTCTCTCTCTCTTTCTCTAAACAATTTCTTCTCTCTCTCTAAGGTATGTTTTTTTTTCCTCTTTTTCTCTTTCATTTCTATATGTGTGTATGTGTATGTGTGTATATGTATGTGTATATGTGTGTGTATATATGTATGTGGTGGTGTGTGGTGGGGGAGGGGGGAAGGGGGTAGTGGGGGTGGGGTGTGGTGGTGGGGGTGGGAACCTAACAAGCCCCCTTAAGTTAATAGTGATGGATATAATAAAATGACTATAATACCTTTTTTAATCAACTTAATATAAATTCTACTGAAAAAATTAAGAGGCAACTTTATTTTTTTGAATGAAGCTATTTTTATTTTTCACATAACAAATATTACACGAGTCAACGCATAGTTAACAACGGTATTATTATCATTTAATAAGTCCTATTTAATATTAAAATGTTGACTACCGTTTTATTAAAAAAGGAGTTTTGTGGTTAATTTATTGAAATTTATAGGAGGTATGTAGTATTTTATAATAAAAATTACACAAACAAAAATTAGGGCATTGAGGTTTTATGTTATTTCTAACCTTAATTTGAAGTCATCGCACTACTATTTTATAAGGTGCGTAGTTATTTTAGCCACTTAGCATGTACTAGTATTTTGCTAAATATAAGGATCTAACACTAAAATTTTACGCATCTCTATCCATTTCTCGAACCAAATGAGCACTTAATGTAACTCCAATTGTTACATAGTGTGTGATAACTACATTGCTGCACGTCAAGAAAAAATGCAAAAAAATTTATTGGATTAATTAATGTATAGTTCCTAAAAGAAGGATTGATTCAACTTTTTTTAAATTTGAAAATGGCCTAATAGTGATATCAATCCAGAAATAATGACATTAACTAGACACTTAAAATTACTGACGACATAATCATGCTGCATCACCTGTCACTTGAGCATCAATGGTGATTTGACACCAAAAAATATGTGTGGTGGTGTGTGGTGGGGGGAGGGGGCTGGGGTGGTGGGGGGGTTTTAACAATTGTATAGCTTTAATTAATAAATTGTATAGCTTTAATTGTAATTTTAATTGTATAGTTTTAGATGAAAGTAAATTAATAATTTGTGCCAATTTCATATGAAAGTAGGATTGCCCCTCATTGTAAATTAGTAAATTAATAATTGTATACTTCAATTGTTAGTTTAATTGATGAAATGAATTAATTGAGTAGATGAATTAGAAGGAGTACGGGTTACACATTTGTTGTTGAAATTGCTGTTGGATTATTTTGTTTAGTAAATGTTGGGTTGGTTAGTTTTAAAAGTGGCATGACCACTGGATTATTGTCCATATGGGGGTGGGATTTTTCAACTTTTTTTGAAAATTACTTTTTATATCGAACAATATATACAAAGTATGATAATTAAATGAAACATACTTGAAATTAAATATGTGTATATGTGTGTGGTGGTGTGTGGTGGGGCAGGGGGCAGGGGGTGTGGTGGGGGGAGGGTGTGTGGGGTGGTTTGTGTACTAATAATTCCATGCTTTACATCTATTCCAGCATATATAATATATGTAATAATAATTCCATGCTTTACATCTATTCCACGTTAGATGTTTTCAACTAATTTAGACGTATTTATGTTTGTATGTGTATATGTGTGTGTATGTGTGTGTATATATGTATGTGGTGGTGTCTGGTGGGGGTGGGGTAGGGGTGTGTGTCTATGTGTACTAATAACATTTTATTATAGCAAATGTCTCCTTCAGGTATTAAGGCGAAGATGATGATGCTGTTTATGATGATGTCGTCTGGGCTCGGTGGTAGCGGAGGCGAGGAGGGCTCCTCCGCCCCTAGGCTCCCCAAATATGGAAAATTTGGGATTACTATTGAGAACAAATCGGAGCTATTAGCGAGATCCCTCGAGCTTCTAAAGACGGTCATCGGCCCGGGGTTTATGAGTTGGAAGGAGGTGCCATATGAGCTCAAGTTAGCTGTTTGGGCGGCACTACAGGTAATATATTTATATTTCAATTTTAATTTCGATTTCATTTTATATTTATATTTATATTTATATTTATTCACAACTAACATTGAATTTGTTGGACAGGAACAATTCAACTTGGATCCAAAGCTACGCGATTCCGTCTTGGAGCAGTTAAGGGAGCAACACAAGACGTGGAAGAAAAATATGCGGACACGGTACTTTGAAAAAACACTAGAGTCCATTATACAATGGCGTGGATCCGTCCCGCCCAAGGAGCCGATCTCATTGGCACAATGGCAAAAGTTCATTGACAATGAGATCGAGGATCGACAATTGGCATCTCGCCAATCGGGGAGGGAAAATTGGAAAAAAAAGACGGATGTGCACTACTCCTGCCGGACCTCTTACGCTGAGGTGGAGCATATGATGAAGGTAAGATTTAATTTTTCTATAACTACAGAAATATATTAACCTTCATTATTTTACTTTGCGGGGCCGATACTAATTTTACTTTATTTTATTTCAGGGGGTAGGGAGTGGGCCAGGGGGTAAGCCACATAGGCTCGATACTTATGTGGCTCTTCGGACGAAGAAGGGGAAGGACAAAGAGGTGTCCCCGAGCGTCGCGGCCATGATTGTAAGTAATCCGACAATTTAATTTTTCTTAATTACGTTATAATTTTTTAGTTTACTTATTTTAATAATCATGTGCTTTTTGTCGTTTTAGGCAAAGATTAATGAAGTGCATGAGTCGCAGTCTGATGCCGACAAGGCGCCTTTGTCCACAGATGCACTCAGCCAAGTGGTTGGCTCTGATCGCAAGGGGAGGACAAGGGGGTGAGATCACGGGTGGCCAAATCTAGGATCATCGGATTGGAGACGAGCGACATCGGGTTGACTCGAACGGTGGATTCACACGACGCGAAGTTGTCCCGTTTGGAGGTGACGGTCCAAGATATGTACGCATTCATGAAGCGTACATTGGGCAGAGACCATAAGGGGAAGGGGAAATGGAAGGAGAAGGCGGTGGAGGAGGAGGAGGTGCAGGAGAACGAGGCGCAGGAGGACGAGGATGTGGACCTCGCTGCTTCTTCACCGTCACGTGCGTATTTTGATGATCCACTTCCTTATTTGGCTCCCTTCCCCAGACCATTGTCGACACTTGGTTGGCCGAGCGTATTCATATTGGATGTATTTGATGGCCAGCGGATAGGTCGGGGGTTGAGGGACCCGAATATCATCGAGGGTGGAATAGTTCATGGACGTGCGCTTCAAGGGATCGAATCCAAAGTGCTCGTCATGCATGTGATACTCAGGAAGGAGAATTCCCTATTATGGTTGGGCGAACAATGCGGCACGCTGTATATTAGTGGGTGTGTCAATTCGTATATCGTGTGGCCAACTCACCTCCTCACATTTACCCAAGACATGTAGTAACATTATTTTGAAGTTTGTCCATTTTAATTATATTTGGATTATATCGTCATGTATATTATTTCTATTTTGAATATTTGGATTATATCTTCATGAATATATATTTGCACTATCTTTATCTTATTTGGATATATGATGTTTGAATAGGTACAACCAACGTTGTTATAACAGGTACAAATATTCTGTTGGGCAGTGGCAGTGGCCATACTGCCCAGCATAATTTTTTTAAATTCTGCCCAGAATTGTCACGGTCATTGACCGTGACAAGTCTGTGACAAGATTTGTCAGGGACTTGTCATGGTCAATGACCGTGACAATTTTTTTAAATATTGTCATGGGTTTGTCACGTGACACGACTCAGAATGTGTTTCTAAAGTGTGTGCTCTCTAGGCTCAAGTGCAAGCCTATCGTTCAAGTAATAATCCGACAAGTCGGGTATCGATCCTCAGGGAAAAAGGACAACGAAGTTGTGACGACAGGATAAGATTGAGGAATCCTAGCGATGATTCTAAGAAGAAAAGAAAAAGATTGATTTGGCTTTTTGAGATGGATTAAACTAAATGCAATTATGAAACTATAATGAAAAATGCAATTAACTAAATTATCTAGATTAAGAATGAAGGTTTGATTTGAAAATTTTTAACTAAATGATGAGAAAATAGGATGGGAATACAATCCCCCAACCCTAGTGTAGTGTAGTGATAACGTTGATCATAAATTTATCTGATTAATTCAAACCCGGAATTTAGTACTCCCAAGCATTATGTATACGAGGTTCAAGCCCGCGTCATACCTAATCTGAGGATGAGTAAATCGGTATCGCGGTAATTACCCTCAAATTGTACTCTAAATCATCACGAGTACCCATAGGCAAACGAGATATAAAGATCTACAATTCTTAAGAAATTACGCGATACGATTTAAATTAATCATTAAATTGAGCGGATCGACGTTATACACACGCACTAACACATCAGGTTGGGTTCATGCATCCCAACCTTGAAAAACCTAGCCGGACATGTTAACTTGACTAACGCATGAAATAATGACGTTGCATGTGTAGGAATTCATGATAAAACTAGCTAGAAACATGTAACTACGTATTATGAAAGCGGAAACAAGTTGAATCAATTAGGAAAACTAAGCATGCAAGAACAATAATAAGAAACAAGAACTTTGAATTAAAACTGGTAAAAACAAACCCGAAACAATGAATTCTTGAAGTAAATTGTGCCCTTGATGTTCCTAGATATTTCTATCCTTGTTCTCTCTCAAAAACTCTCTAAAAATAACCCTAAAAGCTGCTCCTAGGTTAATACCTTCGTTTTTCACAAGTTTGGAGTCTTTTAAACCTAATAGGAGACTTGGAGACCAATCCAAATGAAAGACAAAATTCGCGTGTCAGGTACAGCGAACCGGTTCGCAGGTACAGCGAACCGGTTCGCCCCTCCGAACCGGTTCGGGGTGGGGTTCGCATGTACCAGCCTGGACTTGCTCTCAACACTTAGATTTTTTTCTGGTTTTTCTCTTCTTTTCTTGGATTTTTCTTCAACTTCAACTGAGCATAACTTTTCAACCGTAGCTCGGATTTGGGTGCCGTTTCTTCCAATGTGCTCGTTGTTCCGAGCTCTTCAACTTCCCAGTTGACTTCTTCTTCCGGATCGGGCTGCAAAATTACCGACATGCCCTTGAACATGCCTTCTTAGCTTTTCTTGCACAGTCTTGTTTCCTCCTTTGCACTGCTTGCATAATTAACCTGTAAAACTAATAGGAGAAGCACGAAACACGCAATACTCGCCAAGAAGGTTAGAAGCATAAAAGTGAATCAAATCCATATATATTACATCATTCGGGTTCACAAAAGTACTGAAATTAGGGGGATAAATATACAATATTTATGCCCAATCAAACCCCCCTAACTTAGAACTTTGCGCGTCCCGAGCAATGTAAAGGAATGAAATTAAGAGTTAAGGACACTTCAAGGACTTTATTGGGATAGAATACCACTTTCGCGGGCAAGCAATTGCATTTAGCATATGCAACAAGCCTTTAAACCTCTAGGTTACCCTAGTAGGAGGAGTTGTGTCTCGTGAGGGTTTGCAGTGAATGTACCCACAAAATTCGACTCAAAGAAAATTCAAAATACGCAAAAATTGTACAATTCAAACTTTACCATAAAATAGTCATCATCAAATCATATTTACAAGTCTCAAACCGTAGTGTGTGTGTGCGAAGCCAGAAATATAACCGCCAATTTTCATCGCTTTGATCATTACGTTACTTATCCGAAAATTCGTTTTGATTTCAATTTCTCACGGAATGCACTCACAAACGAATCTCTCGGGTTATGGCTATTCTCTCGGCATGCATGATATAAGGAATAAATGTAATGAAAGCAAATACACGCATGCAATTAGAAAGACGGAAATTTTATGGTGAAAGGATCTCTTCAACGGATTACGGTTTTAAAAACGGGAACATCGCCTCTATTTCGCGCATTTAACCTCTTTATTATCTTTTGGTGTCTTAACTCTCCACGCGGTACTCAATTTACGCAATTTGGACTCGGTTAGGACTTTTTCGGGTTAAAGGTTGCATTGGGTAAAATAAAGGAGGTATGGAGGGTTGGAATTGGAAAAGTCATTCGTGATGTCCATTTGTGCATTTTCCGGGCTATTGCTCATTTTTTTTCTTCTTTTTCTATTTTTTTTTTTCTTTTTTTTTTTCTTTGTTGCTATTTTTGTTGAGCATTTTTCTATATTTTTTTTTTCTTGCCCCCTTTTTGTTGCACTTTTCGGACTTAAATTCTGAATTTTTTTTCATTTTTCGCAATTCCGGGCTATTTTGGGTTTTTCGGGTTGTCAAACGAAAGGGAAAATTATTTGGCTCAATTTGGGTTACAAAAGGGATAATTTTTCGCTACTTTTTCTGGCCAATATTTTTGGGGTGACAAACGAAGGCCTACTTCATTGTCCACAATGCCAATTGCGTTACCATATGCGTTTCGAGGTGAATTTAAGTTTAGAGACTAATTTGGCACGATTTTCAAGGCAACATTGCACACATTTTTCAAAACCGGTCAAATGAAAAAAATTTGAGATCCTTGACAACTTATTAAGCGCTAAAAAGAACTTTGAGTTAACAATTAACTCGGATTGATTTAAAAACTCGCAACAAGTGATAGGCTCGAATCTCACCGGGTTTTGTTAATCTCCACATTTATTCGTTAAGTCGTCAATTTTCGCACAATTTCCATCTTTGGTCAATTTCGGCTTTGTGTATGTTGAATGTTTACAATTTGAGACTTTAAACTGACTTTTAATGATATTTTTGAAAAATTTGAATTCCAATTTTTTTTTATTTTGAACAAAAATATTTTTGGATTTTTCAAATTTTTATGATTTTTTTGGAAATTTTTGGGCATTTTTGAAAATTTGTGAAGTTTTAGAAATACGCACTTGTGACCCCCCCTAACTTAGACTTTTCCATTGTCCTCAAGCAAAAAGGACTAAAATCGAAATTAAGGCGAATAAAAAGTGCGGAAAAATAAAACAAACAAATATGAAAAAATGCAAGATTGTATTATAACCAAGAGAAGCCTGTATTACATAAGAAATGGGTAAACAACTGTGAACAATGTGCAATCCCTACCACCACTAACAGTTAAACCAAAAAATAAAAACAATAAAAGCTCATGGGGGAGGTGGGTGGGAGGAGCTTGGTGCATTCGGGTCATATGGGTCATAAAAGAAGGGGGGAGGAGGACCGCCAAAGTTGAGCTGGTGGAGATGGACTTGAAGTTGATACATCATCCGGGTGTCCCTTCGGTAGTCCGCTTGGTCTTGATTGTATTGGTTGATGAACCCGTCGAGACGGGCCTCAACCGCCGAAATGCGCCTATCGAAGTTGGCCCCCGGGGGCTCGAAATCGGAATCATCCTCCTCATCCTCGAATTCTTCCTCGTCTACATCCATCATCGGGTCATCGGGAGCTTCCTCGGCCACGTCCTCCTCGTGAATAGGACGGTCGGGGTGAGCCACGCGCATTTGGCGCTCACTACGAGTTGTGGACGTGCCGCTTACGGGGCGAGGAAGTCGAATTTGGTTTCCGGGTTCATCCACTCCCGCATCCATCAAGAGCTCCGTAATGAAACGGGCGTATGGGAGGGCTACCTTGCCATTCTCGTCATAGGCGGCATTGATGATATCCGCGTAGAAGACTTGGGCAAGGTTGATGGTGCTCTCGGGGTCCAAAAAATAGTAGAGGAAATTGGCGTGACGGGACCGGACCACCGAGTCATTGGTGGTTTGGTGGATGGCACCACAAACGATGATGTGAGTGAAGCGGACCGTGGCGGCCAAACCACCAATGGGGAAGGATTCGCGTGTCCATTCCGCCCCGGGTGCCATGCGGGCAACGCATTCGTCTTTTGAGTGTGGGGCACCATTGTTGGGGTATTGGAAGGGTACGGGGAGGATCACCCCTTTGGCACGCATTTTGCGTGCAATGAGAGCTGCCGAGAGGGGAATGGTGATACCGTCGAGATACGCCTCGTGAAGTGTGGAAGATTTGCGAACCAAGGTCGCATAGAATTGACGAATGGCGGTCTCAAACACGGTATTGCACGTAGGGGCGAGGAACGAGAACCACCCACGGCGGTCAAAAAGGGCGGTGACTTCGCCCGGAAGGGTGTCCCAATCCACGAAGCGCTCGATGTGAATGGCGCGCGTGGAGGAGAAGTAGATCTCGGACCAATGGCGTTCGAGGACGCATCGGAATACCCCCGTACCCGGGTCATCAAGTATGGTGGTCTCATCATATTTCCTTGGGCGGGGAGCGGGGAGGCGCGGCATTTTGATGGAAAAGAGGGAGAGAGAGGGAGAAAATATGGGAGAAAATATGGGAGAGAATAGAGTGAGGGAGAATGTTTTGGTGTGAAAAATGGAGGAGGGGTGAGGTGTATTTATAGGTGTGAAGGGGTGTGTTTTTGGTGGGAAATGTGAAAGGTTGGGAAGGAGAGGGTGGAGGGAATGAATTGGGATGAATTTGGGAAGGAGGGAAAGATTTGGAGGGAAGAAAAACGAAGGGGGAAGAAGGGGGAAAGAATGGAGGGAAGGGGAATGAATTTGGAGAAGAAGGGGGGAAGAATCTGACAGGTACAGCGAACCGGTTCGGGGGTACAGCGAACCGGTTCGCCACTCCGAACCGGTTCGGAGGTACAGCGAACCGGTTCGAGGGTACCAGGCTGGTCCAATCGAGGAAATTCACTATTCTCTTCATTTCTAAGTGCTCTCTCATCCCCTAACTTGTGCATACGGCCCCTAAAACCCTTCTAGACCCTCGGGCTCCCAAAACCTTCCTCAACTACGACCTTGAAAAGCGTACTAGCACCCTCGAAAAACGTGCTAACCTATCTCTCATGCAACGCAGGCTCCGGACTCCTAACTACCCTATTTACACACGACTATTTTACACACAAAATCACCCCATACGCGTCGGGGGTGCGACGACCTCCCTCGCTTAGCTCAATTGACCCCGTAAACAGGGTCCGACAACCAAATCGTGTCGACCTCATCCACAAACGCCTCTAGGTATGGCTTTAGGCGTTGTCCATTTACCTTGAACGTGTTTTCCCCTTTTAAATCGTTTAGTTCAACAGCGCCATGGGGAAAAACGTTCTTTACCACGAACGGGCCAGACCATCGTGACCGCAACTTGCCTGGGAAGAGGTGAAGCCGAGAGTTGTATAGAAGAACTTTTTGCCCGGGATGAAACTCTTTTCGTCGAATGATGCTATCGTGAGCAAGTTTCATCCTCTCCTTTGAAATTTTGGCATTCTCATACGCATCATTGCGTAGTTCTTCTAACTCAATCAATTGTAGCTTACGGGCTTCAGTGGCCTTGTCCAAGGCAAAGTTCAATTGCTTGATTGCCCAATACGCTTTGTGTTCGAGCTCAACAGGGAGGTGACAAGGTTTTCCATACACAAAACGGAAAGGGGACATTCCAAGTTGATTTTTAAACGCGGTACGATAGGCCCAAAGTGCATCGGTCAATCTAAGGGACCAATCTTTCCGGGTAGGATTGACGGTCTTTTCAAGAATGTTCTTGATCTCCCGATTCGCTAGCTCGGCCTGCCCATTCGTTTGTGGGTGATAGGTCGTCCCAACCTTGTGGACGACCCCATACTTTCTCATGAGCTTTTCAAATGGCCTATTGCAAAAGTGCGTGCCATTATCGCTAATTATCGCTTTCGGTGCTCCGAAGCGAGAAAGTATGTGTTCCTGTAGAAACTTTATCACCACTTTGTTGTCATTAGTCTTAGTAGCTATAGCTTCTACCCATTTAGAAACGTAGTCTACCGCGACTAGGATGTATAGGAAACCAAAGGATGGGGGGAAAGGACCCATGAAGTCAATACCCCAACAATCGAATATCTCAATGATGAGTATGGGGGTAAGGGGCATCATGTCGCGTCGAGAAATGGCTCCCATTCGTTGGCACCTATTACATGACTTGCAAGCGTCATTTGCATCCCGGAAGATTGTGGGCCAATAGAGGCCGCATTGCAGAATTTTAGCGGCCGTCTTTTTCGCCGAGAAGTGGCCTCCACATGCTTCCGAATGACAAAACTGGATGACCTTTGGGATCTCGTCATCCGGTACACATCGTCGGATGATTTGGTCGGCGCAATATTTAAAAAGGAAGGGATCATCGTAAAAGAACATGCGCGACCAATTAAGAAACCTCTTCTTATCTTGCGGTGTCCAATCGGGAGGGACGGCTCCCGTGACTAGATAATTTACAATGTCCACAAACCAGGGATAAGAAGAGGTGGCAAATAGTTGCTCATCCGGAAAGTGCTCGTCTATGGGTATGGGATCACTAGGTACGTCGGACGAGAGCCGAGATAAGTGGTCGGCCACGACGTTTTCTACTCCTTTCTTGTCTTTGATGGAGATATTAAACTCTTGTAGGAGTAGGACCCACCTTATGAGGCGCGGCTTGGCGTCTTTCTTCGCGAGTAGATATTTTAAAGCCGCGTGGTCGGTGAAGACAGTGATAGGAGAACCAATGAGATACGATCTGAACTTATCAAGGGCAAAGACCACCGCTAGCAACTCCTTCTCCGTGGTAGAGTAATTGAGTTGAGGTCCGACAAGGGTCCGGCTAGCGTAGTAGATGGCATGAGCTTGCTTATCTTTACGTTGGCCCAAAACGGCCCCAATTGCGTAATCGCTCGCATCACACATAAGTTCGAACGGTAGGGACCAATCCGGAACTTGCATGATGGGAGCGGACACGAGCATGTTCTTTAATCTATCAAAGGAGCTTTGGCATGCCTCGTTCCACTCAAACGGGTTATCCTTCATGAGAAGGTTACTTAAGGGTCTAGCGATGGCGCTAAAGTCCTTAATGAACCTTCGATAAAACCCGGCGTGACCCAAGAATGAGCGCACGTCTTTAAGCGATCTCGGTGGGGGAAGGTCAGCTATGACATCTATCTTAGCCCTATCAACTTCTATGCCCTTGGATGATACTATGTGACCAAGAACTATTCCTTCAGTGACCATGAAATGGCACTTCTCCCAATTCAGGACTAAGTTCTTGTCCACACACCAGGTAAGTACTTTTTCCAATTTTTCTAAACAATGATCGAAAGAGGTGCCAAAAACGCTAAAATCGTCCATGAACACCTCGAGTCCTCTCTCGACCATGTCGCTAAATAAGCTCAACATGCACCTTTGAAAGGTCGCGGGTGCATTACACAAGCCAAATGGCATACGTTTGTAGGCAAACGTACCAAAAGGGCAAGTGAAAGTCGTCTTCTCTTGGTCAAGTACATCTACCTCAATTTGGTTATATCCGGAATAACCATCAAGGAAGCAATAGTAAGGGTGGCCCGCAACTCTCTCAAGCATTTGATCGATGAATGGCAAGGGGAAATGGTCTTTTCTTGTTCCCGCATTGAGTTTTCGGTAATCAATGCAAACACGCCAACCGGTGGTGGTGCGTTGGGGAACAAGCTCTCCCTTGGTATTCTCAATCACAGTCATACCCGACTTCTTCGGGACGACTTGAATAGGGCTCACCCATTTGCTATCCGAGATTGGGTAGATAATCCCGGCATCCAATAGTTTGATGATCTCGGTTCTCACAACTTCTTTCATATTCGGATTCAGTCTTCTTTGCATTTCTCTAGAGGGATTGACATCCTCTTCGAGATGTATCTTGTGGGTGCAAATCAAAGGACTGATCCCCTTCAAATCAGCTATACACCAACCAAAAGCACTCTGGTGCTTCCTCAGAATTCTCATCAATTTACCCTCCTGCCCTTCGTCTAGGCTAGAGGAGATAATTACAGGGAATGTCTCATCCTCTCCTAGGTATGCGTATTTGATATGGGAGGGGAGTTTCTTTAATTCGAGGGTTGGAAATTTTTCACTGGAAGGAGCCATATGTGTATCCCTCGGAGGTAGTTCCTCGAATATAGAAACCCAATCAATCTCTCTCACGTCCTCGTCCGACGCACTCTCATCGAGTAATTCTCTCAACCTTCCAACATCCCTCTCGAAGTGGGTAGACGTCCCCTCACACTCATAGCTCGTCGCTAAGCATAGCTCTAAGGCGTCGCCACAAAAAGTTTCCTCGAAGTACTCTTCTACTACCTCATCTATGAGGCTCACCGCGTGAAGGTCGTCTTCCTCCCCTGCATTTTGGGCTACGTGGAAGATGTTGGTTTCCAAGGTCATGTTCCCAAAGGTGAGTTGCATTCGCCCATTTCTTGTGTTGATGATGGCATTAGCTGTAGCTAAGAAAGGGCGACCAAGGATGATGGGAACATGGTTGCTTGAGTTAAAGGAGGGCTCCGTGTCCCAAATGACAAAGTCTACCGGGAAGTAGAAAGTGTCCACTTGGACGATCATGTCCTCGACTATGCCTCGTGGAATCTTCACTGATCGATCCGCTAATTGGAGAGTGACCTTTGTAGGCTTGAGGTCGCCCAAGTCAAGTTGCCTATAAATGGAGTAAGGAAGTATGTTTACACTTGCTCCCAAGTCAAGTAAGGCTTTCTCAATTTTATTATCTCCAATGATGCATGATATGGTGGGTGCACCGGGATCCTTGAATTTAGGCGGGAGATCATTTAGCAGAATGGAACTCACGTTCTGAGCTAGAAAGACGTTCTTTTTAACTTTCATCCTCCTTTTCACCGTCAACAAATCTTTGATAACTTTGCCGTAGGCTGGAATTTGTTTGATGGCATCAAGGAAGGGTAGATTCAGCTTCACTTGCTTTAGAACTTCTAGCACTTCATCACGTGGAGTCCCTTTTTGAGTAGGAATCAACCTTCGAGGAAATGGTGCTGCGGAGGGTGGTTTAACTACCACCTCAGGCTCACTAGTGCCTTCCTTATCACTCTCTTCCAAGGGGACATCTTCGGCCTCTTTCGTGCCGGGCGAAATCTCCTTGTCTTTTGTTGTGTCGTGTGGAGGAGGTGATAAATCAACGACTCTTCCACTACGAAGAGTGGTCACTGCTTGACATTGCTCCTGATGTTCAGTGGATGTGGAGCTAACACTAGTTTGACCTTGGGGAGGTCGTTGGCCTTGGGCAGGGAATTTGCCCTTCTCTTGGACACTCAACGAGGATTGTATCTTAGACAGGTTTGCATTTAGGTCGCCAATGAGACGATCATACTTGGCATTGGTTGCGGCCTGGCTATTGATGAATTGATTCACAGTATCCTCAAGAGTTCTCCGCTGTGGCGGAATATAATTTCCATGATGTGGTGGTGCTTGCACATGTCCTTGCATGTGTGGAGCTTGTTGAAATTGTTGTGGAGGAGGAGGGGCAACATGCGAAGGAGGGTTCATTGCGGCGTGTTGTTGCCCGTAGTTAAAACCGGGATGGTTTTTCCACGAAGGGTTGTATGAATTTCCGTGCGGGGCACCGAAATTTCCCTTAAAGCCTCCTATACCATTAACTTGCTCCTGTAATATTACTTTGCAGGCGGGTATCGTCGGGCATTCCTCAGTTGAATGTCCCGCCTCACAAATTGCACACACCTTTTCGATGGGATTCTTGATGGATCCAACTACCTCACATAAGTCTCGCAGTCCTCTCTCAATGGTGTCCAACCGACAGTCCAACATAGAATTCTTATCTACGTGGAATAGACCGGATGTCGACGGAGCGGTGGTAGATTGTCGATTTCGGTTTTGAGCGTTCGGATCAGAGGTATCCCAGGATTGGGTAGTCTCGGCAACATACCTCATGTGAAGATCAGCGTCATGGGCATCTAGATCGACAAATGGACCACTTCCCATGGTTTCAACAAGCTGTTTAGAATTAAGATTTAACCCATTATAGATAAAGGAGATGATTTGTGATGGATCAAATCCATGATGGGGGCACGAAGCCACTAACTCGTTGAAACGTTCATAACATCGATGGAAAGGCTCATTTTCTTGTTGCCTGAATGCTTGAATTTGAGCCTTTATAGAGATTGTTCGATGTGTTGGGAAGAATTTCTTGAGAAATTTAGACTGTAGCTCATTCCAGGATGAAATCGAGCTTGGAGGTAAAGACCATAGCCAAGCTTTGGCTTTATCTTTAAGCGAGAATGGGAAGAGTTTGAGGCGGATTACCTCTTGTGTGCAGGTTTGATCGTTGAGAGTATCACACACGTCCTCAAATTCCCATATGTGGAGGTATGGCTTTTCAGAATCCATACCATGATAATGTGGTAGTGTCTGGATCATCCCATTTTTGAAACGAAATTGCCCGGCATTATACGGAAGTATAATGCATCCCGGAGTGACAGTGCGCTCGGGATATAAGAATTCTCTCAACGGGCGGTACGGAGGCTCTTCCTCACCGGTAGGTGCATTACTGTGCTGCGACATCTCTCTTTCACTCGACGATTCGGCGTTCTCACTGGGTGTGCACGAAGTGTGTCCTACGAAGGAGAAAGGAGTGTTGCTAGAGATGGAGTGTGACGGTGTGGGAGGTGGGATCCAGAACTGTGGGGCTTGTGGAGTGTGGGGACTGTCAGGATTATACTCAACAAGTGGATTTTCGTGAATGCTGGTTGGAGTATTATGGGGTGTGGGAGTGGTTTCAGAATTTTGCATTAAGTTCAGGAGAGATGATGATTGTGAATCTTTTTGGATTTTTATTATTTTTTGATTTTTTTTTTTTTTTTTTTTTTAATTTTTTGGTCAAAGTTTTGGATTAACTCGATCTAATCCTAAGTCTACCTAATTCCCCGGCAACGGCGCCAAAAACTTGACACGACTCAGAATGTGTTTCTAAAGTGTGTGCTCTCTAGGCTCAAGTGCAAGCCTATCGTTCAAGTAATAATCCGACAAGTCGGGTATCGATCCTCAGGGAAAAAGGACAACGAAGTTGTGACGACAGGATAAGATTGAGGAATCCTAGCGATGATTCTAAGAAGAAAAGAAAAAGATTGATTTGGCTTTTTGAGATGGATTAAACCAAATGCAATTATGAAACTATAATGAAAAATGCAATTAACTAAATTATCTAGATTAAGAATGAAGGTTTGATTTGAAAATTTTTAACTAAATGATGAGAAAATAGGATGGGAATACAATCCCCCAACCCTAGTGTAGTGTAGTGATAACGTTGATCATAAATTTATCTGATTAATTCAAACCCGGAATTTAGTACTCCCAAGCATTATGTATACGAGGTTCAAGCCCGCGTCATACCTAATCTGAGGATGAGTAAATCGGTATCGCGGTAATTACCCTCAAATTGTACTCTAAATCATCACGAGTACCCATAGGCAAACGAGATATAAAGATCTACAATTCTTAAGAAATTACGCGATACGATTTAAATTAATCATTAAATTGAGCGGATCGACGTTATACACACGCACTAACACATCAGGTTGGGTTCATGCATCCCAACCTTGAAAAACCTAGCCGGACATGTTAACTTGACTAACGCATGAAATAATGACGTTGCATGTGTAGGAATTCATGATAAAACTAGCTAGAAACATGTAACTACGTATTATGAAAGCGGAAACAAGTTGAATCAATTAGGAAAACTAAGCATGCAAGAACAATAATAAGAAACAAGAACTTTGAATTAAAACTGGTAAAAACAAACCCGAAACAATGAATTCTTGAAGTAAATTGTGCCCTTGATGTTCCTAGATATTTCTCTCCTTGTTCTCTCTCAAAAACTCTCTAAAAATAACCCTAAAAGCTGCTCCTAGGTTAATACCTTCGTTTTTCACAAGTTTGGAGTCTTTTAAACCTAATAGGAGACTTGGAGACCAATCCAAATGAAAGACAAAATTCGCGTGTCAGGTACAGCGAACCGGTTCGCAGGTACAGCGAACCGGTTCGCCCCTCCGAACCGGTTCGGGGTGGGGTTCGCATGTACCAGCCTGGACTTGCTCTCAACACTTAGATTTTTTTCTGGTTTTTCTCTTCTTTTCTTGTTAGAAGCATAAAAGTGAATCAAATCCATATATGTTACATCATTCGGGTTCACAAAAGTACTGAAATTAGGGGGATAAATATACAATATTTATGCCCAATCATCACGGTTAATAACCGTGACTAAACTTGTCACAGTCCATGACCTTGACACGATCGTGATAATTTTAACGGACTTGTCAAGGTCAATGACCGTGACAAAAAAAATTGTCTCGCCCCGAATTGTCACGGTCATTGACCTTGACAAGTCCAAATTGTCAAGGTCAATGACCGTGACAATAGTGAAGATTTGGTGTAGTGCTAATTCTCTCATTCGGAGGCATGTGGAGGCCATTTTTTGACGAAAAAGATAGCCGCTAAAAGGATGGGGGCAATTACTCGACGAGACATGATGCCATTATCCCCGATATTCATTATTGAGATCTTTGACTGTTAGGGTATTGACTTCATAGGCCCTTTTCCCCCATATTTTGGATGCCTATACATCCTTGTTGCGATAGACTACATTTCTAAATGGGTGGAAGCTATAGCTACCAAGATAAATGATAAAAAAATTGATGAAACATTTCCTACAGGAACACATACTTTCTCGTTTCAGCACTCCTAAAGTGATAATTAGTGATAATGGCATGCATTTTCACAATAGGATTTTCGAGAAGCTTATAAAGAAGTATGGCATTGTTCACAAGGTTGGAATGACCTATCACCCACAAACGAATGGGCAGGCCGAATTAGCGAATTGGGAAATCAATGTTGATACGAGAAATCGTCCACTTGTCGTTCTCATACTAGCAAGTCAAGAGCAAAGTGTGTAATAAATAGATAAACCGAGTAAATAGAGAGAAGACAAGGTATAGAGTGGTTCAGCCTCTAAAATAGGCCTACGCCCACTGTGTTGCTCCATTCTCATTATATACATTTTATTGTATAATATAATCGTGCCTAAAGAGGCGTACAAGTATGATAATAAAGGAGAGTACATGGTAGTATTGAGGATTCCGATGTGCTGGAGAGGTGGTTGCGATGTGGATGTGTCGCCTCCAAGTCGTATGTTGAGGTTGTATAGAGAGAATTAGTCTTCTAGAATTTGGCCCGGGGGTCTGGAATCGATCCCTTATTTCGAGGTGTGGACCTATATTTATAAGAAGTATGTGAGTTGCGTCACGTGCCCTGAGCATGTCAGTTGCATCATGTGCCCTAAGCACGTGACGTATACCAAGTCCGAAGTTGCTGTAATAGATAGGGATGCGGCCTGTAAGGCAAGAATCGAGTGTTGCATCCTGTACGAGGATATAGCAAAAAGAGGCTGCACCCTATATTGGGTAGGGCTGTGGCCCATATACAAGGCCAAGAATTCCATGTAGTACCCTGCAGTTGATAGGGTCGAACCCTATGCTGAGAAGGGTTGTACCCTTTGCTAAGAAGGGTCGCGACATATAAGCTTGTGGGGTATCTTCCTTGGCAGGGTGTTGTATTTGTACTATTAATAAGCCCCCAAGTCGTAGTGCCAAGAGATTACGATTGGGGTTGTGGCTTAGTTCAGTCCTCTTAGGTGTCGCGGTACATCCAAGGCGATGATTCATCTTCGACGCTCTCTTATATAAATTGTTCAGGCCGTGGACTTCATTACATTTTCCAAATCTTTGAGAGCATTTCGCGATCTGAACTCTGTTTATACATCCTTTTGCTCTTTCCGACGACTTTCCAAGGCTTAGTGTGGTAGTTTCAATGCGGTTTGAGGCTGACCATTGCCACATTCTCTATTTCCAGGTAAGTTTCGAATCATCCTCCTCTTTAATAGCTTTTGTAGTTCATAATTCTTCCTCAAATAGGCGAACATACAAATTTCTGCATTTCTGAACTTCGTGTTGATTTTTTTCGATTATATCTGTCTTTAGAAAAAGAACCAGATCGCTTGATAGGAATCTAGGGTTTTGTTTGAATAATCTTCTAATTTCTAAGAATCTAACACGTAGGTGTAACACCCCGCCTAATTAAATACCGGGTGGCCAGTCCCATACCAAATTAAAACAGAATATACAGTTACCTCATTCTTAGCATCACTGTCGAAAACATTTACTACTCACCCAATACTCAATTAAGCTGGTGTAAAAAACTTTCCAAAATTTAATTTAACAAAATCCATTTCCAGTTTAAGAATAACACAACATATTTTATTCTACAACACTGATAACCCAATAAAAAACACAAAAGAATTTAAATGCAATTGGAATAAACATTCCCAAATAATATAAATCCATTACAATAATCCCAACAATGTCAAATGTATTAAAAAGACACGAATACAATAGTATTTAACCCCGATAGAAAAGATAACTGAATCCTTTGGGCGACATGCCCTAACTAAGAATACTGTGAATCAAAAATATGATAGGCGTCTAAGCAAAACTCCATAGCTCCATAGCTCGTCACAATCAACTAAGGTTGGCGTCTCTGCTGTTGGACACCTGATATAGGAGATACAATAGAAAAGAAAATATGCAAGGAAACGGGTCAGAGCCCGAATGTGTAAATGATTTTTAAAACAGCAAGTATTTAACAAGTGCAATAAAGCATTTATTATGTACATGTTAGATCCAACTCTCACTTTTTATTCTCACCTCTCAACTAGAGTGCACACTTAATGTTTCCTATTAACTTCCTAGTTAATGGTTCCTCTACCAATTCCATAATATAATTCCATTCCCATATCATAATCCCCGTATGTCCCATACCATACGTCACATTATTATTCATTTACATTTCTCCTTTATATGATTAGTTTCTCATTAACATGAATCATTTCTCATTAATATGAATTAAGCTTTTCAATTCTTTAAGAATAAACATTCATTAACTTAATTCCATTATCTTTCTCTATTCACCGTTATCTACAATTATCACCGTAGATAGATTTAACTATAATAAATATCCATTCGTTCATTTCATCCATTATATATATATTCATATATAATACGGCACCCCGAGTCACAGCTGCGGTGCAATGCATTACTCTGCTATCATGTCCCATCATCGCAGGTCGCCGAATAGGGGACTAAAGGTTCGGTAAGGATTCCTCGAACCACAAACAACAACAAACAAATTGGAGGCGAACATAGTTCTCATATCCATGGCTCACGCACATACCTACGTACCCACCGTCAGCTGACTTATCAACTCCCCGATAAGTCTTTCATAGACCTATGTTCTCGAGCGACAAACCAAAGATCCCATGAATTCATCAGGATATGACTGCCCTCACGCGCAAACCTCCCACCGATATCAAGTAAGCTAGGTATGTCATACACATAAATCATCAATCAATCAAATAGGTATTATCATACCTATAATATAATATCAATAAGGTAATATCACTACCCTAAGATATTTCCCATACGTAGCATTATATCTCTTTTAAATTCCACGTATTAAAATATCGTATCATTACTTCATAATTTAATTATCCTCGCATCCTATAACATCTCTCCACTCCCGACATCATTAAGGTTCATGCGCGGAGCGTCTCGCAAAGCGAAATCCAAACAAGGAACCCCTCCAATACACTACTACTTAACTTTATCGATCGAGGAGGTCCGTCAACTTTAAATACGTGATTGGGATAACCTCATACCCTCTTTCAACCAAATGTGTTCTAAACTCCCATCTCTATCCAGGAGTCATACTGCTAAGCGCTCGTAGTACACTTAGTCCTTGCACAATCAATAATGAGCTTAAACTCAGTCCTTGATGTTCATATTGTAATCCTAAGGCTACCCAGGTGTTACATTCAATCACCACTACTGGACCTATCCTTAATCCCCAATCAAACCAATTATAATCCAACAAATGAATCTAGCAACCGAAATTTCTTTAATTTAATTATCATCATTCTAATCAATTTAAATCCCAATCAAATTAATTCAAATCTTATCAAGGGTTTACTGATATTTTCTAAGTCCCATAATATCCAATTAATAATCACCAAAGATCCACAAAAGTTTTGGGATAAGAACCAACATTAAAAAGAAACAACATCATGAATTCTCATATTTTAAATACTCAGAAAAATCAGATCCAAAAATTATTCAAATCATCAATCCGACTTCAGATTTGGATTCTACACGAAAAATTGAGTCAGGTATGTGTTTTGAGTTTTTCTTAAATCTCATCCAAATGCACTCAAAAAGGAGATCTAAACATTCCAAATTGGCTCTTCTCATTCCACTCGTTTTTGCCTCTTTTTTCAGAAAATTATCAACATATTATATTCAAGAACACAAAATGATTTTCAGAATTTCTTCCACAGATTAATGAATATTTCTTGGATTACTATCTACCTACAACATGAGTTTAATTCCTATATATTTCATACTTCCAGAAATCCATTGCTACTCCATTTTTATCTTCCAAACATGAAAAATCATCTCTTTTCATAATTATTCTAACATGGACAATATACGAACTTAAGTTACAAATATCAAACACTTGCCTTTAATGAAGATCTGATCCTTTGGGGTTGAATAACATTGGTGGTTCTCCCTTTTTCCGGCCACTTTCGGTGGTGGTTGGTGGTGGTGACCTTTGGTCTTTAGTTCTCCTCCTTTCCAAGCAAGCTTTTCTCTTCCCAAGCAACCTTTCAATCTCTCTAAGAGGATGACCTTTCAATTTTGTGTAGAAGAGATGAATGAACCCACATTCAACTAATCTCCAAATACTTATAATAAGACAAAACCCAAAATCACTATTCATCCCCCTTGTAAAAATAATCAAAATGCCCTTTTGGGTTGTCTTTTCATTTCCAAATGAACCGAGACCCAAATCCAACATCCAAATAGACTTTTCTGACTATTTCAACCCTTCCGGACGTAACGACGCAGTCGAAATGACTATAAGCTCGATAGAAAATAAATTTCCTTTTTAATTTATTAAATTAGTCCCGACACGTCCCATACCGCGTCTGACTAAAAAAATCCAAATTACCGAAATTATATCACACCGTCATAATAATGACATCATATTCATATATTACCTAAATATCTTTAAGTAATATTCAGAATCATCCATTTTAATATCCACAATTTGGATAAAACCCAAATGAATTAATTTATAATAAAATCCAATTAATCCATTAATTTAAAATATAACCCATTTTAAAAGTCATTAAAATCACGGGGTATTACATACTCCCCCCCTTATAATAGAATTTTGTCCCGAAATTCAGGAATATAAATCATACCGGTAAGGTCATCTCACATCGCAAGAAACCTAAAACGTACCGCCCATACAGTACATTAACGAAAATCCCTATCGATGTTATACGCCAAGCCTCACCATATAGTTTCAACTGAATCGAATTTAAACTTTACCCAATCTCCCCTATACCGTCCTCGTGACAAACTTTGGAAAAAATAAATGATCCTCTCGTAGTGAACAAATAAATCCTGAAGCCTCAACTACTTACCTTTTTCACAATTATGAAAAATACTACAATCCAATCATCCAGGGGGCCCATACACCCTCTCGTACAACTTTCATTATAATAGCAAAGGTCATAAACTCATATCCTAAAGACCTATCTTATTTCGACTCCCAACGGTTATTAGTTTCATGTGTGGGGTGTCTCGCAAGCAAAATCCAAACAAGGAAACCCCCCGATACACTACTACCTAAAGTAGTTGGTCATCGAAACTCCTCAGGTCTTTAGTCAATAGTTTATAACCTCTCTACAGGTTTTATTAATTCGAATAAAGTCTACTCATCTACTCTCTTATAAAAGACAAGATGCTAGCTATAGTAGTAGTACATACGCTCTCCTATACCACAAGTCAATGCATGCCGATAGTCATATCATGCTCGGACATGCCCAAAGTAAGTAATTCCGCGATAAAAATCAAACCCACGTGATGACATGAAAATATAGGTATCCTACACCCGTCGGTGAGTCTACGTAAATAACAGTGCTATTGTCAAAGTTTAGCAACCCATTTTCCCATATAATATTAATCACTACAAAAATCAATATACGCCTTATAATTCCTTAGATAGAGAACATACCCTCATTCGTGGGTGGTGGTTGTTGAATCCCACAATTATAACGTTTCTCCAATGAGTCAAGAAAATTTTTACCCCCAAATTTTCAGTTCTAGTTCACCACACTCCACTATATGACCAAGCCTTTGAATATATTGCCTTCGTTAGGTAACACACATAATTCCCGCATTTCAAGAACTTCTACTAATGACTCTCCTCAATTTTTCCATAATAGGGGTGACCTCGACTACGGTCATCATACTCGAACATACTTCATAACCTCTTAAGTACGATCTTCGCTATCCGTACAATGGCCCTCATTTGCCATACTTCTCGTACGAACCCGTTCGAATGCAAATAATATTCACTAATATCTACGTTATAGAAGGAGAAAGAAATCCCACCAAGGAAATCAACAATCCTAAACATAGGGCTCTACATCAAAGAACGCAAAGCTGAAAACACAGTAAGCCGTACAGACCCTAAAGAACACTAGAACCTGATGCTCTAATACCACCTGTAACACCCCGCCTAATTAAATACCGGGTGGCCAGTCCCATACCAAATTAAAACAGAATATACAGTTGGCTCATTCTTAGCATCACTGTCGAAAACATTTACAACTGACCCAATACTCAATTAAGCTGGTGTTAAAAACTTTCCAAATTTTAATTTAACAAAATCCATTTCTAGTTTAAGAACAACACAACACATTTTATTCTACAACACTGATAACCCAATAAAAAACACAAAAGAATTTAAATGCAATTGGAATAAACATTCCCAAATAATATAAATCCATTAAAATAATCCCAACAATGTCAAATGTATTAAAAAGACACGAATACAATAGTATTTAACCCCGATAGAAAAGATAATTGAATCCTTTGGGCGACATGCCCTAACTAAGAATACTGTGAATCAAAAAGATGATAGGCGTCTAAGCAAAACTCCATTGCTCCATAGCTCGTCACAATCAACTAAGGTTGGCGTCCCGGCTGTTGGACACCTGATATAGGAGATACAATAGAAAAGAAAATATGCAAGGAAACGGGTCAGAGCCCGAATGTGTTAATGATTTTTAAAACAACAAGTATTTAACAAGTGCAATAAAGCATTTATTATGTACATGTTAGATCCAACTCTCACTTGTTATTCTCACCTCTCAACTAGAGTGCACACTTAACGTTTCCTATTAACTTCCTGGTTAATGGTTCCTCTATCAATTCCATAATATAATTCCATTCCCATATCATAATCCCCATATGGCCCATACCATACGTCACATTATTATTCATTTACATTTCTCCTTTATATGATTAGTTTCTCATTAACATGAATCATTTCTCATTAATATGAATTAAGCTTTTCAATTATTTAAGAATAAACATTCATTAACTTAATTCCATTATCTTTCTCTATTCACCGTTATCTACAATTATCACCGTAGATAGATTTAACCATAATAAATATCCATTCGTTCATTTCATCCATTATATATATATTCATATATAATACGGCACCCCGAGTCACAGCTGCGGTGCAATGCATTACTCTGCTATCATGTCCCATCATCGCAGGTCGCCGAATAGGGGACTAAAGGTTCGGTAAGGATTCCTCGAATCACAAACAACAATAAACAAATTGGAGGCGAACATAGTTCTCGTATCCATGGGTCACGCACATACCTACGTACCCACAGTAAGCGGACTTATCAACTCCCCGATAAGTCTTTCATAGACCTATGTTCTCGAGCGACAAACCAAAGATCCCATGGATTCATCAGGATATGACTGCCCTCACGCGCAAACCTCCCACCGATAGCAAGTAAGCTAGGTATGTCATACACATAAATCATCAATCAATCAAATAGGTATTATCATACCTATAATATAATATCAATAAGGTAATATCACTACCCTAAGATATTTCCCATACGTAGCATTATATCTCTTTTAAATTCCACGTATTAAAATATCATATCTTTACTTCATAATTTAATTATCCTCGCATCCTATAACATCTCTCCACTCCCGACGTCGTTAAGGTTCATGCGCGGAGCGTCTCGCAAAGCGAAATCCAAACAAGGAACCCCTCCAATACACTACTACTTAACTTTGTCAATCGAGGAGGTTCGTCAAATTTAAATACGTGATTGGGATAACCTCATACCCTCTTTCAACCAAATGTGTTCTAAACTTCCATCTCTATCCAGGAGTCATACTGCTAAGCGCTCGTATTACACTTAGTCCTTGCACAATCAATAATGAGCTTAAACTCAGTCCTTGATGTTCATATTATAATCCTAAGGCTACCCGGGTGTTACATTCAATCACCACTAGTGGACCTATCCTTAATCCTCAAGCAAACCAATTATAATCCAACAAATGAATCTAGCAATCGAAATTTCTTTAATTTAATTATTATCATTATAATCAATTTAAATCCCAATCAAATTAATTCAAATCTTATCAAGGGTTTACTGATATTTTCTAAGTCCCATAATATCCAATTAATAATCACCAAAGATCCACAAAAGTTTTGGGATAAGAACCAACATTAAAAGGAAACAACATCATGAATTCTCATATTTTAAATACTCAGAAAAATCAGATCCAAAAATTATTCGAATCATCAAGCCAACTTCAGATTTGGATTCTACACGAAAAATTGAGTCAGGTATATGTTTTGAGTTTTTCTTAAATCTCATCCAAATGCACTCAAAAAGGAGATCTAAACATTCCAAATTGGCTCTTCTCATTCCATTCGTTTTTGCCTCTTTTTCCAGAAAATTATCAACATATTATCTTCAAGAACACAAAATGATTTTCATAATTTCTTCCACCGATTGATGAATATTTCTTGGATTACTAACTACCTACAACATGAGTTTAATTCCTATATATTTCATACTTCCAGAAATCCATTGCTACTCCATTTTTATCTTCCAAACATGAAAAATCATCTCTTTTCATAATTATTCTAACATGGACAATATACGAACTTAAGTTGCAAATATCAAACACTTGCCTTTAATGAAGATCTGATCCTTTGGGGTTGAATAACATAGGTGGTTCTCCCTTTTTCCGGCCACTTTCGGTGGTGGTTGGTGGTGGTGACCTTTGGTCTTTAGTTCTCCTCCTTTCCAAGCAAGCTTTTCTCTTCCCAAGCAACTTTTCACTCTCTCTAAGAAGATGACCTTTCAATTTTGTGTAGAAGAGATGAATGAACCCACATTCAACTAATCTCCAAATACTTATAATAAGACAAAACCCGAAATCACTATTCACCCCCCTTGTAAAAATAACCAAAATACCCTTTTGGGTTGTCTTTTCATTTTCAAATGACCCGAGACCCAAATCCAACATCCAAATAGACTTTTCTGACTATTTTAACCCTTCCGGACGCAACAACGCGGTCGAAATGACTATAAGGTCGATAGAAAATAAATTTCCTTTTTAATTTATTAAATTAGTCCCAACACGTCCCATACCGTGTCTGACTAAAGAATCCAAATTACCGAAATTATATCACACCGTCATAATAATGACATGATATTCATATATTACCTAAATATCTTTAATTAATATTCAGAATCATCCATTTTAATATCCAAAATTCGGATAAAACCCAAATGAATTAATTTATAATAAAATCCAATTAATCCATTAATTTAAAATATAACCCATTTTAAAAGTCATTAAAATCACGGGGTATTACAGTAGGCATGTTAAATAGTTGTAGTAATTATTGCCACATTGCTTCTTTGAATCAATCTTCATATGCTGAAATGAACCCCTAATCTTCAATTGCTTGGATAGCATGGCGTGTATTCGTGTTGAATCCCATTGAAATCAAATAATTGTTCTTGATGTTCTTAGATAAACTCGGAATATTCTGGTCTTCAATCTTTAAGCGAATAAACATTAGATATTAAACTATTTGAGGAATGGTCGCGGCATGATAAAGTACCCATTTAGTAATCTAGGGTTGCACTTAATCCTGTAAATATTCCTTATTTTGAGCTCCAGCCGCCACTTGTGGTGAGCGATGTCTGCGGCCCCTTAGGTTCTTAGATTTAGACACCATGGCGCTTTAGACCTTAGTTTGATGCCTTTGAGTGAGTAGCCGCGGCACTGTAAAACCTATCCCTTCAATGTGTCGCGATGATAATTGTCTTTTAGGGCTCTGACCACACTTTCTCAATATTTCTTATTTATCTTAAGGTTTCATTGAACCTGCCATGGCCTGTAAGAGGCCTCTATACCATACTGGTTGCTGTACCTAACTGCGGCTTGTGCTTTTCAGGTACTACTGCAGCCATATAATCTTTGACCCAGACAAGTTTTTAAGAGGCTTTTGGGCAAAGCATTTTGGAGCCTCACCTCCTGAACTTCCCTTCGTGCCCCCATTGAAGTCAATAGGGCCTTGTCAACTGAAGAATTTCCCCAACTGTGTAGTATTAGACTCAGACTTCGTGGACTCTGCTTCTAGGAAGGATTCTAAGACCACGTCAATGGAAGAGGAAGCCAACTCTAGTAACCGACCGTTTAATGTGGAAGATAACACCGTGATTGTTCCTGCTGAGGGTGAAAATATTGTTAGGGATGAACCAGCTGGCCCCTCTGGGAGAGCTGAGAGGCCTGTAGATGCGCTTGATATCCGCAGCATTATGACCCAAGACTGGGTTGACCAGGTAGCGAAAGCCTTCGAGTTTCAAGAAAACTTGATGTGCTCTGCACCTGCCGCGAACCAAAGACTATGCACGGCACTCTCTAATGATGGGATCTACTTTCCACTGCATGCTTTCATTTACGGGTTACGGCTACCAGTTCCTGTTACCATTAGATAAATTTTTTAAACAATGAAACTACCAGCCTAGTTAGATCCCAATGGCTGGAGGGCCATCCTTGCCATGGTCGTGCGTTGGGAGAATCAATTCAAGAAAGACATTACTCCCGGGGAGTTTTTCCACTTCTACCACTCAAAGGAAAACTCTATAAAGTTTGTTGGCTACTACCACTTCTCCGTTCATGGTAGGGATGAGACCCTATACTCTGGGAGGCCGACCAATGTAAATAACTGGAAGGGGAAGTATTTCTACATCTTCAGAGAAGGGTGGGAGATTCACCCTCAGGAGAATGAGAGGGAGAAGTCGTTTAGAATGATGCGACAATGGGGGTGTCCCTCCAAACTAGGTAATTGGATTATAGTCGTGTCCCTTCTTTATAATTGCTCATTATTCTTTCTGTACTAACCCTTGAAATGTTTTCTATAGTTCTTGAGAACTTACAATTGAGCAAGCGAGAAGAGAAGAGAGTTATTGAGGTCGCGACTGTTCCTACTGAGCATAAGAGATTCAGTACACTTGTTACTTCTGCCTCTGTGTTTGAAGCAGGCTACTTCCCAAATAAATCAATACCGAAAGCGATGGTCGCGTAAGGTAATAACTCAATCAACATTCTCACTCCGCGGCAACTGATATTTAAAACTTCAAACACTTATTATTTCCTTTCCTCTTTCAGGTGAGGAGGTTGACAGGGAACTCTTGGCTTCCCAATGCCCATAAATGGATGAGGATACAATTGTTCTAATAACACTGTGCGGAACAAAAAAAGGAAGAGGAGCAAGATGAAAGCTCCAGCCGCGGCCCCTTCCAGCGACAAAAATCAATCTGCCGCGGCCCAGAATAAATCAAACGAAAAAAGTGTTCCTGTTGCGCCCCCACTCCTTGAGGAGTTTGATGATGATATTGGGGCAAATTTGGCTGTGGCATGTCTAATGTCAACATCTGATGCTGCCATTCGTTCAACTTCTCTGCCTCCACCACCTATTGTTGTGATTAATGCCAACTTGGCACCTCCTCAGTGCCACGTCGGAGATGGTCCTGATGGTCGACTGCGGCCAAAGTTGAGACAGCCTGACCCTGAGTCCTCATGGGACACTACCGTGAAGGCTGCGTGAAGGATGAAGAGGGCCCTTGATGCCGCGAACCTTGACAGGCTGGTGGACGAAGATCATAACGACCTGGAGGATTTTGGCCTCTATTGACTTTTGAGGGTAAGTGCAAGTGTTTTCTCAGTTTTAATATTTTGCATTCCATACTTTGCTCCTAACCTTCTTTTTCAGGCCGCGAAAGTCATGGTAGCCCCAAAGAGGAAGTATGAGTCCCTTTACAAACTAAAGGAGGCTGCAGAGAGGGTATACGCCGCTTACCTGGAGAATACGCAGAATTCTTCCTTCGAAGCTGACAAGAAGTCTTCTATCGCAGCACTTCACGCAGCTCAGGTGGACTTAGAAGCTGTAATCAAGGCAAGAGAAGAAGCCGAGATAAATTTCAACTAGGCCGTGGAATCTCTTAAGGTTTATGAGGCACAAGCCGCGAAAGCTACCCAAGTTGATGAGTCCTCCAATAATAAGTTCAGACTCCTTCAAAAGAGGTACGAGGAGCTAGAGTCCAAGGATGCTCGTGATGCCGAAGCCCATGCCGCAACAATGAAGAAAATGGAGGTGGATCACGATAAAGACCTTCAACTGGCCATAGACAGCACTATGGAGTCGTTTAAGGGCTCAAAATATTTCTTCCTTATAAACAATAGGGCCTACCTTCGCGGTTACGAAGAGCTCCAGCACAGAATCATAAAGAACTTCCCGGAGACCAAGGAGACGGTTCTTTCCTAGGGACTTGGTGACGTTGAGCATCAATAATGTATAGCTGAGCTCAAGCCCACGGCCGAAGCGAAAGCCTGGTTAAGGGCAGAGGCTGAGGCAGCGACCGCGGAGGAAGAGACCGAGACAACCGCGAATGGTGAGGAAGGGGACGTCAATAATGATGCGGCTTCGTGAGCCTGTAATATTCATGATTGTTTGAACTGCTCATCCGTATAGGGCTGCGGACCTTCTAATTTTTGAACTTTTACATATATGGGTTGCGCCCCTTTGACACTTTTTGTAACTCTTTATAGTGGTTGCGGCCCCTTGTCTGTAATCTAACTGATATTATCAAGGTTACGCCCATCTTCAATGTTTATTCTTTCTAGTAGCTTTTGAATATCTTATGCTTTTCTTTTCTTGTTCTGATACTTGAATGAATGCTCTCTCTATACATCTTTGCTTGCTTGAATTATGCATTTTCTTCTTGCAAACTTATGGGTCATGGGCTGCGGCCATTTTTAGAAACCAAAATGGAATATAACTTAAGGTCGCGGCACTGTAATGTGGATGGGACGCGCCCTTCCCCGCTTCGTTCAATCTTGAATGTTCGAAAGTGGTTGTATCCGCTTCCTAAATAGAGGCTACACCTTTGAGTTATTTTTCTCTAATAGACCGCGAAACCTTTGAGTGTTTGGAACCCATCTTCTGTAGCTTTATAATTGGGTTATACTCCGAATGTCGCTTTTCTTGAATATGTGCTTTCCCTTTACCTTTATAAAGAATGGCTACGGCTGCGGCCTGTAATCTTAACATCTGCCAACTCTACCTTTACTATCAAGGCTGCGTCCACCAATGGTTTCTGTATAACATTTGCATGATTTTTCTTCCAAGGCCTTACCCTGAATTAGTTTAAGGCTGTGACACTTTATCGTAGATTATCGCATAAATGCACTATACATAGGCCGCGACACCTTACAACTGGATCCTCATTACAATACCGCTTCTTAATCATGGCTGCGACAGGTTAACTATATTGCTTGCCTTTGTCGCTTAATGGATTCATTTAATTGCTGCGACCGCATATTTAGCCCTTAGGAGATTCTATAGCTTTGGCATGCTTTGTGATTACAGCAAAACAACAATTGCCTTTCACGGCTTTCCTCTAGTTGCTTCAATTGCCTTTCACAGAATATGGATTTTTTCTTCTTTAACACCGTCCTTCTGTATATAAATGGGATATTATCAAGCCTCCCTAGGCTGGGTTATGGTATTAAGCCACCCACAACTGATATATGGGATACTATCAAGCCTCCCCAGGCTGGGTTATGTTATTAAGCCACCCACAGCTAATATACGGGATACTTTCAAGCCTCCCCAGGCTGGGTTATGTTATTAAGCCACCCACAACTATGGACATATATAAAGCCATCCCTGGCTGGATATTACAAGTATCCCGACCTAATGACGCATTCCGAAAGCTAAGAACGGGCATTGTAAGCTCCCGTGGCTAGATGGCTCATCCTGGAAGCTAAGAGCGGGCATTAGAAGCCCTTACGAGTGATGTTGCAGACTAATTTAGATACCTGCTCTCGATAGTTTCTTTCGCCATTTTTAATTGTCACTTGCTTTCGAACAACTAGGCGTCTTAACGAGCGTTGCGGGCCCATTTAGATATTATCACTCCCGATATAACGTATTGTATCGAATCGATATCTATTTAAGATAAAAATGGTCTTTTATAAGATGACATTTTATGGAAATGAGAATCAAAACATGGCACTATAGAGTGAACTTGATTTCATATAACTATTCATATATATATATATAACTTTGCAAGGATAATACAAAGTTTGGTTTAAAACATCATAATAAGAGTTTTCACTATAAAGTAGAGACAGATGGAATATAAGGCATAAGCATGAAAAATGGGCATGTGGTATGTGAGACTTGACTTCATCCCCTAAACATCTTTGAGGAACCTCCGCAGCATCCCTTGCCCAATCAGCCTTTCAATTTCATCCTTTAGTGCATAGCACTGCTCAGTGTCGTGGCCATGGTCCAGGTGGAACTTGCACCACTTAGCTTTGTTCCTCTTGTGGGCTGGAGCTTTGAGCTTCTCTGGCCACCTCAGCAGCTTGTCCTCTTTAATGGACTCAAAGATGTCTTCAATTGGGAAGGCCAATGGGGTGTATGCCTTAGAGATCCCTTCTGCCTTCTCTGATTTCCTTTTTTGGCTTCTCCTATCTCTTCCGCGGATGGATCATCTGGTACTGCAGTGGTAGCAAAGGCTATTGAAGCAATGATCCTGGGTGCCACACCCACATTGGGTGAGGCCGTGGCCTCTAGCATTAGGACCCTCTGAGTAAAATAGTTGACCTAAGTCTGGAGGGAGGCATGACTGTCATAGAGGTGGTTGAGGTGATTGTACAGCTGCACAATCTCATCTTTGACTTCTGTGCTCTGGATAGATTGTCCTTCCATTTTCTGCTTTGTTAGTTTTTACAAATATTAGTCTGAGACAAAACTAGCAGAAGTGAGCAATCTCAGAAATATTGGAGTAACCAAGTAGGAAATGGGGATGCAGTGTTTGAACTGCTGCATGGCATTCTGTTGAGGCCACGACCAATAAAGCACACAGGTGTACTACCGTGGCCTTTATATAATATTCACCAAGGTTGAGCTGGAGACCACTTGAGTCCGTTCCTTGATGTTTTGAAGATTCTGTTACCCAACTACCCCAGTAGAGGCCGCGGCATGTAAGGTAGTTGAACTACCATACCGCACCCCTACCTAGTCAGCGAAGGGACAATCCCAAAATTGAATCCCCAAAACTGGGTTTTTCTCCCAAAACTCGTGGAGAGCATACCTACTAAGGTCTATCCATGAGAGAATAACCTCTCGGTGCACAAAGTGGCACAACTCTAATGATAAATCGTAGATCATTGGCAAAGAACAACAAAAAGGGAGTAAATATAACTCTTCCCTAATCACCCACCTTTACGGGGCCAAGGCCCATCAAGATTTCCAGCTTTACATAGGTGGGCCGATATCACAGGGGTATGAAAAATAGATCTAAGGTCATAAAATGGAGACCCGAGAGCAGATATGAAGGTACGAAATACCCATTTAAGGGTGTAAGTATAAAGTAGAGCTCAATAACCAAAATTTACTCATGGGATGATGATCCAGAGGATCCCCATGAACAGAATAAGGTGTTTAAGAACTCGAAACACAGAGAAACAAGATTAAAATATCTCGACTCCCACAGACGGCACCAAATTATTGATACGAGAAATCGTCCACTTGTCATTCTCATATCAGCAAGTCAAGAGAAAAGTGTGTAATAAGTAAATAAAGCGAGTAAACAGAGAGAAGACAAGGTATAGAGTGGTTCAGGCTCTAAAATAGGCCTACGTCTACTATGTTGCTCCATTCTCATTATATGCGTTGCATTATACAATATAATCGTGCCTAAAGAGGCGTACAAGTATGAGAATAAAGGAGAGTACATGGTAGTATTGAGGATTCCGGTGTGCCAGAGAGGTGGCTGCGATGTGGATGTGTCGCCTCCAAGTCGTATGTTGAGGTTGTGTAGAGAGAATTAGTCTTGTAGAATCTCGCCCGGGGGTTTGGAATCAGTCCCTTATTTCGAGGTGTGGACCTCTATTTATAGGAAGTATGTGAGTTGCGTCACGTGCCCTGAGCATGTGACGTATACCAAGTCTGAAGTTACTGTAATAGATTGGGATGCGACCTGTAAGGCAAGCATCGAGTGCTGCATCCTGTACGGGGCTATAGTAAAAAAGGGCCGCACCCTATATTGGGTAGGGCTGCGGCCCATATACAAGGCCAAGAATTCCATGCCGCACCCTGCAGTTGATAGGGTCGTACCCTATGCTGAGAAGGGCTACACCCTTTACTGAGAAGGGCCGCGTCATATAAGCTTGTGAGGTATCTTCCGCGGTAGGGTGCTGTATCTGTACTATCAATCAAGAACATCCTAGAGAAGACCGTCGATCCTAATTGAAAAGATTGGTCCCTTTGATTGAATGATTCACTATGGGCCTACCGTACCGCATATAAATATCTACTCGGAATGTTCCCGTTCCGCTTTGTGTATGGAAAGCCTTGCAATCTTCTTGTTGAGCTAGAACACAAAGCATATTGGGCCATTAAGAGGATAAATTATGACATGGATAAAGCAGGTGAAGCTCGCAAGCTTCAATTAAATGAGTTAGAGGAGATATGGAATGATGCGTATAAAAGCGATCCAAAGAAAGGATGAGACTCGCACACGACAAGATTATTCGACACAAGGAGTTTCTTCCCGGGAAAAAAGTGCTCCTTTATAACTCTCGACTTCATCTATTTATTGGTAAGTTACGGTCTTGGTGGACGGGTCCATTCATTGTGAAGAGCGTATTCCCCCACGGAGCCGTGGAATTGGAAGATCCAAAAGGGGGAAGTACGTTCAAGGTTAATGGACAGTGCCTAAAGCCATATTTAGAGGTGTACGTGGAACAAGTCGACACTATTTGGTTGTCGGACCCCGTTTACGGGGTGGAGTGAGATGAATTCGAGAGGTCGTCGTACCCCCAACGTGTATGGGGTGAATCTTGTGTATTGTAGGTTTGTATAGGTTAGGTTAGTTAGAATCGTTAGGGTCCGAGTCAAGTCCGGGGAGAAGCACAAACACACATTTTAGAAGGATTCCATGCGAGGCAAGGTGAGGTTTTGGTGTTTTATAAGATCAGGGTTAGGAAGAGTGTTTTGAACAAAAAATGAAAAAATGGGATTTTCGGAGTTCCAACACTTATATTTTTTAGGATGTCAAAGTTGTGGTGCACGCTGGAAATTCGAACCGGTTCTCCCTTTCTTAACTATCAGGGTTGAATCGGTTCGCCCCTAGGTTCGAATAAAAAGTTAATTTAATCGAACCGATTTTCCCCAGACCTAAACCGATTCGCCTAGTCAGGTCCAGAAAATCGGAAGTTCCAATAAGCCATTTCCCCATATTTCCCTCCTCTTCCCTATACATTCCCCTCACCCTTTCCCTCCAAATCCTTCTCCCCTCACCCTTTTCCATCCAAATTATTCCCTCCAATTCCCCCCCCCCCCCCATCCCACCTATAAATACACACCCTTTACCCCTATCCCTCTCACACATACATATTCTCTCATACACTCCTTCCTCCCCACTCATCAATTCTAATGGCCAATAATGAATTTTTCGTCAAATAAGACTCTACCTAAATCCTTCACAACAGAGACCATGGCTGCCGCTCCCTTCAAGAAAGTTGATGGGTGGAGGAATTTTTCTCATGCTCTCGCACTGTCCACATTGAGCGAGCCATTAATTGGAAGGGACTACCCCAAGGCGTGAATGACATCTTTCACTGCAAACGGTGGCGTCAATTCCTCACTAATCCCGATGACGAGGTGTGGATGAACGAGGTGCACTATTTTTATGGAACTCTCGTCCACATCTCTGAAAATAATTATTAAGCTTATGTAGACGAGGTACCCATCCCATTTTCTCTCTCAATAGTCGCCCAAGTCATGAGTGCCGACAACATTCCATTTCCACCTAACTTTGATTATCCAACCTATGGCAACCCAATCCTGAAACACCAATGCATCGAACGCATAACACCCAACCAAATTTGGTACCGCGACACTTTCACGATCGAAAACCTTGATGAGACCACCCGGTTCGCATTTATGATCACTTGTGGGGCTATTCTCCAAACCTCCAACAATTCCGCAATTCTCATCCTCCATGGAAATTTCCTCTACCAACTTCTTGGGAACCCAAGTACCATCAATCTTTCACGTATATTTTCCTCTACCACCTTATGCCCGATTCATCACCTCACTCCTAAAGACCGTTGAGATTCGTCCACCAGCATCGCAACCCCGTCTTCCCAAGCCTATTAGACCGGAGCCCATCACTAGCAGCGTGCGCCAAATGAAGGTGTTGCATCAACCACCGGTGGTGGAAGATGTTGAAATGGGGCACAACGAAGAGGAGATGTACAACGAGGAGTATTTCGACTATGACCCAAAAGGGGACAACCTCACTAGGTGTATGGACTGACTCGAGGGTCAATTTTATGTAATGAAGCAATAGCAATTAATAGCCTAATAGATGTAATTCTAGTAATAGGAGAGTTAGTGTCAAAGAAATCAATTCCTTCCTTTTGCCTATAGCCTTTAGCTACCAATCTTGTCGTAAATTTATCAGTAGAACCATCAGCATTTAATTTCTTTTTAAAAATCCATTTGCATCCAATAGTTTTACATCCTTTAGGCATTGACATGGAGGTTTAGATTTAAACTGAGGTTTAGAATTTTAATTCTTATCGTTAGGTTTGAATTTATGGTTGGACCTCGAATTCTAATTTGGTTTATAGTTCCCATGTTTCTGGTTTGAATGGTTAGGCTTAGACTGGTTCTGTTTTTAGTTTCCATTTGATTTTCCCTCTACCAAATTAGCCTTAGAACTGATTACAGAATTTTTCTCCCTAAGTTCTGCATTCCTATTATCTTCCTTAATTCTCAAACGAACTATCAAATCTTCTAGTGACATCTCCTTTTTCTTATGTTTCATAACCGTTTTTGTAATCTTTCCAAGAAGGTGGCAGTTTTTTAATTATAGCAGACACCTGAAATCCCTCACATGTATTATAACCCTCGACCAGAATTTCATGAATAATAATTTGTAGTTCTTCCAGTTGCAACACAACAGATTTATTATCTTCTATTTTAAAATCCAAAAATTTTCCAACCACAATTTTTTTAGACCCAGCATCTTCAGTTGCATATTTTTTATCCAGTAAGTTCCATAATTCTGTAGCAGTAGGACATGACCAATAAACATCATACAATTCAAGGAAGAGATAGTTCAGTATATAATTCCTACACATATAATCCCTTTGTTTCCAAATAACCAGTTCTTCAGGTGTAGAAGGTCTATCAGATGTAATAACGTCAACGACCTTAAGAGTTGTTAGGTAAAATTGTAATTTCATTTGCCAGCTCTTAAAATTCTTTCCATCAAACAATTCAGGTTTTTCAGAGTATTTTACATTAGGATTTTCCATAGAAGATTGTAAAATAACAACAAAAAATCTCACCTTTAGATTATTGGAAATAATATATGCAGAATAAACGAAAAAACCCAAATTCGAAATAGATAAAATTAGAAGGACTTATCAATCGAGGTTTGTGTTTGACACAAAGTCCTAAAGGTGAAATTGCTCGCTGATATTTGTAGTTGTCAGCCTCGTGAACATACACCTCTCAGGATTCAATGATCAGATTTACACACCAACTTTGTGTTAAATCTTTGAACTCTCAGGATACTCCAGCACTCCCAGAAAAATAACGAAAAGTAGAAAATAGCAAAATTATTTTTGCAGAGAAAGTGAGAGAGATAGAATTTTTCTGTATATTTTTTCAAAGTTATAACCTATATTTTATACAAAAAATGGTAAAAAACATGGGTAGAGGTTTTAGCCAACTAACCCACTAATATCTCCACTAATGGGTAGTTTACTTAGAATAAGAGACCAAGTCAAAAATTAAAAATGAATTAATAAAAGGGTAAAAATTCTGAACACTCAAAAGAAGACCAAAGCCCCAAAAATCCCAAGGCCCAAGGTCCAATCAAAGATTATTAATGTTTAGTGTCCCTCCTAGGGATTGAACCAATGACCTCAAGTACCAAACCCCATAAACTTACCACTAGGCCACTTACCCCAACTTATTCAGTTCATTCAAAATAAATATATATACCAATATATCCAACAATCCCCCACATGAAAGAAATAACTAAACAAATAGAATAAAACGATGCGCTGGAGTATCATAAGGAGTGACGTATAAGGCAAAGGTGTCATTCGAATTGAACCTTTGCTTTGTGTTGATCTATTGAGTTTACCGGTTGATAGTGAACTAATGTCTTGAACTATTTCACCGTTGTTGTAAAATTAAGTCAATAGAACACACACGTGACTCCCAAAAGTCATCATCGAGTTCCCACAGTTGTGCTCGTTTCGGCCTTGAGTATGCCCAGGTTTCTAGAGTGCTCTCAAGAATCAGCCTTAATTCTCATAGAAAGCGGCCCCACTACCACACTCATATAGGTGCTTCTATCAAGAGTGTACTGTATCTCACACTCCACTGAATAACAGCTATAGCAAGCATTAAGAGATTAAATATAATCCTCCATCGATACAAAGGTACTACATCATAGGAATGGATTTTAAGTAAAACTTAAATTTGTACCCCCACAAATCACTCGTATAACTTTGTTATCTTATTGAACCCAGATCTTAGGATCTCCAGTCATATGGGTTGGGTTTCCATTATAGGTAATTTAGATATTAATAGGCTTTAGTCCCATTCCCCCCAATGTTTGATAAACTAGCTCTCTAGCTAGCCTTTTAGTTAATGAATCCGCCCATTTTTCCTTTGACTTGACATAGTCGATTGCTATAACTCCATCTTTTAATAGTTGTCTCACTGTGTTGTGTCTTATCCTGATGTGTCTAGACTTTTCGTTGTAGGAGTTATTATGTGCTCTTGCGATCGCTGCTTCACTGTCACAGTGAATGGAAAAGGTTGGAACTGGTTTAGGCCACAAATGAATATCTAATATGAAGTTACTTAACCATCCAGCCTCTTCACTTGCTTTATCCAAAGCTATGAACTCTGACTCCATAGTGGATCTAGCTATGCACGTTTTCTTGGTAGATTTCCAAGATATAGCGCCTCCTGCCAAGGCAAAAATATAGCCACTCGTAGACTTACATTCATCATTATCAGAAATCCAATTAGCATCACAAAAGCCTTCAATTACAGCACGATATCTAATATAATATATACCATAATTTATTATGTATTTTAGATATCTCAAAACTCTAATCAAAGCAGACCAATGTTCATTATTAGGATTACAAGTGTATCTGCTAAGTCTACCCACAGCATGTGCAATATCAGGTCTAGTGCAATTCATAAGATATTTTATACTACCAATAACTCTAGAATATTCTAATGATGATACACCAGGACCCGAATGTTTCCTTATGTGACAACTAGGGTCATAAAGTGTTTTAGCAGGAATACAATTAAATTGTTAAAATTTTTTAAGAACTTTCTCTACATAATGAGATTGGGTTAGAACAATTCCTTCAAATTTTTTAATGATTTTAATTCAAAGTATAACATCATGAGTACCTAAATCTTTCATATCAAATTGCTTATTAAGGATACTTTTAGTTTTATTAACTACATTCATATCAGTTCCAAAAATATGCATATCATCCACATATAAGCAAATAATCAATCAGAATTATCCTTGAATTTGCTATAAATACATTTATCCGCTTCATTAATGTTAAAACCATTAGATATCATTACTTTATGAAATTTTCCATGCCATTGTTTAGGAGCTCGTTTTAGTCCCTATAAAGATTTTTTAAGTCTATACACTATTTGATCTAGTCCTTGGACTATAAACCCCTCGGGTTGATTCATATATATTTCTTCTTCAAGATCTCCATTCAAAAAATCCGTTTTAACATCCATTTGATGAATTATCAGATTATGTAATGAAGCAATAGCAATTAATAGCCTAATAGATGTAATTCTAGTAACAGGAGAGTAAGTGTCAAAAAAATCAATTCCTTCCTTTTGCCTATAGCCTTTAGCTACCAATCTTGCCTTATATTTATCAGTAGAACCATCAACATTTAATTTCTTTTTAAAAATCCATTTGCATCCAATAGTCTTACATCCTTTAGGCATTGACCTGCAGGTTTAGATTTGAACTGAGGTTTAGAATTTTTATTCTTATCGTTAGGTTTGAATTTATGGTTGGACCTCGAATTCTGATTTGGTTTATGGTTCCCATGTTTCTGGTTTTAATGGTTAGGCTTAAACTAGTTATTTTTTTGCTTTCCATTTGATTTTTCATCTACCAAATTAGCCTTAGAACTGAATTTAAAATTTTTCTCACTAAGTTCTGCATTCCTATTATCTTCCTCAATTCTCAAATGAACTATCAAATCTTCTAGTGACATCTCCTTTTTCTTATGTTTCAGACCGTTTTTGTAATCTTTCCAAGAAGGTGGAAGTTTTTCAATTATAGCAGACACCTGAAATTCCTCACATATATTATAACCCTCGGCCAGAATTTCATGAATAATAATTTGTAGTTCTTCCAGTTACGTTAACAGATTTATTGTCTTCCATTTTAAAATTCAAAAATTTTCCAACCACAAATTTTTTAGACCCAGCATCTTCAGATGCATATTTTTTTATCCAGTAAGTTACATAATTCTTTAGCAGTAGGACATCACCAATAAACATCATACAATTCAAGGCAGAGACAGTTCAGTATATAATTCCTACACATATAATCCCTTTGTTTCCAAACAACCAGTTCTTCAGGTGTAGAAGGGCTATCAGATGTAATAACGTCAACGACCTGAAGAGTTGTTTGGTAAAATTGCAGTTTTATTTTCCATCTCTTAAAATTCTTTCCATCAAACAGTTTAGGTTTTTCAGAGTATTTTGCATTAGAATTTTCCATAGCAGATTGTAGAATAACAACCAGAAATTTCACCTTTAGATTGTTGGAAATAATATATGCAAAATAAACGACAAAACCCAAATTCGAAATAGATAAAATTAGAAGGACTTATCGATCGAGATTTGTGTTTGACACAAACTCCTAAAGGTGAAATTGCTCACTGATATTTGTAGCTATCAGCCTCGTGAACATACACCTCCCTGGATTTAACGATCAGATTTACACACCAGCTATGTGGTAAATCTTTGTGCTCTCAGGATACTCTAGCACTCCAAAAAAAACGAAAAGTATAAAATATCAAAATTATTTTTGCAGAGAAAGTGAGAGAGATAAAAAATTTTGGAGTGCACGGTTGGATCCGGATGGGTCGAAACAGCTGAAAATGAGTGGATATAGATATAAGTTGTAAGGCCCTAAAACACGATTAGTAAGGTTAATTATACGATTATGTATAATTTATGAGTTATAAGTTATAAATTGGTGATGTGGTTAAATGCATCATGAAAATATGTTTCTAAATGCATCATTATGTTTATAAAAATTAAGCTAGAGTGTGGATACGAAATTGGCAATGTTTGGTTGCTAAATGTGAAAGTTTTGAGATTTTCGGTAAATTGCTACTTCCTTGTTCGATGCCAAAATTAGGCGTATTAGTTTATGATTTTGGGAAAACATAAATTATGAAAGTTGTATATATATGGATTAATATTATAACACAACAAACGGTGGGTTAAACGGAGACTCGTACAAGAAGTTATACCGAAAGTACGAAACAAGGACAAATATGTCCATCCCTTAAGTGACAATAGTCTTATTAGCACACCATGTGCTATTTTTTGATTGGTTAAAGGGTGGGTGATGGTTTGGCCGACTTAAGCTGTATAAAACAACTCTTTTGTTCAGCAAATGCAGCCATGAACAAGAGTTTTGCCTAAAGAGAGAGAAAGAGAAGAAAGTTAAGGAATAAATCTTTGGAAATTTTCCATAAATCAAGGAATCCTCGTAAGGTAATTACATCTTAATTAAAGTTGGTCACATGGATGAGTTCTATACTTATCATGTTTTTATTTTTGATTTGGATATATATTTTAATGATACCCATATTGCTGAATTGTGTTGGAACAACGATGGTTTAAGAACATAAGTTAAAACTGGAGCTAGGATCGTAAATGCATACTTTAAAGTCCTAAATTTACATCATCTTTTTGTAAAGCATTTTGATTTAGAAAATTCATGATTTTGATGCATATTTATGCTAAAACATGTTTATTATATGTTTCCATGAATTATACTCAAGGTCAAGGTTATGTATGCTTAAAAATGTTAAGTTATGCCTTAATGTTGTATTTTGACCTAGTTATACTAAAAATTGTATAAATCATGGAATACTTATTGGAATTGAGTGATTCAAGTTGGAGAGTAAAATAAACTCATACATGTATAACATATCCGAAAATTGTGTAAAAATACCAAGGAATGAACCCTTGGTGATAGTTTGAAGTCTTGGTTTAAAATCTGCCCTAAAGGTGCAAGAATGCATACCAGGTGTTTGACGTTTTGCTCGACATAGAAAATGAGCCCTAAAAATTATGAAACATTAAATTTGTATTATTCAATGTGTTTACTGATATTGTGTGGAATATCATGGAAAGTTATGCTGTACAAAAATTATGAGAATTTCATGAAGTTGAAGTTGTGTTGTTGTTTTTCTTGAGAAATGATTTGGAAAAGGCTGTAATAAAATGGGCATAACTTTGTCTAGAAAATTCGAAATTAAATTCTGTAAATTGTGTTAGAACCCTAATTAATTGGGTGTTATAGAAATGTGAAGTGTCATATTTAATTCCTCCTTAGTTATTTCTGATTGACCAAATGATGTGATGTATTACTGGGTTTGATGTTAATCGGTGTATTCAAATACTAACGACATTGACTTGTTAGGTGGGGAAGCAGCTAATACTACCATACTAAGGAAGTAGTTTGTATTAATCTTAGCACTAAATCCGAGGTGAGTGACCTTCCTTATGAAATATAAATGCTTATAATTTCATATGAAAATGTGTAGTTAAACACATGTGTGTGAAAATGTTTATGGGAGTGATGTTGTATTTATGAAACATATGCCTGTGATTGAAAATGTTAAGCGATGTTATATAATGATATGGACTAGTGAGTCCTTTATCTAATGTTAAGAACTGTGGTGGGTCCTATGGGATGTGGTTGTCCTGTTAATCCAACTTAAAGGTTTGTGTACTCGGGCCTAATAAAGGGATGTGGTGGTCCCTAATAACTGTGGTGGGTTAATTGGACTGTGGCAGGTCCAGGCTTGCGAGAGTTTCACAATTCCTGTTGGGTTATAGCATTAGAACAAAATAAAAGTGGTTATTAAAATTGGTTATATGTGTGTTATGTGGTCATTCACTAAGCCTTTATAGCTTACACTCTTGTAATGTTTTGTTTCAGGTATGCTTATAATTTGGAGTTCACTGCCAAGTTAGGACCTTAAAATGGGGGAGTGACGGATAATTAGTATGGTTTGAATATCAAGATTCCTTTTGTGTAATTATTAAACTAAGGATCTTGGTTATGTAAAGTTATGTAGTACTTATAAGTTATAAGTAAAGGCAGTTATCTTTTCATCTACACATACCTTTGGAAAAAAAAATTCTTATGCTATTTTCCTCAGAGATTTAAATTAAAGCATTGTTTAAGGCAATTTATCTCTAATTAAAAGGATGAGTTTAACTTAATTAATTCGGGGAGCGACAACTTGGTATCAGAGCGTGGTTATTAGGTTCTGGACAGGGTGTGAGGGTCTAGATTGGCAGTGGACACTAGAACGTGAGTTTTCTATGTGTTTGGATTTTGACTAACAATGTTAATATTAAACTGCTTCTATTGTCTTTTGTTTAAGTTAATTATATTGCAGTGAGTGATGGATCCACGCGAGCCGCATGATGGAGCAGAGGGTGAGGCATCTTATGTTCCTAATAGTCAGCAAGGATATAGATATGTTCAAGTGGAGGAACCAGAGGTGCAACAACAACCTATTAATGACGTGGGAAGAATATTACGTGCTGTGGCACAACTTATGGATCAAGCAAGAGGTGGAGAACATGGTGGGGATAGGGACAAATTGCATGAGAGGTTCATAAAGTTAAATCCGCCAGCATTTACTGGGACTACTGATCCGTTAGTGGCAGAGGGGTGGATTAGAAAGATGGAAACAATATTCAAGGTGATGGAAGTGCGAGATGAACAAAAGGTTTTGTTAGCAACCTTTAGGTTAGAGGATGATGCAAAGTTATTGTGGGACGCAACAGAAAGATTACTTACTACAATGGGGGGAGTGGTGCCAATAAATCCTCCACGAATTACATGGGAAAGGTTTGTGAAAGTGTTCTTTGAAAAATATTTCCCAAGGCTTTATAGGAAGGAGAAAGAGGAAGAATTTATCACGTTGAAACAGGGGAATCGAACAGTGGTAGAGTATGAAGCTTTATTTATATCATTATCTAGATTTGCACTTGACTTGGTGAGGACGGAAGAAAGTAAATGTGATCGGTTTCAAACCGGGCTGAGTGTAGATATAAAAAGCATGGTTGCCAATATGAAGATCACGGATTATGTGGACTTGGTGGATAGGGCCATGGTGTCAGAAAAGTCAATAAAAGAAATGCAAGTTGAACACTCGAAGAAAGCTAAACATGATAGTATAAGATCATATGGATGGGAGGCGGGAACCTCAACTCAGAGTGTAGCACAAGGAGTGCCTAAGGGCCAAGAATTTAAAAATAATAGAAATGCACGTGGAAGATTTCAAGCTCGAGGTGGAAGGACAGGGATGAATCGGTCAGAAAATGCATCTGTGATGGGATCGAGGGCCATATTTTGTTATAGATGTGGTGGTCAAGGGCACATGTCTCGGGAGTGTACAATAGCTGAGGCGACACCTTTATGTTTCCATTATCATCAATCGGGGCACTTACGAAAGAATTGTCCAGCGATGGGAGCTACAACTTCAGTTGGGAGTGTGACAGTAGGAAATAGGATTTCTACACCGAAAGTACATAGGAGAGGTAGAGGAGGCGTGTCTCAAAACCAAGGCCAAGGTAGAGTGTTTGCACTAACGCAACAAGATGCACAAGCTATGCCTAACGTAGTGACAGGTACACTTCCTATTGGTGATAAAGATGCTTATGTGTTGATAGATCCTGGTTCTACACATTCTTTTGTGTCTTTGCTTTATCTGTTGCATCTTAATAAACCATTATCATCATTAGATTCTGGTTTAGCTATTGTTACTTCAGTAGGGGGGTTGGTTTTTATTAAGAGGGTATATAGGGAGTGTGTGGTGCGAGTGGGTGAAAATAATTACTAGTTGACTTATTACCTCTCGATATGCGCGACTTTGATGTAATACTGGGTATGGATTGGTTAGCTTCATATCATGTATGTTTGGATTGCTTTACAAAGGAGGTAGTGTTTCAGTTACCGGGTGAACCTGAATTTAAATTTATTGAGGAACGAAATGTCACTCCAACTTGTTTGATTTCTGCTACAAAATGTTATGAACTGCTAAGGAAAGGATGTGAGGGTTATCTTGCCCATATGGTGGACATACGATAAGAGGCTGGAAAATTATCAGATATACCAGTAGTTAATGAGTTTGCAGATATCTTCCCAGAAGAACTCCCAGGGTTAGCACCAGATCGTGAGGTAGAATTTGCGATTGAGTTGGTACCAAGCACGGCACCGATATCTATTGCACCATATCGCATGGCACCTGCAGAATTAAAGGAGCTAAAAATATAGTTGCAAGATTTGTTAGACCGTGGTTTTATAAGGCCTAGTGTATCATCGTGGGGAGCCCCAGTATTGTTTGTGAAGAAGAAAGATGGAACCATGCGGCTGTGCATCGATTATCGTCAATTGAATAAGGTGACTATCCGTAATAAATACCCACTACCCCGCATTGATGACTTGTTCGATCAGTTGCAAGGAGCCAAAGTGTTTTCCAAGATCGATCTCAGATCCGGATATCATCAATTGAAAGTAAGATATTGTGACATTTCAAAAACTGCTTTTCGTTCCAGGTATGGACATTATGAATTTCTTGTCATGCCATTTGGGTTAACAAATGCACCAGCCTTATTCATGGATTTGATGAACCGTATATTTCACCCATATGTGGATTCTTTTGTTATTGTCTTCATTGATGATATTTTGATATATTCTCTTAGTAGGGATGAGCATGAATGCCACCTGCGTATTATTTTACAGACCTTGCGAGAGAAGCAGTTGTATGCTAAATTTTCTAAATGTGAATTTTGGCTAGACAAGGTAGTATTTTTGGGGCATGTTATTTCTGCTGATGGTATTTGTGTAGATCCCAAGAAGGTTGAAGCAGTAATGAATTGGGAAAGACCAACTAGTGTGACAGAGGTGCGTAGCTCTTTGGGATTGGCGTGCTATTACAGGAGGTTTATACCGGGCTTTTCTTCTATTGCATTACCATTAACTAATCTTACCAGAAAGGAGAACAAGTTTGTGTGGAGTGGCGATTGTGATAAAATCTTTGAAAATTTAAAGGGTAAGTTGACATTAGATCTAGTATTGACTATCCCAACGGGTACATAAGGTTTAGTTATTTATAGTGATGCCTCGTATCAAGGACTCGGTTGTGTGTTAATGCATCATGGAAAGGTAATTGCTTTTGCTTCTCGACAGTTAAAGATACATGAACGCAGCTACCCTACACACGATCTTGAGTTGGCTGCAGTAGTTTTTTCATTAAAAATCTGGAGACACTACTTATATGGTGTTAGTTGTGAAATTTTTACTGACCATCAAAGCTTAAAATACTTGTTTACACAAAAATACTTGAACTTGATGCAAAGAAGGTGGATGGAACTTATAAAAGATTATGATTGCACGATACATCACCATCCGGGTAAAGCTAATGTTGTTGATGATGCTTTGAGTAGAAAATCTCTAGGCATAGTATCTTGTATTTATTGTATTCGAGTTGACCTGCTTAGAGAGTTAGCTTTAATGGGGGTGGAATTAATTTTGAATGAGTCTTATGGAATAGTGGCACATGTAAATGTTAGACCCATGTTGATAGACTGGATAAAACAAGCACAGGCAGGAGATACAGAATTGGAGAAAGTTAGAGATAATATGAAAAAGGGTAAAGCAAATGAATTTTCTATTCGGGATGATGACATTGTTATGTACGGAAACCGTTTATGTGTACCTAATGTGCCTGATTTAAGAAGAACAATTTTAGAAGAAGCCCACTGTTCTTTATATGCTATGCATCCAGGGAGCACGAAACTGTATAGAGATTTGAAACAATGTTATTGGTGGCCGGGAATGAAACACGACATTGCAGATTTTGTTGCTAGATGTCTAGTTTGCCAACAAGTGAAGGTGGAGCATCAGAAGCCAAGTGGTTTACTACAGCCCTTACCTATTCCTGAGTGGAAATGGGAGCATGTTACTACAGATTTTGTTATAGGTTTACCAAAATCATCACGAGGGTTTGATTCTATTTGGGTTGTCGTTGATAGGTTGACTAAGTCTGCACATTTTCTTCCTGTTAAAACTACTTACTCCATGGATAGATATGCCAAATTATATGTGGATGAGATTATCAGATTGCATGGTGCACCTGTTTCTATTATTTCTGATCAAGATCCTAAGTTTACTTCTCACTTTTGGCCTAGTTTACAAGAAGCTTTGGGGACTAAATTGAAATTTAGTACAACTTTTCATCCTCAAATTGATGGGCAGTCAGAAAGAACGATCCAAACACTTGAAGACATGTTACGAATCTGTGTGTTGGAGTTCAAGGGGACTTGGGATGAACACTTGCCACTAATAGAGTTTGCTTATAATAATAGCTATCATTCGAGTATTGAAATGGCTCCTTATGAAGCTTTGTATGGGAGAAAATGCAGAACTCCAGTGTGTTGGACTGAAGTAGGAGAACGAAAACTGCTTGGGCCAGAAATCGTACAGTAGACTACTGAAAAGATAAATCTTATCCATAATCACTTGAAGGTGGCGCAAAGTAGACAGAAAAGTTATGCAGACAACCGAAGGAAAGAATTGAAATTTGAGGAAGGTGATCGAGTATTCCTGCGTGTTTCTCGTTATGAGATTCGGGAAGAAGGGAAAGTTAAGTCCCAGGTACATTGGCCCTTATGAGATACTGAAACGGGTTGGAGCTGTAGCTTATAAATTGGCGTTATCACCAGAATTGTCCCGAATACACGATGTTTTTCATATATCCATGTTACGTAAGTATGTACCCGATCCTTCACATGTGTTTATCTCATAACCGATAGAGCTTCAAGATGACCTAACCTACGTGGAGGAACCAATTGCTATTGTAGATCGAAAGGAGCAAGTGTTACGTAGTAAAACCATTTCACTAGTTAAGGTGATGTGGAGAAGTCAGAATGTGGAGTATGCCACCTGGGAAGGGGAGGATAACATGAATAAGAAATATCCTCATTTGTTTGGTAAGTTTCTTATGCGTTAAATTTCGAGGACGAAATTTTTATAAGAGGGGTAGAATTGTAAGTCCCTAAAACACGATTAGTAAGGTTAATTATACGATTAAGTACAATTTATGAGTTATAAGTTATAAATTGGTGATGTGGTTAAATGCATCATGAAAATATGTTTCTAAATGCATCATTATGTTTATAAAAAGTAGGCTAGAGTGTGGATACGAAATTGGCAATGTTTGGTTGCCAAATGTGAAAGTTTTGAGATTTTCGGTAAATTGCTACTTTCTTGTTCGATGCCCAAATTAGGCGTATTAGTTTATGATTTTGGGAAAACATAAATTATGAAAGTTGTATATATATGGATTAATATTATAACACAACAAACGGTGGATTAAACGGAGACTCGTACAAGAAGTTATACCGAAAGTACGAAACAAGGACAAATATGTCCATCCCTTAAGTGACAATTGTCTTATTAGCACACCATGTGCTATTTTTTGATTGGTTAAAGGGTGGGTGATGGTTTGGACGACTTAAGATGTATAAAACAACTCCTTTGTTCAGCAAATGCAGCCATGAACAAGAGTTTTGCCTAAAGAGAGAGAAAGAGAAGAAAGTTAAGGAATAAATCTTTGAAAATTTTCCATAAATCAAGGAATCCTCGTAAGGTAATTACATCTTAATTAATGTTGGTCACATGGATGAGTTCTATACTTATCATGTTTTTATTTTTGATTTGGATATATATTTTAATGATACCCATATTGCTGAATTGTGTTGGAACAACGATGGTTTAAGAACATAAGTTAGAACTGGAGCTAGGATCGTAAATGCATACTTTAAAGTCCTAAATTTACATCATCTTTTCGTAAAGCATTTTGATTTAGAAAATTCATGATTTTGATGCATATTTATGCTAAAACATGTTTATTATATGTTTCCATGAATTATACTCAAGGTCAAGGTTATGTATGCTTAAAAATGTTAAGTTATGCCTTAATGTTGTATTTTGACCTAGTTATACTAAAAATGGCATAAATCATGGAATACTTATTGGAATTGAGTGATTCAAGTTGGAGAGTAAAATAAACTCATACATGTATAACATATCCGAAAATTGTGTAAAAATACCAAGGAATGAACCCTTGGTGATAGTTTGAAGTCTTGGTTTAAAATCTGCCCTAAAGGAGCAAGAATGCATACCAGGTGTTTGACGTTTTGCTCGACATAGAAAATGAGATCTAAAAATTATGAAACATTAAATTTGTATTATTCAATGTGTTTACTGATATTGTGTGGAATATCATGGAAAGTTATGTTGTACAAAAATTATGAGAATTTCATGAAGTTGAAGTTGTGTTGTTGTTTTTCTTGAGAAATGATTTGGAAAAGGCTGTAATAAAATGGGCATAACTTTGTCTAGCAAATTCGTAATTAAATTCTGTAAATTGTGTTAGAACATTAATTAATTGGGTGTTATAGAAATGTGAAGTGTCATATTTAATTCCTCCTTAGTTATTTCGGATTGACCAAATGATGTGATGTATTACTGGGTTTGATGTTAATCGGTGTATTCAAATACTAACGACATTGACTTGTTAGGTGAGGAAGCAGCTAATACTACCATACCAAGGAAGTAGTTTGTATTAATCTTAGCACTAAATCCGAGGTGAGTGACCTTCCTTATGAAATATAAATGCTTATAATTTCATATGGAAATGTGTAGTTAAACACATGTGTGTGAAAATGTTTATGGGAGTGATGTTGTATTTATGAAACATATGCATGTGATTGAAAATGTTAAGCGATGTTATATAATGATATGGACTAGTGAGTCCTTTATCTAATGTTAAGGACTGTGGTGGGTCCTATGGGATGTGGTGGTCCTGTTAATCCAACTTAAAGGTTTGTGTGCTCGGGCCTAATAAAGGGATGTGGTGGTCCCTAATAACTGTGGTGGGTTAATTGGACTGTGGCAGGTCCAGGCTTGCGAGAGTTTCACAATTCCTGTTGGGTTATAGCATTAGAACAAAATAAAAGTGGTTATTCAAATTGGTTATATGTGTGTTATGTGGTCATTCACTAAGCCTTTATAGCTTACACTCCTGTAATGTTTTGTTTCAGGTATGCTTATAATTTGGAGTTCACTGCCAAGTTAGGACCTTAAAACGGGGGAGTGACGGATAATTAGTATGGTTTGAATATTAAGATTCCTTTTGTGTAATTATTAAACTAAGGATCTTGGTTATGTAAAGTTATGTAGTACTTATAAGTTATAAGTAAAGGCAGTTATGTTTTCATCTACACATACCTTTGGAAAAAAAAATTCTTATGCTATTTTCCTCAGAGATTTAAATTAAAGCATTGTTTAAGGCAATTTATCTCTAATTAAAAGGATGAGTTTAACTTAATTAATTCGGGGCGCGACATATGTTAAGTTTCAGGACTTTTCTAGACACATTTGAGCTCCCAAATAAGTGTTTGGGCTCTTTTTAGAAGGCCCATAAGCCCAAAAACGGGATTAGAGTTAATAACCCTAATTGTGAGAGGGTCAGGCAACTTTAAGTCATTTTAGAAGACTAAAATTGGGGAGAGTCTTTGAGAAAAAGAATTAGAAGAGAAATTGGAGATTTGGGGATATTACTTTAATAACAAAAGGTGACCCTTGAATCCAACCCATTATCTTCATCAAATAACTTGATTCTATAACTCTAAGGCAAGTGGTTTAACTTGCATTTGTTAAATTGCATTTTTCTATTCATATTAAAGAAGGTGTGAATTAATTAATATGTTAGGGTTTATTCTACATTTGAATTTGGGGATTTTATGTTTAGGATTTATAATCTGTAAAGATGATAATATTTTGTAGATTTTATGCCCCAATTGGTGTAGATGATCCAGTTAAATTAAGTAAATTAAATGGGTAACTTTAGGAGGAAATTTGGGAATATTTTGGGGGATAATCTGTACAGAATTTGAGGTTTTAAAACAGTAACCGGGAACTGTTTTTTTGGCAATGAAAGAGGAGAGAGAACACCAGAGTTGTTCGACCGACCTAGTGTGTGGTTCAAACGAGAGCCATTGTCATTCGAAAGACATGGTTGGTCATGTGAACGACATGGTTATTCTTAACATATATCTCCCCTTCCCCTGTTTCAGACGTGATTGTTATTTTGTGAGGAATTATTCATTTGTTGATTGAATCTGGAAAATTATGGTTATAATTTAGGGTTTGAAATTGTTAAAATCACCCTTGGATTAAGTGGAGAATAAATCCAATGAGAGAATTAAGGTTTATAATTGATTGATTTGAAACCTTATTAATTAAGTAAGTAAACTTAATGGAATGAAATTGAATAATGAATTGAAAATTTTGAATTTTGGTCCAAGAGAGAGATATTCCGGGTATATTTGGTAGAGAGACACGAAGATAATGAAATTAATTAGTGTGTGATTAATTAAAATTAAGTCAGATTGTAAACTTGTATGTTTTAGGCTTGTGTATAGATGTAAGTACATTGGTACCCTGGATTTAATATATATACAGTGATTGGTAGTATATATATACACTATAAGAAAAATATCATTTCGTAGCAATTTTATTAATGGCTAATCATTTATTTCCACTAAAATGTATATTTTGTTGCAAAATTTATGTTTTCCACTAAAAGATAATGTATTAGAGGTAACAAATTAAAATCGCTACTAATTTTGACACTTAATGTTAAGTGGGAAGAATTAGAGATTGAGCAGGAACACAAAATTTTCATTAGTTGCACGCTTAAAATATTTGCCACTAATGTATATTCATTAGTAGCAAATATTCTACTTTGCCACAAAAAATATTTCACATACATTTCATTTACCCTCCAAAATTACTTTCTAAAAAAACATTTAGGAGCACTCCCCCTAAAATAGATTAAAAACGTAACTTCTCCCACTCATCCTTCCAAATCTTCTTGATATTCCCGTCATCCTCCAAATTCGTTAGCCATGTGCGTTTTATCTCTTCCATTCACCCCCCAACTTGTACAGTGTACCCTAGAAACGACACAAACAACAAGGGATATAGATTTTCTCAGCAAGGATGGCAAGTTAGGTTTTAAATTTTAAATTCTCAATGGACATAGAGGGGTTGTAGATGATTACATTTTTTTTATTGTAGTCGATGGATTGGACTTTGTAGGTGCCTGAGGGGGTTTCGAAAAAGAGACCAGTGGAGCGTTTTTAACATTTTTTGGTATTGCAGAGCTCCGCATTCGTGGTCGACCCCGAAGGGGTAATTTGTGGGAATGTTGGAACATGTGTTGCGGCATAGAGAGTGAGTTGGGAATGGTTGAAGGAGTAGAGTTAGTTAGTATAGGGTGAGCTTGAGGATGATTTATTATTACATTCTCAGTGGACCTCTGTTAGGCTTTTACATTTTTTATCAATTTCTTTTCCTTCAATTGCTCATGTTGATAATCAATGTTTGTTCCAATATTATTTATATGTATGATTCTTATTTCTATTAGTATTTTTTTCCTTACATTATTATTAATGATCTCTAGAATTAAGTACCTCATTTTAACTTTTGAATTCCTTTTTTTGGTTGTAACCAATTATAATGAATTCCCATGAGAACCAAGACGGTGTTATTGAATTCCTGTTATGTATTAAACTCAGTTTGTACGCTTCGTTCATTTATTTTAATTTGGTTCTGTTCTATTTCATTTCGAATTCATCATATTTGTTCATATATAGCTATATATGTTTAGCAAAGCTTTATTTTGGTTCGATCTGTTCATAAGCAGATCTATAAATGTATATTTGGTTAGATTTGTGCATAAGCAGAGCTTTAATTTGGTTCATATATAGTTATCCATGCATATTTGGTTCAATTATTTGTTCATATTGGTGCTTTAATTTGCTTTATATGTAGATATACATGTATATTTGAGCATAGATTTGGGTCTGTTCATGAACTTTGATTCAATTTATCTTTATTTTTTTGTAGGTTGCAAACTCAGGTATTCCATTCCCGTACCGAAATTGGGGGTTTGTTTAAATACATATAAGGCATTACATATTCATATAATTCCTACATGTATGCGAACTATTGACATACATTATATTTTGATAGATAGAATATTGGTGGTTGGTTTATGTGAAGTAGTTTATACCATATTTAAACTGCTTCCAATAATTAATATTTTATACGCTCATATATTTTATTTGAAACTTTTTAGGATCTTGTGGAAATTGGTGCTAGAATCTTGGATTATGAAACTGAGACTGAAGGAATTTCGCGTTTGTTTAGGAGGTAATATTAATTAATTAATGTATCATTGTGATTAACTACGAGTCTTAATAGTAGAATAATGTTAAATGTGTTTTAATTGATCCGTGTTTAGTTGATTTGTTTCTGGATCGTTCATGTAAGATCCTGCATGTATGCCTACTATTTACATACATTATATATTGATATAATTCCTATGTGAGTGCGAGCTATTAACATACAATATATTTTGATAGATAGAATATTGGTGGTTATATTATGTGAAGTAGTTTATACCATATTTAAACTCCTTCTGGTAATTAATATTTTATACGCTTATATATTTCCTTTGAAACTTTCTGAAATTGGTGATAAAATCTTAGATTGTGAAATTGGTGGTAGGATCTTGCTGAAATTGGTGAAATTGGAGGTAGGATCTTGTTGAAATTGGTGGTAGAATCTTAGGTTGTGAATCTGAGAGTGAAGAAATTTCGTGTTTGTGTAGGAGGTAATTATAATTGAATAATGTATCATTATTACCAATTGTGAATCTTGATAGTACAATAATGTTTAATCCCACCACCTAAAATATATCTTTACCAATATACTTTCGCATATCCCTCCATGTAAACTATATCTTTGTCAACTCAAACATGCACTACCATTCCGAAAACTGATCTGTGGAGTGAAGAATTAGCCTTTATATTGACTAAAGAAATCAGTTACAACTATATTCTTGATAGAAGTTGCGCATCATATGCATAACTAAGTCTAATAAAACTCAGACACATCATACACAGAATTCACATAAGTCATAATAAAATTGACTCATCTTTGTTCAAAACTAAGTTTTAACATTACATTCTAGAGCAATGGCCACTCGACTCTTTCATACACTTTGCTCATATCAATCAAGTATTGTTCAGCAACATGGTCTAACATTGGCAATGAAATTTCAACCTGGTGATCTCTTAGGCTGCAAAAACTATGGTAACCACAATCCCCACTCCCTATATTGACACATACATTATCTGGCTAAAACCATATTATAGTCCAGTTAGGACTTTCAGTAAAATTTCTCAGGTGATAATACTCCGTAAATATGCCATCAAATTGAGAGTTTCTCTATGATAGTAGTCTGTCGTTGAGTGAGCCATTTGGGGTGTGAGGCTAATTCTTCGATATTTATGCCTCAAAATATACATGTATCCCGTCTCATCGAACACAACTCGGGAGATAAAATTCGATGAATTCGAATAATCATCAGTTCCACTTTCATAGTAACAATCAAAGCATATTAAATATTTGAAACTGAGCAGAGCACTGCCCGAGGACAGATTATTTGGCTGATGAGCATACGAGTAAGATGCCCAAGATTCGAGTCATAGCAGTACCAAGCTTGGCATCCAACGAAGAGTTGGGAGGTTCATCCTTTAAAGATCACAAAACAAATGAATCCTTAGAGAACAAATCAAATAGGTAGAACACATCTTGAGAGCACATCAACAATCATGTATAGGGGCATAACCAGATAGAACTCTTGCAGATGTGAATTAATTGTGAGTAATCTTTTAAAAACTTGAGGAGCAAGAAGTAAAATCTTCTTGTGTGTTGTTAGTAGTCTTTTTTTTTGTAATATTGATTTCCAACTACTATCATTGGAAAAATAATAAATAAAAAATATCCAGGTCAACATTTCTAGTGTAAGCTAAGGAGGTCTTAAAATATTGATATTTAATTAAAATATACAAATAACTTAGTCCATCATGACTGAACTTGTCATTAATTAGTCTCGATTTATGATTTTCTCTCAAATTTATTAACATCATAATTGATCATAAGGATTTCTAAAACTCTTTAGGAGTTCTGGTATATCAAATCCGAGCATGTCATCAACAACTTGTATCATTTTAGGCTTAAACTTCTCAAACTTATCTATGGTGTATCCGCTCAAGATCTCTCTAAAATGCTCGACGTTAGGGAAGTCTCCTACTGGTAAATGGTGCTCCCTTTGAACCTTAGTGAATTCATCTTCTAGATTCTCATCAAGTCTTTGTTAAGTCTTCATTTTGCCCATCATAGTAGGCATCTCCTTTTTTATATGGCTAATAATGCAAGAATGAATCTTGGAATCCCTCGCATGTTTCACAAATTCATTTATTCAATGATCGCGGGCCTTTTTTGGAATGTCTTTTAAATCAGAAAGAAGGTCATCTTGTTCTTTCTCAAATAATTAATTTCCAATTGGACTCGCAGCAGCGTTATTATTGGGTTGTCATTGAATGAGCCAGTATAAACACGGTTAACCCCAGGGGTATTTAGAACATTCCTAAGGTACCACATCAATGCTCCATAGACCCTCATTAATTGATGGGTGTCCACTTGATCAGCCTTATTCAACACGACACAAATCTTGTCATCGTTTCCACGTAGAGATGAGATCACTCGTTTAAATTCATCACTGAAATCACTCGTTTAAAGAGAAGTAAAATGAGGTTGTACTTCGAAGCAAACCACGAGGTGACACATGTAAAATCATTACTTCGATGCGTCCGTTGCTTTTCTCCTGATAAAACTCCAGGAGTATGGATAAACGTAATGTGCGAACACCCAAATTTTGACAATAATGCAGTTCTAAAAGTAGTTAGACCACTGTATGGCATGTCCTCTTGGACAACAATGGTATTCACTGGAATACTCCTTTCATCAGGCCCATTCATAACATTAATAAATATGTCCGTTGTCGGCTCAGGTCCAATATGAGCTCCTGGATAACTACTCCTGAGAAAATGTTGAATGAATGTCGTTTTTCCCGTTGAGTACTGACCCAAAAGAATCACCAAGGTCTTATTTTAGCTGTGCGCTTTTTTTAGTTATTAACACATCCAAACCATCCATGTCTAGAGGTTTTAAATTTTCAAAGTCAACTTCAGCATTTAAGAGATTACTAGTTATAACATGTCCACCTCGTGCAAAAGAAACTGACTACATTGTAGTAATGAACTCTTTAAAACCAAGAAAGCCTTATCGTTTGGAATCTGTAATTACCCACACCTGCTTGATATCATGTCAAGGTAAATTGGACATGGAAAATAATTTGATGGCATCACTTCCCGTAATGCGTCCCTCGCCATTTGAATCGGCGTGTTGTTAGTCTTTTATTTCAACTTCAAATGCAAATACAAACACTCATCAACTGATCTTAACTTATACTCGAAGCGCTGTGTGTTCTCAATCGTGTAAGTTCTAAATGATATTTTAGATAAACCCGCTTTTTGTTAAGCCAATAGGAATAGGATTCTTAGATAACCCCACCTGATCACCGTTAATTAAAATGTCAAGCTTGATCAATTCACTTTCCTTATACCCAAGAAAAGAGTAGTCTATGCTGTCATAACCTTTACTTCTCGATTGGAGCTGATCAAAGAAATTCCCTACCATCTCTGGTAGGGGTAATTCATAGGTGAGTGATGATCTAATTTCGGTAATGAATTTCATTTCTTTAAACACTCCTCTTCGATCTTAGTTTCAAATTGTACTCCCGCTCAAGCCTTTCCTGAACAATTTCCATATGGAGAAGTCCTATAAATCCACACCTAAAGCTAAAATCCATGGCACGTCTCGAGCTCAAACTTCAATGCCACATCATTAAGTTGCAGCTTCTCCAACACATCACGTAACTCCAAAAATTTGTCTGAAATAACAGGAAATAGGCCACCGAAAACCATTGGTGTTGCCTCCTTATATCCTGGTAAAGACTGTTCTGCTCTTCTACTGTAGTGTGTGATAGTGTCACCCACCCTAGTATCTGCCACTGAGCTTATGGAAGCTGAAAGGTAACCGACCTCACCGGAAAATAATTCATCAACTTGCAACTGATTGGGTGCCTACTTAGTGATATTTTGTAGACAAGATATTGATAATCTTTTGTGTTCCTCAGACTCAAAGTTTGCTGCAACATCCGCACCTACCTTTTCCACCGAATCAACACTGTCGTGTGGATCCAATGCGAATCCACATTCACAATCAAGGGCCATTGGTGTGAGATTGAACTCCAATAACTATTTGAAGATCTTCAGTGTCCTTAAGGTAGCAACATCTGTAAGCTGTGAAGTAGAGTCATCCTTCTAAGGCAAGCAAATAAATGTTATTGAAGTCTGTTGATACTTAATTTTTTATTTTTCCTTTTCAATTCAATGCTTTCAAACATATTAATGGTCCTATTTTTCTTTCACGTCTGGTTCTTATATTGTTTCTTCCACTCCCACGTTCTCTCATATCTTACTAACATGCGTTACTCGTGTCTTAATAACATGCATTGCAGGCTATATCGTTTCTCCTGCTGCGTTGCGACTTTTGAAGGATTCATACCGTGTGACCATTGTGGTATTTATCTTTCACAATATGTGCTAATACATTTATCTAATCAATTCCATCCAATAGTCATAACTTTATACGATTTGTTAGTGAAAATGGATTTTTTCTTGTTACAAGACAATGTCTCTCGAGGAAACATAAGTGCCATCAAGATTTTACTAGAATTATTTCCAAAACCTAGGAGACTCCAGTTTATATATGTTGGCTCGGGATATACAAATGTTGTATCCTTACCCTAACATATCAACAACTTATATAACATAATTCTTATGACTATGTGAACTGAAAATTCGAATTATGCATCTTGTTTCCTTGATCATTATTTTGAAACTATCAGGGAGTTCTGTTATTAGTAAACTAAGAAATGACCCTTATTTCTTTCTTTAAAACTATCAGGGAGTTCTATTATCACGGTTTATGTTATTTTGCTAGTTGCATATTCATTTGGAGTAATGTGGTCCCTACTATTGCATTTCATTATGATATATCTAGTTTTGTTATATTTTGGGATGGAATTGTTTTATGTCAATCGCATGTGGCTTATCATGAAGGCAGAAAGAATGGTGCTGCTCACATAAGTTGTGGAAAACTAAAGGCACCATTGGTGTTATGATCTTTGAAAAATTACCCTTATATTGAGTTGGTTTATCTGAAATAAATTGCATATTGTTGTGTCATACTAGGATTATTTGTGAACTAGACACTAAGCCAACTTGTTTATTGTCCGTGTTAGTAAGTCTTGTCTTATTTGGCTCACTAAAGAAAATTTATCCTCGTATACTATATTGGAAGTGATAATTATATTGAAAATGATATATACTAATTATTTGGCCAACTATTGATGCTTGTGAGTAACTAAGAAGAAAAGAAAAAAGATGCATCATTATAACGCATGCCCCTCTTCTCTTAACACACCTCTCCTTTTCACTCCCATTTCTCGCTCCTCTCCAATAACAACCTGTTAGCCTTCTTTCTCTATTGCAGACATACTGAATACTACTTTAGGTGAAATGATATTTTAATTAAATCTCTTTTGCTACCTTTTCAAGATAAGGAAATTGGCTCATCTGACTTTTGCTTCAATTATAGCTCTTGTCGCTTTGGCCTGCGGTGCAGTTATGAAGAAGAAAGCACAAGGGATGATTTTAACTTTGCTACAATAGACGTCACCGCTGATGTCAAGAGCTATGAACTCACCATTCGTCTCGAAATTTAACTTTACATGCATGTTTATTTTCACATCTACCTTGACTAGGTTACCGATGTTATGACTCGGTAGTTTTTAATGTAATATTTATTGCATCTCAAAAATTCATAGTGCAATTGGAAGATCATTAATAGCTATATTGATGTTTCTATTAACTTATTTGCTAAATCAGTGGAAGGGATATTTTTGTGGATTTTCGTTGGATTTTTTTACTTTTTTATTTTTTAATTTAACTTGGTGATTTTAGTTTATAAACAAAGAAAATTCTGTCTTTTTTTTTTTAATATTGGTGATGCTATTACCTTATTTTTTTGAATCGGTGGAAGGAGAATTTTGGTAGATTATCATTGGGTTTCTTGACTTTTTTAGTTTTTAATTTAACAGGGTAGATTTAGTCTACAAACAAAGGAATCTGTGCCGAATTTTTTTCAAATATTAAAAATAAAATTGAATTTCGTAATTTTTTTAGTGTTTAGCTCAATGTGTGTTATTTCTCGGTTGATGTTATTCTATTTATCAATTGACAATAGAGTTATAAAGTTAGAAACTAATGCCTTAGTACTTTTTGAATTGCAGATTAGGATGTTGCGAGGACGCTTTTTTGGGAATTATTTTTGGGATGACGATTAAGATGGAAGGAGAACTTAACAAACTTGTTGGGAATTATTTTTTGGAGGCTACTTTGTAATTGATTAGAAACTAATGCCTTGACAAATATAAAGTTAGAAACTAATGCCTTAGTTGATGTGTTGTAACAAACAATGTAGGCGACATCGTAGTGCTCTAAAAAACCTGCCTAGCCGGCACTAAGGCACGAGACTTTTTAGATACGTCAAGTTTTGGCTCTAAGCGTGGATTAAGGCATGGTCAACGATGGTCAACATTTTTTGGGGTAAGGCGTGAAAAAATGAGCATTTTTTGGGAGTAAGGCGTGAAAAAATGCGAGTTTTTTTTATTTTTTTTATTTTTTTTAGTATTTTAAAAAAATAGTATTTTAATTTACAAATATTTAGACATATTTTTAAGCTATGTACCATTTTAATATTTTTAACAGCCTTGTCATTGTTAAAAAATATGAAAATATATTTAAAAAGGCCTAAATGCCTTTTCACTCCTTTTTACGCCTAAGGGCCACCTAGGATTCTAAGGCTTAAGACTTGGTCTCCATGCTTTGGTTACGTCCCGCATTTTTTAGAACATTGCTACTTTGTAATTGATCAATGATTTTGAGATATTTGTACAAATGCTTTCGTATTAATTATATAATCTTTTGAACCTTAATTTTGAGTATGTATATAATGGTAGTTGATTACTTATATAATGTCGATGAAATTTACTCGATTCTATAAATAATATTTATTTGACTGATATCTATATGAGAAATGAAAATGAAATGAAAAATTATGAGTTCTAAATGTATAATTTTTTGACGATAAAATTCATTTCGTGATAAAAATATTTTTTTCCCGAAATATATTAATTGTGTTACCAAATGGCTATCCTTTTGCATATTATCATATACATTAAGGGACAAAATTTGCATTTTTGTGACAAAAAATAAGATCTTTGGTGACGAATTTTTTTTCCACTAATTATCTGTTTTGTTGTGGTGAACCTTTTAGTGGAAAATCTGAATTACCACATTGAATTACCACATCAAATATGTTGACCTGAACCAAAAACTTAGCTTTGATAGAAAATCATATATTTACTACAAAAGAACCTTTTAGTGACAATAACATGTTTTTAGTGACAATTTTGATTGTTTTTTGTACCAAATAATTTGTCACTAAAAGTACATCATTTGGTAGCAAAATCTATTTGCCACTAAATTTGTAACATTTAGTAGCAAACACCAAAAAATTGCCACTAAGGTATTAGCAACAGGTCTTTAGTAGCAAAACTGTGACAAATTTTTTTTTTGCCACTGAATAATTTAGTGACAAATTTTTAATGATTAGTCACAATTTTGACTAAGAGTCTTTTTTCTTATAATGATATGAATTATAAATATTTGTGTGAATAATATTTATAGTAAAGTATAAGTCTTGAGTATGGATATAGTACACCGATAGCCTGGATTTAATATATATATGTACACACACACACACGGTAATGTGTAGTATATATATGATTTATAAATATTTGTGTGAATAATATTTATGGTAAAGTATACTCATTCTAGTGCTATTATGGGAGATTACGCGATGTGGGTGAATCCCCTCGCTAGTGAATACAGGGCGAGTATAGCCCCAGGTTATAGCGTTCGAGTTCAGAAGTGAGACGTTTGAGTGTGTTTTAGTCTCACTACCGTGGGAAACTATGGCGGCCTCCACAGTGTTTGTACATTTTTCTAAAACAGAGAGCTAACCGTGTCAGAATTTCGGGTGGATGAGTATACCCGATTATGATAGCATCTAGAGAACACCCGATTAGTGCCTACTGATCGGGGGATAGTTATATATCTACGATATGTATGTGTGAATGTTGTAATATGATTATGTATATATGGTATAATTATCTACGGGTAAATACAAGATCAAAATTGTATTAATTATATAACTTGTGAGATGGTTATAGGGTATTAAATCAGAATTGATTTAAATAAGTTAGTGTGACTAATAATTTATAAAATGTATAACTAAACTCACTCGGTATAGAGTAGTGGGAATTAGTGGGATATATGTGAAAAGACTAGTTACGGAGTAGATAGCTAGATGAGTCATATATAGCTACGTTAAGTGTGCACATTAGTCGAGGGGGTGATGTATCCTCAAGAGATTGTGAGACACTAACGTAAATATGAAGAACATTCATTCATTTTAATTTACTGCATTTAAATTTACTTACTAAATATTTTCAAAATTTTTTGGGTTCTAACACTCGCTAAAAATATATTTTCAAAACCTTTTAGGAGTCCAGCCACAGGGACGCCAGTATTGTTCTACTCCAGATTTACGTAGTTGCGGTACATGTGGATGTTGCAGGACTTTGACTTTGCCATTTTAGTCATTTCATTCATAGAGTAGGATGCAATCAGTATTCCATTTGGGCGTGTCACCCTAGTTGTTCCATTTTATTTCAGTTAGATGTTGTATTCAATTATTCCTCTTGTGGTTTATTTTTATTATTTGACTTGTAGCCGATGGTTGTTTCGGCACGAATTACATCTATTCCATTTTTAGTATTGCTTGATTCAGTGATTGCATGATGGTTACTTATATATTATTTCGCGTGTTGTTGTTGGGATGTTAAATAAAACAATTAAAGTTGGCAACATGTCTTTTGAATACTAGGTGGTTAGTAAGTGTCAAAAAGTTATTGACAGTGATGCTAAGAATGAATCAGATGATATTCCTGTTTAATTTGGCATATGAGTTATAGGGATGTCAACGGATCGGTTCGTGGTCGGGTTTTAACTCTTCATCCCCATCCCCGTTAGAAAAAGCGTTCCCCATCCCTCCCCGTTCTCCGTTATAACAGGTTCGGGGATCCCCGTCCCCATTTAAAACGGGTATCGGGTTCCCCACGAGGAACCCATTTTGAATTTTTTTTTCCTTAAGCACCTAAGTAAAAATTACTTGTAAATTACATCTCAATTAGAACCTAGACAAATTAAGAAAAATTTATTATTTAAGTCTCAAAACAAATTATCTGTTAGATTAAGGGGATGAGTAACAGTTATTGAAAAATTATTTGTTAAATTATCAGTTACCTTATTTGTTTACAGTCTAAAAAACAACTACTAAAAAATGTAAGGGGATGAGTAATAGCAATCACACATTAAGGGGATGAAAAAAAAAAACTAAAAACCCAACTAAATGTCAAGTTCACAGTAATCTGTAACAGCAATCACAATAATCTGGACTAAAATTTGAACTAAAATGTTTTGTTTGTAACAGCAATCACACACATCAGTAACAACACACACACACACACACACACACATAGAGAGATGTTACCTGCGTGCGTGAGAGAGAAGAGAGGGGGAACTCCCTACGTGCGGATCAGGGAGGAGCAGCTCCCTGCGTGCGCGAGAGAGAAGAGAGAGGGAACTCAGAGGCTGCGTGAGAGAAAAGAGAGGGCTCGGAGCTTGCTACTGCTACGAGCGAGCGTGAGAGAGAAGAGAGGGGGTAGCGTGAGTGAGTAAAGAGAGAAGAGATAGACGATAGGGTTTTTTTTAGAAGTTTATATAGTTATATATTTATTATAATATAAATATATATATTATATTATATATTAATAAATCGGCTAACCCCGTGGAGACCCGAGGATATATCCAAAACCGACATGAAATTTTTCGGGAATTTTTTATTTCCCTAACCCGACCCAATCCCCGATTTTTTGGGGATTTTTTTTCGGGTATCCGTGGAGTTTCGGATTTTCGAGAAAAATTGCCATCCCTAATGACTGATCCATCGGTATATTATTAGGCGGGGTGTCACAGAGTAATGCTACATCTCCCAAAAAAAAAAAGTCGAAAACATTCCCAAAGCGCATTAAATGCTTGTACATTTGAATGGGACCCACACATAATACAAGTACTTAAGCACTTTGGGAGAGGTTTGGAAAGTTATTTTTTGGGGGGACTCATAGCATTATTCGTGGGCTTTCACCTTCTAGACACAACTTTTGAAAAATGAAAAATAGAAAAACCATAGACCTACAAAATAAATGTGTTAATTTCCTGGACGGACTCGGGGTTTATGTGAACAACTGCTATAATTTTTAAATGGTTTGGGGGGGAGTCTCTAAGTTCCATTTTGAGTTTTTTCGTACTTATGCTAAAAATGAAAAGAGAAATAAAGATCAATTGATTGAAACCCTAATAATGGAGATAGATGCGCACACCTTGTAAAAAAGTGCACCTTTTTTTAAATAATAAAAAAATATTTTCTAACTAAAATTGGTGAAAGTGATTTCCTTAATTTTTCGATTGCGATTGAATTTTTAAATGATTTTTTTTACAATATCTCCTCTCCATGGAGATCATTTTTAAGAAGTTTGGTTGAAAATAATTTATGTATTATTTAAAAAAATTGATCGATTTTTAAGGTTCGTTATTTGAGGTCCGCTTAATAAAAGTCCGGTGTGTTCGTGTATTTTTAAGGTTCATTATTTTTACGTTTTTGCAAATATTTAATTGATAATTTGTATTTTTAGACAATTATAACTCAAATAAAATATCGGGTACAATAAGACAAATTCAAGGCTCTATCTTGTATTTGAAATATTGTAATTTGATTGAAACAAGAACTAAAATCATTAAAATTAGCAATTGATCAATTCAAGTTGCAAAATTCTAAATAACAATAAAATCAAATTAACTCAAATCATTAAATATATCAAACCATCAAAATAAATAACAACAAATTTAATTTAAACCCTAACGTAAACATTAAAAAATGTTTCCAAATAAGTAATCAAATTAAAAAAGCATTGAAAATCTACTTATATAAATTAATAAGATGTTAGCGTCAAAAGAACCCTAAAAAGTTTTGGCGAAAGTACTCTTAGGTCCCTCGTAAATAAATTTTAAATATTAAAAAAAAATTAAAAATTTAAAAATTTTAAACACTTAGGTCCACTAATTCTTTTTTCTTGTAAAAGTTCACGCTAATTGCATAAGAAGTGAACCTAATAGTAAATTATCCGTAAATGTTTAAAAACTATAAATTAAGAGACGTAATAGTAAATTGCCCAAAAGTTTATATGAATCCCATCCCAACTATTAGCTTATTAAACATTAGAGAAAGAGTAAACATGTTTTGCATTCTTATAAAAACTTGGGTAATAAGCAAAAAAAAGAGACGTGTACCAAAACAAAAGAATCTCTTGCAGCCCAAGCTATAAAATGAGCACAAGAAACCCCTCCAGGACAGGAGAACAGGGGTTGGGGAACTTGAGCGGAGGTGTTTGTTTGGATGTTAGAGAGGGTAGATTAGATTTAGGACTGTTTTGACAGGGTATTAGATTTAGATATCTTTACTTTTAATTTTTTTTCTTCTTTTATGAAAATCTGAGGGGCACGCAGTAACATGCTGCCTCCGCCTATATATAATCTGAGTAGGAGAAATTCATTCTTTGTTCCTTTCTTAAATCTTTTAGAAAAAGAAACCCGTTTCATTTTTGTTTGTTGAAGTAAATGACCCGTGCCTAATTATATATATTAGAGAATTAAGGTTTAGGTCACGTTCCTTTTCATATTTGAATTTATAGAAAAGTGATTTTCAAGTTTATAAATCTAGTTTTTGTGGTATGATAATATTTATTTGTAAAATTTTCAGGTTTATAAACATAGTCTCTGTGGTACAATAACATTTATTTGTGTGGTCCCTTTAGATTTAGGAGTACACAAATAGGTAGTTTCATTTATTTTAGTTAAATATGTATTCGTCGAAATTCTCGTCGGAGACCACCGGAATTCTAGCCGGATTATTTCTCTCTCCTCGTCTCACTCTCTCTTCATCTATTTCTTTCATTTTTTTATCCGTACCAGCGGCACCATTGTCAGCGCTGGAGAAGAAGGTTTTTCACAGAAAACAATATAGTGTTCATCGAAAAAAATGGAGGTTTTAGTGAAATAGTAAGTTTATCGGTTTTGATTTTTTTGGTCAAAAAATATGAAAGATAGGTGTTGTTGGATAAATCTCGACGAGTAGATTTCAAATATATAAATTTTATAAATTTTAGATTTGTAGATTTGAAGCTATGGACTTTTAAAAAAATTTATGTTTTTTTTTGTATGAGTTGTCAAATGGCATATTGATCATTTTTCATAGTGTTTTTAGTAGAAGGACCACATTTATAAAATTATGTAAAGTATTTTATTTTTATACACTTTAAATTAGATGGAACCTATCTTCATTTATTTTCAGATTTCTTAGAAACATCGTTTTACCCCTAAACTATTTTTGCATATGGGTGTTTCTTTATATGAATATTCTATGGAGACTCAAGCCCCCACCACTCATCCTTACTAGCGTCGGTCTTGCTTATTTCTATTATGGGGTCCTAATTTTTTAATATGATTGGGGTTCCAAAGTGCCACTATTACATTTTTATCACTTTTTATATGACTGTTGATGTAAAAAACTAGACGTAATCTAATTAATTAATCACAGATAATTATGAATAAAGAAATAAGACAATGAATTTTTAAAGTGGTTCGGCTATCAAAATTATCTACGTCCACTGTTGTTGTATTGCTAATTATCTGCCTTGAATCTCGATTATCGATTTTTCGAGAGATCCAAAGTCCCCTTCTTATGAGGAGGTTACAATGTATTTATAGCCTTGAGGATGTACATATGAAAAGGTAATGCGTTGTTATCTAGTAGACATATATATCTATACAATAATAATGTGCATTTAATGCATAGTCGCCTTTTGATTTTCTTGATTGGATGCTCTGCATGCTAAGTAACTCGGACCGCCTAAGTTGCTCGGTACGATTAAGTAGCTCGAAACGTCTAAGTAGCTCGGTGAAAGTATGTTGTTCGTTGGAAGTATTTGTATTTGCTACGTAGATTGACACGTGTCTTCATATGATTGGTCCACGTCAGCTGACTAAATTTGGTATCAACAGAAACCCCCAATGTTTCACAGTTGAGGTTGAAGAAGAGTGTGGAACATTTTGCTTGAAAGCTGCCCGAATTACTGGTCTTCACAAATTAGGAAAATTTTCATTGTATATAATTCCTTTTGAGCGCATAATATCAAACTTCCTAAATATTTTGAATTTTTCACGATCACTTCGATATTTGTGTTTTTTTCCTTTTTTAGCCGTCGGAAACGCAAACGTCTTCCCTTGTAATCATTGCTTTTCTCCATTCTCGAGGTAAAGTATTTAAGTGCGACAGAAATCCTATCGTTTTCTACTTTTCAAATCTGTATTTCTGAACTCTTCATTTTCTCTCTATCTTGTGCCTTCGTTCTTTCCATCATTCATTGTCAACCGATCTCTCTTTCTTATGTAAGATTTTCTTCCCTCTTCTTTATTTACTTTATTCACCATGGTTTATCTTGTTGAATCGTTGGATAAATTTCGGTCTGATTTTTCAATCCCTTCGTGGGTTATTTTGGAAGAACATTCTTGTCCTTCTGATTTATTTTCTTTAGCGGAGGGACACTAGTTCCCAACTCTTTTTGTAGCTGAGGGTGGCTTTTCTTTCCCGTGAAATTCCCTGTTTTTGAACTTTTGCCAATATTTCAATATTGTACCTGCAAGAGTAGCTCCAAATACAAGGGGTAGTTAATGGCATATATAGGTTGAATCAACTTCATGGAACTCATTTGGGAATTCCAGAAATTATGTATTGTTATAAATGGGTTACCAGTGACACTACTTTCTATTTAAAAACTAAGTTTTCGAATACAGCTTTAGTTGTCAATATTCTCGACGCCAATAGGGACTACTTTGATCATGGGGTTGTGATGAAAAATTGGAAACACCCCCCATTAAATGGAAATGATGTGTACCAAGGTCCCATATGTCCGCTTTATGGCAATAGGATAGATTGTTTTTATTTTTTGATCTTGTTTTCTTTGTATTCGATGAAATGAATCACTGACATTAATTTTGTTTGTTACAGTTGACAGTAAAAGGAAGCCCCCAAAAGAGCTTGACGTTAACATAAAAAATTTAAAACTTATCTGGAGCTTGCATCAGTCGATCAATGGAGAGCACGTGAGGTCCAATTCATATTTGTTGAGATACAGAAGCTCCACTTCATCTTTTATTGCTCGTCCTGTGGTGGTTGATCTTAATTGGATACCAACTTCTGAAACCAGTGTGGAAGGATCTTCTTCTGATTTAAGTGCTCCTATTACTGATCTGATGAAGAAGATGAAAGCTCCCGTATTTTTTGACAAGTCTGCCCTTGCCACTGAAGGGGCAAAGAAGAATAATCAGGATGCCCCAAATGAGGGGACAAAGAATGTAGATATACCCCTATATACTGCTGCTAAGGAAACTGTCAAGAAGCCCCATGTGCCTCCAAAGGAGGCAGCACCTTCGATTAAAATCATTGCCATCTCACAAGGAGAGACAACATCTTTAATTGAAAGTGCTCCTCTGAGGAGATTGAAAAGAGGTCCTACTGAGAGACCTGTTAACTCTGTTACTCAACCTTCACCTGCTGAGGGTAATGTTCCAGCTCTTATTCCTCTGAGCTTTACTATTGGCTTGATCAGATCTTGGACTGTCCCAGGATTCCAAGGTATTTAAGACACCTTTTTTCTTGAGAGAATTACTACTTTGGCTGCTCAACACATTACGTCAGTAAGTATCCTTAGCCTGAGTCTTTTATCCTCTAGAACTATATTCACATATTGAATTAAACTTCTTTCTTTTTTCATCTCGTGACGTGTTTCAATAGTATTTTGAAGAAATATGAAGCCATTAGGGCTTCCACTTCCTCGGGTGGAATAGAAGAAGCTTTTGCTGGATTAACTCAATCTTTGAAGGGATCTCGTTAGAAGTACGAGGAAGACAAAAATACATGGGAGAAACAATTCCAGTCTGTTGAAATAAATCGAGATCAAGCTGTAACTGCCTCCAAAGAGTTAGAGAAGAAATTAAAGGACGCTGAACAATGTGAAAAGGAGCTTGAAGTCAATCTTAAATCTGCCGAGGAAAATGTCGCCAAGCTTCAAGATGCTGAACGATGTAAGACAGAGGTAGAAGAAAAACTAAAATCTACCGAAGAGCTCCTTAGGGAAAAGACTTCCTCGGAGAGAGAAAAAAGGAAAATTATTGTTAAGAAATATTTTAGTGCTGGTTGGGACAAGGGTTGGAATAAGGGCCTGACCGTTATGTCTTCTCAAATGGAGTATGCCAGTGTTAAGTATTTTAGGGATGGATGGATAGCATCTTTGAAGAAATTGAAGGTTGCTGAAGATTCTAAGTTGTTCCAGGAGCATACTCATGACCCTCCTCCCTCTCCTGGGGAAGAAGAAGAGGATGAAGCTGCATCAGATGAATCTTCTATGATAATAGGAGAGCAAGTCCCTGTTGTTGCTGTTATTCAACCCTCAGAGCAAGTCCAATAATCTAGCACACCTGTCGAGAAACTTCCATTGCTCTCCGAGCAACCAACCCCTTTATCCAAACCATCCGAAGAGATTATAGGAAATAAGGAGAAGGTGTAAAGTTGTTCGGGTCTTTTATTGCGTTGTTTCTTGGATGTAACCCTAAAATGTATTTTCCTTTGTTGTGATGAATAAAAAATGAACTTTTGTTGTTCGTCTTGAATTTTTCTCTTACTTGCTCTGTTCTTATCATTATTGATTTTATTTTTTATTTTATCTTTGCTAGTTCGTGGCCAGGATGGAACCCTTATCAGCTAATGATACAGAGTTGATGAAGAAATGCAATGATTATTTCCAAGATAGTCATGCAGACTTTACTGAGGCTCAAATAATTGACATTCTCGGATCAAATGCCTCTGAACGAGCAATTGATGCTTACTAGTACTTGAAGTGCTTACTTGATCGTGATGTAGCCAACAATGTGGCTTATTACGAAATGATTGAAGATCTTCAAGGAACGATCGAGGAACTTCAACAGAAGTACAAAGAATCCAATAAACTCCTACATGAGGGTTACGAGAAAAAGTGTGATCATTGGAGGTCAGGTGAGTTATCGTTTGATTTGGTCAAAGTCTTCTTGACAAGCCTCATTCCAAACTTTAGGTGAATCCTTTTAGAGAAGTTTGAAAATGGGTTCATAGATAAAAATTAGTCGATTGATGAGCTGACTGATGTACTGTAGTTTACCAAATAAGCCTCAGACTTCCTTCTACGTTCGTGGCGGTGGCATCTCAGGCATGGCTTTCAGCTTAGTAGAGTTCGTTTTGATTCCCTTATCACTGACCATGAATACTAATACTTTTCCTTTACTGAAATCAAAAACACACTTATGTGGATTTAGTCGCATCTGATAGTGTCGTAACCGCTCAAAGAACTTTCAGAGAGGGAAAGAATATGACCTCCATGAGTCTTATACTTAATGATAATGTCATCCACAAAGACTTCGACCTTCTTGTGAATAAGGTCATGCAGGATGGTTGTCGCATCCCTTTGGTAGGTAGCGTCGCGCTCTTGAGTTCGAATGGCATGACAACGTAGCAGAAAGTTCCCCATGGGGGTAATGAATGAGGTTTTCTCCTGATGCTCAACTTGCATCTTGATTTGGTTATAACTAGTTAATCCATCGATAAATAACTTGAGGGAGCAACTTCTCGTGTTGTCCATAATCATGTCGATGTTGGGTAATAGGTAATCACCTTTTGGGCATGCTTTGTTCAAATCCCAATAGTCGACACACATGCGGACTTTTACTCCCGACTTTAGCATGGGGATGATGTTGGAAAGCAATATTAGGTATTCGACCACATGAGTGAAAATCACATTCAACTGTTTAACCACCTCCTCTTTGACCTTGAGCGACCATTTGGTATGGAGTTTTCTTAGCTTCTGTTTGACTGGCTTGCCTTCTGGGAATGTCGGGATCTCATGCCGAGTTATTTCAGGGGAAATTTTAGGAATGTCATCGTTGGACCATGTGAACACGTCCATGAATTCTTCAAGTAGTTCTTCAAAATTTTCATGATCATGCTCATGCTCATGCTCGTTAAGGGTGGACCCTATCATATTCTCATGCTAATGGCTACTAGAACTGAGATTAATAAAAATAATCCCATCGTTATTATTTTGAACGCGATTATGTTGTTTGTTATTTTCCATATTAAGATCGGTTAAGAATTGTTCATTTACAAAACCATCATCCTCAAAGGTTTGATTAGAATCAAGGATATTAATATAAGGAAAAAAAATACTTAAAATCCTCATTTATTTCATTTTCAAGGAAAACAACGTTGATAACATTGTCAAAAGAGTCTAGGTTACATTCATATCAGGAAAACGAAAAACAGGAATAGGGGAAGATACTTTAATTGGGTAAACAACAAGGTTGAGTTGAATTTGTGCAAGTTGGAGAGGTACGACATTCCAGTTGAGGCGAGGCATGTCAGTAGTCATGATCTTAGCGCACGGGTCCGACGGTGCCACATCTGATCGGATCATTCAGAGACTCGTCTCTAGTGTCTGCAAGTTGAAGGATTCTTTAAAGTCACGTTCCTTAGAGTCATTAGTGATTTCCATGGTTTGCTCAGTGAAAGGTTCCACTTCATGTTTATAGTCTTCGGACCAAGAGTTAATGTCTTGAAAGAATGTTTCCAGCCTCGATTTCATATTCTTATCAACATGGTCGTAACATAGTTCTGAGAATTCATAGAAGGGGAAGTCCTCAACCTTCTTGACAAATCTTCTGTTTAAAGATTCTTTTGAGACAGTCTTTTCATTATCTAGGCATCTCTTTGATCTCGGTCTATGAAGTGCTTTGAGTTTAGACAATGAAGGTTAGTAACCCAAGCCACATGGGGGAAAGCCTTTTTCAGGACTACGGGCTCAAGGATTCCTTATTGACGTCATCCTAGCCCCATTCCAGGCATGAAGTGTGTGTTCTTGAACATATGAATCACATGGACATTACCATGAGGGTTGTGCTCTGGACAGACTCGGTCATTGAAGTTGTCCCTATAGGGAAGGGGAGAAAATTAATTTTGAAACTCGAGTGGATCATGCCTTTAGTTCCTTGCTGAATCTCCAATACTGGGTTGCTAGTGATAGCATTGTCTATACTCTCGCCGTCCCTCGGAATGGTGATGACCTGACCTTTGGCAAATAAATTCAGTTTTTGATGAAGAGAAGTGGATACCCCTCGAATGTTGTGGAGCTAAGGATGGCCAAGGAGTAGGTTTAAACATGCAGGTATGTCGATGACCTGGAATTCTATGAGAGGATTGATAGGGCCAGTCCCTAGTGTGAGTTTTATGGAATCCATTATTTCTCTGCGAGTGTTGTCATAAGAACACACGACAACAGAGGCATGAGTGAGATCACTGACTTTTAGTCCCAAACAATTGACTATTCTGAGTGGACGAAATTGAGAGAAGATCCATAATATTGTCAATAAGTGATAGTGGGTCTATCTTACCTAAGCCTTGGACAAACATATTAAGATCATAGTTGTGTTCAGGGACGAACTTTGGTATTTCTTCTTCAGAAAAAGAGAGGAGTTTGGAAGAGAGTGAAGAAGTGCGACCTGAAAGAAGGAGATTATGTGCTAAAGAAAGTGATTCAAAAGCACAATAAACTGGAAGCGAACTGGCATGGACCTTACCGAGTTACAGAAGTTGTTCGACCAGGAACCTACAGAATAGAAACTTTAGAGAGGGAGGAGTTTAAGAATGCATGGAATGCAGAACACCTGCGCAAATATTATCAGTAATGTAAACTCTCATATAATGCTGTTTCATCAGTATGAATAAAATGTGAATATTCTACCCAATTCTCTCCTTTTATTGAATTTTTTCGCGGAATACTAGTGTTACACACTACTCAGCAAAATCCACCAACTCCGGTTGGTCGGGAATAAAATCCACCAACTCCGGTTGGTCAGGAATAAAAAATATTTCCCAAAAGTGCCAACTCCGGCTGGTTGGGAAGAAAATCCACCAACTCCGGTTGGTCGGGAATAAAAAATATTTCCCAAAAGTGCCAACTCCAGTTGGTTGGGAAGAAAATCCACCAACTCCGGTTGGTCGGAAATAAAAAATATTTCCCAAAAGTGCCAACTCCGGTTGGTTGGGAAGAAAATCCACCAACTCCGGTTGGTCGGGAATAAAAAATATTTCCCAAAAGTGCCAACTCCGGTTGGCTGGGAAGAAAATCCACCAACTCCGGTTGGTCGGGAATAAAAAGTATTTCCCAAAAGTTCTAACTCCGGTTGGTTGGGAAGAAAATCCTCCAACTCCGATTGGTTGGGAATAAAAAATATTTCCCAAAAGTGCCAACTCCGGTTGGTTGGGAAGAAAATCCACCAACTCAGGTTGGTCGAAATAAGAAGCTGTCAACTACAATTGGTCGGGAACATTTTTATTAAAAGCATGAGTATGTGATAAAAGTCAGATAATGGCTTAGAATTAAAAAGTGATCAAGCAAAATTTTTGATACTCCTAACATTTTAAATTACCACCAAGCTGGTCGAGAAACAAAATATCATCAATTTTGGTTAGTCGTCAAATGATTACCACAAATTCAGGATAGTCGACAATAAGTTTTAACCAACTTTAGTTGATCGGCAAATAACACAATGTTGTTATCTTTTTAACAGATATACATACACATATGTAAAGTGTTTTACAAAATATTTACAAGACAATGGCAATCAAGATTGCAAAGAAAAATAAAAGTCTTTCATTAAATCTAGAGAAAAATATATCGAGAATGAAATACATATTAATTATTACATCAAGATTCCTATTCTATTGGTGTCTTCCCCTCTGTCTTTGAAACAGGTTCTTCACCAACAAGAGGATCGTCTAAGCCATAAGGGGAGTTAATGAAATTCAAATCTTTAAGCATCCTGATGTTCATAACTGATGGCCAATCAAGGAGGTGCTCGGGGTGAGATATCTCAAAGTTGGAGTGAAGATTATAGTCACCGAGATACTTTGAAATTAGGCATTGTGGAATGGCCCGATAGGAATCCAACTCATATCAAGCTTGAAAGGATGCACTGGTAGGTCGAGCAATCCAGGATTGTGGTAATCCCACAAATAATGACCTTGTTCCAACTTCAGCACCCCGAAAGCATTTAACCATCCTTGTTTATAACCCACATTATTTGCATTCTGGAGCCGATCATCTAAATGGTAGAGGGCTTCATTGTAACCAGCCATCCTGAACTCCCTAGGCTGTATGTGGAACTGGTAGGTTAATCTTTCTAACTGCTCGTGGAGATTCTTCACCAAATTCGTTTTATTCTTCAAGGTAGAATTTTGGGCAGCCAGTTGCTCGTCTAAAGTTTGGATTTTCTTAGACATCTCAGCCAATGCCTGGTTCTTTGCCATCAACTGGAAGGCTTGATTCTCCAGTGCCGATTGAGTTCTTTGTTCCACGACAGGAATCCGAGCAGCTCTTGCTCATCCCCGAGAAGCTCTTGCTCGTCCCCGGGTAGAGGTAGAAGGCCTAATCCTCTTCAAGGTTTCTAATTCATCTCTCAGATTAGCATTTTTGACCTCCAAGAAGGAGAATCCCTCGTCGTTTATAGGAACCAAAGCGTTTGAGGTAGAGGCAACAGATCTCATCTGGGATACTTCTCCTCGCAAGTTATTATTTTCCTGCTCCAATAACTTGGCTATCTTCCTCTGCTCCTTGACCTCGGTTTTCAAAGTTCTCTCCCTCACTTCATAAGTAGCAAACAATTTATGGTATCCCTTATCTGCATTCAATTGCTGATACTTCTTCTCATATCCTTGGTGCAATAGGGCTGAAGATTCCTTGTATTTCTGTTGAAGCTCCTCGAGAGTGCCTTGGAGGTCTTCAATCATGTCATAATATGCTATAGTATTAGCCACTGCCCGGTCGAGCAGACACTTTAAATACTGGTAGGCTTCAACTGCTTGCTCTGAAGCATCTTGACCAAGGATATCAATGATCTGAGCTTCAGTCATATCTGAATGACCAACTTTGAAGTAATCATTGCATTATCTCAACAATTTTGTATCATGAGCAGATAATAATTCCATCCTACCCATAAACTAGTAAAAAGAAGAGATAGCAAGAATTAATAAGGAGCAAGAGGAAGAGAATCAACAGTATGAATAGTCAAAATTTCAAATTTTATTACATCATAAAAGAGAAGTACATAGGTCAGAGTTACAATTGGAAAAAATAAATAGAGAGAAAAATCTGAACAACTCTACACCTTTTCCTTGTCTCCCAAAACTTTCTCGGAAGGCTGAGACGAGGAAGTAGGTTACTCGGGTGGCACTGATGGCTGCTCGGTGGGAGCTGAAAGCTGCTCGGTTGAAATAATGGATGGTTAAAGTTGCTCGCATGAGGACTGGACAATTGGGGGATGAGAAATTTGATCTCCCATCACCATGGAGGATTCCTTAGAGGCGGCTTCGTCCTCTTCTTCTTCTTCAGGAGTTGGAGGGGGACTAGGGATGTAACGCTGAAACAAGTCAAAATTTTCATCAACATTCAGCTCTTTCAGAGCAGCGATCCAGCCATCCCTAAAGTACTTAAGGCTACCATATTCCACATGCGACATCATGGCAGCCAGACCCTTATTCCATCCTTTGTCCCAGCCAGCACTGAAGGACTTTTTCACAGCTAACTTTCTTTTCACCTTCTCCGAGGAAAGATTCTCGGATAGAAGTTCCTCAGTAGCCTTCAATTTATTCTCCACTTCCTCCTTCTGACGATTTACTTCACGAAGTTTTCCCAACTCTTCCTCAGCAGTTTTGAGCTTACCTTCAAGCTCCCCAGTATTTTGGAGCTTCCCTTCGAGCTCTTTATTCTTCTCCTCCAAGTCTTTTATTTTCTTCTCTAATCCCTTGGAGATCTCAACAACCTGATTCCTCTCCTGCTCGGTGGAATTAAGCCTCTTCTCCCAGACAGTTTTATCATCAACATACTTCTGATGAAAATCCTTCAGAGACTGCGTCAGACCCACCAAAACTTCCTCTACACCTGACGAGGAACTTGAAGCTTTAATAGCTTCATCCTTCTTCAAAATTGTATTGAAACAAGTTACCAACTGGGAAAAGAAAATAATAGCAAGTCAGTGCAAATATATAACAGCGGAAAAATGAAAGTTTATGACAATAATACTTACAGAAGCAATATGACGAGCAGCCAATGTGGTAACCATATCCCAAGAAAGATTTTCTTCAATAACTTGGATCTCGGGGATGATCCAAGATTTTATCGAGCTCATGGCAGAGCTCGGAGCAATGAAAGTGGGAACACCACTTCCAGTAGTTGAAGGCTGAGAGATGGATTCAGCCAAATTGACCGAGGAGCTTTTCTTCAGCCTCCTCGGAGGAACATCAACAGTCTCGACCAAGGATGTACTCTTAGTCGGGGATATGACAATAACCTCGCTTGGAGAAACGACATTGCTCGGAGCCACTAGGGGCTTATCGGAAACCTTCACAGTAGCAGCCGGAGGAGGCACATCGATTTTTCTTATCCCTTCTTCTGGGACATCATGTTTTCTTTTCTTTGCCTCTCCAGCAATAGAGGAAGATTTCTCAAAGAGGGCAGGAGCTCTTCTTTTCTTCATTCTTTCATTCAGAGGAATATGTGACTCAGGTGACGAACTTGCAGAAGATGGTACTGGTTCTACGTCACTTATCACCGAACGAGCAGTAAAAGACGAGGTGTAACTCTTGTACTGCAGCAAATATGAAGCTGATCTGATATGCTCGTCGGCAACAGTCTGATGCAAACCCCAGATAAGTTTCAGATGTTTTAAATTAACTTCTGTCTCTTTTGGAGACTTTCTCTTGCTATCAACTGCAAATAAATCAAAATTAAAATATCAGTGACACATTTTATCAAACACAAAGAAAGCATAATTTCAAAAATTAAATAAAATAAAAACAACCTATCCCATTGCCATAGGAAGGGCACCTAGGACCCTGGTACACATCATTTTCAGTTAGTGGAGGGTGTTGCCAATTTTTCATAACAACACCGTACTCGAAGTAATCCCTATTGGCATCTGGGAGATTGACTACTAGAGTCCTATTTAAAAACCTAGTTTTTAAATAAAAAGTGTTGTCACCAACAGCCCATCTATAATAAAACATGATTTCTGGAATTCCTATACGGGTTCCATGAATCTGATTTAATCTATGAACTCCATTAACTATTCTCCATGTGTTGGGAACTATTTTTGCAGGAACCACGTCAAAATATTGACAGAATTCCAGACACAAAGGGTTTGGGGGAAAAGAAAAGCCACATTTAGCCACAAAGAGGCTGGGGAACCAATGTCCCTCAACCAAATGAAAATAATCTGAAGGTTCAGAAAGTTCCTCCAGAATGACCCATGAAGGAATAGAGAAATCAGAGCGAAACTTATCAAGCGACTCAACAAGGTAAACCATGGTGAATAAAGGAAATGAAAGAGAAGGAAGAAGATCTTACAAAAAAAGGATGGATCTGATGACAACGAACGATGAAAGGGATGAACGCACAAGAGAGAGAGAAAATGGTAAACTCAAAAATACTGATTTAAAAAAGTAGAAGACGATATGATTTTCTACAACGCTTAAATACCTTACCTTGGGAAAAGGTAAAAATAATGATTATAAAGGGAGACGTTTACGCTACCGACGGCTAAAAGGACAAAAAGGGCGCGGATATCGAAGCAGTTAAGAAAATTTGAAAAGTCTGATTCTATGAATTCGAAAAGAAAAAAATAAACGCAAAGAAAACGTTCCTAAAATTCAGGATGACCATTTAATCCCGCCATATTTCGAGAAGAATATTCCACACTCCTCAGTATCGAACTGTGAAACATTGGGGGCTTTTGTTCATACAAAATTTAGTCTGCTGACATGGCTCAATTAAGGGGAGACACATGGCAATCTGCGTGGCAATAACAAACACTTTTGAACAACACCTTGACTTCGAGGAACTCAATTTCCCCGACCAACTCAGACACTCCGAGCAGTAGGTGATCTCCGAGGAGCTTTACTGCCCCGAGCAACTCATGGATACCGAGATACTTAGGCGGTCCGAGCTGCACCTCGATCAGAGCATTTATTATCAGACAATTAAGAGGATTAAATGCACATTAAATGCTGATTATTATCATACATGTGTATACGTTTATTGGACAGCTATGTATGATCCTTTCTCATGTACAGCCTCAGGGCTATAAATACATTGTAGCATCCTCATTATGGGGGGACCGGAATTTCTTGAGAAAAATCTTACCTCGAGAATTCCTAAACACTCAATAATAACACAAACAGTGGACGTAGGCATTTGTTCAAGGCTGAACCACTCTAAAATCTCTTGTCTCATTTATTTTTTATCTGTGATTAAACAATTAGAGATAATCTAATTTTTTACATCAACAATTACTATGCGTTACTGCTAAATGTTCAACAACAGCTGATGTCGACGCTTTTGCCTTACCCTTTCTTTTTACGACGTGATGCTTCATACTTGTCCATCCAGTTGAGAGGTAATCACATCGTACTCCCTCTTTAGGTGGTGACCAGTTATGATATGGAAGCTTCTGCCCGAATAAAGTTTTCTTGGGAACATGGGTTAAGAAGGGTGAATCTTCGTCAGGCATGTACTCATAGTTATGCATTACGAGGTTTATGATATAAGGAAGTATAACTCGATTTGTGGAGGAATACAAAACTGAAACAACGAATATTTTTAGGTCATGTAATATAGATTAGTGTTCCATGTAATCAATATAGATTAGTGTGTCATTACATCTTATTTTAATCGCTTATCAATTAGTGTGCCATGTAATTATTATCGTTTTAGTGTGTTATCGATTAATGTGCCATCAGTTAGTGTGCCTTCGATGAGTGTGTCATCGGTTTGTGTGCCATCGGTTTGTGTGCCATCAATATAATAATATGAATACAATACAATTAAGTTGTCTGCTGCAAATGAATTCATAATAATAAATTGAATAAAATACAATAAAATGAATACAATCAAGATGGCCTTTGCCCAAAGTCATAATCCTATCCCAAATCAATGCGCGGACCCAACAGCAGATCCTCGCCAATATGGCTGACCCAACTCGGTTGTGTTAGATATCCTCCGTATGGTTGAGATGGTTGAGGTACGTAAACATTCTCAAGGGTGTAGCTCGGACCACTAACAATAGGACCAGTACCACGCACATTATAGGCGACAAGTTGTCGCTCGAGTTCCTCAATCCTATCCTCACGCTCTCGAGTCTCAGTAAGGAGTAAATGACGAAGACCATGAATATTATCTTCTGCGTCAATGAATGAAGAACGCCATTGTAATTGTGACAACGCATTCTCTAGGTGAGCATTCGTTGGGAACTCAGGTCGCGACACACTTCTTTCGTATAAAGCACCTTGTGGAAGGGCGACGTCTACTGTCCAACTCTGCCTAGGCGCATGTATTTGTGTGGGGCCAGCCGATGAAAACTGTGTATGATACTCAGAAGGCTGGTTAATTGGAGCTGGCGCCCATGGGACGTGCAATGTTGATGGTGCCACTTTCCCAATCCCAATCAAATCATCGTTAACATAGCGTGCCATCGCCAGAAGTAAGGGCCCCTACGCAACTGCTTTTCAGTATGTATCATTTGCAAGAGGCCAATTCTGGGTCACAACTGATGTATGCGCATTTGCAAGAGGCCAATTCTGGGCAAGGGCGACTTGGTATTAAGATTGTGGGACTGAGCTCAAATTTTGGGGAGGGTTGTCTTCTATACAAATTTCGTCTGTCAACTGTCGAAACCCTCGGTCGCCCAAGTACCAAAATCCCTTAAATAAGGGATCCCAAAAAATCATACGCAGCCCAGGTAAATGATGTGCGTATGTAATGAAATCGTTATGTCGATACATCGACGTCTCGTACGACTGCCATATGATGGATTCAGGGGACCGCATCTCAAGTTGATGTTGGTTTCCCGATATATTAAATCGTTGTACTCCCTTTGCCCGGATCCTATTCGACTTTGACCAATGAAATATTCGAGGCCATACATCTACGGTCGGATCAACGATAATCGGATATGCGGTCGCCATATACTCGTGATGTAAGTACTACAAAATATGTAGATAAATTAAATTGATTAGAATACATGTACATTCATTGTAACTAAATATATAATGCATAAACATTTAAATAATATTATTATAAATTGTACCTCTATTACTTGCCACATACACTCGACATTAGTTAACGACCGTCGGCTCGCTTTGTCCATTGACCATATTATACGGGCATAAATTGCTGAACCCCAATCATAGGTGCTAATCGCCGCAACATCCTCCAAATAATGTAAATACCCGAGGTCCGCCGTGGAATTGGCATTTGGAAAGAATAAACTTCCAATTACATATAACCAAAATGCTCGAGCTATGACTGGCATCATGTAACCGGGAAGGTCCGGTTGATTCACAAAATTGACAATGTATTTCTTAAGGTCGGAAACCGAAATTCCCGCACCCGAAAATCGTTCTATATGAATTTGGGGGGAAAATTCGTTCACGGTATTTTGAAAATTTGTGTATTTTTCTATCGGCAAATATAGAATGGGTAACCCTTGCCCAATCGGGATACCTGTACAAAAATTAACAATACACGTCATATATACAAATAATATGAAAATTATTTGTACACATTGAAATTATTTAAATTTAATATAAATAAAATTAACTAAGGGATTTAATAAGAACTAAATAATACCGGAAAGCATCGTGAAGTCCATAGGCATGAACAAAATTTCAACAAATGGCAGTTGGAAGGTATGCGTCGTGTCCCACCGACGTTCGATCATCGCCGTCACAATGCACTAGTCGGAATTCGGCATCACCCTTGAAAATATATTGGACATTACACCGGCACCGTCGATAAATTATTTTATCGTCGATTTATTCTCTCCGATCAATTTATATAGTTTCATTTGTCCCGCTCAATTGCCCCGAAATTCATATTTATTACCATTTATAATGGGCGTTTGTCCGTATGACGTGTGTGTATCCCCGTCAAAAATACGGGCGTAATGCTTGTACACGGAATCAACAGATTCACTTATCGGAGGTTGAGTAGGATTTTTCGTTGACGTGGATCCGTGCTTCTTGCTTTTGTCGATATTTAGATATTTTTTCCATCTTTTTCCGTCCATATTGTTTAAATAAAAAAATTGTGTAAATGATACTTACTGATATGAAATTGAGTTGCTGAATTTTGGGGTAAAAGATATTTTGGATGGAGGAAGAAGAAGTTGGATGGAGGAAGCAGAAGTAGAAGCAGTAGAGTTATGGCAGTAGATAGGTGGAGATAAAGGGTTTGCGTGATGATTTATTTATTGCCAAGTTAGTCGTTACTAGCCGTTAGAGTGCCGTTGGAACTTCCTACGAACTTCTGAAGTTCGTAGGAATTTCTATGAATAACATAAGTTCGTATAAATTCCTACGAACATCAGAAGTTCGTAGGGAGATCCACCACTACTACGCAACCAAGCGGGCAGAAGGTAAACTGTCCATCTGTTTTGTATTATGCCTTTCGTGGAGGCATCACCATTATACATGCTCTTAGTGAACGATCTTCTCCCAACGATGAACGACAGACCCCCCCCCCCCCCCCCCACTTTAAGAACCCGAGCCTTCCTCGTGATCATTAGTCATAGTCGATGACAGGACACAAGAAATAGCTATCCTCCGCACATGATTTGCTATAGAGGCTACCCAATTTCAGATATCCCATAACCTAGACATTAACACAAGAACACAAGAACACAAGCACACTTTGTAAGAAGAAAGAGTCAAGCAAAGAATCTAAATTAGTAATAGAGGATGAAATCAAAATCTCATAACTAAAGTGAAGGAATGAGAGCTAAGGACTATACCTTTCGTTGGATATCCTTATTTTGGAGATGAGGGAAATTATCTATTATTGCCTGGGGACGATGAAGCAGTGGTACCCCTAATAAGCTGTATGTATTAGGAGGGGGTGTATAAATAACGAAGTGTAAAAATCTCCACAGCCCATGCACGACTCCAAGATGCTTGCACCAAAGAATGTGACATGCTACTGTCACCCCTAGCCCCTGCCAACGGAGGGGGTACACCTTACATGTCACAGATTGATGGTGACATCAACGAATTGGATGAAAAGTTTAGGTAGTCAAACCATGTCAGTGCGGAGCGCGTAGTGACCCCCTCCATTTCTGTCACCCACACATCATCATACATATTCCCCACATTGTGCACAGGGATAACACGAGTTACCAACAGGACCTACAACTGACGCTCCATCACTTGCCTGACAACTCTTTTACCCAGGTACCATAAGTACCCAAAGTTGTGTGTCAATAGCCTCCGTGACTAGGGATAGATGCCTATGACCCCCACCAACCCCGATGGATGACCCTATTAGTAAAATCACACCTATTTTGAAATAAAGTCGATCATCAATAATCAACCTAAATCAAAAATACAAAAAATGTGCAAAATCCAAAAACAAAAAGATCATAATTTGGTTGCCCGTAAGGACATTTAGCCTAGCCCTCACATCCTAAAGAAGTGAGAACTCCTTAGACATCTTATTTTTCCTCCACCGTCGACTCATCCTCGACCACATCCCATCCACGTTCTCCAATAAAAACACCAGCACCATGTTGTTCCCGATCACCTCATAGAACCACACTTGAAAGGTAAACACAATTTTTAATAAAAAAATTCAAGAAGAACCATAAAAAGGGAAAAAGAACAAAAATAAGAGAAACTGAAATAAATTACTACCTCCAGAAAGTACGTTGACCCTGTAGAAGTCTATCAATAGAGGTGACTAAAAATGTCTAGAGAAGCATAGAGTCATGATAATGTCAAGCTCCCACACTCGTATGTATGGATTTGAGAAATAATTCAGAGAAATAGCAGAAACCACAAATAAACAACATATCCACCCCTCACAAGAGTCCTATGATCATCTAGGTCGCCCGTCGCACCTGTTGCCCATCACTAATGTATGTCCATTGTGACAACAGGGAGTTATTAAACACCGATATCTTCACCGACTCCCAAGAACCAATCCATCGAAAGTCCACCAGTGCAACCTGAATTATCTCTTCAATCAAATGAAGCGACCTATCAACCACAATCTGCTGTCCCTCACAATTCATCTATGTCAGTTGGTGCATGACACCCACCATAAGTTGCACTTCCATCGGAAGCTTCTCCCACGTTTTCATTATCCACGTCGTGCCCCGAGAGATAATACTTGTTTTAGTGATGTCAGTCTATCAAATTCAAATAAAAAAATAAATCCCAAGCAGTAAAACAAAACAAAAAATTCAAAAATAAATAGAAAAAATACCCACGTAACCATTCTAGTTATCCGCCCTCGCAAAGAGGTGGAGTTCTTGCTTCCGTAGAATAATCCTCTAATAATCTACCAACCTATCATCATGAAATGCATTTTCGAATCCGACCATCATCAGGCCAACATGTCTCCACTCAATATCGATCCAAATTATCAGTTTCAACGAAGCTGTTATTTTCCATTTATTAAAAAGAAATCCTAAAAATTGCTTAGAACTTCTTTTTAGAGGGACATAGATAGGAAGATATTTTATTTGAGAGTGTGAGGAGGTGAGACTGCCTCGCCCCCTTTTAAAAGGAGCTAGGGGTATGGAGGTTGGCACCCCTAATGTTGTTAATCGAAAGAGTTACTTGGGAACCCCCAACCCCCGAAAATTTTGTGCCCTACCTATAGGCACCCCCAATAAGTGCCAATCAACATTACATTTCAATTTTATACAAAAACTCCAAAAAAAATTGTCCACAAGTAGCAGAAATTGCCCAAAAAAATTCAAAATTACAAAATTCATTAAAATCACATTTCAATCATTTAATTTTAAATTCCAACATGCGTTAAAAACGAAAAAATATCTCACGAATCCCAAAAAAATCCAGAAAATTCATTAAAAAAAATCTAAAATAAAAAAAATCTTATAAAAATTTCATATTCTCAAATAAGAAATCCACAAATTTTAAAAAATCTCCAAAGTTTATAACGGGTCTTAAAAAATCCAAAACATTCTAAAAAATTCCCACGTTATCACACATCCATTCTTACCCTTTAGGTATACAGAATCGACCTCTATATTCTTTAGGTCTGTAAAATTGAACTCTTCAAACCTTAGGTCTATAAAATTGGCGTCTTCGACCCTTAGGTCCATAAAATTTATATTTACACTGCTTAGGTCCCTAAATTTAAACTTGACCCTCAGAATTGGTCGCAAACCTCTAAATCAGTCGCATATACTCCTAAGGTCCAAAAAATTTATGTATTTATTCCTTAGGTCCACAGAATTGACCTTTATACCTTTTAGGTTCTCATAATTAACTAGTACACTAGTTAGGTCCCCATAATTCACCTTGGCCCTCCAAATTGTCCATGGTCCTCTCAATCGATCTCTTACACCCTTTATGTCCTCAAAATTGACCTTAGACCTCAAAAGTGGCCTCAATCCCTTGAATCGGTCGCGTACACTCTTTAGGTCTGCAAAATTGACATTGGCCATCAGAATTAGCTACAATCCCCTAAATCGGTCATATACACTCCTCAGATCCTTTAAATTGATCTTTTCCCTCAAAAATTGGTCGCGATCCTCTGAATTGATCACTTGCATTCCTTAGGTCCTAAAAATCATACATGTATCCCTAGTATGTCCTGACTCTACACATCTCCACCATATGTCCCACTCATAAGAACCCAAGAACTTTCATCACAGGGTGTATTTTTTTATGATATTTTCTTATTCAAAGCTGACCCATCAAGGGTCTCTATAGACACCTTATTCTAGTACCCCGGACACACCTCCATAGGTCCAAGAACTCTCTATTTAAACCTCAAACCCCTGTTTCTCCCTCAAATCCTAAACTGGAGATCATCCATAGTATCCACTTGTTCGTTATGAAGGCCTAAACATTTAAAAAGGATATAGTCCTTAGAAGACGAGGCAAACATAATGTCTCTACTAATAGAAATAATAACTCTAACCTAGTCTTGAGTAGGTTAAGTCAAATGTAAAGTAGGTTGTTCTGCAACTAAGGGATTTGGCTCAATGGAACCTGAAACCTACGTTGACGAAACTCGACCTCGACCCTCCTAATCTCTCATCTTATATACTCAAACAAATGGGGAAACTCTTCACGTACCTCGTGCATCCTAGAATACATGAATAAATAAAAAGGAAACCTAATAGGGTAACTGTAAAAAATCAAACAAAGAAAATGAATGTTTATTTTTGAAAAAATATTGTGAAGAACAATAAGAAAACCTCTGATAAGCTCTCACATAAGAAGATGCTGAAATTCATAAATGATCAACCTAAACTCCAAAATCGTGGCTAATTCATCCCTTAAATGTTCTCCTAAGTACCTACCAACCCAAAACCCCACAAATTAAGGTGTAAACCACCACAAATTGGTGGCTAAAATAACAAAAAAACTAGCCAAAAAACTAAAAATTGCAAAAATAAAGTTTAAACTAGAGGAAATAAATGGAGGGAGTAAGAGGAGTACTTAGATATGTAAGAAGGGGGATGGAGACATGAAAAGGCACCGGATTGGGGAGATATGAGAAAAAAAATGAAAAAGTTTAGTGGGAACAAATTCCACGTGTTTTATCTTGAAACAATTTAGCATAAGTGAAGAGTTGGGATACCCTTTGCGCCTAAAACCTCATGCAAAGTTCCCCAAAAATACCTCATCATTAGGGAACAATTCCTAAAAGCCTAAAGGTGATGTTTAGCTATGTGCATGCCCCCAAGCAGTCTAGAAAACTATACCAATACTAAATGAAACCCTTAAGACATGAGTATTACTTCTCACAAGTTAAGAGGCATTTTAGCAAATGTTGAATACGATCGTTGTACCCTCGAGAACTATGAGATAACCTTGGAAATAAGGTCTAGGATGATACAAGATAGTATAAGTACTTAAACCTCAGCCTCCTAGTGACATTGAAAACTAAGGTCTAGGGGTGATTGATATACATAAGTTTAGCCTCGTCCCAATAGTGTCTGCTATAGAAGAGTCTCCCTTCACATATGCCTTCACAGTCCTCACCTCTTGAGAGATCACAGTGACAATATCACCTTAGATGGTCTCGTCCTCAAAGATCAAGTTCGATGGATAGACAGTCTTCTCATCCAAGGGCAGCCATCTCAGAGTGTTAGCTGACAGTCTACTCATAGTGTCGGCATCACATTTAGTTTTCTTATCCTATTGGCCTCAGTTAATACTAGGAGGTCAAGCCATCAGCATCATCTATCAATCTAAGTCATCCAGTCTCATCTCGACTTATCCTTAGAGAACTGAAGCCCCAGTAGTCTCGGTTGGCAAATATATTCTGCCTCAGACTTCTCGTAAACGTATAGAAATCATAACAAGGGCATTGTTAACATATCCAACTAAAACCATTATGGAAAATCAACCAACAGGTGGGAAGAATATTATCCATTATGACTTCTACATTTTTCTTTCTAGGTGTCACTTGCTCATCAGCCGATCTGATGCTCACACATGGAGTACAGGTTTAGGGGGTGACATTGCGCATCGCCAGACTTGCAAAAGATATCTTATACCTCCTTCCTAGGGATCACAAATCAAAAACCATATTGTTATACTGTGGATTTTCTGGGAGAGAAAAAAGTTTGTACTTATCTTTCGTGGCATTTTCCCCTTCATTACAATGGAATTACTCCCAAACTTTACACAGTAAATATAGGCTAAAGCCGAACCACTTATATTCTCGTGTTCATCCATTTTATCTCATCTCTTCTTATTTTATTTTATATATGTTATTATATTTTCATTGCTAAGCAATCTCCCAAACTAGTTAAATCCTAAATGATGATTTCTAACATCATCAATTGTTAACAACGAAATTGGGTTTGGGCCCCAAATGAACCTTGACTAAACAAGTCCAAAACTCCATCCAGATAGTCCAAAATATATCCCAATCTCTATACTAACCCGTAGGGCTTTATATCCATTTGTTTAAGTCCTAACCAAAATTCTATATGTCGTAAACATCCAATCAAAATATCAAACCAGTTTCTTAACATATTAATTTGTACGAGTCCTAGAATTCATTATTCATTATTAAATTATTTATTAAATATTTATGAATTCATTAATGTGTGTTTTGTCATATTTAAATTTTGAATAAAATACACATAAGACAACACATATGAAAATAAAAATAGTGACATCACTATCACTACAAGCACATATAATCATAAATAATAAATCTCACTTTTTAGTTCATGCATTAGAATTTCGGGGTATTACATCATTCCCCCTAAAACAATTAATTTGTTCCCCAAAATTCGAATTTGTTAAACTCCTACTCCGAATTCTAAGAATATCTAGCCCATAGAGTCCTCATACTCTACAGAGAATCTACTTTTATTGTGACCTAATACCAAGTAAGGTTTCTTATCCTAAATAGTGTTTGGGTAACTCTCAACCAACTAGTCAAAGTATTGAAATATCAACTTGTACCACAAGAACTTCCTTCATTGTATACTCGTAGAAATAAAATGATAACGTCCACACCCCATCTACTAGTATGTTAAAGGACACATGCATCGAAACGACCAATTCCATTTAGAATTTGACTTTTCAATCTCCATCCTTTAGGAGGTCTTCAAAATTACATGACGTACCTCTTTGGACCCCAACTTATGTTCTCGTTCATCAAAAAAGCTCTTTTGCCTACTCCGACAATCTGCATACACCCTATTATGAATACCACTTCTTCTAAGGTTCCTTGAATACATTCTCATACCCCAACTTTTAAACTCCTAGCTCTTTATCCACTTCGTTAATATAAATTAAATATTCTAAATTGATTACTAGTCATTATTGGAACCCTACACCTTAACAAAACTCAATAGTTGTACTCCCCTCTTTCTACACTGGGATCTAGAACACTGTAACTCTTTGAATGTGTCTGGTTCTTTACCTTTTCTACTGGCAGGAGCCCTTTCTTAACCTATATTAGACCCATATTTTCTTCACCGCTCCAATCTCAAGAATTTCTCCACTTACTGCACGCCCACTTACTTCTGTAGAGTATAGTAATCTTCAAAACATTGACCTTGACAAAACTACTTTGCGTACCTTGGGATATTCAGATATGAAAATTTCTCTTGGAAGTGTACCCTTATACATTCGTTAAAGTTGAATGGGACTCTTCCCAGTTACGATCACCACACTTTCCCTTGGTAAAGTTCAACACTTCATCCCTAACTAGCCTTGACCTAAAAATCTATTGCAACATTCACCACTACTATAATTCCTTACACTTCATCAAGATGTAATCATTAGAATTAATGATGAACTCATCACAAAAAATAACTTATCTGTAAGGAATAGTTTTATATCCCGGCCTTGTCAACTACGTTTGAGGTGAAAGATAAATTCTCAAAGCATATCTTATTGAATAAAAAGATTATCATCATCAACTCCAAATCATGAGTGGGGAAATTATCCTTATTATGATTAAGGCTTTATGAAGCATAAGTTATAGGCCTCTCTTCTTGAATTAATAAGCATCCTAGTCCCTAGAGTGATTCTTATGTATATACAAGTACTCCAACCGCCACGTGGTAAAGCAATGACGGGCACAATGGTGAGCTTCTCGTTAAGCTCTTCAAATGTTCTATGAAAACTTATGCTCTAAATAATGGTACCCCCTTTCGGATATGGTGAGTTAGTGTCCCCTCCATCTACGAGAACCCATGAATGGACCTCCTGGAGTACCTTCCTAAACACAAGGAACTCCTACCCTCTATAAGTGTCATGGGTTCTCCCCAATTCATAAATATAAATACCTTACTAGGATCCATCAAGATCCCAACCTCAGGTATGACATGGTCTAGGAACTAAACCTCTCGAAGCCAAAACTCACACTTAGTGAATTCAGTGTACAACTTATGTTCTCCCAGCATCTGTAAAACTAATCCCACTTGCCCCATCTACTCCTTTTATGAATAAGAATACACTAGAAAGTCATCAATAAATACGATGACGAACTGATCCAGAGTTGGTCGAAAGACCTAATTCATCATGTACATGAACAATGCTGGTGTGTTCGTCCGCCCAAATGGCATGACCTGAAAATTATATGTTTCATAGCACATTAGAATATCCATATTTTGAAAGTCCTCCTCTCGAATACATAATTATTGATGCCCTAAGCGCAAGTACAACTTACAGAAGGATGAAGCATTCCCCACTGGTCAAATAGGTCATCAATACATGGTAATGGATAATTATTCTTTATTATGACCTTATTCCACTCCTGCTAGTCCAAAAAAATTTAAATGAATCATCCTTCTTTATAGATAAAATTGGTACCACCACGGGGACTTTCTCCTTTGTATGAACCCTTGCCTATAAAACTCTTGAAGTTACTCAATCAGTTGTCGTATATTTAACAAAGTCCACCAATATGGTTCCCTCCCAATGGTCCTGGTACATGGCATCAAATATATACCAATACCTACCTCTCTAACTTGTGGTAGTCATATTACCTCATCAAATACATCTGTAAACTGCTGGATAATTGATATAAATTTTAATGATATGTTGACCTCCTCATATGAGTCACATCTATGTAATACAAGTGTGTGCTCGATCTCCCTCGATCCTAGACATAATTATAAAAAGTCTCCCTTACCCTAAAACAAAAATCATACAAACCTACCCCTACTAGTAGATATAAGCGTAATATATATACATACTACTTAAAGATAAAACTAGGAATTATAAGACCACATGTCTACATCAACAAAGTGATTGAACACGTAAGCCGACCAACAAACTATCACGTCTCTACAGTCATGACGTAAAGAAGCCCTTATCCGCTGGGGTATCCAAATAGAAATACAACTCGGTATATATAATTTTGGTAAGCATGTTACTAATAAATAATAATAACTCCTCGATGACTAAGTAAGACTACTTTAGGTGAGTCGTAAACATACCTATAACCAACCCCTATGGTACCTCAAATGATTTGTTGCCAAAAAGTGTTTAGTAACTGAGTGTCCTCGCTCTCCATAAGTGTAATACCTTCATTTAAAGGAAATATCTAAATGGAAATCCTATTGGCAGCCTACTGACCTTACTTCTATGGTCGTTCGGCTAAATCTAGTCTATTTTGGTCTATTCTCATTAGTCGTGTCTTCATTGATCATAGTTTCCTTGGATCTGATGGCCATAATATATCATATTGTCTAGTTTTATAAAACCCTTAGGTATGATCCCCTTATATGTTTATTTTTTCTAGTTAGGTGTACTCGACTCGGGTCAACACTATACTATCGCTAATCACTTGGGCCATTTTTATCCTTTATCCTCTAATTCTTAGGAATATCTATCCTTCAAATTTTTATGACAGTCTTGTTGATATCAGAAGGAAACTTTCATTACTTAAGGGCAAGTTATGAAGAATAGGTTACCCGATGACATCAACCAATTCGTCACCTAAGGTACGTACGATCTCCACGGAGTCTTCTCGAACTGATATTACAAATATGTTTATTCGATTCCACATAAATCTCTCTTGATGTAGAAAGAGAATGATAATTATACTCCTCCTTGTGTTAGTTACAACGTGGTCATCCAGAAGAGGTATCAACAACTTGTTATTTTTTCCATGATGGATGATGAGTGGAAATATTTTCCCTCGAACCATATGCTAAGAACATTCCAAAGGTGTGACACTCGGACTATTTAAATAATGGGTGGACAGCCCTTTACTAAAATAAAACTTGAATGTCAAACTAGCTCATTCTTAGCATCAGTGTCAAAAATAAAATTAACTAAGAATAACCTATTAAGCTCGGTGTCAAATTTTGAAACTTATTAACTTGCCAAAATAAAACTTCGATTCACACAGCAAACCATTCAAGTAAATTAAATATCCATTCACCATGATAATAAAATGAAAGTTAAATAAATGTAATAATCGAAATAATCGAATCACACTCAGTAAAAATACCAATACATTAATCCATATGAACTGAAATAAAATAAAGTATAAATAAAATAGACAATGTCTGATAATGGGCGACATACCCAAATAAACAACTGACTGGAACCCTATCTAGAAATCAAAGATAGATGCATCCTTGAAATCCTTGCAGATATCCGCAGGTGCTGTAGCATCGTCTGACCGGGAGGAATTACCACGCCTAGTATCCCTATGGATGGGCACCTAAAAGGTTTTAAAAAAAGATTTTGATATGGGTTAGTTCCCAAAAACCATTTTAAAGTATTTTTCAAGTCTTTAAAATACAATAATAAATATCCAATGTAATCATTCATATTTAAATCGGTGTCACACTCCCATGAGATAATCCTCACCCCCATTCTATAGTGCGCACCCAACGCATGTATTTTTAGCATCCCAGTTATTCTACCCTACCTAACTAGTACCAAAACTTATCTTAGCCTCATTTGATACAATTTTAGTCAAACTATGTCGCATGTATTTATACTTTAATTTGATTCTCATTTAGCCAACACATATGCTAAATCATTATAATTCTCATCGTTAACCGATTCATATATCTTCACCCCAATTATTAATTCAATATTCACATATTCGTTTTATTCACACATATATATTTTTCATGCTTATATACATATATTCACATCACATGTTATTCACATACATACATATCACTCACTATGTACGTATAACTGCATCCCCATAGATGAGACCTCGTAGATGCATTCTCTAGCATGTTATCAGCTCTAGGTACATCATGTACCACTCCTAGGACAATGGATTGAAATCTCACCACCGAACCCAAATCATAAACACATAATCAGAGGCAGTCATAGTCTTATATCCATGGGTCACAACGATACCACATTACCCCACTAAACTCTAAACTCACATACAATGGTCATGCAACAGACCTAAGACATGTGGAATTGATCCAACACCTGTTGGTCAATGCCAGGGTGGACCACCGAATATGGACAACCTCCAATGATAGCATCCATAGAGTAGGTATGTTTCACATATATCAATAACACACACACACACACACACACAAATCTTAATATAGACACAAATATTAGTGTCCAGAATAATACATACATACATATATATAAATAACTGTGCATATGTGACTTGTAGCACTAGCCCATAATTTTCGAGTCTAACCCTGACTCCCGAATACATAAATAGTCACTTACTTATAATTAACTCATAAATATTACAATTATTCTAAACACTAAGCAATTCTATTGAAAACTGTATCCCGATTCTTTTCAAAATCCCAAACTGATTTCATTAATTAATTTTCGAGTGTCGTTCACCCTAAACACCCATGTTTCCACACACCGGAATTATTTTTTCGACTAACCCAAGGTAATGTACCATCCTACATCTTTTTTAGAATCCCTAAATACCATTTATAAACCCCCTAAATTAATTCAAACCCCGATCGGTTCATAAAGGAAGCAAAATAACCAACGTAGGTTGAATAGGTGGTCTGAATCGATTAACCCCCAGACTGAGCTGGTTTGCTCCCGGTTCTAGCCTGGGTGGGACTGTTACATGTATGATGGATTTCTCCTATTCTTTATGCATTATATGGACACCAATATTCATCCCAGCACAACCTAACATCATCCCATAAATTATAAAAATAAAAATGCACATTTTTACTTTCCAAATCATCCGATAACATATTAATCCATGGGATTCGATATGATCAACATGAAATCAGTTAATTTCTTAATTAAATTTCAAGATTCTTTAAATTCTCCCAAGAACCATTCAATATTACGTCTTCTCTATAAACCAATCTCAGATTTTATATGGGATTATAATTAAATCAACTTATATTATATCATTCCCCAAAATCGCATTTCTATCATGTGAATCCCCCCTAAAACTCCATACTTTTACACCAAAAAATCCCAAATAGATTTTCATGGCTTCCTCTAGAGTTCTACCTTCACCTTTCTCTTATCTCTCAAGTTACGGTCTCTTGGGATGGTGGAATGGCTGCCCACTCCATCCAACTTCCCTACTTACAACACAAATCCCGAAATTAGGTTATAGGCTAAGTTTAAAATGACCTGAACACCCCTATACGGGTCCTAATCAGTCTATAAAGTCCCTAGAACCCGATTACCACCTCCGGGTAGCTAATTTTGACTATCTCAGCCCATCCTAGATTATTTGTGCACTCTAAATCACCATTCGTGTCACTTAACATAAATTTCCCATCCCATTTCCAACACAACCCCACATGTGTGTCCCAAATGAGATGCCATCGAAACCTGTCTCTTTTTACTCACTTTCGATGTAAGATCATTTGTCATAATTTTATTTACTTATCACACTAGTAAATAAATTCTCAAATAAATATTAATCCTTTTCCACACTAATTAATAATTATTAAATTATCGTTATCTCTCATTTCATTTAAATTATATACGCACGTGTAATTTAAAATTCTCAAAATAAACACTCAAAAATACCTTCCCGCCATAAAGGAATTTCAACCTGAAATTCAAACGTACCTGGCATAAAGAGCTCGGGATTTTTCTCTCGCATATCATTTTCTCGCTCCATGTCTCTAGAATAGCAACCGATCTCTCCTTATATGAGATGTCGGGCTACAAACTCACTTCTATATCACTTTTTGAATGAAGACACATGAAACACATCGTGAATCTATTGCTGATGTTCTGACAGGGTGAACCTATATGTACTCGGCCTTATAACTCCCACTTCTTCCCAAATCGCATAATCCTTTCATAGGATACACCCGCAACAATACATAGTAACCCACTTCTATATCTATGTGCCTTCTATCAGTATCTTCCTAACTCTTACGTCTATCCTGAGCTATTCGTATACGAACTCGAATTAGCTCGATCTTGGTGAAAGTGTCTTAAATCATCTCAGGTCCAAGAAGCTTGTTGTCCCCCACCTCTAACCAATAAGTGGACGAACAACAAGGTCGGCCATACAATGCCTCAAAAGGCTCCATACCGATAGTGAACTGGTAAGAATTATTATATGCGAATGCTACTAGTGGAAAGTATTGGTCCTAATCTCCCCTGAAATTTAGTTTACACATCATGAGCATTCCTTTAGCATCTGATTAACCCTCTCAGTCCTCCCATCAATCAGCGAATGGTAAGTTATACTCAACCATAACTCTATCCCCATCGCCTCTTGGAAACTCTTCCAAAAATGGGACCCGAAGATCTTGTCTCAATCGGACATAATATTAATCGGTACCCCATGTTACCTCACTCTCTCGGCTATAAAAATAGGGCGTACTATCCCTTTATATAATCCTTCTGAACTGGAAAAAAGTGGGCCACCTTAGTAATATGATTCATAATGACCCATATGGGACCGTAATAAAATTCATCAATATAATCTCCTATTTCCAAATCGAAATATCCAATGGCTGCAACATCTCGGTTGGACTCTAATGGCCTACCTTCACTAACTCACAACTGGCACGCTTCAAGATAATATCATCAATGTCTTGCTTCATTACATCCCACTAATATTGTATGTGCAGGTCTTAGTACATCTTATTCCCGTTGGGATCTACTGAAAATCGCTACCCATGAGACTCTGTCATAACGACATGTCGCAAGTCCCCATTCTTTTGGACTATAAACCTCCCATTAAAGTGTAAACCCCACTCTGAGCTGATCGAGTAAGACTTCGCTCCCTCTGCCAATAACTGATGCACCATGTACTAATATAACTAATCCGCGGCATGCACCTTCACAACTCGCCTTACGATCTTGGGTGTGATAGTCAACATTGCCATACATGCCTTGATAATTGTATTATTTTGTCGAATCTCACTCCACTACACTTTCTAGACTGCCATTAACTCCCCCGTAAGTCATTGGCTCAACGTGTCGGACACCACGTTAGCCTTACCCAGGTGGTAATTAATGTAAAATTGATAGTCTATCACGAAATCTAACCATCTACACTGTCTCATATTGAGAGCCTTTTGAGTGAACAAATATTTCAGCGATGTACAATCCGTTTAGACTAAATTTCTCCCTCAAGAGATACTGCCTCCAAATCCTCAAGGAAAAAAATACTGCAGCTAGCTCTAGATCATGCGTGGGATATTTCCTCCCATGGTTCTTATGCATGAGAGAAACAAAAGTTATCTCCTAGTTCTCTTATTGTAGCACATCGCCAAGTCCCTGTAAGGATGTATCTATAAATAAAAAGTACTCCACTCCTCCCCTAAATAGTGCGAGCACTAGTACTGAAGTCGATTTGTCCTTTATCTAATCAAAAGATAACTGACGGTAATCATCCCACACAAATGGAACCCCCTTGAAAGTCATATTAGTCAACAGACCAGTAATCTTCAAAATTCACTTAGTAAAATGGTGAAAAGAACCTGCTAATACTAAAAAACTATGGATCTATGTAGTGTCATGGGCTAATCCCACTCTCTCACCGCTGCAACCTTACTCATGTCCATTGAAATTCCTCGGTCAGACACAATATGACCCAAGAACTGCACCTCACAAAACCAGAACTCACACTTCTCAAACTTGGCATACAACTGATGGTCCCGTAATGTCTGGAGAACCATAAGAAAATGTTGTGTGTGCTCACCCTTAGTTCAAAAATAGATCAAAATGTCATCTATGAACACAATCATGAATTGGTCTAAGAAGTATATAAACACCTTGTTCACGATATCTATGAATATTATTGGTTCATTGGTTAGCCCAAATGGCATAACCCAAAACTCATACGATCAATATCGCATCAGGAATGCGGTCTTAGGGACATCCTACTCCCTAATACGTAACTTGTGATAACCTGATCTCAAGTATATCTTTGAGAAGCAAGCATCTCCTCTCAATTTTTCTGACATGTCATGGTTTTGAGGAAACATGTATATATTCTGAATTGTGACCTTGTTCAACTCTTGGTAATCATTACACAGTCTGAGAGAACTATCATTCTTATTCTTAAATAACACTATAGCAGTCCACGGCGATGTACTCCATTAAATAAATCCCTACCCTAAGATCTACTGAATCTGATCCCTCAATTCTCGCATCTCTAATTGGGCCATGCGATATGGGGCACGGGCAATCGGCCTAGTCCCAGGTGCTAAGTCAATAACAAACTCAATCTGACGACTCGACGATAAACCTGGTATTTCTCAGAAAACATTCGCAAACTCCCAAACCACTAAGATCATGTCTAATGATACAACCACCTCCTGCGAGGTCTCCTCCTTGATATAATACATGTGTGTGCTTGGACCTTCCTCGGGAAGAGGAATCGTCACCAAAAACATCTCCCGCCGTGGATGGCAAACACGATGGTCCTACGAAAGTAATACACCATCACTTTATACCCTACCAACAAGTCCATGCACCAGATGACATCGTACCCAGTGATGTCATATACGAGTAAGTCAGTTGCTAAACATAATCTTTTGACATATATCCCCACTACCCAGTAAATGGAGTGAATAAGTGCCTCACTACACAAAGGTTAATAGACACACATAATAGTATGACTGGTTGTCTCTAATAAACTAGTCGCATGTGCAAATCTAATTCATTGAAAGAATGTGATGCCCCAGTATCAAATAATACCTAACTCATATACCCATGGATAGGAAATGTACCATCTACATCTAGTGGAGCATGCGATGCCTGTGGAATCGTCGTAGTCTATATGTTATAGAAATGCCCATACTGTAACTGTCCTTAATGATGTTGGACTGCTAGAGTTCGTGGTGCTGCAAGTGGTGACTATGCCTTCTCCCCCTGCCGGGCAACCTATTTTTGTACCCTGCTCGCTTTGGTAAAAATCTCCTCGTATGGATCGGCTCCCCATAAATAAAGCATCAGCCTATGAAATCCCTCTACCTCTGGCCTTGTTGGCCATATCGGGGCTGCCCTGGTTAATAGCCCTGGTGGCCTCGGCCCTGATGACCACTGTTGTTGTTCCCTTGGCCTTGCTTAAACCCACTATGATCTGATATGAATCCCCCTAATTGGAATCTCTTAGTCGGATCCCCTCTTGGGAATCTCTCTCGTATTGTCTACCAGACTGCTACTTCGGTGCCCTACTAGCACCATTTCCTCATGTCTTGTCGTGCTGGCTAGACTCTCTCACTCTCTTGACTCTTTTTTTATGGAAGCATTGATCCTGATAGTGGAGAAGTGTGACATTGATGACCTTAGTGTAAGTCTTATATCCTGGGTTACCCAGTAAGTTTTGCTAGATTCTCCAATTGAGTCCATCCGTAAACTTTAGCATCTTTTTCTCTTCAAATGAACTCCTCCTCATACTCGACCACAATCCGGACATAATCCGGACCTTCTACACCACATCAATAAACCTCCACCGCAACTTAGTCTGAATCACGAAGAACTTGCAGTCAAATCACACCCAAAACTATGCTATCACCATCACATCCATCTCCTCAGATTTGGTTACTAAGTCTCACCACTATAATGTTGCTCCCACTAACTTGAATGTATCAAAAATCTATTTCTGAGTGTCGCTACACTCAACCATGTGGATATGATATTGTATCTCTTTCTTCCACTGACTGGAAGCTACCATGTGTACATTGCCCTGTAACTCTAGTGGATGCCCTTTCTGAAAGGCCTCCTAAACTCTCCCCCACACTAATGATCCTGGGTGGGCTTGGATGATCGGTGCCACCGGTTGCTGCGGTTGATTCTGTGGTAACTGTTGTGCCATGTCAGTCATGGTAAAATTATCTGCCTGAGAAACTAAAATAGCCACCTTTATGATCGTCATTCTCCCCTGTGGAATTTATGGCTCCTGTTGAGGCTCTTCTACATGGGACGTCTTAGCGGCCCCTGCTATTTGTCCTATCTTAGGTGTCATATGAAACAAGACCGAATTTTTATGAGATCACAAGTTATATACATTAAAAGAGCGTAAATATATAAATATCAATGAAATAATCCTAATAATAGGGCTTTATATCAAAGGATGCTACGCTGGAATTATAATAATCCGCACAAATCCTAAAAACACTAAATACTGATGCTTTGATGCCATCTGTGACACCTCGTCTATTTAAATAATAGGTGGCCAGCCCTCTACTACTGTAAAATAGGAATCTCATACTGTCTCATTGTTAGCATCACTTTCGAAAATCAAATTAAGTACTAATAACCTATTAAGCCCGATGTCAAATTCTAAAACCTATTGACTTGCCAAAATAAAACATCCATTCACACAATAAACCATTATAATAAATTTCATATCCATTCACTATGATAATAAACTGAATGCCGAATAAACTGAATCACACTCCGTAAAAATCCCAATACACTAATTCATATAAATTTAAATAAAATAAAGTCTAAATAAAATAAACATTGTCTGATAATGGTCTACATGCCCGAATAAACAACTGACTGAAGTCCTAGAAAGAAATCAAATACATATTCATCTAGGAAATCCCTATAGGTATCCACAACTGCTGCAACATCGTCTGATCGGGAGTAATGATCATGCTTGGCATTCCTCAAGATGGGCACTTAAAATGTTTTGAAAAATATTTTGCAAGTATTTAAATTACAACAATGTAATTGTTCATATTTAAACCGGTGTCGCACTCCCATGAGATAATCCTCACCCGTCATCTATAGTGCACACCTAACGCATGTATTTTAAGCACCCTAGACATGCTACCATGCCTAACTTGTACCAACACTTATTTTAGTCCCATTCGCTACACTTCTAGCCAAACTATGTCACATGTATTTATACTTTTCTTTAATTGTCCTTTAGCTAACAAATACGCTAAATCATTATAATTCTCATCCTTAACTAATTCATATATCTTCACCCCAGTTATTAATTCAATATTCAGACATTCGTTTTATTCACACGATATATTTTTCACGCTTATATACATTTATTCACATAACATCTTGTACACATGCATATATATCAATCATTATATACATATAATCGCATTTTGAGAGCTGAGACCTCGCGAATGAATTCTCTAGCATGTTATCGGCTCCAAGTACATCACGTATAACTCCTTGGCCAATGGGTCAGAATCTTACCACCGAACCCAAATCGTAAACACATGATCAACGACGGTCATAGTCTTACATATGTGGGTCATAACCATACCACATTATCCCACTAGACTCTAAACTCACATACAATGGTCATATGATATTCCTATGACCTAGGGAATGGATCTAACACCTGCTGGTCAATGCCAGGGTGGACCTCCTACTATGCGTAACCTCCAATGATAGCATCCATAGAGTAGGTATGTTTCACATATGTCAATCATATAGATATATCCACATGCATATCTATATATACTATCACTTTATATATATGTAACCGGCTAACCGTGCATATGTCACTCGTAGCACTAGTCCATAATTCTCGAGTTTAACCCCGACTCCCGAATACATAATAGTCACTTACTTATAATTAACTCACAAATATTCTTCTTCTTCTTCTTCTTCTTCTTATTCTTATTCTTCTTCTTCTTATTATTATTATTATTATTATTATTATTATTATTATTATTATTATTATTATTATTATTATTATTATTATTATTATTATTATTAATGTTGTTGTTGTTGTTGTTGTTGTTGTTATTATTATTATTATTATTATTATTATTATTATTATTATTATTATTATTATTACTACTACTACTACCACTACTACCACCACCACTACTACTACTACTACTACTACTACTACTACTACTACTACTACTACTACTACTACTACTACTACTATTATGGACATTAAGCTACTCTACTCCAGCCCGTATCCCGATTCTATCCGAAATCCCAAACCGATTTCAATAATTAATTTTCGAGTGTTGTTCACCCTAAACACCTATATTTCCACACCTTCGATTTTATTTTTGACTAACCCAAGGTAATATAATATCCTAGGTATTTTCCAGAAGTCTTAAATCTCATTTACGGACCCTCTAAATTAATCCAGATCCCAACCGATTCATGAATGAAATAATATAACCACCATGGGCTGAACAGGTGCTCCGAACCGGTTTTCCCTCTGGCCGATTAGGTTCGCCCCCTATTTAGCTTGGGCAGGTCTGTTACATGTATGACGAATTTCCCCAATTCTCAATACGCTATATGGAAACCAATCTTTATCCCAACCTTGCCAAACATCATCCCATCAATTCTAAACATAAAGATGCACATTTTTACATCTGAAATCATTCGATAACATATTAATTCATGGGATTCAACAAAATCAAAAAGAAATTAATTACTTTCTTAATTCAATATTAATATTCTTTAAATTCTCCCAAGAACCATTCAAGATTACATCTTCTATTTAAATCAGTCTCAGATTTTATTCAAGATCATATCCTTTATACGTAAATCAATCTCTGCTTTTAGATGGGATTATAATTAAATAAACTTCTATTATATCATTCCATCAAATTCTATTTTTGTCATGTAAATCCCACCCAAACATTCGTATTTTTACACCAACTATAATATGAATCTTTAATATAGCATAAAATATCAAAGCAAGTTTAAACACTTGCTTTTAATCGTAGAGAATTCTGATCTTCCTCTTAGGATCCTCTTTATGTGTTGATTCTTTCCCCGAAATTAGGTCATATAGGCCAAGTTTAAATGACCCGAATACCCTATACGGCTTCTAATTAGTCTAAAAAGCCCCCGGATCTCGATTACCACCCCCAGTTACCTTATTTTGACTATCTGGACCCATCTCGAATTATTTTCACACTTGAAATCACCATTTGAGTCATCTAATATAAATTTCCCATCTCATTCCCAACATCACCCCACACGCGCATCCTGAATGAGTTAGCATCTAAAACCATCGATTTTTACTAGGGCGGTATGGTAAAAACCCGTACCGTACCATTTTGTAGTGCAAATTAGTGGTAATGGTTTACATTTTTTATTTATCGAAATCGAAATTTCCGAATTTTTTGTGGTTGGTTTTGATTTTAACATTTTAAAAGACGATTTACCCACTGTACTGCTTGAGCGGAGCGCGAGCGATGCACTTTCAAGCCCATCTGTGTTTGATAAACTCGATTTATCAAATACCCACATAAATACAATTTATATTTATATTAATTACAAAACACACACACACACATACACAAATATATATATATATACCCTTAAGAAACCCTAAAACTAAAGACCCTCATTATCTCACTCTCTCTCCACCTCTCCTCTCATTTGCAGATTCAAACGGCCAAGCATAAAACTCTATTTACTCTCCCTTTTCTTTCCGCTGGCTCCGACCACTCATCTCATTTTCTCTTAGATCTCGGCCAAGATAAAACTCTGGCCAAGGCAGTAAATCATCTCCGGCTAAGAAACAAATCCCGACCATTTTCCTCTTTGATAAAGGCTGTAGTAGATCTCCAGCATAAACTCCGACCAATGAAGGTATTTTAAGCTTTTCTTTTATAAACTTTTTAAACTCTATTTATTGCAAGATCTAGCTCAACTCCAGCCATTTTTTGTTGAAGTTTGTTGTTGAATCACTATTTGGATAGTTTTTTAACTGTGTTGTTGAATCACTGTTTGAAATTTTTTTAACGGTGGAAGAGAATTTTTTTAACAGTCACAGTGCTACAACTCTAAGTCCCTGGAATGACACCATCAAGTATGGCATCCCTGTGGCTAGATGCCTAAAAGGTTTTGAAATTACTTTATAGCTAGAGTTAATACTCAAAACATTTTAAAAATATTTAACAAGTAATTTATCATAACTAAAATCGGTTCTTGATTACACATGTTAGGTTCATGCACACTCTCTTGAGTTTCCTCACCTCTCATCTAATGTTCACGTCCAATGTTCTATACTTAGTCCACCTATCTATCATACCCAAGCTATCTCGATTAAAGTATATAACTGATCTCATCAATGGTCTACTCTCTCGTACTGCCCATACAACACGCTTCATTATTAACATTTCTCGTATATGATTCAGTTTTCATATAACATTCACATATGTTATGTTTAATCATCATAGTCAAGTCTCACTACTTAATTCATATAGCATTTCATATCTATCATTATTCAACTTCCATAGTTCAGTTTCACTACTTAATGTACTATAGATATTCCCAATCTATTTTTAATCTTTTAATTAAGTTTCTCTCTACTTAATTTACCATTTAGATATATATATATATATATATATATATATATATATATATATATATATACCATCTACAAGTCTACTTCCACACATAAGTATAATATCATGAAGTATATATTTCACGCACAATATATACTATAGGATTAATGGTTTGGATAATCATCGACCTCAATCAACCTATCATTTACATTGGTCCGGATATCCCTAGACCCCAAAGTAAATGTTATACATATGTGCGTTGGTCCGGATAATCATCGACCCCAATATCATTCATCTTGGATTTGGTCTGGATAATCATCGACCCAAAATTGAGCTTCCATGTATTGGTCCAGATAATCATCGACCCCAATAAAAAATTAAGAACACTTTAGGTATATATCTCGCAGATAATATATACTATAAACACATAATGTATGATCACCTCCCTGTATCACATTTTAGGGGTTATCGGCTCGAATTCCTACCTTGATCACCAATAGTGATTTATATCTCTTGGCTCGGAATCATACCTCAATCACTAAGAGTCATTTATTATATTCGCTCGGAATCACACCTCGATCACTAATATATATAGTATACTTTAGGTATTCACACGACCTATGTAGTATTATGCATTAATAGGTATTCACACAACCCGATTATACATATTAGTATGTAGTATATATCTCTCGCATACTCGGCGTACCATTTACTTTATGATTTATCCCACTATCGTATATATAGGAGTGTTCACATAACTCTAGGGTCCTAGTTACCCCCTTATTCTATAAATTCGATAGTTACAATCTTTAACCTACTGATATACATGTTGAATTGATGTTTACACTCTCTACGTAGCTTAATTACCAAATTTCCCAATCTATCTCTTAATCGGTTATCCCTTCCGGTCCATGATCTAAGTACTATGCCTAAAGACCTTAATGGACCTTAACTATACCCTATTGGTCTTTATCAAGTCCCTATATAGGTATAATATCACTCCTAAGGTTCCCCTCCAATGCTGGAAATCTAAGAAAACTCAACCAAAAAAAGAACCCAAATTTTGCCTAGGTTGATCGATCGAAGGATTTGGTCGATGATCGACTCCATCGATCGATCGACTTTCATGGGTCGATCGATCGATCGAACAGGTACAGCTTCATCTTCTCCACTTTTTCACCATGTTCACCCCATTAAACACTCATTAAACCTCATGGAAATCTCTCCCAACATAACCAAACATTAACCAAATGTATAGAAATCATTCCTAACATAAAAACATTATCGAATGATTATAGAATCAACCTAAGAATTGTCAAAATCTAAATATCATCTTCAACCTTAGATTTTTTTATGTTCTTCATGTGTGATTGTCACAAACTCAGATTTCCATCCATAGAAATAATCCTATTTTCTTCTGAGTTTAAGTCCTCTACAGTTATTAACATAGCTATATGCAAACATATCTCCAACATGTAGTCAATTAACACTTTTTCAATAGAAACTCAGATTTTCAAGATTTTTCGATAAAATCAATCTATTAATGAAACCCCTACACATGGGTATTATAACATCAATTTGATTAGCAATAAACACTTGCCTTGTTTAATTGATCTGATTTTGTGGTTCTTGGTTGATGATTGATTGTTTCATTCTGCAATCTTCCTTTCCAATTTCCTTGAGGCACAAGATTTCTTCACCATCTTCAAAATCCCTCATTAAGCTTTGAAAATTGGTTCTCTCTTCTCTCTAATGGCCTCTCAAATCTTTTGTGTTGTGAGCCCTAACCCCAATCTCTAATTATCAGATATATGGCTCTAAATTTCGTAGGTCCCTTAACCTTGTTTTGTAAAATGATCGAAATGCCCTTAAAAGGTGCCAATTTGGTCAAAAATTGACTCGGGACCCAAACTATAACCCCGGGTACCCTATCCAACTATTTCGACCCATCCGAAATCATTTGTGACCTCTAAATTATCATCTGAGTCACTTGAAACATATTTCTCATTTCTCACCTCAAAATAGTCTACACACGACTCCCGATGAGATAAAATAAAATACGCACATATCACTCGATATGCCGTATAACCATAATTAATAAAATACGCACATATCACTCGCTATATCGTATAACCACGATTAATAAAATACGCACATATCACTCTCTATGCCGTATAACCATAATTAATAAAATACGCACATCACTCGATATGCCGTATAACCAGAATTATCAATTATTTACTATTCACGCTTAGTAAAAATCATAATGCAATATTAATGAGTATCTATCTCTCGATAAATATTTAATAGTCACAATTATTATCTAATCGCATTATATTACTTCACTCGTGTAATTTAATTAAAATGCAATTTTTATTTATTTATTTTTCTAATTAATTCCTCAAATTGATTAAATAAAAATACACAAAAATATGGGGTATTAAAGTTATGTCATTCACCTTCCAAGGGTAGTCAGGTCTGGCAATAGTAGGTACTCCAAAAGTCCCATGAATGAGAGTCGGGGTGACAGTGAACTCGACACCAGGAATGGTAGAGATGAAATCATAATCTCCACAAATAAAATGGCTAGTAGTGTAAAGCTCCTTTACCATATCAAGGTAAACTTCCTCAAGGTTTGGCCCTTTATTACCAAAATCGAGCCAAGAGAGATTCACAAAAACATTAAGGGCATTAGAATGATTGTTACTAAGAGAGTCCCACTAAATGCTTCATTAGTATAAAATAGAAATATGACACTCCACAAAATCTATACATTGATTGATCAAGTGTAATATAAAAATAACAAGACATTTGGTAACGTTCTCAGCATAACAAACTAAGTGAAATGGAACAAACAAAAAAATGAGATAAAGTAAAACTTAAACAATATATAACCAACTCTTATAGTAATCATACACATGCACTCTCTCAAAATACAATGAGAGTAAAGAACAACATAAATCCCTTAAAACCTAAATCTGAATAAGAGGAATGAAAACGGAATTGGCACGCAGGCCAAAGATACTTGTGGGTACCTCGATTAACCATTCCAGCCCAGATGAGTAGATCGATTAAGTCCGGCCCAAAGTCTAAAGGCCTCGTGCATAACTAGTTCAGTTATGACCCATTTAACCCCTAAAATCTCTCACAAGATATTCTAGGAGTTATGGGCTAACGTGGGGGAGTCAAACACCCCCCACTCTCCAAAAAATGATATGTATATACTAAACCCTCAGCTCGGGGCAATGGGTACGATTTTGTAAACACTCCCCCCGAGTAAAGATAAATAAGAAACAAAGAGAACCACCGTGGACGTAGGCCATTTTGCCGAACCACGTATATCTTGTGTTGTGTGTGATTGCAATTATTTTGTGTTTTTAATTTATTTTGGTGATCGCATTTTCTTATCATTTGTGTTGAGATTTATTGTCACCACAATTGGCGCCGTCTGTGGGAAATGATTATTTTTCTTCAAGAAAGCTCTGACCAACAAGAACCTAGAATGTTTGGTCACAACAATGCCCCTCAAGTAGGGGATATTCAAGAGCAACCAACCCCTCGTAGGGTTAGATCTGAAGTTTGGCGCTCAAATCCTAGGCCTCTCCCAGAACGGACAACTTCAGAAGAAAGTCAAGGACCATCCAGGTCCACATAAGTCACCAGGCTTATCGATGTCTATGAGGCGAGGCTCCAAGAGCAGGAGGAAGCCACTCGTAAGAAGGAGGCCGAGAATTCTCGCCTCAAGAGAAGATTGGAGAAGATGGAGAGAGAATTCCACTGCAGCACGAGAAAACATCACTATCGCACTCCTAGCCCTCAGGCGAGCAGGTCTCCCAGCCGAGGAAGGATGCCTAGACGTGGATCTCAAAGATTTGAGGGACACAGATCAGATGATGACTTTCCTGAGCAATAACAATCAGCTCACCGTTATAAGAGCCCAGGCCGAGGAAACGACGACATACGAAATCTAGTCCGGAGAGAAATGGACCAACACCCCACGCATAAGGGTGTCAGGTCGACCAGAGAGCTAGCTAGGCGATCTCTCAAGACCCAGATTAAATAACTTTACTCAAGGGAGATAGAAGAAGAATAATACCCCAAGAAATTCATGATGCCCCAATTTAAGATCTATGATGGAAAGACTGATCCTATTGACCATGTTAGGCAGTACAGGCAGGCCATGACCCTCTGGAACCTTAAGGACGCATTGATGTGATGAATCTTTTCGTCAAGCTTGCATGACATAGCTCAAAAGTGGTTAAAAACTCCCTCACAGATCCATCAGAAGTTTTGAGTCCGTGGCCGAACTCTTCACAGCTCGCTTCATTACTAGTATCTCCCATTCGAAGAGGATGGATGCTTTGTTGATAATGAAGAAAATGCCACAGGAGAGCCTCAGAGACTACGCGAAGAGATATTGGGAGTTGTTCAATGAGGTCGAGGACTTTTCGGAGCAGGTCGCCATGGCGTCCTTTAAGAATGGCCTACCCATATCCTGCCTCTTGCACCAATCCCTCACTAAGAAGGAGGCCATGACCATTGACGACTTAATGGCTCGTATTGGAAAATATGCCAAAGTTGAAGATGTGACCCGTCTCAGTGCAGGGGAGAATGGTCATGCCAAGTTCGTCGGCAAGGGAAGCGACAAAGCTGAGAACCAAAAGAAAAGAAGCAAAAATGGGGGCAAGAGCGACCCCAAGAATGGGAACAAAAGTGATGCCTCAAAATCATTTCAAGCAGTGAACAGAGTTTTTAAAGGATCAATCTACAATATTCTAGAAAAGATCAAGGACGAGCCATTCGTTAAGTGGCCTAGTAAAATGGGAGGAGACCCCTCAAAAAGGAACAACGCACTGAGATGTGCTTTCCATAAAAAGGGTGGGAACAAAACCGAGCACTACAAGGCCCTCAAGTCTCACCTTAAAGAGTTAGCTCAAATTAGACACTTGAAGGAATTTGTGGAAAAGAAGGCAGAGAAGGTCGCTGCCGATTGAGATAAAAGGCATGACAACGTGCTCGAGGAGAACGTTAACCATGAGTTCTCAGTGATTCATAGGGCATCCAATATAAAGCAGATTTAAAGAAACTCAGCTCGGATGGAAGTCAAAAAGCTTACAGCAGTAATGCAAGATTTTCAAATTGATCCATCCAAAACGCAAGAAGGAAAGCGTCGGCGAGCAGAGGACGTCGACTACAGTAAGCATATTGTGTTCACAGATGAAGACCTAGTGGGAGTAAGGACCCCACAACATGATGCCTTGATCATTACACTTAGGATAGCTAACTATGATGTCGACAAGTTACTCGTCTACCAAGGTAGATCATCCGAAGTAATGTATCTCGACCTATTCAGAAAGTTGAAGTTAAGTTTCATCAACTTAAAGGAAGCCACCATTCCTTTAGTTGGCTTCGCTGGTAAAGTAACAATCCCTTTGGGAAATATGGTACTGCCAGTGAGGGTATGAAGTATCTCCAAGATGATCGAATTTATGGTGGTCGACATTAACTCACCCTACCGGGCGATCCTTGGAAGAGGGTGGATATATGCGATGAAGGCCGTCCCCTCTACCTACCATTAGAAAATCAAATATGTGACTGAGCAAGGAGTAATGGAGATCCATGGAGATCAGTAGATGGTGAGAAAGTGCTTTATAGTAGCCATCCGCCCCAAACCATAGAAGAAGGTCGAGAAAGCCAAGGAGATGGTTGAAGAACTAAGAAGCTTTGATACCTTCCATATAGAAGCTAAAATATGGAAGACTTGGAGTGGAAGAGACCAGGCTCCTCCCCTTTGAGCGGGTCGTTGAGAACTTAGAGGAAGTCGCAGCCGGTGGTGACAAGAAAAATAGGATATTCTTGAACGGAGCCTCTCTTACAGATCGAGAGAAAAAGGAACTGACAGTACTTTTGCAGAATAAATTGAATATTTTTACGTGTGAACCCTACGAGCTGCCTGGGATTGACCCTAGTGTGGTTTGTTATCAGCTACACATTGACCCGACTTTCAAGCCGATCGCATAAAAGGCACGACGAACTGCACCCGAGAAGTCCAGGGTTGTGGAGAAGGAAGTGGAAAAGTTACTACATGCAGGATCCATACGGGAAGTTCAATTCCCTAAGTGGCTGTCCAACCTAGTAGTGGTCTCGAAAATCAATGGAAAATAGAGATTCTGCATTGACTTCACCGACCTTAAGAGAGCTTTCCCTAAAGGCAGTTTTCCTCTCCCAAAGATTGACCAGTTGGTGGACGCCACAGCAACTCATGAAAGAATGAGTTTTCTAGACGCATACTTTGAGTATCACCAAATCCTTCTACACAAGCCAAATCAAGACAAGACAACATTCATCACCACAGTCGGATTATATTGCTACAAGGTCATGCCCTTTGGGCTCAAAAATGCAGAAGCAACTTACCAACGATTGGTCACCAAAATGTTCAAAGACTAAATGGGGAGCACCATGGAGGTCTACATTGATGATATGCTCGTCAAGAGCAAGCTTAAAGAAGACCACCTCTCTGACCTGTCATGGACCTTCAAAATCCTCAGGAAATACCGAATGAAGCTTAATGCAAGTAAGTGTTCCTTCGGTGTCCAGTAAGGAATATTTCTTGGGTACTTGGTTATCAAGAGAGGCATTGAAGCCAACCCAGACCAGATTGACGCCATCAATAGGGTGCAACCCCTGTACGATAAGAGACGTGTAGAAGCTCATGGGGATGCTCGTTGACCTAAATTGGTTCATCTCGAAGTCATCTGAAAGGTATCAAACATTCTTCCAGTTGTTGAAGAAAAGAAAAAATGTGAAGTGGAACGAGGATTGCTCGAAGGCATTAGAGGAGCTCAAAGCTTGCCTTAGCACACCACCCTTGCTCGTAATACCTCATGAGAACGATTCTCTGTACCTATACCTCGCAGTTTCCAGCCATGCTGTGAGTTCTGCACTGGTATACGAAAGAACGGGGATCCAGCACCCAGTCTATTACGCGAGCAAGACTCTTTTGGACGCCAAATAACGATACCTACCATTGGAAAATCTATCCTTTGCACTAGTGGTAGCCTCAAGAAAATTAAAACATTACTTCGAAGCCCACTACATCATTGTACTTACATCCCACCCTCTCAGAGAAGTAAAAAGAAAAGAGGTCCTATCAGGCGTATTATCAAAATGGTCAGTCGAGCTCGGGCGATTCGACATTCAATTCCCGCCAAGGAATGATATTAAAGGATAGGTCCTCGCCGACTTCATCGCAAAATTTATAGGAGAACACCCTTGCGACCAACTTCAAACTATTCATAAGTAAGAAGTTCCCTCAGCATCAAGCATCTGGAGACTGTTCGTTGACGGCGCCTCCAACTCCATGGGGGCAGAATCAGACTTCAATTTGAAGCCTCCAACAACGAAGAAGAATATGAAGCACTGATAGCAGGCCTACAGAAGGTACACGCACTGGGAGTAATGCAGCCCCAAGTGTTCGGTGACTCACAGTTGGTCTCCAACCAGCTAAGTGGTGATTTCAATGCTAGGGATGAAAGGATGGTAGCCTACCTCCCCACAGCTAAAAATTTGATGACCAACTTCGAACAAGTCACCGTCCGACAGTTCCCCAGAGGACAAAACATCCATCATGATGCCCTAGTAGCCTTAATCTCAGTGATCAATTTTTACTTGAAGAGAATAATTCCGATTGACTTCCTCGCCCATCCAAGCATCTACCAGATCGATAAACTGCCAAATGTGGGACATGTTCTCCACATTGAGACAACCCCCAGTTGGATCTACCCCTTAAGGTATTATTTGAAGGACGGTGAGCTACAAGATGATAAAAAGACCGCTCATCAGATAAGAGTCAAAGTTGCTCACTTTCACTTATCTTTTGAGGGCAAACTGTACAAGAGATGTTTCATTGGCCCTTACCTCCAATGCATTCACCTAAAGGACGTCGAACAAGCTCTTCATGAACTACATGAGGGAATCTGCGGGAGTCACATTAGGGGCAGGTCGCTAGCTTTTCGAGTAATGAAAGAAGGCTACTGGTGGCCATACATGCAGAAAGACACTGGAGTTTATGCTCACAAATGCAAAAAATGCCAACTACACTCTCCTATAGTTCACTAGCCAGCTAGAGACCTGAAGTCACTTACCAGCCCATGGCCTTTCGCCCGATGGGGAATGGACATTGTAGGCCCTCTTCCTACCACAGTCGGTAATCGCAAGTATCTGTTAGTTGCAACAAATTATTTCACCAAATGGATAGAGGCAGAGGCGATGGCAAACATTAAGGACGCAGACATGATAAGATTTATATGGAGGAACATTATCACTCGTTTTAGAATCCTCAAAACCATCATCATTGACAATGGAACCCGGTTTGAAAGATGCCTCTTTCAGGGTTTCGGTAGAGACCATGGGATCAGGAACTACTGCAATTTTGTGGCATACCCTCAGAGCAACGGACAAGCCAAAGATTCCAATAAAACAGTGATCGATGGATTGAATAAGTGCTTGAGCGAGCCAAAGGGGCATGGGTAAATGAACTACCCCACATCCTATGGGCCCACCGAACTACCCCACGAGGAGAAACAGGGAAAACACCATTCGCACTAACATATGGTATGGAGAAAATCATCCCCTTAGAAGCTGGCCTCCCTACCATGAGGTCCACCCTGGTCGACCAAGTCCAGAATAATGCAGCATTGCTCGTCGAACTTGACCTAGCTGAAGAACGAAGAGAGCTAGCTCTGATGAAACTAGCAGGTTATCAGCAACAGTTAGCAGGGCACTATAATAAGAAGGTTAATCCAAGAGCATTCATTGGGGACTACATCCTAAGGAAAGTTCTTGGCAGCGCTGTAAAACCATCGGATGCGAAGCTAGGACCAAATTGGGGGGGACCATTCAAGGTGATAAGAGACGACCTACAAGGAGCCTACCACTTAGAAACGCTGAAAACATGTGCTCTCAAATATATGCAATGTTTTTATTAGCAAAAATATTTTTTCAAAGCTCTCACTCTTAGTTTGAAAGAGTAAACAACGCTTGACTTATACCCTTTTCATTTTTGAAAGGGTTAAAAGATCAAATGTTAGGTGTCACACTATTAATGTGTCAAGTAGTCACATCGGAGTCTAAGTCACCCAAAAATTTAAATTTGACACACTAACCAAGAAAATTTTTAAGGAATATCTGGTGAAAAAGTGACTTTCAGTGCTATCAGTCGCATTTCACCGCAGGATTGTTGTAGCGAGAAAATTCATCATTGGTGCGCACTTAAAGTGATCCGGGTCGCACCAAAAATTGCATAAATTTCATAAGGACATAGGCAACCATCGATACACTACCGCTGCAGTGAGAAACTTTTCACTGCAACAAGAAAAGTCATCACCATGATGAAACTAAAGCAAAACATATCGCATGTGTGTCCAGAAAATTTTGTCCAGTTTGCCTTAGTAGATTTTTCAAAATATGTTTTGAGTCAAACTCTAAGTATGTATGTTTCTCGCATAAATGCACATCCTTAAAAGACACAAAAGGATGAAATTATTTATAAAATAGATTTTTAATATGAAGAGTATAAATGTATGTGTATTTGACAAAATTAAAAAACCAAGGTTAATTAAAAAGATCTTTTCAATTATAAAATGGATTGGTCAAGGTGAATCTAAGTCCGCTAAGTCTTCTAACTTTTCCTAAGTGTTGTACCTTAGGTTCGGCATTTAGTGAATCTAATTTGTTGATAAAGATTTTTGGTGCCTCTTGAACAAAGACTCAAATATGTTTTGGTCATGGAATTTGCACAATCTATTATATGGAGAACACTGAGTATACTATACTCTTTAAGTTAACATAGTTCAAGTAAGTAAATAATTCATGAATGGATTACGTCAATAGCTCAAATAAACGTACATAAGTTACCACCTAGACTTGAATCTCACATGTGTAATTGTTCAATAAATTCCTGTTGTACTGGTCATAATCCTATTTCAACTCTAATATAAGTTACCATCAAAAAAGTTCCCATAATTATGATAGATTACTAGTATTGCACTCATCAACTCCCTATCTAAAATATTCAGTGTTCAATTGTACTAGAATCAAAATTTTAATCTTTCGTGATCAGGCCGAACCCAACTCACAAGAATTTCTATTCAGTTAAATTTACCGAGATTCAATACAACATATTTAAAACAAAGGTAACGCATTCTCAAAAACATGATTCTCATTTCAAATGAACTTAACATACCTTTATCGAAAAAATAAACATTATAAATGGTTTTAAGAATTAAACCCCCAACACATAACCACCCAACACTAAGCCAAAATAAGAACAAATTTGAAAACAAAATCTATTTCTAGGCCTTAAAACACGACATATACTATCTTTTGAAGATAACATTAAGTGAAATAAAAGATAACATCATGATAAAACAACACCCGCAATACTGATTTGAATGTCTACAAAATAATTAAAATTGACACTAACAGAAGTGAAAGAAAATGAATTATGCCCATCCAAAAAATCCTTTCAACTAATTTTGGAGTTATATAGGATAAAATGAAGCATTGTCCTCTTTGTGAAAATAAGAAAATATTGCCATAAGATACAAGTTGAAAAAGAAAATCGCCATGAACAAAAAAATTGAAAAAGAAAATAAAACTGCATTATTATTCTACTAACATGGTTTAACGCTATTGTTGAGTTAATATTAAAATCATCATGAATATCATATAATAAAGGATACTGTATAATTAAAAAGGTCACCATTAACTGAAATAATTCCCCTCACATTTTAATTTGAGATGTTGGACCACACTTTATCTCTACACAACCCAACAAATAAAAATGGTGGAGTTTAGTTTCACAAATAAACATTCAATGCACAATTTAAAAATATATGATTCATTGATTCCCGTTCAAAACATTTGTAGCAATAGCATTTAGATGCCATCCTAAAACGAACCACATATATAAAGAGGCCATCCTAAAACGACTGTAGTACATGGAATCATCACTAGCAAAAATGTGGACTAACCTGCACATAAAGATCAAATCTTTGATGGAGTAAATTTATTTTAAATGAAACTATTGAACCCCACATTTGCTGATTGAGTTCTATTATTACGTCATTTTTGTTAGGGCGGGAATTATAATTTTTTTTTTATAATTTAATAATCATCTTATCATCTCCCATATGGGATGGTAAGGATAACTATTGGTGATAGTTGTAGTTAATCAAAATAAATAACCCATCAAAAATTCACTTTATATTATTTATGGAAGACATGTAATTCTAATATTACTCTTTCATTCCTCCTAAATAATGTGATGGTACAACATTCCATCCTACAATTTTGAATGATGTTTTCATTTTACACCCGTAGTTGGAATATTAGACTTTGCACCCTATTGTATGTCAACAATCTAAAATATTAGAATAATGATATGAGTACAAAATAACTTTCCAAAATTTGATGTGAATGTCACATCATTCTCTCACTTGCCTATTAAGTATTGCTATGTAATGCGGGTCCCACTAAGGCACAAAAATAAAGTCATTTTGAGATATTTATTTGGGGTACGTAGCATTACTAAAAAAATAATCACTTAAACCTTCAAAATTGTATCATTAAAGTGAACATTAGAGTAATAAATCAATGTCCTTAAAATATTGGATGCAAATTTTAAATGTTATATGTACTTAGTGTAAATTCAAAATATCTCATTTATAATTTGATAACATTCATGACTTCGACATCTGTTAAGCAGAAAAAATGCTCTCATACGTAAAAGCTCAAGCGTAATAAACCACATTATTTGAAGATATGGGTTTTCATTTGGTTACCTCATTAATCATCACATTTTGCTTCGGTACACAATGTTTAACGCATATAAAAAAATTAAGTCACAAAAATCTACCAAAAGACTAAGTGACATAAAGGTACCAAAGTCACAGAATGACCATTGACCATATACGCTGTCAAAAAAATATAAAATACTAACTCAAAATAAGTTAATATGAATCAAAATGCAAAAAATACATTATCGTCCCCATTTAAGTGGCTTGGTTTATGAAACAATTTCTAGCATGCTATGCAAGAATTATGGGTCTTGTCAACTAGAATTAATTAAATTTAGCTAAAAATAATCAGAAAATTGTGGTACGTTTGAGTGCTTCAATTAAGAAAACTTTTGTGTCATGCTTAATTATCTTTTCATGATGTTAGAATTAAGATACTCTACAAACTTGAATCATGAAATTATAGTAAAGAAATAGTAGTAATGATCAAAGTAAAAGACATAAGTAAATTTGGAAATTAAAGGAAATAAATAATTAAACCATAGCATAAACAAACATAAATGATATAAACTTAAAATTAAATTAAAAAATTAACTTAATTGAATTGAAAGATACAAACTCCTTGAATAATAACTATATTTAACCTTACAAACTAATTCGAAGAAGAAATATGCTAATAAAAGAAAAAGTTGATAAAATAAGCTACGTAAAATAAAGATAAAGTAAACAAGTTTTTGTTTTGGTGTGTCCTTTGTCGTTAATGTCATCTAATTATTTATATACAATACTCTGACTTGTAACCTTTTTTTGTCCAATAACTTTTGGGAAATTTATTTTTCAATCCCAAATATTCATTCCCGCACATGTATCCACTTTCTGCTGGTAAGCACTGTTATGTGCTCATCTACATGCACTCCTCTAAACACCAGAGGTGTCCTTGCATGTAAGTTACTATTACATTATTTTTGTCTAGTTTAATTGAGACTTTACATTGTCATTTATTTTCCATGTATCATTGCTTTATCGGCCAGATGGATATGGTGTAAACATACCCCCGCACTAGTTATTTTTAAGGAAAGCATTAACTAGTGTGTTGTTTATGTTCCCTATTGTTGTGCTAAAACAGTCCTATGTTAAGCAACCAAGACCATAAAACTCACTTCAGAATTTTACCAAACACTTGGTGTGCGTAAAACACCCAAGACCTTGTTCCTAATGAAAACTAAGTGTGCAAACTCAAAACGAATCCAATCAACAATCAACAAGTAGGATAACAATAACACACAAGCAATCAAAGCAAAGAAACGATAACAATATAATGTGGTTCACCCAAACAGGGGTTATATCCGCAATGGTAGGATTTCTTCTTTCTTTGATAAATGGAGGAACCACAAGGTTACACACTCACACTCTTTATCTCTCCAAGAAAGTCAGTCACAAACCAAGCACAAGAACTAATCTTTAAACAAGAAGCTCTCACTCACTTTTCTCTTTGAAAACTCACAAAATGTTCACTCTAAAGCTGAAAACAGCATTACCCTAAAAACAAAAAATAAGCTTCTATTTATAGATTTTAATCAAAGTGGCAATTTTGTAAATATCGAGAAAAATCTATTTTTCTCCCAAAACAGTCGTGAACCAACGGGAAGCCACCGGAGAGCCAAAATACACCACAAACTCCACCTTGGCGATCCGAATGATCCAACCAAAAACCCGAAATGAAAACCGTTGAACCCGCTTGAAGATCACCCTGAAATCTACCAAGCTCAATGCGGCTCCACCTAACCGAGGAGCCTCTCCTTGAACTTCAACAAGAAGTGAGATTTAGAAGCTTTAGGCAATGCCTAAACTTCTCCATAGTCATAGGTTTGGTGAGGAAATCTGCTGCATTCTCATCCGTGTGCACCTTCTCAATCAAAACCTCGCTGAAATTAACCCAATTCCGAGCTCTATGATACCGCACATCAATATGCTTTGTGCGGGCATGATACACTTGATTCTTAGCCAAATGAATAGAACTTTGACTATCGCAATGAAGACGAACACTCTCTTGCTTCATCCCCAATTCACTCACCAAACTCTTTAATCAAACCACCTCCTTTGATGATTTCGTAAGTGCCATATACTCCGCCTCCGTGGTAGACAAAGCACTTGTCACTTATAACATGGATCTCCAAGATATCGGCCCGCTAGCAATAGTGAATACATACCCCGATGTAGATCTCCGCTTATCAAGATCCGCCGCATAATCCGACCCGCAACAAACTCGTCCCCTTTCTTCCGCTCAAACACAATGCCCATAGGCTTGGTTCCCTTTAGTTACCGAAGAATCCATTTCACCGCTTTCCAATGCTCTTTTCCCAGATTCGACATGTACTTACTAACCACACCAACGGCTTGGGCGATATCCAGCCTCGTACAAACCATAGCATACATAAGGCACCCCACGGCACAAGCATACGACATTGAAGCCATCTCCTCTAACTCATCATCCGTAGAGGGACATTGCTTTGCACACAAAGAGAAATGTGAAGCTAACGGGGTAGAAGTGGCCTTGGCATCCAACATGCCAAATTTCCCGATGACATGCGAAATATAATTTTTCTAAGATAACCACAACTTGCTAACTTTTCTATCTCGTCTAATCTCCATACCAAGAATCTTTTGCGCGGCACCAAGATCCTTCATGTCAAACTCCCGGCTCAATTCCACCTTGAGCTCCGTTATCCGTGACATGTCCCGACATGCAATGAGCATGTCATCCACATAGAGCATTAACAAAACAAATGAACCATCATCAAGAACCCGAAAATATGCACAATGGTCATGATCACATCTCGTGTAACCAACCCGCAATATGAAGGTATCGAACCGTAGGTACCATTGTCGTGGCGACTGTTTAAGCCCATACAATGACTTCTTAAGCCGGCACACATGATCTTCCTTTCCCACCTGCTTGAACCCCTCTGGTTGCACCATGTAAATAAGCTCCTTCAAATAACCATGAAGAAAAGCCATTTTCACATCCATTTGCACCAATTCCATATCGAATTGAGCAACCATTGCCAACAACACTCGTATCGAAGTATGCCTCACCACCGGGGAGAAGATCTCATCATAGTCAATCCCCTCCTTTTGTGAAAACCCCTTCTTTACTAGCCTTGCCTTGTACTTTGATTCTTCTATTTTGTTAATTGCCTATTTCTTCCTATACAGCCACTTAGAGCCAACAATGTGTCGCCCCTTGGGTTTAGGAACCAACTCCCACACAGAGTTCTTTCATAGAGATTCCATCTCTTCCGACATAGCACCCATCCAACTCGCCTTGACATCACAATTAATGGCATCTTTGTATGTCATTGGATCACCCTCACTAGAAATGAGAGCATAATTGACCTCTTCCCAATTAAGCCTAGATGGTGGCTTGATCTCCCTACGCTCTCTGTCAAGTGCTATGGATGGCACTTGCTCCACCCGTTGAGTGTCCTCCACCTCAACCGACTCCTCTCCCAAATCATCCTCATTCAGCTCCACCTCAACCGTGTCATCACCCGATTGAGAATCACTATAACCACTAGTAGATGCACTATCACTATCGGTGGTAGATAATCTCGAAAATACAAAAGGAATCTCGACGGTTCTAACACCACCGTCATCGGTAACTTCCAGGAACTCCCTGGCCTTCAACATGGATGTCTCGTCAAACCTCATATCCCGGCTAACAACTAGCTTCCTCGTAGACGGATCCCAAAGCTTGAACCCCTTTACCCCTTTTCCATAGCCTAGGAAAATACACCGGTGAGTTCTCGGGTCATTTTTAGTCCTCTCGTCACTAGGAATGTGAGCGTACCCCGGACATCCGAACACCCTCAAAGTAGAGTAGTCGACCTCGTGCCCCGACCATACTTCCTCCGGACACTTCAAACCAAGAGTCGAATTTGGTGACTGATTCACCAAATACACGGCGTGATCAAGAGCCGCTGCCCAAAATGATTTCGATAACCAGGCACGAAACCTCATGCACCTTGCTCTTTCCATAATGGTGCGGTTCTTCCTCTTCGCCACCCCATTTTGTTGTGGAGTCTTCTTAACGATAAAGTGCCTTGTGATGCCCACATCTTTACAATACTTGAGAAACCCACCATCTCTATACTCACCCCCGTTGTCGCTCCTCAAATACTTTATCTTCTTTCCTGTTTGATTTTCCACCATGGCTTTCCACTCCTTGAACTTCTCAAAAACCTCCGATTTTTCCTTCAAGTAGTAGACCCACACTTTTCGTGAATAATCATCTATGAAAGTCACAAATTATCTAAAGCCGCCTATGGAAACAACATCCGAAGGCCCACACACGTCATAATGAATATAGTCAAGAGTCCCTTTACTCTTGTTTATAGATATAGTGAATTGCACTAGAGTTTGCTTCCCCATCACACAATACTTGCAAAAATCGAGCTTGCATCCATGCACCCCTTTCAACAACTTTTGCCGATGAAGTTCTTCCATGCCCCGTTGGCTCATGTGACCAAGTCTCATGTGCCACAATTATAGTTCTTCAACTTTAGGCTCCGTGGAGACTGTCGCTCCACCCACTACCGTATTTCCCTTCAATCTATAAAGATTGTTCGGTAACTTTGTGCCGCGCAAAATCACAATCGATCCCCTTTTGACCTTCAAAGCCCCACCCTCGGCTTGAATCACACACCCCTTTGAATCGAGTGCGCCTAAGGAAATCAAGTTCTTTTTAAGTGCCGAAACGTGCCTCACTTCACTTAAGGTTCGGAAAACCCCATCCCACATCTTTATTTGCACCAACCCGATTCCCACTAATTTGCACGTAGCATTGTTTCCCATGAGAATCTCACCACCGGTATTGGACTTGTAATCCTCAAACCATTCCCGGTTCGGACACATGTGGTATGAACATCCGGAATCTAGAATCCAACCATCAACGTGATCGGTGAAAAAACAAGTAAGAACCTCTTCGCCTTCCTCTAAAGTAGCAACACCGGCCACATCCTTAGTAGCGTCTCCTTTCTTATCATCTTTCTTCCACTCCGAACAATTTTGTTTAAAGTGACCCTTTTTATGGCACTTGAAACACTCAGGCGTGCTAATGTCTCGAGATTGAGAGCTTTGGAAGCCCTAATTATTTGCACCCTGAGACTTCGACCTTCCTCTTCGTCCACCACCACCAACCTTGGCTACCAAGCCTTCACCCTGAGAAGATGAACTACCTCCACCGCTACCATTTATCTTCTTCATGGCCACGTGAGAAATGATGTCCTGCATTACATCATTGAATTTGAGAGTAGTCTTCCCAAACATAAGTGTGGTGACAAAGTGCTCATAAGAATCGGGCAACGAAGCAAGCAACAACAACACTCGATCCTCCTCGCTAAATTGAACATCAATCCGGTTCAAATCGTTGATCAAAGCATTGAATACATTTATATTCTTCATCATATCACCGCCCTCCTTTATTTCTAACTTGAAGAGCATCTTCTTTAGAAATAATTTATTTGACAAAGACTTGCCCAAATAAATCTCCTCCAATTGATCCCACATGCCCCTGGCCATAGTTTTTGATATCACGTGATTGAGCACATCATCCGTGATATACATTTCAATTGAAGAAATCGCCCTTTGATCAATATCGCTCCATTCGAATTCGGTCATAGCCACCGGACGCTTTTCTATACCCAACAATGCTATAACTAACCGTTGTTGAACAAGAACACCCCGCATCCTTCTTTGCCACAAGACAAAATTAATTTTCTCATCAAAAGGTTTTATCTCAAACTTCCTTGAGCCTCCGGATCCATAACTAGGATCCCACTTCTTAGAGCCTCCGCTTGTAGAAGTTGATTCGAGAGTACGCGACACCTCCTCTTCCATTTGGAACAAATTCTAGAACTTATGCCAATATCACTCAAATTGATTCAAGCCGAACCAAAATACCGAGAAAACCAAGCAACCAAAGCTCTGATACCACTTGTTGTGCTAAAACAGCCCTATGTTAAGCAACCAAGACCATAAAACTCACTTTGGAATTTTACCAAACACTTGGTGTGCGGAAAACACCCAAGACCTTGTTCCTAATGAAAATTAAGTGTGAAAACTCAAAACGAATTCAATCAACAATCAACAATCAACAAGTAGGATAACAAGAACACATAAGCAATCAAAGCAAAGAAATGACAACAATATAACGTGGTTCACCCAAACAAGGGTTACATCCACAATGGTAGGATTTCTTCTTTCTTTGATAAATGGAGGAACCACAAGGTTACACACTCACACTCTTTATCTCTCCAAGAAAGTCAGTCACAAACCAAGCACAAGAACTAATCTTTAAACAAGAAGCTCTCACTCACTTTTCTCTTTGAAAACTCACAAAATGTTCACTCTAAAGCTGAAAAACAGCACTGCACAAAAACAGAAAATAAGCTTTTATTTATAGATTTTCCTCAAAGTGGAAATTTTGTAAATATCGAGAAAAATCTGTTTTTATCCCAAAATAACCGTGAACCAACGGGAAGCCACCGGAGAGCCAAAATACACCACACCTATCAAAACCTCCACACCCCTTAACTTCGAAAATTAATAGTTGGTTAGTTTTCTCACATTTCAGAATTGATGATAATGATTACATTTTGGCAGTTGCAGTTATTTTATGTAGATGTTTTGGTGTCCTAGTTAATCCCCATCATTTAATTTTTTCCATATATGATACATTTCTTCTTGTCTTCTTATTTCTCCATTATTTCTTAGCCTCCTTTCACCATGTGTTTCTTTCATCAAGATGACTATGAGTATAACCCTCCATCACCTCCTCCTTCCCCAAGGATTGTATTACCTTATATGAACTACCGTAATATTACAAGCCCTCCAAGCCCCTTTGAACAACTCTGCATGAGTTTAAATACTTATCTTGTCTTCTTTTGATGGGCCATTATCTTCTAATGCCAATGATGTTTAGTTCACTATATAAAACACTAGGACCAATAAGGTTAGATCTTTTGAGGAATGGGCCTTATCACCAATCCTATTCCACAACCTATAGCAGAAGATAGTCTTAAGGGTGAGGAAAACCGTCAATCTAATGATTGGACAGCAGCCATTAATGTGACACCCGCTATTGTGGTTAAACCTGCTCAATTAGGTTTTTTCACTATTATTTTTCTTGGAAAAATAACTCAACTCTCTCGTGATACTTTAGCTCTTGAATCTTATCATTAAAGTCCATTCATCTCCATCAGTTATCACTCCCATCTTGTTCATACTTCAACATCTCAGTCCCTGAAGGTACAACTATCTGGACATGTAAGGTTACCCCTTATTATCCACTTTATGCATTCAAAAGTGGGGAGGTAAATATACTTATTGCCTAGTTGTGTTCAAGATCCGTCTCTTTCAGAGACTCTTATTTTTATAGGATTCAACACCAAAATATGCTTGTTCATGCTTTTTTTCATCCCCCTATCCTTTTTTGTCAAATGATCTCTACCCCTCTAACATTATGGTCAGGGGTAATTTTGACTTGGATGTTTCAAAAATTTGGTGAATAGTCAAAAAAAATTTACAGGTGGTGATGATACTACTATGGTGGTTCCTCCCCAAATCATTGGGAAAATTTTGAGGACTTGAGGTCATATTCTTACAATGTCCCTCAAACTACTTATACATAGTTTACCTCTCCCTCTACCCAAGCTCACATAGTGAATTACCTAAATTTGTTAGATGATTTATGCCATCTCCTCTTTACCATCATTCTCAAGGACACTGTCATCAACAACTTCAGATTGGCTACTATGGTCATAAGGCATGCTGAGTAACTTATTCCTCTAATTAGGATTAGGTTGAATTCTTATTGAGTGTGCTTTATGCATTTTTGAAGTTAGTGGGAGGATTATTCTCTCGAAAGGCCTCCTTTTACGCTCTTATAGACTCTTACGAGTATCTTCAAATGGAGGTAGAGACCATTTTGTTAGATATGGAGGAATCTTAGCAAATCTATTGATAAAAGGGAAATTTGAGCTCGAAGAATGGAACAACCACACATTCCATCGGTTGCTAGATTAAGAGACCATTACTTTGTGGCTTCCTAGAGAGCATGAGAAACTAGACTAGGAGTAGGCAATATAATAATACATGTGGGAGAGTTTTAATATATTTTTAACTTATAAAATCCCTCATTACTCGCATTCTGGCATCGATCGCCACCAAACTACGTCGGGCATCACTAAATTAAATATCATTCTTAGCATGCGACAGAAATATGAGACATTTAAATCTTTAATTCACAAGACATAATGAAATTAAATCCAACGAATATATAAAAAAACATTCAACCAATAATATCCATCACCATATGAATCTCTAAAATAAATCCAACTCCATTTTTTTTTAAATTCAAATGAAATCATCCAGCAATAAATATTTGACTGAAAAATCATAAACAACTGTGGAATGACTGGACCACCAAATCCATAATTTAAAGTCTAATAATAAAAATGAGGTAATGGAAAGTAAATCTAAATGGCTAAAGAAGATAAAATAAATCTCTAACCGCAGTCTTAAAAATATCCAATCACTCCCATATAGCTACTCCAGCACTATACCTGAAATGTTAGTCAACGCAATGGGTAAGTGCCCACTGCATGAATACTAGCTACTGCTCGTAGTTAGGGTCTATAAACCCGAAAAATAACATTTTACATGATAAACATCACAATAGAATAATTTAACCTAAACGAGATATATTAACATGCGGGTAAAAATAAACTACCACCATTTACCCACCTAACTAATCCATCCCAATTGTTTAAGTCCAATTATTCCATTTCAACTATAATTCAAACATTAGCTCTTATTCTTACTTAATTTAATTATCCAATTATTTTTATTCGTACGACAACACTATGGCCAGTCAACCCCTTTATCATTCCTGCACACACTCTTGGCGCGCTTAAATTCCAACACATCACACCCATTCCCCTCACTATAGCTAGTTAACCCAATTTCTGTCATCTTTGCACATACTCGTGAGGTTTCACGCATGACAGATCACTATAGCCAGTCGACCCAATATTTGTCACCCCTGCACATACTCTTGATGCCAACACCCCCCCCCCCACCCACCCACACACACACACACGTCGTTATATCTAGTCAACCTAATTTTCGTTACTTCTGCACATACTCGCGACGAAATTCATTTTAATACACATTTATAAATTGAGCATTGATTATCAATTTTCTTAAGTGACTCGTTATTTACTATTAGCCCCTCCATTTATTCAGGTAATCCAACATTAATCATCCTTAGTCTCATACCTAGAGATCACAAAACCCACAAGCGTACCCTAACCTATCACTTAGGAAGAATACCTATAAAAATTTCTACCTGGTCTCTCACCGAGACCAACGAAACAATGGAAAAGTGTACTACTTAGCTCCACCCCGAAAATACCCATCCGTAAAAATATACACTCACTAGTCTAATACTTAGAAAGTGTTAACAACAACAAAGGCCAACCTACTATTACCATACCTATCGAGCAACCTAAAAGTAAGGTGAAAGCATGACTACCCCAAAAATCCTATCATCCCCGTGGTATTGAGATTTAACACAAATAACGATCACATAAGGCATGTTTTCAACCTATCACAATAATTCTTTCAATTAATCACAAGATTACTATATATCCAAATTATGACCTTTTAATTATAATTATAATATCAATTTAAAAATTTATTTTCTTTTTTAACAACTCTTATAATTTCCATTCACGTGCTTGTTTTCGGGGCATACAGTAATTAATTTCTATCCAACAAGCTACACATAAATAACATAATTTTTTGAGTTAATTCAATTTATAAAATTCATACGATTTGTTCTAACATGTGAATCTCCATATATTCTATTGGAATCCCAACCTCTAATCTAAGAATGAGAGAGTTTTAAGTCTTAATTCATATTAGAGATTTGGATAAAAACAGTCCCAACTTTTGTTTCACTTTTCCTAACTAGCATCTCTAGTTTATTTTAAAAAAACAAGAATTATTAGTGTTTAGGCAACATTTAAAATGCATAATACTAAAGAAAAATAATATAAGTATTCATCTTGTCAAAAGTTTTTTGAAGAATCTGATTGCACGGTTGCGCTCCTCTCGAGAAAACAATAAATATGCGTTCTAGGGAGATCTTAAGAAAACTTAATTTAGATATTCAAAACTTTGGTTGAAAGTTGTGTTTAATGGGGTTTAGGTTCTGTAGATGAGAGGAGATAATAATTTGGGAGGCTAGTGCTTTTTGAGAAGGCTTAAAACTAATTTAAAAAGTCTAAACTTGTCCATTATATAAAAGATTTAAAGAAAGAGTCATAATTAAACACAAACACACAAAAATACATCCAGACAATCGGATCGTCGAAATTTACTGAAATTTTGATATGTTGTATCTGAATGTGAGCTGAAGCCACTGTCCAAAAATCAGCTCGATCGGACACTGTTAAGTTCACTTGCATCACGTTTTATGCGTCCTAAAAATTCGATGAAGCGTAAACATAAAATTGGGCAAATAAAACAACGCATGCATATGCTTACCCATAGAATGCCAAGATTGGCCGCCCATACACCTGTGACAACCCGCTCCAAATAATAACGGGTGGCCAACCCTATACTATAATAAATCAGTTATCTCAGACGGCACAGTCTCAACATCAACTGACAATACTAAATAATATAAGGCTAACTACCCGAAATTTATTCAAAGAGGGTGCCAAAAAAAAAATTAAAACTTTTATTTGACACCAAGAGAAATCCACCATACAACAAACAATCAACAATAGTACATCTAACTATGATGAATGATACAACAAACTCTACAATATGTAAAGAATGAATATAAAAGTATAGCAAATTGTACTAAGTAAATTACCAGAATATGGTGTCGGGTCACAGACAATACAAATAATCTGAAAGAGAAATGAAAAAGGGATATTCTACAACCCTTGAGTCTAAACTCAATATACAAAATGAATCCTAATCTAGATATAAAATAGATAGGAATCGACTAAAACAAAGTGCCGCAACAGTCCGCTACTGCCACAGCTCCACGAATACACTGGATGGATAAACCCCAATGGCGTCCTTGTGGAGGAACACCTAAAATAATACAATATATGCATATGAGGAGAAAATATAAATGGGTCAGAGTGATCGAGTCAGAAATCGAGCGTCCGTGTAAATACGCTAGTCGTTGTTATCGACTTCTTACCACAATACAAAAACCTAAACTGTAACTACAGTCTTGCAGAATATAGTGGCTAGTCAGGGTATCGAATCCTCGGGGAACTAGGACGATTGAACGTGACGACGTTGGATAGACAGCGAAATCCTAACTTTGACTCTAAAGAAAAAGGAAAATTGATTTGGTCTTGGGAATGATTAAACTAGGTGCAAATATGAAATTATGAAAAGATGCAATTATACTAATTTACCTAAATACTGATGAAAAAATGATTTGAAACTTTAAACTATGTATGAGAAAAACAGGACGGGAATACAATCCCCCAACCCTAGTGTATTGCAGTTATAATACTAATCGTAAATTTAACTGATTAATTTGACCCAGAATTTAGTACTCCCAAGCATTAGGTATACGAGGTTCAAGCCCGCGTCATACTTAATCTGAGGATGAGTAAATCGGTATCACGGTAGAAACACTCGAATTGCATTCTAAATCATCCCGGTTACCCAGAGGCAAACGAGATATAAAGATCTACAATTGTTGTGTACCTACGCAATACGGTCGTAATCAATCACTAAATTCAGAGGATTAATATTAAACACACGCAATTAACACATCAAGTTGGGTTCATGCATCCCGACCTTTTAAACCTAGCCGGACATATTAAACTAAAGGATGCATGAGATAGTAACGTTGCATGTGAAAGAACTCATGATGAAACTAGATTGAAGTATGTAACTAAGTGTTATGAACACAGAAATTGATTCAAATCACGCAAGAAAAATTACCATGCAAGAACAATAATCATAAGAATGAAACTTGGATTACAACTAGAAAACAAACCCGGAATTTTATCAATCTTGCAACAATTAATTCAACTTACGTTCCTAGATGTTCTTCTCCTTTTCTCTCTACCAAAAACTAAAAAAAACTATTCATAACTATTGTTATTAGGTCACTAAGTACGTCCAAAACTGTTTTAGAAGGATTTTTAACTTCATGGGATTCTTTGGACCAATCAGAAATAAGGAAAAAATTCGCGCTTTAGGACCCCCGAACCGGTTCGCATGTTCCCTGAACCGGTTCACCCCCCAAACCGGTTCGACATTGGGTTTGGGAAATTTCGCTGGCTTGGGTGCCTTTTTCTTTCATTCTAACACTTAGAATTTTTTTTTTGTTTTCTTCCTTTCTTCCTTGGATTTTTCTTCAACTTCAATTGGTCATAACTCAACAACCGTAACTCGAATTTGGGTGCCGTTTCTTTCAGTGTTCTCTTTGTTCCAAGCTTTTCAACTTTCTAGTTGACTCCTCCTCTGAGATCTGGCTGCATAATTACCAAAATTCCCTTGAACATGCCTTCCTAGCCTTTCTTTCATCGTTTCGCTTTCTCTTTTGACCGCTTGCATAATTAACCTGTAAAACAACTAGAAGAAACATGAAACACGAAATACTTGCCAACGAAGGTTAGTAGAATAAATGTGTGTTAAATCCATATCGGTTGAATCACTCGGGTTCACAAATATATCGAAATTAGGGGAATAAATATACAATATTTATGCCCAATCACAGAGCCCGAGTTGAAAACATTTTATAGCAAGTGCATTAAAATGCAGAATAATTATAAATGCATTATGACATGATTTAATGGAATCGTCCTCCCCATAATAATCCAAATCACCTCTCATCTAGAGCGCGCACTAAACGTATGCACGTGGTCTCTAAATGAATGCCCAAATATAAATTAGGCAATAAAATCTAACTAGATCCCAAAATGAAGATTCGATTAAGATTATCTAACTTATCTTGCAATCTAACCTCATCTAAGTTCCATCTACAACATTACTTTATATTCTTAATGTCATAATTCTCTTTAAATTTGTTCATTTTAAACATATAAAGTTTACATAACCATCCTCATAACAACAACATCACAATACATCAACATTCCTCTTACTAGAATTTCATATATTCTAGTTATGCCCTCATTTGTCATGTAATCATATATATATATATATATATATATATATATATATATATATATATATATATATATATATATGAGTTATTAGTATCAAGTGCTAAGGACTAAACTTCTCCCGATTCTCAACACTGCACTGCGTTTCATGCATGGGACGTCTCGTCGAAGCAAAATCCAAACAAGGAACCCCCCCGTTACACTACTCCTGATAGTATTGATCTTCGAGATTCATTATGCCCTTAATGCATGATTCATATAACCCAAATTATTACTTCATTTTAATTAATTATTATTACCAATTCTCAACAGTACATGGCGTTTCATGCGTGGGACGTCTCACCGAAGCGAAATCCAAGCAAGGAACCCCCCCGTTACACTACTCCTGGCACTGTCGATCGTCGGGATAGGTGATATATATATATAAAAATATGAGCATTAAGGACTAACTTCTCCTCACTCCAAACATTACACTGAGCTTCGTGCGTGGGACATCTCGCCGAAGCGAAATCCAAACAAGGAACCCCCCTGTTACATTACTTATTGGCAATGTTGGTTGTTAAGGTCCATTAAGCCCTCGATAACCAAGTACCAATCACATCCATAACCTAATAAGCATCCAACCGAGCTATAACTCGTGGACGCATGCTCACAATGCTATCATTTTCCAGTAACCCATACCACGTAGCAAACTGGAAACCTCCTGGTGGGGTTCAACGGCACCCACCTCGTGATCAACTCATACACACAACGTCCCGGGAAGCGACCATAGCTCCGAACCGGCAAGTGAGAACGACACATACCCATGACTTCTCACCCCCAAATAATAATGTATATCATATAATAATCACATGGACGACTATGACCTGGGGAATATCCACACCCTGCTTATCGAGCCAGGATGCTCACCCTCATCGTGCGCAACTTCCCAATGATAGAAAGGAGGGGGTATGCTTCACTATATATATATATATACCATCACATAAGGCATACATACATCATCACATCTTATAAAGATATACCATCATATAAGGTATACCTGCCACATTGTTTATATATTTATTGTACGCTCTTAGGCACAATTTGATTAATCATCATTGTTTAGTATATTTCCCTCTTGATATACTAATCATCAATTCTCACACATCTTCCCCACTTAGTATACACTATAATATTTCTCACTTGAAGCTCACATGTCGCTTCTAGTTATGAATTATTTCTCAATTCTATTTATGTTAAGGATATTCTTTATTCTAATGCACCTCAATTAGCATTTCTCATTGTTTGAGACATCTCCCAAATCAATCATCAATAAGGATATTTCTATATCCATATGCACATCATTTAGCATTTATAATTCTCCATCCATAATATGGTTCAATTTATTTTATGAACCTTTAAAGGTATCCCAGTTGGGATTTGATCCTAAGATCCATTGTCTCTAAACTTATTCTCATTCTTTTATATGAATTTAATTATTATCTCCAAATAGAATCTGCAAATCAAGGTGGGTTTCCCCACTTAGTCTATACCAAATTCTCTAATCGGTATTCCTCAATTTAAGTCTATATGAGTCCAATAATTTCTTATAACGGAAACTCTCTAATAGTCTCCAAAACATACTCCAAATGGTTCCTATAGAGGTTCCCAATCGATAACCTCGAACAAAACGGAATAAAATTCTCCCTAGAAAACATCCCTCAGAAAGGCCCTGTTTCCGAATCGATTCGGGCCAATTCCGAATCGATTCGGCCCAATGAATCGATTCGGCCTCCAAGGCGAATCGATTCGGGCCATCAGACCTGGGACTCTGTCTCAGGACGAATCGATTTGACTGGGGTCCGAATCGATTTGGTCACTCAGACCTGGGCACCTGCATATTTCCGAATCGATTCGGCCTACCTGGAGGCTCGAAAATGGCTACTTTTTAGTAAGCCAAAAGTCCCAAAATTCATTTTTATCATTTTCTCTCCATTTCCCTTCAATCCAATCACATATATATCATCAATATCCATCCTAAAATACATTTAAACTAATTTCTATCATCAAATCCAAGATCTACATAACAAATCTAAGATTATACCCAAAAGTTAGGTTTTGACAACTAAACCTAAAACCCAAAAATTTGATCCACAAATCATGAAATAAATGAAACATAACAATTATTTAGCAAGTTTAATCACTTGCCTCGGGTTCGTAGGGTCTGATCCGTTCTCGAAATCGTGTAAATGACAGAAATCTCCACTTACTCTCTCTTTTCTCCTTCTTTCTCTTCTTTTTTCTTCTTCTCTCTTTCTTTCTTTCTATTTCTCTTTCTCTCTTTGGAAAAATGAATCCCCCATAGGCTTTTAAGCCCTAACTCCCAAGATACACATCTTTAAATGATAATACACACTTGAAATGACTCGGTAACTTTAATTCAAGTCAAACGAGCTTAAAATATTTCGTAACCTAAATAGACTCCAAGTACAGTCATTTGACTTTCTCGACCCTTCCGGACACAACTATACCCTCAGAATCGCCATTCGAAACACTTTCTAACGACTCCAAATTTTAACCTCAATTGCCAATTCAATTTCTCTCCAAATAAAATAATATTTATTTCTCCCAAAATAAATAAATAGCTGTCCTAAAACCTCGGGTTGTTACAAACTGCCCCACTTACAAAAATTTCGTCCTCGAAATTTAGCTAAACCTAATTCTCCAAAGCTCAACTAGTTCCTACCCCACTCATCCTCACTAATCCTATCTCCAAATCTCTAACTTCCCACGACGAATTTATTTTAATTTATTTTTTTTAAGTTGTATAAAATCAATCCATTAACCACTAGGGCACCCATACACCCTTTATTTGAGCTTTATGCTCGCACCAATCATAATGAGGCTTCATTTGCCTATGAAGTTCCATAATTCTCAAGCTATATAAATAATACTAGCATATTAATAAGGTAAAAATTTTGAATGGTCCAAAGAAATAACTCCTCTCAATTCTTGACATTCGCCACTTTCGTGCCGGGGACGTCTCGCAAAAGCGAAATCCAAAAAAGGAACCCTCCCAATACATTACTATGTAGCGACGTCGGGGATTGAGAGTTTGTTAAATCCGGACTAGAGTTTGAAAATATTTTGGTGAAAAATCAATTTGAAATGGCCCAATGGCCGATAAAAGTTTTATTTTGAAAACAGTTTATGTCATACGATATTTTATATAAAGTGCCTTATGTCCCACACAAGGTCTTATCAATCATCATACATATAACAACATATAGCTCACAATAATTAGCATAATTATGAGCTAAAATTTTCCTGCGTCCCATCAATCCACAAATTCTAAACTCTTTTCAGAAATAACATCTTACATCATATTAACATATTGCCATTTATACGGCTCATCCATATCTGGAATACAATAATTATATAAGTCTAACATGACTATATAAAAATAAGTAGCTTTATCATTACTACTTAACACACAACAATAATTCTTACATTCATAACAAGGTTTATATCACTCTTTGAGCATATCACAAAATTATCTATTCTATCGAAAGATAATAACATAAGAGCCTAACTTACTCAAAATTCCCTTTTTAGGGTCGTTCCATACTTAATAGGGTTATAATACTACCCTCTCATAAATATCTCCCATATGATATTTCCAAAACTTCATAGAGTAACTATCCCATTCATAAGGGAAAATTAACTTGCATCATCCATCTCTAGTCCGATTGCCCTTCCTCATCAATGGTCTCCCAAACAAAGTCCCCCGGTCTAAAATGACCTCGAATCTATTATAGAGGTTGCACTTTCAAGACTTCATCAAAACACAGTCCTTTACCTTTTTTAGGACAATCTCTTTTTCTATGGCCTATTTCTTTACAAAAGAAACATCTACCCAAAATTCCTCTCAGCCCACTTTGAGGAACAAAATGTCGTTTTGACTCTTTATAGTCTGACTTATACCCACTAGAATTACTGGCACTCTCTTTGCCAAACCTACTTGATGAACTCGAATATCCAAAGTTCTTACCCTCTTGCGAACGAAAATGATATTCATGACACTTCAATAGTGCTGCATTCACTACCTCAATGAAAGTCACTAACGTAGGACTCTCTAACAAATGTTGTCGAATTCTCCAATCTAAACCTCGAACAAACTTTGATATACGTTTCTCTTCCGTATTTACCTCATCAGGTACTAATTTCGCCCATCTAGAAAAATCTTCCTCATATTCTGCCACCGTTCTATTACCTTGGAAAATCTTCGCATTCCGAGTCGAGGAAGGAAAATACCTTCGATCATAAAGTTCCCAAACTTCTATTATAGGTAAATTATCTCTCTGTTCATATGTGGTGACATACTCCCACCATTGAAGAGCCGCTCCCGATAACTTAAAGGTGGCTAAAAATTGCTTCTGCACCTCACTACACTCAACCATACGGAGGTGCCTCTGCATACTATTCTTCCATTGACTTGCAGTCATTGCATCAGCTCCCCCTACAAACTCGGGAGGATGGCCCTTTATAAAATCTTCTTTTACTCTTTCCCATAAAGACAGTCCTAAATGGGTTTGGGCTGCTTAAATGGCAGATTGTTGCGCCATCGTGGAAATGGCAGCAGTTACTGCGTGTGCCACTATATTGGCAACTTCATATGTAGTCATGTACCTTTGAGGCATTTGTGGTTGCACATTTTCAGGCCCTTTTTTTGCCTTGACTGAACGACCTCCCTTCGGTGGCATCTGAAATAAGAACAATTGTATCAGAACGCCTTTCAAATATTTTCAAATCACAGAAGAAATACGGACGTATGAACGCAATCGTCCTAATAATAAAGCTCTACAGTAAGAACGCTTACGGAAGATCGTAGTAACCCACACAGATCCTAAAGACACTAGAACCTGATGCTCTGATACCATCTGTGCTAACCCGCTCCAAATAATAACGGGTGGCCAGCCCTATACTATAATAAATCAGGTATCTCAGATGGCACAGTCTCAACATCAACTGACAATACTAAATAATATAAGGCTAACTACCCGAAATTTATTCAAAGAGGGTGCCAAAAAAAATTTAAAACTTTTATTTGACACCAAGAGAAATCCACCATACAACAAACAATCAACAATAGTACATCTAACTATGATGAATGATACAACAAACTCTACAATATGTAAAGAATGAATACAAGATTAAAACAAATTGTACAAAGTAAATTACCCGAATATGTTGTCGGGGCATAGACAATACAAATAATCTGAAAGAGAAATGAAAAAGGGATATTCTACAACCCTTTGAGTCTAAACTCAATATACAAACTGAATCCTAATCTAGATATACAATAGATAGGAATCGACTAAAACAAAGTGCCGCAACAGTCCGCTACTTCCACAGCTCCACGAATACACAGGATGGATAAACCCCAATGGTGTCCTTTAGGAGGAACACCTAAAATAATACAATATATGTATATGAGGAGAAAATATAAACGGGTCAGAGCCCGAGTTGAAAATATTTTATAGCAAGTACATTAAAATGCATAATAATTATAAATGCATTATGACATGATTTAATGGAATCGTCCTCTCCATAATAATCCAACTCACCTCTCAGCTAGAGCGCGCACTAAACGTATGCACGTGGTCTCTAAATGAATGCCCAAATATAAATTAGGCAATAAAATCTAACTAGATCCCAAAATGAAGATTCGATTAAGATTATCTAACTTATCTCGCAATCTACCCTTATCTAAGTTCCATCTACAACATTACTTTATATTCTTAATGTCATCATTCTCTTTATATTTGTTCATTTTGAACATATAAAGTTTACATAACCATCCTCATAGCAACAACATCACAATACATCAACATTCTCTTACTAGAATTTCATATATGCTAGTTATGCCCTCATTTGGCATGTAATCATATATATATGAGTTATTAGCATCAAGTTCTAAGGACTAAACTTCTCCCGGTTCTCAACACTGCACTGCGTTTCGTGCGTGGGATGTCTCGTCGAAGCGAAATCCAAACAAGGAACCCCCTCCCCCCCCCCCCCCCGTTACACTACTCCTGACAGTATTGATCTTCGAGATTCATTATGCCCTCAATGCATGATGCATATAACCCAAATTATTACTCCATTTTAATTAATTATTATTACCAATTCTCAATAGTACATGGCGTTTCAAGCGCCGAAGCGAAATCCAAATAAGGACCCCCCCCCCCCCCCCCGTTACACTAGTTCTGGCACTGTCGATCGTCGGGATAGGTGATATATATGAGCATTACGGACTAACTTCTCCTCACTACAAACATTACACTGAGCTTCGTGCGTGGGATGTCTCGCCGAAGCAAAATCCAAACAAGGAACCCCCCCATTACATTACATATTGGCAATGTTGGTTGTTAAGGTCCATTAAGCCCTTAATACCCAAGTACCAATCACATCCATAACCTAATAAGCATCCAACCGAGCTATAACTCGTGGAAGCAGGCTCATAATGCTATCATTTTCCAGTAACCCATACTACGTAGCAAACTGGAAACCTCCTGGTGGGGTTCAACGGCACCCACCTCATGATCAACTCACACACACAACGTCCCGGGAAGCGGCCATAGCTCCGAACCGGCAAGTGAGAACGACACATACCCAGGACTTCTCACCCCTAAATAATAATGTATATCATATAATAATCACATGGACGACTATGACCTGGGGAATATCCACACCCTCCTCATCGAGCTAGGTTGCTCACCCTCATCGTGCGCAACTTCCCAATGATAGCAAGGAGGGGGTATGCTTCACTATATATATATATATATACCATCACATAAGGCATACATACATCATCACATATTATAAAGATATACTATCATATAAGGTATACCTACCACATTGTTTATATATTTATTGTACGCCCTTAGGCGCAATTTGATTAACCATCATTTTTTAGTATATTTCCCTCTTGATATACTAATCATCAGTTCTCACACATCTTCCCCACTTAGTATACACTATAATATTTCTCACTTGAAGCTCACATGTCGCTTCTAGTTATGAATTGTTTCTCAATTCTATTTATGTTAAGGATATTCTTTATCCTAATGCACCTCAATTAGCATTTCTCATTGTGTGAGACATCTCCCAAATCAATCATCAATAAGGATATTTCTATATCCATATGCACATCATTTAGCAGAATTCTGAAATGGGTGAAGGGGATACTACCCAAGGAGAATACGCTTCCAAATAGCTATCATGTTATGAAGAATAGTTTGAAAGGTTTGGGAATGAAGTATAAATCGATTCATGTTTGTGTGTATGACTACATACTATACCGAACCGAGTATGAAAATCTCAATCGTTGTCTGGTTTGCGACGAACCTAGATATGTCCAATCTACTAGTAAAGAAGGCACAAGCTTAAAAGTGCCTCAAAAGGTGTTGAAATATTTTCCCGTTGGGCCTAGATTAAAGCAATTTTTCACATTACCATAGATAGCGGAGGCCATGACTTGGCATGCTAGGGAAGTAGGGGGTAATCTCATGTGTCATCCTATTGATTCTACAGCTTGAAGGAGGATGAATTATGAGTATCCCAATTTTGCTTGAGAACAGTGCAACATTCATTTGGCTATATCAACAGATGGTTTCAATCCATTTGGAAATCTAAGCACCAATCCAGTGTATGGCCAGTGATTCTAGCACCACTTAACCTCCCTCCTTCACAGTGTATGAGACCTAAATTTTCGATGATGTCTTTATTGATACCTGGGCCAAAGGCACCAAGTGATGACATCGACGTCTACCTGGCTCCTTTAGTAGAAGAATTAGATGAGTACTTTATCAATCCTCGTCTACCTGGCTCGGGCATTTCATACAAGGCTCTTACTTTCTTTCGAGCGAGCAAAAGATAAAAATCTCGTTGAAGCTCAAATAACTTACTATGGTGTAATTCGAAATATATTTGAATTCGATTATATAAGCTTCAAAGAGGTTGTATTTTACTGTGACTGGGTAAGAATTGAGGATAAAAATGCTTGTAAAGTTGATCATGTCACCAATTTGATCATGGTTGACTTGTCCAAGTTGAAGAGCAACGACCACGTGAGCGATGAGCCATTTGTTTGTGCATTTCAAAAGGTTAACCAATTGTTTTACTCGGAGTATATAAACAACGAGTCGTGGTCAATTGTCCTACACGCTCCAAAGCGTCTAAATAGTAGTGTGGATGACTTGTTGCTCCTACCGAATATCAATCCATTTTTTATGATAACCCGAATTTGAAACAATTTTTCAATTTGTAATAAATATTCCAATTTGTACTTTGTCAATCCATTTTTAATGCTTTTAATTGATTTGCACTTTATAATTTTCACTCTTGTGTAGTGTGCGTGTGTGGGCAGTAGGGGTAGGGGTGGGGATGTTTTGGAATTTTAGAAATTGTACATTGTAATAACCCAAGACTTTTGGGATAACAATTTATTCATTTGTGAGAAATAAATATTATTTTATTGGATAATAATCAAATTGGCATTTGAGGTCAAAATTTGGAGATGTTAGAAAGTATTTCGGATGGCAATTATGAGGGTGTAGTTATTTTCGGAAGGGTCGAGAAAGTCAAAATGACTGTACTTGGGGTCTATTTAGGTTCCGAAATATTTTAGGTTCGTTTGGCTCGAATTAAAGTCACCGAGTCATTTAAAGTGTGTATCTTGGGAGACAAGGCTTATTAAGCATACGGGATATAGAAATATCCTTAGAGAGAAAGAGAAATAGAAAGAAAGAAAGAGAGAAGAAGAAAAGAGAAGAGAAAGACGAGAAAAGTTGGGAGATTCCGGCCATTACACGATCTCGAGGATGAATCAGATCCTACGAACTTGAGGCAAGTGATTAAACTTGCTAAATAATTGTTGTGTACCATTTATTTCATGATTTGTGGATCAAATTTATGGGTTTTAGGTTTAGTTTGTTAAAACTTAACTTTTGGGTAAAATCTTAGATTTGTTGTGTAGATCATGGATTTGAGGTTAGAAATTAGTTAAAATGTGTTCTTGGATGAATATTAATGATGTATATATGTTTGGGTTGAAGAGAAATGAAGAGAAGATGATTAAAATGAATTTTGGGGGTTTTTAGCTTTTAAGAAATAGCCAATTTGTAGCCCTTGAACAGGCCGAATCGATTCGGCCTCAACCCGAATCGATTCGGCCTCAACCCGAATCGATTCGGCCTCAACCCGAATCGATTCGGCCTCAACCCGAATCGATTCGAAATGTTCTAGCTTGACAGGTCTGAGTCACCGAATCGATTCGGATACCAGCCGAATCGATTCGGCCTGAGACAGAATCCCAGGTCTTATGACCCGAATCGATTCGCCTTGGAGGCCAAATCGATTCGCAGGGCCGAATCGATTCGGATTTGGCCCGAATCAATTCGAAAACAAGGCATTTTCAAGGATGTTTTTATAGGGAGAATTTCATCCCGTTTCTTTTGAGGTTATCGATTGGGAACCTCTATAGGAGTTATAAGAAGAGTGTTTTGGAGGCTTTTAAGGAGTTTCCCTCATAAGATATTGTTTCGGTCGTGTGGACTTAATTTGAGAAATACCAATTACAGAATATCGTATATACTAAGTGGGGAAGCCCACTACCATTGAGATCTCTATTTGGAAATAATTATGGAATAATATGAAAGAGTAAGATTGCGCTTAGTGATATTGAATTTTAGAATCAAATCCCAAATGGGATAACTTTAAAGGTTCATATGATTGAACCATATTATGGATTGATAATAACAAATGCTGAATGATGTGCATACGGATATAGAGAATGTCCTTAATGTAAATTAACTTGGGATATGTCTCACATAAATGAGAAATGTTGATCGAGGTGCATTAGGATATAAAGAATATCCTCAACGTAAATTTAATTGAGAGACAATTCATATAAACAGAAGTGATGTGTGAACTTCAAGTGAGAAATAGTATAGTGTATACTAAGTGGGGTAGTTACGTGAGAATTGACGATTAGTATATCGAGAGAGAAATATACTAAATAATGATATTATTTCAACTATGCCTAAGAGCGTACTATGATTATGAAACAGTGTGATATATATACCTTATGTGATGGTATATATTTATATGATGAGATGATGTATGTATATCTTATGTGATGATATATATAAGTGAAGCATACCCCCTCCTTGCTATCATTGGCAAGTTGCGCGATGAGGGTGAGCATCCTGGTTCGATGAGCAGGGTGTGGATATTCCCCGGGTCATAGTCCTCCATTGCGTTTTATGTGATATACATTATTTTGGGGGGGTGAGAAGTCATGGGTATGTGTCGCTCTCACTTGCCGGTTAGGAACTATGACCGCTTCCCAGACGTTGTGTGTGTGTGACCACGAAGTAGGTGATATTTAGTCCTACCGGTGGTCCCCAGGATGATATATGAGTGATGCCCTTGAAGATGATAGCATTGAGAACCTGCGTCCCCGAGTTATGTCTCGCTAAGATGGTTATTATATTTCTGGTGTGATTAGTTCTTTGGGTATCGAGGGCATAATTGAACTCAATGACCAACATTGCCAATAAGTAGTGTATCGGGAGGGTTCCTTGTTTGGATTTCGCTTGCGAGACGTCCCACGCAAGAAACGCAGTGTAATGTTGGGAGTGAGGAGAAGTTAGTCCTTAATGATCATATTTACATATATAGTATATCTCGACGATCGACAGTGCCACGAGTAGTGTATCGTGGGTGTTCCTCGTTTGGATTTCGCTTTGCAAGACGTCCCATGCACGAAACGCCGTGCACTGTTGAGAATTGGGAATAATAAATTAATTAAAATGGAATAATAAGAACTTGTGTTACATGCATCATGCATTGAGGGAATAATAAATCTTGATAATCAATACTGCCAGGAGTAGTGTATTCGGGGGTTCCTTATTTGGATTTCGCTTTGCGAGACGTCCCACGCACGAAACGTAGTGCAGTATTGAGAATTGGGAGAAGTTTAGTCCTTAGCACTTGGATGATAATAACTTATACATGTTTATATGCATAATGATGGCATAACTAGAATATGAGAAATTCTAGTAAATAGAATGTTTATGTAAACTTGATATGTTAAGTAAGTGAGCGAATAATTGAGAACAATAAGAATTGAAATTGTAGTATGTGATTTAAATGGAAGTTAGATAACTGTAAAATTAAGAGATAAGTTAGATGGGATTTAGATGAGCATTAATTGGGTTTAAAGTTATATTTATTTGCCTAATTAGAATTGGGCATTTATTTGGAGATCACGTGCATACGTTTAGTTGCGCGCTTTAGTTGAGAGGCGAGTTGGATTATTATGGAGAGTGAGACTCCACCTTAATCATGTAATTATGAATTTATAATTATTATGCATTTTAATGCACTTGCTATAAAATGTTTTCACCTCGGGCTCTGACCCGTTTATACTTCCTCCTGCTATGTATATATATATTGTATTATTTTAGATGTTCCTCCGCAAGGACGCCATTGATGTTTATCCATCCAGTGTATTCATGGAGCTGTGGCAGTAGCGAACTGTTACGGCATTTTGTTATAGTCGATTCCTATCTTTTGTGTATCTAGACTAGAATCCATCTTGTATATCGGGTTTGTACCCTAGTGTTATAGAGTAGCACTTTTATATATTTTCTTTCTCAGATTATTGTATTGCTTGTGACCCGACAGCATATTCACGTATTTTACTTTGTACATTGTGTTGTACTCTTTTATATTATTGGAGCTTGTGTGTATTGCTCATAATATTTAGATGTAGTATTGTTGGTTATTGGTTGCATGGTTGGTTTTTAATGGTGTTAAATAAAAAGTTTTAAATTTTTGACACCCTCTTTTAGTATTAATGGGTGGTTAGCTATGTTTATTGTTAGGATCGTCAGTTAATGCAGAGAATGATCCACTTGAAACTCCTAATTATTTTAGTATAGGGCTGGCCACCCGTTATTATTTTAAGCGGGTGGTCACAGGTGGTATCAGAGCATTAGGTTCTAGTGTCTTTAGGATCTGTGTGGGTTACTACGATCTTCCGTAAGCGTTCTTGATGTAGAGCCTTATTATTAGGACTGTTGTGTTCATACCTCCATATTTCTTCTGTGATGATAAAATATTTGAAAGGCGTTCTGATATAATTGTTCTTGTTTTAGATGCCACCAAAGAGACGTCGTTCAAGCAGGGAAACTAAAGGGGATGAAAATGTGGAACCCCAAATGCCTCAAAGGACCATGACTACAGATGAAGTTGCCAATATTGTGGCACAAGCAGTGACTGCTACGATTTCTACGATGGCGCAACAACCTGCCGTTCAAGCAGCCCAAACCCATTTAGGACCATCTTTGTGGGAAGGAGTTCGGGAAGATTTTACTAAGGGGCATCCTCCAGAGTTCTCAGGGGGAGTTGATGCAATGGCTGCAAATCAATAGAAGAATAGTATGAAGGGGGACCTACGTATGGTTTAGTGTAGTGAGGTGCAGGATTAATTTTTAGCCACCTTTAAGTTGAAGGGAGCAGCTCTCCAATAGTGGGAGTTTGTCACCACGTCAGAACAGAGAGATACTTTACCTATAACAGATTTTTAGGAACTCTTTGACCGAAGGTATTTTCCTTCCCCGGTTCAGAAGGAAATGAGGAGGAAACTGATGGATGTTTTTTCAAGGTAATAGAACGGTGGCAGAATATGAAGAAGAATTTACTCGATGGGAAAAATTAGTACCCGATGAGGTAAATACAGAAGAGAATCGTATATCAAAATTTGTTCGAGGTTTAGATTGGCGGATTCGGCAGCATTTATTAGGGAGCGCAGCGTTAGAGACTTTCGTCGAGGTAGTGAATGCGGCACTGTTAAAGTGTCATGAAGATCGTCTTCGTTCACAAGAGGGTAAGAACTTGAGATATCCGGGTTCATCAAGTAGGTTTGGCGAAGAGAATGACAGTAATGCCAGTGGGTATGAGTCGGACAATAGAGAGTCACAACAGCATTTTGTTCCCCAGGATGGGCAGAGAGGATTTACGGGTAAATGTTTCTTTTGTAAAGAAATAGGTCATAGAAAGAGAGATTGTCCTAAAAGAGGTAAAGGATCACGTTTTGATGAAGTTTTGGAAGTTCAACCCCTATATCAGATTCGAGGTCATTTTAGACCAGGGGACTTTGTGTGGGAGCCCAATGATGAGGAAGGGCAATCGGACTAGAGATGGATGATGTAAGTTATTTTCCTTTGTGAATAGGATTATACTATATGAAATTATGGGAATATCGTATGGGAGGTAGTTAAGAGAGTGTAGTGTTATAACCCTATTCTGTATGGAATGACCCGAAAGGAAATCTTGAGCAAGTGAGGCTCTAATGTTACTATCTTTTGAAAGAATAGATTATTTTGTGATGTGCTAGAAAGAGAGCTATAACTAGGTTGTGAATGTAAGTATTGTTATTGTGTATTGAGTAGTAATGATAAAGCTACTTATTTTTATACAGTCATGTTAGACTTATATAATTGTTGTATTCCAGATATGGAAGAGCCTAATGAATGACAATATGTTAATATGATATAAGATATTATTACGGAAAAGAATTCAGAAATTGTGGACTATTGAGGAGCAGGAAATTTTAGCACATAATTATGCCAATTTTTGTGAACTGTATGTTGATTGTGTATGATGATTTTTAAAACCTTATGTTATGATCATAAGGTATTTTATATAAATGTCGAAAGACATAAACCGTTTTTAAAATAAATTATTTTCAAAATAAAACTTTTATAAGCCTTTTGGGCCATATCAAAATGATTTATACAAAAATATTTTTAAACTCTAGTCCGGATCTAACAAACTCTCAATCCCCGACCTCGCTACATATTAGTGTATTGGGAGGGTTCCTTGTTTGGATTTCGCTTGCGAGACCTCCCCCGCATGAAAGTAGCGAATGTCAGGAATTGAGAGGAGTTATTTCTTTGGACCATTCAAACTTTCTATACTCTTAATATGCTAGTATGATTTATATATCTTGAGAATTGTGGAACTTTGAGGTAAGAGAAGCCTAAATATGTTTATATGAGTAAAGCTTGAATAAAGGGTGTATGGGCGCCCTTGTAAAAAAAATTGGTTTTAAATAAATTAAAATTATTCGTCGTGAAAAGTGGGAGGTTTGGGTATAGTGTTAGTGAGGATAAGTGTTGTAGGAACTAGTTAAGCTTTGGAGTATTAGTCTTAGCTTAATTTCGAGGACGAAATTCTTGTAAGTGGGGAAGTTTGTAACAACCCAATACTTTTTGTGGGAACCCCGGGCAACTAGGGCGATGCGCAAAGACTTTGTATGAGGAAGTAAACTTATTGTTGAGTAAACACCTTAAACCTACGAGTTTATATGAATGATGCAAAGGGGACCAAATTAAACTTTTACTTAATTTGATTAACTTTTATGAAAATGATTTTGATTTTCAAAGTTAATTATTAGTCCAAAACTAATTCAATTTTAGGCGAGTTTCTATTTAGTTAACCCTACTTTTTCTTGTGAGGTAATAAACAAAAATATACAGCACACAGTATTTATTTTACGTTGCAAAAACCCTTCCTCGGGAAAAACGACGAACTCCTCTAGGAGTTACCTAATATACTTCCACTAAAACAATAAATCAATAGGGATGATTTACAAACAACAAACTCAACAAATAAAGAAGAAAGATCTAGCTATTACCCCACTCGACCAAGTCACCTGCCTGGTTGCTTATTCTGTTCTCTCTTTAAACTGTCCTTGCTTGTTTTTGTGTTCTTAACTTCTCAGCCTCCCCTATAACTTCTTTAAGCGCAGGTTGGCTCAGTGCCTATTATTTATTTTCTAGTGAAGTGATAGTGTGTGATGCAACAGACTAAATCACCTATATCTTTGCAAGTGTTATGTTATTCAAATCAAGTCATCTTGACTTTGAATACACTTTTGAAAAGCTTTCTTTTCTCTTTCTTTAAATCTTTGAACACTAGACTTGTTCAGATATTACACAAACATGTGTCTACGTGAATACAACTTGAGTGATTATATGTAAGTGATATGATATGAAACAATTTCTTAATATCACTTAAACAATCAAGTAATCATGTTCACAGAATAATGGCTTCAAATATATTCAATAAATTCAGAGACAGTCAAATATTCCCAATCTTGTTTTTCAGAAAACAAATATTAGATTAAATCAGATTTTAATCTAAAATCTTATCAAGACTATTTTCACAAATATATCAGATTAAATCAAAACAGTCTTAAGCACACAAGAGAATAATATTCAGTTCAGATTTTAAGTCTTCACAAATCAGATCTCAGAAATCTTAGGTTTAACTTTCTAAACCTCAAACAGTACAAATCTGAATATTACCAAAATATTTTCTAAAAAATCTGTTTTAAAAGAAAGTGTTTAAAAACATTCAAGATCTCACAAATAAGTCATAAGCAGAATATATACACAAAAATAATTTCGTGAATAGTGTGTGTTGTGTACAAATTTTAGATCTAAATACTGATCCAAAGAATACACACAGAATGCAGAGAACTCACTTACAAAAATAATGTACTCTTGAAAATTCATAAGTGCAGATTTACAAAGAGAGAAGTCCAATCTTCATTTTAGTTTTGACAGAAATCAATACTTGAAGATGACACAAAAATATTTCTGGTTTAATCTCTCTCTCTCTAAAAATTTTGATAGAGTTCTGCTACAAAAATTATTTTCTCAGCTCTATAAAAATGATACACAAAGGAGTCTATTTATAGAGTGCACAAGTGTGTGCAGATTGGTGTAAAACAAAGTCACATGGATCACTAAAGAAATACACACAACCGTAGATAAAATATAATCTGAGGGATCACAAAGAAACACAAAGTGATGTGTTAAAAATGTGACACGTGTAGTGCAAGCTGTAACAAACTAACAGATTCTAGAAACTAAACGTTTATTAAAACACAGTCATTTTAAAAATATCTTGAAGACAGCTGTGATAAACATTGCGTACCAAAAACGCATCAAATATTATCGTTGGACAAAAGGGTACTGCGTCGTCGTTTTAAAAAAAAAAACTCAAAGCCAGCTGTAACGCACTTAAAATTGTTACCGTTGAAACAAAACACATGCGACATCGTTTTAGGGGGAAAAATAGTTTTCGTTTTTAAGAGAAAAATCGTGGGCGTAAAAAAAATATAACGACGTCGTTTATACTCAAAATCATTTTTGATAACAACAAAACTACGGGAGGTTTCGAGAGAAACTAGGGGCGGTCAGTTCAAATCATGCCAATAGTAAAAGGCCAAAAGTTACTGCAGAGAACAGTATGGGACACGCCATCAGACTAGGTTATAGCAAATTCATGCCAGCTAAGGCAATAGCAAGGACAAATCAAGTACCATTATATATACAAATATATTAACATATCTATACATGTATGTGGTCAAATCGTAACCATCTAAAAAGTCCTACTAGGCTATAACAAAAGCTATTAAAGCTAATGAAAAATCAACAGCACACATGTACAATAATATGGCCAAATCGCATGGTCAAGAAGTAATGACCTGCTAGGGTATGGTCGGCCAACATTGAAACACAAAAAAAGGGGGGGCGACACATACTATAACATATTATACATAATATATATGACACGCATTTACGCATGTAACATCATAATAAATTTTAATTTTAACTTCAAAAAAAATTATTCTGCAACTTTTATTAAAAAAATATTTATTGTCAAAACATATTTTCCAAAAAATATTTTTCTTATAAAAAACTCAAAAAGAATTTTATTATGACGAAACAAAACATAATCATAAGATATGATAAAAATGCAAATGTAACGTGGTGTCGTTTCCTACGTGACTAAAATTCCTATGAGCCATAGAAAATGAGAATTACCTTTTCTAAGAGGGCAGACTGAACCGAGTTCTCATTTGATGTAGATGAACAAGGAGAGCTTGGCGTCGATAGGGGGACACGCAATCCTAAATTACAAAAATATTTTGTTGAAATTCACGTCCAAGTAGAAGAAGTTCTATATAGCTAAAGCACGGAAAGCAAACCCTAGGTGTGCTCTATATAGGGACCTTCAAACTCCCCCATTGGACTAATGTTGACAAAACCCTTGAGTACATCAAATGACATACTAAGGTAAAATCAGTCCTAGATTTTCCTATACAAAAAGATATCTAACTACCCTCCCAACCTAGAAAAGAAAAGACACAACTCTGATGCACGGTTAAGAAAACCTCCAAAACATAAATACACTTCCTGCCGAGAAATCAAGTTAGTAGCATTTGCTCTACCAAAATATTAATATGACAGAATTAAATGTGCAGAAATTATAAGCTAGGATATGTATGAAAAATATCAACAACACAAGACTAGAATATGTACTCAATTCTCCCCCATTTTATCTAAATTAGACAATGGTAAGAAGAAGAAAAAAATAAGTGTTTATAATCTGGAAAATAAGAATCTCCTACATTAAACATGGCTTTAAGAGATATCGGTTATTAGGAGATACCTTTATCCTAAAACCTCGGAGATCTAGTAATCAAAGTATGCAGTATAAACACAATTAAAAATTCAAGTACAATCTCTACAATCAAATGTTGAAGTTACATGTAAGCAAGACTTATCATAAGGCATAGACAGCATATCAACAAGCTGAAAATCACAAGCAATAGAAGGAACAACCATAATTTGTTTATGAGATTTTGGAGTATCAAACTGGTACGAATATCCATTAGTGTCACAATACTTGGAAACTCCATTTTTATTAAACTTACCTCTCCCATCATTGAATAAATCTAAGGGTATGGTAGTGTTTAAGTCCTTAACCTTCACGTGAGGAGACTTAATGTTTTTCTTACTCTCGCAAGCGTCACATACATTAGTTGGGCATTTCTTCGACTTTAAAAAGTCCATTTGAGGTATCAAGTCACAAATCCTAATCCAAATAGGCAAAGTTTTCAAAGGTTTTTGTGCCTTTTGAAATTTAGGATAAAATTTATTTTTCGAAAATCTGTTCTTGTTAACATGAGGCCTAGACTTATTGAAGGAATTATTCCAATTAATATTAGTGCGCTGCCTAGGAAAATTTGTAAATCACTTCACATTAGGGTTATGACTTTTAAAATGAGTACCTTTCTTGTGATTACCAAGACATTCCCAGATTTGGTGACCAAAAACATCACACCTAGTACAAAATTTACTAGAAGTAGGTAGATCAGATTGGTAGTGTTTTTCTCTTACATGCTTAACAGATTCATTACGAATAAATGGTTTAGGAGGTCTAAAGAGTCTCTTGGCCGGAGGGCAGTATTTTGATGTAGATGGTTCTACAAAATTTTCAATGAAAGTATCAATGTCATTTTCAAAATCACTTTCAATTAAGACTTGTTTTCCTTTATCCTTTTCAAACAACTTACTTTCCAACGGAAGAGCCATTTCTTCTTGGGATTTTACAAATAATATTGGTCTACTTGGATTAACATTTTCAAGAGGACCGTCATATCCCAATCCTCTAGTATCACCCTTATATCATTGTTCATCAAGCAATTTGTCAAGGTCAAAACATTTTATATCACGACTACGACACATTTTGAAAGCTGTTTCACAAACTTGTTTGAATTTTTCAACTTGCAAAAGTGCTTCATTATATTTTTCTTCAAAAGAAGACAATTTTTCATTTAAAGTCGTAATCTAAAATTTAAGATCAAGTGATTGTTTTTCAAAATCAGTTTTGACATTGTTCATTTCAATGGAATTTTGTTGAACAATCTTATATTGATTCTCTAAGGTCTCACTAAGCATTTTAACCAAATTCGATAATTCTTGTCTATTCTGCAAAGTCCTCACATATAATTCAGCATAATCATCATAGCCAACAAAATTTTCATGTTCATTTGTGTCCGTGTGTGAATTGTTGCTATCATCAAATTCAGCATCATATAAGACACGTTTAGCATCAAACGGAGCAGTTATTTTAAGCATAGAAGGCTGAATAGCTAATAAAGATTTAGCAGCATCAATTAAATCAAGCACATCATCAGAATTAGAATCGGGAACAGAATGAGAATCATCTTCGGAATCAGTCATTCCTGCTAAATACACGTCTCCGCAACAGTCATAAACTTCTCCTAAAAACGCAAGGCAATTTGGTACATAATTTCCTTAGTTGTCTTCGGATTCATAATCAGAAGAGTCATCCCAAGTTTTAGTTATGTGTGCCTTGTGTTGTTTAGAATGCTTGGACTGTGGCTTAGACCAACACTCAGCAATAAAGTGACCAAGTTTCCCACAATTATGACAAGCCAATACAGATTTATCAACCTTACTACTTCTACTATCAAAATCAGAAACTCCCTTTGATGTTCTTTTATGGTGTCGGGAGACCGGACTAGATTGATTATTCACTTGCGTATGTCTCTTAGCAATAGCATTTCTTTGCTCTAAAAGTTTCTTAAATTGAGAGGACATAACAGCAAGTTGATTGTCAATCTTATCAAGATCATCCGATTCCACATCAGAATCATCATCAGACGAGGATTGTTCTTTAACCACCTTATACTTATTTTTAATAGGATAGGCAGTTTTAAAAGCAACTCTAGAAGTATTGGTCAACTCTTTCTTAGCATAAGATGTGAGAGTCTTCCTAAAGGCTGATTCAAGTTCCATAGTTCTCAATTTAGAGCTTAGCAATTCATGTGTGAGAGAAGGATCATTCATTTCTTCAATGATATAACGTTTATGATCAAACCTAGGAGCAAGAGATCTCAAAATTTTAGCACACACATCATTATCAGAATATACAATACCATTCGCATGCAATTGGGTAATGATATCAGTCAAACGCATATAAAAATCATCAAATGGTTCATTATCGTTCATAACTAGCATATTGTATTGTTGAACCAACATTTGTGTTTTACATTGCTTTACTCTATCATCACCCTCGTGTGCAATAACTAAAGTATCCCAAGCACCCTTACTTGTAGTGCAGTGACATATACGTTTTAATTCATTTTCACTCACACTCAGGAAAATCACATTTCTGCCCTTATTATTGAAATTAGTAATCTTTTTCTGATCAACACTTAATTCATTAGTTTTCAACTTTCTATAAATAGTGCTACCTTCTGCTATAGGAGTAGTGGGGTGCCTATAACCATTTTCAATCAAGTCCCACACATCATCTCCTAAAGTAACTTGAATAAATGCAACCATTCTGATTTTCTAGTATGAAAAGTTTGAGCCATCAAAAATAGGAGGTCTACTAAAATTACCAAGCCTAAGAAATTGACTGGAATCATCCATTAAAACAAGGTAAAAAGTGTTTAACAAAAGTTTTGAAAACAATCTTTAAAAGTCTAGCTCTGATACCACTTGTGGGAACCCCGGGCAACTAGGGCGATGCGCAAAAACTTTATATGCGGAAGTAAACTTATTGTTGAGTAAACACCTTAAACCTACGAGTTTATATGAATGATGCAAAGGGGACCAAATTAAACTTTTACTTAATTTGATTAACTTTTATGAAAATGATTTTGATTTTCAAAGTTAATTATTAGTCCAAAACTAATTCAATTTTAGGCGAGTTTCTATTTAGTTAACCCTACTTTTTCTTGTGAGGTGATAAACAAAAATATACAGCACACAGTATTTATTTTACGTCGCAAAAACCCTTCCCCGGGAAAAACGAAGAACTCCTCTAGGAGTTACCTAATCTACTTCCACTAAAACAATAAATCAATAGGGACGATTTACAAACAACAAACTCAACAAATAAAGAAGAAAGATCTAGCTATTACCCCATTCGACCAAGTCACCTGCCTGGTTGCTTATTATGTTCTCTCTTTAAACTGTCTTTGCTTGTTTTTGTGTTCTTCACTTCTCAGCCTCCCCTCTAACTTCTTTAAGCGCAGGTTGGCTCAGTGCCTAGTATTTATTTTCTAGTGAAGTGATAGTGTGTGATGCAACAGACTAAATCACCTATATCTTTGCAAGTGTTATGTTATTCAAATCAAGTCATCTTGACTTTGAATACACTTTTGAAAAGCTTTCTTTTCTCTTTCTTTAAATCTTTGAACACTAGACTTGTTCAGATATTACACAAACATGTGTCTACGTGAACACAACGTGAGTGATTATATGTAAGTGATATGATATGAAACAATTTCTTAATATCACTTAAACAATCAAGTAATCATGTTCACAGAATAATGAGTTCAAATATATTCAATAAATTCAGAGACAGTCAAATATTCCCAATCTTGTTTTTCAGAAAACAAATATTAGATTAAATCGGATTTTAATCTAAAATCTTATCAAGACTATTTTCACAAATATTTCAGATTAAATCAAAACAGTCTTAAGCACACAAGAGAATAATATTCAGTTCAGATTTTAAGTCTTCACAAATCAGATCTCAGAAATCTTAGGTTTAACTTTCTAAACCTCAAACAGTACAAATCTGAATATTACCAAAATATTTTCTGAAAAATCTGTTTTAAAACAAAGTGTTTCAAAACATTCAAGATCTCACAAATAAGTCACAAGCAGAATATTCACACAAAAATAATTTCGTGAATAGTGTGTGTTGTGTACAAATTTTAGATCTAAAGACTGATCTAAAGAATACACACAGAATGCAGAGAACTCACTTACAAAAATAATGTACTCTTGAAAATTCGTAAGTGCAGATTTACAAAGAGAGAAGTTCAATCTTCATTTTAGTTTTGACAGAAATCAATACTTGAAGATGACACAAAAATATTTCTGGTTTAATCTCTCTCTCTCTAAAAATTTTGACTGAGTTCTGCTACAAAAATTATTTTCTCAGCTCTATAAAAATGATACACAAAGGAGTCTATTTATAGAGTGCACAAGTGTGTGCATATTGGTGTAAAACAAAGTCACGTGGATCACTAAAGAAATACACACAATCGTAGATAAAATATAATCTGAGGGATCACAAAGAAACACAAAGTGATGTGTTAAAAATGTGACACGTGTAGTGCAAGCTGTAACAGACTAACAGATTCAAGAAACTAAACGTTTATTAAAACACAGTCGTTTTAAAAATATCTTGAAGACAGCTGTGATAAACACTGCGTACCAAAAATGCATCAAATATTACCGTTGGACAAAAGGGTACTGCGTCGTCGTTTTAAAAAAAAAACTCAAAGCCAGCTGTAACGCACTTAAAATTGTTACCGTTGAAACAAAACACATGCGACATCGTTTTAGGGGAAAAAAATAGTTTTCGTTTTTAAGAGAAAAACCGTGGGCGTAAAAAAAATATAACGACGTCGTTTATACTCAAAATCATTTTTGATAACAACAAAACTATGGGAGGTTTCGAGAGAAACTAGGGGCGGTCAGTTCAAATCATGCCAATAGTAAAATGCCAAAAGTTACTGCAGAGAACAGTATGGGACACGCCATCAGACTAGGTTATAGCAAATTCATGCCAGCTAAGGCAATAGCAAGGACAAATCAAGTACCATTATATATATAAACATATTAACATATCTATACATGTATGTGGTCAAATAGGAACCATCTGAAAAGTCCTACTAGGCTATAACAAAAGCTATTAAAGCTAATGAAAAATCAACAGCACACATGTACAATAATATGGCCAAATCGCATGGTCAAGAAGTAATGGCCTGCTAGGGTATGGTCGGCCAACATTGAAACACAAAAAGAGGGGGGGCGACACATACTATAACATATTATATATAATATATATGACACGCATTTACGCATATAACATCATAACAAATTTTAATTTTAACTTCAAAAAAAATTATTCTGCAACTTTTATTAAAAAAAATATTTATTGTCAAAACATATTTTCCAAGAAATATTTTTCTTATAAAAATTTCAAATAAAATTTTTGAACTCAAAAAGAATTTTATTATGACGAAACAAAACATAATCATAAGATATGATAAAAATGCAAACGTAACGTGGTGTCGTGTCCTACGTGACTAAAATTCCTATGAGCCATAGAAAATGAGAATTACCTTTTCTGAGAGGGCAGACTGAACCGAGTGCTCATTTGATGTAGATGAACAAGGATAGCTTGGCGTCGATAGGGGGACACGCAATCCTAAATTACAAAAATATTTTGTCAAAATTCACGTCCAACTAGATGAAGTCCTATATAGCTAAAGCACGGAAAGCAAACCCTAGGTGTGCTCTATATAGGGACCTTCACTTTTGGGACAATAATTTATTCATTTGGGAGAAATAAATATTATTTTATTGGAGAATAATTAAATTGGCATTTGTGGTCAAAATTTGGAGATGTTAGAAAGTGTTTCAGATCGCAATTATGAGGATGTAGTTGTTTCCGGAAGGGTCGAGAAAGTCACAATGACTGTATTTGGGGTCTATTTAGGTTCCAAAATATTTTAGGTTCGTTTGGCTCGAATTAAAGCCACCGAGTCATTTAAAGTGTGTATCTTGGGAGACAAGGCTTATTAAGCCTACGGGAGATAGAAATCTCCTTAGAGAGTAAGAGAAATATAAAGAAAGAAAGAGAGAAGAAGAAAAGAAAAGAGAAAGAGGAGAAAAGTTAGGAGATTCCGGCCATTACGCGATCTCGAGGACGAATCAGACCCTACGAACTTGAGGCAAGTGATTAAACTTGCTAAATAATTGTTGTGTACCATTTATTTCATGATTTATGGATCAAATTTATGGGTCTTAGGTTTAGTTTGTTAAAACCTAACTTTTGCGTAAAATCTTAGATTTGTTGTGTAGATCACGGATTTGAGGTTAGAATTGAGTTAAAATGTGTTCTTGGATGAATGCTAATGATGTATATATGTTTGGGTTGAAGAGAAGATGATTAAAATGTATTTTGGGGATTTTTGGCTTCGAAGAAATAGCCATTTTCGTAGCCCTTGAATAGGTCGAATCGATTCGGCCCCAACCCGAATTGATTCGGAATGTTCCAGCTTGACAGGTCTGAGTGACCGAATCGATTCGAATCCCAGTCGAATCGATTCGGCCTGAGACAGATTCCCAGGTCTTATGACCCGAATCGATTAGCCTTGGAGGCCGAACCGATTCGCAAGGATGAATCGATTCGGAAACAGGGCATTTTTATGGATGTTTTTCTAGGGAGAATTTCATCCCGTTTCTTTTTGAGGTTATCAATTGGGAACCTCTATAGGAGTTATAAGAAGAGTGTTTTGGAGACTTTTAGGGAGTTTCCCCCATAAGATATTTTTTGGGTCGTGTGGACTTAATTTGAGAAATACTGATTAGAGAATATCGTATATACTAACTGGGGAAGCCCACTACCATTGAGATCTCTATTTGGAAATAATTAATGAAAAATATGAAAGAGTAAGATTGTGCTTAGTGATATTGGATTTTAGAATCAAATCCCAAATGGGATAACTTTAAAGGTTCATATGATTGAACCATATTATGGATTGATAGTAACAAATGCTGAATGATGTGCATACGGATATAGAGAATATCCTTAACGTAAATTGACTTGGGATATGTCTCACATAAAAGAGAAATGCTGATCGAGGTGCATTAGGATATAAAGAATATCCTCAAGGTAAATTTAATTGAGAGAAAATTCATATAACCAGAAGTGATGTGTGAACTTCAAGTGAGAAATAGTATAGTGTATACTAAGTGAGGTAGTTATGTGCGAATTGACGATTAGTATATCAAGAGAGAAATATACTAAATAATGATATTATTTCAACTATGCCTAAGAGCGTACTATGATTATGAAACAGTGTGATATGTATACCTTATATGATGGTATATATTTATATGATGAGATGATGTATGTATATCTTATGTGATGATATATATAAGTGAAGCATACCCCCTCCTTGCTATCATTGGCAAGTTATGCGATGAGGGTGAGCATCTTGGTTCGATGAGCAGGGTGTGGATATTCCCCGGGTCATAGTCCTCCATTGCGTTTTATGTGATATACATTATTTTTTGGGGGTGAGAAGTCGTGTGTATGTTTCGCTCTCACTTGTCGGTTAGGAACTATGACCGCTTCTCGGACGTTGTGTGTGTGTGACCACGAAATAGGTGATATTTAGTCCAACCGGTGGTCCCGAGGATGATATATGAGTGATGCCCTGGAAGATGATAGCATTGAGAACCTGCGTCCTCGAGTTATGTCTCGCTTGGATGGTTATTATATTTCTGGTGTGATTAGTTCTTTGGGTATCGAGGGCATAATGGACCTCAATGACCAACATTGCCAATAAGTAGTGTATCGGGAGGGTTCCTTGTTTGGATTTCGGTTGCGAGACGTCCCACGCAAGAAACGCAGTGTAATGTTGGGAGTGAGGAGAAGTTAGTCCTTAATGGTCATATTTACATATATAGTATATCTCGACGATCGACAGTGCCAGGAGTAGTGTAACGGGGGTGTTCCTCGTTTGGATTTCGCTTTGCTAGACGTCCCACGCACGAAACGTCGTGCACTGTTGAGAATTGGGAATAATAAATTAATTAAAATGGAATAATAAGAACTTGTGTTACATGCATCATGCATTGAGGGAATAATAAATCTTGATAATCAATACTGCCAAGAGTAGTGTATTCGGGGGTTCCTTATTTGGATTTCGCTTTGCGAGACGTCCCACGCACGAAACGTAGTGCAGTATTGAGAATTGGGAGAAGTTTAGTCCTTAGCACTTGGATGCTAATAACTTATACATGTTTATATTCATAATGATGGCATAACTAGAATATGAGAAATTCTAGTAAATAGAATGTTTATGTAAACTTGATATGTTAAGTAAGTGAGCGAATAATTGAGATCAATAAGAATTGAAATTGAAGTATGTGATTTAAATGGAAGTTAGATAACTATAAAATTAAGAGATAAGTTAGATGGGATTTAGATGAGCATCAATTGGGTTTAAAGTCATATTTATTTGCCTAATTAGAATTGGGAATTTATTTGGAGATCACGTGCATACGTTTAGTTGCGCGCTTTAGTTGAGAGGCGAGTTGGATTATTATGGAGAGTGCAACTCCACCTTAATCATGTAATAATGCATTTATAATTATTATGCATTTTAATGCACTTGCTATAAAATGTTTTCACCTCGGGCTCTGACCTTTTTATGCTGCCTCCTGCTATGTATATATATTGTAATATTTTAGATGTTCCTCCGCAAGGACGCCGTTGATGTTTATCCATCCAGTGTATTCGTTGAGCTGTGGCAGTAGCGAACTGTTGCGGCATTTTCTTATAGTCCATTCCTATCTTTTGTGTATCTAGACTAGAATCCAGCTTGTATATCGGGTTTGTACCCTAGTGTTGTAGAGTAGCACTTTTATATATTTTCTTTCTCAGATTATTGTTTGTGACCCGACAGCATATTCGGGTATTTTACTTTGTACATTGTGTTGTACTCTTTTATATTATTGGAGCTTGTGTGTATCGCTCATCATATTTAGATGTAGTATTGTTCGTTATTGGTTGCATGGTTGGTTTTTAATGGTGTTAAATAAAAAGTTTTATATTTTTGACACCCTCTTTTAGTAGTAATTGGTGGTTAGCTGTGTTTATTGTTAGGATCGTCAGTTGATGCAGAGAATGATCCACTTGAGACTCCTAATTATTTTAATATAGGGCTGTCCACCCGTTATTATTTTAAGCGGGTTGTCACAGGTGGTATCAGAGCATCAGGTTCTAGTGTCTTTAGGATCTGTGTGGGTTACTACGATCTTCCGTAAGCGTTCTTGATGTAGCGCCTTATTATTAGGACTGTTGTGTTCATACCTCCATATTTCTTCTGTGATGATAAAACATTTGAAAGGCGTTCTGATATAATTATTCTTATTTCACATGCCACCGAAGAGAGGTCGTTCAAGCAGGTAAAACAAAGGGGATGAAAATATGGAACCCCAAATGCCTCAAAGGACCATGACTACAGATGAAGTTGCCAATATTGTGGCATAAGCAGTGACTGCTACCATTTTTACGATGGCGCAATAACCTGCCGTTCAAGCAGCCCAAACCCATTTAGGACCATCTTTGTGGGAAGGAGTTCGGGAAGATTTTAGTAAGGGGCATCCTCCAGAGTTCTCAGGGGGAGTTGATGCAATGGCTGCAAATCAATGGAAGAATAGTATGCAGGGGCACCTATGTATGGTAGAGTGTAGTGAGGTGCAGAAGTAATTTTTAGCCACCTTTAAGTTAAAAGGAGCATCTCTCCAATGGTGGGAGTCTGTCACCACGTCAGAACAGAGAGATACTTTACCTATAACAGATTTTTAGTAACTCTTTGACCGAAGGTATTTTCCTTCCCCGGTTCAGAAGGAAATGAGGAGGAAACTGATGGATGTGTTTCAAGGTAATAGAACAGTGGCAGAATATGAAGAAGAATTTACTCGATGGGATAAATTAGTACCTGATGAGGTAAATACATAAGAGAAGCGTATATCAAAATTTGTTCGAGGTTTAGATTGGCGGATTCGACAGAATTTATTAGGGAGCGCAGCGTTAGAGACTTTCATCGAGGTAGTGAATGTGGCACTGTTAAAGTGTCATGAAGATCATCTTCGTTCACAAGAGGGTAAGAACTTTAGATATTCGGGTTCATTAAGAAGGTTTGGCTAAGAGAACGATAGTAATGCCAGTGGGTATGAGTCGAACTATAGAGAGTCGCAACGGCATTTTGTTCCCCAGGATGGGCAGAGAGGATTTGCGGGTAGATGTTTCTTTTGCAAAGAAATAGGTCATAGAAAGAGAGATTGTCCTAAAAGAGGTAAAGGACCACGTTTTGATGAAGTTTTGGAAGTTCAACCCCTATATCAGATTCGAGGTCATTTTAGACCAGGGGACTTTGTGTGGGAGCCCAATGATGAGGAAGGGCAATCGGACTAGAGATGGATGATGTAAGTTATTTTCCTTTGTGAATAGGATTATACTATATGAAATTATGGGAATATCGTATGGGAGGTAGTTAAGAGAGGGTAGTGCTATAACCCTATTCTGTATGGAATGACACGAAAGGAAATCTTGAGCAAGTGAGGCTCTAATGTTACTATCTTTTGAAAGAATATATTATTTTGTGATGTGCTAAAAAGAGAGCTATAGCTATGGTGTGAATGTAAGAATTGTTATTGTGTATTGAGTAGTAATGATAAAGCTACTTATTTTTATACAGTCATGTTAGACTTATATAATTGTTGTATTCCAGATATGGAAGAGCCTAGTGAATGGCAATATGTTAATATGATATAAGATATTATGACGGAAAAGAATTCAGAAATTGTGGACTATTGAAGAGCAGGAAATTTTAGCACATAATTATGCTAATTTTTGTGAGCTGTATGTTGATTATGTATGATGATTGTTAAAACCTTATGTTATGGGCATAAGGTATTTTATATAAATGTCGAAAGACATAAACCGTTTTTAAAATAAACTGTTTTCAAAATAAAACTTTTATAGGCCTTTGGGGCCATATCAAAATGATTTATACAAAAATATTTTTAAACTCTAGTCCGGATCTAGCAAACTCTCAATCCCCGACCTCGCTACATATTAGTGTATTGGGAGGGTTCCTTGTTTGGATTTCGCTTTCGAGACCTCCCCCGCATGAAAGTAGCAAATGTCAGGAATCGAGAGGAGTTATTTCTTTGGACCATTCAAAATTTCTATACTCTTAATATGCTAGTATGATTTATATATCTTGAGAATTGTGGAACTTTGAGGTAAGAGAAGCCTAAATATGTTTATATGAGTAAATCTTGAATAAAGGGCGTATGGGCGCCCTAGTAAAAAAAAATTAGTTTTAAATAAATTAAAATTATTCGTCGTGAAAAGTGGGAGGTTTGGGTATAGTGTTAGTGAGGATAAGTGTCGTAGGAACTAGTTGAGCTTTGGAGTATTAGGCTTAGCTTAATTTTGAGGAAGAAATTCTTGTAAGTGGGGAAGTTTGTAACAACCCAATACTTTTGGGACAATAATTTATTCATTTGGGAGAAATAAATATTATTTTATTAGAGAATAATTAAATTGACATTTGAGGTCAAAATTTGGAGATGTTAGAAAGTGTTTCGGATCGTAATTATGAGGGTGTAGTTATTTCCGGAACGGTCGAGAAAGTCAAAATGACTGTACTTGGGGTCTATTTAGGTTCCGAAATATTTTAGGTTCGTTTGGCTCGAATTAAAGCCACCGAGTCATTTAAAGTGTGTATCTTGGGAGACAAGGCTTATTAAGCCTACGGGAGATAGAAATCTCCTTAGAGAGAAAGAGAAATAGAAAGAAAGAAAGAGAGAAGAAGAAAAGAAAAGAGAAAGAGGAGAAAAGTTGGGAGATTCCGGCCATTACGCGATCTCGAGGACGAATTAGACCCTACGGACTTGAGGCAAGTGATTAAACTTGCTAAATAATTGTTGTGTACCATTTATTTCATGATTTGTGGATCAAATTTATGGGTTTTAGGTTTAGTTTGTTAAAACCTAACTTTTGCATAAAATCTTAGATTTTTTGTGTAGATCACATATTTGAGGTTAGAAATGAGTTAAAATGTGTTCTTGGATGAATATTAATGATGTATATATGTTTGGGTTGAAGAGAAGATGATTAAAATGTATTTAGGGGATTTTTGGCTTCGAAGAAATAGCCATTTCCGTAGCCCTTGAATAGGCCGAATCGATTCGGCCCCAACCCGAATCGATTCGGAATGTTCCAGCTTGACAGGTCTGAGTGACCGAATCGATTCGGATCCCAGCCGAATCGATTCGGCCTGAGACAGAATCCCAGGTCTTATGACCCGAATCGATTAGCCTTGGAGGCCTAACCGATTCGCTGGGCCGAATCGATTCGGATTTGGCCCAAATCGATTCGGAAACAGGGCATTTTTATGGATGTTTTTCTAGGGAGAATTTCATCCCGTTTCTTTTGAGGTTATCGATTGGGAACCTCTATAGGAGTTATAAGAAGAGTGTTTTGGAGACTTTTAGGGAGTTTCCCTCATAAGATATTGTTTGGGTCGTGTGGTCTTAATTTGAGAAATACCGATTAGAGAATATCGTATATACTAAGTGGGGAAGCCCACTACCATTGAGATCTCTATTTGGAAATAATTATGGAATAATATGAAAGAGTGAGATTGCGCTTAGTGATATTGGATTTTAGAATCAAATACCTAATGGGATAACTTTAAAGGTTCATATGATTGAACCATATTATGGATTGATAATAACAAATGCTGAATGATGTGCTTACGGATATAAAGAATATCCTTAACGTAAATTAACTTGGGAGATGTCTCACATAAATGAGAAATGCTGATAGAGGTGCATTAGGATATAAAGAATATCCTCAACGTAAATTTAATTGAGAGACAATTCATATAAACAGAAGTGATGTGTGAACTTTAAGTGAGAAATTGTATAGTGTATACTAAGTGGGGTAGTTATGTGTGAATTGACGATTAGTATATCGAGAGAGAAATATACTAAATAATGATATTATTTCAACTACGCCTAAGAGCGTACTATGATTATGAAACAGTGTGATATATATACCTTATATGATGGTATATATTTATATGATGAGATGATGTATGTATATCTTATGTGATGATATATATAAGTGAAGCACACCCCCTCCTTGCTATCATTGGCAAGTTGCGCGATGAGGGTGAGCATCCTGGCTCGATGAGAAGGGTGTGGATATTCCCCGGGTCATAGTCCTCCATTGCGTTTTATGTGATATACATTATATTTTTGGGGTGAGAAGTCGTGGGTATGTGTCGTTCTCACTTGCCGGTTAGGAACTATGACCGCTTCCCGGATTTTGTGTGTGTGTGTGACCACGAAGTAGGTGATATATGAGTGATGCCCTGGAAGATGATAGCATTGAGAACCTGCGTCCTTGAGTTATGTCTCGCTTGGATGGTTATTATATTTCTGGTGTGATTAGTTCTTTGGGTATTGAGGGCATAATGGACCTCAACGACCAACATTGCCAATAAGTAGTGTATCGGGAGGGTTCTTTATTTGAATTTCGCTTGCGAGACGTCCCATGCATGAAACACAGTGTAATGTTGGGAGTGAGGAGAAGTTAGTCCTTAATGCTCATATTTACATATATAGTATATCTCGATGATCGACAGTGCCAGGAGTAGTATATCGGGGGGATTCCTTATTTAGATTTCGCTTTGCGAGACGTCCCACGCATGAAACACCGTGCTCTGTTGAGAATTGGGAATAATAAATTAATTAAAATGGAATAATAAGAACTTGGGTTACATGCATCATGCATTGAGGGCATAATGAATCTTGATAATCAATACTTCCAGGAGTAGTGTATTCTGGGGTTCCTTGTTTGGATTTCGCTTTGCGAGACGTCCCACGCACAAAACGTAGTGCAGTATTGAGAATTGGGAGAAGTTTAGTCCTTAGCATACATGTTTATATGCATAATGATGGCATAACTAGAATATGAGAAATTCTAGTAAATAGAATGTTTATGTAAACTTGATATGTTAAGTAAGTGAGCGAATAATTGAGATCAATAAGAATTGAAATTGAAGTATGTGATTTAGTTGGAAGTTAGGATAACTGTAAAATTAAGAGATAAGTTAGATGGAATTTAGATAAGCATCAATTGGGTTTTAAGTTAGATTTATTTGCCTAATTAGATTTGGGCATTCATTTGGAGATCACGTGCATACGTTTAGTTGCACGCTTTAGTTGAGAGGCGAGTTGGATTATTATGGAGAGTGAGACTCCATCTTAATCATATAATAATGCATTTATAATTATTATGCATTTTAATGCACTTGCTATAAAATGTTTTCACCTCGAGATCTGACATGTTTATACTTCCTCCTGCTATGTATATATATTATATTATTTTAGGTGTTCCTCCGTAAAGACGTCGTTGATGTTTATCCATCCAGTGTATTTGTGGAGCTGTGGCAGTAGCGGACTGTTGAGGCATTTTGTTATAGTCGATTCCTATCTTTTGTGTATCTAGACTAAAATTCAGCTTGTATATCGGGTTTGTACCCTAGTGTTGTAGAGTAGCACTTTTATATATTTTCTTTCTCAGATTATTGTATTGTCTGTGACCCGACAGCATATTCGGGTATTTAACTGTGTACATTGTGTTGTACTCTTTTATATTATTGGAGCTTGTGTGTATCGCTCATCATATTTTGATGTAGTATTGTTGGTTATTGGTTGCATGGTTGGTTTTTAATGGTGTTAAATAAAAAGTTTTAAATTTTTGACACCCTCTTTTAGTAGTAATGGGTGGTTTGCTGTGTTTGTTGATAGGATCGTTAGTTGATGCAGAGAATGATCCACTTTAGATTCCTGATTATTTTAGAATAGGGTTGGCCACCCGTTATTATTTTAAGCGGGTTGTCACATACATATTATGAGCTAGATGTTGTTATTTTGAAATTCAGAATTGAGGTGTTAAACAATAACAATTCATTTGGATTTGTAGTAATTGTACGTATTTTCATGTCTTCTTCTAATTCAATTTGATTTGTATTAATAACAATATTTTTTTACAGCAAATGTCTCCTTCGGGTATTAAGGTGAGGATGATGATGCTGATTGTGATGATGTCGTCTGGATCGGTGGTAGCGGAGGCGAGGAGGGCTCCTCGGCCCCTAGGTTCCCCAAATATGGAAAATTGGGGATGTACATTGAGAACAAGACGGGGCTATTAGCGAGATCCCCCGAGCTGGTAAAGACGATCATCGGCCCGGGGTAAACTAGTTGGAGGGAGGTGACAAATGAGCTCAAGTTAGCTATTTGTGTGGAACTACAGGTAATGGATTTATATGAATATTTCAATTTCAATTTCGATTTCATTTTATATTTATATTTATATTTATTAGCAACTAACATTGTATTTGTTGGACAGGAACAATTCAGCCTGGATCCAAAGCTACGCGATTCCGTCTTGGAGCAGTTGAGGGTGAAACACAAGACGTGGAAGAAAAATATGCGGACACGGTACTTTGGGAAGACCCGAGAGTCCGTTATCCGAATGCGTGAATCCGTCCCGTCGAAGGAGCCGATCTCATTGGCACAATGGCAAAAGTTCATTGACAATGAGATCGGGGAGCGACAATTGGCATCTCGACAATCGAGGATGGAAAACTGGGTAAAAAAGACGGACGTGCACTACTTCGGACGGACGTCTTACGCCGAGGTGGAACATAGGATGATGGTAAGTTTTAATTTTTCTATAACTACAGAAATATATTATTCTGCATTATTTTACTTTGCGGTGCCGATACTAATTTTACTTTATTTTATTTCAGGGGACAGGGAGTGGCCCTGAAGGTAGGCCACATAGGCTCGATACTTATGTGGCTATTCGGATGACGAAGGGGAAGAATAAGGAGGTGTCCCCGAGCGTCACGGCCACGATTGTAAGTAATCCGACAGTTTACTTTTTGTTAATTGCGTTATAATTTTTTTTATTTACTTATTTTACTAATCATTTGCTTTTTGTCGTTTCAGGCAAAGCTTAAGGAAGTGCATAAGTCACAGTCGGATGCCGACAATGCATCTTTGTCCACAGACACACTCAGCCTAGTGCTTGGTGTTGATCTCAAGGGGAGGACAAGGGGGTGAGCTCGCGGGTGGCCAAATCTAGGATCATCGGATTGGAGACGAGCGACACCGAATTGGCTCGAACGGTGGACTCGCATGACGCGAAGTTGTCCCATTTGGAGGTGACGTTACAAGATATGTTCTCATTCATGAAGCGTTCATTGTGCGAAAATCGTAAGAGCAAAGGGAAGGAGAAGGTGGTGGAGGAGGAGGTGCAAGATGATGAGGATGTGGACCTCACTGCTTCATCGCCGATACGTGCGAACTTTGATGATCCACTCCCCTATTTGGCTCCCTTCAACCGACCGATGTCGACACTTGGTTGGTCGAGCATGTTTATACTAGACATATTTGATGGCCAGCGGATAGGGCGGGGGTTGAGGGACCCGAATGCCATGCAGGGTATGCCAGTTCATGGACGTTTGCTTCAAGACATCAAGTTCAAGGTGCTCGTCACGCATGTGATACCCGGAAAGGAGAACTCCCCCTTATGGTTGCGCGAACAATGCGGCACAATGTATATTGCTGGGTGTGTCAATTCGTATATCGTGTGGCCTACTCAGCTCCTCAGAGCTAACCCTACCCCAGACATGTAGTGACATTATTTGAATTGAATTATTTTAAGTTGTTACATTTGAATTATATCGTGATGCATATTGTTTTGAATGTATATTTGAATTATCTATATTTTATTTGGATATATGATGTTTGAACAGGTACAACGTTGCTATAACAGGTACAAATATATTGCTGGCCAGTGGCAGTGGCCATACTACCCAGCAGATTTTTTCCAATTCTGCTCAGAATTGTCACGGTCATTTATCGGGAATTTTTTTATTAAATGTCACGGGTTTGTCACGGTCCTTAACCGTGACAAAACTTGTCAAGGTCAAGGACCATGACATGACTGTGACAAGTCTAATGAACTTGTCACGGTCAATGACCATGACAAGTCGGTGATAACAAAAGTTGTCACCCCCAGAATTATCACGGTCATTGACCTTGACAAGTCCAACTTGTCAAGGTCATTGATCGTGATAATTCGGCATATTCGTGTTTTTTTTCATTTTTTTAATGTCTTGGGGTTTACTTTTGCTAAGGTTATAGGGTCCCTTATTTTAGAAGAAAAATTTGAATATTTTGCCTTTGTTAGAAGTAGCTTGTCATCTCGTTTGTACGAGTTTGAGATCTCGTTTGATCTATCCGTTAAATGACCTTCGAATGACCCTCCACTATCTCATGTTTTTGCAGTGTCGTTAGATGCTCGTTTGAAGCTTGATCAAACAAAATCCGTTATTTATTCGAACAACATTCGATTTTTGTTCGAACGAACTTAAAAATCGGGTTAGGGCTTTTTATTCCTACTTTCAACAGTTTTTCCCCATTTGGTGTCTTCTTCTACCTATTCAAACTTAGGCTGTTTTTGGGCATTCCTCTTACCTAAAGCTTAATTCTTTGCTTCCAGTGTTGGATTTGACCTATTGCCCACCCGAGTTCATCGTTATAGTAGGTACTCCCCTTGGTCATGTCATTTTATTTATTTTTTTGGATTTTTTATTTATATTGTGAGGAGCTGTTTATTCATTCATGTGTATTCACTTTATGTAAATTTGTTTTCTACACATGCTTGTATTACGTTTTCCTTGCAGTATGAATCAAAGATCAATTTTTTAGGGCTTTTACTCTTTATTATTTTTTTGTTTATTTGGTCAGTTTTTTAATGCCCCTTGTTTATGTCTGTCATAATATTCCATAAATTAATTTTTTTCATTACTTATTTTGGGTATTTATGATATACATTATTTATGCACGCTTTGCATTTATTGGTGCTGCTAATTATATCCTGATTATATATTATTTTTATTTTTGTTTGGGTATTGGTTTTTGCGGGGTTCAAATGGATTTTTGACAGAGATATGATTTAGAGTGTAATTGTGTTTGTTGGTGTTAGGACTTAGCATTCCGTTTTCCTACACACTTATAGTTATTTTCCCTATCATCTCTGATTGTTTCTATGGCTGGTGGAGGACGTCGCCATCGCTCTATTATTTATAGCACTACATATGAGCCCTCTTCATCCACATTGAGGGCCCAGGCTGCTCAAACCAATAGGCTTATATTCCACTAACAGATGGGTGAATTGGGTTAATTATGATCTTTATTGCATTTTAGGTTTTCATATTCGTTCTGTTGTCAGAGGGAGTGTTTAAAGTAGAGGAGTTCGGGTACTCTTCAATTCCCGGGTGGCTAGCAGGTCAGGGTTGGGATCCCCTATTTTCTATGTTCGACGTGATCCTACCGCATATGGTTCGAGAGTTCTATTTTTGGGAAACTGGTTCCACTGCCAGTTTATGAGCATTTGTTCGAGGTGCCGAGGTCATTATCGCTCCCAATACCATATCCCACCTTCTTCAGATTCCCTAGAATCTAGACGCCACATTTTCAGCATATGTTGAGGGTTGTCCCTGGTCCTCTGAGATCCTTGCTGAGTTTTTTCATGAGATTATTACTAGAACCATTACAATTTTCCAACATCATCATCTCCATGTTGACTACCAGATCATTAATTGGATCACAATCTAGTTCATTTACCCTCGAGCTAACCATGCATAGCTTTCTTTCGACATTGCCATCTTTATGTACGCCATCAATCACGGCTGGTGCATTGATCTCCCTGCTATAATGCTTCTAGTTATGTCCCATGTCCCTAATACCGGGATTACTCCTATTCGTGCTTCTCTTATGTATGGGATTCTTGTCACTTGCATTTGCATTGCTACGGGGGTTCCTACTCTTGAAGATGAGAAGGAGTTGAGTACTATCTCAGTGATCGATGCGAACTATTTTTTCCGATCCGAGGGACACCTTCCACAAGATGCTCGTCCAGGCTACTCAACTGCCGACTCTTCTTCTTCTAGGTCAGGGCATAGATCCTAGTCTTTAGGTCCCCATCCCACCGAGCCCCTTGCCACATAAATAGGTACAAATAAGGATGAGAAGTTTATTTTATTATAGGAGCAGCGTGCCGCCAAGTTGCATTTAGAGGCACGGCTTGAGCAACAGAGGATGGAAGAGGCAGTTATGGCTAGGCTCAATGCAGATGATTAGTAGAGGAAAATATAGAATTCCTAGTTTACAGCCTTTATGGAGGAGATAAGGAGGATAGAGCAGAGGTGTGGAGCCGGATCGTTAGGACCAGGTCATAGGATAGACTTTAAGTTTGTGATCCCATAAAGCCTATGACGTTATATGTTGAAGCTACAGCTGTCGAGATTCAAAGATTAATCTATTAGTCCGAGTTTAGTGTCATGTTTATCTTCTCGTATACTGAGGATCTCAAAGGTATGGATGAATATTAATTATGAGTCCTTGGAATTTTTATTAAGGGTGTTTATTTTGTTTAAAATATTTAGAAATTGTTTTATATTTTAAAGAAAAATGTTTTTCTAGGTTCAAATGAGATATAAGCTTGTTAGAATAAAATTTGGTTTTCGTTCGGACGATATTATACCCCGTTCAAATGAATTTGGTATTTCGTTCAAAACAGGGATCAAATGAACATCTAATGGGGGTGTTCTGCATATGAAGTTATCAGGTCGTTTGATATTGATTCAAATGAGATTTCATTCTTGTTTGAACGATCTTAGGTTTTTGTTCAAACGAGATGTGATTCTCTTTTGAACGACCTTAGTTTTCATTTAAACGAGTTGCTGTAACGAAATTTGTGCAATCAGTATTTAAGGCTTTTTGGACTCAGAAATTTTAAGAACTTTTGAAAAAAATCAGTTTCTAACTTGTTTACTAAAGTTTCAAACCCTAAAGATACATCCTTTACGTTTCAAGATCCAAGACTTGTAATCTTTATGCTTTGAGATCTTGTCGGGTGACTTTGTTTTTTTCATCTGTGAAGAATGCTTTTCGTGCGGTGGACTCTGACTTGTTACGTTCAGTGTGTGATGGTTGTTGAACCATCATACATGGATATCGAAGCGCGGTTGGACTATTGTGCCACGATAACTTGGGTGGGTGGACTCCTGCGTTGCACTGTGAAAGAGAGGTTAAATATAGAAGAGTATCAAGGCTTATGGGTGATAGAGACATTGTGTAAGTCTACTTGTGTATGCTTTATAAAACCGTATCATAGTGAATTATTTGGCTAGGCATTTCGAGGTTTTTCCCTTTGTGGTTTTCCTCGTACATCGACATATTTTGGTTTGATTACTATATTTTCTTGTCACCTTAGATGCATGCTATAGGGTAAAAACATAAAATCTGGTGATTTAAGGTTTCCACAAGAAAAGTTTGAAATCGGCGCTAAGCTAAATTGAGAAATTTTAAAAATATTATCTTTGCCTAAAGAACACACTATAAGGGCCTTCTTATGTTGAACTTAGCATACAAATGGTTCTCCCTGAGCACTTGTAACGTCGTGTGAAGGTTCTCCCCATGGTCTACATTCGATTCCAAATGGACCAATATATTATCCACAAAGACCACCACAAATCGGTCTAATTATGGATAATAAATGCAGTTCATCATATCCATGAACGTCCTTAGGGCATTGGTCAAACTGAAGGGCATCACTAGGAACTTATAGTGCCCATACCGAGTTTGGAACGTCGTCTTAGGGATATCCTGCTCCCTAATGCACAACTGATGGTACCCAAACCGAAGGTTGATCCTTAAAAACCTACTCCCCTCACGCAACTGGTCGAACAAGTCATCGATATAGGGCATATGTTATTTTTCCTTCACTATCACCCTATTCAGCTGCCTGTAATAGGTGCAAAGTCACAGATAATTGTCCTTTTTCTTAGCAAAGAGGGTTAGATCTCCCCATGGGGACACACTAGGGCGAATGAATCTGTTGTTGGTCAACTCCTCGAACTGAATGCTTAGCTCTTGTAATTCCGCTAGAGCCATCCTGTGAGGTGGAATAGATATGGGTGAGATGCCCTAATGCAGCTCTATGGAAAAATTCACCTTCCGGTGTGGAGGCAATTCAAGAAGGTCATTCAAGAATACATCAGGAAACTCCCGTACCACTAGGTAGTCTTACAACATGCCATCTGGCTCATCCCAAGTCACCAAACTACTTAACTAGTAAAAATATCGCTTTTACTGTTGCAAGGTAGAAAACTTGCAAGGATAATAAATGCCCTGCTTGATACTAAAATTATGGTGAGACCCATCTGGAAGTGATACTAAGACACGGTATCGATGACATTTGATGTTAGCTTTGAAACATGACAACCAATCTATACCAAGGATCATCTCAAACCCATCCATGTCCATAAGGATCAAATCATACTCTAGGATATAGTCTCCAGCCATAACCCCACATTTATGGCATACCATATCGAGAACTGTATTGCCACCAACTAAAATCCCTATGAAGATAGGAGGACAAAATTGCTCTACTTTTAATCCCAACCTGAACGCCAAGGAACTGGAAATGAAAGAATGCGACGCGCCAGAATTAAATAGTGCCATAACACATGTATTGTACAAAAGAATCATACCTTCCATCACTAATGGATCACCGAAACTTACAGCAAACTGTGATATGGCATATGATCATACAGGTTTGAACCTCATACTCTAGTTGTCAGGCACTTGACTTGTCCCACGGCTACTCTGCCCCTAACTTGGATGTGAATCGTCCACATTATGCCTCGCAGGCTGCTGATAGCCAGAGGAGAACTGTTGCTGCTACTGGGTGTGTGGGTCAGTGTAACTAGAACTTAGGTCCAACACAAAATTGACAATCTGCTGACTGACCTACTGACTTCTCGAAGATCGTTGTGGGCATTCTCTCTTAAAATGATCGAGGGACCCATAAGCAAAATAAGTCCTCTATGTGGGTCTATAGAACCCTGATCGTTGGGGCACTGGGCCGATGAATAACCAACCCCCATGGAGGCATTTAGATTCGTAAAGAATCCTCGAGCCTCGCCTTGGGACTTATTGTGAGCACCGCTCTAGGGCCCTCTGGTCTCCCTCTTCTTCTCCCTGATATCCTTGCCATCCTTAGCATCAAGCTCCAATCGAATAACCTTGTTCACTGCCGACCTGAAGTTTAGTAGATCCATACCTACTAGGATCCTTCGAATACCCAGGATGAGGCCCTTAATAAATGACCTCATCTTCTCAGTCTCCTCCCTCTACAATGAGTCCACGTACTTACACAAGCTTTCAAACTTCACCAGGTACTCATTCATAAAAGTCTTCCCCTGTATCAGATTAAGGAACTCGTCCTTATTGGCATCCTTAAATGCCCGGGGAAAGTACGTGTGAAGGAAGGCAACCCTTTAACTACCCCGCTCTTTAATCTCAGTAGTACTGGCAGAATAGGCACTCTACCAGCACTGTGCTTGCTTAGTGAGCTAGAATGTAGCTATTTTGAATTTATTTCCAGTTAGCACGTCAAGAATCTTTCATCGAGCCATTCTTCTGCAACATCGAGGCCAACTGCCCCATTAAATGTGGGTTGGTATAATCTCTTAAACTCCTTAAGGATGGAGTCGGAGGTGGTACTCTCAACCATTCCACTATGGTTGGCCCTCTGTTATTGCAAGAGGGAGTCGGCAAGCTGGTGCACAACTTTTTCCATGCGTCTAAGCTCGCTTTAACCGGACCCACTGGCTACATCATGATGTGAAGGCATCTACACAGGAAATGATAGTTCAATACACAATTATACGAATTAAAAGCAGTAGCAGAAGAAATTTACTAAATAGTAACTAAAGCATTAACTAAGCGGAAACATACAACGAAAGTGTATAAAGAAAGCGTAACCACTCCGTCACAACCGAGGATCCTATTGCTCTGATACCATTTATAACGTCTCGACCTAGGTTTAGGTCACCGTTGGATCAACCCGCACCAGATCAAGAAGTTAAAGGGGGAGGTGGAAATTCGATTTTTATTATTTAAGAAAAGCCCTTTTTATTGCACCATTTATTAAAGACTAATTTACCGGATATAAGTTGAAAAAAAGGGTGCCACTTTGAGTAATTAAGTCAATTTAAAAGGCTTATTAATAAAAATTTGATTAAATTCACAATACAAATTAAATGAGAAATAAACCATAATCATCCCCGTGTTATTAAAAACCATGACCAGAGGCCCGAATAAAATGTTTAAAGTCCCGAATTACCAATGTTCCAAAACGTAATTTCATTCCAACTTATAGATCCACTAATGACCTTGATTCCCCTCTAGGGCCTTCTCGATGTCCCTACTCGAGATACCTAAGGTGGGGTGGGGGTTTAACATAAAAAGTAAGGGTGAGCGAACACTCAGCAGGGTGGGTAATACCAAGTTATACGTTTTCTACAAAATACTGTACATATAACATGTATTTTTAATCAATTCAGAAAATATTCAACAATTTTTCTAGTATTAATGAAACTACTATGTAGTTCACCCGAGTGATGAGCTCATACTCACATATAACCGTTTCATACCACGCTTTACAGGATCAAGGGACTATTAATCATATTTTATTCATTAGTCTCCTTTTTATCACATTTCATTAGTTTGTCTTACTTAAACATTTCATTTTCTCTTTCAATTATCTTTTCTCGGAATCTTTCAATATCCGCATACTTTAATGGGCTCCACACCGCCGAATCTACTACCATATGCTATGGCTAGTGATTTTGGGTCTTTCACCTCAAGGCTCCAGGCCCTTTTTAATTATTCTCGGTGTCATCTGGGTCCATATTAATGCGTTTTAAAATTTTTGGCCAATGTCGACATTATTCCAGCATTTTCATTCTTTCTATGGTTTATTTCATTATTTCATCTTGTCAACATGCCATTTTATCCATTTTCACCAAAAATCGACTAATAAGGTCAAATGAGGAAATCCAACCACTAGGACCCTGAATTTTGTCAAAATTACTTTTTTGCCCTTTCTTTCATCATAACTTTGTGAATAACATATTTAATCCATTATGGCACTGAAAAATAATATTTTCCTTCAAAACATCCTTTTATGCCCAAAATTATGCCTGATTATTTTATGTTTTCTACATAAAATATATTCAACCATTTAAAGACCATTCTAGCAAAATGTTCACCACTTAGCCCTATTATTTCACGTGACTTTTAATATCATTTTTCTTCATTCTATCAATATTTATAACACATATTTAGGGTTATTTTCCTATATTTAATTATGTCCTCATAAAATCCATTTCAACATGATTTATCAACTCTAAAATGTTATTTTCTATCATACTATATGATTCTAAACATGTTAAGGAGGATTTCAAGCCTAGAAATTCCTAAAAAATAAACTAAACCATTTATAAATAACGGGTTTACATCTTTCATGCTTTCTTTACTTATTTCAAGGTAAAAATGTCATTTATTCATAAAAGATCCATTTAAGGATTGTCTTTTATAAAAATCCATTTTTGCAAGACTTTAATATTTTAGCAATTTACTTCATTTTTGGCATTAAATGTCATCGAGCATGCATCCTACACATTTTTCATAGCTAGAAACCTTAAAATCTTAGGAAGAGGAAAACCTTACCTTGTGGTTTGAAGAGGAGACAAATAAGGAGACGAAGATGGAAGTTTCTAGCTCCAAATACTCCAAAAAGACCTCCAAAATACTCCAAAGCTTCCCCTACTTGCTTGACTCTACCCACTTTTACCCTTGATAAAGCTTGAGGATGAAGAACAAGGCTTAAAAATGGTGTATAATGGTGTATTAATGTGGTGGCAAGGTTGAACTGTGGTGGAAAATGGTTGGGGGAAGAAGATGGACTTTAGAAACTTAGAGAGAGAGAGAGGATATATGCCGAAGAAAAATGGTGTGGGAAGACCCACCCTCACTCCCTCAGCTAATTTCATGCGTCTAACCAAAAAATCCTTTCTTCTTCTAACTTTTTGACCTTCCCATTCATTGCTAATGGGCCCTTCTTCGCCCAATTCTTTCCATTCGACGAATGAATAATATATAATAATGTGTAAATCTAGATCCCCAAATAACCAATAAAATTATTTAAAAACTCAAGCCCCACATGTTATACACGTTTTTGGCCACCAGGTGCTCTCAGATGTCGACACATCATTAATCCATGGGTTTAAAATGCGATAACACACAAAGGCAACTAGATTTAAATAATATCTGAGCAGGCTGTTCGATAGAAATCACATCTCGTTCGAATGACGTTCGAGCGACATACTAACAAGGGTAAAAATGTTAAGAGGTGGAGGTTCGTTCGATCTCTGTTAGCAGCCTATTTCAAACGAATGGTATTCTCGTTCGAACCAAAAGGGTCTTCATTCGAACGATATGGGGATCTCATTTGAATGGCTTTCATTTTCGTTTGAACTTCAGAATTCCTTTTAGTTCCAAATTCTTCCGATTAATTTCCAACAAATTCCACAAGGGCCATAAGAATATTCAATTACCAACCACAATCCGTAAAATATATTGATCCAGAACCCAAGGGTTATATATAAATATAAATTTACACGGGAAAAGGAATAAAATATCGAGCACGGGTATTATAAAAACTCTACACCGACTGACGATGCTGGATTAACTTCTACAGGGAGTCAGGGTCATAACCCCTCAAGAACTCAAAGTTCTTATTATGCTCGTGATATCCGAGCAGGTCTGTAGGTTTATTTGCATGATGAAAGATGGAGTGTGGGTCAGCTCTCAGTTCTTCAGAGGAAATATGATTGTCAAGATCGAACTTAAACTCCCCATCCTCGCTATAACGAGGAGTCGATCCTTGGCCACGAATAAGTTAATGAAAAGGCTTAGATTAAACCCCCATGTAACCTTGGGAGCATTTTTAGTGGAGGGAGACTTAAGGGGCCTTTATCCTCAATAGCGGCTGCACAAGAAGACACGGGGGCGGGGGACTTACCCTTGGACCTGAACCAAGAGGCAGTTTTTTCCTCAGCTTTCTGCTAAGAAATTATCTCCGCATGTTTCCTATTTTTGTCCTCTATCCATTTTTGGACATCAACCCTCTTCTTCTCGGCATCCAGCATTTTTTGACAGGCAATCTCCATAGCCTTGCGATTAATATTCCTGGGTTCCATCCCAATATAGGATTCGGTAATAGAATTCGAGGAAAAGAAAGTGGAATATGCATGAAAGTCAGTGTTTAGCCAGGCCTCAATTAATAAGCAAAAGACAAAATAAGTAAGGAAAACAAAATGTGTTACCTTGTTTAACTCCTTCACTACCAGCCTGGTCGGGCCCAAAGTTATGGTCGGCATTGGAAATCACCTATTCTATCTATGGAGCTCAAACCTATACAGGAGGGGGACAACCATAGGGAGTGTGGTACCCCATTTTGATTGAACTTGGCAACACTAAAAAGGTCTTAAAATTTTTAGGGCTTGGACATACAATAAGCCTCCGCCAAATCCACAACTACAATAGGAAGTGAGGGGGCCTTCTTCACTAAAAAAATTAAGATGACATGTCAGTACAATATAAACAAAAGGGAAATCAGGAATTGAAAAAAGAAGGACTTTACCGATTCTACTCGTTCGAACCTATTCTTGAGGAACCTTATAAGATTTATCCTTCGCATGGCCTCTGAACTCCTAGTCCCCTCTCATGAAAATAAACTAGTTTTTCCAGGTATGGTTGCTAGTTTGGAATACCTGGGCCATCCTCAAATGGGATTTCCTTGGTGCAAAGTAGTTGTACCTAGGAGCTTTAGCGTTGTCCTTCGAGCTATAGACATACCCAAATATGTTCCCGGTAAGGTCAAAACAAGTGTTTTCCTTCAAAAACATCATCGATCCTAAAATCTTCCTATAAACATTAGGGGAAGTTGGGTAAGTGTCACCTCATATGCTTTTAAGATGGATCTAATAACGAGGTAAAAAGGTAAATGAAGACCAACTTGGAGTGCCCATAGAGGGAGGAAAACCTCGTCAGAGTTACGACTGCCATAAACTCTCTCATCATAGTCTAACAACCTAGTCACAATGCTAATAGGAATGCAATATTTCTCTCTCAATGCATATAGATCATCCTCAAGCCCGTCACATCTATACCATCTGGCATCAGCGGTAGAGGGATCATAAGAGCCTATAGATTGCCCAGAAGTGCTCTCCTCACCATACAACACCTCTGCAGGTAAAGGGGAAGTTGGGGGATCATCAGTCATAACTATCCCAATTGAGCCGTCCAAATCAATGACAAACATATCAGATATTGTGTTAGAAAAAGGGCCAACACCAGCCTGTTAGTAAACTCGACTAGGTATTTCAGGTCCTATAAATTCAGGACTGTCAAATTCCACATATGATGGAGGTGATACTAAATCAGGAGAAGAATCTACAATAGGGGTATACCAAGGGTGTCCGGGCTCATCCTCTAGTCGAACATATGGAGGGGTGTTAGGAATCCCCTTGCGGTAATACTAGGACAAGTTAGATCTAACTTAGCTAAAATCTCAAACAATCACTGAACGTGGGGATTGTAGCTCATCAAGAATAAAAAATGGAGTTTTTTAGGCGACAAAGTCTTGGGGGATACTCCAGAATAGAAAACAGATATTTGGGCAAAACCAAACCCTACAAAGCCTAAAGACGCATTAAAATGGCAAAACCTTAGGCCAACTAACTCAATGGCCACCTAAGGCAGTTAAAACTCCATAACAACATCTCAATCGACCACCAGCAATAATAAATCGAATGAAGAACTTGTATAAAAGCCCTTGAGGAAAAAATAGCGTACCTAAAACCCTGAAAAGAGTCAAAGACGGGTAAAAATGATAGACAATGTTTTTAATGAGCAGAGGTTGGCTGGGGAAGCTTGCTAGAGATGGACTTTTCAGCGGTTTCAGCGGGAAATGACAAACACTGAAGAAAGGATTTACACAGGTGTGGGTTTTGAAGATGGAGATTTTTCCTTTCACTCTATCTCTATCTCTAAAAGCTCAAACGTTTGCAAAACAATTCATAAATTTGGGAACGATTTATTTCTTGAGACTTTATACCCTTTTTGGCAACAATAATCACTCTTACTGATGACATGTGAGTTCGTGCCTGGAAAAGTAAATTGGCGCAGTCAGGATAGCATGCGTGCACTACCCCAGGCGCGCATAATGATTACTTTAAATGCCAAAATCCAACGTGTGACATGTCACAAGTCCTCCCATGCATGCAAAAAATATTAAAAGTCTTTATGCTCGACCTGATCCGAGAAGAATCCAAAGATGACCACAATTATCGAAGCCGAAAACGTTCTTATTGGTTGACATTTCACTAGCTCAATCTGGTTGATAAACATCCCCAAATCACAATAATTCAGGGAATCTACTTCATTCCTCAATCACTAGCAAAGTATTGGGGATTTTTTTGTACCATGATATGGTGTATTTCGGGAACCAATTAGATAACTACAACTGGACTTATCTGTCCTAGAAAGTGGTCGACTCAGGCCCAAATCAAGTCGTCCCATGGAACTTTGTTCAGCAACAATGTCATAGGCAGTCACATTAGTTCACCCTGTCTATGTCTATTAATAGTGTTAGTTAACACCATGTATAAGGTATTTTATTCCTCCACTATTGATGGGAAACATGTTCCCATCCCATTCCTCCACTATACATATAAAGGTGTACCTGTCTCTCCTATAAAGACATGACACCTGTCACCCTACTTCCTTTTTTGTCTCCACTGTACCCTGCCTCTTCCCACTTACGACACATATAAATATGGCACACGATCCCTTATGCAAGGGATCGAGAGATTATTTCCTAACGTTAAGCTACCCTTTCTTAGAGTGAACTAGAAAGCTTGTAGTCCTCCATTCATCTATGGCTTTTGCCCACTGAAACTAATACAATCGCTGCTACACTTACGGACGTAGGCACCAACTTGGGGTTGAAGCAGGTGAACACGTTTTTTCTCTCTTTTCTCTTATCTTTTCTCTATATTAATTACTCTAGATAAGCAGTTCTTCGATTATTATCTCTCTATCTATTATGAATCTAAGATTAGTGTATTTAACTAAGATATAAATCAGACACCATTTGGGCGATAACACATTTTAAAAAACCGGGTTGAAGAGGATCTATATACCCTCAACAACAGTGTTTCAGACATCTTGAACTGGGTAGCTTGAGGACCTCACCGAGATGTATTAGAATATCTTAGTTATATCATTAATGGTTGTCGTTACCATACGAAAGATCACGACACTCAATGAGTAAACCAAAATAGTGGAATTAACGTCATGGCCACAACAATGTGAGTTAATAGTGCAAAGGATAAACATTCCGTGGTTTTAATTTTGTATTTTTATGGCGTCATCATTGAAATGTGGATGCTCGATCATTTAACTTTTAAGATTTCAATTTTTGAGTTTGATTAGGTCGACAACAGTTATTGTATAAAAAAGACGAGCTTGGCTTTACATCTATTGATCGTGGTAGAGTTGGCCATAAGAATGAGCCCTTTATTTTAGCTTCTCAAGCTAAACAAGTATTTTATATTCCATACTAAATCGATCCTAAATGGTCAATCATTCTTGTAACTCCATAAAGAATTTATAATTATGATTGCAATGATGATGAGTACACTGCTAAATGTTTCGAAGATCATGTCGCCACCAATGAATTGCCAAATGATGAATTGATCAATGAAAGTGATGAGTCATTTGCACGTGTAGATTGTCAGGGCATTTGGATCGTTAATAAAAAAATAAATAGAGAGTGTCAGTTGCATTGTAAATTTGAGACGTTATTAATATGTAGTACTGCTTGTTGAAGATTATTGGGAAAAGTATCTTGAAGTGTTCGATTTAATGTATTTCTCCTCTTTTTGGTTGGTTAACTTTATGTCTTTCAACCAAAGGGGCTTACCCCGATTGTTACCTAGGACCCTTGATTAGCAAGTGGTCATGCGTTCAAGTCCCCCCTCCCCCCAGGGGCTTGAACTTGAAAAAAAACTTTATGTCTTTCCTTTCTTACCTTGGTAGTTATTTTACTTTTAAACATTCCAGTTGATATCATATTTTAATTTGTTTCAGTTTCATGAGAATGGTGGACAAAATGTTTAAGTTTGACATCCTTTTACTCATTGAGTTACATGGTGTTATTTATTAATAAAATTCTATCTATAAGTGATCTTTAATGAATTTATGCTTATGTGTTTATGCTTACGGTGGGTCTTTTAACTTAGGTAAAAAGAATGAATAAATGTGATGCTTCTAACTCACAAGAAGATAGGGATAATGAAGGTTCTTAGACTTTAGAGCTTTTATGTACGATTTTTATTCATATGTAGTCATTTATAGTTGTTGTTATATCCTTTTAAGGTATGCAGCCATTTGTAGTTATGTTGACATGAGTTGTAATCCATTATTTTGTTTTAGCTAGTATAAAAACACAATTTTAATTAAGATGGGATGATCTTGATATAAATCAATTTAGTTTAAAGAATATAAAGTAGGAATGTCATTATATGCTTAACATTTCCTCATGTCCCAATTTTCAGCTTCTCGATTAGGAGGGCTGCTTTAACATCACTTCATGCACTTCACTTTTATCAATGTCCATGTGACTTTCTTTAGAAATGCACATTTTAATTCAGCTCATCTTTTTTGCAATTGCATCTTCTTTCTTGGCAGTTAATGTTTATTTGGTTTATTTATGCAGTGGATATGGATGAGGAAGATGCCTCCCATTCGAATTGGCCGAACGATTTAGCAAAATCACCAGGAAATTCAAGTAATATAAAATGAACCGTTAGAGGTATAGGTGTTTTAAAATGGATAATCAAAAGGGTTTTCAGTGATTAATTACAAGTAACTTACAATAAAAATGGACAACCAATTAAAATCAAATTATCTTTGTTATCATTAAGCAAAACAAAAATAAATAACAGAATGATAAAGAGCAAAAGAATAAAAATAGAAAAAGAAGAGTAAAAAAATAAAGAAATGGAGTATAAGATCATATTTACCATCAAATCATTCCAAACATCATCTTTACATTTCTTTGGCACATGTCTCCAGTCCTAGAAGTGAATCGGGCAATTGGCTCTCATAAAGTCCTCGGTACAAGAACTCCACAGCTTTGCATTATAACGGACGATAGACCCGTCATCTTAAAAAATGACTTTGATTTTCTCCTTTGGGGTTTTGGCCATTGAGGAGGAAAGTTGTGTTGAACCTGTACCTGATGACATTTCAACTTTCCTAAATTTAAAAAAAAAAACATTAGTTCAATGGTAATATTATAGTAAAATAAAAGATAAATAGTATACTTATTGAATTAAAAGCATATAACAACTAATGCATTATTTCTCCTTATTAACATATTACTAATCATAATATAAAGAAAATAATTATGGCAAGAATAGTTGAATTTAAATGATCAGTTTTAGACTGATAAAAAACATGACAACAACTTATACGAAAACACCACTCAATTGAATTAAAAGTGTTACAATTAACCAAAAAAGCACATTAACAACTAGTGAAAAAATAATAGCTAGACTTTGTCATATTGCTTTAGCAGGTTCTCTAAATGAGGTTCGTCTTCAAGAGTATTGGAACACAGTGGTATCTTTAGCTCGTTTACTCGACTGGTTAATATCTTCGAAAAATGTATAGAAACCCACCAATTAGGAGTGTTAAGATCTTTTAAGTAGAAAACTTGACTGGTATCAGAAGGCGAGAATTGCAGGCTCATCAAGCTCATTATTAGTACTCTTGAACTTATCAAAATTAACCATCAGCAAATTAAAATCTGGAAAATATTTATAACTATCGATCTAATCCTCCACCTTCACCCAATCACAATAAAACACTACCTCCTTAAATAGTCTATAGTCCAACTCAATTATTTGCCTAATAACTCCGTAATATATTATTTAAGCATCTTTAATATTTTTATCACTATTCCTTGCCCTAAATTGAGTCCAAGCCTTCATGTAAACACCATTATCATGTGTCACAACAGTATCGTCGTGATAATTGGGAGAGAATACAAAGCCGTTGGTGCCGTATTTTTTATATGTTTTAACCTTGTGTTTTAGCCCTTGTACTAATCACCACAACATAGCATTTGTTTCTGTCTCTCTAGAAGTGACCAACTGTGCAATAGAAATAAAATAATAGCTATAAAGTGAGTGTGGATAATAAAGAATATAATTTAATATACTATTAAAATCAAGAGCACCTTATCATATAACCATGAAATGCAAGAAGTTTGCATCTCTACTTCTGTTAATTGGTTCCCATTTCCTTTACCACGCCAAGTGGATTTTAGTAATGTTCTATATTCACTATAATTTATTCACATAAGTTCCTGTATTAATATTTAAATGTTAATTTCAATAAACACTTATTAAATTGCTCAAACCTGTAGAATTCTTCAAGAACATCAATGTCAAGTTGAAATAGGACCCATCAACGTATTTGCTCAAACTGTTTAGGTTCCAACATCACAATCTTATCATCTAACAACAGTCCTTTGTCAGAAAAATCTCCATCTTCATTTAGAAACGCTTCATGAGTACGTTTGTGGTTTTCGTCAAGAGAATTGGGCATGTACTCCATGCAATACCTAACAGATTCGGGAATAACATAGGACTCCGCAATTGAACCTTCAATGTATCGCTTATTTCTAGGTATATCTTTAAAATCTTGCATCTTCCTATTCGCGTGAATAAGAAAAAAGTATATGTGACATATTCGTTAACAATAATCTATACGAATATGCTTGTGTGAAAATAAAAATTAATATAAAGAGTGTACCATTCAAACGGATACATCCAATGTGTTCCCATAGGACCACAAGTCAATGCCTCGTCGGCTAAATGAACAATAAGATGGATACTAATATCAAAAAATGCCGGAGAAAAGTGTTTCTCCAACACAGACAATGCTTCTGCAACCGTAAACTTGGCCATTTGCATATCTTCGCGAATTAAGACTTTTAAGCACAATATTTTGAAAAATAAGCTCAACTGTTGAATAGCTCTTCGCAAATCTTTGTAGTTTGAAAATTCATGCTGAAGTAATACGGGCAAAAAACACTCCATAATAACATGATAGTCATGTGACTTCATTGAGTGCAAACCAGGTGGGTTAAGGGTAACGATACTGCTCAGGTTGGACGAAAAGATGGAAGGTAACTTTAAGTCTTTCAAAATTTGACAAAATTGTCGTTTCTATTCTTTATCCAATATAAATGATGCTTTCAATTTCATCCCTTTCCCGGTTTGCTCGTCTTCTTGCATACATTGACCACAATGTATGCCCAAGTCTTTCATATCCTTCCGCGTATTTATTATATCTGTAGTTTTTTTATCCTCGAGGATTGTACTTATTAAATGCTCTACAACATTTTTCTCGATGTGCATCACATCAAGAACATGTCGAATTTCATGAGTACTCCAATATTCTTAAGTCAAATAAAATTGACCCTTTATACCATGCCTCATTAACCTCAACATTACAATTCTCATTTGCATCACCGATATTTTGCTTCTTACATGAAAGTTTTGGAGACTTTCCGGGTGTATATTCGATGCAACGTAACTTCTTTAAAAGTGCACCCCCGTTTAACCGATGTGAAGGAGGTGTATACTTTGTTGACCTAATCCACAAACTCCCACCTTTCCAAAAAGGGTGATCCATGTTAAGGAAAATACGATAGTTTGTATAAACTATCTTACTAATGTGCGTCAGTCGGATAGATGGAGTATCGTCCCCACAAACAGGGAAAGATTTATAACCATGTGTAACACACCCAGATAAATTCCCATATGCATGGAAATCGTGAATCCCCCACATTAAAATAGCTTTTAATGTAAAAGTTTACAACTCATACATGTCATAATCTAGAACACCTACTTCCCACAATTCCTTCAACTCGTCAACTAATGGCTGAAGAAAAACATCGATGTCTTGACACAGTGCCTTCGGACCAGGTATTAACAAAGACAACATTTAAAACTCACTCTTCATGCACAATGAAGGCGAAAGATTATTCGACACCATGATAACATGCCAGCATCTATAACTGGCAGACTGAATGTCACGAGGATTAAACCCATCGGTTTCTATTGAGAGCCAAACATTGCATCCTTTTTTAGCAAATTCAGGCCATTTTTATTTGAAACTCCTCTATTGGGACGAATCACGTGAATGTCGCTGGTAATCCCATGAAGTGGTTGACCTATGGTGCCATGTCATTTCTCGGGCTATCCACGGAATAGTATAAAATCTCACCAACCTAGGAATCAGAGGGAAATATCTCAACACCTTTTTAGGTTCTTTGGAAATCCTTCCCCCTTTCCTCATAGTAATTGAATGCCTTGATTCTCCACATTGGGGACATTCATCCATATATTCATTCTCCTTCCAATATAAGACACAGTTATTGACGCTTGCATGAATGTAATTGGTCTTCATCCCAAGTCTTTCATCATACTCTTCATCTTTGGATTTTTTTTGGTAGTGTATTACGATTGAGAGCCATTTTTTTAAGATAGACAAGAGTGACGTGACACTATTTCCTGACCAACCATATTTTTTCTTTAAGTTGTGAAGTTCTACAATTGAAGAAAGAGTTGTTTCAGGACCATTGCATGAAGGATATAATTTCTCAACGAATAATCTCTTATATTCATTGTACTTATCATTTCCGACATAATCTTCTTAGAAAACTCCCGACTGACTGCATTCAACATCTACATAAGGTTCCCCATGCACTCCATAATAAACATAAATAAGATTTTCTACCCCAACACCTTGTTCCTCGATGTTTTCTTCTACTACGTTCTCCTCAACTTGTTCTACCGGTGGGGGATCAATAGTATTCATGGATGTATTTTCACCGTGAAAAAACCATACAGTATACAACTGATGCATATTGTTCCTCCATATATGTCTCTCTACTTCTTTCAATTTCAAATGCAATTTATTGCGACACTTTGAACACGGACAAGGTATCCTTTTCAACACCTCATCGTTGTTCTCTTTCGTAAATTTAATAAAATCTTCAATGCCCTGTAAATACAACAAGCAGCCTTTATTTTCTTCGGTAATCCAATATTTGTTAATTGGTCGTGACGTTCAATAAATGAAGATAAAACACAGATTAACAATAAGTTGCAACTGTAATCTTCGATAATGGTTGGTGTTTATTTATGGCAACTAATTATACCACGACTTATGTTAAATTTATGATTTATAAATTCTAAATACAATTTTGATGAATAAAAAGAAAATTTAAGCATATTCATCATATCAAGTAACTAAAACACATAATTCATCATGATTTCTATTTGCAACTAACGTGATCATTCATGGGGTTCCTTTTGATTTACCATAAAACTTAAGATGTGTATCGCAATAAGTGCATTAGGCAAAGCTAAATATTAATCAACTTAAGATACAGAGATGAGAAAATGACCTTCCTCGTAACGTCTCAACCTAAAATGGATACTTATCCTAAAACCCATGTTTTTAACACCAAATATGTATCAACAACTTTGGTTAATTAAAAAATACAGAGAATAACTATTAGCATGCATAAAGTATTAACCTTAAATTTTCACTTTGTCACTAACATTAGCTACCATAAGTTAACATTAAATACTTAAGTAGCATATTTTGGACTGCGTATAACATACTAATATTAGATAAAGACTTTTTTTTGGTAAAACAACATGCATTAAACTAATCGATATTATTAGTGGTCATGACAAAAAATCAGCATTGTAAACAATGTTTATACAATTTGAAAATAAAAAGTAAAACTCCTAATCTAGAAACAAAGTTTAATTTGATCAATTAAATAGATTTATATAGATACAAAGACATATATAGACGTTAACATATAGGAATATGGTAATCGAACAAAATGAAAGATAAAAAAACAAAAAGTCCTAATTTAACATCTACCAGACCCACCAAAACGAACCAACAAAATAAAGTCACAAAATTAAACAATTGCCCCCCACCGAAAAATACAATTTCTATCATATTCAATTTCCAAATAAAAAAAAATGTATTAGTAATAAGAACCATGCCAAAGATAAAATAAAAATGGTTGGAGTTTGTATGAGACTGTGCTTCATAATAGAGTTTCCTTCATGGGTCACTTACAAAATGTCTCACACCTATTTAGAAGTGAAAAATTATCTTCATAGCTAATTCTTACTTCATTACTCATTCGTAAAGAAATTTCATGTTTTAATTGAAATAACTTTTAATTTATCGAATAAAACTAACTAGTCCAATTACATATTGGTGATGCAATTAATAAATGTAAAAAAAAAAAGTAATCACATAAGAACACAAGATTTAAAGTTGAGAACTTAGCGGGAAAAACTACTATCACACATATCCCACGCGAGCCCACTAGTACCGAATGTTTTTACATATCTTATAAACAAATATTAATTAGAAAATATATAAATACTCTCATAAATTTATGTATTTAAGTAAATATTCATCAATTAATAATATTTGTACCTGATGAGTTCACAAATCGATGTGATCTTGTGCAATCGGTTTAGCCTCTTTATCATAAAATGGAAAATACTATGCACAAACCATACTTCACAAATACAATCAGGTACTATTTATATTAAGGAAATTAGATGAAAATAAGATTTTTTTTCTTTACTTAAATACATGCCTTGCACATGACCTCTAGTATATTAGAAGAATAAAAAATAAAAAAAATGACAAATTTTAATAAAAAACAGTTGTTTTCAAAACCTCTACCCCAAACCCCAACTCAACCTTATCCCCAATTCCCACCTACACCTACACCCTACATAAAAAAACTGAGGGAACTGAAACTACAAATTGAACAAACCAAAAATGCAAGGAAAGAAAATAACCTGATCATGAAAATCAAACTTTTGAAAAATCAAACATTTGAAAATCAAACTTTGTTGATGTTTCCCTATCCCCTATAGCTCTACGAATGAGTTTGTCATATTTCTTTGTTGAAAATCAAAAAAAAAATTGAAAACTTTTGAAATAAGAGAGAAAAATATCTGATCTTGCATCAACAGTGTCACACCCCAAACTCAAATACATTCAAATCATTTCATTTATATTATAATTAAATCATAATCTTCAGTCTATTCGAAATATAATTCGTTTATCAATATTTTTTTCATGTATAATAAACGTAATCATGTTCTTTGTACCATAACATAATTAACATCAAAGTCATAATTAAACGAATATGTTATACTATGATAGACTATGATTAAATATTGCAATCATCAAATCAACCCATGTTAACTCAATATATAAGATGTGCGAGTGTAGTAAAACCTCAGTGTGACGATGACAAAATCCCCACGTCTAATACCCAGATCTTTCTAATGGTGCAACTCTCAAATCACCGATCATATGATATCCTAGCTGGCAGCGTACAAACCTGAAAATGTTAAAATATAACCCGTAAGCATTAAGTTTAGTGAGGTACTCCTTCCCTAAAATGAAGTAATAGTTCTTTATCAAATCTGTGGATATAAAATCCAAATAATCTTGCCCTGCTATGAAATAGCAATTCTATATCAAATCTCTAGATATAAAATCCAAACAATCCTTCCCTGCAATGAAATGACAATTATATATCAAATTTGTGGATATATAATCCAAATAATCATGTCCTGCTATGAAATAACAGTTTTATATCAAATCTGAGGATATGAGATTCAAACATTCTGGCCCTGCTATGAAATAACAGTTTTATATCAAATCCATGTATATGAAATCCAAACAATCATGCCCTACTATGAAATAACAGTTTTATATCAAATATGTGGATATAAATGGAAACAATCCTGCCCTGTTATGAAATAACAGTTTTATATCAAATCTGTGGATATGAAATCCAAACAATCCTGCCCGTTGGCAATAACAAATCCTCGAACATAAGTTCCAACAAATCCTTGTCATAAGACAAATCAAATCATTGGATCTTTGTCCAATTCCAATCCTGGATCAAAAGACCCAAATAAATCCTGGATATTTTAATATCCAAGCCAATCCTGAATACCAAAGTATTCAAACCAATCGTGGATCATAAGACCCAAACATATCCTGGATATTTTACTATCCAAACAAATCCTGAATGCTGAAGTATTCAAACCAATCCTAGATCATAAGACCCAAATAAATCCCGGATGTTTTAATAGCCACACAAATCCTGAATACCAAAGTATTCAAACCAATCCTGGATCGTAAGACCCAAACAAATCCTGAATACTGAAGTATTCAAACAAATCCGCTCTTAGAGCTATATTCATATTTCTATATGAAACAAATCATAAGTACACTCACCTTGGCAATTTATCAGGTTTTTCCTTTTCCTTTGTTCGGCACTTGTTCAACCGATTCTTCTTCCCTTCCTATCATTCTTATACTATTAGTATCATCATAATAATATCAACAATCCAAGGAATATCTCAATCATGACTCAATTCATAAGCATCATATGATTCTATTCAAATCATTTATCACAAGTGAAGTTATATCAAAATTCATGTTAATATATTTGACATATCCAATTCATAGACCAAACATACATACATTTCTTTTGGGTAATTCAATCCTTATCATATTAGAATTCCAATACAAAATACGGTGCATCATTTCAAGTTTCCTAGAGAAAAATATGTCCATTTCTTTATCACATGGCAAATCTGCCCTATAGGCTCATCAATCATTCAGTCAACTTCCAGGAATTTTCATAATTTCTCTACATTATGAATTTATATGATATTACACCCAATCTTAATAAACATTTTGAATAATACGAAATTAAAGTTTCATAATTTTTAGAGTTCATTTGCTATGTCAACAAAAATATCGAACACGTGGTGTGCAGACTTACACTTTTGGGATAAATTTTATACCTGAACTTCAAACTATCACCAAAGATTCATTTCATGGTATTTTCACATAATTAAGATATTTTACACATATATGATCCTATTTTCATCTCCAACTGGAATTATTCAATTCCAATAAATACACAAAAAGATATAGAAGTTTGAATACACAAGGTTTCTAATCGAAGCAATATACATGATTTACTCGTTCAACTTTGCCTTAAACTCGCATCTATCCATATGTATACCTCAAGACATGAAAGTTTAGTAAAAAAATTATAATTTATTCCAATCAATAATACAAAAATATAACAAGATTTATGAGTAGAATTGCCTTAGGAACTTTTACGTAATTTCCTATGAATTTTTCTCCAACTTCTCCTCGCCCTTTCTTCGTAAACTTCCCGGTTCTCTCTCCTTAGGCTAAAACTATTCCATGGTTGAAATATGATGAAGTAGGAGCTTATTTCAAGGGTTATAAGTCGGCATACCCCCCCCCCCACCCCCCCCACCCCCCACCCCCCCGTTCTAATCAAAATATAACATGTGGCGTTATTTAAGACAAAATAGCATTTAAGGCTAAATGACTACTTTACCCCCTGTTCGTAAAAAGATGATATCTTCTCACTAGAATGTCCATTTGATACACCGTTTATTGTGTTACAAACTTAACTCACATATCTACAATTATCTAGTTTTCACCTCAAGTCAATTCTTATGTTATAAAGGTCAAAATTAGTCTCCAACATGAACATTCCTATCGAAAACTTCAAAATTTTATGTTTGTAAGTAATTCGATATTTCATGCTTTATGAAGGTAGGATTAGACTAAATATAATAACTTAACATTATATATATTAATAACACAATACCCATATCTCATAAGCTAAACATGATTCAAACATAATTAATCATAATTGTATTCGGGCTGTCACAAACAGGATGTCCAAAATTTTTACGAATGAGTATGTTATTGCGATTCTATCCCAAAAGGATTTCCAAAAGTTTGATTCCATTCCTATGGAGAGAGACAAGAGAAATAAGAGAGAAAAATACCTAATCTTGCATCAACGGTGTCAATCTTATGGAGAGAGACTAAAAGCGGGAGGTATACCTAGTGAGAGACAGGCAAGTATGGGGAGGTATAGAGAGAGACGGGAGAGAGTTGGGAAGTGGGAGTCGTTGCTTCTCTCCCACTTTCTTTTTTTTAAATGACTTTTGCATGTAATTATAATATATTTGTAACAGTTTTTTTCTATTGATAATGAATTTTTTCCATTACAAATGTGTAATGGACGAAATCCGTTACAAATAGGAAACAAAATCCATTATAATTTTCCTCATTTGGTGTAGTGGAGATTGAAGAGGAAGAACCCCCAAAGAAGTTTGTTGTTCCCAGGTTCAAGATCTATGATGGGAAGACGGATCCCATAGACCACGTTCGGTAGTACAGGCAGTCGATGACCTTGTAGAGCCATAATGACACATTGATGTGCCGAATTTTCCCTTTTAGCCTACACGATGTAGCACATAAGTGGATCGAGAAGCTGCCTTACAGGTCAGTTAAGAGTTTTAAGGACCTTGCAGAGGTTTTTACTGCTTGCTTTATAACCAGCATCTCCCACCCCAAATGGATGGACACACTCATCACGATGAATAAAAATCCGTAAGAGAACCTTCGGGATTATGCTAATAGATACTGGGAAGTTTTCAATGAAGTGGAAGACTGTTCGGAGTAGGTTGCCGTTGAATTCTTCAAAATTGGTCTGCCGACCACATCTTTGCTACACCAGTCCCTGACAAAGAAGGAAGCCAGCACCATCGATGATCTCATGGCTCGTATTGAGAAATATGCCAAGTTGAAGATATGGTTCACTCTAATGCAGGTGACAACGATCGAGCAAAGGCAACCAAAGGAGGAGATAAGAGAGACACTCCGAAGAAAGAGAACAAGAATGAGGGAAAGAATGGATCTAAGAATGGGAGTAAGACTGATCTCTCAAAAGCGTTCTAGGCTATTAACACAATCTTCAAGGAACCAATTTACAAGATCTTCAGCAAGATCAAGGATCAACCGTTCATCAAGTGGCCCAAGAAAATGGGTAACCCAACGAAAAGGAACAACGCACTAAGATGCGCATTCCATAAGGAGGGTGTCTATATAAAGGAGAATTGTAAGGCTCTGAAGTCGTACTTAGAAGAATTGGCCCAAGTAGGGCATATTAATGAGTACATAGAAAAGAAAGTTGATTAGGTGGCAACTATTTGGTCAGTAAAAGAGGGATTGAGGCTAATCCAGACCAGACTGATGCAATTACCAAGATCCAACCTCTATAGACATTGAGAGATGTTAAAAAATTCACTTTTATACTCGCAACACTCAGTTGCTTCATGTCCAAGTCTTTGGAGTACTACCGACCATTTTTTCATTTTTTATAGAAGGACAAAGGCCTCATTTCGAACGATGATTGTTCAAAAGCTTTGGAGGAGATCAAATACCACCTTAGCAAACCACCTCTATTGGTAATTCCCAATGATGGAGACTAACTGCATCTCTATATCGTTGTATTAAACCATGTTGTGAGCTCAGCTATGGTTTGTGAGAAAGAAGGAGGGCAGTACCCCATTTGTTAAGCTAGTAAAACACTTCTAGAAGCTGAACAACGTTACTTACCTATGGAAAAGCTTACTTATGCATTCGTGGTCACCTCAAGAAAGATAAAACACTACTTCGAAGCTCACTCAATAATGGTGATGACTTCCTAACCTCTCAAAGTTATTCTTCGTAAAGACAACCTCTCTGAACGACTCTTAAAGTGGTCGGTAGATCTCGGTAAAGCCGATATCCACTTTTAACCATGAACAACAATTGAGGAACAAGTACTGGTTGACTTTAATGACGAATTCACGGGCGACCATCCTATTGACTAACGAGAAATGGAGCATTCAACAGACAAGGAAGCACAATCTAAGGACTGAACCATATACGTTGATGGAGCCACTAATTCTAAGGGGGGCGGAGTAGGAATCGTCCTCGTCACACCAAAAAACCCTATCATCGAACAGGGAATCAGATTAGGATTTGAAGCCTCCAATTATGAAGCTGAATATGAGGCATCGATTGCTGGCTTGCGCAAGGCTCAAATGCTGGGAAAGATGCCTCAATATATTCGGTGCTTACAAACTGGTCTTTAGGCAAGTAAGTTGAGATTTTAATGCAAAAGATGATAGAATGGCCGCTTAACTTGCTATAGTAAGGGAACTTATGACAGGGTTCGAGAAGGTTGATATTCAACAGTTCTCCCGGGGACAGAATAGTCACGCTGACACCTTAGCATCCTTAAGCTCAGTAGTGGACCCTGATCTCAGAAGAACTATCTAGATAGAGTTCCTCGCCCATCCAAGCATCGACCAAATGACAGTCGTTAAACTAGTCCTCCTTGCAGAAAAATTACCCAACTAGATGGATCCCATAATTACCTATCTACGAAGCAGCATACTACCTGATGACAAGAGATTAACCCATTAAGTAAAGGTGAAAGTTGCCCTCTTTTACCTTATCCTGGGAGGAAATCTCTACAAAATATCATTCACGGGCCCTTACCTCCAATGCGTTCACCCACATGACACGCAAGAGGGATGTCAGTAGCCTTTCGAGCGATTAAAAAAGGTTATTAGTGACCTCACATGAAAAAATATGCAGGCACCTATGTTTGCAGATGTGAAAAGTTCTAAAAATTCTCTCCTACAGTCCACCAGTTAGCTAGTGACTTGAAATCTCTGATAAGTTCCTAGTCATTCGTGCAATGGGTACTATATATTGTGGGACCGCTACTAACGCACCTGGAAATCACAAGTATTGCTAATCGACAGCAAATGGGAAGAGGAAGAACCATTGGAGAACATTCGTGATGTTAATATGACCAGGTTCATCGATAAAAATATTATAACACGCTTTGGGATACCAAGGACTATCATCACCGATAACGGCACATAATTTAAAAGTAACTTCTTTCAAGGTTTTTGTGATGAACATAGCATCAAGCACCACTTCAGTTATGTGGCATATTCCCAAAGTAACGGTCAGACATAAGCTTCTAAGAAGACCATGCTCGATGGTCTAAAAAAGAGGCTGGAAAGAGCAAAGGCCACCTGGGTGGACGAACTCCTCCATGTTTTATGGGCCTATCGCACTACTCTTAAGAAACTGACTGGAGAAACACCCTTCGCGCTCGCTTATGGAATGAAATATATTTTTTTACTGGAAGCAAGTCTCCCTACTATGAGAACCACCTTAGTTGACTAAGGCCTTAACGATGATGCACTACGCACTGAACTTAACTTAGCAAACGAGTGAAGAGAACTGGACATAATCAAGTTAGCTTCCTATCAATAGCCATTGGCCAAGCAATACAATAATAAAGTCAATCAAATAAAGTTTCTAGATGAGACAATGTCTTCAAGAAAGTCCTCGATGGTGCGGTGAAACCATCAAATGAAAAGCTGAGACCAAACTGGGAAGGACCTTTTAAGGTGATAAGGGACAACCTCCAAGGAGCATATCACTTGGAAACGGTAGAGGGCAGGGAGGTACTAAAAGCTTGGAACGTAGCCAATCTCAAGAAGTTTTACTTTTGGTATTCTTTATATTCTATTATCATATTTAGTTTATGCAAATTTTTATTTCAAACTTATATTGCTTGCAAGTTATTATTTAATGAATAAGGCTAGTTGGCTCTCGCTTTGATATCATATATTGGCTACTTCAAATTTCTTAATTATATCTCAGTATTATGCACCCTTTCCAATCTCAGTATTACGCACCCTTTCTAATCTCAGTATTACGCACCCTTTCCAAATAATAACTCTATCGTGCATAACATAACTGCTGGAGATTACAACAAGTTGTTCAACTTGTTTCAATAAATAAATCTCATGTGTCGAGCATGGTTTATAGTATTTATAACAAGTTAATAAAGTATTTCAATTACTACAACCCTCGGGTCTTTGCCGTGAACACAATAGACCTCATGAGTTGCCACGACAACAACAAAATCCCTACAGAGGATCCTTAGGCAGCAAAGCCAACTTATGTTGATCGCTAATTACGTTGGTTGTAAAAAGCCTACTCGGGAGGATGTCCCATCGACTAGATACATTCTATCCATCATCTCACTTAGGCCTAAGGGAGTGTAACGGCACACCCTAAAAGGTAAGGTAGATGGAATGATACTGTTAAGGCATATTGGACTGGGAGAATGTTACAAATGTCTAACACTTGTTCTTAAAATCATTTAGTTATCTAAGAAGCATAAAATGATTAAACCTAAGTATTATCCCATTTAATTGGCAAAAGTCCCAATATGGTTAAACAGTATTACTTGGTTGACAAAGATCTTAAGTAGTTAATATTAACAACTCTTTCTAGTTCAAACATAAAGACAGTTATTAACTCATATTTAGTCACGTATGCTCAAAATATGGAATAAGTTAATAATTTAGGCTTTATATTGATAAAAATTAGGATATACAATTACTTCGAGATCAAATATACAAAGTCCTAACAAAAACCTAAGACGTCTCAGGATGGCGAGCAATATAATCCATAATATGTTCTCTTCATCCATCATCTGGGTTAGGAGCGAACACCTCCACATCATCTTCGAGGTAGTGATCCAGGAGTTGGGCAGGGATAGCATCAATCAGGATCCACTTGCCATCCTTTGAGAAAGGGTTATGACGGTTAGTTACACACTCGAACTGGTATTTGTACCATATACTGGATTCCTTAGGTGTCTTAACCTCCCTAAGGGCACTCAGCCACCCACGAGCGAGTGCGAGATCCTATGCCTCCTTCATCCTTTCTAGGGCATCAATCTAGCCATCACTATAGTCATCTGCCCAGGCTTCTCGAGTGCCCATTCTGAACAAGTGTCTCAGCCTTGTGAGGTCTCTTTGAAGTCTAACTGCAATCAGATATGCCCTTCGAAAATTTTCTTTCATCTCAGCGACCTCCTTTCTCAAGGCGTTATTCTCATCTTGGAGAACTTCACCCACTTATCCCACTTTATTAGTCTCTATAAGTTTGGCCCTCAGACCATTCATCTCATCTTAAACTGAAGAACCGATCTCCTCCCTGACTTGAAGATCATCCTTCAACTTGGCGACCAGTTCGAACTGATTTTTGTATTGCCTAGTCCTCGCTTAAATACTTATAAATTTTTACAAAGGCCTTAGAGTTTAGTGACTAATATTAGGTCCCAGAATCATCCCCAACCTTGAAGTGGGGGAAATATAGCTCTCGTCAGGCTAAAAGTAACACAACAGCTAAAATTACAAATAAATATCAATATACATGGAAGGAACGAATCAGTATAAGTAAAAAAGTTATATTTCATTCATTAATAAAAGGCGGGCCGGAGTCCAGCATACCAAATCAAAGAAGAAGATTATAGGGTATTAAAAATTTGTACAAAAAAAGGAAAAACTCCTAATCTAAAAGCCATACTCCTTCACCTGCTTGGATTTAACCATTGTTTGCCCCTTCTCGGCAGCCCTCTTGTCTTGGTCAGCAGTCGCTTCGACCTCAGTAGATATAATATCAACGTGGTCGATAGGCTGACCGACATTCTTCTCTTCCTCTACAAAGGGGTTAGGCCCAGGAGAATGAAGGCCGAAAAAGTCATAATCAAAAGGAGCCCCCATAGCTCCCAATGCTTGGTCCTAGCCTTTCTTGTTGGAAACCTTCTTCGCGTAGTCAAGCTAGAGCTCGACATCATCATAGGATGAGTTTTAGCCTTTAGTGTAGCTTACATCCTTCTCGTGCGGGAGAAATTCCTCTAATTTCTAAAACTTTCCAGACAGACTTTGGTTTTCCTTGGCCAGCTCGTCTTTCTCGGTGACCACTATGTTCTTGGATGCTTGGATATTAGCATAGGCCTTTGCTAATTTCCCTGTATCCTGCTCCCACGCTTCGCGAGCATCAACAAAGTATTTTTCAAACTTTTACAGAGCATCTTTCAGCTTCTGATTACTTTTAGTCTGGTCGATGTGACCATCCAAAAGAGTTATAAAATCAGCCAAGAACTGTACAGAGAAAAGAAAGCCAAGTCTATACAAAAAGAATAAAAATGCAGGAAAGAAATAACAAAAGGGTAAAGGGAAGATAATTACTGAAGCAAGTCCTTGAGAGGACTTAAGAGAAAGTTGGAAACCCCCAATTGTGAAGAGCGCTCGCGATCAGCAGCTAACACAACCCCCTTCAGCAGATTACGGGCAAGCGCAGGAGACTTGCCCACACTAGTCCCCTCAGCATCAGTAGTGAGGAAAGGGACTCCAGGGGCCTTTAGGATCAATTTTCTTTTGGTCTCCTTTTTTTTTTCCTAGTTACCTATCTCTTTCTCTCTCTCTCTCTCTCTCTCTCTCTCTCTCTCTCCTTTTCTCTTTTTTCTCTCTCCTTATCTTTCCCTTTTTCTTTCCCCTTGGCTCCTGAGCTAGAAATAGGGGTGGCCATGGTCCGGACCTGGGTAGGCCCGATTAGGCTCGGGTCGGGCTTATAAAATTATGAGCTATCCCAAGCCCGCTCAGGCCTGGATCGGGACTTATTATGTAATCTCAAGCTCGCCCAGATTTGAAAGCTCTTTACCCAGGCCCATTGGCCAAGCCCGGTTACTGCTTTTTTAAATAAAAAAATCTATTTTTTCTTAATCAAAGACCTATTTTTTTAATTAAAAATATGTTTTAAACTTTATATATTACAGAGTTTATATATAAAGTTCCCCACTCTACATAAAAAGACTTAGTATATGTTTTTATATTTATAAAAGTTACCCACTTTATATATTTATTTATAACTTTGTAGTCTTACACTTTAATAATAAATTAATACACACACACACACACACACACACATATATATATATATATATATTAATATTATATATATAATTCTCGGGCCTGGCCGGCCCTCATCGGGCTTAAGAATTCATGCCCAAGCTCGCCCCAAAAAAATTCGGGCCTATCAAATTTTGCCAAGCCCGCTTTACATGCTTATTCACCTTACCCAAGCCCTATTTTTTATTGGGAGGGCTTGGCGGGCCTCGGACCTATGGTCACCCCTAGCTAGAACCAGTAACCCTGGGGTAATCTACCTCCGATAGAGACTTGAGCCAATCAGACATGACTGCCTGATCCTCATCATCATCAATCTTTAGCATTCTCCTCTTGATAGGGGGAGTTATATCTTATTATTTTTCCTCTTCTTCTTCTTCCTCCTCTTCCTCTTCTTCCTCTTACTCTAACACCACTGGATCAGAGGGACCAACTTCAGGAGCCTTCAAGTCGGGGACCTTGTCAATCTAGCAAGCAATAAAGCTTCGTGTAGTATTTTTATATTCGAAAAAGTAAGGTACAGATCTTGGATGCTCGTCTGGAAGCCTTTTATTAACCCTCCAAGCCTTTAAAAGATCAATAACACTAACTTCGCTTAAATCAGACTCTTGATTTTCATCGCGAGCTGAAAAACAGAGGAAGAAATACAATAGCTAGAGGACAGCAAACATAAGCAGCGAGCAAGTACACAAAAGAAGAAGAAATAACAAGAAAACAGAAGAAAAAAGGGAATCAACCTATATGATTTTCCCCAAAATCAGAAATTCGGGGCCCTGGTATCTCTTGCCCTCAGGAAGGGGAGGTTATTGTCAATTTCTAGAAATAAACTCATAACCCCAGTAATTCTTGTGAGAGGAGGTTTGCCACCAGGACCCTATTAGCCTTCCTGGTCTTCAAATATAAAATACCATCATTGGTGCGTGACCAAACATAATAATAACAGAGCTCAGCAAGACCCAGGTTGATCCTATACAGTGCGTTTATTATATATACCCCATTCACAATCTTCCAAACATTGGGGGCACACTGAGCAAGGACAACGTCAAAGTATTTGAAGAATCTAAAAAAAAGGGCTTGGAAGAAATGTCAACCCACCATAGGTGATCAATACGGTGTGAATCAAGTGCCCCTTCAATGTCACGAACATTTTTAGGGAAAGGGGCACAATCGATTTCAACCCAGTCCAGAATATTATAGGTTTTCCTAAACTCTGCTATCGACTTGTTATCTAATGATTCCATGAATGATATAACAAATAAAAAAAACCTAACTATAGTCAGAGTATAATCGCAGCAGAAGAAAAATGAGATAAGATGAGAAAAACTTACAAGAATTGATGGGATCTCTGAAGAAATTGAGACGCTGAAGAAGAAAACAATGGAAGCTCAGTAGAGGAAGGAAAGATTGAAAGGTTGCTATAAGGAAATGTATCTCCAATTTGAAGTTCGAGTTAATCATGAAACATGACATCCAAGGAGGATTTTAGCGCTTTATATAACTCCTCTGACTAGTGTACCCTCACTTCTTTTAACGAAACAACAAGTTTGCTATGGTGTTTGGCTAAGGATGAGTTCCCTCTTGAGTTCACCGGAATTACAAAAATGCCACTCCGATCTTAAAAATAAGGTTTCAAGTCATGGGCCTTTAATTCAGTTAAAATTTATTTTCCCAAATATTCAACCCAAAAATTTTAGGAGCAATTGTGGGGACCAATTTATCTTGGCCCATGAAAGTAGCCAACTAGTCTAGCCTACAAGAGAAACTTCCCGACCTAAATCCACTATCCACTAAAGACTCGTGTGTTTCACATACACTTAAATACTTACGAATTTACTCAAATTTTTTACCAACAATCTTGAGGAGATATTCAGGGACATTACGAGTTATCCACGTGTTAATCGAGTTAATTGAAGAACTCAAACTCTTATTGTATACATCTATAAATTGTAAATCCCGACCCGGGATGAAGGGATGAAAACTAGAGCATTGAGAGACACTAATAATAACATAATAACCTCTTTGTGGACATAGGTAAGTCATCGGATCACATATATCATTGTTGCGTGTGTGATCATTTCTTTGTGCATTCGTTATTGTTTTCATGGATCTTTATTATGATATTTTTTGTATTCATAAAACCCATCCCCATCTCTTTCATAAATAACCCACAAACCCTAAAAGATGCCTTTACTCTAAGGCCCCCCACCCCCCCCCCCCCCCCCCCCCATAAAATTCACATTTGATTTGATTTGGAGCACCAGAGGTTGACACCTCATAGGTTTAATGGCTCATGTGTTGACAACATATTAAAAATATGCAAAAAAATTTGAGTTCAACTCTGATCGTTTGAATGACTCATTCAAACTAGATCCCTATTCGTTTAAATGACATCTAATGAGGTCAAAATCTGGGTTACAAATGGGACATGATAAGTACCTCGTTCGAATAGCAATACCGTTCGTTCAAATGATAAGGGACTTCATTCAAACGTAGGGTTCCAACGAGATTCCAGAGAGCGAGGGAAATCAACCATTATCTCAATCGTTAGAAGTTCGTTCGAACGATATGTTCCTCATTCGAAGGACTTAAGATTTCTACTATATAAACTTTAAGCCATAAAATTCCAATTCGACAAGCATGAAGACCACGATGATGGTTAAATCTTAACATTCATTCATAAATGCAAATTTACATGGAAAGAGATAAAATCTAGGGTGTGGGTATTGCATTCTACCCACCTTAGGAGATTTCATCCCCAAAATTAGAACATCAACTCGGAAAAGAGTTTCGGGTACTTCTCTCGCATCTTCGACTCCCATTCCCAAGGCGCACTTTCGACACCTTAAAACTCCCAAAGAACCTTCACCAAATGAATGACCTTGTTGCACAGGACTCTATCCTCATGGTTCAAGGTGGATATTGGTTGCATTGGAAACATAATATCTTCCTCCAACTCAATGTGGATCCAATCGATGATGTGATGGCGGTCGTGAAGATACTTCTTCAACATAGAGACATTGAACACATTATGAACTTGAAACAACTACGGAGGCAGCGCCAAAAGGTATGATACATCCCCAATCTTCTCCACGATCTCAAAAGGACCGATATTTCGTGGTGCTAACTTCCCCTCCTGTTCGAATCGTTAACTACTAGTTCTTGCTTTAACTTTCAACATAACATGGTCACCTACCAACAACTCCAAAGGTGTCTGACAATTACCAATGTAGTTCTTTTATTGGATTTGTGCCGTCATGATCCTTTGTCGAATTACTCGAACCTTATCAGTCATTTCTCTAATCAAATCTGAATTGGTGAGATTCTTCTCTACCACATCCGCCCAACAAACCGGAGAGCGACATGGACTCCCATAAAGGGCCTCGAAGGGAGCCATTTTGATGCTTGCCTAATAGCTATTATTGTAAAAAATAGCAGATTCTCTGCCCAACTACCCTGAAAATCGAGTGCCCAATCCAAAATCTAGATGGTTTGTTTGGACTGTCCGTCAGTCTTAAGATGATATGATGTGCTTATATTCAACTCGATACCCAGACTTGCTGAAACTTCTTCCAGAATCGAGATACAAATCAGGGATCCCTATCCGAGACAATAGAGAGCAGAACAACATTAAGTCTGACTATCTCCTGAACATACAGCCTTGCTAACTTAGTCACGCTGTCCGTGACCTTAATCGATAAAAAGTGTGCAGATTTCATGAATTAGTCAACTATAACCCACACTACATCATGACTATGCTCAGACCGTAGTAAGACTATGACAAAATCCATCGTGATATGTTCCCACTTCTATTCCTCCATAGGTATTGGTTACAATATCCCTGCTAGCTTCTTATACTCGGCTTTCACCTCATGATAAGTGTACCACTTGGCCATATACGTCACCATAACCCTCTTTATACTGAACCACCAGAAATCTCTGCATAGGTCCTTATACATCTTTGTGGAACCATGATATATGTTGAAGCGCGAGTGATTAGGTCTGTCAATGGATCGGATTTTATCTGAATCCGAATATGAATACGAATACGAATACGATCCATTTAAGCGGATATGGATCATGCCTAAAATTCGATTATCCGTTTATTAAATGGATCGGATTTGGATTCATGTACTCCGATCCGTTAATAATCTGATCCGATTAATATTTTTAATATATATATATATATATAAATAATATGTAATATTTTTTTAATTAATAATATTTTGAATATATATTTTAAATATATATTATAATAGTTCTTTATTTCATTATCTATTTTTTGGAACATTTGCAAAATAAATTTATGAAATAAGAGTTGAAAATAAAAATGTTGCAAATCAAGTTTAACATAAATGGATAATCGGATAATTGGATCAGATCCGAATCCGTTTAACATAAATGGATATGGATTTGGATTTGCCTGATCCTATCCGATTAATAGACGGGTATCGGATCCAAATCCATTTAACATAAATGGATATGGATTTGGATTTGCCTGATCCGATCAGTTGTCGATCCGTTTACAGGCCTACGAGTGATGGGCATCCTCCATCACCTCGTCCTGAAGCTCGTCAATCAACTGAATATTCAACTGACCCTTGTGTCGCACCTCGTCGTCCTTGTCCATGGTAAGAGTGTCGAACACTTCACCATTCTGAATATATTCGCGGTATTGGGCAAACTTGAGATCACATGACTGGACATCTAGAACTTTCTACTGAATGAGTGGTATATCCACCACATCCCAAAGGTACGCCCTATTGTAACCCCGTTGGACATGTAGATCAAACTTCTGTAACTTTTCGAACATCTTTACTTGATGATACTTCATTTCTCCTAGGATGAAGCTAGACTTCGGGTAAGAGCATCGGCTACCACATTTGTCGAGATGATACTCTAATGAGAAGTCATAGTCCTCCATTAATTCTATCAATCGCCTCTGACGGAGATTAAGATGGCGTTGCGTGAAGATTTACTGGAGGCTCTTATGATAAAAAAAACACCTCGAACCATTCCCCATATAGATAATACCTCCAACTCTTAAGTGTAAATACCACAGCATCCAACTCCAAATCGTGAGTAGGGTAGTTCCTCTCAAGCACCTTCAGTTGACGGGATGCATAAGAGACCACCTAACCATTCGACATCAGTACTGCATTGATCCCTAATGCCGAAGCATCACAATACACGGTGTAACCCCTGCCATGCTCTAAGAGGATAAGAATGGGCATAGAAGTTAACCTAACCTTCAGCTCTTGAGAGGCCGACTCACAATCCTTGGACCAATCAAAGTGCACATCCTTCTGAGTCAACATGATGAAGGGCAAGGCAACCCTTGAGAAGTCTTGTACAAACCCGCGGTAGTAATAGGTCAAACCCAAGAAAATATGCACTTTCACGACTGTCCTTGGCTTATCCCATCCCAAAATGACCTCTGTCTTGGAAGGGTCGACATAAATGCCCTCATCGAAAACCAAATGGCCAAGGAACTTGACCTCCTCCATCTAGAATTCACACTTGCTGAATTTGGCATACAACTGGTTCTCCCTGAGCACTTGTAACGTCATGCGAAAGTGTTCCTCGTGATCTATATCCAATGCCAAATAGACTAATATATCATCCACAAACACCACTACAAACCAGTCTAAGTAGGAGCGATAAATGCAGTTCATCAAATCTATGAATGTCGATAGGGCCACTACACCAAAAATGTTAATCTGGCACGCTTGGATAAGTAGATTATGGCACGACTTAAAACAGTGCCAAATTTGACACGATTTAAAACGGTGTCAGCATCTAGCATTGTTTATTAACGTGCCAAAAATGTACCAAAATTTATTACTAAAAAAATACTAAAACTAATTTCAATTTTCATTTTGGAGCGAGAACCCTCCTCCCCGCCCTTTCTATACCAAAAGTTCTCTCTACCGAATCCCTTTTTTTCTCTCTTTAGGTTTCACCCCTTTATCCTCTCTTTGATATTAATCCCATAAAATTTTGGGATTAGTCTATTTCATTTAATGGTACCATCTATTGTGGTGATATCTGGTGATATCGTTGGTAACGAAGCTAGGGTTAAGTGGTATATGACTTAGAGGGTTTGTCTCTGTATATTATCCATGTATTGTGTCGAGATATAGACTTGTGGTTGATGCCATTTATTTCATATCGCAGACCATTGACACTACCAAAATATGTTTGGTCTGCAATCGAACTCCAGTGGCGTGTGGTCTCAGCATACCTCATGACGAATTTTGAAGTTTTAATGGTTTTTATCTTCAATGGTTCAAATCAGGTTCGATTGATTATGACCCAACAATCTAGAGTGTTAATCAACTAGGTTGGTTCTTCAACATATGACCATTTAAATGGTTAGAACATAGGTATATGTATACATGTCTCTCTTACCAGTTTCTGAGATAAACTCTTTAGTTTTTATGTATTCAAGTATTTTTAACCATATATGCGTGCGACCACCATGTGTTCGAAAAAAATGTCAAAGTTATTTTTGTTTTATTCGTTTACATAAATTATCTCCTCAAATGGTTTGTAAATTTATTTTGAACTGATTTGTAGTTGTTTTTTACTCCTAACGTTCGCCTTTAAATTGAGCGTAATATATTCTAATTTTTTTTCCAGACATTGAGTGAATACATTTGTTGATAAAGTTTCATGACAGTTTTTTCCTGTTTTAGAGTAAACATTCGATTCTATAATCAAATTTTATGCATATATTTATTGGATTGAATAATAGAAGAACAATTTATCAACATATGAGTATTGAAGTAGGATAGATATAGTTTATAACTCACTTTATCAACAAGTGATGAGTTTTGTCGAAGCGTGATACCACGTAAATTTTGTTCTACTCAGTTTACATCCACTTGTTGTAGCGACCACACTAAGTGTTAGGAGAGTAGCCATCAGGCCAATGCCCTTGGGTTAGTAAATGACCTATATACAACCAATCACTCTCTAATTATATATAAAATGGTGGAGGTTTAAGTCTTATTATATAAATAGTGGGGGCTAAGCCAGATGTTATTTTTTGACCATTTTCTATAATTTATGGCGTTTAACTAACAAATCTGTCGAAATGGTGGTCAATGTGTAAATTGTCTTATAGACTACGTAAATTGTCTTATTGCATTCACGAATAGTATATTAAAAAAATATATCAGTCTAAACGCAATTAGGTTCCTGCATTATTGTGTTGCAAATCTTACTAAAGAGAGATAGGATCGTTCTCAAAGAATAAGGACACGAAAACTTCTGTAAAGACTTCCTCATCTTCACCTCAGAAAGGAAAAGATAGAAAATACGAAAATTGAGAGTTGGAAGATAAGGAAGATCATCTCTATTTTAGGTTCCCTCTATTATCTAGTAAGGATGAATGTTTAATTAGTGTTAGCGGTGATGCAAAGACTTCAGATTTGATCAAAGCCTTGTCGGTATTGGTATTGCTGCCTTTGTCCATCTGATGAGCAATGCCGGTTATCTATTTTCTGATGATAAATGGATAAAGGTGGTTTCTTCTTTAGAGAAATTAACTAAGGCAACATTTCCTGATTTCTCTTTTCTTAATGAAGACAGTATATTTTGGAGCCATGAAGAAGATGTGACTGGACAAAGTAACGGAGAATCTGTTGGGCTCGGCAGGCTTGATGACGATTCAAGGAACCTGAGGAGACACCATCTCTATGCTGCTATTTTTGAAGCTAAATACTAGGCTGATATTCAAACTTTGTTAATTCAGGTATATACATTTCTTATATTAGATTTGGGTTTTGAGAATCATTTTTGGTTCAGGTGTTTGTAGCAATATGTGCAACTTAAGCATATTAGCCAGTAAAGGAGGCTCATTTTCATGTTTTACAAACCAGGTTAGAGGGGTAGAAGATGTTATTATTGGATTTATGGCAGTAGTGAATCTTTGTTGCTAAGTTTGGACGTTTGGTGAAAGGTTTGTGCATTGTATTTATAGCTTCATACTCAAGGTGCGTACTAAGTTAAATTTTATTTTCCTCGTTTACATTTTTGTTTTTCGGTTATATAAACTAAAATTTATGCCATTTTATTACTGTGATTTACATTTCGATTAAATTTTGTTATGTTCAGTTTATTGTGTTGTGTTGAAACTAAGAAATATGGAATTACCATAAATGCAAGTGAACACAGTTAAATTATGTGCAAATGTTTCGATTTCTAATGATCAATGGACATAATGTCCAATCTTGAGTGTCTGGGTGTCTTTGTATGTTGTATACGAGTCCCGTCAATATGATTAATGCAATGTAGCACATGTACCTTCAACTATGTGTGTGAGGGGGTATTTATGTTGCTTTTTTTCTTCTCGTGAGATGTTTGAATCTTAAATATTATGAAGTAAACAGTGAGAATATACTAATTCAAGAGTATAACTGAGAGTCATTTTCACCTATATTCCATTAGTTTGATATTAAAATTTAACATGATATTATTTTAAGTATTATTTTTATTTTGTGAGATATTTTTGTAAAAAGTGTCCCATAAAATTATAAATAGTACAATATTTTAAAATGATACTCATAACAAAGTGATATTACGTTAATACCCAAAATAATTTACGACATTATTAATGGAAGTCAAAATTCCTACGCAGCCCTATCATTAATATCTTATGATAATTAAGAAGTGTGCAACTCATCAACATATAGGAATTGAACTGTGAACTGTACTATAATAATGAGGATAGCATTACCAATGGCAACTCTCAAACATAAAGGAGGTGGCGCGCTCTGCATTGAGGATGGGAATCCTGATGATGTTGCATCTGGGATAAATGACTACCTAGATACCCTATATTTCTATACCAAAGAAAGGTCGGTGCTTTGCTTAATTCAGGTTTAATCTTTCAGGTGGCTATTTTTTATATTTGTGGAAATACTTATCTTTTATCATTATCTATATGCATGCAGTGTTTGGTATCACTAATACCATTTGTGCACATTTTTAAAGACTAATTTCTTTACTGATGGTTGTTGACTATTTAAGCAGATCTATGATTGTTTTTCTAAGAAATATCTCTTTTTTCTTTTCACGGAGCTGCGACTAAACGTTTTGGGAAAAAGAGAGACTATCTTGATGAAGCTAGTTGAGTATGAAATCATTTGGAGAGGGGTAAGATTCAAGATCATACATAGTCCGTTCTCTGATCTATTAATGGTTTATGTCATTTGTAGATTAGTTTTTTTATGCAATCAAGCTTTTGTGATGCGTGACTTGCGATGAATAATCAAGAACATTTGAACAAAAAGTTAGAGAAATAAAAGGTGAGAAAAAGATTGCTCTTGATAGGGCTTCATGAAACAAAATAGTATAGTGATTTTTCTTTTTATATGGTTCTTTGTCTTGTTATAATAAGATTCAAATCTACAATTGATTATTATATGGTACACAATTTAATCTTTCTTTCCTTCTGCCAATCCCTTTTTAGGATACGTTCCCCCCCCCCCCCCCTTGTGGGGTGTTAAGGGTTGTGTTTCGGCCGGATCGGATCGGAAAATGACCCTTCGAAAAAAATTCTGATTTTTTCGGAAATAAAATATTTGTTCCGATTTCCTATCCAATTTTTTTGGAAAATCAAAAAAGTTTCCGAATTCGGAAAAATCGGAAAATCGAAAAAAAATCGGAAAAAATTGAAAATTTAAAAAATATACTAAAAATTCAGAAATTTTGAAAATTTCAAAAAAATTAATATACGATTTTCGATTACTCGAAATTCTCATTTTAAAGAAATCGAAAAAAAGATTTAACCCAACATGTAAATATATAAGGATTTAACCATTTTTTTCATTTGTGAAGAGGATAGACGGATATTCTCCTTTTATACAGGTCAGTTTTGGGCCTCTCTTCCTCTCCTAGTCGATGTGGGACACATGAGAATGTTTAAAAAATTGAAAAAATTGGAAATCGGAAAATATTTCGGAAATAATTCGGAAAAATCGAATCGGCATTGTTTCGGAAAAATCGGATCGAAAAAATTGGAAATTCGGAAATTCATAATTATTTCCAACTTTCGATCTGATTTTTTTCGAAAAAATCAGAAATCGAAAATCGGAAACCTTATATACGTTCCAAAATCAAAAAATATCAGATCGGATATCGAAAAAATCGGAATGTTTGAAAAAAAACACTGCCCTAGGTGTTAGTCTATGTTTTTAATGCAATTATGTTATATATTTTTTTCATTTCTCTCCTGCTTTTCTCTTAGTTAATAATGGGAGGGTTAATATACTATATTGAACTACCTATATATAATCATATCAAATTCAAACATTGATAAAGGATAAAAAGTAATTCATGTTCAAATAATTTAGTGGAATATGAAGTACTCATTGATGGAATTACTGTTTAGTAAATTGTTGTAGAATAAGCCTCTTTCCAATCAAAACCTTTTAACCTATAAACATAATATGAACTTCTACAATGGTAATTAAGGATGTCAAACCAACTTTCTAGAGTAAGAGAGCTAAAATGAGACTATAAGTGCAATTCACTTTCAAATGTGGAACTATATATATATATATATATATATATATATATATATATATATATATATTTGTATTCTATTTTCTTTCAAAAACAATATTTAAGGTGTGAATGAGATGAAATATAGGTGAATATAAATTTAAGGTAATCTAAGTAATAAAATAATGAGAAATAAGACAAGTGATTAAATTAATATAAGAAAGAAATAAGGAATGAAATCCACTCCTACTTAACACAACTAAAACTAATCTGAACTATTTTAATTTGTCTTATTTCCAAAATATTCATTTAATTCAGAAGTTATTTATCGAGACCATGGAAACAAAAAGGTCAACAGGATCCTAGGTCTTCGGATTTGTGAGTTGAAGGAAGAGAATGATGAGCTAAAAAGGAAAAAATGTGACTTTACCAACATGGCGTCTAGTCTGACGACACGTGTATCCCATCTCGAGGATGAGTTCAAACAAGCACGGGAGGTCCAAGTCTCGTTAGAGAATGCATCTGAGACGGTTGATAAGATGGTTCCCTATCCCATTTTGAATGATGTTGGAAAAGGTAATGACGGTGCATTCACTACTTTTAATGCGCCCAAGCCTATATCCACTTTGGTGAGTGAGTCTCATGGGTGCCCTCCTAAAAAACCTCATCCCGAAATTCTTGAGAAATTAATTCCTAGACCGATTTATGTCTGCTCCTACTGCAAGAAGCGAGGACATCTTAGGGAGTTTTGTTCTAAGTTGGGTTTTGTGTCATATCATTCCACTTCACACGTCCCCGCACATCCACCCATTCATAATACTTTGCTTGCACATAATGATAGAGAGTTTGCACATATTCGCGAGCAAGTGAAGTTTTTGGTCAAGACCACAGATGATCTTATGGAGTTGGTTCAAAAGATGTCACCATATTTGGAAAACTCCACCGCTCTTCCCGGTTGAGGTCTTGACATGTTTGCTAGCATAGGGTGATTTACATAATGTTTATTTTGCCTATTGCTAGCATGTACAATTAGTTTGTTTTATTTTTTAATTTTTATATTTTTTTTGAAAAATCCAAAAAGATTTTCTTTTTATAAATTTTTTAGAAAAGCACAAAAAGATTTTTGTATTTTGCTTACACCTTTATGGATGAGCATTTAAGATAGCCTAGTCACAAATTTCATTCCATTTTCCATGTGATTGTTTGATAGTGATTTGAGACGCTACATCATTGCATCCATGTGCTTTACATTGTTTGGAGTCTTTGAGATGTGATTAGTGATATATTTCTACATGTTTGGCTCCTTAGCTCCTTTATTGCACACATACATGGTTTTATTTGATTATTGTACTTGTTTGTCACATATTGGCTTGAGTGTTTCCATCTCAATTATGTCTATACATCGAACCATATGCGATAAAACTTGACAAGATTTGAATGCATGTAAAAAAAACGTTTGGTGAGATTTGTGTGTTTTGTTTAAAATAGTGAAGGGTTATGAAAGGTTCTTATCTATCCTTTGCAATTAAGCCACCGTTAAATCGGACCTACAAAATTGAGGAATTTTAATTATCCGAGGTCCAAAGAGGTTAAAAGAGCCCTAAAAAAAATTTAAGGCAATAAAAAGAAATTCATGCCACATATGGGCCGTTAGGTTTCACCATCAATTCTCCAAAGTTTGAGAATTTAGATCACCTCTATTCAAAATATAAATCTGAGGGAGTTTGGTTGGAGAATTTATATAGGTTTGCACTTCCTTGAAAGTCCTGAAAAAGCATTAAATCGTTTTGGACGTTATTGGTGTGGAAATCACTTTGAGCTTTGATTTGCTTATTTGATTGAGTCATGGTCTCATATTTCCATTTTTTTTACACCTAAGGAAGAAGTTGAGTTCATTCGTTAGGAGTATCTGATATTCATCGTGCACATATGTCATGTTTGTATGCATTGATTTTCCTATCGAATGTGATCACACCCCTATAATTACGCTATCATCGACTTGGTTGTTTTTGTGTTCTTTCATGGTGTGATTATTTGTTGTATATTTTGTGTGAAAATTTTTAAAAAATTCAAAAATAGAAAGTTCATTACCGTGTGACATTTTCCATACTTATGCTTCTCATATCTGTCTATTTGGGGGCATCATAAAATGGGGGAGAATGAATTATGGGGGAGAATTATTTTGGTGTTTGTGTTGATTTATCAATGATTTACTGAAGCCTAATTGATCTTTGATTTTTGCATATCATTATATTTCAAACTGTTGCGTGTCACGGGTATCAGCTTTATCTCATGTGTGTAAGTACAAAATTGATATTCATTGGATTGCACACCCTGATGAGAAAAGCTTTTGGAGTTTCTGAAGAGCTAAAGATTTGAAGATGTTGAAGTTTGATTGGCGATATGTCATTTAGTATTCTCAGTTTGAGGGTTTAATGAGGATATTATCTTGTATGTCATTTGTTTTATGGAGATAGCATAATTCGGATTTTTTATGTATGTACCGGCATAGACATGAGGGGGGATTTGTAAGGACATAATTTTATAAATGTTCGGGGTAGAATATAGGAATTTTCTATTTGTCCTAGATCACAGTATGTATGTCTGATACTGCTACATTCGGCACGTCAACATGATCATCCACGACGGCCTTGATCCGAATCCATGCATCCACCATCTTTACACGTGCATTATGCTTCATGCGACGTGCTGCTCAACTCATTCCCACTACTTCATTACGCAACATTGGTAAAATGATTTATTGGAGTTGTTTATATTTGCAGAAATATTTGGGAATTTTTCAGAAAATACTTTTTTTTAAAGTCTGACATGTTTTTTATCGAAAGCAGAAATTTTTCTAAGTGTAGAAGCGGAGTGCCTCGATCGACGAGCTCGTTCAAAGGATATTACACTATCGTTCGAGCGATATAAGCATGTCGCGCGAACTCGTTCGAACGACACGTGTCCTTCGTTCGAGTGAGATGCCTATCTCGTTCAAGAGCAGCCGCCGCCTCGATTTTTGTATAAATATCTGGCTTCATTCTACACGTTTTCCAAGTCTTTTTCACACACGATATTTGCGATTAACAGCCCAGAAAATAGACTTCATTTTTAAGGTTTCATGCCTTCTCTATTCACATAAACACTCCCATCTATGTATGTGAATCGTTAAACCTTCAAGAGGATCGTTTTTACTCATCTGGAGTAATTTATGGAGAAGCCGTTTTCTTCTTCATTGCTGGTTCATTATAATCCGTGTAATCCATTTATTATAAATTATAGTGAAAATAAAAAGGTTTTTCCCCTTTGGGGGATTTTTCCTCATTTGTGTGTTTGAGTGTTCTTCCATGATCATATTGATTTCAATCACACCTAGATGCATGTTTTAGGATTTAGTTGAAAATTTGAGTTTAATTAAATAATTTCTTGGTTTGAACAAATGCGCACTCCTCATCTCTCAAAAATATCTAAACCAAAAATCTTTTTGTATTTTCAAAATTTCTATCAAAATAAAATCTTTTGGTACTTTTCAAATAAGACCTTAAATAAATGAAAAATATATACAAAGAGATACAAAAGTCATAATACTAGCAATATATAAATCATGAAATGAAGCAAAGACTAGTGTATGAAAAACATGGCAACACAATCATCCTTTAGATTTTGTAAGGGAAGAATCAAGTGCAACCAAACAAGTACCATGAAGTTTAATTCGTAAAGTCTCTAAGTCCTATTTCCTACACCAAGTAGGTGTGTAACGACGCATAGGGGTTTGGGGAACCGAAAAGACTTTATTCATAATCTTCGTAGGAGCATTTTTAAGGTCATAACAATAACACCTAAAGTGAACCTTCCTACCGCAATGAGTGCAAGTGTAAACACGGCAAGGAATGTGGCCTAAATGTGAACCTCTCCTAGCATACCTAGTAGGCTCTCTCATACGATCGGTATTGGCTTTGGGAATGGGTGTAATACAATTTTGAAGCCTATACCACACTTATCCTCTTTGATTTAGACGGTACCAAAAATCCTATCTAACTTTTCTGACCTTGCCTCCAAATCAAACTTCACCTTACTCGAGTCTCTCAATCTCTCATTAAGATCCCTAATCCTATACTCAAGCAAACGCCTAGACTCATCAAACTCTAGAATCTCTTTTTTTAAAGCCTCCATCAAACCACGAAGACTATTTCTCTCACCCTCAATGTATTATAATCTCTCTCAAATAGTCTTCTCCGGTGCCCTATAATCCTCAATCAAAGCATCATTATTTTCTATGACACACAATTTTAAGTTTGCCTTTTTCACCTTTATCGCTTTCGCATACAAATCATTAAAGCCAACTTGCAACTCTCCAACATCTATTTCCTCTTCCTCGCTAGCTTCGCCCTCACTCACTTTGGATTCACACTCAACGGCCTCGAAAGTGTCATTCACATGATAATCTTCATAGGAAGACTTATCGTCATCGTCTCTCACATGACATGTCGTGAACGCTACAAAGTTGCACTCAATGGGGGAACTCTCTCCCTCTTCCAGTTCACTTTCACTTAAAGTGGCATTATATGCTATGGGTTTCTTGCCCTCCTTCTTAAGTCTGTTGGGACACTCCATTACCTTGTGACCATAACCCTCATAACCAAAACACCTATCCAACTCATCCCTTTTAACATTCTCACTCTTATTCTTAGGGGCAGGATCGACCTTGTTGTTATTGGATTTCTCAAGTCTTTTGGCATCTTTCGATTGCTTTTGGAACTTAAGAAACTTTTTGAACTTCTTTGTCAACAAGGCTACATCCTCAAAATTGGAATTTGAATTATCATCTGAAACTTTAGTCTCCTCCTTCAGGGATTTCAAAATAATGCCCTTTTCTTTCTTTGGCACTTGCTTGGAAGTAAAAATGTCAAGCTGATAAGTTTGTAAGTCACCTACAATCTCTTTTAGTTTCATTTATTCAAGTATACCCAAGGAGTTTAAAACGATCACTTTGGGATCAAATCTACTAGGCAACGACCTTAAAATTTTCTTTATAACTCGGTTGTTGGGTATCTTCTATCCCAAGTTGAACGACGAGTTCAAAATATTGGAAAATCTAGCGTAAAACTCATCAAACGACTCACTCTCTAACATCTTAATCATCTCAAACTGTAGCGAGGTTTTGAAGTTTAGACGCCCAAACCGTGCTAGTCCCCGCTTGAGTAAGTGCAAGAATATCCCAAGCCTCTTTTGAGGTTTCACACGTGATGATTCAATTATACTCTTTCGATGTGACATGTGAGGAAATAACATGAAGACCTTTATAATTATAAAGTGCAAGTCTATATTCGACTTCGGTCCATGACTCAACAGGTTTTAAACTAGTGGCCTCTCCCTCTCGTGTGGCTGGTGGTGTCCAATATTTTTGAACCGTTAACTAAACACACTCATCAATTGATTTCAAATCACTTCTCATTCGCATTTTTCAATAAGCATAATTCGTGCCATAAAAAATAAGAGTTCTAAAACTATCAATATTTTCACAATTCATCCTTAAAAGCATAAGGGATCAACACAATAAAAAAAATGTTTCTAGCTCTGATACCAATTTGTAGGCCCTTTTTTTTAAAAGTGTTCCTTAAGGTGACAAAATAATTTTTCTTTTAAAAAACTTTTTTCCAAATTTAACACGCACCAAGTTTGTGAACCAATTTCAATTGAAAGTTTCTATCAGTTTTTAGGAACTGGACCGATTCGTTATTGGGGACCTTCAATCCGATCCGATTACTCTACTTATGAATTTTGATGATATTCCTCTCTAATTGATTTAAATACTTAGGAAACTATTTTATGTTATTGGGCAAACATGTTTATGGGGCATAATGTGGGTATGATATGACTCGATGAAGGGGTTACTTAGGGGCTATTATATAATCATATTTGAGAGGGTATTATATTTCTTCCTTTTTTGTAAATACTCCAAGGAATGGGAATTCTCCCGAGGAGGGTTACGGGCTATTGAGTGAGGGTTCGTGGATCCTTAGGGAGGGTAAATTTGAGGAATAATCATAGGTGTGATTGGTTATCAATAATAAAGTAAGCGAGAAAAATTACAATATGACTTGAGATGATTGTGTGGATTATTAGCTAGTGTAAGGTGTGATATTTACATATAGCTAGGAATAGTGATCGAGTGCGAAAAGTGCGGCGGTGTCAGATGTCGATCATTGTTTTCGTTTCGCCACCTCAATAAAAAAACCTAAATTAGGACTACACTTGCGAGGCAAGTCTAGCGGTAAGTCGGGTATCGAAAAGATCCACTGGGATGAGTTGCTAGAATTCAATTGATTTACTATTCCGAAATAAAAGTGTAAAAGATGATTACAAACTAAAAGAAAAGATGCATGAAAGGGAAATTATTAATTTAGGCAAGTGTATTGAAACTAGACTAACAAAGCGGTAAATCTATAGGTTGCGTCGAATATCCCTCACCCGAGTTAATTAGTATAAAATGGTTACATGGGTCGACGAGTTATTACAAATGCGTCTCGTTTCGACAGTTAATTAAATCAAGGGTTGTCACTCCCCTAAATCCGCATAAAAGTCTAATAAGATTTTGGCGTCAACAAATATCCCGGAAATTGCGCGCGAAAGGTCGTAAGCACGAGACATACATGATATGTCCCGTCAAATCTCCTAGGCATAATAACTAGAACAATGCACCCGAAATAGACCCGTAAACACTATCACCAAGCAAAGCAACGCGTTAACCCAAGTGCGTTCAATTCAAACACAACCTAATTTAAATTACCTAGAAAGCATGGTAAAAATGCGGTAAATGGAAAGCGGTAAATAAACGCGATAAAACTATACTAGAGAGCAATAAATGAAAGCATGTAAACCTAATTAACAAAGCATGTAATTTAACTAGAAAGCAAGGAAATGAGGAAATACAACTATATTAAAATGGAGAGGATGATGAATAGTGCAACATTTAACCCAAATGGGGTGTCAAACTAAGAACAATTGAAGAAGAACTCTCCAAAACCCTCAAACCCTAAGCTATTCTAAGCTAAAATCTAATATCCTACTTAATATCTGATATTACAACAAAAATGGGTACTTATAGTAAGTTGCAATAAGTAAAGAAAAAAATAGGAAAAAGAAATTAAAAGGCAAAATATCTCCTGGAAACAGGGGATCGATCGATCTAACGCTTTGGTCGATCGATCAATCATGAACAAAATATCCACTATCGAGGAGGATCGATCGATCAAGCAGGTCACAGCACACTGCATTGTTGTTTTGGTTGAATGCCTTTCCCGTTCGCTGAAACTCCCGTAACTTCTTCATACGGACTCGGAATCGCGCACCGCTCGCGGCCAACCGAAGCTTGCGAGGAGGGCTACAACTTCCACGAGATGTTAGGCCAGGTGCCAAAGCTGTGAAAAGACTAAAATGCCCTTGAACGTGCGATCGCGTATGAAAATCGAGCGGAATGCGTCCAAACTTCACACTTAGCATCCAAATACCTATAAAAGCTCAATTAACCCCTGCAAAGCATGTTAACGTAGAAATCCGAGGTTGTCTGGTTAACGAGCATAAATATAGGGAATAAGATACCCGAGGGGGATAAAATGCGTAGGTTCGGAGGATGAAATATGCAATATTTGCGTATTATCACACCCCCCAACTTACACATTGCTAGTCCCTAGCAATGAAATAGGATACACCAAGAACTATCAGCAAACCAAAAGCAGGATAAGTACAAAAGTATGGTATAAAAGCAAAAGGCCACTTTTACAGGCGATTCGATTGCATTTAGCGTATGCAATAAGCCATTAAACCCCTAGGTCACCCTAGTGGACGAGTGTCGTCTCGTGAGGGTTTTCAGGGATGACACCCACAAATATCACATGGTTTCCTCAAAATAAGCCCAAACCAACATGAGACAAGCCCAAAAATAGCGAAAAGGATTTCATACGCATTATTAGAAAAGTGAATGAATTCAAACAAAAGTCCAAAATCATTAACATTATAGAATGCACCTCATAGAATTGAAACCTTAAAATGTGGGAGGGGAGCGAGCACATGCAAAGTGTGATTTGACAAAAACTTATATAAACCGGATACTAAATTAACGCAAGCATATATTCAATCCTCACGGGCATTACGCTCATCAAGCGAATTCACTCAAAACAGGGAGGTAACACACGGAACATGCGGGCATAAGGAGTAAATGTAAATGGAAACTAGGCCGCACACATGTCACAAATGAAGAACGCTATATATAAACTGAAAAACTGTAATCTCAATGAAAGATACCGCACATTAAAAGAGCCGAAATGTATTTTCACAGATTATCAAAACTATTATGACTTTTAAACTACATCTACTAAAGATCACATAGAACTTTACTAGGGTTATAATGTAGGCTAGGATAGGGTATGAATTGAAGGAATGTATGTACGGATTCAAAGTGTTCGGGATGAAAACTCGGGATAATGAGAAAATGCGGGCAATATCAAAATTGGAAAACAAGTTCCGAAACGGCATTACATATATCATCAGGGAGAGTAGTCAAAGCTTATTGAACTATATACACAACATTTACAACTTTCTCTTTCTTTTCTTTTCTTCTTTTTCTTTTTTATTTTCTTTTACTTTTTGCTTTCTCTTTTTCTTCATTTTTTTCACTTTTTCTTTACTTTTTATACTATCACATGCCTAAATTGCAACCGACATCATAACAACATCATTTAATCCCATGTAACATTCCAAACAAAGGTATGGAAGGTGTATGTATGGTTTAAAACTCCAATTTGGAGTTGGTTATGGGAATGGGGTTACGAAATGAAAGGCTATATTTAGGCTCAACGAGGGTAAACATATAAGGTGAGGTAAAGGATAATATGGGTCATATAACAAAGATGGCCTATGATCATTTCTAAAAGTTTACGCAATTCTCGAGTCAAAACAATATATGAAAATCATGCTCAAGTAACACATTTCAAGTATGAACTCAATTAATGAACGATCAAATGAAAGATTAGTGAGATTGCTAACGAATTCAACGTTTTCAATGAGAAAATAATAGTGTATACACTCACAAACGACCAAAGGTACAAAGCTTACTCGGTGTAAGTATACACAATGCAACAAAAGATTACCGAGTTATAAAAATCTTAAACCAAATCAATAAAACGATAAAAGTGCATGTGCTCATGGGATTAAAGTTTAATTCATGAAGTTATTCATAATATCAATAAGTGAGACTAAAGTCTAATAACCTCTAAAATCGAGAACATGCATCATTGGGTTGTCTATTGCATCGGGATATTATTAACATTTATCATCGTAAACAAAGGCAAAAAAGGAGAAAAAATAAAGAAAATATTTTTGAAAATTTTGAATTTTTCTAAGAAAAGCACACTAAGTAACTAACATGTGAGCAAAACACATGGACTAAATAAAGAAATTGATAGAATATCCCACACCCCCTAACTTAAAACATGACATTGTTCTCAATATGAATGAAGAACCAAGTTAAGAGAGGAAAAGAGTGATATTACCCAAAATTGGAGCGATCTCCATAAGAACAAGTCCAAAGAATCTACAAAACAAGTTAGTACCGAGCATAGCAAAAACAAATAAATAAAAGTTAACTAATTACACTAGACTAAATTAAAAAGGAAAGAAAAAAATAAAAAGAAAGAAAGAATAAAAAGCTAACTATATACAACCTACTATTTAGGCCTCACACTAACTATACACTAGAAGTCAAATAGTTGAGGGTCCACCATAAGAACGATTTGACTTTGGAGGATAACCGGTGTACCCTCACATAGAAGCATGCCCTCCGAAAAATATGGATTCCGTTTGAATAACGGATGGCATGTATAAGGCGTGAGAAAGGAACCATCGCCAATTAAAAGTTTTGGAGGGACGATGGAGGGTTTGGATTGAACGGGTGACAAAAACATGTGGGGACCGAGAAAAGTCGAATATCCTCCCAATGATTTTGAAATTGGAATGGGAGGCGGCGCACACAAAGGCAAAGATGCGATTGTGGAGGGCGACTCAGGCAAGTACTCCTCATCGGCGAAAAGGTTTAAAATATTAAAGTTTGAAATCGAATCATCGGGTACTTGTGATGGTGTGATAATAGAGAGTGAAAATGGGGATGAAAAAATTCAAACTCATGAGATGAATCATCATCGCGTGAAGATTGAGTTTCGAAGGAAATAATATCATTTTCAATGAAATGCTCTTCTTTGGGGGCCAAAGAAGAAATCATTTCATTGCAAATAGATATTACGTCATTTTCATCCTCGCTTTCAATATCTATTATGCAATGAGCAAAGTCTAGAATGGTTTGTTCCAAAGTAGGCACAAGTACCTCATTTGGTTCAAAACATTCTTCGACCTCAAAAGTCTCGGAAGAAAAATCGTTGTCGCACTCAAATAATAAATCCGACTCATGTTCCCACGAACGATTTTTTTTTCCAATAGCGATTTTCAATTTTCTCATTTTCATACATACGCAAACCCTCACCGAATGCCATAGGTCGAGGTGCGGATGCATGAAAATGGGAACTTTGAAAATTACCACCAAACTTAAACGAAAACTCATTATTATAGGAATTTTGAAAACTATTCGAATTCATTTCAAAATTCCTATTATAAGGAGGTAAAGGCCCAAAATCGTTATCATCATCATCAAAATTCCAATAACCTAAATTTTGACTTTCGTTATACTCGCCCAAAGTCATATTTGAATTTGTTATGCTTTGGGATTCTAAGTATTCACCGAAAGTCATAGGTTTGTGAGAATTTTGAGAATTATAACAATGATTACCGTAAGAATTAGAATAAGACATGCTTACCCCAAAAAATGGCTCAAGTGGCGAATTCTACAAAGTAAGTGCGCGCGGGGAAAATTCGAGTGTTTTTAAGTGCTCAAATGTGGAAGTCCTACAAAAAGGTTAGCAAATAATACAAATAGAAAGAAAATACTATGAAATACTAAATCAAATCGAGTCTAAAACAAACTCATCCTTGGTAACGGCGCCATTTTGATCGAGTGCGAAAAGTGAGGCGGTGTCAGATGCCGATCGTTGTTTTCGTTTCGCTACCTCAATACAAAAACCTAAATTAGGACTACACTTGCGGGGCAAGTCTAGCGGTAAGTCGGGTATCGAAAAGATCCACTGGGATGAGTTGCTAGAATTCAATTGATTTACTATTCCGAAATAAAAGTGTAAAAGATGATTACAAACTAAAAGAAAAGATGCATGAAAGGGAAATTATTAATCTAGGCAAGTGTATTGAAACTAGACTAACAAAACGGTAAATCTATAGGTTGCGTCGAATATCCCTCACCCGAGTTAATTAGTATAAAATGATTACATGGGTCGACGAGTTATTACAAATGCGTCTCGTTTCGACAGTTAATTAAATCAAGGGTTGTCACGCCCCTAAATCCGCATAAAAGTCTAATAAGATTTTGGCGTCAACAAATATCCCGGAAATTGCACGCGAAAGGTCGTAAGCACGAGACATACATGATATGTCCCGTCAAATCTCCTAGGCATAATAACTAGGACAATGCACCCGAAATAGACCCATAAACACTATCACCAAGCAAAGCAACGCGTTAACCCGAGTGAGTTCAATTCAAACACAACCTAATTTAAATTACCTAGAAAGCATGGTAAAAACGCGGTAAATGAAAAGCAGTAAATAAATGCGATAAAACTATACTAGAAAGCAATAAATGAAAGCATGTAAACCTAATTAACAAAGCATGTAATTTAATTAGAAAGCAAGGAAATAAGGAAATACAACTATATTAAAATGGAGAGAATGATGAATAGTGCAACATTCAACCCAAATGGGGTGTCAAACCAAGAACAATTGAAGAATAACTCTCCAAAACCCTCAAACCCTAAGCTATTCTAAGCTAAAATCTAATACCCTACTTAATATCTGATATTACAACAAAAATGGGTATTTATAGTAAGTTGGAATAAGTAAAGAAAAGAAAAGGAAAAAGAAATTAAAAGGCAAAATATCTCCTGGAAACAGGGGATCGATCGATCTACCCCTTTGGTCGATCGATCAATCATGAACAAAATATCCACTGTCGAGGAGGATCGATCAAGTAGGTCACAGCACACTGCATTGCTGTTTTGGTTGAATGCCTTTTTCCGTTCGTTGAAACTCCAGTAACTTCTTCATACGGACTCGTAATCGCGCACCGTTCACGGCCACGCGAAGCTTGCGAGGAGGGATACAACTTATGTGTAGATGTTGGGCCAGGTTCCCAAGTTGTGAAAAGACTAAAATGCCCTTGAACGTGCGATCGCGGTTAACGTAATGTGTCCGAACTTCACACTTAGCATCCAAATACCTATAAAAGCTCAATTAACCCCTGCAAAACATGTTAACGTAGAAATACGAGGTTGTCTGGTTAACGAACATAAATATAGTGAATAAGATACCCGAGGGGGCTAAAATGCGTAGGTTCGGAGGATGAAATATGCAATTTTTGTGTATTATCAAATAGTAAAACATGTATATACATTCTAAAGTTTGATTGCTTGTATATATGATGTGGATGTATATTGAATGTGTAATATATATACTTTGTGGTGCATACCCCTCTAGTGCTATCATGGGAAGTTTCACAATATAGGCAACTCTCCGGGCTTGAGGAGCAGAAAGAGCGTAGTCCCCAGGTCATAGTGTCCAATATTTTACTGCGTGTGAGGCAGGGATAAGACGTTTTGTGTATGATTCTTCTTACCTTTAGGTAAGGAACCATAGACACTTCCCATGCGCTTGTGAATTTATTTTATACCAAGTCAGTGTGAGAGTCTGATCGCTGGTAACCCAGGATGATAAGCGGGTAATTCCCTAGAAGATGAGAAAATTGTAAAGACTGTTACTATACGTGTACAATGCGTGTTATGTATTGCCCTACTTGTATGTTATGTGAAATATGTATTACCCCTTTTTAGCACGAGATTGGATATGTATGTTTTGATGTTTATAGACTGGAATTTAGGAGTACGTACTATGGACTAAGGGCCTAACGGATTTCCACGACTAACCATGATAGGTAGCAGTGTATCGGGGGGTCCTTATTTGAATTTCGCTTGCGAGACGACCCACATATGAAATCTAGCGCTATGTTTGAAGTGGGGAAATGTTTGGTCATCAGTACATGGGGTATTTGAATTTACATAATTAAAGGGAAATGACATCTGACTGATGATAGGTTATAATTACGCATATGGGAGTTACGCATAGGCTTGAGGGGGTATGGTTCATGGATTTAGTGGGTAGCTTAACTTAATAGTTATGTGTACGCTTAGGTGCGCGCTGTGGCTGAGAGGTGAGGTCGAGTATCAAGGGAGTGCGACTCTACATCAATTATGAAATCTTGTATTTTTAATAATTATTCATTTAATTCACTTGCTATAATTATTTTCAAACCTAGGGCTCTGACCCGTTTATATCTTTCCCTTGCTATATGTATATTATGTCTATATTAGGTGTTCCTCCGCAAGGACGTCCATGATGGTTATCTGTTCCTGAGTTTTTGGAGCTGTAGCATGTGCGGGATGTTAAAGGATTTTTGTTATAGACGCACCTCTTTTTGTAATCTAGTTAAGAATTCACAATTGTAAATTGGGTGTGTATACCCAAAGGTCTTATATGTTGATTTCTTATATAGTTGTCTTTTGATTGTTGTATGGTTTGTTTTCCGATAGCATATTCGGGAATATGCTTTTGTATGTATACTCACAGCATGTTAATGATCTAGCCCTTTATTTGTATATTATTGCTTATGCTCTGTAGTATGTGAATGATTTATTGTCGGTACACTTTGTAAAAAGATTTTTTTTGCACCTGTTTATTTATATATATACATATATGTAGGGTGGTTACCGGTTATATTTATATTCGACAGTTGGTGCTGAGAATGATACACTTGAAACTCCTGTTGTATTTTAGTATAGTGCTGGCCACCCGTTATGTTGAATAAGCGGGGTGTCACAAACAAATGTCGGTAACATGATTAGGCGCGACTACCATAGTCGTGTATAATGGTTTGGTGGAGGTTAGATTTAGAGGGATGAAATTGAAATGGTGGCTGAAGTCTAGGGAATGGCTATTGGTATGAGTAGTAATACGAAAAAGTGGCCAAAACGTTGGGTGTGACAACATTGTTGAGCCTAGATTACAAAAGTCAGGGGAACTTGAAGTTGGTTTTTGATTTATGCTTATAGTTTGTTCGGCTTGGGTTCCTATAAAATGGGTGAAAACACATTGGGTCATGTTTGTTACTCTTTTACTCATGGGGTTCCTATTAAGATAGAATAAGTGAAAATACATTGGTCATGTTAATGAAAAAATACTGTTTTTCATAAATAAATAAAAATTGTATTATTACAAAAAAATAATATTTTTTAAAAAACTGTATTTTTTTATAAATACATTTTTTAAAACTATATTTTAATAATGTATTTATAAAAAATAGTTTGTACACAAAATATAGTTTTTTAAAAATATAGTTTTTTATTAAAAAATTACAGCTTTTATAAAAAATATATTTCTTTTAATGTTTTTTCTTTTTTTTTAATAAAATAAAGAGTTTTTATAAAAAAATACAGTTTTTTAAAAATACCGGGAGGTAGTGATTCAAGTCTATGAATCCCCTTTCGGTGTCTAATATCTTCAATTTCTTAACATAACATATACTATATTCCCCATACCACATAATTTTTTCTGTTCTTTCATCACTATGATTATGGAAGCCAGAGACAAAGAAAAGCCATGGTACGATGCTTGTAATGTCTACAATAAGAAAGTAACCGTGGTTCCTCAAATGCAAATTACACCGCAAGGTAAATTCAAAAATTTTATAATCTTTGCCAAATAATTAACGTAACTCACATATAAAACTTTACTGAGTCATTCTTCAACCAATCATAAGGTACTTACATCAATTCGTGGTCCGAGACGAAGATAAAAGAGCATCAGTCACATTGTTCGAGGAAGCAGAGTCTTTCATTGATTGCAACATTCCAACTTTCATCGCTTCAAAGGAAAAGGTAATATCATTTTTATTAACACTTAAAATTCATACAAAAACTCTATACGCTTTATACTAATTACATATACTTAATATTCAATCATATATGTTAATTTATTCACGAGGGATTATGCACTCAGACAATATTCGAAAGTTGTATACGTGCATTGGCAAAATCTATAGATTCCATATTAAAGGAAAATCGCTTAAAGATTCCAATCAAAAGCTTGCAGATTTTGTCGCTCACAAAGTTGAAGATGAAGAAGACTCGGCGAATCCTAACAAACGTCAAAAGGAACATATTTGACGATTACATTTTAATATTTAATCATTACACTTTGTTATTATTTGAGTTCTTCCCTAAACAATTTATCTCTTCTTTTATATTTTACATTTTTAATAACTCGGGTTCATTGACAATGACTTTTACTATGTCATGAGATTTCATATCTTCTTATGTTACTATTGGTATATTGTTTTACACATATTGATTTCGTTTACTTCATAATCTATACATAATTTCTTATATCTTTTACGCTTTACATGAACAATTTTTAAATTCACAACTTCTTATTAATTTATTTAGCTAATTCAATTGAATATATGGACTCGTCCACGCATGCAATGCACGTGGGTACAACTAATATATATAAACTAGCATGCAACCCGCGCGATGCGCGGGAGCCTTATAAAATAATATTATGATAACTTCTTATATACATTTCTTCAACTATAAATTGAAAATTAACATAAAATGAAACGAGAACCAATGTTTTTATATAAGGTGGAGTAAAAAACAAACTGAATGTTCATGGTGAATTATTAAGAACCGATGTGATAAGGGAAAAATTAGGGAGGGGGGAGGGAAATTAGGTCGAATTACAATTTTTTATTCAATTGCAGACATTCAAGAGCAATGAAAGAAATTAAGGAAAATTTAAAGCAGTCAAATTTTTAACAAAACAAATATTAAAAAATTATTTAAGAGAAAACTATATTATTTGGGTTGTAATTTCTTTATTGTGGCATAAAAATTTTATCAACACACAAAATAAGAAATAAGCACAAATACATAAATAAATGAGACTAAGATATTGACAATAATAATCGTTTGTAGGAGAGGATGAATTGACTCTTCATATATGAAAAAAATAGATGAAAGTTTGAAAACTTTGGAGAACCTATTTGTAAAGCCTTATGTGAGAAAGATACTCACATCCTCTCTCAATTGATGTTTCCTAATCTTTGTGTTTTTTTTTCCTGAATATCCCTAAACCACAACAATAAAAATTATGAAATATGAACACATACAGTTAACGCGGTATATACAAAAATATTGTCAATGACCTGCTTAAAAAAAGATTTGAAACAAAGAAATGATAAAAATTAAAAGGACAAATGCAATGAAAAACCCAAACCCAAACCCAAGTTCCATGTCCATAAGTTTGATGTAATTTTCAATGAATGATTTTTTTTTGGGAGAAAAATAATATTAATATTCCCGTTATGAAGAAGAAGAAGAAACAAAAAGGTAAAAATAACCCCAACAAAGCAATTGATCCCAATATGTAGCTAAATTTGCAACTAAATTTAGGACCCGAAACAACTTTACATGGTCATTAAAAACACACCACCACAAATTTTTAACATGATGGTCATATAGTTTCTCTGGAGTTTTTACCGCAGCACAAAACACGATCAGTCTTATGGATAGCATATGTGCCATTCAATCCAGATTAGCTCTGTCTGCACTTAATTTACAGGGATCCTTCTGTAAACTCATGCAACCAATTTTTTACAGGGATCCTTCTGCAAACTCGTTCAATCCAGATATCATCTGTGTTGTATACTTCTGTAAATGCTCCAAAAGTTCAAAGGGCAGCATCGCTTCACGATTATGGCATAATTTGCGCTGATTGCTTTCTATCAAATCTAAAAGATTTGCAGTCTTCATCCCCGTTCAATTCAATGCTTATTTATCATCTTAATTGTTCGACTTCAAAAACAACCTTTCAGAGTCTTTTTCAGTTACAGGTTATCCCCCTAACATTTTTCCTTTTACAAGTAATAAAAGTAATGGAGATATAGCAAGTTACTCGTGCGCAGTTCTATTTAGAAAAAAGAGGAAAGGTTAGAAATACCACTCAAGAGTTACCTGAGAAGAATACCATTTAAGTGTGTGGTTGGCGGCATTGGGAGGAAAGAGAATGCAATTTGGTAGGTGCGCCGTAATAAAAAAGGAGAGAGTAATTTCAATGTAGTCAACAAATGGGGGCCGCTAGAAACAAAGCACTTTGCACTGCTTCCTCTTCCTCTATAATCACCAATATTTATTATAGGTTGAGAATGAAATGAATATGGGAACCAAATCGTTTTGAGATCACCTTGGGAACATAGAGGGACAGGGAGATAAAGGAAGTAAAGGAAAACGTCTAGGAGAAGAAAAGGCGCTGATCAAATAGAAAAAAAAATGATTTTTGCATTAATTGTAAGGTTGTGCATTAACACTTTTAATACTATTGTATTAGATGTATAATATAGATGTCGATGACAAGTTTAGGGATGCAATATAATAAAATTTCAAAAATATTTTAAGAAAAATGCTTTGAGTCCTAAATAATTTTTCCAAATCTTTCTAAATGTGGACACCGCATCATTTTTTCATTTGCTTGTCATTTATTGTCATGTGATGTGGATCTCGCGAGATCACAAAGCCCAAATAATTTTGAAAAAAATTTGAGAGAATTGTTTAGAGTAAGTTTGCATTACTCATCTAATAACATAATATAACTTTGATGTCTCTTTAGAGAATCTGCCACGTGGCGTCACAATTAAGTTGGACAATTATTACTAATCTGAATGTCCACGTCGCCATACACTGCATTTATGTCCAGGTGACCATACACTGCATTTAGACCCTCCAACTCAATACCCTGTACCAAGTTTTTAAGCTTCCATCTACATAGCTAATACACTGCATTAGGCCGTCCAACTTATTTCCCTCTTCCAAGCTTTTAAGCTTCCATCTTCCTGCATTCTTATGCATATTAGCCAATAAAAATAAAGAAAACAGTAACCTATCTGTTTATCGCACATATCCACCTGCCTTCTGAGTTCACTGCATAACTTGCTCAACCTAATTGTCAAGCTTGAGGGCCCCCATGCTTCAACCGTCGTTGAAGCAGTATCAGTAGAGGAGAGAGAGAGTCAAACTTATGATAAACCATGTCATAAAAAAGAAAAAGGAATAAGTTCTCTATTGATTTGTTTTTTTGTGTTTTTTAGGAATTCAAAATGTATTTTCACAATTCACATTCCATGTCTGATCAAAGTTACAGACTTTTATAATTTACCCGTTTGAGAGGTATTACAACTAAACCAACTTCTTTTCTTTATATGCTTTCTATTTCCATTTGCTTTTAAATATAAGGTTCCCATAATTTAGCACAAAGATTGTGATACTGAACATTTGTTGATCTCTGAATGACTACCTTTCTATAAAATATGTTTTCCACTGTTAGATTATTAGATGAATGTTTAATTTAATTTCATTGAAACTAAAATATGGAACTATGAATGACTGATGTTTTTAATTATGTTGGCGGTGGTACTTTTTGTTCACTTATCTGGTGAGAAGTATGTTCCGATTATGTTTTTGGTCTATGTCTATTTTAAACAGCGTAGTAATGCTCTGATGCGTACTTAACAATTAGATGTGTTTTCTTACAATGTGGAAGCTTTAGACCTACCCCCACGGTTAAATGATGTTCGTTTATTTTGCTTCATTTTCTTTCTGTTATGAGCTTCATAGCAAATGATGCTTTGGCTTCCCACTGATCCATTTCATTATGACAGTTACAAATATTGCACATCATAGTCTTCATTATGCCATTCGGTGTTATATATATATATATATGTGTGGGCATATATATATGTAGAGTTTTCTAAGACAATTTATAAATATTTTACTTATCTTTAGAAAATCAGGTATAGAGTTTTTAACTTCTTTTCTTTACATAAATTATGCTTTAAAAGATTGTTCTGATAAATATAAATATAATCTTTTTAGAAAAAAAAATATTTTTATAAAGTAACTTTAACTTGCAAATTTTATAGACCGTCTTGGAAAACTATAAATTTTATTATAAAAAAAACATGTTTTTTAGGTTATAAATAAAAAATATTTATAACAAACAATTTTTCATATATAAGTATAAATTATTTTATTATATATAAAAGTTGTATTTTTATAAAGTAATTTTCAAAAAACTGGAGTTTTTAACTTCTTTTCTTTACATAAATTTTGTTTTAAATGGTTGTTTTTATAAATATAAAGATAATCTTTTTAAGAAAAAGACTATTTTTATAAAGTAACGTTAATGTGCATATTTTATTTATATAAACTATAAATAAAATGTTTGTTGTCCTAATTCCAAAATACATATTACAATAGATCCTAAATTTACAAAGTCCCTTTAGAAAACTATCCATTTTATTATAAAAAAATATTTTTTTAGTTATACATTAATAATTAGCAATTTTTTATATATAACTCAAACAAATGTTTTTTTTTAAATATACAGTTTATATAAGATTCTAAACGTTAACATTACTTTATAAAAACATCTTTTCCGTATATTTATATTTATAAAACAACCTTTTAAAACAATTTATGTAAAGAAATGAAGTAAAAAACTAGAGTTTTTAGAAAACTACTTTATAAAAATACAATTTTATACATAATAAAATATTTTATACTTATCTTTATAATCAAGTTTTGTAAAAAAATTATAAAAAAATATTAAAAGTATAGTTTTATTCATTTTTAAAAATATTTTTATGATATATACATATGTGCGTGTGAGTGTGTTTTATTCTTTTTGTTTGTTTAATTTCCCTACTTCATCATTAAATATTTTCCTTTTGCATTTCAACTTAAATGCAAGTATTTGGCTGACCTCAAATATTCTATAAATGAAATACATATATTCGTTACCCTTTTATAATTTAATCTACATTAAAGGTATGTATCACACAAATATAAAATAAGCCTTTTTACGTTTTATATTTTACTTCTATTTTTATAAATATGTTTGCATTGAATTGTATATGAAGAATTTTAGAGCACGGGGCTAAAAACTAGTATGTTAAAGGGGCATTTACGTGTAGATCCTATTAGACGTTCTTATAGACATTCTAGTCCCATCATGTTTTTCTCTTACATATAAGTCCTATTCCTAATTTTTTGGAACTTTTTTTTTCCAATTTTACCCTTTTAAAACCAACAATTCGTAACTTCCTTGAGGAAGTTACATAAGTGGTTGAACTTTTTTTTTTAATCTTCAAATGATCATAACTTTTGATTCACAAATCCGTTTTTCACAAAATTACTATTTTTGAAATCTGTTCGACGAGATCTATCAAACAAGATCCATGAAGGCTATAAAATTCCAAAGAAAAAAATTTACACAAACAGTAAACTTTACTGTATGCACTAGAATATGAAATAGTTTTATATATGTGACATTTTCACAAACAGACAGTAACATTTAATGTGCTAATACTACACAGCATATATATATATATATACACGGTGGATCCAAACCCTTTTTTTTTCAAAATTACCTTATATTTGAAGGTTCGCGCTAGCGGTATCCAATCCTTACCAGCATTATTAGAGCTTCAACGACCTTCGTCAGAGCTCTGATTTGGGTGGGTAAGGGTGGCATGTGGTGCCGCTGGCGCGGACCTTTAAAAATAAGAGACTATTAAATAAATGGGCTTTGGATCCACCGAAGTATCATGGGGGCAGCTGGCGCGGACCTTTGAAAATAAGATTGGATAAATGGGATCAGGATCATCTGGAGCGCCAATTTGGGGTGACTAGGGGTGGCACAAAACTTTAAAAATATGAGCATATTATATATATATATATATATATAGTTTGTAAAAATGTCATAGATATTAAACTTTATTGTATATACCAGAAAATGAAATAGTTTTATATTTCTGACATTTTCACAAACAATAATATTTACTGTGATAATATATTTATGAAATAGTTTTATATATATAACATTTTCACAAACAGTAACATTGACTGAGTTAATATTACACAATATATATATAACATTTTCACAAGAACAGTAACATTTACTGAGTTAATATATATATATATATATATATATATATATACACGGCATATCCAAACCTCTTTTTTTTTTAATTACCATATTTTTAAAGGTTTACGCTAGCGACATTCAATCCTCACCACTACCCACCCCAATTGTCGACGCTTCAATGACTTTCATCAGCGCTATGATTTAGGTGGGTAGTAATGGCATAGGGTGCCGCTGGCGCGGACCTCTGAAATTAAAAGAATATTAGATAAATGGAGTTTGGATCCACTGGCGCTCCGATTTGGGGTAAGTAGGGGTGACAGTGGGTTAGGTTTATATCTATAACATTTTTACAATCGTTAACATTTACTGTGTTATAACACAGTATATATATATATATATATATATATACGGTGGATCCAAACCTCTTTTTTCTGATATTGCCTTATTTTTAATGACCCGCGCTAGCGGTATCTAATCCCGACCACCACCAACCCCAATTGTTGGAGCTCGAACAACCTTCATCAGAGTTCTGATTTGGGGTGACATGGAGTGCCACTGGCGCGGAGCTTAGGGAATATTGGACAAATGGAGTTTGGATACACCGGCGCTCCAGTTTGAGGTGGGTAGGGGTAGCATTGGATTAGGTTTATATCTGTAATATTTTCACAAATAATAAATGTTACTGTTTGTGAAAATGTTACATCGGCATCCCATGCCACCTCAAATCAGAGCTCTGATGAAGGTTGTTAGAGCTCCGATAAAAGGGGTGGGGATTGGATGCCGCTGGAGCGGACCGTTAAAAATAAGACAATATCTGAAAAAAGAGGTTTGGATATATATATATATATATATATATATATACTGTGTTATAACACAGTAAATGTTAACGTTTGTAAAAATGTTATAAATATAAACCTAACCCACTGTCACCCTTACTCAGAGCGCTAGTGGATCCAAACTCCATTTATCTAATATTCTTTTAATTTTAGAGGTCCGCGCCAGCGGCACCCTGTGCCACTACTACCCACCTAAATCATAGCTCTGATGAAAGTCGTTGAAGCTTCGACAATTGGGGTGGGTAGTGGTGGGGATTGAATGTCGCTAGCGTAAACTTTTAAAAATATGGTAATTAAAAAAAAAAAAGAGGTTTGGATCTACCGTGTGTATATATATATATATATATATATATATATATATATATATATATATATATATATATTAACTCAGTAAATGTTACTGTTTGTGAAAATGTTGTATATATATTGTGTAATAATAACTCAGTAAATGTTACTGTTTGTGAAAATGTTATATATATAAAACTATTTCATAAATATATTATCACAGTAAATGTCATTGTTTGTGAAAATGTCAGAAATATAAAACTATTTCATTTTCTGGTGTATACAATAAAGTTTAATATCTATGACATTTTTACAAACTATATATATATATAATATGCTCCTATTTTTAAAGTTCTGTGCCACCCCTATTCACCCCAAATTGGCGCTCCAGATGATTCCGATCCCATTTATCCAATCTTATTTTCAAAGGTCCGCGCCAGCGGCCCCCCATGATACTTCGGTGGATCGAAAGCCCTTTTATTCAATAGTCTCTTATTTTCAAAGGTCCGCACCGGCGGCACCACATGCCACCCTTACCCACCCAAATTGGAGCTCTAACGAAGGTCGTTGAAGCACCAATAATGGTGGTAAGGATTGGATACCGCTAGCGCGAACCTTCAAATATAAGGTCATTTTGAAAAAATAAGGTTTGGATCCACCATATATATATATACTGTGTAGTCTTAACTCAGTAAATGTCTGTTTGTGAAAATGTTATATATATATTGTGTAATATTAACTCAGTAAATGTTACTGTTTGTGAAAATGTTATATATATAAAACTATTTCATAAATATATTATCACAGTAAATGTTGTTGTTTGTGAAAATGTCACAAATATAAAACTATTTCATTTTCTGGTGTATACAATAAAGTTTAATATCTATGACATTTTTACAAACTATATATATATATATATATATATATCCAATATGCTCGTAAATTTTTAAGTTATGTGCCACCCCTATGCACCTCAATTTGACGCTCCAGATGATCCCGATCCCATTGATCCAATCTTATTTTCAAAGGTCCGCGCCAGCGGCACCTCATAATACTCCGGTGGATCCAAAACCCATTTATTCAAAAGTCTCTTATTTTCAAAGGTCCGCGCCAGCGGCACCACATGCCACCCTTACCCACCCCAAATCGGAGCTCTGGCGAAGATCGTTGAAGCTCCAACAATGGTTGTAAGGATTGGATGTCGTTAGCGCGGACCTTTAAATATAAGGTATTTTTGAAGAAAGAGGGTTTGGATCCACCGGATGTGTGTATATATATATATGTGTCTTTTGTCCCGGGATCTCCCCTCTGCTGTGGTGTCTTGCCCATGCTCTTATTTTTTTTTTCAGTCTCGCTTGCTTAGTTTCAAGTTTGGGAATCAACCAACAGCATAAACCGTACTCAAATCATGAAAAGGTACACGCTTCTTAATGTATTATGTGTCCACTCCAACTTTCTTAAACATGCACAAAACATTGAGTCTCTTTGGTTCTCTACTATGAAAACTCGATTTAAATGCCGTTTTTAAATACAGTTTTAAAATTCAATTTTTTGTGTTATAATTATTAGTGTGCGTTTGGTAAACTTGTTTTCAAATACAGTTTTTTGAAAATTTGACAAAATTGTCAAACATGTATATTTATATTATACATATATGTGTGTATATATAAACACATACATAAAACTTTTATACATACATGATACATTAAAGTATATATATACACACACATACATACATTTATGCATATATACATACACACATACATCATAAATTATATACATGTACATTTAATATTATGTATTTTTATGTATATTTAATGAGGTATGTTGGGAAGTTTAACCCCCACACACACATATGTGTGCGTGTGTGTGTGATATAATGATATTACATGTATACTTCACAATAAAATTATATACATACATGAATTGATAATATTTTTTAATACATATGTAGTATATGTATATTTTATATTATTCAATACATTAATAATACATGTATAAAACTATATAGAAGTATCATGTATCTATTCATATTATTATTTAACATATAAAGTATCATGTATCTATTTATATTATTATTTAGCATATGGATCTTAGTATATTATATAATTTAATAACATAAATATACATAATTTTGTGTACGTGTACATATATATTTTTTATTTATAAGAATTGCACATATATTAATGTATTGTGTATGTATATTATATATTAAGGTAGAAATGCATTAAAATATTAAGAATGAATAATTCTTAATTGAAAAATAAAAAACAGAAGTTATAAAACACTCTTTTGCAGTTTTCTTAAAAACATGATTATAACACAGAAATATTATAATTCAGTGTTTAAAAACAGGTTGCCAAACACAAATTTTTATCAGAATTGTATTTAAACACAGAAAACAGAATTATAGTTGCAAACCAAACAGGCCCTGACTTTCCATTATAAAATGTTATTTCTTAATTGTTTTATATAGTTGCCTACTTTTATCTGTCTATAACTGAGATGATTTTTATAACTATATTTTTGGAAACTTGACAATTTAATCTTCCCACTGTTTTACATCCACTTTCTTTCAATCAACAATTTTATTTCAACTTTTTTTTGGCTTTAACTACTTGATCGGTCTGTCCCTCTCCCTTGATCTATATTAAAGGATACAAGGATTTTGTTTTATTTTTTTAATATTTTTGGAAAAGAATTGTAGTTTGTATGTTGAATTTAATAATCTAATCACATTTTTTTAATATAATGCCCAAAAATGTCTAGGTATACTAGAAGAGAGGTTAAGGACTAAAATGAAAAATCTCTTAATTTAATTCTTGATATGAGTTGCTCTTATCTGGCCATTGTATCATAGTTTGATGGGTTTTACTACCCTCTTTTTGCGACAATTAACAATTTATAATGAGATGGTTTCTTTTTTTTAGAACGTTAACCATTTTCATATTCTACAACTTTCTTTAGGCCTCGTTTGGGAGTTTGGGAGAGAAAAGAAAGGAACGGAGAGAACAGAAAAGAAGAGAAAGTTAATAGGAAAGTTAATAGGAGAGAGAAAAGAAGAGAAAAGAAAGGAGTTTGGGAGAGAAAAGAAAACAATTTTCTTTCTTGCGCTTGGGAGTTTGGGAGGAAAATAATTTTTTTAAGAGGAAGAAAAACAATTCATTAAAAAACTTTTCTTTCTCTCCATTTCTTTCCGATTTGGAAAGAAAGTTTTGGAGAGAAAGGAAGGGAAAGTTTTTTAAAAATTTTCTTTTCTTCTCTCTCCTTTGAAAGTCCCAAACGAGAGAAAGTCACTTTCTTTCCACTTAAACTCCCAAACGAAGGAAAGGAAACACACTTTCTCTTCCTTTCCTTTCTTTTCTCTCCAAAAATAGAACTCGCAAACGAGGCCTTAGTAATTGTTGTATATAATCTTTGATGGACAAAGTAATTAATTTAATGTCATTAAAGGGCAAAGGGTGCTATTGTTTAGTGACTTTGGTTTGTTGGGACTTCTGAGATACAGAGAAACTCACAGGATTTTTCCTTGAGTAGTAGTGTGTTGATCATACTGCATGGTAATTTATCTCATCATCTGCGTATGTCAAATAATAATAAAAGACGGTTTAAATTATGAGAATGAACTTTTGCAATGTCGATTATCATCTATTGAACAAGAACATCATCTATCATGGCTTCAACTTCCAATAAGAATTTCAGCATTTGTTATACTGGAGCAAGGGATGTTCCTGATTTTTCCCTAAAATCAGTTTAGACAATTAGATAGTAAATTGGTTAATAAAAAGTCAGAAGTGCAATATGGCAGTAAGATGTTGCAGAAATAATCTTTGCTTGGTTTATAGATGTTGTGCAAGAGGAGCTTCTGGTTAATTGTTTTAGTGGGCCATTCGATGTTCATCTAATTTGTTGCATACATTGCGACAGGTGTGTAGATGTGTAGCTTTATTTAATTTTGCTATGTATTTTGTTTTACAGCTATTTTTTCGTTGTTTGGATCTAGTTAGTGGTTTGACATGGTGCTTATGTTAGCTCCCAAGAGCTTTATTATTATGAAATGTATTAGGCTTTTCACAGTGGAATTATTTGGGTAGAGCTTGACATGATCCTCAGCAATTATCTGGAGGCTCCATAAATTGAAGACGATAGTAAGCTGTATGCTGATGTTTATGTAGAAGATACCTGGTTCTCTGTCATTTGGGATTGTCTTTGAAGACAGAATCATTTCTTCCTTGGATGTGCTGCCACTTCTAATGCAAATTAGATACAAATGATGAGGAAATCTTAAATTATTTGCGCATGGAGATGTAAAAGACTGAAGATGTGGCCTAATTTCAGGGGTTTTGTACTGAATCCATGGACATTTTGTTATCTGACCTTTGCCATGACAGGTGCGCTTGCATGGCAGGTCACCAAAGTTCTAATAAAAAAATTGGTCTTTGTTTCTGGGGGAGAACCAGGGTATTTCCCCAGGTTCTCTCTGGTGTTGTGTGTGCCTCGTCTTCCCTTGTGTTAATTTTGAATCTGGCTTCCAAGTTTAAAGCTCAACTCATTAGCGCATCACGGGAAACATTCTATTTTGATGCTTTCACCCCATGGAAGGTACATGATACTTATTTTAATCCCATTAAACATTGTTCAAGCAATATGCAATTTTCTCAATTTGTACTTTGGGCCTCACACTATTCTGCTCCAGCTTTTATTTTCATCACTCCATTGTTTTGGGAGATCCTGTAGGAGATCCTGTAAATGTTCATTTGAATTATTTAAATTGTTCCTTTCTATTTTTACGAGTGACTTGAAGATGCAATACTTGAATGCTCTGTTTAAAAGAACTTTGTTCTGGTGTTTTGTGGGCACATTGGAAAAATTATTTGGGTTCTATTGTGAGTTTCAATTTATGGAGACCATCATTTCAACTGATTCAATTTAAAGGGGGATGAAAACTCAAACTAGACTTATGCTATTTCAACTGTTACCCGACTCTCAAACAATATATGTGGAAACCGGAGGTTGTATCTGTGAGATTTTCTGCTTTATTGTGGAGTTGCTGGAAATCTGTCCGTCATTGTTTCCTTCATTCATACGTGTTTGCTGATCAGAGGTGGCGTACATTCGAACTATATTTGCCTAGAGTTGCTGGGAATTGAAGGTGGAAGAAGAAACAGAAACATGGGCACATGGGCATCTGATATTGGGAGCCAAAGAGAGAAACTAGCTGCGAATTCTCCATGTTTGAATCGCTGCCTGAAACTGGGATAATTGATTAAGGTGACAATTTATTCAATTGATAAGTTTTTTGTTTTTTTGAGTTGAAGTTTAAAAGCTAAGGTAGAGGAATTAATATTTATTTATTTATTATTCTTAAGATTGCTTTTATTTGATAATTAAAAGGTATACTCTGTAAAACTCAAGGCCAATGTGTACACTGCTGGCACATTAGCTGAGTTGGTTTATGAGTCTATTTGTTAGGTATACCTAAGCTAACTTGATCTTGCCTATCTTGGTTTGATTCTGAATTTGACCATATTATGATTGATACACCCTACTAGATTGGGTATCCTCTGTAATTATTTTATTAGCTTGTTGCCCTGGTTTTACAAGGGGTGAACATTTTGTGAATCATGGGAGATATGATTGACTTGTTTAGCTAGATATCTGTACTTGGGGCAAATTTAAGGCCAGCAGCTATGTAAACAAACAGATAGAGTTGTTTGGTTATTTTTAAACCAGCTAAAATTTACCCATAACAATTCATAAGTGTCCCATAACTGCTCTCAGCCTTCCCTCCTCTTTTTCATATGGAATGAAATGTGTCCCATATTTATTAGAAGCATCAACAATAAAAAAACGTTGAATTGATTATAAATATATTTTTAAAAATAAGACTAAAAGATCGAGCATTGACATGGGTTCTATTTGAAGAGATTTTTCCTAAATAAGCTTCATTCTCAACTATTGGTGGAAGGAAGTTAATTAAGTGGTTTAACATTTTTTTCTTTCTTATTTTTTAACATTCAAATGGCTAAAATTTTATTTGCAAGTTCATTTTTCGAAAAATTACTTTCCAAGACCTACTCTTCAAGAGTTATCTAACAAGATCTAAGAAAACTATAAAATTGTAAAGAAAACTACCTGAGTAAATATTTATAGGTTTTTTGGCTTTAATCCCATCTAAAGAGATGTATTTAGGCTCCCCTCCCATGTGTTTACAAAATTGTAAGAAGTCTTATAACCACCCAAACCCCCCCGTAACTTCTCTGTAACTACCCATCCTTCTTTTTGTAGACAACGACACTTGTCTCATATAGGACCAACAACTAAAAAAAAAACATGAGAGTGGTGACTAATAAATCAATATAAATAGGACTAAATACTTAAGATCCCATATATTTATTGTTTTCACTAAGAATTGAAACTATTTTATATTTAGGACGCATTTATGGACTATAAAATATTTTGATGTGTTAATATTGCAAAATTAGTAAATATTTTATTATCCGCGTAAAAGAGAGCAAACACTTCCATTTTTATTTTTTAATATTTTATATTGAATATTGATATTATTTAATAGTTTTATATTAGTAGCTTTTAAAAATATCAATTTTGAAAATTTTGGATTAAAAGTTAGTTTGAAAGGGACAACAATTACTAACTTAAATTTGGAAGGAATATATATGGCGAATGGTATGTTTTTTTGTTTTTCCTTTATGCTTTTGAGGTGTATATTTTATATACTCTTTATTCTATAAAGAAAAACAAAGAAAACAACTCCTCCTCCTGAGATAAGGAAGAAGATAAGAACAAGAGAAAGAAAGATACAAGAATATCTGTTCTCCTTCTCATCTGAAGTCAGTATCTCAACGAGCTACTCTCTCTTTCGCTTCTGCCCTGGCGTGGCCGGTAGATCCGGGTAGAGATATCCGGACAAGAACAACTATTAGTAAAGAGCATCCTAATGGGTATGTTCTAAATGCAAATTTGACGAAAAAAGCGTGCAAAATGGGTATGGATGAAAAAGTGCAAAACGGTACGCCTGTCAAATGTGCACCGTGCTTAAAATGTTTTAAATGGAACCCACTCCGAAGGAATGCCTCCAAAACCAAACTGCTTTTTCAAATTTGACTTTAGGCCCTATTTGAAGAAGTGCTGCGTTAAATGCTACATGAAGTAGTGCCCCAATACAGGCACCGAATGTCACCGTTTCATCCAATTTATGCTTAATACAAGGTATTCCATTGTGACGACTTTGTTTTTTGATTAATTATACCATTAAATATTTTTGCAAATTTGTCATACCCATTTGGGATGCTTTAAAGAAAAATTTGTAAATTCAAAAATAGGAATCATCCAATAGGATTCACGCATAATAATTCCCTAGAAAATAGATCAATTATTTGTGCAGTCGATCTGAGACGAGTGTTTCAATTATCGCAACTTGCTTATTAAGTAATTTTTCGTTTCTTGAAATTTTCTCTTAATTTGAGTTTTCTCGTGTAAAGCAAAGTAGTTTGATTTACACGATATTATTAGTTTCCTTTGGAAAGTTTAGGAAGCACTAGTTCATAAATAATAACCCTTTTTTCCCGCTATATCGTCTCTTTGAATGGATAAAAGATGCACTGGATAAATGATATGGTTTGCCGTTTAATTAAAAAATAGTTTTTTTAACTTTAGTTAATTATAGATCCAATATGTGATCTTGAAAGGTACTCATTTTCGCACTCGTGCATGGATGGTAACCAGATTTCTTCACAATATTTATTTTTGTTTTCCATGTTTTATTATTTGATTTCTTTGTAATTTTAAAATTATGACTTTGATTGTTGGAATTTATTAAAAAGCTCTGCATACATTATTTTATGGATTCTATAGTAATAAGCGAAATGATGAATGTCACTCTCTATGTATTCAAAAATGACAATAATATTCTATAAAAAACAATCACAATAATATATTTAGAGAAGTCATAATTTTAAAATTCATGAAACACTCTTTTTGTACTTAATGTATCATTTTATAAAAATAGATATAACACGGGTCTTCATTTTCTCACCAAGTTGAGTTCATTTTTAGGTGGCAATTGAGCATATGGAGCACTATGCTTTAATGTGTTCTCCAATTTTTCATGGTCTCAAACCGGATTTTACCTCCTATAAAAAACATTTGGAATCTGAAAGATTTGTACATCGTTAATTATGAGTCTTATTCTTATAAATTATCATGTTAAATCATATGTACGTTCAACTGATACATTGGTGTAAAATGTCAAAATAAGTCTTGACGTGAGAATGACCTTCATTTGAATTTAAGTGTACTTTGGATGGGATAATTTGATATAAAAATATGAGATTAAGGTGGTTCTCTGTTAATGGGTTGAGAGCTAAATGTTCAATGTATGGTTATTTGTTTTGGAAGGATTCGTAGGCTCAGAAATGGAAAGGGCGCTCAGGTCAATTGACCTGAGAGATTGGTGGTTCGAATCCACCCGGATCTGTTTTGGTTCTTTAGTTTGGATGTCGTCCTAACATGTGATCACATGTTTGGAAATTTAATAACGTTTGTTATTGATTTACAAGTAGAAGTCATGGAATTCAACATTTGAAGTTTATAATACTCTTCTAAATGTTATATGCTAAAAACCAATCGTGACTCGTATTTATAAGTCAACCGTTACAATAGTTTTTGGTCATTTACTATTTGTGCTCAAGTAATTTTTATTAATTGGTGGCTAGGGTACAACAAGTTTCCATTCGTTTGATAGAGGCTTATCGTGGAACATTTATTTATTTCTCTCACTTGATTTCATTTTCACTTCTCTCGCAGCAAATTAAAGCTCCTTGTTGCACATTTGTTCATCATTGTCTTTGAAATCAAGATCGTAAGAGGTTAGTCACCAATTTTTTTAGTTGAATGAGAAGGTCTCCTTATTTATTGAGACAACATCCTTATCATTTATATCTGAATGAGAGACCTCTACAAATCCTCATATGTTAGTCCAACCAGGGCCGGTCTTCCAAAAAAATATTTCTACAAAAGTATCAAATACCTAAAAACTCATTGACAAATCGTTTCTCTTTAATAATAAATTTATCAAGCCCTCCCTTAAAAGATTGTGTCACCTCTTCTATTCTTTTTTGTTTTTCCCGTTTTCGATATCCGGATGTTTGTTTTTTTTGGTAACATTTCTAAAAATTACAAATTTATAAATAAAAATAAAACACGCAATTAACAACGAATCTAATTGATAATTTTATTCTAAAAATATCTCAATTGATTGAATATAAAAAATATAAAAAATGTCACCTGGTTTGAGGTTTTTATTCCCTCTCCAATTTGATCGACATGATTAATGTAGAAAGAAAGAACCTGATAAAAAGAATTAATTACATAAAAAACAAATTAGTAAGACCTTGATGAATTTAAAAAAAAATTATTAAAAAAAACACAGTAATAAAAAAGATTAGCATATGTTTAAAAAAATAATAAATTAAAAGAAGTATCCATAGTTTTAATCAATTATTTATTTATTCATAGGTTAAAAGTTCTAATAAAATATGAATACTTTTAAGTCTAGTCCTAATAAACTATGAATATTTTTTTGCTGTAAAAAAAACAAGTTGCAAAAGCAAACATTAGTAAACTTACCTTTGTTTTGCCTTGTGTAGATTATTAGGATTGCAGCTTTAGTCTTGAAACCTTCAGCAAAAATGAAAAAAGAATACATTAGTTGCAGTTTTGTTGATTGCACAGAGTAGAGAGAGAGAGAGGGACGTAGTAGAGAGGAGATAGGGAGAGAGTGGGGAGTACAAAAGAAAGAGAGAAAGAGAGAAAGAGAGAGAGAGAGTGAGGAAACCAAAAAGATTTTGTTGGTAGTTGAAAAAATGGACTCCTAAAAAAATATGAGGATTTTTCAACTACCAACAAAATCTTTATCAAAAACTACCAACATATTTGAGCAATAAAAATAATTTTATCAAAAACTTTATTTTCCTCCATTTTCCAAAAATTAATTAAAATAGCGCAAAATTACGCGGGTTGTTACACTTCCCCACTAACAATGAAATTTCGTCCTCGAAATTCGCCGAATTCCTAACTCTCCAAATCAGGCCACTGCACTAACTCCAAAAATAAATCACGTCTCCCAAAAATAAATTACTCACCTCTAATCTCGAAACTTATCACAAATATCACCTAAAATTTTCTATCTCCAAAAATTGCTAACCACGCAATGAACCTAAAACTCAAGCCCCGAGGGTTGCCGTATACCTAAACTCTGATACCAACAACTGCTCACCTGGCACATGGCCAGGGCCGGCCCCGAGTCCAATAACAAAATAAACGACAACATATGATGTTACCCCTTTTAAACTTAAATACAGGCACTAAAATGGTTGATTTCATAATCTTCTAATCACAGGCGAAATACCAATAAATCATTCATTCCAGCTCTGCGAAGTTTTTTACATATAATTTGAGCATTGAAAACTGGTAACTAGGTATTCTCCTTAGGGCGAAAGGAAATTATCTTTATTGAATCTCAACAAGAATGTTTTATAACAACATGAAGCGTGATGTAACTCATTAGAGAATGGTTATAACATCTTTTGAGGGGAAAGTTTAATGTAACCCAATGTTGGGAGTCTTATACTTGTAAACGATTTGCCCAAATGGTTCTACATCTTCTCGATTTTGTCGTCCCATAATATGAGAGCACGAGATCCTTCATGAGAGTCGCACATGAGAGTTCTTGGACAAGGATTGACTTATTGGGGAACTTCACTTTCATTGGTTCCATTATTGTCCCCCACTTTTTATGTAGACCTGTCATTTTGGTCATCTATGTCATTACTATGATGAGATAGAGTGTCCTATTGAATAAGAACAATTGGTAAAAGCTTTGACAAAACAACTACCTACTCTTACAACTCCTTCCATCTAGCCTCCATTTTCATCATGTTGCAAGCCAATCTGAGCATATGTTGTCATTTTGTAAAAAGCAAAATAACTTTGGAGGACAATAGTTCCCACACAATGAGACAAATTAATGGTGCAAGGACTAGCTTAAGACCACCTCAACCTCACCAGATATTTCTATATCTATAATGACGATGCTAAGATAGTAGGTAAATTGGATTAACACTTACGATAAGGGACCTACGTTTACTATGAAGGCTCTTTCTATGTCACTAGGCTGAATTTAAGCTTATTTAATGTCATGTAAGGTCTTTGAATTTTCATAATTCCTTGGAACACAACTAAGTGGAACCCTAAAGTATCTTTATACACGCTTAGGAGTCAAATATACAATGCATCGACTAAATATATGATATCAAGAATAGGAAAAATTTATAATGTTGATGCATAAATGTTTAACCCCTAAAACTTTACCTAAGTCCTATCTTTATGGGATAAACTTGTATAAAGTTCATAATGATATCAACAACATGGATGAAGGTTCCTCGAGGTTTGTCGGCCATGAAGAAGGTAATTAAGTGTAGGAGAAAGGGTTTTAGGTTATGAGTGGCAGTTGATCATAACATTAAATGTGATTTAATGCTTCATCACAATGATGCGTAATGAGTGGGGTTTGGTAGCACATTGATTGTACTTTCTACGAACTTGTTCGAAAAAATAAGAGAGCTCTACATGTATTTCCCATCTTGGCCATGATTGTCCAAGGTTATATGAGGATACCAATAACAATAAGATGCCCACTTATGCTAAGGTTTGCCAAGCATTGTCGAGGTTGAATTCTTCATGGAGGACATTTTATAGAGCATGCTAGAGGTATGAATTTGACGTGAATTGATTACCTCGAGTAAAAGGGAAGTTGTATAAGCCATGATGAGAGAATCGAGGACATTCGCATGTCCTTAAAATGAGGCTAAAACATAAAGAGTTGGGCAAAGATCTTAGCTAAGATTGTTTGCACTTCAATTTCATCTAAGGTGTACCCCTACATGGAACTTCTTATGGTATCATCAACGACTAAGCTAACTAAAATAGTATGAAACATCCAGTCGAGTATTGTTCATGATATATATAAAACAACCTATTATACGAGAATATTGTAAATGAGAAATGCTTTCACCCGTATTAGTAATAAGATGAATAGTCATATCTATAGGTATTTTCATCTAATTAATATTATCTCTTGAACTTTATAAAGTATTTTCTCAATATAATGTGATTGAGATAATACTAATCCAACAAATGTTTTAAAAAATTTAATTCCTAATATAACATCGACGACACTCAATTTTTTCATATCAAACCTACTTCTTAGCATTCGTGTGATAACTTTAATAATATTAACATTCCTATGAATTATTAGCCTATCAGTAATGTAGAAACCGAAAATGACATACTTATGTAGGTCTCTTAATATTAACACATTCTTCACACTCATTAATTTTAAAATAATATGACATCATCATATTTTCAAATTTCTCATGCTCTTCTTTCGGAGATTGCTTTAATCTTTAAAGCATTTTGAGTTTACAAGATTTCTTTTCTTGTCGAGGAGCAATAAAACCTTTGGTTTGTTTAATATATACACATTTCAAATTTAAGAATGCGATTCATACCCATTTGATGTATTTTAAGACCATTTAATGTTGTAGCTATTAACATATGAATAGACACAATTCTTGTAATAAGTGAATATGTGTCAAAAGAATACAATCCTTATCGTTGCTTGTATACCTTTTGAAAAAAAAATCTTGTTTTACATTATGGAATTGATCCACGTGCTTTAATTTCATTTGAAAATTCACTTATAACCTAACGGTTTACTTATAACCTAACGGTTTATTTTTAAGTGGAATATCCACTAATTCTCGTGTGTGGTTTTACATAATAAATTCAATTTCACTATTGACAACTTTTCTTTCTAGTTGAAGATTTGGGAGAGGAATTTTCTTCATTTGAAATTCGAGGATCGTTTTTTAATAAATATGTTTGAAAATCAAGACCACAAGATGTCGAGATCCTTAGATCTTGATATGTATAGGTTCGATATTAATATCTTATATACATTGGGTTTAGATTCTTGTTGACTATTACTAGTTGTTGCGTCACGAGATCTTTTAGTGAATTTGAATCAGGTGAAATGTTATAGGATAAAATATTTTCAAAAAAAAATGTATCAACTTACACATTAAGAATCTCAGATTTCTTATTGTTAGCATAACCGATGAGTAAACAGTCAATCAGTTTTTTTCTTGTTTTTTATTTTGACCTTTCTAAATTTATCACCAACCAATTTTTAAGCACCCCCAAACTTTCAAATATTTATAATTAGGTTTATGACATGTTCATCCTTCATAGGGAATTTTGTAGATTTTATATATGGATTTTGTTGAGAACATAATTAGTTGAAATAAATGTTTCCCCCACATGTTTTAGGGTAAAGTTGATTAAAATATCATTAATCATTCTTCTAATGTTTGGGTCTTGCGTTCAACAACTCAAAAATACTACAACATGAAAAAGTGATAATGGTGGTGAATATAAGTCGATTATGGATATTAACATAAGCTAACATATCCCTTGGTTTTGTGGAATGCTGAATATCTTTATTTCAAATTCTTTTTCTTCCATCTCAGAATCGAGTTTTTCCATATTGTATTTTTGGGGGTGTACTTGATTCTTATGAACAATATTATTTGTCACCGTTGTTAATGTCATTTTGTTGTTTAGTTTCCAGCAGCATTTTTGCAATTTTAATAACTGCTTCGAACATTTACGTTCCATTGAGACTCTTGACTCGAGGATTTCTCCTATGTGACCCAGGGGATGTTGAGCTCATTAACTTCGTGGATTTTATCGAATCCACATATATCCCTTGCTCATAGAGGATCTCCATTCCAAGTTGTAAGGATTTCTTTGCTTCATCCCACTAAGTTTTTGGGAGGTCATGATAATGAAAGTCTTCTCCTTGAAGATGAAAGTGACCGTTCCACCCGTGATGGCTGTGTTTGGGACAGGGGGTTCGGGCTTTGCCGCTAGAAGTGTGGCCAATAACTGTTGTCCCTTCTGTTCCGTGGGTGTGATGGCTTTTGATGGTTCCTTGTAGATTCATTCCCAGTCCGAATCTAAGCATATATCCCATCTAGTGAATGATTCAGGTGGTACATTATTAATAACCGAATCTTCCTCTATTATATGTGCAAGTGGGATGACCTTTAATCCACTAAGGAATATGTTGCTGTTGTTGTGTTGGGTATCCAAGAGTGGGATTATGTTGGTGTTGGTGACTGTGGCCCAACCTTCGTCCACTTGGATTGTAATGCTCCCATGGTATGCATCTAAGATCTTCCTAACAAGAGGTTGAATTTGTCCAGGACATCGACTACTTGAAACTCTATGTCAAATTTGATGGGCCTTACTATGAAAATGAGGGTGATGGCATGCAAAACTTCTCGCTTGGTATTATCAATAGGCCGTAAGGGCCTTGGAAGATGGTGCAAAATCGGAGGGAGTGTATTCTAGATTGGTGGTGGTGTGAAGGGGGCATATATTGATGGTGGACCCATTGCCTATCAGTATTAATGGAATAATCAATCTACAAGATTCGGTGATGATTAATTATCCATCCATAATATGGTTCAATTTATTTTTTGAACCTTTAAAGGTATCCCAGTTGGGATTTGATCCTAAGATCCAATGTCTCTAAACTTATTCTCATTCTTTTATATGAATTTAATTATTATCTCCAAATAGAATCTCCAAATCATGGTGGGTTTCCCCACTTAGTATATACCAAATTCTCTAATCGGTATTCCTCAATTTAAGTCTATATGACTCCAATAATTTCTTATAAGGGAAACTCTCTAATAGTCTCCAAAACATACTCCAAATGGTTCCTATAGAGGTTCCCAATCGATAACCTCGAACAAAACGGAATAAAATTCTCCCTAGAAAACATCCCTCAAAAAGGCCCTGTTTCCGAATCGATTCGGGCCAATTCCGAATTGATTTGGCCAAGAGAGTCGATTCGGCCTCCAAGGCGAATCGAATCGGGTCATCAGACCTGGGACTCTGTCTCAGGCCGAATCGATTCGGCTGGGGTCCAAATCGATTCGGTCACTCAAACCTGGGTGCATATTTCCGAATCGATTCGGCTAGGGGGCCGAATCGATTCGGCCTACCTGGAGGCTCGAAAATGGCTACTTTTTAGTAAGCTAAAAATCCCAAAATTCATTTTTATCATTTTCTCTCCATTTCCCTTCAATCCAATCACATATATATCATCAATATCCATCCTAAAATACATTTAAACTAATTTCTATCATAAAATCTAAGATTATACCCAAAAGTTAGGTTTTGACAACTAAACCTAAAACCCAAAAATTTGATCCACAAATCATGAAATAAATGAAACACAACAATTATTTAGCAAGTTTAATCACTTGCCTCGGGTTCGTAGGGTCTGATCCGTTCTCAAAATCGCGTAAATGCCGGAAATCTCCACTTACTCTCTTTTCTCCTTCTTTCTCTTCTTCTTTCTTCTTCTCTCTTTCTTTCTTTCTATTTATCTTTCTCTCTTTGGAGAAATGAATATCCCGTAGGCTTTTGAGCCCTAACTCCCAAGATACACATCTTTAAATGATAATACACACTTTAAATGACTCGGTAACTTTAATTCGAGTCAAACGAGCTTAAAATATTTCGGAACCTAAATCGACTCCAAGGATAGTCATTTTGACTTTCTCGACCCTTCCGAACACAACTACACCCTCAGAATCGCCATTCGAAACACTTTCTAATGACTCCAAGTTTTGACCTCAATTGCCAATTCAATTTCTCTCCAAATAAAATAATATTTATTTCTCCCAAAATAAATAAATAGCTTTCCTAAAACCTAGGGTTGTTACAACACCCAATCCCACATGCACCTACCTCTCGAATCAAAATATAATATATACCTAGGATATATAAACATATCTAGGAAAAATGTACGTACCATGCTACCCCAATAGCCACGCCTTGGCTCTAGCTGAGCCAGTCCTACCTGAGATTCACTATTCTGAAGTAAGTAACACCTACTCACTGCGGGTGCTGCTAGCACTCGCCGTGCACCTGGTGCTGCCGATATTAGAGGTCATTGGCCCTGATGGCCTTATGATCCGGGGCCCTGCTGGCCCTGCGCTCCTTATCCTTGTGCCTTCGGACACCTAGAAGCTCGATGCCCTATCTCTCCACTATTAAAACATGCGCCTCTAAAATTCCCATACTGTCTAGTTGACCCACGCTCACCCTGTTGTCCATTACCCTTCCCCCGAGGGCCGTGTGGAGATCCATTGCCTTAATGAAAGGCCTACTGCTCCTGACCTCCTCGATGTCTCTTCTACGGACGATCATTGTGACCCTTATTCTCCGCTCCTTGACCATTCAACTACTGCATTTTACCTAACTTCTTCTGATAATTCACCTTCTCCTACCATAACAATAAAGTGACGTCCACCACCTGAGTGTAAGTAGTGTACGGCGGATTCCTTAACATTATCTGCTTAATAGACCATAATAGACCTTAATGAAACATTCTATTTTGTTCATCTCGGTATTCACCTCCTTCGGTATAAACATCAATAGATTGGTGAACTTGTGCTCATACTCAGCAATTGATTTCAATCTTGCTCTAAGTCTAGAAACTCCCTCTTCTTCGTGCTTCCGATCGAATACGAGAAATATTTATCATTAAACTTCACTAGAAAGTCTCCATAGTTCAGGCGATCCATATCCTGAGATGTGGTGACACTCTCCAACCACTATAACGCATGCCCAGTCAACTTGAATGTAGCCAACATCTTCTTCTACACATTAGTACAATCTACCATCCTCAAGTGCCTCTCCATATCTATCCTCTATTGGTGACGAACTGTTGGTTGTAATAACCCGTAATTTTCCAAACCTTAAATAGTGTGTTCTAAATTAAAAGTCGAAAAGGTATTTTTTTATTTAAATATTTTTTTTAAATTAAAAGGTGGACTAATTAATTAAAAGGAGTGTTTGGTCGAAATGTTTTTAATTATAAAATATATTTTTTCGGGATTAGGAAATTTTTAGACATGAATAAACATGAATAAATTTTTAATTTTATATATTGGTAAATTCAAACATTTGATTTTGTTTTTGGCATGATCAAAAGATAACCTCTTTGTAAATAGTCTATTATTATTATTATTATTATTATTATTATTATTATTATTATTATTATTATTATTATTATTATTATTATTATTATTATTATATTTTTTTTATAAAACCCACTTGGGGTGAGAGAGAAAAGGAGGCATTAAGCCTTCCTTACCTGTTAGCAGATGGGATTGCCCCCTAAATGGGGCTCTAGTTTTTTTTATTTAATTATTTCTTCGGTTGTTCCATTCCTTGTGACTCATGGTTGCTGACCTTTTTTTTTAGTATCCCTTGGTTTGTTTCCAATTGGTTGCCTCTAATTGTGTTCGGGATGCACATGCCAGGTATGAGAATGGGTTGAAATCCGTGGGACACGCATGGGACTGTTATCATATTATTTGTTTTATTTTAATTAAATCTTTTAAGAGTTGAACTCATTTGGAACTCTTTTTTTTCATCTTATAAAAATCATGGAATCAAATTTTTAAAAAGGTCTCGTCTGTTTTCTTTTCAAACCCATCTTCGTTGTACAACACAAAATATTCAAACCCTTATATTTCAACTCCAAACCTCCATTAAACAAAACTTCAAGCATATTTTGGGAGGTCTAAACTTCATATTTTCAAGAAGGCCCAAGAACAAAACTTGCTTATTTTCGCGAGAGGAACACAATCGAGTATTCAGAATTTTCAACCGACAATTTCAGGCCATGAATATTCATTCTCTTCCTTTGGTAGTATGCGTCTTAAGTGTCGCATAAACCCTTAATCATTTATTTTTGATAAATTCAATTAGTAACTTAATTTGATAAAGTTTACACTTAATTATGGGACTGTTTTTATGAAACCTTTAAATATGAATAAATCTTTGAAACCCTTGGGTGTGTAGGCCAGATTATTGGGTTTTTACGGTTTTTGGGTGTAGGTTCGCATGTAAAATTTTATGTGGGTTATTTATATGGTAAATGGGGCGCGTTCACACTTATAAAAATTAGATGGCTTATAAAAGAGAACGATTATGTCATATTGAAGATTATTGTATGTTAATTAATTTAACATTATTGAACAAATATGATTATGTTAAAAACGACGACGGTGTTATTCATTGAATTAAATAAAATTTTGATCCTTACGATTAAGTTGCTATGTTGTTCATATGAATTGTGAATTTGTGTGATTTGTTTTATTCACATTTTCCATTGCGGGGACGAGGGACTTATGTGTAGTTTATTGCTCACCTTTATTATAGAATGCTTACTAGGTATGGGATTTGTGGGTAGGCCTTGGTTATGATTTATGCTTGCTGTAAGGACACAAATTTCCAATTGAGTCCTTTGTAGTTTTGGCTCAATTTCGGACAAAAACGTTTATGTCATAGGTTAGTGTTCAAGTGTACCTATTCAAGACTATGATGTGTTTGTTGAAGATGTAGCGGCCAAGTGTATAAAGCTTCATCAAAATGCCGAGTTTAAGCGCCTCGTTTCTACGTCATCAATAGTGGTTCCATGCTCCCAAGGTATGAATGCATTATATATATATATGTAGGAGCTTGCAACAAGTTTATTGGATGTTAGGTTTTAAAACTGTGTTTTATTTTCAGAAAGATTTCTATTAAAACTTTTATATAAAAATATATAAAGTTTCTGGGCTAAAAATGATATTTTTGGAACTTTCTGTAAGTTCGTTCGAAGTGTCGTTCGAACGAGATTGTCGTTCGAACGAGTTTGCTAACGAGTTCCCATATTGGCCACTTGAACTTCATTCGAAATGTCGTTCGAACGAGATTACTGTTCGAATGAGATTTCCAACGAGATTCTAACGAGTTCACACTGGAACTTCATTAGAAGACTCGTTCGAACGAGATGTCGTTCGAACGAAAATGTCGTTCGAACGAGATATCTGGTGGGAAAATTTTTTGGTAGTTTTTAGTAGTTTTTACCCATGATTCCCACTTCTTTACCCCACTAACTTTTGACATATGATTATAGTGCGAGAACCAAAGTTTGCAACCTAACTTTTTCATAATAGAGAGAGGTTTCAGAGTTGATTCTTCAACGAAAAAGTTCATGAGTTTGAGTGTTCATTTTATAAAGAAAAATCCTTTAAACACTTAGTTACACCCATATTTGTTTCTTCCAAGTTCATAAATATATATATACTTTGTTTGGAGCATTTTGTCATCGGTTTATCTCTACCATTTGAAGAGAAGTTTGGGTTTTCTTCTAAATCCCTCAAAGAAGAAGAATTGCTTAGCTGCGGCTTTCTCACATTGTTAAAGGCACCATGTGTGGTTGACGGTGTACTTATTGTCCGATCGGTGGTTCCGATATCAGTTGTGGAGGTCCGTGATTATCCTCTAGGAAGAGGTAGTTACAAGAAGACGCATCAAGGCTTGAGAGGGTTCGAGTTGAGAAAGTAATTCATCTTTCTTGTAAATGTAAATTCCGTACTTAGTGTATTTGAGGCTAGGGTCGTCCGAGGTTGTTTCCCGTTGTGGGTTTTTCCTCGTACATCGCGGCGTAGTGGATTAATTATTTATTTTATCTTTTGCTAAATCACGTAGAACGCATGCTTAGGTAAAAAGATGAAATTGATTTAATTTAATTTCTACTACTTTAATTTGGTGCAAATTAATATTGGGTAAAGTTTAGTTAATTTAATTCAAGTAATTTAATTTAATTGATAAAATTGGTTTGGCCTAACTTGAAATAATTGAAAAATATGACTTAGGCAAATTCTAGGACTTGGATTAATTATGTTTAAGTGAAAAATGTTTTTAATGGATTAATTTAATTTCACTTGGTTTAATTTTAATTTGTTAAGAAATTAAAATTTGTTTTATTGTGTTGAACCATCACCTCTACGGTTCCGCATCTATTTCATAAAAAAGAAATATATTTTTAAAGAAATTAAAAATTGGGGGCTTTGAAATTGGTATCAGAGCCAAAATGATAATTTACTTCGTTAAAGATCCTTTAACTATTTTTGGCTAAAATGGAATTTTTCCTATTTTCAAAATTTCCTATTTTCGATGGTTCTAATTACGCGTATTGGAAAGCGTGTATGAAATCGACACTTAGATCTATCGACGAAAGGGTTTGGATGTCTGTAGTTAACGGGTGGTCTCCATCAATTCATTTAGTAGAAAATGAATGTGTTCCCAAACCGGCCGATAGATGGAGTGAGGGTCAATTTAAACTTTCAAACTTTAATTCCTGTGGTTTAAATTTATTGTTTAGCGCTGTCACACTGGATGAATTCCAACGTATTATGACGTGTGAGACCGATAAAGAAGCTTGGGATATTTTACAACTCACTCATGAAGGAACAAGTGTCGTTAAAGCTTCGAAACTCCAAAACCTCACTACTCAATTTGAGACTATCAAAATGAATGAAAAAGAAACTTTTGATGAATTTTATGCTAGATTTTCCGATATTGTTAATTCATCTTTTAACTTGGGAGAGAAAATACCCGACAACCGAATAGTAAAGAAAATTTTAAGGTCCCTACCCGATAGATATATTCCAAAAGTGACCGTTTTAAATTCTTTACCAACTTTAGCCTCTATGAAATTAGAAGAGCTCGTAGGTGATTTACAAACCTATGAACTAGATATGTTTCCCTCTAAAATTAAAAAGAAAATTGAAAAGGGAATTGCTTTAAAAACCCGAAAAGAGGTCAAACAAGTAATAGAGAGCGAGAGTGATAGTGACTCGGAAGACATGGCCTGGTTTGCTCGAAAATTTAGAAAATTTCTTAAATTTAACAAAGATAAATTTAAAAATGATTTTAAGAAATTTGAAACTTCTAAGTATGACAAAGCCGAAAAGATCCCTAAATCTTCTAAAGAAAATTCACATAGGGATGAGTCAAATAAGTGTTTTGGTTGTGAAGGGTATGGCCATAAGGCTTCTGAGTGCCCTACTAAACTAAGGAGAGAAGGTAAGTGATCCATTTAATATAATGCGACCTTTAGTGATAGTGATAAGGAAGAGGGACCCGATTCCCCCACTAAGCCCAACTTTGTGGCTTTTATGGCTAGTCATGTGAGTGATAGTGAGAACTCATCGATTGATGAAACTTTAATACATGACACTTCCAAGGTTATAGTTTATGATTCCCTTATTTTTGATGATAGTGAGAGTGGAGAAGAAAGAGAGAGTGAAAATTAAAAAGAGGTTAATGTGAGTGAACTTCAAAATTCTTTTCAAGAATTATATAAAGAATCAATTAAATTAAAAAGAGATAATTTGAAGTTAGAAACTAGTAGGAAAGAACGTGTCAAGGTCGTTGATAATAATGTGTTGGTTGAAGACCTTAGGACACGTGAGAGGACTCTTCGAGAGAAGCTTGAATATGTAGAAGGCGAGAGAGATAGCCTTAAAGGTTTAATGGAATCCTTGAAAAAGGAGCTTCTCGAGTTCGAAGAGAGAAATGTTTTATTAGAGTCTAACATTCTAGAATTAGAAAATAAATTAAAAGACTCTAGTAATGCCAAATTTTATTTGGAGTGTCGTTCGGAAAAATTAGACAAAATATTAGGAACGGTCCAAATTAAAAATGTCACTTGTGATTTAGGCTTCAATACTTGTAATGAATCTATTCATAAAGCCAAAACCAATGTTTTAGGAGAATCTACTAGGAAAGCTTTTAGAGATCATTCCTTAGGTACCAAATTTCGATGTAATTTTACTTGTACACATTGTGGTCGAAAAGGTCATCTTAGGAAATTTTATTTTAATCTTAAACGAATTCGTAGAAAATCCCAACGTAAAATAACCAAGGTAGTTAAAATTCCTACACCCCAAGATAGTCATTCTTCATTAATTTGGGTTAGGAAATTCGATTTGGTTGCCTTGCAAAATAGGATGTTTGATTCTCATTTACTTTCACATACTTCCTCCCTTGCTAAATCTAAAGGATGAATGTGTTAGTGTTTGCATACTTTAGCTTTTGTGCTTCATGCTATATTATCATGCTAAATGTATGCTTATTTATTCGTTTTCTAGTCTATGCTTCATGATCAATCACATGCTAGTATAATGATTTGTGTTTATCTTTTGTATTATATTTCTTTCATTTTATTTGCATTTAATGAAAAATATAAAAAGATTTTGAGTTTATCATTTGTGTTTTATTTGTTTAGTAATTTAGGCTTAATGAAAAATACACATGATTTTTGTTTATCTTTTGAGTATATATATATTTTTATTTTTGGTTAAAATTGTCAAAAAACTCAAAAAGATTTTTTTGGTGTGTATTTTTGTTTGACACACTTTATATGGCATATACTTGTGTTTGAATCCCATCTTTTACGCTCCCATGTGGCTAGAACTTTTAGTTTAAATTGTCAATCCTTAAAATGTTCTTTACCATGTTTATATGGAGTAGTTGAATTTTGTATTGATCAAATGGATTCTATTTGTATATGCCTCTATTCACACATGCACTAGCTCATTTGAAATTTTAATGTCACATGTTATATTTGAGCTTTGTGAAGTGTTCTCCTACCAATCTAGTCATCTACATATTTATGGCCTAGGAGGACTAGTGCATATCAAAATTCGTTAAACGTGAGTTTGTGAGATATAAAAATGATATATAAATGTGCACGGGGAAGGGCGCCGAAAGGAATAATAATCATTTGCGATTGTAAGCCACCGTTTGAAATGAACCTAAAAGAAATACGTGGTCCAAAGGCCTAAAAACAAAAAAATGGCACTAAAAGAAAAATAATTGCCAAGGCCTATGTTTAATTGGTATATTCATTCAATATAAAAAGAATATATATGCTTCTTGAGGGATATTGGATGGTATATCAACGGTTTGCACAATGTCCGTTTATCCTAGTGGTCTTTATTGTCATGACTCTATTTGGTTTGTAGAATCATCAAAACTCTAGGCTTGTATGCATTGTGTATATTTGTTCAATGAGTTCAACATTTATTGTCACATGAGGTTATATTAAAATATGATGAAGTTTGCAATCAAATGAGAACTCCGTGAACGTATTTTAAGTGTTTGGGTCTAAATTTAATTGTTACTAGTTCACACCCCTACACTACCGTTTCCATATGATAAATTTTGCCATACGAGTGTGCTAAACTTATTGTATTTTTGTGTCATTTGTGTGTTTATATCTATATATGTGTACTTAGGTCTATTAGTTATATCTTATGTATACATATATTTGATAACTTTTGTTTTGTCTTTGCCTTACTTTCTAGTCCATCTATGCTTCTACTTCATTAATTGGTATCTATCCATGGATTAGTTACGCTTTTGTTACTCATATGCGTTAATGTCTTATCACTCTAAGCTTCAACGTGGTTAATTAGTTTTATCCTTTGTCTATTCCTAAACAAAAAGGGGGAGAACAATTATAGGGGGAGAAATGGTATCTAATCCTATTGTAATCATATCTATGTTTGGGAAATTTAACTTAGGGGGAGTCTTGACCTTCTTAGGTAGATTTGTTTTGATAAAGGGGGAGAATTATTTCGGGGGAGTATTTATTTTTCATTGCATTAAATACTTTGATATTCTCTATGCGTTTGATAGTTTGCTTAAGTGTGCAGGAATTCTTCTAAAGCAAAATTCTTCTAAAGCGGCAACCTTCTAGTGGCAAAGCGTTTAATTCTAAAGTGGAATTCGAGTCAAGCATTGTACTCTTTATTTTGGGTGGAATGTTTTTGAGTCTAGTGACCTTGACGGCCCTTTAGGATTTTTGTTGGTTTTTGTCCCGGAATAGGCAAAGGGGGAGATTTGTAAGGACGCAAATTTTCAATTGAGTCCTTTGTAGTTTTGGCTCAATTTCGGACAAAAACGTTTATGTCATAGGTTAGTGTTCAAGTGTACATATTGAACCCTATGGTGTGTTTGTTGAAGACATAGCGACCAAGTGTATAAAGCTTCATCAAAGTGCCGAGTTAAAGTGTTTCGTTTCTACGTCATCAATAGTGGTTCCATGCTCCCAAGGTATGAATTCATTACACACACACACACACACACATATATATATATATATATATATAGGAGCTTGGAACAAGTTTATTGGGTGTTAAGTTTTAAAACTGTGCTTTGTTTTCAGAAAGATTTCTATTAAAACTTTTATATAAAAATATATATAGTTTCTGGGCTAAAAATGATATTTTTGGAACTTTCTGTAAGTTCGTTCGAAGTGTCGTTCGAACCACATTGTCGTTCGAACGAGTTTGCCAACGAGTTCCCATATTGGCCACTGAAACTTCGTTCGAACGAGATTGTTGTTCGAACGATATTTCCAACGAGATTCTAACAAGTTCACACTGGAACTTCGTTATAAGACTCGTTCGAACGAGATGTCGTTCGAACGAAAATGTCGTTCGAACGATATATCAGGCGGGAATTTTTTTTGGCAGTTTTTAGCAGTTTTTACCCATGTTTCCCACTTCCTTACCCCCACTAACTTTTGATAGATTATTATAGTGCGGGAACCAAAGTTTGCAACCTAACTTTTTCATAATATTATAACTCCTAGAGAGAGGTTTGAGAGTTGATTCTTTAAAGAAAACGTTCATGAGTTTGAGTGTTCATTTTATAAAGAAATATCTTTTAAACACTTAGTTACACCCATATTTGTTTCTTCCAAGTTCATATATACATATACTTTGCTTGGAGCATTTTGGCACCGGTTTATCTCTACCATTTGAAGAGAAGTTTGGGTTTTCTTCTAAATCCCTCAAAGAAGAAGAATTGTTTAGCTGCGGCTTTCTCACATGGTGAAAGGCACCATGTGTAGTTGACGGTGTACCTATTATCCGATCGGTGGTTCCGAGATCACGGTGGAGCTCCGTGGTTATCCGCTAGGAAGAGGTAGTTACAAGAAGACGCGTCAAGGCTTGAGAGGGTTCGAGTTGAGGAAGTAAGTCATCTGTCTTGTAAATGTAAATTCCGTACTTAGTGGATTTGAGCCTAGGGTCGTCCGAGGTTGTTTCCCGTTGTGGATTTTTCCTCGTACATTGCGGCTTAGTGGATTAATTGTTTATTTTATCTTTTGCTAAATCACATAGAACGCATGCTTAGGTAAAAAGATAAAATTGGTTTAATTTAATCTCTACTAGTTTAATTTGGTGCAAATTAAAATTTGGTAATGTTTAGTTAATTTAATTCAAGTAATTTAATTTAATTGATAAAATTGGTTTGGCCTTACTTGAAATAATTGAAAAATATGACTTAGGCAAATTCTAGGACTTGGATTAATTATGCTTTAAGTGAAAAATATTTTTAATGGATTAATTTAATTTCACTTGGTTTAATTTTAATTTGTTAAGAAATTAAAATTTGTTTTATTGTGTTAAACCATCACCTTTATGCTTCCGCATCTATTTTATAAAAAGGAAATATATTTTTAAAGAAATTAAAAATTGGGGGCTTTCACTCGCTAGGTATGGGACCAGTTAGTGTAGATTCGTGTGGAATTTATATTCCGAGGTGGGGCTGATTTTTATGTTTTATCATCGTTACACTAGCCTAGGCATGAGACTATAACGAGATTATTGTTAGAACTTCATCCTATACATAGGAGAGGACGCATGTGCAAACTGGGGACCCTTAGGTATGGGACTAAGGGATATTTTGAGAATCTCACATCAATAATAAGGGTGGGGAAATTTGATATACGAGAACTTGAGAAAATGAGAATTAATGCCTAAGATAATAATGGGTATTAAAATTTGGGCGACATAATGTGAGGGGACCAATAGTTTAAATAGGCCAGCTGGTGATTTATGTCATGTCATGTGTGGAACCTTGTCATAGGATGGGATCAACAGTTTAAACGGATCATCTAGGTCATTGACGAGGGGAAGTGTAAAACTTTTATGGAAATACCACTCGAGGCAGGAGGACCGCTATAATAAAAATGAGAAGAATGATATCGGGTTAATTTAATTAAATTAAGAACATGGGGTTTAGTTATTTAAAATCATATTGGTGTGGGTTGTGAATAACAATTATTGAGTGTAGTTAGTATTTTTTGCTATCGCGTTTAATTATATTCCGTTTAATTAAAATATTCTATTATGATATTTATCATGTATAATGCTACTGTCTGAATCCAAGGATCCTATTTGAGGGGTGTAGTGTCCATTCATGATCGGGGGTCTGACCTCATGCGTTGACTAATTTTTTCAGGAATAAGTTTGGAGAAATTGCATAGATTTATTTTGGACGTGAAACTGGAGTTATTTAATTTATGCATATTAGTTTAGTTTAGCTTCCTTTCCTTCATATTTACATTGAGACTCACTTTATGGTTTTGTTAGGCCATTCGGTTCCAAAGTTATATGGGTTTTATTCAGATATTTCATTATGGATTCAGTTGGAATTTATTCAGATTTATATTATTGGAGATTGGTTTTATTTGGAGATTAGCATGGTGATGGATCTTTTATCGCATAGTTGGATGGTTTATATTTTGGGATTAATTGCATTTATCTTATGGATTGATTTTATATGTCTCATATATGTCACATGCTAGGAATGTTATTTTATTTACTCGCACCCGGCTTAGTTTTGGTGGCGGACGACGCCAGAATTTTGCGGGGTGTGACATGGGTCAGATCGCCCTGTGAAGGAGGGAAGATTGCCCTTATGGAAACTGACTCTCACACTGTCCCAAACTGAGTTGGGTGTACCCTACTGTTGCGCCTTTAGATTTACCCACCGCTGCCTCCCTATCTTAATACCGACCGATGTGGCCTCACGAACGATGGACGGTAACTCTTCGACACCCAAAACAAATTGAACCTGCCTCTCCTGAACTGCAGGACCGAAATCGAACCCTCTGTAGTGTTTTCTATCTAAAAAGACAGGATCAAACAACAACTAGACTTGGAATAACTAAGAGTACAAATCATCAAAGGGAATCAAAGATAGGTAATGCATAAGGATAAACGGACTCATAACCTACGAGACATGAAATCATACTCTGATAACATCTGTAACACCCCGCACATTTTGGCATCGGCCGCCACCAAACTACATCGGGTATAACTAAACTAAGTACCATTATTAGCATATGACATAATAATCAGACATTTAAAACTTTAATTCACAAGATATAATGCAATTAAATCAAACGAATATGTAAAAAACATCCAACCAATAATATCAACCACCATTCTAATCTCTAAAATAAATTCAACTACAATTTTATTTAAAACTCAAATGAAATCATCCAACAGTAAATATCTTACTGAAAAACCATAAACAATTGTGGAACTAACTGGCCTTCCAAATCCATAAATGAAAGTCTCATAATAAATATGACAAAATGAAAAGTAAATAGTACTAAAGCAGATAAAATAAATCTCTAGACGCACTCCCAAAAATCACCAATCACTCCTATGCAGCTACTTTAGCACTATACCTGAAATGTTAGTCAACGCAATGGGTCAAAGTCCACTGTTGAATACTAGTTACTCCACCCAATTAGGGTCTGTAAATCTATACAATAACATTATACATGATAAACATCACAATAGACTATTTTAAATTAAACGAGATATATTAACATTCGAGTAAAAATAAACTGCGAGCATTTACCCACATAACTAGGCCAGCCTAATTGTTTAAGTCCAATTATTCCATTTCAACTACAATTTAAACATTAGCTCCTACTCTAACTTAATTTAATTACCCAATTATTTTTATTTGTGCGACACCACTATGTCTAGTCAACCCCTTTATCGATCCTGCATACACTTTTGGTGCGCTTAAGTTCCAACACATCACACCCATTCCCTTCACTATAGGCAGTCAGCTCGATTTTTGTTATCTTTGCACATACTTGTGAGGTTCCATTCATGACACGTCACTACAGACATTCAACCCGATATATATCAGCCCTGCACATACTCGTGACGCCAACACACCCCCATGTCGTTATAGCTAGTTAACCCGATTTTTGTTAGTTCGGCACATACTCGCGACACAAATTCATTTTAATACACATTTATTATCTTAGGCATTAATTATCAATTTTCTCAAGTTTGTCATTATTTACTATTAGCCCCACCCTCTGTTCGAGTAATCCAGCCTAAATCACCCTAGTCCCATACCTAGAGATCACCAAACCCACAAGCCTACCCAAAATTATCACCTAGGAAGAATACCTATCAAAATTTCTACAGAATGTCGCGTCTAGGCTAACGGAACAATGGAAAATTGTACTACTTAGCCCCACCCCGGAAATACCCATCCGTAAAAATCAACACTCATAAGTCATATACCTATAAAGTGTTAAAAATAACAAAGGCCCACCTACTAGTCCCATATCTAGCAAGCAACCTAAAAGTAAGGTGGAAGCATGACTACCCCGAAAATCCTGTCGTCCCCGCGGTATTGAGTATTAACACAAATAACGATCACATAAGGCGTGTTTTCAACCTATCTCTATAATTCTTCACATTAATCACAAGATTACGATATACAAATTATGTCCATTTAATTATAATTATAATATCAATTTAGCAATTTCTTTTCTTTTTTAACAATTCCTATAATTTCCGTTCACATACATATTTCCAGGACATACAATAACAAATTTCTATCCAACAAGCTACACATAATAACATGATTTTACGAGTCGAATTTAATTTATAAAATTCATACGATTAATTCTAATATGTGAATGTCCATATATTCTAACGGAATCCCAACCTCTAATCTGAGCATGCGAGAGTTTTGAGTCTTAACTCGTATTAGAGATTTGAATAAAAACAGTCCCAATTTTAGTTTCACTTTCCCTAATTAACATCTCTAATTTATTTTAAGAAAACAATGATTATTAATATTTAGGCAACATTTAAAATGCATAATACTAGAGGAAAATAATGAAAGTATTCATGCCTATAAAGAAGTTATTTGAAGAATCTGATTGCACAGTTGCATTCCTCTTGAGAAAATAATATAGATGCGTTTTTGGACGATCTTAAAAAAACTTGATGTAAATCTTCAAAATTTGGGTTGAAAGTTGTGTTTAGTGGGGTTAAAGTTTTGTAAATGAGAGGAGATTATAATTTGGGAAGTTGTTGCTATTTGAGAAGGGTTAAAAGTTTTTTAAAAAGTCTAAACCCGTCCATTATATAAATTATTTAAAGAAAGAGTCATAATAAAAAACAAGCACATAAAAATACATTTCAGACAATCGGACCGTCAGAATTTGCTGAAATTTTGATATATTGTAGCTGTAGGGGAACTGAAGCTGCTATCCACAAATTAGCTCAATCGAATAAAGTTAAGGACGTCTGCATCACGTTTTAGAGTTCGGACCGTCGGATTTCCTTGAATTTTGTATATGTTCTAGCTGAAGGCGAGACAAAATCGTTTTAGAAAAATCAACTCGATCAAACAGCATTAATATCGTCTGCATCACGTTTTGGAGATTGAACAGTCAAATTTATGATCCACCTTAGGTCGAATCCTCCTGAACTTTTTATATATAAAATTTTAATTATTGAATTTTAATCCCGATTTAAATTCCACTTAAAACCATATTTTTATATATAAAAACCAACATTTTTACATACCAAAATTTAATGAATTTCAACAATTATTTTTTTTTAAATTTTCAATTTAACAAAGATTTTTATGGCAAAAAAATCATGGGGTGTTACCCCCCTAGGCAACAATCTCAATATTTGCAATCATTTTTTTATCATGTTAATGAAATTTTATTTAGTCTTGTGTGACATTATTTGTATATTCATTGGACCATAAATGTTAATCACTCTACTGGGAACTAGTTTTTTGTGGTATGCTTTTGATTTATCATTATACCATTATACAAGAACCTTTTGAATGCCTTTTAAGACACTATGATCAAATGGATGTAAGAATTTTAATAAATGGTATCTTTGTTCCTTGAACCAATTAAAAATATATGGTGTTCTTTGAGATTTTAAGAAAATATTTTCTCAATCAATAATTGGATAGAACTTGTAAGGTTGTGATTTTTCGAGCTAAATTTTAACCCATTTGACCATAAAGTCTAGTTGATTGTAGTTTGGTTATAATTTCACCCCTCCAAAGTTTTGCATGTCTTCAGTGCTCTATCATTACTCTGAATTTGGCAGGAACATTTATACATTGGGCTACACTAACTTGTTCACCATATAAGTAACATTTTTAATCAAACCAAAAGTATCTTTTGTCTTTCGTCTTTTTCCAACGGTTATTTTCCAGAATTCTCTAATCTTTTCTCCATATAACCTATTGTCTCCCACGGATTCCCATTAGTAGTGATAAAATATAATCCAAATAATAAAATAATTCATATTAGTTTAGTTATCTAAATATGGAGTTCATATTTAAAAGTTATAAGTTAAATATGGGATCATATTTAAAAACTATGAGTTAAATATAGGACTCATATTTGAAAGTTAGGAATCAAATATGAAACGTAATTTTAAAAGATAGGAATCAAATATAATACTAATTTATAAAAGTTGTGAGTAAAATATGAAATGTTTTTACATATACCTCGAATTATAATACTTAATTTAGTAGAAAAATAATGGGTTGGCTCAACCCATATTTGGTCTTCCCATATTTGGCCCAACCCACATTTAACCCAACTCATATTTGGTACAACCCATATTTAGCGCAACCCATATTTGTTCGTCCAAATTAAGTCCGCTCATAATTTTGACAAAGCTAATTCCAACTATGGGTCCTTCGCTCCGCTCATTTACGATTTTAGCCATCAAAACATCTTTTTCACAACCCTATTGCAGATTCCTCTTCACTCAAATGTATGGTTTGGCCCAAAACCCTTGATGTGAAGTGGTGCAAATGGGTTGGTAGGATGTGTTATAGGTCTTTTACAAGTTGTACATTTGTCCATAAAAGATATCCCATATGAACCCTATGTCGTATCTAGCGTAGTTTCCTTTTAGAATACCACATTTAGCTATTTTGAGTTTGGTATGATGGCACAAACTATTGTTGGCATTTTCTAATAATTGGTATTATTCTCTAGCGCTGAAGGTGTTCATCCTTCTATGCCAAAATCAGATTTTGTTCTCTCCCTACAAGCAAACAACTTTCAATGGTCTTTTATTACCTTGAAGAAGAAACACTAGAGATTCGTTGGCTTAGTAAATGACCATGAGAATTAATGTCTCTTGTGTTTTTGGTTATATTTAGGGTTGGCAATTCGCCCCCAACACGACAACATGACACGATCCAACACAAAATTAACACGAAATTAAAATAGCTTTTTGTGTTCGGGTCGTGTTCAGGCCTGGTTTTTAAGCCCATTAGCGGGTCGTGTCGTGTTCATGGGAAGAAATTGACATGAAATTGGCCCGACAATGACCCGTTAGAGCCAAATTGACACGACCTAATTTCAACCCAATTAGAACCCAATTTAGACCCAAATGGACATAGTAAATTGACGGGTTATCGTGTCGGACCGTGCCAATCGTGTCAAATTGACACGATTTTTTTATCGCGCTATTCGTGTCGGGTCGTGTTATTAACGGGTCGTGTTCGTGTTGATAAAAAAAATACGATTTCGTGTCATGTCGTGTTCAGACTGAATAAAATCGAATCGTGTCATGTTATACCAGATCCAAACACGATCTATTGACTCGAATTTCCACCCCTCATTATATTGTCACATCCTTTATGCAAAGTTCAAACATGTTATGTTAGAACTTTGTTTTATTTCCAATGAGCTGGTTTCCAGCTGGAAGCCAGACTTGACTCCTTTCTTTGGGGGCTATCATTATACGACTTGTTATTAATTATTAAGGGATGTTTTTGACACCCCAAAGGGTATCTTATGTGACTCATATAGATGTGGCAGGTTTCCTTGAAATTGGCTATTAGGTGCCACGTGGAATTTCAATGTCATGGCAGAAAGTATTATAACCTTCAAATTTACCATCAAGTGCCAAACATGGAATTTCAATGTCATGGAAAAAAGTATTACAAATATCTTCCTTACAACGAGATGTTTATAGGACATGTCATGTTTAAAGGGTTAGGCAAACTTCGGCCTACTACGTTACCCAAATCTATTGTAAAAAGTTTCCCTATTCATTACCCCCGTAGTATTTATGGACAATTGGGGAACAATTTTTATTGCAAAGAATCTGTTTTGTGGAACCAAACCCCACGAACCTATAGCAGGTAAGTCCATGAGGGAATTATATTTTCCATATCCATTTTCAAGCCAGTTCGGTTGAGTTCAAGTTGTCCCAGTAGCCAAAAGGAGTGTAGCTAATACCCTTATCTTTACAAGATCTTCATGTGTGAAGTTTAATCATGTGTATAATGATCCTACGATGTTTTAAAGACTACATCAATACCATTATTTAAGTTGTTGAACCATTGTAATGATATTTGATGAAAGAAGTTTTGAGGAGGAAAATTCCGTCTTAAAGAAGATCTGCTCTCGACTTACTGTGTAAACCAAATTGATTCGGCCTCCTAACAAATCGATTTGAAATACCTGCATGCAAAAATTTTCGTTACGATTGCGTGGGCACCGACTCCGTATTTTTCTTTTTTTTTTTAACGAAAGGAGAGACCATTTTTGTTCAATTGAGGGATAAAGACTTATTCCAAGATATTAATGATAATGTTATGAACTTATATACATCATTAAATAGGGATGGATTAATGATATGGTAGTGCATGCGTGATGTCTTAAAATACAAGTAACTATATAAAGGAAATAATTTGTATAGAATTCCTAATTAACATAATATTGAAGAAATATATTACAAGGGAGGGATATGCCTGGATGATTTGGAAATTTTAGTGGGGGCACATAGATGATAAGACCCTAAAAGATACGATGAGGCTATTATGATTAATTCAATATAGGTTTGAATAAATGAAATACTTATTAGAGATGAGTCGAACGCTTGAGAATTTATCTAATGGTTAGCTCCCTCAATTTTTTACCGTGTGACGATACTAAGTAGAAGTGCACACTAAGCCTAGTGGGCTAAGTTTGAATGGTTAGTATCGGTCATGATAGTAGTTAGGGTGAAACTACTTATACATATTATTGGATTCCTTATATATGTACATATAAAACTTAATGAAAAGGTAATAGGAAGAAAATAATTATTAATAATTTGGAATGATTTAAGTCCAAGCCAAGAGGACAACATGCTAAAATCATTAATTGTATTGGTAAGGTTAGTTTGTGGATAACTATACCTATAATTATATGATAAGGTTAGTTTGGAGATAACTATACCTATAATTGTATTGGTAAGCTAAGTTTGGGGATAACTATACCTATAATTGTGCTGGTAAGGGTAGTTTGGAAATAGTTGTACCTATAATGCTTTGGAAAGGTCAGTCTGGTAATAATCGTACCTATATATTTAAAGAGAAATAAATGATGAAGCAAAGGTAATTTTAATTCTAAAATGAAATGTGTGGAATTAATATTTTATCGAGAAGTGGTCGTAGGATATCGACTTAAAACGTGTTATGTAATAACGGGCTAAAATGTTATGGTTAATCCGGAGGGGTATATTAATGTGGATGGAGATTTTCTTGGGTAAAGGTAGTTATAGAGTAACTACTTATACATATTGGATAATAATAATATGTATTATATTATTTTGTGTGGATATACCTGGGTTTGTGGATCGTCCTACTGGGTTTGTGGATCGTCCTATCGGTTGGGATTTGAGTGCGATCGAGACTGCGTAGCACACGTCGGCACATGTGGGATAAATGTTGTGTAGGTCATTTAGGTACTACGTAGTAGAGCCACTTACTAGTTGGTAGGTGTTGATGCTGGGATCCTTTGTCACCGCTGGGTATGGTCCGTGAACTGGTGTATTGCATAGGTACCGCCCCATTTGCTTGTGTTTTGTTACTCATTTAGGATAAGAGAGTTCTTTGGGTATTACCGATAGAGCAAGAACATGACACCGAAGATAAATGTCTTCATGTGTCATATATATATTTCTCTATCTACACATTTTGATGTGCCTTATATGAGAATGTGCCCTCTCAGTCTATAGATGTGGACAATGCCTAATAACAACAAAGTTGGGTTAATATAATGATGTGGATAATTAAGGATGAAGAGGAGTCCTAATGAATAATGTGATAGACAATTATTAATGAGGATAATAATTGGAAGGTCTAAGAATGTAGACAGTAATTAAAGAGAATGAATAATGTGGTAGAAAATTATTATTGAAATTAATAATTTGGTAGTCAAAGAGAATGAAACCTATAATCTAATGGGGGTGGACGATGAGGAGTATGAATTAAATATCCAATAGTCTAAAGAGATAGACTAAGGTTATGAAAAATTATATGAGGTAAAAATATGCATTAAACTTATATCATAATGAGTAGGCACATTATGAAATCCATTCAGGGGATAGAGTGTTAAGTATAAATACCCACTTTTAGTTAACGCATATCTTGATGGCTTATTCTTTACATGTCAAATTAAATAATAGAACTTACAATTGGCATTTTGTTTGAGGATACGAGGAGGACTGCTCCTAGATGTGAGGTGAGGTACTCGTTACATGTGAGTGTTGATGGAGAAACGTGAAGTATGAGTTAATAACATTTTGCATATTTACTGGTGAAGAATCCTTATAACTCTAAGGCTCTAACCCAAATTATAAATGTTTTCCCCCACATATTCTTAATGACAGGGATCGCAGGACTAACAATGGATCAAAGTTGCAGTTGCATTGGACATATTGGATTTCACTCCATTAATTCTAGTATAGGTTGTACTTCAGCATTTTGTCATTTGATTTCATACTGGGATTTGTACGGGCATAAGCCCAAGAGTTTATTTATATCAGTTGTACTTAGTTTTACATTATGGATATTGTATGATGATTCAGTTTCTATTATTCTTGTATTAAATAAGTTATAGATGTTTTTATTTATTGTTAATTTTGACATAGAATAAAGAAAATTTTATTTTCTTCGATGTTGAGGATGGTATAAATTGTTGATAAGCTCCATCTTCAGCGTATTGAGCCTGACCAGCCTTTACGTGAGAAAATGGGGGTTGTTACAGTTGGTATCAGAGCACGATTTTAGTGTCCTTAGGGTCTTTATTTGAGCTTGTTACGCTCTGCATTCCTTCCTTTGATGTAGAGCCCTATAATTAGGAATCATTATATTCTTTGCGATTTGTTACTACCCGTTCAGGCAAAGGGTTAGTTTTGGAGAGAGATCCATAGAGACCTTATGACTCATGCAGGTGGAAGACATTGGATACCTCTTGTCAAGCCCTAATCTTTCTTTAGTGCTCCTTTTTTATGTCTAGGTTATCGTAACTTTCGACACCTTTTTCTTGGACCTTGGTGATTGTACTACGAGCCACATCCAATGAGCAACCTTTTGTAGTTTGAGAACTATTGAATTTTTGCTACTATTAGAGACATGAGTCATTTTTTGGGCCACCATAAGGTATTGTATCATAAACACATCTAGTAATCCTTAAACGAAGATATGTTTTGAGGGGTACTCATCGAGGGGAAAACCGAGCGTCTGTGTAAATACGCTAATCGTTGTTATCGGCTTCCGACCGCAATACAAAAAAAAAACTAAACTTTAACTACACTCTTATGGAGTATAACGGATAGTCTGGGTATCGAATCCACAGGGAATGTTTGATATATTTTAATTGATTTATTACTTCAAAAATAAAGTGTAAAAGATGATGATGGGGTGAGAAAGGAAAAAAGGAGAAACTAAAGAAGTTAACTAAACCTAATTAAAACTAATAAAATACGGATTAATTATTATGAATGAGAGATAAGGTTAGAATACAATCCCCCAAACCTTAGTACGTTTACCGGAGATAAAATAAGTTATGGATTAGATAATTGATTAAATTCAGTCTTTATTAATCTCAATCATTATATATATGAGGGTACTAGTCCACACCATACAAAATCAAAAGTAAGAATAAAGCGGTGTTATCATAGTTACACTCGCATCGTACTCTTAAGCATCACGGTTACCTAGGGCAAACGAGATCAAAAGTCCTACGACGGTTGTGATCACTACACAACACGATTCGATCATTTATTTAATTTAGGGAACTAATTTTACACATATGCAAACCACATCGGGTTGGGTTCATGTACCCCAACCCCTAAAAAATATAGCCTAGTATGGTGTAACTATGATTAACTACACAAGAATACATTAACAAGTATGTGAAAATAAGGAAAGAACGATAAAAGTGTTGGAATTTAGGGTTACCAGGATTGAAGAACACAACCATGCAAGAAGAAATCAAAGATTGAAGAAAAATTAGAAAAATTCTTGAATTAAAGGTGCAAAATATGTAAATTCTTCTCCTAGATGTTCCTCCCTGATTAGGAGCTTTTACAAGAATGAAATCTGAATAAAAAGGAGTCATAATGACTAAATATATAGGTTACAAGTCGTTTAAAAGAGTCCTCAAAACATAAAACTCTTTTGGCTAAAAGATAAGGACAAAATAAAAATACCATATTGAGAAATTTGTCACACTTAGACAGCGTGACTAATTTTGTAACGGATCTGGAGCACGACAAATGACCGGACCGGATCTTTTATTTTTAATAGTTCCGGATCACTCTTGAAATTCCTCCAGAACTTTTTTCTTGACTTCTCTCATCTTCAAATGACCATAACTTCTTCACTGTAGCCCGGATTAAGGTGTCGTTTTTCCCAATGTTCTTGTAATTGAAATATCTTCAACTTTCTAGTTGGTCCCACCTCCAGACTAAGGCTAAAAAATTACAAAAATGCCCTTCAACTCCTCATTTCTTGGTTTCTTTTACTATTTTGAGTTCCCTCTCGCACTTTCTTGCATGAAATACCTGTAAAACACATAAGAGATATACAAAATAAAAAATACTTTCCAATAAGGGTTAGTATCATAAATATGAGACAAATCCAAGCTATTTACACCGCACGGGATAAAAAATAATGAAATTAAGGGGATAAATGTGAAGAATTTATGCCTAATCAGGTATCATCAATCTCCTAGTGAAAAATTTGTCATTGGCTACATTTTTCTTAAATCATAGTCTTATGTATTGGAAATTCCTTGGAGTCTGAACACTTGTATTCTATTAGTGTACCTTAGGCAGTTTCCTTTTGTACCCTACATGAGGATCTGGGTAAATCCCACGTTTTGTTTATTAGCTCATGAATTTCTCATAGCCAAATCATGGCTCATAGTACATCCTTGATTCTTTTTTTAAGTAGCCTAGGAATGGTGTTATATAACCATTATGTAGTCCCTTTTGTTGTTTACGTATCTATTACACTTTTAAAGCCATTATTTTGCACATTTTAGTGTACTCTTCTCCGCACTTAATTCACAAATGTTTTAATATACTCGGGTATGGGTCATATATATAATTCCATGCCATTGTGACTTTTTCCTCAACCTTGGTTTTGACTTTTAATTATACTTTTTTGCCATCTTTTGGAAGTTAAGTTGATTGCATGTTTTTTCCAACCTCCATGATATTAGGAAATTGATTTACATCAACACGCATTGTGTTACCTTCCTTTTTAGGGAACTTGAGCTAGCATTTTTTATCAGCTCTTGAATCTTGTTTTAAAAAATGAACCCATATTAGTGGAATGAGACCAATTATTGTTCCCGTTGGCCCAAAAATATACCAAGAGGGGGTAGGTCATTTGGGTATTATAAATTGAATGGAAATTGAAAACTTTTCAAACTTTTCTTCTAAAAGATTAATTGCAATGGGATGATTCACTCAATTATAAAGTGGTCAATCAAATAATAAGTAATAAAGCTAAATAGTTAATAGCAATATTTTAGAGAGGCTCTAAAGAGACTTTCACAACTGATATTTTAATTTGGTTTGGCATTGCTTCCATCCATGGTCAAGATAGTACTCAAAAAACTTCAATACCTCCAGTTCACTATGGTAGAACCAACAACCTCATACGGAGTTATCACACCTTGCAAGCAGCAACCAATAAGATATTAAACTTGCCCTTTCCTAACTGGAACACACTAAAGAGCCCAATGTTTAATCCTTCCTTTATTACCTGCAACTATAACACTAATAGATGTGAAGATACAATGAAGGTCAAACGTAGTAACAACAATTAGTTTAGTAACCAAAATGTAAAACAAAGATCCTTAAATAAGAAACAATGGTGAAATGGATTTCTTCTTTCTCTCTCTATAATTTAAAATTTAAAACAATCACAAGTACAATCTTTTATGATTTAAGCTTTTGGATGTTTAGCACGAGTGGGTAAGGGATTGAGAACTTTGCTAAAATGGGTTTTGGGTTAGAACTTGCTCAAGTGGATTTTCTTCAATCTTCTTATTTAATACAGTTTTTGGGTCTGAAATATCCTACTGGGTATAGGAGTTTTTTTCTCTCCATAGGATTGCAAATATGGAAGACACGATGTTGTTAATGTAACTTTAAATCTTGGGATAATGTTATAATAGTTTTTTTTGTGTGTATTGGAAGCCAAATGGGTCTTTTATAGAATTTTCAAACAGCTAGTCATTGGAAGGTAGATTGGTAAATTAAGGTACTTTCATAATTTGAAATTTTAAATAGTATTGTTTAAAAACATTGGCCAAAATACCCTTTGAGTAGAATATACATATACATAGTCAACTATATATGAAGGGGAATCAATTTGAAACTTTCTCTTTAGATTTTTGGCCTTAGAAAAAAAGTCAGTTCCATTTGGCCTGAAATATCTGGTCTAGAGTCTACTCAAACCAGGTATGGAGTCGTCTTTGTCCTCTTATAGAGTTTACTCTACATGGGTCATTTTGGGGAAAATTTATCTTTAGTTTAGGTTAAGGTTTAAGGAGGTTTTAGGAATCTTGGTTTGAGATTTGTACTTTTTTTGTGAGATTTGTACTTTTAAAACTTTGAATTTTAGGAATAACACTTCTTAAATCTCTTGATCATTTTCCTTTGAATGATGCTTCTTGTAATTAGACTATATCTTTGATTTTTTTTTTCATCACAATCTTGTTTCTTGGTTGACTTGATTATTTGGATCATGGAACTCATTGCTTGTTCATTATATGGAAAGGGAAGGTTGCTTGATCTTGATGCTTACATCACTTTCTTTGGATTGATTAAAAAATCATATCATGGAATTGTATTGGTTGAACTTGTATTGTCTTTCATATATTGTATCTAATTTTTTCAAACTTCTAAGCTTAAGGAATCTTGGTTGCATGGATGATATTATCCTTGTATTGTATCTCATCACGTATTGAGTGATTATTTTTATCTCATGTAAATTAAAGAGAATATGTTGTGAAGTATGATCATATATCAATTGTGTTGTTATTATACAAATCATTTTCTTTAAAATACTCTAGGTTTCAAAATATCCCTTTTTTATGATGACAATACAATTTACATGGTTTGACAAAAATGGTTTCGCTAGTACATGGTACTCCCCTTGTAACACACACACCCACAATTTTGACCGTATCCATGTGATTTGGGACTTGGTATGACCCATTTGGGACTTGGACTTAGTATAGTGAATCATGAGTAAACTTTGGGTAATGTGGTGGCCCTGGTGTAATTAAACTAGAGTTGTGGGGCTTAAACTCAATTTAGAAAAATTTGGATGTCGTTTGAACGAGATACTGATGTCATTCGAATGAGGTTAAAAAAACCTTCCAATAAAAAAGACTTTAATTATTTCCATCACTCCCTAGAATCTCTTTGGAATGCTCACGTTCAAAGGAGGTGCACCGTTATTCGAACAAGGGATAGTTTCTCATTTGAACGAGGTGAATTATTTATCCTATATTAAACCATGATTTGGCCTCATTTGTACCTTGTAAGAATTCTCATTTGAACGAGATGGGAACTCATTCAAACCACTTCGAAAGTCATTCGAACCATCGAAAAAAATTTAGAAAAATCTGCACATTTTTGTGTGTTAACATGACATGGATCGTCGGATTGGATGACGCGTCGAGCTCTCAGCGGCTGAGGTCAAAACATGGGTTAAAGGCTTGATGGACCATTGGATAAAAGGGTGAGTTTAAGGCCATTTTAGATTTAACCCTTAGGGTTTAAGGAGTATTTAATGTGGGTTTTGGCTCATTGAGTAAACCCAAAATCAAATTTTATCTCTCTCTCTTTAGCCTTGGAGCTCCTCCTCCACCAATCACCATACGTCACACAAACACCAACATCTTTCCTCCATAAACCACCATAAATTAACCATATTGTTCCATATTTAAGCTTTTAAAACCCAAATACACGACACTTTGGAGCAAGATGGGTTTTTATGGAGATATTTTTGCGAATTTTTGATGAAGAAGAAGAACAACAACAAGGGAGCTAGGAGGGGGTTTTGCTTGGAGATTTCATTTAGCATATTTGTGGAGATAAGCAACCTTCTTGAGTACACTAGGAGGTAGGAAGTTTTCATCACCATGTTCTTCATTCTACCATTTTTGGAGCTTCTTTGAGGACGGAAACTCTACTCTTTAGCTTAAGAACTCTATTATCCACAGTGTTGATCTTGTAGTTAGAGTTTATAAGAGTAGAATGTATATATGATTTAAGAAATTTATTTCTTATGGTTTTGTGTAAAATGGTTTACAAATGGCCCCAAAAGTTTTGAGAAAAATTATATATTTCAAGAAATCTTAGTATTTAAACATTTTATGGAATAAATTATTGAAAGAATATTTATCTTGTTCAAAATATTTTTTGAGCAAATGTCTAAAGGTTTTCTTATAAAAATTGAATTTTTTTCATAAAATAAGATATTTATTCCAGTTTTGGAGAAACAAAAATATCTTTGGCCTTGAAAAGCATGTTTGTGCAAATATAATGAAATTTCTAAAATGAACCATGTGTTGAACCCATTTAATGGGATTTTTGGACTTAAAATCCATCTTCCTATGTATATGAACTTATAGTAATTTGGCATTAAGCATATAAACAAGTTTAATGAATGTTCTATTTGGTTTTAACATGAAACAAGAAAATAGAAATTTCAACCCTTAAAGCGTGTAACTAAGTGGAAAAATTGTGGTAATTGAGTATTTCAAAACTACATGTGAAGATAAAGGGAAAATGGTATTTATTGTAAAGCAGTGTTCAAGATGCCAAAGGGTTTTCTTAGTGATGAACATAACGAAATAAAGAGATTTTCAACCTGAAAATGATTTCAACTCCAAAGTGTGAATGAACGTTAATAAGTAACGACATTTGAGAAGTTGATGTGTATAACTTAGTAATGTTTTCGGGAAAATAACATTTGTAAAAATGGAAGAAAGTGCAAGTTTGGAAATAAATGGGTAAAATGGTAATTTTACGTAAAGTGCAACATTTTTATGAAAAAATGTGTTGCATATATGGTCCTAAATTAATGTGATTTGGGGGTTAAAATCAATGCAAGTGTGTAAAGAACAAGAAATGGTAGTTTTCAAACTGTAACACAAGGTGGGGTTACATCCCTAGGTTTTGGCTTTAACCGGTAAAAACGGAATAATGTGGACATGTTATAAATGTTAAAACACATTAATGTAGACTCAAATGAGACCGCGAAAGAATTAATAAGGGCCCAAATGTAAAACCTGTATTTCTGTGTATTTGAATTTAATTAACATGGTAATAAATTCGTCTTATTTTAAATTACACGAGAAAAGTAATTTAATTGAATTCAATGATAATGTGTTTATTAAATATTAATCGAGAGAGAGATAATCATTAATATTAAGAATTTAATTTACTAAGTGAATAGTAAATAACGTATGGAAATTATTATGCGTAATAGCAAGTGAGATTGGAGTAAATAGAATTATCTCAACTGGGAGTCGTGTGTTAAATAATTTGAGGTAGAGATGGGATGATTATATAGAGTGACTCGGATGACGATTTCGAGGTCACAAACGACTCCAGAAGGGTCGAAATAGTCATAATAGTATAATCGGTGGTGTCTCTTGGGTCCCATGGCATTTTTAGGCTAAAATGGCACCGTATAAGGGTGTTTGAGGCATTTGGAAAATGAGGGTTAGGAGTTCTACGAATTTCTTACTCCTTTACCATATGTTCGATAAGAGGGGCTAAGATTATAAACTCAAAATATAACGAGAGTCCATTTGAGAACAAAAAGAGAGAGTTCTTGGAGCTTTTGAAGAAGATCTTAGAGTTTCCATCTCGTTCTTACACCACAAACAACTTGGGAGGGAAGATTGGAGGAGGAAACAATCAACCCCAACTGTTAATCATGAAATCAGGCTCTACTGATCAAAGTAAAGTGTCCATATACAATATATTTGAAGTTATAATACCCATATGACTAGGGTTTCATTCTTTTTTATTAAATTGACATTCTTGTAAGAAAATAATAATTTAAATGCATATATTGGGTAGGAATTGCATTTTAAAAGATTTGATATCAGTAGAGAATAATAAATTAGAGATTATGTGTTATTATCCACGAATTAAATTTAGGTTTATGTTGAATATTAACCGAGAATATGAAAGCCTCGGGTTTTTTGAGGATTATATGATTAAATCCATTCTTGAATGATATTCATAATGTTTTGATGTAAAAATTACGTTAGAAACTGTCCTAATATATGTGGGAAAGGTTTGGGAGAATTGGTTTTAAGTTTGGTGGAGAAACATGTAAGTTATGTTGGTGTTAATGGTGAAAAACGCACTTGCGTAAGGGAAGAAGGAGACCTGGTACAAACCGAATCGATTCGGCCCAAGACCAAATCGATTCGGCAAGGCAAATCGATTTGATATTTGGAAGATTCAATTTGGCCCTGTTAGATTTAACATTTAAGCCTCGAAACTTTATATACATGTTTGGGTGACCTTTGGGGCCTCTTTAAATCCTTATGAGAGATTTATGGGATAACAGTAGGACCTTGATAAGGGCAAGTGGTCGTCTTAGGAAGAGAGATAAGACTATAGTGATTCAGGCTTAAATTGTAATGTAATTAATTAGAGAGAATGAGAATGAAATATCTGGAAAGCGTGAGTGACTTATGGTGTGGACAAGTAGGGCAAGGAAGACTTCAATACTGAAATAAAATGAGGGGGTATCTAGGGCCCTTAAAGTGGAGAATAATGATCCATTAAATACAATAGTGAGAATAATCGTAAATTAAAAGTACGGTGAGTATTCAAGTGGTAGATACTACATATGAATGATGATAATTAGGTTGTGGGAATACCTACTGGATATATATAGGTTGTGTGTGTACTTATTACATGATTGATGACTTTTGTTAACATACCTACGCTGCCTGCTATCATGGAGGTTCCCGCGCAGTAGTCGATCCCACATTACCGATTCCAATGAGGATTAGATTTGTGCCCCAAAACATAGAACTTCAGGCGCCTCAGTATGTGTCGTGTATTAGTATGAATGGCATGTCGTTTAGGTAGATTAGGTATGTACGTAGCCCAAAGACTTAGAACTATGTTCTCCTCCATTTCTTTCTATTTTGATTTTAGGTTCGAGGAGATTTACCGAACCATTAGTCTCTATTTAGTAGGAGTAGTACTCGGACTGATAGCAGAGCATGCCCATGTTTCATGGTGGTCCTTTTGAGAGACATCGTAATGATATATATTAGCGAGATAAATATATATGTACTCGTGTGAATATTCTACTTATGTGTGATAGTATACAGTTAGATAGTGTGCAACTAAAGAATGAATTAAGTAGTGAAACTTAATCTATTGATTAATGAGATAATAAGTGAAATGTTAATTTCAACTCTTATAACGTATGAGAAACGTTAACTATTGGGTAAAGTACTGTATGGGAGGTACGGAAACAGAAACGTGTTCACATTTAGAAATACTTAAGTCTAGTTAGCTTGGGGTAGAATAGCTCGGTGGGCTAAGTAGAGACGTTAGGCGTGCACAATAGTTGAGAGCTAAGGAGACTCAAGAAAGTGTACATAAACGTAACATGTGCAATCAATAACTGATTTTACATTGTGATAAATACTTTGTAAATATCTTCAAAAAATTTGGGTTTTAACCCTTGCTATAAAATATTTTTGACACCTTTTAGGTGTCTAGTCATAAGGACGCCAGACTTAATGACTCTTTACATTAGACATATAGCTGCAGCATTTTGGAGCTTACAGAAAATTTTTATTAGACCATTCATCATTTCATTCCTAGCATAGGAGTTTATTCCAGTATTTCACTTTGGGCAGGTTGCCCCGTTTGAGACTTTATTTATTCAGTATTTCAGTTCCAGATTTGTATTCAGATTTTATCAGTTGGATTCATTATTTGGTTTGGGATTTTAGCTGATGGTTTATTCGGCAAGACTTTATTTTTTTATTTACTTAAGATTATTTGGAATCTAGTATTGTGTGAATGTTTTAATTCAGTTTGGTTTTCACATAATATTAGTATCAATGTAATGCAAGATAAAATTTGGCACCGACTTAATTAACATATAGGTGATTAGTGATTAACTTGGTTTTTTGACAGTGATGCTAAGAATGAACCAATCTGGAAATCTTGTTTTAATTTAATAACGGCCTGATCACCCGATATTTAAATAGGTTGGGTGTCACACAGAAACCCTAGGGTGAAATATCCAAGACACTGGATCGAACATATAGTGGCATAGACAGCGGTGTAGAGCCCGTTGTAGTACGTGATTATTTGGAGGATTTCGAGAAAAAGATAATAAAAAGTGAAACATGTCCAAGAAATTGGTTATGTGGAAAATATAAAAGAGAAGACAACCTAGCTCGAATGAAATTAATACATGTTCCGATTGAAAGATAAATTGGACGACTAATGCGAGAAATTGACTAATGTCTATGAAATAAAGGAATGAGGAAGTGAAGTGATTAAATGGATAATTAAGCAACCTAAATAGGTTTAACCCATAATTAACACAAGTATGTGCTTATAAAAGATTTTCAATGAAAAATAAGTATTTCTAACACACTGCATGTGTGTGTTGAAAGGTGGTCTTCAAGGAAAATATTTAGGTAAATTTAGTGAGTAAAGGGATAATTTCGGTGAAAGAAGTACTTTTCCCTAAATAAATGATATTTGTTTAAAGCATTTATCCGGGTGCATTAAATCGGAAAATAAATGTCAAGTTAAGTAAAAAGGCGGTTATTTTATAAGATTAAGGTGAATTAGTCGGGACAAGTAAAGTTTTCTAAATACAGCGATTTCATAAATTAATGTATATGTTATATATACAAACATACACACACACACAAAGTAGTTGCATGTGCATGTAGGTAAACGTGTTAGAGTATATTTTTTCCATTTGTTTCTATATTGCCTTGTCGTACTTTCCCACTGGGCATTTGGATCATTCCCTCTTCTTTGTTATGCTAGGTCATATGCGATTCCGTATTTGAGAGCATTACACAGGTAAGTGTTCTTTTTATTTTACTTTAATAGCTCTATATACTTGGAATCCGAGGACGCTTCCCACGGGTCCCTTACGTGGCTTTAATTAAATTGGAATCGCATGTTAAACAAGTGAAATGTTAACTAAATAAAAATATACTAGCAATATTAATTAGGTTGCATCATCGCACTTCACACCTAACGTTCGAGTTGGACCAGGTTAACCAATGGTAACCCATAAGTCCAGACTAGGGAATTCCAACCCCTTTGTTTCATACTCCCCCTCTATTGTAGATTTTGTCTTTATATTTTTTCTCATAACTATTTTCCTCTCCCCTTTTGTCATTAGAAAAATGGTGGGATTTCTAAAGGGATATTTTACAGATATCATAGGTAGTTAGCATGTCTGTAAAAGCAAACTTTTTGAAAAGATGGTTAGTACAAGATATATGGGAAATGATAACTTATATGCATGTAATGTAGTGATACATTCAACTCAATAAATTCTACATATGTTTATCTTAGCATGTTCACGATGGATGGGAGAGGTTTGATGAAAATATTCGCAAGTTAGTTTTTGGTAGTAATAATTTAGAGTTCCACAACTCCGTTTTATTGATGGTCTCGTAAAAAGTTATGTTTGATATCAATGTACTTGGCCCGAGAGAGTTGTACCGAAGCTTTGGAAATGGAAATAAAACTTGTGTTATCACATAAAACCGATATTTTGGTAACGAAAATGGAACTTGAATAAGAAGGGCATATTGATTTTGTATTTTAAACAAATAGTTGTATCGACTAATCCTCGCACAAAATTGTTTGTGATGAGAAAACCACTTTGCCTTTCATACCATGATCATGGATGTATTTAGAGTTTATATAAGGCTTTTGTTAATTTGAAAACAAAATTTGGATATTTATGATTTTATTAATGAAGGTGTTGTTTTACGTCGACTTACTCATTTATGAAAACATTTAAAAAGACATTTTTGGCATCCATTTGAAATAGTTTATAAATTCTTTAAAACATGCAAAATCTAGAAACCTGCATATAGCATCTAACCATGAGACGGGAGCAAATGTATCTTTGTGATAAATTCCTTCATCTTGTTTGAATACTTAAGAAATAAGACAAACTTTGTTTTAAATGACTTTCCCTATTTCATAGGATCCATGTAGTTCCCAATATGAATTTCTTATTAAATGGTGGTATAAGGTGCAAAAATAGATTCCTTTCTAAATTTATGAGTTACTTTTGCATTACAAGTAGCCCTAATCATATATCTCGGCTTCATCAATGGTTTTGGGTTTGATTTGGGATACATTTGAAAAGTTGTTGCATACATATCTTATCTCAAATCTACTAGGAACTTCTTTTGGTATTTCACTCATAATTTGATCTTTGGGATGGTTGTGACACCCTCCCTATTTTAATCACGGGTCATCAGTCCCTTATACAAATAACCAGGAATATCATATGATTCATTCTCAGCATCAATGTCAAACAACTTTTAATTACTAACCACCTATGTTAAATTAAGCCGATGCCAAATTTTATCTTTTAATAAATTAACCACATGCGGAATAAATTAACCAAAGCATTCACATAGTAATAGTCTGAACAATCACATGATAGATATATAAATGAATAAGACCAAATAAACCATCGATTCCCAAAAGAAATCCAAATACAAGTCTGACATAATAAAACTGAATCTGAGTAAAGTCTGATAAATAAACTGGAGAAATAAATAATAGGAAGTGGCAACATACCCAAATGAAATACTAAAGAACATCATATCTGGAAGTGAATAAACTGAAGCGTGTAGAGGAACTCCTACAAGCCTCCATAAGTGTTGCAACTACGCATTCCTGGATAGAATCATCAAGCTTGGAGTCCTAGTGGTTGGACACCTGAAAGGTTTTGAAAATATTTTGACACGAGTCAGAGCCCGAGAAAATAGTTTGAAAATATATTTCAAGTGTTTAATTCACAAATTAAATCAGTTATTAGATACACATGTTAGTTCCACGTACACTCTCTTGAGATCCTCACCTCTCAACTAATGTGCATGCCTAATGATCCCTATCTAGCTATGTTACCCATCCCAACTAGAAAATATATCTAAATAACCTCAATAGGTCTAGCTCTCTCGTATTACTCATACCACATGCTACCAAATGTCAATAATTAATATCACCCATGTATTATTATTGAATCAATTATTTAAGTCTCGTTACTCAAATTACTTTAAGTTGTACACAATCTATCGATTTTACTATCATACATAAGTAGATAAATCACACATGTATATATATTTAACACACATATATAATATATACAACTATATCATATCTGGAATGGGCCCTCGTGATGATAGGATAATCTGCCATCAAGTCCATGTACCTCTCGTACCTAATCAATGACTAATGGTTCGACATGTCTCCTTGAACCCAAAATCAAACAACACACACTAGAGGAGAACATGGTTCTAAGCCTTTGGGATATTCACATACCTAATGTACCCAAATGACATGTCGGTCCCACTAATACACTACACATAGTGACCCGCCCTAAGTTTCATGTCCTGGGGCAAATATCCAGACCGCATTGGAATCGTCAATGTGGGATCGCCATCTGAGCAGTAACCTCCGATAGCAGGCAGCGTAGGTATGTTCACACACATAGGCAAATCTCAACTATAGGTATTCTCTCAACCTATATACACATGATATTCAGTAGGTATACACATAGCCCAATCATATAAGTCCATACGTAGTATATATCTCTCGCATACTCAATGTACTAATTAATTCTCACCTTTTATTTATTTACTATATTTACAGGTATTATGGACTACCCAAATGGTCCCATCTGCCCTTACGTAAACTCAGTAGTTATACATCTCTATACTACTAATTGAAGTCTTAGGTTATTATTATACTCTTCTCGTAACCTAAATCACACATTCTCAATACATCCCTCAACTAGTTAAACATTATCGATCCAGGCCTTTATTTACCCTCACTAAGTATGACCGAGTCTAGATTTTATACCTACTGACTTTCTCTAGTCTTAGTACAATTACTAAATTTTCCCCATAAAACTTCCCGTAATAAATTTCCTTAGAATTCGGCCAATAAAATTTCTGGGCAATAGGTACCTTGAACGGGTATGTGGACGACCTGAATTGGAGACCGAACTGATATGTGGCTAACCAAATTTGGAGGCCGACTAGACCGCTTGGGACTTCATCTTCTCCACTGTTACGAATTTCACCATTGCTAACCAAAAATTTCTTCAAGTAAACATACCCAACTCCAATATGATTCAACCCAACATTAAATATGAGTTTATATAGCAGTATTAACAAATCTCTAATGTTAAAACATCATTAAATTCATACATCTCAAGATTTCATCAAGGTTTTCTACACACATCCTAGTTATGGTGTTCTTCATCTAAGTTCATCAAAAATCCATATTCTCTCATGTTCTTTATCCCATAACTTATCATTTCATTTATCTACACAAATGGATTCATTCTACATGTAATCCTACCCAAAAGTTTGAGTTATATTCATCAAATTCCCAAGAACATCATCAATTATCATTAAATCAAAAACTCGACATTACATGGGCATTATATATCATAAAATCAGGCAAGATAACCACTTGCCTTAATTAGAGGATCTGATTTCATTTTTATATGTGATGAAAGAGTTCCTCCCTTGCTTCTGATCACGATTTCGATAACAACTTTGAAGAAAAAGATGTTGCACCTCCAAGAACTCTCTTTCCTTCCTCTCTAATGGCCTCTCCTCTATTCTTCTATTATTCTTAAGGTTTAAGATATGTTATGATGCTGATCCAAATGACTAACCTTAGGTTTTAAATCCCAATTCCCAAAATTAGGCTCACGGTCCAAGTCCAAGTGACTCGAACACTCTTATGTGGGCTAGATTATGACTAAAAAGGCCCTGGAAGCCAATTACAGCCCCCGGATACACTATTCTGAAAATCTCTACCCATTCAGAATCAACCGTGACCTCAAAAGCACCATCTGAGTTACTCTACAATAAAGTCCTATCCTAACCCCAATTAGTATGTGCACGACTCCTTGTTGGGATATAATGCTACCACATCGCTATCACTCGCTAGGACATAAAATAATTATTTACTATTCATTTAGTAATCTTATTCCACAAATATTAATCATTACATCTCTCGATTAATATTTTTAATTCACACATAATAATTAATTCAATTAAACTACGACACACATTTAATTTAAAATACCCAATTAATTAAATAATAAATTCTCAGAAATACGAGATGGTACAATGGCAGCCAACAAACTTTCAACTTCTAGGTAGGTTTTGGTGAGTTTATTTTTCAATGGGAATTTCTTCCACGTGTGATTTTTTGATTGGTTTAATGGAAAGTGTTTCTATTTGTTTTCTTACTAGGTTGAACTCATCATCATCATCATCATCATCATCAACATCATCATCATCATCATCATCCTATTGTTGCGAGCATAGGGATTATTTTAATCAAATGTAAAATGCATGTTATGAAAGCTCCCATTTTTTCCCAACTGACTACACGTGATCATCGCATGCGTAGCTCTCTTTGGAGGGAAATGGGGTTACCAATCAATTTTACACAAAACAGACAAAAAAAGGGGAAGGTCGAAAAGTGATCTATATGTTAACTAAAGAATCGAAATTCGGGTATTGGGAAGGTGTTAGGCATCCACTCTACCCGTTCAGTCTTAAATATAGATATAAAGTATTTACTTTAGCATGTTATAGTGTAAAAAAGTAATAAAGTGAAAATACTTAAAATTTACCTAGACTGTGTAATGCCGTGTGGGATGTGTGTTCATAAATAATGTAGCCAAACGATAAATATGTACAAAGTTGGACTTGTTCACTCGGATAGCAGTACAAGTGAGCCTATGTACTCTCGTGAAAGGATTTAAAATCCACGTATATTACAAAATGATAAGAGGGATTTTACGTCTTATAAAGGCATTATGGGAAAGATCTACTCTTTCTTTGATCTTTCAAGGTATTTTAGATTGAAACAAGATTGGATCTAAAGATATGAATGATATGTGTTAATAAAAGAACTTCAAAAAGTGGATTCACCATATAATAACTTGATGATTAAATAATGGCCAAACTTCTAACATTAAGAACAAAATAGTAGATAAATCATTGGATCTAGTAATCCTCTAACCAACATAACAACTTTCAATGATTTGGGAGATTTTTATTTTTATTTTTAGAATAAGGATGAAAACAGACGATTATGTATAGATCTGACTTAAGCTTCAGAGATTATATTTTCTAATATGCCTATGTATCCACCGTAGGTGGAATCAAAGTCAATGTAGTTTGAACATGACCTTTAGAGAAAAGTCAAGCTTAAAAGGCAAAAAAAGGAGAAAAAAATATTTGGGGGTGGTGTTGGAGCACAACACCACCCATTTATATCGAGACTTCAATATAAAAGTACGAGAAGCAACATACTTACAATGTCCACACGTGATCTGCAGAGCTTCAACTTAAAATCAACTTTTGGGGGGATAAATATAAGGTTAATAAAATAGAAAGTAACTTTAAAATAAAAAAGAAGTAAGAATTAGGAAAATAAAGGTTTTTTGGTTTCTTTTGGGTTTGAATGAGAAGTAAAAACTTTAGGTTTTTGGTTATAACTTTATATCTAAGCTTAGAGGGGGTTTTAAAGGTGAAAGGAGAGAGTTTTGGGGTTATTTTCGATAGAAAAGCACTTCAGGATAGAAAACTAACATTTAGGAACGGAGTTAATGCCATTGAAATGGTAGGCGAGGGATCCTTTTCACAGGAAAACTGTCGAGGGAAAAGTATGTAACACCCTGTATTTCTAATCATTTTAAAATGTGGGGTTAATTATATTAAATATGGAAAATTAATTGGAAATTAATCTGAATTAAAATAAATATTAACTAGCAAGATAAGGGTTAGTATTTATTAATATGAATTATAACGAGTATTACTTACTGAATAAAGTAATATCGGATTATGAATATAATAAAATTTTCACGAGTGAAAAATACGACAGTTAATATGGGATTATGAATATTATAATTGTCGAGCGTGAAAAATACGATACTTACCATAATTAAGTCGGGACGCACGTGTCAGTCGTGTCGGGGCTCAATTTAATGAAATAAAAAGTAAATTATTTTGTAAGTCATCCAAATGGTCATTTCGAGTGTGACAATGTGTCCAGAAGGGTCGAAATAGTCAGAAAAGTGTACTTGAGAGTTTAATTTGGATCACGGGTCAATTTTAGGTCAAACCGGCACGTATTGAGGGCATTTTGGACATTTAAAAAAATGGGGTTATGAGACCCACGAGTTTGCAACTGTTATGTCATATATAAAGAGGTTGAGGCTAGGTTTAAAAGTCTAAAAAACTAAGAGAGGCCATCGGATAACAAAAAGAGATCTTTCTTAGAGGATTTAAGAGGAAACTTGACGAACTCGTTATGGATCTTGCACTTTCATCATCTTAGGAGTGTTGATTGGAAATTAAGGCACTTATAAACATGTAGAAATCATGAAATCATATCCAAAATCATAAGACAAGTGTTTATTTATGGTTTCACTTGAGGTTATAATACCCATGTTGAGAATATGGTTGATCTTGTTGATTTGAATGATGAAACTTGAATTACATACATGTTATGGGCAGGAATGCATGTAGATTTGATTGATTTAGGTATAGATCATGAAATCAATAATTGGGTCATAATTTATATGGGAGAAATATGGGTTCTGATGTGTAGGATTGAATTATATAAGAACTTCTTTAATTTGAAGAAATCAATGAAATTGGGTAAATTAAACAGTCATTTTAGAAATTATTTTGCGTCGTTTTGTTTCCAAAAATGGCTATTCTGTCAGCGAGGCCTCGTAGAAAATTCTATTTTCTGCATTTTGTTCTATGATACGTTTTCTCCAAAAATAGCTCCGAAATGCCTCAAAACGGCATTTTAAAAATCTGGACAGATTCGTGGGGAAAATTTTAAGAAATGTTATTTTTAGTTGTCATTCTGTTACTGGTTGCCTAGATTGATTGATTGTGATTGTTGTTCTATAATAAGGACATTAGTCCTAAAGTGGAGATTAGGTTTACATAAAGTGAGACGAGTAAGTATTGGGATAATTAAGAAAGTATCCGTAATTGATAAATGAATGAAATTCGAGAAATGTGACGTAGTGATGAGTGAACCTATGTTTATTGCCAGTAGTGACGAAGGGAATAACTACTGAAAAATAATGAAGAGGTAACTAGGGACCTTAGAGTTTTGTGAAAATTCATATGATAGTGAGTAAAAATCGTAAGTAATAAGTACGATGCGTATTCGAGAGAAATATACTACGTACGAATTCAAGTATTTGGGTTGTGTGTATACCTATTGATTTTTCTAGGTGGTAAGAATACTTATTGTACAATTCTTATGTGTATGACATACACACACTGCTTGCTATCAGAGGAGGTTTCGCGTTGTAGTCAGTCTTATTCTAAGGAGCCCATTTGGGGGATATTGACTTGTACCTCGGGACATAGACTGTCAGTGTGAACGATGGTGTGCACGATTAATTGGGGTGTGTAGGTATGTGCGTAACTCAAATGTCTTAGAACTATGTTCTCCTCCAATATGTGTGATTTTTATTTATGGTTCGATAGTGATTCGGAACTGATATTCCTTTATTTTGTACGTGATGTACCAGGACTTGATAGCAGAGTATGTCGCACCGCAGCTTATCCTCCGGGTTCCGTATTAGAGTGTGTGTGTATATATATATAATAAAGAGTGATATATATATATATATATATATATATATATATATATATATACTTGTTATATATGCATGCCCCGCAACTCAACCTCGGGGTGCCGCATCGCAGCTTAGCCTCAAGGTGTCGTATTTGTATATATATTATATAGAGTGATAAATATATATAATTGTGAAAGATTTTATTGCGTGCTTAGTATATGGAGAGATAGTGACATCTTAAATAGTCTAATATTTGGAGAGCTAAACATATATTGAGAATTCCATAGTGGGCTAATTGATATGAAGAATCTACTAACGTACAGTATGGGTGAAATGAGTGGTCACAACTTGATACCATATAAAGAAATATAAAAATTTGTTCGGACTAGTTAAGAGGGGTAGCATAATTAGTTAGGGGTATAGAAACATATGTTAGGTGTGCACATTTGTTGAATGGTGAGGATCTCAAAAGAGTATAAGTGAACCTAACATGTGTAATCAATAGCTGATTCTAAATTGTGATAAATAATTACAAAATATTTTCAAAATGTTTTGGTTGTTAATCCTTGCCTTAAAATCATTTCAAAACCTTTTAGGTGTCTAGCCATAGGGATGCCAGACTTGATGATTCTTTCCAGGGACGTATAGCTGTAGCGTTGTGGAGGCTTGCAAAGTTTTGATTATACGTATCTATCATTTCATTGCTAGTGTAGGAGTTTCTTCCAGGATTTCATTTCGGTCATATTGGCCCCAGTTGAGACTTTATTCATGTAGTATTTCAGTTTCAGACTTGTATTCATATATTCATATTAGTTGGATTCACTATTGTGGTTTGGAATCTAGTATTATGTGAATGTTGAAATTTAGTTTTTCGCATGTTATTAATTGTCTATTTAATGAAAGATAAAATTTGGCACTGGCTTAATTAACTAATAAGTGATTAGTAATTAATTTGGTTTCGACAGTGATACTAAGAATGAACCATTTTGTAAATCCTATTTTAATTTAATAAATGCCTGATCATCCGGTATTTAACTAGGTGGGGTGTCACGAATAATATCAGAGCATAAGGTTCTAGTGTCCTTAGGATCTGTGCGACTTTTAATGTTTTAGGTTAGCTTTCTTTGATATAGAGCCTTATTATAGGATTGTTGTATTCCTTTACGTATGCGACTTACGTTCTCGTGCTATTAAGTATTGTTGATATGATTCATATATAGTTTCAGTTGAGTGTGGCACATCGAACAATATAGAACGACAAGCGGACGTTAAAAGGATTGCAGGAGGGAGGACTCAGTAGAAGCCATATAGCATTCTGGGAACGGTGACGTGATAGGAGTCACCATGATTATTATTCAAACAATTGACATTGGATTAACCGCTGGGGCGCAGTAGTTTCCCCAAGAACCGTCATGAATAGCTAGACCCACCAGGTGCAGACGACAAGGGCGAGGGTCGAAGAAGATTTTTGTTTTAGAAGAACAATTCGCTAGAATTTGAGGAAAGAATGGAAGGGTGATTTACCAATGGAAAGAGAACATCCAACTGGGATCACATGTGGGGGAGTGTAGTGATACTCAAGTTAAAATTTCGGACAAAATTTTTTGGTCATAGGAGCATCATAGGGTGATGGGAATCAGTCACCATATCAATAAAAAATATTACCATGAATAACGAGGAATTTGTGAAGCGAAATATTACGAATCCTCTCACAAATTGTTTAAAAAAAGAGGCAAAGGATATTTTCTTACTTTTTCCAGAAGGGTCGGACAGTGGCCGAATGTGAAGGAAAGTTGATGAAATTTGCAAAGTTCTTACCTATGAGAGGGATACAAAGAATCAAAAAGGGTTCGTAAGTTGATAATAGACTCGTGGATAGAATATACAAGCATGGATAGGAGACCCGTCTGAGAGTGCAGCTACAGCGGAAATATTGCGACTTCTCAAATAAAAAACCAATTTTAATTAAACCCAAATTTTAGTTAAACCCTAAGACATGCATCTAGATGCTTTATCACATAAAATATAGCATGCAGGATAAAAACAAACAATTTCAGGAAAAATCCCCCAAAGGGGCAAAACCTTTTATTTCACTATAATTTGTAAGAGAACGACTTACAATCGGATTACAATGAAATACAGTTTGACTAAGAATTACCCTCAGGTATCGAATTCTGTAGTCGGCGGCTGGAAATATCCCTTTCCAGGAGGGCAGCAATGAATCCACACGCAGCGAACCCACATGAACCTCAGTCCAATCAACAAAGGAAGAACCGCAGCACTCCTCAATGACACGCAGCCATGAAACTTTGTAGAGACTCCCTCAGCAATGACACGCAGCCCTCGGTTGCAAAGATCTCTCCACAAAGATGAACAACAACAAAGTTTGTGTTCTAGGGTTCCAAAAGATTCACAAAAGTAATTGGGATTTTTGGTGTGAATCAAAAAGAGTCTTGGGACTCAAAAAGGTGAAGACTTAGAGTATTTAGGACTCTGAAAATCGTCTTGAAAAGTCTTAAAAAATAACTCCCCGAAGTTGGCTTTAAATAGGAAAACTTTGAGCCTAAAAAATCTGCAGCGAATCTGGCCGAATTTATCCCAGGCGGACCGGTCCGTCTTGGGGGCGGATCGGTTCTTTTAAAAATTGGCTTCTTCGGTTCGCTATCGGTCCGGGGTTTACTGGATCTGCAGTAAGCGGATCGGTCCGGTTGAGGGGCGGACCGGTCCGGTGGCGGATCGGTTCGGTAGGGAGGCGGACCGGTCCGGCTTCCCAGAAAAATAAAAAACTTTTAAAAGCCTCATTTTGCTTGAAAAAACTTACTTCTTATTTTTAAAAAACATTTTATAAAAATTTCCCAATACTAAATATGAACTTTAAGGAACATAAAAACAAAAGTTTACCAAGTTCATTCTCGCAGAGGCTATGATGTTGAAGACACTTTGATATTCGGATCCGTTGTTGTAGATGCGATCTTGAGTTTCTTCAACGGTGTAATGGCGTACGACATATAAATTGATAATGGACAAAAATGTCCTTACACCGTCTAAGATGACTAGTGTCGATGCCGTCAAGGTTATACGTTTACGAGTTCATATCAACGCTTCTAGAAGAAGGGAGCTAAGAGAGTTGGAATATCTAGCCGAAAGGGAAAGATTGGATTTAATGGTGTTAGTAAAGCACCACATGAGGTCATACCCAGTAGGTAACCCATTTAAATGATTTAATTGAATCCCTACCAGGTGGCGATGGATTCAGTCAGGACCATCGAGTTTAACAAAGAGTTTTATAGGGCTAGTGGAGCCGAAGGAACAACGGGGGTAGAAAGTGAGGTTAAGACTGCCAGGTTTAAGATAAGGACATCCCGAAATATCAATGGGACTCGGGACAGGGGAATGGCACAGGAAGTTGTCCTATGTGTAGAGAGTGGGACTACCGATGTCGAATATGTCCATAGTGAGCAAGTGAGATCGATGAGACTAGAATAGTAGATGAGAACGATGCCAGTGGGGTATAACAACGGGAGGAGTGATATTTTCAGCAAGGGAATCGGGCTAAAACAGTAAGGCCCAAATATTATCAACTGAGAATGATAGGTTCGGGCAGGACCAGTGGGGTCCTCTGTACTTGTAGCCTTCCGCCCTTCAAGGCCATCGGGGCCAAGAAAAAGGTCAGTAAGACCATGATTAGAGGCCTAGAGATTTTTGGGTCAATGTTTCAATGATGGGAGCGTATTCCATAAAAGGAAGAGTTTCTAATCTCAAGGCAGGGGAAATTACGGGATGCGATCCTAGATGTAAACCATCGCAAATGACCATGGGTCGGTTCGGCCATGAGAGTTACGTGTAGGCACCGACGATCAGGCGAGGCAAATGTCCTATAGAGATAAAGTTTTGTTTCATCCTTGAGAGTATGGGATTAATTCGAGTGACATGGGTGTGTCGCAATATATATGATTCGTTAACATTAAAATTTGAGTGTGAGCCGAGTTTAGTGGGTATGTTGGATGTAACAGTCTGCTTATAAAAATATTTACCGTACGTAATGGGGATCTTTGGTGTCGCCCATAAGGGAGCAATGTGGGAACTAAGAGAATTTTATGTTATGATTTTCTACTTTGTGAGTTAAGAAAGTAGCAATTATTATATTGTTTAGTGACTGAATACCGAGAGTGCGACAGGTAGCAGATTATGTGATGAACTATCGTGCTTGTTATTTCAAAGTGAGATATATTATTTTGTGAGGCATCACCTCAAAGAGGGTTGAACCTATATATATAGAGAGAGAGAGAGGGAGAGAGAGAGATTTTTTGAAATTGTATCGTATCATAGATTTATGTGAGTATGTCGTCTTGCTATATTTGATTCCGGTGTGTAGGGACTTGTTACAAATGTGATTCAGGATACATTGTGTTCTTTATCGAGCATAAAGATATAGCTCGTTATTTATATAGAGCTTGAAACTTGTGATAGTTAGAGTGCCGTGTTTTATGTCATCTTTAAGGGACATGAGAGTGGATGAGTAGACTTTTATGTCAACAGACGTAAATCTTGGGGGGTACATATTATGGACTAAGGGCCTTACGTACCTCGACAATCGACAATAATAGATAGCAGTGTATTAGGGGGTCCCTTATTTGGATTTCTCTTTGCAAGACATCCCACGGATGAAATTAGCGAACATTGGGAGTTAGGAAAAGTTTGGTCTTTAGGATATTGGTTTAGTACCTTAGTTATTGTGCATATACATGTTTATAACTGAGAGTTAATGGTTATATTATGATTTGAGGGCAATAGAGTCACCTAATCCTGACGTGAAAACCACTGTAGAACGGTTACACTATTAGTATATCGGTGAAGTAACCCAGGGAATAATTAACTTATGACTAGTAGGGTGGTTGAATATAACCTTATTGTATGATTATGCCAAGTGCACGAGGATTAGTTCTAAGACAAGTGTGTTATCTCAAAATGATTTGGGCCATTATGCACGATACATAAGGGTGTGTGGGGACCCTAGCTAGTTGGATTTTTAGTATCATCCACATTCAAAAAGTGTAAGATGGGATGTATTATAAGGGTAAGAAAATACATAAGCTAAAATGCATCAAGATTAAGTGTCAGATCATTTGTGTCAGTTATGACCATCACACCCAGATTTGTCACAAGGGTGGTATGGACTCAGGCAGTGAATTCTTTTAATTATGTCGAATTTGGGAACTTTTGATCAGGGGATATCTGAGTCTCACCCCGTAAATCTAGAAGGAGGCTTAATCTTCAACGGGAGACAATTATCCAGATGGCACAGAGTTACGACACCCGGTGATGGTAGAGTCACACTGGTCACGAGTGTGGTATATCCGAGAGGGGATAAAATCTACTAAGATAAGGTACGACATTACTGGTTGAGTGGGATGAAGAGAGACATTGTTGAGTTCGAATCTAAGTTTTCCACCTTTCTGCTCATAAAGGTGGACCATCAGAAACTAGAAGGGTTTCTTCAATCATTAGAGATTCCTATGTGGAAATAGGAGAGCATTTCCATGGATTTCATTACTAGGTTGCCTACTTCACAGAGGGGTCACAATTCTATATGGGTGATTGTAGATCGATTGACTAAGGTAGCCCATTTTTTTCCAGTCCAAACGTATTATACTACGGGACAATATGCCCAGATATTCATTACTGAGATAATGAGGCTAAACGGGGTGCCCCTCGATATTCTGTCCAACAGGGATAATATTTTTGTGTCTCACTTTTAGGAGATCTTCGAGGAGGCCATGGGCACGGAGTTGCGATTGAGTACGACCTATCACCCGCAAATGGATGGGCAGACTGAGCGGACGAATCAAATGCTAGAGGATATGTTGCAAATGTGTATCCTTTATTATAGGGTAGGTTGGGAGCAGTATCTTCCACTGATGGAGTTTGCATACAATAACTCCTATCAGTTCACAATTGACACGGCTCCATTCGAGGCATTGTACGGTAGGCCTTGTCATTATCCTGCTTGTTGGCTAGAGGTGGTGGATAACAAGCTACTCGGGCCAGAGTTGATTCACGACACTTCATCTAGGACTGAGATGATTCGGAGTCGTATACAGGTAGCCCAGGGAAGATAGAAAAGCTACTCCTATACGAAGAGGTTCTTCCAGGATTTCAGTGTGGGGGACCAAATGCTACTACAAGTATCTCCTACGAAGGGGATAATGAGATTTGGGAAGAAGAGGAAGTTGGCACCGAGGTACGTGGGGTCATTTTCTATTATCGAGAGGACTGGACTGGTGGCATAGAGAGTTGGGTTTGCGGAGAACTTGCATCATATTCATGATGTGTTACATATTTCTTCACGGAGGCAATATCTCCGGGATGAGTTGGCTCACACTCACATTGCGTTGGTGGAGATAGATTTACATCCCGACAATATGTATGAGGAGAGACCGGTGGCAATCTTAGAATATAGTGAGAGGAGATTGCGACCGAAGATAGTTCCACTTATGCGTGTCTAGTGAGAGAATAATAATGTAGAGGAGTCTACTTGGGAGCGCGAGGATGAGATGCGTAAAAATTATCAAGAGTTGTTCTTACAAGGTATACTTTTCTCTTTCGAATTTCAGGACGAAATTTCGTTATTAGGTGGGAGTATGTAACACACCGTATTTTTAATAATTTTAAATGTGGGATTAATTAAATTAAATACGGGAAATTAATTAGAAATTAATCCGGATTAAAATAAATATTAACATGTGAGACAAGGGTTAGTATTTATTAATGTGAATTTTAATGAGTATTACTTACTGAATAAAGTAATATGGGTTGATGAATATATTAAAATTATCGCGAGTGAAAAATACGACAATTAATATGGGATTGTGAATATATTTTAATTATCGCAAGTTAAAAATACGACACTTACCATAATTTAGTCGGGACGTGCATGTCAGTCATGTCGGGACTCAATTTAATGAAATAAAGAGTAAATTATTTTTTAAGTCATCCAAATGGTCATTTTTAGTGCATCAATGTGTCCAAAAAGGTCAAAATAGTAAGAAAAATGTACTCGGGGGTTTGATTTGGGTCCCAAGTTAATTTTAGACCAAATCAACACCTATTGAGGGAATTTTAGTTAGTTTGAAAAATGGGGTTATGAGACTCATGAGTTTATAACTATTATATCATATATTAAGAGGCTGAGGCTAGGGTTAAAAGTCTAAAAAATTAAGAGAGGCGATAGGATATCAAAGAAAGAGCTTTCTTGGAGGATTTGAGAGGAATCTTGACGAACTCTTTGTGGATCTTAAACATTCATCATCTTAGGAGTGTGGATTGGAAAGGAAGGCACTCAAATACATCTGGAAATCATGAAATTAGGTCCAACATCATAAGAAAAGTGTTTATTTATGGTTTTACTTGAGGTTATAATACCCATGTTGAGAATATGGTTGATCTTATTGATTTGAATGATGAAACTTGAATTGCATACATGTTATGGGTAAGAATGCATGTAGATTTGACTGATTTAGGTAGAGATCACGAAATCAATAATTGGTTCATGATTAATATGGGAGAAATCTGAGTTTTGATGGGTAGGATTGAATTGTAGAACAACTTCTTGAATTTGAAGAAGTCAATGAAATTTGGTAAATTAAACCATCATTTTAGAAACTTTTTTGGGCCGTTTTGGTTCTGAAAATGGCTATACTATATGCAAAACCTCATAGAAAATCCTGTTTTCTGCATTTTTTTCTCTGATACGTTTTCTCCAAAACGGCTCCGTAATGCCTCAAAACGACATTTTAAATATCTGGACAGATTCGTGGGGTAAATTTTAAGAAATATTATTTTTAGTTTTCACTCTGTTGGTGGTTGCCAATATGGATTAATTGTGATTGTTGTTCTATAATAAGGATATTGGCCCTAAAGTGGAGATTAAGTTTACATAAAGTGAGACGAGTAAGTATTGGGATAATTAAGAAAGTATCTGTAATTGATAACTGAATGAAATTCGAGAAGGGTGACATAGTGATGAGTGAACCTATGTTTATGACCAGTAGTGACGACGGGAATAACTACTGAAAAATAATGAAGGGGTAACTAGGGGCCTTAGAGTTTTGTAAAAATTCATATAAATACGATAGTGAGTAAAAATCGTAAGTAATATGTATGGTGATTATTCGAGAGAAATATACTATGTACAAATTCAAGTATTTGGGTTGTATGTATACCTATTCATTTTTATAAGTGGTAAGAATAATTATTGTATAATTCTTATGTGTATGGCATACCTAAGCAGCTTGCTATCACGGGAGGTTTCACATTGAAGTCAGTCTTATTCTGAGGAGCCCATTTTGGGGGTTATTGACTTGTACCTCGAGATATAGACTGTTTGTGTTAACGATGGTGTGCATGGTCATTTGGGGTGCGTAGGTATGTGCGTAACTCAAATGGATTAAAACTACGGTCGCCTCTAATATGTGTGATTTTTATTTATGGTTCGAGAGTGATTCTGAACTGGTAGTCCTTTATTTTGTACTTGATGTACCAGGACTTGATAGCAGAGTATGTCGCACCGCAGCTTAGCCTCGGGGTGCCACACACACACATATATATGTATATATATATATATATATATATATATATATATATATATATATGCACCGCAGCTCAGCCTAGGGGTGACGCACTGCAGGTTAGCCTAGGGGTGTCGTATTTGTATATATATATATATATATTATATAGAGTGATAAAAATAAATACTTGTGAAGATTTTATTGCGTGTTTACTAGATGGGGAGATAGTGACATCTTAAAATAATCTAATATGTGGAGAGCTAAACATATTTTAAGAATTCCATAATGGGTTAATTGATATGAAGAATTTATTAATGTACAATATGGGCGAAATGAGTGGGACTAACTTGTTTGCGTATAAAGAAATATAAACATTTATTCGGACTAGTTAGGCGGGGTAGCATAATTAGTTAGGGGTATAGCATCATATGTTACATGTGCACATTAATTGAGAGGTGGGGATCTCAAGAGAGTGTACGTGAACCTAACATGTGTCAATAACTGATTCTAAATTATGATAAATACTTGCAAAATATTTTCAAAATATTTTGGATACTAACCCTTGCTATAAAATCTTTTCAAAACCTTTTAGGTGTACAGTCACAGGGACGCTAGACTTGATGATTCCTTCTAGGGATGCATAGTTGTAGCGCTGTGGAGCCTTGCAGAGTTTTGATTGTACGTATCTATCATTTCATTGCTAGTGTAGGAGTTTCTTCCAGGATTTCAGTTTGGTCATGTTGGCCCCATTTGAGACTTTATTCATGTAATATTTCATTTTCAGACTTGTATTCAGATATTCATATTAGTTAGATTCACTATTGTGGTTTGGGATTTTAGCCAATGGTTTATTCGGCAAGACTTTATTTATTTATTTACTTGAGATGGTTTGGACTCTAGTATTATGTGAATGTTGAAATTTAGTTTTCCTCATTTTATTAATTGTCTGTTTAGTGAAAGATAAAATTTGGCACTGGCTTAATTAACTAATAGGTGATTAGTAATTAATTTGGTTTCGACGGTGATGCTAAGATATAACCATTTTGTAAATTCTGTTTTAATTTAATAAAGGCCTGATCACTCGGTATTTAATTAGGCAGAGTGTCACAAAGGATCAATCGGTCTAGTGTAGTATACACCCAAGACTGATCGGGCAAGCACATTTTCATTAGGCCTTTGGTCTTATTTTGGGCCAGTTTGTGTCTATTTGGATGATTTATTTTGGACTTTTCAAGCTTTTGGGCCTTTTAGTGAGGTTATTGGGTTATACAGAGGGTTGAATTCCATTTGGTCCTTTCAGAGGCTATGATAAGTAGTGATATATTAATGGGAAAAAAGGGCTGTCTATAGAGCCCCTTAACAACGGAGTTTGTTTCTTAACGAATGTTGTTGTAAAAAAAGATGCCCATATTGTGAGTAGGGTCAAATTTTTATTTTTTGGATGGGAATTATGTTCCCTTGAAGAGTTTATCTAGATGAATGTTACTTTTGAGATAATTCTGAGAGGATTACGGTGCTCACTCAACCATTTTTCTGATGTAATGGGTATCTACAATGTCTGCGGGAGACGATGGTCTTCATGATACATCCTATTAGCGTTATTGTCATCATCATACAAGGTCATACATCAAATTAATTAGAATCATCCACATGAGATGAGGTGTTTTGATAAAATATTGTATTGACTGGAATTGTCCGCATAAGATGGGGTGTTTGAAGATACAGCAGATCCATTTGAAGTTGTCTATATGAGATGGATGTTTAATGATACACCAAATTGATTGACAACAATTTTTCGTGAGGCGGGATATTTGAAAAAAAATAGACTAATTAAAAACGGTTCGCATGATCCGGCTTATTTTAAGAAACACCAAACTGATTGAAAATTATCCGCATGTGATGGGATATTTGAAGAAACACCTGACTGATTTGAAATCATTCGCAAGAGGTAGGGTATTTATCGAAACATATGATTGTTTGAAAACCGTTCACATGAGATGAGGTATTTAAAGAAACACCAGACTTATTTGAATCCATCTGCATAATATGGAGTGTTTATTGGTACACTATATCATTTGGAAACCGTCTGCATGAGATATGTTATTTTTTAATATACCGGACCGTTTGGAAATTGTTCGCACAAGAGGGGTTCCAAGGAAGGGTGGTTAGTTCGAAAATTAGGAATTTTTTATTTTATCGCAGAGGATAATGAATTTTTAATTTTATCGCAGAGGATAATGAATTTTTGGATTTGAATTTTGGGAGAAAATTATTTTTGATTAATTCAAGAGGCATGATCGATCGGCCAAGATCTTGGCCCATCTATGTAAGTGCTAATTTTCCTATATTCCCTTATCTCTCACTTTTTTACTCTCTCTCTCGCTTTCCTAGTTTTTTATTTTCTCTGGTTTTGAGAGTCTTTCGATTTTTTTCAATATGTTTCATTTTGAGTCACCTGTTATAGTAGAGAGTGAGGTTGGGGAGTTGTTAGAGATCCTTCTGGGCAATCTCTCATATACTAGGTCTCACCCAAATGCTAGAGAGCCCGATGATTGGGGAAACATGGAGATTCCCATGGAGTCGGTGGTGAGGGATCTAGGTGTGCACTACCATGTTCCTCAATCTAGGTATCAAGCTATTCTGCTTAGAGAGCCAATCACTTACCTATATTATATTGTGTGTAGCAGTTAGTTACGCATTGATTATTTATTTTTCTTTTTACAGTGTTTTATTTATATTATGATTTTATTCATGCACTGGAGTATATTATTATAAATATTTATTCATATATATTTATTGTTGTTATTCTCATCGTATCTATATGACAAATTAAGGAGGATAGTGCCATTTTTTCAAGCTTAAGGTTCTTCCTAAGTGGGTGGTCACTTTATTGACTAACGAGAACTTTTCTACTGTCGTTTGGGAGAGAGTACGGGGTTTGGAATTTAGCCATTTCCTAGATATTTTGGTGACATTTTTTTGGTAATTTCATGACCTAGATGCTCGCAAATAGGTGGTCGAACACGACTTATACATTCCACCTTCCAATGAGTGAGATGACACTCACCCCCATTAAACTTGCACATTTTTATCGGTCTGCCCTTTGGTCCATTTTCGGTAATAATTCCCCACCATATACGGATAACTAGAAGAATTTTAGGATTAGACGACATTGTAAAACGGTTGGTAAAATATAAAAAAACTTCGGGAATATATATCCCAATGTTTTTATTAAACGTCAGCATTGCTGCAGTCGGGAATTAACAACATATTTTAAAAACGTCGGCAATTTCTATCCTGGAGTTTGTACTGACGTTTTTAAAACGTCGACAACCTCCTTAGCCATAACCCCAAATTCCCATGTTAAATTAAAAACGTTGGTTACCTGCTTAGCCATATCCCCAATTCCAACGTTAAATTAAAAACGTCAAAATTTTCATATTCCACCAATGGTAAAAAAAAACATCGGGATTTTTTACTCTTTACCAAACTTAAGCCAACAATAATAGAAAAGCGCAGCAATATATTATTTATCTATTCACAAATATTAAGCAAGTTATGATGAACCAAATTATCAAAACAACATAATTTGAACTATTTATATTAACTAGACACCCTTTATATACCATTAACCAAAAAAAAATATCAACATCTATGGCATCAAAATAGTATAACCTAACAATATTAAACATAAGTCCAAAACGTCGGATCATCTAAATACCAAAACACAATATCCATATACTAACATTCTACCCCTAGCCTCTAGCATCCGTGAAGGCATCTTCTCCAAGAGCATGATAAAATTCTAGCAAAATCTCCAAAAATGAAGAAAACAAAGTGTCAACGATGAATAAATAAAGTTCAAAATATATTAGGACTTACGTTGCAGATTTATCTTCTAGACTACTTGTATCTCTTTGCCTTCTTTGATGCCACGCGATCTTAAAATACGAGAGAAAAAATAAACACTTGATCAATAAATCTATTTTTAATTTTTTTATATTATATGGCGACATAGAGTTATAATTGAAAATATACACAAAACACATACTTAATGTACATCATGTTAACAGAAGTTACATGGACATAGTTTAATTTACATCGACAATGCAAGTACAAAAAATAGGGAACAAATAACTAATTAAAATTTAACTAACAATCTTAAATAAAATTTATATTAAAAATATAATCAAATAATATGGAACAATAACTACTAATACATACATACATGTTATTGGAATATAATATTTTTTCACTATCTTCTATAAACTGTTTATTATTTTTAGTATATATCCTCTTTATGAAAATGTCAAAGTGGAACACTGTTGATTGTGGTGTGTAGTTTTAGGACCTGTTGCACCTAACAAGTTTTATGCAGGATCGGGAGGGAAAATTCAATGGTCAAGTACTATTTATTCATAGATATTGATGATATGCTACTTTTGTTAAATGATTCTTCCTATACCAATATTTTTGCACAAGAACCCCATTTTTGTAACAACTTTCGTCTTAAGTACTATATCATAGCATGGATAATATATAGGTTTGTTGGCTTAGTTGACTAGGGTTAAATCTATAGCTTGAAGATTTGTGTTTAGTTATTGATTTGCATATTTTTCTCCTAATGAATAACAATGTTGTTATTATGTTGTGGCCCATATTTTCAATTATTGATTCGCTCAATTTTAATGACTTCTTATTAAGGTGTATGTGACACCCTGCCGATGAGTCCGAAAGTAAATTTAAACAGGTTTCTGAGTTGGTTCATTCTTAGCATCACTGTCGAAACTTTTTAATTACTAACCACCTAAGTGAAATTACACTGGTGCCAAGTTTAATCTTTCATTAATTCAAAGATATACTCAAGCGGAAACAAAGCATTAACAATCACAAGTTAACTGAATCCGACCATCACATATAAATAAGAAACTGGACGAATAAACCATCGACTAAAATCCAACACAAATGCAAAGACAGATAATAATGGATCTCAAGTATCTGAAATAAATACTAAATAAACAACGTGAGCAACATGCTCGGATATCTAATAGAAAATCCCAACCCTAGGAATAGAAGGAAGGCGCCTATCCAAATCTTGCAACATCCACATATGCTGCAGCAGCGAATCCCTGGAATGAATCAAGCCTGGCCTTCCTATGACTGGACACCTAAAAGGTTTTGAAAATATTTTATAGTAAGGGTTAGAACCTAAAACATTTTGAAAACATTTAGCAAATGATTAACTTGCAGTAATAAAATATGCATGAATGCGCTTCATATTTTAGTTAGTGTCGTACTCCCTTGAGGACAGACTCACCCCTCAACTAATGTGCGCACCTAACGTCCTCCTCATATCCCACCTAGTCCTCTACCTCGAAACTAAATACTTGATATAAATATTGTCAATCGCCCTACTTAATCCCGAGTATTTTAAAAGCATGATTTATAAGTTATTTATCACCTTAACTTAGTTAATCATCTTCCTTGAAAGACATATAACATTCACTAGTTATATAAATAAATCACTTTTCTCCATATATTTAAATTTCCCCATATAAAATTATTCACCCCATGTACGTACAGTTCTCTTACAACAATCACACATGTTGAATGGGAATATAACCCATTATATACGTAGAACCATATTACAACATTCACACATATGTTGAATATAAATATAACCCATCCTTCCGAGTAATAACTCATCGAATGTATTCTCTAAAGTGCTATCACACTAGGTGTACTCGCATAACCTAGTTACCCCAAGTCAGAATCGCTCACTAACTTGGTTAAAAACATAAACATAATGGAGGCGGTCATATTTCTTCCCTAAAAGTGAGATAAGCCCCTCACCCATATAACGGACGCTATGACCTGGAGATATACTCTCCCTACTCCTCAAGCTAGGGGATTCACCCACTACGTGCAACCTCCCTTGAGAGCACTAAAGTATATGTATTAATAATATCTAACCACTGATATTTATAAGCACACACCATATATATACTATCACACACCGTATATATATAAATATAAAATATCCCGGCTTTACCGTGTACTGAGTTCGTAACACAAGACTATACATAATATCTTGATTTTATGGTCCAACTCTGATTATTAATTAACTTACACATTAATTAATTGAATTATTTTTCGTGTCACCCAACTAATATACTCGGGCTTGCTCTCGTGGCCCGAAATTAATATACTACCCGAGTCTTATCCCAGACTCCGAATTAATTAGTTTTCACCCATACTTAATTTAAGTAAGTAGTGTCTCCCTACTACCATATCCGAACTTATTCACCCAATCCGTTATTTTATTCTTTCAGAATTTATTTCTCAAAATTCGTTTGAAATATGTGGCCCTTAATTCCCCCACCACTCCCAATTATATCCCTTTTATAATTGTTAAGAATTTAATCTCATAATTACTTTTTCTCTCTTAATTATGCTAGGGGAAATTTTGAACTAAAATTTTTACCCATATAAATCCCTAAGACAAACTGCCGAAAAACCTGAAGAGTCGATCGATCGATCAGGTGGTCGTCTTCTCCGCCTTGTTGTTTCCTCTATTAACAAAATTCTCAAATTCCTAACCTTTCCCTTGGTATATCCCAAGCACAATTAACATCATAACTATATAGAAACATGATCAGGACCTCTCATAGAACCTCAAACATAAATTTAATCTCACAAATCTCTACTTTTCTTATTTGGGGAAATTCCCAGGTTTTTACTCGTTAGGTTCCAATTTCATCTAATTACCCCAAATTCGTCCATAATTGCTACTGGGTTTTTCTCATGTAAATCGAATACCATCACAGAACTCTGTTACATAATTAATTCCCACATTGAATCTTATTTAAGTGTTCTTTTTACAAAAACCCCGTTTTGTACCCAAAACGAATTTCTGATTTTCACATCATAAAAATATGAATTGAATAACATCAATTAATATCACAGCAAGATAACTATTTTCCTTATGGGTTCGTAGAGTCTGATCCGAGTGTGTGATTCGCAAGGTTGATGATGAACTTCCAATAGGTTCCTTGCCTTGTCTCCAAAAGACTCCAATTTGGCTCTAACTACTCCCTCTCATTTTCTCCCCAAATTCTTGGATTTAGGTTTATGTCTCTCTGTCGTTACCCACTCTTAGACTTAGGTCTTAAAACATTAATCTCGTTTTTAGCCTAATGGGTCAAGCCTTAGTGACCCAAATAGCCCCGTGTGGGCCCGATTATGCCTAAAAATGCCCCGTGACCCGTTTACTACCCCTGGGGACACTTTTTCAACTATCTCAGCCCATTCGGACTCAATCGTACACTCAAAATCAACATCCAAATTAATTTTTACAAATCCTTATCTCACACCCAAATTAGTCTACACCGACACCCGGCTGAGATAAATAAATGTCACGTCACTAATACACGTTATGACGTAAATAAATTATTACTATTCACTTAGTAATTAAATTTCCCTAAATATTAACCATTCACTCTCCGATTAATATTTAAATAAATATTACCATAATTAATTCAATTAAATTACGACACACAAGTAATTTAAAATTTCTCGAATTAATTAAATATTACATGCACAGAAATACGGAGTGTTACATCCTCCCCCCCTTGCAAAGGAATTTCGTCCCCGAAATTTGGTCATAACTGCGGCGAATAACTGTAGATACTACTCTCACATATCCTACTCCCGCTCCCACATATACTCATTATTACTGTGATGACCCCACTCCACTCCACTCTAACTGGTAGTACTACCTTAGACTGCAGCTTGCGCTCACATAGCTACTAGTCTCTCCTCATATGAGGTTTCTTATTTCAAGTCATTCTCCTCGAGTGGAACGTGCCCTAAAATCCCTATCGTTCCTCCTATATCTCTCCAGCTATGCCATGTGGGACACATCACGTATCCACTGAAGATGTTTTGGAAAACCCAGTCGATAAGCCACCGGTCCCACCCCCTCAAAGATAGGGAAATGGCCCACATACCTCGATGATAGATTCCCTTTCTTGTTGAACTTCACCACTCCTTTCATAGGAGATACCCGAAGCAATACCTGGTCCCAAATCTTTAACTCGATGTCCCCTGACAACATAGTGCCCCAAAAGATGAGCCTATACTCCACCGACTCCACTATCTCTATGTTAGGAAATTCTCCTCCTTACGTCCCTGAACTATACGAAAGGATACAACTTACTCAATTCCCGCTGCTGGACCATAACCCATTTCGAGTCCTAGAAGCTTGTTATTTCCCCGCCTATTATCAACCAAAGGTGTATAATGAAACATTTCCCATAAAGTCTCCTAAGGTGTCACGCAGATACTAAACTGTTACAAGGCATTACACGTAACTCTACCTGTGGTAATTACTACTCCCCAATTACCCAAAAATATGGAATGCACAATCCTCGCTTCCCGTCTACCCATCAACTTATGGGAAACATGTTCAACCCAATATGTCACTATGTCCCTATCACCTCGTGACACTCTTTACTATGGGTGGGACTAAAGGTATCGCCCAAATTTCCAACAATCTTGGATGACATCTTGTTCTGTTGCACTCCTTCCTGTTAAGAGTAAAGTTGGGTATACTACTCGATAGTATAACCCATTCCAAGATAACAATTTGTGTTCATGTCAATCCATTCAGCAACGCGATGGAAACCTTGACCCCTCCACGATTTTACCAACCTGAGCATTAATTCCTTCACTGGAACCATAAATTAAAAAATTTATGTTTGATACCTTCCAATCAACCGTTTTCCATCCTTAAATGATCTACCTGAAGACCAATTTTACTATGTCTTGTTCATCACTAATTCCCATGCTCAAGAACTCTAATCCTTGTGCAGATTTCGTCGGGTAGGATTCTACACCATGCTTATGCGAAAAACCAATCTAGGCATAAGACTAAGTGAAAGTCTTTTCTATTTTTTCCCAAAAATGTGGGTTTATCCCTTTCCTAGGGATATCTCATTACATAGGTTTCCCCCACCTTCCCAATCCCTACGGTGGAGGTAGTTCTCCTTGATATACATATAGTCAGACCGTTTCCTTTCTCAAACGGATTTCAGTTCACTACACTTTTCCCTTAGTTTCTGACTGCCTCGCAGGCGTACATTCAATATGTTTATTTACACATCCCTTTTATTTAAGACGACTCTGAAATCACACTAACCAGGGCGCCCATACACCCTTTATCCCGTTCTTAACCGCACAAAATTACCTTAATTATTCAGGGTGCACATACACCCTGTCCCTGTGCTCAATTACACAAAAGTTACCCAACTATGCTATCCGTAACCCGTAGTATACTTCCAAATCATAGTCATATCGCATACATGAATAATAACCAGGGTACCTAACCTATGTACTAACGACCAAACATCTTCCCACCTCCACTGTTGCGCTAAGTTTCATGCGTGAGACGTCTCGCAATGAAAAATCCAAACAAGGAACCCCCCTGATACACTACTACCTAACATTGTCGGTCGTTGAGATTTGTTAAACCCTCAGTCCATAGTACGTACCCCCAAATAATTGTCTCTTAACACAAAATCATACACGCCTACTCTTACGCTACAAACGACAACATAAAATACCGCGCCCTTACTATCACTAGTTCTTGCACAAAATAAATCCCGAGCTACCTCTCCCCGCTTGAAAATAATTTTAACCGCCCTGAATCGCTTCAGTATACATCCCTTCTTACTGAAAAATATAATAATACAAGACATTCTTATATGTATATCATACCTCACAATACAAGCTATATACACATATATATAGTCTAGGCTCCCTCACAGGTGACACCTAGCACGATTCATTCATAACCTGGTGTCACGAACACCAAAACTTACTATCACTATCCGTAATAGTTTACACCCATTGCTAACCAATCCATACCCAGGAAAAATCATGGTTTCATAACATTCCTCAAAATGAGTAAATCTCATAAAATATACCCTCTCAATTTTCACGCTTGCTTCGTTGCAGATAAAATAAAAGAGAGCCATGTTACCTCGTGGTAAGCATATACTTAATAGTAACACTACTATATGCCACTAAACTCGTCATCCACGCAAATATAGTGTTAACAAAAATACTGTGACCACCCGTGTCACAAAATTCACCCCATCTATTCGAGGGTAAAACTCATTCTTCCACTCGCCTATTCACTGGCAACCCAAATGGTTCCTGGACATAATAGTCTTATCCCATCGAACCAAAACTTCGCAATTGTAGTCCTTACTAGGCATCCCACTTCTATCCCCTTCCTCACTGTGGACATAATCAATTGTTGTGGTTCCACTTCCACACATAAGACACCCCTTTCATCTGGCCCAAATATCCATGTTGGGGTTGTCCTTCTCGCGTACTTGGTAGTCTTGACCCTAAGTGCTATCCCCGTTGTCCCTTAGGCTTCCCTAGCCCTATAGGACTCGTTATTAGCCTCGTTGACCCGAATCAAATCCACCGTCAACAGGTAGAAATTTACTTAATTTAAAATGTCAAGATGGGTCCCTTACTAGGTATACCCTTCCATCGTGCTTCACTAGCACCATTAAATCTTATTTCGTTCTTAGGTTAAACTTTTTAACCTTACAAACAAAAGATATTGACGGCCTCAACACTAGTCATCCTAGTTGGATTTCCCATCCATTGCTGTGTATTCTCACACGGTTCATTATCCATTTGCAAGTTCCTTTATCGTTCTCCATATCCCCTTTATCGATTACAAAGTTCACTTATACAATTTATCATCTCTCCCACGATCAGTTACAATCTTACCCATTTCATAAACTCTGAAATTTCACTCGCACCCCTATTTGATTAGTGGATGGATGATCTTATGGTCACACCGTACCCAAAATTTCTCGTTTGACTCCATATTCTCCTTCATACGTGGTGACTAACTCTTCTACCACTACAACACCGCCCCACTGGGCCAAAAATTTCTTCAAAATTTAGTCCTGGCTGATTATTCTATCCCCACTGGCCTGAACAACAATCAAGGTGATTCCTATCACGATCACCATTTCCGTAATACCCTATGCCTCTTATTGAGCCTCTCTTGCTGCAATTCTCCCATGGTCCTCGTTGGTCTCCCCAAAGAATGTCCGATATACAAAGCCCAACCGAACTCGAGTATGAATCACCTCACTATAGTTGATAGCAGGAGAACATAACTCGCATATGTAGAGGAATACAACAATCTTATCATAAGTCTCTACATCAAAGAACGCTAAGATGAAGTGTGAAAAGCGGCACAGATCCTAAGGACACTAGAACTTGATGCTCTGATACCATTTGTGACACCCCGCCTAATTAAACCCTGGGTGATGAGTCCGAAATTAAATTTAAATAGGTTTCTGAGTTGGTTCATTCTTAGCATAACTGTCAAAACTTTTTAATTACTAACCACCTAAGTGAAATTACACTGGTGCCAAGTTTAATCTTTCATTAATTCAAAGAAATACTCAAGCGGAAACAAAGCATTAACAATCACAAGTTAACTGAATCCCACCATCACATATAAATAAGAAACTGGCCGAATAAACCATTGACTAAAATCCAACACAAATGTAAAGACAGATAATAATGGATCTCAAGTATCTGAAATAAATACTAAATAAACACCGTGAGCAACATGCTCGGATATCTGATAGAAAATCCCTACCCTAGGAATAGAAGGAATAGAGGCGCCTATCCAAATCCTGCAACATCCACATATGTTGCAGCAGGGAATCCCTGGAATGCATCAAGCCTCGCGTCCCTGTGGCTGGACACCTAAAAGATTTTGAAATATTTTATAACAAGGGTTAGAACCCAAAACATTTTGAAAATATTTAGTAAATGATTAACTTGCAGTAATAAAATATGCATGAATGCGCTTCATATTTTAGTTAGTGTCGTACTCCCTTGAGGACAGACTCACCCATCAACTAATGTGCGCACCTAACGTCCTCTTCATATCCCACCTAGTCCTCTATCCCAAAACTAAATACTTGATATAACTCTTGTCAACCGCCCTACTCAATCCCAAGTATTTTAAAAGCATGATTTATAAGTTGTTTATTACCTTAACTTAGTTAATCATCTTCCTTGAAAGACATATAACATTCACAAGTTATATAAATAAATCACTTTTCTCCATATATTTAAATTTCCCCGTATATAATTATTCACTCCATTATGTACGTACAGTTATCTTACAACAATCACACATGTTGAATGGGAATATAACCCATATATAATTAATACAATTCACTTCATGTATTTAATGACCCGTATATAACTATTTATCCCATTGTATACGTAGAACCATATTACAACATTCACACATATGTTGAATATAAATATAACCCATCCTCCCGAGTTATCACTCACCGGATGTATTCTCTAAAGTGCTATCACACTAGGTGTACTCGCATAACCTAGTTAACTTCGCCAAAAACATAAACATAATGGAGGCGGTCATATTCCTTCCCTAAAAGTGAGATAAGCCCCTCACCCATATAATGGACGCTATGACCTGGGTATATACTTGCCCTACTCCTCAAGCTAGGGGATTCACCCACTACGCGCAACTTCCCTTGAGAGCACTAGAGTATATGTATTAATAATATCTAACCACTGATATTTATAAGCACACATCATATATATACTATCACACACCGTATATATATAAATATAAAATATCCCGGCTTTACCATGTACTGAGTCCGTAACACAAGCCTATACATAATATTTTGAGTTTATGGTCCAACTCTGATTATTAATTAACTTACACATTAATTAATTGAATTATTCTTCGTGTCACCCAACCAATATACTCGGGCTCGCTCTCGTGGCCCAAAATTAATATACTACCCGAGTTTAATTCCCGACTCCGAATTAATTAGTTTTCACCCATAATTAATTTAAGTAAGTAGTGTCGCCATACTACCATATCCGAACTTATTCGCCCAATCCGTTATTTTATTCTTTTAGAATTTATTTCTCAAAATTCGTTCGAAATGTGTCGCCCTTAATTCCCCCACCACTCCCAATTATATCCCTTTATAATTGTTAAGAATTTAATCTCATAATTAATTTTTCTCTCTTAATTATGATAGTGGAAATTTGCAACTAAAATTTTTACCCATATAAATCCCTAAGCCAAACTGCCAAAAAACCTGAAGGGTCGATCGATCGACCCCAACCATCGATCGATCGAACAGGTGGTCATCTTCTCCGCCTTGTTGTTTCCTCCATTAAGGAAATTCTCCAATTCCTAACCTTTACCTTGGTATCACCCAAGAACAATCAACATCATAACAATATAGAAACATGATCAGGACCTCTCATAGAACCTCAAACATAAATTTAATCTCACAAATCTCTACTTTTCTGATTTGGGGAAATTCCCGAGTTTTTACTCGTTAGGTTCGAATTTCATCTAATTACCCCAAATCCGTCCATAATTTCTACTGGGTTTTTCTCATGTAAATCTAATACCATCACAGAACCCTGTCACATAATTAATTCCCACATTGAATCTTATTTAAGTGTTCTTTTTACAAAAACCCCGTTGTGTACCCATTTTTACCCAAAACGAATTTTTGATTTCCACATCACAAAAATATGAATTGAATAACATCAATTAATATCATAGCAAGATAACCACTTGCCTTATGGGTTCATAGGGTCTGATCTGAGTGTGTGATTCGCAAGGTTGATGATGAACTTCCAATAGGTTCCTTGCCTTGTCTCCAAAAGACTCCAATTTGGCTCTAACTGCTCCCTCTCACTTTCTCCCCAAATTCTTAGATTTAGGTTTATGTTTTTCTGTCGTTCCCCACTCTTATATTTAGGTCTTAAAACACTAATCCCGTTTTTAGCCTAATGGGTAAAGCCCAAGTGACCCAAATAGCCCCGTGTGGGCCCGGTTATGCCTAAAAATTCCCCGTGACCCATTTACTACCCCCGGGTACACTTTTCTTACTATCTCAGCCCATCCGGACTCAACCGTACACTCAAAATCAACATCCGAATTAATTTATACAAATCCTTATCTCTCACCCAAATTAGTCTATACCGACTCCCGGCTGAAATAAATAAATGCCACGTCACTAATACACGTTATGACCTAAATAAATTATTACTATTCACTTAGTAATTAAATTTTCCTAAATATTAACCATTCACTCTCCGATTAATATTTAAATAAATATTGCCATAATTAATTTAATTAAATTATGACACACAAGTAATTTAAAATTTCCCGAATTAATTAAATATTACATGCACAGTAATACGGGGTGTTACAGTGCATTGAACTAAAACTTGACCATTTGTAATAATGTTATACATAAATGAGATATATGGTTAGACACCATTTTGGATTGAGGTATAAATGGTAGTTATTATAAGTTTCTTAGGTAGAGTTGTATAGGTCAATTGTGAACTAAAATTATGTTCGGAATTCCACATATCAAGATAACATGGAAGTTCATCCAGAATTGAGGTAGTTTTAAGTTCTTAAAGGACTATAGGTAGAGAGCATGCATTTGAGGAAGAATGATAATTTTCACAAATAAAAGAAAACATCAATTAGAAGACAATAGCATCAAATTTAGCGTTCATCAATTCTGGAAACATACTCATTTCCCGAATCACGGGAACTTTGTCAAGTGGAAACATTGTGTTTTGAACTCAACGTGACGGACAACATGCATATAAACTTCCAAAACATGGCAATTAATAACTCATTTTTAAATTATAAGAATCTGTTTTTAAAATCCATATTTTGTTAAGCATAATCAATACCATAAACCATATGAACAAGTTAATAAGCACAAACTATTTACTAATTACAACTCAACTCAACTCAACTCAACTCAACAAAGCCTTTTCCCAATTATTTGGGGTCGGCTACATGAATCCTATTTTTCCATTCCATTCTGTCCACTGCAATATCTCCGGTTAAACCACATGATATCATGTCCTTTTTTATAATATCCCGTCAAGTTAATTTAGGTCTACCTCTACCCCTTGGGTTACCATCAATACTAACTAAATCACTCTTCCTTACAGGAGCATCCATTGGTCTACGCTTGACGTGTCCAAACCATCTATGTCGATTTTATCTCAATTTATCTTTTATAGGAGCTACTTTTACCATTTCACGAATTTGTTCATTTTTAATTTTATCCTTTCGAGTTTTACCACAAATCCGTCTTAGCATTCGCATCTCCGCCACACTCATTTTCTATACATTTTGTTTCTTGGTTGCCCAACACTCTGTCCCATATAACATGGCGGGTCTAATGGTCGTCCTATAAAATTTTCCATTTAACTTCAAAGGTATACGCCGGTCGCACCTCTCCACTTAACCCAGCCTGCTCTAATCCTATGCGTAACATCATCACTAATATCTCCATCTTTTTGTATAATCGATCCTAAATAGAGAAAATGATCATTTCTAGGTATTTCTTGACCCTCCAATTTCACCACATCTCCATTTGTCCTCCTATTACTACTAAAATTACACTCCACATATTATGTTTTAGTTCTGCTGATTTTAAATCCTCTTGTTTCTAAAGTTTCTCTCCACAATTCCAACCTAGCATTTATCCCCATCTTAGTCTCATTGACTAAAATAATATCATCTGCAAATAGCATACACCATGGCACCTCATCTTGTATTTGTACAGTTAACTCATCCATAACAAGAACAAAGAGATAAGGACTTAATGCTGAACCTTGGTGTAGCCCTACCGTAATTGAAAATTCACTTCTTTCTCCAGCTGATGTTCTTACTGTAGTCATCGCACCATCATACATATCCTTGATCACGTCAATATATCTACGAGTCACTCCTCTTTTATGTAGAACCCACCATATTATAACTCTGGGTATCCTATCATACGCCTTCTCCAAATCTATAAAAACAATATGAAGATCCTTCTTTTTCTCTCTATACCTCTCCATTAATCTCCTCAATAAATAGATTGCTTCCATTGTTGACCTCCCAGGCATAAACCCAAATTGATTCTCAGATACTGTTGTCTTCAATCTCAATCTATATTCAATCACTCTCTCCCAAAGTTTCATTGTTGACTCATTAACTTAATACCACGATAATTTGAACAACTTTGTATGTCCCCTTTATTTTTATAAATAGGTACTAAAATACTTTTTCTCCATTCATCGGGCATCCTATTAGTCATTAAAATTCTATTAAATAATTTTGTAAGATATGATAGTCCATCCTCCCCTAAGCACTTCCAAACCTCAATAGCGATACCATCTTGTCCTAAAGCCTTCCCTGTTTTCATCTTTTTTAGAGCAATACTAACCTCTGTTGTCCTAATTCTACGAAAAATATATCTGCTCGAGTCTCTACTCCCATTATCTCCATTTAATAACCTCTAAAATTAGTTTTTCCATCTTTCCATAATTTCATCATCTTTGACTAGGACTCTCGATTCATCACTTTTGATGCACTTAACGTTATTAAAATCTTTTGTTTTCCTATCCCTAAGTTTAGCAAGCTTATAAATACTTTTTTCTCCTTCTTGTGTTCCTAATTTTGTATAAAGATCATCATACGCTTTTAACTTAGCATCTCTTACCACTTTCTTAACTTCCTTTTTAGCCCATTTATATTTCTCAAAATTCTCTTCATTTCTATTTATTTGCCATGTTTTAAAGCACTCCCTTTTAATTTTTACTATATTCTGTACTTCTTCATTCCACCACCAAGTTTCTTTAGACTGTGGCCCTTTGCCTTTTGATTCTCCAAGAATTTCTTTTGATATTCTCCTAATGCATGTGGCCATCTTATACCACATTATGTTAGTTTCTTCTTCACTATTCCATGTTGCTTCATTTAATACTTTATCTTTAAATAGTTCTAATTTCTCTCCTTTTAAATTTCACCACCTAGTTCGTGGGTTAATCTTCACTTTTCGCACTCGTGATTGATTTTTAATATTTATATCCAACACCATTATCCTATGTTGTGAGGTTAAGCTCTCTCCCGGGATAACCTTACAATCTTTACACGTTAATCGGTCTCCTTTCCTAGTAATGAAAAAATCTATTTGGCTCTTATGTGTTCCACTTTTATAAGTTATTAAGTGTTCAAGCCTCTTTTTAAAACATGTATTTACTAGTACAAAATCATAAGCCATCGCAAAATCTAAGATAGACTCTCCCCCGTCGTTCCTATCTCCAAAACCATGTCCTCCATGCACTATCTCATATCCTACACGATCTTATCCTACATGGCCATTAAAATCTCCACCTATATAGATTTTCTCACCTAGGGGTATTTCTTGAATTAGTTCATCCATTTGTTCCCAAAATTGTACTTTAGTGTGCTCATCTAATCCTACTTGAGCTGCATAAGCACTAACAATATTAATTATGTTTTCACCTAATACCAATTTTACAAGTATAAGTCTATCACCTTTCCTAATAACGGTTACGATATCATCCGTAAAGTTTTAATCTACTATTATTCCAACTCCGTTCTTATTTCTATGTTTTCCTGTATAATATAATTTAAATCATGTATTTTCTATTTCTCTAGCTTTCTCACCGACCCATTTAGTTTCTTGTAAACAAGCTATGTTAACTTTTCTTCTTATCATTGTATCTACTAACTCCATCCCTTTTACTGTCATAGTCCCTATGTTCCAAGTCGCTAACCTAAGTCTAGTATCCTGGACTAGCTTCTTTACCCGCACACATCCAGCTTGTTGCACGAACCCTTGCATATTTATCATCGCATCCGGGCGCCGATGCGACGCCCCTTGCCTATTTTTTGAGACACCCGGTGGCAGGCGCAACGCCCCTTGCCTATTTTTCGAGACACCCGGTGGCAGGAGCAACGCATATCTTAAGGGTAATGCCCTAGCATTAGCACATATATTCATAGGATTCATGTTCATAAGGATCTGACAAAGTTTTACGCTGGCTGTCAGCTACCTAACGCAACCCTCCTCCTTTTTTCGGGCTTGGGACCGACAGTGTCAAAAAAATAAGAAGTTAAGCACGACACAGGTGGATTTTACTAATTACAAGAACTAGAAAAATAACACAAGCAAGAAAAATACAGATACTTAAAGTTGAAATGTCAATAACGATTTTAAACGATGCATTGAAACTGGTCCTCAGCTATAATATACTTTCACTTATGTTGCTAAGTATGACGTTTTTTATGCATGGGATGAACCTTGGATATTTGAGGATCATGTGCCTCTTTTTTTAATATTTGACCTGGTTTTTATTTGATTTTTTTCTTATGTCCCCTCATCAGTCAGAAATTCAGAGTATAGTGCTTGCCTAAACTGAGAGCACGTGCTTAATATGAATATTATTGTTTAACTAACTTGCAGGCATCAGCAATCATCCGGCAATAAATATGTTGATATTAATAAATATAACAAATTTATATTCAGTCCCTCACTTCTTTTCTCAAATTTTGTTGATACATTTGGCATTCAAACACACGTACTAATAGCTTGTTATATGCTCAGTGAAGGGTTGTTTGTAAAATAACTTCATGCTGTTTGAATATAAGTAATATTCATGTTAAGCTTAGCTTAATAAGCTAATAATACCATAAAGTTTAAACTTACATTGAAAAAACAACTTAAGATGATCGATTACAGGATAATTAGATTAAACAATAAAACACCCTAATATGTATAGTCAACACAACAAATGAAATCTTAATACTCCTCTCAACATCCCACTTCCTATAATATAACCAACTGGTTATATAACTTCATGGATTTCATAAATTCCATAACACTATGAAAATAACCATGCATGACACATTTACATAAAATTATACATGATGGCATGTCGTTGTTCAATGCAACACCAATAAATTAATAAGAAATTAGTGATGATTATACTTTGTCATTTTTTTTAAAGTACTTATTTTTTTAAGACTATACAAACTATCTCCAATAACTTAAAATACCGCCAAATCTAAGTTCACTAACTGCATAAAAGCATTTCTAACCAAATTGAAGCACAATGCACATGTGTTAGTAATTTTTCTATATGATGCAGATTTTTCATATACTAACACTCCCAAATGACTTGGACTTGGCTTGACTGTGTAATAACAGAAGATTATTATCAATTCCCGATAAGGTTGTGGCAGTTCATGATGCAGTTCGACCATAACATAGGGATGCGATATAAAGATTTCTTGACCATTTCCCCTTAGCCTGTTCACTAGGAAAAGCAGTACTCCTGATAGTTTCTTGTGTTTCATCAAGAGGTTTTCTTGTTGACACACTAAGAATCACAGCAGCCTGATCGAAAGTTACAGCAGTTGATGTGATCCTAAATCCCGCATTCCATCTATTATGTATACCTTTTTTGGGATACAATAAATCTAGTTCCACAACCTAATCAAAAAATCCTGCACCACGAGAATGATGTCGTTTCTTAATGTGCTCAATCCTAAAACATTAAAGTCATACCGTTTCTTCATAGGGAGACGACTATTGTAAACACTAATCCATTATGTCGCAGGCATTCTCATTTGGACCTTTTTCTTTGGTTCCTCATCGTAATCCTCTTTCATTTCAGAGGACCCTAGTTTGGCCTTACTAGACTTTACACAACCCTTCATATTAGAGAATGATGCCGAAGAAGTGGAGGCATCTTTCTTTTTAAAACTACAACAAAGTTATAAGATTATAAAGGAAATGAGAGGATTAGTCCTTTTAGATGTCTAAGGACTTTTTATCCCTTTATTGCTGTAACGGAAGTCAGAATGAACAACTTGCTAGCAAGAGTGGAATTACGATTCACAGTTACTTCTAATCCTCTTATTGACTTAACATGTCAGCTGTAATATTTTTAAATGTGGATACTCAAAGACGAAAGTAATTATAGAGTAAAAATAGTGGAACTCAATCGAACATCATCTCCACTGCGATCAGGAATTTGGGAAATTTTTTGTCAATAAAATTCACCACCAAATTAACAGTGTACCATGCCAAAACAACATCAAATCATGTAATGCTTGTGGGATGCAATAATCAGCAAACTCTGAATCATAAAAAATACCCATGCACACTGCTTTATAAACCTCTGGGTGCCGGATTTCTAATATGTTCGCACAAAGAATAAAGAAAAGTTCATATGAGATAAAAATAGTAAATCCCCACAACCATAAAGCACACTCCAAGTAAAATATCGAACCCTCACTAATGTAAGCTCTCTTTAGCCCAAGATCCGTAAGAAGAAAGAACCCAAAGTCCTAAAAGTTAGAACATCTTTTATCCACTTACCAATGAAACAAAGACCATCCAACTCGATAAAAAATTCGAGATAGTCCTTCTTCTTAGTGGTTGGTATCGTGCTTGCAATGATGGAGACACAAAATGCTTAAATATTTTTCAATCCATGATTGATGATTGAGACTTAATTCATGTCCCTATTACTTGTTCCATCTTTGACATAGTCTAATGATTGGGATGTTAGAGGCCATGTGTAACAAATACTTAATAGAAGATTGTGTAATAAGTATTAGTTAGATGATTAGAACGTCACTAAATGGTAGGTGTGTTGTCTCTAAGTGTTTCTAGTGGGGTTGCTTTATATGTGGAAGTTTATCTAAAGACTGTGTAATGAGTATTAGACATGATGTGATTATTGGACTCTCACTAAATGGTAGGTGTGTTGTCACTAAGTGTTGCTAGTGGGGTTGCTTTATATGTGGAAGTTTATCCAAAGACTGTGTAATGAGTATTAGACATGATGTGTAAGATTTTACACAGGCATGTATGTACAATTATGGACTTTGATGAGTAGAGAGAAACAGGAACAACTTATAAAAAATAGAGAAATATATGCTTAATAAAATAGTCTAACATGATAATAGTCTTGAAGTTGGGATCGTGATATGATTTGTGAAGGTGTTTTCCTTAGTGGTTGCAATTGTCGTTGTGATTGAACCTCTGACCGAAATTGCATCGACGGTTGAAATAATGCTAAAGGATCAAGATTGGCTCTGTTAGCAACTTTTGGGAATACAAAAAAATGTTAGATGTAATGCACGAATATTAGCCAATTGTACTCGTATAAATCTATATTTAATAATCATTGACATGTTCAGTACTTGAAGACACCTCTCGTGGAGATTGCATAAAACTACCCTTAGCTCGTACATGAGCCTCCAAAGCTTCCATCCGAGATTCCATAGCAGATACTTTTCCTTGAATTTGAGCTTCCATCTTCTCTTTCATTTCGTCTTGCTTCGTTTCATAGTTTTCCTCCATATCACATCGTACATGCTCATTTTCAGCCTACATCCCATGCCGCACCTGCTCATTTTTAGCCCCCCATCTCACGTCGCATCCTCTCTAACTCTTGTTGATGTCACGTCTCAATAACCCTCCTTTGAGCCTCGGACATCGTATATGATCGACCAAATACCATACTCAGCCTGACACCAAGCCCAAATGTCCGCACACGACCTTAACTTTCAGGTCCCGTAACTCGCCCAAATATGTCATCTCGTGTAACAACCGAAATTGTGGATTTATAAGATACGAAACTACTGGATTTACAAGATATGAAATTGTGAAAGATATGAAATTGGGATTTACAAGATACAAAAAACATTCACAACTGTAAGATAAAAAATACCTGTGGATTCTTGTCTTTCAAGATATGATGTCCTATGTGAAATTGCAAGATACCAGCTGCTTTACGAAATTTTGATTTTGACGAAAAAGTATTAGGGTTGCGTATTATAGGGAAATTTGTGTAGGAATGAAGTTGCGTATTAGAGGGAAGCGTATTATTTTTTGTGTGGAGGGAGAGTTAAAAATTAGATTTTGATGTTTGTTGGATTACGTGTGGGAATGAATTGCAGGGGAAACGATACCCGATGTTTATTTTAAAAAATGCTAGTTATTTTGTGGCGTTTATTTACAAACGTAGATAATTTCCAATGTTTTACTATTAAACGTCAATAATACCCGGCGTTTAAATAAAATGCCAGTAAATTTAGTAAACTTTTGGAATAAACTTCAGTAAATATTGCAATGTCGATGTTTTTCTAAAATGCCCAAAAAATGTTGGCATATATATTATTTTTTGTAGTGATGATGGTGGAGGCTATTCGGGCGGTGATAGGATTCCTCCTCGCTATTCTCTCGGGTGTGACATTTTCACTCAGCTCCCTTAATACCAACATACCAGCAAACTACAGGCGCTTAGGGAAAGATGAGGCTCGGTTCCATAAGTTCATACAGGCCTCTTCGCTCTTCATTATCGGCAACACCATCTAGTCCTCCCATGGAGAGGTAGTCCACAAGGGATTTATCTATCTTCTCCAATAATGTAGTTTCATCGATCATTATTACTAGTGTAGCTCTACTTTGGGGTTTCTCTATAATAGCATGACTGCCCTTTTTATATGGCTGACTAAGAGCCCCGTCAATTACGTGGAAATTTGGGAGGTACGCCTTTCTTATTTTTATCTTTTCCCTTTTATTTTCTTTATTTTTATTGAATTACTTATATTTTGCATTTTATTTTCAAGTAGTTATGGGTCCTCGACAGTGTTCATTAGGGTTCTTTAACAATGCATTTAGAGGATTGTTGGCCCGGTTAGAGGAGATGGAGGAAGGACAATAGGGAAGAGGGTTTGCAGGGAGAGATGCACACTTTTTTGAGTAGTCTGATCGCAGATAAGGTATGTATTCATTTTCCTATCTTTTCGTATATGTTCATGTTCTTTCATTTCCTTATTATTTTTTCTTGAATTGTGGGTCACCTTATTTCCTTTGGCTATATCTCTAAGGCACTAGAACACTGATAATATCACTACCCAAACCACTTCGTGGATCCTCCTCTACACTGATGGGATTGCAGTCTTATACTGGGGAGAGAGGGTTGTTCATTATTGGACCATTCAAGCCTAGTTGATCCCTTTGGTGGTGTCACTTTCTCCCATCAAGTTGGAGGCATATACCAGGGGAGTCACAATGGAGAACATCCATTTTGAATACACTAACCCGTATGGTGACTTTATTAAGAAGAGACTGATGCACGCGATCCCACAGGCTACAGAGGGTCAGGTTTCGAGGGAGGCACTCCCAATTGCTATTTTTATTCCTCCTTTTGAGGGACAAACTACACGAGTTGTCACTATATCAGTTTGTCCCTCACCTCCTCTATTAGTGGCTTGAGTCTCATGTATATCCATTTAGCTCACTGGGGACGACAACATGTAGTACATGGTGTTAGTTCCTCCATCTCATCCTTATTTTTCTATGCCCGACGGAGTCGAGGTATGCGATGAATTTTATTTGATTTTCTTTTATTATCTTTTCAGATCAAATTATGAGGCATTGATCCTTTAGTGCATGATTTTACCGTTCCTTAAGAAGTATTGGAGAAAATGTCCCGGACCATGGCTATTACTTGGACTTCATCCGGAGGATGGTGAGAGATTTGGGTAATTATGCCTAGTGATCGAGGAGGTATCGATTCCCTTGAATTACCTGTACTAATCAGGGTGCTCATGCGGTAGATGTTCTCGATTCTTCTCGGAGGGTGCACCATAAGTATTGGTGGCATACTTTCCCATTAGCTCCGCGAGGTGGTCCAGTGATCAAGGGGGTGTCGTGGCAATGGTGGTTATTTTTAACTCTGATAAGGAGGAGTACAACGATGATTCCTTCTGTAAAGTATCTCAAGATCGTTTTTATATTTTTTACCTCTTGTTTTGTTTTGGCTATTTGATATTTTATTTAAGGATTAAAGAGGATTTTTCCTTATTCCTAAACATTATGTACGAAAAATGCTTGTATTTATGATAAATTTCATTTTTCAATTTTTAAGTTATTCTTATGCTAATAATGATGTACATGAGATGGATATGCAAAAGATATGGTAAAGATCAAAAAATGGAAAAAATCATATCTCCAAGTTTTCAGATCTATTATATTTTATATTATCGTAATGAGTCTTTTCAAATGGATTATCATTCTGCGGGTTTGCAGGGACAGTCTGAATATTCTAATTTTAACATCAAGACCGATCGGGTACCACTTTTTGAGAGAAATGTTTCAGTAAGAAATCCCTATGAGGTTGGGAGGACGTAAGGAGTACCCATATATATATGTTTTCCTGCGTCTTTTTTAGTTGATCTAAAACTTGATTTTCTTCAATTTATCCTGATATTTATCCCTCTCCTTAGGAGGAATAGGATTCAGGACATGATCTTTACAAAATCTTCCGAACCTAGTGACGTGGTCAACTTTTACAAACTCCCAATTCGGTATAACGAATTCTAGCAATAGTTCATCGAAGTTCAAAGTGAAGAAATAATCTTCATTATCCCAAGGAAATAATTAGATCATAAAAGTTGAATATCAAGTCATCCTTAATAGACATCTCGGCTATCGAATTCGTTGGTGATGAAATGACCTTGAGCCTTGACGAGTTTTTGTTTCAAATTCCTCACCATAGCCAGTAAGGATGATTTCTCTTCTCTTCAGTCCTCTTATATACCATACAACTCGTTGTGCCTCATCGTACATCATTTCCCAGTTCTCATAATGGTTTTTATGTTTGTTAATAGTGTTTAATAGAATTTGATCTGAATTCTCCTGGAACACCATGAACATTAGATGGTACAATCTTACTTCTAAGGGATCTGGGTCGGTGGCCTTCAAATCTCCCATCGTTTGCAACATTAGATCCACTTGGGTTTATGCTGGCACCACATGATCTAAATGTCTATTGACAAAAATTTTGAGGCTTAGATGTTCTACTTCTTCAAATGAGTTAACAGGCTTGATCAAGAGAGATGGATCTCCGGATTTGTCTTCTGTAGTAATGGTATTTACCGATGATCTATGGTTGGGTAGAGTCTTAGTATTAACATTAGGCTTCGATTTAGTTGGTGCAGTAACCTTTCCCTAGTTGATCGCATCTTAGACAGCAAATCTTACGGCTTGATACCCTTCCAGTTTGTACCTCGTCATTTAATGATACTCAACAAAGGTCATTCCTCAAGCCTTTTGGCAAGGGCTCGGGCAATGGTATGGTATCTCAAAGCTTTATAAGCCCCTTCTGCTTGAGATCTTGATAAATTATATCTATATGAGCATATAGGGCATGGAATGTTTGTTATGGTGTAGGTATGGTCGTTGGGACCCCAAATAGCATCTAGATTAGTTGTGGTTAGCTTTTTTATCCTCTTATTTATGTACGGAGGAACATTACTTATTTTTTGAGTCTCACTCTTAGGAGGTTGGTTCATGAGATCGTCCTCGAATTGGGCTCTTACATCCATCAAGTCTTTTAAGTGAAGTAAATATTGTGTCTTTAGTCGACCTTGATACGGATGGAACAAATTCTTCTTAATAATGACCACCTACTCCCTTTTTGAAGGTTCGTTTAACTTATGGGCAACTTTACCTCTCCAACGATCAATGAAGGTCCACAGGTTCTCGCTATTTCCTGCTTGCTCTTTTTTAGATCCTGGTGAGTAATCTCTAGTTTGTCATTGTATTATCACTGCTTTAAAAACTCCTTACATATGTCATTCCAATTTTGTGTTCCTCCATTATCGATAGATAAGAACCATTTGAATGTCCCTCTAAATATGTTGTGTCCAAACATTTATTACATGACCTCCTCAGAAGCCCTAGGGCCTGCATGGATCGAACTTATAGCTTGAGGTGGATCGTCGGAGGACCTATTCTCGTGAACTTACACTATAAAACAAATATCAATCGAGATCATTTTTTTATGTATGACCTAAATCTAAGTCCTTAAATCCAATTTTTCGGGACTGATGTTAATAGCAGTCTCATATAGTAATACCATTTAAAACACCCAGTTGTCTCATAAAACAATGTTAAAAGAGATTGTTTGCTATAGTTGTCTCATAAAGTATTGTTAAAGGAGATTGGTTTGCTCTAAACGTCTCATTGCATAATTTATTTGTCTTGTGGGACCTTCTTTTATGAAACTCAAATCACACCGGTGAATAATTTTTATTTGCCTCTTTTAATTTTAATGCCCTTTATTTTTTGGTTTGTCTACCATTGGCCTTGTCATATTAAACCATAATCACCCCTTGCAATCGGCTTCAAACCCTAACCCACTCAATCTCTCTTTTTCTTTGTTATGTACTCCATATACCATTATAACTAAATGAACCCATATTTAGGTTCCATCGAAGATGAATTTTACGGATATATAGGATTTGGCCAACAAGGCTCGAGCCGAGATGGAGGCCCGCCTCAATGATATCAAAGAGAAACGAGGTATTAAACTTGAGGAGGAGAGATAAAATCAGATATTATACAAATAAAGAAGGCAATTCGATAAGATAGAAAGGTTCTGAGAATATTCAATGCTCGTCCAAATGCCCTTTCTTCATTTTCTTTGAATCTTTTTAAAATTTTATCTCAGAATTTTATATGACATACTGTTTAATGACTCCCGGTATGTACATATATATTGGTTAATGATCTTATGATATGGTAATTTTATCACAATAAATTAGCACATGAGTTTAGAATCAATGGATGAGTGAGAAGTTAATTTCTTATCCTCAAAATTGACCTTGGCATTATTTCGGTTACAGTGATAAAGGAACTGTATCTCTGGATCTCAAATTAAATCTTGATATTTTCTTAGTAACCAAATAATTTACTCAACCTGGATTCAATTAATGTTTATGTTGATCATTAATGCTCATAACTAGCTGATAATTTCCATTATAACCCTTATGAAATGTGCATAAAAGGGTAATTATAAAAATTTGAGTCTGATTTAGTTCAATAAGAAAATGTTGTTTGGCGAGCAAAGGCCAATGTGGCCAAATATATAAGCATTCGTATGTGAACTCGTAGGTGCCAATAAGAATAAAGAAGACAAATTAATGACGGTATGATTCCATTTGATTATCGATTCTTTTCGGTACATAAGTATGGTATCATGTGAGCACCTATGAAATACGAACAAATGGTGTCATGCCCAACACTATACGGACATGTCGACACAATAAATCCAAAAACAAAGGACATGATACAAGAAAGACACAGTGAGATATAAATATATTAATATCATGAAATGAGCCGAGGATCAGTCGTAATGGGTTAATAGTGTTGGGTCTTCACAAATTCTAATGACCATTTTTATCTTAACTCTTAACTATGACACAATAATTGTAAGATATTACATAGTGATACAGGCAATTTGAACATCAGAATTATCACCCTTCCCGATGGCTGACCCTTCCCTTTAGCCCTATCTTCATCGACACTCCTCTCTCTCTCTCTCTCTCTCTCTCTCTCTCTCTCTCTCTCTCTCTCTCTCTCTCTCTCTCTATATATATATATATATATATATATATATATATATATATATATATATATATATATATATATATATATATATATATACATACATACATATATATATATAGGGGGTTAATTTGCAATTTTATGGGTGATTAGGATTTGATTTGGGCAAAAAGTCAGATATTGGTTTTGAATCTCAGTTTAATTTAATTTAGGTGTTAACCATGAGTTCGATTCATTCTTGATTTCGAACTCAATTTCATTTTGGGTATTGGTTCGATTTAAATTCAGTCATGTTGTCAGTTCTGTTTTTCATTTGGAAACAAAATAATGAAGAGCATATGTTTGGTTGTGATGGGTCATGGAGGCGCTGGGCGTCAACTCCTCCACCACATCATCTCATGCAGATCACTTCACACAAAAAGGTAATATTAAAGTTCTTTTTAATATAAATGACTTCATACCATATTAATAACTTATGTTTATGTGTGGGTGTGGGTTCAATTAAATGGAGCAAACTCAACGTTAACACTTCAACCAAATTCAATTAAATGCAATTTACTCTTATAGTAATTCTATTTTATATGTTTGAATTTACTATAAGTGGAACTAATAGAACTTCACTTACTAAAACATGTGTACTATGAATGCATGTTTGAGTTTTACTTGTAACCTTGGATGCTCTTCTATTGAAGCATGCTTTGTTCATAAACCAAATTCTACTACCCAGATTATGAACGGTAAGAAACTTATTTTATATCCTAATGAAAGTGAGATATTTCTTATATGAAAAAGTAGATGATATTCTCTCCCATAATAATTTTGTCTTTACATCTTTGATCATATCTCACAATGGAGCTAGTGGGAATTACACTGACTGCATTGATCTAGCTTATTAAAAAGTTATAGATGATGGGGCACACAATTTTTTTTCCAAATGTCAAAAGATGGAGTTACAACTTAGAGGCAGCTGACATTACAGGTAATATTAAAGTTATTTTTACTATAAATGACTTTTTTCCCAAACCAAGTGATAATACTAGATATCGTACCAATAAGTAATATAGTAAGAGCTCAATCCAGGACAACTTTGAAGATGAAACAATGTCATAAATCAAGCATATAAGTAAAGAAGGAGATAAGACAATGAGGAGAAATACTACAAAATAAGTGATTCAGCCATCTGGCCTACTCCATTGTGTAGGGTTGTATGAACTTGACTATAACAAAGGGTTTTAATGGACTTAGTGATACAATGAACACAACTTTCTCTATCTACTGTGATAGCAAAGAGCTTTGGCTAGGGTTTGAATATTTCGATCCTTTACATTGGTAAAGAATATAAGCATATATAGTGCCTGGGGGTGTACTTTACCACCCAAGCATGTAATAAGCATTTGTAGAATGTTCCTGCAAATAAATTTAAGCCACCTGTCACTATCACATGTAGGTTATGATGATGAAATATTCCCTCACGTGTGAGGGAGATCTTATTATAATGATTTTGTGCAGGTGGGATCTACAACCCACATGCACCTTTCCACGCGTTCCCCAATCCACTCACTCCGCCAGTTATCAAATGTTGACCGTATAGACTAGGTCGGGCCCGAGTTGACAAGTTGTATCCTCCGATGGTAAGATAATTATCATGTTGAGATGAGTCTTTAATCGCCCCCATCTTCTAGAGGGAGGATGAGGTCGAGGGTACTTGAGTCATAAGACCATTGACACTGATATTTTTTATCGTCTTCCGAGATGAGGAGGAGGCCTCTTGTGATGAGCTTGTGGCCGAGGATGAGACACTTCATGTTGGGACCATAGCCGAGCCATAACTTTCCCTAACTGATATCCTAGTACTGGGGGTCCAATGCATGGACGAGGCTATACATGGTATATCAATTACCCCCTAGCCTTTAATCTTCAATGTGAATGGAAGGATGAGGGATAAAGCATCTTTAGTTAGTGATGAGATGTCCTTAATTGACATCTGATATGTCTTTTATATGTCAGGTTAGTGATGCTTAACGTGATCCCTAGGTTGATACTTGGCAACCATCTTGTGGTTCAACATGTGGCTTAAGAATGATGACTATAAATATGCCATAAGGTATTATGCCCTAATGATGATCGCCTTGGAAGTTGTTCATAATGATTGTAAGTATTTAAATGTCTTTAAATAATATATTTTCTCTTTCTTACTTCTTCTCATTTGCGCTAAAATCTTTCTCTAGAAGAAGTTCGTTTTCTTTTCCCATTATCACCGTTCCATCATTTCTGACAAGATTTTAGGGTTTTTCTTCTTCCCCAAGCATCTTAGCGCTTTCAAGTAACCTAATTTCTCCTTTCCCTATTCATTTTAAGCTTATTCGGCCATTTTATCTTATGTTTGATTTTTTAGTGAGATTTAATATTTTTTACCATCTCCATTGGAGGTTCTAGGGTTGCCTTTAGGCGGTTTGTTGGTGGTTTTGATAGCTGGTTGGTAGCCTTTAGGTTTTTCAACCTTTCGCAGCCTTCTTAGCCTTCTAATCAGCTACCGGAGTTGCGTCTGTCTTCTTCTCTGGTGAAACTCCAGTTCATTTGTTCTTGAAGATAAGCGATTCAATATCCCATTTAGATTTTTAGGTCAACAGTGGTCAAATTTTAAGTTTTTTATGCCTTTTTTACCCTCTATTCTAGCCAAGTTGAGCCTCAGACGCTTGAATGTTGAAAACCTTATATGAACTAGCAGACTAATATCCCACAGTCAGAAAGAGATATTTTCAGGAGATACGTGGGATTGAGGCTGAGGCTAAGAGGAATCGTAAAGATAGATCCGACCTCACTCGCTTAATATTTCTCATTCATCTAACATTCATCTTACCCCCCAGTTGAGGTTGGTGAGGACGAGAACCCCGAATCGTCATCTGCCCAAGCTGATAGTAGGGATTCTTGCGATGAGGCTATGAGATTTTCCACTATAAATCCTGAGGGGTCTAAAGCGACTGAGATATCATCTCGGTCTTCATCTTCCCATCAAGCCGAGTCATCCATCGAGGATGACTCTTCAATTGAAATCATCTTGGATCATGATAAGCCGAGTGTTAGCGTTGCCATTCCTCCAACTGTTATTCCTCTCTTGACTATGACTGCGAGAGAATTCTAAGAGAGATTCCCTGGTGGAGCCCCAATAACTGAAAATGTTGCCAACGATGATGATTCTGATGATGGGGAGCCAATTTATTATTCGTACACTGAAATCTTTTAATCCACCGTTAAAGAGACTGTCCTTCTCTTTTAGAGACATTTGTATGGCGTTAAGTCTGAGATCATTATGCGCATCCCGAACAAGGACGAGAGAGTGTGTAATGACTGAGAAGGTGAAGTTATCATATATGCACAGATGTTTAAAGTAGACTTTTGACTCCCTGTTCATCCCTCCATTCGAGTTATTTTGTCCAGTTTGGGGATTGCTCCTTCCCCACTAGCACCCAATTCATGAAGGATATTAGTCGTCTTCATTTCTTTTTGGATGAACAAGTATCAAGACGACCCATCAGTAAAGATATTCAAGTCTTGTTATATCATTCGTCCTCATGGACTCAGTCTGGCTACTACCACTTAGGGGCTAGAAAGCATGATAAGAAAATCATCCATGTCAATCATACATCAAATCACTATAGGAAGCTAAGATTCTTTTTTGTCTCTGAAGCCTGGGAATTTTTGGCCGATGCTAATTGATCTAAGGGTGAGGTAAGGGTTTCCTGTGCTTGGGCAAACCCATCTATGTTAGCCAAGCTTGATACCGGCCTCAGTATTGTCTACAGCGAGAGAGTTAAGTTTTTAAAGAGTAGGAGGAAGAAATATGCCCTCCCTAGGTTTGAAGATCAGATGTCTCCTGACTTTTTAAAGACGTCTGGTCTAGGGGTTGACCCCTAGACGAGTTATGTGAGTTTCTAAACTTTTCTAATCACAAGTCTTTTCTCGTCTTTTATTTTTACTATTGATCATTTGTGTTTCTCCTTTACAGATCGTCCTCCTTATATTTCAGATGAACTTTGGAATATGACAACCCCCAGTCTCAACGTCAAAAGGGTGGCAAATAACCCATCAAAAATAAGACTATTAGTGGGCCGACCCAATTTGAGGTCAGCCAAAAAAGAAAGGAGCCAACTGCTCCCTTGGACACTCATCATGACCGTCAAATGAGGTCGAGAGTAATTCCACCCTAGGAGGAGTTTATGCCAAGCTCTTCTGGGTCGGGTTCAACTTCATAGGACTCATTTTATACCTTTTGAGTGGCCAAAATAGCCCATCTAAAAGCATGCTCGACTTTATCATTTCTTCAACGTCGAGATCTAAATTTGCCCCTTTAAAGGGATATCATGAGTTCAGGGGGAAGATGAACCCCCTGAAGACCTATGACTTTGGTCTTCATCACTTAGCACAGGTATTTGCTTCGTCCCTAATTTGAACCTCGTCTTGTTTAAATTTTACTTTGTCATATTCTCACATCTGTCTATTTTTATTCCTCTGTAGTCTATGTCCACCTTTACATCAGCTACCAAATGGGTGACTAATAATTATTCTAAAATTCAAGATAGTGAAAAAGCCCTCCAGAACATGGACGACCTTAAGAAAAAGTTAAAGGAGCGTAGGGACGATCATAAGAAGGGCCTTGATAAGATGAATCTAGATCATTCCAATGCCTTAAAGGCTAAGGCAGAGGCACTTACTTCTCAAGCAACGAAGCATGCAACAGATCTTACAGAAGGAATCGAAAATTCAAAGGATAAGGCCCTTTCCGACGAGGCCATAAAGAAAATTCAGGACAAGGCTATTGAGGCTTACAAAGCGTCTGAAGAATTCGACAGCCTCAGCATTGAATACCTTGAAAGGGGTATTAAGATGACCTAACGGTGGGTCATCATGAAATTTTCTGAGGCCATCTCGTCCATTCGTCTAGAAGTGGAGGCCCCTGATTTGTAATATCCTCTCTTCACCTAGGCCTTGGACTATATTGAATCAATGGCTACAACCGAGGAAGGGGGAGCTGCAGCCGAGGTCCCAGTTGAAATTGATGTCAATGTCACTGTTGATGCTGTTGGGACTACTCAAGTCAAGGATGGTACTGATGAGTCGGCTGCTAACAATGAACCAACTATGTAGGGTGGTCGTCTGTGACTAATACCCTTCTTCTTGTAATTTTTGTATTAAACATTTAATCATTTGTAATATTTTGAACTATGAATGAATTCCATGATTGCTTGAAAGAAAGGTGTTACCTCGTACTTAAGCTTTCATTTCCTTTTTACTGAATGTGGAATGGTTTTTCTATGTTTATTTCTCGTCTCGACTTCTATATTTTGAACTCTTCCTCGTATAAAGACGGGAGATACTCTCCAAATCATTAATTTTTATAGCAAGAGGTGACCATGTTAATTATGTTGTCTCAAATCTTCTCTCGTCCTTAGTCGAGCTTTCAATTAACCATAATTAAATGATTTTCAAATTTGAATGTGCCAAACTAATGGTTTTTAATTGCAATCCCCTCTCATTATTTTGAGAGTGTACGGTTGAGTGTCGCCTTGTCCTACACTATCGTCTCGCCTAGAGAGTGGCTCTGATACCACCATATTAATGATGTTTAAATGAACTATAATTAAATTATTTTCAAAATTAAATGCACAAAATTAGTGGTCTTTAATTGCAAGTTCCCTCTCATCATTTTAAAAGTGTATAGATGAGGGTCATCTCGTCCCACATTATCGTCTCGTCGAGAGAGTTTGAATCTCATACCACCAAATTAATGATGTTTAAAGGAACCATAATTAAATGATTTTCAAATTTGAATGCACCAAATTAATGGTGTTTAATTACAAGTCCCCACTCGTCGTTTTCATAGTGTGCGGATGAGTGTCGTCTCGCCCAGATGTTCAACTCTCACATCACCAAATTAGGGGTGTTAAAAGGAACCATAATTAAATAATTGCTAATTTGAATGCACCAAATTAATGGTGTTTAATTTCAAATCCACTCTCATCATTTTTAGAGTGTACGGATGAGTGTCATCTCATCCTGTACTGTCGTCTCGCTTATAGAGTTTGACTCTCATACCACCAAATTAATGATGTTTTAATGAACCATAATTATGTGATTTTCAAATTTGCTTTGTGTTTTTCACCACCTTGGTGATGTTATCACGCTGCTCCCCCCTCTCGATGTTACTGAGAATCCATGGACGAGGTGATCCCCATCTGGATTCTCGTGTCACCGAGAGTGAGTTAATGCTAATTCACCATATAAATGATGTTTCGTATCTTAGGAAGGCTTGAAAAATTCAATTTAATCAATCCATACAACAAAGATATGTGGTAACGCTTGAGATTTTTCAGCCATAATTTTTTAATACATCTCTCATAAAATGATAAAGTAAAACTTTTATAGAATCCTATTGATGGCAATTCTTCAAATGATCAACATTCCATGGGTTCGAGAATGGTTTTCCCTCTAAATTCTCAAGTCTATAAGTGCCAGGAACAATTTCTTTAGTAACTCTGTAAGGGCCATACCAATTTACATGGAGCTTATTCAGCATCTGCCATGTCTTCTTCAGAACTAGATCTCCAATGGCAATCGGCCTAGCCTTAACCCTCTTATTGTAGAACTTTGTAGTCCTCTACAGATTAGGAAGCCTTCCTAACATCTGCATCCTCTCATCTTTTTACGATGAGGTATAGGTTTAATCTTAACTCTTCTTCATTTATTTTTGGGTTGTGTGTTTGAACCTTGTGACTTGGTAGGCCGATCTTAGCAGCTATCACTGCCTATGAGCCTTACGCAAGCATAAAAGGGGTATCCCCCGTGGTGTCCTCTCCGTCATCATTTATGCCCACAGCACAGCGTGTACCTCTTTCGTCTAAAGAATCGTGGCGTCTTCTAATTTCTTATGGATCCCTTCTAAGATAGTTCTACTTGTCATCTATGTTTGTCCATTTACCTGGGGTCGACCTGGAGCTGAGAAAAATTGTTTAATACCAACCTTCTTACAATAGAGCTCTAAGTATGAGTTCTTGAACTCTTTGTCATTATCGGAGATCATGGTGTTGGGCAGGCCATACCTATAGATGATATTCCTCCAAATGAATTCGAAGGTCTTCGTCTCGATTATAGTTATCATCTCCTCAACCTCAACCTCAACCCACTTACAGAAATAGTCAATCACTACAATAAGGTATCTGTAATTTCCTATTGCTCTGGGCAGGGGTCCTACCAAATCGATCCCCCAAATTGAAGATAAACAAGGGGAAGTAATAGATGATAAGGGTTGATGAGGTTGTTGAGGGATGTTGTCATATCTTTATAATTTTTCGCGTCTCTTCACATAGTTGGTTGCATTTTTAGCCAGGGTCGGCCACTAGTACCCTTGAGTGACAATTCTTTTTTCCAATGATCTCCTTCCTAAATGGATTTAACAAGAGCTCTCATGCACATCTTTCAGTATATACTCCACTACTGTTAGATGAACACATCACAGTAAAGGGAGAAGAAACCATTTTTTGTACAAGACATCTCTTATGGCTAAGAACTTAGACGCCTTGTATCTCAACTTCTCTCTCTCTCCACTTTGGACTCTGGAAACTTTCCATATTTGATGTATCGGATGAGGGGATCCATCAATGATTCCCCTAAGTTCAGGTTTAAGTAGAACTTCACTATATTGTCCTCTTTTTCAATGGTCGACCGATGTAGGATCTCCACTGGCACTGACCTTTTCATTTTCGTCTTGGTCGCAGATGATAATCTTGCCAAGGCATCAACCTGGTTGTTCTCTAGCCGAGGGATCCTTTTTTAGCCTCACCTCTTTGAAGTTCTTCAGCATTACTTTTACCTTTGCTATGTATTTTGTCGTCCTATCATCTTTTTCCTCATACACTCTTAAGATCTAATTCACCACTAACCAGGAGTCACTGTGGACTATAATCTATCCAACATTTAACGCTTTGGTGAGGTAGAGTCATGCCAAAAGAGAATCATATTCTGAATCATTATTGGATGCTTTGAAGATGAATCTTAGAGCGTATTCGATGTCAGTCCCATCCGGGGCTGACACTATCAGGTCAGTTTCGCTCCCTATCTCACATAACCACCAACGAACAGGCTCCAAATTGTGCCTTCCTTTGAAAATGTGCCTTTTTATATAACTCCATTCTTGAACATAATTTTTTTCTTAATTCTTAGCTACCACATCTTTTTCAATACTCGTCTCAACCTCGGTCGGGCTTCCACTTGCTTTCTCTGGCTCATTAATTGGATTTTCAAAATCATTAACGTCGACCTTGTCCCACGTGAACTCAAATACGAAGTCGGCTAAAGATTACCCTTTGATGGTTATTCTCGGATGATAGACGAAATCAAGTTCTTCCAGCTCTATCGACCAGACCATCAACCTACCCAATTTTTTAGGTTTATGGGTGAACTATCTAAGAGGAGAGTCGGTAAGGACGACCATCGTGTGAGACTGAAAATAGGGTTTTATTTTCCTCAATGCATGTATCAAAGCATAAGCCAGCTTTTCCATCTTCGGATACCTCTGATCGTCCCCTTGAAGGGCTTTGCTATTAAAGTTATCTCGCACAATCGTTGCACTAATGGACGACTCGGATATAGCCAAGTATAGATATAGCTTCTCTCCCTGAACGGGTCGGGATGATAGAAATGTGGAGCTGATGTAAGATTTCAACTCCTAGAAGGCTTTTTCATGTTCCTCATTCCATTCAAAGGCTTTTCTCAATACTTTGAAAATGGGCATACATTTGTTTGTAGCTCTTGATATAAATCTGTTTAACGTAACAGCTCGTCCGGTCACCCACATAACATCCTTAATCATGTTTGGTGTCTTTATCTCCACCAAAGCTTTAATCTTTTCAATATTTTCTTCTATCCCTCGCTAATTTATGATGAACCCTAAAAATTAACCTTCTTTAATCTCGAACACACACTTGGCAAGATTGAGCTTCATTTGATACTTGTCCATTATGTTCAAAGTGCACTCAAGGTCGGACACATGCATCTCGGACTTGAGGCTTTGGATTAACATGTCATCCACATATACCTTAATAGTTTTGTCAATTTCTCCTCGTACATCTTATTCGCTAGTCGTTAATATGTTTCCCCTACATTTTTTAGGTCGAAGGTCATAACCTTGTAGCAATACGTACCTTTGTCCATGATGAATGAGGTCTTCTTAGCATTGGTTGGGTCCATAAATATCTGATTATAACCTGAGTAAGCATCCATGAAACTCATCAATTCATACGCATCCATGGCATCTACCATCTGATCAATCCTCAAGTGGGGGAAGCTATATTCTGGATAAGCTTTGTTCAAATTGGTGAATTTTACACACATCGTCCACTAGCCATTAGGCTTAGGCACAATGACTGCATTAAACAACCATTCTAGATAGACAACCTCTCTGATGAACTCAGACTTCTCTAACGTTTTCACTTCATCTCTTATGAATTTATATTTTTCTTTGGAGAAGATCCTTTACATTTGTCTAATTGGCTTGACTCCTTCATCTAGATTCAGTTTCTAGGAGAGAAACTTTGGATCAATTCCTGGCATGTCCTCATGACTCCAGGAAAAAACACATTGTCGCTCCCTCAGCAGCTTGATCAGCTCTTCCTTGATTTCTCTCTTCAGGGCTTTGCTAATTTTGACGGGTTTTTTTTTCGACTCTTCCCCATTGAAGATGATGGATTCTATCTCCTCAGTAGCCTATCCTTTTTTTAATATCATCTCGTCCCTTGGATAGGGAGTGTCGATGTTGTAAGTGGTGATAGCTATTTTATGTGATTCTCTTTCCTTAGTCGAGTTAAAGTAGCATTCTTGTGCCTCTACCTGATCACCTTGAACTTCCCATACTCCATAGGGAGTCAAAAATTTATCATTTGGTGAATAGTAGAGGGCACTGCCTCAAATTTCTTGAGGGCTACCCATCCTATTATGATGCTGTAAAACGAATAAACATTCTCATCCATCATAAAGAGATTTTTCTTTTTTGTGAGGTACCTCGGCCAAGTCTTCCCCATACAAACATCCATCTCATATATTCCCAGGGGATTGACTTGATCACCACTAAAGCCAATCCAAGTTTGGTGGTACGGTACGAGTCTCTTCTTGCTAAGCCCAACCCTTTGAAATATTCCCAGAACATCACATCAGCCGAACTCCCTCCATAAACCAGTATTCTTGGGACTTTATATCCATGCACTCTCGTAGTGTTGACTAGAGGGTCGTCATGAGAGGCTAGAATCCCCTTGAAGTCCAACCTTAATAAACTAATTACCAAGGTATCCATATCCACCTTTTTCCTCTTACCCAACTTGGATTCAACAAATGTCGATTTTACCACTTCGCACTTTAGGACGGCCTTTGGCTCTACAATATGTGCCTTATGGTCAGCCACTTCCTTGCCCCCACCTACTAGACCTCCACATATCATATGAACCCCCAGTGATATTGTATATATCCGACCTTTGGGATCAGCATCTTTCGGTGGGAGATCGGGGTCAGCCTCATCACCACCATCATCAGATTCATCACCATTCTTATTAGCTTTTACATCTCGTATGGGCTTGTCATCTAATCTCTTTCTGGGGTCGTCCCTATCACCTCGGGCAGTGCACTTGTCAATATATTTACTGAGTTTCCCTTGCTTCAGCATCTTTTCTATCTCATGATCTTGGTGAAACTAACACCACTTGCTTTTATCACTCTTATGAGGAGGGGCTTTCAATTTTTTTAACCATCGCATGGATCGATCATTTTTTATCTCATTCATGATCATCTCCTAAGTAGTTGTCAATGGAGTATAGTCAGTGAACTTATCATTCCCTGACCTCTTCTTACCACCTTTTTCCTTAAACTTCAGGGACTTGCTCCCACTTGCTCCATTTCCATCCGCTCCTTTGGTTTACATTGCCCCCTCTGTGTTCATGACTCTTTCTTCCATCGCCGAAAGTTTTACTATAGTTTTTGGAGGATCTTCGAGCATATTTCATAGGAGCTTGACCTTCTTCAATCAATCCATGAGGGCGATCATGGAAATGATTTCATCATAGTCTTCTACCTCCAATTTTTCTTTGTTAAAATGGGTTATGTAGTTTTTCATAGACTCGTGCTTTTCGTACTTGACATACAGCAAGTGGGTGGTCTTCTTCCAAGGCATTGCTACGAAAAAAAATTATGGATGAACCTCATAGCTAGTTGTTTGAAATTATCAATAAATTTCTTTAGGAGAGAGGTGTACCATACATGCGCACCGCCAGTAAGGGTTCTGGAGAAAGCTCAGCATCGTTCGGCATCGTATTTCATCATAACTCGAAAAGATAGAGGTCTTCGACTAGTACATTTCCACGTAATGCACTGGGTTTGTGCTCCCATCGTACTTTGGCATCACTACCGGCGGCATAAACTTAACTGGGGTTGGGTAGCTTACTATTCTTTTCACAAACGGTGACCCTTCCATGTAACCCCTCTACAAAGGGTCTCGACTCTTTAAAATGTCTTAAATTTTGTCTCAAGTCTCTGAATAGAATGTTCCACGGCTTATCGGCTGCGGCCATTGCAGCATTATCTCCCTCGATCGCTATAGCATGTTCACTAGTCCCTTATCTATCGATTGGTCATTTCACTGGCTCTCTGCTAGTCGTCCTTTGATGACTATTCACTTATCTTTTCTCCTCATCTTGGCCACATAGAGGCGAAGGCTAGCACATCTTCCATTTCTCTTGGACCCAGTATTACTATGGGACCTAGAGAGTCGGTATCTCAAATCCCCCACCGGGTTGAGTCTATCAAATGCAGACACTCTGCTGAATCTGTCAAGCACTGAGGCATGAGGTCAGCCTTATTGGCTCGACCTGGCACTATTTCCTTTACTGACTTAAATTGGGTGCACAGCACCCCTAAAGATCTTATAAGGTTTCAAATATTCCATATCATCATCACATAGGTCATTTTGAAATTCTTGGCCTTGTCTCCCTAGGCGCAATCGTTTAGGTTTGGACGCATCCCTCCCTGGCGACCGGAGTTATCATTTCCGCTACAGTGCCAGTGGGTCTAGTCAATACATTTTTTTTAAAACTAGCTAGTTGCTCCTAAATCTTCTATTGGCTGGCCACCAGTGAGCGTGCCGTCGCGACCTCACCCATCCCTAACGGAGGCGGTGCCTGACTGGAACTGGGGCCAATGCTTTGTGGAAAATGAGAAGCCATTAAATCCAGCGAACGGACAAAATAAGAGCTGCATTGGATGAGCTAAATAAACTCGAAAAAATCTTGGGTAACTCAATCATAGCTCTTTCAATGATGATTCAGGTCCATCCAAATGTGGAGTTGGATCACCACCAGAGAAAGCTACAAATAAGAGGAAAAAGATGAAGTATCTCGCTTCCCATATAAAGTGCCAACTGATGATACCAGATACAGTACTAACAAGTAATATAGTAATAACTCAATCTAAGACAACTTTGAAGATGCAACAATGGTAGAAACTAAATATATAAGTAAGGAAGGATATGAGTCAATGAGGAGAGAGACTATAAAATAAGTGGTTCATCCATCTGGCCTACTCCACAATATAGGGGTATATGAACTACACTATAACAAAGGTATCTAATGGCCTTAGTGATACAATCACACAACTTTTTCTCTCTACTGTATTAGCAACAGAGCTTTGGCTAGGGTTTGATTATTTCGATCCTTTATATTGGTGAAGAAGATAAGCATATATAGTGCATGGGGTTTATGTTGTAACCCCCGAGCATGTGTAGAATGTTCCTGCCAATAAGTTTAAGCCACCTTTCACTGTCACATATTGGTCATCATGATGAAATATTCCCTCACGTGTGAGGGAGATCTTGTTATTATGGTTTTGTGCACGTGGGATCTGCAACCCATGCACACCCTTTCATGTGTTCCCAATCCACGTGCCCTATCAGCTGTCAACTATCAATCATATGGACCAGGCCAAGGGTGAGTTGACAAGTTGGATCCTGTGATGGTACGATAATTATCATGTTAAGTTGAATCTTCAATTGGCCTCCGGCTTCCAGGTGATAGATGTGGCTGAGGGTACTTGAGTCATAAGACCACTAATACTGATATTATTGATTGTTTTCCAAGATGAGGATGAGTCCTCTTGTGATGAGCGTGTGGTCGAGGATGAGACACTTCATGCTAGGCCCACGGCCGAGCCATGATTTTCCCCAATTGATGGTCTGGCACTGGTCGACGTTGGCCGATGGGGTCCAGTGCATGGACGAGGCTATACATAGTATATCATTAAGGTTGTAGTTAGTAACTAAAAAGGTTGTATTAATAGGAATATCATGAAAGCTGAATAATTAAAATTGAGTAAACTATAACAAACAAAGTTTATATCATGCATACAATTGTACAACTAATAATGCCACCATAACTTTGAAGCCCATAAACCCTAGACCCATAAAAAAATTGAAATACTCCAATCAAACCATATTCTAAATTGAAATTTAGTTTTACTTGATCAACTAGAAGATGAGATGTTTCAATATCTCGTCCTCATTTACATGAAGAAGTTTAGGCATGTATCTGAAAACTGTTCGATGAAACTTTCATTAGACTTGCGATAGAATTGCTCTACGTATATAATTTTTGGCTTGAGTTTATATTTTAGGTAATTTAAGTTTCTAGTTTTGGGGATTCATATATGAAAGGGAAGTTGTAGTGTAGTAATTTTGGCTTACAATGATTTTGGTGGTTTGGCATAATTGGTAGAGGTGCATACCCTTACACTAGGGATAAAGTAAAACCTTATGGTGCCCTGGGAAGCCCAGCAAAGTCATCTAAAGGGCTTATATTTTATGATTGTGGTAGATCTACAAGTTCCTCATACCAAAATAGTTCTAGGACATATGATAAGATTAAATCACTCCCAAAGACTCAAACACAATAAGAGGATGAGAAGAGCGATGTACAGTGGTTTCGTCTTAAGATTTTATCATATGGAAGAAGTAACACTGACATGATGCATGTGAGTTGTCAGGTCTTTTTATAAGATACATAAAGCATTCATGCTATGTTTTTTCAGTATACTCTATTTGTCCATGTAATATCCTTACATTTTGTAGTATTAATTTAGGTTAATAAATCATAAATTATGAAAATAGCTAATGGTTATAACTTGAAATTGGTAGCTTTGCTAAAATGTGAAATTCAGGTGTTTTTGGACTTATAAAAATGTTTAATCGTGTAAACAAGATAATTTGGACCTCATCATTAATAAGATAATTTTTTATTTAGTGGGGCTATAAAAGTATTTTTAGAATTCAATTTAATCCATTTTGATAAAAATAAAATATTGATTTTTTGAGATGAATATCCCTAAGTTATGATGATAATCTTTCGTAAATTTTTACATCACTTCAAAGGCATGTCATTTTATGTGTACTATTAATTAGAATATTAGCCATAGATGTAAATTAAGGTATGGATCTTAGATTTCCTATGAGCTTTTAATCGGGTTATTTAGACTTCTAGGGAGGGGTAATAGTCGTTTTAGTAAAATGTACGAATTTGATGTCACTTCAAATTCATGTCATTTTATTTGTACTTTGAATTAGACTATGATCCATAGATGTAATAAAAGGTATGGATCTTATATTTCCAATGACGTTTGAAAAAGGTCATTTGGAGTTCTGTGGAAGGAATAATTGCCATTTTGGTAAAAGGTGATTAATCTGTCAAATATTATATTTGCACAAATTTGGGAGTTTTAAGAATTTTAATTTAATAAGGACTCTTATATTTTACCTATTTAAAAGGAGCTCGTGGGAGGACTTTCTCAAACTATATTAACCTATTCACAAAAGACTTTCTCTCCCAAATTACCTCCCCTCTTTCATAAAAATCCTAACATCCATTAAAGAATATTTTCAAGACCCTAACCTCCATTAAAGAAGATTTTCAGGTTCATTTTTTAAGAAAAAGGACCTAGTTTTCTCAAAACATCCAAGAAACTATATTTCTCAACATTTCAAGATAAGAACAACTATATCATTGGATTTTCAGCACAATTACTTTGATTAGGCATGAATAGTTCTATTGTTTACCTTAAGTATTTTATGTTTTGAATATTTCATAAACCTTAATTATCATGTTTTTTTAAAATTAATTAGGAAGATTAATTAGGGAAAATGAGAGTGAAAATCGGAGTTGTTTTTAGTCAATTTAAAAATATGATTTAAGAGTTAAAACAATCCCATGTTTAGATTATAGGTTTGGGTTTCGATAGAATTACGGGATGATTTGAATGCTAAAATTAAAAATATGTACTTGGAATAATGTTTCGACTCGTAAAATGACAATATTGATGTGTAGTTTGTAAAATGGAATTATTATTGTGTAACATTGTTAATAAACATATTAAAATGGAATTATGAAGTAATTGATAAAATATCACTTGTATTGAAATTATAAAATTTGTCGTGTACTCAGAATTTCGGGGAAAAATGTTACGAGTTTTCAAGTGATTATTTTAAGGTACGTTGTTTGCACAATATGCTCCTCTAAGTCTCTCGAGAGTATTTTCTTGTTCCTCATTTATATGTATTCCTCTTGAAAATGTTATGGTATTTATTAGAATCCTATGTGTTATTCAATTGTCATATTGTGTATTTGTTTATTTGGGCATGGTACCATAAATTTTTAATATGGCACTAAGAATGGTCACCAGCCAAAAGTCCAACAATCGAAATAAGGCTTTGAGATGCCTAGGTCAGATCAGGTGAGGTCCGGTGACCTATTAATGTGTTATTGAGAAATAAATTGGCATAATATTTAAGTATCACGTTAGACTCGTATACAGCTTTATATTGTAGCATTTTGTTTACCGTTATGGTTTTGAGCATTTATTCTTGTCATATTGTGTACTAGCCCGTCTTTTTTTTAATGCTAGGTAAGGGTGAATTTGAACGATATTGCTTTATGAATAATATTGAGAACTTTCAAAATGTTATTTGTGTACACCGATTAGTGTTGTGAATATTTGGGATCTTAATGTTATTTATTAGTGAAAAATGGGATGTATTTATTTCGAGGTTTAAATTTTATATAAATTTTTATTAGGAGACCTTTAAATTGGAGTGTACACTTGAATTATTAATTGGACATAAAGTATTTTGGTGACTTGTTATGTTTATTTTTTATGGAGTATAGATGCTCCGTATAGATTATTGAGGTTTTTAGTTTATTTTTAAGATAAGTGAGGACTAAAATTTCTCGAGGTGTCACAGATGATATCAAAGAATGGTCTTAGGTCTCATAGGTTGTGAGTCCATTTAGCTTCCATGTTACCAATATTTGATTTTCTTTATTGATTCAAACTCCCTAAGATATTGGGTCTATCATACGTGTTGGTTATTCCTGGAGATAGGGAGTTTTGTGTTAAGGTCGTTATTGGCATTGAGGTTAGAAGTAGTAATATTGATATAAAGATCCTTAAATTTGATGTTGGATACGATAATTGTTTCAGGATCGTTAATACAGATATTAGGTATCTCTTGTATCAATATCTTGATGTGATTTGATTTGAGGGCTTAAGTGTTGCGATGGCTTTTGGAGATAGAATCAAGTAGTGATTCGTGGGAGAGAGTGATACGGCCGTTATTTTCATAGTTATATATATATATATATATATATATTGTACTTTCATTCTTGGGGTACGTGCGTGTGGGATTAGGTGTATGGTCCCCAATCGTGGCATTTTATAGGTAGGCATATGTGAGCCTTATTTTATTTGGGCGAATTTACATTTTACATTTATGCTTCATCGAATTTCAAGGATGAAATTCTTATGTTAGTGAGGGAGAATGTAATACCCTGAAATTTTGTAGTATTAATTTAAGGTTAATAAAACGTTAATTATGAAAAATAGTTAATGGTTATAACTTGAAATTAGTAGTTTTGCTAAAATGTGAAATTCGGGTGTTTTCGAACTTATAAAAAATCATGTAAACATGTTAATTTGGACCTAATTAATCATTAATAAGATAATTTATGATTTAGTGGGGTTATAAAAGTATTTTGAGAATTTAATTTAAACCATTTTGATGAAAATAAAATATTGATTTATAAGATGAATATTCCCAAGTTAGGGTGAAAATGTGCAAGAAATTTTGATGTCACTTCGAATACATGTTGTTTCATTTATACTTCGAATTTGACAATTAGCCATATATTTAATGAAAGTTATGGATCTTATCTTTCCAATGAGCTTTGAATCAAGTCATTTGGAGTAATAGCCATTTTAGTATAAGGTGTTTAATCTGTTAGAATCTTAGATTTGTAAAAATATGATGTCACTTCGAAAGCATTCAATTTATCTTTGAATTAGACTATGTGCCATATATTTAAAGAGGCATGGATATTCTCTTTCCAATGAGCTTTGAATCAAGTCATTTGGAGTTTTGTGGAGGGAGTTATAGCCTTTTTAGTAAAAGGTGTTTAATCCGTCAAAATATTAGATTTGTGGAAATTTGGAATTTTTAAGAATTCCAATGGGATAAGGACTCATATATTTTACCTATTTAAAAGGAACTCGTGGGTGGACTTTCTCAAACTCATACTAACCTATTCCCAAAAGACTTTCTCTCCTAAAATACCTCCCCTGTTTCATAAAAATCCTAACATCCATTGAATAATATTTTCAAGTCCCTAGGCACCATTAAAGAATATTTTAAAGTTCATTTTTTAAGAAAAATGGCCTAGCTTTATCAAGATCAACCAAGACCAAGTCTTTGTTATTTTTGTGAGAGGATCACAACAGTATGATAAGAATTTTGGGAAAGAATGTTATAAGTTTTTGTGGGTACCCGAAATTTAGAACCATGGGCCCGGACGAGTAGCCCAGTCCTGACGGCCCAAAGTCCGGGCCCCTCATCTCTTAGTGATCCGGTCTCCCCCACGTTCCCACAATCGGAAGTTACACGGGAGATGGAAAACGTGGAGAAACTCATCACCTCCACTTACCTGCATGTACATGTACATATTAAACCCTAGGTCCGGGGCAAAAGGACAAGTTGTATTATCTATAATCACTCTCCGGAGTATATAGAAATAATATCGACTGCACCACCGTGGGCGTAGGCACATCTTTGCTGAACCACGTACATCCTTTGTTGTGTGATTGGCATCTTATATTCCTTATTCTTTTCTTGATAATTGCTTCTCTCGTATTTATTTGTGTTGCATGATAATTGCCTCCACAATTGGCGCCGTTTGTGGGAAGCATTCATCTTTCCCTGAGAAGAGCCCACGTCAAGAAAGGAGTTTAAGATGTATGGCGACAGCAGCAATGCTCCCCAAGCAGGAGATATTCAAGAGACACCTGCTCCTCGCAGGATCAGGTCTGAAGTTCGACGTTCAGGTCAGAGAGCTCGCCTGGAAAGACCAGCCTCAGAAGAAAGTCAGGGACCAACGAGGTCCACGCAAATATCCAGGTTGATTGATGCGTACGAGGCAAGGCTCCACGAGCAGAGGGAGTCTTCTCGTAGATATGAGGCTGAGAATGCTCGCTTGAAAAGAAGACTGGAGAGGGAGCTTCGTCCTGATAATAGGAGACGCCCATATCGCACTCCTAGCCCTCAGGCGAGCAAATCTCGCAGCCGAGGAAGGAGCCCTAGGCAAGAATCACAAAGGGATGGAGGAGGTGAGTCAGACGACGACCTCCGCGAACAGCTGCAAAGAGCTCGCCGCTACCAGAGCCCTGCTCGCAGCGACGAGAACATACGAAACATGGTCCGCAGGGAGATGGACCAGCATCCCGCTCACCACGGAACAAGGTCAACCAGAGAACTCGCGAGGCGAGCTCTCAAAACCTAGATGAAGTCACCTTTAACAAGAGAAATCGAAGAGGAGGAAGCTCCCAAGAAATTTTCCATTCCAAGGTTCAAGATTTACGACGGAAAAACTGATCCCAACGATCACGTCAGGCAATACCGACAGGCCATGACCCTCTGGAGTCACCGAGATGCCCTGATGTGCTGCATTTTTCCCTCAAGCCTTCATGATGTAGCACAGAAGTGGTTCGAGAGGCTCCCCCACCGGTCGATAAAAAATTTCAAATCCCTAGCCGAACTCTTTACGGCCCGATTCATTACCAGTAGCTCTCATCCCAGAAGGATGGATGCTCTGCTAACAATGAAGAAAACACCTCAAGAGACCCTCCGAGAATACGCGAAGAGGTACTGGGAGTTATTTAATGAAATCGAGGACTGCGCGGAGGAAGTGGCAGTGGCCTCTTTCAAAATTGGGCTCCCTAGTTCTTCCCTCCTCTACCAGTCCCTGACGAAGAAGGAAGCTATGACTATTGACAACCTAATGGCCCAAATCGAGAAATACGCAAAGGTGAAAGATGTCACCCACCCTAATATAGGAGAAAATGGTCGAGCTAAGCTCACTACCAAGGTAGGTGAGAAAACTGAGAACCAGGGGAAAGGAGGAAAGAACGGAGGCAAAAATGGATCCAAGAACGGAGGGAACCATGACGCGTCGAAAGCATTCCAGGCGATCAACACCGTCTTCAAAGAACCAATTTACAAGGTTCTCGCAAAGATCAAGGATGAGCCATTCATCAAGTGGCCTAGGAAGATGGGAGGAGATCCCTCGAAGAGGAACAATGCGTTGAGATGCGCTTTTCACAAAGAGGGAGGACACAAGACCGAGCACTGCAAAGCTCTTAAGTCTTACCTCGAAGAGTTGGCCCAGTCCGGGCATTTGAACGACTTTGTGGAAAAAAAGGGCAGAGAAAGTGACTGCCAACAGAGAGACGAGACTCGACAACATGCTGGAGGATGATGATGGACACGAGTTCGCAGTAATCCACGGAGTATCTGACGTCAAGAAGATATAAGGGAACTCAGCTCGAATGGAGATGAAAAAACTTACAGCGGTAATGCAGGCTTTTCAAATCGATCCAGCAAAATCACAGTCAAGAAAGCGTCGACGAGCAGAGGACGTCAACTATAACAAGCATATTGTTTTCACGGATGAAGATTTGATGGGAGTAAGGACCCCACATCATGATGCCCTGGTCATTACACTCAGGATAGCCAACTTTGACATCGGCAAGCTGCTCGTCGATCAAGGAAGCTCATCCGAAGTAATGTACCTCGACCAATTCAGGAAATTAAAGTTGAGCATCGCCAACCTAAAGGAAGCTACTATTCCTTTGGTCGACTTCGATGGAAAAATAACCATGCCCCTAGGCAAGATAGTGCTGCCAGTTCATGCTGGGAACATCTACAAGATGATTGAGTTTTTGGTAGTTGACATCGAATCACCGTACCAGGCCATCCTCGGTAGAGGATGGCTTCTTGCAATGAAGGCGGTCTCCTCAACCTACCATCAGAAGCTCAAGTATGTAACCGAGCGAGGAGTAATGGAAATCCACAGCGACCAAGCGATGGCGAGGAAGTTCTTCATAGCAGCCATCCGACCAAAGCCAGAAAAGAAGGCCGGTCAACCCAGCGAGAAAGTTGAAGAGGGTGTGATACCTTATAAATAGCAATTAAAGTATGAAAGACCTGGAGTAGAGGAGACCAGGCTCCTCCCCTTCGAACATGTCATCGAGGACCTGGAAGAAGTTATAGCCGAAGTTGGTGACAGTAGCAGAGTCCTCTTGATTGGAGCATCTCTCACCGACCAAGAACAGAAGGAGTTGACGACCTTGCTGAGACACAACGTAGATGTTTTCGCATGGGAACCATACGAGCTGCCTGGCATTGATCCTGATATGGTCTGTCATTAGCTACACGTCGACCCCACATTCAAGCCAGTCACGCAGAAGGCACAGAGAACTGCACCCGAGAAGGCTAAAGCGATCGAAAAGGAAGTCAAAAAACTACTGGATGAAGGATCCATACGGGAAGTGAAATTCTCCAAGTGGTTGTCCAACCCAGTAATGGTTCCGAAGAATAATGGGAAGTGGAGAGTTTGTATCGACTTCACTAACCTCAACAAAGCATGCCCTAAGGATAGTTTCCCCCTCCCAAAGATATACCAACTAGTAGATGCCACTACAGCTCACGAGTGAATGAGTTTCTTGGACGCATACTCAGGATATCACCAGATCCCCTTGTATGCCCCAGCCCAGGACAAAACGACGTTCATCACGACAGTTGGGTTATATTGCTACAAGGTCATGCCATTTGGGCTCAAGAATGCGGGGGCAACCTATCAGCGGTTGGTCACAAAAATGTTCAAGGATCAAATGGGAGACACAATGGAGGTCTACATCGATGACATGCTCGTTAAGAGCAAGAAGAAGGAAAATCACCTCTCAGACCTGTCAGAGACCTTCGAAATCCTCAGGAAGTACCGAATGAAGCTTAATGCGAGCAAGTGTTCCTTCGATGTCCAGTCAGGAAAATTTCTTGGATACTTGGTCAGTAAGAGAGGCATAGAAGCTAATCCAGACCAGATCGATGCAATCAACAGGGTACAATTCCCTCGAACAATCCGGGACGTGCAGAAGCTCACTGGAATGCTCGTTGCCTTAAATCGCTTCATTTCCAAATCCTCCGAGAAGTGCAAGCCTTTTTTCCAGATTCTAAAAGGGAGTAAACCGATCGAATGGAGCCCAGATTGCTCACGAGCACTAGACGAGCTCAAATCCTACCTAAGCATTCCACCGTTGCTGGTCATACCATAAAAAAACGGATTCTTTGTACCTGTACCTCTCTGTATCCAATCACACTGTCAGCTCCGCGCTAATATGCGAGGTTGCAGGGATCCAACACCCCGTTTATTACGCGAGCAAGACCTTATTAGACGTCGAGCAAAGGTACCTGCCATTGGAGAAGCTCGCCTTTGGCCTAGTAATAGCCTCGAGGAAGCTGAAGCATTATTTCGAAGCTCATATTATCATCGTCCTTACATCGCACCCCCTTAAGGCGGTCCTAAGGAAAGCGGATTTATCGGCCGGTTTGACATCCAATTTCAACCAAGGATAGCTATCAAGGGTCATATCCTTGCTGATTTCATAGCCAAATTCACAGGCGAAGAACTCCCCGACCAACCTCAACCAACAAAGCAAAAGGAGAACCGAGCAACAACGGAAACCTGGAAACTATTCGTTGATGGAGCCTCCAACTCAAAGGGGGCAGGCGTAGGCATTGTTCTCATCACCCCAGAAAACACCATCCTTGAGCAAGGAATCAGGCTTGGATTTGCAGCCTCCAACAATGAAATAGAGTACGAAGCCCTAATAGCCGGTCTCCAAAAAGCGCAAACTCTGGGAGCAAAACGTTTACAGGTGTTCGGCGATTCTCAACTAGTCTCCAATCAGATAAGTGGAGATTACAATGCGAAGGATGAAATAATGGAAGCCTACCTCGCCCTGGTGAGAAAACTAATGACGAGCTTTGAGAAGATCAAGATCCAACAGTTTTCCAGAGGGAAAAATAGTCATGCCAACGCCTTAGCAGCCCTAAGTTCGGCAGTTGATTCTAGCCTTAAAAGGGTCATTCCCATCGATTTCCTCATTTGTTCGAGCATTAACCACAACAACAAGCTGCCAAACGTGGAACAAATACTCTAGGTGGGATCAGCCCCCAGCTGGATGGACCCCTTAAAGGACTATTTAAAGGAGGGCACGCTCCCAGAGGATAAGAAAACTGCCCACCAGATAAGAGTCAAAGCTGCTCGCTTTCACTTATCCACAGTAGGTGACTTGTATAAGAAGTCAATCTGCGGTACCTACCTTAGATGAGTCCACCCAGGTGATGTCGAGCAAGTGTTGCGCGGGCTTCATGAAGGAATCTGTGGAAGTCATGTCGGAGGAAGGTCTCTAGCCTTTTGAGTAATGAAGGAAGGCTATTGGTGGACATATATGCAAAAGGACTCTGCAATATATATTCGCAAATGCCTGAAATGCCAACTTCACGCTCCTATGGTCCACCAACCCGCCAGCGACCTAAAATCCCTGACCAGCCCATGGCCCTTTGCCCAATGGGGAATGGACATCGTGGGACCACTGCCCACCGCTGCTGGCAATTGCAAATACCTGTTGGTTACAACTGACTACTTCACCAAATGGATCAAGGCAGAACCATTGGCAAACATCTGAAACACTGATATGATAAGGTTCATATGAAGGAATATAATCACTCGATTCGGAATCCCCAGAACCATCATCACTGATAATGGGATACAATTCGAGAGTGGCCCCTTTCAGGACTTCTGTAACGAACACGGGATCAGGCACAACTTTAGTTCGGTGGCCTACTCTCAGAGCAACGGGCAAGCAGAAGCTTCCAACAAAACTGTGATCGATGGATTGAAGAAGCGATTAGAGCGAGTCAAAGGCGCATGGGCAACCGAGCTACCCCATATCCTATGGGCATACCGAACAACTCCTCGGCGAGCAATAGGAGAAACCCCATTTTCGCTAACATATGGCATGGAAGCAGTCATCCCACTAGAAGCGGGTATGCTAACAATGAGATCCGACCTTGTCGACCAAGGCCAGAATGATGAGGCATTGCTTGCTGAACTCGACCTCACCGACGAGCGTAGAGAACTTGCCCTAGTGAAGCTTGCAAGCTATCAGCAACAGCTCGCAAGGCACTACCACAAAAGGGTTAACCCGAGAAGATTCCAAGTTGGGGACTATGTCCTAAGAAAAGTCATGGGCAACACGGTGAAGTCATCAGATGGCAAGCTAGGCCCAAACTGGGAAGGACTCTTTAAAGTAACTAAAGATGACCTGCAAGGTGCCTATCATTTGGAAACGATGAAGGGCAGAGAGATACCACGAGCATGGAACGCAGCTAATCTCAAGAAATTCTATTTTTAGATTCTTAAGGAATTCTATTATTGAATCTTTTTCTTTTATTTGTTATGTGAAAGGACATTTTATTTCCCTTATTACTAATGAAATCAGTAACAGTTGCATTTTATCACACATCTTTTCCAAATCACAGACACGATGGTCGATATAGCAGGGGAATACCCCTCCTTAGGTCATCGTTATGAAACACGAGAGACCTCTTAGCATTGCCCCTGGCAATATATAAAGCCCTACAGAGGATTTTTAGGCAATGCTACTAGATTTTATACTGGCCATCAAACCTACTTTGGTTGAGCAAAATCCTGACCGGATGAAGACATCCAATACCAGGTGTGTCCTCGCCAATTGCCCTACTTATGCCTAAGGGAGTGTGATGACACAACCTAAAAGGTAAAATGGGGCATAATGGTATTTTGATATTATACTGGACTGGAGGGACACTTGCATGACAAAACAAAAAGGATTATGAAGCAGCAAGAATATAAAAAGATTGGATGAACACGTTTAGTAGGCAAAATTGCCCAAAACACGAATTTTTCGTTAATCTCTTATATTTACAATAATGATAATACATGTTTAGTCGGCGAAGCTCGCCCAAATCATTTACATTATCATAAAAAAATAAAATAATAATAACGTACAAAATCTCAAGGAGGTGGAAGCCTCCGAACAAGATAATCTGCCACTCTAGCTCTTCGTCCGTCATCAGGAGCGGGGACTAGCTCTTCCACAACCTCATTTGCGTCCATCTCCAATAGTTGCCGAGGAATAGCATCAATGGGGATCCATCGATCATCCCTCCTGAATGGGTTGGGCATCAGAGTGGAGGAGGACATCTCGTGACGATACCATAACACCGAGTTCCTCGGGACCTGAAGCTCTTTCAAGGCACTTAACCACCCTCTGATGAAAGAAAGTTCCTCGAACTCAGATAGTCTTATTGGAGCATCTAGCCAGCCTTGATCATAACCGTCAGCCCACGCTTGTCGAGGACCTTTCTTGAATAAGTGCCGCAATCGGGTAACGTCCCTTTGAAGCCCAACATCAATTACATATGCTCGTCGGACATCATCGCGGAGCTCTTGAATCTCCTTATCACGCTGTTCTTCTACTTCCCTGTTCCTTCCCCTAGTGCTCCTACCAGCTCACGGGAGGGGAGGACGAGTGGAACCTCGCGGCATAGGAGGAGTATATCCATCTCGTGACGATGAGGAGCCTTGTAGAACCGCTGAAACAGTGCTCGACGCATGCTCTCTAAGTTGTAAGACCTCCCTCCTCAGGTTTTCATTCTCCTGCTGCAGGAACTCCCCAACTTGGTTAACCTCGGTGGCCTCTAGGAGTCTGGTTCTCAGCACATTGACTTCTTCTTGCACTGAAGTACCAATGTCCTCCATCTCCTGGAGCCTGTCCTTCAGCTTGACCACGAGCTCAGACTGCTCCTTATACTTTTGATTCCTTGACTTAAGAGATTTGAAAAGCCTAATAAAGGCCTGACGAACCTAAGGACTGGCATTGGGACAAAGAGTCCTGCCCAATTGAGATGTGGCAGGAATATACTCTTCTACATCAGTCAACTACAAGACATAAAAGGGCAATGGAAAGAAAAATCAATCAATGCACTGGAAAAAGAAGCCTTTTCATTTCATTGATAAAAGTCAAGTACATCGAGCAGAAATTGAAAAAATTAAAAGCAAAAATACAGAATAGTCCTAAAAGTAGATCAACTAGCAACCTCAGGCTGCCCAGAGGTGGATGGATGCTTCCCCTTATCAGCAGCAGCAAAGGCATCCCCCTCTATAGGGATGCCCTCAGTCGCCTGGGCAGGACAAGCACCGATAGAACTTGTCTGAGAGGCAAGATCAACACCCTCGATGGCTGGGGCAGGGGCTTCTTGGTCCACAGTTGGCCTCGAACCCGGGTCATGCTCGTCGAACAGAGGAGATTCATCATCAACCCCAGCAGCTAAGAGGGCCTTGTTCCATCCCTTCTTGAAGTTCAAACGGTTTATGTAGCCTATCTGAACCTCGGCATCTTCGTAAGCAGCAGTCCACCCGGTGTTATATGAATCCTCCTTGATGGTGGCTACCTGGGACTCTCTCTCCTTTAACTGCTCGGTCAGAACCTTGTTCTCCTCCATGACCCCCATCTTGCTCGAGAAGACTAGGTGATAGGCCTGCCTCAACTCGCTCAGGTCCTTAACCGTCGCATCCCTCTCTCGATTAGAATTAATAAGGGCCAGATCAGAAGACGCTCGGGCGGCGTCAGCAGTCTTTAAATCAGCCTCCAGCTGAGAACCCCTAACTTCCAGAGCGGACTTCTACTGCTCCAGCTCACCATTCCTTCTCACCAGCTCGTCGCGAGAGCGATAGAGCACGACGAAGTCAGTCATAAACTGCCAAAAATAAAGAAGAGATCAAGAAGGAAAAATAACTAAAACTTGTTAAAGAATTGAAAAATGGAGAGGATCTTACCAAGGCTATCCTCTAACTAGCTTGTAGGGCCAATTGATCAGACCCCAACGCCCTCTGGCGATCTGCAGGGAGAACTGCCCTCTCGAGCAGCGCAGGTGCCAGCTGAGGAGAAATGGCAACTGAGGCCCCCTCGGGCAAAGCAGACATCGGGACTAAGGCTTGCCCAGCCTTCATCCTTGACTCCATCTTTCTCCTCTCTTCCTCTTTCTCCTATTTCATTCTCTTCCTCTCCTCCATCCTCTTCTTTTCCTCCACCTTCTTTCTTTCCTCCTCCTTTTTTCTCTCCCTCTCTCTCACCTGCTCTTCCTCTCTCCTCTTCCTCTCTTGCTCCTGAGTAGAAGACTGAGAACCAGTAGCCATGACCCCAGAAGTAGACTTTTGTTTCTTTGACCTCTGTACAAGAAGCACGTGGTCCTCATCATCATCATCTCTAATCAACTTCTTCCTTGGAGGCATCTCTTCACCTGAACTGCTGAAAGTGCTCGACGATTCTTCAGCTTCAGAATCCTCCTCACAGTCAGAAGAACTGCTACTATTAGAGCTCCCTTCACCCAAATTACTCGTAGCTCCTGCAGGATCACTCTCAGAGCTGATCTCCTCTTCATCCAACTGGATAGGCTCAGCAGTAGTCTCTCCGAAAGAATCAAACTCTGGCACACTATCCATAGGTCGTGCTATGAAGCTGGAGCCTACGTTCTTATACTCGAGTAAAAAGGCAGCAGACCTGGGATGCTCGTCGTCACCCAGAGGCTCCCTGATATTCTAAGCTTTCACCAACTCCGAGATACAAACCTCGCTGAGAGCAGGCTCCAAATTCTTTGACCTCACTGTGGAAGAAAAAGCAAAGAGGGGTTAGAAAACTCACAAATCAGCAAATGTTGAAACAACAGTACAATGTCTACCTATATATTCCTCCCCGTAAAAAGGAACAAAGAACCTCTCAGACCTCGACCCTTCAAACTGGGGAGGGAACTGCCAATTCCTAACGAGGAAACCCTCTTGCCAGTAGTCCTTATGGAAATCAGGTAGGTTTACTACCAATACCCTATCAGGGCTCCTAGCTTTGAGGTATAAGACACCTGAACTAGTTCGAGAAAAGGAATAGCAGAAATAGATCTCGACAAGTCCTAACCTAGTACCATACAACTGATTTATTCTATGGACGCCATTCACTATTTTCCACACATTGGGAGAGCATTGTGCAGGAACAATATTGAAATAGCCAAAGAAATGCAGAAATAAATCATTGGGAGGGAAAGTAAGTCCCCCCTGAGAAAGCAACAAAACATGGATCCAGTGGGCATACTCTATATCCTAATGTTCCTAGGAGGGGAGGCACGACACTCAATATCTACCCACTCAGGGATGTTGTAGAACTTCCTAAATTCAGAGATTGACCTATTTCAAATTTTTGCCATTGAAAAACTCAAGAAAAGCTACAAACCAAAGAGAAAGTGCAGAGAAAGGGCACGAGAAACTTACAAAACAGAAGATCGGTTCAAGTGATGAAGAAGCACGAGCTCAAGACGACTAAGAAGCAATGGGAATGGGGATTGAGAGAAGAAGGTACGAGGCGCTAGATTTCTCAGAAGAAAGAAGAGTACTGGAAGGTCTGAAGCGACAGAAGAAGTGGCTATCCCAATAAGCCTTAAATTCTAATCATAGCGCACAATAAGCGAAGCGGGTGCCGCCAAATCAACTTCACAATTTTTGAAGAATCGTAAATCAGCCATAATGGCTGATCACTTAAATCCATTGAGCCCATAAACATGGACCAACAAATTTAGGGGCAATTGTGGGTACCCGAAATTTAGAACCATGGGCCCGGACGAGTAGCCCAGTCCTGACGGCCCAAAGTCCGGGCCCCTCATCTCTTATTGATCCGGTCTCCCCCACGTTCCCACAATCGAAAGTTACACGGGAGATGGAAAACGTGGAGAAACCCATCACCTCCACTTACCTGCATGTACATGTATATATTAAACCCTAGATCCGGGGCAAAAGGACAAGTTGTATTCTCTGTAATCACTCTCCGGAGTATATAGAAATAATATCACTGCACCACCGTGGACGTAGTCACATCTTTGCTGAACCACGTACATCCTTTGTTGTGTGATTGGCATCTTATATTCCTTATTATTTTCTTGATAATTGCTTCTCTCGTATTTATTTGTGTTGCATAATAATTGCCTCCACAGTTTTCAATTGATTATTTTAAGGTACATGATTTACTCGATATGCTCTTCAAAATCTTTCAAGAGTATTTTCTTGTTCCTTATTTATATGTATTCCTCTTGAAAATTTTGCGATATTAATTGGAATTCCATGTGTTATTCAATTGAGATATTGTATTTGTTTATTTGGGCATGGTGACATGAAATTTTAATGTGGCACTGAGAATGGCCACCCACCCAAAGTCGAAAATTCCAACAGTCATAACGAGGCTTTGAGATGCCTAGGTGCGGTGAGGTGAGGCCAGTTACCTATTGATGTGTTATTGATAAATAAATTGGTAAAATGTTTGGGTTTCACATTAGACTAATATATGGTTTGGTATTATTGCATTTTGTTTACCGTTATTATTTTAAGCATATATTCTTTTCATATTGTGTACTTCCCCATTTTTAGTTTAGTGGCAGACAAGATTGGATTTGGACGATACTGATTTACGAAGAATATTAAGAGAACACAATTTTTTAGAATGTTATTTGTGTACATATCAATCAGTATTATGAATATTTGAGATCGTAATGTTATTTATTAATAAAAAAAGGATGCATTTACTTCGAGGTATAAATTGTATATATATATATTTTATTAAGATACTTTTAAATTGGAGTGTACATTTGGATTATTAATTAGACATTACGTATTTATTTTTTGTGGAATATAGATGCTATGTATGTAGTATTGAGGTTTTTAGTTTATTCTTAAGCAAAGTGATGACTCGAATTTCTCGGGGTGTCTACTTAAATGCTCTCTAATAACGGATAAAACTTAGTACTGAACTATAGATTTATCTTTGTAGCGTGCACAGGATGAATTATCTTAATTGTTGAATGTCAGTCATCCCCCAGTTACTTAAAAAATGAAAACATTCATCTGGGGTATTCATCAATTAGTAAAGTGGTAGTTTATATTGTATATCTATTAGATTGTTTGCAGTCTAAGCCCATTGTTTACTTTAAATATTTTATTCTTTCTCGTTTTGGGTAATAATGCCTAGATTAATGAGAGAGAGAATTGAGAAGTGGAACCCAAAATCTTTGTGTGGTTGACTCGGTTCAATGTAATACGCTTTTTCATGTTTACATTAGATGGTATCAATGTGATAGTAGTTATAGGTGTAATAGTATTAGTTGGTCTAGGATCTATAGCAAGAGCTTCTTGTTATTAATTGTCAAATGGAGATCAGACAAGAATGGATGTTTAAGCCGTTACGAGGGGTGTCATTCTTCCATGTATGACCCTTTATGTTATCTTCCATTTATTCCTTATTTGAAAATCCTTGAAAAAGGTTATATGATAATATTATTTAGATGCGCCATGGACAATTCACAGTGGTATGATTATGAGATATGCACCTAATGTTATTGTTATTAGGGAATTGTTGATAATTAGAGTTTGATAATCATTCCATTTGAGTAAGATGATGATGAACCGAAATACGATCCAGTCAACTTAATTTGAATTTAATTTTTATTATTACTAATATTCTTTCTTACAACACAAATACTTGCATTTTTCCAAATAAAAATAGGTTCTTGTTAGAGAATCATAGTAATGCCCAATAGGTGAGAGATAACTAGTTTTTTCTTTGTTAATAACTCCTTAGTTTTGTTTTTAACTTCTTTTGTTGTTCATTGATTTGTCAGTTGCATATTTCAGGTGGAGTTTCGATGAGAAAGAATTAATTGGTTGCTCATTATGTGCATATTTTGTACTTTGTAAGTGAGATATTCATTATTTAATTATATTTACAAATATGTATACATATATATATATATATATATATATAAGTACTTAGTATGTATGGAGAGATATTTTGCTAATTACACAAGCTAGGGTTGGTCTCGTGTTCAAGACATGGGAGTATCCTCTCCATATATGGGGGTAAGGCCAGTAGACATCTACCTCTCCCAGACCCTGCAGTTAAGAGGGAGCCTTGTGCACTGGGTATATATATATATATATATATATATATATATATATATATATATATATATATATGTATGTTTTCTTCCCCGCGATATATTGCATATATTTTAATATTTTTTGGGCTAAAAAATCTTCCTTTTGAAGTTACTTATTTACAGTGTTGTGGCTATTATTGTAGTTTTTTTAAGTTAATTTTAATGTTTAAACGAATTGGTTATTATGAATAAACAAAAAAGACTCTATAGATTTTTTTTTAAATAATAGTGCTTTTAAAGATAATTAATAAGATGTATATAAATGTAATAATATACTTAATTTAATAGTGTTTTTAGGGGTCATAAACTTGAAAAATAACTTAATGAGACACGAAATAAAGCCCGAACACCCCAAGAGCCACAAAACTATTGGACAACCCGATTTCAGAAATTGAGTAGTAAACTTTCCATTGGGAAAACCTAAAATCAACAACTAAGAGAGGCAAAAAGAGGCCCAAAGGGTACCAATGCTACTAATTTATTGTGACCTTGTCCTCATAGGACATCTGATTATGAATATTGACTAATATGCACAAATGTTAAGGGAAAAAGTGGATTTTAGGGGGAAAAGTGAATATAACAATGAAGTGACCCAAAAAATAGACCTAAACATTCTAAAAGGTGCAAAATAAACTTGTCGGGCACCCGATTTATGAAATTTACTAGTATATACTTTTTGGGGGGTTTAAAAATGGGCTTTAGGGGTAATAAAGTTGAAAAATAACTTAGTCACACGAAAATAAGCACGAACACCCCTAAGATGCACAAAAGTATTTTGTGGGAAGTGACTGTGTCGTCATTAGACAATCCGATTTCAGAAATTGAGTAGTAAATGTTCTATTGGGGATTAAAAATGGGCTTTCGGAGGTAAAAACATAAATCAACAACTAAGAGCCGCAAAAAGCGACACAAAACCCACTTGATAAACAACCACTCACAACTCAAGTGGAATACGATTTAAAGAGGCATGTATCGATATCCTATCTGATTAACATGTTGCAACCCAACATAAGGGCTCGAGTGGCATGAGAGACGTGACCATGAACTACTTCCATGGAGATTACCATACAGATTCATGGATTAACATTCCAATCATTAACCTCACATCGCAACTTAAGGGATCAAGTTTATTTGTTCCAAACTATATATGCTAACTTTCCCAAAATATTAAGTATATTAATAATTCACAAGAAAATGTCGAACCTCCGTACAATGACTTAGCTATAAATGGTACGGAGCCCACGGGTATATCAAGTCCGTACTGCACCTTATTATTTTACTCATTTGATATTACATTTCACATAATAATAGTCGTCTCAAATAAAGTGTTATAAATATAATTTATCAAAATTTTATTTAGGTACAGAGAGTACCGCCATTTGTGAGAAAAAGGTAAAAAAAAGGGCCAGGCATTGGATTGAATGAAACACGGGCCCCTTAGAGTCGACAAAGATCAATGTCCTACTTTGGTGAAATATTGGGATCTAAAGAAGACAACTATATAACAACTCAATAATTTTAAGAATAATATATTTACATCTACTTCATTAGTAACATGAAATTTATAATTTTCTCTAACTTGTTTTATAGGATATAGTGATTCAAAACTCCAAGAACCATGAAGTTGAATATGCTTACTTAAGGACAGGGCAAAATCCACATGCAAAAATAACCAAGGAGGTTAGAATTTTGGTATTATAAACACTTCTAATTTCTAATTTAATACATACATTATTATTTTTTATTAGAGGGTAGAAGAAGGAGAGAATTTTGATGATATCAGCATGCGGCAAGCCACTCAGGCTCCGTATAATAACCCTTCCAATCATGAAGATGGATCATCAAATAGAACAGTTTGTATATATTCTAACCGAAGCCCCATTTGGTTAAAGTTATTTAAATGTTATTTTATTTTATAACAATTAATATTCTTACGGATTTAAATTAGGTTCATTAATTTCTAATATATGTTTAATTTGTAGTCCATGCTTGAAAGACCACTGAATAAGCTACTAGAAGAGAAGAGAAATGATCCATAAGTGAGGAATATGATTTTTAGGGATGTGGTAGGATTAGAAGGGCATGGTTATAAAAATTTTAAGGGGTTTGTTTCAGAGTATTATCCCTTATCATGCTTCCAATACCTCAAAGACCCATACCGACTAGGTAATAACACATCTTTATCATTATAAAATTAATATGGTTTATATATAACTACTTATTATTTATAGAGGTATTTTGCTAATTACACATGTATTTTACCTCATAACATAGTTAGTTAATTTCTATATATGTATGTAAGGGAGTGTTAGATAGGATACATGTATCGAAATTTTTGCCATTAGGATAAATTTTATATATTTTAATATTTTCTGGGTTGAAGATTTTCCCTTCTCAAGATACTTGTTTACAGTGTTTTGGCTATTGTTGTAGTTGTTTTTGAGTTAATTTTAATTTTTAAGCATGTTGGTTTCCATAAATAAACAAAAGAGATCCTGCTAATTTTTTTTTAAAATAATAGTGTTTGAACAACTTTAAAAACAACTTGTGTTAAGCTATGCAGTGGGGGAATTAAATCATTATCTTGGACATATAAACCTTGATGTCAATTAACTTATAGTTTGAACTTTACATTGTCAATGGTGGGAATTTACTACTGGTTTATGCGGATATTATTGTAGTTATTTTTTAGTTAATTTTAATGTTTAAGCTAGTTGGTTTTCATGAATAAACAAAGGAGACTTTGCCCATTTTTTTAAAAATATTAAGTGTTTTAAAGATGATCAATAAGAAGGTATACAAATTCGATAATATATTTTAAAGATTGTCATCCATAAGAACTATTAAAAAAAATATTATTGTTTACGGTAATTAACACTAAATAAATCTTATTATAGGTGGAAACCTTTTGTAGACGAAAAATTATTGAACTAATTTTGTTGGAGGTCATATGCTTCAAGATAATAGGTTCATGTTAATATGTATTTCTGCTAAAGAGACTAGTGGAATATTTTACAAACTTATTATTACCATTACTATTTTGGTAGACACGATGTTGGATGTGTTGATTATGTAGAAAGATATTTTACTTGTATGAACTCTAACTATAGTTAAGGGGCAAATGAGTTGATGTGTTGATGAATAAGTTTGTAACTAAGAAATTTTTAAATGGGTGCCAGAGATGTTATATATTATTTTATGTAGGTCCCAAACTTACTTTAACAAAAACTTTTGCTTATGTGGAATTTATTATAAGGATGAACAAAAAAAAACTCTCTCTTTTTATGAAAAACTCTTTTCAATTTTATCAAACCACACTAAGTTGTGACACAAGTTAACTTAACCAAATTTTATCTTGTTTAACCCTAAGCATGCAACTAGTGATTAAAGCATGAAAAATAAAGTAAAGTAATACTCACAACGCCGATGTACGAGGAAAACCACAGTCGGGGAAAACCTCGGATGGCTCAGGCCAGACAATCACTACGAAAATGGTTTCACAAAGACAAACGGTAGTATTACTCAACGACTCGATCCACCCATGAGACTTGATGCTCCTCTGATCTTCTACCACTCTTCAAAGTGCCCACGCAGAAAGTAACCTTCTTCTACGATGCTCATCCATAGCAGTCGCCTCCACGAATGTCTCGGTATCCACCAATATGGCCTGTAATGTCTACGATGTCGAAACCGAACTTCTTAGAATCTTCACTACAAAACCAGCAATATATCTTCAATAGAACCTCAAACTTGGTGCCAACAAGATCACAAGAAGATATGATAGTGAAAATCTCGAATCTTGAAACTCTAAGAATGTCTTATAGTGAAAAGCCTTAGAAACTTTGTGCAGAAAACTCTTTGGTTCGAAATTATTTTTCGTACTGCACACCATTCGAGAAAAGGACTGGGACACTCTTTAAATATATTTTTTAAGGAGGTGCATAGAAACAACCCACGTAATTTGGGGGTATTTTAAATTAATTTCAACAATATAGAGGAAAATAAATCTTTTTATTTAATTATTTTTCTTGCTCAAAAATGTTGAGAATTATTTTTGAAGACGAGATTTTGAATCGGTTTCAAAATCGGAGTTAAAACGGATTTTTAAATGATTTTTAAATATTATCCCTTGGTTTCATTTTTAAGTCGGCAGAATCAAAACCCCTGAGGGATTGAACAATCGACTCCTGGGGATCGATTCATCGACCTCAACTGTTTTCTGCACAACAAGGTTTTTGAAGACTTTTGTTTTGGTTTAAATTCATATTCTTTTTTCGTATAAAAAGGGGTTGTGGGAGACCTTTTCTAAACCATATTTTGCCACACAAATATGCATGAGACTTTTCATATATTCCTCTCTTTTTTTATATACACGTAGCTCCTTTATATTATCATATTCAACCTTAGTTTTTGGTGGTGTTCTTGGGGTTGTTTTGATGTTGGAGCTTGGAGATGATTTATGGATCCTTGTGAGATGATTCTTGATGGTTTAATCTGAGTTTCTGGGAAGATTCATGTTGATTTCTTATGATGGTTTAAGTTGTGGGGTCTTATACAATATGCTCTTAAATCTCTCGAGAGTTATTCCCTTTGATTTCATGTAATTATTGAACTCATATTTGAATTACTAAATTCATTTGGACTCTGAAAATTATTATTGGAATCTAATTTTGATGCATGTGGTATCATATTTGTGTTAATCATGTTGTCATGAGATTTTAATATGGCACAAAGGTTGGGCACCCGCCAAGATTCCAATTTTCGACTACTTGATAAAGTATGGGCACGGTATGGTGAGGCCTAGTGACCCGAATAATGTGTTGTGGAGAAATTATATTGATAAAATGCTTGTGAGATTTTCATTTGACTTTAATATTCGTACTCGTATTGTTACGCTTTATTCACCGCCAATATTTGTTGAGCATCTTTCCTGTTGTATTCTGTACTTCCCCATATTTTTTTCTTAGTGGCGGGTTAGCACGGATTTGGGCTCTATGGACTAATTGGAGATTGATTTTTATCTTGGTTATATTGGGAAGAATATTCGAAAGTACAAAATGAGAAGATTTGTATTTATTTTGTTGTATAGAGCATTGACGATTTATTTTACTTCAAGATAGATAGTTGTATTATTTCGAGATACATTTGTTGTATTTAATTTGAGAATTGAGATTAATGGATTATTTTATTTTATATTGTGGTATTTATTTAGATTCTCTATACCTTGTTGATTATGGATTTGGTATGTTTTATCGAGTATCGCTCCGCTCTCCCGGGCGAGGTGTTACAAATGGTATCAGAGCCAGGTTATACGACAACCCTCGGGGCTTGGGTTTTGGGTTCATTGCGTGATTAGGAATTTTTGGAGGTAAAGTATTTTCGGTGTTATTCGTGTTAGGCTCCGAGATTATATGTGAGGAATTTATATTTGGGAGACGAGATTATTTTTGGAGATTGTTGTAGTGGCCTGATTTTGAGAGTTAGGCTTTCGACGAATTTCGAGGGCGAAATTCCATTGTTAGTGGGGAAGTGTAATAACCCGCGTAATCTTGGGGTATTTTAAATTAATTTCAACAATATAGAGGAAAATAAAGTTTTTGATTTAATTATTTTTCTTGCTCAAAAATGTTGAGAATTATTTTTGAAGATGATATTTTCAATCGGTTTCAAAATCGGAGTTAAAACGGATTTTTAAATAATTTTTAAATATTATCCCTTAGTTTTATTTTTAAGTTGGCAGATTCAAATCCCTGAGGGATCGATCAATCGACTCCTGGGGATCGATCGATTGACCTCAACTGTTTTCGTGCGTAGCAAGGTTTTTGAAGAGTTTTGTTTTGGTTTAAACTCCTATTCTTTTGCCTTATAAAAAGGGGTCGTGGGAGACCTTTTCTAAACCATCTTTTACCACACAAATATGCAGTAGCCTTTTCATATATTCCTCTCTTTTTTTATATACACATAGCCCCTTTATATTATCATATTCAACCTTAGTTTTTGGTGGTGTTCTTGAAAATGTTTTGATGCTGGAGCTTAGAGATGATTCTTGATGGTTTAACCTGAGTTTCTGGGAACATTCATGTTGGTTTCTTATGATGTTTTAAGGTATGGGGTTTTATATAATATGCTCTTAAATCTCTCGAGAGTTATTCCCTTTGATTTCATGTGATTATTGAACTCATATTTGAATTGCTAAATTCATTTGGAATTTAAAAATTATTATTGGAATCTGATTTTGATTCATGTGGTATTATATTTGTGTTGAGCATGTTTTCATGAGATTTTAATATTGTGCAAAGGTTGGGCACCCGCCAAGATTCTAATTTTCGGCTACTTGATAAAGTATGGTGCGGTATGGTGAGGCCTGGTGACCCGAATAATGTGTTGTGGAGAAATTATATTTATAAAATGCTTGTGAGATTTGAATTTGACTTGAATATTCATACTCGTATTGTTACGCTTTATTCATCGCTAATATTTATTGAGCATCTTTCTTGTCGTATTGTGTACTTCCCCGTATTTTCTTCTTAGTGGCAGGTTAGCGCAGATTTGGGCTCTATGGACTAATTGGAGATTAATTTTTAGCTTGGTTATATTGGGAAGAATATTCGAGAGTACAAAATTAGAAAATTTGTATTTATTTTGTTGTATAGAGCATTGGCGATTTATTTTATTTCGAGATAGATAGTTGTATTATTTTGAGAGACATTTTTTGTATTTAATTTGAGAATTAAGATTAGTGAATTCTTTTAATTTATATTGTGGGATTTATTTAGATGCTCTATACCTAGTTGATTGTGGATTTGGTTAGTTTTATCGAGTATCGCTCCACTCTCCCGGGTGGGGTGTTACATGCATCTTGTTCGTGCGAGATGCCATGTCGTTCTAACGACGGGGGTTCTCATTCGAACGACATCGTATGTCATTTTAACGACACCCGGATTAGAGTTTAAACTAAAACTAACTCTAAAACGTCCTTATCTGACAAAAACGAAGTGTAAACAAATAAACCATTTTAAAAACATTTTCTTTTAAAAAATAACATCCTTATTTTTATAAAATTAAATTAAGAGTTTCATTAACATTATGCATTCATACCTGAGTGATCTCAAAATGTAAATTGATTTTGAAGACGAATAAACTCGCACGAATTAAACTTCGGCATAATTAAATCCCTTGAAGCTTTGCCGCAACATCTTTAATTAATCTTCGACACGTCATAGTTTGTGTGGGATCGTGACACATAAAATCTACCTATGATTCAAACTCGTTTTGTTTCGAGAATAAGTCAGAACTACATAAGACTCAATTGGAAATTTGGTCCTTACATGTTAAAATGTTTTTGTTTATGATTATATAGAACATATGTTGGAATGGATGTAAAACGTATTATGTATTTTATTTTTTAAACATATGTCCAGTGATGGTTTCATAAATCCTCTAAAATAGTATGTTCAATTCTAAATTAAACCTTAGGGATAAATTTTACCGTCCTTGATACTTTGGCACAAAACTTTTTACATCCCTCCATTTTTTTAGGATGGCCAATGGTTGTCCCAAAAACATATATAATAGTCACATTCCTTGCCATGTCAAAAGAGTCCCTTAAATGATGAGATTTTTAGATAGCATAGTTCTTGTCTCAAAAACTATTTAAAATGGGCCCCAATAAAATCCCATCCCAAATAGTATTTGGGACAGCTAGAGTATCTTTTAAGACCACTAGAATACCATAATAAATTTTTTATGGTGTTCTCAATATCTAGCATCTTGAATTTTTCAGGAAGCGATAGGGTAAAGGGATAGGTATTAGATGTCTTCCAGGTCATTGATAGCTTGGAGTTATCAAAAATTCTGCTGAAGTATTTAGAACTCCATTATAGACATCCAAGATCTATTAGAACCTCAACTGTGTTGGACACAATTGTGCTTTCGGTATTAATAACTTGGACCATTGATGGTGGGGGTACAATGTTTTCAGGGTGTGGGTTTTCTACACGTACTTCGTTATTCTCCAATATATTTTGGAGAGAGATCTACTCATGACCCATATTGACATTTCACTCCTCGAGGTGGTTAGGCTAGCTAAGACGTCGACTAATGACACTCCTTCTTTTTTATGCATGTTGTTGAGACTATTAGATGTCAGAGTTTAAAAGATGAGACTTCCGTCCCTTATCCAAAACGGTCACTACAATGTTATTAAAAAAGTGGAATTAGGATTTTCCCCCAGTGTTATCTATAGAAGAATAAGAATTAGTTTAGACAAACATGGTTTATTTTGTTTGGAGTAAGATCAATTGATGGTCCATTTCCTATGTTACTCCTCACTTAGCTCGCATCCTCTAGTTCAAAGTTATGGGAAGTGAGTGGATTTTTTAATCTTGGAGTCCCATCATAATTTCAGAAACCTTATTAGGGGATACAAAACTCTTTGGGGATATGTTACCATTCGGAGAGTCTTTTAGATTATTTATTTAGTTATGTTCTAAGATATTACTTCATGAGGTTATCCAAGGTTTTTAGAGAGGTTAAAGGATCCATTCTTTGGATATAAATCCTCGTATTAAGGGGTACATGTGAAAGGGTCGCTTCAATATTCATGAATTTACGTGAATTGAGCCTCCCAATCTACCTCATGGAGATAGTACGTGGGATATTTGATTTGATATATTCGAGGTACGTGAGTGATGTTCATCGAGAACATACCACTATGTATACACTAAGGGTGCAAAGCTAAGAAGAGTGGAAACTATCATTAGGGACCCATATTGGTTAGACCTAAGTATTGTAGTTATGCTTCATACGGTAATGGGGTATGTAGTGATATGTAGATGTTATATAAAGAAGTAGTGTGCGTCTATCGAAAACTCTTTTATTTTTTTTGGCAAGAGTCATTTTCACTTTAAATTATTATGTATATTTGCATACATGTCACAAACAAGGTTCAAGGGATGCCTAAGGTGTAACTGAATCCTTACGGGAGCATTCAATATAAGTGTTTTTGTACCTAGTGAGGTATCCAAAAAAGAATGAGACCAGCTAGCAAAAGAGGTTTAATATACAAGAATGTATAAGAATGACATGCTGAAAGAAATATAAATCTACATTAAATTAAGTTCACTCTTCTTTCTAAAAAATTATCCCTATTTTTTTCCAGTCGGTAATGCGTGATCTTCGTCTGTGTAGATCTCTTTGAAGGTAAATGGAGTCAACAGTCTATTTTACCCAAAACAGACATAAACGTAAAGACCCATCTCTCTTCTTCACAAACAATACTGGGGCACCCCACAGCGATGTACTACGATGTATAAAACCCTGCCCTAATAGCTGCTTAATATGATCTCGTAGCTCCCTCATCTCCGTAGGAGCCATACGATACGGTGCATGAGTTATCGGTCGAGTGCTCGATGTCAAATTAATGACAAGCTCAATCTATCAACTAGGGCCAGTCCCGGTATATCTTAAAACACATCGGCAAACTCACATACGATTGGGATCGAATCAAGTGAAATCACCACCCCTTGAGAGGTCTCATCCTCTATATTGTAAAAATGAGTGGATGATCCTCCCTTAGGATGAGGCATTTCCACTAAAAATATATCCTAGTCGGGGATCGTAAAAAATTATACTCCTAGTATAGTAGTCAATCATAGCCCTATACTCAGCTAGCCAATCCATGCCTATAATGGCGTCGTACTATGACATATCTAATACAAGCATATCTACAGGCAAAACTAATATCCTGATATCTATACTCACCCCCCGACAGATAAAGAATGTCAACGTCCCATTACCTAATGGCGAATCTACACATGTAACTGTACTATCTCTCATATCTAGCAACCCTGCTACCCGTGCAAATCTAGTAGCAATGAACAAGTTTGAAGCCCCAGTTTCAAATAGAATGCGCCTAAAAATTCCATGGGTAAGAAACGTACCCTGAACAATGGGTGGAGCCTGTGGAGCTACAACCCAATGGACGTGATACACCTTCCCATACTATAACTGCCCCTGCTAAGGTGGACCTACTAGAACGGCTGGTGCTGCAGGTAATGCTGGTACGGGTGATGGTGTGGATAGGGCAGTGGGAAAGATAGGTCTTTGAGGCTCCTGACAGCCTCCCTGCTACTGCTAAGCCCTGCCCTTATCAGGGTAATCCTGTTTCTTGTGGCCAGTCCTGGCACAAATCAAACATATTCCCATAAATTTACCTCCCCTCTGTCCCTACTGGCTTTGACCCTACTATCCATTATTGCCCCTACCCTGGCCATGCTGGTCGTGATGAAATCGCCGCTTGCCCAACTGACCCTCATGGACCTGATGGCCTTACCTAAATCCACTGTGTTCCTATCGATAATACCCATAATGGAACCTCTTAACAGCATCTGCTCACCCTGCCTCTACTGACCCTGAGTCTACAGTGCACCGTCTGCACTGCTACCCCTAGTCCTACCGTGTTGGCTGGACTATCCTATTCGTTTGCTCCTCTTAATGAGGAAATAGTGATCCTGATAATGTAACAGAGCAGTATTCAACACCTCAGTGTATGTCGTTAATGTTGGATTACCCAATTGATGCTGTCAGATCCTCTAAGTAAGGTCATCCATAAATAGTTGTATCTTCTTCTCCTCAATAGGCACCTCTCCTGGAACGAAGTTAGCTAACCACGTGAATTCTTCCTCATACTCAGCAACGATCCTCCTCTCTTGGGTGAGATATAGTCATTTTTGTCTCATCTCTATTTGGATGGTGGATGGAAAATATTTGAGGTCAAACCACTCCCATAACTCCTGTATCGGCATATTATCTCTCTCCTCTGCAGTGGTAATAGACTTCCACCACTACAGTGCCACCTCGACTAGATTAAACGTAGCTAGAATCTTCCTATGAATTTCCATTCACTCATACATCCTCAAGTTACTCTGGATGTCCTTCTTTCATTGGCTAGCAACCACCACATCTGAACTCCCATGGAACTCGGGAGGGTGTGCCTTCTGAGAGGCATCTATAACTTTCTCCCAAGCAGTAGGGAACGCCTGCATCTGGGTTGGGACCACGACCTAGGCCTAGGGTGGTGCTTGATGTACTATAGATAATGTAGCATTAACCGCATGTGCAATTATGGCGGCAACCTCTGCAGCATTCATGGTACCTGATACGATAGAAATATTACGTATTTCACCCGTTAACCTACGCGTTATTAGCCCCCTCGGCTATCTTAATCCCTATACTTATGCTCGTTAACTAAACAACCTCATATTTATATATATACATGCTTTGCATGGATTAATTGAGCTTTTGTAGGTATTTTGATGCTTAGCATGAAGTTCGGACGCTTTGCAGAAAAGTTTCATCAACTTTTGTAGCTTCGTGGGCATTTTAGTAATTTCAGCATTCGGGTTTGAATCCTGAGCTCTTCACAGAAGTTGAATCCCTTTTATTTCTCTTCGCTTGGCCGCCGACGGTGCATGATTCCGATGTATAATGAGGGAGTTATGGCATTTTTAGGATAATTTTATCTTCAAAACACACTCAAGGTCACATTCAAGAGCATTTTAGTCATTTTATAATTTGGTTTTTTTAGCCTAATGACTTCTTAGATGTTGTTTCCCTCTGAATTATCTTTGTGTATCCTCTGTCCATGCCTAATTCTGGGTTATAACAAAGAAATGACGGAATTTTCGGTAAAGTTGGACAAAGCTGGGAATTGTAGACCTGTAGGTCCAAATCGGTTCGGACACCCCAAATTGATTCGGCCAAATCAATTCGGACGCTCCAAATTGATTAGTTTTGGACCAGTATGATCATTTGTCTTTTCTAAATCCATCAGACACCCCAAATTAATTCGGCCAAATGGATTCGGATACTCCAAATGGATTCGGTCCTGCAGATATTTTTTGTTTCTTCTTAATTAAAAATTTACCATTTTGGGATTTTGTATAAATAAACTTTCTCTTCATTTTGAAGATATATATTACATTTTACATTAGCTTTAGGGTTTGTAAGGATATTTGTCCCTTCTCCATTTTCCTTTGGGATTTTCCCATTTTTATGTATGTAAGTTCACTATTCATTTTCTTTTTCATTTGTTCATTGCTTTCTTTACTTGCTTCCTTCCATTCCCTGCCTAGATAATGAATTTAATTTAGTTATTCATTGTTTTAATCTAGTTATTTCGTTTAATTTATTTTAATTCATGCTTACCCGTTAGTTAAATAGGGTCGGGATTTTGTTCCGCCATTTACTGGTTCCAACCTCGAAAGTTAGGGTTTCGTGCAAAATTGCATTTAATTGAAACCTCGCATATTAAAAGCGGATTATTATGCGTTTATCTTCCTTTGTCACACAGAGTTAGATTTTATAGAGATAATCCGAATTTAATCCACGTGTTATATCAAGTATATTGGGTTAGAATCCCTTCATGCGGGATGTGTATGCTTAATTGAATATGTCCAGTTAAATAGCTTTCGAGCCGGATTCTTGATTAGTAGTTGTTTCTATCCGTGTGGTCGGATGAGATCCCGATCCTTGCGTTACTTTTGTGTAGCGTAACTTATTCTTTTCTTTTGTCACCATTCCCAACCATCACTTTTTCTTTTATTTATTTTACACTTTTATTCTTGAAGTAATTAAACAATTAAAATCTAAAATTCAATCACTCCCTGTGGATTTCTTACGATACCCGACTTACCGTCGTGCTTTCTTATCAAGTGTAGTTATAGCTTAGGTTTTTACATGTGGAGTGGGAGCCGAAATCAACGACAGTATCCCTACACGAACAGTCGGTTTCCCTCGCATAAAAATGGCGCCGTTTTCGGGGAGTGTGTTTTAGATTGTAATTGTTTTATTATTTCGAGTATTTTTTTTTGTTGTATTTGTATTCTTAATTTTATCCTTTCTTTTGACTTGTGCTAGATTGTTTCGAGAAATTAAAATTTTAGCGCTTGTTGTTTTATTGAATTAGCTTATTTTGAAATGTCTCGCTATAACTCTTTAGATAACTTTAATTGTTCTCAAAATAGTTTTCCAAGTTATACTCCCAAAACAATGAGAGAATGCCTATAAATTCTTGAAAACGAACGCCTTGAGCACGAAGTTCAAGAAATTGTAATTAAACCCTCATCACCTTGGGAATGTAATTTGGAAAGAGGGGATCCCATTAGCTATGAGAAAACCTCACAAGAAGATGTTATGTCTTCTTGTTCGTTTGATTATGAGTTAACGATAAAGGAAATAAATTACCGTTCCAAAAGTTCTCAAGCTTGGTTTTTGGAGACTGATAACCTTGCTCGATGAGATCATTTCTTTACGAAATCGGGTCAAGGTTGAAACTTGCGTTTCACCTCCACCCCTTTTTGAAGAAATAATTGAGAGTGATCTAAGCTTTAGCTTTTTTGAATTTCAACCTCTTACTAATTCTTTCGATTGTATTGAGGTTGATGGTCCTTCTTTTCCTTTATTCCCTACTATTCTCGAACCGTTAAATTTATCACAAGAATCGGTTGAAAGTCTTAAGGACTTTGACAAGATTCTTGAATGAGAATGTTATTTTGAGATGCTTCATCTCATGGGATATTCAATTGCACTAGACCCACCTACCCTTCCAATTAAAGAACCTTGGGGATGTGATTTTAATTTCCCTCAGATTAATGTAGTCTTGTCTCCCTTAAAATCCAAACCCCCCATCATCCCTCTCAAACTTTTAATTGATGATGGTTCATTTCTTACGCCTTACACATGCCTTCCTTTTTTCAAACTAAATTCATAATTTCCAAGAGGCATGATTTATTTGGAGGGTCCATCGTTGATCTTTCAAAATCAAAATGTAGTTTGGGTGGATCCTCACAAATTTAGACTTCTAGTGTATAGTTAGTGTGTAGTCTAAATAGTAGGTTGTAAATAGTTAGCTTTTTATCTTTTTTATTTTTTTTTATTTTCTATGTTTAGATTTTCTTTCCTTTTTAATTCAGTATAGTGTAATTAGTTAAACTTTTTGTTATTGCCTAACATTATGCTCGGTATTAACTTATTTTGTAGATTCTTTGGACTCGTGCTTATCGGGGATTGCTCCTATTTTGGGTAATATCATTATTTTCCCATCTTTATGTTGTGTTTTCAATTAGCATTGAGGACAATGCAAAATTTAAATTAGGGGGTGTGGGATATATCATCCATTTCTTTGTTTTGTCCATCGGTTTTATCACATGTTAGTTACAAACCATGTTTTTTGTTAAAAATTGAAAATTTTCTAAAATACTTTCTTTCTTTTTTCTCCCTTGTTGGGCATTTTGCCCTTGTTTCCGATGATAAATTTCAATAATTACCTGATCCATTAGACATTCCACAATGCATGTTCTTGATTTTAGAAGTTATTAGACTTTAGTCCTCAAATCATTAATATTATGAATAACTTCATGAATTAAACTTTATCCTTGAGTACATGCACTTTTCTTATTATATTGATTTGGTTTAAGATTTTTATAACTCAATAATCTTTTATTGTATTGTATATACTTACACCGAGCAAGATTTGTACCTTCCATTGGTTGTGAGTGTATACACTATTCTTTCCTCTTTGAAAACATTGAATTCGTCGGTAATTTCACTATTCTTTTATTTGATCGTTCATTAATTGAGTTCATTTTTTAAATGTGTAACTTGAGCATGATTTTCAAAATTGTTTTGACTTGACAATTGCGTAAGTTTTAGGAAATGATCATAAGCCATCTTTGTTTCATCACCCATATTAGCCTAGACCTCACCTTGTATGTTTTGCCTAGTCAACCCCTTGAGCCTAAATATTTATCCTTTCATTTCATAACCCTAAATTCCAGTAACCAACTCCACATTGGAGTTATACACCATACATATTACCTTACATGCGTTTGTTTGGAATATTGCTTGGGATTGAATGATATTTGTGTAGTGTGATTGCAATTTGTGCATGAAAAGAGTGAGAAAATAAGAAAGTAGTGAAAAAGAAAAGAAAAAAAAAGTAAAAGAAAACAAAAGAAAAAAATTAGAAAAAGAAGAAAAGAAAAAAAAAGAGAAAGTTGTATCTGTTGTATATAGTGTTTAATAATCCTTGTTACTCTCCAATTTCATATCTAATGCTTGCTTTGGAAATTGTTTTCCATTTTCATTATTGCCCACTATTTCCCATTATTCCAAGTTTTTCATTCTGAACACTTTGAATCCGTATATACATCTCCTTCGTTTCGTACCCAAAACTATCCTACATTATAACCATATACAAGTCCTATGTGATCTTAGGGTGAATTTTATTTAAAATTCATAGTAGTTTTGATAATCTGTGAAAATACATTTTGCCTCTTTTAATGTGCGGTATCTTTCATTGAGATTACAGTTTTTAATTTCCTATATAGCATTCTTCATTTGTGACGTGTGTGTGGCCTAGTTTCCATTTACATTTACTCTTTATGCCCCAATGTTCCGTGTGTTACCTCCCTCTTTCGAGTGAATTTCATTTGATGAGCGTAATGCCCATGAGGATTGAATATATGCTTGCTTTAATGTTTATCTGATTTATTTAAGTTTTTGCCAAATCATGTTTTTCATGTGCTCTCCCCCTCCCACTTTTAAAGTTTCAATTCTATGAGGTGCATTCAACCTGTTAATAACAACGGACTTTAGCTTGAATTCGTTCAATATGCTAATAACATGTTTGAAATATTTTTCATTGTTGTTGAGTTTGTCGCATGTTGGGTTGGGCATATTTTGAGAAAACCATTTGATGTTTGTGAGTTTCATCCCTGAAAACCCTCACGAGACGACACTCGTCCACTAGGGTAACCTAGGGGTTTAACGTCTTATTGCATACGCTAAATGCAATCGTTCTCCCACGAAAGAGGCCTTATCTTTTTATTGTTTTTCCATCCCATTTTGTTCTTGTATCATGTTTTTGTTTTCCTTGTAGTTCTCTTTGTTTCCTATTTTATTGCTAGGGACTAACAATGTGTAAGTTAGGGGGTGTGATACGACGCAAATATTGCGTATTTCACCCGTTAACCTACGCGTTATTATCCCCCTCGAGTATCTTAATCCCTATACTTATGCTCGTTAAACAGACAACCTCGGATTTCTATATATACATGCTTTTCAGGAGTTAATTGAGCTTTAGTAGGTATTTGAATGCTTAGTACGAAGTTAGGATGCTTTTTGGAAAAATTTCGTCGACTTTTGCATCTTCGGGGATTTTAGCATTCGGGTTTAAATCCTGAGCTCTTCATGGAAGTTGAATCCCTTTGATTTCTCTTCGTGTGGTCGCCGACGGTGCATGATTCTGATTTATAATGAGGGAGTTATGGCATTTTTAGGATGATTTTATCTTCAAAATCATACTCAAGGTCACATTCAAGGGAATTTTAGTCGTTTCATAATTTTTTTTGGTCTTAATGTCTTCTTGGATGTTGTAAACCTCTGAGTTATCTTTATGTAGCCTCTTACCGTGCCTAATTCTAAATTATAACGAAGAAATGACGGCATTTTTCGTAAAGTTGGACAAAGCTGTGAATTGCAGACCTGTAGGTGCCAAATCGATACGGACACCCCAAATCGATTCAGACACTCCAAATCGATTCGGTTTGGACCGGTGTGATTCGTTTCCTTTTCCAAATCAATTCTAACACCCCAAATCGATTCGGCCAAATGGATTCGGACACTCCAAATGGATTCGATCCTGCAGATATTTTTTGTTTCTTCTTAATTACAAATTTGACATTTTGGAGTTTTGTATAAATAAACTTTCTCTTCATTTTGAAGAGATGTCTTGCATTTTACATTAGCTTTAGGGTTTGTAAGGATATTTTTCCCTTCTCCATTTTCCATTGGAATTTGCCCATTTTAATGTATGTAAGTTTACTATTCGTTATCTTTTTCGTTTATTTATTGCTTTCTTTACTTGCTTCCTTCCATTCCTTGCCTAGATAATTAATTTAATTTAGTTATTTACTGTTTTAATCTATTTATTTAGTTTAATTTAGTTTAATTCATGCTTAGGCCTTAGCTAAATAGGGTCGGGATTTCGTTCCGCCATTTACGGGGTCGAACCTCGAAAGTTACGGTTTCGTGCAAAATTGCATTTAATTGAAACCTCGCATATTAATAGAGGATTATTTTGCGTTTATATACCTTTGTCTTGCAACATTAATGTTTATAGCGATAATCCAAATTTAATCCGCGTGTGACCATTTTCGATTAAATGTTTTATCAAGTATATTTAGGTTAGAATCCCTTCATGTGTGATGTTTATGCTTAGTTGAATATGCTCGGTTAAATAGCTTTCAAGCCGGAATCCTGATTAGTAGTTGTTTCGATCCGTGTGGTAGGATGCGATCCCGGTCCTCGCTTTATTTTTGTGTAGTGTAACTTATTCTTTTCTTTTGTCACCATTCCCAACCATCACCTTTTATTTTATTTATTTTACACTTTTATTCTTGAAGTAATTAAACAATTAAAATCTAAAATTCAATCACTCCCTGCGGATTTCTTACGATACCCGACTTAGCATCATGCTTGCTTCTCAAGTGTAGTTGTATCTTAGGTTTTTGCATGTAGAGTGGGAGTTGAAATGAATGATAGTGTCCCTACACGAACAGTCGATTTCCCTCATATAAGTACCCTAGGCTGGAGCTAGCTGAGGATCTGGCTATGCCACTAAGTTAGCTCGTATGGCACGTCGAGGAGGCATCTGAAACGAGAACGAATTTTTCATCAGCCCACAATTAATTATGTCTTAAAATAGCTGAAGATGTAAATGCGTAATAAAGAATACAACGGTACTAATAATAGGGCTTTATATCAAAGAACGCTACGCTGAAAAATCGTAGTAAGCCGCACAGATCCTAAAAATACTATAACTTGATGCTCTGATACGATCTGTGACACTTTTAAATTAAATAGAATATCAACTTGGTTCATTCTTAGCATTACTGTCGAAAACTATTAAATACTAACCACCTACATTAGTTAATTAAGCTGGTGTCAAAATTTACTCCTTTAAATTAACATGTAATGATTTGAAACCAGCAATTAAATGAATAAACCACATTCACCATTCCAATTAACCAACATCATAATAATGCAATAACTGAATCAAATAAGATATATGGCGGGGATAAACACTCCAGTCTGAAACTCCAGTAAAATAATCCATAACTAAAACTTAATCCAACACTGAAAGTAAATGAAGTAAAGTGTCTCTGGAAATAACTACTAAAAGAAGATGGGTGACATGCCCGACTGAGATAGATAAAATGTGTAAGGATATTATTTTATAAGTCCATTATCAATTTAGTACGTTGTATACCTCTACACCGTCGAATAGCATTCAAGAACATTCAAGCAACAAAGACGGATCCGAATATAAAAGTTCTTCATCAAAAAGACTCCTCAAAGTTTACTTTGGTAAGGTTATGTTTTTAATACCTTAACTTTACTTAGAGCTTTTGGGATATTTTTACAAAATATTTTCGAAGTGTTGGGGTGAACTTTTTCGTCAAAATTTGTGAATGAGTATTTTTTCTAAGTATTGGAGCGGACATTAAAATAATATTTTCTGACGTAACAGTCGTTCAAACGACTTTGCTCTGTCGTTTGAACGACATTGCATTGTCGCGCGACGTCGCTTGAACGACACGCGTATGTCGTTCGTGTGAGATCTTTTTCTCATTCGAATGAGCTCGAATACTGAGGCGGTGCGATTTTGTATAAATACTCATTAAATTGTTTCGTTTTCATTAAGAAGTCCCAACATTTTGAAAGACTGAAAACTACAAAACTGCACAATCCTTTTGACTTCTTCTTTTAGGATTTATTCCCTTTTTGTTTTCAATTCACAAAAATCCCATATGCTTTGGTGAATTATTTTGGTGTTCAAGAACACACTTTGCTTTTATTTACCTTTGTGGGAAGAACTCTACAACCGTAGAGCTGAGTGTTATTGTGGAGGGCGTCTGTATGAAGGTACTCTTGTGGGGAAGATTACCTACACCGTGAAGAATGCGTGTCCTTGTGGTATAGCTGCGTGTGAACCACAGCTATTTTCTAGCTGTTACTTTGAAGGTTTGACGAAGGCATAGTGCGTTACTCTTATAGACAATCAAGTTGTATATAAGCTATTGGTCTTGTAAACTTTTCAAAGTTGTAGAAATAAAAGGTTTTTCCCTTCGGTGATTTTTCCTGAATTTGATGTTCCTAATATTTGATCTTGTGATTGTTTGATTTTCATATTTAATTCAATCACTTAGATGCATGTTTTAGGGTTTAACTAAAATTGGATTTTTTGGAGAATTCGCATTATTCCGCTGTAGCGATTCTACAAAATGATGCCTCAGATTTGAAATAAATGGATGCATCTACTATCGGGGTCCTACAATCGTCCACAACAACTACAACACGTTAACTAAGAATGAACTCCTAAGTTGGGCGTCCCTGTGGATGGACACTTAAAATGGTTTTTACAAAATAGATTTGGAAAACGGGTCAGAGCCCAAGTAAAACAGTTTAAAAATATTTGCAAGTATTTAAAATGCATAATCAACAGATATTATATACATGTTAGTTTCTTGTGCTCTCACTTGAGGTCCTCACCCCTCAACTAATGTGCATGCCTAACGTATCCTACTAACTCGTCCTAGTTATGTTACCCCGCCTAACTAGTTCAAGTCCATTATCATACTACACATACTTATTCGTGGTGCCCACCCATATTACCCATATATTACATTAATTATTTACTTTCCCATATTATCTAAATCATTTAAGAATTTACCACCTAGGTGTTAAGTTTCCACATTCTCGGTTTATATTAGATGTCATTATCTTTCTTATCTGCTAAGCACACACAGTAGGATAAACCACAAGAATATATATATATATATATATATACAGAACCCCTAGGCTAAGTCATGTGGCGCATGCATACTCTGCTATCAAGTCCCAGTAGATCACGTACTAAATAATGGACGGTAGATTCGGAATCACTCTTGAACCATAATATACAATTCACACATAGTTGGAGGCAAATATAGTTCTGGGCCTTTGGGTTACGCACATTCCTATGCACCCAAATGATCGAGCACATCCTCATTCACACAAACTGTGCTCATCACTAATTTCTATGTTCTGAGGTACAAGTCTAAATCTCCAAAGATGGCTCATCAAGATAAGATTTTCCCCTTTTCAAACCTCCTGCGATAGCAAGCAGCGTAAGTATGTCATACACATAATAAGACACGCATTAGGTATTCACACAACCTGTATATATATACACATACCCTATTATATATTCCATACTTAGTCTACATAACTCTCATATAGCCTACGTATTATTAATATACCGCTAAACTTCTTATTCGTATAAGCCTGAGTGTTTCCCATCACTTGGAAGGATGCCAAGTGTCCCTTAAGTCCATTCGGTAGCTATCTCACTCATTCCCTGCTAGTTTAGGTCACTATTCCCATCGAATTCTTGTGCCATGATATTATTCTCCTAATTAGGTTTTCATTCCCTAATTATGCCTAATTAATATTAGCCCATAAGTTCCTCCCATGTGACTAAGTCTCCGACCCAATATTAACCTAGTGATATTTTAAAATAACTCTCTTTATATTAAAAAAAATTATCTCAAAGGTTATTTTGATCATTTCTCGTGAGTTCTAAACAAAAAGGGAGAAAACCTGTCAAAATCTAGGCATTCGAATCGATTTGGCCTTGAACCAAATCGACTCGGTCAAGGAGCCGAATCAATTCGCCTGCTACAGGTCTTCATCTTCTTCCTTAAATTGTTATGGGTTTCACCATTTTCACTCAATTAAACCTTCATTACATGAACCCAAACTCCCAACTAATCATTTTAAACATCATATTAACATATATACATGATTTCTAACGTGGTAGAGTCATCAAATCATCAATGAACATCATGAAATTGAATTAATTCACAAAGTTCATAAAAACCCTAGATTATCATATTATTACTCACGACTAATTTTACCGTAACTACCGTATTTTTTGCTCACGACAATTTAAACATTTCCTTATCATTATTATTACTCATTCGCTAAGTAATATTCAATATAAATAAATATTCATTTTTATCTCGCTTATTAATATTTATTTTTCAGATTAATTTTCCAAAGTTAATTTAATTAATCCTAATTAATTCCCAATATAAAAATCAATAAAAATACGGGGTTACAACAAGTCTCGTGGAATAGGATCCACTCTGTCTACCGGCCATGTTAGCCTCGACCCTGTTGTCCTTAGCCTTGATGGCCTCTGTGCTGATAGCCCTGCTAGTTCTGTCCTGACTGCCCCTGGCCTTGTCTGTTCCGATCATCGGAACCCTTGAGCTTCTTATTCTGATCTGCGGATGAAGCACCCCTGAACTGTTGTGTCCTGAATCCACTACCCCCACTCGTCTTACCCTACTATCTCAACGACTCTGCTTCTTGTCATTTCGCACCCTTTCTTTTCTGAAAATTCATGTGGTCCTAACAGTGGAGAAGTGCATCGTTCACTACATAATTATACATGGTAAAGTCCGGATTCCCCAAAAGAGCCTTCTTTATGTGCATGGTTGATCCCTCTATGAACATGTCCATCCATCTCTTCTCAGTATTAACATTCTCATTTGCGAAGTACGAAAGGGCAGTAAACTCCACTTCATACTCGGCCATGGTACGCCCCTTTTGCTTAAGATCCATAAACATGTTCCTCATCTCCGACTGCATATCTTGGGGAAAGTACTTCCCCTCAAATCTCTCTCAAAACTCATCGATCGCCAGACTATCCCTCTCTGTATTTGACATAAACGACTCCCACCACTGGAGCGCGGCCCCCACTAATTGAAACGAAGTTAACATCTACTTTTGCACTGATATGCTCTCTATCATGCTTAAGTGTCCCTGTATGTCCATATTCCACCTGGTTGCCACCAGTATGTTTAGAGTGTCCGAGAACTCTAGAGGTTGTCCCTTAATGAAGGCCTCCCTCGCCTTATCACAAATCAACCCCGGTGCCTGGGCTGGAATGGCCACCTGCTGTGGTGGTGGTGGTGGTGATGGCTACTACTGAACCTGCGGCGGTGGAAAATGCTGAAGCATGGCCACCATGGTTGTGAAAACTGCCTAAGACACAATAGTAGCGATCTTTGCTGGTGTAATCAACTGTAGGTCTAGTGGGGCCCGGCTGCTGTTGTGGCTTTGGTTGAGCCTCCTCCTCGATAGGAGGAGTGACTACGCGCCTTGGCCTACATATCCATCCATTTTCCATCTAAAATCAACCAAGATTTTAATTAGTACAATCATAAGAATACAATGAATCCTAAGCATAGCTTATACATATCAAAGGAAGCAAATCACAACGTAATGAATGCAAAACAGATCCTAAAGACGCTAGAATCTCAATGCTCTGATACCAACTATAATAACCCCCATTTTCTCACATAAAGGCAGGCCAAGCACGATACACCGAAGATGGGGCTTGTCTATCAAGTATACCCTTTTTAGCATTAATATAATATAAATCATATATTAAAATCCCATAATTTGATTTAAATCAACCTTTCAATAATAACAAATCCAATCCAACATCGAGTGTATGATAAGTCAAATAAAATTCTAATGCAATTGTAAATAACACACGCAAACATAAAGAAAATGAATCTTGGGCTTATGCCCATATAATAATCCCAAATAAAAATAAGTATTGAAGCTAAAAAAGCATCTAAGCTAGAATCAACTGATCTGAGATGCCTGAGCAGCAAAATGATAATGCAACGCTGCCAAGTCAACAGTCCCGTTATCTCTGTCTATGAAAACCTGGTGGGAGAAAACATTTAAATTTGGGTCAGAGCCCTAAATGTGTAAGAATTAACTTAATCAATTTAAATTGCAATAAATACAGTCAATGCAAATTAAATATCTCAAATCATCACTCACATGTTGTTAACGTCTCACCCTTCATCTAGGTCCGATATTACCCTCATTCTAACATGTCCCGAAATAATATATGTGACAACCGTGCCAATTTAATATTAATTGAATTAGCTATAATCAATTGCTACACTGAAGACGACTATATTTGATTAACCAATCCCACAATATCCCAGTCTTATATATCTTATAAAAATGGCATAAACATCTACTATGCACAACATAGCAAGGTTGTGCGAGTTATGTATACATTCTTAGACAATTTAATTAATCTCCGGATTATCTCTTATCTAAGACAAACATCACAAAACACACATAAGTGGGGTGGTCCCTACGCAGTACACCAGTTCACGTCCCATACCCAACGGTGATAAAGGACCCCAGCATAAATACCTACCTCTCATAGATGGCGCAGTTACATAGTACCTAAATGACCTACACAATGCCTAGCCAACCTATGCCAACGTGTACTACTGTCCCGAACACGCGAAACCCCAAGCCGATAGGACCATCAACGAATATTGGTATGTCCACACAGAAACACATAAGTACATATTATTCCCATATAATATGTATAGGTAACTACTCTGCAATTACCTAAATGTCCCACTTGATATCCACAATTGTTCATCATTTAATAATTGACCGTCTGTCTAATTATTAATTCCATTTCTTTTAACAATTTATTTAACAATCTAGTTAAATATAATATCCCCATTGACATATGCGCAATGTTTACTTTTTTAATAAATTCCCCATTGCCCCAAACTCCGTCCTACCAAATCATTCGAAATTCTAAAAATATTCCTGAACTAACCATGGCCGCAACTCACTCAGCCCCTAGGGACTAATTGATTCGGTTCATGGTCGAATCAATTCGCTACCACCGAATTGATTCACTCCAAGGACAAATCAATTCGGAATGTGACAGTGCCTAGATCTGCTTGTTTTCTTAGATACGAACTTTCTTGTCTCTTCTCTAAGACTCATTCCAAACGTGATTCCATTTTATAAACATGTGAATGGGTACTTAGTACCTAGTTATACATCATATAACCATTTATTCCATATAATCACATCAATTGTTACCCCCAAATTTCCAAATTTTATATGAGAATTTAAGATCTTAAATCCCAAATTTCTTCTACAATCACCACTAAGTGTAGATCAGATTATGGGGCATAATACTTGGAATTTAAAGTCATAATTTGCATATAATAACATGTCCCAATTTCCTCTAAATGTGATTTTAAAATTCACCAAAATTACTCCAAGAATCCTAGGGCTTCTATCATCAAAATTCAAGAATCAATTCCTAGATTTCTGGGTTAACCCCCTATGTTATAATTAATCCTCTACATAAATGAGATTAAGTCCTAACATTTAATCATCAAAGTCTAATCTAAAACTCAAAAATCACATGGGATAATTTCAATGCATCAAGAAGTAAATTGGAATTGAAATTGAGTAAGAAAATTCGTGCCTTAATATGTAGTGGAAGAAGTCCCTTTGAATTCCCCTTCAATTTCTTGCCACTTCTCCCTTTTCGGTTCTTCTCCCTTTTAAGTCTTCAGGTGTTGCAATTACATTTAGGTTTTTAATTAGTAGTGGAGAGTTATTACTCTTGACATTAAACATATATTAACCCCAAATCCCGAGTTGGGTTAAAATTTCAAATTTTGGATCCCCAAATAGGCCCGAATCCATATCCAGACTAGCCCAAAATTCTCCCAACATATATGTCTACACCCCGGGAATATTTCTAAAACATCTAAACAAGCATGTATACTCCCCGAAATACGTCCCAATTATTTTATCCCAACATTATATTTTTATAATTGTGTCACACTCTAATCCATCACACATGCAATTATTATAAACCTTAACATAACACGAATCCATCACACATAATTACAACATAACAAAAATTTGTTTTTTCACAATTAATAATTTAAATTTATCGATTTAATCCAATTATCACAAATTTTTATTTTATCCCAAAAATATAATTTTATTATTTATCTTTAAAAAATACGGGGTATTATAGAAATAAAATGATTTATTTTCATAATCATAGAAAGAAGATGATGATAATTATTTATAAGTAAATACTTGGAAGCTTTTTGACACTTTGATTCGGCATTTTCCTCTTTGACGGTTAGAGATAGTTTTGTTCTCCCGTGATTATAATTGTATGTTAATCATATTCACTTGTGTTTGTATACGTTATACATGTCACTTGTGCATCTTATATTTATACTTTGTATAGATTATAAGTTTTGTCGCACTCATGTTGTATGACTTTCTTTCATGTCGTTTAGTGGGGTTAACATAAATAGCATTGATACACGACCGTGTTTGGGATTTGAATTTGGATAAATAATTTATACTCAAATTGTAAAAAATCATTTATATGTTAATTAAGTTAGAATAATGTTTATTTTCATTGTTGGAATTATTGGAAGATGCATGGGCATCCCTTAGTCAAACAACTCACAATACGGAGTGTGCTTTCTGGCTATGATTTTTCTATTATTGGGTGAACTAGACATGGATCCGATTTTACGGTAATACTAGGATTGTTATGTGAGGGTAATGAGGAGAATTTTTCTATCATTCAATTGTAATTATGTTTCTTACTTTTGGTCCATTGATTGTTCAGATGATAATGGGAAGAAAAATATAGTGAGAGTCCACATCTTCTCGCGAGAAGTGAGCGAAAATTTCATATATGGGCTCGAAATTTATGTACAAATGTTGTGAGGAAATAAGAAGGATTAATGTCACGTTGGGATACTAGAATGAGTGTCCTATTGCATAAACTTGGTATATGTGCATGCACGACTATGTTTAGTATACTTGGACCAGTTATTCAAGCTATTGAGTTTCCCGTTCACCTCCCATAATTTTATATTTGTATTTTGGGTTCATACACGTGTTGGACTCATTAAAGATATTTGGATTTTTTGAGACGCATGGGACGTTGTAGAAGATCTGTTTACTTCATTTTTATTAAAAAGCTAAAGTTGTATTTATTTCATTTATTTTAAAAATAGATATTTGTATGTTTTATTTTCGCTTAAAGTTTGTAAAAATGGCTTTTGATTAAGTAAGAGAAAAGAATGTTTGTATTTTTTATCACAATTTCAAAATGGTTATTTATTTACTAATGTCATTTTATGCTTCCGCGAGTTAAATTATTTATTATAAATGGTTTTTTTATTCAATTTGGCACTTATTTTATGTTTTTTTTATTTTAAAATTTTATAAGTGTTACAATTGCTATGCGAGCTCTAGGTTACTTGTATTCTTGGGTTAAGGGATATCGGTTTGTTAAGTATATGTTATGTTGTGATCGATTTTTTCATATTAAGTGAATGAAGTGATAAGTCTTAGTTATTTTGAGGACGAACTCCTTTTGTAGGGGGGATATTGTAACACATCATATTCTTGGGATTTAATTTAAAATAGTATTAAATTGATTGCCATAATTATTTGCGAATTTTATTTGTCAATCGGAAACTAATTGTGTTCTATTTAACGGATTATAGTGTAATTGTATAAATAATATATGGATTTAATAAATGAAGTGTGAAATATATTTATATTGACTTATTTTAATTAAACAAAATTTATTTCGAATTTATTAAATTTTTATTTGATAATTTTTTTTAAACTAGTTAACACGCTATACGTTAAAATAGGTGGACATCATTATTTATTTTTACCTTTTGTATTTTCAATGCAACACAATATAATTTGGATATATGATAGGTCTATTTAATAATATGAGAAAAAAATTAATTAAATAGATATTAGTTCTTTTTTCATTTGTAAAGGTTAATGTGCTACTTTAGTAGCCTATATTATGAAAATAAAAAAGAATTAAGTGAGAAAAATGAGGGAACTCATATTGATCCAACTTTTACATGTATTTTAAAATTTATTTTGATTAAAAATCATATAAATTAAGATGGAAAGAGTATTAGTTGGTTGATGTGTTGTTAGCCCACTCAATGAGGTCTTTATAAGGTATTTGAATGGTTGAATGGGAAATTGAAGGGGGGGAGAGTGGAAAAGAATCTTAAGGTGTTTTTAAAGTGATTGTGGTTATTTTAAGCCTATCTACTGATATATAAATGTATGCTAGAGTTTGTGCAATTTAGACACATTATAGTAAGAGAATTATAGAGAATTGATAGAGAAAATAAGAACTTGGGAGATATTTTTAGAGGAGAATTAAAATAACTTATTTCAAAATAAGAGGAAGAAGATGATGATAATTATTTATAAGTAAAGATTTGGAAGCTTTTTGGCGCTTTGATTCGGTATTTTTAATTTTGATGGATAAAGATAGTTTCGTTCTCTCATGGTTATAATTGTGTGCTACTCATATTCACCCATGTTTTATATGTTATACATGCTACTTGTGAATCTTATATATATACTTTGAATATATTATTCGTTTTGTTGCACTCGTGTTATATGACTTCTTTTTATATCATGAAGTGGGGTTAAAATAAATAAATTTGATTGACGACTATGTTTGGGATTAGAATTTAGGTATATAATTTATACTTAAATTATGGAAATTAATTTATATGTTGATTAAATTGGAAGAATAATTTTTTTTTAATTTTTGAAATTTTTGGAGGATGCATGGACATCCCTTAACCAAACAACCGATGATATGGGGTCTGCTTTGAGGCTACAATTTTTCCTTTTATCGGGTGAACTAGGCCATGGGTCCGATTTGGTGGTTATGCCAGGTTTGGCGACTATTCAAGGATTATTATGTTAGGGAAATTAGGAGAATTTTTATATTGTACCTTTGTAAGTATGTTTCTTACTTTTAGGTTATAACTAAAAGGATAGTATAACGAAAGTCCACATCATCTCGTGGAAAGTGAGGTGAGAATTTCATATATGAGCTCGAAATTTATGTGAAAACGTTGTGAGCAAATAATATTGATTATTGTTATGTTGGGATCTTAAAATAAGTGTTATATTGCATACACTTGATTTATATGTGCAAGCGCGATTGTGTTTAGTGCACTTGGAGCAGTTATACGAGCTATTAAGTTTCCCGTTCACCCCCCTTAGTTTTATATTTGAATTTCATATGCACAATTTTGGAATCATTAGAGATCTTTGGATTATTCGAGATGCATGGAACTTTGTAGAAGCTCTATATACTTCATTTTTATAAAAAAGAAAATGTTTAATTTATTTCATTTATTTTAAAAAGAGATAGTTGTATATTTTATTTTTGCTCTAAGTTTCTAAAAAGGGAGTTTGATTATTAAAGAGAAAAGATTTTTTGCATTTTTATCACAATTGAAAAATGGTTATTTATTGACAAATGTCATTGTATGTTTCTACAAGTTAAATGGTTTATTATAAATGGCATTTCTTTTATAAAAAAAAGGTCCAGTTTGGCACAAATTTTGAGAATTTTTATTTTTTAAATTTTACAAGTGTTATAATTGGTATCAAAGCTCTAGGTTACTTGTATTCTTGGGATTGGGGTTATCGATTCATTACGTACATGTTACGTTGTCTTAGATTTTTTCAGTGTGAGTGAATCAAATAATAAGTTTTAGTTAATTTTGAGGGCAAAATTCCTTCTGTTAGGGGCGAATATTGTAACACCCCTTGTTTTTGGAATTTAATTTAAAATAGTATTAAATTATTTGTCATAATTATTTTTAAATTTTATTTGTGAATTAGAAACTAATTATTTCATATTTAACAGATTTTAGCGTAATTATTTTAATAATATATGGATTCTATAAATCAAGTGTGAAATATAATTAGATGAACTTATTATAATTAAATAAAATTAATGTTGAATTTATTAAATTTCTATCTAATTAACTTTTATAAACTAGTTAACACACAATGTGTTAAAACAGGTGGACATCATTATTATCTTTACTTTTTGTTATTTTCAATGCTACACAATATAATTTGAATATTTTATAAATTATATTTCATTAAATGAGAAAAGAATATTAATGGATATTAATTATTTTGTGATTAGTAAAGGTTACTTTAGAGGCTTATATTGTGAAATTAAGAGGAATTGAGTGATAAAGATGGTGGAACTCATATTGATTTGACTTTTACATGTAATTTAAAATTTTATTTTGATTAAAAATAAAATAAATTATGTTGGAAAGAATATGAGTTGGTTGATGAGTTGTTAACCGACTCAATGAGGTCTTTATGAGGGGATTTGAAAGGTTAAATGAAAATTTTAGGGGGGGGGGGGGAAGTGGGGAAAAATCTTAATGTATTTTTAAATGAATTATTTTAAACCTATGTACTCATATATAAATGTGTGATAGAGTTTGTGGGATTTAGACATCCTTTAGTGAGAGAATTTTAGAGAATTGAGAGACAAAATAAGAAAAAATAAGAAGAACTTGGGATATATTTTTAGAGGAGAAATAAAATGATTTATTTTCAGAAGAGGAAGAAGATGAAGAGAATAATTTATAAGTAAATATTTAGAAGCTTTTTGGTGCTTTGATTTGGCATTTTCAACTTTGACGGTTAAAGGTAGTTTCGTCTCTCATGGTTTAATTGTATGCTACTCATATTCACCCATGTTTTTATATATTATACATGTTACTTGTGCATATTATATGAATACTTTGTATATATTATTTATTTGGTTGCACTCATGTTGTATGACTTATTTTCATATCGTGTAGAATTTATTTATGAGCATGTTTGGAATTAGAATTTGGGTAGATATTTTATACTCAATTTCTGAAAAATGATTTATATGTTGATTAAATTGGGCTAGTGACTATTTTTCATTGTTGGAATCGTTGGAAGATACATGGGCATCCTTTAGTCAAACAAGTGACAATACGGGGTGTGCTTTCGGGCTATGATTTTATCTCTAATTGGATGAACAAGAGCATGGATCCGTTTTGACGATAATGCCAGGATTGTTATGTTAGGGTAATGAGCAGTATTTTCCCATCGTGCTATTGTAAGTATGTTTCTTACTTATGGTCCATGTATTGTTCAGATGATAATTGATGAAAAATATAACGAGATTCCACATCGTCTCGCGAGAAGTGAACGAAAATTTCATATATAGGCTCAGGATTTGTGTAGAGATGTTATAAGGAAATAAGAATGATTAATGTTATGTTGGGATATTAGAATGAATGTGCGGTTGCATAAACTTGATATATTTGCATGCACAATTATATTTAGTGCACTTGGAGCAGTTATACGAGTTATTGGCATTCCTATTCACCCACATAGTTTTATATTTATGTTTCAGGTTTATACACATATTGGATTTATTAAACACATTTGGATTATTTGAGATGCATAGGACATTGTAGAAGCTTTGCATACTTCATTTTTATTAAAAATTTAAATTTGTATATATTTCATTTATTGAAAAAAATATATAACTATATATTTTATTTTCGCTCCTAGTTTGTAAAAAGGCACTTTGATTTTTAAAGAGAAAAAAGAATCTTTGTATTTTTATCACAATTACAAATTGATTATTTGTTTACAAATGTCGTCTTATGCTTCTGCGTGTTAAATGGTTTATTGTAAATGGTATTTCTTTTTATAAGGGTTCAATTTGGCACTCATTTTAAGTATTTTTATTTTTAAATTTTCACATGTGGTACAAAAAGCTTTGTTGCTTAACATTGGAGGTTTCGGTTTTTTCCATGTTTTTGGACCATTTTTGGTGAAGAAGTTCCAAGCTGCCCTAGCCCGAATGGACTCCCACGATTGTACCGATATAATCATGAAAAGGTCCCTGAAGGTAGATTCATTTGTGTGGTCATTATGAGAATTATATATGTGGTTGATATCAGTCCGATGATGAACATTTTCATTTAAAGCCATATGTCACATTTATGTGTTGTGTTATGAGCTTGTGTATATTTTATTGTTCGGGTGGCATGGGTGGGGGTTGGTTCAGGATCGTATTATATGATTACATTATAACCTAGTAACGGACATATTTAACTAAAAGATATTATGATAGAGGAAAAGTAATATTATGAGATTATGAGTGTCTTAATGATTATATATATAGGTATTGGGGTGTATTATATCCATGAGTAGGGATGGATGAGCTGGGCTTGGGGTTGCTCAGGCTTAGCCCAAATTATCTTGCCCATGCTCAAGCCCGAGCTCAGTCTGAACTAAACTTTCCCACATAAGTCCAAACTTGGCACATAAAAATTACGAGCTTTGGGCATGATGAGCTCGATTTTAATTTTTTTGTTAGAAAACTTTGAATTAGTATTTTTTTTCTTGTATTTCCATCATGGAGAACATGTACACACTAAATCTAATTAATATTTCGTAATAAAATATATAATTAAGAAATGAATTATATTAAAATAAGGGAAATAGGTAAAAACCTATAAATTCCTATTAAATTTCATATATATAGCCCTATTTAATCACTAACAAAGGCTATTGTGACTTGCCAAATTAATTAATCAAATGCCCCCATTGAGATTAACAATAAAATAACAAAAATAAAAGACCATTTGTAATCTAATGGATTATGAAAAATGGTCCTTTTTAAAAAAAAAAAGTGGTAAATGAAATAAAACAATTAAACTTAATTAAACCATGTTAACATAAATATGTTGTATTATACAACATTATTTATTTATTTATTATATATTTAATGTTCGGGCGTCGGGCCTAATTCGGGGATGGCAAGGTTTAGCTGAAGCTCGGCCCGAAATTTATTCAGGCTTAAAATTTTAGCTCAAGCTTGGTCCGGATCAAACTCAAATGAATCTCGGCTCAAAAATAGCAAGTCAAACGGGCGGGCTTCGGTCTTTCCCGGCTCAATTTACAGGCCTATCCATGAGTAGTTAGTTGCATTCCATATTAGTATATTGCTATGTCATAGTCTTGTTAGTCCAGTGATAAGAGTTCTTAGTTTTGATTATGTCTCGTATTAGTACACTCGTGTAGTATTTCACTTATGATGAGGGGTTAAGTATCTTTTGCAGTGTCGATAGGATTTCATATTTATCATAAATAAGTCACATGATTATTACTCTTCTGATACTGTAAGTTATTTCTTACAACTTTCAAGTGCTGACCCAAAACTATAAATCCCCCCAAGTATGGTTAATTTTATATACAAAAATCGTATGGCTGAGTAGTCAGACTTGCAGCTTGTGGAGATTCAGCTTGTCATCCTTAGAGTAAGAGTTGTTGGTCCATTCTAGTCACCCATATTCAAGAGTAATAATCAGAGTTAGTCACTGTTTTATTTCTTTGATTTTAGATTTGTACAGTAGATTCAGATTTTTGGAGTTTCCGTTTATCTTAGTTCAGTTATTATTATTACCATCCTTCATTGAGTTTTATATTACGGATACTTTTTATTTGTTATCATTTATATGTTTACGTTGATGTTAAGAATTATATAAACAGTTTAGTGCACCTTGTATTTGGCATTCAACCTGAGTACCTAGGCATGGAATATAGGGGGTGTTACATTAGATCAATCATGTATATCTATGAGACATTTTAGTTTTTGATGGGTGAAGCTATTTATATCTAAGGTATTAACATTTGAGGTTCTTAATGCAACAATTCATACTTTATTATTTAGGTAATTTTATACTAGACAAGTTTTTTAATCAAAGATTACTATATATCCTTTATCTCATAATTGACTAATACTTATCAAGCTACGTTTTCGTATATCAATAAGTAAGACATTAATAGTAAAGGACAATTTGTTATACCAATTTTACCTTCGTCATTCTTCCTTTTGAATTATCACTCAATGTGACTTTTTATCTTTTATTTTGGATTAAACTAGAATAATTTGTTCTATATCTCGTCGTGTGTTGAGAACATCCGATGTACTTTGCTTATTTTGAGGATGTTTTCATGTACACCTACATAACTCATTCAAATAACCTTTTTTTTTATACCCTTGGAATGTTGGGTCCATAAATGATAGCTTGAGGTGATAAAGTATGATGATTCCATGGGGATACCTTTTTATTTAGGTTATGTGAGCATGTGTCTTAACAATGATGAGGTTTTTATCTTATCTTACAACGATCACAAAACTCATGTTTTCTTCGAGGAACCCTATTCCAACATGAGAGTTTTTGACATCCTAGGATTAGATTCAATCATTTTGCTAAAAAAAAATTATTTTCTATTATACCCCATAGTGTTGTATATATATATATATATAATTAGACATTTAAATTATGCAGAGTTTTATCTATACATATTTAATGGGACATTTAAATTATGCGGGTGACACATAAGTGAATTTATGTGTCCTACACGGTCGGTTGCTACATGTAATGTTGGATGTGTACGAGGTGTTCGTGTCACTCAGGGTGTCATTTGGGGGTGTTGCGTCCGCCCCCTCGCAACACGTTTTCAAGCCCAAGTGTGCCTATTTTCAAATCTGGGTCTTATTCTTAAATAGGGAGATCCCGCGATCGTGTGACCGGTTACTACGTGTTACGTTGGACACAGGTAAGGTGTTCATGCCACTCGTGATTCCATTTGGTGGGAGGTGGCGCCCACCCCCTCACTGCATGTTTTCAAGGCTAAATGTAAATGTATTAAAATCCAGGTCCTATTCTCAAATCGGGAGTCCCCGTAATTATCCAGCTGATTGCTACGTGTTACGTTAAACATGCACAAGGTATTCATACCACTCGCAGCACATTTGGGGGGGTGTCCGCCCCCTATTGGCATATTTTTAAGCCTAAGTGTATCTATTTTCAAATTCGGGTCCTATTCCAAAATTGGGAGGTCTCGTGACTGTGCGATCGGTTGCTACGTGTTACATTGGATGTGCACGAGGTGTTTGTGCCACTCGCGGCGCCGTTTAGTGAGGGTGGCTCCTCCCTCAGAGCACATTTTCAAGCCTAAGTATGCTTATTTTCAAATCCGGGTCCTATTCTCAAATCGGGAGTTTCGCAATTTTGCATCCAGTTTCTATGTGTTACATTCGACGCACACGAGGTGTTCGTGCCACTCGCGATGTCCTTTAGTGGGGGTGGCTTCCTCCCCCTCGTGGCACTTTTTCAAATCTAAGTCTATTTATTTTCAAATTCGGGTCTTATTCTCAAATAGGGAGTCTCGTGACTGTGTGGTTAGTTGCTACGTGTTACGTTTAACACGCACAAGGTGTTCATTCCACTCGCAGTGCCATTTTGGGTGGTTGGTGGAGTCCACTCCACGCGGCACGTTTCCAAACCTAAGTTTACCGATTTTCAAATTTTCATCATTTTCTCAACTGGGAGTCCCGCGATTTCGCGGCCAGTTGCTATGTGTTACATTAGACGTGCATGAGTTGTTCCTGCCACTCGTGGTGCCATTTGGGTAGGTGGTTGCATCCAGCCCCTCGCGGCACATTTTTAAGTCTAAGTGTGCCTCTTTTCAAATACAGATCTCATTCTCAAACATTGAGTCCCCCGACTATGCGGTCGATTGCTACGTGTTATGTTGGATGCATAGGAAGTGTCCGTATTACTCGCGGTGTCATTCTGTTTGGAGCAACATCTGCCCTTTCGTGACACGTTTTCAAGCCTAAGTGTGCATGTTTTCAAATCGAGGTCATATTCTCAAATCGAGAGTCCCGCGACTGTGCGATCGATTACTATGCATTACGTTGGACGCACACGAGGTGTTCATGCACTCCCAGTGTCGTTTGGTGGGGGTGGCGTCCGTCCCCTCACGAAAAGTTTTCAAACCAAAGTGTGTCTAATTTCAAATCCGGGTGCTATTACCGAGAATTCAGCAACTGTGCGACTGATTACTACATGTTACATTACATGCGCATGAGATATTCATTCCACTAGTAGTGTCGTTTGAGGGGGTGGCGTACACCCTCTCGCTGCATGTTTTCAAGCCTAAGTGTGTCTATTTTCAAATGCATGTCTTATTCTCAAATCAGGAGTCCTGCGACTGTGCAGCCGGTTACTAAGTGTTATGTTTTCAAGCCTAAGTGATACGACAACCAATAATTATCCAACATAGAATCCAACAACCAAAGTAATTATCTCGTACTCCTTATAACATACTATCCAACAAAAATTAACAACCAATAATTATTCAACAGCCAAACCAAACGAAACCAATAATTATCCCATACTCTTCTATCGTCTAAAAGATTTAAATGATTATGCATATCAATTGTATAAAAATGTTAGTTAAAGTAAAGAATACCCGATTCATGCAATCCAAGAAGGCCATTAAATATAGTCTTCAGAATGTGAGATTAGACCAAATTGATCCTGGAGCCCCCAGCTTATTCATGTACATGTACATTTGTTGATTAATTTCGTTCATACATTCTTCATAAAATAAAGACAAAATTGATGTCCTATATGGGACAAAAATCAACAATACGGATATTCTCAAATTTTGGAAACTCTAAGTTGGTGATGAGTTCTTATGTTTTCAAAATTATCCTTGATCAAACTCAAGGACATCGATGGATAGGTAATTTCTGAAAATTAAAATTGCCTATGCACTGATGTCCATGAGTTTGATCAGGGAAAATTTTTAGAACAGAACAATCTTGTCACCAATTTAGAATTTTCAAATTTTGAGAATATCAGTAATGTTGATTTTTATCCCATGTGAGACATTAATTTACCTTCATTTTATGAAGATTGTATCAATGAAACTGATCAACAAATGTATATGTACAGGAACACGTGAAAATTGAGCTGGGCCAATTTGGTCCAATCACAAATTTAAGAGAATCTATTCTCAAACCAAGCGTCTCGTGAAATGTGTTTGTGCCCCCAATAATCGATTGAAGAGAATATATTATCTAAAGTTAACTTAATGACACCAAATAAATATGGAGGCGGGAAAATGAAAATTGATCCTTAAATAAGATTATGGACTCTCCATCATTAGCATGTAAAAATAGTTAATTGGAGTCATGTAAGTTAACTTTCGATATTGCTCAAGCATAAGGTGTCCAGAAGCTAATTCTGCATATGAATAGGGTAATATTGATATATGTCACTGTAGTCTTAATACACACCACACATGCATTACATAAGAAAAGTTTTTATATGTCATAACTAAACATTCATAGATCATATTAAACATTCGCAAATTAAACAAAATATCCATACATCAAACTAAACATTCATACATCAAAGTAAAGCGCTAATATAGTGCTAATATCATAATAGGCTTTAAATAAGATTGACGTGGATAAAATAATATTTTGATACTCAATAAACCTATTAATCATCTAAAAGATCCTTCAAATTAAGGTTGTCATCAAGAGCTGGTTGGAACTCTTTTGGAGCCTTTAATGGATCTACTTGAGTAGTCATATTAGTGCATTCACAAAAATAGGCCAATTCTCATTATTTATGCACTTCGAGTGTAACACCCCGACCCGGATTTATAGGTTAACCATGAGTGAACCTAGTCTGACCTGAGCGCTAGGTGTAAAGAGCAATGAAATAACCTAAATAATGTTGTTAGTACAGTTTTATTTTAATTAACATTTCACTTGTTTAGCATGCGATTCCAGTTTCAAGATAAACTATGTGTGGGACCCATTGGGATCACCCCAAAGTCCATGTAAATATAGTTGCTAACGTAAAATAAATAAAGTACACTTGCCTATATAACACCCTCAAAATACGAACCCTCACCCAACCTGTCATAACAAAGTGAGGGTGTGAGCCTATGTCCAGTGAGAATATACAAAGTAGTATAGAAACAAACAGTAGAAAAGACACTCACACGCTACCACATGCATGTAGAAACATTTATATACCCTTGAAAAATACACATTCCAATGCATTAATTGTTTAATTCCGAAAACTTCACTTGTCCAGATTAATTTACCTTAATCTGGTAAAAATTTTCCTTTACTCATACTTTGCATTTCTCACTATATTAACCACACCCACCCGGTTTAACACTTGAAACCATTACTTTGATTTATCCGAACCCACTCCTTTACTGGAATTTCCCTTTATCATTTTAATTCAATACACTTTAGTATTTTCGTTAAAACTCAGCCGTTCAACACACGCAAGCATCATGTTAGAAAATATTTATTCATCATTTGAAAACCTTTTTCAATACATACTAATGAAATTTATGGGTTTAACCACTAGGTTTCTTAATCACCCATTTACCTACTTTCTTTATCCTTTTTCTCTTATCTTATGTACGTTAATAGATTTACGCATTTACTTGTCCATTTCACATTCATCGGAACATTTTTTATATTCACTCAAGTTACGTTGTATTAACACATTTTACCACACAACTCATTTCTCGACATGTTTCAACTTTTCTTTATCTTTTCTTGAAAGATTCCTTTACCGCATACTTCCACGGGCTCCACACCGCCGACTATGCCCACTATATGCTCTGTCCAGTGGTTTAGAGCTTTTAACCCAAGGGCTCCGAGACCTCTTGCTTAATCCTAGTGTCATCCGAGTTCCTTTTATGTGTTTTACCATTTTACAAATGTCCACATTATTCAACTTTCCTTCTTACCCAACCGAAACCAAAACCCGGGACGTTATTACCCCATCTTGTGTTACACTTTGAAAATTTACCATTTTATGTTCTTTATACTTTAACCTTGATTTTATTCCAAAAATCATATTTATTTAGGACCACTTTGTATAACACCCATTTCCAACATTTTTATTTTATAAAAATATTCCACTTAAGTAAAATTATCATTTTATCCAGCTGTTTTCAAAATCACCTTTTACTTTATTTTCACAAGTGTTAATTTTCCAAAAATATTATTAAGTCGTCCACACTAACTTCCTAAGAGTTTTTAATCCTTTAACACCTTTTTACACTTGGAGTAATATTCTACTTAATTGGAAACACTATTACGCCTTTAATTATTATTTAATTCCATAAGTGTCAATCATTTACAACATTACTAAGATACACACTAACTTTTTCATGTTTACCCATTCACACTTAATGAATACTTTTATCAACATTTTTCCAAAATGCACATTACTTTGCTTTATTCAGCTAAGAAATCCATTTACATTTAAGACTACTTTCATAATAAAATACCATTTATTTTATCAACACGTGTAGTTTTATAATCTCATGTTCATCATATCCTTTACTCCCAATTTTCACACTTTGAAGACTAGAATTCTAACCTTTCTTATTTCATGTTTAAACCCAAAAAAAAACTTTCTTTAAACATGTTCATATATTTATCATCAAAATACTACAAGTTTATATGCATGAGAAAGTAGATTTTAAATCACAAAATCCTATTAAATGGGTTAAACATGCATTTCATCCTAGAAAATTATACCATTTGCAACAAACATGCATTTTAAGTCATAAGGGCATTTTTAATTTATTTAAACTTAACAAATGTCCATTTTTCATACATCTCCGTTTTTTTGCAAGAAGCTTAGAAAAATTTATTTCATAAATATTTTGGCAAGATTACCATTATTTCAAATATTTTATTCCATAAAATATTTAACACCAAACTTCTTTAAAATTCCAAGATTTAACATCCTTTCAAATATTGTATTCCTTAAAGTATTCAACATCAAATTTCTAGAAATACATGCCAACTTTAATCTTTCAAATCTTGAAATATTTATCCATTATTCTTTTTCAACAAAATAACATTTTCCATGTTTTTATTCCATAAAAATGTTTGTTGTTTCTTTTGCTAGAAAATCCATCATCATTCTCCGAATAATCCTATTCTTAGCATTCAATAATAACCAGACTACAATATACACCAAATAGAGTCTTAAATATAAAGAGTAGATTATCCCACCTCAAATGGAGCTCTAATCAGTGGAAGGCATGGATAATCAAGGAAAATGATAACCCCCAACCTCCTAAGGTGGCCTTAAGAGGGGTTGTCTAGCTCCACCAATTCTAATTCCAAGAGATCCCCATAAAAACCATCTTCAAAACCTCCAACAAACATATTCATCTTCTTCGAAACTCCCAGTGAACATCTCCATATATTTCACACCCCTTATCTCAACAATGGGAGACTGTGAATTTAGTGTGAGTGTAGTTATTACACTTAGAAAACGGTGGACTGCAGCTTAATGGGGAGGGGAAGTTGGGAACTCTTAGGAGAGTTTTGTGTCGATGGCATTGTGTTTTTTGTGCTTTATCATCCCACGCTTCCTATTGTATTCACAATAAACAAATCCCTCACACATCTAATATCTTCATTCAACTAAATATTGACCGCAAGGCTCCAAGAGCTGGCAATGCAATTTTTATCCACTGCTAAAACCACGACAGCACAACCTACAGCTCCCACTTCGTTAGGAGATTGTTCGAATGACCATTGTTGTCGTTCGAACAATAAGGGCTCCTCATACGAACGACCCTATGCGTGACATTCACTGGTCGTTTGAACGACATATCCTTGTCGTTTGAACGACATATCATTGTCATCTGAATGACCCCATTTTATTTTCCCATTATTTTCTCTAATTTTTGCCCACAATTCTCCTACAATTTTAATTAATCCCTCCTCATATACAATCTATATATAATTTAATTAATTTAACGGTGCGGGATATTACAAACTTCCCTCCTTAGGTAATTTCATCCCTAAAATTCTCGATCCATCAATACTCAAATTTATGGGGTCCACCAACTTTCATTCTAAGTCCTAGAAATCCGCCCAAACAATATCATTGAAACTTAAGACACTAAGGTCACCAAATATTTAACATGTAACTTTCGTCAACCCTAACACTACGTAATCGACTTCGAGTATCCACTCTCCTCATGATCAAGTCCAAATCATTCCTAGCACTAATTATGCTAGTACCTAAGGCATACTGGTGCCATTACGGAAAACCCTTTCTAGCGGTCGATGCTCACCCAAAGCAAAACACACTATAACCAACCGTCGCATATATCACAAAAGAAAAATTAATTCTAGCTTAGAACTGCACATCCCATTATCCCACAAATTATTAGGCTATTTTAACTATATAACTCACATGAATTGTTAATAACCATACCATGTTATTCTCTCACTCCAAGTAAAAATAATCCCTACAAATCACTACTGTAAGCTCGATTTACACCTTACGATGTATCACTCTGATGAACCTAACACTACCTTATGCGTCTCATCCATAAGTATTCACTAGTGTCTAACTTCAATTCACTCACCGTGGCAAAGTGACATCATGTGCTAAGTTTTTTCTCGATTTCCAATATTATACTATATCCTCAAACCGTCGTATCGCTCTTCGTAACCAAAGCCGCTGACCGCCCAGTCGATCAGTCAAAAATCCAATAGTTCTAAGAAGGATCACTGCTATGATCAAACTGCGTGGCTAAAAGATTAGCCACCCGTACATAAAACTTTATATAATTACAAGAATACCCAAGATAGGTGCACCCGATTACCGAGATGCATGGTCCACCACGATCTCCCAGGCTCAACTGTGACGTACCATGACATGGAACCAATTTGAGTCACCGCATATGTGAGAATATTGATTCCCAATTATCGAAATCGAAAGTAACACACTTGAGTCAGAGGGATAAATAATTATCCCAAGGAATTTCACCCATAAGCATCCTATTCAGACTTATGGAGGCGAACCTACTTCGTATACTTAAAGTCATTCCCCTCATTATCAAAACTCTCACCAAGCACCACTTCTGGTCATATGCAATGTCCTGGATCACTAGCTGTGATGAACCGAATCCCAACCATTCATTCTCGTAATACAAGCGCAATTTTAGAATCGATAGTCCTTTAGGAAGTCAATTACCTACTTCCCTCCTTGGGATAAAGGCTCTTACTTTCACACCATTGGCATAAATGAATCATTCTGATTGGTGGATACCTCACGCCTTGTCTACATCGACCTTATCAATAACTAGTGACGATGTCACAAACCTATTATACCTAAGTTATTATCTGTTTTAATGTATTTTGATTGAGATCCCAAACTCCTTATTCATTACTTGGTTCAAGAGAGACACCCACCTAATTGTGTTATTTGGCCACACTAGGTTACCGCCAAACTTATCATCGGTTTTCATCCACAGAATAGTTACGGAACGACCACACTGGTCGTCATTGACATTCTAAGGGTAGTAAGTACCGCACCAGGTTACTGCTTCTAATTCATACTAACTTGGAAATTTGTGCCAAGAACTAGCCCTTCCATTATCAAGGCTATCCTAGCATATACAGTCGACATCCCTACATAATAATCTTATTTTGATGCTACTCTACCTTAATTGACATTTTCAAATTTCCACATAACATCATCACTATAACCTCAAATACATTTCCTAACACATTCTGAAGTAGAGTATCATCGTATCCATACTAGTTATTCCATGACATCTAAGCATCACCCTTACAAGGGCACAACTACCTCTCTAACTTAGGGATTACACCACATATCAATGCCGCTTAGAAAGCCATACCCAACATGTATACTATATGACTGACAGCCTGGTATCACCACCCATCTGTGTCGATTGGGAGGCATAATCGACATGTATACTATATAACCAGCAATCTGGGATCATCATCTGACGCTCAACTCAATCATTACTAGAATGCTGCTGCTTCTTTTTACCAGACTTAATTGGTCTCCTAAGAACACCAAACGTTTCATGTTTAAGTCCCAAACCTCGACAAGGTCTCATCGTTTATACTTATATCGTCATAGGTGCAGTCCCCAAACTTTTCAATACCCACGTCAATATCACTTGGTGCTCACAAAGACACTAGTGTACGAGATTCTAGCCATAGTGCACCTTAATCCTCAAACACCTCAAGACATCATAACTTTCGATATTTATCCTCAATGATGCCACACAAATTTGTCTTGTGGGCACCTCAATTTGCCTATGAACTACTCACACACTAGGATTAACTCGCACCTAGCCATTACCTCGGTGGCTAAAATGAGTTTCAACACTTAGATACTAACCTTACCTTTGTTCCAAATGGTTGTGATTATAAGTCATATGCGAACCATAATCAATGTTACTATGAATATTGACATGCTACAATACATTGCCTATGACCTAAAAACCTCAAGGTTCACTTCATCAAATTCCTAAATTAATGTTCAATCATGTCAACTAAATTGCCTCTTAAGGAAAACACCATACTGTGTGCTAATCTATAAGTTAACATAACTTCAAAGGTTTTGGTATGATATGGGACATCAAGTATTGTTTATAAATACCAAGTCCCACACCACGAACACCGCGCGAGATCCTACTCCTCAATACCACATCATAATTAAATATATTAAATCCAAATCCTCAACCAAACGATCTAACATGTTCTCACCAAATAATCAATACTTATGAATGTTATTCAGTCATCTAACCTCCACATATAAGATACGCAACCTTTACCACTAAGTCACTGTGAACACTACTAACAAGGCTACTCTCATCACCAAGTTCATTTCACAACACATCTCACACAAAGGGTTATAGCATTGCCACTATTATTATACATAACTTCATATTTTCCCTGAATTACCATCAATTATGATATCACCCCAAGGATCGGACCGGCGTTAACTACCCATAAGCATCATACCTCAGGATTAAACACATACCCTTCAATAAAAAATCATTAGTGTCTCGTCGATACACCCCAACCATCGACCTCTACTGTCGACTAAGAAACTCGTGCCACTTACCCATTGGTCGTCATTTCGTTCTATTGACATCTTAGATGATTATATAACATTAAAATTTTAGCACAAGAACCTCATACTAAAAATTACGGTTTCACCACTATAGGCTTGCATGGACACTCATAAATTACTACGATTCTAATTAGAATTGCGAAAGCGATTAATAACCATTAGCTTGTTCGCGTGCCACTTGACACTAACTCCTTTGTCGTACTAACCTCTTTGACTTTACCATCGAGGACACAGACTAAACCTTCCTAAAACTAGCATAATCTTCCCTACCTAACACTGACATTGAAAGATCCAATACCGATCTCACCACGTCACTCCCGAAAGGAACCTTGAACCTATAGCTCTGATACTATTTGTAATGCCCCAACTCAGATTTATCGGTTACCTGTAAGTCAAACGGTTCTGACCCGAGCATTAGGTGTGAAGTTCAATGGAACAACATAAATAATGTTCCTAGAACAATTTTGTTTTAATTATCATTTTACTTATTTAGCAATCGATTCCAGTTTCAAGAGAAACTATATGTGGGACCCATGGGGAGCACCCCTAAGTCCAAGTAAATAGAGTTGCTAATGTAAAACAAATAATGTACACTTACCTGTATAATTCCCTTGAAATATGAACCCACACCCAACCTTCCCTAACAAAGTGAGGGTGTGAGCCTATGCCCAGTGGGAATATACAAAGCAGTATTGAAACGAACGGCGGAAAAGATACTCACATGATACAGCCACATGCATACTAAAACATATATGTATCGACATATATATATACCCTTGAAAAATACATATTCCAATTCATTAACCGTTTACTTCCGAAAACTTTACTTGTCCCAATTAATTTACCTTAATCTTGTAAAATTCTTCCTTTACTCATACTTAGCATTTCTCACTTTATTAAACGCACTCGGTTCAACACTTCAAACCATTACTTTGATTTATCTGAACCCATTCCTTTACCGTAATTACCCTTTATCATTTTAATTCAATACATTTTCATATTTTCGTTGAAACTCAGCATTTCGACACACACAAGCATCGTGTTAGAAAATAATTATTTTTAATTTGAAAACCTTTTTCAATACATACTTATGCTATTTATGGGTTTAACCACTAGGTTTCTTAATCACCCACTTACCTACTTTCTTTATCCTTTTTACTTATGTTATGGACATTAATAGATTTACACATTTACTTGTCCATTTCACATTCAACGGAACATTTATTATATTCATTCAAGTTATGTTGTATTAACACATTTTACCACACAACCTATTTCTCGATATGTTCCAACTTTGCTTTATCTTTTCTAGGAATCTTCCTATACTGTATACTTTCACGGGCTCCACACCACCGACTATGCGCACCATATGCTATGGCCAGTGATTTAGGGATTTTCACTTAAGGGCTTTGGGCCCTTCTTTCTTTATCTTGGTGTCATCCGAGTTCCTTTTATGTGTTTTAACATTTAACAAATGTCCACATTATTCTACTTTCCTTTTTACCCGACCGAAGCCAAAACTCGGGACTTTATCGCTCAATCTTGTGCTACATTTGAAATTTTACCATTTCATGTCCTTTACACTCTAACCTTAATTTTATTACAAAAATCGTATTAATTTAGGACCACTTTTTGTAACACCCCTTTCCAACTTTTTTATTTCATAAAAATGTTCATCTTAAGTAAAATTATCGTTTTACTCATTTGTTTTCAAAATCACCTTTTACTCCATTTTTGCAAGTGTTAATTTCCCAAAAACACTATTAAGTCATCCACACTAACTTCTTAAGTGTTTTAACCCTTTAACACCTTTTTACACTTTGAGTAATATTTTGCTTAATTGGAAACACTTTTACACCTTTAATTCTTATTTAATTTCATAAGTGTCAATCATTTACAACATTACTAAGTAACACACTAACTTTCCATGTTTACCCATTAACACTTAATGAACAATTTTATCAACATTTTCTCAAAACATACATTAATTTGTTTTCTTCATTTAAGAAATTCATTTACATTTAAGACTACTTTCATAAGAAAATATCATTTATTTTATCAACCTATGTAGTCTTATAATCTCATGTTTATCATATCCTTTAGCCCCAATTTCGCAGACTTTGAAGACTAGAATTCTAACCTTTCTTATTTCATGTTTAAACCCAACAAAACTTTCTTTAAACTTTTTCATATATTTATTATCAAAATACTAGAAGTTTATATGCATGAGAACGTATATTTTAAATCCTAAAATCCTCTTAAATGGGTTAAACATGCATTTCATCCTAGGAAGAAATTATACCACTTGCAACAAACATGCATTTTAAGTCATAAGGGCATTTTTAATTTTTTAAACTTAACAAATGTCCATTTTTCATAAATCTTCATTTTTTTTGCAAGAATCTTAGAAAACTTTATTTCATAAATATTTTTTCAAGATTACCATCATTTTAAATATTTTATTCCATAAAGTATTCAACACCAAACTTCTTAAAAAATTTAAGATTTAGCATCCTTTCAAATATTGTATTCCATAAAATATTCAACATCAAATTTCTAGAAATAAACCATTTTTCGAAAATGCCAACTATAATATTTCAAACCTTGGAATATTTATCCATTATTCTATTTCAACAAAATCACATTTTCCTACATTTTTATTCCATAAAAATGTTTGTTATTTCTTTCACTAGAAAACCCATTGTCATTCTCGTAATAATCATGCTTTGAACATTCAACACTAACCAAACTACAATATACATCAAATTGAGTCTTAAATAAAAGGAGTAGATTATTCCACCTCAAATGGAGCTCTAATCTGTGGAAGGCATGGATAATCATGGAATATGACAACCCCCCACCTCCTAAGGTGGCCTTAAGAGGGATTGCCTAGCTCAACCAATTCTTCCTTTAAGAGATCCTTATAAAAACCCTCTTCAAAACCTCCAACAAATATTTTCATATTCTTCAAAACTCCTAGTAAGTGTCTCCATATATTTCGTAGCCCTTATCTCAACAATTGGAGACTGAGTATTTGGTGTGAGTATAGTTACTACACTTAGAAAATGGTGGACGACATCTTAATGGGGGAGGGAAAGCTGGGAACTCTTAGGAGATTTTAAGGAGATGGAATTGTGTTTTATGTTTTAAAATTACATTCTTACTCTTTTATACACAAAAAAACAAATACCTAACAAATCTAATATCTTTATTCGACTAAATCTTGACCGCCAGGATCCAAGAGCTAGTAAAGGAATTTTGATCCACGACTAAAATGATGATAGCACAACCTGCAGGTCCAACTTCGTCAGCAAGTCGTTCGAATGACCGTTGTCATCGTTCGAATGATAAGGGCTCCTTGTTCTAATGACCCTACGCAAGACATCGTTTGGTCGTTTGAACGACATAGTCTTGTCGTTTGAATGAACCCATTTTTTCCCTTTATTTTCACCAATTGCCTCCCATAATTCTCCTATAATTATAATTTATCCATCCTCGTGTATAGTCCATATATAATTTAATTAATTTATCGAGGCGGGATATTACATCGAGTAGAATGCATTCCTTACATTTTGGAAGGCGCAAATAAAAGGCTCATCGATTATGTGATCTTTACTCTTCAGCTTTCATAAATATACCATAATAAGTTTGGAGTCAGGATCAACTTTTCAAGCATTGCTAGTATCATCCAACTTAACCCAATCACAATAGAATATGGTTTTTATTAAATCTAATTAATTGAGTTCTAGGATTTGTTGGATTATCCCATAACAGGTTAGCACCGTAACTTTTGGATTTTTATCGCTTTTGCTAGCGATACGGGTAGACAAGGGAGAAATTAAAATTTCACTGTTTTGCATCAAAAGCCTATGACACCCCGCCTAATTATATACCGGGTGATCAGTCCTTTATTAAATTAAACCAAAGTATCCGGTTGGTTCATGCTTAGCATCACTGTCGAAAAATAATTTTTCTTTATTTATCACCTAATAAATAATTAAGCTAAGTGTCAAAACATTTAATTTTGTAGATTAAGTCCCATTGTTACGAGTTTATATACCAAATCATTTTTATTAACACAGATAATAATTTTGAATACCTAACCATCCAAGTGGAATAAACATGCTAGATTAATCATTCCAAATAAAATATCCCAAATCAAAGGACAATGTAATAATCAAAATAATCCCAACTAAAACTGAATACTGAAATAAATAAAGAGTACAAAGTCTCTCTGAACTAAATAAAAACTGGAAATGGGCAACACGTGCCCTAAGTAAAATGACTAAGTGAAGAGCTGAGATGACAAGGATGAAGTCGTCTAAATGCAAAGACCTGCAACTCCCACACCAGCTCCAGCACATCACCAGTCCAAAGCTTTAAGTCTGACGCCCCTGTGGCTGGGCACCTGTAATACATATATATATACACAAAAGAAAGAGGAGATGAAAGGAAACGGGTCAGAGCCCGATTGTAAAATTGCTTTAAAATAGTTTAGTAAGTATTTAAAATGCTTAACAGTTGATATTACATACAGGTTAGTACCTCGACACTGACTTGAGAATTCTCAACTCTCAACTATTGTCCACCCCTAACGTACTACTGAATTAATCTAGATACAGCTAACCCAATTAATTAGTTTAACCCAATCTGCCCTCATCAATCCTGATTCACGTGATCGCATAACTATAATTTATGCAAGATAATTTTTTCTTACAAATTTACCAATCCAGCTATGTACATGTCAATACAACCTTAAGTTCTCAACCACTTAATTCATTTAATATTAATTAATCAATTCTATCTACTTACAAGCACAGTAGATGTTTCACAAGTACATATATTTATCACACATAATATATATACTAATAGGGAACCCCACATAAAATCTATGGTTCTGGTATACTCTGCTATCAAGTCTATATACCACTCATACAAATGGGGGAAATACTAGTTCGGATCCACCCTCGAACTGTGTTAAAATAAAACACACATATTGGAGGTAAAACATAGTTCCAAGTCACTAAGAGTTCAGCACATACCCTCACGTCTCTTAGGACGGTCTGACTATCATTCTCAGATAGCCTGTACCAAGGATCCTATATTCTAGGGTACGAGTCAATATCCCCCATAAAAGTCACATCAGAATAAGACTATCCCGGCACAGAAACCTCTTTGATAGCAAGTAGCACGGGTATGATTACACACAGTTGTTCACATACTATATATATATATATATATATATATATATACGTAGCATCCGAGTCCTACGTATAATCAATTTATTCTATTATTTTCTCAATTATCGCAAGTTCTCACGTGCTTCTCAACTCTCGAAGGGTATCATTTTGATAAATATAAAATCAGTAGGTGTACACTCTCTACCCTACTGGTCTAAGTCATCCTTAACTCTCACAAGACCTAATTTAACATACGCACGATCTCCACCTCATTTTATACCCTCGTGACCCCACGGTTAAATCTCATATAAGAATAGTACTACCTGAACCTTACCTACCACACTACTGGACCTTCCCAACTCCTATCATGGTATTTAAGTTATGTCTTAGGGTCCTTATAAATGGGGTTGGATTAACATTAAAAAGGAAAGAAGATTCAAATTCCAGGAGGAGTTGATAGATCGAAGGGAAGGGTCGATCGATTGACATTCAAGGTCCGTTTCTGTAAAATTTTAACCTACGGGTTTCATCAATTTCCACCCTCAAATCCTATATTAATTCTCCCCAATCTACTAAACAATCAAACCAAAAGTTGTACTAACCTATATACATGATTTCTAACGTAAAACAAATGCAAATTCATTAAGGTCCATCAATTAAAGGGATTAATTCAAGCTAATTCATTAAGAAACCTATTTTTTGTCATCATATTCAATGTCCTCATAATTGTTCCAGATTTCAACCTCTACTGGTCATCAATTTCGTAGTTGATCTTCTACATATATCAAGATAGTTGTCCTAACATGGTTTCTCCTCAAAATTGCAATATAAATCTCCCAAACAACATTATATTTACATGAGAACATGAAATCATATCTCCTACACTAGCATGGATGTATTATCAACTCAAGAACATCAAGATAGATACTTACCTCAAGAATGAAGATCTAAATTTTTGGGATTTGATGGTGTGGCTGAGTTCCTCTTCCTTCGATCTACACTTCGGTGTGGTTTGTGGTGAAAAAGGTGCCACTAGGATAGTTCTAGCATTGGCAAAGCTCATGACTTCCCTCATCTAATGGCCTCTGTGAGTTATGTTAGTTCTAACCCTAGAAGACAAAATATAACAACAGATATAGCCTTATAATTTTCGTCATTAATTAAGGCCTAAAATTGAAAATTACCAAAATGCCCTCCCATGATGGCGGTTAGGCCTAAAAACGTCCCGAGACCCAAGCTAAACCCCTGGGTATACTTTTCTGACAATCTCGAACCTTTTGAACACATTGGGAAACTCTAAATGACCATATGGGTGACTTAGAATTAATTTAGTTTTTATTTCTTTAAATTAGTCCCGAGGTGACTGGCACGCACGTCCAGACTTAATTTCTATAACTGTCGTATTATTCACTCGCGATAATTTTTAATAAATTCAATCTCATATATTACTTTACTCATTAAGTAATATTCAACATAATTCTCACCAATAATTACTAACTCTCATCACGCTAGTAAATATCAAATTTAAAATTCGAATTAATATTAAATCAATTTATTCCAAATTAATTTAATTAATCCCATAATTAAAGGCCATAAAAATATGGGGTATTATATACTTCCCCCCTTACAATGGAATTTTGTCCCGAAATTCGAAAAAAGTATACCAATTCAATTTAATTAATCCCATAATTAAAGGCCATAAAAATACGGGATATTGCATACTTTCCCCGTACAATAAAATTTCATCCCGAAATTCGAAAAAAGTATACCAGATTAGAACAACTTGGATATATGTCGCGCATCGCATCCTTGCGCTCACGAGTAAACTACTTCGTACCACCCATACGCTATCAAATACCCTTAATAATGAACACCTCATGTATGTTCGTTTTAAATTCCAGGTTACCCTGTCACGTAGGTTCTTGTCCAAGCCTTATCGTTTAAGTTTCACAGTTAAACTTATTTAGATATTCGCTATCTAGACTTCTACTATTCTCACCTTAGTAGATTAATCGTTCTTTCGTTATATACAATCGCATCTCGCGACAATCGTACACAAGTAGGTAATTTTTGCAGTATATATTTTACACACATTATATACCCTAAGTATCAACCCATCTCTGATTTTCGCAATAGGACTTGGTCCCCCACATTTATCTAATAAGCAGGAAAACGACGAGGCTTACCATGTCATACCTCAACTAACACTATGCCCAAAAGTGAGATTATATGAGTAATTGTACACAAACTCAAGTCGTGGAAGGGATTGCTCTCGGCCTCCCCTGAGATTCAAGGGTACACATATAATTTATTTTCCCAATATCTGATTAGTCCGCTTGTTCTGCCATTTGTATGCAGATAAGAGGCCGTACTAAACCACACTCGGTCCTATGGCCTCGAGAACACTCTTCCAAAATCAAAAGACAAGGATCTTGTCCCAATCGAACACAATATTAAACGGTACCCTATATAACCTTACTATCTCGGTTATAAAGATCTCGCATGTTGTCCCGTAGTATGATCAGTCCTAACTGTCATAACGTGAGATACTTTGGTCAACCGATCCACTATCACCATATAGTATCGTGACCCCCTCCGCGATGAAATCCTTAGGAATTCATTCCCATTACTACTTAGGAATTCCTAATGTTTGAAGAAACCCGAAATAGTTTCGGATGGTCCACCTTTTACGAAAAGATAGGTGACCCATTGTAAAATGGATTTAGCAATATTTCTCTTCATTAAATCCGATCACCACAGCATTTATGACATGATACTTCTTAGTTTCTCTCAAATGTACTTCAAATCTTGATCCATGTGACTTTGCCTTACCGCGTGTCACAAATCCTTCCCCTTACTCTAAAGACAATTTCTCATGAATCGTAAGCCTTCGACAAATCTTATGGAATAAGCTTCAACTTCCTTAGTTAAATGTTGTCAAACTCACACAACAATTATCATCTATTACCTGATATAAAACCATCCACGTGGACATTTGGGGAATGATGGTCCTAACTGATATAAATGATCGAAAATGAAAAGGTACACGTGGTGTGCTACTATGATAAAAACTAACTAAAATCATCAATAATGAGTATAAAGTATCTGATTTCCATAATTTAAATAAACAAGTTCATAATCCTTCCCTTCCCATAATAATAAAGTTTCTCTCAAAAACAAAATTCTCCAACTAAAATTACACCACTAAATCATACATCAAAATATCTGCCAAGTCCATGCTCTAAAACAATTCTCCAAAATAGTCCATAGCATCCCAATCCACGCAAACCTGCCCCTTACAAGAAAATGCGGGTAAGTACATAATATAGCATAAATAGATGATCAAAGATAATTAGCACGATGAATAAATCGCAATAATACCAATCGCCTGTACAAATGAAATGCATAACTCAAGCATTATATCAATTTATTTCTCAACCCCTATATATACCTTATCCCATAATTTCCAAATGTGGACAAAATCAAGATTTAGTGACTTAGGGCGCCCATACACCCTATGTCTCACGCATTAATTCACAATTCAAATATAATCCTCTTAAACCGATCTTCAAATCAGGATTAGGCGACTCTACTGGCCTTAAGTCACAATAGAGTTATCAATTCTTATTATATTCTCGTATATGTACATTATCCAAGGTATGAAACCCATGTACTAATATCTAAACTTCTCTTCAACTCCCGACGTTCGCTAGTTTCATGCGTGGGGTGTCTTGCAAAGTGAAATCCAAACAAGGAACCCCCCTGATACACTACTACCTAACATTGTAGATCGTAGAGATCTGTTAGGTCCTCAGTCCATAATATGTACCTTCCCACAATCTTCGTATGTTGACATACAAGTCTACGTATCCACTCTTATGTCCATAAAATAACATGAAACATGGCGCTCTCACTATCCCAAGTTCTCGCCGCTATATATATAACGAGTTTTATCACTTGCTCAATACAAAACACAATATATCCTGACTCACATCTAAATAAATCCCTATGCACTGGAATTATGTATAACTAGACAAATTACTCCCTAAAGTCTGATATCATGAAATTTTCATATATATAGGCCCAACCCTATTTCAGGTGGCACCTCACCAAAGTAATATTACTCACCGGGAGTATCCAGTATGATAGTCTTATCACTCAATTTATTATCGTTCAAACATTTGGTAATTAATCACTACACATTACCATAATAAGCTAGACTTTTCTAACTCAATGCAATAATAATTTATAACAATTAATTATGCCTTTAGTGCCCACCCGGCTCACTCACGGGTTCCATCTAAAATCCCCGTTACCCATGATATATACATTTATAACCAAACCGTTAAAACCAACGTACCCACTAAACTCGACTTGCATGCGACTTTTAGTGTTAACAATTAATATATGTATTAGGACACACCCATGTCATTTGGCCTAATCCTTTTATCGTGAGGATGAAATAAAACTTCATCAGTATTTACCTAATCATAGGGTCCCAGCACGTAGCTGTCAACCCGACCCATGAGCATCTGCAATCATTATGTATCTAGGATTTCATCTAATAATTGCCCCCCTCCTTGTAGTGGGAAATTTATTCTGCTCTGCGGCTTACACGCCCATCACTGAAATGTTGGCTCAAAATCTCTAGGCCTCAATTACAGCCTTACTAACCTCCCTTTTTCTTCCTGGGCCCTGTCGAACCTGAAACACAGTATGCTACTATTACAGAGGACTCTGTTGGTCTGCCTAAATTCACCACTCTCGGGTTGTAAATTCCTGAGCCCAGCTCTCTGGACCCACTTCTGTGTAACCCCGCCTAATTAATTACCGGGTGATCACTCCTTAATTAATTAATTTTAGAATATCAAGTTGGTTCAGATAATGCATCACTGTCGAGAACTCAAATTTTATTTAAATAAAACTAACCACCTAATATTTAAAAAGGGTGATGTCCAAATTTTATCTTGTCATTAACTATTAGTAAAAGAATACCAATAAATACCATGCATCACAGTAACATAAGTAAAGTCTGACTTAAGTAAAATAAATGTCTGGAGTAAACATCTCCAGGTACAATCCCATACAATAAATCCATTGAGAGAAATCAAATCAAATAGAGAATTTAAAACGACTAAATCTCTTAAAGTAAAGATGGGTAAGACGACAAGTCCAACAAAATGGATAACTGAAAAGGAAAGAATGAGACGAGTCATTTACTCGCAAGAATCCTGCAGCTTCCACAGCAGCTACATCACGGCAACTGAAAAGAGTATCCTAAGGTTGGTGTCCCTGTGGCTGGGCACCTAAAATAATGGAGCAATAGGAAGATAGCAAGTGCTTAAATTGATTCAATTAGCAAAATCATTAATCATGTTAACTTAGCGTACTCACTTGAGATACTCAACCCTCGATCTAGTGTGCACGTCTAATGAGCCTAACTACCCATGCTAGTCATGATACCCTAACTGACTACTAAATACATAATATGATATTTGAAAGTCTCCCTAAATAACTCAAAACCGACGTACTTATGATTTCGATATAAAATTAGGATTTCTCAAGCTTATTCTCGTATTCTTATAAATGCCCAACTGATAATACCATAATTGTACATTGCAAAATAGTGTCATCAACATAAGACACCAAACATGATTCCGGTATACACACATTATTCACTTAATGTATACATAATAAATTATATAAATATATAGCAATATTCACCCTTGGTTGAGAAACCCTTGGTGCTACGCATACTCGGCTATCTAGTCCATTTTCAAAGCTCACGCATATAGGACAACAGGTTCAATCTCTCGAGAACCAATAAAAACATAAACACCTATTAGAGGTGAACATAGTTCCAAGCCGATGGGCTACGCACATACCTACGCACCCATACGACCGTCATCTCCATCGTTCTCACTGATAGCCCATACCTTGATTCCATGCTCTAGTGGTACGACTCTAAATCCTCCGAAGGCACACAGGATCCGGTCGTCCACAATGCGTTAACCTCCGTTCGATAGCCAGTAGCTAGGTATGTCATACACATAATACTTTAATCAATAAGCATACACACAACTTATATAAATTCATTATCTTTCCCACAGTCTAGTGTTTGTAGCACATATATTATATCTCTTATTATAAACCGTACTTTATTCGTGTATACTTTACCTTGTATTTTCTCACCTCCTTAATTCTATGGATTTTATACCTTCCGAGGGTCGACATATTCTCCGCTCACTATTAATTATTAATATAAGTCACTCGACGATCATACTGGTTTAACACTCACATAAATAAGCCTACGGAAAGTTTGAACTAAAATCGACCTAAAAAGGGTCATTCTGGAATCTCGTTAGAAGACCAAGAAATCTCGTTCGAACGAGGTCATTCGAACGAAGGTACTTCAAACGAACCACCAAACTCGTTAGAAGGGCTACTGGAATCTCGTTCAAATGAGGTCGTTCGAACGACCTGGGCTGGACTTCTAACAAAATTTTCGAAGTCGCCGAGTTCATCCCTAAAGTCCGTTGTTCCAGATTTTCTCTTCTCCAATCTCACTCTAAATCCATTCTAACCCAATTACAATGTTCGTAAACTACTCTAAGTCACCCTGGAACATTTCTTAGCATAGTTTTGGGGTCATATAATTCTAATCATCACTTAATTTCAATAAATTCCTAAATTTTACCATCAACCATATTAACATAGACCTAGAATTATTTGTCCATAAAAACTCCATTGGTATTTTGTGATTTACATCTAATTCACCAATTTCTCATTCATATTAAGGGGAAATTCCTCAACATGCAAACCCCCATCAGATTTTTTAACTTTCTTACACAATCTCAACATAGGTAGACCCAAATTAGTATTTATTTTTCTAAAACCTCAACATACATTAACAAGAGTAATAATTTCTAAAAGAAGAGCAAGATAATCACTTGCCTTAAAAATGAACTTTTGATTCGCGGGTTGAAATTGGTATAGGAACAATCCTCCTGACACGATCTACACGCTGGTGTACTTTTTATTGTGAACGGTTGAGTTCTTGGCTAAGGCTCTAATGGAGTCTCCTTCTTCTCCCTTGGTTCTCTCTCTCTTTTCCTCTCTTCTCACGTAGGTTTAAACTGACGGCCACTAAACCAAAATACCTTTTAATTAAACCCAATTTTCGTCCATTTAATTACTCTAAAATTCCTAAAGACCAAAATACCCCTCCGGGGTGTCATTTTGGGTTAAAATACCCCAAACTCCAAATAAAATACCCGAATAGTGTTTTCTGACTATTTCGACCCTTCCGGACACTCTGACGCACTCAAAATAGTCGTCCAAGTTATACACAAATAAATTATCTTTTGACCCTCCAAATATATACAAATGACGCGACTCATACGCGTCCCAATTATTTATAAAATAACTGTCGTGTATCTCATTCCCGACCATGCTATTATTTCAATAATTACTAACTCTCATCCCGCTAGTGATTATTATCATAAAATCGGATTAATTTAAATTTAAATTTTCTCCCTTTAATTTAATCAATCCTCATTTTCCATAAAAATAATTATGCGTAAAAATACGGGGTATTACATACTTCCCCCCTAATAACAGAATTTCGTCCCGAAATTCGAAAAAGAATATATATATAAATATATATATATATATATATATATACACCTGACAAAAATCGCTCTGGATAACGTTCACGCATGTCATCCTCGCGCTCCCAAGTTGATTCCTCAACATTATGGTGTCGCCATTGGACACGTATTAGTGGTACTACTTTCGGCCTAAACTTCCTCTCACTATGATCTAAGATAGTAACCGGCCCCGCCTCGTATGAGTTATCAGGCTGTAAGTCTATCTCCTCCAATGCAATATGAGTATGGGCCAAATCATCTCGAAGAAATTTCCTCAGCGAAGAGATATAAAACACGTCATGGACTGTATGCTAGTGCTCCAGTAACCCAAGTCTATAATCAACTGGCCCAATTCTCTCGATGATGGGGAATGGCCCTACATACCTAGGCGCCAACTTTCCCTTCTTTCCAAAATGCATAACTCCCTTCATAGGAGACATCCGAAGTAATACCTGATCCCCAATGTTGAACTCTCGGAAATAGCTTTTTGCATCAGCATAACTCTTCTGTGTATCCTGAGCAACTCGAATACGGATCCATATCAAATTTATCCTTGCCAAAGTATCCTGAATTACCGTCGAACCCAGTAACTTGTTGTTCCCCCACCTCTAGCCAACATGCTGGGGAACGACACGATTTGCCGTATAGGACTTCGAATGGAGCCATGCCGATAGTAAACTGGTAGAATTTGTTATAGGCAAACTCCACCAATGGAAGGTACTGCTCCCAACCCCCGCTAAAATCAATGATGCACATCTGTAACATGTCCTCTAACATCTGGTTTGTTCACTCTGTCTCACCATCCGTCTGCGGGTGATAGGTTGTGCTCAACCGCAACTCTGTACCCAACTCCTCCTGAAAACACTCCTAAAATCGAGAAATGAACACCTTGTCTCTATTAGACACGATATTGAGAGGCACTCCGTTGAGTCTAACTATCTCTGCTATGAATAACTGGGCATAATGTCCCGTGGTGTAGTCTATCCTGGCTGGCAGAAAGTGGGTTGCCTTATTCAGCCGATCCACTATCACCCATATCGAATCGTGACCCCTCTGCGATGAAGGTAATCCCGTGATGAAATCCATGGAAATGCTCTCCCATTTCCACATAGGAACCTCTAATGGTTGTATAAGTCCCGCCGATCTCTTATTGTCCACCTTTACCAGCTGACAAGTGGAACATTTCGAGACAAACTCAGCAATATCCTTCTTCATTCCGCTCCACCAGTACTGTCTCATGTCCTGGTACATCTTACCCCCATCGAGTTGCACTGCAAATCGAGAACCGTGCAACTCTTTCATCACCTTGTGTCGTAGATCTTCACCCTCGGGGACAACCAATCTCCCATTGAAACGTAGGCCCTCGTCTGAGCCCATGGTGTAAGACTCAGCTCCCTCGGCTAGAAGCTTCACTATCTGACTTTGGCATAACGGATCATCTGCCTGAGCCTATACTGTTCCCGTAATGATTTGGGGTGAAATCATTATTGCAGACATAAACGATCGAGCCACCACATCCTAGTTCCCTAACTCCTTCCATTTAGCTTTCCACACCTCGGCCACCTCACCAACTGGTCTCGGCTCAACGCGTCCGCTACCACATTAGCCTTTCCTGGGTGGTATTGGATATCAAATTTGATAATCCTTCATGACTCAAGCCACCGACGTTGACGCATATTTAATTCCTTTTGGGTGAAGAGGTACTGTAGTGATTTGTGGCTCGTGAATAAGCGAAATTTCTCCCCTAGGAGATAGTGTCTCCAAATGTAAAATGTGGACATGACTGCTGCTAACTCCAAGTCGTGGGTGGGGTAATTCCTCTCGTGAGGCTTTAGCTTACGGGATGTATAAGCTATCGCCTGATATTCCAGCTGAAGTACACCTCCAAGTCCTAATAAGGACGCATCAGTGTAGACTAAATGCTCCACTCCCGGTCTATGTAATGCTAATATTGGTGTTGAGGTTAACTTATCTTTCAACTCATCAAAGGCTAACTGACAGGCATCACTTCAGATAAATGGCACCCCTTTACGAGTCAAGTGCATCAACGGGCCCTCTATCTTTGAAAACCCTCAAATGAGCCTCCAGTAGTATCCGGCTAACCCCCCCCCCCTAAATCTGCGTATCTCGATCGATGTCGTGGGTTGTCCCCACTCCCTCACCGCTTACACCTTCCTCGGATCCATGGATATCCCTCTATCGGAGATGATATGCCCAAAAAACTGTACCTCTTTCAGCCAAAACCCATATTTCTCATATTTTACATACAACCCGTGTTGATGTAGTGTCTGCAAAACCTGCCTCAAATGTTCGGCGTGCTCCTCTTCGGCCTGGGAGTAAATCGGGATGTCATCTACGAAGGCAATGACGAACTGATCCAAGAACTCTCTGAACACCCTATTCATAAAGTCCATAAACATGGCTAGGGAGTTGGTTAGCCCAAAAGGCATAACCCTAAACTCATAGGAACCATATCTCGATAAGAAAGTAGTCTTCGACACATCCTGCTCCCTGATCCTTAACTGATGGTATCCCGACCCCAAGTCAATCTTTGAGAAAAATTCGGCTCCTCTCGACTGGTCAAATGGGTCATCAATTCGGGCAACGGATACTTATTTCGTGTCGGGACCTTATTCAACTCTTGGTAATTAATACATATGTAACGATCCATCTCTCTTCTTAACGAATAGCACAGGGGCACTCCAAGGTGAAGTACTCCTACGAATAAACCCCTGGCCCAATTGCTGCTCTACCTGACCTTGTAACTTCAAAGGTTCGATAGGTTTAAGCTCAATCAGTCTAATAATCGTAGCCATAATAGCCTCCTTGTCGCTTTCATTTATTTACGAGGTAAGACTTTTGGCAAGGCTTAAGTTATCGTTCCCTTTTACAGATGACAATTAGGGTACTAATTCGTGTACTAAAGGCCAAATACTCCCAGCTCCCAACGTTCGCTAGGTTTCATGCATGGGATGTATTGCAAAGCAAAATCCAAATAAGAAACCCCCCCGATACACTACTATCTAACATTATCGGTCAAGGAGATTTGGGGCCATCGGTATCTGACTTGTACCCCGTATCCTTACTTCTTGCTAAGAAATTAACTTACCTATTCTCATGAAACGTGAGGCTACACTCAATGCATTCCTCATACTAACCTGGCATTAGACTCCATTATACACTATGTGTAATCCTCATGCTCGAAAACATTTTATCAAATCTTAAATTAATATACGTCTCTACCCACCAGGATTAGATAGAACCAGATGACGTACCTTACGAAGTCTTTACACGCTACCAACTAAAAATATGTATATATAGCCATGCCTCTTCTCAAGTGACACTAAGTGAAATTTCTAACGAACAAAAAAATACTACTGTAATGGTCTATTATCACTCAAACCGTCGTTAGCCAATTTGAAATTCAGGATAATATTGCATTCTATGCTAACGTTTCTCATAGTATTAGTACTAAACTGTAACACATCTAAGTTATTCGAGATTTCCTTTTTATCTTAGAAGACATTATAATTAATGACGCACCGTACCTCCAAATGTAGGTCATGGGTGCGGTATCAGTGGCATAACCGCATATCGGGCATTATAGATACATCCATGTTGTACTCCTTGATGTTTTTTGTGGTGCTTCTGATGTTGGGGTAATTATCCAGGCTTCCTCACGTTGGGCATCATGTCCTATTACTTTATCTTGTTGCGGGCAATCCCTCCACCGGTGACCCTACTTTTTGCACTTATGACACTGACCCTGAAACCCTTTCCTTCTTATGCCTTGTTGTCCTTGCCGATTGGGATGAGGTTCCTCACCAGCCGAATCTGGGCAGTCCCGACGGGTATGGCCAATTTTATCACATTTAAAACACCTCTTGGTGGTAGCCCTCTTCTCCTGGCTTTGTTGGCTCTAGCGGGTTTGGCTCTTCCCGCCCTTTCTATTATTCTCACGTCCTTGACGACTCCAAGGCACTTGTCGTTGCTGCGGTGGTATTTTCCCTTTGTTGTTAACTTTAGGAATGTCATATTGCTCAACTTCTCTCGTTCTTTTACCCCTACAAGTTGTACACTGCTATTTTGGTACTACAATATTGTTGTAGTCACTGCTTGTGCCACGATATTCGCTATCTCAGTGATTTCCGTTCTTCCTTGATGTACCTGAGGTACTTGTTGGTCTTGTCCCGCCTTCGCTCCTTCAGCAGTGTTAGTTTGTATCTTCCTCATGAGTGATATCTGAAATTCAAATGAATTACATACGTCCATCGACCATACATATTATTGTAGCAGAAGAACGTAGTCTACAAAACGAAATCAAGGAGTGCAACAGTCCTAATAATAGGGCTCTATATCAAAATACGCTGCACGGAAACATGATAAGCCGTACAAATCTTAAGGACACCAGAACCTTATGCTCTGATACCACCTGTGACACCCCGCGTAATTAATTACCGGGTGATTAGTCCTTACTTAATTGATTTCAGAATATCAAGTTGGTTCAGATAATGCATCACTGTCGAGAACTCAAATTTTATTTAAATAAAACTAACCACCTAGTATTTAAAAAGGGTGATGTCCGAATTTTATCTTGTCATTAACTACTACTAAAAGAATACCAATAAATACCATGCATCACATTAACATAATTAAAGTCTGACTAAAATAAAATAAATGTCTGGAATAAACATCTCCAGGTAAAATCCCATACAATAAATCAATTGAGATAAATCAAATCTAATAGAGAATTTAAAATGAATAAATCCCTTAGAGTAAACATAGGTAAGGACGACATGTCCAAAAGAATGGATAACTAAAAAGGAAAGAATGAGCTGAGTCGTCTACTAGTAATAATCCTGCAACTTCAACAGTAGCTACATCACAGCAACTGAAAAGAGTATCATAAGGTTGGTGTCCCTGTGGTTGGGCACCTAAAATAATGAAGCGATAGGAAGATATACAGAAAAATAGGTCAGAGCCCGAGTTAAAAATAGTTTAAAATAGAAAATGCTTAAATTGATTCAATTAGCACAATTATTAATCAAGTTAACTTAGCGTACTCACTTGAGATACTCACCCCTCGATCTATTGTGCACATCTAACGAGCCTAACTACCCATGCTAGTCATGATACCCTGACTGACTACTAAGTACATAATATGATGTTTGAAAGTCTCCCTAAATAACTCAAAACCGATGTACTTATGATTTCGATATAAAATTAGGATTTCTTTAGCTTATTCTCGTTTTCTTATAAATGCCCAACTGATAATACCATAATTGTACATTGCAAAATAGTGTCATCAACATAAGACACCAAACATGATTCCGGTATACACACATTATTCACTTAATGTATATATAATAAATTATATAAATATATAGCAATATTAACCCTTGGTTGAGAAACCCTTGGTGCTATGCATACTCGGCTATCTAGTCCATTTGCAATGCTCACGCATATGGGACAACAGGTTTAATCTCTCGAGAACCAATAAAAACATAAACACCTATTGGAGGCAAACATAGTCCCAAGCCGATGGGCTATGCACATACCTACGTACCCATACGACTATCATCATTATCGTTCTCACTGATAGCATGTACCTAGATTCCATGCTCCAGTGGTACGACTCTAAATACCCCAAACGCACACAGGATCCAATCGTCCACAACGCGTTAACCTTCGTTCGATATCCAGTAGCTAGGTATGTCATACACATAATACTTTAATCAATAAGCATACACACAACTAATATAAATTCATTAGCTTTCCCACAGTCGATTATTTGTAGCACATATATTATATCTCTTATTATAACCCGTACTTTATTCGTGTATACTTTACCTTGTATTTTCGCACCTCCTTAATTCTATGGATTTTATACCTTCCGAGGGTCGACATATTCTCCGCTCACTATTAATTATTAATATAAGTCACTCGATGATCATACTGGTTTAACACTCACATAAATAAGCCTACGGAAAGTTTGAACTAAAATCGACCTAAAAAGGGTCATTCTGGAATCTCGTTAGAAGACCCAGAAATATCGTTCGAATGAGGTCGTTCGAACGAAGGTAATTCAAACGAACCACCAAACTCGTTAGAAGGTCTACTGGAATATCGTTAGAATTCTCATTCGAGCGAGGTCGTTCGAACTACCTGGGCTGGACTTCTAACGAAATTTTCGAAGTCGCCCAGTTCATCCCCAAAGTCCGTTTTTCCAGATTTTCTCTTCTCCAATCTCACTCTAAATCCACTCCAACCCAATTACAAGGTTCCCAAACTACTCTAAGTCACCCTAGAATATTTCTTAGCATTGTTTTCGGGTAATATCATTCTAATCATCACTTAATTTCAATAAATTCCTAAATTTTACCATCATCCATATTAACATAGACCTGGAATTATTTGTCTATAAAAAATCCATTTTTATTTCGTGATTTACATCTAATTCACCAATTTCTCATTCCTATTGAGGGGAAATTCCTCTACATGTAAACCCCCATCAAATTTTCTAAGTTTCCTACACAATCTCAACATAGGTAGACTCAAATTGGTATTTATTTTTTTAAAACCTCAACATACATTAACAAGAGTAATAATTGCTAAAAGAAGAGCAAGATAATCACTTGCCTTAAAAATGAACTTTTGATTCGCGGGTTAAAATTGGTATAGGAACGATCCTCCTAACACGATCTACGCGCTGGTGTACTTTTTATTGTGAACGGTTGAGTTCCTGGTTAAGGCTCTAATGGAGTCTCCTTCTTCTCCCTTGGTTCTCTCTCTCTTTTCCTATTTTCTCACGTAGGTTGAAACTGATGCCCACTAACCCAAAATGCCTTTTAATTAAACCCAATTTTCGTCCATTTAATTACTCTACAATTCTTAAAGACCAAAATACCCCTCTGGGGTGTCATTTTGGGTTAATATTCCCCGAACTCCAAATAAAATACCCGAATAGTATTTTCTGACTATTTCGACCCTTCCGGACACTTTGGCGCACTCAAAATAGTCGTCCGAGTTATACACAAATAAATTATCTTTTGACCCTCCAAATATATACATATAACGCGACTCACACGCGTCCCAATTATTTATAACATAACTGTCGTGTATCTCATTCCCGGCCATGCTATTATTTCAATAACTACTTACTCTCATCCCGCTAGTGATTATTATCACAAAATCGGATTAATTTAAATTTAAATTTTCTCCTTTTAATTTAATTAACCCCCACTTTCCTTAAAAATATCTATGCGTAAAAATACGAGGTATTAGAACTTCCTTCTCTTGAAATCTCACTCCTCCCGTTAATATGCCTACTGCCACGATTTACGATTCTCAATCTTATCAATTTCACTTATCAACATGGACACATTCAACACTGATAGTTCCACTCTCTACACGTGGGGAAACTTTTCGAGCCATTTCCCGTTACTAGTCCCACTGACCATTTTGGAATGTCCTTCCCTCTAACTTGGAAGTCTTAGATCCCAATTGCTATTTTCGTCTTTCTATTGGCTCCACTGGTCCCATAGAGCACGTTGTCGACCCTGCTAGTCTTGGATGAATTCATCGCTACTTAGTAAGGACTTAAATAGGTTCCCCTAGTGGGTATACCTTTTGGTAATTTTTCACTATCACCAATGAATTCAATCTTGTCCTTCAGCTAGGTTTTCCCAACCCTCCGAGCTTCCCTTCTTTCGGAAGCGATTACAAATTCCTTGATGACATTGACCCAATTCATCTTTGGCATATATCTCACTCGCATTTGAGTATTTAACTCATGAGTCCTTTCGCAAAAAGGAACTCTTCTTATTTTCTATAAACCCCTCAGTCGCTGGGTAAGGAGTTCGATAGGCAGTTGACTGCTCTCTCGCGTTAACCTTGAATTAACGCGTGAGGGCGCGTGGTCAATAAGAATTTTCTGATTTTTTTTTAATATTTTTATTTTATATTTCTTGTCAAAATGATACAAGGTAAGGCCATGTTTGGATCAGCCTAGCCTAAATTGTCGAAAAATGAGGTTTTAACTAAGAAATATTTTTCCTAAATTGCAATTTGTGACCCCTCCTGACTTTTTCAACTTGTGAATTTGAACTCCAAACTTTGTCAATGGATACTTAAAAGTATTTTGAGGCAAAAGGTCTCTTGCACCAAAGTTCAAATTTGACCTTAAGTCCAGTATTTTAATGTCCCAATTTATTTATAATTAAACCTCAAAACTTTAAAAGATACAGTTTTTTGTATGAGCTGACTAACCCAATCCCAAATACTTATATACCCTAAAATTGTATATAAAGAATCAAGTACCAAATCCTCCCGATATCCTCTTGTGATATATAAAGCCGTATGATATACCGAGTATGTAAGTTTTCCTACATTTTTAATAGTAAATTTTGTGTATATGGCATACTGCTATTGATATCACTATGTGATAGCTCCTATTTACTCTTAGCATGTGTATGTTATAATACTGCTATACTACATATTTTATATGGATATCATCGATATTTGAATTTAAATATGGATCAATTTAACCATTCTCACCTAATAACTGATTTCATGATCCTTTTTTATTCACTTCACCCATGCACTTTTGTATGTATATATATATATATATATATATATTATGAGAATCAGTGTTAACTAAGAAGTTGACTGACGTGTTATCCCATAGAACTTTCTACTTGGCCTAATGGTTTCAGATGATTGAGAGCTTGGATTTATTACTACATACGTATGAGTGCCACTTTAATTGTGTACCTAGCCAGTTACTTTTTTCTAAAGGTTTTGGGTTTAATATTATTATGTGATTTTACTGATGGCTTAATTATTTCTATACCCTTAGTAAACTGGTGAGTTTGGGATTATTAGTTCAAATACCCTTAACTTTCTTTATATGATCCTTAATGAACTAGTTAGTATGGTATTATTAGTTCAAAGAATCTTAGTTTTCTTTATAAACTGATAACTATAGGATTATCAAGTTTATTGCTTTAGCGTTACTAAACACTGAATTCTAATCACACGCTCCAACTCTCGTATACACATATGCTTGTTATAGAACTGGTAAAACCTACTTTGTATATTTTTTATAATTCCTTTTTCCTCCAGATGAACCCAAAGAAAGAGGAAAACATCTCTTCCCTTTTAGTGACTGATACCAGTCAACTGTTTGCATACATGACTGTGTGGGTAGAGATGATGGGAACAAGGAGTGGCACTTTATGATTTTCTACTTTATAGTCTATACTAAAAAAATGTAACTCACCCCTGCAGTGGTACTACCCTATGTAAACTGATTTAATAATGAATAAAGTTATGTTATTCCTCCTTAACTTTAATTCATTGCTTTATATACTCTCTTGTGCATTCATACCAAAAATCATGGTGTGACGTATTCCTTATTGACTCTTTATAAAATATTCATAAAAAAATATGAAGCCAGTGCCCACGCATTCCTAATTTAATTTTCTACAATCTTGGAAGGTCGATCGATCGATGGTATTTGTATAAAACCCCTTCTTCCACCTAGGGGTTATGGCTTCAAAAACCTCCATTAAATCCCCTTTAAGCGCCTAAATCAGATCCAAGACTAACCTCCTTCATATATAATTGTCCCAACAATAATCCAAACATATTTATAACAAATATATACAATTTTAACACGATTTAAAGAGACAAATCCCAAATTTTAATCAAGAACCCCAGTTTGATGAAATCTCGTCAATTAGTTTTAGGTTTCACATAAAATTAACCAATTAACATAGGTCTTTTACAATATTAACAATATATAATCAAGATATAAAAATTATGTAACAATCCTAACTCATATTCATTGTGAAATCAACCAATTTCTGATTTTGCCATTAGTATGGTTATTTACACAATTAAGTTAATTACATATTAAGTAATTTAATCAAAAATCATATTAATAATTAGATTAAGTTTAGATTTTAATGAATAGTTGTAATCTAACATAAAAGAAACTATAATCAAATTTTAAATAAACTTGTCACATTCTAATTTGTGGAAAAAATCATGCCAAGATTCTCCCAATTACTCCTTTTTTCTAGCCTCAAAGTGCCTCCCAAATTGTAATATGTGACGTATGAGATACCTAATGACTCACGAAAACCCTTTAATTTTGAAATTATACTTGGGACCTAAGTGGGCCTCATCTAAAAGAGCCCAAAATTACCTCTAAATGACTTAAAACATTGCCCAAGCCCTATACTAACCCAATAGGCCTAAAACCCATTATTTTAAGAAAACATTAACATTCTAAGCATCCAAAAGCCGAATAACAAATATACCCAATCAACTAAATAACAACTCTGTAATTTTATAATCAACCGGTATAAGTCCAGATATCAATTATTTTATTAATGAATTTTCGTATATTAAATTCGATTTCAATTATTAAATATAACATATAATGTAAATAGTGACATACCACGTCACAACAAACACACATAATTAATTTTTCACCAATCTTTCACAATTAAATAATACATAAAAAAATACGAGGTATTACAGATGTGGTCACTTTAGGTGTGGTCAGCCTGATCATATAACTTATTTGACAAATGTGTGTTGTATTGATGCATTTTCCACTTGAGCGTGGTGAGAATGCAGCAATGAACTGCCTCTCTCCTAATCTTTATGTCCTAGGGTTACGTGCACCATTTTTGGCATGATCCTAGGTCGTCATGGGCCATTCAACGAGTGTGTAGACATTACATTCTTCTTTTTAATAATTCCAAGGGAGTACGGAATAATTTGTCAAACGTCCCAAATCCAAAATATAGACCACAACCTTATTTACACTTATTGTGGACTAAATAACACTAAAATAAAGGTCAAAAGCCTTAGGAGGCCCAAAAGGAAAATATCCACACAACCTAAAACCAGCCCCGAATTAGACCCAAAATACAAAACAATCACCCGTGACCTATCGGTCCTGGGGTACACTATTTCATAACCGATAGATCAAGTTATAGGACCTATCAATCACTAGCCCCTGTAGTTCGCCTATAAAAATAGCCTCTCACGTACCAATTCAACACACAATAACTCCTCCTAAATGCTGACTTTTTACTTTGAAGATTTTTCTCTCTAAAAAAGCTTCCAAATAATCTTCTTTTACTTTCTAAACCCTTTTCAAGTCATGATGAAAAACTATAACCCGAAGACTTACCTTTCTTCTTCTCACATAAACCCAAAAAAGGCCAAAAAGCTTCTTTTCTCTTTTTTTTTCTTCATTTTCTTCCAAAAGGCACTTCCCTGTACAGTAACCTTGTATCTACGCTAAAAAAATTGATTTCAAGTCGAAACACTGCTAAAATGGAACAATGCATTCGTGACATCACAGTGACTTTCTGAGTGAATTTATCTCATTGAAGTTCATTCATTAATGCAAATCATTTACATCTTCAAATCTAGTCTTGTTTCACTCTTTAAATACCTTGAAAGATTAAAAAACGTTTAGATCTCCTATATTGAGCTTTTATAAAAGGTAGAATCCTTTCTACCTCCATAAGAGCTATATGAATTTGAATCTCTTAACGCGAGTACGTAGGCTCACTAGGACTGTAGTTCAAGTGAATAAGTCAAACTTTATATATATTTATCCTATGTCTATATTATCTACACACACACACACACATCCCACACTGCACTGTGAGTCTATGTATATATTAAATATTTCCATTTTATTGCCTATTTTTACACCATAACATGCTAACGCGTGCACACTTTAGATCTAAATTTGAGACCAAAAGGGTGGAGCGGGTTCCTAACACCTTTCCAATCCATAATTCAGACCCCTAACCTTTGACTATCCAATTAAACACATGGATCGCTTTCCATCACGAGTCTTTATTGAAGCCTACCCCTTCTTTTGTCTATTTTGGGAAAATAAACTGGAGACTCCATTCCTTTCAAAAGGTAATGAGGTGATGACCGCACGTCACTGCTAAAGACCCTTTTGTACACATCCATCCAAAAGGATGAACGTGGCCTCTGGTTCGAGTTCTCACAATGGTGACTCCGATAGGGACATTTTTTATGAAGTGGACTGAACTCAATTTAATGTAATTTTTTTATTTATTTTAAGAATGTTAATCTTGCACATTCCTATATATTCTATTCTTTTGCTATTTGTTTATAGATACGTGACTAGGTAGAAAAACACTAGTATTGCATACTCGTATAGGGACAAGGTTACACCCTAGACGCCCCTTGAATCTTATTTGTAGTATGTAAGCCAAGATAGATAATAATGTCAATTTAAATAGCTCTTTCAATAAAATTAAAAGACTCTCCAAAAGACACACACTACTTCGTTGCATAATATTTTCAAATCACTACATATCCAATTACCTTGGGAAGCCTAGCTATGGGATTTGGGTTTAACGAACGTGGTCCCCTAGAGATAATTTCCACTCTTCTTGGACTCGTACCCTTGGCGTATAGTGAGTGGTATGCTCTTGGTGAACATCATGCACGTAACACGAGTATATTCAGTCAGCTGTTACACGTACTATCTCCACAAGGTATATTGGGAGGCTCTTTTTACGTACATTTGGATATATCAAAATAACCCTCTCACATGTACCCTTGAAGCATATCATGAGGGGTTATATCCAAATAAGGGAGAGTTTAGCCTCGCTAAAAGCATCGCATAACCTCGTGAAATAGAATATTAGGACACAACCAAAAAATATAAAATAAGCCAAAAGATTCTCCAATTGGTGACATCTCCTAAAAGTGTTTTGTGTCCCCAAGAAAATTTTCTAAAATAAGGTGGGACTAAGGGTTTGTAAAAATCCACTCACTTTCCACAACTCCTGACCAGGAGATGCAAGCTAAGTGAGGAGTACCATAGGAAATGGATCATGACATAGGCTTACCCAAATAAAACAACTATGCTTGCTTAAACTCATTTTTGCTCTCCTTAGATTAATGCTTCGACAAAATCTTAATTCCACATTTCCTATAAACATAAAAATTACCATCTTAGATGAGGGAGGAAAGCCACATCTCTCGATCTCCCACATATCATAGTCTTGACAACATAAAAATGATGAGGGAATATCATTAGATAATATTTTGGCTAGCCCAACTGCCTTAAGAAGTGAAATGTCAACTCCGGGTCAAGAACAAATCTCTCTCCATAATCGACTGGAGAATACAGAGGAAAAAGGAGCGAATATACATCCTACTAGTACCATAACTCCACTAACAACGGTCCATGATACCAATAACTTTTGAATACAACTACCTAAAGCATTATTGTGGCCAATATGATTGAGACTCTAACGGATCTTAGACACCTCAAAACGTAGTTTCAAACACTTCAATAGAATTTTTGACAACTCTAACCTTTAGATGACCTTGTAGACACCCAATGCCTATCCCTTTGGTTTTAATGCTGGGCTACCTGACAAATTTAAGATGACAAATATAAAAAAATTCATGGGAATGAGATAACCAATAGTTCACCTCAAACTTTATGTCCAAGTCATGCATCTGAAGAAGTCTTGGCCTAGATGTTCGGACACGTGTTATTTGAGGAAACACTCAAGTATTTCCTATCCATAGATCATAGATGAATCCCAAGATGGAGTGACATCGGTAGAGACATTATGAAATTATACAAGTATAATGACGAGCTAGAAATCACCCATTGGGACCTAGAAATGACGAAATAAGAAATCAATACACTTGACACTTTTGTTGCGTCTTGGAGGAATAAGGTTTCTCAAATGGTAAACCAACCTTCAGAAGAGGAATAAGTGGACATTATAAAAAAAAAATCATTCATTCATACTGAGATTAACTGAAGACACAATATTTACTTCACTTCAAAGCTTTGATGGACGTAGGAGCCCAGTTAGAAGATGTCCTCATAAGTCGACCTCCCAAGGTTAATATGGAGAACAAAAGAAATATTCATCCTTAGTCAACCATGAGAACTGAAAAATCAAATAAAACCACTGTCAATTCCATTTAAGCACCTCCATATGCTCACGCACCATGAAGTACCGAAAAATCCATCTATCATTCCATCATTTGTATGCTTTAACAACGAAAAATTGAAATCTCAAAAAAAGGGGATTGTAAAGTTTAGAGATCCCAAACCTCTATCTAATACCCTACTGGAAGGATTGAAAGGCGATCTATACTACAAATATCAATAGATTACTGAGAATAATTTGGAAGGATGTCGGACTTTGAGACATGCCATCCAGGACTTGATTGATCAAGGAAAGATCACCGCACCTATCAAAACAAAACCTAATGTTAATAGTAATCCTTTACCCGACCAAAACTCAGAGGTGAACGCTATTACTATGGAATGCGGATCTGAAGACCCATCTCTCTTACTCAAGACCATCGGCCCAATAGAATGAAGAGAACAAATAAGCCTCAAAAGTTTAGTTAATAAGAATTTAGATCATGTGTTGACTATACAAACACACATGGATATCATGGTTTAGATTTTAGGAGCCTTGAAAGAAACATGCTGAGATTATTTAGAGGTTAGTCTGTACCAGTTGATGTACCTTATATATCAAGAAAATTCCAATGTCTTCTTATCATATACTGTTCACTAGCAAAAAAAACCTCATGGAACACAGGGAGGTAATGTACTATAAGGCACAACAAGCCACATGATATATAATAGGACCTGAAAATATGTAAGTCATCCCTACTGAGTGGGGATAAGAGTTTGAACCAAAAGATAACTAAGGCTCTTGGGATTCGTCATCACCCAATAATTCAACAACTGAATAGTCATCCAGAAAAGACCTGATATTTCACTTTGATGACTTGATTATCTCCCTACCTTATGAAGATGGTGATGATATATTTACTATAAATTTTGATGAAATCTTAGTTGAATTCTTCACCCTAGATTGGGAGTCCATAGAAGTCGATCATCTTAGTCGATCTAGAAGGTTCTATAAAGACCCTTCACCCCATTTCTTATAGGCGAAAGGACAAAAACAAAGGAAAAGAGGTGCTCGAAAAATATCTTTTGGGAGAAGTCGAAGAAAATAGGGTTTGCAATCAGTTGAAGAAGACATAATCCAATATCTCTATATGGGGACTCCTCGTGTACTCATAAACGTGTAGACATTTTAGTTCGAAATAATTCTCCCAGAAGGTGGTGCCCATATACTCTAGCCTTAAAGATCTCATGGAAACAGTAGGTATTTTGAATTTTGTGAAAATCATATCGTTCACCAATATTGAACTGCCCAAGATTGGTCGATGATATAATATGGCCCTAGGCATTACGGTGAATGTTCAAGGACAAAGGTTCCTCATGGTGCTCATTGATAATGAATCTGCCCTAAATGTTTGTACACAGAGAAAGATTAAATGATTGGGGATCAACATGAAAACCTCATACCCACCACTCATACTATCAGGGCGTATGATAATACCCAGAGGGAAATAATGGTCTCCATGAAAATCTATCTCGGTATAGGCCCACTAAATAACCTCACCAAGTTCTAAGTAATCGACATATCCACCTCTTTCAATCTGATTTTGGCAAGACCATGCTTTCATGACATCGGAGGTGTCGCTTCATCACTGCACCAAAAGTTAAAATTCTTTTATGGGGAAAATTTGATCACCAAATCTGGAGACGAAAATTTACTCAAAAGAGAAGGACCGAGTACCCCATAAAATATGAGAGCGAAGATATTTATATCAGTGGGTTCCAGTTAGACCCTCATATGAAAGTCATTTCAGTTAATGCCAATAAACTTATTCCTACACCATACGTTGAATATGGAAGTTGTAATGTCACTCACATGATGAAGAAGTTGAAATTCCGAAAGGGATTGGGAGTATAAAAAAATAGCAAGGGATTACTAAGCCTATTAAGATTCCCTAACAGTCCAACATCAAGGGGTTAAGGTACAAACGGAAGAGTGACGTCCTCATTTCTAAAGAACTATAGGATAAAGGACCTGAATTCAATAAACCGTGGGTTGTGCATGCAGCTCTCACCCTAGCCTTAGTAGATGCTTCATAAAAGAGGGATAGGATTTTCCTGTTTGTGGGTTTATTGAATCGTGGATAGATACTGACTCCGTAAAGAAAATTCTCGGGTATGATATTTTCTTCAAGGATTATCCCCCATGGATATAAGAAGAGGTGCATGAAAGAGAAGACTCGATCGAGACATTAGAGAAGCCCTATGTAGACTGGGACCCCATTAAAAATTTAAGGAACACTGATCTATTCTGAGAAGTAATTATGAGAGACAATATGATCTCGATATCTTGTCACGTGCCAATAAATGATTAGCCATTTTATATTGAGATCGCCCATGTACTTTAGTAAAAAACATAAACTACTATTTATTTACCTCCCATTCAAGGAGAAGGCATTGGGGAAAATGACTTTGATGTACTTGACCATATCAACCCTTTCATGTAAGAAATACATTTTAACTTTAAGTATCATTGCGTGAAAATATTGATGATGATGAAGGTGAAACCAAAGTAAAGAATTTAGTTTAGATAATAAAGAATTAGAAGACCACCTAATAGAGCTTAATAATAAATAAACCAATTGGGCATAACATGTTGACGAAATGACAACGATTAATTTTTGGTGTTCTAGTGAGATCAAAGAAATAAAGATAGGTTCTTCTTTAGATGATCTAGACTAGTTTGAACTCATCTATCTTCTCAAAGTGTACATCGATGTCTCCACCTAGTCCTATCCCGACATGCCAGAAATTGATCCTATAATAATTTTCCATTATATATCTACAGATCCAGACTCTAAGCCGATCAAACAAAAACTTCGTAAGCTTAAATTCGAATGGTGTCTCAAAGTCAATTAATAAGTCATAAAGCATATCAACGTAGGTTTTTTAAGAGTGTTCGAATACCCTATATGGTTGGTTAACATCGTAACTTTCCCCAAAATTGGAGGAAAAGTAAGGATGTGTGTTAACTATAGATAATTGAATAGAACCATCCTTAAAGATGAATATCATTTGCCAAACATAAATATGATTATTAATAGCCTAACTGCCCAAGACTTGAAGTCCTTCATGGATGGTTTTGCTAGCTATATACTAATCAAGATGAACCTAGGCGATCAAGAAAAATGTATTTACTACCCATTGGGATACTTTCAGTTACACAATGATGTCGTTCAGATGAAGAATAATGGTGTAACTTACCAACAAGGGAATACCACATTAATGCACGGTATAATCCATGAAGAGTTTAAAGTATACATGTGCGACATAATTCTCAAACCCAAGACACGTGAAGGGAACATTCTAGCATTAATAAAATTATTTAAGAGATTAAAGATGTACCAGATGCACCTGAATCCCCAAAAATATGTCTTTAGAATTATAAAGGAGAACTACTAGGATTCCTCATCAGTGAGAAAGGGATTGAAGTAGACCCGAATAAAGTCTAAGCCATTCTAGAAATGCCACCCCATATACTAGAATGTGGTAAGATATTTCTTAGGAAGGATCCAATACATCAGTAGATTCATCTCTTAGATGACCTCTATATGCGAGCCAATCTTAAAAATGCTCCACAAGGATTCTATTAATATATGGAAATCTTCATGCCAAGTGGATTTTGATATAATTAAGAAATATTTTACCAATCCTCTTATATTGTCACTATCTCGACCTGAATATTCACTTCTCTTATACCTCACGATCACCGACACCATATCAAGAGCCATGTTAGCTCAATATGTCGAAGAATAATGAAGAGAGAAGGCCATATACCAAGCTAGTTGAAAGCTCAACTCCCGTGAAAAATGATACACGACCTTGGAAAAATCCTTCTCGTCTTTAGTGTGGGCAACACCGAAGTTGAGACACTACATGATCTCCTTTAAATGAAGTTGATTTCTCAAATGGATCCTTTAAAATACTTCCTCAAAAAACTTGCATTGGCAAGCCAAATTTCCAAATGGCTATTCTTTCTTACAAAAAATTTGACATCGTGTATGTACACCAAAAGGAAATTAAAGGAAAATACATTGCGGATTATTTATTTGAGCCCCTTTTGGAAGAATAAGATAAGATCAACCCTCACTTTAAGAAAGAAAACATAATGACGATTGAATGCAAAGAGGAGTACAAATGCTAGCTATACTTTGATGGAGCGGCTAATAAAAAAAGAACTAGCATTAGGATGTTGTTTGTTTCGCCAGATGGGAGTCACTAGCTTGTATTCATCAAATTAAATTTCGATTGTACTAAGAATATTTCCGAGTATGAGGCTTTAATTATGAGGATAAAGATATCCCATGACAAAGGAATATAAAGAATCAATGTGTTTAGTGACTTTTACCTCATTATCTGCTAGATCCTAGGGCATTGAAAAATGAAGGAGGAAATGTTATTGCCATATCACGAGTACTTGGAGGAAGTAACTTCCCTATTTTATGATGTCCAATTCTTTTATCTCCCATAGGCTCAGAATAATTTTTTTAATTCTTTGGATACTATGTCCTCCACAATAAATAACATTGAAGAAATGGATAAAGTGTAAGTTAATATATGCAAATAGGAAAAGCCTAGATTAATGTACGAGATCTATATAATCCAAGTTATAGAAGAAGGGCCATGGTATCAAGACATAAAAGAACTTCTTCAAAAGTAAAGTATCCTTCAGGATCTAGTAAGAAAGATAAAATGGCACTTAGATGGTGGGCCACTTAATTCATCATATGCATCAAATAACTATAAAAAATACACCCTGATGGCACCTATTTATGATTACTTAACGAAAGTGAAGCGAAAAAGGTGTTGGAAAAAATCCACAGAGGAGAATGTCGACCTCAATTGAATGTCTACATGCTAGCATTGAAAATCATTCACCAAGGGTACTGTAGACACCCCATCCTAAGACCCTCCCATGCACCTCCTTAGGTTCTTAGTACTCAATCGTTCATTGCAAACCCTAGGTTATACCCTGAGTACCGATCTAGAGGCCACTGGATGCTTTCGAGCCCCATTTGACTCAGATCAACTTTCTCGCCTGAGTGAAAGCTCAATGAATCTTTAAAGATCTCTAAATCCCCTTTCCAAAAGTCCACTATGTGCATAAATCAACCTTACGATACGGATTAACAGTCCGTTTTACTTCGAAAAATGATTTAGAGGCCACAGGGAGCACCCGGGACCTGTTTGACTCTTGTCAATTTTCTCGCCTGAGAGAAAGATCAGTGAATCTTTAAAGGGCTCTGAATCTCCTTTCCAATGGTCTACCACGTACGCGAATCTTCCTTGTAGTACGAAAGGAACATTTATTCTACCTCGAAAACTAATTTAAAGGCCACTGGGCATCCCAGGACCCGATTGACTCTAATTAATTCTCCATCTTAAGAAAAGCTTAATGAATCTTTAAAGGGCTATCAATACCCTTTCCAACGGTCCACCCTGTGATCGAATCAGCCTAATAATACGGACGAATGACCCATTTTACTTCGAAGGGTCATCGAGCGCTTCTGAGACCCATTTGACCTCGGTTAACTCTTTGAACCAAACAAATCTGAATGAAATCTCAAAGGGCTCTGAATACCCTTTTAAATGGTCCATCCCGTGTGTGAATCATCCTTACGATTCGAACGAATAATCCATTTTCCTCTGAAACTTCCCGTTTAGTGACCAACGAATGCTTTCGGGCCCCATTTGATCTCGGTCAACTCTCGGACCCGGTAGTGGCTCAATAAATTCTTAGAGGGATCTTAATACCCTTTCCAATGGTCCACTCCATACATAATTTTGACTTGTTATTTGCATTTTATGATCATTTTTCTAAAAAAAACTTATCCCAAACTGCCAATTAGCACCCCAGGGACCCTGCCTTCGGTAGTGTAGCTAAGGTGCTATGCCAATAGGCAGCTCTAGGGCCATGACGATCGACAGCCCCCTTATTCCCATAAATAGAGGCCATGACCACACTTTGAAAAGTACCCGTGAACATCCCTCTCAGCAAGTGATAGAACATTCTATCGAATTCAAAGTTGTTTCCTTCTTAAAAATCCCATTTCCCACCTTCCATTCTATCACTTCCTTGCCTAGTTTAGTAAATTACCCCCATGCCGTCATTTCACTTTCATCCCATTGGGAGATTAGCAAATCTACACTCAAGATCAACATCAAGCATTCATAAGGAGGTCCAATTCTCTATCCTTTTCTCTAAATTCTTTTATTTTAGTATTAACTGCTTTATTTCTACTTTAGCACTTCATTTCATTACATCACACATATTAATCTCAAACCTTTATTAATAGTAGTTCCACATACTCTATTTTCATAAAAAAACAAAATGAGAAAAATAAGGTTTATATATAAATTCCAAAAGAGGATTCTTACTACACATTCTCACTCTTAAAGCACATTTTTCTCTACACATATATATAAGAGAAATCCCCTGTTTGGATTTATGGATTAAACCCAACCCTATGTTGTCTTTGAACTACGTAGACTTTTATGCCTCTTGGGCTACGTAGAGGTCTTGGGCCAATCCTGAGATTTGAGTCCTTATCTATGAATGTTTATATGTTTCCCTCCTATCACACACACACACACATATATGTATATATATTTTTTATGAGTTCATTTTCTTACATGCTTGTGTTTTGTCCGATATACACATTCGCTCTTCCATAGCGACTTGTGATTCGAAAAAGACTCATATTATATTTTGAATTATTTTTTTCTGTAACACTCCTAAGGATGAATTCACTTTGTCCCCTTTCAATGACACGAGTTGAATGGTTTCATTCTTCATCTATATTATGCATATAACCACACACTTCACAGAGTCTAACGGGAGAAGATTAACACATGCCCATGAGAGATCGAAATGGTGAAATGGGTACCTAACACCTTCCCATTCTGTTACTTAGTCCTCGGACCTTTGAACTACTTGGTTTCGCAAGCATCAGAATTATTATTGATGTCGTTCTCTCGAGGCGACGACATTTCTTTTGCCTGTTTTATGCAAAATAGGTCGGTGACTCTATCTCTACACATTATTGCAAATTGATGATGACCGAACGCCTCGAGAAACGGCACATTCTCGTGCGCACGTCAAAGGGAACCTGAGAAAATAAAAAGAGGGAAGCCCCGATATGGCCACAATGGTGACTCCGTTAGGGACGTAATTTAAAAGAACTAGAATCTATTTTCTACATGGATGTTATTCTTTTCTACATGTGTGCATATGCTCCTATCTATATTTTCCATTTACTACTCTATTTACCTTTTTATGTATATCTACCTCATGTATATATCTATCATGCTCCCTTTCCATGTATATATCACTTTTCACTCGTACACTTCACACACTTGTATATATTCTCCATGTTCACTTCACACACTTACACTTAGCTTCAATTCTACTCACATGTTCCATACACCACTTAAATTATCCATGCTTAGGCTTCATTAACACATACCCACACTTCTCACACTTGTATTTATCTGTGCTCACTCACACATATCATACACCACTTGTAGTTGATCCATGTATAGGCTCACTACCACACACACTCACTTGTAAATATTCACATGTTACTCACTCACATGTATATATCCCCATCACCATGCGTAGTATAGTTTACTTTCCATGATACTTATATATTCTTCTCATTAGTGTCGTACTCTTTTACTCATTATGCAAATAAAATACTCTATCTCCATAATATACTAATTAAGACTCCTGTATTTTTGCACACCACATCACCAAGAGCATGGAAATATTAACCAAAATTCTATTTAATACTAGGGGGTCACTTTGTGATGGGTGATGAACCTATGGGGTGCAGTTAGCCTAAGCGATATGACTCTCACATTCTATTAGCCTCGTACCTTTGATGTATATCTAATGATTCCTCCCACATTGTACCGCTTTATCGAACTAACGGGAGGTATATAATAGGGAACTCGTTCACATACGTCTAGTATATCGAATTCTCTCTCACACATAATATTCCCATGAAGTATATCCTGAGGTAATTCACATATACTCAGGTATATTAAATGGCTTGTCCATACGTACCGATGAATAATTGCCCATATAGCCAAGAGGTATATCGTGGAAGTCATGCCAAGAGGGAGAACCCTTACACTAACCTAACAAGTGCATAAATGTCATATAGGCGTCAAACCTAGGGTACTCATCTTTAGTTTTATGGTTACTATGAAAACTCTGCCGAAATTTCAGATCGTCACACCTCCCGAATTTTTGCCCTATTTTTCTTTTTTTCAAAACAGGACTCTTTCTGTGAGCTTAGAAACAAGTCAATCCGTGTCTTACATAATTTCAAACTCAATTTTTCCAGGCTCGGGTCCTATTTGACATTTTTCTGCATTTAGACAAACCTAATACAAGTGAAAACCTAATACTACTACTAATAATAATAATCATGATGAGATTCCTCTCCTTTTTCCCTTATTTTCTGCCAAAAATATTTTTCTCCTCCGTTTAAAATACCAAAAAAAATTCCCTCCTTTAAAAAATAAATTCGAATCGTTTTTCCTCTCAGGTCGATCGCATAACCGATTTTGGCTTGGCTCCCTATTGGTTATCGTCTTCCATCAAACTGCCCCAAAGCTCCACCACTTCATCCAAATTTGGGATCTACCTTCATATATTTTTCATGGAGAACACTAACCAAGCACCGAATGTTTAGATTGATCTGATGGTCGTCCTATCCCAGCTCAGTGCTAAGATTGACAACCTTCAAATCGAGGTCCATGAAATACAGTGACATCAGGCCCAAATTCCTAAAGAACCCAGGGCTCTCTTTCCTCATGATATGGTTCCACTCGTTACCAAGCTTGTTTTGGTCCTAAAAGAATACCAGCATGTTCCATGTGCATCACCTACCAATGGGCCGCCACCAGCTCAACTCCGAATTTCAAACCTTGTGCCGCGAGGGACTAATATTTTAGTACCCGTGAATCCCAAAGAGGAGGAATTGAATAAGGTCATCAAAGAAGTTCGACCAAGTTAAGATATTTGCGAACTACATGGATTACACCCATATGTCTCCTTGTCCCAAAGTTAGGCTGTCAGAGAATTTTAAAATGCTAGATATTGAGAATTTCGGTGTAAGTGAACCCCCAATTATTCACCATCAAAGCCTTCACCGAGCCATAACCCTCCTTGGTAACTACAAAGAGATAATAGCCCAGATGTTTCAATATACCTTGAAAGAAAGTGCCCTTTGATAATTTATGTCCCTTGAAGAATCCAGGATCCGTAGTTTGGAGGATGTCTCCCGAGAATTTATGTCTCAATAAAAATATATTGAGATCTAGAAGTTACGCACTGAGATCTAAAGCTTATTAAGTAAAACCCTGAGGAAATGTTCAGTAGCTTCATAGGAAGGTGGAGAGATAAAGCTTCCACTATGACTAATAGGCCCTCCGAGGAGGAATAAATTAGTATTGTGAAGAAGAACTTCTTACCTCATATCCGAGCATCCATGGGAGGACATTATTACCCACCTTTTTTAGCCCTTCGAGAGGCTGGTGTAAAAATCGAAGAAGTTGTCACCAAAGTGGAGTCTGAACTAAGAATATGACCAGACAGTTCACTCCCCAAAAGTTTGAAAAGCCTGTCGTGCTATAATCTCAACCATTAATAACATTTCACAACCTACTACCTCTTGGGCATCGTAAAATCACCTTAATCCTGCCAAGAAAGAATACACCGAGCTCCATGCTCCCCTGTCCAAAGTCTACCAAGACCTGTTAAGCTAAAATATCATCAAACCCTTGGAACCCCGTGCATTACCAAATCCACTTCCTAAAAACTTTCAAGCCGGATGCCCATTGTGACTTTCACTATTTCACATGTCATACGACCCACCAGTGCTTTCACCTTAAAAATGTGGTGCAAGGCTCGATTTACCAGGGTATCATTTCCCCACCAGCTAATCCCGAACCCAATACCACTCACAACCCACTTCCAGCACATACAAATTCCATCTTTCTAGAAAGTGACCCAGAGTTTAACCCATATACTCAAATCGTGCCTTGCAAAGCACCTGTCATCCCTATAATCTTACCTAAACCTCTAAGGTTTTCCTGTACTTCCTCTTGCACCTTACAAATCTTGCTGATCTAGCTCTGCCACTCCATATAAGGGCCTACATTGCCGTTCGTACCCAATCCGAGGGGAGGTATGGAGTTACCTGCTGTGTTGAACCAATTCTTAGAGTTTGGGTTGAAATTTCCCATCAAGATGTCCATTAACTACCAAAAAATCAACAGCTTGTTCATGGAAGTTCGAAAGTGGGCTCAGGTTTCAAACAACTAAGTAGTAGTGCCTATTAAAGAAGTCATTCTAGATTATGTGGTGTAGATTATGGCTGATATGTTGCCTCAGACGAATGAAATCTACTGCATCCCTGAGTTGCTCACTACCTTGAAACTTACACGATAATTGGTCCCTTCACTCTATCACTTCTCTGCTGAGTGAGAATATTTATACGAGGAAGACGCTGAGGTGTTCAAAAGTATTGATTACTCTTGGCAAGAATACATAGTCTCCACCGAATGGGGGGATGATTTTGATAGCTCAGATGATGAACCAAGTCAGGAAGAAGTCAGTCCAGTAGTCAGCCTATGTGGAATGATCTCTTATGAGGATTTATTAGGAGAAATAAGCAATATATTCATTCATACCGAGATAGATGAAGCCACGGGTTTCTTATTCTTCCATACCTCAGTGAACTATAGAACCTAATTAGGGTGGTACTACAAAGATCCAATTCCTTTTGCAACTGAAACAAACCAAGGTAAGGGTGTGGCCAAAGAACTTCCACTGCCAAAAACAACCTTTGAAGATAGAAAAATCCTTGATCAGCTCAAGAAGACCCAAACCAATATTACCCTATGGAGATTTTACATATCCTCTCAGATACACCAAAATGCCTTGATAAAGCTCCTCATCGAACCCATAGTTTTTACCTCTACTACTCTCTAAGAAGCCGTAAATATGGTTAGGTCCCTAACCTCTTCCCAAATCCTCTCCTTTTTTGAAGAAGAGATGCTGAAGTTTGGCCTTTATCACAATTGTGCTCTCAACATCTCCGTCGAAGTTTTGAGAAGGACAGTCCCACCACGTGTCAGCAATGGATCTTCTCTTAATGTCTGTATGCTTAGAACCTTAAACTGTTTGGGACTGAAAGTCTAATCGCACTCCCACCTCTGCCACTGTGCGTTCTTATGACAATACTTACTGAGAAGTAATGAGGTCCATAAAACTTGCACTAGGGGATGGCCCTATCAATCCTATCACCGAGGTTCCAATTCATCGACATTCCTGCTTGCTTTAATCTACTCACTTGTCGCCCTTCACTCCTTAATATCCAAAAAGTATACTTTTCTCTCCATCAGAAGCTGCAGTTCTTCGCCAAAGGTTAGGTTATCACTATTTTGGGGGACGACAATAGAAAAGACAATGCAAGCACCAGTAATCCAGTTTTAGAAATTCAGTATGGGACCAATGAGATTCTCCTCTTTGGTTTCAGAATTGATTGCTGATGAGTGCATTATTTTGTATAAATTATACCCAAATCTAGGCCTTGTTAGTTCCATTGTATCTTTAATAATGAGCTTTTAGAGTCATTTTTGTAAAATAAAAGAAAAATGCAAGTTTGAATAAAATTCGAGTCAAAATTGCAATTTTAGTAACTTTAGGGGATGAAATCGTATTTAAAAAACTTTATGGGCCTGAAAATAAGTTTTAAATTTTTATCTAGGCAAAATAGTGTTCTCCTTGAAATTGGGTTGAATTTGGAGTTAAAATGGAAAAGTTATGAATTTTGAGGTCTAAATTGCAATTAAGGGTAAAATTGGTAATTTTCTAAACTTTCTGGGATTGAATTTAAATTAATATAAGTTATTTTATAGTTTTACAGGCACCCTTGAATTTTGGTGACGATTGAAGGTTAAAAGAAGATTATAGAAGCTTTGGGGTCCAAAGAATGAATTTGGGAAAGTGGTGAAGATAAAGGTTATATATTTATGGAGGCAGAATATTAAGAAAGGCATGGCTTTGTGTAGTGGTCAGTCACATGGAGTAAGAGGCTAGAGGTTGTGGGTTCGATTCTTTCCAAGGCCAATAAATCTTTTTGGAAGAGCATGCGCCCAGTCAGCATCCACTTGTCAATCCGTCACCACATCATCGGCACAATCAACTGCCACATCACTAACCTCGCCCAGTCAATGCCACATCGTCGCCCAGTTAGTGCCATGTCATCCATCTGCCATGTGAGTTACTTTACCCAATCATTAGGTCATGTCATCAGTCAATTTGCCACGTCATCATTGACCAGTCATCTATGTAGATAACTCTTGTTTTTGAATGACTTGGATCTTATCAAAAATTAAAAACTCCCACATTATGGAAAATGTGAGATATTTTCATCGATTTTTGGATATTTAAAAGTGAATTAAAATAAGTATTTTTCATCCATCCAAATATCCTACTGCTAAGCCTATAATAGGACTGTTGGATTCATTATTTTGGGAGAGAAAAAATTAGAGAGCCACTTTAGAACAATTGTTGGTAATTTTATTAAGTGTTTTATTTGTATTTGAGGGCCAAGAATTGTATTTTTGGTGAGGAATTCTGTCAAGAATATTTATGACACAACAAGTTGTAAGTTTGTTCCATTGATGAAAATTATTATTCATTCTTGCAATTTTATTATGTGTTCAATTATGCTAACATAATTTCTTTACTAGGACTAGGTGAAATTTGTCATTTTTTATTAATATTGTGCATGATTTAAATTCGTCATTGATCCCAATACGTGCTCAAGGTGTTAAAAATTTGGTATTCAATTAAAATGATAAGAGAGTGTGTTTTAAACCTTCGGATTTGTTTGAAAAAAATTATTTAATTTATTTTAAGTATGAGTACTTTTTTATGGGTTATACTTTTATTAAATTGATTGATAGCCCATGCTTAAAGACTATATTTTGAAATTTAAAAGTAAACTTTTTAAGGGAATAGGGATTTTAGCCGTCTAAATTCAGAGAAGTTAAATTTTGGACCTATAACTTGTTATTTTCCGAATTAAATGCGACGAGAGTCGGTTTAATTTGAGTTATAAAATCGAGAATGACGAATTTAAATTATTGCACAATGTTAATTTAACATGATAAATGGATCCAACGTCCTAGTTTTCACGCTCCCTTGATTATATCTCTCATAATATTACTTTTTATTTGTTTTGCTTAGTTAATATCACATCCTATTTCCAAACCTATTTCGTCTAGTTGGACAGTCACAATAATTTTTAACGATTTTTTTTTTATAAATCCTCGTGAGTTCGACCCGTACTTACACTCGCTATTCTATAATAGTCCGTGTACTTGCGGTATTTTATAAAAATTGACAACAAGTTTTTGGCGCCGTTGCCAGGGATTTGTTCGATTTTTTTTTATAAAAAAAGCTGTGACTTTTGGAGTAATTTTTTTTACTTTTTCCATTTTTGTTAGTAAAAATAAAAATAAAAATAAAATTCAACAGCAAATATTTTTTTTTTACTTATTAAAAAAAAAATTCAGATTTAAGTTTTTTTTTTAGAAAATAGCACTTTTAGCACTAGTTTAATGCAAAAATACATAAAAATTGGAAAAAAGATTTGGAAATTTCCATATTCGTTTTTTCAGTAGGTAGAACCTAAAAAAAAAAGAAAAAACTTAAAAGAAAATCCCTAAAATTTAAAAAAATAATTTTTATTCCGAGTAGTAATTCTGTTTTTTCGAGATTATTAAAAAAAAATTGCTTAATAGGTGTTTTTTTTGTGTGTGTGTTAACTACATCGCTACTGCGTGTGTGGTGTCAATTTTCTTTTGTCTTCCTATTTATTTGTTAGTATTTTTTTTGTGTATCACACTTTACGTTAGGTGTAATTTTTTTAAAAAAAAAGCATAGTAAAAAAAAAGGTGAAAAAAAAGGGAAGAAAAATTCATAAAAGTGTTCAACGGTGCGCGAACGTGAAGAAAAAATTATATAATCTTGCCATGAGCGCAAGGAACTCTCGGGGACAACTGAAATGTAGGCGGCATTTCCGTCTGATCGACATCAACTTAAACTTCGGTCAAACGTAAATAATTGACCTTAAAAAGTCCACGCCGGAGGTACGTTTTTGTGTACGCCTAAGTGATTTAAATTCGCATTTAATTTAGCACGTTGCATAAATTGACTTAAGGGCAAAACTCGTGTGAAAGATAAGGTGGGGATTTCATTGCCCTTCCTTGACTCGAAATCACTAATTAACCCAACATTTGCATATCCCGAGGCATCACATTTAATTTAAAATCAAGTAGACATTGGGCTTAGGATATCACATAGCTCATAGGAAACCTCTTAACGAGGCTAGAATTAAAAGCTACTCCAACGCGAACTTGTCAAATCTATTCCGTTTCACCTTGTCGAGGATTGGTGGGTTTTAATGTGGTACCTGGAGGAAAAATGGTGCGGTTGAGATAGAGAATCATAAAAATGGCGAAAATTTCAAAGTTAGTGGTCAAAGGTTGAAGCCATATCTGGAATTGCGAGATCGAAAATTGGAGCACACCAAGACCCTGTGTACCAAGAGTGAACATGAAATTGGTTCATTGTTGTTGTATCATAATTTTCATTTTACAATAATTGTGCGTTGGAAAAAGTCCCTCATTACAGTAATATCTTTCATATCTTTCCCGCCTTTTAAATTTTTGTCTTGTACATTGAGGACAATGTAGAAATTAGGTTCGGGGGTATTGGGTCATTTTTCTTCGCTTAGAAAAAAAATCCAAAAAGATTTTCAATATAATTGAGTTTTGAAACAATTACATGATATACAATGAATTCATAGATCTCTCAACTTATGAAATGTTTTACACATATTGAGGCGAAAGTTAGTATACTTAACGAATAAATGTGGAGATTTTAACCCGATGAGATAATGTACCATTCATCATTTTTGAGAGATTTAAATCAATCTGAGTTAAAATAACTCAAACTTTCCTTCAGTGATAAATTCGTTGATGATCTCAAATTCTTTCTTTTGTTCGATTACTGAAAACAAAAGGTCAAAATGTGAATCTTAAGCACTAGAAGTCTTAGTAAGTCATCTTGAGACACAAATCAATTAATGAAACTTGAGAAATGAGATCAGGCCATCGCTTGAAAGCCTAAGATTAAGCCTAAACTCTAATATTATTTTCATTATTCCCTGGCAAGCCCATTTGAGACAAAAATAAAATAAGCCTTTTGTTGAAAACCCATTATCCTACCCAACTCCAACTGGGAGTTAAAAGCCCATAAAAATAAGCCATACCCATTTTCTGAGAATACTAGGGCAAAATTACGGTAGGAAAAAGGCCAAAAACCAAAGAAAAGTTTGTAAAAGAATAATGTGTGAAAAGAAAAAGGGGGGGAGAGATGAAAAAAAAGAGAAGTGAGTTTGAAAAGGAAAAGTAAAGATAAAAGAAAAATGGAGGTTGTGAGAAAAAGTGCCTATAAGTCAAAATACTGAAAAATCTCTATATTCTCATAAATTTTGAACTAAAAAAAATGTTATTTCTATCCAAAATTCGAGCCTACAATACAACCAAAGAAAGTCCTAATCGATCCCAATTGAGATTAGTTATAGTGTTGAGAGAATATGAATAGGATCTATGGTGTGATTTAATGTTTTCAAAAAGTAATCGATGTTTCGTTCATGAGATCATATTCATCCATTATAAAAGTGCATTTTTCATCATGTATATGTGAAATTTTTCATTTAAATTTACTCTTTTATTCACATATACCGAGAGAAAATAATCCATTTCCGAATGTTCGATTGTGAGTGCATTTCGTGAGATTTTGAAATCAATATGAACTTTCGGATAAGAAATGTAACGATAAAATCTTTTGAAATGGACGGTTATATTGGCTATGCACACATACACGATAAGTTGAGATTGAAAAGTGAAGTTCTACTATATTTATGAAGTTTTCATTCAAACTTGGTAATATTACTTTTGAGTCTTTTGTATTGAGTCGAGTTTTTGAATTTTGTGGGTATATTCACTGCAAACCCTGACATAACTCGTCCACTAGGGTAACCTAGAGGTTTAACGACTTATTATACATGCTAAGTGCAATCGTGATTCCTACGAAAGTGAGTTAGAATTTAAAATTTTAGTTTTTCTCGAGGACTAGCAAAGTTTCGGTTTGGGGGGTATTTGATGAGTGCATTATTTTGTATAAATTATGCCCAAATCTATCGCTTCCCCTCCAAGCAGGGGACAACTTTAAAGACTGAGTCTATCCAGAACATAACCCCCATGAAAATGTCAATGTGACCCATATGTTCAAGAACATGCACTTCATGCCTGGAATGGCGTTAGGGTGACGCTAGTAAGGAATCCTTGAGCCCATAGTCCCGAAGGAGGCTTGTCCCCCATGTGTCCTAGGTTACTAACCTTCACCGGCTAAAGTTAAAGCACTCCATCGATCGAGATGGAAAAGAAGATTGGAAGATGAAAAGACTATTTCAGGAGTCCTTTTAAACAGAAGATTTGTCAAGGAGGGTGAAGACTTCCCCTTTTTTGGATTCCCTGAACCATAGTATAACCACATTAATAAGAAGATGAAATCGAGGCTGTAAATATTGTTTCAAGATAGTGACTCTTGGGCTAAAGAATACAAACATGACGTGCGACCTCTCACTGAGAATACCATGGCAATTACCAAAGACTCTAAGAAAAATGAGTTCAAAGAATCCTTCGACTTGTAGACACTGGGGCTGAGTCACTGCATGATCCCCTTAGATGTTATGCCATCGGATTCATCCGTTAAGATCACAACTGCTGACATGCCTCTCCTTGATTAAAATGTCGTACCAGTATAACCAGGATTTGAATAAAGCAACGACATGATCCTTGATGGATTTGTCAGATGTAACCAGATTAAGATGCACCCTGGCCATCAGGAGAAAAGCACCTTCATCAGTCCATGGGAAACTTTTTGCTATACTATCATGCCATTCGGACTCATGAACACTAAGGATACTTACCAAAAGGCCGCCACAACCATTATGCATGACCTTATTCACAAGGAGGACGAAGTCTATGTGGACGGCATGATCATTAAGTCTAAGACTCAGGAAGGTCATATTACCACCCTTTGAAAGTTCTCCGAGCGACCACGACAATACCAGATGTGGTTAAATCCACAAAAATGTGTTTTCGGCATCATGAAAGAAAACTCTTGGGATTCATGGTCACTGAGAAGGGAATTGAATCAGACCCTATCAAGATGAAAGCCATACTTGAGATGACACAACCACGGACGGTTAAGGAAGTTCGAGTATTCTTGGGTAAATTTCAGTACATCAGTCGGTTCATTAGCCAACTGACCTCTATCTCCAAACCCATTTTTAAACTTATCCAAAATGATTCAACTAAAGTCTGGAATGAGGCCTGCCAATAAGCCTTTAACCAAATCAAGAGATACCTCACCCAACCTCCGGTGCTCATGCCTCCATAGCCAGGTCTCCCCCTCTTCTTATACATGATCGTAAGAGATACTATAACGGGAGCTTTACTAGCCCAATATATTGAAGAATACTATAAGGAAAGAGCTATCTATTATGCTAGTCGAAAATTGGCCCAGTATAAAGTAGGGTGGGCAATTCAGGCTAGTCATGTCATTTTAGGGTTGCACTCATTTTGATTTGAGTATAAGTATTAGGTACTCTTAAATCTATACAAGCCAATCATGTCATGCTCGGGTCATTTCGAGTTATTATCGTAAATGGGTTATCGTGTAAAAAATTGCCAGCATTAGTCAAAGTCAATTACACTACTTAAGAGAAAGTGTGTGTCACCTTGGTCTGGGTCACGCAGGAGTTATGACACTACATGCTTGCCTTGTCCATCAAACTAGCATCCCGAGTGGATCCCATTAAATACCTTCAGGAAAAGGCCAATCTGTCCAGCCGAATGGCTCATTGGTTGATGTTACTCGCCGAATTCGATATTATGTATTTTTAGTAAAAAGCCATAAAGGGGAGAGCCATCTCCGATAACCTTGTTGATTATTCCATGGAAGGAACCGATGTTTGGGTCTCCGAATTCCTAGTTGAAATTATTCTCTCTACCTCTTAATAGGGACTTAAATGGAAAATGTTCTTTGATGGAGCTTCCGATAAAAAAATGATACAGCATTGGGATACTCCTGATAACCCCTAATGACTCTCACACCCCCATTGCCATCAAATTAGACTTTCTTGCACCAACAACCTGGCTGAGTATGAGGTATGCACTGTATGCCTCAAGATCGTCCTTGAAAAAGGAATCTAATACCTAGACGCATCGTCGGCCAAATCCTTAGAAAATGGAAAGTGAAAGACGAGAAGATCCTACCCTTCCACGCCCACCTAGAATAGACGGCCTCCCAATTCAAAAATGTCACCTTCCACTAACTGCCTCATACAAAGAACAATCTAGTCGATGACCTTGCTACCCTAGCCTCCATGGTTGACATAGTCGATCGAATAATGATGGCCCATCTCCTGATTCAGAAACAAGCAATGCCCACTCACTGCTACCATATTGAGCTCGTCACCGAGGAAGATTTTGGCATGATCGGGATATGATACTACGACATTTGGTGCCTCCTCAAATATGGTAGGTATCCCAAAGACGTAAATAAGAAAGTTCATGCGACCCTTAGCAAATTGGCTGCCCAATATATCATCTGTGATAAATCACTTTTCAAGGGAAACTTCGATGGAACCCATTTACACTACATAACAGGGGTTGATATTGAAGAAATAATGCGAAAGATCCACAGTGGGGAATGTGGGACCCACATAAACGGTCATATTTTGATGAGAAGATCATCTATCAAGGGTACTACTGGACCACTATGGTTTAAGATTGCACTGTCTATGTTCGAAGATACTTGACATGCTAGCAGTTTGCCAATATCTAACACTTGCCTCCTCGAGAATTATATAACATGACCTATCCCTTAGCCTTTTTCCACTTGAGTCATCAGCATCATAGGGAAGTTTACTCCCAAAGATTCTAATGGTCATGAATTCATCCTAATCACCATTGATTACTTCACCAAATGGGTCAAAAATGGGTCATATGCAATATTGAATGCTAATAAAGTGGCAAGATTATTAGAAAGAACATCATTTGCCTATACGAAGTTCCCCATGAGTTAGTATCAGATAATGGACTCCACTTCGAAGTCGAGGTCACAAAACTGGTCGATAAATACGGGATTAAAATACATAAATCTTCTCCCTACTAACCCCAAACCAATAGTGTTGTCGAATCCGCCAATAAAATCCTCAAAACCATCATTAGTAAAATAACCGAGAGTTATAGATATTGGGACGATCGGATCCCATACACCTTCTAGGGCTACCCAGTATTCTCTGGCATACGGTATGGAAGCATTCCTACCCATAGAGATAGAAATACCTTGCCTACATGTCATGCTCAAAAGCAAAGTTACTGAAGAAGACTGCCATTCGAGCCGCTTTGACCAACTGTCACTCTTTAATGAAAAGAGACTTAAGGATCTATACCATATACATGGGTATCATCACGGGATAACGCGATCATTCAATCAAAAGGTTAAGGATCGTAATGTCTAAGAAAGACACCTTGCCCTCAAAGATATCATAAAACTTGTTGGGACCTCAAAGGGAAATTCAAAGCGAATTACAGTGGCCCCTATATTGTAAAAAAATTCTTTCAAGCAGTGCCACTATTCTCAAAGACCTCGATGGAGAAGAGATGGTGCGTGTACTCAACCTGGACCGTCTCAAGAAATTTTACCCTTAGTCCAAAATCTTGATGCGCTAAATTTTTTCTCATCCCCCTTCTATTCTAAAAAAATCTCTTCATTTCCCCTAACCAGAATTACGTGGGACCTAATCCTCTTAACAATATTTCTTTTCAAAATGAAGCTCAAGAAAATTTTCAAAATCCCCCGAGGTATATAGGCATCCCATACGCCATACATGGGCATGGTCCCCTTCTTTTTCATAAAGTGATATTATTTTCTTACCTCCGAGAATGTCGAACCATCTCATCATTCACATGAACAAAAGGAGTATACATGGCTTAGCGATTGATATAGATAATTCAAATGCAAAACTCATCAAGAGTCATAACAAAATATTATCAAAATCATTTGTATTTATAGCAAAGGAATACAAGCGCTATATGAAGTATCAGTAAAGGGAGCTAAATAGACGACCCTCTTTCCACTGACAAAACCATCTTAAACAAACCTGCATAATCCCCACCAAATTCACAAAAATTATCCCTAGCCCCATAGAAAAACACCAAAATTACTCAAAACACAAAATTACCCCAGCTTCATAAAATGCTACCCTGGCTTCATAAGACATTGTCCTCTACTGCCAAACAACCTCGCTTTGCCATCATTCCTTGACCCCGAAGGTCCGCAAGTCTCCCACTCCTATTTACACTCCATATGTGCTCCATGGAACGATACGCCCTGATAAGTTTGGGTTAAACCACGACACCCTCCTCCACTATGTCGAAGGCGATGAGCCACCTTTTTCCAGTCTTTTCCTCCATGATCTTCTTCACTACCTGCTTCCACAACCATTTCAAGTAGTCCACAGACACATGCTAGGCCCTTCTTTCAAATTATGATGGATGGGTAGACGACCAACGGTGCTTCCACAAGGAGCCCGACATCATCCACAATGATTCAACCAGGCCCTCTATCGAGAAGAAGTTCGTTATGCGCAGAGGCATAATTTGTTCCCATCCAACTTGGCGTAGAAGCTGTCAGGGGAAATAAAAGGAAGTCCGATGAAGGCTAACGAACCACACATATCGGTACTCTTCTAGATGAAAAATGGGCTACAAATCTCCCCACCATGGCATCAACCAATGAAGACATCGGGCTTCGTGCTCTATAAACTAGTTGGACCAGTTCTCTATTGATAGGACAAAGATGAAGAAAGGCCGAACGAAAAAATTAGGCGCACACACCAAGGGATAATCAAGATGGTTTTCCAAATGAAACCTCTCTACAAGTCATATGAACAACATCACCGGGATCCCCCTCAAAATATCAAAGCGGCCCTCTTTCCAAGCATTAAGACCGTTTAGGGTCTCCGCTAACGCCACCGTCGTTAAATTACGGTGGTAAGACATCCATGTCGCTATCTCAACCACTGGGGGATCAACTTTTAAGTCCCTTGTCACCAATAAAAGCCTCGCAGTAAGGCCTAAATCAACAACTCCATCAACGCCAGAATCATCAAAGCCCCTATGGCGCACTGAATACATAACCTACTAGAAAGAAATTATCCCTCCATTAACCAACGGTCGAGCCGGCGAAGGATAAATATGGAGGAACACTGTTAAAAATGCCTGGGGAGAACAAGAATAATCAGGCATAACTACCGCAACACTGGGGTTGATCCCCAACATTGCTGAGAATTCCTCGTAGGTAGGACATAGCTCGTCCAGGCTAAAATGAAAAACATAGTCCTTAGGGTACCAAAATTATACCGACACTTCTAGCAAGTTCCAGTATATGGCTCGATTACGTAACGAAGAAACCCGAGGCAAGATGAAAGTATCATAGTTAACATTATAAAGGCACATGGCCTCTAAACCTTCAAGATAATAGGAGAATTATTCATACATATGAAGAGCCATTCTGGGAATAGGAAATGAGAAGCAAGAAAAAAAATATAGGTATTGGTGAAGAAAACACACCCCATATCCCTACCCAAAATCCTTGGTAAAAAATAAAAATTTTGGAAACCCATTTAATTTTTAGCCCTACAAAAGTACACTGGTATGTAGGAATGTGTAATGACAGGCTAGGGGTGATTTAACTTGACCCCCATACCAATAGGTTGGTGAATAGGTATACCGATCGACAACCCCCCTATTTGGAAGATCCCTTTTCTCTTTTTGCCCAAAAATCAACTTCCAAAAATATGTTTATCTCAAAAAAAGTCCCTTAAAAGGGAAGCTTTTTGAAATCAAACCTCTAAGGCTTTCCTCTACTCAAAAATTCCAAAAAGCACAACTTTCTTACTTTTTCTTGAAACAAACCCTCAGCAACAAATTGAAGTGTATGTAGAGTAAGCCACTAAATCAAGATAACCAAACAAAAAGATGCATCATTTTTGCCTTCTTGAGTCTCTCTTTTCAGGTACAAGGCCACTAAATCAAGCATACAACATGGTCAATGCCAAGCTCCTCCTATCCCAACAACAGTCTGCAATAAAACCTCGAAAGGAAATAATTAGAAATGGATGTCACCTCATCTATTGCACCACCTTCTCTCTAAGGTACTATACGTATCCAAATTCATGTGCCAACAGCCTTAGCAGTCTACACCTACATAGCCATAGCCCCCACGACCATCGAAGATAAACTCTAGGGGTAGAAGGTCACCTGCATCCTCAATAAAGATTCAATAATCCACCCAGAAGCAAAGTTCTGAAGCCCCCAACATATACCGATCGACAACTGCCTTTTTCTCTTCCCAAGGAAGCCCAGGAGTACGTGCCATTGCTGTTGGCACCCTCTCAAGCCGGCCTATCAACAATCCCCTAAGATTTTGTACAAGAAAGTACAAAAAAATTTAGAGAAATCCAGAAATTTCATGGAAAATTCCTAAAAATTCCAGAACATTATGCTCTCTCATTAAAATAATTTTTTGAAGCACTAAGCCCCTCATAAACTCTCAAAATCCCTAGTCAAATTAATCCTAAACTCTTATTTCTAGTATACTCCACAACATAACCAATGACGCGTCCGCTTCCAAGTCCACTACAATCCCCCAGCTGAAACCTCTAAAATTTCAAGACAACACAATCCCCAGTAGAGCCACAAGTGCACCGACACCCCCAAGATAATTTCCCCAAGAAAGCTATTCCCCGCATCACAACCTCGGCCCGTATAATTAGTCATCACCCAAACTTAAGGTCCTTAGAATTGACCTCGACCCTCAAAATTAGTTGTCATAACATTATGTCTTAGAATTGACCTCGACCCTCAGAATTGGTCCTCGCAACTTCAGGTCCTTAGAATTGACCTTAGCTCGCAAAATTGGTCATCACAACTTCAGGTCCTCAGAATTGACCTCAAACCTCAGAATTGGTCCCCTCAACTCAGGGTTCTCAGAATTGACCTTGACCCTCAAAATTGGTCATCAAAACTCTAAGTCCTCAGAATTTACTTTGACCCTCATAATTAGTTGTCATAACTTCGAGTCTTTAGGATTGATCTTGGACCGCACAATTGGTCGTCATAACACAAGGTTCTCATAATTAACCTTGACCCTCAGAATTGGTCGTCACAACTCAAGGTCCTCAGAATCAACCTCGACCCACAGAATTGGTCATCTGTCTTAAGGTCCTCAGAATTGACCTCGACCCTTAGAATTGGTCATCACCAACTTTAGGTCCTCAGAATTAACCTTAGCCCTCAGAATTGGTCATTACAACTACAGGTTCTCGAAATTAACCTCGGCCCTCCGAATTGGTTATCATAACTTTAGGTCCTCAGAAATGACATCGGCCCACAGAATTGGTCATCATAATTTTAGGTCCTTAGAATTGATCTCAGCCCGCGGAATTGGTCATCAATACCTTAGGTCCTCAGAGTTATCCTCGACCCTTATAATTGGTCATTACAATCTTAATCCACATAATTGAACGTCCCCAGTCTAACCTTATGTCCTCAGAATTGACCTCGACCCACTGAATTGGTCATCTTCGTCTCCTTAGATCCTTAGAATTGACCTCAACCCATTGAATCGATCATCTTCTTCCCCTTAGGTCCTCAAAACCTACCTTTACCCTTTGAATAGGTCACCCTCATCCTCTACGTTTATATAATTAAACTAAGATCCTCTTCCCTAATGTTGATGTGGTATCTATTATTCGATAACCTTCACTTGTTTGAAGTTTCCTCATTGAGGGGCTCTATGTAGACACCACATTGTAGGATCATCCTAAGAACCTCTTTAGGTACCTAACATTTAATCGTTCACCGTAAACCCTAAATCATACTCTGAGTACCGATATAGAGGCCATCTTGTGCTCTCAAACCCCATTTAACTCCGGTTAAATTTCTCACCTGCGTGAAAGCTCAATAAATCTTTGAAGGGCTCTGAATCCCCTTTTCAACGGTCTGCCCCGTGTATGAATCAGCCTTATGGTACGAACAAATGATTTGTTTTATCTCAAAAAGTGATCGAGAGGCCATTGGGCGCTCTTAGGACTCGTTTGACTTTGGTTAAATCTTTAACTTGAGAGAAGCTCAATAGATTAAAGGTCTCTGAATCCCCTTTCCAATGGTCTGCCCCGTATGCTAATCAACCTTACGACAAAATGAATGACCCATTTTACTTCGAAGGGTCATCGAGCACTTTCAGGACCTATTTGACCCCAGTCAACTCTCCGAACCAAATGAAGCTGAATGAAATCTTGTAGGGCTCTGAATACCCTTTCCAACGATCCATTCCGTCTACGAATGGATGTTATGATTCGGACGAACGATCCATTTTCCTCTGACTACTTCCAGTCTAATGACTAAGAGTCACTTTCGGGGCCCCTTTGACCTCGATCAACTCCTGGAACCAAGAGTGGCCATATGATCTTGAAGGGCTCTGGATACCCTCTCTAACGGTTCACCCCATGCACTATTCTAACTTAGGGTTTGAGTTTTATGACCGTTTTTTTTTTAAAATCTATCCTAGACTGTCAATTATCACCCTACCTATAGGTAGTGTACCTGAGATGCTATACCGATAGGCAGTTGTAGGAATATGATGATTGGAAGTCCCCTTGGATATATAAATAGAGGCCATGACCTTACTTTGAAAAGCACCCTTGAATATCCCTTTCAGCAATTCAGAGAACATTCTCTCGAATTCAAAACTGTTCCCTTCCTAAAAAGCCCATTTCCCAAATTTTATTCCATCGTTTCCTTACTTCATTCAGTATATTCCCTCCATCTCTTCCTACCACTTTCTTCCCATTGCAAGATCAGCATATCTACACTCAAGATCAACATCAAGCATTCATAAGGAGGTCCAATTTTCCATCATTTTCTTTAAATTCTCTTATTTTAGTATTAGTTTCTTTATTTTTACTTTAGCACTTAATTTCATTACATCACATATAATAGTCTCAAACCTTTATTAGTAGTAGTTACACATACCCTATTTTCATAAAAAAAAACAATGACACAAAAAAGAGGGTTTATCTATAAATTTCAAAAGAGGTATTCTTACTGCACATTCTCACTCTTAAAGCACATTTCTCTCTCTACACACATGCACATAAGAGAAATATCCCATTTGGATTTATGGATTAAACCCCACCCTATATTATCTTCGAACTACGCGGACTTTGATGCCCCTTGGGCTACATAGGCATCTTTGGTCAATCTCGAGATTCGAGTCCTCCTTTATGGATATTTATATATTTCCCTCCAATCATATATATATATATATATATATATATATATATATATATATAAATATTTATTTATTCTTTATGAGTTCATATTCTTACATGTTTGTGCTTCATCCGATATACACATTCGCTCTTCTATAGAGACTTGTGATTCAATAAACACTCATATTATATTTTGAATTATTATTTTTGGGAACACGCGTAAGGATGAATGCACTCCGTCCTTTTATCTAACGCGAGTTAAATGATTCCATTCTTCATCTATATTATGCACATAATCACACACCTCACAGAGTCTAACAGGAGAAGATTAACACATGCCCATGAGAGGCCGAAAGGGCGGGATGGGTGCGTAACACCTTTTCATTTCGTAACTTAGTCCCCAAACTTTTGAACTACTTGGTTTCACAAGCATTAGTAATGTTTTCAATGCCATTCTCTCGAGATGGCAACATTTATTTTAAATGTTTTATGTAAAATAGGCTGGCAACTCTATCTCTACACATTATCCCACATTGACGATGACCGAGCATCCCATGAAAAGGCGCAATCCTGTACGCGCACTGACACTAACCCTGAAAAAAGGGGGAATCCCCAGGATGGCCATTGGTACTATTGGAGAACCCCTCAACATGGCTATAACAAGTATGTCTAAAGATGTCCGAAATACCAACGATTCACAAATTTACAACATTTTCCCCCATGAGAATTTTATAACATGACGTCAACTTGGCCCTTTTCAACTTGGGAAATTGATATCATCGGGAAGGTAAAATTGAAAGCCTCCAATCATCATGAGTTCATTATGGTACCCATAAATTATTTCACGCAGTTGGTCAAAGCTGAATCACACATTATATTGAACGCCAATAAGGTGACTCGATCCATACGAAAGAATATCGTTTAGAGATATGGCACACCTTTTGAGCTAATCTTCAATAATGGAATGCATTTTGAGGTAGAAGTCACATAAATTATTGAATTATACCAAATTCTGAGACATAAGTCTTCTCCGTATTGTCCCCAGACCAATGGTGTTGTGGTGTAATGCCTCGACCCGAGTTTGGGTCATCGCTGTGTCAACCCGCACCGAATCTAGGAGTTATAGGGGAGGTGAAGTCCAATTTTATTATTTAGGAAATTTGTTTTAATTGCGCCATTTATTAAACTAATTTACTGATTTTTAGTTGGAAAAAGGGGTGGCCACTTTAAGTAATTAAGTCAATTTACAAGATTTATTTATAAAAATCCGATCTAATCCACAATGCTAATTAAATAAGAAATAAACCATAATCATCCCGGTATTATTACAAACCATGTCCAAAGGACTAAATAAGATGTTTAAAGTAGCGATTTACCAACGTCCTAAAACATGATTTCATTAAAATTGTAGAGCACAAACGACATTGATTGCCCTTTGAGGACTTACTCGCGTCCTTCCCGACGTCCTTACTTGAAGTTCCTGAGGTGGGGTGGTGGTTTTAATCATAAAAAAAGGGTGAGTGAATGCTTAGTATGGTGGGTATTACTAAGCTCTATGTTTTCTAACAAAATACTATACATATAACATATATTTTAATCAATTTCGAAAACGTTTAACAATTTAGCTAGTATTAATGCAACTACCATGTAATGCACCCGAGCGATGAGCTCATAATCACACTTAACCATTACATACCACCATTTACCAGGTCTAGAGACCATTAATCCTTTTTTATTCATTAGCCTCCTTTTTATCACGTTTCAATAGGTTGTCTTGCTTTTACATTTTCAAGCACAACTATTATCGTTTCCGTTTTCTATTATTTTTTCTCGAAATCTTCCAATATCCACATAGTTTAAGAGGCTCCACACAGCCGACTATGCTACCATATGCTATGACCAGTGATTTTGTGTCTTTCACCCCAGGGCTCTGAGCCATTCTTAATTATTCTTGGTGTCATCCGAGTCCATATTATTGTGTTTTGGCTAATGTCCACATTATTCCACTATTTTACCGTTTATATCATTTATACGATATATATCACTATTCCATATTATCAACGTGAAGTTCTATCCGTTTTCACTAAAAATCGACCAATCAGGTCTAACAAGGATATCCAACCACTAGGCCCTCAATTTTGTCAAAATTTACCGTTTTGCCATTTCTTCCATCATAACTTTGCGAAAAACATATTTAAGTCACTATGGTATTAAAAACCAGCATTTTCTTCAAAATAACCTTTTTAAGGTTTTAGGCCTAAAATCACGCTTCATTATTTTATGTCTTCTACATAAAATACATTCAACCATTTAAAGACCATTTTAGCAAAACGTCCATTACTTAGTCCTATTACTTCATGCGACTTCAAATATCAATTTTCTTCATTCTAACAATATTTATAACATATATTTAGGGCTTTTTTTTATTCATTTAATCAAGTCCTCATAAAATCCATTTCAACATGATTTATCAAGTCTAAAATACCATTTTCTATCATGTTACGTTATTCTATACATGTTGAGGAGGATTTCAAGCCTAGAAATTCCTAAAAAATGAGCTAAACAAAATATAAATCATGGGTTTACATATTTCATGATTTGTTTCCATATTTTAAGGTAAAAATGTCATTTATTCATAAAAGAGCCATTTAGGGTTTGTCTTCTTTAAAAATCCATCTTTGCAAGACTTTAATGTATTAGGATATTACTTCATTATTGGCATTAAATATCATCTAGCATACGTCCTACACATTTTTCAGAGATAGAAACCTTAAAATATTAGGAATAGGAAAACCGCACCTTATGGTTTGAAGAGGAGACAACGAAGAAGATGATTATGGAAGTTCCTCGCTCTAAATACTCCAAAAAGCTCTCCAAAATGCTCCAAGACTCTTCAAAATGCTCCAAAGCTTTCTTCCACTTGCTTGAGTCTACCCACTTCTACCCTTGATAAAGCTTGAGGATGAAGAACAAGGCTTGGAAAGGGTATATAATGGTGTATTATGGTGGTGGTAAGGTGTAACTATGGTGGGACATCGTTGAGGAAGAAGATGATATCTTGAAACACACACACATACACACACACACACACACACACACACAGATATATATATATATATATATATAGGGGAAATATGGCCAATGACAATGATGGGGGAAATACCCACCCTCTCTCCTTGTTATAACCCCAAGATAACCCACAAAATGATTTAAAAACCCAAGCCCCACATCCTATAGACGTTTTTGATCATCTGGTGCTCTTAGAGGTTGACACATCATCAATCCAAGTGTCCAAATACGGTAACACAAAGGGATAACTTGAAATATTCAATATCTGAAGGGATCATTTTTATGAGATTTCATCTCGTTCAAACGACATACTAGCAAGGGAAAAAATCCTAAATAGGTGAGGTTTGTTAGAACTTCATTAGAAGCTCGTTCAAACGAGAGGAGATTCTTCTTCTAATCACAAGGGAATTTATTTGAACGAGATGAGGACCTCATTCGAATGACCTTAACTTTCATTAAAACGACATAAACCATCCAGATTACAAATTTACCCACTATATTTCTAACTAATTTGATAAAGGCAAGAACAACATTAAATTATCAACAAAAATCCATATATTATTTGATCTAAATCCAAAGGTTTCTATGGAATTACAATTTCACGAAAAAAGGAATAAAATATCGGGCACGAGTATTACATTCTCCCCACCTTAGGAGATTTCATTACTGAAATTAGAACAACTGACTAGGGAAAGTGTTTCGGGTGCTTCTCTTGCATCTTCGACTCGTGATCCCAATTCGCTCATCCGATGCCCTGAAACTCCCAAAGAACCTTCACTAAAGGAATGGTCTTGTTGCGTAGGACCCAGTCCTCATGGGCCAAAATGGATATAGATTGCGTGGGAAACATAACATCTTCCTCTAACTCGATGAGGTTCCGATTGATGACATGCTAGGGATCATGAAGATACTTCTTCAACATATAGATATGGAACATGTTACATACTTGAGACAACTGTGGAGGCAGTGCCAAGTGGTACGACACATCCCCAATACGCTCCAGGATTTCAATAAAACTAATATACAATGCAGACAACTTCCCTTCTACCCGAACCGTTGACTATTGGTTCTTGCTTTAACCTTTAGCATCACATAGTCTCCTACCCAAAACTCCAGGGGTAATAAACAATTATAGACTATGAGCCATCACGATTATCTGTCGAATTACCCGAACCTTCTCCGTCATCACTTGAAAATTAATTCTAAATTGGTGAAATTCTTCTCACCCACCTTAGCCTAACAAATTGGAGAGTGGCATGGCCCCCCATAAAGGGCCTCGTAGGGAGCCATATTGATGCTCATTTGGTTGTTGTTGTTGTATGAGACTTTTGTTGCATACAGATTCTCCGTCCAACTACCCTAAAAGTCGACTGCATAAGCTCTCAACATATCCTCAAGAATCTAGATGGTCTGTTCTGACTGTCCATCTATCTCAGGATGATATGAAGTACTCATATTCAACTCGGTACCTAAACCCTATTGAAACTTCTTCTAACACTGAAACACAAACCAGGGATCCCTCTCCGAGACTATTGAGAGTGGCACAGGGTGAAGTCTTACTATCTCCCCCACATACATCCTTGCCAACTTAGCCATGTTGTTCGTGACCTTAATCGACAGAAAGTGTGTGGACTTCGTGAGTCGATAAATTATAACCCACACTGCACCATGACCATTATCAAACTATCGTAAGGCTATGATGAAGTCCATCATGATATATTCCCACTTCTATTCTTCTACGGGTAGTGGTTGCAATAGCTCTATTGGATTCTTATGCTTGGCCTTCACCTGCTAACACATGTAGCACTTAGCCACATATGCCTCCGCATCCCTTTTCATTTTTAACAACCAAAAATACCTACACATGTCCTTATACATCTCTGTGGCACCAGGATGTGTGATGAAGCACGAGTGATGGGCGTCAGCCATCATCTCATCCTGAAGCTCATCAATAATAGGGACAATCAACTGACCTATATGTCGCACCATGCAGTCCTAATACATAATAAAAGCATTGAACACTTCGCCATTCATAATACGATCACGATATTAGGAAAACTCGGGATCACATGACTGGGTGCCTAGAACTTTCCACTTAATGAAGGGCATAAACACCACACCCCAAAGATACGCCCTATCGTAACCTTGTTGGACATGCAGATCAAACTTCTTCAACGCTACAAAGGTGAGATCGAAACTTTAAGTAAGAGCACGACCACCACATTGGCCTTATCGGGATGATATTCTAATCAGAAGTCGTAGTCCTCCATCAATTCCATTCGTCATATATGATGAACATTAAGATCACGATGTGTGAAGATGTACTAGAGTCTCTTATGATCGAAAAAGACCTCAAACCATTCCTCGTCCAGATAATTCCTCCATATTTTTAGTGCAAATACTGTAGCGGCCAACTCTAAATCATGGTTGGGGTATTTCCTCTCATGCACTTTCAACTGACAGGATGCATAAGTGACTACCTACCCATTCTACATCAATACTGCACCAAGACCAGACCCCGAAGCGTCACAATACAGGGTGTAACCTACCACGCTCAGGGAGGATAAGAATGGGCACATAAGTTAGCCTAATCTTTAGCTCCTAAAAGTGCGACTCATAATCCTTAGACCACTCAAAGTGCACATCCTTTTGAGTCAATATGGTGAGGGGAAATGCAACTTTCGAGAAGTATTGCACAAATCTATCGTAGTAACTGGCTAAAACCTAGAAACTACGCACTTTCGTGACTATCCTTGGCCTATCCCATACCAGGGTGACCTACACTTTAGAAGGGTCAACAAAAATTCCCTCATTAAAACCCATATGGATAAGGACCGTTACCTCCTCTATCGAGCATTTCACTTGCTGAACTTAGCATACAGTTAGTTCTCCCTGAGCACTTGTAACGTCGTGCGAAGGTGCTTATCCTGGTCTATATCCGATGCCGAATAGACCAATATATCATCTACTAAGACCACCACTAATCGATCTAAGTAGGGGTAATAAATATGGTTTGTCAGATATATGAATGTCGTTGGGGCATTAGTAAAATCGAAGGGTATCACTAGGAACTCAAAGGGACCATATCGGGTTGGGAATATTGTCTTAGGGATATCCTCCTCCATGATGCGTAACTGATGATACCTAAATTGATGGTCAATCTTTAAAAACCTTCCCTCCTCACGTAACTGGTCGAATAAGTCATCAATACGAGGCATATAATATTTATTTTTCACCACCACCCTATTTATCTACTTGTAGTCAATGCAAATTCACAGGGAATTGTCCTTTTTCTTAGTAAAGAGGATTGGATCTCCCTATGAGAATACACTAGGGTGAATTAGGCCCTTGTTGGTTAATTCTTCCAATGGAACCCTTAGCTCCTGTAATTCTATTGAAGCCATCCTGTTAGGTGTAATAGAGATGGGCGAGATGCCCTGATGCACCAATATGGAAAAATCCGCCTCCCAGTATGGAGGAAACCCAGAAAGAAACTCCAGGAACACATCAGGAAACTCTAGCACCACTAGGTAGTCAAACACCATACCATCCGGCTCATCCTAAGCCACCAAATTACTTAACTAACCAAAATATGTCTTCTGCCCACGCATCATAGAAAACTTGCAAGGACAATCAATGCCTTGCTCTCTACTAAAATGATGACAAGACTTGTCTGGAAGTGATACCAAGACACTATCTCGATAGCATTTGATGGTAGCTTCACAACAAGACAACTGATCCATACCAAGGATCACTTATAACCTATTCATGTCCATAAAGATCAAATCACACTCCAGAATATAATCTCCAGCCATAACAACACATTTACGGTAGGCCGTATCGAGAACTATACCGCCACTAATCAAAAGTTCTCTGAAGATAAGAGGACGTAACTAATCTACCTCTAATTCCAAACGGAACGACAAAGAACTTGAATGAAAGAATGCGATGCACCAGAATCAAATAGTTCTTAACCTATGTACTTGGAAAGAATTATACCTTCCATCATCGAAGGACAATCAAATTATGACATGAAATAAGCTCGTCCAAGGTTGAAGCTGCTACTCTGGCCGTTGGGCACCTGACTTAACCAACGACTACCCTGCCCCTAACTTGGATGTGAACCATTCACACCATGCCTCATGGGCTGATGATAGCTCGAGGAGAACTACTGCTATTGCTGCTACTGGGTAGAGCCTATGTAACTAAAACTTTGACCCGATACATAATTGACAATCTGTTGACTGACCTGTTGAATGCCCAAAGATCTTTATGGGAAGTTTCTCTTAAAATGATCGGTGGAACCAGAAGTAAAATAAGTCCTCATTATGAGGGATATATGACCCTGATCGCCGGTGCATTTGTCCGATGAAGAACTGATCCCCATGACGACCTTTAGCTTCGTAAAGAAGCCTTGAGCCCCACCTCGAACTTTTTATGACCTCCACTCTGGGACCTTATGGGCTCCCTCTTCTCCTCTCTGATGGCCTTTCCATCCTCAACATTAAGCTCCAACTGAATAGACTTTTTCATTGCCGACCTAAAGTTTGGAAGAACCATACCTAATAGAATCCGCTAAATACCCAGGTTAAGGCCCTTAATAAATAACCTTGTCTTCTCGACCTCATCTCGCTGGACCGAGTCCACATACTTAAGTAATCTTTTAAACTTCACTAGGTACTCATTCGTAAAAATCTTCCCCTATATCAGATGAAGGAACTTATCCTTCTTATCATCCTTGAACGCCTAGGGAAAGTACCTATCAAGGAAGGTAACTCTGAAGCTGCCCCAGTCTATAGCCTCGATAGTACTGGAAGAGTAGGATCTCCACCAGCACTGCTCTTGCTCTGTGAGCTTGAAAATAACTATCTTAACTTTGTGCCCAGCTGGCATGTCAAGAATCTTCATGACTCTAGTGATTTCATCGAGCCACTCCTCTGCAGCATTACGGCAAGATCCATTATTAAATATGGGTGGGTGTAACCTATTGAACCCCGTCAGGATGGAGGTGGAGGTAGTACTCTCAACCGTTCCACTATAGTTGGCCCTTTATTATTATGAGAGGGAGTCAACAAGCTGGTGCAAATTTGATTTGAATGGCCATGCAACATGCAATAAGTACATAAAGGTACGTTCCTCCTGAAGATAGGCTTCGGTCCATGAGCTATTTTCTCAACCTTCTCAAGATTATTCATTTAAAAAAAATGGGCATTATGATTCTTCTTTCCACAAAATTAGCATCCAATGGATCTTTTATTAAATGTAAACTTGACAACTCCCTTCTCTTCATGTGTCCTTTTCAAATCTGGTCTTTTTTTAAGAATCTTCTTATCACATAAATGAGGATAAACATATAATAAAGTTTTTGAAGTATCATCATGATGCCTAACAAATTTCTTCCTATTAAAGACATATTTGGGAATAATCTTTCTTCACTTTTTAGCCTCAAAGTATCAAGTCTTTATTTTGTTGAACGTTTCTCATTTTGTGGCAAAATGTGTAAATATGACCCTCTTTGTGACAAAAGGAGAAATATAATGAATTTGAACGATCTTTTAAAACTCTTAATCAATTCTAATATTCTTTTGAACATTCTTTCATTTTTTGTTTCTTCTCATTTTTTTTTCAACTTCAGTTGATCGGTATTCTTTAATTCATGTGATGAAATGAACTTTCCCCAGATGTGTCAACTTGAAAAGAACATGACTTTGTTTTTAAACATTTAGATAAATCAAAATAAGTTTTAGAGATTTAACACTTTTCTCAAGTTCACATTTTAAAACTTTACAAGAAACACGATCCTTCTTCACTTTGTCAAGTTCAAGAATCAAATCATTTTTCTCTTGTTCAATAACCGTGAATTTTTTAAAATCAAAATCTTTTGAATTATTCAATTTTCTCAAAATTGAATTTTTTTCTCTCTAGGCATTGATGTCTTATTTTAAAGCACAAGCCAAGTCTTATAACTCACCCTTCTCATTTTTAATAAATTTCATCTTTTGATTGGTAATTTGACAAAATTTTCAAACTAACTTTTAAAAGATTCTTTTTCTTATTCAAAGAGTTTGATTGAAATTAACACTCATCCTTTTCATTTTGATAAGTTGAGACACTAAGTCTTCATTGCCTTGACCAAATTATTTTACACTTTTAACTTCAATACGTTCATCAAAGTTAGCATCAATAGATTTTTATTTTCTAAAGAATGAGAAGATTTATTTTTCTTCTTTTTCGATTTAGATTTTAGAAGTTTAATACTCACACTATAAATTAAAGGCATATGACTATTTATACTACAAAAGTTGGGACAAAACACATTCGTCTCCAAGACAAGATCAAAACACAAACTAAATAGAACTAGGAGTAAACAATAATAAGAAAAACACACAGAATATCAATATCTACTCTAAGACGTTACTTCTTAGAAGAGAAACCACCCCGTTACTAATTAAGGGTGTGTTGTATACTATATGTTCAACTCAAATAAACCTAGGAGGAAGTGAATACATTTACATGAGAATTATCACTAGTTTTTTGAATTATCTTGGTCAAATTTTAGATTAACCTAATGAGTACGCATCTAGTTAACAAATCAAAATATATATAATCAAGTTAAAATAAACTAGGATCATATAGATGCTTGAATTTTTTTGAATACCTCAAGTCTAATATATGCTCATCACAGCTTCTTAGACCGATTGGTCATAAGGTGAGTTGTAATGAGAGATAAGGATATAGAGTGGTTCCAAACCTCAATTGAGGTCCTATATCCCATACGAACAATGTTTATTTGTATATTTGGTTAAACATTAGAGTATAACAAGCTAAAAACCTCTTAGGCTTTGGTCAAGCAGGTCTGAGGGTTTCTGAGGTCTTCGTCACCAATTAAAGAACCTCTTGGGAGTAACTAATGGACTCCTTAAGGGATAACAAATCTCAGTTTAGGACTCTACAGAAATATACAAGTATGAGAGGTTGGTAAGGATTCAATGCTTCTCAGATTTATAACCAATAATGGGTTTGCTATTGCCAAATGGTGTACAACTAGGAGATAATGATAATCTCACTGTTTTTGGATTATAAATGTCCCTTAACCATTTATAAGCATTTCATATATAGGCACTCTCTTGTATAAAGAGTGAGTCGACTACACAAGCATGGGCGGGGCTACTTTGAGGTCTAATGGTGTAAGAAAGCACTTCTCTTCGGGTAATGAGAGAAAGCATTAATTTCTCTTGTCACTTTGGTGTTTATAATAAAACTGAGGTGTAACCCTTATTGATGGTTATGTGAAAATATACTTTGCAAGAGTGATTATAAATAAACTCAATAATGAGGGTAAAATATGCTTAGGAGAGAAAATCAGCTATAACGAACACAATAAATAATGTGGGTCACCCAACTGAGGCTACCTCTATAGGAGCTAGAGTTTTATTTCACTTAGAATGAGAATCAATGTTTACAAACGCTCAATATCAATAAAACTTCACCTCTCTAAGTGTTTAAAACTCTCCTAGAATCTCTTCAAGACTCTTAAGTCTATTCTGAAATATATCATCTCTTTGTCTGAGTAATATTATCTTTTTTATCTGCTCTCAATTTTGTCTCTTGTTTAATGGAGTAATATTGCACGTATAGTCTCAGTCTCCATTTCATGGGAGTTTGAACCCCTTTTGCTATATTTGAACTCTTATGCTAGTAAATCACCATCAACCATGTAATGGGGGACAACAAGCATGGTATAAAGTTGTCTCAAAACATTGACAAAATTATTATTTTAATAAAGAGTGCTGATCGCATTGCCCAATACATTATATAAATTATGTCGTTGTGGGATTATGTGTAAAATGAATATTCCTTTATTTCAGATAATGCTTTCTACGTCATCGTCTTTTTTATATCTCATGAGCACTTTTTATCGCGAAAGCTTGTGGTTGCTCGTACCATGCTCCCTCAGGTTAGATATGCTTGATCGTGTGGAGTTGTTTCGATCTTTGTGTTCTCGAGAGAAGTTTATTTGGGAACCTTGATCTCGAGCTTATTTATTTCCTCTTTGAGCTTCTTTAGTTCTACCAGACTTGGTTTTTCAAGCGTTCCGATTAACCTCTTCCATGTAACGTCAAACAAATCCCTTTTTTCCCTTCTTGAAGTAACTTATGTCTAAGTATGGAGTTATACAAATAAGACTCTCCTATATTTGCTCCGTCGTAAGGAAAGTTGTTGTGTAAATAAGAAGTTTCTATATAAAATACCTCATTCAAGTAATTTGTAACATTGACTACTTTGGATAGGTAAATCGAATCATCTCAAATCTTAATTGTTCATTGTTGAGAACATCTATACTTTAAATATTGAATCGAGGATCCATTATGTGGCGAGACTCAAATTGAATAACCTTCTGTCTAAGACCTCAAACTAAAGAATCTTGTTTGTATACATGTCTATATCTGTCCACTTATATATCACACGTGAAAAGCTGATTATTAGTATATCTTTGCATTAAATGTCAAGATCATTAATTCTGACATCGTCGTTGCCTATTACACGTGTAGCCACAACACGATCTACGAGACATTGGTTTATGTAACAATCGTTTTCCCCCCAAATTCAAACCATTGCACATTTTAATAACTTATCAAAAGCTTTTAAACGTTTAAAAACCCAATAAAAGTTTTTCTCTTTCCTTTTTTCAAATCCTTCAAACTCTTTACTGCCATTAAACTCCTAAATATAATTCTTCTCTAAAAGAACTCTTGTTCTATTTTTCCACTCTTTGGTGATCGTGATCTTGTTTTGACCCCCTTTTATAATATTTCGTAACTTGTCTTTTATTTATAATCTTCTCTTAACAATAATGGCTTTATCAAGCAAGACTGTTGAAGTTTCTTGTGAGGGTTTAGGTGTTACTCCGTCATCTGAGTTATCAAAAAGGGAGGCTATTTTGAACCGACATCATCGCGCTCCATTCTTTGGAGAGGGAGATAAATTTTCGAAAGAAAATAGGGCCTTTTACGTTAATTTTAAAGGGTTATATGATACTTTGATTGTGACAAATGAACTAGAGAATTATTTAGAAGGAGGTAATTTACCTCTTATGGTATTTTGAGGTTTCGGTTGGACAGAGGAGGTTTTATTTATTACAATAATGATTTTGAAGCACTAGGTGGTTCACCTGATAGTTTTTCTTCCTGGACAACTTAGATCTATAAGAAATATGAGTATTCCTTTCACAAAGTTGGCCTTTTATATATTGCCTATTGGTTTAGGAATTTTACTCTTTCCCAAAATAACTCTACGCTCCACCTGCTAATTTCTTGATGGAATTATTTATCTCAAACATTCGTGGCAGATTAGGGTGTGACAACAGTCACCTTGGACGATGTGTGTGAGCTGATGGAGACACTACACCAAATTCTGCGAATAGTCACGACAGGGGTGACACGGATTTGGTCCATGACCAGTTAGCCATGACCTAAAGTCATGACAATGTTAACCATAGGCGTGAACAGTTCCATGACTAAGTTTGGTCATAGAACTACTTGGAGTGGTCACGGTATTGAATACTGACCATAGTGAGTCACAACCCTCATCCGTGGCCCATACGAGACCATCATGGCACCAAATTCCCCAAATTTCCCCCAAGTACGGTCTCAGACTACGATCATGTCCATGACCGATGGTAAAAATACATCAAATAGGGTCACGGATGGCTATGACTAATATAAAATGGTCATGCGTGTGGGTCACGGACCAAGGCAGTGATGACAGCTATTTTAAAGCCAATGGTCATGGGTGATGACGTGGAAAAGTTTGGTCACGGTAGTGGGTCACGGCTTTGGGCCGTGACCAGTGTCTTTATATTTAAAATTGAGACAAATTTCTCATCTCTCCCAAAATCTCTCTCTCTCTCTCTCTCGAACCCTAACATTTTTCGTCTTCTTCTCTCTCAATCTCAAGTTTTTCGGCTTCTTCTCTATTAATCTCAAGTTTTTCGACCTTTTCTTTCTCTCAATCTCAAAGGTAACAATTTTATGTATTCCAATATTTGTGTATTTGTATATATGTGTGCATTTGTGTGTGTATATGTGTGTATGTGTGTGTGTGTTTAATCCGTGTATGTATGTGTGTATTATGTTATGTTAGTGTTTGTATATATATGTGTATATGTGTGTGTAGTATGTATGTGTGTGTGTGTGTGAGTATATATCAGGGACGAAACCATAATTTAATTTGAAATGGGTCCAGATATAATAAAAAGATATAAATATGTTTATTAAATTTACCAAACAAGTTCAAAATTCAATTTATAATTAGGTAAAAAATTTGCAATTGAATAGATTTATATGTTATTAATCATTTTGCAATTACAATAAATTATAAAGGTAAAATATTAATATTTTATTATATCAAAGGTCTGAATAGAAATTTAATATATATTATTCCTCTTTCATGAATTGCCTATAAAATCAAGCAAAGTTACTCTTGAAAAAATAAGCATGATTATGATCGGTTACAAGAAGTAGGCAATATGGTATAAAGAATCTTAATTGACAAGACTTAAAAAAAATAGGAATCATCATTTATTTTAACTAGATGTAAACCCGCACGATGCGTGGGCTAGACAATTGCCCAAGAATTTACATCCAAAAATCCACAAGGTAAATTATCAAAACAAACACATAAAAATTATATGAACAAGTATTTTATTGATAAATTAGTATGCACTCCTAGCCATCAAATTCGAAATAGAAAAAACAAAATATTTATTTTCATTGTCATTACAACACAAATGGCATTATATGCTATAGGTTAATTTCGTTGAAAAAAAATTGAAAACCTAGAGTCCCACTTCGGCTTGAGACACTCTTATCCACCGGCCATTTCTGTTTTTCCCAGCAATTGATGGATTATGAAATCTTTTGCCGAGTCAGAGCTGAACAAATAAAAATATATACTTGAGAACCCCAAAATCACTTGAATATGAAAAAAATGACAAATGAAAATAAAACCTCAAACATGACTTTCAGAGTTCAAAACTAAACCTCAAAAGATGGGACCATCTCCACCATATCCAGTAGTGCGTAGAAATCTTTGATAAAATGGGGGTTGGTTTGGGATTTGACTTAATAACAATTTATGCGTAGAACATTCCGAGCACATCACTGACAACAATCATTGGTATCAAGGGTTTAGTTAGATTTTCAACCAAAACAATTTTTCTTTGGATCTAGAGTTAACTCCCATGGATTCGAATTTCCGGTCTTGTAGAGGTTAGAGCTACCATTTTTTCTTATCCGAATCAACCACTAACAATAAAATAAGGATTTTATTTCATCCTCATGATTTTATTTCATGAACAAAAATAAAACGGTTCTTGTTGTAGAAGGTTTGAAGGTTTCTATTTTGAAAGAATCCAAGCATGATTATATCGCATGATGTAGGGTCCGATAATTTTGGAGCCAATGATTTTATCTTTAACATTATTGTCAAATGCAATTTGTGCAATCAAACAATATGAACATATATATGTTGTGTTTATGAATAATTTGATAGTCTGGAGACAAAAGTAATTCATGTTGTACTAAAAAAAATACGAGCATAAACATACGTGAGAGCAAACTGAAATACTAAATAGCTGAAAAATAAAAATGAAGAATAAAGAAAAAAAATTATTTTAGAATCTGAAGAACAAATAACTGAAATAGCCAAATAGGTTTTATAATTTTTTTCTTTATACTCTTCTAACCAACAAAAACGGAGCCACAAATATATATTAAAACATTATTGTACCAAAATCAATTGAAGATTATTGAACCAACATTTGCACCTGTTTATCGAAATATCGATTTGAATTTGAAAAAAAATGTTAGTTTGAAATTCAATTAAATTAATTATGTAAGTAGAAGATTGATTGAACCAACATTGATGAAATAGAATGATCTGAATTACCGTGTCTGAGAGAAAGAGAGTCGTTGCATGCATTACCGTTAGATGGTGTCGGCTTGGATTTACCTTCATTAAAACCAAACACAAAGGATCGTTTCTGATGAGGGATTAGGTTTGGGCCTTGACTGGTCGATGGGTGTAGCCAATTTATTTTGTGCATATATCTGATCATTGGTTTCGACTTCCCCATCGCTTGGTGGTTTTTTGCTATGATTCCCTCGTAAGGCGTGTTACTATGGGATTTTTTTCGAGATGATCTGTCGGTGATTGACTCTGGATTAACGCTCTGATTTTTTCAGATGTTTTACCCATTTGGGTCTTCTCTGGTTTACAATAAATCCTAAGATGGCTTATTCAACTTGTTTATTTTTTTTCGATGGATACCCCGATGTGGCTTGCCGACAATTCTTGTTGGTGATGCTTGCTTGGGTTGGGCTTGATGTTTGGGTTCCTTCCCAGTGGGCATCATTTCGGGTCTCGGGTTGGATTCTCCCCGTTAAAGCCTCATTTTGGAGACTGATATAGTAATGGTAGTTCATATCTGGATTTGCTGTTCAATGTTGCAGTGGTGATAGTGTTGCAACATTGATGAGAGAGAATAATAAAATATCTCTATGGAATCTGGGTTTGGTCCTAACAGAAATTATTGGAGCAGAACCATCAACTACCAACTGTAAATGGTTTTTACTGAGAAGAAAATGGAAGTTGAAATATGAAAGGATTGAGAAATAAAAAGATGTGTGAAGTAATGAATTTAAATACTCAGAGATGAAATGAAATGACTGAGAAATGGAAAGACTTAAAGGGATTAATGAATTAAGTTGTGAAGAAGTAAAAAGTGAGAGTGAAGAGAGACACTACCTTGTGAGTATAAGGTGAGAATTGATTATTACAGTGTTCACGTGGATATTCTAAACAAAGAGGGAATTTAACTCTTTGTATAGCATTTTAGAGTATATAATAAATGTGACAAGATAACCATGTGTTAAGAGTATCTCTTTTATATAAGATGAGATGACATGCCTTATTTACTTAGTCTTGCCAAACTTTTGCAAATAAATGATGAGCCAAAGTTCTCCTGAGTAGTTATATTAGACTAGTAAAACTATGATAGGAGCAGAAGCATAAACATAAATAAATGTTTGTTTATTTTAACCTTGGTTAAAATTGAAACCCTAATCTTCATGTATATGTCTGTGTATATATTTTAACCCTAATTAAAATTGTAACCTTAATCTTCATGTATACGTTTAATGATAAATGACCCTACTTTAATGATATATTGTGATTATGGGTATGTTTTTTTATCACGTAGATGATAGAAGTTCAATTGTTGGATAGTATGTTGGATTTCTTAGATTTATAATACACATATACTTTTAAACTCTCTCGTAAGAAACCCTAACAAAATGTGTCTTAACACTTAAGGTGGATTATTTGTTAGATTTCACATCGGCGAGATCCAACATGCACGGGGTTAAGAGAAGCATAGTGATGAATCAAAACCTTAATCAAACTAATATACCTTTATGCCTCATACGTTAGAATTAATAGTTTTTAATTAATTAGAGCCCTTATTTGTAGAACTCATATTCACGCCCTCGTATATTTTCTTAGGAAAAATGAGGTACGGTGATAATCACTGGCGACACTAGTACGAGAGGTTATAATTGGATCTCACATATACCATTTTATTAATGCACTCCATATAGAGGTACTCCTATTTATAACTACCTTGCAAATCATGGGGTTGATCTCCAGCAAGAGTACCTATTCTATTGTATTATATTTTCCCTACTAGAAAACTGGGATGACGTTATAGAGGATATATTCCACACACATAATCCCAATGTAGCCCTGACCCTTACATTGTTAGAGAAGGGAAAAAAAATTAACCCGTTACGGACACAACGACGTATATATAGCATTGACATAGACTGTGATGTCTCGCGCCATATGCACGTAAAATTGAATCTTGCCAACAAGTTGAAAAAAATGGTATTTCGAGTTCATGTCACCAATATCTATACATCAATCATAAATACACTTTCTCTTAGTTGGCCACGTGCAAAAATCCACTAGGCTTTTAAAAACTAATACCGAATGGATGGAGATCAAGAACATTGAGCATATTCTAAAGTCTTACTCTAAAAAGGTAGGTGTGTGTGTATATATATATATATATATATATATATATATATATATATATATATATATATTTGTGTGTGTGTGTGTGTGTATATATGTGTGTGTGCGTATGTATATGTATATGTATATGTATACGTATGTATGTATAGTCATAACTTGAATAGATAGTCATAATTTCATATTATTATAATTATTTAGTCGCTTATGGTTTTTTATTTTTGTAGATAATGTCGGGAGGCAACGGCCAAAATGTATCAAGTGACGAGTTGACAAATCCACGAGAATTATCATCTCGTGCATAATAATAGGAATTCTCATCATCAATCACTGATCAATTCATAACACCGCCTTTGGTTCATTCCCCTAATTCAAGTATGACTCCAAGTACGAGTAGGTAACAAACGCCTATTGCTCCAATGCCCCTATCCAGCGCTTCCGACACCTCTCGCTCAAATGAAAAGAAGACCGTTGGGTTCTCCATTCTCGAAAATAATCCCATGGGTGATAAAAATGATCTGATGAGCTTTAAAGCCAAGAGTTTATCACAAAACAAATGAATGTGGGAGTCAGTAAAGCAGACAATTGGAAGCTTGTTGACCAAGCCATCAAAGATGACATCTGCGATCAACTCTGCAAGTGGTTAACATTTTCTGATAAGTCAAACACAAGGTTCTTTCTCAAGTTACTGAACAATTAAGAACATACCGGAGAAACCTTTGGCAAAAACATTTCCCAAAGGATGCATCAATCTACGATATTTTGGCTATGAAAGATAGGGTGCCTCTTAATGTTGTAATGATGGTGGAGAAGTGGAATATTTTTTGGAGAATGAGTCGAAGGATAAAAAGCTTGTCAGAGGGAGACGAATAAACAAAATAGGCAAAAAAATGATTTCCACAGGATAGGCTCCAAATCTTATTAAGATTTTAAGAATGAATGGTAGAGTAGGACAAAGGATGGTCCAGATGCCGATAAACAACCAAATAGGGAAAACTTATATGTTCATGCTCGATGGGGCAAAGATGAGAAATTACCACCGAACTTGGCCAATACTCTGGAACTAACAGAGTCCATTAGCAATTAGTCAAGTTCGAGCTCTTTTGTTGACTTAGATAATGATTCCCTGACCCAGACATTTGAAAATGACAAAAGGGGGAGGATGAGAGATGTTGGATCACATATGTCAAAAATTAAATAACAACACTCTGCACCTCTTGTGGATGAACTTTTTTTGGACAGGAATCATATCTCTAATTAAGATAAACAGCAGTCTAGGATCGATGGAGATGTTCAGGAGATTAAAAATAACCTGGGACTCTTGATGAATCAAATTAGAAAACACGTGACTCTTTTTACAGAAGGTTATCTCAAGGTTTCCCTTACCCTCCTCCTCAAGGTTTCCCCTTTCCTCCCTCTGAAATTTTCTCGTCCTAAATGCCGCCTCCTTCACCATTCCCCTCCAAAATGCTACCTCCTTCAACATTCCCCTCCCCAATGCCGTCTCCTTCAACATTTCACTTCCCAATGCCTTTGCCTATCACAGGTCTTGGATCATCATCAACCATTTATAGTGACTATGGTGAACAGTTATATTTCAAGGACCTGGCCAATAGTAGGATTATTGGCTTGTGAACACTCATCTCCTTAGTTTTTTGAAATAAAGTACACAGCCGACCTTTGCAAAAGGGTGAGTCTCAAATAATGGTTGATGAAATATATAATGATCGCGAAGATGTATTTGTGTACGTTGATAGCAAGGAAGGGAGAGAATTGAGGAATTATGAAAATTCTTTTACCACTTGACCATTTTATCTATTGGTCAAGTTTTTTTAATATTTTTATTATTTCATTAGTAATAACAATTTTTTTGTTTCAATTGTAAGAAATTTTTTTTTATTGAGTTTTAATAATATATTTTTTTCAATTCAGTTGTAATAATATCACTTAGTAAATTTGTTTAATTTAGGGTTTGAGTTGTGACATTTCTATAATCATATTAATTTTTTGAATGCAATATGAGATTTGTTTTAATCCATCAACATAGGACTGAGATTTGAAGATTACTAAATGGATTTCCCGCAATACGAAGAGTGGAGGGGGAGGCTAACCGAATAACAAATAATTATGTAAAGGGTGTGCCAGAATTTATTAAATATGCTTATAAAAATCTGAAAAGACAAGATTTTATGTCCATTCATCCATTATATGAACGAAAAATACAAGTCATTAGAAGACATTGAGTTGCATTTAATAAAGTGAAAAATTTGTCAAGACTATAATATGTGGACATACCATGGTTAAAAAAATGTACCTTATGTTTCGAAAGAATTTCCAGTGCCTGACTTCATGATGGAACCTCAATGAGTGGAAGTGATACATGATTCACTTACACATCGTCCATTGACTTATTGAATTGATGATGCTTATATAGTCCACAACCATTTAAACTACTAATTTATGAATACGAATAATGTTAATTAGGAATAAGTAAATGAATAATTTGATTCTGAACTACCAGGAAATCGGGAATACATACGGTTAAAAGCTAATGTGGCTAGACTGTTGTATAACTATTGCAATGAAGATCACTCGGTATTATATTTAATGACAAATTTGTATAATTTGAAGAGTCAATTTTATTTTTGGAAATAGCGTAATTGGAATTCTTAAGTGGGTTAAAGAAAATCTCTCAAAAGAGAACTTGTTACTAGATAATTATCCTACCATGAAGAAGAGCTTGAAGCATTTGGTTTTGAAATACAAATCTATTCATGCATGCAAGTATGATTTCATATTGTACCACAACAATCACAAAGAGAAGGATGAGTTTCCTGTATACAATGAGCCTAGATATGTGGTTTATGAGAATGAAAAGGAAAAAGCTGTAAAATATCGCATGTGCTCGCACGTCCCATAAAAGGTTTCAAAGTATTTTCCATTTAGGACAGGGTTAAATTGGTTTTTCATTATACCGTGGATAACAGAGTCCATGACATGACACGCTCGATGTGAGGTGGGTGGGAATCTAACGCGTCGTCCGATAATTCACTCATTTGGATAATTTTAAACGCATGACACCATGAATTTGCAAAAGAACTGCATAATATCCGTCTTGCAATCTCAACTAATGGGTTTAACCCTTTCGATTTTAAGAACTCATAAGAGTTATTGGCCAGTTTTCATGGCGCCTTTAAATATCCCTCTGACACTGTGCATGAGAAAGGAGTTCACATTGTTATCCTTGATGATACCCGGGTCGAAGGCTTTTGACAATCATGTTGATATATTCTTAGGCCCATTAATCGAATAACTAAAAGAATTATCAGATAAAAGAGTGAAAGTGTTTGATTCTTATAAGGGTGAAGAATTAACACTTGAAGCAATAGTGATGTGGGCGATTCACGACCTTCCTGCTCATGGGACCTTATTCGGTTATAATGTTCATGGTTATTATGGATGTCCCATATATGGGGAGGAAATTGAAGCCAGTTGGCTATATAATAATGGTAAGATGGGTTATATGGGTCATCGTAGATTTCTGCCGACCACTCACCCTTTCAGGAATGACATGTCTAACTTTTTTCCTATTGGTTATGAGCATAGGATTCCACCTGCTCGACTTTCTAGTAAGCAAATCAAGGAGAAGCCGATGGTTGCGACTTATGGGAATAGGTATGTAGGAAAACACCCTCAGTTTGTAAACTTGAAGCATAATTCTAGGGAGGATCCAAACGAACCTAGTAAAGAGAAGCCATGGTCCAAATGATTAATATTTTTTGACTTTTCATATTAGAAATATCATCATGTAAGGTATGTAATTGATGTGATGCACATAGATAATAATGTTGCACAACTTCTGATAGGAACATGTCTAGGTGGATCTCATTCAAAAGAGTGAGAGCGTGCTAGCCGTGATCTTCAAGATACGAAAATAAAGAAGAAATTGCAATTAAAAAATGGTCCTATAACAGGAAGAATTTCTATCCCCTGGCTGCTTTCACTTTAACTATTTGTAAGAAGAAGATCCTATTAGACACATTGTTCAACTTGAAGACTCCAACTTGTTATTCTGGTAATTTACGTAGGATACAAAGCTACCAAGAAAATCATTTAAAACAGTGCAAGTCTCACGACTGGCATGTAGTCATCCAATTAATCCTTCTACTATTTCAACATTGCTCCTCTAAACACAAAGATCTTGGTCGGGCAATTATGCAAATCAATTTGTGTTTTACCCAACTTTGTGCAAAAGTGGTAAACATAAGGCAGATTAAAGATGTGGAATAAACTTTAACCGAGGCAGTTTTTGTATTAGAGAAATACTTTCCTCTATCATTTTTTTATATCATAATCCACCTTCTTGTTCATTTATATGACGAAGCTTTATTATGTGGTCCTGTTAGGTATCATTCGATGTTTCCTTTTGATCTCTTGATGAAAACCTTCAAGGATTACCTAAAGAATGCAAAGTATATTGGAGGGTCAATTGCAAAAGAATACATAACTGTGGAATCATAGCTATACGCTAGGGAACATATGCCAAAACAAGAGGTGAGGAGGTTCAATCCTTGTAGAGAATGAATTTGCGAGGAACCTGATGAGTTTGAGGATGAATTGAATTTTGGGATCCCTAAAGAGATGAAACAAAAAAAATTACAACATGAGAAAGAGTGAGTACTTACTGAATTTTGGGAGCATCTAATTATGTCTTCGAATCGTAAGATGAAGTCGAAGACTAGAAAGAGTGAGTACTTACTAAATTCTTCTTCTTTGATTATATTTATTTTATATTTTATGATATAAACTCTACAATTAACCCCTAGGAAGTATGAGAACATAACTGCCCAAAATCAAAGGAGAAATTGCATGACAACAGATTTTAGGGCATGCATATCAAAAAAGGTAATTTTCTCCTTTTATGAGTGTGGTTATTTATTCATGTGTAGTAAACACATTCCCTAATACAAATTCATTAATAAATGCATCTTCTAAAAATAGGTGATGTTTCTTTAAGGCTTGCATGCCTAGCAATAGGTCCGAGTTTTTGTGCAAAAGAGTTTAAGAAATTTCGCATTAACGGTTTTGATTTTGTTTCATATCCATATGAGGAGAAGTTCTGTAATACCCCGTATTTTTATGACCTTTAATTATGGGATTAATTAAATTAAATTGGGATAAATTAATTTAATATTAATTTGGATTTTAAATTTGATATTTACTAGCGTGACGAGAGTTAGTAATTATTGGTGAGAATTATGTTGAATATTACTTAATGAATAAAGTAATACATGAGATTCAATTTATTAAAAATTATCGCGAGTGAATAATACGACAGTTATAGAAATTTAGTTGGGACGCGCGTGCGAGTCGTGTCGGGACTAATTTAAAGAAATAAAAAATAAATTAATTCTAAGTCGCTCGTATGGTCATTTAGAGTGCGTCAATGTGTCCGAAAGGGTCAAGATAGTCAGAAAAGTGTACCCGGAGGTTTAGTTTGGGCCACAGGATATTTTTAGGCCTAACCGGCAACGTGGGAGGGCATTTTGGTAATTTCTAATTTTACACCTTAATTAATGACGAAAATTATAAGGCTATATCTGTTATTAGATGTTGTCCTCTAGGGTTTGAACTAACACAACTCACAGAGGCCATTAGAGGAGGGAAGACAGGAGCTTTCCCAAGGCTAGAACCATCCTAGTGGCACCGTTTTCACAACAAACAACGTTGGGGTGTAGATCGGAGGAAGAGGAACTTAGCCACACCATCAAATCCTAAAAGTTTAGATCTTCATTCTTGAGGAAAGTATCTATCTTACAGTTCTTGAGTTAATAATACATCTGATTAGGCATAAATTCTTCCAAATTTATCCCTTTAATTTAGTTACTTTTAGCACCTCGAACAACGTAATCGATTCGACTTTATCTCATAATCTTGCTACTGACTTATTCTAACGAGTACACCGAGTTTCTGGTATTTCGTATTGATTTTACAGGTATTTGATTTTCATTAAAGAAAGAAAGAAATCGGAAGAATCGAGAAAGAAGAGAAGGAAAGTCAAAAGTGCAAAATTGTAATTTCTACCCAGAATTAGGATAAGTCACCTAAAGAGAAGTTGAAAAGATCAAGTTTATGAGCACATAGGAAGAAACGGCACCTCAATCGGAGTCCCGGTGTGAAAGTTATGAACAGTCAAAGTTAGAAGGAAGAGTCAAAGGAAATCCGAACCGATCCGCAATGTCAAATTCCAGAGAGCCACGGACCGAAGACGAACCGAAGCTGAAAGAAAATAAATGAACCGATCCGTAGCGGATCGATCCGCCCAAGAAATAAAGGAACCGATCCGTATTCCAGGCAGACCAAACCGCGGGAGGACCGGACCGGTCCAACTGTCGAGTTTTAATTTTCTAAACTTCCTCTAATGGAGAAAACTAGTGTAGCTAAAACTCCTGAAGTTTTATAGGGTATAAAAACCCGTTTTATTATCATTCCGAGGATAGAGAATTTAGTTAATTTTCCATTCTTTTCAGAAAAACCCTAGTTTGGAGATAGATTATGAATTTAATTCCAAGATTGAAGATTATTCAGATTTCAGTGATTACCAGTAATTATAGTTAATGTTTTTGTAAGATTAGTGAGTAATTTCCTCTGTTTAATTTCCCATTTACATCATTATATAAATTTTCCTTAGTTTAATCATGACTTTCTACAATTCCAAAATCGTTTTCATTACTTTCATCATGGTAGGCTAGACTTTTAAAGGTCGGGATACATGAACCCAATCTGATGTGGTAGTTGTATGTACATAAAATTAATCCTCTAAATTTAATGGGTTGATTATGACCGTATTGCATAGAAACACGACAATTGTAGATCTTTAGATCTTGTTGTCTTCCGGGTAACCGGGATGCTTTAGAATACAATTCGAGTGTAACTATTGAAATACCGATTTACTCGTCCTCTGATTAAGTATAATGCGGGCTTGAACCTCATTTACGTAATGCTCGGGATAACTATATTCTTCGTCATCAATGCACTAGGGTTGGGGGACTGTATTCCCGTCCTGTTTTCTTCATCATATAGTTTAAAGTTTTAAATCATTCTTCATCAGTATTTTAGGTAATTTAGAATAGTTGCATCTCTTTCATAATTTCAAAATTACATTTAGTTGTAGTCCATTCCTAAAACCAATCATCTTTTCCTTTCTTTTTATAGTCAGGGTTAGGATTTCTTCATCTATCCAACGTCGTCACAACTCTGTTGTCCTATTTTCCTTTGGATACGATCCCGACTTACATGGTTTATTACTAACGCGATAGGCTTGCACTTCAGCCTAGAGAGTACGCACTTCTGAGACACATTCTTAGTCACATCAAGTTTTTGGCGCCGTTGCCGGGGAATTAGGTAAGACTTAGGATTAGATCGAGTCAATCTAAAACTTTGACCAAAAATTTCAAAAAAAATCCAAAAATATATAAAAAATTTAAAAAGCACAAAAAGATTCATCATCATCTCTCATAAGCTGTTAATGCAAAACTCTGAACTCACTCCAAATCCCCATAACACTCCAACCCACATTCACGAAAACTCGATTGTTGAGTACGATCCTGATAGCCCTCACACTCCAAAAGCTTCATAGTTCTGGGTTCCACCTCCCACACCGTCACACTCATTCTCAAACAACACTCCCATTTTCCTTCTTAGGACACACTTTAGAGAGCACTCCAAGTATACCAAGTGAGGATACCGCATCTTTGAGAGAGAGAAATATGTCACAACACGGTAGTACAACCGCCGATGAGGGAGAGTCCCCGTACCGCCCTTTGAGAGACGTCTTATATCCCGAGCACACTATTACTCCGGGATGCATTTTACTCCCGTACAATGCGGAACAGTTTCACTTTAGGAATGGGATGATCCAGATACTTCCCACTTATCATGAAATTTGAGGAGGCGTACGAGACTCTTAGCGATCAAACTTGCACAAAAGATGTGCTCCGCCTCAAACTCTTTCTATTCTCACTAAGGGATAAGGCTAAATCATGGCTCTAGTCTTTACCTCCAAATTCGATTTCATCATGGAACGAATTACAATCAAAATTTCTCAAGAAATTCTTTCCTCCACATCGAACGATTCTACGAGCGTTTCAATGAGCTAATTGCCTCGTGTCCCCATCATGGTTTTGATAAAATGCAAATCATTTCCTTTATCCATAATGGGCTGAACATTAACTCCAAGAAACTCGTTGAGACCATGGGTAGTGGTCTGTTTGTCGACTTAGACGCCCACGATGCTGAGCTTCACCTGAGGTATGTCGTCGAGACTACCCAATCCTGGGATACATCTGACCCTAATGCTCAAAATAGAAATCGTTAAGTGACCACCACTCCATCGGCGTCCGACCTATTTCATGTAGAAAGGAATTCTATAGCGGATAGTCGACTCGATATGCTTGAGAAAGGACTGCGAGACCTACGTGAGGAATGTGGAAGAGGACCAACTGGATCCATCCCAAACTCCGTCGAGAAGGTGTGTGCAATTTGTGAGGCAGGTCATTCAACAGAGGAATGCCCAACTATACCCTCCTACAAAGTGATGCTTCAAGAGCAAGTCAGTGGTATAGTAGTTTATAAGGGTAATTTCGATTCCCCGCACGAGAATTCTTACAACCCTTCATGGAAAAACCACCCTGGTTTTAGCTATGGGCAACAACATGCTGCGATGAATCCTAATTCACATGTTGCCCCTCTTCCACCACCACATTTTCAATAAGCTCCACACATGCAAGGACATGTGCAAGCACCACCACCTCAAGGAGCAAACATCCCTCCACCGCGGAGAAGTCTCGAGGATACGATCAACCACTTTATCAATACCCAGACTGCAACTAATGCTAGGCATGAGCGCATGATGAACGACATGAATGCGAACATCTCATAGTTGCAATCATCGTTGAGTATCAAAGAGAAGGGCAAGTTTACTTCCCAGGGCCAAAGACCGCCCCAAGGTCAAACTAGTGTTAGCTCTACCTCGACAGAACATCAGGAGCAATGTCAAGCTGTGACCACTCTTTGTAGTGGGAGAGTCGTTGATTTATCACCTCCCCCAGACGATGCAACTAAAGACAAGGATATTTCGCCCGACACGAAAGAGGCCGAAGATCTCCCTTTGAATGAGATTGAGAAAGAAGATACTAGTGAGCCCGAGGTAGTAGTGAAACCACCCACCGCGGAACCGTTTCCTCAAATATTGATTCCTTCCCATAAAGGAAATACCTGTGATGAAGTGCTAGACATGCTAAAGCAAGTAAAGTTGAATTTACCTTTCCTCGATGCCATTAAGCAAATTCCAGCTTATGCAAAAGTCATCAAAGACTTGTTGATGGTAAAGAGGAGGATGAAGGTAAAGAAAAATATCTTCCTAGCACAGAGCGTGAGTTCCATCCTACTCAATGATCTCCCACCCAAATTCAAAGATCCCGGTGCACCCACCATTTCCTGGATCAATGGAGAAAATAAAATTGAGAAAGCCTTACTTGATTTGGGAGAAAGTGTTAATATTCTCCCTTACACTATCTATAGGTAACTTGATTTGGGCGAACTCAAGCCCACAAAGGTCACTCTCCAATTAGCAGATCGAACCGTGAAGATCCCAAGAGGCATAGTTGAGGATGTGATCGTCCAAGTTGACACTTTCTAGTTCCCGGTAGACTTTGTCATTTGGGACACGGAGCCCTCCTTCACCTCGAGCAACCATATTCCCATCATTCTTGGGCACCCGTTATTAGCTAAGACTAACGCAATCATCAATACTCAGAATGGGAGAATGTAACTCACTTTTGGGAAAATGACTTTAGAGACTAACATCTTCCATATTGCCCAACAGACGGGGGAAGAAGATGATCTTCACGCGGTGAGTCTAATAGACGAGATCGTAGAGGATTATTTCGAGGAAAATTATTGTGGACATGCCTTAGGGTCCTATTTAGTGTCGAGCCACGAGAGTGAGGGGACGTACACTGCATTAGAGAGGGTGGTTGAGGAGTTGAGAGAGTTATTTGATGAAAAAGCATCGGACGAGGACGTGAGAGATGTAAGTTGGGTTTCTAGATTTGAGGAGTTACCACCAAGGGATACACACATGGTTCCCTCCAACGAAAAATTTCCAACCCTCGAATTAAAGAAACTCCCCTCCCATATTAAATATGCATACCTAGGATAGGATGATACATTTCCTGTTGTTGTCTCCTCTAGCCTAGACGAAGAGCGGGAGCGTAAATTGCTAAATATTATGAGGAAGCACCAAAGTGACTTTAGTTGGTGCATTGCTGATTTGAAAGGGATAAGTCCTTTGATTTGCGCCCACAAGATCCATCTCGAAGAGGATATCAAGCCCTCGAGAGAAATGCAAAGAAGGCTAAATCCTAATATGAAAGAATTGGTGAGGACCGAAATAATTAAGTTATTGGATGCCGGGATTATCTACCCAATCTCGGATAGCAAGTGGGTTAGCCCTATTCAAGTTGTCCCGAAGAAGTCGGGCATGACAGTGATTGAGAATGCTAAGGTAGAGCTAGTTCCCAACGTACCACCACCGGGTGGCGCGTTTGAATTGATTATCGGAAACTCAATGCGAGAACTAGGAAAGACCGTTTCCCCTTGCCATTTATTGATCAGAGGCTTGAGAGAGTAGCGGACCACCCTTACTATTGCTTCCTTGATGGTTATTCCGGATATAACCAAATTGAGGTAGATGTACTTGACCAGGAGAAAACAACCTTCACTTTCCCTTTTGGTACGTTTGCCTACAAACGTATGCCATTCGGCTTGTGTAATGCACCCGCGACCTTTCAAAGGTGCATGTTGAGCCTATTTAGCGACATGGTCGAGAGAGGACTTGAAGTGTTCATGGATGATTTCAGCGTTTTTGGCACCTCTTTGGATCTTTGTCTTGAAAAACTCGAAAAAGTACTTGCCCGGTGTGTGGAAAAGAACTTAGTGCTGAATTGGGAGAAATGCCACTTCATGGTCACTGAGGGAATAGTTCTTGGCCACATAGTTTCATCCAAGGGGATAGAAGTTGATAGAGCTAAGATAGATGTCATAGCCGATCTACCCCCACCAAAATTGCTCAAAGACGTGAGCTCCTTCTTGGGCCACGCGGGGTTTTATCGAAGGTTCATTAAGGACTTTAGTGCCATCGCTAGACCCTTAAGCAACCTACTTATGAAGGACAACCCATTTGAGTGGACGGAAGCATGCCAAAGCGCTTTTGAAAAAATGAAAACCATGCTTATGCCCGCTCCCATCATGCAAGTTCCAGATTGGTCTTTACCATTCGAACTTATGTATGATGCTAGCGATTACGCGATAGGGGCTGTTTTGGGCCAAAGAAAAGACAAATAGGCTCATGTCATCTACTATGCTAGCCGGAATCTTACCGAACCACAACTCAATTACTCCACTACCGAGAAGGAGTTGCTAGCGGTAGTCTTTGCTCTTGACAAATTTCGATCTTACCTTATCGGTTCTCCCATCACTTGTTTCACCGACCACGCGGCATTGAAATACCTACTTGCAAAGAAAGATGCAAAGCCGTGCCTCATAAGGTGGATCCTACTCCTACAAGAGTTTAATCTATCCATTAAAGATAAGAAAGGAGTAAAAAACGTCGTTGTCGACCACTTATCACGGCTTTCGTCCGACGTACCTAGTGATCCAATACCCATAGATGAATACTTTCCAGATGAGCAACTTTTTGCTACCTCTTCTTTGCCCTGGTTTGCGGATATCGTGAACTACCTTGTCATGGGGGCCGTCCCTCCCGACTGGACACCGCAAGATAAGAAGAGGTTTATTATTTGGTCGCGCATGTTTTTCTATGACGATCCCTTCTTGTTTAAATATTGCACCGACCAAATCATCCGACGATGCGTACCGGATGACAAGATCCCCAAAGTCATCCAATTTTGTCATTCGAAAACTTGTGGAGGCCACTTTTCGATGAAAAAGACGGCCGCTAAAATTCTGCAATGCGGCCACTATTGGCCCACAATATTCTGGGATGTGAACGATGCTTTTAAATCTTGCAATAGGTGCCAACGGATGTGAGCCATTACCCGATGAGACATGATGCCTCTTACCCCCATACTCATTATTGAGATCTTCGACTGTTGGGGTATTGACGTCATGGGCCCTTTCCCTCCATCCTTTGGTTTTCTATACATCCTTGTCGCGGTAGACTACGTTTCTAAATGGGTGGAAGCTATAGTTAACAAGATAAATGACAACAAAGTGGTGATTAAGTTCCTGCAGGAACACATACTTTCCCGCTTCAGTGCTCCGAAAGCGATAATTAGTGATAATAGCACACACTTTTGCAATAGGCCATTCGCGAAGCTCATGAGAAAGTATGGTGTCATTCACAAGGTTGGAACGACTTATCACCCACAAACGAATGGGAAGGACGAACTAGCAAATCAGGAAATCAAGAACATTTTTTAAAAGACCGTCAATCCTACCCGAAAAGATCGGTCACTTAGATTGAACGATTCGCTCTGGGCCTATCGTACCGCATACAAAAATCTGCCCAGCATGTCCCCTTTTCACTAAGTGTATAGAAAACCTTTCCATCTTCCCATGGAATTAGAGCACAAGGCGTATTGGGCAATTAAGGAGTTAAACTATGCCATGGATAAGGCCGGTGAAGCTCGCAGCTTCAAATAAATGAGTTAGAAGAGATACGCAATGATGCATATGAGAACGCTAAAATCTCCAAAGAAAGGATGAAACTTGCTCACGATAGCATCATTCAATGCAAAGATTTTATTCCCGAGAAAAAAGTGCCTCTCTATAACTCTCGGCTTCATCTCTTTCAGGGCAAGTTGCGGTCAAGATGGTCTAGCCCGGTCGTTATAAATAATGTTTTCCCTCACAGAGCTGTTGAGTTAGACGATTTGAAAGGGGGAAATACATTCAAAGTAAATGGACAATGCCTAAAGCCATATATAGAGGCGTGTGTGGAAGAAGTCGACACCGTTTGGTTATCGGACCCCGTTTACAGGGTAGAGTGAGCTGCTACAGTGAGGTCGTCGCACCCCCGATGCGTATGGGGTGAATTCTTGTGTATAGAAGACGAGAGCCGTGTGAGAAGTGAGAGTCCACAGGATTAGGGTACAATAAGGAGAGAGCATTCATATGTTTTGGGAAATTTGAGTCAAGTTGCATTGACCATAGACATCGAGAGAATTTTGAGTCCAAACTGATAGGGAGCATGATGAGAATTGAAAACTTTCGGAGAAGAGCGATCGAAATTAAGTTAAGGGAAAAATCCAGCTCAGTCCAAGAACGCAGATCGGTTCCTTTCTTTTTTATCCGGGCCGATCCCCCCCCCCCGAACCGGTTCTTTTATTTTATAGGTGGATTGATCTGGTAATTGAAAAGTTCGAAGATTAAAGGACCGAACTGGTCCGATACCCAGCCGGATTAGTCCGCTTTCTGCATAAATTTTTTCCTCTATTCCTTAGGTGCACCCCCCTTCTCCCCAATCCCTTCCCTCCCCTCCTAATTTGTTTCCCCATAACCAACCCTTCAATTTACCTCCCACATACACTCCCTCTTTCCCTCCAAACCCTTTTCCTCCATTTCCCAAACCCTACCCACCCATAGCCTCCACTTTTCTTCACACCTTCAACCACCTCACTCTTCTCTTCTCTCTCCCTAATTTTCCAGCAACCTCTACCTATTATCATGGCCCAATGACCAGCCCCTACCAAATACGACTCCACCGAGATCCTTCCCTCCGGTCATGGTGAATTTCGTTCCCGCCAAGAGGAGCGGTGGTGCAATAGGTTCTTTGGTCCGGATCGTAAACTCCATATAGAGCGCGTTGTCCAATGGTCCGGTCTGCCCAATTCCGTCATCGCCCTCTTCATGCCTAGGGTTGGTTCCGTTTCCTTAATCAACCATACGAGGTGGTTTGGGCAGTCGAGGTCCGATCTTTCTATGGCTCCCTTATTCGGACGGGCCAATTTGAGTCTCAAGCATATGTTGACGGCACCGTCATCCCTTTTTCGTTGGCCCTTCTCACGGCCAAGTTGGCTGAATATGACGTTCTCGATGTTCAAGATTTAACCTACCCAAGAAATGTCACCCCGGTTGCCAAAGAACTCATTTTGGAGCGCATTGCCCCCGATGTTGCATGGAGAGGGAAAACTGTCGTCGTTGGCCGTCTTAACAAGAAATCACGCCTTACTTTCCAAATAGTGTGTGCAAATATTTTGCAAACGTCCAACGATTCAGCGATGCGTCCCCGTCAGGCCACATTGACCTACCACCTCTTCGATCCCAACACTTCCATTAACCTGGCGCACACCCTATACGCCGACATCATGGTCGCGGCTCTGGATGAGAAAGGTGCAGTACCACTTCCATATGCACGTTTGATTACCTCCATCCTCAAGGACACTGGCATTGCGGCACCGCTTGATCATACTCGCCTCCCCGATCCTTTTGGATAGGGAACCCACACGCGAAGCGCCTAACAACTAGCCATCCTCCGAGCAAGGCAGGGAAGTGATGACGACGATGATGCTACCTCGAGTGAGGACGAGGAAGAGGAAGAGGAAGAAGAAGAAGAAGAAGAAGCAGCTGCTGATGTGGAGATGGGTGACGTAGGTATAGATGAAGAATCGGCAAAAGAAGAAGACGACCCAGATTTTGAATGGGTGGGTAGCGAATTCACTAACCGTATGTCGGCCCTTGAGACGAGATTCAACAGCTTTTTGACCGACTACCATCGCGACACAAGCATGATGTTTCGTTTCCAAGCAGATTTGTACCGACGCAAAGGGGACCCCAACGAGCCATTGCCATCCTACTTCTATGACCTCTACGGCCCCGACGCGCCCAACTCTTCCCACCCAACACCCCAGTGAAGCCTTGGTTGTTTGTGACAGTTTTTAGTGTTTCCCTAGTCCACATGTTGTATGCTCTTTGCTATTTTTGTACCACAGTCCTGTTTTATAAAAATCTGCATTTTCTCCATTTATTTGTATTATTTATCACACTTCTTATTTTGCCTTGTTTAGATTTTAGTCCTTTTTGCTTCAGGACAATGCAAAACTCTAAGTCAGGGGGGTCACAAGTGCGTATTTCTAAAACTTCACAAATTTTCAAAAATGCCCAAAAATCTCAAAAAAATCATAAAACTTTGAAAAACCCAAAAATATTTTTGTTCAAAATAAATAAAATTTGGAATTCAAATTTTTTCAAAAATATCATTAAAAGTATGATTAAAGTCTCAAGTTGTAAAATTCAGCATACACAAAGCCGAAATTGACCAAAGATGGAAATTGAGCAAAAATTGACGACTTAACGAAGAAGTGTGGAGATTAACAAACCCGGTGAGATTCGAGCCTTTCATCTTTGTGAAATTTATAAATCAATCTGAGTTAATTGTTAACTCAAAGTTCTTTTCAGCACCTAAAAAGTCACCGTGGATCTCAATCCTTTCATTTTGATTGGTTATGGAAAATGTGTGTGATATTGCCTTAAAAAGCGCGCTAAAAATCTCTAAACTTAATCAATCTCGAGACGCATATGGTACATTAATTAGTATTTTGGACAATGAAGTAGGCCCTCGTTTGTTACCCAAAAATATTGGCCATAAAAAGATGTGAAAAATTATCCTTTTGATAACCCAATTGAGCCGAATAACAATTATCCTTTTTGTTTGGTACCCCGAAAAAACCCAAGTAGCCTAGAATTGCGAAAAGGGAATATTCAATAAAGTCCGGAAAGTGCATAAAAAGGGGTAGAAAAAATAGATATGCTCAACAAAAATAGTAAGAAAAGAAAAGAAGTGAAAAACAGGAAAAAAAATAGAGAAAAAGAAGAAAAAATGAGCAATAGCCCGAAAAATAGCACAAATGGACATCATAAATGAATTTTCCAATTCCAACCTTCCCTACCATTTTCATTTTACCCAATATACCGTAAAACCCGAAAAAGTCCTAACCGAGTCCGAAGTGCGAAATTGGTTACCGCGTGGAGAGCCAATACACCAAAAGATAATAAAAGAGATAATGCGTGAATAAGAGGCAATGTTCTCGTTTTTAAAACCGTATCCCGTTGATGAGATCCTATCACTATAAAATTTTCGTCTTTCTACTTGTATGCGTGACTTTGCGTCCATTACATTTACTCTTTTTATCACGCATACCGAGAGAATAGCCATAATCCGAGAGATTCGTTTGTGAGAGCATTCCGTGAGAATTTGAAATCAAAACGAATTTTCGGGTAAGTAACGTAACGATCAATCTGTGAAAATTGATGGTTAAATTTTCGGCTTCACGCACACGCACTATGATTTGAGACTATTGAGCATGACTTGATGATAACTATTTTCTGGGAAAGTTTGAATTATACAATTTTTGCATATTTTGAATTTTCTTTGAGTCGAATTTTGTGGGTATATTCACTACAAACCCTCACGACACACAACTCGTCCTACTAGGATAGCATAGGGGTTTAAAGGCTTGTAGCATACACTAAATGCAATCGCTTGCCCGCGAAAAAGGTATTCTATCTCAATAAAATGATTTTCAAGAGTTGAGCCTTGCTAGGATTCTTTTACATTGCTCGAGACGCGCAAAGTTCTAAGTTAGGGGGGTTTGATTAGGCATAAATTCTTCCAAATTTATACCTTTAATTTAATTATTTTTAGTAGCTCGAACAACGTAATCGATTCGACTTTATCTCATAATCTTGATACTCACTTATTCTAATGAGTACACCGAGTTTCTAGTATTTTGTATTGATTTTACAGGTATTTGAGGACAATTAAAGAAAGAAAGAAACCGCAAGAATCGAGAAAGAAGAGAAGGAAAGTCAAAAGGGAATAATAGTAATTTCTACCCATAATTAGGATAAGGCACCTAAAGAGAAGTTGAAGAGATCAAGTTTATGAGCACATAGGAAGAAACGACACCTCAATCGGAGTCCCAGTGTGAAAGTTATGAGCAGTCAAAGTTAGAAGGAAAAGTCAAAGGAAATCTGGACCGATCCACAATGTCAAAATCCAGAGAACCCTGGACCGAATACGAACCGAAGCTAAAAGAAAATAAGTGAACCGATCCGCAGCGGATCGATCTGCCCAAGAAACAAAAGAACCGATCCAGATTACAGGCAGACCGAACCGCGGGAGGATCGGACCGGTCCGACTATCGAGTTTTAATTTTCTAAACTTCCTCTAATGGAGAGTTCTAATGCAGCTAAAACCCCTAAAGTTTTGTAGGGTATAAAAACCCATTTTATTATCATTCTGAGGACGGAGAATTTAGCTAATTTTCCATTCTTTTTAGAAAAACCCTAGTTTGGAGATAGCTTATGAATTTAATTCCAAGATTGAAGATTATTCAGATTTCACTGATTACCAATAATTATAGTTAATGCTTTGGTAAGATTAGTGAGTAATTTCCTCTATTTAATTTCCCATTTACATCATTCTATAAATTTTCCTTAGTTTAATCACGACTTCCTGCAATTCCAAAATCGTTTTCATTACTTTCATCATGGTAGGCTAGACTTTTAAAGGTCGGGATACATGAACCCAACCTGATGTGGTAGTTGTATGTACATAAAATTAACCCTCTAAATTTAATGGGTTGATTATGACCGTATTGCATAGAAACACGACAATTGTAGATCTTTAGATCTCGCTTGCTTCCGGGTAACCTGGATGCTTTAGAATACAATTCGAGTGTAACTATTGAAATACCGATTTACTCATCATCTGATTAAGTATGATGCGGGCTTGAACCTCATATACGTAATTCTTGGGAGTACTAAATTCTGGGTCAAATTAATCACTTAAATTTACGATTAGTTTTATATCATCAATGCACTAGGGTTGGGCGATTGTATTCCCGTCCTGTTTTCTTTATCATATAGTTTAAAGTTTTAAATCATTCTTCATCAGTATTTTAGGTAATTTAGAATAGTTGCATCTCTTTCATAATTTTAAAATTGCATTTAGTTGTAGTCCATTCCTAAAACCAATCATCTTTTCCTTTATTTTTAGAGTCAGAGTTAGGATTTCTTCGTCTATCCAACGTCGTCACAACTCTGTTGACCTATTTCCCTGTGGATACGATCCCGACTTACCGGGTTTATTACTAATGCGACAGGCTTGCACTTGAGCCTAGAGAGTACGCACTTCTGAGACACATTCTTAGTCGCGTCAACATCCATGCTAGTGCAGGATATATGATTTCACGTTCTCATGTAAATATAATGTTGTTTGGGAGATTTATATTGCAATTTTGAGGAGAAACCATGTTAGGACAACTATCTTGATATATATAGAATATTAACTACGATATTGATTCCCAGTAGAGGTTGAAATTTGGAACAATTATGAGGATATTGAATATGATGACAAAATAGGGTTCTTAATGAATTAGCTTGAATTAATCCCTTTAATTGATCGCTGATTAAGCGTGCGAAAAGTGTGCGCGTGTAAAGTGCACAGTCGTTGTTTTCGTTTTCCCAACTCAATACAAAAACCTAAATTACTACTACACTTGCGAGGCAAGTACAACGGTAAGTCGGAAATCGAAAATCCACAGAGACGAGTTGCTAGAATTCAAGTGATTTAATACTCTGAAATAAAAGTGTAAAAGATGATTACAAACTAAAAGAAAAGATACATAAATGGAAATGATTAAATAGGCAATGAATGGAAACTAGATTATGAAAGCGAGTAAAAACTATAGGTTGCGTCAAATATCCCTCACCCGAGTTAATTACTATAAAATGGTTACATGGGCCGACAAGTTATTACAAGTGCGTCTCGTTTCGACAGTTAATTAAATCAAGGGTTGTTACGCCTTAAATCATCATAAAAGCCTAAAAAGATTTTGGCATCAACAAATATCCCGAAAATTGCGCACGAAAGTTCGTAAGCACGGGACATACATGATATGCCCCGTCAAATCTCCTAGGCTCAATAACTAGGACAACGCACCCGAAATAGACCCGTAAACTCCATCACCAAAGCAAAGCAACGCGTCAACTCGAGTGAGTTCAATTCAAGCACAACCTAATTTAAATTACCTAGAAAGCATGTTAAAAATGTGATAAATGGAAAGCGGTAAATAAACGCGGTAATTCTATGCTAAAAAGCGTGTAAATCAAAGCATGTAAATAAAGCAAGAAAACCTAAATTAGAAAGCCTGTAAATTATACTACAACAATGGAAACAAAGGAAATACAACTTAAATTAAATGGAGAGGATGATGAATAGTCAACTTACACAACAAATGGGTGTCAAACCAAGTATAAATGAAGAAGAACCATCCAAAACCACCCAAACCCTAACTACCACTCTCTACAATCTATTCTAACTAAGTATATCTGAATTAAAACCAAAAATGGGTTTATATAGTAAGTGGGAAAAAGTAAGGGAAAAATGAAAGAAAGAGGAAAGAGCCCAAAATATTTGGCACTACCGGTCGACCGGTCGCAGGGGCGCGGTCGACCGACCCCTTAGGCAAAAGCATACTGTCTCCTTCCCACGACAAAAGTTGAAACCGCGGTCGACCGGTCCCAGGGACGCGGTCGACCGATACTCTGTTTTCAGGCTGCATTTGGTCCATGATGAGGGGGAAAAAGTCCATTACGGAAACGAGCCTAGCTTCTTCGTCCGAACTCCAAACGACGCACCGTTTGCGGCCACGCGATGCTAACTCAATGAACTACGCATCCGTGGAATTTCCATGAGCCATATAAGAAATGTGAATTGAATAAAATTCCCTTGAAGTAGCGTCCAGCGATGGAACTTCTCTGAAATGCAACCGAACCTCACTTTTAGCATTCCAATACCTACAAAAGCACAAATAACCCCTACAAAGCATGTATATATCCAAATCCAAGGTTGTCTGGTTAATGAGCATAATTATAGGCATTTAGGACCGTAAGAGTTCTAGAATGCAAAAAGATAACGGGAGGAAATATGCAATATTCAATACGAATCACACCTCCTAACTTAAACATTGCTAGTCCCAAGTGATGAAACAAACAAAACTAGTCCACAGAAGGAAATACAAAACGCATATATGCATCGAAATATAATTGCCACTTTCTTAGGGAACACGATTGCATTTAGCATATGCAATAAGCCGTTAAACCCCTAGGTTACCCTAGTGGACGAGTGTCGTCTCGTGAGGGTTTTCAGGGATGATACCCACAAACATCATATAGTTTCCTCAAAATATGCCCAACCCAACATGTGACAAGCCCAGCAATGGCGAAAAGGATTTCATACGCATTATTAGCAAAGTGAATGAATTCAAACAGAAGTCCAAATCATTAACATTATAGAATGCACCTCATAGAATTGAAACCTTAAAATGTGGGAGGGAAGTGAGCACATGCAAAGTATGATTTGGCGAAAAACTTAAATAAACCGGATAAACATTAAAGCAAGCATATATTCAATCCTCACGGGCATTACGCTCATCAAGAAAATTTACTCAAAACAGGGAGCTAACACACGGGACATGAGGGCTAAAGAGTAAATGTAAATGGAAACTAGGCCGCACACATGTCACAGAAGAAGAACGCTATATATAAACTGAACAACTGCAATCTCAATGAAAGGATACCGCACACTAAAAGAGGCGAAATGCATTTTCACAGATTATCAAAACTATTATGACTTTTAAATTACATCAACCTAAGATCACATAGGACTTTAATATGGTTATGATGTAGGTATGGCTAGGGTATGAAATGAAAGGAATGTATGTACGGATTCAAAGTGTTCGGACTGAAAACTCGGGATAATGGGCTAATGCGGGTAATATCAGAATTTGAAAACGAGTTCCAAAACGACATTAGATATATCATCGGGGAGAGTAATCAAAGCTTATTGAACTATATACAACATTTACAACTTTCTCTTTCTTTTTCTTTTCTTCTTTTTCATGTTTTCTTTTGCTTTTTGCTTTCTTTTTTTCTTCACTTTTTCCACTACTTTCTTTTCTTTACTTATCAAACTCTCATATGCCTAAATTGCAACCGGCATCATAACAACATCATTCAATCCCAAGTAACATTCCAAGCAAAGGTATGGAAAGTGTATGTATGGTATAAAACTCAAATGTAGAGTTGGTTATGGGAATGGGGTATGAAATGAAAGGCTATATTTAGGCTCAAAAGGGTTAACGAGGGTAAACATATAAGGGTGAGGTCAAGGCTCATATGGGTGATATATCAAAGAGGGTCTATGATCATTTCACAAAGTTTACGCAATTCTCGAGTCAAAACAATATATGAAAATCATGCTCAAGTAACACATTTCAAGTATGAACTCAATTAATGAACGATCAAATGAAAGAATAGTGAGATTACCGACGAATTCAACGTTTTCAATGAGAAAAGAATAGTGTATACACTCACAAACGACGAAAGGTACAAAGCTTACTCGGTGCAAGTATATACAATGCAATAAAAGATTACCGAGTCATAAAAATCTTAAACCAAATCAATATAACCATAAAAGTGCATGTGCTCATGGGATTAAAGTTTAATTCATGAAGTTATTCATAATATCAATAAGTGAGACTAAAGTCTAATAACTTTTAAAATCGAGAACATGCATCATTCGGTTGTCTATTGTATCGGGTAATTATTGAAATTTATCATCGGAAACAAAGTCAAAATACCCAATAAAGGAGAAAAAAAAAGAAAATCTTTTTGAAATTTTTAATTTTTCTAAGAAAAGCATACTAAGTAACTAACATGTGAGCAAAAACATGGACTAAAATAAGAAATGGATAGAATATCCCACACCCCCTAACTTAAAACTTGACATTGTCCTCAATGTTAATTAAGAACCAAGTCAAAGAGAGGAAAATAGCGATATTACCCAAACGTGGAGCGATCCCCATAAGAACAAGTCCAAAGAATCTACAAAATAAGTTAGTACCGAGCATAGCAAAAACAAATAACAAAAAGTTAACTGATTACACTAGACTAAATTAAAAAGGAAAGAAAAAAAATAAAAAGCTAACTATATACAACCTACTATTTAGACTTCACACTAACTATACACTAGAAGTCTAAATAGCTGAGGGTCCACCATAAGAACGATTTGACTTTGGAGGATAACCGGCGTACCCTCACATACAAGCATGCCTTCCGAAAAATATGAATTCCGTTTTAACAACGGGAGGCATGTGTAAGGCGGAAGAAATGAACCATCGCCAATTAAAAGTTTTGGAGGGACGATGGGGGGTTTGGATTGAACGGGTGACAAAAACAAGTGGGGACTGAGAAAATCTGAATATCCTCCCAAGGATTTTGAGGTTGGAATGGGAGGCGGCGCACATAAAGGCAAAGATGCGATCGTGGAAGGCGACTCGAGCAAGTCTTCCTCATCGGCGATAGGGTTTAAAACATTAAAGTTCAAAATCGAATCATCGGGTACTTGTTCCGGTGGGGTAATAGAGAATGAAAATGGGGATGAAAGAAATTCAAACTCATGAGATGAATCATTATCGCATGAAGTTGGAATTTCAAAGGAAATAATATCATTTTCAATGAAATGTTCTTCTTTAGGAGCCAAAGAAGAAATCATTTCATTGCAAATAGATATTACGTCATTATCATCCTCACCTTCAATATCTATTACACAATGGGCAAAGTCTAGAATGGCTTGTTCCAAAGTAGGCACAAGTACCTCATTTGGTTCAAAACATTCGTCGACCTCGAAAGTCTCGGAAGCAAAATCGTCGTCGAACTCAAATAATAAATCCAACTCATGTTCCCACGAACGATTTTCTTCCCGATAACGAGTTTCAAGTTTCTCATTCTCATACATACGCAAACCCTCACCGAATGTCATGGGTCGAGGTGCGGATGCATGAAAATGGGAACTTTGAAAATTACCATCAGACTTAAACTTAAACTCATTATGATAGGAATTTTGAGAACTATTGCAATTAGTTTCAAAATTCCTATTATAAGGAGGTAAAGGCCCAAAATCATTGCCATCATCATCAAAATTCCAATAACCTAAGTTTTGACTTTCGTTATACTCGCCCAAAGTCATATTTGAATTTGTTTTACTTTGGGATGCTAAGTATTCACCGAAAGTCATAGGCCTAGAATTTTGAGAATTATAACAAGGATTACCGAAAGAATTGGAATAAGACATGCTTACCCCAAAAATGGCTCAAGTGGCAAATTCCACAAAATAGGTGCGCGCGGGAAATTCGAGCGTTTCTAAGTGATCAAATGTGGAAGTCCTACAAAAAGTTAGAAAATAATACAAATAGAAAGAAAATACTATGAAATACTAAATCAAATAAAGTCTAAAACAAACTCATCCCCGGCAAGGGAGCCATTTGATTAAGCGTGCGAAAAGTGTGCGCGTGTAAAGTGCACAGTCGTTGTTTTCATTTCGCCAACTCAATACAAAAACCTAAAACTACTACACTTGCGAGGCAAGCACAGGGGTAAGTCGGGTATCGAAAATCCACAGAGACGAGTTGCTAAAATTCAAGTGATTTAATACTCCGAAATAAAAGTGTAAAAGATGATTACAAACTAAAAGAAAAGATGCATAAAAGGGAAATGATTAACTAGGCAATGTATGGAAACTAGATTATGAAAGCGAGTAAAAACTATAGGTTGCGTCAAATATCCCTCACCCGAGTTAATTAGTATAAAATGGTTACATGGGCCGACGAGTTATTACAAGTGCGTCTCGTTTCGACAGTTAATTAAATCAAGGGTTGTTACGCCCTAAATCATCATAAAAGCCTAATAAGATTTTGGCGTCAACAAATATCCCGAAAATTGCGCACGAAAGGTCGTAAGCACGGGACATACATGATATGCCCCGTCAAATCTCCTAGGCGCAATAACTAGGACAACGCACCTGAAATAAACTCGTAAACTTCATCACCAAAGCAAAGCAACGCGTCAACTCGAGTGAGTTCAATTCAAGCACAACCTAATTTAAATTACTTAGAAAGCATTTTAAAAATGCGATAAATGGAAAGCGGTAAATAAACGCGGTAAATCTATGCTAGAAAGCGTGTAAATCAAAGCATGTAAATAAAGCAAGAAAACCTAAATTAGAAAGCCTGTAAATTATACTACAACAATGGAAACAAAGGAAATACAACTTAAATTAAATGGAGAGGATGATGAATAGTCAACTTACACAACAAATGGGGTGTCAAACCAAGTATAAATGAAGAAGAACCATCCAAAACCACCCAAACACTAACTACCACTCTCTACAATATATTCTAACTAAGTATATCTGAATTAAAACCAAAAATGGGTTTATATAGTAAGTGGGAAAAAGTAAGGGAAAAAGGAAAGAAAGAGGAAAGAGCCCAAAATATCTGGCACTACCGGTCGACCGGTCGCAGGGGTGCGGTCGATCGGCCCCTTAGGCAAAAGCATACTGTCTCCTTCCCACGAAAAAAGTTGAAACCGCGGTCGACCGGTCCCAGGGACGCGGTTGATCGGTCCCAGGGACGCGGGCGACCGGTACTCTGTTTTCAGGCTGCATTTGGTCCATGATGAGGGGGGAAGAGTCCATTACGGAAACGAGCCTAGCTTCTTCATCCAAACTCCAAACGATGCACCGTTCACGGCCACGCGATGCTAACTCAATGAACTACACATCCGTGGAATTTCTATGAGCCGTATAAGAAATGTGAATTGACTAAAATTCCCTTGAAGTAGCGTCCAGCGATGGAACTTCTCCGAAATACAATCGAACCTCACTTTTTGCGGTCCAATACCTACAAAAGCACAAATAATCCCTACAAAGCATGTATATATCCAAATCCAAGGTTGTCTGGTTAATGAGCATAATTATAGGCATTTAGGACCGTAAGAGTGCTATAATGCAAAAAGATAACGGGAGAAAATATGCAATATTCAATACGAATCAATGGCCCTTGATGAATTTGTATTTGTTTTAAGTTAAAAATCATGTACTTAGGTCAGTATAACTTTTGGTTTGATTGTTTGGGATGAATTAATGGAGGATTTAAGGGTGGAAATTGATGAAACCGGTAGGTTAAAATTTTGCAGAAACTCTTCAATAACTAATCGATCGATCGATTGATCGACCTTAAATGTCGATAGATCGACCCTTCCCTTCGATCAATCGGCTCCTCCTGGAATTAGAATCTTCTTTTATTTTTAATGTTAATCCAACCCCAATGTATAAGGACCCTTAGACATAACTTAAATACCATGATAGGACTTACGAAGGACTAGTAGGGTGGTAGGTAACGTTCGGGTAGTACTATTTTTATATGAGATTTAACTGTGGGGTCAGAAGGGTATAAAATGGGGTGGAGATCGTGCGTATGTTAAATAAGGTCTTGTGAGAGTTAAGGATGACTTAGACCAGTAGGGTAGAGAGTGCACACCTACTGATTTTATATTTATCAAAATGATACCCTTCGAGAGTTGAGAAGTATGTGAGAACTTGCGATAATTGAGAAAATAAAATAAATAAATTGATTATACGTAGGATTTAGATTCTACGTGCCACTATGGTTTGAATATGTATGGGTAGTGGGTGTACCTATCTGAATAATATATATACAGTATGTGTACATGTGTGTGTAATCATACCCGCTCTATTTGCTATCACGGAGGTTTCTGCGCCGGAACAGTCTTATTCTGATGTGACCTTTATGGGAGATATTGACTCACACCCTAGAACATAGGATCCTTGGTACAGGCTATCTAAGAATGATAGTCAGACGGTCCTAAGAGACGTGAGGCTATGTGCTGACCTCTTAGTGAGTTGGAACTATGTTTCACCTCCAATATGTGTATTTTATGTTAATACAGTTTGAGGGTGGATCCGAACTAGTATTTCCCCCATTTGTACGAGAGGTACAGGAACTTGATAGCAGAGTATGCCAACACCATAGATTTTATATGGGATTCCCTATTAGTATATATATTATGCGTGATAAATATATGTACCTGTGATTCATCTACTGTTCTTGTAAGTAGATAAAATTGATAAATTAATATTAAATAAATTAAGTGGTTGAGAACTTAAGGTTGTATTGAGATGTACAATGCTGGCTTAGTAAATTTATAAGAAAAAGTTGTCATGTATAAATTACAGTTAAGCGATCATGTGAATCAGGATTGATGAGGGGAGATTGGGTTAGACTAGTTTACCGAGTTAGCTTTATCTAGATTAATTCAGTATTATGTTAGGCCTGCACAATGGTTGAGAGGTGAGAATTATTTAGTGAGTGTCGAGGTACTAACATGTATGTAATATCAACTAGTACGCATTTTAAATACTTGCTAAACTATTTTAAAGCTATTTTAGACTCGGGCTCTGACCCGTTTCCTATCATCTCCTCTTTCTTTTATGTGTGTGTGTATATATATATATATATTACAAGTGCCCAGTCACATGGGCGTCAAATTTAGATCTTTGGAATGTTGATGTTTTGCAGCTAGTGTGGGAGTTGCGGGTCTTTGCATTTAGACGACTTCATCCTTGTCATCTCAACTCTTCACTTAGTCATTTTAGATAGGGCATGCATTACCCATTTCCCATTTTTATTTAGTTCAGAGAGACTTTGTACTCTTTATTTATTTCAGTATTCAGTTTTAGTTGGGATTGTTTTAATTATTACATTGTCCTTTGATTTGGGATATTTTATTTGGAATGATTAATCTAGCCTATTTATTTCACTTGGATGGTTTGGTATTCAATATTATTATCTGTGTCCATAAAAATCGTTTGGCATATAAACTCGTAACAATGGGACTTAATCTTCAAAATTAAATGTTTTGACATTTAGCTTAATTATTTATTAGGTGATAAATAAAGAAAAACTATTTTTCGACAGTTATACTAAGAATGAACCAACCGGATACTTTGGTTTAATTTAATAAATGACTGATCACCCGGTATTTATTTAGGCAGGGTGTCGCAGGTGGTATTAGAGCATCAGGTTATAGTGTCCTTAGTATCTGTACGGATTTCTACATTTTAGCGTAGCGTTCTTTGATGTAGAGCAGGATGTTGTATTCCTCTGCGTATTATGACTTACATACTCCTGTCAGGAAATATAAGTGACGTGATTCTCATACGAGCTCAAGCAAGCATTGATGACTAGCTAGGGTCATTAGAAGAACAGCAAAGGCGGACTCAACCAAAGATATAGGGTGGTTTGGGTAAAATGGTGATTGCGATAGAACTCACCAAAATTGTTGTTCAGACTGAGGATAATAAAGGCATCGCTTAGGAGTTGTAGTTTCCCAATTACCGTCGTAGATGACGTTTGTGCCATTCCAAACTCACCTAGAGCTATTAGTGAAGGGTGAGGGAGTCGGGAGGCTTTTGTGAAGGATGAAATCCAAGGCCATTATGTAGGTTGAAGTGTAGTGACACCCAAAACTTGAAAATTTTAGACGAAATTTTGCTCATAGGGAATTTATAAAGTAATGAGAGTAAGACCTCATATGAAGAAGTATGTGTGAAGCTAAATGAGAAATTTGGGTTTGGTTCGATTGTGAAATCATCCATTTGATCGGGTTATGAAGGGAATTTCAAAACATATTTCTTATGGGCAAGAAAGAAAGCCCTTTCTGATTAAAAAGTTCATCTTCTTCCCCTCGACAGTTGACTTTCGGGTTTATGATTTTTGACCAAAAATAATTCCTTCATTTCTAAACCATTTGAGATGATTTCTTAACAAACTCAACTTAATATTTCACAAGGAATCCAAATATCTAGGTTTTGTGGATTGAGATGCAATATATCTTAACTTTCACAACTGTGTGTTTTATTCAAAATTTTACCTAACATTCGTGAATTTTAAGGATATGGTAGGGATACTTATGAACATAGTTTGATTTCTGCAATGTCTAAGAGTAATTTGGTTTTGATTTCAAAGGTTGAGGTGGATTATACAAGGAGCATTTAAGATTTTTAGTTTTCTGGTTCAAAATACACTTTTGATCAATTCGAGCTTATTATGCACATTCATGGCATTTGATCTTTACACTCGAGTACTCGAGGTTCTAATGAAGATATTCAAAGCTTTAAACCTGAGTTTTGGTCATTATTTTGAACTTCCCCATTGAAGCTCAAGCTTTAATTGTGTAAACTTCATAATTTTCACCTATAACCTATTTTCTATGTTAAATTTCATACTGTTTTGAGTTATTATAGCATTATAACATTATAAAAAATGATTAAAACTAAAAGAACTGAATATAGTACATAAAATCAAAGGGTTGTTAGGAGTGAAAATTTTAAGTTTTAAAACTTATGTTTGAGTGAGTTTAAACTAAGGATATCGTGGGGTATTTATAGTATATGAACAGGGGAATTCATTGGTGAAAAAGGGAGGTGGATTTGAACTAATATTTTAAGGCTTTCAAGCTTGGGGTAAGTTCCTCACATGTGTGCATGGTGTACACATGTGATTCTTAGCTGTTTGTGTTGATGTGTAAGCTTATTTGGATAGGGTTTTTTATGAAATTAACAAAACTTTGGTGTTTGGTTCTTGGTTGGTCATATATATGCACTTGTAGCCTTAAAGTGTACTTTTAAAAAAGTTTAGGGGTACTTTTGTAATTTTAGAAAATTTCAAAGGCTGAAATTGTAAATTTGTGTTAGTTGAAGTCTAAAGGATTACTTTGATATAAAGTTAAGGTTTAAGGGTTAAGTACAAATCAAGTTATGTTTTTTAAAGTTTTCAGGGTTTATTTTATATTTATTAAAACTTCAGGGTGTCTAAGTTAATTTAGTAAAGTTGTAAGGAATCAAGTATAGTTATAAACTTATTGGAAGACTTTTGAATTTGAATACTTTAGAAGGGTTGAAACAGTGACTGTAGGTGATAAGGGTCGATTTTGAAAATCCCGCTTTTTACAGTCTACCAACTTATGAAAAATTGTACTCTAATTTACCTTAAAATAAGTCAGGGTATTGATCTTTGATAGCTTGTTTTGATTCCCATGTAACTTCTTGTTGGTTTTAATTTTCCTAAATTATTTTAATTGGGGGGATTTCCTTGTTTCTGAGGTACTTCACTTGGCCATGTAGAATTTGAATAGGGTGTACTTCAAATTCATTGTTTGGTTTGATAGAAATGTCTTGCCATGTAGTGGTACGAGACGGATCAGAATTATCACGGTGTAACTAAGACACGTGAAATAAATTGTGAATATTGGATAATTCCATAGGCAATTATAATTTATAAGCTACCGAGCTAACTCGTTTAGAAATTATGAAAGGTCCAATATATCGGGGGGCTAATTTTCCTTTCTTTTCAAACCGTAAAATTCCTTTTCAAGGAGAAACTTTCAAAAATACTTGGCCATTAACTTGAAATTCTAAAGGTTTTCGGTGCTGGTCTATATAACTTTTCTGACAATCTTGGGTTGTCTTCAATCTTTCTCGAATTTTTTATATTTTCTCAATGGTTTCCTAGATTATTTTGGGACCAAATTATTTACTACTTTCGAATTCTATCCAACATATAGGTGATCTACATGGTCTTCAGTATAAAGCTTCAAATGGAGCAGCATTAATACTAGTTTGATAACTATTATTATATGAAAATATAACAAGGGGTAAGTGTACATTACAGTTGTCAAGCATATCTAACGTACAATCCCATATCATAGTCTTTAAAATTTGGATTATACGTTCTGTTTTTCCATTCATTTGTGGGTGGAATGTTGTACTTAAATGAAGTTTAGTACCCATTGCGACTTGCAATGCTTGCTAAGACTTTCCCACAAAACGAAAATTTATGTTTGATACGATGTATAAAGAAATTCCATATAATCGAACAATTTCTCGCATGCAGATCTTGCTAAGCTTCTGGAATGAGTCGGTGGTCTTCATAGGTAGAAAATGAGCAGATTTGGTGAGTCGGTCTACTATTATTCAAATGAAATTATATCCTTGGGACGTGTGAGGTAGTCCACTGATAAAATCCATGGTAATATGATTCCATTTCCACTCGATAATTGGTAAAAGTTAGAGGAGTCCACTAGGGTGTTGGGGTTCTATCATTACTTGTTGATAAGTAAGACATTTCGTCACAAAATTCTCGATATCATTTCTCATATTTGGCCACCAATATTTTTTCTTCCGGGCATGGTACATTTTTGAACTTCCAGGGTGAATCATAAATTTCGAACGATAGGGTTCTTGCAATATTTCCTCTCAAAGAGATTCATCATCAGGTACATGCAACATATTTCTAAATCATAAACATATTTTCTTATTGTATGAGAAGTCAGGATTTTAATCCGGAAAGGTTTGTACAAAAGAATCTTGGGTTTGCTGAACTAAGATTTTCTCTCTCAATTCGGGATAAGCAATGATGTTGAATTTTTTTGCGAAAGGGGATATTAATCGAAGGTCATATTACTCTCGTAGGAAATTAAAGTGTGGAGTCTTCCTGCTCGATTTCGACTTAAAGAGTCGTCTACTACATTGCCTTTTTCCAGAAAGTAATTTAATTTAAATCGGTAATCTTCCAAAAATTCCATCAAGCATCGTTGTCTTAAATTCAAGTCCTTTTGAGTAAAATATATTTCAAACTTTTGTGATAAAAAAAGACTTGGAAATTTACACCGTAAAGGTAACAACGCTAAATTTTCAACGTAAAAACTACAACAGCTAATTCAAGACCATGGACAGGGTAATTACATTCATAAGTTTTGAGTTATCGTGACCCATACTCTATAACTTTCTCATTTTGCATTAAAACACACCTTAACCCTTGTAATGAGGCATCAGTATATACATCGTAGCTTGTGTTACTAGAAGGAATGGTGAGGACTAGAGCACTGGTTAATTTTTCCTTCAAAATTTGGAATGATTGATTACATTCATCAGTCTGTACAAATGGAACTTCCTTTTTAGTTTGGTTTAAAAGGGGGGATACAATGCGAGAAAATCCTTCTAGAAAACATAGATAATATCCAGTTAATCCAAGAAAACTTTTATATTTCGGTAATATTAGTAGGATTTTTCCATTCTAAAATGGATGAAATGTTGGATGGATCGACTTGGGTTCCATTTTTAGAAATCACATGTCCTAAAAAATTTATTTCCTTCATTAAAAGATCATATTTTCTCTTTTTAGCATATAACTGATGGTTTCTGAGAGTACTTAAGACTACTTCTAAATGTTGTGCATGTTCTACTAGATTTTGAGAATAAACAAAAATAACATCAATGAAAACGATAACGAATTGGCCAAGAAAAGGCCTAAAGATTCTATGTATTAGATCCATAAAAGATGCGGGTGCATTGGTTAATCCAAATGACATTATGGTGAATTTGAAATGTCCAAAATGAGTTCGAAACGCATTTTATAATATCTTCTTCTCTAACGCATAATTGATGATAACCGGATCATAAATCTATTTTAGAAAAGACCCTTTCTCCTCGAAGTTGATCAAATAGATATCCTATTCAGGGTGAAGGATACTTATTCTTAATAGTTACTGAGTTCAGTTTATGATAGTCTATGCATAATCTACAGCTTCTAACATGTTTCTTGACAAATAATATCGGAGCTCCCCAAGGAGATGAACTTAGTCGAATAAAACCTTTTCCTAAGAGGTCATCTAATTGAGTACGGAGTTCTAAAGGAGATATTCGATACGAAGGTAATCCTAGAAATTCTTTAGGAAAAATATCTTCAAATTGTTCCAAAATTTGAATTTGAAAACTTGAGGGTTCAGATGGACCAAGTCCTTGAAATACAAAAGAACAAATATCTTAATTTCAAAATTAAATTTTCTTGGCATGACAATTGATATAAGCATGATGTCTTGACAAAACATCCATTCCGATAATAATATCGAAACCAAAAATATCTAAAATTATCTAATAAACAAGGAGTGTTCCTAGACCAAGCTGAATTCTACAATTGTTATAACCTTGTATTGGTGTATTGATTTCACCTGTTAGTAATTCAACATCTAATGGAGCTGTTAAATATGTAGGTAGTAATTATAATAATTTAGCTAGTCTAAGACTAATGAAGGAATGTGTGGAACTTGAATCAAATAAAATACGTGTAGGAAGATGTTGAAAAAATATCATACCCTTTATCACGTCATGAGAGTTTCGTGTAGGTAGTATTGCATAATTATTTCCACGACTCGGGATTGGCACAATTTCCTTAGCAGGATTTGGCTTAGTTTGATTATGGATAGGATGGGATTTTATGAGGGTTTGTTTAACTGATGACGGATTGGAACAGATTTTAACTTAGGACACTGTGGCTAGATATGTCCTACTTCATGACATTTATGACAACGAATTACTGAACGCGTTGTGTTTTGACAAATTTGGTAATAAGCTTGTCCACTCAAGTTTGAATAGAGTTAAGGTCGAGAATGAGGTGGGGTTCCAATAAAATGATTATTTCTAGTAACAGGGGGAGAAGATCGTATTACGATGGAAGAATTTCGTTCCATAATTTCCACAACATCGATAAGTCGAGAATACTCATGGATTTATTAAGGAGCGACCAAATTCTTAATTATTGGATGTAATCCTCTTTCAAATTGCTTACACTTCAATATACTTAGGGGCGTAACGAGATAATTCGATAAATTTAGCCTTGTATTGGGCTACCGATAGATTGGCTTGTTTTAATTTTAAGAAGTCGACAGTTCGTTGATCTCGCTCAGCCTCTGGAAAATACTTTTTGAAGAAAGTATCCTCAAATTGCGCCCAAGTAAAACTAACAACATTATGATTAAGTGACACCGCTTACCACTAGAAAATTAGCTTCACCTTCAAACATATAGGCTGCTAAAGCTACTCGGATATTAGTAGTTATAACTACTCCATTCAGAATTTTCATAATCTGACGTATCTATTTCTCAGTTTCACTGGCACCTGGCTTTCTAAGAAAAAACAGAGGTCGTTGTCTTAAGAATTCTTTAAGGGCATTCATCCTACGAATTTCTTCAAAAATTTCCTCTGGAGTAGAATGAGTAGTTTGTTGTTGTCGAGCTAAATAAGTAAGTTCCTAAAGACATTGCATGATTCCTTCAATTAGAGTCTGATCAGTTTGAGTTCCAGTAGAGGGAATTCGAGTACCAATCATCCTAAAATATAATAAAATAGTTTTAATGATATGAATCATAAACAAAGATATGTCACAAGCCTATTATATTATTGAGGATAAGTTATATGATACATCGAAGTTATATATTACAGACTACTACTACATTAGTGCAACTATAACAGTTAGTTAATTTCCTAAGGTTCAATTTGGCACACTATATACAATACTTCATTATACTTATCTACATTAGGAGACAACTCTAACTTGGTTTTTTAGGTAGGAACAACAACCTCGTCACTAGAACTGGATTCTAGACTAACTAAATAATCTTTTGTTGATCCGGGGAATCATTAGTAGTACCAGGAGAGTGTTCACCATTTGATGTTACGTCGGGGTACATAGGTAGAGTCGGGGGAGTATTTGCGAGTGAAAGATTTATAGCTTCTTGAAATATCACTGGATCACTTACGTAATCATCTACCTTCCTCACAACTTGCATGTCACCTAGAACTATTCGTCAGCACTAACCTTTTAACATCACTACTAGAGCCTGCCCAATCTTCCTCTACTACACAAATCATCTCTAATGACCTTGATAATGCTTCCTCTAGAACTTTAGTTTCCCAAAGATTATTCGACTTAATATCTAAATTGAACAGAAACGTATCCCGTGTATCCATACTGCAAAATGGAATTACCATATAATAATAGTAATAAAAGAAGTTACGAAAAGATAAAATAACTAATATCTTATTTCTTTCCCATATAGAATGCTAACTCGACGATATACTTAAATTTAAAACATGCTCTGCTATCGACTTATCACACCCTGCTTTGGTGTTTGGTCCTTAGTTGGTCATATATATGCACTTATAGTCTTAAAAGTGTGCTTTTGATCAAGTTTAGGGATACTTTTGTAATTTTAGAAAGTTTCAAGGGCTGAAATTATAAATTTGTGTTAGTTGAAGTCTAAAGGATTAATTTGACATAAAGTTGAGGTTTAGGGATTAAATTCAAGTCAAGTTATATTATTTTGAAATTTCCAGGGGCTATTTTATAATTTTTATAACTTTAGGGGGTCTAGGTTAATTTAGTAGAATTATAGGGCATCAAGTATAATTTCAGTCTCATTAAAAGACTTTTGAATTTGCATAATTTATAAGGGTTGAAACATTAACTGTAGGTGATTAGGGTCAGTTTTTAAAATCTCGATTATTACAGAAGAAATTCTAGGTTAGTGATTTTGGTTTGGGCTTTGTTTTGTGATTGGTTTGTTGGAATTTGGGACCTAGGGCTGAGTTAGTTAGACTTTTAGGTTGTTTATATTAAAAAAAGTGAAAGTATATTATTATTTTGAGGTTATGGTTTGGGTATTTGGGTAATTGGGTACTTTGAACTCGTTGGATTTGTAGGAGTTAAATTGATTAAGAGATATGAGTTGTAGATCCAATAATAGGACGTATTATTTTATGGACCATTGGAAGCTTATAGAATCAGGTTAGATGGTCGGTTTTGATATGGTCATTGTGAGATATATTGTTAGGGTATTTATCCCTTGGGGATAATAGGTTTAAATAAAACACCCTAAAGTGGGGTAGTTAGTATATTCAATGTCCTTATATAAGTTAAGTGTGGATTAGACCTATACATTGAGCCTTGGGAGATCGAGTTAGTGTTACGTGAGATTGATTATAGTTATTGCGCATGTTTCTAGTGTAAGTTAGGTTTATGACTATACCTAGAATTTGGAGAGCCTTAGGAGGTAGGGCTAGTGATGTATAGAACGGATATGGGTAATGTGTGTATGACCATTTAATAATATTGATATTGTGTATGATCCGGTAGTGATAAGTCTATTCGTCTTTGCTTTATCTAACCCCTTAGCAAGGGCTATATTTGCTAATTTGTTTTATAGATAATGCATACCACGAGTGAGTGCTTGCGAGTGTCATACTAAAAAAGGACATCCTTTTTGAGGAGTTCACAAAATCGACCACGTTGGTACCGCGATGATTGAGTTGGACTTTACCTTGATCATTTTACCCTAGACACTACTACCTACGTACCTATATTTCGAGAGGGAATACAAGGGGAATGTCATCATATAATCTTTAGATATGCGATTCATGGTCATCGTATAGTCTTAGGTATGGTAGTTTATGCAAGTGAAGAGAAAACATAGTGATTATCCTTTATTGATTCTTTGAAGTTATATGGGTGGGTTTAACTATAACTATTACTATTATGCATTAATGATCCCTGAAGGCAATATGGATAAGTCTTTGTTATGTGAGGGTGTATGAGTAGCCCAATTACTTGTACATGCAGGGGCTGTACGTATGTGAGAATGTTAGACATAAAGATTATCTTACTCCTACCATATGTGATTATGTGTTACGGTACTAGATATAGTTGTACCAATTTATGTGCTATACCAGAAATTTATATCATTAAAGTAAGGATACATACTTACATATTTATGACTCGTGATTCTTATTTTCTATGTACTAGAGGTGTATATTATATTGCGATATGGGATAGCTCTGGATTGATAGACTTGAGATATAAGATCGTTAATAGTACCTTAGTTATTTATTGTGATGTACTTTAGGTTTGAGACCACCTTATAATATATGATTCTTAATGTAAGAGATTAACCAAATATCATGATGGTAAAGAATAAATAATTATGAGAAAACATTGTTCATATGAGCTACATATGGGTTTAGGATTAGAACTGCATGTTATTTTAGGTTTTTAGGTTGGATAACTAATAACTTAAAATCCACTAAAAGATGATGGGAAGATGTGTTGTTATATGTAGCCCAAATTTAGTTATAATCTCATTCTTCATTAACTTGTTGTTTATGTTGTTGTTATATCTTTTTTTTTCACATGTCTTAAATTGCAGTAGTTGTCATAAACTTAGATTCGTTAGAGGAGCACCTCTAGCATCATTGTAATCTTCATTCCTAAGATTTAGGATTCAAGTAGTGTATCTCACCCACTTTATGTATTTATTTGGATTCAGGTTGTTGTATTTTATAGTTTGTTTTCTTTATCATTCCGAGTTCGAGATTGTATGAGATAACATTTGTATTTTAGTGTTGGATTATTGTATTAACAGTGATTGGTATCAGAATTGGTTTTATTTTGTTTAACCATTGTTATCTTTCATTATATTATTTGTGTAGTTTTATGCATTTCATTATGCTGAGAATGTTACAAAACATTTTTAATTCATGTGATTTTGTATTAGACTAGATAAATCTATTTATGAATTTTATGGGGTGTCACATTCTCAATCTACCCTTACATCTAGTTGCCACTAACTCAGTCTCTTAATAATATCATGTCAATGACATGCAAAATTATCATGGAGAAGTGGATCACTACAAATAGATAGAATCTAGGTAGACTATAGTTGATAACCATCAAAGAAGTAAAATTCTTACTACACCCAATCCAATGCAGTCAAGATAGAATCTAACATAGACTGATCTTGTAATACCCTGACCTAATAGTTTGATTAAATTTTATATGGATTATAAATTGACGAGGAGTTAATAATAAGTGTATAAGAATTGTGGGTAAAAAAATAAAGAGAATTAGTATTTAAGAAACTTCTACTCGTCCATTTGATTTAATATGGTTCCTCTTATAAGATTTTGAAAAGTTATTGGGATAAATCTGAGAAATTTAGAAACTCCAGTCGTTATAACGATATCTCTTATCGTTCGAATGATAAACCCCTATCGTTCGAATGATGAAAGCGGTCATTCGAACGATGCCTGACGAAATCACACATGCCAATTACGCTGTCAAACTTTCAACCGTGGATCTAGAATTCATGTCAGCTCTTGGAGCCTGACGGTGGGATGAAACATCATATGTATATTATAAGAATGTGTGAGTTGTTGGTTGTGTATAAGAGAGGGACGTAGGTTAAAATCAGAGGAACTAAACATTTATTCTTAGCCTCTTTCTCAAGAATCTCTCTCAAAATACCTTCAACCATTTCCTTAAGCCTTGGTAAACTTCACTCATCCAAATATCCATACTCGTCCAGTATATTTCCCCAAGCCACTTCCTTCTGAAAAAGGCAGTTAACAGTGGTGCGGAGCTTGAAAAAGCTTGGGTTTTGTAGATTTTGAGTTCTCAAACCTTAGGAGTTGGAGCTAGTGTGGTGGAGATTTTTGTGACTCCCTTTAGGGCCACCTTTGGAGGTGGGAGAGTCACCCGTCTTCACCACCACCACCATCTTCGAAGACTTTTAGATGGAAAAAATTAACTTTGATATAAGTTTAAAGTATAGTATAAAATCAGTATATAAATGTACATATATTAGGCTAAATATATATAGGATATATGTTATATTTGCACACATATGCTGTTTAGTAATCATCTTAGCATTTGTATGAAAATGGGTTTTAAAGGGTGATTTAAAAAAAGGGTTTTGAAAACATAGAAATTTTGAGAATATAAGTCTTGAACATTTTATGAATTAAAATGTGTTAAAATGCTGTTTAAAAGCTAAATAGTGTGATTTCATGCAAATAAATACATTAGGCTTGCTAAACCATTTTATGAGATTAAAAGTATAATTTCCTACATGAATAAATGAAGATACATGAAAAAGAGAAACTTTCACTTTAATGGATATTTAAAGTGTGTGAAATTTATGTAGGGAGTAAAATGGGTTTAATGTTTAATTGTATGATAGTGAGGTTTTACATGAATTGTGGTGTAAAAGTTAAATAATGTAAGTTAAAAGGTTTAAATGTGTGAATGGTAGTAAAGTGGGTGTTAAGTTGCAAAATCCCATAAATAAAGTGTGTATTTAAAAAGTATAGAAAATAGGGCTTTAATGTGTAAAATGGTGTTATTTTATATACTAAAGGTAATAAAGTGGCAAGTGTGAAAGTTGGGTAAGAGTGTCACATTAAACAAGTGTTAAAATGGCCAAACATGTTTTAACTATTAAGTCAAAAACTTAAAAACCATCTTGGAAAAATGACACTTGTTAAATGATTAAATTGCAAATTTGATAACAAAAGGGTAAATTGGTAATTTACATAAAGTGGAACAGTTTTATGGAATAAAAATGTTAATGAATGCTTTTATACTAGTATGGGTGAAATTGAATTAATTTGTAAAAGCGTGAATGATTTTGGTATAAAATCGACGTGTGTGTGAACAAAGGACTTAAAGTAGAAAGAAACAAATTTCCAAATATTAATGAAAAAACGGACGGTTAAGTCCGAAATTTTGGCTTCGGCCTATAAATGGGGCATAATGAGGACATGTACAAAATTTTAAACACATCAATAATGACTCGGATGCAATTGGGAAGTAAGCAAGAAGGGCCCAGAGCACTAGGGTGAAAAGCTCAAAATCACTGCCCATAGCATATGGTGGCATCACCTGCAGTGTGGAACCCATTAAAGTATGTGAATTATTAAAAAATTCCGAGAAAAAGATAATGGTATATGGAACATGGAACATGAAAAGTAAAGAGCTGCGTGATGAATGTATAAAGATAACCTAACTTGAACATATTAATAAATGTTCCGCTATATGTAATGTGGACAAGTAAATTGAGAATAATGACTGATGCCCATAAGAAAAGCGAACTGGTTAAGTAAGGTGACTTAATGAGTAATTAAGCTACCTAACGAGGATTGGACTCATAATAACACAGACGTGCGTGTGGTTTAAGGCTTTCATGTTAAATAGTCAATTCAAACACGATGTGTGCGTGTGTTTAAAGAAAGTCTTAAGTAGGAGTTAAGAAACTCTAATGTGAGTTAATAAGCGTTGTGTAATAATCGTTTTCAAAAGTAAGTGAAGATTTTTCCTAACAATTTCTAATTATTTAACCGTGTGTGTTAATGGGAAGGAATGCTAGTTTTAAGCATAATAATACAAAATGACTATTTTGTAAGGACAAAGAGAATACGCGGTACTACATAACGTTTTTGAAATAAAACAACTAAATGCATTGAGTTATGTATTTTCAAAGGTATATATGTATATATATACATATTTTCACATGCATGTAGTTGTAGCGTGTAAGTATCCTTTATGCAATTCATTTTTATACTGCTTTTGTATATTCCTACTGGGCATAGGCTCACACCCTCGCTTATCATGACAGATTGGGAGCGATTTCATATTTTGAGGGCGTTATACAAGTAAGTACTTTATTTTTTATTTATGCTAGTATGCTCTGTATGCATTGGGATCTGGGAATAATTCCTACGAGTTCCTCATGTAGTTGAACACGAAATTGGACTCGCATGCTAATAAGTGAAATTTAAAACAATTTAAAATCGGATTAGAAATATTATATAGGTTGTTGTTTCATTGCACTTCACACCTAATGCTCGATTCAGACCGGGTTGATTACGTGTAATCCATAAATTCGAGTCGGAGCATTACAGATCCAGAAATATATTCTACATATAACAATTGGAGATGGTTAAGATTTTATTGTATTATAAACAAGGCTCGCTTTATGAGGAGGGCACATATGGATAATTTGTCACTCACGAGACTTTCGTAATCGTAGTTTAGACTCTCAATTAGCAATCATAACACTCCATCCTACTTTCATATCAATAATAAACATCTCCCATCTAACTCCCCTCCCTCCCCCGATGGCCGTATGCAAGGTCGAATTGCCAAAACATGTTAAATCTTTGTGTTAATTTATATTATGCATTTTAAACAAAGGCAAATTGGTTAATAACATTATTGTCAAAATTAAACCCCTAAAAAAGTTACCATTTGAACAATACCCATGAGAAAACAGTGATTCAAGTGCATAACCCGCATTTAAAAGTATTTAGTTATATTTAAGTGAATAAATTTGAAAAGTAAATATTTTCTTAAATGTTTAACTTTCAAATAATAATTATTAATTTGGAACGAAGTATGTATTAGTTTTTAGAGTTTACTTAGAGATTAAATGTTTCTCTGAGAATCGTATTAAGTGTGCATTATATAAAAATAAAGAAAAACTATAACAAAGAGGGTTTGAGGAATATATTAATAAATATGCATATACAAATGTGTATAATATAATATGTGCTTAGAGTTGGGATGTTCATTTTCCCATATTGTACACATTTTTATTAAAAATTATAAAATAAAACAATTGCATTGAAAATTGAAGGGTGTGTTTGTTATGCAATATTGCAATGTTAAATGTAGAAGATTTTATATTTTCCAACTCTAGTGGCATCTAATTGTACAAATTTACCTTGATTTTTTTTTTCATTCATAAAAAATTTACAATTTTATAATATTTGAGAATTTACACTTTTCAACTTTTATTTTCTTACCCTATCCCGAAGAAACTTTTTCAAATAAATTTTCATTGTTAGGCTTAAATAACTCATTAATTTCCATCTTTTTACACAACTATGTGTCTGTTTGATAACATGCGGTAGCAAAATTTTCCTCCTCCAACCCCCAAAAGAAAATCCTATTATAATAAATCATCAGCATTGATGTATGGTACATTGGTAAAATTTGTCATGACAAATCAAGACTAGTAAATATGCCAAAAAGATGACAAAATAAAAGATTCCAGATTATCGTGACAAAGTTTATCAACTTGGGGATAAAAAAAGAGAAAAAATGATATCCATACCACCATTTTTTACCATATTTTCTTATCGATTTCTTTAAAGATACAAATTTGTCCAAAAAAATGTGGTAAAAAATGTAACTCATCAAACTAACAACAATCAACTTTGCCAAAATTTGTCTTGAAAAATCATTTCCATAAAATATCTTTTACTTTAAAGTTTATATCCCACAAGGCCAATGACTTTGCAACTCCCTTTTCCAGTTGAAACCAAAATGAAAATGACTTTGGAGGGAAAAGAAAATAATGTATAAAGAAATAAAAAAAGTCGTACACTCAACACCGTATAATTTGTATTTAAAAACTACCAACCCACAAAGAGAACCCCCCCCCCCCCCCCCACCACACACACACACACACACACACACACACACACACAAACATACAAAAAGAACACTCTAGAGACCATCACTCAAGAGGCTCACACGCATAACTCAACATTGTTGAGTCAAAATACCGCATTATCATACTAAATTTCATAAAAAAGAAAAGTTATGTATTTAGGATCAAATATCAAAAAGTTCCTCAAACATTTTTTAATACAAACTTAGTCCAAGCCTTTTATTTCGTACCAAAAAGTCCCTTATTCTCTTATCTTTAAAGGTCCGTGCTAGCGGTATGGTAAAATCTTTTTGGCATGATGAAGGACTCTTTGGCGCAAAATAAAAAGGCTTGAACTAAACGTATATTCAAAAAAGTTCGAGGGACTAGTATATGCCCCATGTATTTGTTATGAGAAATTTATTGGCATCTAATTTAAAATGGAGAGAGAGGCAGAGAAACGATAATGGCATTTATCCATTAATATTGAAAACATTACATTTAGCCAAGAATAACAAAAAAAACAAATATCACTCAAAATGCAAATGATCTAATAAAAAAAAATATATTTCTTCACCCAATAAAACAATTCAAATTAATATTTTGCAAATACAAAATTTGTAATGTAATTTTTTTTCAGCCTAATCATTTTTTTCTTTTCTACCAATGAGTTGGCTTCCACAAGATTGGAATAAATGTTCATCCCCCCCCCCCCCCCCCCCACACACACACACACACACACACAAATGAGCCATTCACATGAGCCCAATGACTTTTGACACCCTTTTCTACCTTCAACCAAAAAGAAAATAACTTTGGAGGAAAAATTCTCCAAAAGAGCTTATTTCATAAATAAATAAAAAAAGATTTAATCAAAGTAGTACACTCAACACTTGGAACACACTGCGACAGCCTCAATATGTCCAAACTCTCTCTCTCATACTTCAGACACACTTGATGTTATAAGACCCCCAAAAGTAAATTTATTATTCCTTTTTTCTCTTTAGCCAAACATCCCTTTAACGCGTCAAAAGACTAACATCCAAACCCGAAGTTCTAAGAATTTGCAAGAAGAGGTTTCTCTCTCTCTCTCTCTCTCTCTCTCTCTCTATATATATATATATATATATATATATATATTGATATTCATTTATATTCTTGTGGGTAGTGGGGTGTGGTTGTGCTATAGCTTTGTAATAAATGTAGAGCTTATGTGGTAGTAAATTTTGTTAGCATTTATGGGTTGGTACTAACTTGCTAGTGTGAAAAGTGAGTTTTTTTTTTTTTAAATTAATACATGTTTATTATTTTTATTTTTTGGGTTAGTTATTTGATTGGGTGATTTATAATTTTGTTAGATACTTTATTAGATTCTGTTGTCGGGTCAGTATGGTTTTTGTATCTAAAGTGTAGAAATGTAACTGAAGAGTGAAAATGTGTACTTTTTTTAGGGTCGTGTTGTAAATCTTGTTGAAAGCAACTTTCTGGGAGTAAAATCAGGTATTATATTTCTTCATTTTCTTGAGTTCTGTTTATGGGTTTTGTGAATTTTGGGTTAAATTGTTTTGGGTATGGTTGGTTTTTGTAGAACAAGATGTGGGTAGTCTGATTTATGAGGAGGTTGAGGTGATTGAAGCTTTTTTGGTGATGAATTTAAGCTTTCTTTGCTTTTTTTATATTTTCTTTTCATCAATGGGTTGTTTTTCCACTTAACTTTAGACTTAACCTTTTTCCTCATTTAGCTATTTTATGTTTTTGTATTTTTTGATATTTGGGTTTAATGTTTTGATGTGAAGGGGACTCTCTCTCTCTCTCTCTCTCTCTGAGTGAGTAAAAAATAACAATTTAGAAAAAAAAAAATTAGGCTCTAATTTTGCTAAAATTGGAATATTTAGATTTTTCCAAGTTTTGATTTTTTTGATTTTCTTTGGATTTTTTTTTTTCAAATTTGGCCTAATTCACAGCGAATAATGCACATTTGAGTGTGTGTGTGCGCACACACATACTTGTCAATGAAGGTTGGTCACATTTCCATTTCGAACACGACCCTAACACATTTTAAATGAGATTATCCCATAGACAAAAGGGTATTTATGGAAACCCACAGGCAGTAGAACTTGGAAACCAATCAATATAACCACCAGTATTCAAAGTTACAACTCTGCTAATTTTCTTGTAATTCTGCTAATTTTTTACAGTTCAAAGTTGCTTGATACATGTGCTGTTTATTTTGAGTTCATATTTTTGAGTTTCATTTACATATTATATCATTTTCTACATGTTAATTCTTCACAATTCCCATTTGATAGTAAGGGTGCAGGTTTGGCGTGAATGCCGCGGCTGAAGTTTTTCTTCGAGCGGACGATGCTTGCAATATGGCTCGGAAATGTCATTATATTTGGCATTTTCTCCATAGTAGGTAAGTTAATTGCTTCTTTCTATATCAATACATGTCTTGTTTATACTCCCAAAGAATTAACTTGTAAATCATGATTACAAAACTGTGTTAATGTTTCACTTATATTAGTCGCAGTCCTAGTAGTAGTTACACATGAAATTTGACCCAACTCCACATCTGGAATAGAACATCCCCCCTTTTTTTATTTAATCACACGTGGCAAGGAAATTTTGAGTCATGGGTACAAGACCCTTTACATGTAAGACCTATTGCTGATGCTCCTCAATTTGGTCAGCTGGGATCGCAACCCTTTGTCCCGGCCATTGTAGCACGTGTGTTGCTGAGGGCATAAGGGGCGTGATGACAATCGAAATGGACAAATTGATTGGGCCTATATCAAGGCGAATTCTTCAAAAAATTTGTAGTCAAGTTATATGAATAATAAATTGAACAAAGTTGATCGACTATTAAGGATGTTTAGTCAACGATGGTCAACCAACAAATATGTCAAAAATGGGGGTTAAAGTTCAAAATTTTGGAGTTTGGGGGGGGGGTTGATTTTGTTATATGCGTATACGGGAAAACCAAAAATATAATAATAAATTGGAAAGATTTATTTGGATGTTGAGGTGTGTGTTAGACACACAGTCCTAAGACATAAATATCGCCCGCACATTAATCAGTGATGCTTCGATAACTGTCCCCAGGATTCAACAACACAATTCATCCGATTGAAGCACTCAATGGATGACTTTAAAACCACAAGAGATGATGCCCAGAATTGAAGTATGAAGAAGGACGTTTTTGAGAGAGGGATAGATAGAGAAAAAGTGATTAGAAAATGATCTGCATATCTCTTATATAAAGGCATGCAGAAACCACCAACTCCCCCAAAACGTGGATGACCACTTCTCCCACTAAACCACTCCCAACGGCTAATTAAAAAAAACGTGTTTTAATTTTAATCATAAAACAATTTTAAATTAATTAAATAAAACGATTTTTAATATTAATTAAAATTAAATTAAATAAAATTATTTAAAGACAAAATTAAAATTATTTGATTAGTAGGACCCAAGACCAAGTCCCCAAGTCCCAAGTCCCAAGTCTTGATATATAATATAATAATTATATATCTATTTAGGTATAAATACTCCAAATCCTCTTAAATGCCCTTAGTAGGACTTGAACCCATGACCTCCCCTAAAGGGGACACAAAAGTTACCACTAGGCTACAAGGTCTTATTGTGAGTATATCATTCACACCAATAGTCACAACAGATTTTAGTTTAGACCAAAATTTTGGAGCCAAAGTCTAAATAACCATGCTTTATTTTCTCCTCTCCAAATCACAATTTTTTTTGTTAGATAGCAAGTATCATCGTACTCATCGAAGTTAACCTAAAGTTAAATCGCACCCCATAGGCATAGTTGTCAAAATCGTCCGATTCGCGATTCGAATCGGACGATTCGATTCGATTCACTACCAAAACGATTCGAATCAACCTTCGAATCGCAAATGTCTAAAGAATCGGACCGAATCGGCGATTCACGATTCGAATCTTCCGATTCGGGTCCGATTCGGTCCGATTCACTTTTTTTTTTTTTTCTCGCGATTTTTTTACATTAAATTAATATATAGGCTCTTTATGATATATATATATATTTGTTTTATGTAGGGTGTTTTAAATTAATATGTAGGCTGTTTTATGAAATATTTTTGTTTTTTACATTTTTAAGCTTAAAATGGATGAGAACATGTACTACGGTTAATTTTTGTGATATATTTTGGTATATTATCATGTGCTATGATTAGTTTTTTGTCATATTACGCTTAATTACCAATTCTATAGTGTTAAATTCCATTTACATATGTTTTACTACGTTTTTATCGTTTGGTTCCGATTCGACCGATACGATTCACGATTCGATTCACGATTCGCGATTCGGGGGGTAAACGATTCACGATACGATTCGCGATTTGACAACTATGCCCATAGGTCTAAGGTTGAAGCGTTTGTGTCGATTCCAGCTTCAGCAATGGCGATTTGCAGAATATCAAAATTACAGAGATATTAAGAAAAGAAATGAAAATTAAAGAAGGGAATGAGCTATTGAGAAGAGTGCGCTTGCGTTCGCATAAGGAAGTTATTTAATTAAACTCAGTTTTTTTTGTCAATTAAGTCCTAAACATGCATCTAGGTGTGATTAATGATGATAAAAATCAAGCAAGAACATTCAAACACACACAAATGAAGAAAAATCCCCCAAAGGGGCAAAACCTTTTATTTTCATTATAATTTTGTAAGAAAACGGCTTACACGGATTACAATGAAAATATGTGACACAGAAATACCCTCGGGTGTCGGTTCTGATGTCGTCAGCTGGAACTATCCCTTTCCAGTAGGGCAACAATGAAGAAGAGAACGGCTTCCTCACAAATTACTCCAGATGAGTAAATGATACTCATCTTGAAGGTTTAAAGATTCACACACATATATGAGAATGGTTTTGTGAATCAAAAACGTTTAGAAAACCTTAAACAGATGAAGTCTTATTCTGGGCTGTTTTCGCAGAATTTTGAGATTGCAGAAAGACTTGAAAATCGTGTAGAAGGTGAACAGGTATTTATACGAAAATCGAGGCGGTGACTCGTTCAAACGAGATAGCCATGTCGCTCGAATGAAGGACAAAAGTCGTTCGAACGAGATCGCGCGACATGCCTATCTCGCGCGAATGACAATCAAAGTCGTTTGAGCGAGCTCGACATTCAAGGCACTTCGCTTCTACACTTAGAAACAATTCTGCTTTTGATAAAAAATTAATCCAGAATTCAAAAATAATTTTCAAAAAATTTCCCAAATAGTCATGCAAATATTAAAGCTAAAAAAAAAACATTTTACCGATAAAGCGTAGTGGAGTAATGGGAATGAGCTGAGTAGCACGTTGCATGAAGCATGATGCACGTGAAGATAATGGATGCATTGCGGATAAAGGCCGTCGAGGATGATCGTGTTGACGTGCCGAATGTAGCGGTATCAGACATACAAACTGTGATCTAGGGAAAAACAGCAAATTCCTAGATTCTACCCCGGACATTTATAAAATTATGTCCTTACAAATCTCCCCCTATGTCTATGCCGGTACATACATAAAAATCCGAATTATGCAATCAAATGACATACAAGATAATATCCCCATTAAAACCTCAAACTGAGAATACTAAATTGACATGCCTCCAAATCTTCAGCTCTTCAGAAACTCCCAAAGCTTTTCTCATCAGGGTGTGCAATCCAATAATGAACAATGTTGTACCTACACACATGAGATAAAGCAAATACCCGTGACAAGTAACAGTTTGAAATATAATGATATGTAAAACAATAATGATCAATTAAGCTTAAGCAAATCATTCATAAATCAATCCAATCACCAAAACAATTCTCCCCTGTAATTCTTTCTCCCCCTTTTTATGATGTCCCCAAATAGACAGATATGAGAAGCATAAATGGATGCACATGGAGAATGTTACAAGGTAATACACTGCTATTTTTGTATTTTTCAAAATTTTTCACACATAATATACAACAAAGAATCACACCATGAAAGAACACAAAAATAACCAAGTCGATGATAGCGTAAATATAGGGGTGTGATCAAATTCGATAGGAAAACCAATGCATACAAACATGACATATGTGCACGATGAATATCGGAAACTCCTAACGAATGAACTCAAAATCTTCCTTTGGTGTAAAAAGGTGGTAATATGAGACATTGACTCAATCAAATCATCAAATCAAAGCTCAAAGTGATTTCCACACCAATAACGTCCAAAACTATTGCATGCTTTTTCAGGATTTTCAAGGAAGTGCAAACCCGTTTATATTCTCCAACCAAACTCCCTCAGATATATTTTGAATAGAGGCGTTCTAAATTCTCAAACTTTGGAGAATTGATGGTGAAACCTAATGGCCCATGTTTGGCATAAATTGCTTTTAATTTTTTTCGGGCTCTTTTAACCTCTTTGGACCCCGGATAATAAAATTCCTCAATTTTTAGGTCCTTTTTAACGGTGGCTTAGAATCGCAAAGGCTAAATGAACCTTTCGCAGCCCTTCCCCGTTGTCAAATAAACACACAGTCTCACCAAACAGTTATTACATGCAGTCCAATCTTGTCAAGTTTTATCGCATATTGTTAGTTGTATAGACAGAATTGAGATGGAAACATTCAAGCCAATATGTGATAGACAAGTACAATAATCAAATATAGCCGTGCATGTGTGCAATAAAGGAGATAGGAGTCAAACATGTAGAAAGATATCACTAATTACATCTCAAAGACTCCAATCAATGTAAAGCACATGAATGAAATGATGTAGCGTCTCAAATCTCTATCAAACAGTCACATGGATAAATGGAATGAAATTGTGACTCGGCTATCTTAAATGCTCATCCATAAAAGGTGCAATGCAAATAAAATACAAAAATCTTTTTGAGCTTTTCTAAAATTTTATAAAAGAAAATCTTTTTGGATTTTAAAAAAAAATAAATAATTGTAAAACAAAGTAGAATTACATATAAAACAAACTAGCAATAGGAAGCATATGATATAAACATGAAAAAGCATCCTATCCTAGACACAGACCAACCCCTCAGTCAACTGTGCAATTCCCCAAAGACTTCCCAAGACTCTCAAATCGAAGGGCATCTAAGGGTTTCGTGAAAATATCGGCTAACTGACGGTCTGTGGGTACGAAACTCAGGGATATGACTTTCTCCTCAACTAACTGAATTATAAAGTGCTCGCGTATCCTGATGTGCTTTGTGCGCGAATGTTGGACTGGATTGCGGGATATGTGTATCGCACTCGTGTTATCACAGGAAATAGTCATGGTGTCCTGTGATATCCCATAATCCTCCAACATTTGCTTCATCCACAAGAGTTGCGTGCAACAACTCCCGACGGCGATGTACTCAGCCTCCGCAGTGGACAAAGAGATGGAATTTTGCTTCTTGCTCAGCCAGGAGACAAGAGCAGAACCAAAATAGAAACACCCACCAGAAGTGCTCCTACAACCAGGTACATCCCCGGCTCAATCGGCATCTGAATAGGCGGACAAACGGTCATCGGTATCAAAGGAATACCAAATACCGTATGAGAGAGTCCCACTCACGTATTTGATAATACGTTTTAGAGCAAGTGTGACTCTTTCGGGGACGTCTGATATCGCGCACAGACTCCAACACTAAAGGCTATGTGGGGACGATTGGCAGTCAAGTAGGGAAGACGACCTATCATACTCCGATACAAGGTTTGCTCTACATCCTTGCCTGAAGTGTCCTTACTAAGCTTGGTAGTGGTACTCATAGGTGTACGTGCATGCTTAGCGGAGTCTAAACCAAATTTCTTCACTAGGTCTTTAGCATACTTGGATTGGGAGATGAACATCCCATCCTCTAGCTGACGAACCTGAAGACCAAGGAAGAAAGTAAGCTCACCAACCATGCTTATCTCAAACTCACTTTTCATCTCCTCCTCAAAGTGATGAGCGTGTTGGGAGCACGTGGATCCAAAGACTATGTCGTCCACATAGACCTGGGCAACCAAAATAGCACCGTCATCTCTCCTGACGAACAACGTCATTTCAACTCCCCCTCTCTTGAAGCCACGGTCTAAGAGATAGGAAGTAAGCCTCTCGTACCAAGCACGGGGTGCTTGCTTCAAACCATACAAGGCTTTCCTCAGATAGTAGAGGTGCTCCGGGTGCTTAGGGTCTTCAAACCCTTTCGGTTGTTCCACGTAAACCTCCTCCTGTAGAATGCCATTCAGAAAGGCACTCTTGACATCCATCTGATATAACTTGAAGCGCAGATGACATGCGATGGCGAGAAGTAAACGGACGGACTCAAGCCTCGCAACAGGAGCAAATGTCTCCCCAAAGTCTACACCTTCTATCTGTGTGTAGCCTTGAGCGACCAACCTAGCCTTGTTTCTGATTATGGTACCATTTTCATCCATTTTATTCTTGAAAATCCATCTGGTACCTATCACATTAGTCTCACTAGGTCCTGGGACAAGTTCCCAAACATTATTCTTTTTAAATTCAAGCAACTCATCCTGCATAGCAGATATCCAGTGTTCATCCTTGAGTGTTTCTTTGTGATTCTTGGGCTCAACTTTGGACGTGTAGCAAAAATGGCTAATAACGTTCTCTAGCTGAGCACGAGTCTTAACCCCTAGAGTGGGATCACCAACAATGGCAGAAGGGTCATGACTCTAGCGAACCCAGGCAGGTGTGTCCCCTAACACAGGATTAGGGTCCATAGAGTGTGGGTGAGGTACAAGTAAATTACTGCCAAAAACATCCTCATCCTCACACTGAAGGCTAGAATCAATAAACCCCGAAGGTTCGTCATCTTGCACGGTGACGTTTATTGACTCCATAACCTTAGAGCTCTTCAGGTTAAAAACCCGGTATGCTCTACTATTCGATGAATAGCCTAACAGTATTTCCTCGTCGCTTCGGGAGTCAAACTTTTTTAATTGCTCTCTATCCCGTAGGATGTAGCATTTACTCCCCAAAACACGGAAATATGCAAGGTTGGGTTTCTTGTCAGTCCACAATTCATAAAGCGTCTTAAGTGTGTGTGGACGCAGGTAAACCCTATTCACCGTGTGGCATGCAGTAGACACTGCCTCTGTCCAAAATCTCCTAGAAACCTTACGACCTAGAAGCATAGATCTAGCCATTTCCTGAATCGTCCTATTCTTTCTCTCAACAATCCCATTTTGCTGAGGAGTCTTCACAGCAGAAAACTCATGTTTGATCCCAATGCTATCACAGTAAAGATCTACCTTTGCTTCCTTAAATTCAGTGTCGTTGTCACTACGTATTCTGTTAATAGTGACTTCATGTTGATTTTGCAGGACACGGCACTTGGTCGTTAAAAACTCCACAGCATTGGATTTCTCCCTCAGAAAACCTACAATCGAGTATCTGGAGAAATCATCCACCATCACGAGGATATACCTCTTACCACCCAGACTCTCAGTACGAGTAGGAAGCTCAAGTATACGAGAGGTGGTAATGGAATGCAACTTCCTATGGGGGCTACGAATTTGTTTTCCCAACGACAGGGTCCACAAACCGTCGAAGTTGGCTTTCCAAGTGATGGTAAGCCACGTACTAGGTCCTTTTTAACTAAACGAGTTAAATCTCTAACGTTCACGTGACCTAGACGTTGGTGCCACGGATCCATAGGAGTGATCGTGGCGCTGTTGCAGACAAGTGAGGACATGGGCTCAGTCCCATAGCAATTATCCTCTGTCCTCACCCCTCACACTAAAAGTTTACCGGCTTGATTATATACATTACAAGCGTCCCGATCAAACTTTACGGCAAAGTCTGCGTCGCACAGCTGGCTAATGCTGAGAAGGTTTGCTTTCAAACCTTTGACGTACAAAACATTCTCTAGCTTAAGAAATCTTGGTAACTCTACAGTACCACGTCCTACAATGCTAGACTTGCTCCCATCTCCAAAGGTGACTCTACCATCCTTATACTCCTCAAGATAAGTAAAAAATGAGGCATCACCTGTCATATGTCTGGAGTACCCACTATCAAAATACCACTGTGAGGTATTATGCGCTTTGAGAGCGACATGAACAACAAATGCCTTTTTATCTTTCTTAGGTACCCAAGAAGTGGTGACCTTTTGTTTACCTTTGTTGTTGTTGGTTTTAGTCGGAATGTGAGAAGCATTCACCGACGGCAAAGACATCCGTCGGAATTTCTCCATCAAACTTTGCTAAAAACTTAACTCTCTCTCTCAGACTGGTAAAATCATCAGTATGCTGTGGTGGAGCAGTAGTACGTCGTGTCCGACCCATACTATAGCAAAACTCCCTGAGGTGGCCTTTTCTTTTGCAATATGTATAAAGAACACAGTCATAGGCGGACCTTGGTTTGCTTTTCTTGGTCGAACTCTCCTTCGATGATTTTGACGATGGCCATAAGGAGTCGTAGTAAACTCAGGAACTAGTCCAGGATCAATTTGGGACGTGGAAGCACCATCATAACCTATTCCCTGCCTATCACCAAAACCTAAAGCGGCGCCGATGAGCATATTTCTCATCTTCCCAAATCTATCCTCGATTTGTACCTTGACTTCCCGTGCTCTCCCAAGATCATGAGTAAGCTGGGCTACAAGGGCTTCAAGTTTCTTCCGAGTCTCCACGGAGGAATGGAGCTCACTCGTAAGACTAGCCACTTGTTTAGTCAAGTCCCCTCTCACTTTCTCAAAACAACTCTCTCTCTAAACAAACTCTCTTTCTCAATACAGGTAGACTCTCTCTCTCTTAAGGTAGTGCAGGTGGGGAGGACTCTCTCTCTCTCGCTTTTCTTAAATCTTCCTCTAAAGCGGTGATCTTAAGAGCTAACGCTTTGTTACGCTTTTTAGTTTTAAATGACTCAGAATAGAGCTCGGCGTAGGCGCGTTGAAGATCACTCTCGCTCTCACTTGCGTCATCCTCCCCCTCATTCACATCGATCTCACTATCGAGGTGTCCCTGTGAAGCAGCATCCTCATCGTCGTGAGGAACACTAGAAGAACTCACATGACTAGCCATGAATGCGGTGAAGTTACACTCATGCGGTGACTCGTCTCCAGAATCCACCGACTCGACCTCACTGTCGTCACTAAGGGTAGCATTAAGGGCAACTTTGCCCTTTTCTCTGTTCAGCCTAGTAGCACACTCAAAAGATCTATGACCCCTACCGTCGCACTCAAAGCATCTCTCACTTTCTTTCTTAGGAGGATCTTTAAAATCTTTTTCTTTTTTTTTTCAAACTTATTTTTCTCAGATTTTTTTTTTATCTTTAAAATTACTATTTTTCTTGAATTTGAGAATTCTCTTGAAATTTTTAGCAAATAGAGCCAAATCATCTAAGTCAAAATCACACTCAGAATCTGACGTATCTGTCTCTCTTTTTCTAGATGACTCTCCCCTCTTTCTTGCCGACCCCTCACTCTCTCTCTCCTGGGCATTAAGTGCAATTCCCTTATCTTTAGACTTGACAGATTTAGGAAACATATCAATTTCATACGCTTGCAAGTCTCCTACAAGTTCCTCCAATTTAAGCGTATTTAAATTACCCATAGAATTTAACACAGTGACTTTGGGAATAAAACGCTTAGGCAGTGATCTAAGAATCTTTTTAACAACTCGAGCATTAGGAATGTGTTCACCAAGATTAAAGCTAGTGTTAACAATATCAGATAGACTAGCATAAAATTCATCAAAACATTCAGATTCAAGCATGGTGATTGTTTCAAATTGAGTTGTTAAATTTTGCAGTTTAGACTCTTTCACAGCATTAGTTCCTTCATGGATAAGTTGCAAAACATCCCATGCCTCTTTTGACGTCGTGCACGTCATTATGCGTTTGAACTCATCAGGTGTGACAGACCCAGAAATAGCACTTAAACCCTTAGAATTAAAAGATGACCATTTAAATTCTTCTTCAGTCCATGTAGTAACATGTTTTAAATTGGTCACGTTTTCAAGAGTGACGGAGGGAGGTGTCCACCCTCTTTCAACCAAAATCCAGACACGTTTATCAATGGCTTTTAATGCAGATCTCATGCGGGCTTTCTAGTATGCATAGTTTGCCCCGTAAAAAACTGACATTTTATTATATAACTTCTCCATTATGAACACACTCGTTTTCAAAAATCAATTTTTCAGAAAATTGATATCTTAGAAAAATTTTGCGAAAAATTACACGGTAAAATTGTGTAATTGGCTCTGATACCAATTTGACGACGTGAGAAGTCAAATTGTATAAAAAAAAATCCTTGAAAAATCAGGATCACGCGATAAATTAGCGTAATCCGCTCTGATACCAATTTGAGAAGAGTGCGCTTGCGTTCAAATAAGAAAGTTATTTAATTAAACTCAGTTTTTTTTGTCAATTAAGTCCTAAACATGCATCTAGGTGTGATTGATGATGATAAAAATCAAGCAAGAACATTCAAACACACAAATGAGGAAAAATCCCCCAAAGGGGCAAAATCTTTTATTTTCACTATAATTTTGTAAGAAAACGGCTTACACGGATTACAATGAAAATATGTGACACAGAAATACCCTCGGGTGTCGGTTCTGATGTCGTCGGCTGGAACTATCCCTTTCCAGTAGGGCAGGAATGAAGAAGAGAACGGCTTCCTTACAAATTATTCCAGATGAGTAAATGTACTTCTTGAAGGTTTAAAGATTCACACACATATATGGGAATGGTTTTGTGAATCAAAAAGGTTTAGAAAACCTTAAACAGATGAAGTCTTATTCTGGGCTGTTTTTGCAGAATTTTGAGATTGCAGAAAGACTTGAAAATCGTGTAGAAGGTGAACAGATATTTATACGAAAATCGAGGCGGTGGCTCGTTCGAACGAGATAGCCATGTCGCTCGAACGAAGGACATAAATCGTTCGAACGAGATCGCGCGACATGCCTATCTCGCGCGAACGACAATCAAAGTCGTTTGAGCGAGCTCGACGTTCAAGACACTTCGCTTCTACACTTAGAAAAAATTCTCCTTTTGATAAAAAATTAATCCAGACTTAAAAATAATTTTCAAAAAATTTCCCAAATTGTCATGCAAATATTAAAGCTCCAAAAAAAACATTTTACCGATAAAGCGTAGTGGAGTAGTGGGAATGAGCTGAGCAGCACGTTGCATGAAGCATGATGCACGTGAAGATAATGGATGCATTGAATTCGGATAAAGGCCGTCGAGGATGATCGTGTTGACGTGCTGAATGTAGCGGTATCAGACATACAAACTGTGATCTAGGGAAAAACAGCAAATTCCTAGATTCTACCCCGGACATTTATAAAATTATGTCCTTACAAATCCACTGAGGTCAAGTTTTCGTTACTTTTGATGATTCAAAATGTAATTACACTCCCTTCTGTATAATCTTCTATCAACTTTCTCGCTTCTCTAACGACTTCTCAACTAGAAGGTTCCATTTCCATCTAATTGACCCTAATTTAAATATAGTCTAGCGGCTGGTCTATAAGCCTATACTAATTTTAGCAAATTTAAAGAGGAAAAATAAAAATAAATCAATTTTTAAAACATTACAAGTAACACCAAAATTACTCTCAGATTCACATTACCCTCCCTCCAATGAAATTAGTTGTCATTGTACTCAAAGCGATACCCCATCGATGTCCAGATCAGGGTCCCCACCATCTGTCACACGTATGGGCCACTTTTGTTTCTCAGGGCAATCGTCCGCCTAATGCCCAAATTGCAGCGATGAAAACACTTCAACCCAACAGGTGCAACTCCAGAGTGGTAGTAGTAGAGGAACTTCCATGAGTAGTGTTACCTACTCGGCGATGATCCTCCTCAATATTGAGAGGCTTAACAAATGTCGTAAGATCCCATGAACTCAAATCTCGGCGCATACGCGTTTACAGGCTATTAATATAGCAACTTATTGCGTTCCCTTCACTCTTGTCAGAAAAAAAGGGGTTTTCAGAAAAATAATGTTTTGGCTTCATTGTGGGCTTCCTCCTCGAAGAATTTCGGGGATGTTTTGTTTGTTTAATGCTTTTGAGTTGAAGGAAAGTTGGGATGGGAAGGTTTGTTTTCTTCATTTTCTGTTTCTTGTCTTTTGTTTTCCTTGGTGGACTTTTGTGTCCTCGTATGTAGTAATCCTTTCATGTCAACTAGAAATCGTGACATACTTAATAAGCACACAATATGAAAGATAAAATTTCAATACATTAATATAGAAGAATTTATTGCAAGTAAAATAATGTTGGGGGGATATATATAATATGTTGGAGAAATTGGGAATTAAATGTAGATTTAGACAATTTTTTTATTATATCTTAGAGGTTGATCATTGACTAGTTTAAGTAATATAATAACTTATATATTTGAGTGCTTTATAGAAATTACAAGTGCAGACCAAATCTGCTCTCACGAACGGCAACCCTAATACTCTAGTAGGTATATTTGGTTTCATTTACCATAAAGAGAAATGTAATGGGTATGGTATAGTTGTAAATTTGTCAATCAGTAGGGCAAAGCTCGTCAAAGATAGCTAGAATATAAAAATGAGTAAGTGGGCCCATCTCCCAAACGATAGATGATGTACCGCCAGAAAATGAATACAAAAAATTGTGGGGAATGTAGCGCCTGAACTCAACTGAATTTTCAAAATTCAAAAATCACCCCCCCCCTCTTCCCCAATTGAATGTTTTTATTAACAAAAATGCTATTGGAACATAATTTTTGACATAAAAATCATAGACACATATACACTGAGGTGTCAAGTTTTTATTGGTTGGTTTTGGAGGTCCACGCCAGTTGGACCCAAAAACCAACCAATATAAGACCACAATGTAATTCAGTCCCCAAAAATTCGATAGAAACTTCGGTTACAATAGAATTACCCTTTTATTAATTACAAACGACCCCCATATTATTATAAATACCACTTCATCCCAGAAAAGCATTCAAGTTCCATCTTTCATCCGTAACTTTGGTGCAAAAATACCTCCAACCTCAATCCATTTCAGGCCTTATTAAAAATAAAAAAGGTGTGTAGCTCAAATATGAAGCTGACTTTGCAATTAGGTAAACTGACTAGGTGGGCGGGAAAATTATAAAGATTCAGCCTTAGGCTATACGTGTAGTGCCCAATGTTTAAAAATGCGGAAGGCGAGGCGTAAGCCTCAAAGCGTTTGAGGCGTAAGCCTCACCGAAAAAGAGCAAAATAATATTAAAAAAATACTAATAAAACCATAAAAATAAAAAAACAAAGAAATATAAAATAAAATTAAAAAAACATCTTTGAGGACTTTCTCACATAGTTTGACATTTTTTTGTTCAGCGGAGATAACTTTTAAAAAAAAGTAAATTAATTTTAGCATATTGGTTATTTTACAATATGACAATAAATTAATCAATGCAAAATCATATTTGGGAAAATCATTTTTTTAGCTTCATCCACATATTGGTTATTTATAATATGGCAATAAATTAATTAATGCAACTTAACAAGCAAATTTATTAAAAAAATGTTGATTTTCAAGCTAAGATTAAAAAACAGGGGCTTTGTAAATTTAGGCCTTTAATTTGAAAATAGGGACTAAAAATGGAAACGAAATGTTTGTTGTCCTATATCCATAACCTATGAAGCACGGATACTCTCGGGAGGTCACGAATTTTTGTTGGACACGTATAGGATACGAGATACGCTAGGATACGTTAGGATACGCGAATCCTAGAGTATCCGAATTTTTATTTTATTTTTAAATGACTGGGATACGCTAGGATACGTTGGGAATACGCTAGGATACGTTAGTATATGTTTTGGATACGTTTTTTTATTTTTTTAACTGTGTTGTTTTTCATTATTTAATTATTTTTCTTCCTTTACTATGTTTTTTTAATTGTGCTATTTGTTTTTCATTCTTTGCTTGTGCTATATTGTTTTCTGATTTTTTTCTTAACTTTTTTTATGTTTTCATTATTTTTTTTATCTGTGTTGTTTTGTGCTGTTTTTAACTGTATTATTTTCTTTAAATGTTTTCTCTCTTAGCTGTGTTATTTTTATTCTTTACATCCCACTGTTTGAATCCTTTTTTATGGTACTTGATGATATGGTTGACGGAGATGATGATGCCGTTGATATTGGATTTACTTAGTGATTGAAATACTATGAAGCATGGATGCTCTCCGGAGGCTTTTCTCTATCTTATTTTATGCTAAGGATATTATCTTTATTTTTGTCTTATGTTTTTGTTGGAACAACCTTTTATGGTAATGATGTTTTATTGTAATGGGCGTTTGATTGGTGACAACAATCATCATATTTGAGCACTTTAATATAATGGTGTTTGATGCTTTAGTTTCATTTTATCAAGTTTATCATTGATATATATAAAATAAAATAATAAATATTTAACGTATCCTAACGTATCGTATCCTACATTTTGGAAAAATCACGTATCCCGTACCCCGAATCGAGTCGTATCCTGTATCCCGAATCGAGTCGTAACCCGTATTACGTGTCGAGTCCGTGCTTCATAGTCCATAACCAATATTATTTTAAGTCTTAAAAGTGCATAATTTCTAAAAAAACAGCAACTTTATTAAAAAAATAATAAAACATCAACCTAAGTTTATTAAAAAAAACAGCAACCTTTAAAATATATTAGTTTCTTAAAATATATTCAGTTTAGTTAAAGAAATTTTTTACAAACACGGAATATTTTAGTTTTTACAAATACTGAATATTTTTGTTTTTACAAACACTGAATAAAACCAAGGTTTTAAAAAAAAAACAAGTTTCGTATGGTTTAAAACAAACACTGACTAAACTAAAAAAAAAACATCGAGTTAAAAAAACAAGTTTCCTATGGTTAAAAAAAACAAGTTTCGTATGCTTATAAAAAACAAAGACTGACTAAACTAAAACAGGTTTCGTATGGTTACCTTCTACAAATGAAGGTCGGAAATGGAGAACGAAACCAGGAAATGGTGAACCGAAGGCCGGAAATGCAGAATGAAGGTCGGAATTGAAGGACCGAAGGCCGAAATAGGAGAAGGAAGGCCGGAAATGGTTACCTTCTACGAATGAAGGCTGGAAATGGAGAACGAAGGCCGGAAATGAAGAACCGAAGGCTGGAATAAAAGAATGGAGGCCCGAAATGGACTAGGTCAAGAGGCGAACGCCTCACCGCCTTGAGGCGGAACGCCTCAGACACAAAAGGCGTAAGCCTCACTGAACAGTACTGAGGCTTAAGCCTCGAGGCTTTTTTTCAGCGCCTCGAGGCGTACGCCTCTTTCGCCTTTTTAAACATTGGTAGTGCCTCAACCCATAAGTCCCAAAATGAGGATGTTCTTGCTCAGTTTTTGGTAAATTGAGGTGTCCAATTGTGGCTTCACCCGTTTTCATATGCTTATTATACCAAATTTTTTTTGTTTATTTTCCATACCCATTATGGTGGCTCTTACTAAATAGTGTTGATGAATATTGTTTATTGTAAATAAATCTGCATTTTTTAGATTGGAAATTTAAATTCCATATCCGGCTTAATAACTACTCTTCCAATAAAAGTAATAAAAATGTCTTCCCTTGTGCAAGAGTGGAACAGTGGTCACATAAGGATATTTACTTGGCAGGATTTCTATTGTTATAATTATGACTGGCTGTTTACTGGTATATACTATGAAGCACGGATATGGCTGTCATGTCCGACACGGACACGCCGACATAGCAAACCTAAAAAAATTGGACACAACACGGCAAAGACATGGCGACATATAAATATATTTTTATACTTGTGTGTCTCTCTCTCTCTCTCTCTCTCTATATATATATATATATATAGGGAGAGGTTCACAAGTGAACCTAAAAGATGAACTTTTTAATGAATCTTAATAAAATAACACCCAACTCATTAATTTTAATTTTTATGTTGTAATTGGTCCGCGCCAGCGTCAACGAACATGCGTGTCGATCGATTCCCAACCCCCTCACCAGCCCCCGCCCCCACCCCCCACCATCACCATGGCAGCCCTTATAGCAGCAGGCCCCACCCCAACCACCACCATCACCATGGCAGCCCTTGTAGCAGCCCTATGGCAGCAGGGCTGCCATGGGGGCAGGGGTGGGGGGGGGTGGGGAAGCGGGGGTGGAGGCGGGTGGGGGGGGGGGGTGAGGATCGATTGACATACGTGTTCGTTGCCGTTGGCGTAAACCAATTACAAAAGAGGAATTAAAATTAATGAGTTGTTAGGTGTTATTTTATTAAGGTTCATTAAAAAGTTCATCTTTTAGGTTCACTTGTGAACCTCTCCCTATATATATATATATATATATATATATATATATATATATATATACTTTCATCTACTTTGCATTTCAAAAAACAAAAAATAGTTGTGAAACTAATTTATTAAATTTTAACACGGTTCGGTAGTACTTCATAATGAGAGTTAAATCTTAAGCAAAAAATATGCATTCAAATTATATGAGATAATAACTTCATTTTTTTAACTTTTCTTCTTATTATTCACACACCCTTACAATTTAATTTTACAAGATGACACTAGAATTTCTTAGTATTCTTTAATTTTGCCACCCCATCCTGTCCACGAAATGTCCGGGCTGTGTTCGTGAAGTGTTCACTTTTTAAATGCCAAACAAGTCTGACAAGCCATGTGGAGTGTCGTACGAGTGTCGGAGTGTCCGACACAGGTACGTCACCTTCGGAGAAGTGTCCGTGCTTCTTATATACACCTTACATACTACCATAAATCGTTATAAGTGATTTCTGGGTAGGAATTGAATGGATTACTAGCAAGGGAGGATTTTCCAGAAATATTAAAATTTCAACTTTTAATTAATTTGATCAAGAAGAGTTGTTTTTTTGTAAGATGGTGATGACAATAGAGTCCAGGTGGGATATTATTGGATGTGAGCTTGTGCAGATAAGCTTTCAAACCCCAGTTTAAATTAATAATTTATTGAAATATTGGATGGATGGTATAGATCCGACTAAAAGATTGGTAATCCTTCTATTATGGTGCACTGAATCAACAGTAAAATAGAATGGTTGAGTGAATTTTATGAGTCATCAAAGTTATTTCTTTCAATGATTCTCATGTACTACATTTAGACATTAGCTGATCCGCATATGAAGCATAGTATGTGTGTATGCCATTTCAATCCCCCTTGCACATTCGTGTATGTGTATGTGTTTGTGTTATACCAAAACTTCCCATCTTAACTTCTATACACATTACAATTTTATCACTTTTTGCTTCTGTTTGGTCCAGGTGATTTTTTTTTTCCCTCAAGTAGGAAGTAAAATGCTGAAAGATATTTTCGGCCATCTGGAGTTAATTTTGTTCTTAATTTTTATTTATTAAATAATACATTTTTTCCTTATTTGTCCAAAATCAGATAGGTGTAGCATGTACGCGCAAGTACAACTTTCTACTAACAAAATTTTTAAGTACAAATACTTTTTCACCATTTTACATTTTACCCAAACAAGCCTTGAATAAAATAATTGCCTCTGAATTCTGCTCTTGAACTTGCAGGCGCATTTGTAGGGATAAACATCGGCACCGACATCTCCAACCTACCAGCAGCCACAGAAGTGGTTGAGATCCTTGCAGCCCATCAAATAACCCACGTTCGCCTTTTCGATGCCGATGCTCATATGCTTAGTGCTCTCTCAAACTCGTCGATCGAAGTAATGGTTGGTGTAACTAATGAGGAAGTTCTCCGGATCGGTGAGTTTCCTTCAGCCGCTGCCGACTGGGTTAATAAAAACGTCGCCGCATATTTACCCTCAACCAATATAACAGCCATCGCTGTCGGTAGTGAAGTTCTCACTTCAATCCCCAATGCAGGGCCCGTTTTGGTCCCGGCCATGAATAACCTTCACAAAGCCCTAGTTGCTTCAAACCTAAATTATCAAGTCAAAGTTTCGACCCCCCAATCGCTTGACATAATCCCCAAGCCGTTCCCACCTTCAACTGCGGCGTTCAATTCCACTTATAACTCCACAATTTTCGGGATTCTTCAATTTTTGAGGAACACCAATTCATACTTCATGTTAAACGCTTATCCTTATTATGGTTATGTTGATAGTGACGGTATTTTCCCACTTGATTACGCCCTTTTCCGGCCGCTCACCTCGGTGAAACAAATTGTTGACCCCAATACTCTTTTCCATTATAACAGCATGTTTGACTCCATGGTGGATGCTGCATATAATTCTATAGCATCTTATAATTTCTCGGGGATTCCGGTTGTCGTAACGGAATCCGGATGGCCCTGGTTCGGTGGGGCCAATGAACCTGACGCGACAATCGAAAATGCCGAAACGTTTAATAATAATTTGATTCGGCGCGTTTTGAATAACTCTGGCCCGCCTAGTCAGCCCACTATTCCCACTAGTACGTATATTTACGAGATGTTCAACGAGGACAAGAGACCAGGGCCCGTATCGGAGAGAAATTGGGGTGTTTTTTTTACCAACGGGACTGCTGTTTATTCACTTAGTTTGGGTGGTTCGGCCAGTATCACTGGGAATTCATCGGCGGCTTTTTGTGTTGCAAGAGAAGGTGCGGATACGAGTAGTTTACAAAGTGGGCTGAATTGGGCTTGTGGGCAGGGGCAGGCTAATTGCACTGCTATTCAATCGGGCCAGCCATGTTATTTCCCAGATAGTCTACAAAACCATGCTTCCTATGCTTACAATGATTATTATCAGAGAATGCATCCCGTTGGTGGGACGTGTGATTTTGATGGTACAGCCGTTACAACAAGTGTTGATCCCAGTAAGTGCCTTCAGCTTTTTATACTATTAGTTCTTGTACTCGTTGTGTGTGATTGGATGCATGTTTTTTTTTCGACGTGCAATTTGCAAGAAACCTGTTGTACTATCACGCTAGATGAAAATACCTTAATTTTGTAAAAAAGTCTACTAATCATGTTATTTTGCAATTTTCCTTTGTCTCTCGCTAAAAGAAATGTTTCTACCAACACATTAGGGGTATTTGCAACACCAGGTTTATTTTTAATATTTGACGGTTTTTTGTATGACAGTGGAACTGGATTTCTCACATAAAAAACTCACATACATATAACCATTCGATCAAATGCTGGTTTTTGTGGGGTTTGTTGCAATAATTGTACAAATGTTGAACTTGAACCTATCTGTGTGCGTGTGTAAATAACTGTCCACAGGCATATCTGGATACCAACAACCCTTCTAAAATAAAGGGATGCTTGTGACTAGTTTCTTGCTTTGAAAATATTCGAGAAAGTCGGGGAGGATAACCCATTCTGTGATTTGAAAAAAAAAAGGTTGAAATAATATTGGTAGCATATTACATTGCATTATGTGACTGTGGTGACCAAAAAATTATTGGTTATTATAAAGAAAAGAAAACTAAGATCATGTCAGCACCCAAAAAAAAAACTTTGTAAAAACTGGAACTATTCACTTTCCATACCATCTGATTTTGTGATTTAAATTCAGAATGTCATCAATATTTTTGATAAGATAGAATCAATGTTCTTTATGTAGATAAAAAAACAAAATACATGATAATGCTCTATTAAGTATTTATCTTTTCTTTTTAAAGAACATTTCACTGTCACAAATACTTTATATATGTTTCTATTGCTGGCATATCTTCATAGCATCTTGCCATATTATCTTCATAGCATCTTGCCATATCCCCTAATTTTTGTGCTTGTGGCTCTCTTTTTGTAGGTTATGGATCCTGTATATTTACTGGAAGGTGAAGAACTTAAACCTTACTGCATAATTTTATTTGATACGAGAAAATTTTGTTTATTTATTTATTGTTCTTCTGGCCTCTTAACACATAATTATATATTGGGACAGTTCAAATTCGAGCACAGGCGTCCTATTCCCACCTTCGTCCGCATCGGGCCCCATAGGCCCCATCAATAAGAGTTCACGGCTTCAAGTTCCCGGGATTTTGTCTCTAATATCTGCAGTATTCATTTTGTTGTTCTTGGTTGATGGACATGGCCACAAATTTTTGTAACGGCTCGATTAGTTCAAAGTTGGTTCTTTTGAGATTGCAATGTAAGTTATGGGAAATACATGAGCTTTGACAGTGATTGTAGGCGATTGAAATGTTCATTTTGTGTTAATTATTACCATTACGATCAATTTTGATTCACTCATTCAATTCTCTCTTCCCTCCCCATCATTTTCATCATCTTTGAACAAGTTTATGATTGTATCGGTTGTTTGCAAGGATGTGACCATTTTGAAGACATGCTTTCCGTAAGCGTCCAAAAAGCTTATGTCAATGCCATCAATGCTAGTTTTGGAATATGTTGTTCCGAAGGGAATTGATGGTGTTAAAAACTCCTCACTTGAAATTTCGAACGCGTCACATCTCACTGCTAATCATGGCTATAGACTTGTATGCATAGTAGGCAATCTGATGGGGAGAATTATAAATATTGCATGCAATTTTGGGGTCACCATTGGATCGACAGTGGCGTGACTCGAGTCTATTAGTAGTTGTGTGAGATCCGCACGACTGGAACAATTTGATTGCCCAATTTATGATTGCGTCACATTATTATGTTAGTCAACTGTGCTTCAAAATTGTGTTAAACTAGAATTACTAATGTTGTGGCATTTGAGGAAAGTGCTCTAGATGTAAACGTTTATGAATATGATTATGTACTTATGTGAGAGAAGCTGAACTGTAAACAAAAGTCAGTTGTTATCAAGATTGCATTGAAAATATTGAGGAGCTGAAGTAGATGATGGTTGATATGCAGGGTCTTGGGTAGCCTGAATGAATAACATTTTAAGCATTTGTTTATTTAACAAAAAATAAGGATTGATTTTGGTTCACAGATTGAATTTTTGTTTTTTGGCTTAAACTTTTACCTAAGCCAAGTTGAACTGAGTAAGATGCATGTCAAATTTCAGCTGGGTGGATAGTGCTGTTAGACAACGAAGATAAATGAGGGATTTTAAATGAGAGGAAGACAACTACATTGTCGTTTGGTGCTAGTCACTATTTGTAAGGATGCATTTTCGAATCGAGTCAATTTGTATATATTGGCTTAATTCTGTATTTGGTTAAAACTTGTTTTCGTCAAAGGTTAGGATTTGAGTTGTTTGTCCTTCAAGCCTATTATGTGTGTTTGAAGACTTAGCGGGTAAGATAGAGTGACATTGTATACATCGAGTTTCGTGTCGAGTTTCATCTAAATATCATCAGAGGGATCTCAATGAGGTATGAATGCATATTCATGTTTGATCCTTGGATATGTTGTGTTTGTCTTTATAAAATTGTTTTGATGCATTTTTCATAAAATTGTTTTGATGCATTTTTCATAAAATTGTTGTTTCAAATATAAAATAATTTTTGTTTAAGTCATTTGAACAAGTTTCCTTTATTGTTTGAATGAGTTTCCTTGTCGTTTAAACGAGATTTCACTATTTGTTCGAACGAGTATGTAAAAGTGGTGATCGCTTAAATAAGTTCGAATACCAATTTGTAAAATATACGACTGTGTGATGATTGATTAAAATTTGCAAATTTATAATTTGGCACACTTATTTAATTATAGTTTATTTTTAAACCAAATTAATTCAGCTCCTAAATATGCAATTACGTGTGTGCGTGTGTCAGCCCATAAATAAATAAAGCATGTGACACAAATTTCAAAAAAAATCCTCGAAGGGCAAAACCTTTTTATTTTTAGAATTCTGACAAGTTTACAAGACCATTGATTTACATACCATCTTGCTTTCCCCCATAAGAGTAACGCACAATGTCTTCGTCAAACCTCCAAAGCAACGACTAGAAATCAGCAGCGGTTCATACGCAGCTATACCACAAGGACACACAGTCTAAAATCTTCACAAGGACTCCCTCCACAATAGCACCCAACTGTCGGTTGTAGAGCTTTCCCCACAGAGAATGAACAAAAGCAAAGTGTGTTCTTGAACACCAAAAATAATTCACCAAAGCATATGAGATTTTTGTGAATTGAAAATAAAAGGGATGAAAACCTTAAAAGAAGAAGTAAAAAAGAATTCGACAGATTCGCAGTTTTCTATCTTTCAAAACACTGGGACTTCTTGATGAAAACGAACCATTTAATGAGTATTTATATAAACTCGCACCGCCTCAATCGTTCAAACGAAAAAGGGATCTTGCTCGAACGAAGTACACGTGTCGTTTGAACGACATTGCGCGACATCTCAATGTCGTTCGAACGAGATGGGATCTCGCTTGAACGACCTGAGCGTCAAAATCGAGGAACGCTACAGGACTTAGAAAATTACTCATTCTCAAATTTTGACGAAAAAAGTCCGCTCCAATACTTAAAAATTATTTTGTAAAAATATCCCAAAGCTCTACGTGCAAAGTTAAGGTATTTAAAACATAACCCTACCAAAGTGAACTTTGCGGAGATTTTTGATGAAGAACCTTGATATATCCGGATTCGTCTTGATGTAGATTGCTCTTGAACTTCTTCGACGGTTGTAACGGTATACGACATAATTAATTGAACGGACATTTATAAAAATATGTCCTTATAAATCTTCCCTTGTGTCTATGCCGGAAATACATAAAAACATCCGAATTATCAAATGCCAAAATGCCTATACAAATCTACCCTCCCATAAATATCAAAACTGAAAAGGTACAAATTTGCAAGTTCTCAAATTTTTCTTTAAAAAATCCTCATCAAATCTCAAAGCTTTTTTCATCAGGGTGTGCAACATAATGATCTTCAATCTTTTGTACCTACACACATGAGATAAAGCAAAAACCTTCGTGACGCATCGAGTCTGAAACGATATAAGAATAAATCGTTAATAAATCAAATCTCTCCCATAATGCCAAAACTCTCCCATAACATGATAATTCTTTCTTCTCCGTTTTATAATGTCCCCAAATAGACAGATAAGAAGAAACAATCAAAGCAAGGAGTGTCACGATAAAATGCATATCAAACATGGATTAATCAACGCGTATGCAAAGGAGTATCTCAAAAACTTTTACAAACTATTTTTGATTTTTCAATTTTTTTTCATACAAAAATAAGATACCAAAAATCACACACCATGGATTTATACTAAAACAACCAAGTCATGGAAATGGAATGAATGGGTGTGAACACATCCGATAGGTAAATCAACTCAATCAATAATATGTGCACGATGAATACGAGTACTCCTAACGAATGAACATAAAAAACATCCTTAGGTGTAAAATTGTTGAATTTAGATGACATCGTTGATTAGGCATAAATTCTTCCTAATTTATCCCTTGATTTAGTTACTTTTAGCACCTCGAACAACGTAATTGAGTTGACTTTATCTCATAATCTTGCTACTGACTGATCCTAATGAGTACACCGAGTTTCTGGTATTTTGTAGTGATTTTACAGGTATTTGATGTCAAGAAACGGAAGAAGGAAACCAGAAGAATCAAGGATGAACGAAGGAAAGTCAAAAGGGCAAAAGTGTAATTTCCATCTGTAATTCGGATGAGGTACCTAAAGAGAAGTTGAAGAGATCTCATTCACGAGAACATAGGAAGAAACGACACCTCAATCGGAGTCCCGGAACAAAAGATATAAGCAGTTTAAGTGGAGCAAAAAAGTCAAATAGGTAGACCGGTCCACCCCTACCCCGGACCGGTCCGCTGTGCAAACTCCAGAAGACCCCGGATCACAAGCAAACCGAAGAAGGCAAAAATAAAAAGAACCGGTCCGACCCCTGACCGGTCCGCCCCAAAATAAAAAGAACCGATCCGCTTTCAGAGGCAGACCGGTCCGCCTAAGGCCCGGACCTGTCCGGGTATCGAGATTTGCAAATCTAATCTTCTTCCAAAGAATCCTAGTGCAACTGAAATTCCTCAATTTTTGGAGGATATAAAAACCCATTTTATTTGTTGTTATTTACACGGATTTTTAGAGAGAATAATAGTTAGTTTTCCTCCCTTTTTCCAGAAACCCTAGTTTAGCTACAATTACCAATTTTAATTAAAAGATTGAAGATTTGTTCAGAGTTTGTGTGATTACCAGTTTTATTCATTGCTGCAATTACTTCTTGGGTGAAATTAGTGAGTTATTTCTTCTTTTCAATTTCATTCTACATTAATTCACAAGTTTCCTTAGATTAATTATGGATCCATGCACATCAATCACTGTTTTCATCACTTTCATCATGCTAGGCTAGATTTTCTAAGGCCGGGATACATGAACCCAGCCTGATGTGCTAATTGCACGTGCATAACATTAATCCTCTGAATTTAGTGATTGAATATGACCGTATTGCGTAGGAACATAACAATTGTAGGTCTTTATATCTCGTTTGCCTCTGGGTAACCGTGATGATTTAGAATGCAATTCGAGTGTTACTATCGCGATACCGATTTACTCGTCCTCAGATTAAGTATGATGTGGGCTTGAACCTTGTATATGTAATGCTTGGGAGTACTAAATTCCGGGTCAATTTAATCAGTTAAATCCATGATTAGTATTATAACTGCGATTCACTAGGGTTGGGGGATTGTATTCCCGTCCTGTTTTTCTCATCATTTAAACAAAAGTTTCAAATTATCTTTCCATTAGCATTTTAGGTAAATTAGTATAATTACATCTTTTCCTAATTTCATAATTGCATTTAGTTTAATCATCCCCAAAACCAAATCATTTTCTTTTCCTTTTTAGAGTCAAAGTTAGGGTTCCTCCTTCTTTTCCCTTCGTCACAACTCCGTTGTCCTTTTTCCCTGTGGATACGATCCCGACTTACCGAGTTTATTACTAACGCGACAGGCTTGCACTTGAGCCTAGAGTGAACGCACATTAGAGACACATTCTGAGTCGCGTCAAGTTTTTGGTGCCGTTGCCGGGGACTTAGGTAGACTAAGGATTAGATCGAGTCAATCCGAAACTTTGACCAAAAATTTCCAAAAATCCAAAAACATAAAAAAATTTCAAAAAGCACAAAAAGATTCACAATCATCATCTCTCCTAAGCTTTAATGAAAAATTATGAACTCACTCCCACACCCCATAATACTCCAACCAACATTCACGAAAATCCAATTGTTGAGTATAATTCCGATAGTCCCCACACTCCAAACGCCCCACAATTCTGGATCCCACCTCCTACACCGTCGCACACAATCTCCAATAACACTCCGTTTTCCTTCTTAAGACACACTCCAATAACACCCAGTGAGAGCACCGAGCCGTTAAGTGAGGAAGATATGTCGTAACACGGCAGTGCACCCGCCGGTGAGAAAGAGCCCCCATACCGCCCGCTGAGAGAATTCTTATATCCCGAGCGCACTGTCACTCCGGGATGCATTATACTCCCGTATAATGCCGAGAAATTTCGTTTCAAAAATGGGATGATCCAGATGCTACCGCATTACCACGATATGGATTCGAAAAAGCCATACCTCCATATTAGGGAATTTAAGGACGTGTGTGATACTCTCAATGACCAAACCTGCACACAAGAGGTGATCCGCCTCAAACTCTTCCCTTTCTCGCTCAAAGATAAAGCTAAGACCTGGATATGGTCTTTACCTCCGAGCTCGATTCCATCATGGAACGAGTTGCAGTCGAGATTTCTGAAGAAATTCTTCCCAACACATCGAACAATCTCCATAAAGGCTCAAATTCAAGCATTCAGACAAGCTGAAAATGAGTCATTTCATCGATGTTATGAGCGTTTCAATGAGTTAGTTACTTCATGCCCCCATCATGGATTTGATTCAGCGCAAATCATCTCTTTTATCTATAATGGGATGAATCTTAACTCCAAACAACTTGTTGAAACTATGGGAAGTGGTCCGTTTGACGATTTAGATGCCCACGATACTGAGCTTCACCTGAGGTATGTCGCCGAGACTACCCAATCCTGGGATACATCTGACCCTAACGCTCAAAATCGAAATCGTCAAGTGACCACCACTCCATCGGCGTCCAGCCTATTCCACGTAGACAAGAACTCTATGACGGATAGTCGATTGGAGAATCTTGAGAAAGTATTTCGAGACCTATGCGAGATATATGGCAAAGGACCAGCTGGATCCATACCAAACCCCGTCGAGAAGGTGTGTGCGATTTGTGAGGCGGGACATTCAACTGAGGAATGCCCGACGATACCCGCCTAAAAAGTTATGCTTCAGGAGCAAGTTAGTGTTATAGGAGGATTTAAGGGAAATTTCGGTGCCCCGCACGAGAATTCATATAACCCTTCATGGAAAAACCATCCCGGTTTTAGCTATGGGCAACAACATGCTGCGATGAACCCTCCTTCACATGTTATCCCTCCTCCACCACAACACTTTCAACAAGCTCCACACATGCAAGGACATGTGCAAGCACCACCACCTTAAGGAGCATATATTCTGCCACCGCGGATAACTCTCGAGGATACCATTAATCAATTCATCGCAAGCCAGACCGCAACCAATGCCAAATATGATCATTTTATTGGTGACATAAATGTAAGTCTGTCAAAGATACAATCCTCGTTGATGTCCAAGAGAAGGGCAAGTTTCCTGCCCAAGGCCAAAGACCTCCCCAAGGTCAAACTAGTGTTAGCTCCACCTCCACTGAACATCAGGAGCAATGTCAAGCTATGACCACTCTTCATAGTGGGAGAGTCGTTGATTTATCACCTCCCCCACACGACACGATAAAAGACAAGGAGATTTCGCTCGGCACGAAAGAGGCTGAAGATGTCCCCTTGAATGAGAGTGACAAAGAAGACACTAGTGAGCCAGAGGTAGTAGTGAAACCACCCTCCGCGGCATCGTTTCCTCAAAGGTTGATTCCCTCCCAAAAAGGAAACCCACGTGAAGATGTGCTAGAAGTGCTTAAGCAAGTAAAGCTGAATTTACCTTTTCTTGATGCTATTAAGCAAATTCCAGCTTATGCTAAAGTCATCAAAGACTTGTTGACGGTGAAAAGAAAGATGAAGGTAAAGAAGAATGTATTTCTAGCACAAAACGTGAGCTTCATTCTACTAAATGAACTCCCGCCTAAATTCAAAGATCTTGGTGCAACCATATCCTGCATCATTGGAGAGAATAAAATCGAAAAAGCCTTACTCGACTTGGGAGCAAGCGTAAACATCCTCCCTTACTCCATTTATAGGCAACTTGATTTGGGCGACCTCAAGACCACAAAGGTCACTCTCCAATTAGCGGATCGAACAGTGAAGATCCCACGAGGCATAGTCGAGGACGTGATCGTCCAAGTTGACACTTTCTACTTCCCGGTAGACTTTATCATTTGGGACACGGAGCCCTCCTTCAACTCGAGCAACCATGTTCCCATCATTATTGGGAGTCCATTCTTACCTACGACTAACGAAATCATCAATACTCGGAATGGGCGAATGTAACTCACCTTTGGGAACATGACCTTGGAAACCAACATCTTCCACATAGCCCAACATACGGGGGAGGAAGATGATCTTCACGCGGTGAGCCTTATAGATGAGATAGTAGAGGAGTACTTTGAGGAGAATTACTGTGGGGACGCCTTAGAGTCCTGTTTAGCGGTGAGACACTAGAGCGAGGGGACGTACACCGACTTTGAGAGGGAGGTTAGGGAGTTGAGTGAGTTACTCGATGAGAGTGCGTTGGACGAGGACGCGAGAGATGTTAATTGGGTTTCTAGATTCGAGGAGTTACCTCCGAGGGATACTCGCATGGTTCCCTCTAGTGATAAATTTCCAACCCTCTAGTTGAAGAAACTCCCCTCCCATATTAAATATGCATACCTAGGAGAGGATGATACATTTCCTGTTGTTGTCTCCTCTAGCCTAGACGAAGAGCAGGAGGGTAAATTGTTAAAAATTCTGAGGAAGCACCAAAGTGCTTTTGGTTGGTGCATTGCTGATTTGAAGGGGATAAGTCCTTTGATTTTCATTCACAAGATCCATCTCGAAGAGGATGTTAAGCCCTCTAGAGAAATGCAAAGAAGACTAAACCCCAACATGAAATAAGTTGTGAGAACCAAAATTATCAAACTATTGGATGCCGGGATTATCTACCCAATCTCGGATAGCAAGTGGGTGAGCCCTATTCAAGTCGTCCCGAAGAAGTCGGGCATGACTGTGATCGAGAATGCTAAGGGAGAGCTAGTTCCCCAACGTACCACCACCGGGTGGCGCATTTGCATTGATTACCGGAAACTCAATGCGGGAACTAGGAAAGACCATTTTCCCTTACCATTCATTGATCAAATGCTTGAGAGAGTTGCGGGCCACCCCTACTATTGCTTCCTTGATGGTTATTTCGGATATAACCAAATTGAGGTGGATGTACTTGACCAGGAGAAGACTACCTTCACTTGCCCTTTTGGTAGGTTTTCCTACAAACGTATGCCATTTGGCTTGTGTAATGCACCCGCGACCTTTCAAAGGTGCATGCTGAGCTTATTTAGCGACATGGTCGAGAGAGGACTCGAAGTGTTCATGGACGATTTCAGTGTTTTTGGCACCTCTTTCGATCATTTTTTAGAAAAGCTAGAAAAAGTACTTGCCCGGTGTGTGGAAAAGAACTTAGTGCTGAATTGGGAGAGATGCCATTTCATGGTCACCGAGGGAATAGTTCTTGGCCACATAGTATCATCCAAGGGAATAGAGGTTGATAGGGTAAAGATAGATGTCATAGCTAATCTTCCCCCACCAAAATCGCTTAAGGACGTGCGCTCATTCTTGGGTCACGCGGGGTTTTATCGAAGGTTCATTAAGGACTTTAGCGCCATCGCTAGACCCTTAAGCAACCTACTCATGAAGGACACCCCATTCAAGTGGACGGAAGCATTCCAAAGATCTTTTGAAAAACTGAAAAACACGCTTGTGTCCGCTCCCATCATGCAAGTTCCGGATTGGTCCTTACCATTCGAACTTATGTGTGATGCTAGCGATTATGCAATCGGGGTTGTTTTGGGCCAACGAAAAGATAAGAAAGCTCATGTCATCTACTACACTAGCCAGACCCTTACCGGCCCTTAACTAAACTACTCTACCACGGAGAAGGAGTTGCTAGCGGTAGTCTTTGCCCTTGATAAATTCCGGTCATATCTCATTGGTTCTCCCATTACTTATTTCACCGACCACGCGGCTTTGAAATACCTACTTGCAAAGAAAGATGCCAAGCCGCGCCTCATAAGGTGGATCCTACTCCTACAAGAGTTCAATCTCTCCATCAAAGATAAGAAAGGAGTAGAAAACGTCGTTGCCGACCACTTATCTCGGCTTTCGTCCTACGTACCTAGTGATCCCGTACCCATAGACAAATACTTTTCGGATGAGCAACTTTTTGCTACCTCTCCTTTGATCTGGTTTGCGGATATAGTGAACTATCTCGTCACAGGAGCCGTCCCTCCCGACTGGACACCGCAAGACAAGAAGAGGTTTATTACTTGGTCGCGCATGTTCTTCTATGACGATCCATTCCTTTTTAAATATTGCGCTGACCAAATCATCCGACGATGTGTACCGGATGACGAAATCCCGAAAGTCATCCAGTTTTGTCATTCGAAAGCTTGTGGAGGCCACTTTTCGACGAAAAAGACGGCCGCAAAAATTATGCAATGCGGCCTCTATTGGCCCACAATCTTTCGGGATGTTAACGCTGCTTGCAAATTTTGCAATAGGTGCCAACGGATGGGGGCCATTACCCGACGAGACATGATGCCTCTTACCCCCATACTCATCATTGAGATCTTCGACTGTTGGGGTATTGACTTCATGGGACCTTTTACCCCGTCCTTTGGTTTCCTATACATCCTTGTCACGGTAGAATACGTTTCTAAATGTGTAGAAGCCATAGCTACCATGACAAATGACAACAAGGTGGTGATAAAGTTCCTACAGGAACACATACTTTCCCGCTTCGGTGCACCAAAAGCGATAATTAGTGATAATGGCACGCACTTTTGCAATAGGCCATTCGCGAAGCTCATGAGAAATTATGGTGCCGTTCACAAGGTTGGAACGACTTATCACCCATAAACGAATGGGCAGGCAGAACTAGCGAATCGGGAAATCAAGAACATCCTTGAAAAGACCGTCAATCCTACCCGGAAAGATTGGTCACTTAGATTGAACGATTCGCTATGGGCCTATCGTACCGCATACAAGAATCAACTTGGCATGTCCCCTTTCCGCTTTGTATATGGCAAACCTTGCCATCTTCCCGTTGAGCTAGAGCACAAAGCGTATTGGGCGATTAAGCAATTGAATTATGCCATGGATAAAGTCGGTGAAGCCCGCAAGCTTCAATTGAATGAGTTAGAAGAACTACGCAATGATGCGTATGAGAATGCCAAAATTTCCAAAGAAAGGATGAAACTCGCTCATGATAGCATCATTCGACGAAAAGAGTTTCTTCTCGGGTAAAAAGTTCTCTACAACTCTCGGCTTCATCTCTTTTCGGGCAAGTTGCGATCACGATGGTCTAGCCCGTTCGTCGTGAAGAATGTTTTCCCCCATGGAGCTGTTGAATTGGATGATTTAAAAGAGGGAAATACATTCAAAGTGAATGGACAATGCCTAAAGCCATATCTTGAGGCGTGTACGGAAGAGGTCGACACCGTCTGGTTGTCGGACCCCGTTTACGGGGTTGAGTGAGCTGCTCCAGCGAGGTCGTCGCACCCCCGATGCGTATGGGGTGAGAGTCGTGTGTGTTGTGAGAGTCGTGTGAGTAGTGAGACTCGTTAGGACTAGGTTCATTCGGGAAAAGCATTCGTGTGTTTCGGGAATTTTGAGTCAAAGGGTGTTGACCAGCGAAATCGAGAGGGTTTTAGTCCAAATTGATAGAGAGTATGTTGTGAAAGTAAAAAATTTCGGAGAAGAGAGATCGAAACCAAGTTCGGGGAAAATCCAGTCCAAAAGCCCTAGGCCGGACCGGTTCCTTTAATTTAAGGCCGGATCGGTCCGCCCCCGGACCGGTTCCTTTAATTTTAAAAAGGACCGGTCCGCCTGTCGAATTTCTGCATATTTAAATACCCGGACCGGTCCGCTTTCTGCAGATTTGACTTATCCCCTTCCCAAGATTCACCCCCCTTCTCCCCAATCCCATTCATTCCCTCCAATACGTTTTCCCTCCTCCCAACCCCAACCTTTCCCTCCCTAATCCACCCCCTTTTCCCTCCAATTCCAACCCCTCCCCTCACCCCTTCCACTATAAATACACCCCAATCCCTCCCTTTCTCTTCACACCTCCAACATAAATCCTCTCTTCTCCCTCTCTAGCTTTCCTAGCAAAAATCATCCCTGTTTCCATGGCTCCCCGAGTTACCCCCACCAAGTATGACTCCACCGATATCCAACCCTCCAGTCACGGCGAATTCCGCTCCCGCCAAGAGGAACGATGGTGCAATCAGTTTTTTGGTTTGGGCCGCAAACTCCAGATGGAGCGCGCTGTCCAATGGAAAGGGCTACCCAACTCCATCACCGCCCTATTCATGGTTGGGGGCTGGTGCCGATTCCCCAACGAACCCTACGAAGTGGTTTGGGCAATCGAAGTTCGCTCCTTTTACGGCACCCTAGTTCGGACGACCCAATTCGAGGCCGAAGCTTACGTGGATGGGAATGTCATCCCATTTTCCTTGGCCCGTCTCACGGACAAGTTGGCCGAGTATGACGTCCCGAACGTTCTAGAGTTTACCTATCCACGCAACGTCCCCCCGGTCGACAAGGATATCATCATGGCCCGCATTGCACCAAATGTGGCTTGGATGGGGCAAATCATCGCCGTTGGACGCCTTAACGAGAAGGCGCACCTCACATTTCAGATTGTGTGCGCCAATATATTGCAAACGTCCAATGATTTCGCCATGCGGCCTCGAAAAGCTACTTTGACCTATCACCTCTTTGACCCACACACTTTCATCCATTTGGGCCGCACTTTATACGCGGATATCATTAACGCGTCCTTGGATGAGAAGGGTACCACCCCACTTCCCTATGCCCGTTTAATCACTTCCATCCTTAAGGATGCTGGTATAGCGGCGCCGATCGATCACACTCGCATTCCCTGTCCTTTCGGACAAGGGAACCGCACCAAGAGCGCCAAAAAGCTAACTGTCCTACTGGCTAGGCGGGGCGGTGATAGTGAAAAGGAAGCTGCCTCGAGCGAGAGCGAGGAAGAAGAAGCGACCACCGGTGAGGATGTCGAGATGGGGGATATCGGTCCGGACGAGGAGTCGGGGGACGAGGAGGATGACCCAGATTTTGAGTGGGTGGGAACCGACCTATCAGCCCGCATGTCGGCTCTTGAAACGAACTTCAACACCTTTCAGACCAACTACGAGCGCGACATGAGCTTAGTTTTCCGCTTCCAAGCGGATATCTATCGCCGCCAAGGGGATCCTAATGAGCCACTGCCCTCCTATTACCATAACCCCTATGGCCCCGACCCGCCCGGTTCTTCCCATCGCCCGCCCCAGTGAAGCTTGATGTGGTTCTCGCAGTTTTTTTAGTTGTTTTTCCTGTTCACAGTTTGTATGCTTTTCCTAGTCCATGTACCACAGTCTTGTTTGTAATAAAAACTGCATTTTCTCCATTTGTTTGTTTTATTTATCGCACTTCTTATTTTGCCTTATTTAGATTTTAGTCCTTTTTGCTTGAGGACAATGCAAAAGTCTAAGTTAGCGGGGGTCACAAGTGCGTATGTCTAAAACTTCACAAATTTTCAAAATGCCCAGAAATTTCCAAAAAAATCAAAAAAAATTTGAAAAAACCAAAAATATTTTTGTTCAAAATAAATGAAAATTAGAATTCAAAATTTTCAAAAATATCATTAAAAGTCGAATTGAAGTCTCAAATTGTTAAAATTCAACATACACAAAGCCGAAATTGACCAAAGATGGAAATTGAGCGAAAATTGACGACTTAACGAATAAGTGTGGAGATTAACAAACCCGGTGAGATTCGAGCTTATCACCTTTTGCGAGTTTTTAAATCAATCCGAGTTAATTGTTAACTCAAAGTTCTTTTCAGCGCCTAAAAAGTTGTCGAGGATCTCAATCCTTTCATTTTGATCGGTTATGAAAAACGTGTGTAATATTGCTTTGAAAAACGTGCCAAAAGTGATCTCTAAACTTAAATTCATCTCGAAACGCATATGGTAACGCAATTGGCATTTTGGACAATGAAGTAGGCCCTCGTTTGTCACCCAAAAATATTGGCCATAAAAAGTCATGAAAAATCACCCCTTTTGCAACCCAAATTGAGCCGAATAACTTTCTCCTTTCGTTTGACAACGCGAAAAACCCAAATAGCCCGAAATTGTGAAAAATGGAAAAATTCAGAAATTAAAGTCCGAAAAGTGCATATAAAGGGGAAAGAAAAAAATAGATATGCTCAACAAAAATAGCAAGAAAAGAAGTGAAAAATAGAAAAAAAAAATAGAGAAAAAGAAGAAAAAAATGAGCAATAGCCCGGAAAAAGCACAAATGGACATCATAAATGACTTTTCCAATTTCAACCTCCCAACCATTGTCATTTTACCCCATATACCTTAAAACCCGAAAAAGTCCTAACCGAGTCTAAATTGCGAAATTGGTTACCGCATGGAGAGCTAATACACTAAAAGATAATAAAAGAGATTGAATGCGCGAAAAAGAGGCAATGTTCCCGTTTTTAAAAAAACCGTAATCCGTTGATGAGATCCTTTCACCATGAAATTTCCGTCTTTCTAATTGTATGCGTGATTTTGCGTCCATTATATCTACTCTTTATATCACGCATACCGAGAGAATAGCCACATTCTGAGTAATTCATTTGAGAGAGCATTCCGTGAGAAACTGAAATCAAAGCGAATTTTCGGATAAGTAACGTAATGATCAATCGGTGAAAATTGGCGGCTATATTTTCGGCTTCGCACACACACACTATGGTTTGAGACTTGTAAATATGACTTGATGATGACTATTTTTCTGGAAAAGTTTGAATTGTACAATTTTTGCGTATTTTGAATTTTCCTTGAGTCGAATTTTATGGGTATATTCTCTGCAACCCTCACGAGACACAACTCGTCCTACTAGGGTGACCTAGGGGTTTAAAGGCTTGTTGCATACGCTAAATGCAACCGCTTGCCCGCGAAAAAGGTATTCTATCCCAATAAAATGTTTTCAAGAATTGAGCCTTGCTAGGATTCTTTTACATTGCTCGGGACATGCAAAGTTCTAAGTTAGGGGGGTTTGATTAGGCATAAATTCTTCCTAATTTATCCCTTGATTTAGTTACTTTTAGCACCTCAAACAACGTAATTGAGTTGACTTTATCTCATAATCTTGCTACTGACTGATCCTAACGAGTACACCGAGTTTCTGGTATTTCGTAGTGATTTTACAGGTATTTGATGTCAAGAAACGAAAGAAGGAAATCGGAAGAATCAAAAATGAAAGAAGGAAAGTCAAAAGGGCAAAAGTGTAATTTCCATCTGGAATTCGGATGAGGTACCTAAAAAGAAGTTGAAGAGATCTCATTCACGAGCACATAGGAAAAAACGACACCTCAATCGGAGTCCCGGAACAAAAGATACGAGCACTCAAAGTGGAGCAAAAAAGTCAAATAGGTAGACCGGTCCACCCCTACCCCGGACCGGTCCGCTGTGCAAACTCCAGAAGACCCCGGATCACAAGCAAACCGAAAAAGGCAAAAATAAAAAGAACCGGTCCGACACCGGACCTGTCCGCCCAAAAATAAAAAGAACCGATCCGCTTTCATAGGGAGACTATCGAGATTTGCGAATCTAATCTTCTTCCAAAGAATCCTAGTGCAGCTGAAATTCCTCAATTTTTGGAGGATATAAAAACCCATTTTATTTGTTGTTATTTACACGGATTTTTAGAGAGAATAATAGTTAGTTTTCCTCCCTTTTTCCAGAAACCTTAGTTTAGCTACAATTACCAATTTTAATTAAAAGATTGAATATTTGTTCAGAGTTTGTGTGATTACCAGTTTTATTCATTGCTGCAATTACTTCTTGGGTGAAATTAGTGAGTTATTTCTTCTTTTCAATTTCATTCTACATTAATTCACAAGTTTCCTTAGATTAATTATGGATCCCTGCACATCAATCACTGTTTTCATCACTTTCATCATGCTAGGCTAGATTTTCTAAGGCCGGGATACATGAACCCAGCCTGATGTGTTAATTGCACGTGCATAACATTAATCCTCTGAATTTAGTGATTGAATACGACCGTATTGCGTAGGAACATAACAATTGTAGGTCTTTATATCTCGTTTGCCTCTGGGTAACCGTGATGATTTAGAATGCAATTCGAGTGTTACTATCGCGATACCGATTTAATCGTCCTCAGATTAAGTATGACGTGGGCTTGAACCTCGTATACGTAATGCTTGGGAGTACTAAATTCCGGGTCAATTTAATCAGTTAAATTCATGATTAGTATTATAACTGCGATTCACTAGGGCTGGGGGATTGTATTCCCGTCCTGTTTTTCTCATCATTTAAACAAAAGTTTAAAATTATCTTTCCATTAGCATTTTAGGTAAATTAGTGTAATTACATATTTTCCTAATTTCATAATTGCATTTAGTTTAATCATCCCCAAAACCAAATCATTTTCTTTTTCTTTTTAGAGTCAAAGTTAGGGTTCCTCTGTCTTTTCCCGTCGTCACAACTCCGTTGTTCTTTTTCCCTGTGAATACGATCCCGACTTACCGAGTTTATTACTAACGCGACAGGCTTGCACTTGAGCCTAGAGTGAACGCACATTAGAGACACATTATGAGTCGCGTCAAGTTTTTGTCTTAATCGAATCAACAAATCAAAGTCTAAATGATTTCCACCCCAATAACGTTCAAAACTATGTAACGCTTTTTCATGAATTTCCAGGATGTGCAAACGGTTTTAAATTCCATCCAAACACCCTCATTAGGGTTGTGTTTCGATCGGATCGGATCGAAAAATGACCTTTCGAAAAAAATTCTAATTTTTTCGAAAATAAAATATATGTTCCAATTTCCTATCCAATTTTTTCGAAAAATCAAAAAAGTTTTACGAATTCGGAAAAATCGGAAAAAATTCGGAAATTAAAAAATACTAAAAATTCAGAAATTTTGGAATTTCAAAAAAATTAATATAGGATTTCGATTACTTGAAATTCTCATTTTAAAGAAATCGAAAAAAAGATTTAACCCAACATTTAAATATGTAAGGATTTACCCATTTTTTTCATTTGTGTAGAGTATAGAGGGATATTCTCATTTTATAGAGGACTTTTTTGGGCCTCTCTTCCTCTCCTAAGCCGATGTGGGACACATGAGAATGTTTAAAAAAATTAGAAAAATTGGAAATCGGAAAATATTTTGAAAAAAATCGGAAATAATTCTGAAAAATCGGATCAGAATTCAGAATTATTTCCAATTTTCGATCCGATTTTTTTCGAAAAAATCAAAAATCGGAAAATCAAAAAATCGAAAATCGAAAACCTTATATACATTCCAAAATCGGAAAATATCGGATCGGATATCGGAAAAATCGAAATGTTCGAAAAAAAAACACAGCCCTAGCCCTCATGCTTATTTCTTTTGGAGGTAATCTAAATTCTCAAACATTGGAGAATTGGTGCAAAAACCTAATGGCCCCTTTTTGGCATGAATTTCTTTTTATTGCCTTTAAATTTTTCGGGCTCTTTTAAACCTCTTTGGACCCCGGATAATAAAATTCCTCAATTTTTTAGGTCCGATATAACTGTGGCTTAGTATTCCCAAAGGCCAAATGAACCTTTCGCAGTCATTCCCCGTTTTCAAATAAAGAACACAAACGGCTCTTACATGCACAACTTTCTTATCAAGTTTTATCGTGCTTGGTTCGTTTTAAGGACAAGATTGAAGTGAAAACACCCAACCAACATGTGATAAGACAAGCACAATAATCAAGCAAATCCGTGCATGTGTGCAATAAAGGAAATCATGAGTCAAACATGTAGGAAGTAACACTTAATTACATCTCAATGACTCCAAACATTATAAAGCACAAAGATGACATGATATATTGTCTCAAAACACTATCAAATAGTCACATGAATAAATAGAATGAAATTGTGACTCGGTCATCCTAAGTGTCGATCCATAAAAGGTGTAAACAAAATACAAAACTCTTTTTGGATTTTTCAAAAATTTTATCAAAATAAAATCTATTTGTATTTTTTGAAATTTTCAAAAGCAAAAATTTATACAAAAAGTATATGTGACAACGCTAGAAAACATAAATATCATGAAACAAAAAACTAGCGTATGACAAACATGCGAGCACAATCATCTATATGATATGGCAAGAGAAGAGTCATCTGCAAACAAATGAGAATCAACTATTTATAAAATCTAGCGTATTCAAAAGTGATTTCCTAACCCAAGCAGATGTAACACGTCGACACTGGGTTTTGGAAACCAACAAAACACTAGACTTCGACTTCCTGGGACTTCTTCCAAGATCAAAACAAAATCTCCTAAGGTGACTGTAATACCCCGTACCTTTATAGATATTTAAATTACTTAAGTTGTGTAATTTGGTAATTAGAGGAAATTACTGTGAATAGTAATTTTAGAATTTATAAGTATAAATTTAATAATTGAGAATTATAAATTAAATAGTAAATCTTAGTTTGCAAGTGTCGAATTAATATTTACATGGATTATATTTTCTTATGAGATTAAGAATATGAGTGGGATTATTTTAATTACGTGTCGCAGTTGGGCAAAGCGACAAAGGATAATATTTTAATTGGAAAACACGCGTATTGGAATGTGTTGGGTTTAATTAGTTAATTTTAGTTAAGTGGCTCAGATGGAGATTTCGAGTGCGCGGTTGGTTTCGGAATGGCCGAAATAGTCAAAATGAAGTACCCGGGGGTAATGTTTGGGTTTCGAGGGTTTTTTGGAGTAGTAGGGACTCGTAATTGAGTACACGAGTCATTTTACAATTGGGTATACACCCAATTTCGGGATTTATGAGGGGAGAACCCTCATTTCTCCCGCATTTTAGCCCTAGGAGAGAGAAAGCAGAAAGAAGAGAAGATAGAAGAAGAAAGAGAAGAGAAGAGAGAAAGGGATTTCCGGCCAAGTTTCGCGGAATTCGACTTGGGGTCGTCGGATTTTATCCACGAGGTAAGTGTTTAACTTGCTTTTTTGATTTAGTGTGTTTATTTCTCATATTATAGTTGGTGTGTAAAAACTATAAAGATTTTTGGGTTGGGTTTTCTTGAATCAAAACGAGGGTTTCGGCAGTTTGAACGAGTAAAACCCGGTTAATATCCAACTTGAGAAACTTAAGAATTAGTTGAAATTAGTTGTTGATTATTGGTTCTAGGATGATTAGAACCATTTTTATGTGTGGATATATTGTTGGTTGAGGTTGGATGATGATGGGAGAGGAGATAAAAAGCTTGGAGGTACATTAATGGAGATTTGTAATTTGGAGAAGACAGTGAACAGTAATGCAGGAGCATGCGGGGTCGATTCGACCAAAAAGAGAATATATTAATCTCTTGGTCAAAACATGAAATTCTATATCTTTTCAATACGGTCGCGTGGGCACTGACAGCGCATTTTTTCGATTTTTTTTGAATTTTTAATGATTTTTCTAAGAAAGCAGTTCCGAGGTTGAAATCGTTAGCTCGGAAATCAAATCAGAAATTGGAAAAATTAAGGCTAGAATTGTTTGGAGATAAAGATTAGAGGTTACTAAATGAAGTTTTTGGACTTCTAAATTACTTGGAAAAAAAATAAAAACCTTAGGTTCGTAGAAATAAATCCGGGCTATATTTTTAAATGATTGTTTAGGATGGGTAACATTCGAGAAAAGTCTTCGGCAAGTGTGTTTATATAGTTATGCGTAGAGAATAACTATGGGCCAAGTATATTTGAGTGAATTCTAGAATGCGAGTAGGATGAAATTTAATATATGGGCTAAAGAGGTTCAAGCTACTATCCGGTATGTCTTTATTGACAATTATTATTATAGGTGATGCGGTACCTATGGAGATTAAAATAAGTAGTAAGTATGCTTATTTAATTATTACGGATTGATATATTCGACTTTATATTATAATCCTTAGAATTGAGTAAGGTGCGAATTATATTTTAAGTAAGGGAATACTTGTGGATTTAGTATTTTAAGTGTATAAATACTTATATACTATTACTAATGGGAACACTCGAGGTTTTGGCTATCGCCATAAGAGTTTGGCAATTATAGCCATATATATTGAGAAGAGATATATACTATATATACGGGAATTGTTACAGTATATATATAAAATAATTATGAATATATATGTGTGTGTGAATGGTATATTTATGTGAAACATACCCCCTTTAATGCTATCATGGGAAGTTGCGCGATGTGGGTGAGGCCCCTGGCTTGAGGAGCAGGGAGCGTATAGTCCCCAGGTCATAGCGTCCATTTTATATTGTATGATTTTTATTAGGGGTGAGACGTGGTGGGTATATTTCGTTCTCATTTCCGGGGAGGAACTATGACCGCTTCCCATACGTTGTGATTTAATTTTTACCAAGTCGGTGTGAGAGTCCGACCGCTGGTACCCAAGATGATGTGTGAGTAATTCCATGGAAGATGATAGCATTGAGAGACTGCATCCATTGAGTTATATCTCTAAGGGATGGTTATTAAACTTATATAGTGTGTGATATATAAGTATGGATATACTTTATGTGTATAGTATGTATATATATATATATATATATATTTATATGAGATGTGAAACATATATATACGGACATAATAAAGAATGGAACGTGAGATAAATTCTGGATCTTTCGGTAGTATAAAATCCGAAATAAAATAGGTGATATACGTATATAAAGATGAGAATATTATATACGAGGTTAATAACACTAAAATTTGAATAGTGTAAATAACTAGTGAAAGTTATTCATGATGTAAGGATGAATCATAAGTGAGAGATTATAATGTATAAGCTCAGGCGATGGCTTAGAATATTTTATAAAGAATGAATAAAGTGATATTCTCCTTCCGGTAAATTTGTATCCGGATTTATATGAGTATGAATCATAGGTTCCAGTGAGAACTTTATATACCCATGGGATTTTTTTTATTATATGTGTTATGTACTGAGGGCTTAATAGATCTCAACGATCAACATTGTCATGTAGTAGTGTATCGGGGGGGTTCCTTGTTTCGATTTCGCTTCGCGAGACACCCCACACACGAACGTAGCGCAATGTTGGGAATTGAGAGAAGTTTAGATCTTAGTACTCGGGTTTATGATGATTTTTAGCTGATGGGTGAAATGAATTAGTTAGGCAGGGTAGCTTAACTATGTTGTTTAAAAGGTATACGATAGTTGTGCACTATTAGAAGAGGGGTGAGGTGTATCTCATAAGAGTGCGATACGAATTTAAATATAAGAGACTTTCATATTTTAAAATATAGCATTTATGCACTTGCTAAAATATTTTCAAACTCGGGCTCTGACCCATATCTCTATTTTCCTCTCTTGCTATATATGTATATATATTAGGTGTCAAGACACAGGAATGCCTGGATGATGATTCTTTCGAGTCACACGTTCTCTGCAGCAGTTGTGGATGCATGCATGTTTATTTTAGACGCTTCTATTCTTGTGATCTATAAAGGAAACATTGTAGTAACATTCGGGCCGATAGCCCAATTGTATTCATTTATTCTTTTACCGCCTTTTAGTGCGACATTCGATTTGGTTGTATTATATTGTACCGAGTGTTTGGTTATTTTTTTTTCATTTCTATTGTTGCATATAAACTGTTGTGATTGATTTATTTGAATGGTTTGGTTAAAAAGATTAGTTAATTAAAATTTTGACGCCAACCTAATAGGTTATTAGTAATTAAATGGGTTTTCGACAGTGATATTGAGAATGAACCATATGACACTCCTGTTTTAATTTGATATAGGAGTGATCACCCGGTATTTTATTAGGCGGGGTGTCACAGATGGTATCAGAGCATCAGGTTCTAGTGTACTTAGGAATCTGTGCGGACGTACTACGCTTTCAGCGTTGCTTTCTATTTGATATAGAGCCTTATGATTAGGATTGTTGATTACTCTTGTGAGATTTTGTTCTCCTGCTATTATAGTAAATCTTTTGCACGCTCGCTTGAGATTCATGTGCTGATTGATGAAGGGGGATCAGGGAAGGCCGTTATAAGGACAACAGGAGACGGGTCTTAGTTTGAGCTGTAAGTTGAAGCTGGGGATGAGGACCGCAGTAGAGGTTACTCCCTTCGTGGAATTTTTGTGGATTGCTACGACGACTACTAAAGTATAGTAGTTATATTTATCCAAGTACCGCTATAGTAGAGAGTGGTGCTAAACTTAAATTACCCAGTGAAGTTAAATTGGGAAAAAGTTTGAAAGGGTCTTTGATAAGGAACATTTTTTGGAGTTTAAGTTATGCGCAGGAAAGTAGCTTTATTCAGTGGAAGTAGAAGGCTCAGAAGCTTTGGCTTAGAGCAGGGTATGGAAATGCCTAGATGTGAAAATTTGAGGAAATTTTTTCACTCGTTGGAACAATGTTGAAATGGTGGGAACGATGGTCACCATATTTAAGGGAGCAGAATGTTTTTCTCATCAAGGAATCATACGGACTGTTTTAACAGCGAGTTCCTTTGATTTATCAGAAATGAAGAGAATGTAGTTCCTGAATTCTTCACATGAGGATCGATCAGGGGCCAACAATGAACAAAGTAGTTTTTGGCTCGGATAAGACAAGTGTACTGTGTCCGGGAACCATTTGGAGCAGCTAGTGTAATTGGCAAGAATGTTGTTATGAGTTTCACCTCGAATGAAGAAGGTATATTTTGTGTGGCTAGATAGAGTCGCAGTATTTTGTTAACCCTAGATTCGTGTGTGTAATTCGATCTTTGTGGAAGTATTGGTAATATTATAGAGGGTATATGAAGTAATTATGAAATGATTATAATTGAGAATAAAAGAGATGAATCCTTTATGCGTAATAATTGGTGAGATTGTATTAAGTACGGTTAAAAATATTATTATGGGTCGTGGGCAAACTTAATTGGAAAATGTGAATATTTATATATATGGACGTGTGACTTTGTGCTTATTCTAAATATTCTATTTGTGAATAATCATACCCGCGCTACTTGCTATCACGAAGGTTGTCGCATCGGGACAGTCTTATCTTTATGTGACCTTTATGGGGGATATTAACTTGTACCCTAGAACATAGGATTCCTTTGTACAGGATATCTGAGAATGATAGTCAGACGGTCCTAAGAGACGTGAGGGGTATGTGCTGACCTCTTAGTGACTTGGAATATGTTTCACCTCCATTTTGTGTGTATTGTGTTAATACAACTCTAGAGTGATTCTGGACTAGAATTTCCCTTAGTACGAGAGATACGGGGACTTGATAGCAGAGTATGCCAGCACCATAGATTTTATGTGGGGTGCCGATGGTATATATATTATATGAGTAATGATTGCATAATATATTTTTGAATGGTTGGAGTGATAACTGGCTAATGATTGCAAGACTATCGTATCTGCGGTTTCAGGGTGGAACTGGTTGTTTTTGCAATATCTCACCTGGATACGGGTTAAGCTCGCAAATTATTATATGTTTAGATGGAAATTCGGCGAGTAGATGTTATTGTATGCTAGGATGTTGGTTTTGATGATAAATTAGCTAAGAGTCATGTGATGATTAGGGGCTAATAAAAAGTAGATGTGCTGTGGAAAAGCATTGGAAATATTTCTCTCACCGCAAGTATGTGGGTGAGGCAAGGTGAAGGAAATTGATTTGAGGTTTATAGCCATGCCTTGAAGAGAAGAAAATTCATAAGGAATATGTTTTGGGTATGATGTTCGTAACATTTTTGCAGAGAGTAGACGCCCCAATTAGATAGACTTTCTATTTCACTAAAATAGAAGGACACGGAGGTAGAAGCGCGTTAGTACGATTACGAGGAAGGATTTAGAACATCTTGATGGTGTGCCTTAGGCCGTTATATCTCGATGACTGACGATGCGAGGGAGTGGTATAATGGGAGGGTTCCTTGTTTGGATTTCGCTTTGTGAGACGTCCCACGCATGAAACCGAGCAAATGTCGAAAGTCGAGAGAGGTCTTGGGCACTAGGGATATAGTTAGGATTGTACTCATTTTACGTGTGTAGGAAAACACACCGATCTTAGGACTATTAAGAGATAAGGTCAATAGGGCAAGTGGTACAGATATAGGAAGAGTTGAATTTTGAATTATTCGGGTTAAGAATGCCTAGGTGTTATCACGAGGCCAAAAAGAAAGTGAGGCCTATTTTTAGAGAGAGTGTTACGTCTTTGACGTTTGTAATAGTGTGTTGATAAGCACAGATTAAAGGGTGTGTGGACACCTTGGTAAGTTGATTTTTTATACCGCCCGATATAGAAGGGACGTAGTATATAAAGCTCAAGATTATGCTGCGAAGCAGTTATAAATGAATTTGAAATGGGTTGGATGAAACGTCATAGGAGGTACGCAATGATCCAATTATATTTGTGCAATAAGAGTTAACACACCTAAGGTAAGAGAGAAGACTGACGGGAATAGTCGAGCGCTAGTGTAGTTTCCTTTTTGAGGGAAATTAGATGTCCTGATGTAAATGAGTGAACGCTTGGAGTAACGGATCTCCGATGGGATCAATAAGTTAGAGCGGTAATTATTGGCTCGTTTTCTTTATATGCGGTTATAGAAACACTAAGTTCGATTTGACGTTAGAGTCAACCTTACGACCGAGGTAGCATTGTAACATATGAATATTTGGTTAAGCTTGTGGTTAAGCTAGTGCATTAGAGCATATGCCTTGAGATAATTGGAATATGGTGGGGGACCATTGTGTTAGTACCTTTCGACTTCGGTGTACTAGGACGTAGTGTAAATAGTGATCCTAGGTTAGTGGTGCAGGCTATAACTGAATTTCGAGGATGAAATTCCGTTATAAGAGGGGAAGTATGTAATACCCCGTACTTTTATGGATATTTAAATTGCTTAAGTGGCGTAATTTGGTAATTAGAGGAAATTACTATGAATAGTAGTTTTATAATTTATAAGTATAAATTTAATAATTTAGAATTATTAAGTGAATAGTAAATATTATTTTGCAAGTGTAAGGAGATATTTCTCATGTCCGATATCTTACATTTGTATATATTGTACGCCGCTACAAAAGGCACGTCATTTCACGATCTCACATGACGGCCTCTATTCGAATTCCGACAATTAATCATTCATCATCTCCATCATGTGTCCCACATCTGCCTCAACGACTTCACGTTCCACGATTTTAGGGACTTTATGCAAGTGGTACGCAAGAGAAGTCAAAATAATGAAAGAAGGCAAGATATGAAAGTTCAAGGGCATTTTGGTAATTTTATAGCCACCGTCCGGAGGTCCGATCGACTAGGAAGTTAAAGAGATCGACTCCACGAAGATACTGGAAGAAACGGCACCTCAATTCGAGCTACTGTGAAGAAGTTATGGTCCTTTGAAAATGAAGAAAATTTTGAGAAAATCCTTGGAAAAATGCTGTGTGAATTTTTCCCAAAAATCAGCGAAGTTTCGCGAACCGAAGGGTGAACTGGTTCGGGGGGAAAACCGGTTCGAGGTACCACCCGAACCGGTTCGGGGTACCTGACGCTGGCAAGAGTTCCAAAAATTTAAAATTCCTTTTCGTTTCCCTATAAAATCCAACTTCGGGGTATTATTTTTCAAGACTTGGAGAGACGATTTTGAGAGTTCTATTTGCTCTAGTCTTCATATTTTTTAGTCCCAAAACTCATCTTTTGATTCACACATCAATTCCATACCTTTGTGAATCCTTTTGAAACCCAAGAACACTACTCTATTTTGTTCATACTTGTGGAGAAGCCGTCTTTCTTCTTCATTGCTGCTCTCCTAGAGTTCCTAAGGGAGATTCCAGCCGACGACATCAGAATCGATGCCTGCGGGTATTTTTGTATCACACTTGTTTTTCATTGTAATCCGTGTAATCGTATTTTACAACATTATAGTGAAAAATAAAAATGTTTTGCCCGTTTGGGGGATTTTTCCTCACATGTGTGTGTTTGAATGTTCTTGCTTGATTTTATCATCTTCAATCACACCTAGATGCATGTTTAGGACTTAATTGATAAAAACTGAGTTTAATTAAATAATTTATTTATTTGAACGCAAGCGCACTCCTTCAAATTGGTATCAGAGCGGGCTACGCTAACTTATCGCGTGATCCTGATTTTTCAAGGACTTATTTATTTTGATACAATTTGACTTCTCACGTCGTCAAATTGTTATCAGAGCCAATTACACAAATTTACCGTGTAATTTTTCGCAAAATTTTTCTAAGATATCAATTTTCTGAAAAAATTGATTTTTGAAAAAGGGCGTGTTCATAATGGAGAAGTTATATAACAAAATGTCAGTTTTTTATGGGACAAACTATGCATACTAGAAAGCTCGCATGAGATCTGCATTAAAAGCCATTGATGAACGTGTCTAGATTTTGGTTGAAAGAGGGTGGACACCTCCCTCCATCACTATTGAGAACGTGACTAGTTTAAAATATGTCACTGCTTGGACCGAAGAAGAATTTAAATGGTCATCTTTTAATTAAAGTTTAAGTGCTATTTCTGGATCCGTCACACCTGACGAGTTTCGACGCATAATAACGCTCACCGTCAAAAGAGGCATGGGATGTTTTACAATTTACCCATGAAGGAACTAATACTGTGAAAGAGTCTAAACTGAAAATTTAACAACTCAATTTGAAACAGTCACCATGCTTGAGACTGAATGTTTTGATGAATTTCATGCTAGACTGTCTGATATTATTAACACTAGCTTTAATCTTGGTGAACACATTACTAATGCTAGACTTGTTAAAAAGTTTCTTAGATCACTGCCTAAGCGTTTTATCCCTAAAGTCATTGTGCTAAATTATATGGGTAATTTAAACACGCTTAAATTTGAGGAACTGGTAGGAGACTTACAAACGTATGAAATTGATATGCTTCCTAAATCTGCTAAGCCTAAAGATAACGGCATTGCACTTAATGCCCAGGAGAGAAAGAGTGAGGGGTCGGCAAGAAAGAGGGGAGAGTCATCTAGAAAAAGAGAGATGTATACGTCAGATTCTGAGTGTGACTTTGATTTAGATGATTTAGCCCTGTTTGCTAAAAAATTCAAGAAAATTCTCAAATTCAAGAAAAATGGTGATTTCAAAAATAAAAAGAAGTTTGAGAAAAATAAGTTTGAAAAGAAAAATGAAAAAGATTTTAAAGATCCTCCTAAGAAAGAGAGTGAGAGATGATATGAGTGTGACAGTAAGGGTCATAGAGCTTTTGAGTGTGCTACTAGGCTGAACAGAGAAAGGGCGAAGATGTCCTTAATTCTACCCTTAGTGACGACAGTGAGGTCGAGTCGGTGGACTCTGGAGATGAGTCACCGCATGAATGTAACTTCACCGCATTCATGGCTAGTCATGTGAGCACTTCTAGTGCTCCTCACAACGATGAGGATGTTGCTTCACAGGGACACCTCGACAGTGAGAACGATGTGAGTGAGGGGGATGAGGATGCAAGTGAGAGTGAAAGTGATCTCCAATGCTCATACGCTGAGTTATATACCGAGTCATTTAAAACCAAAGAGCGTAACAAAGCGTTTGTTCTTAGGATCACCGCATTAGAGAAAGATTTAACACTATTTGGAGAGAGAGAGAGACTTGGTGTGAGAATGAAAAAGAGAGAAAAGATAAACTTGAGACGATAAGATGTTTTGAGTGCGATGGGACAGGGCACAAGAAATTTGAGTGTCCCTCTAGACTTAGGATAGGGGGAAAGAAAGTTTCCATGCCCACTACCCTAAGCGATAGTGAGAATGAGGATGGAGATGAAAGTGTGATCCGAAAAGCTTTTAGAAAGTTATTTATCGAGACCATGGAAACAAAAATGTCAAATAGGATCCTAGGTCTTCGGATTTGTGAGTTGGAGGAAGAGAATGATGAGCTAAAAAGGGAAAAATATGACTTGACCAACACGGTGTCTAGTCTGATGTGACACCCCGACTAATTAAATACCGGGTAGCTACTCCTTTATTAAATTAATACAAAATGTCAAGTTGGTCCAGTTAATAGCATCACCGTCGAAAACATTTTAATCATTACTAACCACCTAGTATTTAAAAAGTAAGATGTCAAATTTTAATTTAAGTCTGATTAACATACAATAAAAGAATTATGAAAGAGTATCATAACCATACACCATAAAGTCTCAATAAAGTAACCAACAAATAATAATAAGTCCGGAGGAAAACTCCTCACAACAATCCCACCACTGAAATAAATAAAACAGTATCTCCTGAATTAATTACATGCCAACAATCTGAATAACTGAAATATGAAATGTCTCTAATAGAAATGGGCGACATGCCCTACAATGATGAAAACTGAATAGAGTCAAGACAAAAGAAGCGTCTACTAGAAAGGCCATGTAACTTCCACAAACAGCTACAGCTCGTCACCTGAATGGAAATCCTATGCATGGTGTCCTTGTGGCTGGGCACCTAAAAGGGTTTTACAAAAATAGATTTGAAAGCAAACGGGTCAGAGCCTGAAAGTGGAGAGTATTTTAAAAATAGCAAGTTCTTTAATAATATTAAAACAAAGAATGCAAAATACATGTTAGGACGTGCTCTCACATGAAATACTCACCTCTCGTCTAATCGTGCACTCCTAACGTACAGTACCCATCTAAGTGGTATTTATATATAACTAAACCGACATAAGTTCTAACCCATCTACTCGATTCACAATATGAATTCCCAATGTTATCACTTGAATAGATAGCTTTACTTAAACTCGGATTCTCAATTATTAGCATTACCATTTACTGGAGGTTATCCCCTTATTTATCTTCTCAAGGAGTTACTATAAATTATTCTCATAATTAAACATGACAAGTCTGTTCATTTAACCGTATATCATTCACATCATAAATATACAATACAAGCACCCCAAGACTAAGCTGCGGTGCACACATACTCTGCTATCCATCCCGGTACATCACGTACATAAGGATCACGCATTCCGAATCTCTCAGGAATCATTCTCAGATAACAACAATCACAATCAATGGAGGCGAACACAGTCACATCACATGGGTCACACACATACCTACGCTCCCACGATCAGCAGACTTATTAACTTCCCAATAAGTCCTTCTCTGACCTATGTCCTCGAGGTACCAATCTATATCCTCCCGTAGGCACAAAAAGATTAGATGGTCCTAAACGAACGCAAACCTCCCATGATAGCAAGTATGGTAGGTATGTCATACACATAAGTCATATACTAAGCATTCACACATCTTAGATATCTCATTATTAATAAAGGTATATTCTACATCCTTATACCATTATTCCAATTTTATACATTTTTAAATCTTCCGATAATATATAATGTAGACTGTCGACACATCTCACGTCATAGTTTCTTGTACTTAAAACCTATCTCAAAGGGATTACTAAGTCTCCTATTATTCCCACATATAACATCATTATTATTAAGATCCTTACTTCTGCCCCAAACCTCATTTCATCAAATTATTCGAATTTACTCCTTTAACCCTAATATTATCTCACTCATCGAATTTTATTAGATTTCATAATAATTCCTCAAATTGAATTCTAACGCAGGTACAAATTTTATAACCATACCTACTGGTCTTCCTTAAGTCTAAGGATATTCATAAAATCTCCATAATAATTTTCTAAGGGTTAACATTATTAAAATTTAACTAGGGAAAATATTTCTCATTCTGGTAAGGTCGATCGATCGACCTTGAACATCGATCGATCGATCGACTGATGTATGTCGATCGATCGATTGCACCAGATAAGTTACGGACTGCTTCGTTTTGCAGTCCTCAAATCGTCCCAAAAATCCATTACAATGCATGAAACTTCATTCTAACGTTATAATATCATCAAATAATCATCCTACAACATTGTTAACGTTCTAAAACTAATTAATCATCACCCAAAGGCCTTATTTAGATCAAAATATCATCAAGAACCCTAGTTTTCTATTTCTTTCAAAATCAACAATAATCCTCTTCTTAAATCCGTTTTTTGAATTATCAAGGGCTATAGTATGAATTCATAATTCATCCAGAATATGTCTACATGCAAATCCTAACATGGTTTATAGTTTTAATCCTCAAATTCATGGGTTTTTATCAATCTCCCAAAACAATGCAATTTTTATAAATGTCTAAGCATGGAAGAAACATTCGTTGCAAATAACGTAATTAAACCACTTGCCTCAGATTGTTCTCTGAATTGGATGTTGGATGTTTCTCTCTTTTCCTCTACAATTTCTCCCAAGGTTGAAGGTTGAAGATGATGGTTATGGTTTTTCTCTTTTGGGAACCTCTCCTAACTTCTCCTATAACTCCCGTAGCCCTCTAATTAGTTAAGTGCTGGTAATGGGTTAGTGGGTTCCCAAATACCCTATTTTTAATTCCCAAAATTCGTTGGTCAAAATTCTCCAAATTCCAAAATTACCAAAATACCCTTTTAAGTTGCCGGTGTGGCCCAAAAATGCCCCGGGACCCAAACTAAACCCCCGGCTAGTGTTTTCTGACTATTTCGACCCTTCCGGACTCGTTGGCGCACTCAAAATGACCATGCGGTTGATAAAAATAAAATTCACTTTTTAATTAAAATAATTATATTCCTGACGCGACTGTCACACGCGTCCCAACAAAATTTCCAAATTGCCGTATTTCTATCTCGCGACAATTTCAATATTTTCAATATTCATATCACATCATATGTATACACATTATAATCAAATACCAACTCACATCTCGTTAGTATTTTATCCGGATTAATTCTCAATTAATTCCCATTTAATTTAATTAATCCCATAAATAAATATCCATAAAAGTACAGGGTATTACATACTTCCCCCCTAATAACATAATTTCATCCCGAAATTCGGATAAGTAAGGTACACCTATAAAAATTAGGTATCCTCCAGTATTCAAAACAATTATAAAGAAAAGCCCAAATCACTAAAACCCTCGCTTCACAATAAGCTTGTTTAACATACTTGATACCTTATCAGAATAATCTTCGATAAATGCACCTCACGTTGTGCTCTTATTAAACAACATTCGAATAAAAATAGCCTATACATCATTAGCCGCATTATTTTTATTAGTATTGTGAGTCCGCACCTCACTACTAACTCCCGCGTTTATCAAAACACCAAACTCCCATCCTGGGATGAATCAATAACACATCTGACTACGCTTGTCCATTCCTTGAAATATCCCGACGTTGTGACTTTTACACAAGGGAAAACCACTTCAGCCTGTTGGTGTCACACAAACCTTTGTAAGCACCTTGTCCACCATAAATAGATACGGGTGCTTTCCCCCCAACTCTACCATTAGGTAATATCTCCTCTTCATGACTACAATATACCTCACTAGTTATACCGGATTTGGAATTTAAAATATCGCAATGAATCCAAAATTTCTTTCATACAATCCATCAGTCGTTAGTCACTTTGTGCCTGCACCTCGGGTTATAGGTGATACAACCCTCAGTTTGAATCGTTATTTCCCACTACTTATTGTTACCCCACCTGAATGTGGATTTCGGGGATTTCATCCCAGTTCTAAATAATACTACGTCGAACCACGTACCGGCGTGTTCACTATCTAATAATGTAAATCATTCAAGTATATAACAATTTGTCTCCTTCTGAGCAACATGACTCACGTATTTGAAGGAATTTGTTACCCCTCAAGGAATTTACTAACTTGACTCTTCCATCCCTAGAATCATCGATTGGATACGAAATTAATTGGTTAATCATCTAACACCCAACCGTTCTACTAATTACTACACCCCTTTAAATGCTGACTTTCTTGTAAATGTTCCTTCCCGTTAAGTGATACTTAATGATCCTCTGCTTCTCTTGGCGTATGCCAAAGTTTCGACCCTTACACTTTCTCACCTCTCCGTGAAAATCCGGACTCCTTATACCTTATTAACATTCTCACTCTATTTACTCTTGAGTCACCCACAACATTTGATTAGTCGGAACTCTACTCCAAATTTCACATAATAATTAAATATTTGCCTTCTCAAGAGATATCCCCTTATTAAATGGCTTTCCATTGCTTTTTCACTACATTCGGACGTGCTACACTGATTACATACGAGTATACTCATTAACACCTTCTTTTACGATGCTAAATCCTATAAGTAATAATTTCACCCAACTATATCCCTTTTTCTGACGATACTACTTTAGTCAACCAGAATATCTACAGCTTTTATAACCCATGCATGTGGCGTTACACATCATATACGCTATACATATTCCAAACTCTTTATTGCTCTAGTATTTCCAATGTGGCCATACCACTTGGGCGTTCTAGATCACCTCGGAATTTGAAATCCTAAATACTTCTTAACCTCAATGCATCCTTCAAGCTGCCGAAATAAAACCAAAATTTTCAGTACTTCTTCACCACACCACTGGCTCTACTGACCTTATATCGTAATTTACTAACAACTGGCTCTAATGGCCGTACATCATAATTTACTCCTTGTAACTTCCCGTTATAACTACGTACTCCCATAACGATAGAGGTATCCCAATCATGAACGAAGGGCCACACATTTCCTTACTACCAACCTTACACTAAGTTTCATGCGTGGGGTGTCTCGCAAAGCGAAATCCAAACAAGGAACCCCCCGATACACTACTACCTAACATTGTTGGTCATCGGAATCCGTTAAGCCCTGTCCATAATATGTACCCCTACACTCTCGTCTTTTAACAACAAAGTTTCATCTCAGTTCGCAATTATACATAAACAAAGAACTCCTTCTGAATGACACTTTTCTCTTTACAGTGATGGAAATCACATTTCATATACAACATGCGAGATATTTGAGACCCTCAAATTCCCGTCCCCAGACACACAACTATGAGTATAAACTTCCAAATCTCTAATGGGTGATAAAACAATGCACTCTTTTTGTTACGACCTCTCTATCGTTAATTATAAAAACCAACTAACTCTTTGTTGACTAGTAAATCAATTACATACGACTCATAGTAATGAAATCCCTACGCATACTGGGATTAAATATCCGAGACCATTATACTTTGAAATCACAACATATATATATATATATATATATATATATATATATATATATATATACACACACACATATATGCACGAAAGTACAATTGCGAGCCCGACCCTCTAACAGATGGGGCCTCGCCAGAACAAAACATGCTACCCTGATGTAGTAATCCCAATAAACTTGCAATACCAGCACACTATCGGTATAATAATATATAAAACAATAATTAAGATCATATCATACTCGTATAACACAGCACTAAAACGAGTAATTTCGATAAAGCATAAACCGTTATTAATATACCCATTCATCCTCCGCGGATGACAATAAAAGTAACCCCCACACTATCAGGGAAAATGTTCTTATATATAATAAACTTACTGATATATTCACTAAACTCGACTCTCAAGTGAAAATACAATTGTAACAAATGTAATAACTCATTCATGCCACAAATAACATGCATCCTCGTCTGAGGATATAACTCATACTTCTATCCTAATAATCGTCCCGGCTGCTCAAATGGTTCCTGGACTTACCACACATGTCTGTCCCAAACCGGATATTTCAATAACTGTTGCCCTCGCCAGGCACAATACCTTGATCCCTACTCTTGTATCGGGAAAAATTTATAATGTACGGGTTTTCACTCCCACAAAGTACCTCTACACATACTCCACTTATTTCCGGTCACCCTGACCATATTAAAGTGGTCCTTTCCTCGGACATTGGTAGTCTCAGCTCTGAAGACTATCTCCATTGTTCCCTTAGCTTGATGTACCTAAGGAACACGCTACTAGTTTTCCACCTCTCTTACTGAAATTACCATCGCTCGGTAGTAATTTCACTATCGAATTATTTTAACGGTTTCTCCATTGGGTCTTCCTCCTTGTGGTGTTTCTCCAACACCATTTTCCCAGTCTTATTCTATAAAAAAATTTCGATTTTTGTATCTCCCTACCCAAGGGAACATTTACCTCCAAATTTACACCACGCGATATAATTACTATCTGTATTTATCATCCAAGCAGAATTCCCCATAAGAGCTAACAATTCTTCTTGTATGTAGATTCTCCCTTTAACATCCTCTTCTCCATACCACCTTCTCCACCCGGTGTAAGGTTCGCTACAACATTAAATTTCTCCTCACAAGTTGACCCTGTTTGGCCCTCTTATTTGAGTTCAGAATAACATTCGCCTTTCAACCTGAACATCTGATGAAGGAACTTATGGTCAAACCATATGTGTACACCCTCTCGACATCACATTCCACTTTTAAGTGGGTTGCTTGTTTCTCACCATTTAATCTCCGCTCTTACGAGTCAAGGAAAAATTTCTCTAAATTTTCACTCTCAATTGGTCATATCCTGACATATGTCCAAGCCTTTGGATACATTGCGTTCGTTTGGCTAGCACATGCCGTCTTCGCCTTTCGAGTATTTCTATTGCTGGTTCTCTTCAATGTTACACCTAACTCTTTCTCTCACATTCCAACCTTGTTGGATGTGTCTAATTTGACCCCATTCCTACTATAGCTGTACCCGGAAGTCTCAAGTCGCGCCTTAGCCTTCTATATCATCCAGTACTTTCGTGCCATAATATCGGTGACTTTAACTACGGTCATCCTTTTTTAGATAAATCAATTAACCTCAATATATATTTGCCTCCTGCTGTTCACCCAACTGTCTTCGCCTGACGTACTGCATTGTTCGGCACACGAATACACCCGATCGCAATACGATTCGCTATCATATACATCATAGCAGGAGAACGAAATTTTACTAAAGGAATCAACAATCCTAAACATAGGGCTCTATATCAAAGAAAGTTACGCTGGAAGGATAATAGGCCGCACAGATCCTAAAGGACACTAGAACCTGATGCTCTGATACCACCTGTGACACCCCGACTAATTAAATACCGGGTAGCTACTCCTTTATTAAATTAATACAAAATGTCAAGTTGGTCCAGTTAACAGCATCACTGTCGAAAATATTTTAATCATTACTAACCACCTAGTATTTAAAAAGTAAGATGTCAAATTTTAAATTAAGTCTGATTAACATACAATAAAAGAATTATGAAAGAGTATCATAACCATACACCATAAAGTCTCAATAAAGTAACCAACAAATAATAATAAGTCTGGAGGAAAACTCCTCACAACAATCCCACCACTGAAATAAATAAAACAGTATCTCCTGAATTAATTACATGCCAACAATCTGAATAACTGAAATATGAAATGTCTCTAATAGAAATGGGCAACATGCCCTACAATGATGAAAACTGAATAGAGTCAAGACAAAATAAGCGTCTACTAGAAAGGCCCTGTAACTTCCACAAACAGCTACAGCTCGTCACCTGAATGGAAATCCTATGCATGGTGTCCTTGTGGCTGGGCACCTAAAAGGTTTTTACAAAAATAGATTTGAAAGCAAACGGGTCAGAGCCTGAAAGTGGAGAGTATTTTAAAAACAGCAAGTGCTTTAATAATATTAAAACAAAGAATGAAAATTACATGTTAGGACGTGCTCTCACATGAAATACTCACCTCTCGTCTAATCGTGCACTCCTAACGTATAGTACCCATCTAAGTGGTATTTATATATAACTAAACCGACATAAGTTCTAACCCATCTACTCGATTCACAATATGAATTCCCAATGTTATCACTTGAATAGATAGCTTTACTTAAACTCGGATTCTCAATTATTAGCATTACCATTTACTGGAGGTTATCCACTTATTTATCTTCTCAAGGAGTTACTATAAATTATTCTCATAATTAAACATGACAAGTCTGTTCATTTAACCGTATATCATTCACATCATAAATATACAATACAAGCACCCCGAGACTAAGCTGCGGTGCACACATACTCTGCTATCCATCCCGGTACATCACGTACATAAGGATCACGCATTCCGAATCTCTCAGGAATCATTCTCAGATAACAACAATCACAATCAATGGAGGTGAACACAGTCACATCACATCGGCCACGCACATACCTATGCTCCCACGATCAGCAGACTTATTAACTTCCCAATAAGTCCTTATCTGACCTATGTCCTCGAGGTACCAATCTATATCCCCCCGTAGGCACACAAAGATTAGATGGTCCTAAACGAACGCAAACCTCCCGTGATAGCAAGTATGGTAGGTATGTCATACACATAAGTTATATACTAAGCATTCACACATCTTAGATATCTCATTATTAATAAAGGTTTATTCTACATCCTTATACCATTATTCCAATTTTATACATTTTTAAATCTTCCGATAATATATAATGTAGACTGTCGACACATCTCACGTCATAGTTTCTTGTACTTAAAACCTATCTCAAAGGGATTACTAAGTCTCCTATTATTCCCACATATAACATCATTATTCTTAAGATCCTTACTTCTGCCCCAAACCTCATTTCATCAAATTATTTGAATTTACTCCTTTAACCCTAATATTATCTCACTCATCGAATTTTATTAGATTTCATAATAATTCCTCAAATTGAATTCTAACGCAGGTACAAATTTTATAACCATACCTACTGGTCTTCCTTAAGTCTAAGGATATTCATAAAATCTCCATAATAATTTTCTAAGGGTTAACATTATTAAAATTTAACTAGGGAAAATATTTCTCATTCTGGTAAGGTCGATCGATCGACCTTGAACATCGATCGATCGATCGACTGATGTATGTCGATCGATCGATTGCACCAGATAAGTTACGGACTGCTTCGTTTTGCAGTCCTCAAATCGTCCCAAAAATCCATTACAATGCATGAAAATTCATTCTAACGTTATAATATCATTAAATAATCATCCTACAACATTGTTAACGTTCTAAAACTAATTAATCATCACCCAAAGGCCTTATTTAGATCAAAATATCATCAAGAACCCTAGTTTTCTATTTCTTTCAAAATCAACAATAATCCTCTTCTTAAATCCATTTTTTGAATTATCAAGGGCTATAGTATGAATTCATAATTCATCCAGAATATGTCTACATGCAAATCCTAACATGGTTTATAGTTTTAATCCTCAAATTCACGGGTTTTTATCAATCTCCCAAAACAATGCAATTTTCATAAATGTCTAAGCATGGAAGAAACATTCGTTGCAAATAACGTAATTAAACCACTTGCCTCAGATTGTTCTCTGAATTGGATGTTGGATGTTGCTCTCTTTTCCTCTACAATTTCTCCCAAGGTTGAAGGTTGAAGATGATAGTTATGGTTTTTCTCTTTTGAGAACCTCTCCTATAACTCCCGTAGCCCTCTAATTAGTTAAGTGCCGGTAATGGGTTAGTGGGTTCCCAAATACCCTATTTTTAATTCCCAAAATTCGTTGGTCAAAATTCTCCAAATTCCAAAATTACCAAAATACCCTTTTAAGTTGCCGGTGTGGCCCAAAAATGCCCGGGACCCAAACTAAACCCCCGGCTAGTGTTTTTTGACTATTTCGACCCTTTCGGACTTGTTGGCGCACTCAAAATGACCATACGGTTGATAAAAATAAAATTAACTTTTTAATTAAAATAATATATTCCTGACGCGACTGTCACACGCGTCCCAACAAAATTTCCAAATTGCCGTATTTCTATCTCGCGACAATTTCAATATTTTCAATATTCATATCACATCATATGTATACACATTATAATCAAATACCAACTCACATCTCGTTAGTATTTTATCCGGATTAATTCTCAAATAATTCCCATTTAATTTAATTAATTCCATAAATAAATATCCATAAAAGTACGGGGTATTACATTTGACGACATGTGTATCCCATCTTGAGGATGATCTCAATCAAGCACGGGAGGTCCAAGTCTCGTTAGATAATGCATCTAAGAAGGTTGATAAGATGGTTCCCTATCCAGTTTTGAATAAGGTTGGAAAATATAATAACGATGCATTCACTACTTTTAATGCGCCCGAGCCTATATCCACTTTGGTAAGTGAGTCTCATGGGTTGCCGTCTAGGAAATCTCATCCCAAAATTCTTGATAAATTAATTCCTAAACCGGTTTATGTTTTCTCCCACTGCAAGAAGCGAGGACATCTTAGGGAGTTTTGTTCTAAGTTGGGCTTTGTGCCATATCATGCCACTTCACACGTCCCTGCACATGCACCCATTCAAAATACTTTACTTGCACATAATGATAGAGAGTTTGCACATATTTGCGAGCAAGAGAAGTTTTTGATCAAGACGACACATGATCTTATGGAGTTGGTTCAAAAGATGTCACCATCTTTGGAAAACTCCACCGCTCTTCCTGGTTGAGGTCTTGACATGTTTGCTAGCATAAGGTGTTTTACATGATGTCTCTTTTGCCAATTGCCAACCTGTACCATTAGTTTGTTTTATTTTCTGATTTTTATATTTTTTTTGAAAAATCCAAAAGGATTTTCTTTTTATAAAAATTTTGAAAAAGTACAAAAAGATTTTTGTATTTTATTTGCACCTTTATGGATGAGAATTTAATATAGACGAGTCAAAATTTCATTCCATTTATCCATGTGACTGTTTGATAGAGATTTGATATGCTACATCATTTCATCCATGTGCTTTACATTGTTTGGAGTCTTTGAGATGTGATTAGTGATATCTTTCTCCATGTTTGACTCCTATCTCCTTTATTGCACACATGCACGGCTATATTTTATTATTTTACTTGTCTATCACATATTGTCTTGAGTGTTTGCATCTCAATTCTGTCTATACAACGTACAATATGCGATAAAACTTAACAAGATTGGAATGCAAGTTAAAACCGTTTGGTGAGATTGTGTATTTATTTGAAAATGGTGAAGGGATACGAAAGGTTCTTATCTAGCCTTTGCGATTGAGCCACCATTAAATCGGACCTAAAAAATTGAGGAATTTTATTATCCGGGGTCCAAGAGGTTAAAAGAGCCCGAAAAAATTTAAAGGCAATAAAAAGAAATTCATGCCAAATATGGGCCATTTAGGTTTCACCATCAATTCTCTAAAGTTTGAGAATTTAGATCACCTCTATTCAAAATATAAATCTGAGGTAGTTTGGTTGGAGAATTTAAACGGGTTTACACTTCCTTGAAAGTCCTGAAAAAGCATGAAGTCGTTTTGGACGTTATTGGTGTGAAAATCACTTTGAGCTTTGATTTGTTGATTTGATTGAGTCAATGTATCATATTTCTGCCTTTTTACACGTAAGGAAGATGTTGAGTTTATTCGTTAGGAGTCTCCGATATTCATCGTGCACATATGTCATGTTTGTATGCATTGATTTTCCTATCGAATTTGATCACAGCCTTACATTTACGCGATCATCGACTTGGTTGTTTTGTTTTTGTTCATGGTGTGATTTTTTGTTGTATATTTTGTGAGAAAAATTTTAAAAAAATTCAAATATATAAGTTTTTTAACCTTGTGACATTCTCCATTTTCATTTATTTCTGCTTCTCATATCTGTCTACTTGGGGACATAATAAAAAGGGGGAGAAAGAATTATCATATTATGGGGGAGTTTTGTAAGGACATATTATAGAGGACTTTTGAGATGTTGAGATTTGTTTTAAGACGGTATCTATATTTATCTCATTTCAAACTCGATACGTCACTTGGTATTTGCTTTATCTCATGTGTGTAGGTACTACATTGATGATCACTGAATTGCACACCTTGATGAGAAAAGCTTTGACATTTTTGAAGATTTGAAGAGCAAACGATGAAGACTTATTCATTTTTACCTTTCCAGTTTTGGGTTCATGGGAGGGTAGATTTGTATAGGAAATTTGGTAATTGATAATTCGGATTTTTTATTTTGTACCGGCATAGACATAGGGGGAGATTTACAAGGACATATTTCTCGTGTCCAATATCTTATATTTGTATATGTTGTACGCCGCTACAAAATGCACGTCATTTCACGATCTCACATGACGGCCTCTATCCAAATTCTGGGAATCAAGCATTCATCATCTCCATCATGTGTCCCACATCTGCCTCAACGACTTCACATTCCACGATTTTAGGGATTTATGAAGGTGGTTCGCAAGAGAAGTCAAAACAATAAAAGAAGGCAAGATATGAAAGTTCAAGGGTATTTTGGTAATTTAACAGCCACTGTCTGGAGGTCCAGTTAACTGGAAAGTTGAATATCTCGACGACACGAAGATGCTGGAAGAAACGGCACCTCAATCAGAGCTACGGTGAAGAAGTTATGGTCCTTTGAAAATGAAGAAAATTTCGAGAAAATCCTTGGAATAATGTTGCGTGATTTTTAGCCCGAAACCAACGAAGTTTCGCGAATCGAAGGGTGAACCAGTTCAGGGGGCGAACCGGTTCGGGGTACCTAACACTGACAAGAGTTCCAAAAATTTAAAATTGCTTTTGGTTTCCCTATAAGAGCCAACTTCGGGGGAGTTATTTTTCAAGACTTGGAGAGACGATTTTGAGAGTTCTATTTGCTCTAGTCTTCATATTTTTGAGTCCCAAAACTCATGTTTTGATTCACACATCATTGCCATACCTTTGTGAATCCCTTTGAAACCCAAGAACACTACTCTGGTTTTGTTCATACTTGTGGAGAAGCCACCTTTCTTCTTCATTGCTGCTCTCCTGGAGTTCCCGAGGGAGATTCCAATCGACGACATCAGAACCAATGCCTGCGGGTATTTATGTGTCATACTTATTTTTCATTGTACTCCATGTAACCGTATCTTACAAAATTATAGTGAAAAATAAAAAGGGTTTTCCCCTTTGGGGTATTTTTCCTCACATGTGTGTGTTTGAATGTTCTTGCTTGATTTTATCATATTCAATCACACCTAGATGCATATTTAGGACTTAATTGATAAAAACTGAGTTTAATTAATTAATTTCTTCATTTGAACGCAAGCGCACTCCTTTAGTAAGTGTCGGATTAGTATTTACATGGATTATATTTTCTTACGAGACTAAGAATATGAGTGGGATTATTTTAATTACGTGTCGCAGTTGGGTAAAGCGACAAAGGATAATATTTTAATTGGAAAACATGAGTATTGGAATGTGTTGGGTTTAATTAGTTAATTTTAGTTAAGTGACTCGGATGGAAATTTTGAGTGCGCGGTTGGTTTCAGAATGGTCGAAATAGTCAAAATGAAGTACCCGGGGGTAATGTTTGGGTTTCAGGGCCTTTTTTGACTAGTAGGGACTCGTAATTGAGTACACGAGTCATTTTACAATTAGGTATACACCCAATTTCGGTATTTGTAAGAGGAGAACCCTCATTTCTCCCACATTTCAGCCCTAGGAGAGAGAAAGATAAGAGAGAAAGACGATAAGATAGAAGAAGAAAGAGAAGAGAAGAGAGAAAGGGATTTCCAGCCAAGTTTCGCGGAATTCGACTCGGGGTCATCGAATTTTATCCACGAGGCAAGTGTTTAACTTGCTTTTGTGATTTAGTGTGTTTATTTTTCATATTATAGTTGGAGTGTAAAAACTATAAAGATTTTTGGGTTGGGTTTTCGTGAATCAAAACGGGGGTTTCGAAAGTTTGAACGAGTAAAACCCGGTTAATATCCAATTTGAGAAACTTAAGAATTAATTGAAATTAGTTGTTGATTATTGGTTCTAGGATGATTAGAACCATTTTTATGTGTGGAAATATTGTTGGTTGAGGTTGGATGATGATGGGAAAGGAGATAAAAGCTTGGAGGTACATTAATGGAGATTTGTAATTTGGAGAAGACAGTGAACAGTAATGCAGGAGCTTATGGGGTCAATTCGGCCAGAAAGAGAATTGATTCAGCTCTTGGTCAAAACATGAAATTCTATATCTTTTCGATACGATCGCGTGGGTACTAATCACGTTTTTTTTTAATTTTTAATGATTTTTCTAAGGAAGCAGTTCCGAGGTTGAAATCGTTAGCTCGGAAATCAAATTGGAAAAATTAAGGCTAGAATTGTTTGGAGATAAAGATTAGAGGTTACTAAATGAAGTTTTTGGACTTCTAAATTACTTGAGGAAAAAAAATAAAAACCTTGGGTTCGTAGAAATAAATCCGGGATATAGTTTTAAATGATTGTTCAGGATGGGTAACATTCGAGAAAAGTCTTCGGCAAGTGTGTTTATATAGTTATATGTAGAGAATAACTATGGGCCAAGTACATTTGAGTGAATTCTAGAATGCGAGTAGGATGGAATTTAATATATGGGCTAAAGAGGTTCAAGCTACTATCCGGTATGTCTTTATTGACAATTATTATTATAGGTGATTCGGTACCTATGGAGATTAAAATAAGTAGTTACTATACTTATTTAATTATTACGAATTGGTATATTCGGGTTTATATTATAATCCTTAAAAGTGAGTAAGGTGAGAGTTATATTTTAAGTAAGAGAATACTTGTGGATTTAGTATTTTAAGTGTATAAATACTTACATACTATTACTAATGGGAACATTCGAGGTTTTGGCTATCGCTATAAGAGTTTGGCAATTATAGCCATATATATTGAGAAGAGATATATACTATATATAATGTTTACAAATAGGTAAGGTGTTTATAATGTTTGTTTTCAGCTCTATTTTCTTTCTAAACTCGAAAACCAACGTTATAATAGATTGGGTTACTTATCTGGATGATTACCAAGATATGGCGGGGTTAGACTAGAATTCTGCGATAATAGCAAGGATATATTTCTCCCTAGATGTTGTTAGTCGACTTGATGTGAAGCAATTGAATTGATTCTTGAATGTCTTGAAGGTAAAACTTTTAATTTATATTTTAAAATTATTAATTATATTTGTTTTCAAATATTGTTTACTAATAAACTATTTATGTTTCAGTATTGGGCATATAAGTATTTGCATACAGCTGCTCCACTCCTACTAGCTGAGGCTGAAGCACACTATATATGTGACTTACTTGAGTTTAATATATATGAGCTTATCTAGTTTGAAAATATAGACAAAATTTGTGTCATCCCCTGTGCTTCATTGCCTCTTCATGATCTCAAAGATATCTACATCAACAAGGAATATGGTCCTACAGGTAGGAAAACCAATAGTGCTGCACACTCTAGAATTGCATTTATCATATTTTAGTACATATATGAGGTGTGTGTGTTGATAGAAGCCTTAAGTCTTATGGTAAAACAGAGTGATGAGGATTACACCACTCAGTGTCTGGCTCATGAAAATAAAACTAAGTGTTTTCTTGAAAAAATCAAAAATCTTTCAGAGTCAAGTGAGATTTTGGAAAAGAAATACAAAGCCACTTTGCTGGAACTGGAACAAGCTAACGAGAACGTCTCAACAATCTTCAAAAAATTCTCTAAATTTGAAAATAATGCTAATTGTTTTGAAGATTGTGTAGCATCAAGTAAAACCAATTATGATGATAAAACTGGCATAGGATTTGAACAAAAACCTAAGGCACCAAATAAACCTTTTCAAAATGTGAAATATTTGCCTGGTGGAATAAGACCTAAAGTCCTATGTCCAGATTTTCAAGCGTTGAAAATGACTTTGATAAAAAAACAAAAAGGACCAGACATTATTATGGGAAATAGTTCTAAGACAAATTTTGAGCCTAATGCTAAGTATGTCTGCCCCCTATAAGATAAGGAGATCCTTTGTTTCAACTTGTTGCAGTTAGACATAAGGACAAAGTCCAACAGATGGACAAGCCTATTTTTAAATATTTTCAAATCTTAAGAAACCATTTAGCTGTCTAAACTGTTCCTATTAAGATGACTATGGACACTGCCTTGAAGAATATTTTAAAAAATGTCAGAATAAGCCTGTCTTTAATTCACCAATTTATAAAAAAATTAACTATTATAGACAAAACAGAAATAACAACGTCCTTCCTAGGCTGCCCGATAAGAACTCTAACTATAGACATCGAAAGAAATTATCTAATGCTAAAAAGAAGTCCAAGAGAAAGAGTCCCAGATTCATGACTAAACCAAATGCTCAAACACCTTTCAAAACTCAAGCAAATGTGCACAAATCTTTTGAAGAACATGCTAAAGCTCATAATTTTTTTAAGATTCGAGAAAATACGCATAAACATTTTAAAATAAGAGCAATTTGGGTTAGAAAAGATGATTTAATACCCCAGATGAAGTGTAATATTGTGATTAGCGCTTTAAAAGTTGAACATATAACTTCTGGATGGTATTTAGACTCTTTTTGTTCCAAACATATGACCGGAGATGATACTAAACTAACTAACATAACTGACTTCTGAGGAGGAAAAGTTTTGTCTGGAGATGGAGTATCATCTCAGATCATAGGTAAAGGGACACTCCAAGAAAAGGGACTACCTATTCTCAACGTCGTCTTTTTAGTAAAAGGTCTTAATGCAAATTTGTTAAGTATATCGCAGTTTTGCGACTCCAACCACACAGTTACATTCTCAAAAACAATTTGCAAGATTTTAAACGATAATGGAGACTGCATTATTTTAGGTCCCAGAACTCCCGATAACTATTACACAGTAAATCCAGGTACTGAGATTTGTAATATAATGGAATCTAGCACGACAGGTTAGGTCACATAAATTGCGGGGCTTGCCAAGAAGGAAAGATAGTTTAAACTGCTCACAAGAAAGTTAAAGACACCTTAATAACAAAACCTCTAGAGCTTATCCACATGGACCTAATGGGTCCTTCACAAACTATAAGCCTTTGTGGTATTAGTTACATTTTGGTAATCATGGATAATTGCACTCGATTCACTTAGGTAGCTTTCCTTAAACAAAATCTAAAACATTTCATGCATTTTTGAAAATTATTTTACGTATTGAGAATGAAAAGGATACATAGAAAAAAATTGAATTAGTAGCGATAAAGGAGGTGGATTTAAAGACTTGGGTGTAACAGAATATTGTGACTATAATGGTTACAAACACGAATTCAGTGCTCTTAAAATGCCATAACAAAATGGTATAGTGGAGCGCAAAAATTGCACAATCCAAAAGATGGATAAGGTAATGATATATGCTAAGAACTTGCCAAAATACTTTTGGGTTGAGTCAGTTTAGATAACATGTCACATAATCAATAGGGTTTATCTTAGGAAAAATACCAAATAGACTCCCTATGAACTCTGGTATGGAAAAAGGCCCAATTTAAAATATTTTGGAACATTTGAGAGTATTTGCTAGGTTTGCAAAGGCATAGAACACCAATATAAATTTGAAACCCATGGAGACAAAGCAATCTTTTTGGGTTACTCCCTTAATAGTCGGGCCTATCGTGTTTATAATTTTCGTACCAAAGTTCTTATGGAATCTATAATTGTGATTGTTAGCGACACTAATATTGAGAGTAAAGAACAAGAGCCAACCATAATAGATGAGTCTGAAAATATTTTAAATTATGACTCTCCATAGATAGTTGATCTTTCACCAACTGAGACCCTTGAAGTACCTAACTGGGTTTCTAAAGATCATCATTTAGATAAAGTAGTCGGTAACCCTGATGATCCTGTTCGTATAAGATCCCAACTACGTAATGTTGCTCATTTTGCATGCTTTGTTTCTCTAGTAGAACCAAAGAATGTGAATGAAGCACTAAATGACTCTTTTGGATTGATGTTATGCAAGAGGATCTTTCTCAATTCAAGAGTCATGAAGTGTGGTATCTAGTACCTTGATAAAAAAATAAAAGGGTTATCGAAACTAGATGGATTTTTAAAAATAAAACGATGAATCTGGGATGATTGTTAGAAATAAAACCAGATTAGTGGCTCAAGGTTACTCCCAGATTGAAGGAATAGACTTTGAGAAAACATTTTCCCTTGTTACTCACCTCGAGTCTATTTGATTACTCTTAGTAATAGCCTGTCATTTACACTTTACACTTTTTAAATGGATGTAAAATTCGCATTTCTTAATGGTATTTTGATAGAAGAAACCTATGTTGAACAGCCTAAAGGACCATTATTACCCAAACTTTTCTTATAGATTGAAAAAGGCGTTGTATGGTTTAAAGCGAGCTCCCAAGACCTGGTATGAACGCTTATCGACCTTTCTTATCAATAAAGGTTTTCGATGCGGTGGCAATGACCAGACATTATTCATTAAAAAATTTAACAAACATGCCTTAATAGCTCAGGTTTACGTAGATGACACTATCTTTGGATCCACATCCCCTGCGAAAGTAAAAAAAATTTCAAATATTATGCGTGGGGAGTTCCAAATATTGCAGCTCGCCAATGCAATATTTCTTAGGTCTCTAAGTCAAACAAATGTTTGATGGATTATTTATTTCACAATCCAAATACGTGATAGAGTTAATAAAGAGATTCGGACTAGAAAATGCCAAAGATGATAGGACACCCATGAGTACCTCAGTCAAATTATCTAAAGATGAACATAGGAAACCTATTGATCCTACCTTGTATAGAAGTATGATAGGTAGCCTATTATACCTTACCACCTGAAATCCAGATATAATGTATGTTGTATGTGTGTGTGCCCGCTATCAAAGTGCTCTTAAAGAAAGTCACTTACTTTATGTGAAAAGGATTATAAAATATGTCAAAAGGACTGTCAATCTAGGAATTTGGTACATAAATGACACATCCAGCACGATCATAGGATACACCGATGTTGATTGGGTTAGCTGTTTCGATGACAGCAAAAGCACATTAGGCGTGTGTTATTACATAGGTAAGAACTTGGTAGGATGGAATAGTAAGAAACAAAACTGCACTTTGCTTTCCACAACCGAGTCAGAATATATAGCCACGGGTAGTTGTTGTGCCCAATTGATGTGGATTAAGCAAATGTTAAATGACTATGGCATTAATGAAGATAAATTACATCTCTACTGTGATAATCAAGGTGTGATTAATATTTTCAAAAATCAGGTTCAACATTTACGTACTAAACACATAACGATTCGACATCACTTTATACGTGAATTAGTAGAATCTAAGGAATTGGAAATAAACTATTTACCCACAAAACTTCAATTAGCATATTTGTTCACTAAGCCTTTAGATCACTAAATATTTGAATTTTTAAGAAAGTCTATTGGCATGATAGATCCTGCATAGTGTTTATTTTTTTAATATATCCTCATATTCATGCTGATAATATATATCATTTATTCTTCCAAATATGCTTATTTGTGACTATTCACCCTTTGTCCATTAGAGACCAAATGGGGGAGAAGTATTTGAGTCCATCTTGGACATTTTGTTGTATAATTCAACTAAAATCCTTGATCTTTGCCTTGAGATTGTTTTATCTTTCAGGAATCCAGTACCTCTACTTTAATTGGATATATTTAGGGTATTGGTTTGTAAATAGTTGAGTTATCTACTTTTTCATTTCTAGGATATGGGGTCGATAGAATTTTGTATAGGAATGAGATTTTCTTACTTTTTTTGGTATCTGTACGTGTCCTAGATGACTCAAAGGAGATTTTGTCCCATAATTTCAAAGGGGGAGATTGAAGCACACTATATATGTGACTTACTTGAGACAAATATATAGGAACTTATCTAGTTTGGAAATATATACAAAATTTGTGTCTTCCACTGTGCCTCATTGCTTCTTCGTGATCTCAAAGTGTAAGGACATTTTTCTCATGTCCAATATGTTACATTTGTGTATGTCGTACACCGCTACATTTGTCACGTCACCTCAAGATCTCACTCGACGGACTCAATCTGAATTTCGTGAATCTAGCATTCAAAATCTCCATCATATGTCCCACATCTGCCTCAATGACTTCACATTCCATGATTTTAGGGACTTTATGCAAGTGGTACGAAAGAGAAGTCAAACAGTGCAAGAAGGCACGATGGGAAAGTTCAAGGGCAATTTGGTAATTTTACAGCCACCGTCCGGAGGACTGATCAACTAGAAAGTTGAAGAGATTGCTGCAACAAATATACTGGAAGAAACAGCACCTCAATCCGAGCTACGATAAACAAGTTATGGCCTGTTGAAAATGGAGATAATTCCAAGAAAATCCTTGGAAATTTTGCTAAGTGTTTAACCCCTTTTCCAGCGAGTTTCCCCGAACCCAGACCGAACCGGTTCGGGACCCCAAACCGGTTCGCAGGGGACCCCGAACCGATTCGGGTACCCTGTATGCTGGCAGAGTTTTTATTTTGTGAAACTCTTCATTTATTTTCCTATTTAAACCAACTTCGGGGGAGCAGTTTTGTAAGACTTTGATAACGAATTTGAGAGTCCTAATACCTCAAGTCTTCACCTTTTTGAGTCCCAAGACTCATGTTTTGATTCACACATTATTGCCAAACCTTTGTGAATCTTTTGGTAACCCAAGAACACAAGCTTTGCTATTGTTCACCCTTTGTGGGGAGATCTTTGCAACCGAGGGCTGCGTGTCATTGATAAGGGAGTCTCTACAAAGTGTTATGGTTGTGTGTCATTAAGGAGAGCTGCGGTTCTTCCTTCGTTGTTTGGGTTGCGAGTCCTTGAGGGTGCTGCGCGTATTCTCTTGCTGAGTTCAAGACTGCGTGTCTTTGTGGGTTAGCTGCGCGTTGATCCATTGTAGATTTCTCTATGTAATTGTAAGTTACGATTTGTATATTCATAGTGAAATAAAGGTTTTACCCGAAAGGTTTTTTTTCTTGAAATCTGTGTCTCGACATATTTACTGTGTCGCATGCTTTATATTTGATGGAATGATTTAGATGCATGTTTAAGGGCTGAATTTTTTTTTTTAAAGTAGTCCCTAATTACATAAGGGTTACTTGGAAACTTGCGAAATTTATTTAAATCAGTATCACACAGTCGCATATACAACGTTTTCAAATTGGTATCCGAGCAGGTTACGTTAATTTATCGCGTATTCCTATTTTTCGCAAAATCGTGTGATATTGATTTTTTTGAAAAATCAGTTTTGTGAAAAATCGTAATTTTTCCAATGGAACGTTCATTTAATAAGGTGCCTAAGTTTTATGGAAATAATTATGCCTATTGGAAAGCTCGCATGAAATCATGTTTAAAAGCTATTGACGAGCGTGTGTGGTTGCTTTGCAAAAATGGTTGGACTCCTCCCACGGTCACCGTTAATAACGTCACCTCTTTAAAACCCGTGTCAGCCTGGACTGAAGATGATTATAAATTGTCCAATTTTAATTCCCGTGGTCTGAGTGCTATTTCTGGAGCTGTCACTCCTGATGAGTTTTGCCGAATTATGACGTGAACCACGTCTAAAGAGGATTGGGATGTTTTGAAACTGACACATGAGGGTACGAACGCGGTTAAAGAATAAAAATTACAAAATTAGGACACCTAATTTGAGACTATCACAATGTGTGAGTCCGAATGCTTTGATGAGTTTTATGCACGTTTGTCGGACATTGTTAACACATGTTTTAATTTGGGTGAGGTGATTGATAACACGCGTGTCGTTAAAAAGATTTTGAGATCTCTCCCAATGCGCTTTTTTCTTAAAGTCACTGTTTTGAACTCTTTGGGAAATTTGAAATCCCTTAAGTTGGAAGAACTTGTCGGAGATCTTCAAACCTATGAGATTGACATGTTCCCCAAAACCATTAAGGCTAAGGATAATGGCATTGCTTTGAAGACTCATTGTAAGAAAAATAAAGAAGAAGTTTGTGAGTCCGATTATGAGGGAGACTTTGATTTTAATGATATGGCCTTGTTTGCGAAAATTTTTAAAAAGTTTCTCAACATGAAAAAAAATAATTCTTCCAATAAAAGGAGATTTTTTGAGAAAAATAAAAATAAAGGGAAGTCCAAAGAAAAAGATGAGAAAGAAAAAGAGAATGACTCGGATGAGGAGTGTGCGGAAGATTTTAAGAACGTAACTTGTTGTGAATGTGGGGGTAATGGGCATAAGTCGTTTGAGTGTCCTACGTGGCAAGGAAAGAAAGGAAAGAAAGTATCCATGCCTGCCACACTTAGTGATAGTGAGAAAGAGAAGGGAGATGAGTCCGATAAAGGTTTATCACATGGGATGGTTATCGCCTTTTCTAACCGTGTGAGCACACCCACTTTATCTCACGAGAGTGAACACGAGAGCGATGATAGTGATTTGTGTTCTTCGAGTGAGGGAGAAAGCGAGGAGGAGAGTGGAGATGAAAGTGAACTCCAAAAATATTTTAGAGATTTGTACACCGAGACCCTGAAAACAAAGAAGTATAATCGTGATTTAGGTCGTCGAGTTTTAGATTTGGAGAGATAGAAGGAGCTTTTGAGAAAGGAGAAGTGTGATTTGACCAACACGGTGTCTATTCTGATGACACGTGTATCCCAACTCGAGAGTGATCTCGAACGTGCCAGGGAGGTCAAAGTCAATTTTGTTAACGCACCTTAGAAGGTTGAAAAGGTGGCTCATATGGGTAAAGGTGAGAAGTTTGGAATAAGTCATGACGGTGCGTCTTCTTCTCAATTAGCACCTGAGTCGGTTCCCACTTTAGTGTTAGATTCACGAAAGTCTCACCCTAACCCACCTAGGCATCCCATTCCTATTAGGAGAGTATGTCCTAGAGTTTTTGAGAGAGGTGTTCCTAGGCCTATTTATGTTTGTTCACATTGCAAGATGAGAGGTCACCTTAAGGAATTTTATTTTAAATTGGGTTATGTGTCATGTTTTTCTTCTACACGTGTTTTTGGCACACATGCACCCACTCATGATACATTACATGCTCCCGGAGACTACATGAGAGAGTTTTCACATCTAGGTGAGCAAGTTAAATTTTTAGTCAAAACTTCACAAGAATTGATGGAGGTTTTTCATAAGTTGTCACCATATTTGGAAAACCCCTCCGCACCTGATGATTGAGGTTTGACTTGTTTACTAGCATAGGATGATTTCCATGATGACATTGTTTGTTTATTTCTAGTATGTATCATTTTTGTATGTCTTATTTTTTTAGGAAAAAATTTTGAAAAATAAAAAAAGATTTTATTTTGATAAAATTTTGAGAAAATCCAAAAAGATTTTTGTATTTTGTTTGCACCGTTTATGGATGGACACTTTGGATGACCGAGTCACAACATCATTTCATTTTTTTCATGTGACTGTTTGATAGTGTTTTAAGACAATAGGTCAATTCATCCTTGTGCTTTATAATGTTTGGAGTCATTAAGATGTAATTAAGTGTTACTTCCTACATGTTTGACTCATGTTTCCTTTATTGCACACATGAATGGATTTGCTTTATTATTGTGCTTGTCTTATCACATGTTGGTTGGGTGTTTTCACTTCAATCTTGTCCTTAAAACGAACCCAGCGTGATAAAATTTTGATAAGAAAAATGTGCATATAAAAACCGTTTTGTGAGTTTGTGTGCTTTATTTAAAAATAGGGAAGGGCTGCGAAAGGTTCATTTAGCCTTTGCGATTCCAAGCCACCGTTAAAAAGGACCTAAAAAATTGAGGAATTTTATTATTCGGGGTCCAAAGAGGTTTAAAAGAGCCCGAAAAAATTTAAAGGCAATAAAAAAAATTCATACCAAATTATGGGCCATTTAGGTTTTTCCACCAATTCTCCAAAGTTTTATAATTTAGATTACTTCTAAAAGAAAATATATATATGAGGGAGTTTGCTTGGAGATTTTATAATGGGTTTGCACGTCCTTGAAATGCTTGAAAATGCGCTACATAGTTTTGGACGTTATTGGTGTGGAAATCACTTTGACTTTGATTTGTTGATTTGCATAAGACGATGTCATCTACATTCAATAAATTTTTACATCTAAGGAGACTTTTGATGCTCATTTGTTAGGGGTACACATATGCATCGTGCACATATGATTGATTGAGTTGATTTACTTATCGAATGTGTTCACACCCATTCATTCCATTTCCATGACTTGGTTGTTTGAGTTTTAAATCCATGGTGTGATTTTTGTATCATGTTTTACATATTTTTTTCAAATTGGTATCTTATGTTTGTGCAAAAAATTTGAAAAATCAAAAATAATTTGTGCATTTATTTTTTTAGCATCTCCTTGCAAGAGCACGTTTGCCATATTATTTGATGCCTTGGTTTAAATACCGTAACACCCCAATTTTTGCTTGTTTGATTCATTCTTCTTATTTGTCTATTTGGGGACATCATAAAAAGGGGGAGAAAGAATTATCTTATTTTGGGGGAGTTTGAATTTTGGGGGAGTTTTTGAGATTTGACTTATGCTTATCATTTATTGGTACCTATGTTTATCTCATTTCAAACTCGATACGTCACTTGGTATTTTGTCTTTTCTCATGTGTGTAGGTACTACATTAATGATCATACGTTACACGCCCTGATGAGAAAAGATTTGAGATTCCTGAAGATTTGAAAAACAAACGATGGAGACTATTCATTTGTACCTTTTCCAGTTTTGGGTTCATGGGAGGGTAGATTTGTATAGGCAATTTCATATTTGATAATTTGGATTTTTTATGTATGTACCGGCATAGACATAGGGGGAGATTCGTAAGGACATTTTTCTCATGTCCAACATGTTACATTTGTGTATGTCGTACGCTGCTACATTTGTCACGTCACGTCAAGATCTCACTCGACGGACTCAATCCGAATTACGGGAATCTAGCATTCAACATCTCCATTATATGTCCTACATCTGCCTCAATGACTTCACGTTCCATGATTTTAGGGACTTTATGCAAGTGGTACGCAAGAGAAGTCAAAACAGTGCAAGAAGGCACGATAGGGAAGTTCAAGGGTAATTTGGTAATTTTACAGCCACCGTCCGGAGGACTGATCAACTAGAAAGTTGAAGATCTTGCCGCAACAAAGATACTGAAAGAAACAACACCTCAATCCGAGCTACGATAAACAAGTTATGGCCTGTTGACAATGGAGATAATTCTAAGAAAATCATTGGAAATTTTTCTAAGTGTTTAACCCCTTTTCCAGCGAGTTTCCCCGAACCCAGACCGAACCGGTTCGGGACCCCGAACCGGTTCGCAGGGGACCCCGAACCGATTCGGGTACCCTGTATGCTGGCAGAGTTTTTATTTTGTGAAACTCTTCATTTATTTTCCTATTTAAACCAACTTCGAGGGAGCAGTTTTGTAAGACTTTGATAACGAATTTGAGAGTCCTAATACCTCAAGTCTTCACCTTTTTGAGTCCCAAGACTCATGTTTTGATTCACACATTATTGCCAAACCTTTGTGAATCTTTTGGTAACCCAAGAACACAAGCTTTGTTATTGTTCACCCTTTGTGGGGAGATCTTTGCAACCGAGGGCTGCGTGTCATTGATAAGGGAGTCTCTACAAAGTGTTATGGTTGCGTGTCATTAAGGAGAGCTACGCTTCTTCCTTTGTTGTTTGGACTGCGAGTCCTTGAGGGTGCTGCGCGTATTCTCTTACTGAGTTCAAGACTGCGTGTCTTTGTGGGTTAGCTGCGCGTTGATCCATTGTAGATTTCTCTATGTAATTGTAAGTTACGATTTGTATATTCATAGTGAAATAAAGGTTTTACCCGAAAGGTTTTTTTTCTTGAAATCTGTGTCTCGGCATATTTACTGTGTCGCATGCTTTATATTTGATGGGATGATTTAGATGCATGTTTAAGGGCTGAATTTTTTTTTTAAAAGTAGTCCCTAATTACATAAGGGTTACTTGGAAACTTGCGAAATTTATTTAAATCAGTATCACACAGTCGCATATACAACGTTTTCAAATTGGTATCCGAGCAGGTTACGCTAATTTATCGCGTATTCTAATTTTTTGCAAAATCGTGTGATATTGATTTTTTTGAAAAATCAGTTTTGTGAAAAATCGCAATTTTTCCAATGGAACGTTCATTTAATAAGGTGCCTATTTTTTATGGAGATAATTATGCCTATTGGAAAGCTGGCATGAAATCATGTTTAAAAGCTATTGACGAGCGTGTGTGGTTGCTTTGCGAAAATGGTTGGACTCCTCCCACGGTCACCGTTAATAACGTCACCTCTTTAAAACCCGTGTCAGCCTGGACTGAAGATGATTATAAATTGTCCAATTTTAATTCCCGTGGTCTGAGTGCTATTTCTGGAGCTGTCACTCCTGATGAGTTTTGTCGAATTATGACGTGAACCACGTCTAAAGAGGATTGTGATGTTTTGAAACTGACACATGAGGGTACGAACGCGGTTAAAGAATAAAAATTACAAAATTAGGACACCTAATTTGAGACTATCACCATGTCTGAGTCCGAATGCTTTGATGAGTTTTATGCACGTTTGTCGGACATTGTTAACACATGTTTTAATTTGAGTGAGGTGATTGATAACACGCGTGTCGTTAAAAAGATTTTGAGATCTCTCCCAATGCGCTTTATTCTTAAAGTCACTGTTTTGAACTCTTTGGGAAATTTGAAATCCCTTAAGTTGGAAGAACTTGTCGGAGATCTTCAAACTTATGAGATTGACATGTTTCCCAAAACCATTAAGGCTAAGGATAATGGCATTGCTTTGAAGACTCATTGTAAGAAAAACAAAGAAGAAGTTTGTGAGTCCGATTATGAGGGAGACTTTGATTTTAATGATATGGCCTTGTTTGCGAATTTTTTTAAAAAGTTTCTCAACATGAACAAAAATAATTCTTCCAATAAAAGGAGATTTTTTGAGAAAAATAAAAAGAAAGGGAAGGCCAAAGAAAAAGATGAGAAAGAAAAAGAGAATGACTCCGATGAGGAGTGTGCGGAAGATTTTAAGAACGTAACTTGTTTTGAATGTGGGGGTAAGGGGCATAAGTCGTTTGACTGTCCTACGTGGCTTAGAAAGAAAGGAAAGAAAGGAAAAATCAACAACACTGCACAATCTTGTAATTTTTAGGAACTTGTTTGTATAAGTGTGTGTGTGAGTACATGCATGTGTTAGGCACTTCACTCACAACACTTTTACACAACACTTAAATAGTGTGTTGGTTGAGAGATTTTGACCAATTCGAGTCGACGTAAAGAAGAAGATAAGGTGGGAAGATAAAGAACGTTAAAGACCTCAATCAGAACCTTAAAGAAGTCGGAGTTACCTATATTTTCTGAATTTAGAATAAGTCTGCTTTGTGTGTATAATATGTTAATTGCTTGTAACCTGAATTTTATTCTAGTGAATTTTTTTTTTTATTTTGAGGCGTAGAGACCTCCGTAGATGTTTCCCCGGTTGGGTGGGGTTTTACCACGTTTAAAAATTCTCTTGCATTGTGTCTTTTTTTATTTCTTCATTCCTACTACTGCATAGATAGACTTAGGTGTTGGTATTTTAAAATATGATTTTAAGTAAATGAAATATATCGTTCATAATAATAAACACATCTTGTGTTAATAACTGTTTTAGAAAAGAGTTTCCTCAAGAAAATAACTTGGATCTTACTTAACTGATTTGACTTTTGTTAAACGATATAGTAAGAGTATTTTCAGAGGCACCCAATGGTTGGCCTCGAATGCTACACTGGTCATTAGATAATGAGGCTATTGTTCCTGACCAAATGAGGTTCAAAAGCAGCTCAATGCAGGAACAGTTAGAGTTACAATCGCCAGATTCTATTACATAGCAACATTTTTTAATGCTAGTACGAAAATTGTCATGGACTGGAAAATGTAACAAGACAATTGCCTTTATAACACTCTATTTTATTGGATCCATAACTAGGGGGACGTGGTAACTAGGAGACAGATGTTATAGTAAGTTAATAGGTACCATCACGATTCTTCATAACCCATCACACCTAATGTGCTATTTGGAACGCCGTCACTTTTTTTATTGGAACAACGATTGGGTGTTTATTGGTCACAATTTAATCGTTACTAACCAATAGGAGTGGGATCGATATTGGAGTGTAGTCTCTCGAGGCGTCGTACTGCGAGATGTATTATGATGGGTTAACCATGATGGCATTGGAGTTTCTGTTGTGGATCCTAAAGACTTAAGAATTCCAATCGCACCACCGTCAACATCGGGGAACGTCCACTACGAGACTCATCATACCACACAACCATCTTAGCGTTTAATTTTGGTAAGGTGGGAAGTAAAATAGGTAGATTTTGAAGGTCGTTCAGGGGTCATGAAAATCCTAAGGCCCAATTAACCAAGTCGTGCACCTCCGACCAATGTATATACCAAAGAGGATTGGAGCTTCATGTACATATAACGAGAAGATTGTTTGAAAACCATTAGGGAAATGCGAGCGAAAGAATGCATTACGAGAGAGAAATAGCGCTTCTTGTAGAAATAAATAATTTGCGTAATCAAGGTGGCAACTCATCTCAACCATATAGGGTATCTGACCCATCTTAACCATACATGGGATCCGACTATGCTCAACTCTATTATCTAATACGCAAATATTGCATATTTCATCCCTTGAACCAACGTATTTTAGCCCCCTCGGGTGTCTTATTCCCTATATTTATGTTCGTTAACCAGACAACATCGAATTTCTGTGTTAACATGTTTTGCAGGGGTTAATTGAGCTTTTATAGGTATTTGGATGCTAAGTGTGAAGTTCAGACGCATTCCGCTCGATTTCCATACACGATCGCTCATTCAAGGGCATTTTAATCTTTTCACAGCTTGGGCATCTGGCCCAACATCCACGAAAGTTGTAGCCCTCCTCGTAATCTTAGCGTGGTGGCCAACGGTGCGCGATTTCGATTAAGAATGAAGAAGTTACGACGATATTAGTGAAGGAGAAAACGAAACACATCAAAGCAGGGGGAAGAATTGCATACCTATAGCCATCGATCGATCGATCAAAATGATCGATCGATCGATCCTTCAGTTTTTGCCAATCGTGGGGAGACAGTGGCCTCGATTTTTCACCATTGATCGATCGATCACAAGGGATCGATCGATCGATCCCCTATTTTCTGCTGATATTTTGTCTTTTATTTTCTTTTTCCTTTTCTTTTCTAATTTAATTCCTTTTACTATATAAATGAATTTTGTTGTATCAAGTTATATATTAGATTTTAGAGAGTTGTAGGATAGGGTTTGGGGGATTTGAGAGTTCTTCTTCTTCCTCTCTTGGTTTGACACCCATTAGGGTTTGTAATTGGTACTTTCATCTTCCATCTCCATTAATATAGTGTGTATTTCATTATTTCTTGCTTTCTAGTTAATTTACATGCTTTGTTAATTAGGTTTACATGCTTTCTTTACATGCTTTGATTTAGTTGCGTTCTAATGTAGATTTACCGCGTTTATTTACTACTTTTCTTTACCGCGTTTTTAATATGCTTTCTAACTAATTTAGTCTAGGTTGTGTTTGAATGGAACTCACTCAGGTTGACGTGTTGCTTTGCTTTGGTGATGGTGTTTACGGGTCTATTTTGGGTGCGTTGTCCTAGTTATTGCACCTAGGAGATTTGACGGGGCATATCCTGTATGTCCCATGCTTACGACCTCGCGTGCGTAATTTTCGGGGTATTTATTGACGCCAAAATCTTATTAGGCTTTTATGCGGATGTAGGGGCGTGACGACCCTTGGTTCAATTAACTATCGAAACGAGACGCATTCGTAATAACTCATCGACCCATGTGACCATTTTATACTAATTAACTCGAGTGAGGGATATTTGACGCAACCTATAGTTTTTACTTGCTTTATTAGTCTAGCTTTATTTTCCTTCGCCTAAATTAATCTTTCCCGTGTTGCATCTTTTCCTTTTTAGTTTGTACTTTATCTTTTACACTTTTATTTAGGAGTATTAAATCCTTGAAATTCTAGCAACTCGTATATGTGAATTTTCGATACCCGACTTACCGCTATACTTGTATCGCAAGTATAGTCATAGTTTAGATTTGTTTATATTATCGCGGTGAAATGAAAACAACGACTGTGTCCTTATACGAACACACTTTTCACGCGCGTGATCAAAATCCGCAATATTAGGGAATTTTGTTGTATCAAGTTATATATTAGATTTTAGAGAGTTGTAGGTTAGGGTTTGGGGGATTAGAGAGTTCTTCTTCTTCCTCTCTTGGTTTGACACCCTTTAGGGTTTGTAATTTGTACTTTTATCTTCCCTCTCCATTAATATAGGGTGTATTTCCTTATTTCTTGCTTTCTAGTTAATTTACATGCTTTGTTAATTAGGTTTACATGCTTTCTTTACATGCTTTGATTTAGTTGGTTTCTAATGTAGATCACGTGCGCGTGAAAAGTGTGTTAGTATGAGGACACAGTAGTTGTTTTCGTTTCACGACGATAATACAAACAAACCTAAATTACGACTACACTTGCGATATAAGTATAGCGGTAAGCCGGGTATCGAAAATCCACAGAGACGAGTTGCTAGAATTTACAGGATTTAATACTCCTAAATAAAAGTGTAAAAGATAAATTACAAACTAAAAAGGAAAATATGAAAAAAGGTAAAGATTAATCTTGGCGAGGGAAAATAAAGTTACACTAATAAAGCAAGTAAAAACTGTAGGTTGCGTCAAATATCCCTCACCCGAGTTAATTAGTATAAAATGGTCACTATCCTACTCAAAACCTCGGCGGTAATTATATGCCACAAGATATCCCATCATCCTCATATGTTCAGTTGCAACCCAATTATAGCGATGATGACTTTTTGGCAGGATTTTTCCCATTATACGATGGAACGTCGCTGTGATTTTTTATTGTATTAAAAATCCAGATTAAGAGTTTATGTTGTTATAATTCATGTTGAATGTTAAATTTTCAAATTTATTGTCATAAATAAATTGTGCCACATGTGTATATTATTTATTATGTGTTTCTTGTGTTATTTAACAGAATGGGAAACGTTTAACATTCTTACAAAAATAGAAAACGAATACATCCATTACAAAAAAATTACAATCTAATCATACTCACAAATAAAATGCCAGTCAATGATAGGTGATCTACAATTTATTTCTTTTCCGTGACATACCAAACTTAGTGGAATGTGTGATTTATTGTTGGCATGGTCGTTATATAAAACTTAGTAATTTTCAACAACTGGTTGGTAGCCGTCCTCAGCAACGTCAGTATCATTGTAGTCAAACATATCATGTTCCGAATGCGTGAAGTCGGATAGGTCAAAATCAGATTGTAATGTTTCATCGTAATATACTTCCAACAACCTATCTCTAATATTGCCTATTTTTGTCTTGTCTAATTGGGCATCATGGTATCTTTGTAGTCTCCTCTCCTTTTGTCAAATCTCTTCATCTAGTAAATCAGTTGTGTCATAATCATCCATGTGGGCTGACATGATGAAAAATTCTGCATCACTCCCTATTGGTATGGGTATTTGATGATAACAACATAAAACTTCAAGATCGTATCCTTCATCGTATTTCTTTGGCCATCGCAAAGTGCTTACATAGCTTCGAATAACATCATCTTGATCCACCCGGACTGGAGGATTCAAAAAAATATGACCACACGGGTGGTCACACCTATTTGATGTGTCAATTGGCTCGTTACAAAACAATCTCTTATGGCCATACCATGCCACACGCTATTATCTTGATAAAGACAATTATCTCCATAAATGGGAGAAGACATTATTTTCTTTATCTTCATTACACTATAACTGGGTATTTATACATGTGTTATTTGTGTGTAGACGAGTAAGATATCATTTCTTGCCAAGAATGCAAAAGAGTAACAGTTACACTTCTACCTCATGTCAACTCATGTAGGTATAGATAGGATACATTTCCCCTTCTGACAACCGTCAAATCGAATAGTTTAACACGTGAAAATTATAAAGCATACGCAGATGGGAACTCTTTACATTATGAAAATCTTATCGAATGGATTCACAACCTTGGGTCATAAATGAAGACTTTCAACTACTTAACTCCATAACCACTTCTAACTTACCTTTCAGTCCTAACAATCGGGTGTCGTCTAGAATTTTCATAACCATCGAGAGAAGTTAGCGGATACCACCTAATTCTAATAGAAGGCGTATGGCTAACGAGATCCATGAAGGATGGCTAACGCACAAATTGAAGTTTGACTTGTATATGAAAGCTATAAACGTTGGTGGTTGTGGGTGGGAAGAAGAAAATTACAAACTAGTAATTTACAAAGAAGGCGCGTGGGAAAATTTTTGCAATAATTATCCACGTTGTTGGACATTACGCAATGAACCCTCTTACCTATTCAATTAGTTTCGATGGATAATTTATGATATTTAAGTTACTACATGTCAACATTATTTGGTGTATGAATCAAGCTTTAAATAATTGATAATGTTTTAGATGTCATTATTGGAAAATGGATAATGTAAAATATAGAGGAAAACAACAATGTTCATTTCATTAAACATAAAAGAAGGCACTATATCGATATTCCCATACAGAATACTACCATACATTTCAAATAGTCTGATGGAGGGAAAGTGCCCTACTGAATTCACTAAATAGATAGGAAGGCTCTTCACGGATATTCCTCAACCCTGGGACTTACTCACACAACCGTTCCCACAATTTGTCATTTTGCACCATTACTGTGAAGGTTGAGGGATTCCACCCACTTCTTCCAGTCGTTAGCGCTAACTGGTAAAGTTCTAATGTAGACTTCAACCATAACCATCGAATTTAAAAATCCACTAGATGTTGAGGACGGTAATAAATTCCTAGGATATTCCTTCATCGCTTGGTAATGACCCGTATTCCTCCTGGGGTAACATCCCCGGTGTGTTTGTTATAGTATCTCTCAATAATTTCACTGAGAAAATAGTAGTTCTCAACAGTTGACCATTGTGGGTTACTTATTTTCTGAAGAAAACTCTAATGAAATTATTTGGTGTGGACATGAGGAATATTGAGACTAGTTATTTATAGATCGTGTAGACATTCACGAAAGATATCGTTAAGTGTAATTACATAAATGTCCAGACATGAAAGAGTTTCACGTTTGTCAATTGTCATTTCATAATTTGCTGAACGGGTAACATTTCCATTATTGACAAGTGTCATTTCATATTTGTCTAGATGTTAAATATATGCACGTTTCTCAAATGTCATTTCATAATATGTTGAACGGGAAATATTTCCACTTCCGACAAGTGTCATTTCATGATATGTCGATAAGTGTCATTTTGTAATTGTCCAAACAGGAAACTATAAATTATCCATGTGTAAGAGTTTGGGAAACCATCTTCACTGCTCAACAATCATATTTTTTAAAATCCAACCTCTTAAAATTTTCACTAAAATGTCGAAAGATCCAATGGAAGAATTATTTATTGCGGTAATTTCGTCAACAAACCAACGTTTCCGAGAAGAATCAATGGCAGACGTCGTACACAATCAATTTCAACAAAATATTTCCATATTTGAAAATATCACGAATTCTGGCAAAATATCTACAAGAAGAGTTATAGATTGGGATAGGGAAGCTACCCACAACCGTATAATGGCAGACTACTTCGCTAAAAATGCGATTTTATACTCTCGAACAATTTGGTTGTCGATTCAGAATGTGACACTCATTGTTTACACGAATAATGAAAGCCATAGAACAAAAGGATGATTACTTTATTCAGAAAAGCGATGCCCTAGTACGAAAGGGCCTTTCCTGTCTACAAAAATGTGTCACTGCAATGTGCATGTTATCCTACGGTTGTGCCGCAAACATAATCGGTGAATGTATAGGCATTGGTGAAATAACCGACATTGAGTCTGTGAACAGTTTTGTGGTGATTCAAAAAAGAATATTATCGGTCACCTACTGCTGAAGTTGTTGCACGAATGCAGGAAGAGAATGAGAAATGTGGATTTCCCAGAATGATAGGAATCGTTGATTGCATTCATTAGGAATGGCACAACTTTCAACACGCTTGGAAGGGACAATATAGTGGGCATGCAGGAGATGCAACTATAATCCTAGAGGACGTAGCTTCATATAATATGTGGATTTGGAATTCTTTCTTTGGGATACCGAGTGCATGTAACGACTTCAATGTCTTGGCCAAATGAACAATATTTGACGAACTACTTGAGGGCAAACAACTCTTATAGACTACGAAATAAATGGGAACTCTTACAACATGGCTTATTACCTGGAAGATGGTATATACTCATCATACGCAACAATTGTTAAGAGTTTCAAAAGACCAACAACTCAAAAACAAAGTGTGTTCGCAAATATCAAGAGGGAGCATGCAACGATGTTGAGTGGGCATTTAGAATATTGCAACAAAAGTTCCATTTCATTAAGAACCCGACTATATTATGGAGATACAATGACTTGAAGCTTATTATGAAATCATGTATAATATTGCATACCATGATAATAGAGGACGAATGACGGGATCCTAATTGGCGTATATAGTTTGATCCTATAAATCGAATGCCACCGATCAGTCAAGACACTCTAAGGAATGCGTATGAGTATATAGTATGTCAGGCATTGATGTACAATAAGGATAAACACAATCAACTTATGGATGACCTTATGGAACATGTATGGAATTTACATATGGATGCTGATGTCGACGAGTAAAATATGTAACCATATTAAATTAGCGTTCTTCAATTCCGGTGTAATGAAATTGCATGCTATGAATTATATTTTAATAAAGTTGGTTGTTATTATTATTATTATTATTATTATTATTATTATTATTATTATTATTATTATTATTATTATTATTATTATTATTATTATTATTATTATGCATATTGCTCGGTCATGAAACAACTATTTTATTAAGTGGGAAATGAAAATATTAAATAACAATTATGAGAAAATTAAAACTAACGAAAAAAAGTTATTAATTGCCTCCGGATGGTGGGTTCTATCGACTTTCGACGAGTCTACGCTGTAATATCTGGTTTGTTTGCAGTTCATGAAGTTGCAACTGAATCAGAGATAAGTGAGATGTATCCATGAAAATTAATGAATTCTCAATATCCTATTTTCGTAGAATAATTAACTCGTCCAACCTCGAACTGAGCTCCTCGTGAGTACGTTGTGCTGCTACAGAAAAATCTTTGTACGAATCAGTAAAACACTCAGACTTCTCTATATCTTGTAGACTGCTTGGAAGTGCCTTGCGTTTAGCCCTTTGGTGCCTCGATAGTCGTTCTAGTGGGGTATGCATGGCTTCAAAGTCCTCACCTAAATAAACGTCCTCGCCACCATTTGATGTCCCTAAATCTTCCTCCATGAACTGGGTGGAAGTGTTTGCGAAATTATACTTTTGGACATCATTTAAAATGTCAAAGAAATGAATATATGCTAAATTTTGTATGATGCTATTTTTAAAATCGTCGAATAACGTTTAATCTGTCCAAAAATATTATGAAAATATATAATTAATTAATAATCCGAAAGGATGTAACACAACATTTTCAATTATAAAAAAGTCTAGAAATTATATTATATGCATACCCACTCATCCCGTGATGTTTCGCTCTCACGTGTTCTGCCAAATTCACGAGCCATCTTCGTGGAGTACAATATACAATCTCGATTGGTAGCCTGCCACGTGCCTTGCAAGACCTTTACCAATCAGTGATACAACTCACCCTCGGTATTATTGAACTCCATTTGAATTTTTTCCCACATCGTTCCCCCGCGTTGGTTAGTGCCAATCTTTTCGTTGATGGAATATTTATAATATGCATAACTCTACGCAATTTCATCAAATGAACTCAAATTGGGAAGTCTCATTGTTTGAGAGTAAGAAGCCATATGGAATTTGTTAAAAATTTATGGAGTAACTAGAAGTAAGAAACAAGTGGTAATTGAGTGGGATATATTTTGGGGTGGAAAATGTAATATTTATAGGGATAATGTTTAAATGTTCCTATTAATAGCCGTTGGGGGGGGGGGGGGGGGGGACTGCCAGGCGTGTAACAGTCTTGCGCCTGGCAGTGGGGAGAGAAACTGTTACACGTCCGGCCCTAGACATCCAACATTTTCCTGCCTCTACCATCCTATAGTTTTGCTACCTCTCCTTCACACTTAATGGCTAGATAGAGGATCCTCTCCAAAAACTATGGTATTCATACCCCACTATGACTCATTTTTACCCCAACTAAAGTATCCACAATGGTATTACAGTTCCCATTGTGGATGGCCTAATTACACACTATGTAATTATTATCCATACTTCTCCAATTCTCTTTCTAAAATCCTTTAATGAACACTTACCTAATAGTTCTTAATTTACTATGATCAACTCCTGAAAAGAAATGACAAAATGAAAAAGTCATCTTCTGCTGTGGAGGTTGCTTTTACAGCGCTACATAAATCCTTGGAAGCTTTTGGGCATGCTCATGAGGACCAGATGAATGAGAAGAGTAAATTGGAGGATAAGCTCAAGTCACTATAGTGGGAGAAAACTGTGGCGAATAATGTTGCGACTGTCGCCAAAAAGGAGGCTACGGATGCAAGGAGGGTAGGTGATCTAGCCAGAATTCAGATGGCAGAGGCAAAGGTTAAGACTGGTAAGAACGAGAAGGATGTCTTGACAAGGGCTTGGGATAAGACATTCTCTAACTCCTCTTGGCATATTAATTATTTAAAGAAGTAATCCTTCAAAGATGGTTGGGATACAACCCTTGCCAAGGTCAGCACTACTGAAGGGTTTAAACTCTTTCAATTGCACAATCTCGGCACTCCTCCCCATACTGATGGGGAGATGGATAATGAGGAAGAAGTTGGGGTGTTCCTTGATAATGAGAAGTAGGTAGTCATTGGGAAGGCAGAGGGTTACGTTAAAAAAGAGAAGGTGGGGAAATAAATCCCAGTAGCCTTGTTATAATTTTTTCTTTTACTCCATTCCTTTTCTTTTGTTTGATGTACTAGTAACGTCTTGATGGAACTACTCTTTCCTTTATAATGAAATAAATTTCTTGCTCCATACATTATTATCTTAGTTAAATTCTTACAAGTTATTTTTCTCGACGAATACTTATATATGACTGCCTATCTTTCAGTTTAACGATAGACTGGTGCATCTGGTCACTGTCCAGAGTATTTTTAAGAAAGAAGTAATAAATTGCTCAGTGTTGGTCATAGAGAGATTAATGATGATGATCTTGAGGATTTTCTTAGCCATGATGCATCTATTCAGGCCAAGGAATCATATTTGAGTCTGAATCGTCTATTTTATCAGGCAGTGGTAGAAAAACTGTTTTTCATGACATGATTCTCAATATTTAATAGAACCATAAGGAATCAATATCAAATCTTCACGCCGACTATGGAAACAAACTAGCCGACCTGCAGAAGAGTATCGAATTTGACAAAAAAATGCTTTCCTTCTCATCGGCTCACTCCAAGATTTTTTTTTGTCAACTTAGAGTTGAAAAGTGCCAGGCAGGTTACCACAATGCTTGAGCAAGAAAATAAAGCCTTAAATATCGAGCTTAAGGGCCTTAAGAAATCAGGTCATGCAGACCAAAATTAGGGGTTTCCTTCTTGGAAAAAGTGAATGCTCTCTTGAGGGAGGAATTAAAAATAAATAAATAAATTGAAGGGTCAGTCTTCTCAGCCGCGGGGAAGGTTTTATAATCGACGAAGGAAGAATGGACTAAGATAACTCTGTCAGACCGACATACAACCATGAAGAATCAATTATCCACCATCAGGTTATTTAATGGGAAGGTATGTTGTCTCATATATCAATTCCATAAACAGCCTCGTACTATCTGAATGTATGGTGTATGATAAGTCCCTTACCCACATAGGAGAAAAACTTGATTATTCTCATAAGGTCAGCTATAAATATGATTGGATCAATGCCTTCACTGTAATGAAAGTGCCAAAATAGAGTGAGCTATGGTATTAGCATGACCCAAGGTGTTTAAAACTTCATAATCCTCCTTTCAAGCTTGATATTTCATGGATTACTTCGGATGTTATCCCTAAAAGCTTGATTAGAAAATACCTTGGGGACTATGGCCTGTAAAGAGATGATGAACTTTAACGACCACTGCATTTGATGTACCGCCAGCTAGTAATCAAATAAGATTTAGATATTTGAGGATGACCATCACCCCTCATATATTGGATGTATCGCCAGTTAGTTTTGAAAATGCACCAAGCGAGCAACCTCGTTCTCGACAATAACTTATTTTATTTTTTATTTTGTTTGCTTCTCAATAACTTTTCATGAGTTATAATGGAAATTTACATCTTAATTTCATTTATGTCAACTTTTTAAATGTTAGTTATTTAGAAAGGTTCTACTAGCAGTCTAGTCTTAAGATTATGTGGTCAGTTATTACCAGACTAATCTGCCTTACTAGTTACCAATGTTGGATGAACTTGGGTATCCGGTCTTAGGTTCTACTAACGTATAATCTGGCTTATTGTTCATACAGACGAATCTTGTCATCTTGACCAAGTGTTAATGTTAGTTACTGAAGAAGACCAAATGTGTTAAGATTGTCCTCGCATTTAGCCAGTTATGATTGGACCTTGTCATCCATATGAGTGACTGCAATGGGTTTCCTTAATTTTTTAAACTTGTTGCCCTTGGTCTTCCCTAGAGTGAAACCATACATGAAGTGTAGACTTCTTGTTCTTGACATTATGGGGTTATACATGAAGTTTAAAACTTTTTGTTCATGATCGAAATGTCTTCGGCTTTGAATATTATCACATCTACCCCATAGCGATGAAAGAACATAAAAAGAAATTATAGCATTCATATGGAATTAACAACTTTTATTTATCACTATAATTGGGTTACATAGAAATGGAAAGACTTAACTTTTTTTTCACTAGTGATAGTACTTCCTCTGGTGTTTCGCATACCAAAGGTTCCTAAACTATTCTTCTTCCACGGTTTTAATTCTGTAAGTCACTGGTTAAACAATAACATAAATTTTATATGGACCATGCCAGTTGGGCTCTAACGTATTCCCTTTCTAAATGACTTTCTTCAGCACATAGTCTCCCTCCTTAAGAGTGCTCGACTTAACTTTTTTGTTGTAAAATTGAGCAGTTCGATGCTGTTATGCTACCACCCTAAGTGTTGCATGTTCTCTTACTTCCTTCACTAGTCCTAGATCTAACCTTCTCATTAGGTCGCTCTTTGATGAGTCAAAATTGAGGCACGGTAACTTGGCAGAATAATTTTTATTGGGACCACTTCCTCTATAAGGAGTCTCTCACGTTATTGTTCTTGACGTTGTCCTGTATGTCTAGAGGACACTGTGGAGTTCATCAATCCAGATTATTTTAGCATTGTCTAGACTCTTTTACATTTCATTGAGCAGAGTTTTATTTGTTAGTTTCATTTACTCGTTACACTGTGGATGACCAGGTGCAGAATGTAGTTTTTAGATTTTAGATCGAATGCAGTAATCTTCGAATTCTTCATTGTCAAACTGTGTGTTGTGGTCAGTGATGAAGGCATATGGCATTCTATAATGGGAAATAATGTTCTTCCAAATGAAATGGAAGACCCTTTTATATGGAATTTCCATCAGGGGTTTAGTCTCTACCCATTTGGTAAAGTAGTCCACTACAACGACGAGGTATTTAAACCTTCCTCTTATTTTTGGTAGAGGGTCAATCATGTCAATACTCCACATGGCATGAGAGAAGACCCTGGTCTTTTGTGAATTATGGAACATTTCTGGCACTTATCACATCACCTTGCATAATTTTCATAGTCTGCCTTCATGGTGGACCAGTGTTAGCCTTATATGGCCGCTTACTTGACTAATGATCTCCCTATTGAATATGCCCCACCGGAATCTTCATGTACCTCATTTATTAAGTCATCGACTTCAGTGGATGGACACATATAAGTAATGAAATAATTAACCATTTTATGAATAAGAGTCCTCCTTCTAGAACACATCTCACCGCTTTGTACCGAAGTCTCCTTACTTCTTTATATTTCGTGGGGAGAAAGCCTTTCTCTAGCTATGCTCTAATTAGATCCATTTATGATGACCCCAAGTTTAATTCAATGGTATTGATAATTTCTTTGTCGATACTTTAGTGCATTAGGATTTTTACAGGAATTCTTCTTTTGAACTTTGTTCTGGTAGCTGAAGCAAGTCGAGAAAGTGTGTCTTCTTATGCATTCTCAACCCTTGGAATTCTAACCACTCTAACTGCTGGGAATTTTGCAATCAATTTTTGGGTTTTTGTAAATTATTTTGTCATGGGATCCTATCGTGCCTCATAAACCCCGAATACTTGACTTACTATCAATTGAGAGTCATTTTTCTCTCATATTTGCTCGGCACTAAGATGCTAACAAACCCTGTTATGAGCACCTCATATTCTATCTCATTATTGGAGGTTCCGAATTGATATATGAGAGTGTATTCTACACTAATGTCGTTCAGTGTGGTAATGATTAAACCTTCTCCGCTAATAGAGGCATATGATAAACCATCTACGAACATTTACAAGATAGGGGGTCTTCTTCGAAATATCCTTCAATTATGGTGACATAATTGAATAATTTTTTGGGTACTCCAAGTTGCGAGTATTTTCCTCCTACTGGGCTGATGGCCCTGAGTCCTCAATACTTTGGTCTTCCTATTTAATGTCTGAGTTGTTTCACACATGAGTTTGCTTGTATAATTGAACTGGTGAGCTTTGCTCGATATATGGGGTAAATGAGCTCTCTTCCATAGAAGTCTGATCTTCTCCTTCCGTTATTAGGCTCTCTTCATTAGAAATCTACTCAAAAGGTTTTCCTCGTATATGAACTCAACAACTAAATTTATCATGGCTTAACCATTAATTGTCATTCTTGTCTCATGCCATATATTGCACACTCCTAATTTTACGCCCAGGCCATCAATATTCTTAATTTTCAAGTTTATGAACAACTTGGCATAGTGGTAGGTCGGTATAGACAATAATGGTATGCGCTTGGAAGTATGGCTTCATCCTTTAAGAAGACTCGATTAGGTCTAATGGTATTTTTTCCAGTCTTGGATACCGAATCTTTGCTCCTCGGTATGCTTTGCTAGTGTAGTAAATGAATTTTTGTACTCTATTTTCTTGTTGGATCATTATCGAGTTAACCGCTGATTCAAATACGACCAAGTATAAGTGTTGATGTCAAAAAATGGACTAGATCAAATTTTCTAGTCACGGATAAAATATAAGATTGTAATGCAATGATCACACAAGAGACAAAGAGTTTTTAAAGTGGTTCGGCAGTGTAAGAAAGCCTGCGTCAACTGTTATTATATTGATTTGAGTGATTACAAAAAGCTAGGTACTCTTGATAAGAAGAATATCCATCTTATCTTATTTTTTTGTGAAAGGAATACAATGTAATTATAGTGACCCAGAGATCAAGGGTTGGGATGCCTTTATTTATTCAAGCATTTACACGGTACATAATGAATGTGATGGTTGATTATCTAGAACACGTGTGGAAGGACCCTTGGTTGTTTCCCTCTAGTGGTGAACGTTCATTTACTTTGATGGTATGTATTCTTCATGTTGGTCAGCATGTCTTCGGGGTTGATTAAGTGACTACTGACTAGGATTGTTGCCACGTAAGCAGATGAGTGTCCATTTTTTTATTGGCCCACATTGGTGGATTATTTTTGGTATCAATAGAAGCCCTCAATACTTCATTCTTAATGTTTTTATTGAAATGATGGAGTATATTTTCTTCAAATTTGGTTGACATAGGCCGACGTGTGGGACTTGTGAAAATTTTCATGCCTTGATCTTGTAGTGGCAATTTTGTAATTTATTTGAAAATTAGCGAACCGCCGAAGGATATATTTTTATTTTTGTACTTTTAGAACTGTGAAATCGTCAGAACGTCAATCGTCGATACAAGTAATCATTTCTTGCACTATTTTCTAGGTAAGCTATAAGAGATGAGACTTCGCTGGTTTTTCACACCATAACTTCCCAAGATTTCGAACTCTCCTTATTCTCCAAATTCTCTGTCTTTGAGCTTTCCTTTGCGTCCTACCTTTGCTTCAACCATGATTTTCTCTGTAAGCTTTCTTCTCCCCTTTCTTTTCGATTTATTTATTTCTTTACTGTAACCATGGTTTACATAGTTCACGGGGATTCTCTAGATGAATTTAGGTGGGAAAGGAACATCCCTGATTGGGTAGAGTTAGAAATGTCGGTACCACCCGTTGAAGTGTTATCATAACAAGAGGGTCACTAGATTTCCTTTCTCTTCATAGCTGAGTGTGGTTTCATTTCTCCCCCAATCTTTTTTATTTAGAGTTTTGTAAGTATTTCGACGTTGTCCCTACTGAGTAGCCCCCACCACCTAGAGAGTGGTAAATGGGATACGTAAGCTTAACTAAACACATGGAACCCACATTGGCATCCCTGAGCTGATGTTTTGCTACAAATGGGTTACGAGCGATAGTACATACTACATGAAGAATAGGTTTTTCGGTAGAGCCCTGGTTATTAATTTGCCAGACTGCAATAATGACTATTTTGACTATGGAGTTATTATGAAGAATTAGCAAGATGCCCCTCTTCAAATAAGAGGAGTGTATGATGGGCCTAGGTGCCCCAAAGTAGGACATGGCTTAGGTTGTTGAATTTAGTTCTTTTATTCCTCTTTTTTGCTAACCAACTGTTTGATGATATGTTGACTAGTTCTTCTTTTACTAGTGAAAGCAAGAATAAGTGTCCCAAAGACGAGGACGTCAATATTCATGAATTAAAATTCTAATGGAGCATTCACCAGAGGATTGGCGAGGAACACCCAAGATCTACCTCCTACTTGTTGCAATATAGGAGCTCAATCACTTACTTTATTGCTAGGCCCACCATTGCTACAACTTTAGCCCTCATAAATCTTGAAGAGGAACCAGATCCTACTTGTTCGGCTGAGGAATATGTAGGGGCTGAGAAGGATTCTAACACTTTATCTTCTTTTGATTCATTGGACATTCTACTATTGCCACCTCCCTACTTTCTGATATGGAAAAGAGAAAAATTCCTGACTTGATGACTCGAGTTTTGTTTCCCATTGCTAAGAGAGTTGTCGAGAAGACTGACAAGGCTGCTGATGCCAAAAAGCTACAGAAAACCTATAAAGTTGCTGAAAAAGTTCCCCAGGTCATTACTGCTGAGGATATTGATACAACTGCACCTCAATTCATAAGGTTAAGAAAGGGACTGTCTGAGAAGTAGGTTGAGAAGAGTTCTGTTGACCAAGATTTGGTCGAGAAGATTCAGGAGTATTTGGATGTTGTGGGGTCATCTTCTGTTGTTATCCATTCCGGTGTGGCCCGAAAATTAATCAAAACTGGTACTCGCTCTGCTGATAGAGCAACCCTTGCTCATCCACCACGATTATAGTTGGCAAAAAATGCTTACCAAAGTTTGACTATGGTAACTCTTTCCCCTCTATTACTTTCCCTTAATGTCTTATTTTTATTTTAGTACGCCTTGTAAATCAATGTTGTCCTTTGTGTAGGTTTTGGTAAATTTGAATCAACTGATAGGGAAGGACGATCAAATACGTTCATCGAGAGGAGATATTAAAGAAGCCCTTGAAGGTCTAAGGCAATCTGGGGAGACTTCAAGGTAATTGTTGAGGTCTAAGTAGAAAGATTGGGATAAAGAAATAAAGAGGGATAATGATAGAGCCACCACTGCTGAGGGAAAATTGGTAACTATTGAAACCAATTTGGCTACTGCTGAAAATAAGGCCAATATGGCCGAGGATAAGTTGGTAGAAAATCAAGACCTCCTGAAGTGTATCGAGGACAAAGCTTCTAGTCTGACCTCTAAACTGGAAGTACAGAGAAGGCCAAAAATAAGAAAATAAAAGAAGACTCTTTTAATGAAGGCTAGGACAAGGAGTTTTTGACTGCCTTTGCTAAAATTGAGTTCGTCAGGAAGAAATCCTTTAAGGACAGCTGGTTGGATTCCCTCAATGAGGTTGGCACTGCAGAGGATTCCGAATTATTCTTGAGGCATAATCAGGCTCTCATCCAAACTTAAAGGAAGATTTTAATGATAAGGAATGGTCTAGAGAATACTCCATTCGACCTGTTGTGTCTGCCTTAAAGCCCATTGATGAGGCCATTCCTTCTGCCGACCTGGCCTCTGAGAGCTATGTTCAGGACAAGGAGAAGGTTTAACTCCTTTATTTTTCTTTTTTTATCCCTCTGTCTTGTAACTGGATTATCATTATGTAACACCTCCTGGTTATTAATGAAAATATTTCTCTTTTATGTGTTGTATTTACCATACTTATGTCTTCTTTCTTGGTTAAATTATCTTCAAGAAATTACACACTTGGTGTTATGTTTGCTCAGTAATCACATTTGTGTGCTTATATTTTCAATTTTTAATTTGATGGTAGGACGAAGTCCACATTTTCTGTCGAATCCGACATGTTCATGCGGAGTAAAAATCTTTTAGAAGCTGACCATGTTCCTTTATCCGAAGAAGACTTAGTCGGCTTGCTTGGCCCAAATGTGTCTCATCAAGTTAAAGAGTCATACATTCCCATTCATTGATTACTGGACAGGGCAGTGGCAAATAATGTTGCTTATTATGAAATGATTGAAGATCTACAATAAGACCATAAGTTTTCTTTAGTCTCACTCCTTGCTGACTATGAGGCGGGGTATAAATATTTGAGTGAAGGTTGGGGATTTGAGGAGAAACTGGAAGAATATGCCTCTGTGCACAAAAGAAAAGAGTATATATTGAACCGAGAAGTAGATGAAACTCGGGAGATATCTAAACTTCTTGAAGAGGAAAATAATGGGATAAAAAATGAGTTGGACAGCTTGAAGAAGCCATCTGCCAATGGTGTTGATGAGGGTGCTTCTTTCTTGGAGGTTAAGAATGCCAGAATAATAGAAGAACTTAAATCACCGCAAAAAACCAAGCCTGGGTAAACTTCTAAGCAACAAAGAACTAGTCAACCAAATGTAGATGAGGCAATAACTAATAAAACACTAGCCGACCAAAGTGCTTAATTAAAAGCAAAGAATCAGGCCATTGTTGAGTTGTCGATGAAGCTGGAAGCTAAGGATAAAGCCATCGCCGACCAATCTGTTTAGATAAAAGTGACGAGTGATATTTTGAAGGAAATTTAACATCGGGTTGAAAGGCTAACCTTTCAATTTCACAAACAACCTAGGGAGGTATGGATGGAAGGATACAATGAGGCCCTTAGCCACGTTGATGATCATCTTACCCAGAGCCACCGTGAAGGTTACAGATGGGGATGGACCAGCTATCTGGCCCTTCTGAAATATGATCGAAATAATTATCTATGGTACTGGAATGAGCCTGGTCTACTAAATTGTGATAATCCCCCATTCAAGTTAGACATATCATAGATTCCTCCTGATACTATTCCCCAGTGCTTAATCACCAAATATTTAGGAGATTATAGTCTGTATGATGTTCATAAAATAGTTTATCCTCGTCATTTGATCAATGTGCTGAGAAGCAGTAATAGGCAAATGCTAAGGGATTTCAACTTTATCAATTCCCATTATACTCTGGATCATCCTCCTTCTGGTATGGAGAGAGTGCAACAAACTTTCAATGCTCAAAGAAAACATTCAGCTGAATAACTTTTATGTATTTTGTACTCATTTGATATTAGATGTAATACAGTTAGTGTCTGAATAACAATTCATACTTTTGTGTTATCAACTTATGATTATTTAATCAATCAGTCAACTAAATTATTGTTTAATAATGTATTATTAAACTGTGATTGTAGTGTCATAGATTCTATTAATGCACTTAGACGAAACTATCAATAGTTTTATTAATCCAAGTTTAGCATCAGTTATCAGTGGCGATAGGTGTTTGAGGAATATATGTGTGTATTCCAATGGTTAGGAATTTTTACATGTCTTCCTGCATTTAACTTAGTCAGGTGAAACTTATTTGTAACTATTTGAGTTGTATACGAAGTTTTACAGACTTCTTGTTCTTGACTTGTCAAAAATGAAGTCATATATGAAGTATATGATTAGTGTCGACCAAGTATATGAGGAGAGCATTCATGTATTTAACTTAGTTGGGTTAAACTTCTTATTCCCGAGTCATTAATATGAAGTCATACATGAAGTAATAGCTTCTTGTTCATGACTTGTATATACGAAATCATACATGAACTAATCGTAGTCGGGCGAGATACGACTATGCATTAAGTTGTTGGCACATCTCGAATTTTATAAGTTCAACCTAATTATGTATGTGTTATTGATCGGCAGATAAGTTCAACCTAATTATAAGTTCAACCTAATGTGCTGTTGATCGGTAAGAGATGAAGACCAAAAGATTTTTTTTTATTTCTGTAGGATGTATATCACCGTACTTCGAAAAAAATGAAAAAATTGAAGGAACTAAAATTAAGATTTTTATTGAACTTGAAAGATAATTGTGATGAACATAAGGTAAAAATACATACAATATGTCAATGCCCTGATTCAGACATAATATATGTGAAGGTGCTCGGCATTCCAAGGGTTCTTGAATTCCTTCCCATCAAGTGTCTCAAGGCGAAAAGTCCCTGGTCGGATGACAGCTAAAATGCGATATGGGCCATGTCAATTGGCCTTAAGCTTATTTTTTTTTCTGGATGACCTTATTAAGGACATAGCCGCCTTCTTTTAAGTTGGTCGGCTTAACCCTTTTATTGTAAAAACGAGCAGTCATTTGTTGGTATGTAGCATTTATGAGAGTAGCATCTTCTCAAACTTCTTCCAACATGTCTAATTCCAATCTTCTAATCAAGTCACTCTTTAGAGAATCAAAATTCAGCACTCTGTGAGTTGGTAGGCCTATTTCAGCTGGTACAACGACTTTTATCCCAAATGCAAGCATAAAAGGTGTTTCTCCAATTACTATTCTCGACGTTTTTCTATATGCCAAAAAAATAGAAATTAGTTCATTAGTCCAGTTTTCCTTGGAAACATTAAGCCTCTTCTTCAACCTATTAAGTAAGGTTATATTTATCACTTCCGTCTAACCATTGATTTATGGATAGTTTGGTACAGAATGGAGTTTCTGGATCTTGTACTGAACATAGTATGCTTCAAATTCATCATTGTCAAACTAGGTTCCATGGTCTGTAATGAAGGCATAAGGCATGCCATACCTACATATGATGCTCTTTCAGATGAATCGGTACACCTTCTCATAAGGTGTTTCTATCAACGGCTCTGCTTCCACCTATTTTATGAAATAATCAACAGCAACTACCAGGTATTTAAACCTGCCTTTGGTGGTCGGTAATGGGCCGAACAAGTCAATTCCCCAGGTAACGAATGGCCAAGGAGAAGTAATTGATACTAGAGCAGCGTTGGGTGCTTTATGAATTGCAAAAAACCATTGGCACTTATCACACTTTCTTACAAAGGCGCTACAATCTGCCCTCATAGTTGTCCAGTAGTATCCCCGTGTGTTGATTCCTTAGATTAATGCCCGACCAACTGAATGAGATCCAATAGAACCTTCATACACCTCATTAATGAAGTCTTCAACCTCCAATGAATGAACACAGCGTAATAAGGAGATAGTTAATCCCCTTTTGTATAAGACTCCTTTGTCCAAAACATATATGGCTGCTTTGTATTGGAGATTTTTTGCTTCTTTGAGATAAACTGGTAGGATCCCTTCTTCAATGTAAGCCCTGATCGGATCCATCCATGAAGGTTCCAAATCTATAGTAATGAAACTGATTATTAGATCCTTATCTATGCTCCTGTTTGCCAAGATCTTATGTGGAATGCTTCTCTGGAGTTCTATTCTTATTGTTGAAGCTAGCCAAGCAAGTGCATCAGCTCAGGCGTTAGCTATTCTTGGTATTCTGTTCATTTACACCCCTAAAAATTTGGATATGACTTCCATCGCCTTGGTCAAATACCTAGTCATTAATTTTCCCTTGACTCCATATATATGAAGCACTTGGTTGATAACCAACTGCGAATCAGTGTGCGCCACTACTTGCTTGGTGCCTAATTAATGGGCTAATTCTAGTCCGACTATCAAAGCTTCATACTCAGTTATATTGTTTGATGCCTTGAATTAAAACTTAAGGGCATATTCGATATCAACATCATCAAGAGTATTAAGTGATGATGCTGTGATTTAGCATCACCGGAAAAGTGATAATGAGCTCAAACAGTTATAACCATGGCAGTCATAGAGATGCATAAGGGTATGAACATGTGTATGTAGAATGGGATGAGTATAAGAGGAAATAAGACAATGATGTATAGTGGTTCAGCCAATTAGGCCTACATCCACTGTGAGTGTGTGATCCTCTTAAGTATGGGCACTAATGGCCTTGGATACAATGCACATAAGCTCTTTCTCTCTCTACTGTGCACAAGCAGGGTTTTAGCTAGGGTTGCAATAATCTGATTCCCTGTAGGGTTGTAGGTGACAAGTATATATAGGTCTTAGGGGGTGTAGTTTACCCCCCAAGTAAGCATGGTGCATGTGAATGGTGATCTAACCAATCCCCTGTTGACACCTGTAGATGCCAAATGATGACATAATATTCCCTCACGTGAGGGTGTGATTCTGTTATAACGGTCTGCCACGTGTCATATGAGCCTGACGCGCACTGTTCCACGCATCTCCCAAACCACGCGCCGTCATGATATCACCCTCGGCCTATGAGCCGAGGCCGAGGGCAAAGTTTCTTCCGGTAGGGAGCCTGGATTGATTCTGGCCTCGTACTGTCGTACCCTAGTAGTGTCGTCCGGAGCCTGAGGAAGGGTCGGCCCCTCGTAGGGTCGTCCGGAGCCTGGAGGAGGGTCGGCCCCTCGTAGGGTCATCTAGGCCTGGTGGAGGGTCGGCCCCTCGTAGGGTCGTCTGGGCCTGGTGGGGGCCAGCTGGAGCCTGGTGAAGGGTCGGCCCCTCGTAGGGTCGTCCGTATTGGAGGTGATCCTTGTCCAGACCGAGGGTATAAACGGGTATATCAATCACCCCCCAGCCCTTAGCCATAGGTGTCAGTGAGATAGCTGAGGGATAATGCTGAAATTCAGATGCGTGTACGATCAGTTAGGTGAGTGACACCTGGGCAGGTACTCATTGCTGTTCCAGTTTCCAAGGCAGGGCGGCTGCGCAGTGCACTTGGGGCCTTGTGCCCTAATTATACCTTTCTTTGGTAAATGGGTCCACTCATTACCAAAGTACTTAAGAGATTTTCAAACTCTCTCTCTTCATCTTCTTCTTCTTCGCGCCCAAGATTATTCTCTCTCTAGAACCAGTTTCCACCGCCATTTTCAGCCTTCAAACCTTCAGGTCCTAGCAGCGTTCTTGCCCTTCTCCTCATCAGGTAACCTTTTTCTCCTCTTGCCTTCTTTTATCTTCATTTCTGTCTATTTTTTAGGGTCGTAGGTCGCCTAGTTCTTAGAGTTCCCCCATAGCTTTTTCCGGTGTCTTCTCCGGTCACTGGTTCTTCGAACGTTCTTGACGAAAACCCTTGAGTTCTTTATTTAATCCAAAGGTCAACCCTGGTCAATCTCCCAAGTGTTTGTGGTTGAATTAGCCAAGTCTAGTATAATTTCTTTAAGTGTAGGGTCTTCCCCTTAATGCTTAGGAGGCTTTACAACCTGGTGTTTGAATTCCCGTCCTTGAGAGAGAAACTATTTACCGAGATCAGACGAATAGAGGAAGAGGAAGAGAGGAGACGAGGGGCCGACCCTAATTGGGTACGACCCATCTTTCCCATTCCTCTTGCCACCATAAGACCATCTGAACCCTCTGAGTCTTGTGGGTCGTCGTCTCGTCCGGCCGATACTCCCAAACCAAGTGAAATGGACGAGAGAAACTCCTCTCCAACTGGTGCTGGAACTTCTGGTAGAAGGGACTCACCTGACCTTAGCCCAGGACGAGAGACTGAGGGTACAATCCCCTCTGAGGCTGTCCCTGTGACAACCCTGTCTCCCAACGCCTTCCAAGTGGCTTTTCCTCAGGGTCCTCCTGCAGGTGATGAGGAGGACGAGGACGACGATACAGATGATGAGGTTGATACCTACCATGCCTCGTCTTTTATCTCCTCTGTTAGGGATAGGGACCTTCTGATATGGAGGCATATTTACGGAGTGCCATCTGGGGTGACTATGAGGGCTCCCTCTGATACTGAGAGGGTTTTTGAGGGAGAAGAGGGAGAGATTGCAGTCTACGAGCAAATGTTCAAGGTAGGTGTTAGACTTCCCTTCCATCCTGCTATTGTAGATATTCTGTCGGCTCTGGGCGTCTCCCCCTCTCAACTTCCACCTAACTCATGGAGGACGATTCTGGGTTATATCTCTTTGTGGAAAAACTCTTTCACTGATGAGCCCTCGTCCGACGTGTTCTTGGCCTGCTACAATATCACCTCTTCATCTAAACAGCCCGGATACTATCATCTGGGAGCGAGAAGGTCTGAGAAGAAGCTGCTCCACGTGGCTCAAACTTCCAATCATGATTGGAAAAAAAGGTTCTTCTTCATATCTGGGGCATGGGAGAGCTCCACCGAGGCATCCCCTTCTGCCGATGCCCCAAGGGTTCCTAACAGATGGTCTAACCCCTCCATGAAAGCTAGGTCAGACCCCGGACTTAGATTGGAGGAGAGGGATATTGTTGAGTATCTGAGGGGACGAGGGAGAGAGGGTGAGATCCCAAAGTTCGAAGATTTGATGACCCCTCGCTTCCTTAAAGAAGCTGGTCTGAGGGTCGGCCCTCTGACAGAACTATGTGAGTTATACTGAACATTTTCCCTTCTTTACTTATTTTTGAAGTGTTCTCTCTTTATCTCTGAACTTTCCTGATTCATCGTATCCTTTTCAGGTCGTCCTGCAGGCGTGTCAGATTACCTCTGGGATATGACTGCTCCAAACCTTCTTGCTGGTCTGACAAAGAAGAAGGGGAAGGAGCCTCAGCAAGCTCCTAAGAAGACAAGGGCCTCAGGGCCGACAGTTGTTGAGCCGACAGCTGTTAGCCACAAAAGGAAGGAGCCTGAGGCTCCAGTTGAGCCTCGTCCTGACCCTAAGACGAGGGCCAGGGCCGAGGCCTCTGAGGGGGAAACCTCTTCATCAAGCATGGGGGCCTTCTGGTCTCAGAGTCTGACCCATCTGAGGGCCGACCCCTCATCTCTTATTGCCAATTTGAGGGCGGCCAAGGCCTCGATGTTCTCTGCACCGTCGGCCTCTGACTACGAGTTCTTGGCAAAGATGCCCCCTGCCAAAGTGTACGACTACGGTCTGCACTCCCTTGCTCAGGTATTGGTCTTGACCTTCTTTAATTTCATTTTCACAAACTGTTCCCTCGGCCCCTCTTGATATATTTTCATTTTTCTTGCAGTCTGTTTGTGCCTTGACCTCAGCCACCAAGTGGATGGCCGAGAATCAACAAAAGTTTCACGAAGCTGAGAGGGCCATTCACCATGAGGCTGAGTTGCAGGCAGAGCTAGATACAGCAAAGACTGAGCTTGATACTGCGAGGGCTGAGCTTGAGAGTGCCAGGACCGAGCATGCTAGGGTCCTAGATGAGATGATGAGGCAGCACGATGCCGACCTGCAAGCCAAGGACTTGATCATCAAGGATAGGGATGAGGCTCTGATCAACCTGGAGGCCCAGCATAAGACTGATCTGGAAGCAGCCACCAAGAAAGCTGAGGCTGATGCTATTGAGGCATACAAGACTTCAGATGAATTTCAAGGCTTCGGCCTTAAATATCTGGAAAGGGGGATTAGGACGGCCTGCCGATGGGTCGTCCTCAAGTTTGGCGATGTCGTCTCCTCTGTTCGCCCATCACTGGAGGGTGTTCAATTGGACGACCCTCTAATTGCCGAGGCCCTCAACCAAGTGGAGTCCCAAGTCCAGATCGAAGGGGTCGGTACATCTGACGATCATCCGGTTCTGGTAACTGAGGAGACCATTCCCATTGATGTTGAGGCCCTGCCCTCTGATGTCGTCCCCTAGGGTGGCTGCCTGTAGCCCATACCCTTATTTTTGTACTTTTTGTTCAAAGGCCTTGTAAAAACACTTGATACTTATATTTTATTAATACCAGTCTCTTCCATATTTGCTGTCTTCCTTATTTCATTTTATTATGGCTTGCTCATTGTTGATGCTACTAACCCTTCCCTCGTCTTTTTTGAGGACCACTGTGGGGTCGTCCCCTAATGTGGCCTCATTATAGTCGAGGGTTCAAGTAACCAAATGACTTTTAAGTATTGTCTTTCCTCGTCTTTTTTGAGGACAGTGGAGGGGTCGTCCCCTCCACTGGCCCTCATTATAGCCGAGGGTTCAACTTTCCAAATTAATGGATTTTAATTTAGTCTTCCCTCGTCTTTTTTGAGGACAGTGGAGGGGTCGTCCCCTCCACTGGTCCCCATTATAGCCGAGGGATCAACTTTCCAAATTAATGGATTTTAATTTAGTCTTCCCTCGTCTTTTTTGAGGAGAGTGGAGGGGTCGTCCCCTCCACTGGTCCCCATTATAGCCGAGGGATCAACTAACCAAATTAATGGATTTTAATATAGTCTTCCCTCGTCTTTTTTGAGGAGAGTGGAGGGGTCGTCCCCTCCACGGGTCCCCATTATAGCCGAGGGATCAACTAACCAAATTAATGGATTTTAATTTAGTCTTCCCTCGTCTTTTTTTAGGAGAGTGGAGGGGTCGTCCCCTCCACTGGTCCCCATTATAGCTGAGGGATCAACTTTCTATGCATGCTAGGACTGACAACAGGATGAAGGAAACACTGATATTTCTCATTAATTTTCCAAGTGTTCTGTTGGAGCAACCCTAATTACAATTATGGCCTTTCAAGACCTTACAACACTACTGATAGTATTTCTTCAAATGATCTGCATTCCAGGGGTTTGAAAAAGGTTCCCCCTCTAAGTTTTCTAGCCTGTAGGTCCCTGGGACAACTTCATCGATGACCCTATATGGGCCATGCCAATTAGGATGGAGCTTGTTGGGTTTCTGCCAAGTCTTTTTAAGAACCAAGTCTCCCACTGCGATAGGCCTCTGTTTCACCCTTTGGTTGTGAAACCTTGCGGTCCTCTGCTGGTAGGAAGCTTGCCTTATCTCAGCATCCTCCCTTCTTTCCTCAATCAGGTCTAGGTCAAGTCTTCTCTCTTCCGTATTTCCCTGGGGGTCGTACATTTGGACCCTATGAGTAGGAAACTCAACTTCGGTGGGGATGACTGCTTCTGATCCATAAGCTAACATGAATGGGGTCTCCCCGGTAGAGGTCCTTACTGTCGTCCTGTATGCCCACAACACTGCATATAACTCCTCGACCCATCTTCCTTTTGCCTCCTCAAGCCTCTTCTTAATCCCATCTAGGATTGTCCTGTTCGTAACTTCGGTTTGCCCATTGGCCTGAGGTCGGCCTGGGGTGGAGAAAAATTGTTTGATACTTACCCTCTCACAGTACTTCTGCAGAGAGGCATTCTTGAACTGAGTCCCGTTATCCGAGATGAGGGTGTTGGGTAGACCATATCTGCATATCACATTTTTCCAGATGAACTGAAAGGTCTTCTGCTCTGTGATCGTGACCATTGGCTCAGCCTCTACCCACTTTGAAAAGTAGTCAATTGCTACGATGAGGAACCGATAGTTATTGACTGCTCTCGGTAAAGGTCCTACCAGATCAATCCCCCACACTGCGAACGGCCATGGGGATGTAATGGAGGTGAGAGGCTGATGGGGCTGGTGAGGGATGGTGGCAAATCTCTGGCATTTGTCACACTTCTTTACATATGTTGCGGCATCTTTCCACAAGGTCGGCCACCAGTAGCCCTGGGTGACCACCCTCTTCGCTAAGGATCTACCCCCAATGTGGCTTGAGCACGACCCTTCATGCACGTCCTGCAGAATGGAAGGGACTTCTAAGGGATGCACGCATCTAAGTAAGGGGAGCAGAAACCCCTTTTTGTACAGCGTGTCTCCGATGACAGTGAATTTTGCGGCCCTGTATCTTAGCTTCTTCCTCTCTTGGCTTGCTTCTGGCATCTCTCCCTCTTTAATGTATTTGATCAGAGGGTCCATCCATGAAGGTTCTTGAGAAACATTCATGCAAACACCAAGTGTTCCCTCGACGTCTTCGATAGCTGGCTGAAACAAAATTTCCACTGGGACCGTCCTCCTGATGTCTGTTCTTGTTGCCGAGGCCAGCCTAGCAAGGGCATCAGCGCGGCCATTATCAAGCCTAGGTACCCTCCTTAATTTCACTTCTCTGAAGCCCTTCAGTAATGATCTCACCTTCTCGAGGTACCTAGCCATCCTTTCGTCCTTAGCCTCGTAGGCTCCTAGTATCTGATTTACGACTAGCCTTGAATCACTATGGACCAAAATATGGCCGACACTAAGAGACTTGGCCAAGGAGAGGCCTGCTACTAAGGCCTCATATTCAGCCTCATTGTTGGAGGCTTTGAAGTTGAACCTCAGGGCGTATTCGACGTCTGTGCCATCGGGTGCTGAAAGTATCAGCCCAGCACCACTTCCGCTATCACAGGAGGACCCGTCAACGAAGAGGCTCCACGGAGTCTTTCCTTCAGAAAAATTTCCCTCAGAGAGGGACCCCTGTCTAAAGATGTATCTTCCCTCTTCGTTTTCAGTCACTTTCCTTCTAGCGGTGCTCATCTCAACCATATCTGTTGGTGTGTCTGCGGGTCTGTCTTCTGTATCCGTCTTCCCGAGGGTCTCACCCTCGGCCTCATCATCTCCCCCAGTGAACTCAGCCACGAAGTCTGCCAATGCCTGCCCCTTAATGGCTGTCTTTAGGGGTGGCCGTGGGCCGGGCCTGGGCAGGCCCGGTCGGGCTCGGGCCGGGCTTGAAAAATTAAGTGCTATCCCAAGCCCGCTCGGGCCTAGATCGGGCCTTATTATGTAATCCCAAGCCCGCCCAGATTTGAAAGCTCTTTACCCAGGCCCGCCCGATCGGGCCCTATTATGTTAATTAAAAGATTTTTTTTTAAAATTAAAATACCTATTTTTTTATCTAAAGACCAATTTTTTTAATTAAAAATCTGTTTTAAACTCCATATATTACAAAGTCCATATATAAAGTTTTTCACTTTACATGAAAAGACTAGGTATACGTTTTTATATTTATAGAAGTCCCCCCCTCCCCAACACACACACACACACACACACACACACACACACACACATATATATATATATATATATATATATATATATATATATTTCGGGCCTCGGGCCGGGCCGGGCCTCATCGGGCTTAAGAACTCATGCCCAAGCCCGCCCGAAAAAAAATCGGGCCTATAAAATTTTGCCAAGCCCGCTTTGCGGGCCTATTTACCTTACCCAAGCCCTATTTTTTTATTGGGCGGGTTGGGCGGGCTTGGCGGGCCTCGGGCCTATGGCCACCCCTAGCTGTCTTAGGCTGATACACAATGTCAAACTCCCCCAGCTCAATAGCCCAGGTCATTAGCCTTCCCGATTTTTCAGGCTTGTGTAGGACCTGCCTAAGAGGAGAGTCAGTAAGGATGACCATAGTATGGGACTGGAAGTACGGTTTCATCTTCCTTGAGGCATGGATCAAGGCATAGGCCAACTTCTCCATCCTCGGGTATCTCTGCTCTGCCCCCTGGAGTGCCTTGCTGTTAAAATATACGGGCTTCTGTATACTGTCCTCGTCTCTCACAATGGCTGCACTGATGGCAGACTCTGAGACGGCGAGGTACACGTAAAGTTGTTCACCCTGCACGGGTCGTGATAGCAGCAAGGGAGACCCTAGGTATGATTTTAGCTCTTTGAAAGCCTCATCGCATTCTTTACTCCATTCAAAGGCTTTCCTAAGGATCTTGAAGAATGGTAGACACCTGTCTGTGGCCCTTGACACAAATCTGTTCAAGGCAGCCACTCTCCCTGTGAGCCTCTGAACGTCTTTAATGGACTTGGGGGTCTTCATCTCAATAAGGGCCCTTATCTTTTCAGGATTGGCCTCGATGCCTCTTTGATTGACAATGAACCCCAAGAACTTCCCTGCTCCGACCCCAAAGACACACTTGGCCGGATTAAGCTTCATCTGGTACTTGTCCATCGTGTTAAAGGTCCTCTCCAAGTCTGCTACATGGTCCTCTGCTTTCAAACTCTTGGTCAGCATGTCATCCATGTAGACCTCCATAGACTTCCCAATTTGGTCTTCGAACATTTTATTTACGAGGCGCTGGTACGTTGCCCCCGCATTTTTTAGACCAAAGGGCATGACCCTATAGCAGTATGTCCCCTTGTCAGTGATGAAGACAGTCCTCTCCGAGTCATCAGGGTTCATGAAGATCTGGTTATACCCTGAGTAGGCATCCATAAAACTCATGAGCTCATGGCCTGCGGTAGCGTCTACCATCTGGTCAATGCGAGGGAGAGGGAAGCTGTCTTTGGGGCAGTGCTTGTTGAGGTCTGTGAAGTCCACACACATCCGCCACTTCCCGTTGGCCTTTGGGACAATGACTGCGTTGGACAGCCATTCAAGGTAGACGACCTCCCTGATAAACTCAGCGTCTTGTAATTTTTTAACCTCATCCCTGATGACCTCGTACTTTTCTCTAGAGTAAATCCTCCTCTTCTGCTTTACCGGCTTCACTCCCTCTACCACATTGAGTTTGTGGCACATGATTTCAGGGTCGATCCCTGGCATATCTACATGACTCCACGCGAAGACGCTTCGCCTTCTTCTCAGCAGTTGGATGAGGTCTTCCTTGATACTGGGCTTCAGAGACTTGCCAACTTGGACGGTTTTTCCCGGGTCATCCTCATCGAGGATGATGGGTTCTACCTCCTCAGCGGCCTCTCCTTTTTTGAGCTTCGTCTCGTCCCTGGGGTCTAGGGTATCAATGTTGTAAGTGGCTGTAGCCCTCTTGTGTGCCTCCCTTTCTTCAGCGGAGTTGTAGTAGCACTCTCTCGCTGTCGTCTGGTCTCCCTGAACTTCCCCCACCCCGTAAGGGGTAGGGAACTTAACCATCTGGTGGACCGTGGACGGCACAGCTTCGAACCCCTTGAGGGCCACACGTCCCAGTATGATGTTGTATGCTGAAAACACATGCTCATCCAGCACAAAGAAACTGATCCTCCTGGTGAGCCATCTCGGCCATTCGTCCCCCATCCTGACATCAGCCTCATATATTCCTAGGGGATGAACCTTCTCCCCACTGAACCCAATCAATGGGTGATGGTATGGGACAAGCCTGGCACGACTGAGACCCAAGGCTTTGAAGCATGGCCAAAACATCACATCTGCGGATGAGCCCCCATCTATCAGGATCCTCGGCACTTCGCACCCGTGCACCATGGTGGTGATGACGAGAGGGTCATCGTGCGGGGCCAAGAGGACCTTGAAGTCCATTCTTGAAAATCCCACAATCAAGGTGTCCATATCAACCTTCTTCCTTTTTTCTGACTTGACCTCTACAGAGGTTGAGTGCACCGTCTTCGTCACTGCCTTAGCCTCAGCGACATGGGCCTTCCTGTCGGCAACCTCAGACCCTCCTCCTGCCAGACCCCCGGATATCATCCCCACCCCGAACGAGATCATATTGAGCCTCTTGACAGGGCCGTTGTCATCTCTCGGCGGGAGGTCAGGGTCGTCCTCATCATCAGAGGGGTCGTCCCCTCTTTTTTGAGGACCTTCTCTGCAGGCATCGACTCGCTTCTTTCTGGGGTCGTCCCCTCGGCCCCTCTTGAAGGCCTCTCTGTCCACGTACTTTCTGAGCTTCCCTTCCTTCAGCATCTTCTCAATCTCGTCTTTCAGAGCAAAGCACTTATCCGTCACGTGGCCGTGGTCTTGATGAAATTCGCACCACAGGTTCCTATTTCTCTTGTCGGGAGCTGCCCTCAGCTTCTCAGGCCACTTCAGCGTCCGGTCACCCTTTATCTCGTTGAGGATCTGTTCACAGCTGACCGTCAGAGGGGTGTACCCCGCGAACTTATCATCCATGGTTCTCTTCTTCCCCTCTTTGTTCTTCTTAGGGTACTTGCCCCCACTAGCACCTCCTTTTTCGTCTTCATGTTTTGCGGCCATCGCCTCTTCGGCGTTCATCACCTTCCCTGCTGTTGACAACAGCTCAGCCATCGTCCTCGGAGGGTCTTCGGCAAGCTTCCATAATAGCTTCCCCTTCTGGAGCCCTCCAATCAGGGCTGTCATAGCTATGCTCTCCTCATAGTCTTCCACCTCCAGCTTCTCTTTATTGAATCTGGTTATGTAGTCTCTCAGAGTCTCATTCTTTCCCTGCTTAACATAGAGCAGGTGTGTGGTCTTGTTCTGTGGCCTCACCCCAAAGCAGAAATTATGGATGAACAGGTCTGCCAACTGCTTAAAGTTTCCAATAGAATTTTTTGGAAGAGACGTGTACCACACATGCGCAGCCCCTGTCAGGGTACCAGAGAAGGCACGACATCTCATCTCATCTGAGATAGAGTATATGTCTGTCGCGGATTGATACATCTCCACATGGTGGACAGGGTTGGTGCTCCCATCGTATCTTGGGGTGACCACAGGAGGCTTGAACTTTGATGGCGTGGGGAAGTTGACTATCTTTGCCACAAAGGGTGAGCCTATGGTGTACCCCCTCTGAAGAGGGTCCCGGCTCTTCAGTATGTCGCCAATCTTATCCTCTAACCGCTGGATTGAGTCATTCCAGGGCCTCACAGGGTCGGCCTGGCCGATGTTATCCCCTGCTGCCTCTCGGAGGTGGATGGAGGGCTCCGCTACGGTAGGCCTGTGTCGGCTATTTACTTCCCTTTGGCCGTCATCCCGTTTTTGGGGTCGGCCTGCTGCTTCTTTCCTAGATCTCGCTGCGCTTCTTGACTTGGACAACTTGTCCCGCAGGTCATTCACTGGGCCCAGCCTCTCGAAGGCCGACCCCCTGCTCAGGCGGTCAAAAGCAGAGCCTCTTGGACGATCATCAGGGTTTGGTCTCCCGCACTTTTCTCTACTGTCCTGGAGGGGTCGTACTGTATTATTAGAGACCTCATACGGCTCCCAGCATTCTACTGGAGCCTCTTCTTCCTCCAGATCATCATACCTGTCCTCAGGGCAAGGGTTTCCTTGCCTCCCCAGGCGTAAACGCCGGGGGTCAGCAACATCCCTACGCCGCTAAGGGGGTGGCAGGTCTTTACGTGGTGCCTGGGGTGGTCCCCTGGCCTCATGCTGTCCTGGAGCTGCTGCCGGAGTAATCATCTCAGGTGAGACCCCTGGTGGTCTTAGTATGTTCTGACTTAGGGTTGTGAACTGCTCCTGCATCATCCGCTGGCTGGCTGCCAGAGACTTTAGGGCTGCTGCCACATCTGCCATCTCAGACTGAGGCGGCGGTTGACTGGAACTAGGTCTTCCCCCCTCATCCGGTGGGGGAAGAGGTGGTGGTGGCATCTCAGGTGCCATGTGCTTGAGCTATGAAAAGTTGAACTGAAGAAAATACTGGTGAGCTTGGGAACCTTAGTGGGTCTCTTTCAATGGTGAAACACCTCCTCTCAGGGGGAGTGTTGGTTCACCACCAGAGTGCCCAGTGAGGTCAAGTTGTACAAAGGAAGAGATGTCTTCTCGTTCCCACAGACGGCGCCAAACTGATGATGCTGTGATTTAGCATCACCGGAAAAGTGATAATGAGCTCAAACAATTATAACCATGGCAGTCATAGAGATGCATAAGGGTATGAACATGTGTATGTAGAAGGGGATGAGTATAAGAGGAAATAAGACAATGATGTATAGTGGTTCAGCCAATTAGGCCTACATCCATTGTGAGTGTGTGATCCTCTTAAGTATGGGCACTAATGGCCTTGGATACAATGCACATAAGCTCTTTCTCTCTCTACTGTGCACAAGCAGGGTTTTAGCTAGGGTTGCAATAATCTGATTCCCTGTAGGGTTGTAGGTGACAAGTATATATAGGTCTTGGGGGGTGTAGTGTACCCCCCAAGTAAGCATGGTGCATGTGAATGGTGATCTAACCAATCCCCTATTGACACCTGTAGATGCCAAATGATGACATAATATTCCCTCACGTGAGGGTGTGATTCTGTTATAACGGTCTGCCACGTGTCATATGAGCCTGACGCACACTGTTCCACGCGTCTCCCAAACCACGCGCCGTCATGATACCACCCTCGGCCTATGAGCCGAGGCCAAGGGCAAAGTTTCTTCCGGTAGGGAGCCTTGCTTGATTCTGGCCTCGTACTGTCGTACCCTCGTAGTGTCGTCCGGAGCCTGAGGAAGGGTCGGCCCCTCGTAGTGTCGTCCGGAGCCTGGAGGAGGGTCAGCCCCTCGTAGGGTCATCTAGGCCTGGTGGAGGGTCGGCCCCTCGTAGGGTTGTCTGGGCCTGGTGGGGGCCAGCTGGAGCCTGGTGAAGGGTCGGCCCCTCGTAGGGTCGTCCGTATTGGAGGTGATCCTTGTCCAGACCGAGGGTATAAACGGGTATATCATTAAGTATGATACCTGCTCCACTTCCCGTTGCTCATAAATATCCATCTACATATAAATTCCACAATGGGATAGCACTACTGAAGCTCTCCGCAGATAGAATTCCATGGTGAATATCTTCTTACTTTCCTCCGCATATTTCTGAGCCATTTCTTGAGTTCTGAATGATTCAAGATGATCGATTGTGACTTTGGCTTGCTTTTGAGTTGAGCTCTCTTCTGAACAAATCTGCTCGGCAAGCAAATTTTATTGGTCAGTAACCTCTGGATAGGTTAACTCTGTAATGAAATCCACCAAAGCTTGTCCTCTAAATGATGACCTTGGTCTATAGACGATGTCATATTCTCCCAGTTCTATTGCCCAGTACATCAATCTTCCTGATTTCTCAGGTTTGTTGAGTGCTCGTCGAAGAGGTAGGTAAGTGTACACAACTATGGTGTGCTTGGAAATAAGGCTTCATATGCATGGAAGCTTTAATGAGTGCTAAGTCCAGTTTTTCCAAGCATGGATACCTGACTTCGGCTCCCCAAAATTCTTTTTTGGTGTAGTAAATTGGTTTCTGGATTCCATTATCCAACCGAACCAATGCCGAGTTAATTGTGAACTCAGAAATAACTAAGTATAAGTATAATTTTTCTCCAAAAACAGGCCTTGATAATAAAGGAGGTGATCCCAGATACTTTTTTAATTCTTGGAATGCTTGTTCACACTCTGCATTCCACTCAAAGGTCTTTCTAAGAACCTTGAAGAATGGTAAACACCTATATGTTTCTCGGGAAACAAATAGATTTAAAGCTTCTACTCTACCATTAAGCCTCTGAACATCATTCTTGCAGGTCGATGACTGTAATTCTGTAAGAGCTTTGATTTTGGAAGGGCTAGCTTCAATTCCTCTTTAGTTTACTATGAAGCCGAGGAACATTCCCTCTTGCGAACCTAACACACACTTAGTTCGATTTAGCTTCATCTGATGTTTTTCCAGCTAATCGAAAGTCTGCCTGAGGTCTTTGATATGATCTGAAGCCTTCTTGCTTTTATTTAACATATCATCTACGTAAACCTCCATATTTTTCCCAGTTTTCTCTTCAAACGCCTTATTGGCTAACCTCTGTTACATTGCTCCAACGTTTTTGAGCCCAAAGGGTATTACATTTTAGCAATAAGTACCTCGATTGGTGATGAAAGAAGTGCTTCTAGTTATACCCAGAATAAGTATCCATGAAGCTCAGCAGCTCATGTCCTGATGTAGCATCCACCAATTAATCAATTATAGGTAAGAGAAAATAGTCCCTTGAACCGGCTTTATTAACATTGATAAAATATATACACATTCACCACTTATCATTTTTCTTCTTGACCATCACAACGTTGGCCAACCAGGCTGAATATCTGACATCCTCAATTAATTGGGACTTTTGTAGTTTCTCCACCTCTTCCTGTATAGCTTGGATTTTCTCTGGACTGAACACCCTACGCCTTTGCTTAATCGGATTGTCATCTTTATTAACATTGAGCTCATGACAGAGGAAATATGGATCAATCCCAGGTATATCCTCGTGATTCCAAGTGAACACATTCCTCAATTGTCTCACAAATGCAATCAATTCATGTTTAATGAGTGAATCTAGTGTGGAGCCAATCTGGGTAGTTCTTTTTGGTTTGTCATCGTCCAAGATTATTCTTTTGGTGGCTTCAACAATCTGCCCTTTGACTAACTTCGTTTCATCTCAGGGATCTAGAGTTTTAACTTCAGACTCATTGTTGGGGTTCGTGGTGTCTACTTGGTAAGTGGTGGTCTTTTTTTTCAAATCAATCAAATCTTCTTGCTCGACAGAGGAGTAATAACATTCTCTGGATACCTTTTGGTCATCTTTCACAACACCAACCCCAAAGTGAGTAAGGAACTTTAAACACTGATGGACTATGGATGATACCACTTTAAATTTCTTTAGTCCTATACTGCCAAAGATCACATTATAAGCGGACTGAATGTTATTATCCATCATAAAGAAATGTATGTTTTCAGTTCGGCTTGCTGGCTAGGTGCCAAACAACACTTTTAGCTTGATTGTTCCAAGAGGGTAGACTTTTTTGCCTGAAAATCCTATCAATGTCTTGTGGTATGGTTCCAGTTGACTAAGTTTCAGTCCTAAACTCTGAAAGCAGGGGTAAAACATGATATCAACCGAGCTCCTATTATCAATCAGAACCCTGGATACAGTACACTAGAGAGGTCATTCTTAGAAAAGACGATTACCAGTTTGTCTTTATTGACTTTCTTGGGCCAGTCATCTTCATTCAGATTGATTCTCTGGATATAGGAACATGCATCTGATCCATTAGGTAGGCCTTTCTCTCTACAGTTTGATTCCATCCTCCTGCATTGTAACACCCCACCTAATAAAATATCGGGTGATCAATCCTATACCAAATTAATACAGGAATCCCAGTTGGTTCATTCTTAGCATCACTGTTGAAAAACCTTTTTAAAACTTATAAACCACCTAGTATTCTAAAAAGTCGGTGCCAAATTTTAACTTTTTAATTAAACAAATAATAACATGCGGAAAGATAATATGAGTCATACACAATGACTGAATTAAATCAACTGAATAATTAATTAAACTATTTTTTGAATAAACCATCGGCCACCAAAACATATAGTCCAATATAAACATCTAACACCTGAATAAATAAATCTGAAAACTGTATTGAAAAGTCAAGGAGACAAGCCCTAAGTAAAACTGAAACTGATAAATGATTCCTACTCTAGGAAGGAATGAACGATGCGTCTAATCCAAACTCCTGCTAGCATCCACATGTGACGCAGCTCCGTGTCCCTGGAATAGAATGTCAATCCTGGCGTCCCTGTGGCTAGACACCTAAAAGGTTTTTAAAATAGTTTTATAGCAAGTGTTAGAACCCAAAACATTTTGAAAATATTTAGTTAGTGAATTAACTACGGTAATTTAAAATGCATGAATGCACTTCATATTTAAGTTAGTGTTGCACTCTCTTGAGGACATACTCACCCCTCGACTAATGTGCACACCTAACGATTTCCTTAACCCCATCTAGTTGTACTACCCCATCCAACTAGTCCTGGTATAATATCCCCTTGCCATTCTTCTCTAAACCGAGTATTATTATTCACGGGTTATAAGTTATCTTACCAATTAACCTAATTAATTCCTTTTAAATAATATCATACAACCGTGACACAAGTTATATAAAACAAATACATCACACACTGTATTATTGCCCGCATATAATATTTACTACCATTATATACGTACCTTTACTACAACATCCACACATATATCATATGTATATCCATCCCTCCGAGTATACCCTCTACGGATGATTCGCTCTAAAGTGCTATCTCACGAGGTGTGCTCACATAACCTAGTTACTCAAGTTGGAATCGCTCACCAACATGGCCCAAAATATAATCATAGTGGAGGCGGTCATATTCCTTCCCTGAAAGTGAGATAAGCCCCTCACCCATATACCAGACGCTATAATCTGGGGATATACTCGCCCTACTCCTCAAGTTAGGGGATTTTCCCACATCGCGCAACCTCCCTTGATAGCACTAGAGTACATAAATTAAATAAATATCTAGTCCCTGATATTTAATAGCACACATAAATATATACTATCACCACACCGTATATATATAATATAAATTCTGGCTTTACCGTGTACTAAAACCCATAACACTAGCGTGTATATTCCCGAGTCTATGGTCCGACTCAAATTTAATTAATTCACTCCTTAACTAATTTTATTACCTTCCCGAGTCTACGATCCGACTCTAATTTAATTAATTAACACATCAATTAATTTAATACTTGGTGTCGCTCAACCAATATACCCGGACTCGCTCACTTGGCTCGCACCATCGTTAATACCCAATTCTATATTTTGCCCCATAATTAATTAATTACACCTCAATTATTTTAATAATGTAGTGCCACTCAACTACAATACCTGAATATTTTCCCTCGGTCCAAAATTAATACTTACGAATTATTTTCCAAAATTTATTCATCTCGTGACATACAATTATCAGCCTCTTAAACCCAATTATACCCCCTTATAATTGCTAAGGAATATGTGCTACATATGCATTTATCACTAACTAAAAAGTGGGGGGAAATCTTAAATTAATTTTCCTTTATATATAAAGCTGGCGAACCTGCCAAAAATCTGGGACCATCGATCGATCGATCCCTTGGGTCGATCGATCGATCAAACAGGTCCCTTTCTTCTTCGCTTTTCTGTTCAGCCATTAACGAAACCTCAAGCTTTTATTTTCATTCCAAACCTTTACCTAATTACAACCAACATTACCTCCACATAAGAAAAAGGGTCTAAACATCCTAGAAACCTTACTTTATCATCAAATTTATACATAACTCTAAGTATATCCGATTTGAGTTTTTCACCCGAGGCTCGTTTTTACCGAATTCGACCTCATCATTCTCAGTCAAATTAATCGCTAATATATACTGCAATTCACCCTACAATTCAATCTCAATAGTCCCAATTCATAACTTAACATCCATTGAGTAATTTACTCTATCCATTACTCTAATTAAAAAAAAATCCATTTTCAATTATGGTTACACACCCAAAATGAAATTTCATATACACCTACCATAATATGAAATGGTTATCACTTATTTTAAGAATCACAAGAGTTAACCACTTTCCTAGAATTGTTTGTAGAGTCTGATCTGTTGGTATAGTTAATGGTTTGATGACTAACACTCAATTAGTCCCTTAATTTTGACTCAAAAAGATCCCCAATTAGCTCTTGATTAGCTTCCTCTGTTTCTCTCTCAAACCCTAGGTTTAGAATTGTGTTAACTGTCATTCAACACTCCCTCAATTAGGATAAAAACCCCTAATCCCGTTTTTAGCCGTATGGGCCTAATTAAAATGGCCCAAATCACCCCGTGTGGGCCCGGCTATGCCCAAAAATGCCCCGAGACCCGATTACTACCCCCGGGTACTCTTTTTTGACTATCTCGACCCATTCGGACTTGATCTCACACTCAGAATTGTCATCCGAAATACTTTATAACATTCTCAAATTTTGACCTCAAAATACGACACACGAAATTTCGAACAATTAAACTTAAAGTCGCCAAATATAAATAATTCTTCCCACTCAAATAAATTCTCCAAATTATAAATTTAAGTTTCTCCAATTTAAATCTCATAATTTAAGTTTCTCCAATTTAAATCTCATAATTTAAGTTTCTTCAATTTAAATATTTTTATATCTCCCAAAAATAATAAAATACTAAATCCTCAAAATTACGAGGTGTTACGCCATATTTAATTACATGAGAATCAAAAGAGCTCAAACGTACCATAGCTACTTCAAGTTCTGGTTATTTGGGCTTCTTTGGCAGGTCGGGACCATCTTCAAGTTCTGGTTGTTTGGGCTACTCTCTTAACTGGCTTGGCCCCAAAACAGAAGTTGTTGATGAATAGAATGATAAGTTGGTTGAAGTTAGTAGTTTTTCCTCGGAGCAAGTTATTGTACCATATTTGGGCTGAACCAGTAATGGTGCTGGAAAAAGCTCTACATCTCATCTCATTAGGAACAAAATAGACGTCGACTGCGACTTGATACTGCTCGATGTGCAAAACTGGATCAGTTTTACCATGATACTTGGGGGTAATCAGTGGGGTTTTAAACTTGGATGGAATTGGGAAATCAACAATTGCCTGAATGAAGGGAGATCCCTTGACGAAGTTCTTTTGCAATCGATTCCTTGCATTTGCCATTTTTCCCAGTCAATCTTTTAATCGGTCGATTGATCCCTTTTATGAAAGGTTTCCTGCATCAGATTTATGTGAAGCAGCTCAGTTATCCCAACCATGTGTTTATACTGAGTTCTCTTCCTGAGATGTCTACTCGACGTGCACAGATGGTCGGACTCTTGATCTGGACCTGACTGAAGCTTCACGGTGGTCAGTTGGGTGTTGATTAGTTTTGGATAGCTCTCTTAGAGGAATTTTGTTTTATTGGGGTCCCAAATGGTCAAAAGGTGAAGCTCTGCTCAATCTTTCCAAAATGCTTGGTCATTTAGGAGAGAGAGTGGCCATCATAGAATTCCGTGTACCTGAGCGATGAACTCAATGTTGGATGGTAAGACCTATCTCGTAAAGATCTGGAATAGTATATCGATTGTGCCTAGAAGATGGAGAGGGCATATCCCTCCTCAATAAAGGAACCATTTGTTGCCTAGAAAGAGATGTAGATCTGGCTTCTAATGATTGATCCAATTGCCTCATTATTTCCTGCATGGCATCTTGACCCGTGGAAATACTAGCAAGAATTCCATTTAGGTCAACGACCATAGGCAGAGCAGATGGTAAGGTTTGGTTGCCTTTATTTCTGGCACTAGTCTCGGGATCATTCATCTTCCCTCAAACAAGAATGTATAAGATATAGATTGGTAATTAGACACACATTCCCCCAGATGATGCCAATCTGTTGATGTCAAGAAATGGACTAGATCTAATTTTCTTAATCAAAGATAAAATATAAGATTGTAATGCAATGATCACACAAGAGACAAAGAGTTTTTAAAGTGGTTCGATTATGTATGAAAGACTTCGTCCACTGTTATTATATTAATTTGAGTGATTACAGAAAGCTAGGTACTCTTGTTAAGAAAAATATCCTAAAATATGTTATATCTTATTTTTTGTGAAAGGAATACAATGTATTTGTAATGACCCAGAGATCAAGGGTTGGGATGCCTTTATATATTCAAGCATTTACACCATACATAATGAATGTGATGGTTGATTGTTTAGACCGCGTGTGGAAAGACCTTTGGTTATTTCCCTCTACTGGTGACTGTTCATTTACTTTGATGGTCTGCATTCTTCATATTGGTCGGCATGCCTGCAGAGCAACTATTCGGGATTGATTAAGTGACTGCTGACTAGGACTACTGCCACGTAAGGAGATGAGTGTCCATTTCTGATTGGTCTACGTAGGTGGATAATTTTTGGTATAAAAAACAAGTAAATGTTTTTCCATGGCAAGCCTTGAGAGTAGAGGTGGAGGTCCCAAGTATTTCTTAAAATCTAAGAAAACATTTTCACATTCATCACTCCACTCAAATGTCTTTCGCAATACTTTGAAGAAGGGAAGGAACTTATCAGAAGCTCGTGAAACAAATCGGTTTAGTGTTGGTACCCTGCCTGTTAACTTTTATACTTATGTTTTGTTTATTTGATACTGTATATTAATTAACGCCTGAATTTTATCTAGATTGGCTTCAATGCCGCTCTGATTAACTATGAAGCCTAAGAACACTCCTTCTTGTACATCGAAGGCACATTGTGCTGGGTTAAGTTTTATTTTATGTATTTCTAACTGGTGAAATGTCTGGCCCAAATCTTTGAAGTGATCGATAATTATTTAGATTTTAGTGAGCATGTCATCAGCGTACACCTCCATATTTCTGCTGATCTGCTCTTTAAACACTTTGTTTACTAATCTCTGATACATTGCTCTAATATTATTGAGCCTAAAAGGCATGACATTATAGAAATAGGTACCTTGACTTGTGATAAATGAAGTCTTTTCCTTGTCATCGAGTTTCATCTTGATCAAGTTATAGCCTGAGTAAGCATCCATAAAATTAATCAACTCATGTCCAGAAGTGACGTCGACCAATTGATTGATCTTAGGAAAAGGATAATGATCTTTCGGTCATGCTTTATTCAGGTCTGTGAAGTCAACAGACATACGCCAGTTGTCATTTTTTTCTAACCATTGTTGTATTCGAAAGACAATCTAGGTACTTGACGTCTTTAATGAAATTCACCTATTATAACTTCTCTACTTCATCATGTACGGACATGCTCTTCTCCTTGCTGAAGACACATCATTTTTCTTGATCTTCTTGGAATCCTTCACTATGTTAAGTTCATGAGATATGTGTTCCGAATTAATTTATAGCATATCCTCGTGACTCTAAGCAAACATGTTCTTCCATTGCCTAAGAAAATCAACCACACTGCACCAAAATAAGCGGATGGTCGTGGTAAGCTAGATACGGACCAAGACCGTGATCAGTTGGTCACAGCCTAAAGCCATGACCAGACTAGAATCACACGTGACTAGTTCTCTAACCATAGACTTTTGTGACCTGAATCGAAGTTGGTCATGGCCCTAAACTTTAACTAGGTTCGATCACAGCTATGGTCTGTGACCAGTGCGTGACCATTATGGCGGTAAAATTACGCCAAAAAGCCTTCCAACTGTGGTCACGGTAGTTGGTCATGACCATGGCCAAAATTATGTCTAACTGTGGTCTCAGCTTTGGGCCATAGCCATTTTGAATTGGTCATGATAGTGGATCACGGTCATGGGTCGTTACAATCCAATTATGATGACATGGTCACGAATGATGACATGGAAAAAATAGTGTCACGACCCTCAGTCGTGACCAACCTCTTTATTTATAAACCCTTCAGTCATTTTCACTGAAAACCCTCCTCTCTCTCTCTCTCCAATTTTCCTCCTCCCGGCCTTCCTCCTCTTCGGCGTTCCTCTTTCTCACTCTCTCATGTAATATTTTCTTTCTCTATCTATCTATCAATCTATTGTTTATGTTAGTGTGTGTGTGTGTGTATATGTGTGTACATATACAGTGTGTGTATAAATACTATGTATATATATATGTGTGTATATCGACAATATATGTGTGGGCATATATATATATATATATATATATATATATATATATATATATATATATATATATATATATATGTGTGTGTGTGTGTGTGTGTGTGTGTGTGTGTGTGTGTGTGTGTGTGTGTGTGTGAGCGTGTGTGTGTGTGTGTGTGTATGTGTGTGAATGTATGTGTGTGTGTGTGTATTTTAACTAATTTAAAATTTTTAATTCTTAAACCTTCATTAGTGGAAAATTTGTCCCTTTTTAAAAACTAATTTAGTGGAAAATACCCGAAACCCTAATTACTAAATCCTAATTTTAGTGAAAAAATACTTTAAACCCTAATTATTAAACCATATATTAGTGAGAAACTACCCTAAACCCTATTTATTAAACCCTAACTTATGAACCCAATTGATGAGATTTACTATGACATATTGTTATTATTTGTATATATTTTATCATGTAGATGATAGAAGGAGTACGAGATAATTATTGGTTATTGGCTTGGTTATTGGATAATGATGTTAGGTTGCTTGGATTGATAATATGCATACTTTCAAACTCTCTCATAACGAACCCTAACAAAATGTGTCTAAACACTTACGACGGGTTCTTATTTGGATTTCACCTCGGTGAGTTCCAACATGCACGGAGTTAAGATAAGGGTTGGGATGAATTGAAACCTTAATCAAACTAACATACCCTTATACCTCATATGTTAAAATAAGATAAACTTAAATTGGATCTATTGAAAAGGCATAAATAGTTAATGATTAATTAGAGCCATTATTTATAGGTTTCATATTTAAGCCCTCTTATATTTTTCTCAGGAAAAATGAGGCAAGGTGATAATTACTGGCAATAAGAGTATGAGATGTTGCAATTGGACCGCACTTATACCTCTTTTATAAGTGAGAGCCATTTAGAGGGTACTCTTATTTATAAGTATGAGAATAAGGAGATCAAACAATTTAACTACCTTATAAATCGTGGAGTTCATCACTAGCAAGAGTATCCCGATGCATCCCTGACCTTGCTTACGTTGTACAGAGAGCATTGACCAAGACTATGATGTCTCGCGACATATGAATGATACATTGAATCTTGACAATAAGTTAAAGAAAATGGATTTTTGAGTTCATGTCACGGACATCTATACATCAATCATAGATACACTTCCACCTAGTTGGCCACGTGTAAAAATTTATAGGTTTTTAAAAACAAATATCGAATGAATGGAGATCGGACACATTGAACTTATTTGACAGTCTTACTCTAAAATGGTAGACACGTATATATAGTAATAAACTTGATTAGTTAGTTACAATTTCATAATATTATAATTATTTAGTCTCTTATTAATTTTTATCTTTGTGGATAATTTCGAGTGACAATGGACAAAATGTACCAAGTGACGAGGTGATGCCCAAACTAGGATTCTCATCTCGTGCACACCAACGAGAATTCTCATCACTAATTATGGAGTAATTCTAAACTCCACCATTGGTTCAGTCCACTAATCTAAGTATGACTAGGCAACAAACCCCCGTCGCTCCAACGCCCCCACCAAGCGCTCCTGACACCTTCTGGTCAAATGAGAAGAGCCCATTGGGTTCTCCCTTCTCAGGAAAAACTCCCTGGTGATAAAAATGACCTCCAGATATTTAAATCCCAATATTTATCGATTGTAAAAATGAATGTGGGAGTCGGGAGAGCAGACAACTGGAACCTAGTTGATCAAGTGATCAAAGATGACATCTATGACCAACTCTGCAAATGATTTTCATTTCCCGACCATTCAAAGCAAAAGGTTCATTCTTGGGTTGTTGAACAACTATGAACATACCAAAGAAACATTTCCTAATCGAGCCATCGAGCTATCACATTTTGGCGTTGAGAGACAGAGTGCCTCCGAATGTTGAAATGTCATTTGACCGGCAGAATGATTTTTTGGAAAATAAGGCGAAGGACAATAAGAAGGTCCAGATGGAGAAAAAGTAAACAAAATAGTGCAAAAAAACTTATGTCCACAGGCTGGGCTCCAAATCGTATGAAGATCTGAAAAATGAATGGACGAATAGGACAAAGGATGGTCCAGATTCCGACAAAGCACCAAATCAGGCCGACTTGTACGCGCATGCCCGACGGGACAAAGATAATAAATTCCCACCGCATTTGGCTAGGACGTCGGAATCAATAGAGGCTAGTTTTTCTATTGATCAAGTTGTAATAATGTTTTTTGTTTAAGTTATAATAATTTCACTTGGGAAATTTGTTGTTTTTGAGTTTAAGTTGTGAATTGTGTGTTCTTATATGCAATATGACATATATTTTTTTAATCTATTAACACATGCCTGAAATTGGAAGATTATTAAATGGATTTCCCACAGTACAAATAGTGGATGGGGGAGACTAACTAAATAATAAATAATCATGTAGAGGGAGTTCAAGAATTTATTAAATACGCTTATAAGAATTTTAAAAGTGACAAGATTTCGTGCTCATGTACCTATTGTATGAAAGAAAAATATAAGTCTTTAGAAGACGTTGAGTTGCATTTACTAAGTGTGGAATTTGTCAAGACTATAAGATATGGACATACCATAGTGAAAAAAATATACCTTATATTCCAGAAGAATTACTGCTACCCGACCTCATAGCGGAACCCCAACGATTGGAAGTGTTAATGATTTACCAACACACCGTCCATTGACCGATCTAATTTATGATGCTTACGGAGTCCACCACCATCAAAACTACCAATATATGGATACAGATAATGCGCATTATGACCAAGTAAATGAATAATTAAATGGTGAATTACCAAGAGATCGAGAATACATACGGTTGAAAGCCGATGTGGTAAGATCGTTGTATAAAGATTACTATGAAGATCACTCGGTATTATATGTAATAATTGGTTTTCATAATTTGAATAGTCAATTTGGTTTGTCTGGAAACATCGTAATCGAAATTCTTAAGTAGGTTAAAGAAATTCTCCCAAAAGAGAACGCATTACAAGATAATTATCCTAGCATGAAGAAGGTTGCGACTGCGAGGAATACATATGTAGGCAAACACCCTCATTTTGTAAACTTAGAGCGTAAAGCTAAGGAGGATCCGAACAAACCTAGTGAAATAAAGGCATGTCTAAGATGATCAATATTTTTTGATTTGTCGTATTGTAAAGATCATCGCGTATGGCATGTAATTCATATAATGCACACAGAAAAGAATATTGCAAAACATCTGATAGGAACATGTCTGGGTAGATCTCATTCAAAAGATGGCGCATGGGCGCACCGCAACCTACAGAAGATGAAAATAAAGATGAAATTATGGTTAAAATTATCCTACAACAGGAATAATTTATATCCCCCCGACTACTTTCACTTTGACTACTGGTGAGAAAAGATCCTCTTAGACATGTTATTCAACTTGAAGACTCCAACTAGTTATTTCGATAATTTGTGCAAGGTAATAAGATACCAAACAAATGACGTGAAATAGTGCAAGTCTCACGACTGGCACATCATCATTCAATTAATCCCTCTACTATTTAGGCATTGCTTCTCCGAACACAAAGATCATCATCGAGTATTTATGCAAATCAGTTTGTATTTTACCCTACTTTGTGTAAAAGTGGTAAGCATAAAGCACATTAAAGTTACAAAATCAACTTTAGTCAAGGCACTTTGTGTATTAGAGAAATACTTTCCTCCATTGTTCTTCGATATCAGCATCCACCCACTTGTCATGGTCTTGTCACGATCATTGATCGTGACAAACCTTTGTACCGACCTTGTCACGGTCAATGGCCATGATAAAAAAAAATGCATGTTTTTTTATCACGGTTATTGACCGTGACAAGGCTGGCGACTTGAAGGATGCCAATTTGACCATTTTGGTGTAGTGTATGAATTTATACAGCGAGGCTTTGTTATGTGGTTCCGTTAGGTATCGTTTGATATATCCATTTGAGCGCTTGATAAAAATCTTCAAATATTACGTAAAGAATACACGGTATATTGGAGGGTCAATTACATAAGAATACATTATTGTGGAATCATCCCTATACGCTCGGGAACATATGCCAAAATAAAAGATGAGGAGGTTTAATCCTTATGGAGAATGAGTGATCGAGGAACCAGATGCGTTTGAGGATGAATTGACTTTTGGAAACCCTAAAGAGGTGAAACTCACAAATCTACAATATCAGCAAATAACTCATTATGTCTTCGAATCGCAAGATGAAGTCAAAGATTGGGGAGAGTAAGTTTCTACTGAATTATTCTTGTTTGATTATATGTATTTTTATATATTATGATCTTAACTCTATAATTTATCCGTAAGAAGTACAAGAACAAGATTGCCTAAAATCAGAGGAGAAATTGCATGACAGATAATTTTAGGGCATGGGTATCAAAATAGGTAATTTTCACCTATTATGTGTGTGGTTATTTATTCATGTGTGGCAAAAAGATGCCCTAATACTAATTCATTAATAAATGTAGCTTCTAAAAAGATATGAGGTCTCTTCAAGGCTTGCACGCCTAGAAAAAGGTCCTAATTTTTGTGCCAAAGAGTTTAAGAAATTCCGCACCAGTAGTTTTAATTTTGTTTCATATCCATATAAGGAAAAACTTTTGACACAAAACAACAAAATTTTAATTTCTGTCTTGACTAACTGTGTCGCTAGAAAAAGCAATAAAAATCGAAAAGATATGGTGTTAACCTATTATGGAATAATCTAACAAATCCTAGAACTTGATTACTTATATTTCATAAAAATCGTATTCTATTGTGATTGGTTGAGGGTGGAGGATATTATAAATGCTTGCTAAGTTGATCCTGACTCCAAACTTATTATGGTAAATTTATCAAATATGAAGAGTAAAGATCGTATAGTCGACGAGCCTTTTATTTATGCCTTTCAGAACGTAAAGAAGGTATTCTACTCTAAGTGAATAAAAGATGACAATTGGTTTATTATTGTGCTTATACCAAAAGGAAAGACTGCTTAAGCCGATGCATTAAAGGCTCCCAAAGAGTTCCAGTCACCTCTTGATGACAACCCTAATTTTAAGGATCTCTTAGTTGGTTTAGAGGAAGATTGAGCATCAAATCATTATTTTATCATTGTCAATCTTATTTGTATCCTATAATGATATTGACACAATATTAGTGGTTTAGTTTGATGTATGAATGTTTAGTTTGATTTGTGAATGTTTAATATAATTTTAAAATGTTAGTTTCATGTATGAATGTTTAGTTTGATTTATGAATATTTTATTAGATTTATGAATATTTAATTTGATTTATGAATGTTTAATTTGATTTACGAATGTTTAATTTTATTTATGAACGTTTAGAGGAACTAAAACCTTGCAAATAGGACCGAAATTTCCAAATAGGCACACTTTGACTTGAAAACGTGCTATTAGTTGGCAAAAATTGCGAACATCCCCAAACGGCCCTACAAGAAACACGAACACCTCACACGTGACCAACGTAACTCTTAAAAACTTACCGCATAGTTGAGGGACTCCCGATTTGATAATAAGAACACTTAGGCATGAAAATGTACCACTGGTGGGCGAAAATCGCCAAACAACCCCACAAGGGACAAGAATACCTCGCACATAATCAACGTAACTCATAGCAACTGACATCATATTCACGGACTTTTGATTTGAAAATAGAATCAAAATTTGCAAATGGGCACACTTAATCTTGATTACAATTCAAGCCTAAGTGTGTTACTTATGGGTGAAAACCTCAAACAATCGTCAAATGGCCTTACAATGGGAACAAATACCTCACATGTGACCAACATAACTTGTTGCAACTGACCACGTAGACACAAGACTCCCAGTTTAAGAATAGGACCGAAATTTGAAAATAGGCACACTTAACATTGAAAACATTCTTCTAGTGGTCGAAAACCCTGAACAACCCCCAAATGGATTCATAAGGGTCACGAACACCTCGCACATGACCAACGTAACTCGTAGCAATTGATCGCATATTCGCAGGACTCCCAGTTTGAGAATAGAACCGAAATTTGCAAATAAGTACATTTAGGCTTTAAAACGTGCCGCTAGTGGGCAAAAATCCCAAACAACCCCCAACGGTTCCGCAAAGGGTATGAACACCTCGTACGTGACCAACATAACTCGTAGAAACTAACCGCGTAGTCGCGGGACTATCAGGTTGAGAATAGAACTAAAATTTACAAATAGGCACACTTAGGCTTGATTTACAATTCAAGCCTAAGTATGCCGCTAGTGGGCAAATCCCTGAACAACCCCCAAGCAGCCCCACAAGGGGTATGAACACCTCGCACATGACCAACGTAACTCGTAGAAACTGATCGCATAGTTATATGACTCCGGGTATCAGAATAGGGCTTAAATTTTCAAATAGGTACACTTAGGCTTAAAAACGTGCCGCTAGTGAGAGAAAAACCCGAATAGCCCCCAAACCTATCATGTGACCAATGTAACTCATAGCAACTGATCGCATATTCACGGGAATCCCAGTTGGAGAATAGGACTAAAATTTGTAAATAGGCACACTTAGGCTTGAAAAGGTGCCGCTATTGGGTGAAAACCCTGAACAATTCCTAAACGGCCCCGCAAGGGGTACGAACACCTCGCACGTGACCAACATAACTTGTAGCAACTGATTACATAGGTGTGGGAATCCCGGTTTGAGAATAGGACCAAAATTTGCAAATAGACACACTTTGGTTTGGAAACATGTCGCTAGTGGGTGAAAACCCCAAACATCCCCCAAACGGCCCCGTAAGGGGCACGAACACCTCGCTTATGATCAACGTAACTCGTAACAACTTAACGCATAGTCGTGGTACTCCTGGTTTGAGAATAGGACAAAAATTTGCAAATATTCACACTTAGGCTTGATTTACAATTCAAGCCTAAGTGTGCCGCTAGTGGGTGAAAGCCCGGAATAGTTCCCAAACGACCCCACAAGGGGTATGAGCACCTCGCACATTGGCATGATTAAATAATTATGTCTTTAATGCGTGTGATTACGACTCAAGTGCAAGTCGGTCACTTAAGTAATAAATCGATAAACCGGGTGTCGAACTAAGGGAATAGGACGCAGATAGTGACGACGAATACGAAAGACGATTAACCCTACGGTGGACTCAGAGAAAGAAGGAAAAGATGATGATTTGTGAAACTTACTATCAATTAAATCAATTTAATTAAACTAGTAAGTGAACTTTGTATGCAAGAATAACTAAGTGAGTGCTAAATCAATGTGGGAAAATGCCCCCCCTCCCGAGTCGTCGGTGATTACGTAGAACATAAAAACTTAAAAAACCTAATTCTAAATCGAAAGAACATCAAATACTTTCTAAGCAATAAACATATGCGTATTTTACTCCTCACAATATCAAATAAAAAAATTTATTTAACGAGAATGATAAATTATCAAAATGCCAATTGCACCCTAAAACATTCCGGTTACTTAGGGCAAATAAAACTAAAAGACCTACAACCGTTATTTTGATAAAAATAAAACCTTTGAATTGATACTTACATTTTATTCGCTTTTAAATCCATTCATAACACCTAGGTTGGGTCCATGTACCTCAACCCGCTAAAAGCTTAGCCAGACATAGCTACGTGGGAAATAACCAAAATGTTAACGTTGCATGCATTGGAAATCATGATGAAACGATTACCAAACATGCATGGAAGTATTAGAATCCTAGAAAAATAAATAAAGACATGCAAAGATGGAGAATATGCAAGAACAAAATAGATAATACAAACTTGATATTAAAATCTTGAAAGTTGATCCACAATAATGTAGCTTTAGTGTATGAATCAAAACTAGGGTTCTTGCCTCCTTTCCTCTTTAATTCTAAGGTAAAAACTAACTAAAAGATATCTAGAATCATGAATGAATAATAATACCCCGTTTTTCTAATAGTTTTAATCTTGTACAACTCTAAATTTTAAGTGGGAAAAAAAGATTTTGTTCAGATGTCGGCGAACCGATTCGGAATGGCCTTTGCAAATAGGCAAATCGGTTCGAAATTCCAGTAGCGAGGCCAAATCTACCAACAAGAGTAAACTGGTTCGTTTAAGAACCAAATTGGTTCGACCCTTGAAAATCCTTCTTTTCGTCTTGAATTCTTATCATTTTCACATCACCATATCTTCTCAGTCGGGGCTTGGATTTGGATGTCGTTTCTTCCTATAGTCTTGTAAAATATTGTATAATTATGTTGTACGTATGAATTTTAGTTATTTAATTACGTTACTACCCTTAACTTTCCTTCTTTTCTTTTTGATCTTTATTGCGATTTCTCTCTTGTCATCATGTGCATGAAATACCTATAAAATATAAGAGAAGTATACGAAACTCTGTATACTTGTTAGAAGATGTCAATAGCAATGATATGAGAAACATTTATTGTAATTGCACGGCATGAAGTGATAAAAGCCTTTTAATTATGAGGAATAAATACGAAGAATTTATGCCTAATCACACACAGGGCCGGTTCTAAGATTGGGAGTGCCCTGTGCGAAAATCAATTTAAGGCCCCTTTATATTGTACAAAGATATTAAATACCTAAAATGGGCCCCTAAAAAATTAAACTTATTTTTTAAGGGCCCATTTTAGTTGGGTGAGATATTTGGATAGTTGAATCATTCTTTGTACAGATTTTTTTGGGTAGTTAAAAAAACGAGTCCCTAAAAACTTAGACTTATTTTAAAAATTGATATTTTTAATATACATAAAATATTTTTGGACCCCTAACATATACATATATAGGTGCATATTCAAAATGGGCCCTGTGCCATTACCCATTTGGCACATGGACAGGGCCGACCATGATAACACGTAACCAATATAACTCATAGAAATTAATCGCTTAGTAACGAGGCTCTCGGTTTGAGAATAGGACAGAAATTTGCAAGTACGACCATTTAGGCTTTAAAATGAGCCACTAGTGGGAGAAAACCCCGAATAACCCCCAAACGGACCTATAAGGGGCACGAACACTTCACAGGTGACCAATGTAACCTGTATAAAGTGATTGCGTAGTTACGAGACTCCCGATTTAAGAACAAACACCGCGTACATTTTTTTCAAATAAATATTATCACAGACTTAAATCGTTACCATATTCAATATTTTTTTTGTGTAATAAATATTTGGTCACGAACTAGGGTCATGACCACATTGAACCATGTGTAGAAAATTGGTCATGGCTTAGGTCCATGACCAAGATTTCAAACCTGGTCACGGATTGGGTCCGTTACTAAGGCTTCAAAGTTGGTCATGTCCTTTGTTCTTTACTAGCATGACGTATATTGGCCCATGCTCGGTGATGATGCTGTAATCAGCACCACCAAATTAAGATGAGATTATAGGTAGCTTAAGTTCAATCACAACACAATAATGGGGATAAGTGATATGACAGACCCATATGTATATGTATATACGAGAGAAGGGGATGAGGATAAGAGGATGAGCACAATGATATAAAGTGGTTTAGCCAATTAGGACTACATCCACTATGTGAGTGTGTGAGAAATCCACTAAACAAAGGCACTAATGGCCATAGATACAACACTTAATCTTTCTCTATCTCTCTTTGTATATAATGGAGCAGAGTTTTATCTAGGGTTTCAATTCAGAGATCCATCCTTTCTTATGGAGAAGATGAAGAGTATATATAGGGCTTGAGGGTGTAATGTACCCCTCCAAGCATTCAATCAACATGTGCATGAGAAGACTCCCATTAAGACGAAGACACCTATCCCTGGCACATGTGCGTAATAATGACGTAATACTCCCTGACGTGAGGGTATGATCTTGTTGTAATGGTTTTACCCATATGGGATCTACCATGCTGGAACCTTGTGCTGCTCGTACTGCATATGTCATTTGGAGAAGTCTTGACCTGGCTGAGTACGTGGTTGCTGACATGACGTTTGGCCTTATGCAGGAAACTGACAAGTGTGGTCTCTACTGAATAACACAGGGCGAGGTTAACTAACTGACCGTCTCCCCGTGTTGTCTTTATGAGTAGATGAGAGGCGCCCTTATTGCTGAAGCACTTCCCTGAATCATCGGCCTGCTAGGTGGTCGAGGTTATATATACGAGGCCAACCCTAGTTCTGGACGAGTTCGGGAAACATCCTGTGAACTCCTTTTAGAAGATCGGCTATCTGGGGTCAGGAGGTCTCATATGGAGACGAGGACATATTTGGGTATATTAATCACCCCCTAGCCCTCAGCCATCTACGTGAGGAGGTGACTGGGGATACGATTTGGATGAGTCTTTTGAAGAGGTCATGCAAGCGACACATGTCTCAGTTCTGATTGGGTATCGTCTGCCATAAGTTTGATCTGGCGGCTAAACGATTTGGGCTTTGTGCCCTAGCTAATAATGTGTGTTGGGTAAGTGTTCATAATCATTAAGAGGTATTTAAGCCATAAAATATTTACCTTCTTCTCTTTCCTCACTTCCAAAAACATATTCCCACCTCAAAATCTTCTGTAAAATCGCCATAGCTATACCCCTTAGTCATTTCACATTTCCTTCATTTTCTAATCTCTTTCAGCCCTTCTTCTCTTTCAGTAGCCCGTCTTCTCCAGGTAACCCTTTTCCTACAACTTTTCTTCTGTTCTTAATTCTTATTTGTTTCATTTGCATTTTTCGATGAGTTTCGGTTTTCGGTGAGACTGTGGGGTGTCTTGTGGGCTTTTAATCCCCTTTGTCTCACGCTCTCTGATTTGGTGGTAATGGTAGTGGCAGAGGTAGCCTTTAGTCATTTTTGGCGTTCCACCACCGTGGTGAGAATTTTTAGGTGATCTCCGATCACCTTCTCCGGTGGGGTTTCTTGTAGGGGTGGAAATTTTTGACACGATACAATAACCCGACACGAAGTTAGCGGGTTAGGGTTGACGATTTTTTGACACGAACTCGAATATGACACGACCCGTGAACACGAATAATAAACGGGTTGGGTTAGTGTCAAACACGTATAACTCGAAAATGACACGAATAGACCCGCTTAACTCGTATTTTACGAAGAATATATTAGATAATTTATATATCTTGATAGACATTCTATAAAATTCATGGAGAATCGGATGATAAATTATTTATGTGTTGAAAGAAGTTGAAATTAATTAAATTTAAGTTATTATAGCCCTATGATTGGTATGATTGGTTGAGAGAGAAGAAAAAAATTATTTTATATTTTACTTAATGGGTTATGCGGGTTAACTCGAACACGACACGAAAATAAATAGGTCGGGTTAGTGTTTGCTCATCTGACATGATTAGTTAAATGGGTCGGGTTAGGTTTGACTAATACTTGACACGAACCCGACATGACACGACCCGAACAAGACACGACGCACACGAATTGCCACCCCTAGTTTCTTGGCTTGTTTTTTTATCATAAAGGGTTAGGATTCTAGCTTTTAATCTTTAAGTCAACAAAAATCAATCCTTTAATTTGTTTGTCCCCCTTCATAGTTTAGTCAAGTGTAGCCTCGTCTTGTTCATGTATAAATGTCTTTAAAAACTAGCTGAGGAGTTTCCAAACCTCAGGGAGAGGTACTTTCAGGAGATTAGGAAGTTTGAGCTTGAGGAGGCCGAGAGAAGAAAAACCAAGGCCTTCCCCATCCGACCTATATATCCACCCCCAGTAGTTATCATCCTCCCTACAACTGTCAAACCAGGTGAGCCCATATTTGAGTCATATTCTTCTAAAGATGAAAGAATGTCCATCTTTGAACCATCCAATAGTACTGACCCTTCCAACGAGTTTATGGCCCATTCCTCATACCTTGATGATGAGTCTGAGGCAGATGAGATCTCTTCTCACACCTCATCTTCTCAGAGGGTCGAGTTATCAAATCAGCCCGACGCCTCCATTGGGATTGATGAGCCCAATGTTATCGTTCCTCCCCCAATTCATGATATTCCTCTATCGGTTGCGATGGGGGACGAGTTTATATAACAATTTCTAAGCGGTGACCCAAATCAACCCCAAGCTGAAGAGCCAGACGATGATAATGAAGGGAGTGATCTTGACCTTTCTATAGCTGAGTCATATGAGAGTACGATTATTGAGGTTAATTTGCTAACTTATAGACACTTGTATGGCATCGGGCCCTCTATTTATATGAGGAAACCATTTGCGAATGACAGAGCCTTTGACGGCCGAGAGGGCGAGTTATGCGTCTATGAGCAGATGTTCAAGGTTGGCTTCTGACTACCTGTTAACCCGTCATACGCTCAACCTTAGACCGTTTAGGAGTTTCCCTAACCCAACTTTCTCCCAATGCTTGGAGAGTTATTCTCTGATTTATTTCCCTCTGGAAAATAGTTCATGGAACCGACCTTCCAGTTAATATTTTTATGGCTTGTTATACCCTTTTGTATCCCAAAACTCAACATGGAAATTACCATCTAGTATCTAGGAAATCTTCAAAGAAGGTCCTTTTGGTCACCCAGACTTCCAACCATGACTGGAAGCCTCAATATTTCTTTATCTCAGGGGCTTGGGAATTTGGTCCCGATGAAGCCTGTAGTGCCTCTGAGTCTAGGGTCCCTCAGAGGTGGACCAAACTTGATCCTATTTTGAACTCTAATGCTATTGATTAAATTAAAAGGCTTAGGAATCAAGGTGCCAACGGTCATCTTGTCCAACTTGAGCAGTTGATGACCCCTTATTATTTATCTCAGACAGGTCTAGGGGTTGACCCCTTAACAGAGCTACATGAGTAACTTTTATTATTGAACTAATGCATCGTACCTTTTTAATTTTCAATGCTAACCTCGTCTTCTTTTCACAGATCATCCAAAAAATGTATCGGATCATCTTTGGAAAATGGTGGCCAAAAATTCAAGTAAGCTTGTCAAAAAATATAGTAAGAGATCTTATCCCCCGACTACTACCGCTGCCAAGACTACTGCAGGTGGTCCTAGCCGAGCTACTGAGGCCACGAAGAAGAGGAAAGGTTGAGAGGAAAAAACAACCTCTTCACGTCCGTTAAAACCAGGTCAGACTGGCCAAGCCATCCCCATCTATAAAGACGAGGTTCTTATGGATCATTTTTCTCAGCTAAAACTGGATGATGAGAGCGTCATTGATAATCCCAGGAAGGCTTGTGACAGTGTCGCCTTCCTGATACCTGATGCTGACAGGCACTTTTGACAGGCCATGCACATCTTCCTTCTTACTGAGTTCTCCATTCACAATGTTGTTCAGGTACCTTCACTAAAATTTGGTCAAAACTTAACAAGTGTAGTCTCGTACTCCCATCAAACATTGGTTAACATCTCTTTAGTTACAGGGGCTCGTATCCCTCTATTGGTTAGGTGACTGGGTTAACAAGAAGCTCCCTTTGATTCATAAAGGGAGAGAGATCAAGATCACTGAGCAAACATTGAGGAAGCATCTTGAGAATTCCTAGTCGTCTCTGAAGCAGTCTTAGGACAAGGTAACCAACCTTGAGGCAAAATATGCTAAAACCCTGAAGAAGCTATCTGATGACAAGAAAGTCAAGATTAACGTTATAGTCCAGAATGTTATGGATGACTATAAGGAGTCTGATGAGTACAATAACCATGCCTTCGAGTATTTGGAGAGGGGCATAAAAACCTCTTACCGATGGGATATTTTGAGGCAAGCTAAAATTGGGAGATTAACCTCTTCGGAATTCATGGGTCTCGACTTTAGTGATCCTCTTCTTGAAATAGCTCTTGCTGATGTTGAGCTTCCTGAGAGGGATGCTGAGGTCGATCCCGATGTTCTTAAAGCTCGAGAGGATGCAACCAATACTGAAGAGATCGGGGTTATTCCTAGGGCCAAGGTTCCTCCTAGTGATGGCTTGATCCTAGGAGAGGGCGACGCTACACAAGAGGATCAGTGAACTAGAATTCTTTTTCTTGATGTTTTTCATTTTTGTCAGGGTGGTCGTCTGTGACCTATTGCCCTTTATCTGATGTAACACATGAATACTTAACTTCTTTTGTTTTAATCTGTTTTTGAAATATAAATGTTTGCTTGCTTCCTCTATCTTTTTCCTCCACTATATGCTTTGTGTTGGTAGTAATTTCAACACCAAATTTCATAATGTTTGAAATCTCGTCTCATCTATGAGATAAGATAAGGATAACCACCAAGTGATTTTGAATTTAAACTCACCAAATTATGATGTGATGTTATGTTATATCCCCTCTCGTTGATTTGAGAGTGCATAGTTGAGCATCGCCTCGTCCATGCACTGTCGTCTCGGCCAAGAGAGGTTTTTTCACTAAGTTAATGATGTTTTAATAATGAACCACACCCAAGTGATTTTGAATTTGAACTCACCAAATTATGGTGTTATGTTATATCCCCTCTTGTCATTTTGAGAGTGCATGGTTGAGCATCGTCTCATCCATGCACTTTCGTTACGTCCGAGAGAGGTTTTTTCACCAAGTTAACGATGTTTTAATAATGAACCACACCCAAGTGATTTTGAATTTGAACTCACCAAGTTATGGTGTTATGTTATATCCCCTCTCGTCGTTTTGAGAGTGCATGGTTGAGCATCGTCTCGTCCATGCACCGTCGTCTTGGTCGAGAGAGGTTTTTTCACTAAGTTGATGATATTTTAATAATGAACCACACCCAAGTGATTTTGAACTTGAACTCCCCAAATTATAGTGTTATGGCAGATCCCCTTTCGCCATTTTGAGAGTGCACGGTTGAGCATCGTCTCGTCCATGCACTGTCATTACGGTCGAGAGAGGTTTTTTCACCAAGTTAATGATGTTTTAATGATGAACCACACCCAAGTGATTTTGAATTTGAACTCACCAAATTATGGTGTTATGGCATATCCCCTCTTGTCATTTTGAGAGTGCATGGTTGAGCATCGTCTCGTCCATGCACTGTCATCTCGACCGAGTGTTTTTTTCACCAAGTTAATGATGTTTAAATATGAAATTAGCCCTTTTCGGTGTTGTTAAAAATCCATGGATGGGTGGCCTCTTTCCAGGTTATCATTTCACAGAGGTTGAGTTGTTACTACTTTCACCATGAATGATGTTTTATAGCTTGAGAACATTTGGACTATACAATTTAATTACCATAAACAAGATATGAGAGAGCACTTCTCCAGGTCATATAATGCAAGAAGAAAAACATACAAGATAATCTCCATGATCTTTTACTGGTAGTATCTTCTTAAATGGTCGGCGTTCCAGGGGTTGGAGAATGGCTCTCCCTCTAGATTTTCCAACTGGTAAGTCCCTGGGACGACTTCATTAATGACTCTGTAAGGACCATGCCAGTTGGCATAGATCATATTAGGTTTTTTCCATTTCTTTTTCAGAACTAAATATCCCACAGCTATCGGCCTTGCTTTGGCCCTCTTGTTATAGAATTTCATCATCCTCTGTGGTAGGCTGCTTGTCTAACCTCTGCATCTTCCCTTCTCTCTTTGATCAGGTCAAGTTCAAGTCTTCTATCTCCCATATTTTTCTCTGGGTCATACATCTGAACTCTGTGAGTGGGGAGACCAATATATGTAGGCACCACAGCTTCTGATCCATAAGCCAACATGAATGGGGTCTCCCCTATCGGTGTTTTCTCCATTTTCGGTAATCCCATAGGACATCATGTACCTCTTCAGTCCATCTTCCTTTAGCATCTTCTAACTTTTTCTTGATTCCATCAAGAATAGTTCTATTGGTGACTTCAGTCTGACCATTGTCCTAGGGTTGGTCAAGCGATGAGAAGAATTATTTGATGTTGACCTTCTTGCAATACTTCTCCAAAGAGATGTTCTTAAATTGTTTCCCATTATCAGAGATGAGAGTGTTAGGGAGGCCATACCAACATATAATATTCTTTCACATGAATTGGAATGCCCTATTTTTCGTTATAGTGACCATAGCCTCGGCTTCCACCCAATTAGAGAAGTAATTTATTACCACAATCAAATATTTGTAGTTTCATGTGGCCCTTGGCAATGGTCCTACCAATTCTATCCCCAATACTTCAAATGGCCATGGAGAGGTAATGAATTTTAGTGGTTGATGAGGCTGATGAGTAATTGTGGCGAACCTCTGACACTTGTCATACTTCTTTACATAGTCAGCGGCATCTTTGATTAAGGTCGGCCACTAGTATCCCTAGGTGACGATCCTCTTGGCTAATGACCTGCTTCCGACGTGACTTGAACAAGGCCCTTAATGAACATCCTTCAAAATACTCAGTCGGGTGAACACATCTAAGAAGAGGTATAAGAAATCCCTTCTCATATAACACGTCCCCCATGATAGAGAACTTAACCGCTTTGTACCTTAGCTTCCACCTATCGTCTTTAGACCCTGGCAACTTGCCCTCTCTGATGTACTGCAGTATAGGATCCATCCAAGACGGTCCTAAGTTTAAGTTGAGACAAATCTCCAACTCTGTATCTTCCACTTCAATAGTAGGTCATCGTAGAATCTCTACTGGCATGGACCTTCTAATTTCTATCTTAGTTGCTGAGGATAATCTTGCCAAGGCATCGGCTCAGCTATTGTTAAGCTGAGATATCCTCTTTATTTTTATTTCAGTGAAGTTCTTGGTCATCTTTCTTACTCTTGCCAGGTATTTTACCATCCTGTCGTCCTTAGCCTCGTAGATGCCTAAAATCTAGTTAACGATCAATTGGGAATGACTATGTACTGAGAGTTAGATAATATTCAGATCTTTCGCAAGGGATAGTCCGGCTATGATCACCTCATACTCCGACTCATTGTTAGAAGCTTTGAAACTGAATCTTAACGCATACTCAATGTATGTTCGATCTGGTGCCGACACAATTAAGCCGACGCCGCTCCCACTTTTACATGACGACCCATCGATAAAGAGGCTCCAAACGGTTCCCCCTTCTGAAAATTTACCTTCGTCCATGACTCCTCTTCTGATAAAAAACTTATCTATCTCGGCCATAAAAGGCTGGGGAACTCCAATATCGGCCTTAGCAGGCTTTCCTATACTAGTCACAGCTTCAGATGAACCTTTCCCCACTTTCTCTAACGGTATGGACTCTATCTAAGTTTCTTCTTTATCATCTTCGTCCCAGGGTAACTCGGCCACAAATTTTGCCAATGCTTGGCCTTTGATTGCTACTCTTGGCTGGTAAACTATGTCGTACTCTCCCAACTCAATGGTCCATGCCATCAACCTACCCGATTTTTCAAGTTTATGGATGACTTGCCTGAGGGGAGAGTCCGTCAAGACGACCATTATATGAGCTTAAAAATAAGGCTTTATCTTTTTTTAAGCGTGGATGAGGGCATAGGCCAGTTTTTCCATCTTAGGGTACCTCTGGTCGGCCCCTTGAATGGATTTACTATTAAAATAAATCAGTCTCTGTACCCCACTGTCGTCTCCGACTATAGCCGCACTAATAGCTGACTCTGATACAGCTAAATACACATAAATCCTCTCTCCTTGCACAGGACGAGACAATAAAAGAGGCGATCTGTGGTAAACCTTTAATTTTTGAAAGGCTTTTTCCCACTCCTCATCCCATTCGAAGGCCTTTCTGAGCACTTTAAAGAATGGCAAACATTTATCAGTGGCTCTAGAGATGAACCTGTTAAGAACAACCACTTGTCCACTGAGCCTCTGAACGTCCTTGATGGTCTTTAGGGTCTATATTTCTACCAATGCCTTGATCTTCTCAGGATTTGCCTCAATTCCCCTTTGATTTATGATGAATCCTAAAAACTTTCCAGCTCCCACTCTGAACACAAACTTTGCTAGATTGTGCTTCATTCTGTACTCGTCCATTGTGTTGAAGGTTCTTCCGAGGTCGGCCACATGTGTTTCGACCTTTAGACTTTTCGTCAGCATATCATCGATATAGACTTCCATCGTCTTCCCTATTTGATCTTTAAACATCTTATTTACTAGATGCTGATAGATTGCCCCGACATTCTTCAGACCAAAAGGCATGACCTTGTAGTAGTAGGTCCATTTATCCGTGATGAAGGTTGTCTTCTCTTCATCGACCGGGTTCATAAAGATTTTGTTATAGCCTGAGTAGGCATCCATAAAACTCATCAATTCATGCCCGATTGTGGCGTCTACCATTCGATCAATACAAGGGAGAGGGAAGCTATCTTTAGGACATGACTTGTTTAGATCAGTGAAGTCCACACACATTCTCCACTTGTCGTTGGCTTTAGGTACTATAACAATATTTGAAATCCATTCGGGGTATATCACATATTTGATGAACTCAGCCTTCTCAAGCTTTTTAACATCTTCTCTAATGACCTCGTACTTCTCCTTTGAGTAGATCCTCCTTTTTTATTTTATCGACTTTGCACCATCAACGACATTTAACTTATGAGACATTACTTTTGGGTCAATCCCAGGCATGTCTTCATGACCCCACGCGAAGATGTTTTGTCTCTTCCTCAGAAATTTGATCAGCTCGTCCTTGACCTCTTGTTTTAGGGCTTTACCAACCTGGACGTTTTTTTTTTGCTCGTCCTCATTAAGGACGATGAATTCTACCTCTTCTGCGACTTCCCATTTCTTCAGTTTTGTCTCGTCTCTGGGATCAAGGGTGTCAATGTTGTATGTGGTTGTTGCTTTCTTGTATGTTTCTCTTTCCTCGGCTGAGTTAAAGTAGCATTCACGTGCCAATGTTTGGTCACCCTGAACTTCCCCTACTCCATAAGGAGTCGGGAGTTTTATCATTTGGTGGACCATTGAAGGCATGGCCTTAAACTCTTTAGGGGCTACCCGTCCCAATATGAGGTTATAAGCCAAGAAGACGTTCCCATCCATCATAAAAAAAAATTGATCTTCTTGGTCAGCCTATTCAGCCATACGTCACCCAGTCTGACATCCATTTCGTACATCCCCAGAGGGCGAACCTTTTCTTCGTTGAATCCTATCAGAGTATGGTGGTATGGGATGAGCCTGGCCTAACTAAGCCCAAAGCCTTTGAAGAACGACCAGAACATGACATCTGCACAGCTTCCTCCATCAACCAAGATTCTCGGTACCTCACACCCATGTACTCTGGTGGTAATAACGAGCGGGTTATCATGAGGAGATAGGATACCCTTGAAATCTAGTCTTGAAAAGTTGACTATGAGGGTTTCCATATCCACTTTCTTCCTCTTCTCAAGCTTAACTTCAATAAAGGCTAAGTTCACAGCCTCGACTCTGGTAATTGCCTTTGCCTCGTCCAGGTGCGCTTTACGATTGGCCACCTCAGAGCCTCCTCCTATCACGCCACCACAAATCATGCCTACATCAAATGAGATCTTTTTAAGCCATTTTTCTGGGACGTTATTATCCTTTGGTGGGAGATTCGGATCATTATTATCATCATTTAAGGGGTCATCCCGCTTGGTTAGAGCATCCTCTCTGTATTTACCATTTCTTCATTTTCTAGGGTCGTTTCGGCCTTGGTCATCTCAACCTCGGCTTGAACCGCTCTTATCAACATACTTCCTCAATTTACCAAATTTTAGCATTTTTTCAATTTCATCTTTGAGGGTGAAACATTTATCGGTGATGAGCCCATGATCTTGGTGAAATTCACACCTAATATTCCTATTTCTCTTGTGAGGAGTAGTTTTCAACTTTTTCGGCCACTTAAGAGATCGATCATTTTTTATCTCATTTAAAATGTGCTTACAATTAACTGTTAGAGGGGTATAGTCCGCAAATATATCGTTTATCGGCCTTTTCTTGCTATCCTTCCCCTTAGACTTCTGAAACTTTCCATCACTATAGACTCTCTTTTCTTCATCTTCTTTGGCGGCCATCGCCTCCTCTGTGTTCATAACTCTCCCGTCTATAGCCAGGAGTTTAGCCATGGACTTTGAAGGTCCTCGCCCAGCTTCCAGAGTAGATTTCCCTTCTGAAGACCTCCCATAATGGTTGTCATTGCGATTCCTTCTCCATTGTCTTCAACCTCTAGCTTCTCCTCATTAAAAAAAGGCTATATATTCCCTCAGAGTCTCGTCCTTCCCCTGTTTGATGTACAAGAGGTGGGTCATCTACTTCCTAGGTTTCACCCCAAAGAAGAAGTTGTGGACAAAAATATCAGTCAGCTACTTAAAAATTACCATTGAGTTCTTGGGAAGTGAGGTGAACCATACGTGGACTGCCCCTGTCAATGTGCTGGACAATGCTCGGCATCTCATCTCATCGGATATTGAATGGATGTCAAGGTCCGATTAATACATCTACATATGATGCACCAAATTCGTTCTCTCGTCATACTTTAGAGTAACCAATGGATGCTTCAATATTCTGGCCATAAAGGAAAGCCTTGGCATACCCCCTATGCAAGGGGTCTCAGCTCTTCATGATATGACCTATTTTATTTTCTTACCTTTATATGGATTCATTCCATGGCTCATTGTCTGTAACGTCGGCATTTATAGGGATAGCATTTTCCCCGACCCCTTCTCTATCGTCCGGTCGAGCTGAATGTTCTCTATTGACGATATGGGTCGAGGGCGCCTTATCTTCACCCCTAGGTTGGATATTGACCTCTCTTTGCTCTTCTCGACCTTGGGGAGGTCTGCGATTATCTCTCCCCTCATTTCTTCTTGAGCCGGCAACACTCCTTGATCTGTAAAGGCAGTTCCTCATATCTCCTTGAGGGCCGAGCCTATCAAAGGTCGACCCCCTGCTTAGCCTATCTAAGGCTGATTGCCTTGGTCTACCCTGGATACTAGGCCTATCTCAATCCAGACCGTATCCCAATTCCATCCAAAATTCCCATTCAAATCCGTAAATATATTTTCGAGTGTAGTCCATCCTAAACACTCCTAATGTAACTTTAAAAGCGTATTCAATGCATGCTTATTTTAGTTCACGTGTAAACCGGTCGTGTAAGTAATATTTTTGAGAAAATCGGGTATCGATCTCAGGGACTAAGACGAATGTTCATGACGACTACTAAGCAAGATGAGTAACCCTCTCAAAATACTCTACTAAAGAAGGAGAAAAGATGATTTTTGGATTTTGGGAAATTTCTACTAAAGTAATGCAACTAAATTAATAAAAGTAAACTTAACTAATCATGCAAAACTAAGAATTTGTTTCGAATTTTTAGAGAAAAAAGATTGGAGTACACTCCCCCGCACCATCAGTAAATTCGTTGGATAAAAAAAAGGTTCAAAAATTATATTAATAAATGGAAAAGAACATTAAATCTTTTAAAGAATTAAATATATGAGGATTTAACTCTGCACAGTATGTTAGTCAATAGTAGACTAGATTCTCGGTATGCATATTATACTCTCAAATATATCGGTTTCCTAGGGCAAACGAGGTTAAGATATCTACAATACTTGTTCCAACAAAATATCAAACCTACGAATTATCTAGATAATTTTATTTAATTTTATATCCAACTCACCCACCTAGGATGGATTCATGTACCCCAACCCTCTAGAAAACTAGCCTGACATGGTGTAATTACTTGAAGATGCGAATCCTATATTGCATGTATTCAAAGCCATAATAAAGCAAAATCTAAACATGCATAGAAAGCTAGGAATCTCAGAAAATAAACAAAGAATGCAAATAATATTACTTCAAGAACACCGTAGAAGAAAGGCAAACTTTCTTGATGAAAATCTTTGACATTAATCCATAAAAGTGTAAGCTTGATGAACAAAATTGAAAACTATCTTCTTGCCACTTCTCCTCTTTCTTTCTAGGTCAAAAAATACCTCCCCTCCTATCTAGAATAATGAATTAATAATAATACACGTCTTTCTAAGAGTTTTAATCCTCTACAACTCTAATCTTTAAGTGGATAAAAAAAATAATTTTGTCCAGATGCGGTCGAACCGGCTTGGTATGGCCTTTGTAAATAGGTGAACCGATGCGAAATTTCAGTAGCGAGGCCAAATTCTGTGAAGAAGAGCGAACTAATTCGCTTAGGAACCAAATCGGTTCGGACCTTGAAATTTCCTTTTTCTTTCTTGAATTCTACTTATCTTCATATCATAATATATTCTCAACCAGGGCTCAGATTTGGATGCCATTACCTTCTACGCGCTCATAAATTCAAGCTCCTCGACTTCCCTTAGGTTCTGCAGCCGAATTCTGGCCATATAATTACATTATTACCTTGACTTTCTTTTCTTGGTTTATTTCAGTGTTTCAGTTTCTCTCCCGCGTTTACTTGGATGAAATACCTATAAAAACATGAGAAATACACAAAATAAAAAAATACTCACCAAAAACGGTTAGTACCATAAATATGAGATAAATTCGAGTTAATTACATTGCACGGGATCATAAAAGGATCGAAGTTAAGGGGAAAAAATGAAATACTTACGCCTTATCCATACCCCGATTTTATTTTCGATTAACTCCAAGGTAATATTATATTTCAAAAACACCAGAAATCCTAAACACCCTCTACGAACCTTTCAAAATAACACGTAACCCACCTGAATTAATAATACATCAAAACACCTAACTTAGGCTCAATAATGCAATCGAATAGAGTCAAAATTCATAATTGTAGACCTATTTTAAAAATACAGAAAAATCAAATCCAAACATTATCTAAAACACTAATCTGACTTCAGATTTGGATTCTATATGAAAAATTAAATCAGGTATGTGTTTTGAAATTTTCTCAAATCTCTTTCGAAAGTACTAAAGAAGATCTAAAACTCTCCAAAATGACTCTTCTTATTCCTCTCGTTTGCCTCTGCGAACAAGAGTGAACTGATTCGCTTAGGAACCAAACCGGGTCGGACCTTGAAATTTCCTTTTTTTCTTTCTTGAATTCTTCTCATTTTCATATCATCATACGTTCTCAACTACGCGCTTGTGAATTCAGGGTCCTCCACTTCTCTTTAGGTTCCACGTTCGAATTCTAGCTGTACAATTACATTATTACCCTTGACTTTCTTTTCTTTATTTCTTTCACTATTTTTGTTTCTTTCCCACATTTACTTGCATGAAATACCTGTAAAGCACAACATAAATACACAATGCTTGGGATCATAAAAGGACAGAAGTTAAGGGGATAAATATGAAATATGTACGCCTTATAAAATCCCCCTAACTTAAAATGTTGAGCATACCGAGCAATGTAAAAAAATAAGAGTACGAGTTAAGGAAATTGCAAATACTTTATTGGGATATAATACCTCTTTCGTAGGCAAGTGAATGCATTTAGCTTATGCAATAAGTCGTTATACCCATAGGCTACCCTAGTTGGATGAGTGGTGTCTCGTGAGGGTTTACAGTGAATATACTCACGAAATTCGTTTTTCGACTAAAAGAAAAATCAAAATATTTAAAAATTGTACAATTTAAATCCCCAAAAAATAGTCATCATAAATTTATATTCAATAGTCTCAATTTGTAGTGTGTGTGCGAAGCTAAAAGTCAAATCACTAATTTTCACCGATTGATCATTTTGTTACTTTTCAAAAATTCGCTTTAATTCAAATGCTCACGGGATAATATCATAAACGAATCTCTCAAAATGCGGCTATTTCTCTCGGTGTACGTGATTTATATGAGTAAATATAATGGAACACAAATTTACGCACACAAATTTGAAAGACAAAATTTTTTATGGTGAAAAATTTTCATCATCGGAATACGATTGTTTAGAAACGAGAAACATCGCCTCCTATTCACACCAATTAATCTCTCTTATCATCTTTTCGTGTCTTAGGCTCTCCACGCGATATATAATTTCATTATTCAGACTCGGTTATGACTTTTTCGGGTTATAAGGGGCAACGGGTGAAAAGTGGGAGTGGCTTGGAAATTCGGAATTGGAAAATTTTCTTACGATGTCCGTTCGTGCTTTTGGGGGGCTTTTGCTCAATTTTTTTTCTTTCTTTTTTCTTTTTTCTCATGTTTTTCTTATTTTCATTTTTTTTTCATTTTTTTCTTTCTATTTTTGTTAAGCATTTTTTTCTTTCCCCTTTTTATTGCACCATTCGGACTTACTTGATGGAATTGTATTTTTCAGTTTTGATTTTCACAATTTCGAGCTAATAGGTTTTTCTGGTTATCAAACGAAAATGGACAAATATATTCGGCTTAAAATGGCTTGCAAAAGGATAATTTTTCACAACTTTTTTGGCTATTATTTTAGGATAAACAAACGAGGGCCTAACTTTATTATCCGAATTACTTATTATTTTACCATATGCGTCTCGAGAATAATTTAGTTTACAGATATTTACAGCACACTTTTCGAGAAAACATCACACTCTTTTCCCTTAACCGATTAAAATAATAAATAAGAGATCATCAATGACTTTTTAAATAATGAATTTAAACTTTGAGTTAATTATAACTCCGACTGATTTTATTACTCGAAAAAAATGATAGGCTCGAAATCCCAATGGGTTAATTAATCTCCACATATATTCGTTAAGCCGTCAATTTTCGCTCAATTGTCATCTTTGGTCAATTTCGGCTTAGTGCTGCCCTTAATTTTTTTTACAAATTGAGAATTTAAACAAAATTTGTGACATTTTTGAAGATTTTAAATTCTAATTTTTATTTACTTTGAAGAAAAAATATTTTTGACTTTTTAAAATTTTATAATTTTTATGAACTTTTTAACATTTTTCAAAAAAAAAAATTTGGGCATTTTGAAATTTGTGAAATTTTTAACCGATGCACTTATGACCCCCCCCCCCCCCACACACACACACAACTTAGACTTCTGCAATGTCCTCATGCAATAAGGACTAAAATCTAAACAAAAAGACGAATGCGTACAAAAATAGTCAAATGACAAAATGCATAGTTCTTGTATTAATAAAACAACCAATTACAAGCGAGAAGAAAGGTAGAGTTTTACATAGTTCTTTGCCAAAATCAACAAAAAGAAACCAAGGAGAACTACATAAAGGATAAAAAAAATAGCAAACACCAATACTAGAGCTACTGTGGCGGTGAGTGGGAAGTGCCAGGAACTCTCGGGTCATATGGATCGTGGAAATACGTTGGAAGAGAGACATTGGACCCAACTTGCATTCGATACATTTCGGCTTGGAGCCGAATCATCATGCTTATATCGCGCTCATAATTGCTCTTGAAAGTGTTGAAACTATCATCCAAGCTATCGATGCAGTGATATATCTCTGCCGACTCGGGCACATAATCGGGGTTTGCCGCCTCATCATACTCAGCCTTGTCTTCTCACATTTTGACATCTTTTGCCGCCGATTGAGGTGGGCGAACCACTTCCATTTGTCGGACTATCCTAATGAGGGATTCTTGCCCAACGGACGTGGGGAGACAGGGTTGCGCCTGCCGTCCTTCAATATCGACATCTTTTAAGATAAAGGTTATGAAAGGGGCAAAAGGGAGGGCGGTCTTGCCTCTTCGATCCATGGCGGCGTGTATGATCTCACAATAAAGGTACGTGCGAGATGCATGTGACACCCTGACTAATTAAATACCCGGTAGCCACTCCTTTATTAAATTAATACAAAATGCCAAGTTGGTTCAGTTCGTAGCATCACTGTCGAAAACGTTTTTACCAAATACTAGCCACCTAATATTTAAAAAGGGAGTTGCCAATTTTAATTAAATCCGATTAACATACAATAAGTAAAGTATGAAATGCTAACATAACCACCAAAACATAGTCACAATAGAGTAACCATCAAATAATAATGAGTCTGGAGGAATAGTCCTCACAACAATTTGAATACTGAAATAAAAATTACCAAGTCTACATCACTAAATTAATTACAACCCAAAGTCTGAAATAAATGATAAGTAAAATGTCTCTAAAAGAAATGGGGAGACATGCCCAACCAATGAGAAAATATGATAATGGAGTCAAGATCGAAAATGGAGGCGTCTACTGTCAAGGTCCTGTAACTTCCACAGCAGCTACAGCACGTCACCTGAATAGAAGTCCTATACATGGTGTCCTTGTGGCTGGGCACCTAAAAGGTTTTTACAAAAAAAAATAGATTTGAAAGCAAACGGGTCAGAGCACGATTGTGAAAATAATTTAAAATTTTGCAAGTGTTTAATATCATTAAACAGTGAATATAAAGTACATGATAGTGTGTGCACTCACATGAGTTCCTCACCTCTCAACTAATTGTGCACTCCTATCGTTCCCGTACCCATTCTAGTCATTACCATAACTAACTAGTCCGATACCCAAAATCTACATTACTATACGATATCCAATTCAATTCACAACAACTTTTATTTAACAGAGTGTTATAACTTGTTACACAATTTCCCATGTTAGTACTACTAATTACTAGAGATATTCCATTTCACTTTACAAACTGTTGCTATTATTAATACTCACATTTATTCATGACAATTAATTTCAATTAACCGTATATTATTCTCATCATAAATATACAATACTAGCACCCCGAGGCTAAGCTGCGGTGCTCACATACTCTGCTATCAAATCCCGGTACATCACGTACATGAGGACCACGTATTTCGAATCTCTCAGGAAACGTTTCATTAACAACAATCGCAAACAATGGAGGCGAACATAGTTCAGATCACATGAGTCACGCACATACCTACGCTCCCATGATCAGCAGACCTATTTACTTCTCAATAAGCCCTTCTCTGACCAATGTCCTCGAGGTACCAATCTAGATCCCCCCCATAGGCACATAAAGATTAAATGGCCCTAAATGAATGCCAACCTCCCATGATAGCAAGTACGGTAGGTATGTTATACACAGATAACTACATATACTAAGCATTCACACATCTTAGATATTTCAATATTTTATTAGAGGTATACTTCTTGTTCTTACATCAACATTTAGTGTTATACAAATCACAAGTCCTCGGTTTATATGTATTTATGTTATCAGCTATTCTCACGTCGTAAATAGTTACTTGTTTCCCAATCCACAATTGTCACCCGGTTTACTACAAGATTCTAAGTTTTACTCTTCAATGTACCCCAATCTCCCAACTATACCCACTAGTTAATAAGGGAAGGTTATCTCACCATTTAAACAAGTCTACGGGATACTAGAAATAAATTCAGGCCTAAAAGGCCATTCTATCAACTCGTTAGAAATCTCGTTCGAACGAGTTTCATTCGAACGAAAGTCTTCGAACGAACTACCAACTCATTAGAAGTTATACTGTCATCTCGTTAGAAGTTCGTTCGAACGAGGTCGTTCGAACGACCTGGGCAGGTCTTCTAACGAGATGGCAGTTTCAACCTAGAAATTCCCAAGTCCGATTTTCTCAATTCCTCTCTTCTCTAAATCCACCCTAAGACCATCCAATTTATGTTCTAACGTTTTTAAACCATTTCTAATCATTATAGATTATCCTTTAACATATTTTAGAGGTCAAATCTTACAAATCATCATAAAATTATTATAAATCTCCAAATATTTCCCCAAACCCTATGAACATGAACCCATAATTTTGTTATGCCCAATTACTCATCATAAATCCGTTTTTAAATCGTCATAAATAACTCTACGAATATTAAATCAGTCCATCATCATTCTACATGCAAATCCTAACCCAAATTCAAAGTTTCTCCATCAATCTCATGGGTTTTCTTCAAAGATTTAAATATAATATAATTCCTACACTAAACATGGAAGACATATTCAATGCACTAAAAATATCAAATCACTCGCCTTAGATTGTTCTTCAGGATTGATGTTGGTGAATGAATGTTGATTCTCTCCTTTCTCTACGGATTTTCTCCCAAGGTTGAAGATGGTGGTTGGAGGTTTCTTTTTGGAACTCTTCAAACTCTCCTATAACTCCCGTAGCCCTCTAACTCATCTAATGCTGATAATGGGCTTAGTGGGTTCCTAAATAATATATAATTAACTCCTAAAATTCGTAGGTTTTAATTCCCATATTTTTAAAATTACCAAAATACCCTTATAGGTTGTCGGTATGGCCCAAAAATGCCCCGGGACCCAAACTAAACCCCCAGCTAGTGTTTTCTGACTATTTCGACCCTTCCAGACACGTTGGCGCACTCAAAATGACTATTCAGTTGATAAAAATAAAATTTACTTTTTAATTCAAATAATTTCATACCTGACGCGACTGACACGCGCGTCCCAACTAAATTTCCCAAATTGTCGTATTTCAGTCTCGCGACAATTTTAATATATTCAATATTAATATATTACCATATGTACGCATCATAATCAAATACCAACTCACATCTCGCTAGTATTTATATCCGGATTAATTTCCAATTAATTCTCATTTAATTTAATTAATCCCATAATTAAAAATCAATAAATATACTGGGTATTACATACTTCCCCCCTAATAACAGAATTTTGTCCCGAAATTCGGAACTAAAGAGTACCTGGTAAAAACAACTCTGGATAACGTTCGCGCATCTCATCCTCGCGCTCCCATGTGGACTCCTCGGCATTATGATGTCGCCACTAAACACGTGCTAACGGTACTATCTTCGACCTCAGTTTTCGCTCGCTGTGGTCCAGAATAGCAATCGGCCCCTCCTCGTAGGAACTATCGGGCTGAAGATCGATGTCCTCCAAAGAAATGTGAGTATGGGCCAAATCATCCCTAAGATATTTCCTTAGCGAGGAAATATGGAACACATCATGAATCCTATGCAAGTGCTCCGGTAACCCCAGTTTATACGCAACTGGCCCAATCCACTCGATGATAGGGAATGGCCCCATGTATCTTGGTGACAGTTTCCCCTTCTTCCCAAAACGCATAATCCTCTTCATAAGAGATACTCTGAGTAAAACCTGGTCCCCCACTTTGAATTCTCTGAAGAACCTCTTGGCATCGGCATAGCTCTTCTGTCGGTCCTGAGCTACCCGAATGCGACTCCGTATCATCTCTATCCTTGCCGAAGTATCCTGAATCACTTCCGGCCCAAGGAGTTTTTTGTCCCCCACTTCTAACCAACATGCTGGGGAACGACAAGGTCTACCATACAACGCCTCAAATGGAGCCATACCAATGGTGAACTGATAGGAGTTGTTATAAGCAAACTCCACCAGTGGAAGGTACTGCTCTCATCCATCCCTAAAGTCTATGATGCACATACGCATCATGTCCTCCAACATCTGATTTGTTCTCTCGGTCTGCCCATCGGTCTGTGGGTGATAAGCAGTACTCAATCGCAATTCAGTGCCCATGGCCTCCTGGAAACTCTCCCAAAATCGTGAAACAAATATCTTATCTCGGTCAAACACGATATTTGAAGACACGCCGTGAAGTCTCACTATTTCCGAAATGAAAATTTGGGCATACTGTCCCGTAGTGTAGTTTGTCCTTACGGGTAAAAAATGAGCAACTTTGGTCAACCGGTCCACAATTACCCAAATGGAGTCGTGACCCCTCGGTGACGTAGGTAACCCCGTGATAAAGTCTATGGATATGCTCTCCCATATCCACGTCGGAACCTCTAATGGTTGTAGAAGTCCTGTCGGTCTCTGATGATCCACCTTTACCAGCTGACAAGTGGCGCATTTAGACACAAACACGGCAATATCCCTCTTCATCCTGCTCCACCAATACTGTCGTCTCATATCTTGGTACATTTTATCCCCACCAGGGTGTACCGCGAACCGTGAGCCGTGCGACTCTGCCATCACCTCGTGTCGCAATTCTTCCCCTTCCGGAACGACTAGTCTCCCATTGAAGCGTAATCCCCCATTTGAGCTAACGGTATAGGACTCGGCTCCCTCTGCTAGTAATCAAACTATCTGCTCCTGACAGAACGAGTCATCTGCATGGGCCTTTACCACTCTCGTAACAATCTGTGGTGTAACAGTCATCACAGATATGAACGATTGGGCTACTGCATCCTGGTGTCCCAACTCCTTCCACTTAGCTTTCCACACCTCAGCCACCTCATTTTGTGGCCTACGGCTCAACGCGTTTGCTACCATGTTAGCCTTCCCCGGGTGATATTGGATATCAAACTGATAATCCTTCACAAACTCAAGCCACTGTTTTTGACGCATATTCAACTCCTTCTGCGTGAAGAGGTACTGTAGAGACTTGTGGTCCGTGAACAAACGAAACTTCTCCCCCAGAAGATAATGTCTCCAAATCTGAAGGGCAAATACAACTGTTGCTAACTCCAAGTCATGTGTGGGGTAATTCTTCTCATGAGGCTTAAGCTTACGGGAAGCGTAAGCTATGGCCTGACTCTCCTGCTACAGTACACCTCCAAGTCCTTGTAAGGACGCATCGCTGTAGACAAGATACTCAACTCCCGGTCTCGGCAATGCTAACACAGGTACTGAGGTTAAATTTTCCTTCAACTCATCGAATGCCAACTGATAAGCATCGCTTCAGATGAATGGCACACCCTTACGAGTCAGATGTGTCAAAGGACCCGCTACCTTTGATAAACCCCGAATAAACCTCCTGTAGTATCCTGCTAAGCCCAAGAAACTATGGATCTCAGTCGGTGTCGTGGGCTGTCCCCACTCCCTCATCGTGGATACCTTCCCCGGATCAACAGATATCCCTCGGTCTAAAATGATATGCCCCAAAAATTGAACCTCCTTCAGACAAAATCCACACTTCTCGAACTTTGCATAAAGCTCGTTCTGACGTGGCGTCTGCAAAACCCGTCTCAAATGCTCGGCATGCTCCTCTTTTGTCTGGGAGTAAACCAGAATTCATCAATAAAGACAATGACGAACTAGTCTAGAAACTCTCTGAACAGCCTATTCATTAAGTCCATAAACATGACTGGAGCATTGGTCAAGCCAAAAGGCATAACTCGAAACTCGTACAAACCATATCTCATCAAGAAAGCAGTCTTCGAGACGTCTTGCTCCCTGATACGCAACTGATGGTATCCCGATCGCAAATCAATCTTTGAGAAGAATGAAGCTCCTCTCAATTGGTCGAATAAGTCATCAATTCGGGGCAACGGATACTTATTCCGTATCGTGGCCTTATTCAACTCTCGGTAATCTACACACAACCTCAACGATCCATCCCTCTTCTTTACGAATAACACAGGGGCACCCTACGGCGAAGTACTCCTCCGGATAAACCCTTGACCCAATAACTGTTCAATCTGATCCCGTAACTCTCTCATCTCTGCTGGAGCCATACGGTAAGGTGCGCGGGAAATAGGCCGAGTGCCCGGTGTCAAATCGATCACAAAATCTACCTCTCTACTCGGAGGTAGTCCAAGTATATCCTGAAATACATCAGCGAACTCACTAACAACGGGTATCGCATCGAGTGGTATCACCACTTCTTTAGAGGTCTCCTCATCTATATAGTACAAATGAGTGGACGATCCTCCCTCGGGGCGAGGCCTCGCCACTAAAAACATTTCCTGCTTGGGAATGGCAAAGATAATACTCCTGCTAAAACAGTCAATCATGGCTCGGTACGCAACTAGCCAATCCATACCAACAATTGCATCATACTCATTCATCTCTAACACTAACATATCAGCGGGTAAAGTAAACCTCCCGATCTCTATACCCACACCTCTACAAATAAGCGAAATCATGGAACCCCTACTCAATGGTGAATCTACACAAGTAATCCGTGCTCTCTGCGATGTCTAGTAACCCAATAGTGCGTGCAAATCTCGTGGCAATGAAGCAATGTGTGGCCCCCGTATCAAATAAAATACGCCCCATAGTCACCTGAATAGAGAACATACCCTCAATGGCCGGTGGATCCTGTGGGGCTGCGACATGCTGGAGTTGATACACTCTCCCATACTGAAGTTGTCACTGCTGAACTGGGACCGCTGGAATGGGTGGTAATGCTGCCATCTGTGGTGGTGCTGGGAGGGCGGCGGGATATATAGGCCTCTGTGGCTCGTGTTGGGCACCCTGCTGCTGCTATTGTGGGGCCCTGCCCCTATCGGGACAATCCTGGCATTTGTGTCCAATCTTTCCACAAGTGAAGAACTTCCCGAGGAAATTTCCCCCTCGCTGTCCCTACTCCCCACGGCCCTGATGGCCATTACCATTTCTCCCCTGGCTCTACTGAAACTGCTGCTGCTGACCATTCTGACCCTGCTAGCCCTAATGGTCGTTCTGACCCTGATGGCCATGCCTGAAACCTCCCTGTCCACTTCTGAAACCTCCAGATCTGAATCTCTTATGATCCCCCTATTGGGAACCCTGGTCACCCTGCTTGTGCTGTCCCTGAGCAGATTGTGCCCCGCTGGCACCATTTCCCCCGTTCCTGCCCTGATGGATGGACTCTCCTGATTTCTTGCTCTCAGACATGTGGAAGTGATGATCCTGGCAGTGTAGTAGTGCAACGTTAACCATATCAAAATAAGTGGCCAACGAGAGATTCCCCAACAAGTGTTGACGGATCCTCCAAGTCAATCCATCCGTGAACTTCTGAATCTTCTTCTCCTCAGTCGGTATCTCATCGGGAACAATGTTCAAGAGATTAGTGAATTTGGCCTCATACTCGGCCATGGTCCTCCCTTCCTGCTTGAGGTTCATCAATTTCCTCCTTATTTCAGTGTGAACAGCTGACGGAAAATATTTGCGGTCGAACCGCACCCAGAACTCCTGAATAGAAAGGGCGTCCCTCACCTCTGCGGTGGTAATGGACTCCCACCACTGCAATGCAGATCCTACTAGCTTGAAAGTAGCCAGTATCTGCTTTTGAACATCTGTGCACTCGTACATCCTTAAGTGCCTCTGAATGTCCTTCCTCCACTGACTGGATACCACAACATCGGAGCTACCAGCAAACTGTGGAGGGTGTGCTTTCTGAAAAGCATCACGGACGCGTTCCCATGCACACGGGAATGCATGAGCCTGAACTGGCGCAAATACCGGCGCCTTGGGTGGTTCCTGCTGTACAACGGCTAAGGCAACATTTATCGCTTGGGCTACAATAGCTGCAACCTCGGCGGCATTCATAGTGCCCTGAACTGGTACAGGCTGTGGCTCTGGCTGTGCATCCCTAGGAACTCGCTGCGCACGTCGTGGAGGCATCTGAAATGAGAGTAAAGTCTTATAAGTTTGCAGTTATTATCTCAAAATAGCTGAAGAGCGAAGCATACACAAAAGAATACAACAGTCCTAAAATATAGGGCTCTATATCAAAGAAAGCTCAGCGGAAACATAACAAGTCGTACAGATCCTAAGGACACTAGAACCTGATGCTCGGATACCACCTGTGACACCCCGACTAATTAAATACCTGGTAGCTACTCCTTTATTAAATTAATACAAAATGCCAAGTTGGTTCAGTTCGTAGCATCACTGTCGAAAATGTTTTTAACAAATACTAGACACCTAATATTTAAAAAGGGAGTTGCCAATTTTAATTAAATCTGATTAACATACAATAAGTAAAGTATGAAATGCTAACATAACCACCACAACATAGTCACAATAGAATAACCATCAAATAATAATGAGTCTGGAGGAATAGTCCTCACAACAATTCGAATGATGAAATAAAAATTATCAAGTCTACATCACTAAATTAATTACAACCCAAAGTCTGAAATAAATGATAAGTAAAATGTCTCTAAAAGAAATGGGGCGACATGCCCAACCAATGAGAAAATATGATAATGGAGTCAAGATCGAAAATGGAGGCGTCTACTGTCAAGGTCCTGTAACTTCCACAGCAGCTACAACACATCACCTGAATAGAACTCCTATTCATGGTGTCCTTGTGGCTGGGCACCTAAAAGGTTTTTACAAAAAAAAATATATTTGAAAGCAAACGGTTCAGAGCCCGATTGTGAAAATAATTTAAAATTTTGCAAGTGTTTAATATCATTAAACAGTGAATATAAAGTACATGATAGTGTGTGCACTCACATGAGTTCCTCACCTCTCAACTAATTGTGCACTCCTATCGTTCCCGTACCCATTCTAGTCATTACCATAACTAACTAGTCCGATACCCAAAATCTACATTACTATACGATATCCAATTCATTTCCCAACAACTTTTGTTTAACAGAGTGTTATAACTTGTTACACAATTTCCCATGTTAGTACTACTAATTACTAGAGATCTTCCATTTCACTTTACAAACTGTTGCTATTATTAATACTCATATTTATTCATGACAATTCATTTCAATTAACCGTATATTATTCTCATCATAAATATACAATACTAGCACCCCGAGGCTAAGCTGTGGTGCTCACATACTCTGCTATCAAATCCCGGTACATCACGTACATGAGGACCACGTATTCCGAATCTCTCAGGAAACGTTTCATTAACAACATTCACAAACAATGGAGGCGAACATAGTTCACATCACATGGGTCACGCACATACCTACGCTCCCATGATCAGCAGACTTATTTACTTCTCAATAAGCCCTTCTCTGACCTATGTCCTCGAGGTACCAATCTAGATCCCCCCCGTAGGCACACAAATATTAGATGGCCCTAAACGAACGCCAACCTCCCATGATAGCAAATACGGTAGGTATGTTATACACAGATTACTACATATACTAAGCATTCACACATCTTAGATATTTCAATATTTTATTAGAGGTATACTTCTCGTTCTTACATCAACATTTAGTGTTATACAAATCACAAGTCCCCAGTTTATATGTATTTATGTTATCAGCTCTTCTCACGTCGTAAATAGTTACTCGTTTCCCAATCCACAATTGTCACCTGGTTTACTACAAGATTCTAAGTTTTACTCTTTAATGTACCCCAATCTCCCAACTATATCCACTAGTTAATAAGGGAAGGTTATCTCACCATTTAAACAAGTATACGGGATACTAGAAATAAATTAAGGCCTAAAAGGCCATTCTGTCAACTCGTTAGAAATCTCGTTCGAATGACCTCGTTCGAACGAGATTTCTATCGAACGAAAGGCTTTGAACGAACTACCAACTCGTTAGAAGTTATACTGTCATCTCGTTAGAAGTTCGTTCGAACGACCTGGGCAGGTCTTCTAACGAGATGGCAGTTTCAACCCAGAAATTCCCAAGTCCGATTTTCTCAATTCCTCTCTTATCTAAATCCACCCTAAGACCATCCTATGTTCTAACGTTTTTAAACCATTTATAATCATTCTAGATCATCCTTTAACATATTTTAGAGGTCAAATCTTACAAATCATCATGAAATTATTATAAATCTCCAAATATTTCCCCAAACCCTATGAACATGAACCCATAATTTTGTTATTCCCAATTACTCATCATAAATTCATTTTTAAATCATCATAAATAACTCTATGGATATTATATCAGTCCGTCATCATTCTACATGCAAATCCTAACTCAAATTCAAAGTTTCTCCATCAATCTCATGGGTTTTCTTCAAAGGTTTCAATATAAGATAATTCCTACACTAAACATGGAAGACATTTTCAATGCACTAAAACTATCAAATCACTTGCCTTAGATTGTTCTTCAGGATTGATTTTGGTGAATGAATGTTGATTCTCTCCTTTCTCTACGGATTTTCTCCCAAGGTTGAAGATGGTGGTTGGAGGTTTCTTTTTGGAACTCTTCAAACTCTCCTATAACTCCCGTAGCCCTCTAACTCATCTAATGATGATAATGGGCTTAGTGGGTTCCTAAATAATATGTAATTAACTCCTAAAATTCGTATGTTTTAATTCCCATATTTTTAAAATTACCAAAATACCCTTATAGGTTGTCGGTATGGCCCAAAAATGCCCCGGGACCCAAATTAAACCCCCGGCTAGTGTTTTCTGACTATTTCGACCCTTCCGGACACGTTGGCGCACTCAAAATGACCATTCGATTGATAAAAATAAAATTCACTTTTTAATTCAAATAATTTCACACCTGACACGACTGACACGCGCGTCCCAACTAAATTTCCCAAATTGTCGTATTTCAGTCTCGCGACAATTTTAATATTTTCAATATTCATATATTACCATATGTATGCATCATAATCAAATACCAACTCACATCTCGCTAGTATTTATATCCGGATTAATTTCCAATTAATTCTCATTTAATTTAATTAATTCCGTAATTAAAAATCAATAAATATACGGGGTATTACAATGAATGATTCTAACATCGCCAACGAGATGGTAGAGAAAATTTACTTAGAGAATGCGGATCGTCAAGCTGCTTGAAGTTTATAGTATGGCTCCACAAACGATCAAAAAGGCAAGATGAGTCCACTCACCAAGATTAGCCACCGGAAAGGTATCATGCTCCCAAACGTGATTGGATGCGATGCATTAGTACTTTGGGATTAGGTTGCCCATGGTGGGGTAATCGAACCTTGGGGGGTCGGGAACCCACTTGGCCCTCATTTTCTAGATGATGATGTTGAGAGAAGGAGGGATACGTGTCTCATCAACATAAGTCTCGTATGTCGAGTTGTTAATTTCGACGAGAGTGCTGTAAAACGTGCGCACTTCATCTATCCACACATCGTTGTCGGGATCCACTAAAAATTTACACCACTCTCGATGGCAAAATAGGGCGCTGATGGCTTGAGGTAGTGTGACACCCTGTCAAAGTAAATACCGGGTGATCAGTCCTTTATAAAATTTAAAACAGAATATTCGGTTGGTTCACTCTTAGCATCACCATCGAAAAACATTTTTCTTTGTTAATCACCTAATAATTAATTAAGCTAGTGCCAAAACATTTTAACAAATAATTAATGTCAATTAATTTAAACCATTTAACACATTCACCATTATAATGAATAAACAAATAATGAATAAAACACCATCTAACTGAATATGATAAATCAAACTGGAATAATCGTCCCACTTAAACAAAATCTAAACCATCAATCATAATAATACTAAATCCAACTGAAACTGAAATACTGAAATGAAATGAGTACAATGTCTCTCGGACATAAATAAAATGAGAATGGGTGACACATGCCCTAACCGAGAAGCCTAAATCAAAGACTAAAATCGTAAATGTGAAAGCGTCTAAATACGAGGACCCGCAACTCCCACAATAGTTGCAGCATGCCAAAAGGTCCAATAGTCTAAGCTTGGCTCCCCTGTGACTGGACACCTAAAATAATTTTACAAGAAAAGAGATTTTGCAAGAGACGGGTTAGATCCCGAGTGTAAAATATTTTAAAACAGTTTAGCAAGTATTTAAAATACAGTAAAGCAAATGCAATACACATGTTAGCTTTTCAAACACTCACTTGAGATTCTCACCTCTCAACTATTGTGCACACCTAACATACCTCTAAACCATCCTCATTATCGTGATCACTTAACCAGAACGTAGACATCCACTTTCTAACTATCACTCTTAGTAATAACCCGTATTTCCCACAAACTATTGTTATTAAATGCCCTTGCATTTATTATTCCGAACAAAAGTTTCACAACAAGTTTAAGTATTCCCATACTTAAGTTACTTAAGAATTTATCACTTTCCTTATCTACAAATTTCACACAATAGATAATATCACAAGCATATATACATATTCAAGACTATATATTATATATACTAATACGGCACCCCTAAACTCAGTTGTGACGCATGCATACTCTGCTATCTAGTCCCGGTACATCTCGTACTAAATAAGGACTACTGATTCGGAATCACTCATGAACCGTAAAATATAAATCACACATATTAGAGGCGAACATAGTTCCAAGCCTATGGGATACACACATACCTACGCACCTATATGACCGCTGACTTATCAATGCACCGAGAAGTCGTTCCTAGGTACTATGTCCTAAGGCACCAATCTAAAATCCCCTCAGTTGGCTCATCAGTATGAAACTGTCCCCTTTCAAAACCTCATGCGATCGCAAACAGTGTATGTATGTCATACACATAATAAATCAATCATATAATAGGTTTTCCTCTCACACACACACACACACACACACACATATATATATATATATCCATATCATAATCTCATACGTAGTGCATCATTATCCCGAATATCCTACGTTTTATTGAATGACAGATTCACTTCTTTATCGTACGCTCTTGAGTATTACTCACCACTCAAAGTGTACCCTTTGTTATACCCATAAAATCAAGAGGTGACACATTATATCCTACCGGTCTAAATTATTGTCCTCAAATTCCCGTAACCCGAATTAATTTCCAAATCTGGTAATCCTCTCATGTTATCCTAACAACGTTTCTCCCTAAATACGCCATTATGAGATCATGCCTAATACCCACCTAGGACTACTGGTCTTCTAACATAAGTCCAAGTATGTTAAAATGATTCCCAAGAATAAATTCCAAATGATTTTCTAACCATAATAAACAAAATGAGAAAATTTGCCAAAACTGGGCAACCGAATCGATTCGCCTCTATAGGTCTGGAAAAATCTGCATAATTGTTCTTACAAGTTTACAGCATTTTCAACCCCAAATCCTTATTTTAATCATCCCAAATGCAAATTCAAACATACCAAATGTTATACTAACATAATTAAACAGGTTCTAATGTTCAAGAACTACAGTTTCATCAAAAGGCATCAATTAATTGGGTTTAATTCGAGTATAAGCACTAAGAACCCTAGTTTGTCATCTTCTTCAAGAACTTCCATAAAAACTCAGAATTATTCATCAATATGAATTCAATTTCATGGGTAATCATCTACATATCATGGGGAATCAAACCTATATTATGATCAATCCCAGAATATGTTTTAAATCCTTCAATTTCATCAATTTCAAACACAATTCATAATTAATTTCAACCTACACTAACATGGGAGTTATTATTTCTCAAAGTATGCTAGATTAAACACTTGCCTTTCATATGTAGGTCTGATTCGTTGGGGAAGATGATGTATTGGTGTTCTTCCTCCTCCAATCTACAATCCGGTGGTAGTGGTGGTGTTAAGTGGTGGTTCTAGCCTTAGAATCCCCTACATCTTCCTTCTATGGCCTTTTTGTTGCTTTCTTCTAATTCTCACATTGTTTAACTTAACCCCCTTTTCCCAATAAGATATAATGCCTTAGAATTTCGTAGGCACTATTCACCCAAAAATACAAATTACCAAAACTCCCTCCCGGGATGTCGGTTTGGCCTAAAAATGCCCCGGGACCCAAACTAAACTCCCGGGTAGACTTTTCTGACTATCTCGACCCTTTCGGACACATTGGTGCACTCTAAATGACCATTTGGGCAACTTATAAATAATTTATTTTTTATTCCATTAATTTAGTGCCGACATAACTGACACGCGCGTTTTAACTTAATTACCATAATTGTTAATTGTTGTATTTCTCACTCGCAAAAATTCTTATAAATTTGCAACCATATATTACTTTATTCACTCAGTAATATTCAATATAAATCTCACTAATAAATACTAACTCTTATCTCACTAGTTAATATTTATTTTAATCCGGATTAATTATCAAGTAATTTCCCATATTTAATCTAATTAATCCAATATTTAAAAATCATTAAAAAGATATAGGGTGTTACAGGTAGCTCGGCCCAAATTATTTACCGCTAAAAATGAATAGTATGGTTGGCGAAGAAAAAAATTTCACACCAAATATGCTCTTGGTTTGAGCGATAGGTGTGATCCCCATCGTTGAGGATTTTGGTCGAGCCGTACTTCTTGGTAATTTCATCGTTTTCCATTTGGAAAAAAGTTGGGAATTGCTTTGAGAAAAGAATAAGTGAGAAGATATGGAAGAGGTGGTGTGGAATGGATGGATGGAAGAGGTGTATTTATAGGTGGAGGGGTGGTGGAAGTGGAGGGAAAAAATTGGAAGGAATGAATGTGGAGGGAAAGGTTAGAGGGAAGAATGTGGAGGGAAAGGTTAGAAGGAAAAATGTGGAGGGAAAAGGGGGATGAATTTAGAGGGAACTAATTTTTCTTTACATGCTTGGATTAAACCGATTTGGTTTGGGGAGAACCGGTTCGACTCTTTTATTTTTTATTCGTCCAGCGACGCGAACCGGTTCGGAATTCCAGTATAGCCCTCCAAATTACGCCTAAAAAAAACTAAGTGTTGAAAACTCCAAAAACTCACTTTTCCAAAAAATTCCCCAAATGCTCCCACTCATATTTTAGCTCGAAAAACCTCAAAATTTCACAATGACTCGTCGTAAACTCTCTCTAAATATGCATTTGTGCTCCTATCCTTTCTCTACTCGCAACTTACGAACCTCTAACTAACCTAACCTACATTACTCGCTATAATACACAAGAATCACCCCATGTGCATCGGGGGTGTAACGACCTCTCAACTTGCTTAATCTATCCCGTAAACAGGTTTCGATGACCCGTAAACAGGATCCAACAATCAGATTGTGTCATCTTCCTCAACGCTACCTCAAGATATGTATTTTGGTGATGTCCATTAACCTTGAAAGTGTCTTCCCCTTTAGGATTTTCTAATTCAACGGCACCATAGGGGAAAACTTTTCGAACAATAAACGGGCCTGCCCACGCGAATGCATCTTGCCCAGAAACAATTGTAATCGTGAGTTGTATAGGATAACCTTTTCACCCGACATAAACTCCTTAGTATGGATATTTCTATCGTGTGCGAGTTTTATCCATTCTTTGGATATTTTGGCGCTTTCATACGCGTCGTTGCTTATTTCCTCCAACTTGTGCAATTGAAGCATGTGTGCTTTACCGGCTTTGTCAAGATTATAATTCAAATTCTTAATGGCCCAATACGCCTTGTGCTCAAGCTCAACAGGGAAATGGCAAGGCTTGCCATAGACAAAGAAAAATGGGGACATCCCGAGGGGATTCTTGTAAATAGTACGATGAGCCCATAGCGCATCATTCAAGCTAATAGACCAATCCTTTTGGGTAGGATCGACGATCTTTTTAAGGATTTTCTTGATTTCATGATTTACCAACTTAGGTTCCCATTCGTTTGCGGGTGATAAGTCATCCCAACCTTGTGGACGACCCTATACTTTTTTATCAACTTTTCAAACGGCTTATAACAAAAATGAGTTTTATTATCGCTAATGATCGCTTTGGGGGAACCAAAGTGAGAGAGTATGTGTTCTTGGATGAATTTTATCACCACCTTATTGTCATTTGTCCTAGTAGCTATGGCTTCGACCCATTTCGACACATAGTCTACAGCGATAAGGATGTATAAGAAGCCGAAGGAGGGTGGAAAGGGACCTATATAGTCAATGCCTCAATAATCAAATACCTCAATGACGAGAATAGGGGTCAATGACATCATGTCTTGTCGAGTGATGGCTCCCACCCTTTGACATCTATCGTAAGATTTGCAATAAGCATTAACACCCTGAAAAATTATGGGCCAATAGAGACCGCTATGAAGAATCGTAGCATCCATCTTATTAATAAAAAATGGCCTCCACAAGCTTTCGTATGATAAAAAACTTATGACGTTAGGTATCTTATAATCCGGTAAACATCTTCGAATGATTTGGTCTGCTTAATACTTAAACAAATAAGGATCATCATAGAAGAACATGCGTGACCAAGTTAGGAAGTTTTTTTCTCTCTTACGGTGTTCAATTGGAGGGAACAAACCCCGTGGCAAGGTAATTCATTATATCCGCAAACCAGGGGAGAGAAGAAGTGGTAAATAGTTATGCATCCAAAAAGTATTCGTCTATGGGTATGGGATCACTAGGTACGTTGGATGAAAGCCAGGATAAATAGTTGACTATGATATTTTTTACTCCTTTCTTGTCTTTTATGGAGAGGTTAAACTCTTACGGGAGTAAGATCTATCTTATGAGGCACTGTTTAATATCCTTTTTAGAAAGGAGATACTTAAAAGTCGCATGGTCGGTAAAGCATGTAATAGGCGAACCTATGAGGTAAGAGAAGAATTTATCTGGGCAAAAACTACGGCAAGTAATTCTTTCTTCGTGGTGGAATAATTAAGTTACGATCCGATTAACGTCTGACTAGCGTAGTAGATGACGTGAGCCTTCTTATCTTTCCTTTGACCCAAAATAACCCCTATGGAATAATCACTTACATCACACATAAGCTTGAATGGATGGGACCAATCCAGAGCTTACATAGTGGGAGCGGAAATAAGCACTTTGGCATGCTTCACTCCACTCAAAGGGGCTCATCTTTTAGAAGTAGGTTGCTTAAGGGTCTAACTATGGCACTAAAGTCCTTAATAAACCTACAATAGAATCTCGCGCGACCCAAGAAAGAGAGCATGTCCTTTATTGATTTAGGAGGGGGAAGCTCAGCTATGACATTTACTTCAATTCCTTTGGATGACACGATGTGGCCATAAACTATTCCTTCGATGACCATAAAATGGCACTTCTCCCAATTTAGCACCAAGTTCTTTTCCACACAACGGGCTAACACTTTTCCAAGATTAGCGAGGCAAAGGTCAAAAGAGGGGTCGAAGACACTAAAGTCATCAATGAAAACCTCAAGGCCCCTTTCGACCATATCGCTAAAAAGACTAAGTAGGAACCTTTGAAAGGTCGCTGGTGCATTACATAATCCAAAGGGCATACGATTGTAGGAAAACGTGCCAAAAGGACATGTGAACGTCTTTTTCTCTTGATCTAGCACATCTACCTCAATTTGGTTAGATCCGGAATAATAGTTAAGAAAGAAATAAAATGGGTGTCCCTCTACTCTCTGTAATATTTGGTCGATAAATGGTAAGGGGAAATGATCTTTCCTCGTGTCGGCATTGAGCTTTTGATAGTCAATATAAACGCACCACCCGGTGGTGATGCGTTGTGGAATTACCTCACCCTTAAAATTTTTTACCACAGTCATTTCGAACTTCTTCGGGACGACTTGTATAGGACTCACCCATTTCCTATTCGAAATGGGGTAAATAATGCCCGCATTTAATAGCTTAATAATCTCCGCTCTCACGTTATCTTTCATCATGGGGTTCAATCGCCTTTGCATCTCCCTCGAAGGCTTCACATCCTCCTCGATGTGGATTTTATGGGTGCAAATTAAGGGATTTATACCTTTCAAATACGAGATGCTCCAACCAAAAGCACTATGATGTTTCCTTAAAATTGCTAATAATTTACCCTCTTGCTCTTTACTTAGGCTCGAGGAGACAACAATGGGAAATGTCTCATCCTCTCCCAAATAAGAATATTTTACATTTGAGGGCATCTTTAATTCGAAAGTGGAAAATTTCTCATTGGAGGGAACCGTGAGTGACTCCATTGGTGTTAGTTCCTCGAATTTAGATCTCTCAGATCCTCATTCGACGCTCTCTTGTCTAAGATCGTTCTCAACTATCCCACCTACCTCTTGAAATCAGTTTACGTCCCGTCATTCTTACTCATTGAAATAAGACACGCTCATAGCTAATCCCCACTAAAACTTTCCTCAATATTCTCATATACAACCTCCTTTATAAGACCCACTTCATGGAACTCGTCCTCATCACCCACTTGCTTGGTGATGTTGAAGATATTAGTCTCGAGTGTCATGTTTTTGAATGTGAGTTGCATTTGCCCATTTCGAGTTGTAATCAGTGCATTAGCTGTAGCTAAGAATAGGCGGCTAAGAATTACAGGAACATGATTACTAAAAAGAGAGGAGGGCTCCGTTTCCTAAATAACAAAATATACCAGGAAGTAATTTTTGTCCACTTGGACTATCACGTCCTCGACAATCCCTCGAGGTATCTTCACAGTAGGGTCCGCGAGTTAGAGAGTGATCTTAGTGGACCTGAGGTCCCCAAAATCTAATTGCCTATATATGAAATAATGGAGAATATTAACACTCTTCCCTAAATCTAGTAAGGCTCTCTCGATACGATTCTCTCCCATGATGCATGAAATAGTCGGTGCACCTGGATACTTAATTAAGTCAATAAGTTCTTAAGGAATTTAGTATAGGAAAAAAAATATTTATTATCTTGAGAAAAGGTAAATTCATCTTGACTTGAATAAGTACATCTATCACATCTTCACGGGAGGCTCCTTTAGGAGGAGGAACTAACCGTTGAGGGAAAGGGGCAGAAGTGGGCGGTTTTAGTACGCCCCTCGAGCCTAGTGGTTTCATCATCTTCACTATTATTCAAGGGGGAATCTTCGGCCTCTTTCATAATAGGCGAGACCTCCTTGTCTTTAGGTTCATCGTGTGTGTGTGGGGGGGTGATAAGTCAACAACTATCCTACTACGTAAAGTGGTTACGACTTGACATTGGTTTTTATTATCATCAAAAGTAGAACTAACACTAGGTTGACCTTGGGGAGGTCTTTGGCCGTGGGAAGAAAACTTGCCCTTCTCTTGGAAACTTAGGGAAGATTGCAATCTAGAAATGTTCGCATTTATTTTGGCAAACATTTGGGCATTTTAAGCGTTAGTTGCCGATTGGGCTTGCATAAATTGATTCAAGGTATAGTCGAGATTTCTTCGCGGTGGGGAGATATAAGGCACAAAAGGTGGTGATTGCATATGTGTAGCTTGTTGGAAATGCAGAGGCGGTAGTAGAGGAGGGGAAACGTGTGAATTATGATTCAACGCATCATGTTGTTACCCATAATTAAAATCGGGATGGTTTCTCCACGAAGGGTTGTAAGAATTCCTGTGAGGGGCATTTAAATTACCCATAAAAACTCATATCGCTTCCACTTTCTCTTGAAGCATAACTTTGTAGGTGGGTATCTCCAGGAATTCTTTAGTTGAATGTCCCTCCTCATAAATCGCACATACCTTATCTCTCAATGCTCGAGTGGAGCCGGATGTTTTTCTTCCTCGTGATTCGACTACGTCTTCCAATCTTTTAGCAAGTTGGTTGATTTGAAGTTTCAACTCAACATCTTTGTCCAATTGACAGAGTCCGAATGCAGAAGGAGTTGTGGACATTTGTCGAGCCCAAGTTTGGGTGTTTAAATCTGATATGTCCCACGCTTGAGTAGTCTCGGCGACATACTTAAGGTGAGCCTCGGCATCTAACGCTACAAATTGCCCTTGGCACATAGTTTCCACGAGTTATTTGGAACTTAAGTTTAGTCCTTGATGAATGAAGGAGATAAATATCCACTTCTCAAACCCATGGTGTGGGCACATATTAAAAAACTCATTAAACTTCTACCAATAATTATCGAAAGTCTCATTTTCTTGTTGTTTAAACGTTTGAATTTGAGCTTTTATGGAATTGGTTCGATGTTGTGGAAAGAATTTCAGGAGAAACTTAGCTTTCATATATTTCCATGTTCCAATCAAGTTTGGTGCCAAAGACCATAGCCAAGTCTTGGCTTTATCCTTTAAAGAGAAGGGAAAAAATTTGAGGCGAATAATGTCTTGGGTGCACGCTTGATCGTTAAAAGTTTCACGTTCCTTTTCGAACTCGCGGATGTGGAGACCATGGAATGTGGGAAGAATCTGAATCATCCCATCGTGAAAATGGAATTTTCCCGCATTATACGGTAATATAATGCATCCGGAGCGATGGTTCACTCGGGATATAAGAGGTCTCATATGCGGCGATACGACATCTCACCTTCACCCGTACCAAAACTAGAGTTGTCCGATATCTCACTCTCTCTGAATGATTCGATATACATACTCGATGACCTAAAAGTGTGACTCGTGATGGAATTAGGTGGTATAGGAGGTGGAAGCCAAAACTGAGGAGCATTAGGAGTGTGCAGACTATCGGGGTCGTACTCAATTATAGGATTTTTCCTGAATTCGCGTTGGGGTGGGTTGAGGAGTTGGTTAAGGATTTTTCATGTAAGAACTTGAGAGGTTATATATATTTTTTTCTGAATGTTTTTCGGATTTTTGATTTTATGATTTTTTTGGCTTTTTAATAATTAGAGTCAGATTTTAGGATACTCCGATCTAACCTAATAAGTCAACCTAGTCCCCGGCAATAACGCCAAAAACTTAATGCGACTTTAAAAGTGTATTTAGTGCGTGCTTATTTTGGTTCACATGTAAACCGATCGCGTAAGTAATATTTTCGAGCAAGTTGGGTATCGACCTCAGGGACTAATGTTCGTGATGATTACTAAGAAATATGAGTAACCCTCTCAAAAAACTCTACTAAATAAAGAAGAGACTTTTGGATTTTGGGAAATTTCTACTGAGCTAATGCAATTAAATTAATAAAAGAAAACTTAACTAAGCTTGCAAAACTAAGAATTTATATTAACTTTTTATCGATGCGATAAAAAGGTATTGGAGTACACTCCCCCGCATTGTCAGTAAATTCTTTATATACAAAAGGTTAAAAAATTATATTAATAAATCGAAGAGAACATTAAATCTTTCAAAGAATTAAATATATGAGGATTTCACTCCGCACAGTATTTAGTCAACAATAAATTTAATGTGAATGAATAGATTGCTGGTATGCATATTATACTCTCAAATACATCGGTTACCTTGGGCAAACAAGGTTAAGATATCTACAATACTTGTTCTGACAAAATATCAAACCTACGAATTATCTCTACAATTTTATCCAATTTTATATCTAACTCATCCACCTAGGTTGGATTCATCCAACCCTCTAGAAAACTAGCCTGACATGGTGTAATTACTAAAAAATGCGAATCATACGTTGCATGTAATCAAATCCATAAGAAAACTAAATCTAAACATGCATATAAAGCTTGGAAACTCAGAAAATAAACAAAGCATGCAAATAATATTACTTCAAGAACAAGGTAGAACAAAAGCAAACTTTATTGATGAAAATCTTTAACATTGATCCATAAAAGTGTAAGCTTGATGAAGAAAATTGAAAACTATCTTCTTGCCTCTTCTCCTCTTTCTTTATAGGTCAAAAACTATCTCCCCTCCTATTTAGAATAATGAATGAATAATAATACACATTTTTCTAAGAGTTTTAATCCTCTACAACTAATCTTTAAGTTGATAAAAAAATATTTTCGTTCAAATGCAGTCGAAACGATTTGGTATAGCCTTTGTAAACGGGCGAACCGATTTGAAATTCCAGTAGCGAGGCCAAATTCAGCGAACAAGAGCGAATCGATTCTCTTAGGAACCAAACCGGTTCAGACTTCAAAATTTCCTTTTCTTTCGTGAATTCTTCTCATTTTAATATTATCATATCTTCTCAGTCGGGGCTCAAATTTGGATGCCATTTCTTTCTACGTGCTCATAAATTCAAGTTCCTCAACTTCTCTTAGGTTTTGCATCCGAATTCTGGCTATACAATTACATTATTACCCTTGATTTTCTTTTCTTGATTTCTTTTAGTGCTTCGATTTCTCTCCCGCATTTACTTGCATAAAATACCTGTAAAACACATGAGAAATACACAAAATAAGAAATACTAACCAAAAAGGGTTAGTAGTATAAATATGAGATAAATACGAGTTAACTACAATGCACGGGATCGTAAAAGGACAGAAGTTAAGGGGATAAATATGAAATACTTACGCTTTATCCATACCCTGGTTTTATTTTTTACTAACTCCAAGGTAATATTATATTTCATAAATACCCAAAGTCCTAAACACCCTCTATGGACTTTTCAAAAGAACTTGGATCCCACCTGAATTAATAATACATCAAAACACCTAACTTAAACTAAGCAGTGCAGTCGAACAGAGTCAAAATTCACAATTGTAGACATGTTTTAAAAATGCATAAAAATCAGATCCAAACTTTATCCAAATCACTAATTTGACTTCAGATTTGGATTCTACACGAAAAGTTAAGTCAGGTATGTTCTTTGAGTTTTTCTTAAATCTCTTCCGAAAGTACTAAAGAAGATCTAAAACTCTCTAAAGTGACTCTTCTTATTCCTCTCATTTTTGTCTCTTTGAGTTTATTTTTTGACCTCTCTATTTGCTCTTCTAACACTTAAAAATAATCCTAAACATTACTTATCATCAATATACATGTTTTCACATATTGATCGATCCAATAAATCATAAACAATATGGGATCCAAAATCAATTATTTAGAATTAATCCACCTTAATTTTAATACCCCTTTTTTTCACTATTTTTTTTCAGACTTATAATTTTAAGATCACGTCTATTCATCACAATGTATTTTTGATTTTTTTATTGATATGTCATCTTTATCTGAACTAAACTCAGATTTCATATGAGATAAAGTATCACTTTTATTTTTATAGATTCATCCAAAAAATTCTATTTTTATCATGTGAATCCCACCCGAAAGTTCATATTTGTTTTTTACTAATAAAGATGTGAACTAAAACACAACATATAATATCAAACAAACAAACTTAAACACTTGCCTTAAATTTTGAGAATAGTTTGAATCCTTTGTTGTGTGATGATTCTAGCCCAGAAATCCCTTCAAATTCCTCACAACTCTTGCCTTTCTTGATCTCCCATTTGATTTTCCTTCACCTCTCTCTTTTCTCTCAAGATTAGGTGATTTAGAATGATCTATTGGTTGCCTCATTCACCTAAAAACCCTTGATATATTCCTAATCCCATTTTTAGGTTATGTTATAATATTAAAATGACCCGAATACCCCCGTACAGGTCCCGTATAACTTAAAATATTTCAAGAACTCGATTATAACCCCCCCGGGTACCTAATTATGACTATATCGACCCACCTCGGATCATCCATGCACTTGAAATCACCATTTGAGTCACCTATCATCGATTTACCATCTTATTCCTAACACGACTCTACACGCGCCTCCCGAATAAGATCGTGTCAACCTGCCGCTTTTACCCACATACAACGTAATATAAAATAATATAAATCCATTTACTTATCACACAAGTAAATAGAATAACACAAAATATTATTCCAATATTCGCCAATTAATATTTATTCAATTCGTCCTATTTCTTAAATTAATTAAATTACGATGTCACGTGTAAGGATCTAAAGTTTTTGGTACCAGACATATTCGAATTTCGGGGACGAAATTCCTTTGTAAGGAGGGAAGTATGTAACACCCCATTTTTTTTAATATATTTAAATTACATGTGTCATAATAATTTAATTAATATTTATTCAATTCATTTTATTTCTCAAATTAATTAAATTACTGTTACTTACCCCTCTTAAGATTATCATTACCACTCTTAGTGAATTATAAGCCTTGTTATACTTAGACTTCTCAAATTTTTTATAATTATTTTTTTAATTTTTCTTTATTAAACTTCTTAGCAAACATAGCCATATCATCAGAGTCGATATCAGACTCATCATCCAAAATTCTGGGCTTTCAAAACTATGCCCCTATCTTTCTTCTTCATATCCTTGGAGGAAAACATGTCAAGTTCATAAGTTTGTAAGTCACCTACAAGCTCTTTAGGTTTTATAGAATCTAAAGTGCCCAAAGAATTAAAAACGGTCACTTTTGGATGAAATCTTTCGGGTAATGACCTCAAAATTTTCTTTATGACACGATTTTGGGGTATTTTCTCTCCTAAGTTAAAAAATGAGATAACAATATCGGACAATCTAACATAGAACTCATTAAACGTCTCACTTTCTAACATCCTAATGGTTTCAAACTGAGTGGTGAGGTTTTGGAGTTTGGAAACTCTAACAGCACTAGTACCTTAATGGGTGAGTTGCAGTGTGTACCAAGCCTCTTTTGACGTTTCACATGTCATAATACGGTAGAACTCCTCCGGTGTGACAACACTAAAAAGAGTATTTAAACCACGCGAATTGTAATTTGCTAACCTATTCTCACCTTCACTCCATTTTTTCACAGGTTTAGAAACATGAGCTTCACCCACTAAACACGTTGGCGGGGACCACCCTCTCACAACCGCTTGTCAATCCCGCTCATCTAACGACTTAAGTACTGACCTCATACGCACTTTCCAGTACACACACTTAGAGCCATAAAAAATTGAAAACCTTGGAATTGATAAATTTTTCACATTTAAGCCTAAAAGGATCTAACACAATAATTTATTGCACTTGTTCTGACACCACTTGAAAGGGGAATATGGGATGGTGATGGTTCCTAAATTTACACAAACCGAATTAAAAAAATTAATTCTTACTTGAACAAAATTAATTCAAATTAACAAATTACCCAAATTAATTTAGCATCAAATAAGACGATATAGTGATTAAACTAATTTTATATTTTTAACCTAAGCATGCATCTAGGTGTGAATAGCAAGATAAATAAACAATCACTACGTCCGATGTACGAGAAAAACCCAAATGAGAAAAATATTGGACGGTCCAGTCACAAAGTCCACTAAGTGCGAAATTACAAAAGGACACGACAGAAGGCTTATACAATGACTCGATGCCCTCGCAAGACTTGGCGCTCTTCGTTCCTTCAACCTCTGTTTAGTGACAACTCAGGAATCCACCTACGTCTCAGAGTCTATTGATAGGGTATAACAACCGTCACGGACACAGAGTCCACCGTATGTAAACCAACGAGCACGGAATTCTCCACAAGAAATAATTCTCAACAATGTAAAGAATAAACAATGGCGTCGAAAATACGATATCAAAACATATATATGAAGAATCTTGGATCATAAACAAATTGGGTGTAATCTAGAGTTTTTATTTTGGAAAATTAATCATGAAAGATTAACAAAACTCAAAGGACTTCTTGGAAAGGTATTTTTGCTCTCAAATAATTGAAAAAAGTTAATGCAAAAACTGCTATCCCGCACTACTTAAATAGATGTAAAGAAGTAGTGGGGAGTTGAGGAGAAAATTGCCAAGAAAAACTGAATTTTTGAAAATGAGCTTGGTTGTTCGAACGAGGTATAGGCTCGTTTGAATGATATACTAATTTTGTTTGAATGAGCAAGTAACGAGCCTTTAACAAGATCTCAATGCAGATAAAAAAATGACCTCGTTAGAAGTCGTTTGAACAAGGCTCTCAATCTCGTTCGAACGACCCACTAAAGTCGTTCTGATGACATAAACAAAATTAAAATATTTTTCTCTAAAAAATATAAAAACATTTATAGACAGTCTAACACCCAATAGTGAAATATCCAAGGCTCAACGTAAAATATGCATTCATACCTGAAATATTCTCGGAATGTTGATGACGAAATGCGGCACAAAACACAACATGATAATGTATTCTTTTTTACTTGGTCGTTACGTCTTCAACGAATATGTCATAGGCTTGAGAGGTCACAAACATGATTTTTACCCTATGACTCAAATTATTTTGTCCGAAATTAAGCCAATGCATACAAATTAACTCAATTGAAATTTTGTCCTTATACCTCGAAATTCTATAATATATATATATATATATATATATATATATATATATTTTGGCGCCTTGGCTTTTTGTAAATTAGATTTGGACCATGTGATTACATTATAGCCCTAAACTTTGTGTAAAATATATTTCACACCCAAATTTTTTATAAACTACATCTTGAAAATAATAATTTATTTTTACTAAATGAACGCATTTTGTAGTTTTCTAAAATTTTCTATGGAAAATGAAAATTAGAAATGAAGATGAAAATTGGAAATGGAAAACAGAAAATAAATTTTCACAACAAAACAAGCCTTAATAACTCTAAAGAGGAGAGTAAATTTTCTCTCATCATACAACTCAAACTCTCATTTCCTCTCAACCATCTTCTCGACCCGCACCTTCCCCACAACCACATCCACCACACCATCACCAACACCCACAAGTGCATCTCTCTCTCTCTTCGTGTGCGCACACGTGTGCACGAACACCCGTACACATAGTCATACATCTTTCTCTCTATCTTTCTCATGCACATAAAAAAAAACCTTAATTATGATAAAGTTTATATTTGAAATGAAAAAAATGACCTAAATAAATATTTTATCTTTATATTCAACCCATGAATAACTTAAAATAAAGCATGTGGGTACCCGAAATTAAGATCATGGGCCTAGACAAGTATCCCAATTCCGGCGGCCCAAAGTCTAGACCCCCCATCTCTTATTTTTGTTATGACCCGGTCTCTTCCCACGTTCCCATTATGGGAGGATCTAGGGAGAGATGGAAGGCGTAGGGGAACCCATCACCCCCACTTACCTAGATGTGCATGTATATATTAAACCCTAGGTCCGGGGCAAAAGGACAAGTTGTATTCTCTGTAATCACTCCCCGGAGTATATAGAAATAACACCAACTGCACCATCGTGGACGTAGGCACTTCTTTGCTGAACCACGTACATCCTTTGTTGTGTTATTGTCATTTTACATTCCTTGTTCTTATTCGGTGCTTGCCTTTCTCTCATTTATTTGTGTTGCATAATAATTGTCACCATAATTGGCGCCGTCTGTGGGAAGCGTTTATCTTCCCTGAGAAAAGCCCACACCAAAAGAGGAGTTTAAAATGTCTGGTCACAGCAGCAATGCCCCCCAGGCAGGGGATATTCAAGAACCACCTGCTCCTCGCAGGATTAGGTCTGAAATTCGACGTTCAGATCAGAGGGCTCGCTTGGAAAGGCCAGCCTCAGAAGAAAGCCAAGGACCGGCGAGGTCCACACAGATATCCAGATTGATTGATGCATAGGAGGCAAGGCTCCACGAGCAGAGAGAGTCTTCTCGCAGATACGAGGCTGAGAATGCTCGCTTGAAAAGAAGACTGGAAAGATTGGAGAGGGAGCTTTGACCTGATAACAGGAGACGTCCATACCGCACTCCTAGCCCTCACGCGAGTAAGTCTCGCAGCCGAGGAAGGAGCCCTAGGCGAGGATCTCAAAAGGTCGAGGGAGACGAATCAGAAGACGACCTCCGCGAGCAGCTGCGAAGAGCTCGGCGTTACCAGAGCCTTGCTCGCAGCGACGAGAACATACGAAATCTGGTCCGCAGGGAGATAGACCAGCATCCTGCCCACTGCGGTACCAGATCGACCCGAGAGCTCGCTAGGCGAGCTCTCAAAACCCAGATGAAGTCACCGTTCACGAGGGAAATTGAGGAAGAAGAAGTCCCCAAGAAATTTGCCATTCCAAGGTTCAAAATTTATGACGATAAGACTGATCCCATTGATCACGTTAGGCAGTACCGACAGGCCATGACCCTCTGGAACCACCGGGATGCGCTAATGTGTCGAATTTTTCCATCGAACCTACACGACATAGCACAGAAGTGGTTCGAAAGGCTCCCCCACCGATCAATCAGGAGTTTTAAATCCTTGGCCGAGATTTTTACGACCCGATTCATTACCAGTAGCTCCCATCCCAAAAGGATGGATGCTCTGCTAACAATGAAGAAATCGCCTCAAGAGACCCTCCGAGACTACGCAAAGAGGTACTGGGAGTTATTCAATGAGATCGATGACTACGCAGAGGAAGTGGCAGTGGCCTCTTTCAAAATTGGGCTCCCTAGTTCTTCCCTTCTATACCAGTCTCTAACGAAGAATGAGGCTATGACTATTGACGACCTAATGGCTCGCATCAAAAAGTACGCTAAGGTGGAAGATGTCACCCGCCTCAGTATAGGAGAAAACGATCGAGCTAAACTCACTACCAAGGGAAGTGACAAAGCTGAGAACCAGAAGAAAGGAGGAAAGAACGGGGGCAAAAATGGCTCCAGGAATGGAGGGAACAACGATGCGTCGAAAGCATTCTAGGCGGTTAACACCGTCTTCAAAGAACCAATTTACAAAATTCTCACGAAGATTAAAGATGAGCCATTCATCAAGTGGCCCAGGAAGATGGGAGGAGATCCCTCGAAGAGGAACAATGCGCTAAGATGCGCTTTTCACAAAGAGGGAGTACATAAGACTGAGCACTGAAAATCTCTTAAGTCTCACCTCGAGGAGATGGCCCAGTCTGGGCATTTGAACGAGTTTGTGGAGAAAAGGGCAGAGAAAGTGGCTGCCAATAGAGAGGCGAGACCTGACAACGTGTTGGAAGATGACGCTGGACATGAGTTCGCGGTAATTCACGGGGCATCTGATGCCAGGCAGATACAAGGAAATTCAGCTCGAATGGAGATGAAGAAACTTACAGCAGTAATGCAGGCTTTTCAGATCGATCCAGCAAAGTCACAGTCAGGAAAGCATCGACGAGCAGATGACGTCAACTATAATAAGCATATTGTCTTCTCAGATGAAGATCTGGTGGGAGTGAGGACCCCACATCATGATGCTCTGATCATTACACTCAGGATAGCCAACTTTGACGTCGACAAGCTGCTCGTCGATCAAGGAAGCTCATCCAAAGTAATGTATCTCGACCTATTCAGAAAATTAAAGTTAAGCGTCGCCGACCTAAAGGAGGCTACTGTACCTTTGGTTGGCTTCGCTGGAAAAATAACTATGCCCTTGGGAAAGATTGTACTACCAGTGCGTGCTGGAAATGTCTCCAAGATGATCGAGTTTTTGGTAGTTGACATCGACTCGCCATACCAGGCCATTCTCGGCAGGGGATGGCTTCGTGCGATGAAGGCAGTCTCCTCGACCTACGATCAGAAACTCAAGTACGTAACCGAGCGAGGAGTAATGGAGATCCACGGTGATCAGGAAATGGCGAGAAGGTGCTTTATAACAACCATCCGACCAAAGCCAGAAAAGAAGTCCGAGCAGCCCAGCGAGAAAATTGAAGAAGGACTGACACCTTCTAAATAGAAATTAAAGTATGGGAGGCCTGGAGTAGAGGAGACCAGACTCCTCCTCTCCGAGCGGGTCATCGAGGACCTGGTAGAAGTTACGACTGGAGATGGCGACACTAACAGAGTCTTCCTGATTGGAGCATCTCTCACCAACCAGGAACAGAAGGAATTGACAACCTTGTTGAGGCGCAACGTAGATGTTTTCGCATGGGAACCATACGAGCTACCTGGAATCGATCCTAGTATGGTCTGTCATCAGCTGCACGTCGACCCCACCTTCAAGCCAATCACGCAGAAGGCACGACGAACTGCACCCGAGAAGGCTAAAGCGGTCGAAAAGGAAGTTGAAAAACTGTTGGATGCAGGATCCATACGGGAAGTACAATTCCCCAAGTGGTTATCCAACCCAGTAGTAGTTCCGAAGAGCAATGGGAAGTGGAGAGTTTGCATCGACTTCACTGACCTCAACAAAGCATGCCCTAAAGATAGTGTCCCCCTCCCGAAGATAGACCAACTAGTAGACGCCACCGCAGCTCACGAGCGAATGAGTTTCCTGGACGCATACTCTGGGTATCACCAGATCCCCTTATATGCTCCAGACCAGGACAAAACGGCGTTCATCACGACAGTTGGGTTATACTGCTACAAGGTCATGCCCTTTGGGCTCAAGAATGCAGGGGAAACCTATCAGCGGCTGGTTACCAAGATATTTAAAGATCAGATGGGAGACACCATGGAGGTCTACATCGATGACATACTCGTTAAAAGCAAGAAGAAGGAAAATCACCTCTCAGACCTGTCAAACACCTTCGAAATCCTCAGGAAGTACCGAATGAAACTTAATGCAAGCAAGTGTTCTTTCGGTGTCCAGTCAGGAAAATTTCTTGGGTACTTGGTCAGTAAGAGAGGCATAGAGGCTAACCCAGACCAGATCGATGCCATTAGCAGGGTACAACCCCCTCGCACAATCCGAGATGTACAGAAGCTCACTGGTATGCTCGTCGCCTTAAATCGTTTCATAGGGGAACAAAACGGTAGAGTGGAGCCCAGATTGCTCGCAAGCATTGGTCGAGCTCAAGTCTTACTTAAGCTCTCCACCACTGCTCGTCATACCACAGCAGATAGATTCTTTGTACTTATACCTTTTCGTGTCCAATCACACTGTCAGCTCTGCGCTAATATGCGAGGTTACAGGAATCCAGCACCCCGTTTATTACGCGAGCAAGACCTTACTGGACGTCGAGAAAAGGTACCTACCATTGGAGAAGCTCGCATTTGCACTAGTGGTAGCCTCGAGGAAGCTGAAGCATTATTTTGAAGCTCACACTATCATCGTCCTTACATCGCATCCCCTTAAGGCAGTCCTAAGGAAAGCGAATTTGTCGGGCAGATTGTCTAAGTGGTCAGTCGAGCTCGGTCAATTTGACATTCAATTTCAACCAAAGATAGCTATCAAAGGTCAGATCCTCGCTGATTTCATAGCCGAATTCACGGGCGAGGAACCCTCCGACCAACCTCAACCAGCAAGGCAAAAGGAGAAGCAAGCAACAGAGGAAACCTGAAAACTGTTTGTTGATGGAGCCTCCAACTCGAAGGGGGCAGGGGTAGGCATTGTCCTCATTACTCCAAAAAATATAATCCTTGAATAAGGAATCAGGCTTAGATTTGCAGCCTCCAACAACGAAGCGGAGTACGAAGCCTTAATAGCCGGCCTCCAAAAGGTGCACTCTTTGGGAGCAAAACATTTACAGGTGTTCGGCGATTCCCAACTAGTTTCCAATCAGATAAGTGGAGATTACAACGCAAAAGATGAAAGGATGGCAGCTTACCTCACCTTAGTGAGAAAACTAATGTCGAGCTTTGAAGAAATCAACGTCCAGCAGTTTCCCAGGGGGCAAAACAGTCATGCTGATGCCCTAGAAGCCCTGAGTTCGACAGTTGACTCCGACCTAAAAAGAACCATCCCCGTTGATTTCCTCACTCGTCCGAGCATTAGCCGCAACAGCAAGCCACCAAACGTCGAACAGGTACTCCAGGTGGGATGAACCCCCAGCTGGATGGACCCCTTAAAGGACTATTTAAAGGATGGCACGCTCCCGGATGACAAGAAGACTGCCCACCAGATAAGAGTCAAAGTTGCTCGTTTTCACTTATCCCCAGAAGGCAACTTGTATAAAAAATCCTTCTCCGGTCCCTACCTCCAATGCGTCCACCCAGGAGATGTCGAGCAAGTGCTACACGAGCTTCACGAAGGAGTCTGTGGGAGCCATATCAGAGGAAGGTCTCTAGCCTTTCGAGCAATGAAGGAAGGCTATTGGTGGCCATATATGCAAAGGGACTCTGCGGTGTACGTCCGCAAATGCCTGAAATGCCAACTTCACGCTCCTATGGTCCACCAACCTGCCAGCGATCTAAAATCCCTGTCCAGCCCATGGTCATTCGCCCAATGGGGAATGGACATCGTGGGACCACTACCTACCACCACCGATAATCGTAAATATCTATTGGTTACGACCAACTACTTCACCAAATGGATCGAGGTGGAATCCCTGGCGAACATCCGAGACGCTGATATGATAAGGTTCATATGGAGGAATATAATCACTCGTTTTGGCATCCCCATAACCATCATCACCGACAATGGAACACAGTTCGAAAGCAGCTCCTTTCAGAACTTCTGTAACGAACACGGTATCAGACACCACTTCAGTTCGGTAGCCTACCCTCAGAGCAATGGCCAAGCTGAGGCTTCCAACAAAACTGTTATCGATGGATTAAAGAAGAGACTGAAGCGAGCCAAAGGCGCATGGGTAAATGGACTACTCCATATCCTATGGGCATACCGAACCACACCTCAACGAGCAACAGGAGAAACCCCATTTTCGCCGGCATATGGTATGAAAGCAGTTATCCCACTAGAAGCATGCTTGCCAACAATGAGATCAAACCTCGTCGACCACGACCATAATGATGCAGCATTGCTCGCTGAGCTCGACCTAGTCGACGAGCGTCGAGAGCTAGCCCTAGTGAAACTAGCGAGCTACCAGCAACATCTCACGAGGCATTACAACAAAAGGGTTAACTCGAGGACATTCCGAGTTGGGGACTATGTTCATAGGAAAGTCCTGGGCATCGTAGTGAAACCATCAGACGGCAAGTTAGGCCCAAACTGGGAAGGACCCTTTAAGATAACCAGAGATGATCTGCAGGGCGCCTATCAATTGGAAACGATGGAAGGCAGGGAAATACCACGAGCATGGAACGCAGCCAATCTCAAGAGATTCCATTTTTAGATTTTTCTTTTATTCTTTTGTTATGAAACTAGAAGATCATTTCCCTTATCATTAATGAAAGTTATTTAATTGGTTACATTCTGATAAGTAACAACTGCATTTATTGCACATCTTTTCCAAATAACAAGCACATTGATCACCACACTATAGCAGGTGAATATCCCTCCTCAGGTCATCGTTATAAAACACAAAAGGACCTCTTAGCATTGCCCTTGGCAATATATGAAGCCCTACAGGGGATCCTTAGGCAATATGACCAAATTTTATTTTGGTCATCAAACCTTGTTTGGTTGAATAAAATCCTGACCGGATAAAGCATCCAACACCAGGTGTGTCCTCGCCAATTGCCCCGCTTAGGCCTAAGGGAGTGTGACGACACAACCTAAAAGGTAAAGCGGTGCACAATGGTATCTCGGTATTATACTGGACTGGGAGGACACTCGCACGACAACACAAACTTAGAAGATCATAAAGCAGAAAGAATATGAAGAAGTATGATGCACTTGTTTAGTCCGCAAAGTTGCCCAAAACACAAACTTTTCATTAATTTATCATATTTACAACAGTGGTGATACATGTTTAGTCGGCGAGCTCACCCAAAGCATTTACATTACCAAAAAAACAAAAAAATAACTGGTAAAATCTCAATGGGGGTGAGGCCTCTGAGCGAGATAATCAGCCACTCGAGCTCTTCGTCCGTCATCAGGAGAAGGAGCTAACTCTTCCTCAACCTCATTCGCATTCGACTCTAATAATTTACGAGGGATGGCATCGAAGGGGATCCATCGATCATCCCTCCTGAAGGGGTGAGTGTAATACCCTGTACTTTTATGGATATTTATTTATGGGATTAATTAAATTAAATGTGAATTAATTGAGAATTAATCCGGATAAAATACTAACGAGATGTGAGTTGGTATTTGATTATAACGTTATATGAATATTGAAAATATCGAATTTGTCGTGAGATAGAAATACGGCAATTTGGAAATTTTGTTGGGACGCGTGTGACAGTCGCGTCAAGAATATAATTATTTTAATTAAAAAGTGAATTTTATTTTTATCAACCGTATGGTCATTTTGAGTGCGCCAACGTGTCCGGAAGGGTCGAAATAGTCAGAAGACACTAGCCGGGGGTTTAGTTTGGGTCCCGGGGCATTTGTAGGCCATACCGGCAACTAAAAAGGGTATTTTGGTAATTTTGGAATTTGAGGATTTATGACCAACGAATTTTGGGAGTTTAAAATAGGGAATTTTATAACCCACTAACCCATTACCAGCAATTAACTGAGTTGAGGGCAACGGGAGTTTTAGGAGAGGTTAGGAGAAGTTCCCAAAAGAGAAAAACAACCTCCATCTTCAACCTTCAACCTTGGGAGAAAAAGGAGAGAGCAACCTTCATCAATTCAACACCAAATTCAGAGAAAAATCCAAGGCAAGTGGTTTAATTACGTTATTTGCAACGAATGTTTCTTCCATGCTTAGGCACATATGAAAATTGCATTGTTTTGGGAGATTGATAAAAACCCATGAATTTGAGGATTAAAACTATAAACCATGTTAGGATTTGCATGTAGACATATTCTGGATGAATTATGAATTCATACTATAGCCCTTGATAATTCAAAAAACGGATTTAAGAAGAGGATTATTGTTGATTTTGAAAGAAATAGAAAACTAGGGTTCTTGATGATATTTTGATCTAAATAAGGCCTTTGGGTGATGATTAATTAGTTTTAGAACGTTAACAATGTTGTAGGATGATTATTTAATGATATTATAACGTTAGAATGAAGTTTCATGCACTGTAAAGGATTTTTGGGACGATTTGAGGACTGCAAAACGAAGCAGTCCGTAACTTATCTGGTGCAATCGATCGATCAACATTCATCAGTCGATCGATCGACCACCATCGATCGATCGATGTTCAAGGTCGATCGATCGACCTTCCCATAATGAGAAATATTTTCCCTAGTTAAATTTTAATGATGTTAACCCTTAGAAAATTATTAATGGAGATTTTATGAATATCCTTAGACTTAAGGAAGACCAGTAGGTATGGTTATAAAATTTGGACCTGTGTTAGAATTCAATTTGAGGAATTATTATGAAATCTAATAAAATTCAATGAGTGAGATAATATTAGGGTTAAAGGAGTAAATTCGAATAATTTGATGAAATGAGGTTTGGGGCAGAAGTAAGGATCTTAAGAATAATGATGTTATATGTGGGAATAATAGGAGACTTAGTAATCCCTTTGAGATAGGTTTTAAGTACAAGAAACTATGACGTGAGATGTGTCGACAGTCTACATTATATATTATCGGAAGATTTAAAAATGTATAAAATTAGAATAATGGTATAAGGATATAGAATATACCTTTATTAATAATGAGATATCTAAGATGTGTGAATGCTTAATATATGACTTATGTGTATGACATACCTACCATACTTGCTATCACGGGAGGTTTGCGTTCGTTTAGGACCATCTAATCTTTGTGTGCCTACGGGGGGATATATATTGGTACCTCGAGGACATAGGTCAGAGAAGGACTTATTGGGAAGTTAATAAGTCTGCTGATCGTGGGAGCGTAGGTATGTGCGTGACCCATGTGATGTGACTGTGTTCGCCTCCATTGATTGTGATTGTTGTTATCTGAGAACGATTCCTGAGAGATTCGGAATGCGTGATCCTAATGTTCGTGATGTATCGGGATGGATAGCAGAGTATGTGTGCACCGCAGCTTAGTCTCGAGGTGCTTGTATTATATATTTATGATGTGAATGATATATGGTTAAATGAACAGACTTGTCATGTTAAATTATGAGAATAATTTATAGTAACTCCTTGAGAAGATAAATAAGGGGATAACCTCCAGTAAATGGTAATGCTAATAATTGAGAATTCGAGTTTAAGTAAATCTATCTATTCAAGTGATAACATTGGGAATTCATATTGTGAATCGAGTAGATGGGTTAGAACTTATGTCGGTTTAGTTATATATAAATACCACTTAGATGGGTACTGTACGTTAGGAGTGCACGATTAGACGAGAGGTGAGTATTTCATGTGAGAGCACGTCCTAACATTTATTTTGCATTCTTTGTTTTAATGTTATTAAAGCACTTGCTGTTTTTAAAATACTCTCCACTTTCGGGCTCTGACCCGTTTGCTTTCAAATCTATTTTTGTAAAAACCTTTTAGGTGCCCAGCCACAAGGACACCATGCATAGTATTTCCATTCAGGTGATGAGCTGTAGCTGTTATGGAAGTTACAGGGCCTTGCTAGTAGACGTTTCTTTTGTCTTGACTCTATTCAGTTTTCATCATTTGTAGGGCATGTCGACCATTTCTATTAGAGGCATTTCATATTTTAGTTATTCAGATTGTTGGCATGTAATTAATTCAGGATATACTGTTTTATTTATTTCAGTGGTGGGATTGTTGTGAGGAGTTTGCCTCCGGACTTATTATTATTTGTTGGTTACTTTATTGAGACTTTATGGTGTATGGTTATGATATTCTTTCATAATTCTTTTATTGTATGTTAATCAGACTTAATTTAAAGTTTGACATCTTACTTTTTAAATACTAGGTGGTTAGTAATGATTAAAAATGTTTTCGACAGTGATGCTATTAACTAAACCAACTTAACATTTTGTATTAATTTAATAAAGGAGTAGCTACCCGGTATTTAATTAGTCGGGGTGTCACAGGTGGTATCAGAGCATCAGGTTCTAATGTCCTTTAGTATCTGTGCGGCCTATTATGCTTCCATCGTAACTTTCTTTGATATAGAGCCCTATGTTTAAGATTGTTGATTCCTTTAGTAAAATTTCGTTCTCCTTGAATGATGTATATGATAGCGAATCGTATTTCGATCGGGTGTATTCGTGTGCCGAACAATGTAGTACGTCAGGCGAAGACAGTTGGGTGAACAGCTGGAGGCAAAATATATATTGAGGTTAATTGATTTATTTAAAGAAGGATGACCGTAGTTGAAGTCACCGATATTATGGCACGGAAGTCCTGGATGATATAGAAGGCTAAGGCGCGACTTGAGACTTCCGGGTACAACTATAGTAGGAATGGGGTCAAATTAGACACATCCAACAAGGTTGGAATGGGAGAGAAAGAGTTAGGTGTAACATTGAAGAGAACCAGCAGTAGCAATACTTGAAAGGCGAAGACAGCATGTGCTAGCCAAGCGAACGCAATGTATCCAAAGGCTTGGACATATGTCAGCATATGACCAATTGAGAGTGAAAATTTAGAGAAATTTTTCCTTGACTCGTAAGAGCGGAGATTCAATGGTGAGAAACAAGCAACCCACTTAAAAGTGGAATGTGATGTCGAGAGGGTGTACACGTATGGTTTGACCATAAGTTCCTTCATCAGATCTTCAGGTTTAAAGGCGAATGTTATTCTGAACTCACATAAGAGGGCCAAACAGGGGTCAACTTGTGAGGAGAAATTTAATGTTGTAGCGAACCTTATATCGGGTGGAGAAGGTGGTATGGATAAGAGGATGTTAAAGGGAGAATCTACATACAAGAAGAATTGTTAGCTCTTATGGGGAATTCTGCTTGGATGATAAATACAGATAGTAATAATATCGCGTGGTGTAAATTTGGAGGTAAATGTTCCCTTGGGTAGGGAGATACAAAAATTGAAATTTTTTTATAGAATAAGACTGGGAAAATGGTGTTGGAGAAACACCACAAGGAGGAAGACCCAATGGAGAAACCGTTAAAATAATTCGATAGCGAAATTACTACCGAGCGATGGTAATTTCAGTACGAGAGGTGGAAAACTAGTAGCGTGTTCCTTAGGTACATCAAGCTAAGGGAACAATGGAGATAGTCTTCAGAGCTGAGACTACCAACGTCCAAGGAAAGGACCACTTTAACATGGTCAGGGTGACCGGAAATAAGTGGAGTATGTGTAGAGGTACTTTGTGGGAGTGAAAACCCGTACATTATAAATTTTTCCCGATACAAGAGTAGGGATCAAGGTATTGTGCCTGGCGAGGGCAACAATTATTGAAATATCCGGTTTGGGACAGACATGTGTGGTAAGTCCAGGAACCATTTGAGCATCCGGGACGATTATTAGGATAGAAATATGAGTTATATCCTCAGACGAGGATGCATGTTACTTGTGGCATGAATGAGTTACTACATTTGTTACAATTGTATTTTCACTTGAGAGTCGAGTTTAGTGAGTATATCAGTAAGTTTATTATATATAAGGACATTTTCCCTGATAGTGTGGGGGTTACTTTTATTGTCATCCGCGGAGGATGAATGGGTATATTAATAGCGGTTTATGCTTTATCGAAATTACTCGTTTTAGTGCTGTGTTATACGAGTATGATATGATCTTAATTATTGTTTTATATATATGATTATACCGATAGTGTGCTGGTATTGCAAGTTAATTGGGATTACTACATCGGGGTAGCATGTTTTGTTCTGGCGAGGCCCCATCTGTTAGAGGGTCGGGCTCGCAATTGTACTTTCGTGCATATATGTATGTATGTATATATATATATATATATATATATATATATATATATATGTTGTGATTTCAAAGTATAATGGTCTCGGATATTTAATCCCAGTATGCGTAGGGATTTCATTATTATGAGTCGTATGTAATTGATTTACTAGTCAACAAAGAGTTAGTTGGTTTTTATAATTAACGATAGAGAGGTCGTAACAAAAAGAGTGCATTGTTTTATCACACGTTAGAAATTTGGAAGTTTATACTCATAGTTGTGTGTCTGGGGACGGGAATTTGAGGGTCTCAAATATCTCGCATGTTGTATATGAAATGTGATTTCCATCACTGTAAAGAGAAAAGTGTCATTCAGAAGGAGTTCTTTGTTTATGTATAATTGCGAACTGAGATGAAACTTTGTTGTTAAAAGACGAGAGTGTAGGGGTACATATTATGGACAGGGCTTAACGGATTCCGATGACCAACAATGTTAGGTAGTAGTGTATCGGGGGGGTTCCTTATTTGGATTTTGCTTTACGAGACACCCCACGCATGAAACTTAGCGTAAGGTTGGTAGTAAGGAAATGTGTGGCCCTTCGTTCATGATTGGGATACCTCTATCGTTATGGGAGTACGTAGTTATAACGGGAAGTTACAAGGAGTAAATTATGATGTACGACCATTAGATCCAGTTGTTAGTAAATTACGATATAAGTACTAATAATGATGGTTTTGTCACGGCGTGTTGAAGGACGCATTGAGGATAAGGAGGATTTAGGATTTCTAATTCAGAAGCGATTGAGAACGCCCAAGTGCTATAGCAGTGTTGTATTTACAGTGACAATAAAGAGTTTTGGATTTGTATGAAGCGTATATAATGTTTAAAAAAAAACGTATGGTTGGGTTATAAGGGGCGTAGACATCTTGATTTGCTAAAGTGTAAATCAAAGGAAGAGGGAACATAGACGGGTGAGATTATTACTTATGAGATTAAACGTCATAAGAAAAGGTGTAAGTGAATATCATGTGTAGTAAGTGTAGCACGTTCAAACTTAGAAAAAAAAAGGGCAGTAGAAAGCCATTTAATAAAGGGATATCTCTTGAGAAGGCGAATAAATTATTAGGAGCAATTTGGAGTAGAGTTCCGATCGATCGAATGTTGAGGGTGACTCAAGAGTAAATAGAATGAGGATGTCAATCAGGTATAAAGTCCAGATATGCACAAAGTGGTGAAAAGTGTAAAGGTCCAAACTTTTGGTATTCGTCGGGAGAATAAGATCATTAAGTATCATTTAACGGGGAAAATTTTATGTGAATATCGACATTGAAAGAGGTATAGTAAGTAGTAGAACAGTTGGGGTTAGATGATCAACCAAATAATTTTGTATCAAGACGACGATTCCAAGAATGGGAGGGTCAAGTTGGAGAATTTTCTTGAAAGGTAGCCAACTTATTGATAAGTAATGAGTTCCTTCGATTATATAGGACATGTTGTCCAGAAGGAGAGAAATTGTTATATACTTGGGGTGATTTACACTATTAGATAGTGAACACGCCGGTACATGGTTCGATACAGTACTATTCAGAACTAAGAGAAGATCCCCGAAATCCACCTTTAACGTGGGGTAACAAGAAGTAGTGGAAATACGTTTCACTTGGACTAGGCTGTATCACCTATGGCCCGAGGTGTAGGCGCAAGGTGATTGACGACTGGTGGGCTGTATAAAAGAATGTTGAATTCATTTCGATATTTTTATTTCCAAATCGAGAAACTAGTAAGCAAGGTGCATTGTGGTAATGGGAAGAAAATATTATCTAATAGTAGAGCTGGGTGAAACCACCAGTATCTATTTTATTGTGGACAAGGTGCCAAAAATTGTTTTGTGAAACACCACCCGAATGTATTTTTACCTTGTGTAATTCACAACGCAGGGAACAGAAATTCAAGGAATGGACAAGAAGTAGTCAGCTGTGTTATTAATTCTTCCAGGTGGGAGTTTGGTGTGTGGCTAAACGCGGAAAGTAATGCATAGAAAGGCACGGGCTAACAATAATATTGAAATGATGCGGCTAACGATGTATAGTCCATTTTTCTTCGATTGTTGTTTAATAAGAGCGCAACATGAGGTACATTTATTGAAGTGTATTCTGATAAGGTATCAGGTCTGTTAAACAAGCTTGTTGTGAACAAGGGTTTTAGTGATTTGGGCTTTTCTTTATAATTGTTTTGAATACTGGAGGATACCTAATTTTTCCAGGTGTGCCTTACTTATCTGAATTTCGGGACGAAATTCTGTTATTAGGGGGGAAGTATGTAATACCCCGTACTTTTATGGATATTTATTTATGGGATTAATTAAATTAAATGTGAATTAATTGAGAATTAATCCGGATAAAATACTAACGAGATGTGAGTTGGTATTTGATTATAACGTTATATGAATATTGAAAATATTGAATTTGTCGTGAGATAGAAATACGACAATTTAGAAATTTTGTTGGGACGCGTGTGACAGTCGCGTCAGGAATATAATTATTTTAATTAAAAAATGAATTTTATTTTTATCAACCGTATGGTCATTTTGAGTGCGCCAACGTGTCCGGAAGGGTCGAAATAGTCAGAAGACACTAGCCGGGGGTTTAGTTTGGGTCCCAGGGCATTTGTAGGCCATACCGGCAACTAAAAAGGGTATTTTGGTAATTTTGAAATTTGAGGATTTATGACCAACGAATTTTGGGAGTTTAAAATAGGGAATTTTATAACCCACTAACCCATTACCAGCAATTAACTGAGTTGAGGGCAACGGGAGTTTTAGGAGAGGTTAGGAGAAGTTCCCAAAAGAGAAAAACAACCTCCATCTTCAACCTTCAACCTTCAACCTTGGGAGAAAAAGGAGAGAGCAACCTTCATCAATTCAACACCAAATTCAGAGAAAAATCCAAGGCAAGTGGTTTAATTACGTTATTTGCAACGAATGTTTCTTCCATGCTTAGACATTTATGAAAATGGCATTGTTTTGGGAGATTGATAAAAACCCATGAATTTGAGGATTAAAACTATAAACCATGTTAGGATTTGCATGTAGACATATTCTAGATGAATTATGAATTCATACTATAGCCCTTGATAATTCAAAAAAACGGATTTAAGAAGAGGATTATTGTTGATTTTGAAAGAAATAGAAAACTAGGGTTCTTGATGATATTTTGATCTAAATAAGGCCTTTGGGTGATGATTAATTAGTTTTAGAACGTTAACAATGTTGTAGGATGATTATTTGATGATATTATAACGTTAGAATGAAGTTTCATGCATTGTAATGGATTTTTGGGACGATTTGAGGACTGAAAAACGAAGCAGTCTGTAACTTATCTGGTGCAATCGATCGATCGACATTCATCAGTCGATCGATCGACCACCATCGATCGATCGATGTTCAAGGTCGATCGATCGACCTTCCCAGAATGAGAAATATTTTCCCTAGTTAAATTTTAATGATGTTAACCCCTAGAAAATTATTAATGGAGATTTTATGAATATCCTTAGACTTAAGGAAGACCAGTAGGTATGGTTATAAAATTTGGACCTGCGTTAGAATTCAATTTGAGGAATTATTATGAAATCTAATAAAATTCGATGAGTGAGATAATATTAGGGTTAAAGGAGTAAATTCGAATAATTTGATGAAATGAGGTTTGGGGCAGAAGTAAGGATCTTAAGAATAATGATGTTATATGTGGGAATAATAGGAGACTTAGTAATCCCTTTGAGATAGGTTTTAAGTACAAGAAACTATGACGTGAGATGTGTCGACAGTCTACATTATATATTATCGAAAGATTTAAAAATGCATAAAATTGGAATAATGGTATAAGGATGTAGAATATACCTTTATTAATAATGAGATATCTAAGATGTGTGAATGCTTAGTATATGACTTATGTGTATGACATACCTACCATACTTGCTATCACGAGAGGTTTGCGTTCGTTTAGGACCATCTTATCTTTGTGTGCCTACGGGGGGATATAGATTGGTACCTCGAGGACATAGGTCAGAGAAGGACTTATTGGGAAGTTAATAAGTCTGCTGATCGTGGGAGCGTAGGTATGTGCGTGACCCATGTGATGTGACTGTGTTCGCCTCCATTGATTGTGATTGTTGTTATCTGAGAACGATTCCTAATAGATTCGGAATGCGTGATCCTTATGTACGTGATGTACCGGTATGGATAGCAGAGTATGTGTGCACCGCAGCTTAGTCTCGGGGTGCTTGTATTGAATATTTATGATGTGAATGATATATGGTTAAATGAACAGACTTGTCATGTTAAATTATGAGAATAATTTATAGTAACTCCTTGAGAAGATAAATAAGGGGATAACCTCCAGTATATGGTAATGCTAATAATTGAGAATCCGAGTTTAAGTAAAGATATCTATTCAAGTGATAACATTGGGAATTCATACTGTGAATCGAGTAGATGGGTTAGAACTTATGTCGGTTTAGTTATATATAAATACCACTTAGATGGGTACTGTACGTTAGGAGTGCACGATTAGACGAGAGGTGAGTATTTCATGTGAGAGCACGTCCTAACATGTATTTTGCATTCTTTGTTTTAATGTTATTAAAGCACTTGCTGTTTTTAAAATACTCTCCACTTTCGGGCTCTGACCCGTTTGCTTTCAAATCTATTTTTGTAAAAACCTTTTAGGTGCCCAGCCACAAGGATACCATGCATAGTATTTCCATTCAGGTGACGAGCTGTAGCTGTTATGGAAGTTACAGGGCCTTGCTAGTAGACGCTTCTTTTGTCTTGACTCTATTCAGTTTTCATCATTTGTAGGGCCTGTCGACCATTTCTATTAGAGGCATTTCATATTTTAGTTATTCAGATTGTTGGCATGTAATTAATTCAGGATATACTATTTTATTTATTTCAGTGGTGGGATTATTGTGAGGAGTTTTCCTCCGGACTTATTATTATTTGTTGGTTACTTTATTGAGACTTTATGGTGTATGGTTATGATATTCTTTCATAATTCTTTTATTGCATGTTAATCAGACTTAATTTAAAGTTCGACATCTTACTTTTTAAATACTAGGTAGTTAGTAATGATTAAAAATGTTTTCGACAGTGATGCTGTTAACTGGACCAACTTGACATTTTGTATTAATTTAATAAAGGAGTAGCTACCCGGTATTTAATTAGTCGGGGTGTCACAGTTAGGCATCAGGATAGAGGGAGAAATCTCATGGCGATACCAAAGCATCGAGTTCCTCGGGACTTGCAGCTCCTTCAAAGCATTCAGCCATCCCCTGGCGAAGGAAAGCTCTTCGAACTCTGTCAACCTTGTTGGAGCATCTGACCAGCCCTGGTCGTAGCCATCAGACCACACTTGCCGAGGACCTTTTTTGAAAAAGTGTCGCAACCGAGTGACATCCCTATGAAGCCCAGCAGGGATCACATATGCTCGACGGACGTCGCCACGAAGCTCTTCCATCTCCCTCTCTCAAAGCTCTTCCATTTTCCTATCTCAGCTCCTAGTGCTCCTGCCAGCTCGCGCCAATGAAGAACCTCGCAGCCCAGGATGAACAAAACTCGAGCCAACCCTAGCTCGCATTGATGAAGAGCCTCGCAACACTGAAGAGGCGGTGCTCGGTTCGTGTTCCCTAAGTCGAGAGACCTCCTGCCTTAAAGCTTCATTTTCTTGCTGAAGCATCTCACCGACCTGGTTGATCTCGGAAGCATCGAGAAGCTTTGCTCTCAACGTATTCACTTCTTCTTGCACTGAAGCACCAACCTCTTCCATCTCCTGGAGCCTGTCCTTCAACTTGGCCACAAGTTTAGATTGCTCCATATACTTCTGATTCCTAGACCTAAGGGATTTGCAAAGCTTAACAAAGGCCTGGCAAACCTCAGGACTCACATTAGGACCAAGGATCCTGCCCAATTGAGATGTGGCAGGAATATATTCTTCTACATCAACCAACTATAAAGACATAAAGAAGCATAAAAAAAATAAACAGAATCAGTGCACTGGAAAAAGAAGCCTTTTCATTAATGAAGGTTGAGGTTACATCGAACAGTAAAAAGAAAGTTCACAGACAGAAAAAACCAAAAATACAAGGCAATCCTAGCAGATAACTAATTAGCGACCTCAGGTGGCCTAGAGGTTGATGGCCCTTTCCCCTTATTGGCATCAGTAGGAACACCGCCCTCGGTAGGGGTAATCTCTGTCACCGCGATGAGGGAAGCATCAACAGAGGACGCCTGAGGGACAGTGCCATCACCTTTAACAGCTGGGGCAGGGACTTCATCCACGGTTGGCTTCGGACCTGGGCCATGCTCGTCAAACAGGGGATAGTCGATATCGACGCCAGCAGCCAAAAGGGCCTTGTTCCAGCCCTTCTTGAAGTTCAGACGACTAATATAGCCTATCTAAACTTCAGCATCCTCGTACACTGCAGCCCAACCTGAATTATATGAGTCCTCCTTGGCAGTTAAAGCCTCAGACTCCTTCTTCTTCAGCTCTTCAGAGAGCACCCTGTTCTCCTCAACAATCGCTAGTTTGCTCGAGCGAACTAGGTCGTAGGCCTGTCGCAGCTCTTTCAAATCCTTGACTGTCGCGTCCTTCTCCTTGTTGGCAGTAGCAAGAGCCAGGTCGGATGAAATCCGAGCAGCGTCAACGACTTTAAAACTAGCCTCGAGCTCTTTACCCTTCAGGGTCAGGGCAGCATTTTCCTTCTCCAACTCGCTATTTTTCTTCGCCAACTCATCGCGTGAACGATACAGCACGACGAAGTCAGTAACAAACTGCAGAAAAAAGAAGACATTAGAAAAGGGAAATGAAGAAATTCATAAAAGCATTGAAGAAAGGGAAAAAACCTTACCAAAGCTAGCCTTTGACTAGCCTGAAGAGCCAATTGCTCGGACCCTACAGCCCTTTGACGATCAGCCGGGAGGACAGCTCTCTCAAGCAAAGCGGGGGCCAACTGGGGGGAAATTGCAACAGTGAAAGAGTTGGCGCTTGCGTTCAATTAAGAAATAATATAATAAACACCCTTTTAAACCCAAATTAACCCTAAGCATGCAACTAGGTGTGATTGAAACAATATAAAATCATGCAATAATTATTCAACACACAAAGTTAAGGAAAAATCCCCCACAAGGGCAAAACCATTTGTATATCACTATAATTTGTAAGAGAAACGACTTACAATCGGATTACACTGAAATACAAGTTTTTGACTAAGAATTACCCTCGGGTATCGGATTCTATAGTCGCGGCTGGAATATCCCTTTCCAGTAGGGTTGTAATGAAGAGGAAGAAGCGGTCCACTTCACATGGGTTGAACAGCATCAATGGTGTTCTTGGGTTACCAAAAGTGACTCACAAATGTATGGAATTTGTGTGAATCAAGGGTATGAATCAATGGACTCAAATACCATGAAGACTTAAGAGTTATGGAACTCAGAAAATCGTGTGTAAGTCTTAAGAAAACCAACTCCCCGATCGTGGTATAAATAAGAATTCATTTGCCCTAAAAATCTGCTCACGATCTGTTCGTGGTTATCCAGGGCGGACCGGTCCGGGCCTGAGGCGGATCGGTCCGATAGCGGATCGGTTCGTTTTATTTGAAGCAGATTTGGTTCTCATTCGATCTGGGGTCCACTGGCCAATGCAAGGCGGACCGGTTTGGGACTAGGCGGATCGGATCGCTGACGGATCGGTTCTTTTTAATTAGAGGCGGACCGGTCCGGCTTCTGTAAATCCTGATTCCTTCTTGGAATTTGCTCCATCTTTAAAGGGCCATAACTTCTTCACCGTAGCTTGGATTGAGGTGCTGTTTCTTCCAGTATCTTTGTTGCGGCAAGCTCTTCAACTTTCCAGTTGACCTATTCTCCAGTCGGTGGCTGTACAATTACCCAATTTCCCTTGAACATCCATATCGTGCCATATTTCACTGTTTTGACTTCTCTTCCGTACCACTTGCATTTAGTCCCTAAAATCATGGAACTTGAAGTCGTTGGGGCCGATGTAGGACACATGATGGAGGAGCAGGATGCTTGATTCCCGAAATTCGGATTGGGGCCGTCACATGTGATCGAGCCGAGACGTGCCAAATGTAACGGCGTACGACATACAAAACATTAAGATAACGGACATGATAAAAATGTCCTTACAAATATCCCCCTATGTCTATGCCGGTACATACATAAAAACCAACATCCGAATTATCAAATAACAAATTGCCTATACAAATCTACCCTTCCATGAACCCAAAACTGGAAAGATACAAATGAATAAGTCTTCATCGTTTGTTCTTCAAATCTTCAGGAATCTGAAATCTTTTCTCATCAGGGTGTGCAACATGGGATTATCAAAAGATGTACCTACACACATGAGACAAAGCAAATACCAAGTGACGTATCGAGTTTGAAATGAGATAAACATAAGCATATATATCAATTTAAGATGATATTCTCAGAATTTCAAAACTCCCCCATAATCAGATAATTCATTCTCCCCCTTTTTATGATGTCCCCAAATAGACAAATGAGAGAAATAAATCAAACAAGCAAGAACCGGAGTGTCACAAGGATAATATCACACCATGAATGAACATAAAACAACCAAGTCAGTAATAGCGTAAATGAATGGGTGTGATCAAAATTCGATAGGAAAATCAATGCATACAAACATGACATATGTGCACGATGAATATTGGATATTCCTAACGAATGAACTCAAATGCTTCCTTTGGTGTAAAAGAGTGGAAATATAAGATATTGACTATATCAAATCTACAAATCAAAGCTCAAAGTGATTTCTACACCAATAACGTCCAAAATGATTTTCATGCTTTTTCAGGACTATCAAGGAAGTGCAAACCCGTTTTTATTCTCCAACCAAACTCCCTCAGATTTATATTTTTGAATAGAGGTATACTAAATTCTCAAACTTTGGAGAATTGATGGTGAAACCTAAATGGCCCAGATTTGGCATGAATTGCTTTTTATTGCCGTATCAATTTTTTTCGGGCTCTTTTAACCTCTTAGGACCTCGGATATTAAAATTCCTCCATTTTTTTAGGTCCTTTTTAACGGTGGCTTTTGCGCAAAGGATAAGAATCAACTTTCGCAGCCCCTCCCCGTTATGCAAAATATCACACAGTCTCACCAAAACGGTGTTTACATGCAATCCAATCTTGTCAAGTTTTATCGCATATTGTACATTGTATAGACAGAATTGAGATAGAAACACTCAAGCCAATATGTGATAGACAAGTGCAATAATCAAATATAGCCGTGCATGTGTGCATTAAAGGATATAGGAGTCAAACATGTAGGAAGATATCACTAATTACATCTCAAGGACTCCAATCAATGTTAAGCACATGGATGAAATGATGTAGCCTCTCAAATCTCTATAAAACAGTCACTTGGTTAAATGGAATGAAGTTGTGACTTGGCTATCTTAAATGCTCATCCATAGAAGGCAAATCTCTTTTTGAATTTTTCAAAAAAAATTTATCAAAATAAAATCTTTTTGGGCTTTTCTTAAAATTTTTCTAAACAGAAAATCTTTTTGTATTTTTTCAAAAATAAGAAAAAGCAAAAATAAAGCAAACTAATAATACATGCTAACAATAGGTAAAAATGATGTCATGAAAAACAACCTATGCTAGCAAACAAGACTAGATCTCAACCGGGAGTAACGGTGGAGTTTTCCAAAGATGGTGACATCTTTAGAACCAACTCCACTAGATCATGTGTAGTCTTGATCAAAAACTTCACTTGCTCGAGAATATGTGCAAACTCTCTATCAAAATGAGCAGGCAAAGAATCATGAGTGGGTGCATGTGCATGAATGTGTGAAGTGGCATGATGTGGCACAAAACCCAACTTAGAACAGAACTCCCTAAGATGTCCTCGCTTCTTGCAGTGGGAACAAACATAAACCGGTCTAGGAAGTAATTTATCAACAATTTTGGGATGAATATTCCTAGACGGACACCCATGGGACTCACTCACAATGGTGGATATAGGCTCGGGAGAATTCTCTAATGTGACTTGAACTTCCCGTGCTTGTTTGAGGTCATCCTCAAGATGGGACACACGTGTCGTCAGACTAGACACCGTGTTGGTCAAGTCACCTTTTTCCCTTTTAAGCTCATCATTTTCTACCTTTAACTCACGAATACGAAGACCTAGGATCCTATTTGACCTTTTTGTTTCCATGGTCTCGATAAACAACTTTCTAAAGGCATTTTGGATCAACCTATCATCACCATTATCACCCTCACTATCACTTAGAGAAGTGGGCATAGCAACTTTCTTGCCCTCTCTCTTAAGTCTAGTGGGACACTCAAATTTCTTGTGCCCTATCCCATTGCACTCAAAACATCTTATCTTCTCACGATCTTTCTTTCTTTTTCTCTCTTTTCCATTCTCACAAACACTCTCTCTCTCTCCAAACAATCTTAACTCTTTCTCTAGGGCAGTGATCCTAAGGACTAAAGCATTGTTTCGCTTCTTGGTTTTAAAAGACTCGGAATATAGTTCAGTGTAGGCGTGTTGAAGATCACACTCGCTCTCACTTGCCTCATCATCCCCTTCACTTTCATCGCTCTTACTGTCGAGGTGTCCTTGTGACGTAGCATCCTCATCGTCGTGAGAAGCATTAGAGGTACTCACATGACTTGCCATGAACGCGGTGAAGTTACGCTCATGCGGTGACTCATCTCCTGAATCCACCGTCTCGACCTCACTGTCGTCACTAAGGGTAGTATTAAGGACAGCTTTCCCTTTCTCTCTATTCAGACGATTGGCACACTCAAAAGCTCTATGACCCCTACCATCGCATTCAAAACATCTCTCACTGTCTTTATTAGGAGGGTCTTTGGAATCTTTCTCATTTTCCTTTTCAGAAATATTTTTCTCAACATTCCTTTTATCATTGAAATTTCCACTTTTCTTGAATTTGAGAATTCTTTTGAAATTTTTTGCAAACAGGGCCAAGTCATCTAAGTCAAAATCACATTGAGACTTGGACTCAAAAACTTTTTCTTTCTTTTTCTGAAAATGAGTCTTTAAAGCAATCCCATTATCCTTAGCCTTAATGGTTTTGGGGAACATGTCAATCTCATAGGTTTGAAGATCTCCTACAAGTTCTTCCAACTTAAGTGATTTCAAATTTCCCAAAGAGTTCAAAACAGTGACTTTAGGAATAAAGTGTTTTGGGAGAGATCTCAAAATCTTTTTAACGACACGCGTGTTATCAATAACCTCACCCAAATTAAAACTAGTGTTAACGATGTCCGACAAGCGTGCAAAAAACTCATCAAAACATTCGGACTCAGACATGGTGATAGTCTCAAATTGGGTGGCCAAATTTTGTAATTTAGACTCTTTAAGAGCGTTCGTACCCTCATGGGTAAGTTGCAAAACATCCCATGCCTCTTTTGACGTGGTACACGTCATTATGCGTTTGAACTCATCGGGAGTGATGGAACCGGAAATAGCACTCAATCCCTTAGAATTAAAGGAAGATCATCTTAATTCATCTTCGGTCCAAGTCGTGGCAGGTTTCAAATTTGTCACGTTATCAACAGTGACGGAGGGAGGTGTCCACCCTCTTTCAACAAGAATCCATACCCGTTCATCAATGGCTTTTAAAGCCGACCTCATACGGGCTTTCCAATACGCATAATTAGTTCCGTAAAAAACAGGCAGTTTATTGTATGATTTCTCCATTTGAACACGCACTTTTCAAAAAATCAATTTTTTTAGAAAATTGATATCTTAGAAAAATTTTGCGGAAAAAGGAATACGCGATAGATTAGCGTAACCCGCTCTGATACCAATTTGAAAGAGTTGGCGCTTGCGTTCAATTAAGAAATAATATAATAAACACCCTTTTTAACCCAAATTAACCCTAAGCATGCAACTAGGTGTGATTGAAACAATATGAAATCATGCAATAATTATTCAACACACAAAGTTAAGGAAAAATCCCCCACAGGGGAAAAACCATTTGTATATCACTATAATTTGTAAGAGAAACGGCTTACAATCGGATTACACTGAAATACAAGTTTTTGACTAAGAATTACCCTCGAGTATCGGATTCTGTAGTCGCGGCTGGAATATCCCTTTCCAGTAGGGTTGTAATGAAGAGGAAGAAGCGGTCCACTTCACATGGGTTGAACAGCATCAATGGTGTTCTTGGGTTACCAAAAGTGACTCACAAATGTATGGAATTTGTGTGAATCAAGGGTATGAATCAATGGACTCAAATACCATGAAGACTTAAGAGTTATGGAACTCAGAAAATCGTGTGTAAGTCTTAAGAAAACTAACTCCCCGATCGTGGTATAAATAAGAATTCATTTGCCCTAAAAATCTGCACACGATCTGTTCGTGGTTATCCAGGGCGGACCGGTCCGGGCCTGAGGCGGATCGGTCCGATAGCGGATCGGTTCGTTTTATTTGAAGCAGATTCGGTTCTCATTCGATCCGGGGTCCACTGGCCAATGCAAGGCGGACCGGTCCGGGACTAGGCGGATCGGTTCGCTGACGGATCGGTTCTTTTTAATTAGAGGCGGACCGGTCCGGCTTCTGTAAATCCTGATTCCTTCTTGGAATTTGCTCCATCTTTAAAGGGCCATAACTTCTTCACCGTAGCTTGGATTGAGGTGCCGTTTCTTCCAGTATCTTTGTTGCGGCAAGCTCTTCAACTTTCCAGTTGACCTATTCTCCAGTCGGTGGCTGTACAATTACCCAATTGCCCTTGAACATCCATATCGTGCCATATTTCACTGTTTTGACTTCTCTTCCGTACCACTTGCATTTAGTCCCTAAAATCATGGAACTTGAAGTCGTTGGGGCCGATGTAGGACACATGATGGAGGAGCAGGATGCTTGATTCCCGGAATTCGGATTGGGGCCGTCACATGTGATCGAGCCGAGACGTGCCAAATGTAACGGCGTACGACATACAAAACATTAAGATAACGGACATGATAAAAATGTCCTTACAAATAGAAGCCTCTTTGGGCAGCGCGGACATCGGGACTAGGGCCTGCCCAGCCTTCGTGCTCGCCTCCACCCTCCTCTCTCTCCTTCTCTTTCTTCTTCCTCTCCTCTACTCTCCTCTTCTCCTCCATCTTTCTTCTCTTCTTCCTTCTCTCTCTCTCTCTCCCTTACCTGCTCCTCTTCCTTCCTCTTTCTCTCCTGCTCTTGAGCATAGGACCGAAAACCAGTAGCCACAGCCCTAGAGCTAGATTTTTGCTTCTTTGACCTCTGTGCGAGAAGCAGGTGGTCTTCATCATCATCATCATCCCGAATCAAGTTCTTCTGGGGTGGAGCCATCTCCTCGTTCGAACTACTTGACGTGCTCGACGACTCTCGAGATTAAGAAACTTTACCACGATCAGAGGGACTGCTACTGTCAGAACTCCCTCCACCCAAATTACCAACGGCTCCTACAATGTCGCTTTCAGAGCTTCTCTCCTCCTCGTCCAACTGGATAGGATCCGCAGCAGTCTCTTCGGAGGAATCAAACTCTGGGACACTGTTCACAGGCCTTGCTATGAAGCTGGAGCCGGCGTTCTTGTACTCGAGCAGAAAGGCAGCAGACCTGGGATGCTCGCCGTCACCCAAAGGCTCCCTGATACTCCAAGCCTTGACCAATTCCGAGAGACGAACCTCGCTAAGAGTAGGTTCCAAGTTCTTTGACCTCGCTGTGAAAGAAAAAGCAAAGAAGAGTTAGAAAGATCACAAATCAACAAAAGTCGAAACAACAGTGCAATGTTTACCTATGTATTCTACCCCATAAAAGGGAATAGAGAACTTCTCAGACCTCGACCTTTCAAATTGGGGAGAAAACTGCCAGTTTCTAACAAGGAAACCTTCTTGCCAGTAGTCCTTATGAGAATCAGGTAGATTTACTACCAATACCCTGTCAAGGCTCCTAGCTTTGAGGTAGAGGATACCAGAGCTAGTTCGAGAGAAGGAATAGCAAAAACATAGCTCGGCGAGTCCTAACCTAGTACCATACAACTGATTTATCCTATGTACGCCATTAATAATTTTCCACACATTGGGCGAGCATTGTGCAGGAACAATATTGAAATAACCAAAGAAATGCAAGAACAAATCGTTGGGAGGAAAAGTGAGTCCCCCCTGGGAAAGCAACAAAACATGAATCCAGTAGGCGTCATCTATCTCTCTAACGTTCCTAGGGGGGAAGCACAACACTCAATATCTACCCACTCAGGGATGTTATAAAACTTCCTAAATTCAGGGACCGACCTATTGCCAATCTTCGCCATTGAAAAACCCTAGAAAATTACAAAGAAAAAGTGCAAAGAGAAGATACAGGAAACTTACAAGATAAAAGATCGACTTGGACGATGAAAAAGCACAGGGCGAAACGACAAGGAAGCAATGAGAATGGAAATTGAGAGAAGAAGGTACGAAGTGCTAGAACTCACAGAGAATGGAAAAGTGCTGGAAAGATTGAAACGACGGTAGAAAAATGGCTATTTCAACAAACCTTCAAATTCTGCTAATCATAGTGCACAAGATACGAAGCGGGTGCCGCCAAAATCAACTTCACAGCTTTCGAAGAATTGCAAAAAAGCCATTATGGCTACTCATTTAAATTTATTGAGCCCAAAAATATGCCCAACAAACTTAGGGGCAATTGTGGGTACCCGAAATTAAGATCATGGCCCTAGACAAGTAGCCCAATTTCGACGGCCCAAAGTCTAGACCCCCCATCTCTTATTTTTGTTATGACCCGGTCTCTTCCCACGTTCCCATTATGGGAGGATCTAGGGAGAGATGGAAGGCGTGGGGGAACCCATCACCCCCACTTACCTAGATGTGCATGTTATATTAAACCCTAGGTCCGGGGCAAAATGACAAGTTGTATTCTCTGTAATCACTCCTCGGAGTATATAGAAATAACACCAACTGCACCACCGTGGACGTAGGCACTTCTTTGCTGAACCACGTACATCCTTTGTTGTCTGATTGTCATTTTACATTCCTTGTTCTTATTTGGTGCTTGCCTTTCTCTCATTTATTTGTGTTGCATAATAATTGTCACCACAAAGCATATACTCATTTATAATTCAAATAACATTTAAAACTTAAAAAAAAATCACAAGTCCGAAAATCTGCAAATTTGCTCTCTTGATCCCTAAAATAATGATAAAATTTGGGATCCAAGTCCTGAACGCGAATAAAAAAAAAATAATTCAGTTGTACATACTCGCCGTCCAAGTCCCGATTTTAAAACAAAAAATTTGAAACTCCATAATACCCACAAGATAAAATAACTTACAAATCACACATTTAAATGATAGTTTTTTTTTTCTTTAGTCACATCTTCAAAAATTTATGAAGCTCAATTTTCATATATTTTTAAAATTATAATACATTTCATAACCTCTTAAAATTGTCCATAATTAGGCGAAAAATGACGTTTATCTCGTACGAGACTGGAATAATAATCGGCTACTTTTAGCAGTAAAGGGTCCCAAATATTTAAAATTATTTTTGATTGTTTGAGGTGATGAACAGCGGAAGCTCTTCCGGAGTAGGTCGATCATGGGCATCGACGACGTCGTTGTCATCGTCAGGAAAGAGAATACAGAAGGAGATGGGTGAGTTAAACATGGACCCACCTCCCGATTGCTCAGCTGCCCCCAAAGGCGATAATCTTTACAACTGGGTCGCCACCCTCATTGGCCCCCAAGGTATATAGTATACATACATACACTCTTCATTCTGCTCAATTGGGTCTTCTAGTTGGTGATGAAATGAGTAATGGGTCGTGTCAAAAAGTGATTTTTTTTTTGTTTAGGGGTGGTGGTGGTTACGAAATTCTCTCTCTCACACACAAACGCATATGTAGGCAAGGTCTCTCTCTCGGGCTCTACTACAACACACACCGTACATCACACCTCGTTCTAGACCATAAGAAATCTTGTTCTAAAAAGCCTCACGTCTAGACGTATTTTTTAGAACACTGATATATATATATATAGTCGTGCTCTTGTGCGGACTAGTTCGCATTTTAAGAATGCGGACCGGATATGTGTCACCTGGCGGTGACCCAGAAAAGAGAGAGAGTGTGCCTATAATTTAGGCGATAATTTCTAGGTGCACCGTTAGGTGACACATGTCCGATCTGCACTCTTAAAATGCGGAGTAGACCGCACATGAGCATTATTTTATATATATATATATATATATATATATATATATATATATATATATATATAAAATAATGCTCATGTGCGGTCTAGTCCGCATTTTAAGAGTGCAGATCGGACATGTGTCACCTAACGGTGCACCTAGAAATTATCGCCTAAATATATATATATATATACTTATCTTGATTATTCTGTGTTGGGTCTTGGAGTTGTTGATGAAATGAGTGATGGGTCGTGCTAAAAACTGAAATTCTTTGTTGAATTTGAATTATCTTTGGCACCAAATTTTTTGTTAATGTATTGTAATGTTTATGGAGACGTTAAATATAGTAAAATTCGACATTACTAGAAATTTTGATGTATACTCAACTCGTTTAAAAATTTCTTTTAAAATTTATGCTTGTGATGGCATAAATCAACACAAATTTTCATCTCTTACTCATCAAAGACGAGAAATCTTGCTAAAGGCTTGTAGATCAATTCTCTTCTCCGTTTGTAACCATACATAGCACACGCTTAGGAAAACTTATTTTTTATTTATTTATTTTTTTTTTAAATTCTGAATCTGAAACATATAAATTCATGTTTTTTTTCCTGAATGCAACCTCTGAATGTAGGTATTTTGGTCTAATTCAAAATTTAATTCAGAGGCTCTTTCACCTCTTAACCATTAAGAAGAGAAAATGACAGTTAACCTCCAAAAAATTAAATAACACAACCCCTTTATAACAGACACCCCCAACAATTTTCATCCATCTCGAGGGATTTTCAAGCAAGATTTCAAATATTTGGGGCTCCCATCACAAGTCAATTTTGCGTATCCACTGCCATCAAGATGTAATACCATTTTTAGTTTGGGACATACCCATAATAAAATATATATAAATTTTCATAATGGTCTATTTATAATAATTGTTCTATGGGTTTTGTGTTTCCACCTAATAGTGGCACGGTGTACACGGGTCTCTCTGGGAATTAATTGTATTTTTCTTTATTTTATTTTCATGTCTAGTTTAGTAATTTTTCCTCTTTTAGTTATAGGTAGTTGAGGGTAATATTTACTCGGAATGTTCTAGTGTGTCCTCTTTAGCCATTTTACCTTATAGAGTTATCTTGGCTATCAATCAACGTAACTTATTTTATAAATAAGGCCATAGGCCTCCTTTCGTAATGATTACTATTACTTTTGAGATGAATTTAAGAGAGTAATTGGACACTTGGTGACGTAAATGACGTCAAATGGGAGCAAGAAAAGATAATTCTCTCTCTAAACTCTCCCTAATTAAATATGTCAGAATGGAAGAATGACCCAAATGAGTCTACATAAGGGGTATTTATAGGAAGGAGGTTGCTTGGCCTCTAAGCTAAGTAACTAATTACAATTATGTCCTTAATGCCAATTAACCTTCCTTCCTCTAAATAATAAACAAAAAGGAAAAATACACTGAATGCTAAAAATAAAAGAAATACTAAAAATTACTAAAAATGGATAAAAGACGATAATGACCCTAAATCACATCACTCTCCCCCCCTTAAAAAGAGTTCGTCCTCGAACTCAGAGGGGAAGCCCTTCAGTGTCACCATCAAGGATAGTAATGAGAGCGGGTTGAGGTGGAATCTTTGGTGCCTCCTCAAGATACTCAGGGTATCCTGAAGCTAAGAGAGCACAACGACGAGGGAGGAAACAATCTGAGGCTCGATGACCATCACCCCACCGGATGAGTGGGGGCTGGAGGAGGAACCGTGGTGGTAGGAGTAGCGACAGTAGATGGAGTCACGGGAGAAGCAGAAGTCACTGGGCCCGGAGGAGCTGTCATGGAACCGCTACGCGGTAGAGGGGCAGTCTGATGGAAGGAATCGACTTTAGCGGTGTACTCCACCGCCTTGGCAAAGGAGGTGACGTCACCTAAAGCGAGATCCCGTTGAATATAACTCGGCAGCTCGTGAATATAACGGCTAATCCGCTTCATCTCACTCTCGCCGAGGTGGGACGAGTACATAGAAGCTGAAAGCGCTCAGTGTAATCCAAAACTGTGATGTTCTGCCGAATAGACTGGACTCGCAAGAATAGGTCACGCTCATAGGTGGTGGGGACAAAAGCCGATATCAATTGTGCTCGGAGCTCGGCCCAGGACTGGATAGGGGGTAGGCCCTCAAAGACACGACGCTGCTCCAAATCATGCCACCAAACATTGGCATAGCCCTGAAACTTGGTTGCGTCTAGAAGAACACATCTTCGACCCTTCAGCCGTTTATACTCAAAAATCCGCTCCATGGCGGCAAGCCAATCAAAGACGGCATCGGACTGTAGGTGACCGTCAAATATCGGGACATCCACTCTAATGTCACCCTGCATACTACGTGATAGCAATTGAAGTGCCAACTGTGTGATGGCATCACCTCCCTGAAGGGCCAGGGTATCATCATCTAAGTCGTCATTGCCTGGCGGAGGCCCAGGAAGTAAGGCACGCTGTGGGTTTCTCCGAGGCGGTGAATGAAGAGGAGCAGGGGCGGGTGGGGGAACTGGAGCTGCGGTAGGGGCAGGATGAGGTGGAAGAGGCTCTCGGGGTGGGGAAGCAGGTGGTAGGTTATAATATATAGGAGACTACACTAGAAAATTTGTAGAATATTGGACACAAACGGTAAGAACAACAGATACGGACTTATTAGATAGGTATATACAAAAAATACCAGGTACTATAGGAGAAAAAATTTGGAAAAATTGGAAAGAACATATAGGAACAAAAAGAAGCTGGGATCAATGGCTGGCGGTAGGGGCATTGGTTCATCTGTTGCCCTTTTTGATAGCATACAAAGCAATGGGGCTCGGAGAAGGGAATATTGGAAGTAACCTTGGGGTCCAGGGAGTAAAAGGGAGAGACATCAGCGCGATACTCTGTAGGATGGGGTGGCTCGAACTCGAGAACGGAGTGGGGACGGGGTGAAGGAGGGTCAGCATGGGGAGGTAGGGTAGTCCACTCCCGTACCTGCTCATGGGAATGAATGGGTGCGAAGTGAAAGGAACGGGTATCCCATTGGGGTGGGTGATGCGGGGCATGGAGAGGGTGCCCGAGTGGGGGAGAGGTATGTAAAATAGGTGGGGGCGAAAGAGTGGGAAAAGTGGAATGGGGCGGGTGAGGGTGTGTGGTAATGGATGGAGCGGGGAGCGGGGGGTGTGGAGGGTATTTGGGGGTTTTCAAGGTGTTTTTGTGGGTGGTGACGAGGAGAAATGGAGATAGGGGGCAAGGGATAGTCATGTGGGGGTTGAGTGGGGTAATAGGGTGGATGTGGTGGTGGGGAGTGGGAGGGGACAAGAATTCGGGGTGGGGGAAGGTGTGGGGAGGGTAAATGGTGGTGTGTTGATATGTTTGGAGGTGGAGAGGGAGGTATAGGGGGTGGTGAATTTTGGGGGGTGAAATCATTAGGAATGTGGGAGGGTAAAAATTTTAGGATTTAGGGGTTCAATATTGGGGTTAAGATGTGGGTAGGGGTCATTTTGCATGGGAAATATCACCGGGGGCTGAAATTGGGTTGGATTGGACCCTTTGACATGCCGGATGTCATGAATCATCTCAGCAAGGGTCGGGGAGTGCACTTCAATCGTGGGAGGTACCAACTGAACACAAATTGGCGAGGAAGTGACCGGGACTGCCTCAATTTGTAAGGAGGCGGGTGGATAACCTGTTGTGAGTGCGTCGGACCTTGGAGGGCCTCGTTCGAAGGCCGAAAAAGTGCTTAGGTCAGTGGGTGGTTGAATTTAGGATGTCCGGCTTTGGTTTGGGGCTGCTCGGCTCTGATTTTACGGAGGTTGTATCTAAGGATGGTTGAAGGTTGTTCGAGGGAATCTTGTCGCTGATTTTGACTCACGGTGGGTTGGGGTTGATTTGAGATGGGATCGGGCTGGTCTAGGGGTTGGGCGGGATTGGTTAGGTATGTCAGCAGGTGGCGAGGTTGCTTTGGTGGTTCGGGTTGAATCAAGGGATGCTCGTCAGGGGTTTGCGGTGGAGGTAAGGGCTGTGTTGGGTTGATAGAAAGGTTCTTGACTCTATTTTTTTGCATTCCGGTTAACAGGTGGTGGTGGTGGGGCGGTTTCTTTGGTGGTGGTGTTTTCTTGGTTGTGAGTAGGGTTAGGGTTTGTGAAATTAGGGTTTTTTTGGGTTAAAGGTGTAGAATGAGTGGATCTTGGAGAGTTAGGGTTAGGGTTTTGAGATATTACCGGGGCGGTTTGAGGGCGGTCCATGGAGGTTGCCGATGAAGAGCCTCGGGTGTCCATTGCGTCTACTCGGGCTGCCAATTGGTTGATGGCTTCCAAGATTTGCTCGAAAGGGTTTGGCTCGGAGGTGTTAATTTCTTCTTGGACTCACGTGACATTGTTTACGAGTTTTTGTTTTACAACAACAACAATGTGTGGAGCGACTAGGTTCTGATACCAATTGACGTAAAATGGGAGCAAGAAAAAATAATTCTCTCTCAAAACTTTCTCAAATCAAATATCTCAAAATGGAAGAATGACCTAAATGAGTCTACATAAGGGGTATTTATAGGAAGGGGGTTGCTTTACCTCTAAGCTAAGTAACTAATTACAATTATGCCCTTAATGCCAATTAACCTTCCTTCCTCTAAATACTAAACAAAAAGGGAAAATACACTGAATGCTAAAAATAAAAGAAATGCTAAAACTGACTAAAAATGGATAAAAGACGATAATGACCCTAAATCACATCACTTGGCCTCTAAACATGTTGTACAATGTAGATTAAATCGCTTTCGCTCTCAACCACGCATCAAATTGATATCAAATCCTCGTTCGCTTCTTGTGTGGTCACCGTAGTTGTTGTATAGAGCCATGGGTAAGACTTGGAGGAATTGGCGATCCACTCCTCCAACCTACTTTCCCCGCTCGCGGTCAAGCGACACCATTACTATTTGCAAACCCTGGCAGACCACACACTTTGTCGGCGTTCCACATGCCTCACTGGAGCTGCCAACCCCATCGAAAAATCCAAAAAACCCTAGATTTGACCAGTTTTTGCCCTCGCTGACCTCTAGTGAGTCTTGCCGGTGTCGTCCGAAGGCAAACAACCTTCCATTGATCCACAACAGCACCTTAGACCCCTAGATTTGGCCTACGTCACTTCTCCCGTAGCCAACAAAGGCCTTAAACTTCCGATTGATGGGGTCATTGACTTTGTAGACCTTTTGGGATCTCTCTCCGGCCACCAGTGAGAGCCGATAAGGAGGAGAGGTGGCTTCCGAGCGTCGATGACCCAATCAAAGGTCCCCTCACCTTTGGATGACCACTTACGGCAACAAGAGGGCTCGCGAGGCCCTAAGGCCACACTTCGCCTCAAGTCTGGGCCTCTGGGAGGATCCGCAATCGCCAACATCGATCAACCATAGTCGTTCAATTACCAACCTTGTCAGAGCTCCAACAGATCCTAAAGAAGCCATAGCAGTTGTGCCTTGAAGTTGCAACAAACCCTAGCTAGGTTTCTCAAATTGAAGAGGGAATATACTCCTGCCCCCTCAAATTTTCAAAGGTAGTCCCAAAATTACCCTGCCTTTTAATATATGTTTTTCCCTCTAGTCATCAACTTAATAACAACACTTTCCCTTCCACTTTATCCCCTATAAGTTTTCAACCCATAGTTGAGAATTCCATATATGCGCTTGAATATTTTATACATCAATTTTTTTTTCTAAATATCACCCCAACCTCCTCGACATTGCAAAAAAAAATTAAATCAACCCGCTAATTTTTAAAAATCATTTTGACTCCCTACCAACTTCCCAAATTTACATTTCAACTTCCGAATTTTCTCAAAATCATGATTTATCCTCTGCTTTTTCCCAAGCACCCAATTCACGCCCAACTTAATTCCCTGATACCTATTCCCGTTTCAATCTTTGGTGGAACGAAGGTGGTGGTATCGATTATGGTGTTGATTTGGAGGTTTGTGTCGAATTTGCGCAGTTGAATCGTATTGTCATGTAATCGAAGAGCTATAAGATTGTATCGATAGCTTGGTCCAGGTAGGTGAATCTCTATATAAGTAGCTTTGAGATTTTCAGTTCAACGCCATCTCTATTGGGGAGTATTAAGAGCACTATTACCGTCTAAATCAATTTCGCATAGAGTTTCTTGAAATGAAGGCAACGAGTGATAATTGGCTACGCCAACGGGCTAGGGGTTTGATCCGATTTTTTAACTATTTGTTTGTCGGTGTGACATCCCCGACGAATGTTGTTTCTGTGTATGACAATGATGCCCACTACAATCACACTGATTTCTCCGAGGGTGCGTCGGAAGATGGTATGGATCTCGAGTTATTTCCTTGTGATATTATTCCCATTTTGAGGAGGGCAGATGGACTAATCGTACCCATTTATGAGATTTGAAGGTTTTTGAGCTTTGGGACTTCTTTCTCATCTTAGATGGGGATTTCTTCGATTATTTTTGTTGAGGATGGTTGGGTGACTTGCGCGCATTTTCGCGAGGGATTTCTTCCCACTCTTTCGGATTGACGGTGGCTTTGATGAGGTGAGCTTGCTTGTTGTTTCTCTTGAGGATGACACATTGTTTTGGGCGTCCGCGATTGATTGGGATATATGGACCAGATGTGGGAGGTGTTTGAGACGCGATCGGCGGTCGAGTTCAAGTGTCTATCCTCACAGGCGCTCATTATGGGCGACTCTCATCACATTTTGCATCATTTTCCCTCCTCGAGGTGGGGGCTTGTTGATTATTATTGTGGCAAGCTCCCGGGCCAAGTTCATATATGTCGGCCATGGTTGGATTTTTGATCACCCGTTCCCACATTTTGCTAGGCGATACCCAGGACGTTTCGAGGACGACTTTCCTCTCAAATGTGGGATCCCATTCGTTGTTTGATCCCTTACCACCAATCTCCAATGCTTAGGACGAGCTTTTTCAAGTGGGGGAGAATTACGTATATGAGCCTCTTGAGGAATTAATTGTATTTTACTTTATATTATTTTCATGTCTAGTTTAGTAATTTTTCCACTTTTTGTTAGTATAGGTGGTTGAGGATATGCCCTTGGAATGTTGTAGTGTGCCCTTTAGTCATTTTACCTTTTAGAATTATCTTGGCTAGCAAGATAACTTGACTTGTAAATAAGGCCGTTGACCTACTTTTGTAATCACTACTATTACTTTTGAGATAAATTAGAGAGAGAAATTGGGACGTTGGCCTCTAAACATGCTTTTGTTGTGTTGATTAAATCTGTTCCTCTCCCAGCTACACATCAAGAATGTCATGACTTTTTTTTTGCTGGTGTTAGTAATGATGGTCCAAGTGGATGTTGTAAAGGCAATTTAGCATTGGTGAAATATCCTTTTCTCACTGTTAGCAATGTGTATTTTAATGTACCTGTAGGTTTTTAAGTTGTTTTGAAGCCTCTGAGCTTATGTTAACAAGAAGATTTCTTGGGCTCTCTATTCATATGGTAACAATATGCATTTTTCTGTGGCTGTTTTTCCACCTTAAGAATATTTCAAATATTAGATTTTGTTTCTTAAAATGCTGGGCAGACGGAAACTTTGGGGGCTATTGAGTCAGATAAGACTTATAAAGTCATTCTTCTGTAAATAAAGTGACCAAATACCAAATATATCTCTATCACTATCAACAGGTTAATGCCACCTCCAAGTACTTACTATTCTTTCTTTAATTTCCTTGATTCTAGTTCTCCCTTACCTAATTGTACCTACTACCTACTAGCTAACCAGTCCCCGTTACTTACTAGAATATTTCCTCTCATTAGTCCCTCCATCTTCCACCTCTAGTTACAACATGGCTTCCTCAACACATATTCACTGACCCATGATCACGAAATTAAGCACAATTTCAAAATCCCAAGTATTTATCAACTCATATTGCCAGTTTCTCATGTACAATCTATCATGTAGCCCTTAATTGCTTTGGCATCGTTGTCACATGAATACCCTCTAATAAACCTTGGGATACATGTTTCCTGAAAGAGATTGAAAGCTTTGGTTGGTCATGGGAGCAGCCTCTCCATATATGGGGCAAGGTCAACCCACATCCGTCTCTCCCAGACCCTACAGTTGAGTGGGAGCCTTGTGCACTGGGTACGACTTTTTTATCTAACCCTTGATTCTCCGTAATAGTAAAATCTTGCCGCTAGTACGTCAATCATGGCTGAACCATGTAAATCATCTGTTTGTGTGCAATTGCCTCTTTGATATTGTTTATGCTTCTTTCGTAGGTTTTGTGTAACATCACATAATGTTATTTGTAGGAAAGGACAATACAAAAGAGTACTTTTGAAAACATTGTCTTATTGTTCACACATGATACATTCGACATATGTTTGCACAAAGAAGTTAAAAACCCATATCAAATATATGTGGGGCAACTAACAAGAAAACTTTTTTAAATCTTGAGAAAAAACTTTACTAAATAGAATAACCGATGTATGCAAGAGATATTAAGCCTAGTTTTGACAGCAATGAATTAAAGGCGCACTATATTCCCTATTCGTAAGTAGGAATTTTCTTGGCACATTCTCAATAGATCAATCAATGTCAATCTTAATGTGCTATGGAAATGACAAAGGTAGTGTGTCGACTTACGAAGCAAATAACATATCTCTTGGATCCATCGTGGTCCAACTAGGCCTGTCAATGGGTCGGGTCTAGACCCGGACCCGACCCGGATCCGTTTTGTATAATAGGTTCTGAGCATATTTTTTTGGACCCGAAGACCCGAATACCCGTTTATTAAAAGGGTAGGGTCTGGATCTTATACAAGACCCGGAGCCGAAGACCTGACCTGAATTGTACATTATTATTTTTTAAATATATATATACTATAAATTTATATATATTTATAAATATATCTTATCAATATAACATGTAAGTAATATATATATAAATATATATTTATGTATATAATAAATATAAATAATATATGATTTATTTATACTAATAATATTCTATAATACATTACAAAATATTTTAATTTAAGATTAAAAATAAAGAAGGGGGATAATATAAAATAAATGTATATATTTGTCCAGACCCGGACCCGAACCCAAGACCCGAAGACCCGTATTGATCCGGGTCTGGATCCAATATTGTAGACCCGATGAAGACCCGGACCTGAACCCGAACCCGATGAAGACCCGATTATACGGATCTGGATCTCTCTAAACCCGACCCGGCTCCAACCCGTTGACAAGCCTAGGTCCAACATAACATGCATTCATAGTTGTAGAGCATGTCGGGTGATATTAGGATTGATGTTCCTAACTTTGAAGGTAAGCTAGACCCTATTGTGCTAGGTGATTGGATTGAATCCGTTGAAAAAGTCTACGAGTACAAGGGAATCCGTGGCGTAAAATGTGTTCGATTAGTTGCTACTAAGTTCACAAAGAATGTAAATGTGTGGTGTAATGGGCTATGCCGAAGGAGAAAGGAAGAGGGATAGAAACCTGTAAGCTCATGGGCCAAAATGAAGTACATTAAAGATTCTTTTCTCCCAAAAACCTATGAGCGGGACTTGTTTTCATGGGTTCAAAATTTACAGTAAGACCGTTCCACTGTGACATAGGAATGGAGCAATTCCACCTCCTCTACACCTGAGCAAATCTCAGTGAGATCACTATCTCAATAATGGATTGCATTTTAAGATCAAGAACGATCTCACCTTTCGAGACAGAGTCCCTTGGGATGGCAGTAACCTATGGTAAGAAAGTGGAGGAGCTTTTGTGCAATGCTAATACTCAACCACAAAGCCACTTGCTGCCCCAGCTCCTAAAAAACAGCCCTCCACCTTCAGTTTTAAATGTTTTTAGCGTGGCTCATTTGGTCACCGAGTAGCCGACTGCCCTCGAGAAGAAGCGGGCTCACGTTTCACTTTATGAGGAGACTCCACAAGAGGAAGACGACCATGGATCTAGAGTTGAAGAGCATACTCTCCTCACACAAGTCATAGTTCATCCGGAGATAGAAGGGATACCCCTCTATAGCTCGAGGGCGAGCCTTCTCTCACGAGGGGAGAATGATGTGGAGGGTGGGCCTAGGGCAGCCCGTCCCAGGTTAAACAAGAGGGAGAGAGAAGAATTTTATTTCTTCTTTTATTTTGTTTCCTTTTTCATTCCAGCACTTCTCTTATTTCTAATTTAGGTATTATCTTTTAGTTTCCTTATTAGTGATGAGTCTTGCTTATCAAGTCTTCCTCTTTGCCTACAAATAAAAGCTCCCTTTTGTAATTAGTAATTCAATTATTAATCAAAATTCTTGCCTTGTGCAATGATTTGTGATTGAGTAAATATGCTTCCGCTTGTTTGCAGCATTACTACGTAAAGTATATCTCATTGGCCTAGTTGTTTTGATTCCCTTGTCCATAATAGTTTCTCTAACATCTTGGTAAAGATCTCTGTTGTGTGAATAATTCTCTAACAATATATTTTTGGACTTAATGGGGCATTTTTATTTTGTAGGAACACCTTATCAGCGTGGAATATTTTTTCTTGACATAATGTTTCCAAGTGATTATCCATTCAAACCTCCAAAGGTATGCTCAAGAACATCCCAAATCCTGAAACTTTCTGACCACAATAGTTTTTTTTGTGTGATTGAAGATTAAATGTCAATGCATTAGAAGTTTCAAAATTATATTTAAAACTAGCACTATTGTTCAAATGATCTAGTTTCCATAGAAAAGATATTTGAGTAGCAAGATATTGTTATGTCTACTATTTATAAATAACAATTTGTACAGAATTATGAAAATAATATAATTACAGAATTAAAACAGAATTACAGAAATGAAACACTTACTTGAATTTGCAGAAATTAAACAAGAATAAAAGAAATAATCCGAGCCCTGTGAATCTCACAGTTTCCTTAAGACAATTTATTCCCTCCAATGTGCTCCGAGGTTGATGAATATTGTCTCCCAAGATAGAACGGATTTTCCAATTAATTATGTAGCACGACAATAATTAATTACAACGAACTCAAATCTGTGGCTTTTACTCAACTCAATAACAAACAGTATAGATATGTTATGCAGGAGAAGGACAGAAATTTTCTGGGATAAAATTGACAGCAATTCTGGAAGGAGGGAAATTTTTTCAGTTTGTTCTCCACCTATAAGCCTTTGGAAAATGAGGAGAACCTTTTTATGGGAAATTCTTCCACTTCTAAGGTGGTGGGACAAGGAAAGATTGCTTTGAAAATGACTTCTGGAAAGGAACTTACTCTCAACAATGTTCTTCACGTGCCTGATATCCGAAAGAATCTGATTTCGGGATCTCTCCTTACTAAGAATGGTTTCAAGCTTGTGTTTGTGTCGGATCGCTTTGTGTTGTCTAAAAATGACATGTATGTAGGAAAGGGCTACCTAAATGAGGGGCTCTTTAAATTGAATGTTCTTACTGTAACCCCTAAAACATCTGTTTCTATGAATGAAGTTGCTAGTTCTTCTTATTTGATTGAGTCATCTAATATTTGGCATGCTAGATTGGGACATGTTAATTTTGATACATTGCGTAGATTAATTAACTTGGATTTTTTGCCAAAATTCAATATAGATAAAAATCATAAATGTGAAATTTGTGTGGAATCTAAATTAGCTAGATTACCTTTCCATTCTATTGAAAGGATAACTGAACCTTTAAATTTAATTCACACCGATATTTATGATTTAAAATTTGTTCAAACTAGAGGTGGGAAAAAGTATTTTATTACTTTTATTGACGATTGCACAAAATATTGCTATGTATATTTGTTACATAGTAAAGATGAGGCTATTAATGCATTTAAACAATATAAAAATGAAGTTGAGAATCAATTAAGCAAAACGATAAAGGCTATTAGAAGTGATAGAGGAGGTGAATATGAATATCCATTTGAGGAATTTTGTTCTGAAAATGGGATTATTCATCAAACAACCGCTCCTTATTCTCCTCAATCGAATGGTGTTGCTGAACGCAAAAACCGTACTTTGAAAGAAATGATGAACTCAATGTTATTAAGTTCAGGAGCTCCACAAAATTTGTGGGGGGAAGCCTTACTTTCTGCTAATTACATTCTCAATAGAGTACCTCACAAAAAGACTCATAAGACACCTTATGAATTATGGAAAGGTCGAAAACCTTCCTATAAATATTTACGAGTGTGGGGGTGCTTAGCCAAAGTGATGGTTCCTAAACCTAAAAAGGTAAGAATAGGGCCAAAAACCGTGGATTGTGTATTCATCGGTTATGCTACTAATAGCAGTGCATATCGATTTCTAGTTTGTAAATCTGAGATTTCGGACATTCATGTAAATACGGTTATTGAATCGAGGGATGCTTCATTTTTTGAAAATGAATTCCCGTATAACATGACCCGAGAATCTGGTCCTCCTAAAAGGACAAATCAAGCTACTACAAGTGGTACTCATCAACCTATTGAATCAATAGAGGATGAACCAAGACGTAGTAAAAGAGCAAAAACCTCGACTTCTTTTGGTCCGGATTTTCTAACATATTTGTTAGAAAATGAACCTCAATCGTATAAAGAAGCTATATCCTTACCCGATGCTTCCAATTGGAAAGAAGCAATTAATAGTGAAATTGAATCCATATTACAAAATCATACATGGGAACTAGTGGATCTTCCACCAGGTTCAAAACCGTTAGGTTATAAATGGATCTTCAAAAAGAAATTGAAGGCCGATGGATCAATTGACAAATATAAAGCTAGACTTGTAGCTAAAGGCTATAGGCAAAAGGAAGGGTTGGATTACTTCGACACATATTCACCGGTAACAAGAATAACGTCCATTCGGATGTTAATAGCAATAGCTGCTATTAATGGACTTGAAATACATCAAATGGATGTAAAAACTGCATTCTTAAACGGTGAACTAGACGAGGAAATTTATATGGAGCAACCTGAAGGGTTCAAAGCTCCCGGACAAGAAGGAAAAGTATGTAAGCTTGTTAAATCACTATATGGATTAAAACAAGCACCTAAACAATGGCATGAAAAATTTGATAATGCAATGTTATCAAATGGTTTCAAAATCAATGAATGCGATAAATGTGTTTACTTTAAATACATTCAAAATGGATATGCCATTGTATGCCTCTATGTTGATGATATGCTTATCATGGGTAGTAACTTGGAAATTGTCAAAACTACAAAACAAATGTTGAGTAGTAGATTTGACATGAAAGATATGGGAATTGCCGATGTTATATTAGGAATTAAAATTTCTAGAACATCGGATGGACTTATATTATCTCAATCTCATTACATTGAGAAAGTACTTGAAAAATTCAAGAAGTATGATATTAGTCCTACCAAGACACCTGTAGATGTAAATTTACATCTAGCAAGAAATAATGGTGAAAGCATATCTCAACTAGAATATTCTCGTATTATCGGCAGTTTAATGTATGTCATGAACTGTACGCGACCGGACATAGCATACTCAATAAGTAAGCTAAGTCGATTTACGAGTAATCCAGGAAGAGATCACTGGAAAGCAATATTGAGAGTTTCGGGTTATTTAAAATATACTCAAAACTATGGATTGCATTACTCAAAATATCCAGCTGTTCTTGAAGGACATTGCGATGCAAATTGGATATCTGATACAAAAGACTCTAAGTCTACGAGTGGGTATGTGTTTACCCTCGGAGGTGCAGCCGTATCTTGGAAATCTTCAAAACAAACGTGCATTGCTAGATCGACAATGGAATCTGAATTCATTGCACTAGACAAAGCTGGAGAAGAAGCTGAATGGCTTCGAAATTTTTTAGAGGATGTTCCAAATTGGTCTAAACCTGTGCCCGCAATATGTATACATTGCGATAGCCAATCAGCGATTGGAAGGGCACAAAATCACATGTATAACGGAAAGTCACGACATATTCGTCGTAGACACAATACCGTTAGACAACTTCTCTCAAACGGAATTATCACAATTGACTATGTAAAGTCAAAAGATAATATATCGGATCCACTAACGAAAGGTTTAAACCGAGAGCAAGTTGAAAGATCATCGAGAGGAATGGGTCTAAAGCCTATAAATAAATAAGAATCAATATAGTGGCAACCCAACCTAGCTGACTGGAGATCCCAAGATCTAGGTTCAATGGGCAAACCGAACTACATTGTATTCAGTAAGCACTGGAGGATATTTAATCCTATCCATTCCAAAGATGAGACAGTGCATATCTGCCGAGAAATTAGGATAAGTTATGCTTTTAATGACATCTATATCTTAGTACGTCTAAGTGGAGTATTGCAGAATACTCTTTATGGAAGTCACCTACGTGAGTAAGAAGGGGGCCACTTCTATGAGAATAATGAAAGGCATATTCTCTAAAATACTTGCGGAACCAAGTGGTGTTCACGGCCAAAATGAACACAAACGTGAGAACCAACTGTGTTGAAGAATTATTGTGTGAATACTGTTGTCTAGGTTTACAATAACGGTTGACGGTTCAAGGACGTGAAGTCTACTGATTAACCAAGTAAATCCGATAGTATATCACTAAGGAAAGTTCAAAGCCACTAGGCTACTTCTCCTGATGCAATAAGTCTTCAGTTTTACTCAACTTGTGTCTGCATCTGCATTAGCATCTGATTTGTTTTATTTATAGCGATATATCATTCATGTGGGGGATTGTTGGAAAAATTGGACTTAAATGGGTTTTTAAGAAAGCTGTCCAGAATTTTCTGGACAGAATTTTGAGCAACTTTGAGCTCAAATTTAGGTGGGACCCACACTACGAAAATTGTGGGACCATATACGAACGCGTTCACCTCCGCAAGGAGATTAACGTAGTATATTCATATGTCCAATTTCAATAAGTTATGAATGATAAATATGTCCCCAAAGTGACTCACAAAGCAATGAAAGTAAATGAATTGGGTGTGTTTTAACTCTTGTCCCACATTGGAAGAGTAGTGGAATTTTGATGAGTTAATAACACCCCAAGTATGGACTAAGGCTTGGATGCCTTGGGGGTATCCCAACTCTTTGAAGGGGAGATGACCTAAGCTATGCACGGGTTGACTTTCGGTCAAAAGTCCACACGCGCGCGCGCGCCCGTCCGTCCGTCCGGCCGGCTCGGCTCGGCTCGGCTCGGTTCGGTTCGGGCTTGGGCTTGGGCTTGGGCTTGGGCTTATAAAAATCTCCTACATTTTTGGGCCGAATTTATTTAACTTTCTGGGCTTTAATTATTAATTAATTACGAAATTAATTAATTAGTTGGCAGTTATTGCCAACAGTCAACAGTTAATTTCGTTTAACTGATTAACTATTTTGACAGTTAATTTCGGTTGACTGTTCCAACAGTCAACACAAAAGCTATAAATTAAACATTCCCCCTACAGAATTAACTACTGAAAAAATTTCCCTCCTTCCAGAATTGCTGTCAATTTTATCCCAGAAAATTTATGTCCTTCTCCTGCATAACATATCTATACTGTTTGTTATTGAGTTGAGTAAAAGCCACAGATTTGAGTTCGTTGTAATTAATTATTGTCGTGCTACATAATTAATTGGAAAATCCGTTCTATCTTGGGAGACAATATTCATCAACCTCGGAGCACATTGGAGGGAATAAATTGTCTTAAGGAAACTGTGAGATTCACAGGGCTCGGATTATTTCTTTTATTCTTGTTTAATTTCTGCAAATTCAAGTAAGTGTTTCATTTCTGTAATTCTGTTTTAATTCTGTAATTATATTATTTTCATAATTCTGTACAAATTGTTATTTATAAATAGTAGACATAACAGATATAGTATAACTCATTCTATTCTTATGTTATTAAAAAGAAAAGGTTAAATGTGAGCAAACCTCTCCCCTCAGACTATGCAAGTTTTGCAAAATATACCCCTAAATTATTTCAATGCAGAATAACCCTTCGAACTATTTATTTTATTGTAATAATACCCCCATGTCGTGAAAAGGCCTTAGAAAAAGTTTGTTTGCCACAAAATACATAGTTCAAAGGAGTTTTCTGCATTAAGAATAGTTTGTTTACGACGTGAATACGCGGAAGCATATAGATTGCAAACATAATCTTGAAAATAAAAAATAATATTGTCGAATAATGAGGCTAACATTGAGAGGGCCCTTATATATAGACTCCTAAAGATTTCTAGATAAACATGCATTAAAAAGATAAAAAAAATTACCGCGTAAATAGCCTAAGAAGAGATAAATACTAAAATAATTGAAAACTTCTATTTTTATTTTACTTCCCTCATCTCTGTCCCCTTTACCAACCGGCCCATTATTACTCTCCTCTAGCTGTCCACATCATTCTCCCCCTTCGTAAAAGCTCACCCTCGAGCTTAGAGGGGCTGTCTCCCGGGGAGCACATGAGCACCATTAGTACCTTCACAAACCGCTTCCTCAACCTCCGGTCCATTTATTATGAGATCCGAATGCTTTATTATTTGAGAGAAATCCGAAACTGTTTGTCCAAACACACTGCACTCTGAAGCATTTAATATTAGTTGCTGGGAGTAGGTGTCAACGTTGCTCACTCTGGATCTTTGATTAACGACAGTACTCCGAAAGTACTCTTCTACTTTCCTCGTATACTAGACCGACTTCTCTCAAGTGTTTCTATCTTCATTAGGTACAACTCGAACATGATGCACAATTCTAAACTGTTGATGTATCGACTATTTTTCTTTTCCTCGTATTCACCAAAATTATCCCGCGTACCAGAATCACATCTCGTTACGTATCACGTTGCGGGGTTGCACGACCCGAAACATAGTGGGTTTGCTGTCCGGATCTCGAAAGTGGTGTTGCCAATTTGACATTTATTATTTTATATATTATTAGTTATAATGCAACTTTTGACTTCAGTTATTAAATTAATGGGAAGAACAGAGACTCTTAACCAATGATATATATATATCTTATTAATATATTATATAACATAGTGAATCACTATGTTATATAATATATTAATAAGTATAATCACTATTAGTGATTATACTATACATGCATTCTTAGTAAATCTTTTTATACGTCAGTACATGATTATAAATCTAAAAGACCCCAATTAGAGTTTTGAAGTCCCCCATAATCTGACGTAATGATTCATCTAAGCCTACCCAGTGTACGGCTTACCAGCTAAAGCAATGTATCATAGACCCATACCCATACCCATACCACGTACTGGAGTGACACATGTTACAGGTAACACTGGATGAAACAGCTTCGTTTGTATTTCTGAGGAGATTGTACCTGAGTAAAAACATGTTCCGCTAACAGGTCTGTGGTATAAACACCACTCATACATATTTCTTCATTATAGCCATGTCACAATGGTTTTATTTGCCATTCTGAGAATGATGTTACGTAACCCATTTCACCACACCTTCACATGCCTTGTGAGTTTTGTGTCCAAAAAGTCGAACACATGTGGTACCCGTGATGCCTTGATGGCCTTGTACTCGAAGATCTTCTCTTTAGAGTCCAATCAAATCTACTGGCTGGAGATCCTTGATGGCCTTTTACTGGATGATGCCAATCAAACCTGATTCCAGTGAACTCAAATTTCTGTCTCAACATGTGAGCAGTGAACCAGCTCTTCGATGCCACGAAAGGGCTGAAATTCTGTGCCAAAATCCACAGGCTGGGGGTGGGTGTGGTTGATCTCGGGTGCCGCAGGGCTGGCCGTTGCAGGTATGTGATGAACGCAGGATTTAGTGGTACACTTTTGCTAAATAGCTGTTTTCATGGGCATCATCTGCCGCAATCACTCATTTATTTTCTTACATTCGGACACGTGGCGTGTTTTTGTAGTATTTCCTGAACTCAAGTAAACGTTAACCCGACTAACTCAATCAAGAGAAAAATATCACTTGAATCTAATATCCTAGAGAAAATATTACTCCTTCCATTCTAAATGGATAGTCTTCATTTGAAGTCAGATATTTTACGTTCAAAATTTACCCGCCTAAAAAGGATGAACGCCTCGAATATGAGACATGCACTTTGATCATTGTTCTCTCATAATTAGTGTTCGGAAGGGCATCTTTATAATATTACCTAGTTATATATACTATATTTAGAAACAGGGTTATCGATCTGGAGACTAAAAAGGAAAATATGACTATTAATTTGGGACTGAAGTAGTATTTTACTAACGAGGATCACATTTGGGGTTGGGGTTGGGGGTTGGGGGCTTATGTATAGACTCCTAAAGAGTCCTAGATAACACATGAATTTAAAACATAAAAATTACCACCTATAATCCTAATAAGAAATAAATAACAAAATAAATTAAAATTCCTATTTCTGATCTACTTCTACAAATCTGCCTAGATTTTCTCTCCTCTGATTGTAATTTATTTATTGCAACAAACTGCAAGGTTCTTTTTGTTTTGTTTTGTGTGTGTGTGTGTGGTGGGGAGGTCAGTCCCCCTAAATTTACTCGGAAGTTATTTGGTAAGTTCACTTACCCTATGACATTATCCCCAAACATTTAGGGTTGCTTCCGGTTTAGCAGATGCCAAACATTTAGGGTGTGTTTGGGAAGTCCAATTCCATGCCATGGAATTGGAATATTTTCGGTTCAAGATTTTGAAAATATTGAACTGAAAATATTCCAATTCCAATTCCAAGTCATGGAACTGGGGCTTCCAAACACACACCCTTACTTGAAATTGATGTAAAATAAGGTGAGGAAGCGTGAAAAGTTGATCTACACAACAACAACAATAACAAGTAAAAGAAGAATTCATGAAGGATCTCAATTTCTCTCTTTAGGTTCTCATTATCAGTATGTCCAAAGTGTTACAAACAGAGCCTCTTAGCCTATTTATACTAAAGATGAAAAAAAGGCTAAAAAAAGAACAAATACGAAAGAATAATAAAAAGGACGCTTCCTGCATCACTCTCTCTCCTTTGAGAAGACTCAATATACTCCGTATATTAGCGATAGAATTTCGGGTCGATATGCTGCAGGGTGGCTTTTGTAATCCATGAGTCTTCGGCCTCAGGTTGGCCAACCCAACGAACCAAGTAACGGGTATAATCACTCGAAGCTGAGGATATAGGCTCGCAGTCTAGAATCCCCTCAACGCGATCAACATGATAGCGAACCGGATGGGCTGTGGCGGGTGGAATGAGAATCGGCGGAGCATATGTGCCTCAGAAAGGAGATAGATCCGCTACGTTGAATGTGCGGTGCATGCGGAACTCATTGCGGAGGTCAACCTCGTATGCATTCGGACCACAAGCTCGAACAATGGGAAATGGTCCAAATCGGCGCATAAGAAAGCTTGTTGCCCTTTCCCTCCCGGAGCCCTTCTTGAGGTATACCATGATCAAATCACCCGGATGGAAGGAGACAAGGCGGCGCTGCTCATCGGCGGCCTCCTTATAAGAGGCATAAGTGGCCTCTAATCGAGTACGAACATCGGCCTGGATTGAATTCAGACGGGCGACAAACTCCTCAGTTGAGGGACAAGTAGGCACCGTTGGAGGAAGCTCATCAAGGTCTATAGGCATAGTAGGTGACTGTCCCAAGATGATTTGGAAAGGAGAAGGGTCGGTAGAACGTTTGACTGCGTTGTTGAAGGCAAACTCGACTTGGGCTATCACTACCTCCCACCGTCGGGGGTGCTCAGAAGACATGCATCGCAATAGGTCACCCACACTCCGATTAACCACCTCGGCCTGTCCATCCGCCTGGGGTGGGAAAGCGGTTGAGAACTGTAACCTTGTCAGTAAAAGTCGCCACAACGTATGCCAAAATTTCCTGTAGATCGTACGTCCTTGTCAGAGGTGATGCTACGTGGAACCCTATGGAGACGGACAATCTTACGCAAGTATAATGACGCCACATGAGATGCATCCACTGTGCGAGTACAAGGGATGAAGTGCGAGATCTTAAAGAACCGATCCACCATAACAAGGATGGAGTCATGGCCACTAGAAGTACGGGGCATCCCCACGATAAAGTCCATCAAGACATCCTACTAAGTTCTTTTGGGAATCGGCAATGGGTTATACAAACCCGCATTGGTGTACTGGCCCTTGGCTGTCTGGTAAGTGTAGCAACGCCGAATGAAGGCGTTGGCGTCCCTCCTCATGGTCGGCCAATAAAATCGATCCCTCAGCATCGCGTGGGTACGCGCCTGTCTCAAATGGCCCTACAATCCCCCTCCGTGAATCTCTGAGATAATCTTCTCCCGTAGTGAAGAAGATGGAATACACAATAACGTCCCCCAATGTAGAAACCCATCCTGTAGTAAATACTCGCCCGACGCACCATTGCCCTGCTGGCAGGCTGCATAAATCGGTTCTAACTCCACGCCGATCGGGTAAAGATCACGAATCTCATCGAACCCAAAAACTTGACTCCGAAGAGTCACTAAGGCATGCGCCCTCCTGCTAAGGGTATCCCCCACTTGATTCTCTTTTCCTGGCTTGTACTGCAAATGGAACGTATATCGTTGGAGGTAAGCCGCCCATTTGATATGCCTGTCATTAACACACCGCTGACTATGTAGAAAATGTAGGGCTTTGTGATCCGACTTGATGACAAACTTCCTGTGGTGGAGATAGGATGATCTAAACTTCACCGCCTTTACTACCGCATAGAACTCGAGATCATTCGAATAATTGAGAGCGGCTTCTGACTAAAGAAGGTGACCGTTTTCCCATTCTGGCTGAAAACATCACCCACCCCCGTCTTGCAAGAATCGCAAGACAACTCAAATAACTGATCGAAGTCAAGTAGTGCTAAAATAGGCGCTGTCATCATCAACTCCTTGACGCGCGTGAATGCCCTATCCGTCTCCGCAGTCCATTGGAACTCAGTGCTCGAGGAACTACTCATCAAATCTGTGATAGGCGCCATGACAGTGCTAAATCCGGCTATTAAGTGCCGGTAAAACCGTTCTGAGCCATGAAAGTTGTGGACCTGAGATACCGATGTGGCTGCGGGCCAATCCATTATTGCCTGAACCTTGATGTCATCCACCTGAAGCCCTCATCTGAAACCACATAACCCAGGATTGTCGCCGATGGTACCATAAAGATGCATTTCTTTAATGTGGGGAAGTATCGCTCGGCTCGTAGGACCTCTAATACCTGAGCCACATGATCAAGGTGTTCCTCCTCTGATCGGCTATAGATCAGGATATCATCAAAATATACCACCATAAACTTGCCCATGAATGGGCGTAAGATCCGAGTCATCACCCTCATAAAGGTAGACGGTGCATTGGAAAGGCCGAAAGGCATTACCGTCCACTCATATAACTCTTCCTTCGTATTGAAGGCAGTTTTCCACTCGTCCCCTGGCTTTATGCGAATCTGATGATAGCCGCTCTTCATGTCTAGCTTTGAGAAAACCCTAGCACCATGGAGTTGGTCTAGCATATCCTCTAATCGAGGGATAGGAAACCTATACTTCACGGATATCTTGTTAATAGCTCGACTATCAACACACATACGCCAACTCCAATCCTTCTTTGGCACTAATAGGACTGGTACCGCACAAGGAGACATACTCTCCTGAATGTATCCCTTGTCACATAGCTCTATGACCTGCCTTTGTAACTCCGTGTGCTCCTGGGGCGACATGCGATAATGGGTGAGAATGGGAAGCTGCGCCCCGGGGACAAAATCTATGGCATGCTGTATGTTTTGGAGAGGAGGAAGATCATCTAGGGGCGTACATATGTCGGAATAAGAATCCAACAAGCTCTGGATGTGAGGGGGAACGACTGCCTCCGGGGTGGTAATGGGATTGATAGGAGTATAACATAACCTTGCCTCTGCAACCTTTGTGGCTAACTCCTCATGTGAGACTACTAGGGCGGAAGGCCATAACATCGGGAACGGTCTCATGGTCGGGAGAAGAAAGTCCCTCCCCTTGTGCATGAACGAATAAGTGTTAGCTAGACCATTATGCGTGCCGCAATGGTCAAACTGTCATGGTCTCCCCAAAAGAAGGTGACATACTTGCATATCCATCACGGTGCACAAAATCTCATCATGGTAGACCCCAATGGAAAAAGCCACTCGGCACTGTCGGCTAGGGGCAAGTGTGGCTCCACTACCCAACCACCCAATACGACACGGGGTGGTCAATGACTCCGTGGGAAGCTTCAATTTATCTACCATCTCTTGTGCTACCAAATTATCACTAGCTCCTATGTCAATAATAACTGTGCATAACCTCCTCTTTGCGGTACAACGAGTAAAGAAAATACTCGTGCGGATCCATGTATCCTCACTAGGTGGGGGGGATTGGGGATCCTCCGACGTCGTTATCATCACGGTGTGCATATAGGCGATAGAGACTCCCGCAAGTTTCGCTTGGTTATGGCAAAATGAATCCCGTCGCCAACAAATAGATTGGGCGGAAGATACTAGCACGTGGGATGGAATAAGAAGGATGCCTAAGGAAGGATACCCCTTGTAGATAGGGTTGGATTGAGGATTTGATTCCATGATCATTGGTTTAGGGTTTTTAGGGTTGTGGTAAGAAATTTGTGCATTGGGGAAGGGTGCGAATTTTTTTATTAAATTAGGCGTAAGAGGATTAGGGTTTGAATTAGGCTTGTGGAGGGGATTAGAAATTGGGTTTTGGGGGGAAAAAATGTCTGGAGATGAATTATAGTTGGTCTGAAGGTTTTGGGCGGAGAACAAAGGTGGTCGGGTTTGTCGGTAGTGGTAGAGGGTTCGGCTGACAGCAGTAGGGGTTGTCCGGTCCTTTTTTTTGCATCGCCAGCGGTAATATGGTGGTCCGGTGGGGTTCCAGTGGTTCCTCTGGTGGGGCGATCTGCCTAAGTTGGAGTGGTTTTTCGGGTTGGAGTGGTACAGGTGGTGGTGATGTCATAAAGGGATGAGGAAGATTAGGGTTTCTTGTTTCTAGGGTTAGGGTTATTTGGAGGTGTTTGAGGGGATGTTGTAATTCATCCGGGTGAGGCAACCCGAATCCCAATCTTCGATGAACATGTTCGATCCAAGAGCAAACGAGGCTCTGATACCAATTTGATGTAAAATAATAAATAAGGTGCGGAAGTGTGAAAAGTTGATCTAAACAACAACAAAAAAAAAAAGTAGAATTCATGAAGGATCTCAATTTCTCTCTCTAGGTTCTCATTATCAAAACGTTAAAAGTGTTACAAACGGGGCCTCTTAGGGTATTTATACTAAAGATGAAAAAAAGGCTGAAAAAAGAACAAATAAGAAAGAATAATTAAAAAGACGCTCATGTCTCTATGCTCCCGCATTAGAAATATTGAAGTTTTGTTTCTACAACCTACTGCATAGGTCAAATGTATATTAGCAAGTCTTTTGTAAACCAATTTTCAGATTACTAGCTATTATTCATTTGTAAAATAACATTGTGAGTCTCTATGGGCTTAAGCTAACCCATTGGGTATATAGCATTAGCTGGTGTAACATAGAAAGTTTTGCTATAGGGTGATAGACTCATTCGATCCAGATATTAGGGACAAGTTGAACTCATTCTACTAAAATGTGTCAAAATTATTGACAACTAGAGTGTTGCGCGATCTCCCTCTCTCTGTATATATATACACTAAGAAGCATGGACACGGACGCGTGACAAGTGACTCGATGTGACATGGCACGCTGACACGGCTTTTGAAAAAATCTAGGACATGGGAAAAGTTGCGTCATTCTATTTGCAATAAGAACTAAAATTTAAAAATTACACATGCGATAACGCAAAAAATTTCGTATTTTATTATTTGATCTTTTCATCAACAACAACTCAAGATCCAAGAAGAGATTTAACAATTCAAATCCACTAAAGTGATAATAAATAACGATAATATTATTACTTCAGTCTTACATTGATTTTATAAAAAAATTATAAAGGTTTCAAATTAGCATGTTAATTGTACAACAAACTAGTGCATAAATAGTATGTCCAATTATACTTCATAGTTTATCCTAGAAAAATGATCAATTTAACAAATATTAAAGATAAAACAACTACTTGAAAAAAACAACAACAACAGATATTATATATAAACAAAACATACCCTCATCTTTTCAAAAAAGAACAAAAAATAAACACAAACACATACATTAGACTATGCTTTATATATATATATATACATACATACATATATTCATCACCTTTATTTTACTTTTTTCATTATTACCCTCTTTCCCGTTTTGAAATTTAAAAATTTGCACCGCACCCAGCGTGCCCGATTTTAAATGAAGAAATAATTTGGACACTTTTTTTACGCGTCCGACACGCATCCTAGCATGTCGATGGCGTGTCCGAGTTTCGACATGCGTCTGATGCTGACTCGGGGCCTCAGAAATGTGTTGGTGCTTCATAGCACTTATATATATGTGTGTGTGTGTGCGCGCGTGCATCTCTCTCCCCTCCCCCAATTTTTCTTCTTGATTTCTTTTTGTTAACTTGCAAGAAACCCCATGGATTATCACACAAATTGCAAATACCACCTTGAAGTATTAATATTGCAAATCGTGGGTAGGATCAACTACCTGCAGGTAGGAGTAGGGCTGCGCAAAAGACCCGGTGGCCTGACAAATCGACCCGAACCGACACCAAACCGACAGGTTTTTTCATGCCCGGTTCGGCCGGCGGTTTGAACTTTAAAAAAGCCAAGAGCACCCGAACCGAACCGACTTGTAAAAACTTACAAAAAAATTATATGAGATATGTTCAGGCTATTACTCTCTCACTCCGCCAGAAATTCTCTCATCTCTCGCACACAATTCTCTCGTCTCTCCCTACAGCTCTCATCTCTCTTTTTCTCTGTTCAGTCGTCCCTCTCCTGCCTTCCTCCACAAATTAGTGTTGTGCACTGTTTATCAAAAGAGGTGTGCACTGTAAATCAAAAGAAATCATAGGGAATCAAACAAAATACAAGGTTCAAGACTCAGGTGATGAAACTAATAGTAGGAAAACAAAGATTGATTGCTCACCACTGTTAAATCAAAGAGAAAATATGTGACTGGTGAGTTTGTTCAGTCATCCCTCTCTTGCCTTCCTCCTCATATTTGTTTTTTGTTCACAAAACCGACAACCAAACGAAACCAATATGGCCAGATTCGACAGGCGTTTCCTCTGTTTGGCCCTCGGTCCTTCACGTCCCAAAACAGACCAAGTCGGTTCGGCTGGAAAAAGTTGTCCAAAATCGAACCGACTGACCCGTGCACAGCCCTAGGTAGGAGACTTTACCGTACTAGTCAAATCAGTGTCAGGTTGGTTTGTGTAAAAACTATTTGCCTACATTTTATCTTTACATTATTCATCTGGCATCTACTTCTGGTAAATAATTTGCCTCAGTGATCACGAAAATGAGAGTTAGGTCATGTCAAACCCCTTATCTTATCGTGAAACGAGATTTTGTCATGTCACACCCTTTTCATCTATATACCTGTATCTTGGATTTTTCAGATTGAGTCATGTTGTATTTCAATCTAGTTCAGTAGCTCCTACTTGTGGCAAAAACATTTCCATTCTGGCGGATAGGGCATGGATTTTACGGTCATTTTGACTTGCACCCCTACTTTTGTTCCTTTTCAGTCCGTCCCATATTAATAGTCTTGTTTCTAAAAACAGTATATAAAACTAGATGATATTATAGAGATCTTTCTCAATGTTTAAAAAGGCGAAAGTCGCGGCGAGGCGTAAGCCTCACCGAAAAGAGAAAAAAAGAGCAAAATAATATTAAAAAGTACTAATAAAACCATAAAAATAAAATAACAAAGAAATTTAAAATAAAACTACAAAAAAAACATCATTGAGGGCTTTCTCACATAGTTTGACATTTTTTTGTTCTCCCGAGATAACTTTTAAAAAAAAAATCTGAGAAAATCAATTTTAACATATTGGTTATTTTATAATATGACAATAAATTAATCAATGTAAAATCGTATTGGCAAAATCATTTTTTTAGCTTTATTCACATATTGGTTTTTTTATAATATGACAATAAATTAATCAATGCAACTTAACAAGCAAATTTATTAAAAAAAAATAGTGATTTTCAAGTTCAGATGAAAAGAACAGCAACTTTATTAAAAAAATAATAAAACATATCAACCTAAGTTTATTAAAAGAAACAGCAACCTTTAAAATATATTAGTCTAAGTTAAAGAAAACATATTAATCTAAGTTGAAAACCAAAAAATAGAAACCTTTTAAAAAAAAGTCATATTGAAGTTAATTTAGTACATTTATTTCAAACAAACTATATACTTATAACAAAAATATAGTTTCAAACAAATTTATACACTTATTTCAAACAAATTAGTAAAGAAAAACAAAATTAAGTTCAATTTTAAAACCCCCCAAAAAATAAAAAAAGAATAAGAGTTAGTAGTTTAAAACAACATTTTTGTAAGTTAAGTGCAATTTTAGAAAAATGAAGAACTTTAACCTTTAAAAAAACCGACTTTGTGATGAAAGAAGATTTTTTTTTTTCCGCGCCTTAGCAAAAAGGCGTGAGGCGCATTGACACGTAAGCCTCAAATTCAACCTTGAGGCTTTTTTTTCAGCGCCTCGCCTCGAGGCGTACGCCTCGTTCGCCTTTTTAAACATTGATCTTTCTGAACAATACCCATGAAAGAACAATGATCCAAGTGCAGATGCGCCATTTGTAGGAAGATAAATTTGAAAGTAAATACTTATGGATCGTTTGGCATTTGGCCCCCATTAATTTTGGTGTATATCAGTTACGGTACCAAAATTTAACATAATATCACTTTGGGTACCATTTTCACTCTTTGACGTAAAAAGTGTTGCAAAAAGTGAAAATTGTACCAAAAAATGATATTACGTTAAGCTTTGATATCCAAAGTGATATACTCCATAATTAATGGGGGCCAAATGCCAATGACTCAATACTTACCTTAAAATGTTTGACTTTGAATTTACGACTGTTGATTTAGGACCGAGGGAGTAATTATTATCTTACACCCCATTTTTTAAAAATTCGAGACTCTCCCCAAAGACTGTCTGAATCTTGTAAAGTCACTTTTGAAATTTATTTATGATTTTGAGATTTAGCGACACTTTTGGGGTGTATATTGAAGTTTAAAAAGTCGGGGGTGACCCCAAAGCTGAATTTAAAGTGGGGTTGAAAGTTGAAATGTTCCTAATTAGTCTATACTCTATACAGATTGGATTCTGGTAATGACCCTCTCCACTGGCAGGCCTTTCCTCGTGTATTAGGGACAGTATGATATGAGATTGGTACAATTTTATTGCGAACTGTTGTTCCACTAGTATGGTCCAAATACTTGGCCAAAGTCTCACCGAGTTGACTGAGTCAATTCGGTTTAAACATTTTAAATCTGGTACTCGTAAATTAAGAAGTTGAACTATATATTACCTCTATGGACTAGACTCGGCTTCTCGTCTGTTTTTTATTTTTTATACTGAAACAACAGAGATATTGGCAACACAATGAGCAAGGGAAAGGGTAGAGAATTTATTTAAGGGGGCCAAAGAATAACTTCACAAAATCTTTCCTAGATTTTGACATCATTGATAACTATAAGTGGATCTAAATTTAATTATATTATTCTCTGTTATTTTCATTAGGTATTTAACGTAGGGTTTAGGGTTGCAGGTAGTATTCAAGACGCGTATCTACCACTGCAACGTTGATTCGGCTGGAAATGCAAGTTTGGACATCCTGAAAGACAGTTGGAGTCCCGCGCTTACAATCTCAAAGGTGCTACTTGCACTAAGATCAATTCTCACCAACCCCAATCCATGTACGCATTTCCACGTTATTTCCTTATAGAGAAAATAATGTTTCATTACTCAATAATAATATTTAGAAAATCAAATGGAAACAGATAATGTTTCAAAAAAGTGACACAAGCTAAAACGTGTCGCCAAAATTTCACCTAGTAGCACTTTTTCTTGGCTTGTTTCGGTAAATATTTTCATTTCAATAAACTAAAGTTCAATTTTGTCTATGTTCATTTTTTGTTTTATTTTGTTATATTTCGTTTGTTTTGGTGTTGGGCAAAGGGTGGGTGGGACTTGTGTTATTTCTAAAGAAGGATTCTTTGTTAAAAACTTCATTCCCTCCAAATTAAGAGTTTTACTTTTCTGAAATGTCCCAAATTAGTAGTCCATTTTAAAAATCAATGATCAAATTTCACGATATTTATGCTATTTTTGGTCAATTTCAGATCATTTCGTGTCCAAAGTGTCCCTAGTTTAATCAATAAGCCATTTTTAGGATCTCTCGTGAGCGCATTGGTAGGTGTGGGGTCGATGATCACATTTTTCTACCATTGCACTCATTTCATATCACCAAGCCAAACTGTGTCCCAAAAATGTATCGTTTTATTATTTATTTTAACGTTGCTTCTATAACATGGTTTTACTAAAAATACCACCTCAAAAAGACTTCCCAAATTAATCCACACTATTGTATCGCTTTGGAAATACTTGCACATTCCCCTTCAAGTGTGTCTAGTGAGGACCACGTATAAGAGAATCAAATTTTCCGAATCTCCCATGTCGTGGATCGATTTGAGAAAAACATTTTCGAAGTGGATTATTCAAGGAAAAATATGGTAAAATAGGATCGTTTTAACTTCTTTTGAAATCCATTGATTGTGTTTGATTCTTGTAGATAAACCCCTTGTTCCGGGTGTTGCCCACTTGTACTTGGCAGATAGAGCTAAACATGATGAATTGGCTGCAGAGTGGACACTTCGATTCGCTAGATAATTTGATGTATTTTGTAAGAAAACCCTAAAAACAATAGCTATACATGAATTATAATTAATAGTTGCAATATAGGCCGTTCCTAGCTTGTTTGGCTACCATGGGTAATGATGCTTCTATTTTATATATTAACTATACATGCATTATAATTGCTTCCCGTTAAATGAATATTTGAATAATTTGTTTCGTGTAATATGTAATGAGTTGTTAGTATTGTGTGTGCTTGTGGTTGTGTTTACAACACTATTCGCGCAGACAAAATGACCCATTCGTATAACACTTCATGTGGTCATGTTTGAACTATTTTGTAATCTTTAAAAGAATCTGGATCCAAAACATTAAGTTTTAAAAGTAAAATAGGCGTTTAAATGTATTATTATTAGGTTTTTTAGTTATTTTTTTATGTGAATTTATGAGTGCGGAACCTTAATATTACAACTACACAACAACTACTACCTACACAACACCACGCCTAACAAATAAAATTCAACTAAGAAAACGGCTTTCTTTATCTCTCTATATTCTCTTTCTCAATATTCAAATGTTTACAAATGATTGCCAAGAGCCTATTTATAGGAGAAAAATTATTTAGTAACCAAGTAATGACTCAAAAGATTAAAAATGAAAATGACAATTTATAATTAAAAATGGCTAATTAGCTGCAAACATGTTTGGAGACCAATTAAAGATTAAAAAGAATAAAGGAATAAAAGTGTTAACACTAAATTAAAATACAAAATAAAAGATAGTCTTCTTACGGAAGCACAACCACGTGTCGCTAATCACATCATTATTCATGTCTTTGAAAAGCTCGTCCTCGAGCGTGTAGGGTGATTCATTAATGTCACATGATATAATCGTCGAAAAATTTGGGATCCCAATCAAAATCAACCAAAATTGGATCGCCTAAATTTTAATTAGTTTCATGCGTATAAATCTCATCAATAATGGGTGTAATATACCCAAATCCTGGTAATGTTCCTGGCAAAATCGGAGCAACCAAAAACTGATTACCATATCTGCCTTCTTTACACCACGAGGACATGATTGCAACTTGGTTTGGTGGACCCTTAAATCTGATCGGATGACAACTTCGGCAATCACACATTTGCGAGCACGATGGCGAAACAAGCGAATTGAAGGAGGTGAAATTCTGAAAAGCCGGATCCAAAAATGACAAATAGTCGAAAATGGATTGCAAGTGGGATGCATTTTTCATGAAAGTCTCGAGTTGTATAAAAAAATAGGCCATTAGATCAATTCTAACCCGATTTGAGGTCAGATAGGGGGTAGCCGATCGGGTCAAAGTAGGGCAGGTCCGTTTTTGATCGGGTGTGATTGTGGTTTGACATATATGAGTGGTGAAATGGTTAAAATATGGTTAAAAGAGGTTAGGTAAGATTAGGGTAAAACTTGGAGGTTAGGGTTTGGGGTTAGGTTTAGGGCTACAAAAAGGGTGTTGGGTGGTGGCGGTGGTGTTGGAGTTGAGAGGGTAGTAAAGAAGATGTGGTAGCATTTCGGAGTGTAATGATGGTTATGTGGTGACAGGAGGTGATGATGGTGGAAGAAGATGAGGTGGTAGAGGATGGAAAAGTAGTGGCTAAAATGGTTGGTATTCTCCCAATTAGCAGTGATGGAATCTAGAGTTTCCATCCCCCCGATTCTTATTTGGACATTTATCAATCTAACAATTGCAGGATTGTTCGAGTTGGAACCACAACTCAATACCCACTTCATACACCACAGTGAACACTAAAAACAAATGCAACTCTGATACCAAATTTGATGTGAATCTATGCATGCAGAAGCGTTATTGTTGCAATTACACAATAACTACTAACTACACAATACCACCACCACCAACAAATAAAACTAAATTAAAAAATGGATTTCTTTCTTTCTCTATATTCGCTTTCTCAATATTCAAGTGTAACTACAAATGAATACCAAGGGCGTATTTGTAGGAGAGAAATTACTTGGTAACCAAGTAATGACTCAAAAGTTTAAAAACGACAATAAATAACTAAAAATGATTAATTAGCCCAAACATGTTTGGAGACCAATGAAAGACTAAAAATAGAAGGAAATGACAATATTATCCTAAATTAAAATACAAAATAAAATATAGTCTTCTCTCGAGAGCACAACCACGTGCTATGTGTTACTACGTATCACAAAAAACATCAATTTTTGTCATCTTCAAAAGTCTAGTCTAGGGTATGAAGAGAATGGGAGGTAGTTTAGATTAAAAAAAAAGAAACAATGAACAGAGAAATGATACATGAAATAAGTGAAGACTGGTTAGTTTGGATGTTTCCCACATTTTTGTTAGTTGATTGACGTGTACGAGGTGACTGAAATTTATTTGTATTTATTTGTTTTATTAGGTTATTTATCTCTATATTGGTTTAGAGGGTGATATTTATAATTTCTTTAGTCGTTCCTTTTTAGCCATTTATCCTTTTAGGGGTTCTGGCTAGCAAGACTCCACCTATCTATAAATAAAGCCATTTGCTATTCTTTGTTTTACTTTTAATGATGAATTGATGAGAGGGAGAGAGAGAAACATTTTTCTTTTAAATGTTGATCCTAAGATGCTTGCCAATGTGGTGGTTGTAGAGCTATGGGCAAAGCTCAGAGGGACCGGTGGGACATTTCTTTGAATTAGGCTCTTGTAGCCAACGATCAAGTGACATTACCCGTCACTCTAACTCTAAAACCTTTGAGTTGGTTACCAATCCGCGACATCGAACTTTGATGACCTTTTCGTCAGGAAACGAACCCCGACGAAGCACTCAAACCCTGACGAAGTACCCTTGACCCTCCAGTAGCCAAAAGGCATCACATGCTTTAGGTTAGAGGTTGAAACCTCCTTGTCGAAGCTCTACCTCCTTTCGTCGATCAATGTTGAGGCACTATGGTGCAATCCACCCCCTTGGCCGCGATATTTCTCTAAAGTGCAAAGATTCTGCCTACAGCAGGCTTATCACTAAGAATCCATCGAATTTTGTCTACGTGAACCTTGATCGGTTGTCGTCGAAGTACCACTGCCTCGTCAGACTTGAGCAACTTTTGTCCGTCGATGACAAAGGAAGTAGCAACTGTTGAGGTCCGGTGTTCTTAAAGGGTAAACCTTAATAATTTTAATTTCACTTCTTAAGTGTGTTTAAAATAATAGCCTCCAAACTTTTAAGTGTTTCAGTCGTACAAAGACCCTCTAAAATGTAACCACACCCCACTATTATTTTTTCTTACTCTCTTAACTCAAACCTAAATTCATTTATAAATCTATCCCTTTACTTCTGAAATTTATTTGGACCCCATCTCATTTTTATACAATAACATTTCATCCCATAAATTTTTTGGAACTTTGAAATTTTTGAAAATTATAACTTCACATTCTTGAAAAGTATAATTCAGTCCTTCTTTCAACATTATCCTTATGGGCTCGTTATTTTGATGACTATATGCTAGGTTGGAGGCAGATTATTAACAAACTATTGTTGATATCGAAAGGGAGATTGAGTTATGGGATAATGATCGAGCCTATCACTACGAGGCTATGGGTATCCGTTATGGGTGAATTTCGACTAATAACTAGGAGGAGTGCCATTTGAGGATGAATGAGTGCACTCATTTATTTATAAGAGTTGAAGGTAATATGAGGAGGTCGAGAATGTAGGATAGAGTTATCTAAGCTCCGTGCCTCCGTCGGTGATGTTGCCCACCTGTTGGCCTTGAGTGATGCCCATGGTAGCTCATGTGCCTATTGAGTCGGAGACCGTCTCCCCTTTGCTTTGATTACTCCGTTCGATTTTTTAGGTCCGTTGAGGGTTACTGAGGACTACCTTAAGTAATCCATTTGGGACTTCTTTGGTATATTCATTAAGGATAATAAAGGGAAGAAGAGATTGGGTTCCTTATGGGTGATTTATTCGGCATCTTTCCAAAGATTGGTTGGACGACTCAAACACATTTTTAGGAGGCAAGGTCATTTGGTATTGTCGATTTCTTCCAACTTTTTGGGAATGAAGATGATATTACTGGAGTTAGTTCTTCCGATGTATGTTTTGAGATTAGTGTGTTGCGTGGGGTGCCGATTATTGATCATAAGTATGTGGATCCATTCTGGATGCAGTCGAGACACTATTCGAGATCAATTTTCGACGCCTAGAATCAGGGCACCACATTGCGGGTGACATACGAACCTCATTTGGATACGATGGCCCTCCCCGAGATGTTAATCTATTGATTTCCAATGTGGTAAGCATTAGGAAAGAGTTCATGTTTGTCAGCCATTGTTGGGATTTTTTATATGCCGCCTCCGCCTTTCTGCTAGCTAATACATAAAACGTTTTTGAGGACAACTTCCCTCCTTAGTTGTGGAGAACGACGATATTTGTATGTTTCAGATGACGGTCACCTCTACTTCTTCATGCTTATAGGTGAGCTTTTCTCAGTTGAGGAGAGTGATGTATACGAGGGTCATGGGACTTATTTATTTATTTTTGTTTTAATGGTTTACTAGGTTATTTCTCTCTTTTAGTTGCTATATTAGATTAGAGGGTTGCATTTCCCTTTTAATATCTTTAGTGTACTCTTTCAAGTCATTTTACCATTAGGGTTTGTTTCCTAGCAAGATAATGCCATTGGCCTTTTTTGTAAGCACGTATACTTTTGGAGATGAATGAATGAGAAAGAAATATTTTCTTTTCAATATTGTTTCTGTGAAGAAAATGCTTCTGCTTACATCATTTAGCCTATCTTAAAATTTGTAGAGTTATTTTTTTATTTTTATTTTTATTTATGTTGAGAAATTATATCGTGCATTGAAAACATCATGTCTACACTTAACACTAATAATGACACGACACGTTTACAAATATGAAGATTCTTGATATATTTGGGATACATATTGAACTCGTATCATGTCTTTATTCGTAATTAACATAGAAACATGATGCCCTCAAAGCAATAAATGAAATGAAAAGAAAGAAAATTATCACAAAAGAACAATCTAAAATAATAATGACATATATCATTGCACAATGTTGCCATTCAATTTATTGAATATAAAATCAGAGTAAACTTTGCTTGATGCTCAATTAGTCATTGAGATTAAACTTGAATCAAAATGTTGTAATTGATTAAATAATCCAATATAAATATTATATACTTAATAATATAACTATTTTGCTAATCATACTTGAAATGAAAAAAAACCATTCTAAAATTTTAGAAATATAGTTTTTCAAGGTTTTAGCAAGTTAATTAATCATAATAGAGTATATTTTATTGTTTCCCTTAAACTATGCATCATTCTCTATATAGCTATGTAAGGGCACAAAACTCACAAGTAAAAAATAATCACACGAGCAAGAGATGATAATGCAGCCAAGCACACAAAAAGGGAAACATGATGTAAGTTCGATAGGAGAGACCTTTAATTGATATTAGAAAGTATAATTTGACAAAAGTTCTAGGCTCAGATGGATCTCACAAGCTGTTAAACTTTATTTTGTATTTTTTAAAATAGAGACGTAATAATCTTTTGTCTCTACTTTTCATGACATGTCCAAATTGGGACTTTGCATACATGAAAGGCTCAATACATAAAACAAATATTTTTTTTTTTGTTATTTTTAAGGTCTAAATATGTAATTTTATGAGATAAAAGTATATATTCATGCCTTTGATTTACAATTTTGTGAAAAGTGGAGATAACTAATGTATTAAAGGGGCTGTTTGGTTGTATATATTATTTAATTATATAAATGGGCGAATTATAAATAAAATATTGTTGATGTATTCACTTAAAATTAATTTAAATTCATATTGTGTAATGTTTTTAAAAGTAAAATGGAGTTGTTCCAAATATATATATATATATATAAGGATGACGTGAGGTCCTAAGTTGCGATTTTGACTGATTTTTTTATAGGGTAACTAAACATTCCATGAATGTCCCCCCAAAAAATCATCTAAAAGTATTTTTTTTTACTATTTTAGAAAAAATCGATAAAATATTTTGTCAGTTTTAATTTGCTTAAAAACTGACATATGTTTGATCGATTTTTTCAAAATAATAAAAACTTATTTTTAGTTTTTTTTGGGGGAAATCTGTGGAATGTTTAGATACGTTGTAAAAATAAAATCAAATTAAAAAATTTTGTTTATCATTTTTTCAAAATTGATCCATAACTTATGACCTCATTTTAGGCACGTATTTGAAAGGGATTATATATATATATATATATATATATATATATATATATATATATATATAGATAGATAGAGAGAGAGAGACATATAAGACATATGTTATAAATTTAAATGGTGTAATTTTTTTTAGGGTATGGCTATACACACTCCACAAAGTTCTCCCACACTCCATTTTTTTTCAAATATAAATAAAAGACTCTTATACATTATTAATCCTTTCATCCTTCTCTCTCATACAAAAGAATAAACATTTTTCCTACCTCAAAACTATACATATAAATAAAAAGTAAAATTTACTATAAACTTAAAACACATAAAAAAAATACTATTAACCTTTTTTATAAATATAAACTGTTTTGTTAAAAAAACCATTTTTTTACTAAAAAAGACTCTTTTGTTAAAAAAACGTTTTAATATGAAAAAAATTGTTACTTTTAAAAAAAACATTTAAACCGTATATTTTATTTGAAAACAATACTAAATTTTCATTAAAATTTTGAAAAATAAATTTTAAATATTTACGTATATTTAAATATTAATTTTAAATATAAAATATATTTCGTGTTGTATAATTCTCCTGTTAAAATTATTAGGAGTACCGCTATTGGCGCTCCCAGTATTGAAGCACGATGACACATTTTTTTTTATCTAACACAAACATGACACGTATAAATAGTGTTTTGTTTTAATTGGATCGTGTTCATGTTAGGTAAAAAATACATTAAAACGCGACATGACAAAGTGTGGTAAGGAATTATGAATTATTTGGGTATCATGAAATTCAAAAGAAAATAAAGTGCTACGGAATTACCTGCTAAGTTTGATATTCATACAAAAGCGACACGATACGCCCCGACATAACATTTTATTTTTTAACAAACACGATCCAAAAGTGACACGACGCGACATGGAATCTTTTTTTTTTTAACTAACACGATCTAATTTTATTTGGTTCGTGTCATGTTACGTTTTAATTAGTTCGTGTTAGATAAAAAAATAAAATAAGATTTCATGTCGTGTCGTGTCGTGTTAGTTAAAAAATGTGTTGTGTCGCATTTCAATTGGATTGTATTCGGGTTTGATTATAAAAATAAGACTTTGTGTTTTGCCGTGTCCCTTTTATTTGGGTCATGTTTGTGTTTGATAAAAAATTAAAATTTCATATCACGTCGTATCGTGTAACCTTGTAATTAAATCGCATTTGTGTTGGGTAAAAAAAAAAGAGTGAATACTGTTTTTTGATAAAAAAAACTGTTTTTTTTATAAGAAACTGTTTTAAAAACTAAAAAAAATGTAATGGTTTTAGCAATTTTTTAATTGATTAAAATATATTTTAATAGTTTTCCTAGTTTTTATTTTTAGAAAACAGTTAAAAAAGTATTTTTAATTGTAGTACAATTTTTTGAAGTCATATACATTATTTTTTAATGTGAATTTATAATAAAAAAAATTAATATCAAGATGGCTATTTTATTGAAAAACTTCTTTTTATAACGAACATGCATTTTGACATATTTTAATTATTTGAATTTATAATATTTCGACATTTTAATAGATGTCGATTAGAAATTTTTTATTTTTTAATTTTTTCCATTTTTATTTTTTGGATGGACAGTTAACAAAATGGGTGTGTATTACAAATTTTTTAAAAAATGGGAATACAATGAAAATAAGGTGAATTAAACATTAAATATTACAACTTTAATTTATTTTAAAATAAATAAATAATTTTTGTAAGAACTAAATAAATGTTATTTAAAAGATTTTGTTATTAAAACTATCATATAAAATTAAAGATGAGTAGGCACCCATTTGAATTATCATTTATTTTAAACTATTGTTTATTAAAGCACCAATTTGAAAATAAAGAATGGATAGAAGGATATAATGATCATTTTAAAAAAAAAGGATAAAAGGTAGAGTGCCTCCAGACTTTACTGGAGCGTCAATAACGGTTCCCTTTTTTTTAAATAGACTAATTGAAGTAATTGTGATACACTAAATTGATTAATTTTGAAATTTTATAATGAAATGGGCCTAATATTATTGGGATCTAAAATCAGTCATGAAAATGTACAAAGTGATGTGATATCTACTCCAAAAAAGATGCGAAAAGTCATGTGGTCTGTTTTGGTTGAAAAGGAAATGCAAAAGCTAATCTTAATTGTTTAAAATTCTCAATCATCATAGTTCTTTTGGACAACATCTTGTTTGTGTTTACCTAATACTTTTTGTAAAGATTCCTTTATATTATATTATATTATATTATATTATATTGATGAGTAACAATATGCGAACACGGTTTCATCCCTATTTTCTTACCCGCCTAACAAAACAAAAAAGGGATGGGCACAAACCAAGCTAAGCAATACTTCCAAAGTCCAAATCTAAACTTAAAAGAAATACAGTGATCTAAACACAAAGCTTAAACTTAAAAAAAAAAAAAAATACGACCAATCTTCATTACCATGCCGACTTTATTTTTAAAAAAAAATTATGGTGAATGTAAACTAAGTTCCCGTTTGATTCTGTATTTCGAAAATTCAATTTAAACGTTATTTTTAATTACAGTTTTAAATTTTAATTTTTTGTGTTTATAATTATTGGTGCGTGTTTGGTAAACTTGTTTTTAAATACAATTTTTTAAAAATTTGATAAAATTGGTAAACATGCATATTTAAGTATACATGTGTGTGTGTGTGTATAAACATATACATAAAATTTTTATACATACATGATATATAAATGTATACACACATATATACATGTATACATATACAATAAATTATATACATGTGCATTTAATATCATGTATTTTTATTTATTTTTAATGAGGTATGTTGGAGAGTTTAACTATATATATATATATAAATATATATACATAATACAAATATAAACGTACATACATACATAAATGTACATACATATATATTTCTATATAATGATGTTGCATGTATAATTCACTATAAAATCATATACATGCATGGATTGATAATAATTTTTAATAAATATGTACTATATGTATATTTTATATTATTTCATACATTAATAATACATATATAAAATTATATATAAGTATCATGTATCTATTGATAATATTATTTAACTTTATATTATTCTACACGTAATTTTGTATATATATACATATATATTTTTTATTTATAAGAATTACATTCATATTAATATATTATGTATGTATATTATATATTAAGGTATAAATGCATTAAAATATTAAAAACAGAAGTTATAAAACACCCTCAACCTGTTTTCTAAAAAACTTGATTGTAACACATAAATATTATAATTAAGTATTTAAAAATAGGTTGCCAAACGCAAATTTTTATCAGAATTGTATTTAAACACATAAAACAGAATTATAGTTGCAAACCAAACAAACCCTAAATATTTTTAAAAAGCTTAAACTTTACAAAAAAGTGTTGCATTTGACAACAAACCAATCTCCACATTCTAAACAATCCACAACAACCCATACATGAACAACAAAAAAAGAAAACTAACAGCAAAGGGATTTCAAGTTGCATTTGACAACAAAAAATGATTCTATTTATATTTCACCATTTCCGGCGAGATCAGGACAATGCAAGATAAACTTGGTACATAAGACATAATAAGACAGTTACAAGACAAGAGTATTTACAAAGCAGAATTACAAGACATATTACAAAACACTACAAGACAATTACAAAACAGATGTTGTCCACAAGACAATTAAAATAGTTACAAGCAGAACATCAAATATTTTGTGAATGTTGTCCAAATGTCTTGTCCCAAAAAGGATTTTGAATTTGAAGATGTGAACCAAGTGTGAGGTAGTCCCCTGTTGACTGTCCTAAATTTCCAACATTTACATCACTGTCGCATATATTCAATGCTTGCGAAGCCTACACAACATCATATATTTAGAAATTTCCAAATAAATTCATAATCAGAAATATAGTACTACGATAAAAAATAAAAACAACTAACCATTTGCAAATCCAAATTAATGTTGACGTTATTTTCTATTTTCTCTTTCCCTTTACTCTTCTTCTTTTTCTTCCCCTTTCTAACAACCTGCTCCACCTTAGACAGTTTCCTTTTGTAGGGCGGTCGACCTTTACCACGGATGACCACGGGACTATGAATATTGATTGAAAATGACATTTGGTCAACTTTCACGGGGCTTTGTTCACTACTATCACACGTGACAGTAAAATTATTTAATTTATTAATCAAGCCATTAATACAACTCATTACCACTTTTGTCTTTTCGTTATTATCGGTTGCCAAGTCAACAACTTCATAAAAGGCATTGCACATCTTGTCAAAACGATCATTTTCAGGGTGGAACGCCCAATTGGAGTATATAATTTTCACTTTTTTGTGCTTCCTCTTAACATCTTTCCGCCATCTACGAAGAATGTACTTATCTGGTATGACTTCAACCTTTTTATTAATCAACACGATAATAGCATGCCGGCATAAGATTCCTCTAAATTCAAATAATTGACAAGTGCAATTTATATCATAATCATCCTCCTTAAACCACACAGAATAGTTTGCACGACGATTTGTCTCTCCAACCATATCCTCACAAATATCATATCTAACACAACCACATTCCTCGTTAATGCGACATATTTCACAATAAAGCTTCCCGGTTAACTCGTTTTGGAATTCTCTAAATTTTGGAGTGGTGTAAGCATCTTGAAGTTTCTTTTCAATTGCATAACGTATAATACATGGGATGAAGGAGTTGTAGTCACTTTGTTCCTCCTTTTGCACTTTACTTCGCAATGCATTTTCATATTGTTCGACAAATTAATTTAGTGTTGTTTTTGACTTCACATAACCATCGAAGAACGCATTCATGCTCTCACTTCTTTGAGGCGATGACATTCCCGCCCAAAAAGTATTCTTCACAAATGTAGGGATCCAACAGTTCCTCTCTTCATATAAGCCACTCAACCACTCATTATCATGGAGCTGAAATTTTTCATTGAATATTTTCCAACGTTCTTCAAATTCCACAGGCGTCAATGAATCATAAACGACATTTTGTATTGCATACTTCATTGATTCATATTGATTATAACCTCGCAATTTTTGGGGCAATTTCTTCAATATGTGCCACAAGCACCATCTATGCCGTGTATCCGGGAAAACAACCTCAATAACTTTTTTCATTGCTTTGTCTTGGTCAGTAATAATTGCGGAGGGAGGCCGATCATTCATACGTGTTAGCCATACTTTAAATGGAAAATTCTCATGTCCACCCACTTCAATTGCCAATGAAGTAAAATTCTTGCATGGTCGGATACCCGCTTTGTCATTCATTTCAAGTCTTCGTTTAACAAAAGAACTTATAACCCGGTTATTTGTGTAAAATCTTGCTTTTTCGGGGCTCACCCTATGATTATGTTTCAAGTTTACAACCGACACCCGCCATTTTTCATCGGAGCAAAATAAAATTCTTACTTTGGCCTTGCAATCAGTTCTTGCAACCGGACGCTTTTTAAAAATATTTTTTGTGTTGCTTTTTGGTTTTCCGGCATGAGATCATGTTACTAAAACAAAGTCCATCCCTCCATTTGGATTTTTTCTCGACAATCTTCTTTTAACAGGAAATCCCTTTTCGTTACCATATTTTTTATAGTAGTAAAAAAATAGTTCAAATTTATCAAACTCCATTACGACTTCGGGATCTCTTATTTCATTGGCGTCAACTATTTCATTTTCATTTTCCTCGTCATTAACAAAAATATCATCCATTTCATCACCAGAAGATATCATTTGTGATCCTACAATTTTTTTCATAGCAGTAGAAACAAAATTACCAATGACACTAGGAACAATAAATACCAATTACAATGCTTATTTACAGATTTAATAGAGAGACTAGAAGATATCATTTGTGATCCTAAATTTTTTTCCATAGCAGTAAGAACAAAAATACCAATGACATTAAGAACAAAAAAATACCAATTAAAATGCTTATTTACAGATTTAATAGAGAGAGAGAGAGGGAGAACGCCTGTTGCTTGCCTGAGAATTTGGCCGAAGAATTTGATCAAAGATTAACACTTGTGGGTATTATTTATTGTTTGATGTTTGGCGCAACAAGTGTTCAGATCACTATTTTTTTAGTTTTTATTTTGGAGATTGTGAGTTTTCTTAGCTTGGTTTGTGGTGGGCCATCCCTTTTTTGTTTTGTTAGGTGGGTAAGGAAATGGGTATGAAACCGTGTTCTTGTAGTGCTACTCTATATTGATATCGGGTGATACATTCGTTACAGTTTAGACAATAAAATCAAGTGTTATTCCCTCTCTCATCACTCATATATTAAGATTTGTACGTTGTTTTCGTATCTTGATTAAAACTGTCTATGAGTCGTATCGAGTCATGTTCGTATCATTTTTTATCGTGTTCGAGTTTTATTGGGTTCGTGTCTAAATGGATAATTTTTTTATCGTGTGAAAAAATCATATCCAAATCCGACTCGTTATATTATCGTGTCGTGTCGTGTTCACTTGTTAATACCCATTAAAATAATAAAATATTTTAAATTGTATACAAGTTAACACATTATCTCATTTTTGAATTCAAATAGACCCATTAATTCATTGACATTACTAAATCTCTCATTTAGTAAAATTCATTATGATTAAATTAACATTATGCTGCATAAATTATTTATAAGTTCTAAAAGTATATTTTATTTACTTAAATTAATGAGTCATAATGAGTTTTATCGGGTATTAACGGGTGAAGGGGGTCAACCCTAACCCGACCAGTTAACTATCATGTCTTATCGGATTGACACTTATATGATCCGAACTCATTAAGGGTCCATCCATTAATTTATAACTTAGCGTTGGTTCGTGTCGTGCTTCATTTTGCCACGTTTAATCTTGACAGAAGATTCAAGCATATTTCAATATCCGACAATGTGTGTTGTAAATAAATTATGAAAATGATTTTGCATAATAGGACCAAGATAATAAATGTTGATGGCTGGCTGTGGTAGAAGATCCCTTTTGTGAATAATTTATGTGTTATTTTCAAAGAGGGATAAGGAATGGAGGTGAGAAAATGACAAGCTAACATATAATCCCGACCATGCCGCGACCTAATGGGTCTTCAGACTATTACACTTCCGTTAGCCTAGTTAACATCGTCCTTTATTGAACAATTCTAGTAGCACAGCACTGCCCTGAGACTATATCCAAAGCATTAGATCATTTCGCTCCCCCCAAAAAGTTAATTTGCACTAAGGACTCTCACATACACAAGTTTCTCGTGACAGATCAAATGCCACAGCAGCAAGCCTCGTGCGACAAGTCAAATGCCATAGGAACAAGTTGCACAAATAGCAACCAAATTTATCTTTAGAATTTTCCTCCCATTTCTCACTCGAAGTCATCCTATTCACGATGTTGAAAATTTCAATTTTCCAAACAGTTGCAACTTGCAAGATTATGCAGCCCCTCCATTACGCCAGTAAACAGATCAGATTCGGTCCAAATTCATATCCGTTTAAGTTAAACGGATTCGAATCCGATCCATTTATTAATCGGATCGAATCAGGCAAATTCAAATCCATATCCATTTATGTTAAACGGATTCGGATCCGATCTGATGATCCGTTTATGTTAAACTTGATTTGCAACATTTTTATTTTCAACTCTTATTTCATAAATTTAATTTGCAAATGTTCCAGATAATGAAATAAAGAACTATTATAATATATATTTAAAATACTATCAAATACAATATATATTAATTAAAAACATTATATATATATATATATCGGATGAGATTATTAATGGATTGGAGTATATGAATCCATATCCGCATAAATGGATCGGATTCGGATTCGGATTCAGATTCGAATTCGGATTTAGATAAAATTCGATCCATTAACAAGCCTATCCCCCATTGTATCATCGCCTGAGACACATTGGCTACATACGGCATTGAACAACATTTAATTTAATTAAAATAATTTAATTAAAATAATTTATTAATTTAATAATTTAATTAATTAAAATAATTTAATTTAATTAATTAAAATAATTTAATAAATTAATAAGTTGAGGATATTTGAAATTAAAATAATTTAATAAATTAATAAGTTGAGGATATTTGAAATTAGTAAACTAATAATTTAAATAAAATGGCAAGCTAGTAAATTAAATTTAATAAATTATGACCGTTTATTAAATCAACATATTAGTAAATTAATATAATAGTAAATTTATAGTTGAATAATTTAATAAATTACTAAAGTATCACATTTTAAATTACAGGTGATCAATGAAATAAAGTTCCATTGTGCAATAAGATCCGTTTATTTATGGTGTCATGCTATGCCACAACGGGGTGTAGGTTAAACTTTTATTGTCCACCAGATCGAGAGAAGTTTTAGCCTCCTTTTTACTATGCCTTACACCCAAATGTATATGAACCTTATTCTTGGCACTGCTTGAGAGTTGGGGGGATATAACGAACACATTTCACATCCCGTGTGGGAATTTAAGGTTCACACCTCTTGAATTTACCATGATGATGAGGATGGAAGTAAGGCAGGGTGAAATTGTTCCATTCGACAATAAACACGAGACATATGATCATGACTAACAATATCCCCCTTAGCTTGAGGGGCATCATATGTCATGTAGCGTGGTTCAGTCGATATATTTGGAGGTTAGGGATGACATGTTACTTGATGATCATATGAGGTACGTTTAAGGTTTTTATTTTACACTCTAGACCAGTTGTTCTTCACCACTATAAATAATGACTGTTGATGTAAAAAACTGGACTTGATCTAATTTTTATGACCACAGATAAAATGTATAAGTGCAATTATAAATAAACCAAGAAAGTAAGAGATTTTTTAAAGTGGTTCGGCTATGTTAGAAAGCCTACGTCCACTGTTCTTGTATTGAATTGAGAGACTATAGAAAACTAGGTACCTTGCCCTAGAATTCGTTATGCCTTGACCTTGATGAAGGGATCTTACCCTAGAATCTATTATGCCTTGCCCTTAATGAAGGGATTACAATGTATTTACAATAATCCGAATATTAAGGGATGGAATGCCTTTATACCTTAGGCATTTACATCCTTACACAATGTATGTGAACATTAGTTGTACAAACCATGAGTAATACGACTCTTGATATGTTGACATTTCATTGATCGTGTTGGTCGGCCTTCCCTGTGTTGGTCGACATTCCTTATGTTGGTCGGCATTCCTTGTTAGGCTATTACCAACTGACTATGATTAAGGCCACATAGGAGGACAAGTGTTCATTTATGATTAGGCCACGTAAGTAGATAATTTTTGGCATCAATAGAAACCCCCAATGTTCCATGCTTGATGCTTGTGTGAAAGTATGGAGCATTCAGTCCCAAAGTAGTTTCGTAATTATTATTCAGCATCCAACCTCCCACACTTGTAAAATTTTGCTAATTTTGTTTGAAAATGGCATTTTCGTAAATCTTTTGAATTTTAGCATACCGCTAAAGGGTAAATAGGTATTTTCACCTTATAATTTGCTAAGCCGTTGGAATATCAATCGTTGATTCATTTAATCAATACATTCGCTGTTTTCGAGGCAATTTATAAAAAGTGGGAGCTTTTCCAAGTTCTTCCTTACCACCAAATTTTCGAATTGTAGCAGCTATCTCTAAGGTTTTATGCGATCGTTTTCCATCGCTCATCCTTTCCTTTGACAATTCTTTCTGAATCCTTAATCTTCTATAAGAATTCTTTCTTTCCTTTGTTTTTCCTCATTTTTGTCTTTTGAACCATGGTTTATATAGTTGACAATGAGTCTTTAGAGGAATTTAGGGAAGAGCATAAAATTTCATCTTGGGTCAAATTAGAAGTCCCTCATAGCCCTTTAGATGTATATTCCTTGGATAAAGGTTAGGATTCCCACTTTGTTTATAGCAGAGTGTGGGTTTTCATTTCCACCAAACCTTTTTCTTTATTTTTGTCAATATTTTGATGTTGTCCCAGCACGAGTGGCTCCCAACACTTGGACAATTGTCAATGGTGTAAACCGATTGAACGAACTATATAGGACCCATATTGGGATTCCAAAGATTATGTTTTGTTATAAATGGCCCATTGCAGGGAAAAATACATTTTATTTGAAACTAGAGCTGCTCATAGAGCTTCAGTGTTGAATTTTCCTGACTCTAATAAAAATTATTGGAGTCATGCTTTGTAGTTAAGAATTGGCAACATGCCCCCCTTGATGGTGGAGTGGCCTATTAGGGTCCTAGATGCCCTCAATCAGAGAATGAGATAGGTTATTGTTTTAATTTTTTATATTCTTTTCTGATATCTTTTCTGACGTGTACTAAATATCATTGCTTGTTGCTTTGTTGCAGAGGATCATAAGAGAAAGTCCCCTAAGCTGGGTGAATTTAATTTGGAAGAACTCAATTCTTATGGGGCCCGAACCAAAGAATAGGAGAAGATAACCCCGATCAGCTTATACATTATTAGAATATAAGACCTCCATCACTTCCTTTGTAGCCCGACCAACAATTGCCATTCCATCAATTATAATCGACTTGGAGGAAGACCCAGTATTTACTTCCTATGCCAGTGAATATTCCACTTGCTGTCAGTATGGGCAAGAGAAAAATCCCCAACCTTTTGAAAGATGACTCTGCAGCTGGTGCCAAGAAGCTGACTTGAAAAAGAAGAATGATGTTGGCAAAAAGCCCCCAGCCAACAAGGGCAAGGAGTCTCCTTTGAAGAGACTAAAGAGAGGTCCTGCTAATAAGTAGGTTGACAAAGTTATTGGTTCCAACCAACAGGGTTTGGTCGGAGTGGTTCCACCTATTACTGGCTCATCTATAGCCTTTAGTCCTAACCTGGCTAGGAAGTTGATCAAGTTTGGCACACTCCCAGACCACATAACTACTACTGCTTTAATGTCCCGATCTCAATTATCAGCAAGGGATTCTCAAAGCCTGGCATTGGTAAGTTTTCATTTTTTACGTTGGTCGGATGCTATTCATGTCATTTTAGTTTTGTATTAACTTAGATTTTTCTTAAAGTTATTGGTTGACTACAACTAAATACTAGAGAAGGATGATCAACTACGTTCTTCCTCGGGAGAAGTAGAAGAAGCCTTTGAAGGTCTGAGGCAGTCTTTGCTAGAATCCCAATAAGCTTTAAAAATCGAGAAAAAGGCCTGGGAAGAAAAAATCAAGACTGCTGAAAATGATCAACAAAGGGATGATAATGCTTTGATCGTGGCTAACTCGGCTACTACTGAAGCTGAGCACAGGACAATAGCTGGTGAAGGTCAAGTAGCCAAGTTGATCACAGACCTTTCTGCTAAGAAGGCCAATAGGAAGAAGTCCAGGGAGGATTCCTTCAACAATGGTTGGGATAAAGCTATATCTGCTACCTCTGCTCAAGTTGGACATGCTAGGAAGAAATTTTTCAAGGAAGGTTAGTCGGCAGCACTGAAGGAATTTGGTACTGTTGAAGATTCTGAGCTCTTCCTTAGGCATGATCTAGGCTTTCCACCCAACCTTGATGATGAGATCGAAGATGATACTAGTTCAGGGGAATATTCCTTGGATGTTTACTATGCTTCCCCTCTTGCTGACCAAGGAAATACCTTAGGTATCCCTCTTACCGAGTAAGAGATCCCTGATGTGGAGAAGGATAAGAACAAGGTGTAGACTTGCTCGGCCTCTAGTATTTTACAACTTTTTTGGATCTTCTTTTTGTTTTCTCCCGATGTACTTGTATAATTATATTTTATTAATAAAAGACCTCTTTTTCAATTATCTTGTTAACTTTCCATTTTCTTTTGTTGTTGATCAATTGTCGCTTTATCTTTCTAATTTTTGGCCAAGATGGAACAAATCTTCCACTAATTCTGACTTACTCAAGTGCTGCAACAATCTATTTAAGGATGATCACTTGCACTTGACTGATGAAGAGTTAACAAACTTTCTCAGTGCAAATGCTTCTGATGAAGACAAGGATGCTTACACTTATCTTAAGTTTCTTATTGATCAGGCCGTGGCCAATAATGTTGCATACTATGATTAGATCAAAGAATTACAAGCCGAGCATAATAAAGCCAAATCTTTATTGCATTATGATTATGAGGACAAGTACAAGGCCTTGAGTGAATCTTGGGGGTTTAAAGAGAAGTTGGAGAAATATACTTTTGCTTTCAGAAGAAAAGATTTTTAGTTGAATTGTGAAGTTGATGAATTCAGGGAGATTGCCAAACTTTTAGAGGAGGAGAATTATAAATTGAATGATGAATTTTGGGCCTTGAAACAATCTTCTGTTACTGGTGCTGATGAAGGTATTTATTTTTGGAGGAGGAAAATGATAAATTAAGATAAGAGCTTGAGGCTTTGAAGAAGTCCAAACCGCACAGTCTTCACAATCTTCCAAGCAGAAGGTTAGCCGACCAACTGTAGAAGAGGCTAGAACCAAGATAACTTTATCTAATCTAGCTTCTCGATTGAAGGCGAAGAGTCAGGCTATTACCTATCTGTCCATAAAACTGGAAGTTAATGACCAAGCCCTTGCCGACTAATCTTCTCAGTTGAAGGTGAAGGATGAAGCTTTAAAGAAACTTCAACATCAAGTTGAAAGGTTAAGCTTCCAATTTCACAAACAACCTAGAGAGGTATGGATAGATGGCTATAATGAATCTTTGAACCACATAGATGATCACCTCACCCGAACTCATCGTGAAGGCTATGAATGGGGTTAGACCAATTGCTTGACTCTGATGAAGGTTGATCAAGATAGTAAACTCTGGTATTGGAATGATCCCAATTTTTCAGACTTCCAAAAGCCTCCGTTCAAGTTAGATGTTATCTGGATTCCTGTTGAATCGATTCCCCAATGCTTGATATCCAAATATTTAGGGGATTATGAGTTGCATGATGAACTTGAGATAGTTCGTCCTCCTTATCTAATCAACACGCCGAGAAGCAGCAACAGAAGAATGCTTCAACATTTTAATTTCTTCAATTCTCCTTACACACTGGATGATCCTCCTGCTGGTATGGAAAACATGCAATCATCTTCCAAAGTTAAAGGAAAACGTCCAGCTGAATGATTATCCCGTATTTTGTAGTTCATTTGAATGTACTACACTTTATATGAATAAAATATGTTAGTTTTTTGTTAACTTATGATTATTTGAATCAGTCAGTTAACTTGTAATTGTTATGCCATTGGTTCTACTAATACACTTAGATATATTAATCCAAATTTAGTATTAGTTACCAGTGATAATGCCATAGATTCTACTAATGCACTTACATTTATCGACCTAAGTTTAACACTAATTATCAGTGGTGATTAAGCGTATAAGGAATGCATGTTTATATTCCTGTATTTAGGAATTTATACATGTCTTCCACTTGTTCTTGGCCAAGTGATGAGGATTTTAATCCTATGTTTACCACTTGTTCTTGGCTAAGTGATGGGATTTTAATTTTATTTTGACTTAGATTTCTTGGATTTTTAATATCTTACCAAGTGCTGAGGATTGGAATCCTGTTTTGACTTAGTTGGTTATTGCTTTGATTGTTACCGACCAAGTGCAGAGGATTTCTATCCTATTTTGCCTTGCTCTGGTCTGAGTTGAGAACATTTGTATTACGTTAATTTTGCCAACCAAGTACTGAGGATTTTTATCCTATTTTGACTTGGTCGAAGTAGCTGAGAACATATGTATTACGTCATTTTGGGTTTGTTCCCAGGGATATATATATCACCATACTCCAAACAAATAAAAAAAATTGAAGGAATGGAAATCAACATTTTATTGATATTTAATTAAAAGCGAATGAAATACAATGCTGTCAATCTTTTGAATTACTGTTAGTATTTTTTGAGGTGCTCTCTCTATCTGATACGTCCCTAGTTGAATGAAAGCTGAAATGCGACATGGGCCATGCCAATTAGCCTCAATCTTGTTCTTCTTTTGTATCACCCTATTAAAAACATAGTCGCCTTCTTTCTGGTTGGTCAGATTGACCCTTTTATTATATAAGAGAGTAGTTCTATGTTGGTAGGTAGCATTTCTCAAAGTAGAATCTTCCTACACTTCTTCCAGCATGCCGAGATCTAATTTCCTCATCAAATCACTAATCGAAGAATCAAAATTCAGGACTCTGTGGGTTAGTAGGCCGAGCTCGACTGGGATCATGGCTTCTATTACAAACACAAGCATGTATTGTGTCTCGCCAGTTGCTGTTCTTGACGTTGTTCTAGAAGCCCTTAGGACAGAGTGTAGCTCATTAATCCAATTTACCTTAGCAACATCAAGCCTTTTCTTCAACCCATTCAATAAAGTTCTATTTGTCACTTCGATTTGACCAATACTTTGAGGATAGACTGGTGCAGTAGGTAGCTTTTGGATTTTAGATTGGATACAGTATGTTTCAAACTCCTCATTGTCGAACTAAGTGCCGTGATCTGTAATAAAATAATATAGTAAACCATATCTACAGATTATATTCTTCCATATGAACTGATATACTTTCTCATAAGGCATGTCGACCAGTGGCTCTGCCTTTATCCATTTGGTGAAGTAATAAACAGTAATGACCAAGTATTTAAACCTGCTTCTGGTGGTCAGCAATGGTTCGACCAAGTCTATTCTCCATACAATAAATGGCTAAGATGAAATAATTGGTGTTAAAGTAGCATTGGGTATTTTATGAATAGTAGAGAATCTCTAGAACTTATCACACTTCTTCATAAAAGCTGTACAATTTGCCCTCATGGTTGTCCAGTAGTATCCCAGAGTATTGATTCGTTGGAGAAATGACCTTCCAACTGAATGTGCTCCACATGAACCTTCATGCTCTTCTTTGATCAAATCTTCCACCTCTATTGGGTGAACACAGCCTTGCAAGGAGGTCATCAATCCCCGTCTGTATAAAACTCCTTTATCTAAAACGTATCTCACTCTCTTGTATATGAGATTTTTAGACTCTCTAAGATTCGTTGGTAAGGTTCCATTTTCAATATAAGCTTTGATGGGATCCATCCAGGAGGGTCCCAAATCTATTGCAATGAAATTAACCATTAGGTTGTCATTGATACTTCGATCAACCAAAATCTCTATTGGGATTTTCCTTTTGAGATCAATTCTCGTTGCTGATGATATCCGAGCAAGTGCATATGCTTGGGCATTCCCTACTCTTGGGATCCTATTTATCTGAACAATAGGTAACTTGGCTATAACTTCCATGGCTTTGGCGAGATAGATTTTCATTAACTCTCTTTTGACTCCATAAACGGGAAGAACTTGATTTACCACCAACTATGAATCATTATGCACCACTACTTGCTCGACGCCTAGCGAGTAGGGCTAAATTTAACCCAACTATCGAGGTTTCATATTCTACTTCGTTATTTGATGCTGTGAACTGAAACCTGAGAGCATATTCAATATCGATATCATTTGGAGTATTAAGTATTATACCTGCTCCACTACCAATAGCACATAAATATCCATCGACATATAAATTCCATAATGGGACGTCACTGTTGAAACTTTCTTCAATCATTAATCCATGATGAAATATCTTCTTACTTTCCTCAGCATATTTTTGAACCATTTCCAAAATTTTGGATGATTTAGGTTTCTCGGTAGTAATTTTGGCTTGTTTTTGAGCTGAGCTTTCTTCTTTCGAAGTCTGCTCGACACACAAGTTATGTTGGTCGGGTACCTCAGGATAAGTAAGTTAAATAATAAAATTTGCCAAAGCTTGGCCTTTCAACGAAGATCTTGGTTCATAGACGATGTCATACTCTTCCAATTCCACTACCTAGTACATTAACCTTCCCGACTTCTCAGGTTCGTGGAGTGCTTGTTGAAGAGGTAAATTTGTACAGACCAGTATGACATCTGCTTGGAAATAAGGTTTCATATGCCTAGAATCCTTAATAAGTGCTAGAGCCAACTTTTCCAAGTGTGGGTATCTAATTTCAGCTCCCCTGAATGCTTTACTGGTGTAGTACACTAGTTTTTGTACTCCGTTGTCCTGCTTGACCAAGGCCGAGCTCACTACTGACTCAGAAATAGGCAAATACAAGTATAATTTCTCCCCCAACACTGGTCGAGAGAGAAGTGGTGGTGATCCAAGGTGTTTCTTTAACTCCTGGAAGGCTTCTTCACATTCCTCTTTCCACTCGAAAGTTTTTCTTAATACTTTGAAGAAAGGTAAGCACCTGTCCGTTGCTCAGGCGGTAAATCTGTTTAAAGCTGCCACTCTTCCAGTTAGCCTCTTTACATCTTTCTTGTATGCCGGTGATTGCATTTTGATCAAGGATTTTATCTTTGCTGGATTAGCCTCAATTCCCCTTTGGTTAACAATGAAGTTGAGGAACATCCCTTCTCGTACACCGAACACACGCGTTGTCGGATTCAGCTTCAACTGATGCTTTTCCAACTGGTCAAAAGTTTGACTTAGGTTGGCGATATGATTTGAGGCTTTTTTACTTTTTTTTAACATATCATCCACATAAACCTCCATATTTTTGCCTATCTGCTCTTTGAATACTTTGTTCACCGACCTTTGGTACGTTGCACCTGCATTTTTGAGACCAAAAGGCATTACATTGTATCAATAAGTTTATTGGGGAGTGATGAAAACTATACTTTCCTTATATTTGGGTTTCATTTTTATCAAGTTATAACTAAAATAGGCATCCATAAAGGTTAAAAGCTCGTGTCCTAATGTAGCATCCACCGGTTGGTCAATTCTAGGCAAGGGAAAATGGTCTTTTAGGAACACCTTGTTTAAATCAGTAAAATTCATGAACATCCTCCATTTGTCATTCTTTTTCTTGACCATTACAACATTGTCCAACCAAGCTGGATACTTCACATCTTCAATGAACGGGGACTTTTGAACTTTTCTACTTCCTCCTGAATAACTTGATTTTTCTCTGGACTAAAAACTCTACATCTTTACTTGATCAACTTAGCCTCCTTTTTAATGTTGAGCTCATGGAAGAGGAAGTTGGGATCAATCCCAAGCATATCCTCATGGCTCCAAGAAAATACATTTTTCCTCCGTCTCAGGAACGTTACCAAATCCTGTTTGAGAACATGATCCAGGGTTGAGTCGATCTGTGTTGTTCTCTTTGGTTTGTCATCATCCAAGATAATCCTTTCAGTAGCTTCCATAATCTTCCCTTTGACTACATTCGTTTCATCTCGTGGATCTAAATTTTCTACTTCAGATTCTCCATTTGGCTCAGTTGTCTTCACTTGATAAGTGGTAGTCTTTTTCTTCATTTCGATCAAATCTTCTTGATCGTATGGGGAGTATTAACACTCCCTGGCCACCTTCTGACCGCCTTTCACAAACCTACTTTAAAATGAGTTGGAAACTTCAAGCATTAATGGACTATTGATGGTACTGCTTCAAACTTCTTCAATCCTACCTTGTCGAGGATCACATTATAGGTGGATTGAATATATTTATCCATCACGAAGAAGCGTATTTTCTCCATATGACTTACTGAACTGGTGTCTAATAACACTTCCAGCTTTATTATTTCAAGAGGATAAACCTTTTCACCAGAAAAGCCTATTAATGGCCTGTAGTATGGTTAGCTTCAAGTCCAAGATATGAAAGAAAGGATAAAACATGATATCTGCTGAAGCTCCCATTGTCAATCAGAATTCTGGAGACGATAATATCATGGATTCTAAATTTGACAACCAGTGGATCGTCATGGGAATACAAAACCCCAGAGAGGTCATTTTCAGAGAAACTGATCACTAGCTTGTCTTTTTTGACCTTCTCTGGCGATCATCTTCTCTCAGATGGATTCTCTGAATATAAGAGAAAGCTCGGGCCTCATTCAGGTAAGCTTTCCTTTCAGCAGTATGATCAGCTCCTTTTGCGTCTCCACTTGTAATCATATGATAATCAAATGAACCACAACTGATCATAAGTACCTCACGTTCAAGTTGTTTGGGCTTCTTTAGGTTGGGATCATCCTCATAATCATCTTCGCGATTTCTCTTGTTGGCATCTCTAGACTTACAAGGATAACTCCACCTTCTTCTAGATTCTCTGCTATCATGTCGATCAATAAATTTATTGAGTTTTCCTCAGTGGATGAGAGATTCTATCTCATTTTTCGAAGCAATGCAACTATTCGTTGTATGACCATGATCCTTATGGAACTCATAGTTCTTAGATATGTCCCTCTTATTGGGAGGTTCTCTCAACTTCTCAGGCCATCGCAAGTACTTATTATGCTTAATTTCTTCCAGGATATGGTGAATGTTAACGCTCAATGGAGTGTATTTACCATATTTATTGAGCTTGTCTTCTTTTTTCTCCTTATGTTCTTTCCTCCTATTAATCATTTTGGTCCTTTTTCTCAAGCTTTGCATCAGGCTTTATGGCTGGACTCTATTTTACATCCATTGCTTCCTCGGTATTAATTATTTTTCCTTCTTTCTCCAGGAGTTCATCCATTATTTTAGGAGGATCCTTGGCCAGGGTGTAGTATAGTTTCTCAGGAAGCAGACCACTTATAAGAGTAGTGATGAATGTTTTTTCTTCATAGTCGATTACTTCCAGCTTTTCATTGTTGAAATGAGTAATGTAATCCCTGGTGCTCTCCCCCACTTGCTGTCTTACACTCAAAAGATGGGCCACTCTTTTTACTGGATTAGCTCCAAAATAAAAGTTGCTAATGAATAGCTTGGCCAACTGATTAAAGTTGATGATTTATCCTCTGGGCAAGTTATTGTACCTTATTTAGGTTGAACCCGTGATGGTACTAGAAAATGCCTTACACCTCATTTCATCAGGTACTACATAAATATCTGCTACATCTTTATATTGTTCGATATGGAGCACTGGATCATTTTTTCCATTATATTTGGGGATGACCACATGAGCTTCAAAGTTAGATAGAGTTAGAAAATATATGATTGCCTGAATAAAAGGAAATCCTTTAACAAAACTTCACTGTAAAGGGTTATTTGTTTTCACCACTTCCTCCAATATATCTTCCAGTCTTTGGATTGATCCTTTCCACGAAGGATTGCCTGTATCAGATCTGTGAGATGTAGCTCGACTATTCTGACCATTTGTTTGCGCTGAACTCTCCTCCTCAGAGGTTTGCTTAGCACGTACAGATCGTCAAACGCTTGAAATTGATCAGAATAAGGCCTCATGTTGGTCAAAAGTATGTCGAGTGTTCCTAGCCAACGCTCTGAGAGGATTTTTATTTATTCAGGTCCCAGGTGATCAAAAGGAGAAGCTCTGCTTAGCCTTTCCAAGACACTTGGCCTTTCAAAAGAGAAAGAACGGATATTATAGGGTTCTGTGGACCTGAGTGATGAACTTTCTTCGGGACGATAAGGCGTATCTCTTGAAGTCCTAGAATAACCATGTCTGCTAGATCTTGGAGGTGGAGTCAACATTTCTCTTTATCTGGATAGGTACGGAGATCTGGCTTGTAATGTTTGGGCTAATTATCTCATCATTTCTTGCATTACCTCCTGTCCTCTAGCGAGAGTGACCAGAATCCCATTCAGATCGTTGTTTTATAGTGGAGAAGCTGGAATAGGCAGGTTTCCTTTATTTCTAGCACTGGACTAAGGGTCATTCATCTTTTCTTGAACAAGGGTATACTAGAGTAAGAACGACTATTAGAAACGCGTTCCCATAGGCGACGCCAATGCGTTGATGTAAAAAACAAGACTTGATCTAATTTTTATGATCACGGATAAAATGTATAAGTGCAATTGTAAATAAAATCAAGAAAGTAAGTGAGTTTTTAATGTGGTTCAGTTATGTCAGAAAGCCTACGTCCACTATTTTTGTATTGATTTAAGAGACTACAGAAAACTAGGTATCTTGCCCTAGAATTCGTTATGCCTTGCCCTTGATGAAAGGATATTGCCTAGAATCTGTTATGCCTTACCCTTGATGAAGGGATTCAAATGTATTTATAACAATGTATTAAGGGATGGAATATCAATGGATGGAATGCCTTTATACCTTAGGCATTTACATTCTTACACAATGTATGTGACGATTGGCTGTATAAATCATGAGTAATACGACCCTTGATATGTTGACGTTTCACTGATCGTGTTGGTCGGCATTCCTTATGTTAGTTGGCATTCCTTTTTAGGATATTATCAGCTGACTAGGATTAAGTCCACGTAGGAGTATAAGTGTTCATTTTTTATTAGTCCATGTAAGTAGATAATATTTGGCATCAATAATACCATTAGATTAGGTTGGTTAGCCCCAATGATTGCTTTGGGACATTTAGGTGACTTTGACTAGGGCGTTACTATCATAGCGCATCTGTATACGGGATTGGACACAAGCTGTCGACAATGACCTCTACGTTTCTTTTCACACTAGTCATCGTAGGTGAACGGATTCACCTAGATAATTCGCACAAATTTCATCTACTTAATTGTGCTTACTTTATTTCTCCGCAGCCCTATTAAATTCCATCTTGGAATTTCATTTCATTTTTCGTACCCATTTGCAATTTTGGATATTTGAGTATCTGTAATGCATAAACCCTTTGTTGGTTGAGGAACATGCCAATGCTGATGTATATCCATGCATTCTATATGGGGTGTGTGTGTGTGTGATAACAGGCAGACCATTACGGGTGAGGTTCATCAGAACCTCGACATGGCTAGTGATTAGATGGAGATGTGGAATGTCATGGCATTAGTGTGGCAACCACGGGTTTGGAGCCAACACTTAGATAAGACGAGGTGGTGAAGTCCTAGATCCATATTACACAGAGGGATATTTTATCTGTCGAGAATGGTATCCACGTTTGTACTTAAGGGATCAGTGTCAGTGACATCACATCAGGTTTCTAGTATTCCTGTACCCCTCGTCGAGCGACATAACATGCAAACAAGTGCAACGGAGTTGATCACACACCATTGAGGCCCCGATGGCACAATTTCATCACGTATGTAAACTTAAACTTAGGATACGACACATGGTGGAGGGAGTCCATGCAGAGTTCATTACTATTGATGGTTTACAAAGTGGGTAATGTTAATGTCGTGTGCATCAATTTTATATGATTAAAGCTACATATCACATACCATAGTCATCCTCACAATGCCTTGGGGGTTCCCACTAGGAACACACTACCCCATGTCGCCACCGAGGATGACTGAATGATAAGTAAAATAAGCATTCACAGGACAAACGAAAGCATCCCCATAACGCAAGTTGTTAAAGAGGTTTATCTAGGTATCATGCCAGATCTTTACTAACTTCAAATGGAAATATTTATATAGTTAGTTGATTTCCTTTCTTCATACTTTATAAGAATATCGATATTTACTGATTTATGTCATTAATGTAAGAGGAATACTAGAGGTGATTGAGCCACTCTCTCTAATTATAGTTCCTGAGAGATGTACCACTAAACATAGAATTGACACCATTATCTCCGAAAGACACATAAGACGTTGAGGCAGACTATGAAGGATTTTTTGCATTTCACATTGACGGTGATGCGATCCAGATAGCGGGTGATGTTCGTCAGCAGACGTTCCGTGGAAATGATAAACCCATGACGAGCCGAATCATCATCCCGTCGGAGGCGTCGCAAATCAGGTCAAAGTAGCTAGGGCAGTGTGTCATAGTTTTTATTCTTGATTTACTTGTATAAATCAATGATATTATAAACATTATAATTTTAATGCATGTGATTATTTTATTTATTTTTTATGATGTTGTTAGTTTCTTTTAAGTAATAAAATTTAATTGAATTTACCCATGATATTAAAACTGAATAAAATAATTAAATTAAAAAAGTTATTTAAAAAGTGACTTTTTTCTCACCCATGGCATTTGAACTGGCAAGCGATAGCTCCTCTCGACAGTTAGTTTGTCACCCAAACCCTTACTTTGCTCGGCTAGAACAAGTAAATTCAAGAGCATTTTTCTCTCGGATTTTCTTATTTTGGACAACTTTAAATATTTTCTCCGTGCTCTAAAGAGGAAAAATGAGAAAAATAATAGAGAAAAATAACATTATGCTATTTTTCACTATGCATTAGAGATGATCGAAACCTCACTTACTAAGCACATTGAATTTAAACACTTCGCATAGACTTTACCTTCGAGAAATCTACTAAAGACATTGTCATCAAGTGATTAGGGGCATTAGGGTTTATGTGACAATATTCAGGGGATATAATATCCTCATCAAATGGGATATTCAAGTGACGATTACCTTACCTCATATTGTTCCCTAGAGTTATGTGGTAACTGCCTCACGTGAGGGATAGGGTGACGCTTTAGAGAGAATCATCCCTTAACTACAAATTCTAGTGTACTTCTAATTGTTTAAGGGCGCTGCTAAGGGCACTTGATAAATTTCTCCATAATGCTACAAAGGTCAAAACAATTTAAATATTGTTCTTATCATGTACAAAAACAAAAGAAACAAGTGGCACGATATGAATACGACATGATAATCCTCAAATTCTCAACTCATAAATATCATCAACTAAAATATTATAAGATATATCTCTATAACTACATTCACAAGTGCCAAATGAAATATGCCACTACACAGTCTCACTATAACACCAACCCAACGGATAATATGAAATACACATGCCAAATTGTCCTGCTAATATACAAGCCAACTAAATCTAAAGTACTCAACTCATAGAATTGAAATAAGATAAGACACCAGAAATATGAACCTACATCAATCTCCTGATAATGATGGTTGGAATAGAGAAAATGGACGTCTTTGCTAGCTAGATAAGAATCTATTCGTGTGGACCATCCCTAGCACTTGAAAAGTTTCCATGAATATAAATGGGTCAAAACCCAGAAAGTTACCAAAGCTATGCAACTCAAAAGAAATTATATATAAACGTGATAAGTCTACAGATATCCAGACTACAAAGATAACTAACCAAATCCGATGGAACCTCATAATCCATTTTTATTACCCCATTATTTTCAATAACTAATTAATCTTTTAATTAGTTAAATAGTAATCGACATGCTCCCCTTCTCCCCCACCATCACAAGAACATGTGTCACGCACACATAAATATCATCACACAACTGGGCACCACCTTTCTTTTGCATATCCAGAACTATGAACATGAATAAAATCATGTGACACACAAATAAATCCCATCACACAACCGGACACCACCTTTCTCTTGTGCGTCTAGAATTATACAAATAAACAAACCATTTGATGCTCAAAACAAGATAATGTCACACAGGATGGACACCACCTTGTAATAACGTAGCCGGGACAAACAACATCTGGCGTGCCGTATACATAAAATCGTTCTCCTTTAGCACGCAACAAGTAAGAGTGTTCTCTCTCAGCACATATCCATTTATCCATCTCATTTAATCAATATAATTTTTATTTTATTACTTTTTTGTATTCCTTATTTAGCTTACTACTTATCATAACATCGTTATACTCTATTTACCCCACCCTTCATACTATTATAAACTAGTCTCTAAATCTCTCATTACGTTATTTTATTAACTTTTAAATGGGTTCTCGAACCACTCAGGGTTATATCCAGTATGGGACTACTCATCAGTTTAAGCATTATAATAAAAAGGATAAGTTAATTAAAGGATTCATAAAGTCCTCAATCCCACCCATCTCAATGTTCTATGCATGTAAGGGTGAACATGGTCCGGTTCGGCCCAATTTTGAAGCATTGTTAGGTCTAGACTGATTTATTAGGTCTCCACAAATTATGGACCAAGATTGTTGATACAAAAAATTATCCACCCATGTGGACCAATCATAAATGGACACTTGTCTCCTTACGTGGCAAAAATCCTAGTTAGCAGTCACTTAATCAACCCCATAGAGAGTTGCTCGAAAGGCATGCCAACCAACATGAAGAATGCATACTATCAAAGTAAATTAATAATCACCACTAGAGGGAAACAACCAAGAGTCCTTCCACACATGGTCTAGACAATCAACCATCACATTCATTATGTACGGGTGTAAATGCTTGAATATATAAAATAATTCTATCCCTTGATCTCCGGGTCACTATAATACATTGTATTCCTTTCATAAAAGGCAATATAAAATGGATTTTAGGATATTCTTCTTAACAAGAGTACCTAGCTTTCTGTAATCACTCAAATCAATACAATAACAGTAGACGTAGGCTTTTTTACACAGTCGAACCACTTTAAAAACTCTTTATCTCTTGTGTGATCATTTCATTACAAACTTATATTTTATTTATGATTAGGAAATTGGATCTAGTTCATTTTTTGATATAAAAAAATTGGCATCGTCTGTGGGAACGTGTGTCTAATTGCCGTTCTCTATTTTATACATTTTAGTTTGAGGGAAGATGAATGATCCTGAGACTAGCACCAGAAATGAAGGCAACCCAACCGTCCCATTTGCTTCGCCCATGGACGCTAACCTGAATGGAATTCTTTCCAGTATTGCCAAGGGTCAAGATGCCATGTAGGAAATAATGAGGCAATTGTCTCAATCATTACAAGCCATGTCTCCAGCACTTTCCAGGCAATAAATGGTTCTTTCTCCGAGGAGAGACATGCCAGCTCCGCATCCTAGGCATAATCGACATAGCTATTCCATATCTTCACGTGATAGGTCTTACCGTCCAGGAGTGAGTTCATCACTTAGATTCATGAAATTCTATGACGGCCATTCTCTTTCTCTTGAAAGACCAAGCATTTTGGAAAGATTGAGCAGAGGTTCTACTTTTGATCATTTGGGACCTCGAGCAAACATAAATCCTCCCAGGAAGTTATCTAAAACTAATTAACACCCGACCAAACATCGTAAAGCTTCAATCAGGTTAAGATCAAGCATATAATGATTTGTGCAAGCTGAGCAGACTTCTCAGGAAGAGAGATCAGGACAGATGAAATGGACGAGCTACTTCACACAGATTTGATGCAGGCAACCCTTCATGGAAATGATCAATTTAACGATTAGAAGATCGCCTAGGAGAAATCGTAAAGGCAAAGAATCCATTGCAGCGAAATTTCATTAAGGGATCTCCCTTCATTCAGGCAATTTTTGATTTTCCAACTCCATCCAAGTTTAAAACCTCTGTGGTCACCCCTAAATATGATGGTAAAACTGACCCAGTTTTACCCATTGAGCAGTATCAGGCTATAACCGACATTTATTCTATTCCCGATGAGATGAAATGTAGAGCTTTTTCTAGCACCATTACTGGTTCAGCCCCAATATGGTACAATAACTTACCCCTAGGACAAATTGCCAATTTCAACTAGCTTGTCAAGCTGTTCATCAGTAACTTTTATTTTGGGGCCAAGCTAGTGAAAAGAGTAGCCCATCTCTTGAGTGTCTGGCAGTGAGTAGGGGAAACAACCAGAGAATACATCACTCGTTTTAATAACGAGAAACTGGAAGTGGTTGACTATGAGGAAAAAACAATCATCACCATTTTAATGAGTGGATTGCTTCCAATAAAGCTATACTATGATTTGGCCAAAGATCCTACTAAAACCATGACTGACCTCATGGCTAAGGCATGAAAAATCATGAATGCCAAGGAAGAAATGGCTGCAAAGCAGAGTCCAGCCACTAAGCATGAGAAGAAGCACCAGAAAGAGCAGAAATCGAAGAAGGTTGATAAGCTAAAAAATTATGTAGCATATAGTCCATTAACGGTAAGTATTCACCATATCTTAGAGGAAATTAAACACAATAGAGATTTACAATGGTCCGAGAAGCTGAGGGCACCACCTAATAGGAGGGACAAATCTAAATATTATGAGTTCCGTAAGGATCATGGACACACGATTGATAACTGTATCTCTTTAAAGAATGAAGTGGAATCCCTCATTCAGCGAGGAAATCCGCACAAATTTATTGATCAGCGAGAAAGCAGAGAAATAGGGGGAAGGTTAAATTCTCCATGCAAACCTAGAGATGACAGGAAGAAAAAAACCATGAAGATGGTTATGAAGACAATCTCGGACTGTCGAAGAAGCCCAAATAATCTGAACTGAAAGTAGTTATGGTACGTTTTGGCTCTTTTGATTGTCATGTAATTAAAGGTGATGATGCAGGAGGAAAGGATTAAATTACTGAGAAAAAGGTCTACCTGAATGAAGCACATGCTTGTTCCTATATCTAGATAATCAATCTGAATGAATATGATCGGCCCAGGAAAGTTAATAAAGACAAACCGATAACTAACTTTTCTAAGAATGACCTCTCTGGGTTACTGAATCCCCATGATGATCCGTTGATCATCAACTTCTGAATTCAAGAAGCCATCATCGCCAGGGTCCTGATTGATAATGGGAGCTCAACTGATATCCTTTTCTATGACTTCTTTCAGAGTTTAGGACTGAAACTCAGTCTGCTGGAACCATACCACAGAGAGAAACTTAGTCTACCCTCTTGGGACAGTCAAGATATAAGTGTTGTTCAACACTTGGCTGATAAGCCATATTGAAAAGATATGCTTCTTTCTGATGGATAAGGACCTCCAGTCTGCTTATAATGTGATGTTCGATAGGGTAGGACTAAAGAAGTTTGAAGATGCACGATCCACAATCTATTAGTGTTTGAAGTTCCCTACTCTCTTTGGGTTAGTGTTGTGAAAGGTGACCAAAATATGACCAGAGAATGTTATTAATCCTTAGCTGAATAAGAAGATTTGGTTGATTTGAATAAGAAGAACACCACTTACCACGTAGGCACCATGGAGCCAAAAAGTGAGTCATAAGTTGAAACTCTGGATCCTAGAGATGAAACTGAGTTAGTCAAAGGGCAGATTGTTAAAGCCACTGAAAGCATAATCTTGGATGGTGACAGATCGAAAAGAACCACGCAGATTAGGTCCATACTGGATCCACTCCTTAAATAAGAATTGATTGCATTCTTGAGACAACGGAGGAATGTGTTCGCTTGGAGTCATGAGGATATGCCTGGGATTGATCCCAACTTCCTTTGTCATGAGCTCAATATTAATAAGGATGCCAAGCCAATTAAGCAAAGGCGTAGGGTGTTCAGTCCTGAGAAAAAACAAGCTATACAGGAAGAGGGAGAGAAACTACAAAAGGCCCAATTCATTGAGGATGTCAATTATCCAGTCTGGTTGGCAAATATTGTGATGGTCAAGAAGGAAAATAATAAGTGGAGAATGTGTGTAGATTTTACTGATCTTAATAAGCCTACCCAAAGGACCACTTTCCCCTGCCTAGAATTGATCACTTGGTGGATGCTACATCAAGACATGAGCTGCTGAGCTTTATAGATGCTCATTCTGGGTATAAGTAGATAAGAATGAAACAAGAAGACGTGGAAAACCTTATTTCATCACTGGACAAGTTACTTATTGCTATAATGTAATGCCCTTTGGGCTCAAAAACATTGGAGCAACATATAAGAGGTTGGTCCATAAGGTTTTTAAAGAGCAGATTGGGAAGAATATGGAGGTTTATATGGATGATATTTTGACTAAAAAAAAGAAGGCTTCAGATCATATCAAGGACCTCAGTTAGACTTTTGATCAGTTAAAAAAGAAACAGATGAAGCTAAATCCAACCTAGTGTGTGTTCGGTGTGCAGGAAGGAATGTTCCTCAACTTTATAGTAAACCAAAGAGGAATTGAAGCTAACCCTGCAAAAATCGAAGCTTTGATAAAAATGCAGTTTCGACTTGTAAGAAGGATGTTCAAAGTCTTACTGGTAGAGTAAAAAATTTAACACGATTTGTTTCCCGAGCAACATGTAGGTGTTTACCATTCTTCAAAGTGCTTAGAAAGACCTTTGAGTGGAATACAGAGTGTGTAGAATCATTCAAAGAATTGAAAAAGTATCTGGAATCACCACCTTTATTGTCCCGACTTATTTTGGGAGAAAAATTGTACATATACTTAGTTATTTCTGAGTCCGTAGTTAGCTTGGCACTGGTTCGGTTGGATAATGAAATCCAGAAACCTGTTTACTACACCAAAAAAGCATTTTGGGGAGCTGAAATCAGGTATCCACGCTTGGAAAAATTGGCCTCAGCACTCATTGAAGCCTCCAGGCATATGAAGCCTTATTTCTAAGCAAACACCATAGTTGTGTACACCGACCTATCTCTTCGGTAAGCACTCCACAAATTTGAGAAGTCAGGAAGATTGTTGTACTCGACAGTATAATTAGGTGAATATGACATCATCTATGAACCAAGGTCATCATTGAGAGGACAAGATTTAATAGATTTCATTGCAGAGTTCACCTATCCAGAGGTTACTGACCAATGAAACTAGCCTGCTAAGAAGACTTCTTTGGAAGAGAGATTAGCTCAAAATTAAGCCAAAGTTGTAACCAACCAACCTGAATCATCCAGAACACAAGAAATGTATAGGTTTTTTGGATTTAGTCCCATCTACAAAGGTGTATTTAGGCTCCACTCCCATGTATTTTTAGAATTGTAAAAAGTCCCATAATCTCTCAAAACTGCCTATAACTTCCCTGTAATAACTCCTCTTTCTTTTTGTAGATAATGACACTTGTCCCATATAGGACCAACGGCTAAAAAAAATAAAAATATGGGAGTAGTGAAAAATAGATCATTATAAATATAACTAAGTACTTAAGATATAAAGGAAAGTAAGAAGATATTTCACTATGGAGTTTTGTCTGCAAAGAGCTTCTGTAGTGCTATCCCAATGTGGACTTTATATGTAGATGAATCTTCATGCGTAACTGGAATTGGAGAATGTATCATAATTAATACTCCCAATGATATTGATATTGATATTGAATATTCCCTTAGGTTTCAATTCAAGGCATTAAACAATGAAGCTGAGTATGAAGCTTTGATAGTCGGACTGGAATTGGCCCATACATTAGGCACCGAGCAAGTAGTGGCGCACAATAAGTCATAATTGGTTGTCAACCCAGTGCTTCATTTATATGGAGTCAAGGTAGAGTTGATGACTCGATACTTAACCAATGCCATGAAAGTCATTTCTAAATTTCTAGGTGTGAAAATGAATAGGATACCAAGAATAGCCAACGCTTGAGCTGATGCCCTTGCTCGACTAGCTTCTGCAACAAGAATAGAACTCTAAAGAAGCCTTCCAATTGAGATCTTGGCAAGCAGGAGAATAGAAGAGGATCTAATGGCCAGTTTTATTACTATAAATTTGGGACCTTCCTGGAGGGATCCGATCAGGGCTTACATTGAAGATGGAATCCTACTAGCTAATCCCAAAGAAGTAAAAAAGCTCCTATACAAAGCAGCTCGATATGTATTAGATAAAGGAATCTTATACAAAAGGGGACTTACTATCTCCTTATTACGTTGTGTCCATCCATTGGAGGTTACAGAGTTAATCAAGGAGGTGAATAAAGATTCTTATAGAGCTCATTCGGTTGGTCGGGCGTTACTCCAAAGAATCAACACATAGGGATACTACTGGACAACTATGAGGGCAGACAATAAGGCTTTTACAAGAAAGTGTGATAAGTGACAAAGGTTTTCTGCAATCCATAAAGTACCCAACGCTTTTCTAGCACCAATTACTTATCCTTGTCCATTCTCTATCTGAGGAATTGAATTGGTCGGCCCACTACCTACCACCAAAGGTAGGTTTAAGTACCTGGTAGTTGTTGTTGATTATTTCATGAAATAGGTGGAAGCATATTCGTTGATAGAAATACCTTATGAGAAGGTATACCAATTCATCTAAAATAACATCACATGTAGGTATGGCATGCCTTACGCCTTCATTATAGACCATGGAACCCAGTTTGACAATAATGAATTTGAAGCGTAATGTGTTCAGTCCAAGATCCACAAAGCAATGGTTAGACGAAAGTGACAAATAGAACCTTACTTAATGGACTAAAGAAGAGACTTGATGCTGATAAGGGGAACTTGATTAATGAACTACACTCTGTTCTTTGGGCTTACAGAACAACGCCGAGGACAATAACTGGAGAAACACCTTATATGCATGCATTTGGGATGGAAGCCATGGTACTAACTGAGATAGGCCTACCAAATCACATGGTGCTGAATTTTGATTCTCTAAAGAGTGACTTGATGCGAAGATTGAATTTAGACATGTTAGAGGAAGTCTGAGAAGATGCTGCTCTCAGAAATGTGACGTACCAACAAATGACTGCTCGCTTTTATAATAAAAGGGTCAAGTCGACCAACTTAAAAAAAGATGACTATGTCCTTAAGAAGGTCATCTAGAAGGGCGACAAGCTTGAGGCCAATTGACATGGCCCATATTATATTTTAGCAGTCATCCGACCAAGGACTTTGGACTTGAGACACTATAAGGGGAAGAATTCAAGAACGCTTGGAACATCGAGCACCTTGACAAATATTATCAGTGACTCAAGGCATTGACATATTGTATTTTTTTTTACCTTATGTTCATCAAAACTATCTTTCAACTTCAATAAAAATCTTAATTTAGTTCCTTCCATTTTTTTGATTTTTTTTAGTATGGCGATATATATCCCCCAGAAATAACAAACAAAAAATGTCTCTTGGTCTTCAGCTCTTGCCGATCAACATCACATCAGGTTGAAGTTACAAATTCGAGATGATAATCATTTGAACTTATACATTAGATTGAACTTATCAAATTCGAGATGAACTTATCTTTCGATCAATAACATACTTAATCAGGTTGAACTTATCAAATTTTAGATGTACCAATAGCTTAATGCATAGTCGTATCTTGCCTAACTAAGATTACTTAATGTATGACTTCGTATTAACAAGTCACTAACAAGAAGTTCTACCTGACCAAGTTAAAAACATGAATACACTACTAATACACTTGGTCGGCATTAATAATTTACTTCATGTATGACTTCGTCTTTGACAAGTCAAGAGTCAGAAGTCTGTAAAATTTCGTATATAACTCAAACAGTTAAAAATAAGTTTTACCCAACTAATTTAAATTTAGAAAGACATGTAAACATTCCTAACCATTGGAATACACACATATATTCCTTATACACATGGTCACCACTGATAACTAATGCTAAGCTTAGATCAATAAATCTATTTATAGTTTCATCTAAGTGCATTAGTAGAATCTATGGCCTATTTTAGTTTCATCTAAGTGCATTAGTAGAATCTTTAGCCCTACACTCAGAGTTTAATAATTCATTATTAAAATGATAACTCAGTTGACTAATTGATTAACTACTCATAAGTTGACAATAAACAATTATGGATTTTTATTCAAATACTAATTGTATTACATTCAAGTTCAAATGAATACAAAAAAGTTATTCAACTGGATGCTTTCCTTGAGCTTTGGAAGTTTGTCGCACTATCTCCATACCAGCAGGGGGATCATCCAGAGTGTAAGGGGAATTGATAAATTTGAAATCCCGCAGCATTTGCCTATTACTACTGCTCGACACATTGATCAGATGAGGAGGACAAACCAATTCATGAACATTATTAAGACCGTAATCTCCCAGGTATTTGGTGATTAGTCACTGGGGAAAAGCATCAGGAGGAATCCATGATATCTTCAACTTGAATGGGGGTTTGTCATAATCAAACAAACCAGGTTCATTTTAGTACTATAGCTCACTATTTTGATCATATTTTAGTAAGGTCAGAAAGTTGATCTATCCCTATCTGTAACCTTCACAAGGAATCTGGGCAAGCTGATCATCAACATGGCTAACGACCTCATTATGGCCTTCCATTCAGACCTCCCTGAATTGCTTGTGAAATTGAAAGGTTAACCTTTCAACCTGATGTTGAAGTTTTTTAAGACATTACTCTTCACTTTTAACTGAATAGATTGGTCGACGATGGCTTTATCCTTAGCTTCCAGCTTCATAGATAACTCGACAATATCTTGATACTTTGCCTTCAACTGGGAAGTTTGGTTGGCTAGTGTTTTACTGGTTCTTACCTCATTTACAGTTGGTCGGCTAGCTCTTTGTTGCCTGGAAGTTTTCTCAGGTTTGGTTTTTTGCAGTGCTTCAAGTTTTTCTACTAGTCTGGCATTCTCAGCCTCCAAAAAAAGAAGCACCCTCATCAGCACCACTGGCAGATGACTTCTTCAAGCTTTCTAACTTATTTTCAAGCTTATTACTTTCTTTTTCAAGAAGTTTGGAAACCTCCCGAGCTTCATTTGCTTCTCTGTTCAACATAAACTCTTTTCTTTAGTGCATGGAGGTATATTCTTCCAGTTTCTTCTCAAAGTCCCAACCTTCACTCAATGCTTTGTACTTTTCCTCATAGTCATCATGGAGTGAATCTAAAGAAAACTTATGGTCTTCTTGTAGATCTTCAATCATTTCATAATAAGCATCATTATTTGCCACTGCCCTGTCCAGCAAGCGATGAATGTGAATGTATGACTCCTTAAATTTGTCAGATATATCAAGACCAACAAGCTAACTAAGTCTTCTTCGGACAAAGGAACATTTCCAGTTTCCAGTAGATTTTTACTCCTCCAGAGCCGGTCAGATTCAACGGAAACTATGGCCTTTTTCCTACTGTCAAACTAAAAATTACAAATGTAAGAACAAAAGTGTGATTATTGAGCAAACATAACACAAAGTGTGTGATTTCATAAAGATAATTCAACCAAGCAAGAAGGCAAAAGTATGGTAAATACAACATATTTAGCCAAAAGGAGAAACATTTTCATTAATAACCAGGAGGTGTTATATAATGATGATCCAGTCATAAGAGAGAGAACAAAAAAGAAAAACAAAGGAGTTAAACCTTCTCCTTATCTTGAACATTGGTCCCAGAGGGCAGGTCGGCAGAAGGAATGGCCTCATCAATGGGCTTTAAGGCAGACCCAGTAGGTTAAATAGAGGATTCTCCAAACCCTTCTCCATCATCAAAATCTTCCTCCAAGTTTGGAGGAGAGCCTGGATCATGCTTCAGTAATAATTCAGAATCCTCTATAGTCCCGACGTCCTTGAGGGCATCCGCCAGCCATCCGCTAACCATCCTTAAAGGATTTATTCCTGATAAAATCAAATTAAGCAGAGGTAGCTTTATTGAATGACTCTTATTTTTGGCCTTCTCTGCAACCAGTTCAGAGGTCAGACCAGCAGCTTTCTCTTCGGCAGACTTCAGGAGGGTTTGATTTTCTGCCAATTCGTCCTCAACCATCTTGGCCTTACTTTCAGCAGCTGTCAAACTGGTTTCAGTGGTTACCAATTTTTCCTCAATAGTGGTGGATCTATCATTAGCCCTCTTCAGTTGTTCTTCCCAAGATTTTTGCTTAGACTCCAACAACTATCTGGAAGTCTCCACAAATTGCCTTAGACCTTCATGGGCCTCTTCAACATCTCCTCCTGAAGAACGTATTTGACTGTCCTTCTCCATTAGTTGATTAAAATTCACCAAAATCTGCATAAAGGACAACATTAGATTATAAGGAGCGCTAGAAGAAAAAATAAGACATCAAGTAACAGAGGGGAGAGAATTACCATAGCCAAACTTGGGCATGCATTTTTTGCCAACTTTAATCATGGCAGAGGAGCAAGGGTTGCTCTTTCAGCAGAGCGAGTACTAGTTTTGATCTACTTCCTGGCCATACTAGGATGAATAACAACAAAGGATGACCCTACAACAACCACATCCTCCTGAATCTTCTCGACTAAGTCTTAGTCAACTAAACTCTTCTCAACTTTCATTTTAGACAAACCTTTTCTTAACCTCTTGAATTGAGGTAAAACAATACCAAACTCCTCTGTAGTGATGACCCGAGGAACTTTTTGAGCAACTTTAGAGGTTTTCTCTATCTTCTTGGCATTTGCAGCCTTGCCTGTCTTCTCGACAACTCTCTTAGCAGTGGGAGATAAAGCTCCAGTCATCAAGTCAAGAATTTTTCCCTTTCCCATGTCAGCAAGTGGGGAGGTAGGAATAGTAGAAATGTCCAATGACTCAAAATAAGATGAAGTCCCAAAATCCCTCTCAGCCGTTATAGATTCCTCACCCGAAGAAGTATGAGTTGGTTCCTCTTCAAGATTTATGGGGGTTAAAGCTGCAGCAGTGATGGGCCTAGAAATAAAGGAAGTGATTGAGCTTCTATATTGCAACAAGCACGAGGCACATCTTGGGTGTTCCTCGCCAATCCTCTGGTGAATGATCCCCAGGAATTTCAACTCACGAATATTGACGTATCTTTAGGATACTTCTTCTTGCTCTCAACTGTGCAAAATGTGACAAGAAAATATTAGTCAGCATATCATCAAACAACTGGTTAACACAAAAAAAGTGGAGTACAGTAATCAAAACCAACAACTTATGCCATGTCCTAGTTGGGCGTACTTGGCTCATCATACACTTCTCCTCTTTGAAGAGAATCATGTTGCCAATTATTCGCAATAACTCCATAATCAAAATATTCTTTTTTAGCGTCTGTAAAATTAACAACCAGGGCTCTATTGACAAACTCTCGTCTCTGATAGCTTACCTACAAAATCATGCAAGAAATGATTACTTGTATCGACGATTGACATTCTGACACAGTTCTAAAAGCGTGAAAATACCAACATACCCTTTGGCGATTTGCTTTTCAAATTATTTACAAAAATGCCACTACAAGATCAAGGCATGAAATTTTTTCATAAGTCCCACACGTCGGCCTATGCCGACCAACTTTAAAGAAAATATACCCCATCCTTTTAATAAAAACATCAAGAATGAAGTATTAGGGGTTTCTGTTGATACCAAAAATTATCCACCCACATGGACCAATAAAAAATGGACACTCGTCTCCTTACGTGGTAGTAATCCTAGTTAGTAGTCACTTAATCAACCCTATAGATAGTTGGTCGGCAGGCATGCCGACTAACATGAAGAATGCAAACCATCAAAGTAAATGAATAGTCACCACTAGAGGGAAATAACCAAGGGTCCTTCCGCATGTGGCCTAGATAATCAACCATCATAATCATTATATATGGATGTAAATGCTTGAATATATAAAAGCATTCTAACCCTTGATCTCCGGGTCACTATAAATACGTTGTATTCCTTTCGCAAATGGCAAGATAAAATGGATTCTAGGATATTCTTCTTAACAAGAGTACCTAGCTTTCTGTAATCACTCAAATCAATACAATAATAATTGACATAGGATTTCTTACACAGCCGAACCACTTTAAAAACTCTTTGTCTCTTGTGTGATCGTTTCATTACAATTTTATATTTTATTTGTTATTAGAAAATTGGATCTAGTCAATTTTTTGATACCAACAAAGACTGACCCTATTTAATCGCCCATTCAAAATTTCAGGTGTAATCAGTTTCAATCAAGGTGTAATTGGGTTCGACCTTTGCCCATGTTCTCAGAATGGTTAAAGATATAGGACAATCTAATTCCATCTGAAGGTTATTTACCAGAAATTCTATACAAGAATGATTTGATCCATGATTTTATGATTTTGCATACCTGTATAAATAATTACATAAATCCATCTCATTTGGAACACTTTGTTTGACTTCTCCATGATTTTGCCATACGAGTAAGTTTCGATTTTTCTGTTAAACCTTAAAATAGGAGATAAGAGAGACTTTGAGAAATGAGAGAGAATGGGTGATATGGCAATGTCAAATTGGGTGGGGTGGGGTGTGTAGAGTTTGTTCGTATGTGGTGGGACAAGAAGGAAAACACTTATGTGCTTAAAAACTAAAATGGGAAGATTGTAAAAGATGGAATCAATATTAAATCGGGTCAGCCTTTTTGATTTTTCTTTATGCAAGACCGAGAACCATACCGTTTAATTCAGTTTTTTTTAATTTATTTTGGGGCCTAAGACTAGATCTACTTTTAAAAAACTTATTGTTCGGGCCGATCCAATCCATTTGGGTCGGTCGCTCCCTGATACACATCCGTATAGATATGGTAGTCACTAACACGCTAGAATTAGTGAAGGAAATATTAATGTGGATTAATTTAAGGATTAAAAGAACTAAACAACTGTGGATGCCTCTATTTGCAATCCGGGTTTGAGTCCTTCTTCGACTTTGCACCCTAAAAATCCTTGGGAGTTAGAAACAATCCAAAAATAAAAGGGTTGGAATAACCATGAATAAATTTCTAAGGGACCAAAAAGGAATTCACAAAAAACTTCCTGTAACACTCCGTGTTTTTATTATTTAATTTAATTAATTAATTGGAATATTCGAGAAAAATAAATGTTTGGATTTAATAATTTTTATTGGTTAAATATGTTGGTTATGATTTTAGAAGAATAAAACTTCAAGTGGAATTAAAATCGTAATTAAAACGGATTTTATAATGATTTTTAAGTATTTGTCCCTTATAATTTTTAAGGCGAACTCTCAGGTTTTCTGGGCGATCGATTGATCGACGTCAGGGATCGATCGATCGATCCCTTCAGTAATCGTGCGCTGAAAGTTGTTTTTAATTAGAGTTTGTTTAGGATTAGGACTCCTAATCACTATATAACCTTATTAATCCGTAGGGGGACTTCTCATAATCACTTTTTCTTAAGTTTTTCACCAGAGAACACTTCCAAATATTTTTCCACTCACTCATAATCATCAACCTTCTTCATAATCAAGTTTTTTGTCACAAGTTTTGTGAGGCTTAATTGGGGTTTAATCAAGTTTGTTCAAGAACACTTCTTCACTAATTTTTTGAGAGGATTCCAGATTTCTAATCAGATTTTCAACACAATCTTCACAGGCATGAATACTCTATTCTTTTCCTTTAGTATTATGCGTTTTAAGTTTCACGTAAACACTTAATTACATGTTTTATTAAAAGAAAGTAGTGACTTAATTAGGAAAAGTGGACACTAATTATGCGGCTATTTTATTAAATCTTTTAATCTGAATAATATTAATAACCCTTGGGTACGTAGAATTGATGAGTGGATTTTGGGTTTTATTGGTGTAGGTTGCATGTAGAAAAATCCTAGTTTTAAAATAAATGATTTTTGGGTACGTATAACTCGTGTAATTTATGTAGAGATAATGAAATTAAAATTTTGTTGTATTAACGATGAAATAGCGGTATATTTAAGTTAAAATAATTAAATGGGATTAATTGGGTATTTTGTCGTTATGATTATTAAATTGAGATTTAATGGATTGGACTATCATGCGTAGTTTGTAACATTGATTTATTATTTAAATTTGGTGTGACTTGTTGGTATTATTAAATATCATTGTGACAACGGGTTGTTGGGTATTATTGCTCTCCCTATATTTTAGAATGCCTTTTAATAATGGGACTAGTGAGGGTAAAATTATCACGGTTTTATCATGTCGGGGTGGGATGATTTTCATTACTTTATCGTCATTACGCTAGTCTAGGTATGAGACTAGGTTGAGAATTATGTTAGAAAATCCTCCTTTATATAGGGTAGGACGTATTGATAACTTGGGGACCCTTAGATATCGGACTAAGGGGTATTTTGAGGATTTCACATCGATAAAAGGGTGGGGTAATTTGAAGTTATGAATTGAGAAAATTGAGAATTAATACCTAAGATAATGATACGGGTATTAAAATATATTGGCGACATAATCAACGAGGGCCGACAGTTTAAACAGGCCAGCTAGAGTTTTGACGAGGGGATGTTTATTTTGGTGGAGAAATCACCCGAGGCCGGAGGACCGCCATAATAAATTGATGATATAAGAAAAGTTGGTTAATTTAATTAACATCATGGGACTTGGGAATTAAAAATCATATTGGTGTGCCTTTTTTAAATGGGGATTTCTTCGGGTAGTTAGTGATTTATATTTATCGCCTCTAATTATCCCGTTTAATTTAAAATATTCTATTGTGATATTTATTGTGTATAATTCTACTGTCTGGATTCAAGGATCCTATTTGAGGGGAGTAGTGTGTATTCTTGCTCGGGACTTTGGCTCTGACCCATGCGTTGACTAATCTTTTTCAGGATTAGAATTGGAAAAGCTGCATAAGTTTATCGGAGTTATCGTTTGGAGGTGTAGTAGGAGCTGAGTTACTTTATTGCTTTGTTTTAGTTTAGACTTTCCTTTCAGTCGTATTTCATTATGAGACTCAGTTAAGAGAGTTATTGGGTCATTCGGTTCCAAATTTGTTTATGGGTTTTATTTCAGTTATTCAGAGTTGGATCTTTATTCAGTTTTATAATTATTGGAAATTGGATTTATTTGGAGTTCTAGCACGTGATGGATCTTTTATCGCGCAGTTGATTATTATCATTTGAGACTGATTCAATTATTTATCCTATGGACTTATTTATTTATGTCTCATATCTGTCTCATGCTAAGAATGATATTTATTTAATTCACGCCCGACATAGTTCGGCGGCTGTGGCTGGCCACCCCGTTTGTCGAATTTTGCGGGGTATGACAGATGGTATCAGAGTATGGTCTTAGGTCTCGTAGGTTATGAGCCCGTTTAGCTTCCGCGTTGCCGATCTTTGATTTCCTTTGTTGATTTGTACTTCTTAGGGTTGAGGGTCTAGTATACGTGTTAGATATGTTTCTTGGAGATGTGAAGCTTTGTGCTAAGAACGTCGTAGGCATTGAGTTTAGAATTAGTAAGCTTAACGTGAGGATTCTTAAAGCGGATTTTGGAGACGATTATTATTTTGGAGATTTTAGTACTGATATTAGGTATCGTATGTATCAATTTTTGATGTCGATCTTTAATTTGAGGATGTTAGAATTTTGATGACTTTTGGATATAGGATCGAGTGGGAGATTTGTGAGAGCGTGTGGTACGCCATTATTTTCATAGTTATACGTATGCATATAGGCAATATACATATTATTTTGATGTTCGTGGGGTAGGTGCGCGTAGGATTCGGTGTATGGGAGCCCAATTATGGCATTCTACAGGTAAGCATATGTGAGCCTTATTTCCTTTTACGAGATTTACACGTTCATGTGTATGCTTCGTCTAACTTCGAGGACAAAATTCTTTTCTAGTGGGGAAGTATGTAACACCCCGTGTTTTTATTATTTAATTTTATTAATTAACTGGAATATTCGAGAAAAGTAAATTTTTGGATTTAATCATTTTTATTGGTTAAATATGTTGGTTATGATTTTAGAAGAATAATACTTCAAGTGAAATTAAAATCGGAATTAAAATGGATTTAAAACAGGCCAGCCGACGTTTTGTGGAACCTCGTCAATCAGCGAGGGCCGACAGTTTAAACAGGCCAGCCGACGTTTTGACGAGGAAATGTATATTTTAGTGGAGAAATCACCCGAGGCGGGAAGACCACCATAATAAATTGAGGTTATAAGAAAAGTTGGTTAATTTAATTAACATCGTGGGACTTGGGAATTAAAAATCATATTGGTGTGCCTTTTTAAATGGGGATTCCTTCGGGTAGTTAGTCATTTATATTTTTCGCGTCTAATTATCCCGTTTAATTTAAAATATTCTATTGTGATATTTATTGCGTATAATGCTACTGTCTGGATTCAAGGATCCTATTTGAGGGGAGTAGTTTGTATTCTTGCTCGTGGCTTTGACTCTGACCCATGCGTTGACTAATCTTTTTCAGAATTAGAATTGGAAAAGCTGCATAAGTTTATCGGAGATATCATTTGGAGGTGCAGCAGGAACTGAATTACTTTATTGCTTTGTTTTAGTTTAGACTTTCCTTTCAGTCGTATTTCATTATGAGACTCAGTTAAGAGAGTTATTGGGCCATTCGGCTCCAAAGTTTTTTATGGGTTTTATTTCAGTTATTCAGAGTTGGATCTTTATTCAGTTTTATTATTGGAAATTGGATTCATTTGGAGTTCTAGCATGTGATGGATCTTTTATCGCGCAGATGGTTTTTTATCATTTGAGATTGATTCAATTATTTATCTTATGGACTGATTTATTTATGTCCCATATCAGTCTCATACTAAGAATGGTATTTATTTAATTCACGCCCGGCATAGTTCGACGGAGTGGCTGGTCACCCCGTCTGTCGGATTTTATGGGGTGTGACACTTCCAAAAGGTCGAAAGTAGTCACAAGGAAGCCTTTAACCGATCGATTAAAGGCCCTTCTTCCATTTAACAGAACGGTTAAAAACTCGAAGGCAATGATTACGGTATCTTTGCAATTTAACGCTTCTATACACGTGCCCCCACCATTTATACACCATGCACATGTCCCGGCCTTTAACCAAACAATTAAAGCCATCCTTTGACCGAATTCTCAAAGGCCTTGAGTCAGTCCCTATAAAAAGGGGTCCCCGTCAATATTCAAAAGCACCCCAAAATCCAACGTTGATTCGATTTCTACCTTTTTTCAACCCCGAACATCTCTAAATCTCAAGTGTTGTCAAAAAATTCCTAAGTGTATAAATCTCGAGTTTTGTCAGAAAAATCCTGAGTGAAGTTGATACATTTAAAAAGTCATATCCTATGTAATAAAAAGGCAAGTATCTTCGCGCACCCTACGAAAGTCGGATCTTCTTAACGCACCTTTGTTTGACTAAACGGTGCCGCCCCATAAGAGACACTCCCTCGAAAAAAAATTGGCTTATGCTACAAGGGTAAAGAAACTTTGTATAATTATCAAGTCAATACCTAATTTATACATAGAGAGAGAGAGGGGTTCACAAGTGGACCTAAAAAATGAGCATTTTAATGAACCTTAACAAAAAATGCCTAACAACCAATTAATTTTAATTCCTATGTTGTAATTCTTCCGCGTCAGTGGCAATGGACATGCGTGTTTTTTTAATACACATCGTACCCCCCACCCCCACCCATATGCCATCAGAAGCAACCTTTACCCAGTATCACTTTCAACCCATATTAATATCCGAACCCTTACTCCAACCTTGTTCCATTTCCCCATTACCCAATGCCCAGTTCCAGACCAGTAAAGCCCACCATCTAAACCACTTGTTAGCCCATGACCCACTTCGACCTTATACCCCCTTACTTCGACGGCTTTGCCGATGCCCACCTCCCAAGCTCACCGGCGACCTACCTAACCCATTACCACCATGACCCGCCGATGACTTTAACCCATTTAAGTTGGGTCTCGTAGGTAAGCAGCTGAATTTGTAGCTACTACATTTATCGATATGGGCTACTCTATTATGATATAATCAACAACATTGTTCGACCAAGGCGGGTTCAATAACTGATGGCAGGTGGGTGGGTGGGGTGGGTGGAAGTAATGTGTGTGTTTTAAAAAATACGCGTGTGACACGCGTGTTCGTTGCCGCTAGCGCGAACCAATTACAACATAGGAATTAAAATTAATTGGATTTTAACTGTTTTTTTATTAAGGTTCATTAAAATGTTCATTTTTTAAGTTCACTTGTGAACCTTTCTCTCTCTCTCTCTCTCTCTCTCTATATATATATATATATTGAGATAAACTATCCATATCTATTTATATCACTTAGCTCGACTCCCGTTTACAACGTTTATATTTTCAAGCCTGATTTTTAACCCAGTACCTCTGCTTAAAAACAAATGCTAATAAAATGTTACGACTAAATACAAAATGAAAACATACCTTTCAAAATCGTTCTCTAGAAAGTGCCAGTGAGCCGAGTCAATTGGAAACTTTGATAAAATAAAAGTCTAAAATCAGACTACTCTCACCACTTCTCCGAGCGAACAAAGCCTATCGTGATGACAACATCCTTGAATATATGTTTTATTGTCAAGCATAGGCCTGTGATTAACGTAATTTTAACATATAAATATATAAATCCAACTCATAACCGAAATGCTATATTAAGGAATAGGTTCCATAAATATTGTAAATTGTATATTGTATACTCGATATTCTATTGCCCACACCCGTAAATATGTCCCATTTATTAGAACTACCTTGACTTTGATCCCAAGTCAACTTGGTTACATAGGCGCTATATCGAAATAAACTCGTGAAGACCAAGCCTTATAATACGTCTCTTGGCATATCATCTATTATGGATGCCTCCATCGCTAGTCTAAAACATAAATCGAAAAACCCGATGCCTACTACACCTCCAGGATTTTAGTTATGTCAATAAGGGATACATAGATCTATATCGATGGCTTATAGTTCACTTCAATCCTAAATACACCTCTCCATTCCTTCTACACCTCCAAACAAGCCCAAGGTACAATACCTTCCTCCTAGTGATCACCCGATAATGATAATATGATGTAAATATCTGCGATCTTCAGTACCACTCCCATTATGAACCTCTATTTAAGCTACCCTCTATATCATATATAACTTTCCCCCCTCTCAAGATAAGTCCTCACACTTTCACACACATTACATTTGAACACATGTATAACCAAACTGTGCAGGCTTTGATATCATGACTACACATGTATGCAAATGTAATATCGAGTCCTGCTTGTGAGCATAAGCCTCAACAATACAACTCTCAATGTGTTTTCACAATCGAGATGCACCCATCTCTCATATTACCTTTTTACCCCTTCTCATACCTCGAACGAGATATCTAACTATCTCAAGACGTAACTTTTTTCACATACACATATACACCTTCAATAACTTCCCATCTAATAAGATGAGCTTTCTCATAGACTTACATACATACTAATGGCCACCCGTTAGTATGAATACACACTCACACATAAGCATTCTTATATACCCACAACGATTTAAGTGACATTCCTACATCCCTCACTGGCACCATTCATACTGAAGCACATATTTACGTTTAAAGTATTCTAAAACTAAGATCTCTCAGTAATGATGTAAGAAATTGGATCGGTAAGAATGAATAGTGACATCGAAGCTATTCTCAACCATAATATAAAGCACAAAATAAATAAAGAGAGATATAACACAAGATATAGAGTGGTTCCGCTATAAAATGAGCCTAAGTCCACTTTGGTGCCACATTCTCATTATACATTTTCATTATTACAAAGGTTGATTACTTGTGCAGGCATACTAGAAAGATAGGGTTGAATAAATGAATTAATTGGCTCTATGGTGAGCGGGATGTGACCTGTAGAGAAAGGCTGTAGTGGGGATGCATACTGCAGTGGCTCAAGTGACTTGGGGTGACCTGAGTGAGCTCTCAGATGAAGAGAGAGAAAGTGGGTGGAGAGTTTGGCAGCGCTTCTCTGCTAAAACATATCCCCTAAATGAGGGGTGAGTAGTTCTATTTATAGAAGTCAAGGGAAGGGTCACGTGCATAGGGCGTGTGACATATAAATAAATAATGTAACTGTGGAATACTTTTAGAAGATGGACAAATGCAAAGTTCATGCTGATGTGGCTAAGTCTGTGGTAGCGTATGCGCTATTGGTGTAGTAGGTAGCCGCGACCTATTTGGGACGAGGCCGTGGTCTCATATAGTGCTGAAATAGGGGAGACTGTCGCAGCCTGTCTGAGATCCAGGCAACGATAGTGTATGTCATATCCATGACCAAAGTGCCAGTGTTAGGCATATTAACAAGGACACAACCTCAGTGCCAAGAGGTTGCGAGTTGGTGCTGCGACTATGTTTATGCCCATATGCTGTAGTGTCAATGTTGCATCGGTCAATTGTTCTTCTGTTTGGGACGCAATTTGGTGCCGCGATCATTAGTTCGTGATGCTTCAACTTTCAGTGCACTTTTATATAAATGGTCATCGACCGTGGCCTCATTACCTTAGCAAATTTCTCCAGAGCGTTAACCCTAGGCGACTTCAGGCTACTCCAAGGTAGCTAGTTTCAAGCGGTTTATGGTGGTTTTAGGCAACTTCTCTCATTCTTTCGGCATTTTTCTTCTTTCAAGGTTGGCAGTCTCATGAGCTCTTTGATTTATTTATCCAATAGAATCTATGTATAATCCTTGCTTATTTTTTTATGTCTTTTTAGTTTCCCAATGCCATGTAGTTGTTAGGGTTTTTATGAATTTTAAGTTTTTTGGCCCCATTCGCCCAATTTGATTTGAACTCGTGATATATGAAGGCTGGGATTTGGAATAACTATTTGTGATTTTGTATTTTTTGAGGTTTTTCTCTATATGGTGGGAATTTGTGGATTGGGCAATTTGGTTATTTTTAAGAATTAAATGAGTTTTTTTGGGAATTAGGTAGTTTGGATATATTTGACATGATTTTGGAGGCCTTAGGGAATCGAAAAGGTGGGTAGTTGCCATGTAGGGAATTTTTAAGGTTAGATTTTAGGTTTGGAACCCATTTTGGGTCGATTTTTAACCAAGAGCACAAATAAACTGCTCAAGGTGTTCTTAGCCAAAACCTTAGGGTTTTGGGGATTTGATCCTTGAAAATGAAAAGGTGCAATTACTAATCAGTTTATCCCTTGGCCACGGTCAGTTGCTCTGAATATTTGGTTGCGTCATAGTTCTTTAACTTTGATTTCCCTTTGCTGGGGCCTATAATCTTGACTTGCTTTGCCATTTTCCCATCTTTTTCCCCATTCTATAATGCCCTGGACTTAATATTGAGACAAACTTCTTTTTTATTTTTATTTTTATTTATATTTTGATCATATTGGTTGTGGCTACCTAACTGGGGAGCCTTCTATATCCTTCTCGCGCCCATATGCATTGGAATACTTGGGATTATTAGGAAGACCTTTGGAAGAGGAAATTTTGTGTTCATCCTCCCGTACTGTTACATATAAATCTTCTGAAGACCAGTGGTCCCTGTAAGCTAAAGTACTGCCCAAACTGTGTGCAAGTTGACTTTAACTCCGTGGCTTCTTCTGACTGTAGGGATCCTAAAGAGGCTGCAAAAAATTTTCACACTGGGGAGGAAACTTGTTCAACCAACAATCAACCCCCTTCAAATATGGATGCAGGCTATGACTGTGGTTGCTATAGATGCTAGAAATGCTAAAACTGGGATGTCTGGCCATAGTTAGGAATTTATAAGAAAGCCCGTGACCCTCCCCTACCCATGCATCATGAGAAAGGAGTGGTTGACTTGTCGAAGCTCATGAGTTCCCAAATGGAACTATATGCACCATGCCTTCCGCAGAGCAGAGGTCATGCTCTGCAGGCCCAAATGATGGAGTCTGCTTCCTACTCCATGCTTTCCTTCTAGGGCTACGACTGCTAATCTTGGTCCCAGTTAAGAAAATTTTAAGATTTATGAAATTAGCCCCAACCCAGGTTGACCCCAATTTTAAGATTTTTAAAAGGGACATCACGACCGTAGAGTTCTTCGACTTTTATAAGCCAAATTTAGTTGAAAACTCATGGTTATTTTACATGTGGCTACGGAGTGGGGACTACTAATTGATGAGGGGCAGGACCTCCAGTGTTAAAAACTAGAAGGGATTTTTTTTTATGTTTCTGAGGACAGCTGGGAGGTCCACTCAGAAGATACTGAAAGGGAAAAAGAACATAAGCTACCGCGGACATGGGGTCGTCCACCCAAGGAAGGTATATATATTAAGCCGCTACCTTAATTTACTCTCCAAATAAACTTTTCAACTGCTGAAGCTTTGAATTATAATTGTTTATAATGTCCACGCATTTTGCTAATCCCTTTATACAGTTCGTGCAGGTCTGACACCTTCTTCCAAACAAAGGGAGAGAATTGAGACTGCAGTCTCAATTAATGATGAAAGAAAGCACTTAACCAATATAGTGACTCTGCGATCACTATGTAAATTTGGATACCACACCGCTTATCAAGATCCAATGAAGGCTTTGGAAGGTATTCAACCCTTCAAATAATTTTGTAGTATTAACTTTGATTTAAATGTTGATTCATTTCTCCATTGCCAGGTACCATCGCGAAAGGTGAGACAGTGATGTAGATCGATAGAGATCTTTTACTTTCCCAACTAGATGAGTTAGAGGAGACTGTCCAGGGTCTAAATCAAGCTCCACAAAAGAGGAGAAAAAAGAAAAAGAGGGATGTAGAAGGGTGTTTCAGGCCTTCCCACTATATTTTGGGGTGAGGGTCCCTCATGACCCCCAGCTTCCAAAAAATGTGGGGGCGAGGAGCAATCAAGTTTCTGCCCCTCAGCTTCCAGAAAATGTTAGGGCGAGGAGCAGTCAAAGTCCTCACCATCAACTGCAAGAAAATATTTGGGACGTGGAACCCCCCCAGGGTCCCGAAAGAAACTCATATTGAGAAGGAACTCCCTCAGGGTCCCGATAAAAATTCATATTGAGAAGGAACCCCACCCAGGGTCCCAGCAGAAACTCATATTGATAAGGAGACCCACCAAGGGTCCCGACAAAAACTTAAGTTGATAAGGGACCTTACCTAGGTGGTGATAGAAGCACATATTGAGAGGGACCCCACCAGGGTCCCTACAGAAACTCAAGTCGAGAAGGAACCTCATTTAGGCGGCGAAAGAAGCCCATGTTGAGAGGGACCCCCCGGGGTCCCTGCAGAAACTCAAGTTGAGAAGGAACCTCACCTAGGTGGTGGAAGAAACACATATTGAGAGGGACCCCCAGTGTCCCTGCATAAACTTAAGTCAAGAAGGAACCTCACCTAGGTGGCGGCAGAAGCCGAAGTTGAGAGGGACACCCCAGGGTCCCTACAGAAACTCAAGTTGAGAAGGAACTTCACCTAGGTGGCTGCAGAAGCCCATGCTGAGAGGCACTCCCCCTAGGGTCCCTGCAGAAGTTGACATTGAGAAGAAACCCCCTAGGGTCCCACGCAAGAAAGTGACATTGAGAAGGAACCTCCCTAGGGTTCCTCAGCACCAGAAGTTTACATTGAGAAGGAACCCCCTAGGGACCCTCACCAGAAATTTATATTAAGAACGAACTCCCCCCCCCCCCCCCATAGGGTTCCTCAACAGAAAAAAAATTGACATTTGAGAAGGAACCTCTCAAGGGTTCCTCAACAGTAAAAAAAAATGATATTGGAGAAGGAACCACCTTAGGGTTCCTCAATAGCAAAAATTCATATTGGAGGAGGGACACTCAAGGTCCTCACCTCTAAGCTCCCAAAAAACCAAGTTAGGATGAGGGGGTGGCTACCATAAGTAACCCCTCATCATGAAAAGTCGTTCTTTAAAAGAACATAAGTTCTAATACTTATTTTCTTATACAGGTTGCCTAGTTGAGCAAGCAGGGCTGAAGTAGGTTAGTTGGGATCTCTTGGGAGTTTTGGCTTGGTGGATGAGGGGCAAGGTATGTTGATCAAGCTCAACCACTTATCACTTTAGGATTAAGAGAATACTAGTAGAAAGACCCTAGGGTCACCCAGTCCTCACACACCTCACAGTAAGACACAACCATGGTGAGTAGCTAAAGGGTTACTCACAAGAAAAGAATTGTTTATAAAATGATTTTAAAGGAGAGGGTCCTCTAGGCCCCCCTCAAGAAAAATGATTTTAGAAGGGGGCCTCAAGACCCCCCTCAAGCTTCTGAAGATTTTAGAGGAGGTGGTCCTTGAGACCCCCCATCAAGTTTACAAAGTTGGTACCAAAAGTTACCGTTTCAAAAGATATTTACCAAATCAGATATTTTGTCTCCATTAGGAGACATATTTGCCTTTTGAATTTGGTTTGCACCAGGTGGCACCTATTTGAGGGGACAGACTGGTGCACACAGGTAGGGACAAATGGTACACTGCAAACCTTGTCCTTCACCAACCCTCTAAGTTTTTGGAGCCAAAAATTCCAAATCATCCCTAGTGCCCAATTATAAGTAGGACCCTTGGGCAAGGTCAAGGAAGACATAGAAAAACTCAACATAACTGTTACTCTGTCAAAATCACACCAGAACCTCTCTAGTATTTTATTCCTTCTCTCTCTCTAAGTGCTGAGTGCCTTGTTCTTTCACTCCCCACTGACAACCATCACTCTCAGGAGTCCCTTTTGAGAAAAGCTACTATTATTGTTGTGAAGTTCATCTTCTTGCAAGGAGTGAGCTCTAGCTGGAGTTCCATTTTTACCAGAAGGAGAAGATTTTACCATAAGCTGCTTCAGAAGTTCTTGAGAACCTTGCAGATAGTGTCCATTGGAGTGAGTCACGCCTCACCCTTTCCAGTTATTCATAGATGCCAGTCTCACTACCTTCCTACATTTGGCGACTCTGCTGGGGAGGTATCGTCATTTCCATGGACAAAGAAGGTTTTAATGTTTCTAAGAAGCTAGTATTTGAAGACATTCCATCTGGGAATGGATCTCAAAGAGACCAGACCACTCAGGAGGATGTGGTGGTGATCAGAGCTAGAGTACCTGCTCCTCAGAGAGGGCAGACCAGTTCACTGGCAGCGGCTCCTACAGTGGCTCTGACAATAGGTATCAACCTTATGAGCATGTTTTTGAGTTTTTTTGAAACAACAAAAAGTAGACTTGGAAAGTTTAGGTCAATGTTGTGTAACACCAACAACAACCCCTCTGGAGGAGCGACCGCTCCTGTAGCGATTCCGGTAGAAGTAGCTCCTCCGTGGAGAGCAGTGCCAGAGCAGGTTATGTCATCGTTAAGCTCACCAGCAGCCAAGGGAATGAGTTTGGAGGAGTCACCCTCCAAAGTTGTTACTGTGAAGGAGGTCAGGATGTTGATCTCTTATTCTTAGAAGGAGGGTCCTCATTTGTATGAAGAGTTGCAGGACCCCTGCCCGCAAGAGGTGAATGAGAAACCATACCCAAAGGGGCATGTTCTACCCAAAATTTTCAAGTTCAATGGCAAAAGGAAAAACCCAAGGGAAGCTGAAGTCCCATACAAGGAACCCTCAGTGATATAGATTCCCAATGATGGACCCCCAATAATACTGGTCCAAGTGAGGAACCCACAATGGCAGAAGGCCCGGATGAGGAACCTCCCATGCTCAATACCCCCAACCTTAGGAAAAATTGTAGTTTGCGAGGAACCAATAAAGGTAAGGCTGGCTTGCGATGAACCCTTGCCCATAAGAACCAACTCAACAACCTCTGGTGCTAATGACGAGACAACCTCGGATGAAAAGTTGATACGCGAGGAACCCGTTGACAGAGAAGTGGCTCTTGGAGAGGAACCCACGACCATAAAGAACTTTGAATCCACTATACGAAATGGTGAGGAACTCTGAATAACAGACCCACCCAAATTTTGGAGCGGAGAGGAACCCCCGAGTATGGAGTCCACCCGCGAGGAACCTGTAGAAAAATGGGGTCTCGCGACTTCAATTTGTGGCATCGGCGAGGAACACATGGTATGCAATGGGCCTTGCGAGGAGCCCTTGTCTACACCACTGCCAGATGGAAAATCAAACAGGGAACTACTTGGAATAGTCGAGGAAGCTTCTGGTAGAAACCTAACTTGTGAGGAACCCCAAGTAATACCCCTCGTCAGCGAAAAACTTGTGGTAGTAGAACCTCCAGCCATGGACACAGAGCCAGCACACGAGGAACCCATGGCAGCAACAGCTATTGGCAAGGGACCCTTGGTAGTGGGTCCCATAGTTGAAATTCTGTGGGGTGATCAACCCCTAAGTCCCAAAGATTCTGCGCATGAGGAACCCCTAAGTATCGAGGGGACTTGTACACGCAAGGAACCCTCGGATAGGAGACCAACCCGCGAGGAACCCTCAGGTGCAAATTCAACCTGCGAGGAATCCCGGGTAATACTCATCATTAGTGAAGAATTTTGGCAGCGGACCCTCTAGTCGACATATCATCTGATGAGGAACCCACTTGGAATCAATACTTCCCACGAAGACTCCAAAGTCCCAAAGAAATTCGGCGAGGAATCCGCAGATGCGAAACCAACGCACGAGGAACCTCAGATGCAAAACCAACGCGTAAGGAACTCTCAGATATGAAACCAATGTGCGAGGAACTCTCATATATAAAACCAAAGCATGAGGAGTTCTCAAGTACGAAACCAACCCGCGAGGGACCCTCGGATAGGAGACTAACCCGCGGGGAACCCTCAGGTGAAAATTCAACCCGCGAGGAACCCCGGGTAATACTCGTCATCAATGAAGAATTTTTGGCAGCGGACCCTCTAGTCGAAATATCATCCAATGAGGAACCCCAAGGTTGCAAACCCTTGGATACAAGCACATGAGGAACCCGCAAATGGTGAGGAACCCTCGTCGGCAATGACCATGGAGGAGATGGTCACAAAAAGTGTCGAGAAACCCCTGACACCAAGAAAAAATCAGGGACTTGTCACCGTAAATGTTTCAGACGAGGAGCCCTCCTCGACTAATGGTGGTTGCGAGGAACCCTTGATGGTTGGGGAACCTCTCGTGGTCGATAAAATAGGCGAGGAACCCATTGGTGTCAAAATGACAGATGAGATACCCCTTAAATGAGAATCCTCAGACGAGGGGTTTGAGGATGTGAAAACATCCAATGAGGAAACCCTTGGTTCCAAACTTATGATCGAGGAACCCTTTGACGGTAGTAGCGCTTGCAAGGAACCCTCCGTTGACAGTAGCGCTTGCGAGGAACCCTCTGTTGATAGAAGCATTTGCAAGTATCCCTCAGTGGCGTGAGATCCAGATATAGAACTCAAGCATGAAGAACCCTTATCAGTCTCATAAAGTTACGAGGAACCCGCCATGGGTAATAGCCCTCGCGAGGAACTCCCAAATACATGAACTACAGACAAGGATATCGGAAGCGGGGAGCCCTCCTCAATAACCTGTGGGTGCAAGGAACCCACAACAAACTCAGTTCCAAGAAAGGGACCTCCAAGTGAGGAACCTCCCCCCCCCCCATGACAGGCAACGACGAGGGACCCATATAGTTCCTCGCCCCAAGAATCAAATCGTCACCAACATATATACTCATTTCACTAGATTCAAAAATCAACCGTTCAGAAGATAAAACCCCCTGTGGTGAGGAACTCGTGGAAAAATCTTTCAATGAAAAGTATGTGGTATCAACTATACCTTCTTAGCAAAGTTTAACGCTTACAAAATGTCAAGTTATCTTATATGGGCCATGGTGCCTCCTAGTGCATTTTTATTCGTTATTATTTCTTCACCTAATAAAATAGGACAACAAGTGTGAGAACACAAAACGTATTTGCAAAAGTATAAATTAAAGTATAAGGTGCCACAGATGAGAACCTAAGGCTCCAAGGGCACAGGAGCACTCATAGTCTTGAGCAAGTGTCAGGGATAAATATAAGGTGGTCCAAATGAGCACCTAAGTCTCCAAGGTCACCGAAGCGCTCACAGTCTTGAGTAAGTGTCAAGTATAAATATAAGGTGCTCTAGATGAGCACCTAAGGCTCCAAGGGCACCGGAGCGCTCACAGTCTTGAGCGAGTGTCAACTATAAATATAAAGTGCTCTAGATGAGCACCTGAGGCTCCAAGGGAATTGGAGCACTCACAATCTTGAGCAAGTATCAAATATAAATATAAAGTGCCCCAGCTGAGTGCCTAAGGCTCCAAGGGCACCGAACCACTCACAGTCTTGAGCAAGTGCCAAGTATAAATATAAGGCGCTCCAGATGAGAACCTAAGGCTCCAAGGGCACCAGAGCGCTCTCAATCTTGAGCGAGTGTCAAGTATAAATATAAGGTTCTCCAGATGAACACCCGAGGCTCCAAGGGCACCGGAGCGCTCACAGTCTTGAGCAAGTGTCAAATATAAATATAAATATAAGGTGCGACAATTTAGCACCTAAGGCTCCTAGGGCACCAGAGCACTCACAATATTGAGCAAGTGACAAATATAAATATAAGGTGCGACAGTTTAGAACCTAAGGCTCCAAGGTCACCAGAGCGCTCACAGTCTTGAACAAGTCTCAAATATAAATATAAGGTGCGACAGGTTAGCACCTAAGGCTCCAAGGGAACCGAAGCTCTCACAGTCTTGAGCAAGTGTCAAATATAAATATAAGGTGTGCGAGTTGAGAACCTAAAGATCCAAGGGCACCGAAGTGCTCACAGTCTTGAGCAAGTGTCAAGGTATACCGAACTAATGTTTTCTCTTTTTTAAGATAAGAGTAGAACCTCTACTAGACTAGAAGAGGGTCCATGACATGAAGGTATTTTCTCATTATACTTGGGGGAATATCCATCCATCCCAAAGGAAAATTATATTAAGAAAAGTCCTTACGAACACAATAGATATATTGTTTTACACCAGACCAGCAGAGGGTTATCCTCCTAGTAATAATAAAAAAAATCACTGCATTTTTTTATTTATTATTCAATACAGATTTATAGCCCAGAAAATGAGTCCTAACCTCTGTTCTCAAGAAAAAAAATACTTGACCAGTTTTTAGAAAATAGGGAGAAGCGGGTCTACCCCCCTCTCTAAACTTATTATTTCCATAAGACAAAAAGGTTCCTAAGAAAAGTTTGGAACAAGGACTCTACAGACCCAGGGAAATTTTCAGTATAAAGAAATAATTATTTCTTTATTTATAATATATGTGAAATATTATTCAAAGTTTATGGGAAGGCGAAGGGTTAACCCCATATCCTAGTTACTAGCTAAGAAATGAATGTTCATAACAAAATACTCCACAGTCACATGGGGTTGCTCTAAAAAAAATATACCTCAAGGCTACACGGGGTTGCGCTAGAAAGTACCCCACAGTCATATGGGGCTGCGTTAAAATGTCATAACTTGCTCATCTATATGTAACTACCCCGCAGCTAGAGGGGAAACTTCCAAATTTTAACTTGCTCAGCTTATATGCAAGTACCCCGTAGTTAGAGGGAAAGTTTCAAAATATTAACTTGCTCAGCTTATATGCAAGTACCCCGTAATTAGAGGGAAGCTTCAAAATTTTAACTTACTCAGCCTATATGCAAGTACCCCGCAGTTAGAGGGGAGGTTTGAAAATTTTAACTTGCTCAGCTTATATGTAAGTACCTCGCAGTTAGAGTGAAAGTTTCAAAATATTAACTTGCTCATATATATGCAAGTATCCCACAGTTAGAGGGGAAGCTTCAAAATTTTAACTTGCTCAGTTATATACAAGTACCCCACAGCTAGAGGGGTAGCTTCTAAATTTCAACTTGCTCAGTTATATGCAAGTACCCCATAATTAGAGGGGCATGCAAGTACCCCTCAGTTAGAGGGGTAACTTCAAAATTTTAACTTGCTCAGTTATATGCAAGTAACCCACAGCTAAAGGGGCTGTTTCCAAATTTCAACTTGCTTAGTTATATGCAAGTATCCCAGAGTTAGAGGGGTAGCTTCCAAATTTTAACTTTCTCATATCTTAAGCAAGTACCCCACAGACTGCGGGGAGGTTCAATCTCGAAGTTCTCATAGAAAATAGAGCAACTCGCAGTATTGAGCAAGTATCAAGTATAAATATAAGGTACGACAGTTTTGTACCTAAGGCTCCAAAGGCACCGGAGCGCTCACAGTCTTGAGCAAATGCCAAGCATAAATAAAAGGTACGACATTTTAGTACCTAGGGATCCAAGGGCATAGGAGTGCTCACAATATTAAGTAACTGACAAATATAAATAAAAGGTATGACGGTTTAGTACCTCAGGCTCTAAGGGCATATGAGCGCTCACAATATTGAGCAACTTCCAAGTATAAGTATAAGGTATGATAATTTAGTACCTAAGGCTCCAAGGGCACCGGAGCACTTACAGTATTGAGCAACTGTCAAGTATAAATAAAAGGTACGATAGTTTAGTACCTCAGGATCCAAGGGCATAGGAGTGCTCACAGTTTTGATTATGATATCTCGTGCAAAAGTCTATTGATACTAAGACACTTTTGCATGGAGGGGAATAATATTGATCAGTCCTCAAGCCAGTGAACAAAGAGCGATATAGCCTAGAGCGTGAGGATCCACTTAGTGTGGCTCCACCTTCCCAAGATTGCAAGTTTGACAGAAAATAGCCTAGGGCGAGGGGATCCACCTTGAGTGGCCCCTCTTCCCAAACTTGATGCTACAAAAAATGACTCAGAGTGAGGGGTCCACCACGAGTAGTACCCTCTGTCAAGATCAATACAGGAAATAACTTATCGCGAGGGGATCCACTTCGAGTGGCCCTTTTGCCAAGACCAACATAAGTAACAATTTGAGTGAGCCCACCTAGAGGGGATCCTACTGCCCAAGTTGTCAAGATAATATTTAGAATAAGGGGGTCCACCTTGAATGGACCTATGAAGAGGTGTAATACCTGGATGAGGGGCTCACAGCGAGAAACCCCTCTACCCAAGATAAAAGGCAACATAAGAAGGCCAAGGGTGAGGGGCTAACCGTGAGCAACCCCTCTACCCAAGATAGAAAGCCACAGAAGAAGGCCAAGGACGAGGGGCTCATCGCAAGCAACCCCTCTAACCAAGATATAAGGCCACAAAATAAGGCCAAGGGTGAGGGTCTCACCACGAGCAACTCCTTTACCCAAGATAGAAGGCCACAGAAGAAGGCCAAGGGTGAGGGGATCACCGCGAGAAATCCCTCTACCCAAGATAGAAGGCCACAGAAGAAGGTTAAGGGTATGGGGATCACCGTGAGGAACCCCTCTACCCAAGATACAAGGCCACATAAGAAGGCCAAGGATGAGGGTCTCACCACGAGCAACCCTTCTAAATAGGATATAAGGCCCTAGAAGAAGTCTAAGGATAAGGGGCTCACTACGAGTAACCCCTCTAATGGAGATAGAAGGCCACCGAAAAAGGCCAAGGACGAGGGGCTCATCACGAGCAACCCCTCTGCCCAAGTTAATACCCAGATAAGGAGGTTCACCATAAGTAGCCTCAGTTACAAAACCTAGGATGAGGTGACAGAGCATTTAATGACCCTAGGGGGAATGATGACGGAACCCTAGGGTCCCTCAAAATTGAAAATTAAATTTATAGCATACAAAGCCTTTTGGGTCTACCCAACACAAAAGACTTTGTACAAGGGGCTAATGTAGAAGGGTGTTTTAGGCCTGCCCACTATATTTCAGGGTGAGAGTCCCTCATGATCCCCCCTAGCTTCCAGAAAATGTGGGGGCGAGGAGCAGTTAAGTTTTTGCCCCTTAGCTTTCAGAAAATGTTAGGGCGAGGAACAGTCAAAGTCCTCCCCCTCAACTGTAAGAAAAGATTTAGGATGTGTAACCCCCCGGGTCCCGACATAAACTCATATTGAGAAGGAACTCCCTCAGGGTCATGGAAGAAATTGATATTGAGCAGGAACCCCAACCAGGGTCCCTGCAGAAACTCATATTGATAAGGAACCCCACCAAGGGTCCCGACAGAAACTCAAGTCGAGAAGGGACCTCACCTAGGTGGCGACAGAAGCACATATTGAGAGGGACCCCACTAGGGTCCCTACAAAAACACAAGTCTAGAAGGAACCTCATTTAGGCGGCGACAGAAGCCCATGTTGAGAGGGTCCCTCCGGGGTCCATGCAGAAACTCAAGATGAGAAGGAGCCCACCTAGGTGGCAGCAGAGACCCATATTGAGAGGGACCCCCCAGGGTCCCTACAGAAACTCAAGTCGAGAAGGAACCTCACCTAGGTGGTAGAAGAAGCCCATGTTAAGAGGGACACCCCAGGGTCCCTGCAGAAACTCAAGTTGAGAAGGAACCTCACCTAGGTGGCGGAAGAAGCCCATGTTGAGAGGCACTCCCCCCAGGGTCCCTGCAGAAGTTGACATTGAGAAGGAACCCCTAGGGTCCCTCGTAAGAAAATGACATTGAGAAGGAACCTCCCCAGGGTTCCTCAATAGAAGAAGTTGACATTGAGAAGGACCCCCCTAGGGTCCCTTACCAGAAATTCACATTAAGAAGAAACCACACCCATAGGGTTCCTCAACAGAAAAAAATAATGACATTTGAGAAGGAACCCCTCAAGGGTTCCTCAACAGAAAAAAAATGATATTGGAGAAGGAACCCCCCTAGGGTTCCTTAACAGTAGAAATTCATATTGGAGGAGGGACCCTCAAGGTCCTCCCCCCTTAGCTCCCAGAAAAACAAGTTAGGATGAGGGGGTGGCTACCATAAGTAACCCCTCATCATGAAAAGTCATTCTTTAAAAGAACATAAGTGCCAATACTTATTTTCTTGTACTGGTTGCCTAGTTGAGCAAGCAAGGCTCAAGTAGTCTAGTTTGGATCTTTTGAGAGTTTTGGGTTGGTGGCTGAGGGACAAGGTATGTTGAGCAAGCTCAACTACTTTGCACTTTAGGATTGAGAGAATACTAGTAGAAAGACCCTAGGATCACCCAGTCTTCACACACCTTACAGTCAGACACAACCAGGGTGAGAAGGCAAAGGATTACTCACAAGAAAATAATTGTTTATGAAATGATTCTAAAGGAGAGGGTACTCTAGGCCGCTCTCAAGAAAAATGATTTTATAAGGGGGTCCTCAAGACCCCCTCAAGCTTATGAAGATTTTAGAGGGGGTGGTCCTTGAGACCTCCCTCAAGTTTACAAAGTTGCTACCAAAAGTTACCGTTTCAAAAGATGTTTACCAAATGAGATATTTTGTCTCCATTAGGAGACATATTTGCTTTTTGAATTTGGTTTGCACCAGGTGGCACCTATACGAGGGGACATGCTGATTCACCCAGGTAAGGACAAATGGTACACTGCAAACCTTGTCCCTCACTAACCCTGTAAGTTTTTGGCGCTAAAAGTGCCAAATTAGCCCTAGTGCCCAAGTATAAATAGGACCCTTGGACAAGGTCAAGGAATACATAGAAAAACTCAATAGCACTGTTACTTTGTCAAAATCATCCCAGAACCTCTATAGTATTCTCTCCCTGCTCTCTCTCTAGTATTATCTCCCTTCTTCCAATGCCCAAACTTAGACTGAACAAAATTTCAAACAGGGTGTGAAGGCATCAAAGAGTTTTGAAACTAAGGCACTGGAGGCTACAAGGCATACAGCAGCCTTTGAAGAAAAGTTTAACCAGTTTGAGAAGAAAAATCAAGATTTTGTACAAAACCATGATGCAGACTTAGAAAAAGTTTATGTGTAACAACCCAGATTTTTTTAAATGGGAATTTTTTTAAATTAATTTCTAAAATTGGATATTTTTTTTTGCACTTCATTATTTTTAATAATTAAATATGTAGAGTTTGTATAATAAAAAGTGGGATTTTTATCGAAATTGAAATCGGACTCTAAATGGGATTTAAACAAAAATAATCATTTGTCACGAATTCAAGCCGTGACTAATGGAAAATTTTATTTTTAGTTAAACGAAATTAAACGAAGGGAAATGGCAGTGGACGCATACCTGCTCGATCGACCTAGGGAGTCGATCGATCGACGATCTCAGATTTGAGGCAATTCAGCTAGATTTTTGAAGAGTTTTAGTTATAACAAATTTGTTATCTTTTTCCTTATAAATATAGGTCATGGGTGGACCTTTTAAACCAACTTTTTATCACTTTAAAAATGCAGAGACCTTTTTTATTTCCTCTCCCTCTTTATACAAACCCTAACTCCTATTTTATTCAATGTTCAACCTTAGATTTGGAGGCTTATTTTGGGGTTATTTCGTGTTGGGGCTAGAACGTGATTTGACTATTTTCACGAGAGGAACTTGATGGTACGATCAGATTTAGAGGCTGAAATAATGTGATGATTCATAGGTACGAAACTTACACAATATGCTCCTAAATTCTCTCGAGAGTATTCCGTTTGTTTTTCTGTGTCGATTGCACTCATGTTGAATTATGATATTCATTTAAAATCTGAAAATTATTGAAATCTTGATATTGATTCATTGTGGTATATTATATTTGTGGCTCGAGCATCGTGTCATGAGATTTTAATATGGAACGGAGAATGGGCAACCGTCAATAGTTCAAAAATTCGAATATGCTTAAGAATGCATAGGCGCAGTGAGGTGAGGCCTGGTGACTCATTGATGTGTTGTTGAGAAATTAATATTGATATAATGCTTGAGTATTGCATTCTATTTGTATATGCGCATTCGTATTGTTGCGATTTATTCATCGTGCTAATTATTTTTGAGCATCTATTCCTGCCATATTGTGTAATCATATTAGGTTAGCGTGAATTGGGACGCTATGGACATTTTCGGAGATTTATTTTAGAGTATTGGATTGGAAGATGTATTTTGATGTATTTATTAGTGGTGAAATATTAGTTGGAAGATTTCATATTTTGGGAGAAACATTATTGTAATTATTGTGGAAGTGTAACAATTTATGGATTTGTTACATTTAAATTATGGAATATAGATGCTCTATACTCGTTATTGATGGTTTTAGTTTAGTTTTTTATCGTAGTAGCATTCCGCATGTCTTTTTTGGATGCGCGGGGTGTTACAAATCGTATCAGAGCTTATGTATACGATAACCCTCTGGTCTTGGGTGTTGGGTCTAACATGCGGGTTAGACATATTTCCCTTGGAGATGTAGATTTTTTCTGAGGCGTGTTAGGCATCGATGGTTAAGATTTGTGATCTTTATGTAAGAACGTGTATAATTGATTGAGGACTTAGTGTTGTGATTTTTTGGATATATAATCGAGCAACATTTTATTTTCGAACGTTAGGCCACGTCGAATTTCGAGGGCGAAATTTCTTGTTCATGGGGAAGTATGTAACAACCCAATTTCTTTTAAATTAATTTTTAAAATTGAAGATTTTTTTGTGGATTTAATTATTTTTAATAATTAAATACGTTGAGTTTTTATAATAAAAGTGGGATTTTTATTGAAATTGAAATCAGACTCTAAAAGTGATTTTATAAAAAACACTTGTCACGGATTTAGGTCGTGACTAATGGAAAATTTGATCTTTAGTTAAATGAAATTAAACAAAGGGAAATGGCAGTGGATGTATACCTGCTCGATCAATCGATCGACCTAGGGAGTCGATCGATCGACGATCTCAGATTTGAGGCGATTTAGCTAAATGTTTGAAGTGTTTTAGTTATAACAAATTCCTTATCTTTTCCCTTATAAATATAGGTCGGGGGTGGACTTTTTAAACCAATTTTTTATCACTTTAAAAGTACAGAGACCCTTTTTATTTCCTCTCTCTTTATACAAACCCAAGCCCCTATTTTATTCAATGTTCAACCTTAGATTTGGAGGCCTATTTGTGGTTATTTCGTGTTGGGGCTAGAACGTGATTTGACTATTTTCGCGAGAGGAACGTGATGGTACGATTAGATTTAGAGGCTGAAATTATGAGACGATTCATGTGATGATTTTGAGGTACGGTACTTACACAACATGCTCCTAAATTCTCTCGAGAGTATTCCGTTTATTTTTCTGTGTCAATTACACTCATTTTGAATTATGAAATTCATTTGAAATCTGAAAATTGTTGAAATCTTCATATTGATTCATTGTGGTATATTATATTGTGGCTTGAGCATCGTGTCATGAGATTTTAATATGGCACGGAGTATGGGCAACCGCCAATAGTCCAAAAATACGGATATGCTTAAGAATGCATAGGCGCGGTGAGGTGAGACCTGGTGACTCATTGATGTGTTGTTGAGAAATTAATATTGGTATAATGCTTGAGTATTGCATTTGATTTGTATATGCGCATTCGTATTGTTGCGATTTATTCATCGTGCTAATTAGTTTTGAGCATCTATTCCTGCCATATTGTGTAATCGTATTAGGTTAGCGTGGATTGGGACGCTATGGACATTTTCGAAGATTTATTTTAGAGTATTGGTTTGGAAGATGTATTTTGATGTATTTATTAGTTGTGAAAATTTAGTTGGAAAATTTCATATTTTGGGAGGAACATTATTGTAATTATTATGGAAGTGTAACAATATATGGATTTGTTACAGTTAAATTATGGAAGATAGATGCTCTATACTCGTTATTGATGGTTTTAGTTTAGTTTTTTTATCGTAGTATCACGCCACATGTCTTTTTTGGACGTACGCGGTGTTACAGATCGTATCAGAGCTTATGTATATGACAACCCTCGGGTCTTGGGTGTTGGATCTAACATGCCGGTTAGACATGTTTCCCTTGGAGATGTAAATTTTTTCTGAGGCATGTTAGGCATCGATGGTTGAGATTTGTGATCTTGATGTAAGAACATGTATAATTGATTGAGGAATTAGTGTTGTGATTTTTGGGATGCAACATTTTATTTTCGAGCGTTATGCTACGTCGAATTTCGAGGGCGAAATTTCTTGTTCATGGGGAAGTGTAACAATCCAATTTCTTAAAATTAATTTTTAAAATTGGAGAATTTTTTTTGTGGATTTAATTATTTTTAATAATTAAATACGTTGAGTTTTTATAATAAAAAGTGGGAACTTTATTGAAATTGAAATCGGACTCTAAATGGGATTTTTTAAAAAAAACTTGTCACGGATTTAGGCCGTGACTAATGGAAAATTTGATCTTTAGTTAAACGAAATTAAATGAAGGGAAATGGCAGTGGACGCATACCGGCTCGATCAATCGATCGACGATCTCAGATTTGAGATTATTCAGCTAGATGTTTGAAGAGTTTTAGTTATAACAAATTCCTTATCTTTTCCCTTATAAATATAGGTCGGGGGTGGACCTTTTCAACCAACTTTTTATCACTTTAAAAATATAGAGACCCTTTTTATTTCCTCTCCCTCTTTATACAATCCCAAGCCCCTATTTTATTCAATGTTCAACCTTAGATTTGGAGGCCTATTTGGGGTTATTTCGTGTTGGGGCTAAAACGTGATTTGACTATTTTTGTGAGAGGAACGTGATGGTATGATTAGATTTAGAGGCTGCAATTATGTGATGATTCATGTGATGACTTTGAGGTACGTGACTTACACAATATGCTCCTAAATTCTCTCGAGAATATTCCGTTTGGTTTTCTGTGTCGATTGCACTCATGTTAAATTATGATATTCATTTGAAATATGAAAATTATTGAGATCTTGATATTGATTCATTGTGGTATATTATATTGTGGTTTGAGCACCGTGTCATGAGATTTTAATATGGCACGGAGAATGGACACCCGTCAAAAGTCCAAAAATTTGAATATGCTTAAGAATGCATAGACGTGGTGAGGTGAGGCCTGGTGACTCATTGATGTGTTGTTGAGAAATTAATATTGATATAATGCTTGAGTATTGCATTTCAATTGTATATGCGCATTCGTATTGTTGTGTTTTATTCATCGTGCTAATTATTTTTGAGCATCTATTCCTATCATATTGTGTACTCGTATTAGGTTAGCGTGGATTGGGACGCTATGAACATTTTTGGATATTTATTTTAGAGTATTGGATTGGAAGATGTATTTTGATGTATTTATTAGTGGTGTAATTTTAGTTGGTGAATTTCATATTTTAGGAGAAACATTATTGTAATTATTGTGGAAGTGTAACAATTTATGGATTTATTACATTTAAATTATGGTTTATAGATGCTCTATACTCGTTATTGATGGTTTTAGTTTAGTTTTTATCGTAATAGTACGCCTCGTGTCTTTTTCGGACGCGCAGGGTGTTACAGATGGTATCAGTGCTTAGGTATACATCGACTCTTGGGCCTTGAGTGTTTGGTCAAGCATACGGGTTAGACATGTTTGCTTTGGAGATATAAATTTTTTCTGAGGCGTGTTAGGCATCGATGGTTGAGATTTGTGATCTTGATGTGAGAACGTGTAGAATTGAGTGAGGACTTGGTGTTGTGATTTTTTGGATATATAATCGAGCAACATTTTATTTTCGAACGTTAGGCTACGTCGAATTTCTAGGGAAAAATTTCTTGTTAGTAGGGAAGTATGTGACAACCCGAATTTTTTTAAATGAGATTTTTTTTAAATTAATTTTTAAAATCGGAGAATATTTTTTTTGGATTCAATTATTTTTAATAATTAAATACGTTGAGTTTTTATAATAAAAAGTGGATTTTTATCGAAATTGAAATCGGACTCTAAATGGGATTTAAAAAAAAACACTTATCACAAATTTAGGGTGTGACTAATGAAAAATTTGATTTTTAGTTAATCGGAATTAAATGAAGGGAAATGGCAGTGGATGCATACCTTCTTGATCGATCGACCGACCTAGGGAGTGGATCGATCGATGATCTCAGACTTGAGGCGATTCAGCTAGATTTTTGAAGAGTTTTAGTTATAACAAATTCCTTACCTTTTCCCTTATAAATATAGGTCGGGGGTGGACCTTTTAAACCGATTTTTTCTCATTTTAAAAATGCAGAGACACTTTTTATTTCCTCTGCCTCTTTATACAAATCCTAGCCCTTATTTTATTCAATGTTCAACCTTAGATTTGGAGGCCAATTTGGGGTTATTTCGTGTTGGGGCTAGAACATGATTTGATTATTTTCGCGAGAGGAACGTGATGGTACAATCAGATTTAGAGGCTGAAATTATGTGACGATTCATGTGATAATTTTGAGGTATGGGACTTATACAATATGGTCCTAAATTCTCTCGAGAGTATTCCGTTTGTTTTTCTGTGTCTATTGCATTCATGTTGAATTATGATATTCATTTGAAATCTAAAAATTATTGAAATCTTGATATTGATTCATTGTGGTATATTATATTGTAGTTTGAGCATTGTGTCATAAGATTTTAATATGGCACGGAGAACGGGCACCCGCCAATAGTCTAAAAATCCGAATATGCTTAAGAATGCATAAGCGTGGTGAGGTGAGGCCTGATGACTCATTGATGTGTTGTTGAGAAATTAATATTGATATTATGCTTGAGTATTGCATTTGATTTGAATATGCGCATTCGTATTGTTGCGATTTATTCATTGTTCTAATTATTTTTGAGCATCTATTCCTGTCATATTGTGTACTCGTAATATGTTAGCGTGGATTGGGACGCTATGGACATTTTTGGAGATTTATTTTAGAGCATTGGATTGGAAGATGTATTTTGATGTATTTATTAGTGGTGTAATTTTAGTTGAAGAATTTCTTATTTTGGGAGAAACATTATTGTAATTATTGTGGAGGTGTAATAATTTATGGATTTGTTATATTTAAATTATGGAATATAGATGCTTTATACTCGTTATTGATGGTTTTAGTTTAGTTTTTATCGTAGTAACAAGCCGCGTGTCTTTTTTGGACGTGCAGGGTGTTACAGATGGTATCAGAGATTAGGTATACGACAACCCTCGGGTCTTGGGTGTTGTGTCTAGCATGCAGGTTAAACATGTTTCCTTTTGAGATATAGATTTTTTCTGAGGCGTGTTAGGCATCCATGGTTGAGATTTGTGATTTTGATGTGAGAACGTGTAGAATTGATTGAGGACTTAGTGTTGTGATTTTTGGCATATATAATCGAGCAACATTTTATTTTCGAGCGTTAGGCTACGTCGAATTTCGAGGGAGAAATTTCTTGTTAGTGGGGAAGTATGTAACAACCCGAATTTTTTAAATGAGATTTTTTAAAATTGATTTTTCAAGTCGGAGAATTTTTTATTTGTGTATTGTATTATTTTTAATAATTAAATACGTTGAGTTTTTATAATAAAAAGTGGGATTTTTATCGAAATTGAAATCGGACTCTAAATGGGATTTAAAAAAAAACACATGTCACGAATTTAGGCCGTAACTAGTGGAGAATTTGATTTTTAGTTAAATGGAATTAAATGAAGGGAAATGGCAGTGGACACATACCTTCTCAATCGATCGATCGACCTAGGGAGTCGCTCGATCGACGAGCTCAGATTGGAGGCGATTCAGCTAGATGTTTGAAGAGTTTTAGTTATAACAAATTCCTTATCTTTCCCTTTATAAATATAGGTCGTGGGTGGAACTTTTAAACCAAATTTTTATCTCTTTTAAAATACACAGACCCTTTTTATTTCCTCTCCCTCTTTATACAAACCCTAGCCCCTATTTTATTCAATGTTCAACCTTAGATTTGGAGGCCTATTTAGTGTTATTTCGTGTTGGGTCTAGAACGTGATTTGACTATTTTCGCGAGAGTAACGTGATGGTACGATTAGATTTAGAGGCTGAAATTATATGACGATTTATGTGATGATTTGAGGTACAGGACTTACACAATATGCTCCTAAATTCTCTCGATAGTATTCCATTTATTTTTCTGTATCAATTGCACTCATGTTGAATTATGATATTCTTTTGAAATCTTGATATTGATTCACTGTGGCATATTATATCGTGGTTTGAGCATCGTGTCACGAGATTTTAATATGGTACGAAGAATGGGAACTCGCCAATAGTCCAAAAAATCCGGATATTCTTAAGAATGCATAGGCGTCGTGAAGTGAGACCTGGTGGCTCATTGAGGTGTTGTTGAGAAATTAATATTGATATAATGCTTGAGTATTAAATTTGATTTGTATATACGCATTCGTATTGTTGCGATTTATTCATTGTGCTAATTATTTTTAAGCATCTATTCCTATCATATTGTGTACTCGTATTAGGTTAGCGTGGATTGGGATGCTATGGACAGTTTTAGTGATTTATTTTAGAGCATTGGATTGGAAGATGTATTTTGATGTATTTATTAGTTGGTTAATTTTAGTTGAAGAATTTCATATTTTGGGAGAAACATTATTGCAATTATTGTGGAAGTGTAACAATTTATGGATTTGTTACATTTTAATTATGGAATATAGATGCTCTATACTCGTTATTAATGGTTTTAGTTTAGTTTTTATCGTAGTAGCACGTCGCGTGTCTTTTTCGGAAGTGCGGGGTGTTACATTATGGTGATCAGGCTGCAACTAACCAGAAGAAGGATAATGACCTTACTGCCGTAGTTGGGAAAGTAACTAAAAATTCAATGGCCAACTTCAAGACTTCCCTAGATTTCTTCCTCCTCAATAATTACATCCCCGACTACAAGGAGATGCGACACAGGGTGTCCAAGAACTATCTAGAGGACAAGGATAACATATACTCTTAGATGTTCAATATCACTTAGCATGTGCTATGCATTGAAGAGCTAAAGTTGCGAAGGAGCTGAATAGGAAGCGCCGGGAAGAGGCTGCGACAGCTAAGGCCAATGAAGAGATTGAAACAGCTACTAAAGGGGATGAAGAAGATGAAAAAGAGGACGCATCCTCTTGAATTTTGTATCTTTTATTATTATTTTTGAACTTGTACTCTCTATTTCCATAACTTTGTTATAAACTTTTATTGAAACTGCATAGGTCCTCCGCGAACTCTAACTTTCTAACCGTTGATTTTTTATCATATTTTGCAGTCTTGTAATTTATTTACCTTTGATTTGAAAATATTTTGCTCTGCTTAACCCTCTGCGGACGTTAGAAATAGAAATGGCAGTAAATTCCATGCCACAGATATTAAAACTTAGGAACAAGACTTGTTGTGACATGCCTATCGCAACTATCTGGGTTAATATGCTTTTTACATAGATTATTGGGATTTGAGCGTCCCTGTCGTGGACATTAGGGAAAAAGCATATATAGATTGCATTCTTTAGTCTTTTGAGCCTTTTAAATAGCTTATAACTTCAGGTGATTTCCGCGGACTATAGGATTAATTAAACTTTTGTTAGAATGCCTGTCATAGTGTTCTTTGATTTTAGTGGCCTTGGGAACTAAATTTCCTTGCTGTGGACATCAAGCCCTTTGCCCATATTTGTTCTTTATCAGGCTACTGCCTCCTAGATAGATTTAAATTCTATACTTGGCTTTCCTGTTTTATGGTGTTTTCAATCCTCCTCTAGTTGGGTATATTATCAAGCCACCCGCGGCTATTGGGTATTTTTACATCACCCATGCTGGGGTACCTATCAAGCCCCCCATGGCTGTCTTGGGACATTTGGGTAATTATGAACCCCTAAGTCTAAGAATGGGCATTATGATCCCCCAAGGCTAAGAACGACTATTATGAGCCCCTAAGGATAAGAACGGGTATTATAATCCCCCAAGGCTAAGAACGAGTATTATAACCCCCCAAGGCTAAGAACGGGTATTATGAGCCCCCAAGGCTAATAGAAGTATCATACGTCATTTCAAGGCTGCCATGCTAAGAGGGGCGTTTAATGCCATTTAAGGCCATCAAGCCATTTTCTTCTAAGGTGTCACTTTCTCCCATTCATGCCAATTTTTGAGATAATCAACTGTGAGGTTATCTTGAAACCTGTTAATATAAGAGTATTTCAAAAAGACTTTAGAAGAATAGAGTTAGAATTAAGAGGGAGAAAACATATATTTATATACGTATAAGTGTTCATGAAGAACAAAACATGTAATCGTAAACTATATATTTCTTTATTTGCACAATCTTCAAAATAAAAAAGTATTCTAAGGCAAAGATAGGCATGCAACTGTTTCAGTACGGGACTGCATCCCCTTTGAAAGACTGGATCATCCCCTGCCCGATGAGCCTTTTGATCTCGTTCTTTAAAGAAAAACATCCATTGGTAGTGTAGGCATGATCTTGATGAAACATATACCATCTGCTCCTGTCCCTCTTATGAGGTGGGGACTTCAGTTTCTTTGGCCACTTGAGTCGTTTCTTCTCCTTGATGATTTCAAGGATATCCTTTAAACTAGAATTTAGCGGTGTGTAGTCCTAATAGGGCCTTTATGCATCTTGTTCCTCCTGCTTCCTCTTCTTATTGAATGCCTTGGCTGTGACCTTATCTTCTGGGGCCACGAAATTCTATATAGTAGTGAAGATTATGGACTCCAACATTCGAATTCTCTGCCCTAGGAGGTTAATCTGGCCTTGGAGGGAGGCTTGGCTTTCATAGAGGTGGTTAATGCACCTCATCAAATGTGCCACATTTTCCTTTTGCTAGGCGTATGATCCAGAGCTTCCTTCCACGATTTCTGGAGTGTTAGTCTTTAGAAATATATTCTCTGAGACGAACTAAACCATGTGGAGAAAAACCATGATGCATAGAATAAACAGGCTTAAAAGATCAAGTATAAAGATAGGGATGCGACCTTTTTTCATAGGATGCGACCTATCTAAACTAAAGTAGAGTGTTGTGTCCTGTCTATGCAATAAAGACAAGTCCACGACCTAAACTTGCCTTGGGATTAGCCTGAAAGGGATAAATTGAACCTTTTATTTATTTTTATCTAAAATAAACGAGGAAACCTAAACAACAGACAACCCTTCGCACAAAATATCTACGATTATGCCTAAACAGGGGCATATGACAAAAAATGGATATGGCGTCTAAATACTTCTTGGGGTAAACATCGAATCACTGAGCCGATAACTCAACCTCAGGGGGAAGTGGCATACCGAGAGAGAAGCACTCTCGCGTCCCTATACGATTCCCCCCGAGCGCATCACCACTCGGGTCCCATAACACCATAGTGCTGAGTTCATCAGGGATACATTAAGAGAGAAAAATTATCCTTATGCTTATTTTCTCTTATGCTTAATATCGCTCCCCCACATGACTGATTTATGCACATTTTTAGTATTTCTTAGAGGCCTTAGCTTTAGAGTCCCTCGAAATGCAGATACGTGCTTAGGTCCCCATATATAACATTGTACATTATTCCAAATGCGTAGGTACACGCGAAAGACCTCGTGACAAAACAAACATCAAAGTATGTATAATAAAGATTACCTACTTTCATCATGCACTACATAGTCTTGATTTTAATTTTACTTAAACCTTATACCCCTGAGGGAAAAAATCGTCAATTAAAACTATGCCTATTGGAAATTATTCCGGCACATTGGAAATTATTCAAGTACCGTGAATGACACATTACGGCACATTGGAAATTATTCCAGAAACTATGCCTATTCAAACCATAAAAAATGTGTCTTCGAAGTAACTAAGGGGAAAGTACCTGGGTTCATTGTCAGTAAAGATGGAATCTAGTAGACCTCGACAAGGTAAAATTCGTACAGGAAATGCCACCACCAAAACAAATAAAGAGATAAGAGGATTCTGAGGTCAAATACAATTCATAAGTTAGTTCATCAACCTACTTACCACCATTTATGAATCCACATAATCAAGAAATACTTGACTAAAGAGTGGAGCACTCAATGCTAGGAAGCATTTGGGAAAATACTGGAGTATGACACTCACCACACACTTATATCAGCACCCACCTAACCTGGAAAATTCCTCCTTCTTTACATGACCATAATCAACACGATTTCAAGAACTATGTTAGACCAATATATATAAAGTTCTCGAAAAGGAATGGTTCATCTACTATGTCAAAAAAAGATAATATCATATGAGCTCAAATACATACCTTGGAAAAGGCTTATGTATATCTTGTTTGGATCACTCGCAGACTCTGTCAATACATGATGTTCTTTAGCATACAACTTATCTCCGGGATAGATCCAATAAAATACTCGTTTCAGAAGCCCGTTAAGTCTGTCCTAATTTCCAAATGGTACTAATGCTATCCGAATTCAAAATCACATATGTCACACCAAATTCCACTCTCTAATATTCTCACAGGGTTGTCGTGTTAGATGAGAAGGAAGAAAAGAAGGAAAAATTTCCCGATAAGGACCACTTTACCTTAGCGATAGAGAAGAATCGAAACTCTACTTTGACGAGTATTCCAATAAAAGAGGATTCAACAACAGAATATTCCTAATATCTCACGACTTATGATGACCCACTACAATTATCAAACTTACTTATGAATGAACTGGAAATATGGATGAATATGAGGCTTGCATCACGAGTATTGAAATCTCCTTTGAAATGGGAATCACCAAACTAAAACTCTATATGGAGACTCAAGCCTAGTCATCAGCCAGATATTAGGAAAATAGAAAATCTAGGAAGATAAACTATAACCTTACCATGCCTACTTAGAAGAGGTAGATTCGCGACTCGAGCGTATTTAATTAGAGTTTCTCCTGAGGGCTAAGAACAACTCAACATACACACTTGCTAATTTTATCAGAAGGGGAGATTGTTTAATCTGGAAAAGTATTCTATCAGGGGAATTTTATTAATTTTACTTTGTATTGTACCAAAAAATGAATTTAATTTGTGTATGTGAGCCCGAGAAACATAAAGCCCTCTATTCCGTTACATGGATCGGAAGCAATAAAAAAAGTAGACTCCAGAGCACCCGTTCCTAATTCTTTGAGATCGATGTCATAAAAGGAATGACAGTATAACCCACGGTATGATACTACGACATATGGAACTATCTCAATAAGAATTTATACCCACACGAATCTTCTCTGCACGACCGATTCACCATGAGTTGATTGTTATCCCGATTCATCATATGTGGGGGCCAACTCTACCAAAGATGGTCATACATAGTACACTTCAAGTGTGTCACATAGGACGGCACCCTTTGAGATCATGGAAAAAATCCATAGCGATGAATGTGAACCACACACTAATGGAGACATTCTCCCAAAAAATACTCTGCCAGTCCTACTACTGGACTACCATATAAAATAATTAAACTAAGTACGTCAAGAGGTACCTCAAATGTTAATTTTATGCCCTGCGAAAGAATATACCTCCCTGAGAGCTCTACTACATGTCCTCACCCTGTACTTTCTCCACTTAAGGGATAGAAATCAGAGGGAACGTTAACCATAAAGCCTCCTTCAATAACGAGTTCATTCTAGTCTCCATTGACCACTTTATTAAGTGGGTAAAATTCGAATTTTACTCGGTTTTGAATGCCAAGAAAATGGCCAAATTAATATGTCAAAACATCATCTTACGCTTCAACGTACCCAATGAACTGATATCAGACAACAATTCTTACTTTAAGAAAGAGGTCTCAAACCTGCTATACGAATACGGGATTACTCAACATAAGACTTCCCCATACAAACCTCAAAGCACTGAAGCCGATGAATCTGCTATTATAAATGTCAAGAACATCATCATCATGGTGATAAAAAAATTATAATGACTGGTCAGACAAACTTCAATGTTCCCTCTGGGGTTACCGCACTAAAGAACAAAAATAGATAGGGGCCACTCCTACTCACTAGTTTATGGCATGGAAAAAATCCTACCTATAGAACTCGAGATACCTTGATTAAGGGTCATGCTCGAAAGTTAAGTGGCCAAAACAGAGTGGGTCTAAGATTGTTATGATAAACTAGATATCCTTGATGAGAGAAGTCTAAAGGCCTCTTATCACAAATAGGGCTACGAGCAGCGTATCACCTAGGAATTTAATAAAAGGGTTAAGAAGAGAAACATACAAGAAAGGGTCCTAGTATTAAAAGATAATCTCAAACCTTCCTCGACTCCTAGAGGAAAATTTGAACCTAACCGGGGAAGACCGTACCTTGTCACCAAAATAAACTCTGGCGAGGCTGCTACTTTGTCTCACCTCGATAGAATTAGGTTTTCCCAACCTTTCAATCTTGACCGATTGAAGAAATTCCACCCTTGCACCTATCTGTGGTAGAAAGGGAGAAACGAATTTAGCACGAAAATAATCGGTTATAACGGGAAGGGAAAACTATATAATCCCAAACACATTCCTAGACCTACATAAAAAAATCCACTTGGGCCACTAATCACTCATTTGAATTTAGTTATAAACTTCGCCCCCTATCTTTTTCATTCTCAAGAGAACTACGTATACCCAGTTCTCTGCTATATTATTAGTATAGACTTTCAAATACAGACACATCATTGTCTTCGAATAAAAGATACATAGGCAATAGAAGATATCACTTTGAGTTCGGTCTAGAAAAATACCAAATCACCCTATCTTACCAGAAAAGCCTATCTATGGTCATTGTTCCCTCACTCCAAAATAATCGACGTGGTATAAATAAACTAAACATTAAGTAATAAAACGGTGTGGTATGGCATTTTAAAACTTCGCAAAATTATCTTTATTTAAGAAAAAATATATAAAGTTTGATAATACGAAAGAACCAATCAAACGAAGAGTAGAGGGAAACAATACTAACCCCCCATACCCCTCTTGTAGAGACACTAAACAATCCCCCTCAAAGTACCCTGCATCTCAAGAAAAATCATTGACGAACGAATTCATAAAGGGCACCCTGCAAAATGACACCCTATCTTGGCTAAAGTATGATACTCTGATTCCAAACCATTATTAAAAGGATATCCCAAGTTCACAAATGAAAAAAAAGGGACTTCCTTCCCTCGCACTTAACATCAACACAAATAGACGACTAGCCAACAAATGGATAAAAATTGCCTACCTTCAAAAGAAAAGTCTAAAAAATATGAGGCACTTTTGTTTCCATGTGTATATGTATCTTTCTATTATTTTGAGTAAATTTGTATACGTGCCCCTTCCATTTTAATAAAAAGAGCTTAGGCTCACTATATTCATACACATATTTGGCATTATTTATCCTATAAATAAGAGTAACATTGCACCTACTATATCCAAACTTCATCAATAATTTGTCATAATGGAAACTATAAAGCCATAGGCATGAATGAGATCCGAATAGTATCATAGAAATTAGAAAATATAAAATCCCGAATACTGAACCTCTAAAGACCAATAAAGAATACCATATGTGCAAGAATGAATGAAACGGATTCAAATGTATGGATTGGTGGAGACAGGACCTCCACTTAGCCAATGAATTAACACCTACTCATCATGTAGAGCCTTCTTGGCCTGCTCAGTGTTATCACCTTGGTCACCTACTGCATATGGGTCCTCTGGGGTCCTGGAGGGTTCATACGAACATCTAGCAAATGGTTCACTAATGTTGTGGAAGAATTTGAAACAATCTCGAGAAATGTGGGTACATGAGAATAAGAGAAATAATGGAACACTCGAGCCATTGTCCGCTCTTTAAAATCCGTCGTAGGACTAAAAAGCTATATCAAACATGCAAAATCCTGACACAACGAGGACCAATGGGTCATTACACTCTGGAGACTAGACGTCGAAACTTCCACCTCCTAATAAAACACCAAATCAAGGAAATAATTGGCATAAAAAGATTGGAAATAAAGCAAAGATAATAAAATAAAATAAGGATAAGAAGGAAGACATACCCCCTTTGCTCCTAAAGATTTTAGAAACCTGACAACAAAATGATCGAATGTAATAGTATACAGAGGGATATAAAATGTAGCTAGAATGCCACGACGTAAAGACTCCACAGCCTGAAGTAAAACGGGGAGGTCCATACTCCTAAGAGGTTCATCCCCTAGGCAGTGCCTCCCTACTGGACCCGCCCTATAGCTCCTTCCTCCAACTCCCTCACCCTAGCCTCAAGACTGGAAATATGGGGGGCAAAATCCTCTTTCACCTCGACTCCTACATGCTATAAGCCCTCCTCCCTCACCTAAGCCACCCACTCCTTATACTCCACCTTCGAATTCCAGGTCTCTGTATCACCTGTCCCCATTATAGGAAGGAGGTGGGGCTCCTCAAATGACTTAGAACCTATTGCCTGACCTGACTCCTTAAAATCTATGAACCCTGGGAAGGAAGGATTTTTCAAATTGTCGAGACTAGAACTCCCAAGGGCTTGAACGAACCCAACACACTAGATCCTAAATGCAAACCTCGACCAATCCCCTATTGACCTGAGATAGTAAGCTGGTAGTTAAGGAAAAGATCTCCCTAAACTTCTAGGATCCCCCTCTTCACCTCTAACGTCATCCCTCACAGGCATATCACCACCTCCCCGGGCTAAAATCTCAAGGATAACCCTTAAAATCTCGGCATAGGCCCTCAAAAAACCCCTTATCTCCTCTTGTCCATCCCGGAGCCACTTTCTCTCCCCTAATAACTCAAACATCTTACTGTCGGGTTAAACTTACCCATGCTAATAAAGCGTCGCGCGACACCAGGTGAGGCACCGTTATCGCTTTCCTATCTAAGAATCCCTGACAGTCTAAATCCTCACTAAGGAAGTTATATGCAGGCACATCATCCAAAAAAATATGTCAATCGATTGAAGTTAGACCCACGATATACATCATGAGATAAAGGGGAGGAAATGACACTCGTATATGAACTTCCCATATATACTAATGGTCCACCCTCTCCCCCGATAGAAAAAAGCTTCATAGGGCTTGCTGATGCCAAAAAAATAAAATAGATCTAATTATTTGATCATAGATAAAGAAGTAAATAAAAGAGACAAATAAGATTTTTAAAATGGTTCGGCTAAAATGAAGAGCCTACGTCCACTGTCTTCCATTGTATATTGGTTCCCTTTGTAGTAGGGATTACAATGTATTTATAGCCCACTAGGGGGATCAAGAGTCAGAATGTTAAAGGATGGAATGCCTTTATAAATTAGGCATTTACATCAATACATATTGTTCATAATGCATATGACTGTTAGTGCTTTGGTGATCATGTTGGTCTGTCTTCCTGCTATTGATCGGGCTTTTTAAACCGTTGGTTGACATTTAAATTGTTGGTCGGCATTCCTAGACTTGGTCAGAGATTTATGCCTTGATGACTAGGACTGGTGCCATATTGGATGACACATGCTTATATATGATTGGTCCACATAAGTGTGATTTTTGGTATCAACAGAAGCCCCCCAATGTTTCATGATTGATGCTTTTGTGAAAGTATGGAACATCTAGTTATAACAGTTGCTTGGGCAATCTTTCTAATACTTGGTCGGTTGCTGACTTCCCACACTTATAAAATTATCAATTTGGCTAATAACGTATAACACAGATGGAATTTTTGTAATTATAACGAATCATTTTTGGGGCAAATACGTCTTTTTTAGCTTAGCCACTAAAATTTCAATCTTCTTTTTCTCTTTAATCATTACTTTCGTCGATTTTCGAGGCAATCTATAAAGGCGATAAAATCTCGATTGTGTTCTAACTCAAACTTTATGATTCTTACTGCTATCTCTTGAGCTTTTCATGTGATCGTTCTTTCTGTCCTTCAGTTCCTGCTGAATCCTTAAGTCTTTGTAAGAATCCTTTCTCTTTCTCCTTTTCTTCATCTTCAATCATGGTTTATTCAGTATTTTCTCTAGACGAATTTAGGAACAAATGGAATATTCCTTCATGGGTGGATTTGGAGGTCCCTAATCCGCTTGTAGATCTTTTTTATTTATCTGAGGGTCATTGGTTTCCTTCTCTTTTCATTGCCGAATGTGGGTTTACTTTTCCCCCAAACCCCTTTTGTCCTGAGTTTTGTCAATATTTTGACGTTGTACCTACTACAGTAGCCCCTAACACTTGGAGAGTTATCAATGGGGTTTATAGATTTAATCATCACCAAGGGACCTATATAGGCATCCCAGTTATTATGTTTTGCTATAAATGGGTCACCAGTGATAGCACTTACTATTTAAAAAATAGGGCTTTAAATAGGGCTTTAGTAGTTAATCTCCCAGACTCCGACATAGACTATTTTGATCATGGTGTGACTGCCAAAAATTGGCAATATACTCCCATGACAGGGCCTAGATGCAATATACCAAGGCCCAGATGTCCTCCATACGGCCATGGGATAGGTCGTAACACTATTATATAGCTTTTCTTGATAATTTCATTGGTAACAATACTAACCGTATTTTTTTCTCTTGATTGCAGTTGATCAGAGTAGAAAGTTTCCTAAAGAGAGTGATATCAGACTTATCGAGCTGAAATTTCTTTAGGGTATTCACTAGAAAATTGGATAAGAACACATTAGGTCGGCATCATATCTGTTGGTGTATAAAAACTCCATTACTTCCTTTGTTTCCTGCCCAACTTATGTTGCTCCCTCCTTGGTGATTGAGCTTGACTAAGACCCACTCTCCACTTCTTCTACAAATGTATCTAGCACTGGTGAAGCTGCTACAAGCCCCTCATCTTCAATTGACTCAGATGTACCTCTTGCCACTACTATGGTGAAGTTATAGTTCCCCAATATTTTGGGAGATATTACCACTGATGGCTCCATTAAATCTACTATTGGTGGGGTCAGCAATAAGGATAATACTGGGAAGAAGTCCCTAACAAATAAGAATGATGAAGCCCAACTCAAACGATTAAAGAAGGGTCTTCCTTTTAGGCTGGCTGAACGAACTATTTTGGTTGCCGACCAACGAGACTTGGTTGATTTGTCTGATGCTGGCTCTTTAGTGGCTATTGGCCCTGGTTGGTCTAGATAATTAATAAAGTCTGGTACTCTTCTAGACCATAGGTGTGCTGCTTCTGGAATGCCTCGTTCCAAATCTCTGAGAGGGATGCAAAAAGCCTTACTTTGGTAAGAGTTATTACTTTTTCATATTCACATGTTTTATAACTCTTTTGTACCGACTTGCTCTAATTTATTTTTATAGTTCCTGGTTGATTTCAACCAGATGTTGAAGAAGGATGACATCCTTCGTTCTTCTTCAGACGAAGTGCAGGAGGCATTTGAATGCCTGAAGAAGTCTTTGATTGAGTCCCAATAGGTATTGACAAATGACCAAAATAAATGGGAAATCAAAATAAAGACTATCGAGAGTGATATTCCAGTTGCTCGGGGGCAGGTTGTCGAGCTACAGAAGAGTCTAGCTCCTGGGAAGGCCAAAAGATTAAAGGCCAAAGAGTCTGCATTCAACAGAGGCTGGGAGAAGGCTATCAACATTACCTCTTCTCAGATTGACTTTGCGAAGAAGAAGTGATTTAAGGATGGCTCGTGTCGACAACACTTACTGAGGTTGGCACATTATAGGACTCTAATTTATTCCTCAAGCATGATCCGGGTTCTCCTCCCAACTTGGATGAGGAGATTGAGGATGATGGACGATCAGATGATTCCACTCTTATCTTATACTCTACTGACCAACAACAAGCAATAGTAGTTGGGTCATCACTCCCCCTCTTCTAAGAAAGTCATTCCACCTATCTCTGCCCCTTCTTAAGCTGGGACCACTTCTGACAGAAAGAAGGTGTAGACTTGCTTAACGAATAGCTTTTCTTTTTATCTTTATTTTTACTTTGTGCTTCGTATCAATGTACTTATAAGTTTATTTCCATTAATAAAAATGAACATTTTTTTGCACTTGTCTTCATCTATTTCAAATTTTATATTCTTTATAGTTAATGCCTAAACTGGATCAATTTTCCTCCACTGACTTCGAGCTACTCAGAAGATGTAACGATCTCTTCATGGCTGGTCATATGACTTTATCTAAGGAAGACCTATCCAAATTTCTCAAAGTTGATGTCTCAGATCAGGCTAAAGAAGATTACCTATACTTGAAGTGTCCTAATGATTGGGCAGTAACCAATAATGTTGCATACTTTGAAATGATAGAAGAGCTTCAAGAAGCTCACAAGGAGGCTAAAGCTATTTTACACTCTAACTACGAATAGAAGTACAAATCTCTGAGTGAAGGTTAGGGTTTTGAGAAGAATTTGGAAAAGCATGTGTCTTTCTTCAGGAGGCAGAAATTTCTGCTTAATCGTGAAATATAGGAGGCTAGGGCCATCGCCAAGTTGTTGGAAGAATAGAATAATAGTTTGAGTGATGAATTGAACTCATTAAAGGCTTCTTCTATTAGTGTTGTTGTTTTTGATGATGGGGTTTCCTTATTAGATATTGAAAATTTCAAACTAAGGGAAGAAGTGGAAGAACTCAAGAAAACTAAACCTGCCTCTTCCTCCCGAGCAAAAGTTAAACCTGACCAAGCTACTACAGATGAGTCTAGGACCCAACAAACACTTACTAACCAGGATGCACAATTAAAAGCAAAGAATTTGGCCATTGCTGATATATCGAAGAAACTCCAGACTCAAGCCGAGCAACTTTCTACTCAGTTTTCCCAATTGCAAGCTAAAGATGGAGTACTGAAGAAATTGCATCATCAGGTTGAGAGATTGACTTTCCAATTTCATAAACAACCTAGGGAGGTATGGATGGAGGGATATAATGAGGCCCTTGGTCATTTTGATTAACGATTTAAGTAATCCCAACATGAGGGTTACAAGTGGGGGTGGACCAACTAGTTGACAGTTATAGAGGTAGAGCAGAATAGTAGACTTTGGAGCTGGTATGATCTTGGTTTGCTGTATTGTTAAGATCCTTCTTTCAAATTGGACGTTAGTTAGATCCCTGTCAACACTATTACCTAATGCTTGATTTCAAAATACTTAGGGGATTATGGCCTTCATGATGAGTTAGAGATCCTTCATCCTCCTCATCTACAAGAGACCCCGAGCATCAGTAATGGAAGAATGCTTCAAGACTTCAATTTTATCAATTCCCCTTACACATTAGATGACCCTTTAACTAGCATGGAACCAACGCCAAGATCCTTAAAGCAGAGGGGAAATGTCTCTTAGAGTAGTTTTGTTCCTGTAATTCAGTTATAAGTGATATCATGTAATAATCAATTAAATGAATGAAATATTTGATTAACTTATCTTGTCAATCTCTGGATGTGAATGGCTTTTTGCTTCATTATTTCTGTTGATACACTTAGGCTTTTACCCAAGTTTAGTACCAATTACCAATGAAATTATCATCATAGGTTCTACCAGCATTCTTAGATTAAAATCTAAGTTTAATACTAATTACCCATCTATTTTTATAGGTTCTACTAATGCACCTAAATTTTTAGGTTTTGCATTAGTTACCAGTAGTGACCAGGCATGTGTGGAATATGTATCTATATTCCTCTTTAGGAATCTTCACAACGTTATTCCTTCATGTTTCCCAGTTGGATAAAATCTATTATTTTACCCTTAACTCTATTGACCAAGTTTCTTGAGGACTTAAGATCCTGTCTTACGGTGGTTTTTGTTTGATGCCGATCACCTCTTGCTTGTGCCGACCAACTTTTGAACAGTACCAATCAATTAACTATGTGGCTGTTGTTTTAAAGGAATAGTATTTTTGAACAACTTTTGAAAGTTCTTCTCACCAAGTATAACACCTTTTGAAGAAAGTGCATAAAGTATGTAGTGCATAGTACTAGTACTCCCCCCCATTTTTTTTTTGAAAAAATAGAGGAGCTCATCATTTTATTGATACGAAAATGTCATGATTACAATTTGTTTCAATACATTACTGGTAGTAATTTATAAGATGTTCATCATGCTAAGGATTTTTGAACTCTTCCCCTTCCAAAGTCTCAATTAGATAGGTACCTGGTCGGATAACTGCTGAAATACTATATGGCCCATGCCAATTGGCTTCAAGTTTATTGTTCTTCTGGATTACCTTTTTGAGCACATAATCTCCTTTCTTCAAGTTAGCCGGCTTCATCCTTTTGTTATAAAAACATGCTGTCCTCTATTGGTTAAACATTTCTCAAGGCTTCATCTTTGTGCACTTCCTCCAGCATATCCAAATCTAATATTCACATCAAATAACTAATAGGAGGTTTGAAGTTTAACACTCTATGAGTGGGAAAACCCAATTCAACTGGTATCACTGCCTCATTTCCAAATGCCAGCATGTATGGGGATTCTCTTGTAGCAGTCCTCGGAGTTATTCGTTATGCCCACAGAATGGAGTGTAGTTCAATAATCCAGTTCCTCTTGGAATTGTCAAGTCTTTTCTTCTGTCTATTTAGTAGAGTCCTATTTCTTACTTCAGTTTTCCCATTGCTTTGAGGATGGCCTAGATCATAATGAGGTTTTTGAATGTTTGACTGGGCATAATAGGCAACAAACTCGTCGTTGTTTAACTGTGTGCCATGGTTTTTAATGAAAGCATAAGGCATACCATATGAACAAATAATGTTTTTCCAAATGAACTGGTAAACTTTCTCATAGGGAATGTCTATCAATGGTTCTGCTTCGACCCATTTGGTTAAGTAGTCCACAGCTACGACCAAGTATTTAAATCTTCCATGGGTGGTCGACAGTGGCCCGACCAAGTCTATCCCTCATATAGCAAATAGCCAAGGTGATGTAATTGGAGCCAGAAAAACTTCTGGAGTTCTACGAATACTTAATTACCTTTGGCACTTATCACATTTCCTAGCAAAGGTCGTGCAATCTGCTCTCATAGTTAGCCAGTAATATCCCTGTGTATTAATCCTCTACAATAATGATCTGCCAGCTATATGAGCTCCACAATACCCTTTATGGACTTCCTTCATCAAGTCTTGAACCTCTGTTGGGTGAACACAGCGCTGCAGGCTAGATGCCAATCCTCTCCCGTACCCCTTTGTCCAGCACATATCTTGTTGCTTTATACTTTAATTTTTTGGCCTCAATTGGATCTACTGGCAAGAATCCTTCTTTAATATAAGCTCTGATGGGATCCATACAAGATGGCCCTATGTCCACTGTGATGAAATTAATCATCAGGTCTTCATCAATACTCCTATTAACTAGAATTTCAAAGGGAATAGCTCTTTAGAGTTCAATTCTAGTTGCTGATGCTAGTCGAGCAAATACGTCAGCTCGGGCATTCTTCAATCTAGGAATTTTTATCATCCGAACATCTGGAAACTTTGCTATAACTTCTAATGTTTTGGATAAATATCTTGTCATTAGTCCTCCCTTGGGTCCATACAAACTCAGTATTTGATTCACTACTAATTGAGAGTCATGGTGCACCATAACTTGCTCGGCGTTTAATAATTGATCCAAACCTAGGCCCATAATGAGAGCTTTATACTCTGCTTTATTACTTGAGGCTTAAAACTACAATCGTAGAGAATATTCAATATATATCCCATCAGAAGTTTTGAGTATAATACCTGCTCCACTTTTGATTGTGCAAGAGGAGCCATCGACACACAAGTTTCATATGAGGAGATTGTTATCAAACGTTTGGTCTATCAAAATCCCATGATGGAATGTTTTTATCCTTACTTCCTCATACTTTCTGGACATCTCCTGTGCTCTGGTGGAAGATTCTGGTAGGTCGATAATGATAGCCCTTATTGGAATATCCCTTCTTTGGTCTTGCTCTGCTTGAATTCCTTGTTACTTGGGAACCTCTGGATAAGTGAATTTGATAATGAAATCTGCCATAACCTGGACTTTTAAGGAAGACCTTGGTTCATACACAATATCATACTCCCCCAACTCTATTTCCTAATATATCGATCTCCTAGACTTCTTCGATTAGTGCATATCAGTGTACACCATAAATGTATGGGCCTAAAAATAGGGCTTCATCCATCTGGATGCCTCAATCAATGCCAACGCTAACTTCTCCAGGCACCGATATCTGATTTTTGCTCCTCGAAAGGCCTTGATCGTGTAATAGACTGTCTTTTGAACTCTACTTTCTTCTCAGATTAAGGTAGAATTTACAGCTTCTTCAGAGATAACTAAGTACAAATACAACCTTTCTCCCACAATTGGTCTGGAGAGCAATGGGGGTGATCCCAAGTACTTTTTTAACTCCAGAAAAGCCTTTTCACATTATTCCATTCAAAGGTCTTTTTAAGCACTTTAAAGAATGGCAGGCACTTGTCAGTAGCTCGGGACACAAATTTGTTCGAGGCTGTTACTTTTCCAGTTAGCCTTTGCACCTCCTTCTTGTAAGTAGGGGACTATATTTCAATCAACGCTTTGATCTTGTCTGGGTTTACTTTAATTCCCCTCTAGTTTACTATGTACTCGACAAATATTCCTTCCTGAATACCAAATATCCACTTGGTCAGATTCAACTTCATTTGATGATTTTTCAACTGGTTAAAGGTTTGTTTGAGGTCGACAATATGGTCAGATGCTTTTTTCTTTTTGTCAGCATGTCATCTACATGTACTTCCATATTCTTTCCTATTTGCTCCTTGAATACTTTATTCACCAATCTCTGGTAAGTAGCACCTATATTTTTCAAACCAAATGGCATAACATTATAGCAATAAGTTCCCCAGGGAGTAATAAAAAAAGTGCTTTCCCTATCTTCAGGCTTCATCTTAATCTGGTTATAACCAGAATATACATCTATGAAGCTTAGCAGCTTATGCCTCGACGTAGAATCAACGAGTTTATTGATTTGTGTCAAAGGGAAATGGTCCTTCGAATACTTTTTGTTTAAATATGTGAAATTCACACACATTATCCACTTATTATTTTTCTTCTTAACCATAACGACGTTAGCCAACCAATCTGTGTATTTCACATCATTAATGAATGAATCTTTCTGAATCTTCTCCACTTCTTCTTGAATAGGTTGGTTCTTCTCGGGACTAAATACTCCACGCCTTTGTTTCACAAGTTTGACATCTTTGTTGACATTGAGCTCATGGAAAAGAAAATTAAGGTTAATCCCAGGCATATCTTCATGACTTCATGCAAAAACCTTCTTTATTTATCTTAGGAAAGTCACCATCTCCTGTTTAAGAACATGATCCAGTGTTGTTCCTATTTGAGTAGTTCGTGCTGGCTTATCATCATCTAACACAATACTCTCCGTTACTTCCACTATTTGGCCTTTCACCAATTCTATTTCTTCTCTTGGATCTAAGGTTTCAACCTTAGATTCGCTATTAGGTTTAGAGATGTCCACTTGATAAGTGGTGGTTTTTCTCTTTATCTCTGTCAGATCTTCTTGCTCGGCAGATGAGTAGTAGCATTCTTGAGCTACTTTTTGGTCATATTTTATCACGCCTACCCCAAAGTTGGTCAGAAACTTCAAACACTGATGGACTGTAGATGAGACAACTTCGAATTTCTTCAATCCTACTCTTCCCATGATCATATTGTAAGCAGAATGAGCATAATTATATCCTCCCTTATGACTTTGATTACTAAAGGATCATCATGGGGGTATAGAACCCCTAAAAGGTCATTTTTAGAAAAGCTAATCACGAGCTTGTCTTTGTTAACCTTCCTTGGTAGATCTTCTTCAGCTAGGTTAATGATTTAGATATAGGAACATGCTTGAGCCTCATTAAGGTAAGCTTTCATTTCAACCGTATGATCCCCTCCTCTTACATCTCCACCTGTAATCATTTGATAATAAAACGATCCAAAATTGAGCGTGAATACCTCGCGATATAGTTATCTAGGCTTCCCGAGCAGGTCGGGATCATCCTCTTGATCATCTTCATGAGTTCTCTTTTTCTCGTCTCTGGGCTTGCATAGAGACTTTGACCTTTATCGAGCTCCACCATTATTCTGCCGATCAACAAACCTGTCTAACTTTCCCTTTTAGATGAGTGCTTTAAGTTCATTCTGAAGAGAAATGCAGCGATCTCTCGTATGTCTGTGATCCCTATGAAATTCACAGTACTTGGACATGTCCCTTTTGGCAGAAGGCGTTCTTAGCTTTTCAGGCCAACATACATCCTTGTTGTGCTTTATCTCCTCCAAAATTTGGTGGATGCCCATTATTAAGGGATTATAATTATTGTAACTTTTGAGCCGGTCCATATACCCTTTTTGGTTTGATTCCCTATGGTTCTAAGGATCTTTGTGCTCCTTTTTTTATCGATTTTACCTTCACCCTTTACTTTTGAGTTTTGCTTGTCTACCATGTCTTCCTCGACGTTCATGATTTTGGCTGTCTTTTCCATCAACTCTATCAATATTGTTATAGGGTTTTTGGAAAGTGTGTAGTAGAACTTTCAGGGAGAAATCCACTCATGAGGGCTGTAATAGCTATTTTTTCCTCATAATTAATGACTTCCAGCTTCTCGTTATTGAAGCGAGTAATATAATCTCTAGTACTTTCTCCCACCTTTTGTCTTACACTGAGCAAGTGAGCTACTCGTTTCCCTAATTTAGATCCAAAGTATAAGTTACCAATAAATATCTTGGCAAGATGGTTGAAACTAGAGATTTGTCCCCTAGGAAGGCTATTATACCAAATCTGTACAACACCTGTAATTATTCCTGAGAATACCTTGCATCTCATTTCTTCGGTGATGGCATAATTATCAGCTGCTGCATGATATTATTTTATGTAAAGAACATGATCAGTTTTCCCATCATATTTGGGGGTAACTACAGAAGCTTTAAACTTTGAAGGTGTGGGAAAATCCATAATAACTTGTACAAAAAGAGAGCCCTTCATAAAGTTTCTCTACAAATGGTTCTTGGTCTTAGTTATTTCTCCCAATCTATCTTTCAATGGAACCCTTCCGTGCATTGTTACCAGCATCAGATCTGTGTGTTGTAGCTCTTTCATTCCTACTAACTATTTGTGCTGAGCTCTTCTCCTATGAATGCTGCTCAGCATGAGACGTTCGGCGGGAATCAGATCTAGATTGGACTGAGCCCTCACATTGATTGGTTGATCGTCAAGTATTTCTCGATAATGCCTTGGGAATATTTTTATTCCCCTTGGGTCCCAAACGATCAAAGGGAGATGCTAAACTTAGCCTTTCTAAGTCACTTAATCTTTTAGGAGTAAATTTTTTTTCATTATAAGTCTCTGATGTTCTGAGCGAAGAACTCACTCCTGGGTGATAAGAAGTATCTCTAGTAGTCCTAGATTGGCAAGTATTACTGCTGCTTGGAGGCGGTGGTGGTATATTTCCTTGAGTAGATGAGGAAGGTGACCTGGCTTGCAGGGTGTGCGCTAACTGCCATATGGTATCTTATATAGCCTCTTGTCCTCTAACGAGACTAGATAATATTCCAGTCAAATCATTATTAGTTGGTGGAGCAGAGGGAATAGGCAGGATGGCATCATCCCTGGTACTTGACTTAGGAATATCAGTCATGTTTAATAAATGGATGAGTGAAAACATTTAGAAACACGTTTCCACAGATGACACCAATCTATTGATGCAAAAAAACTACAATAGATCTAATTATTTGATCACAGATAAAGAAGAAAATAAAATACACAAGTAAGATTTTTAAAGTGGTTCGGCTAAAATGAAGAGCCTACGTCCACTGTCTTGTATTGCCTATTTTCACTTGGATTTTATATCAACACCCTTTATTGTAGGGATTACAATGTATTTATAGCCCACTAGGGAGATCGGGAGTCGAAATGTTAAAGGATGGAATGTCTTTATAAATTAGGCATTTATATCAGTACATATTGTTCACCTAGCTTACCGTCTCGGCACAAATGAATTCCACCCACGCCGTCTGCTATCAATAACATCCCTATAGCCAACAATAAAAAACACATAGCTTACAGTCTCAGCACCACAACATTTAGCCTGGGATACTCTACTTGCTTTAGATAAACACTCAAAATAATGACGTTAAGGAACTCCCCCAGAATAGGACCATCTTGTATCCACAAAGCCGTACATAGATTTTTGACCGTAACGGTCATAGTCCGTTCCACCACCAGGGGCACTTCGACAAATGGGAGTCCTATAAAAGCATAAAAGTCTAGGGGAGTCATAATCATCTCCCCCGTAGACAAACAGGTGGAAGGTGTTAGTGGTATGTACCAACACTCTCCCAATGCAGTCGCGATTAGCCAACTCCTCTTAAAATGCACCGACGAGTGGAAATCAAACAACAAACCAAACACCATAATATAAACAAAGGCGTGTATGAATATAGGTGCCCTCCCCAATAGTTCTACTGATCTTTTGACTCGAGCATACCCACCTGGATGCATATAAAACAACACAAATATACAAATTAGTAAGAAGAAAGAGAGCCTTATCTCTCGATGTTTGAATTGTCATGTGTTCACACTTAAGCTACCTATCTTTGGTTCCCGCTAACTAAGAATGTTAACCAGTCATGAGGTAATCCTAAATCCCCATAGATTTCTTTCTCTCGATATTTGAATTTTTGTATGTTCACATTTAATCTAACTATCTTCGATTCCAGCTAACTAATAGGTTAACCAGTCGTGAGGTAATTATAACCCTCGAAAACTTTCTACCTCTTAGTGTTTGAATTTTCCCGTGTTCACACTAGATATATAACTATATTTAGCACATGCATTCTGAACAACAATTAATTCCTAATTTAAAATTCATTACCCATTATTAACTCCAAATCAACCTAAATCCATTATTAAACGTCAAAGCCTAATATTTAAGTTTACTAAAAATGGTCCAATTTCACAATTCATGAATTGGCTAAGGCTAGATCCTAATGTAATCCATTTGAGGTGATTATTTCACTTAAATAGAACAAAAGCATAAGGGATATCAAAACCCTAAGCATACCTAACATATTTTTAATCCCGCAATTAGGGTTTAGGTGAAATTAACAAATGTATATATAAAAAGCGATGAGTAATTTAGTAAATTTCCTCTTAAATGGTCAAAAACTTGATTTAAATGATGCAGATAAGTGTTTGAAAAATTAGCCTTAAAACCCTCTTGAAACTTCTTGATTGAATGCTTTGAATCTTTTATGAATATCCTTTTGAAGTTGCGTTTGTTTATGAAAAAGGTTTTCTAGGGGAAGGGTCTAAAAGAATTTACGGTTTCTTTATGGAGAAGATAAGGAAAACAAGTGCTGGTGGCATTTTAAATGAGTAAACTCGTACAAGTGTAAAACATAAAAATGAGGTTCTGCCCAAAAGGCAGTTTTTCCATGACCTAGCCGTAGTCACAGCTATGCACCCCACGGTCGAGAGTCTAGGCGTTAGTTAGAGATTGTATGGTGAATGTAATCCTTCTAGAAACTTCCCTAAGATTTATAGTTGGAAATTTAAATTTGGAGATTTTATATGGGCAATTTAAATCTGCTAAAAAGGGAAATTTAATGTGGGTTCGGGATAATATGGCGTACTTTTCATATTTAAAGATGGGAATTTTATTTATTAATTTTTCCCTCCTCTCTTTATCAATTTCTCTCTCTAAAACCTTTAAACCCTTTTGAAAATTAAACCACTTACCATCACTATTCTCTACCATATACCACCAATATCTCCCCTACCGCATCAAGACCATTAAAGTTGAAAAAAAAGAAAACATCCATTCCTCTTTTATATCTGTCATCTATAGTACTTTCATTTGGTGGATTTCTCTTTCATTTAAAAAAATTCTAGAATCTTGGATTACTAATTGGTGAAATACACCCAACCCTTTTCTTATATGTATGTATGTATGTATGTATGTACGTACGTACGTACGTACGTACGTATGTATGTATGTATGTATGTATGTATGTATGTATGTATGTATGTATGTATGTATGTGTATTTACTTTCTACTTTATGTCTCTGAGAGAGATAAAAAGAATGTGTGTGTGTTCTCTCTCTCTCTCTAATTTTCTCTCACACATATACCCTAGTATAGAAAAGAATATATTTTAATCAAAAAATGGCCCCAGTAAACAATTTTGTTTTGGATTCAATCATTAAACAACTTTAAAAAAAATACTAAAGTTTGATTCAAAACGTAGTTAAATATAAAAAAAACGTGAACATTTCATAAACATGCAACTTCACTCCCCCGATCCCAAAATTCCCCCCAAAATTGGGGGATTATACCTTGGAATTTGGTGCCAGATTAGAGTCTTGGACCCCCAAGAAATTTGGCCCTAGATTAGAGTCTTAGACCTTGAGCCGGTACATTTCTCACAAATATCAAAATTATACCTTTTAGGGGCCTAGACCCCAAAATTTATCCCCAAACTCGGGTCTTGGACCCAGAGCGTGTACAATCGTATCAATTTTTATTTTTATTCGAATTAGAGGCTTTGACTCCGAATTTTTTTATCGTTTTCATCTTGATGGAGTGAAGTTGCACGTATTCAGATCTCTGATTTTTTTATTGAATTTTTTAGTGTTATCAAGACTCTATGTTAGTATTTACTTTATTTTAACTTATTTATGGGTTGAATTCGAAACAAAAATATTTATTTTGGGTAATTTTTTCATTACAAATATATACTTTACCATGACTAGTTTTTTTGTGATTATGAGAGAGCAACAAATACATATATACCTCCTAACAACATACCTATGAGCATACTCATTTAAAAAAATAATAAAAAAGTATATTTCCAAACAAATTTGGTATACATGATCTCCATAATGAGGATCATCTGAAAAAATTCATCAAAGAATACAACTTTGAAGTATTTGTTTGGTTTGAAATTGGTTTGAATTTTTATTTGTTTTGGAATTTTAAATTAGGTGACTAGCATTTTAGTCAAATTACGTAAAAAATGGAGGGAACCAGATTTCTAGGTTTAATTGTAATGAAATGATAGTTAAGGGGGTGAATTTATTGTATATTTTTTACGGGGTAACCCGTCAACTCAAGATAGTTGAAGGGAGCTAGGCACAATTTTTTCTTGTATTAAACAAGAAAGTGAAGACACCAATTTAAAATGGGCAAATATAATTAAAAACAGTCAATTGTTTATTACTTATTTTCGGCATCAATCACCTCTGCCCACTTGTTTAAAATGAATTATTTTTGTGTTTCAACTACATACGCACAAGTTTCAAAGTTGAAGTAGTCCTCACATAATACTTCTTTATCTTCCTTTCATTCCGGTTGTTTTAAGATTTTTCTTTTTTCCCTTGCCAACAAATTCTTGAGTGGTTTTATAGCGACTCAAAATTGGGACTCAAAATCGCGACTCGCTGACATGGCGTGTCACGATTGGTTAGTGCCACTGGAGGGGACCCACGTTCATAAGCAATCAATCAATGACGACACTCCATGTGAGCGAGAGTCCCAATTTTGAGTCCCAATCAAGAGTTACCCTAGAATTTTAGCAAGTTCTTCCTCTCGCTCCACTTGTTAATGGTACTTCTCCATTCATGTCAGGTGCGCACATATAGGATATTAACCAACTCGGGCACATTTCTATCGATGTAAGAGGTAGTGGCTCCATTTTTTTCTATTTGGCTATGGGGTGAGTGACCTTAGTAGTAAAAAAATATGTAAGTAGATTAGAGTAAAAAAAATACCGACTAAGGACTAAAACGAAAAATTCCCTTGTATGTGTGTGTGTAATGGCTCCCTTAAAAATTGAAATTCTTACAGAATTTAAAGATAACGGATAACCCTTTAACCTCAAGCCAGTTATGTGTTTTGAGTCATTTTGATTTTATTATTGTGGTAATGAATTTATATACCTAGTGTATTATCTCTTTAACAAATAATTATTGATTTTAAATCTAATCACAATTGTGAATCTATAACCGCGAGGTCAACTCAGTTGATCAGGCCTTGGGTTTGCTCATCAAAAATCGCCAGTTCAAGTTTGCTCAGGGCCAAGAGTCAAAAATAAATTTCTGGTAAAAGATGCTCTAGGCTGAAGGGATTAGTCAGAGGTACGCATAAGATGGACTGGGACCACTCTTCATTACAAAAACAAATGTTGAATCTATTAAAATTTAAAGGTGACATTTCAAGTGTATCGTGTCAAATCATTTTGGGTTTGTTGTTATTATTAACAAACCCTAACCAAAACTTTTTAATTGATTATGTGAAATGACCTGATGTTAACGCGTATTGTTTATTAAATGTGTCCTATTTTTTCTAACAATCATAATGACAAAAGGCAAATCTAATACTAATATATATTCTATAATTTAAAATACACAACATGAATTAATTTTGTTTTGTTTTGAAAGTGTCCACATGGAAGGTTATTTACAAACGTGGATAACCCATCTCACTACCCAACAATGATTACCTATCTTTAATAATTACATCCGTTTTTTTATCTTTAAGAGATCATGGTGATTTTTTATTTTCACCATCTATCTATTTGTCTTCCGTTTTTTACCAAAGCAGGAAGCTTAAATTAAACTATGGAAAGCTTATAAGTAATGTTAGAAAGTGTAAAACGTACCGCCGCAATATTACACAGATCAAGGCGATAAGCTAGAAGTAAAAAATAGGGAATCTGAACATAAAGAGTAGAGCCAAACAACTATGAAACCGAGTGGCCAGCAAGAACATCAGCAAAAGTATTAGCTTTCCTGAAACATAAACATAAGATCACATGTTGAAATCTCTGGAAGCCGATACGTATGGCCTATATCAAATTCATCTGGTCTGAATTCCGTTTAAACATGCTATTGTTTAAGTACATAGATCATGTTTATTCTTTTAACTGGATTAACTTATGGGTGGGGTTTAATAGTGTGCTTTAATAATGCTTGAAATTTGTATATATTTCTTTTTAGTTGTTCAATGTGAATATTTATAATTGTCCCAATATTTAGCATATTGTTTACTGTATCTAATGAGATAGGGCCCTTGTTTTTAATTTTGTGGATTAGTTCGGTCTCGTTTGGGAGTTTTGGAGAGAAAAGAAAGGAAAAGAAAATTTTATTAGGAGAGAAAAGAAAAGAAGCAAAAGTTAATAAGAGAGAAAAAAAAAGAAGAGAAAAGAAAGGAGTTTAGGAGAGAAAAGAATACAACTTTTTTTCTTGTTGTTTGGAAGTTTTGGGGGAAAATAGTTTTTTTGAAGGGAAGAGGGTATAATTCATTAAAAAAACTTTCATTTCTCTCAATTTCTTCCAAATTTGGAAAGAAAGTTTTGTAGAGAAAGGAAGAGAAACTTTTTTCTTAAAAATTTCTTTATTTTCTTTCCTTTTTAACCGTCAAACGAGAGAAAGACACTTTCTTTCCTACTTAAAGTGTAAAACGAAGGAAAAAAACACACTTTCCTTCCTTTACAAAGGAAACACATTTTTCCTTCCTTACTTTCCTTTCTCTCCAAAATAGAACTCGCAAATAAGGTCTTAAGGTTATGGCATTTGTTGTATTTTAATTCCACCTGATATTTTATAAAGGAATGAAGTCATTGGCACAACAATGTTCCTTCATTGAATCCCAGTACGTAAACAATGTAATTTTTTACAATATTCTCTCATTTTTAATTTAAGAGTTTTTTAATGTTCAAACATAAAATATCTTTGGAAAACCATCATAACATTTTTTGTAATACTTTCTCCACAATATTTTATGTTTATTATATATTTATCACTAAAATATTTAATAGTATACAATTATATAAACTCTATTATTTTTAATTATGCTCGCTCATCGTGCGGATTGACACCTAGTTAATACTAATAGTGTTTTATCTCTAATTTAAGCATCACCATCTATGATCCTTTCATAGACTAAAAATTCATAAACGCTAATACCAATATAATTATGTTAAAGGTCATATAGTTTTTCGAGAATTCACACAGTCATATATTAAATAATAAAGAAGTCATTACGTTCTTTCATACGTAAACAATTAATCATGTCCAGTGTGTCATTTTACGTAATTCTTATATGAAATTGACCAACCATGCTTATTATTAACGTTAATTAATCATATTTAGTCGAGTTTAACCTGCTAACTTCGGACCAAGTTTAAATCATGTAAACCTATTGATCAAGTTCGAATCATGCTGACATATTATGTCAAACAATTTTTCCTAATTAAAGTTAGGAGCAATTAATGCTTAGTCCCTAAAAACTAAGTACATTTTGCACTAGTCCAAAAAGTCCCTCGTCTGTTTTTTGATAAATATTTCATAAGTTTTAAGATAAGAAAAGAGTGTTTGTGAGTGTTTTATATGATGCGGGACTTTCTAGAATAAAATAACAAATTTTCGGTTACACATTAATTAAAAAATGTCCAGGATTTTTTTTTAATGACCCTTAAAGTTATTATTAATGTAAATAATTAATTTACTAGGTGGCACCATTTGCTTCATTTTTCCCGAGATGCTCTAAGTCGAGTCGCCAACCATCTCCACTGGCGGTGTCTTTCTTTCTCAAGTATCCATTTTCAAGAAATTGTAATATGATTTGTCAATTGTTTTTATATTTAAAAAAAATCTCTAATGATGCTATTTCTATAATTATTGTCAATTATTTTTATATTAAAAATAACATCTCTAATGATGCTATTTCTAAAGTTATTGTCAATTGTATGTTAAGTGTCAATAGTAAAGTAGTTCTAAATAATATATTGGTCCAATTATATTTCTCAATCTCCTATAGAAATACTTATTTACAGTTTTTACGTGAAATTTTCATTACAAAATTTTATACTGCCATGTCATATAAAAATGGCCATAGATAACTCCACTGAAGAAATTCATATTTCTATCTTATATATTTCTATAGATAAAAATGATCATTGGAGGTAAATTTTAATGTCAAAATCTTTTTAAAAGGCTTGAGAATAAGGCCAAAATAATTTGATAAAAAAAATGGACTAAAACATATCATCTCATTTCACGAAATAGTTCCTTTTGTGAGCAATATCCGTTGGCAGCAAAAGTCAAATGACTGAAACAGAACAAAACAAATTGCAGGGTAATGTGACTCGTGTCGCCATTATTTCACACGATAATAGTCATGTGATATTGTTTGATAAAAAATAAGATTCCCTATAATGTTTTTTTTTTCAAGTAATTTTTTTTATTTAATCTTATTTTTTTTACCTAATAATATCATGAGACGAGACGTGTTGATACAAAGTTTTGTAATTTTTATTACATACGAACACATCTCAATTAAAATATGACACAACAAGAAATTTTGATTTTTTCACCAAATATGAAGACGATGCATATAAAAACGATACGATCAAAATCTTAATTTTTTATTATCAAATACGAATATATTTCAATTTAGACATGACATGACATGACATGATCTCTAATTTTAACGTAAGATGAACAATCCATATAAAATGACACGACACAAAAAGTCTTTTGTATATTTTGTTGACAATTATTTTTAAAGTTTAGGATAGGAGAAAAATGAATATTTGTGAGTGTTTTATATGGTGATCGACTTTTTGGCACAAAATAAAAAAATTTAGACTAAACGTTAATTAAAAAATATCAAGTGACTTTTTGTCGAACCATAAATTTATCTATTTTCTAAGAGCGGTTTACTTTTTAATGCCATTAAAAGTTTAAATTGATGTAGTTAATTACAGAGTTACTTAATGTTCATTGATAAATAAATATCTATTTAATGTTTAATACAAAATGTTTTCAAATTTAACGATGTTAATATTAATTGGACACTAATGATGGTATGAGATTATCACTTCAATATTTTTTGGTGACTCTCGAAGAGTTCATCAAAAAAATATTGATGTGGTATTGCCACGTCATCATCGACGCTGACCTGACAGTGACATGTTAGCAAAATCATATGTATTCTTTTGAGGGGCATATATCAAATAGTTCCTGAATTTTTTTTTAATACATGTTTAGTCCAAGTTTTTTTATTTTGCACAAAAAAGTCATTCACCATGTCAAAAACGCTTTACTATGCCACTAACGCGGACTTTTAAAGATAAGAGAATAAGGAATTTTTTAGTACAAAATAAAATGTGTAGATTAAATGCGTATTAAAAAATATTTGAGGAACTTTTTGGTATTTGATCCTTCTTTTAATGTCATTTTTTTTATAAATCTAATGTCACTATAAGAATTAAAAATAAAATTTGAAAACATGTTGCAAAAGTTAAAAATAATAATAGTTCACGGGCTTTTAATTTAGTGCTCATTAATTTTAGCATCTAAATTGTGGTTATGTGATTAGATAGATGCTCTAAATCGGAAACTAATCATTGTTAATATTCCTCTTTAAAGATAGTCACCCAAACTAAACTCTATAAATATTCTTCTCCAAAGATAAAGCTATACAAAATGAGATTACTAAAACCCATGCATATTGTTCCATTAGCATGACCATAAAAAGTGGAAGAATCGTTATGATTTGACAAATTAAAAAAAATCAATTTAATCATTGGATAGGGTTTTACAGAGAGAAAATATCGGAAGAAGATATCATTGATTTTATATTGTGTTGTAATATTATATTATACTTCATCTTCATTGTAAGCCGCAGACTTAACTTTGATTTATTTTATGAGTAATGATACTCTTATCATGTCTAACTATCATTTTAGTATGAAATGTACTTTATTTGATTGTATATTGGTGAGATTTACAGTATTTTTTTATAGTACTCATATTATAATACAAATAAATAAAGCAGTATCAATACTAAATTGATACTAACACCCAATATGTCTAACATTTTCCTTATTTTATAGAATCGGGATCTCGTAAGCGAGATTGGTTGGATAAAGTAGCACTGATTAAATAATTGGATCATATTCTTTAATTTGAGAAAATTAAAAGATATATATCTAATAGTTGTTCGAACATTTTAAATACACGCTTAGTCTAAATTTTTTTATTTTATTTCAAAAAATTCATTTTCATATAAAAACACTCAAAAAAAGAACATACACAAATCCATTTACCCATCTTCCTCCACCTCCACCTCCACCCCCACCCCTAACCCCCTTCACCCCCACCCCCCACTGTCGGAGCTCCGGCAGTGGGTGGGATGGGGCGGGGGAGGTGGTGCCGTTAGCTTAAACTTTTAAAAATAAGAGAATATTAAGTAAATGGATGTTTGAGGGATTAAATGAGTTAAACTAAAAATATATATTTGCGTTGGAGATCATTTGTAATTGACCCAAAATTTAAAGTATTTTATTTTTATTTTGGATGAACATTATTTTACTTTAAATCGGACAAAAATTACAGTTGCACCCTCAAAAATTGTAAAAAGAATATTAAAGGAGCAAATATATGACCCATAAATATGTAAGGAGCATCTACGGTAATACAAAAGCGGGTATGAATTGTTTAGAGTATTTTGATTATCCTCGCGTGAGGCTAAATTTTGGCTCTAATAATCATTTCTATCTATACAAATATTGTTGTAGCTGGAACTGAAATAAGGAATGAAATTACACAATACGAAAATTCATAGCTGAAAATAAAGAATGTGTGAGTCACAAACTAGATCGTTTTTTTTAAAGTGTCTCGCGACTCTACTCAGAATTGTGTTGCACCCTAATAAATGCAGGTCACCTCCACGATAAAACAACTTCCATATAAGCTCGAGTTGTCGTAGCACAATGGACAATTCATACTAATTACCCATTCTTAATTATTTGCTCAATTCATAAAATATTATTTGTGGGGAATAAATAATATGTGAAGGAAAAAATTTTACAGAGAGAATTTTTCTAGAGGAGATAACCGTGTTATTTTTTTCTATGTCCAAAGCAATGGCTGAAGGCCTCTTTTTTAACAAGAAAATCTGAAGTTTGCGAAAACGAAACGTGAGGATTAAAAAACAGAATTAGAGGCCAAGGGGTTAAGACTTGATCATTAATCCAATGCAATTAAAAATGTGTTTTAGTAAAACTTCGTTCAGAATTTTTAATTAAAAATCCATTCAATTTTGTCCAATGTATTAAATCACTGTGAGCCCAAACCCAACACCCAGTCCGGGCACGGGACGGGTTAGATGGACGGACAACAACAGCGACGCGCGCGCGTGTGGGCTTTGGCCCAATAAATTTCTCCACCTAACATACACGAAAATCTAATGCCATAAGGGCTTGCCCATTAGTTCCAAAACAATTGTAGATAAACTACTCCAATTTTTTCCTCCTTACCGACGTGGGACACTCCAAAATGTTGTTAAGAATATTTTGCTCCTTCTCTCTTTTAAAAGTTAAAGACCAAATACGTTTCCTTTTTTCTTTCAAAGTTTTTAAATTTTATACACAAATTCTAATAATCCCCCACTTATAAAATTTGAAAATAATTTTTATTGAGTAATAATTCATAGAATTGTGTATATGCAAAGGTGTCTTTCGACTTGAACCTTTACGTAGTAAAAATGATTCACACTATACTAGAGTAACCATAGTTTTGAACTCTATCTCTAACAACACTCCATAAACAATCCTACTTGGGTATAGTTCTTAAGCCTGCATGTTACGACCATCTGCTTTCATCTCAGTTTAGTGAACGCTCTAGGTTTGTTCAAAATTTCCATAGGAAGTGAACACACTTCCATATTCGCATAGGTAAGAATATTAAGGATACTCACGTAGCTAGGTATCCCACTCGAAATAGAGCTATAGATCTCTTTAAGAGTTATAATAAACTCCACCTTACTCACTTCAGTATATCATGATCTATAAGGTTGGACTCGGAGAAAAAATCAGTATTTAAAATAATATGACAATTCATATCATTTGTGACTTGTTATTACCCTTTGAACCCATTTTCTGGGATCTCCAGTCTATAGGTAGGGTTACCATCACAAGTGACTCATTCATCTAAGGTCTTTAGTTTCATCCCTTTCGAAGTGTTCCACACCTTTTCTCTTGCTAGTCCTTTCGTCAAAGGATCAACTAAGTTCCCCTCAAACTATATATAATCCATTCTCACAGCACCCATAGAGATAAACTCTCTGACGGTACTATGTCTACGACATATTTATCACCTCTTACCGTTATAATAATGGTTCTTAACTTTTTCAATATCGCGATACTATCGTAGTGGATAAGAATGATTGTTGCCGGTCTTTCTCATAATGGGATATCTGATAGAAGGTTTCTCATCCATGCTGCCTCCTCACTAGTTGTAGATAACGCTATGATTTCCGACATCATTGTGGATTGAGCCAGAATAGTTTGTATTTTAGACTTACATCAAGCTATGATACCAGTGATACTAAATATGTATCCACTAGTAGCCTTCGAGTCATCCGATAGGGTGTTTCAATCAACATCACTAAATCCTTCAAGGAGAACGGGATGCTTTTGATAGTTTAATTGGAGGTTCGTCGTCCTTTTAAAGTACAACATTACCCACTCAATATCATTCCAATGCTCCATATTAGGTCTATTGGTAAATCTAGAGAGAACTCCCACGACATAAGCTATGTCAGGCCTAGTGCAATCTGTAGCATAAGTAGGCTACCAATGATGATCGCATATTGAGTTTAGTCAACACTGTCACTAGTGTTTTTGAATAACTTTGCACTAGGGTCAAATGGAGTAGTAGAAGGTTTACAATTATTTCTTTAGAATTTTCTAAATATAATGAGATTTCTCTAAAGAAAGTCTTTTTTTCAGACCTAGTAATTTTAATTCCTAATATTATATTAGATTTATCTAAATCCTTCATATCAAAGTTGGCACACAATAAATGTTAAACATTATCTACGACATGAATATTGGAACCAAATATAAGCAAGTCATCCACATAAATACATATGATAGTGTAAATGTTATTTTCATATTCATAATAAAGGCATTAATTAATTTTAAACCCATTAGAGATAACTAAGCTATCAAATTTATCATGCCATTATATAGGTGCCTGTTTTAGTCCATAACGAGATTTGTCTAATTTACAAACTTTATTTTCTTAGTCGTGTACAATAAAACCTTCTGGCCGGTCCATATAAATCTCTTATTTCAATACATCATTTAAAAAGATAGTTTTAACATCCATTTTGTGTACAATTAAATTATTTAAAGCAACTAATGCAAATAATATACGTATAGATGTAATTCTAGTCACAGGTGAAAATGTATTAAAAAAGTCCACATTTTCACGTTGTCCAAATCCTTTCGCAACAAGACGTGCCTTATATTTTTCAACATAACTATCGGGTTTTAAATTCTTTTTAAGAATCCATTTGCAACCAATTGTTTTACACCCCAATGGAAGATCCAGTAAATGCCAAGTTATATTAATTTTTATGATTCCATTTCATTATTAAGGACCTCATGCCATAAATAGCCATCTAAAGAAGCCAAGGCTTGTTGAAGGGTATTAGGGTCCTCCTCTAAAGTGTAAGCCTAAAGATGGAACCAAAATAGTTTTCTTCATGAGCTCTTTTACTTTGTATTGGTTATAAAATATATTCATTAAGTTCTGAATTTTAGGAACAGAAACGTTAATGGATGTCACACCCCCACTATTTCTTAATTTAAAAGGAAATTTATCTTTCATAAAAATCAACATCATTTGATTCGATAATTTTTTAAATCGTTTAGTGATAATCCTAAGCTATTCATATTTTATGCAAGCCGTTTATTGACATAACAAAGTCTAGCTTGTCATACATTAAAAAAACAAGCAATATAAGCAGAAGGAAAATTTTTATTGACAACATTAATGTTTAATTTAAACATTCCATCAGTAACATAACTTTTGTCTAAAAAAATACCATTTTTTAATCAAAGTATATAAATATGACCCAATGGTCTGAGTTAAATCAACTTTGTTGAGAAGATAGCCGTAAACCAAGTTCTTTCTTATCTACAGAGTGTGCAACACTTCCTTAAGTAGCATAATTTTTCCAGAAGTAAACTTCAATCCCACGTCTCCAGTACTAACTACCTTAGTGGAGTGGGAATCATCCAATATTACCTTCTTGTCTTTAGTATCAGAATAAGTCTTAAATAAGGTACGATCATAACAGATATGTCCAGAAGTGCCAGTATCTACTTACCACCCTTCAACCCTGCTAACCATATTGATTTCATAATCCATAACACACAAGTCCTCTTCGGTTAGGTTGAGCTGAGGAGAAGGACGGGCCACATTTTGGCAATTGCGGGCCATATGTCCAGGCTTGTTACACTTAAAGCATAGAAACTGCCTAGTATTACTTATCTGTCCATTTCTAGTATGTTGGTTATTATTCTGATTCTGATTTTGATTCAGTTTAAAATTTTGGTTATGGCCCTTTTTCTAATTTTTAAATTTTTTTCCATCTGGTTTCAAAATAACTGGAGTGGGATTCTTTTTATAATTCTTGTCATTAGACATAACGATAACTTCATACTTATAATCTTATTTCCGAACTTCCTCCTAAATTGTCAAACGTGTGATTAAGCTTTCAAGTGAAAATTCTTTCGACTTATGCCTTAAAACATTTTTGAAGTCTTTCCAACCAGGAGGTAATTTGTCAATAATGACAACAACCTAAAATTGCTCATTTAAATCCATACCCTCAGAAATAATTTCGTGTGTAATTTTTTGTAAATCATGGGGTTTCGCAACTTCAAATTTCTCATCCGTCATTTGAAATTTTAAATAATGACTGATGGCATATTTTTTTGGACCTGTCTCCTCGATATCGTATTTTTTTCGTTAAAGCCTACCAAAATTCTTTGGCAGTTTTGCAATTGGCATAATAGTCGTAAAGATCATCACTTAGGCCATTAAAAATATAATTTTTGCAAAGAAAACCATTTTATTCCCAAGTACGTATGGCCTTATGTTCATCAACAGTAGGATTTTAGCCACAGTAGGTTTGTTTAATTGAACAATAGATGTAAGTTTTTTAGTGGTTAGGTAAAAAAAGCATTTTCTGCTCCATCTTTTAAAATGCATACCCTCAAATTTTAAATGTTTATTTAAGGCGACAGAAGTAATTTCATTATCCATGGTAGAATCGAACACTTTAAAATTGCTGTAGCAGGAATTAAAATAAGGAATGAAATTACTCAACTTCAAAATCCACAACAAAAAATAAAGAATGTCTGAGTCACAAATTAGGTCATTCTTTTTAAGGTGTTTCACGGCTCTGCCCATAACTGTGTTGCAGTCTAATAAATGCCCGTCACCCCTAGGATATAACAACCTCCATATAACCTTGAATTGTCGTATTAGAGTGGATAATTCATACTAATCACCCATTCTTGATTATTTTCTCAATTTGTAAAATATTATTTGCGGGGGACAAATAATTTTTCAAGGAAATTTTTTTATAGTCTGGAGGAGATAATTGTGTTATTTTTTCTATGTCGAAAGCAATGTCTGAAGGCCTCTTGTTTAATAAGAAAATCTAAACGTTGGAAAGAAGAAATGCGAGGATTAAAAAATGGAATTAGTGTCAAAGTGGTTAAGACTTGGTCATTAATCCTCTATAATTAAAAAGGTGTTTTAATAAAATTTTGTTCAGATTTTTTAAAAAAAAACCATTTAATTTTTATACAAAAATTAAATCACAGTGATCCCAAGCCCAAGACCCGAGCACGAGCACAGGACGGGTCAAACGGATAAACGATGGTGTGCGCTCATATGGGCTTTGGTCCAATAAGTGTCTCCACCCAATACACACAAAATCTAATTCCCAAAGGGCTTGCCCATTAGTCCTAAAACAACTGTAGATAAACTACTCCAATTGTTTCCTCTTTATTGACGCGGGACACTCTAAATTGGTTTTAGGCATATTTTACTCCTTATCTCTTTTAAAAGTCAAAGACCAAATAAGTTTATTTTTTTCAAAGTTTTCAATTTATACACAAGTTCTAACAAATATTTATGAAATAAACGTAACTACCAAAAATCTTATGCAATAAAGATTTATATTTCCATCCCTTTATAATATAGTGTCGGGGTTAAGGTATGTAGCAAGGTCAGGTATAGAAATTTTCATTGAGAAATTATACTTGTAGAAATTTTAAATGAGGAATTCTATATTTCATGGAGAAATATAATATGACCATATATTATCAAGAGACGTTTTATTATTGACACATAAGATATAATCACTTATAGAAAAAAAAACTCTTATATCACATAAAAAATTAACAAAATAACCGCGTGCATAAATAAACGCTTTTAGAAATGACATTTAAATATAGGAACCTGAGTAAATGGACCAATTATCAATAAGAAATAATAATAAGTCCTACATTATCTCCAAAATCATCCGGCATATGATGTGGCATAGTAATAAGTATTGTACGTATACTGTAATAATCACATAATACGATGCCTTATCTCTAAGCCACATCATTTATTAGAGAATCTGTGGGATATTTTATGGACTCGTAGAGTTACTCATCCTTAACATATCACAACTTAATAGAGAAATATGTAGGTGGTAAAATCATATTATAGTCAATTCAACACAATCGAGTTGAGTAGAAAGAAAATATCACAATCACAAAACATAGTTTATACGTGATTCCACAACGTGCCTACGTCCACGAGTTTTTTTTTCTCTCTCTCTCTCTTTCACTACGCCATATACCGTGAATGTTCAAGAAAGTTTGATCACGGTCCATGTAGACACCACATTCCAGGACCCCCCAAGTATCTCCTTAGGTCCTAGAAACCTCCCCATTTCACTACAGACCTTAGGTCGTACTCCGAGTACCGATCTAGAGGCCATCGGGCGCTCTTGAGACCCGTTTGAATCCAGTTAGCTCTATCATCAGAGCGAAAGCTTTGAAAGTTTGAAGTTCTTTGAATCCCCCTTCCAACGGTTTGTGGCATGCATGAATCGGCATAACGGTTCGAACGAACATACCATTTTACTATCGAAAAATCGATTTGGAGGCCACCGGGTACTCTCGGGCCCCGATTTGACTCTAGTAAACTTCATCATCAGAGTGAAATCTATTTAAATATTTGAAGGGAACTGAATACCCTTTCTAATGGTCCACCCTTTGAATGAAATGACATAACCGTTCGGACAAATGATTCGGTTTCCCTCGAAAATCGATCAGGAGGCCATCGAGCACTCCCAAGCTCTGTTCGACCATGGTGAACTCTTTAGATCGAATGAGACTGAATGGATCTTTGAAGGTAACTAAATACCTTTTCCAATGGTTTACCCGTGTGCGAATCATCCTAACGGTACGAACGAACGATCCGTTTTACTTTGAAAGGTCATCGGGCGCTTCCAGGTCCCGATTGACCAAAGTTAACTTTTTGAACCAAGTGAAGCTCTTTGGAATGTTAAAGTACTTCTCATAAAATTTCCAAAGGTCCCATCCATGCGTGATTCTGACTTATCATTCGAACGAACGATTCGTTTTCGTTCGATGATCTCCCGTCCAATGGACCGACGAGCGCCTTTGAGCCACGTTTGACCCAAAGTCAACTCCCAAAACTGGGAGCGATCCCAAGGACTCTTAAAGGTATCTGAATTAATTTTCTAAAGGTATACCCCGTGCATGGTTTGGATCAACGAATTGCATTCTATGATTGTTTTTTGAAAAAATCTACATGAGACTGCCAATTGGCAGGTCCATTTCCCTGCCTATCGGTAGTGTGCCTAGGGTTACCTATAAATTGGTAGGGATAGGGCTATGCTGATTGACACCCCATTCCCCTATAAATAGAGGGAATGAACTCACTCCCAAGACATACCTCAGATCCATCAGCATTAGTGATCTCAGTAACATTCTCTTGCACTCAACGAATTTTCCTTGTGTGAAATTCCTTTCCATCTTACATTTCCATCCTTTTTATACCCAATTTGGCAAAATATCATTCTCTCACATCCAACATTGATCTCAACATTCAAGGTAGTTCATCCAAGATCAAGCTTAAATTCTTTAAAGAAGGTCCAAAATCCTTCTCTCTCTCTTTAAATTTCTTGTTTTCGCATTAATTACATTAAATTCATAATCTAGTTCTTACTATAGTTCATACAAATTAACATCTCACCCTTTTATTAGTTACATTGCATATACTTTATTTTTTTTATAAAAAATACCAAAACAAACAAAAAGAGGGTTATACCTATAAATTCCAAAGGGCTTATCCATCACAAATTTTCAAAACTAAAAAACATTTTCTAAACACACATATAATAAAATCCCATTCGAATATATGGTATAAACCCCACCCATATGACACATACAAACTACGTGAACTTTGATGCCTTTATAGTCTACGTAGGTGTTTCAGATTAAAACCTGAGACTGGAGTCCAATTTTTTTAATTTTCTAATTTTCCCAAATCTCTCATTTTCGCATTTGTCATATTTTTTCATTATTTTAATACATATTATGTTTGTGATCTTTATTGGCGTTTCATCTAACATATATTATTGTTTCATTATAATGATCAATATCACGATAAACGCATAAATCATATTTTTAATATTATTTTTGGGAACATTCCTATGTATGACCTCACTCTATCTCTTCCATGGTATGAGTTGGGTGATTCCAATCTCCATTATATATACATGCATACACACTTCATGAAGAAATTAAGTGAAACAATAATTCAAGCCCATGCGAGACCGAAAGGGAGGGATGGGTGCTAAACACCTTCCTATTCCGTAACTTAACCCCCAAGCCTTTAAATTATTGATTTCGTAAGCATCAGTTTGTATTCGATGCCGCTCTCTTGAAGCGACAACATGTTATTTTGCCTGCTTTGTGCAAAATAGGCTAGCGACTCCATCTCTTTACATTCACCCCACATCGACAATGGACGAATCTCTCCTAGAGTAAAGATGGATTGAGACCTTTATCCCCCTTCTTTTCCCCGCCCCCACGGAAGAGGAGAGAGGAGATTTTTGGGATTGCCACAGTGGCGGCTGGGGACAACTTTTCATAAGAGGGCTGAACTCTATTTACATGGGTGTTTTTTTTTTTTTTTGTGTGCATATGCACTTATCTACATGTTCCCTCTTTTCTCCTCTATTATTTCTTGCACATATATACCTCATGTTTATATCACCACTCACCCACACACTTGTTAATACTCTCCATGTACACTTCACACTACGTGCACCTATGATCACTTATATCGACATGTTGCACACACCACTCAGAATATCCATGCTTAGGTTCACCACCACACACCCACTTATAGATATTCACAAATAAATCACTCGTACATATCCATGCTTAGTATAATCTTCATGCTCCATGTTAGATTTATTTTTTATACTTGTACACCATCCCCTACTTAATGCTCATTAAAAGATATTTTCTAAATAATATAATAATCAAGAATCATGCATTTTTCACACTACATCACCAAATAGCATGTCTGTTGGACAAATTTTGTCCCGTAACTGGGGGGTCACTTCGTGATGGGCGCTGATCCAGCAGGTCGCAGTTATTCTAAGCGATATGACTCTCACCTTGCATTGGCCAAGTACCTTCGATGTATGTCGAACGGTTCCCCTTGCATTGTACTGCTTGACCAAGTTCATGATGGAAGGTATATTATAGGGAACTCGTTCACGTACGTCAAGTATATCAAATTCTCTATCACACATACTGTCCACACGAGGTATATAGTGAGGCAACTCACGTACACTCAGGTATATCAAATCGTTTGTCCACATGTATCGATTGCCCTCAAAAGCAAGACGTATATCGTGGAGGTCTTGCTAAAGGGGGTAACCCTTCCAATTAACCCAAAAATTGCATACCCTCATATAGGTGTCAAACCTAAGGCACTCATATTTAGTTTGTCGATTTCTACTCGAAACTTTGTTGAAATAACGGGTCGGCATACCGCCCAAATTTTTGCACGATTTCGTCTTTTTCAAAATGGGACCATGTCCATGAGCCTGACAACATGTCCAACCATGTTTTTTACATATTTTTCAAACTCAATTTTCCTAGGCTCGGGTATTGTTCGGCATTTCTTGTTTCATTTAGGTATACCTAATATAAGTGAGAACATAATAAACATAATAATAATCATGCTGAGACCCTTTTTTCATTTTTCGTCTTTCTTTACCAAAAGTGTAAAAAAAAATTCCCCTTTTTTTTATAAAAAATACCAAAGGCATTCCTCCTTCCTTATACCAAAAATATTTTTCCTCCTTTTTAACCAAAAACATCTTGTCCCCCTCTTATCCAAAAATGTCAAAAATATTGGCTTAGGTCGATCGCATACCCGACCCTTGGCCTGGCTCCCTATTGGCTTAGGTCTTCTGTCAAACCGCCTCGAGGCTCCTCAGTCCCTCGCTACTTCCTCCGAGTCTAGAATTCAACTTCATCCATTTTTGATGGAGAACGTAGAGCAAGTACCAAATGTGCTGCCGAATTTGACACCCTGACTAATTAAATATCGAGTAGCTACTCCTTTATGAAATTAATACAAAATATCAAGTTGGTTCAATTATAGCATCACTGTCTAAAATGTATAATTTATTACTAGCCATCTAATATTTAAAAAGAGAGATGCCAAATTTTATTAATTAAGTTAACATAATCCAAGTAATTAAGTCAACAACCAATAATCGCATAAACAGTCTAAAATGAATAATCAACGAAAAGAAATAAACAGAGTCTGGAGTAAACACTCCAATAATAATACCAAAGTAAAATAAAGTCCCGATACAAGAGTCTGAAATAAATAAACCAATATCTGAAATAAAACTAAAAGTCTGAGAATGATATCTCTAAATGGAAATGCGCGACATGCCCTAATATATGAGTAACCCTGAGTAGAATCAAGTACAGAATATGAAGGCATTTAATACCGAGATCCTGTAACTTCCACAGCAGCTACAACACGTCAATGTAATGTAACTCCTATGCTTGGCGTCCCTATGGCTGGGCACTTAAATGTTTTTACAAAAGAAAATAAATTTCGAAGAGAACGGGTCAGAGCCCGAGGTGAAAACAGTTTAAAATTTTAGCAAGTGTTTAAATTACAATTAAACCACACATATTATAAACATGTTAGTTGCGTACCTCACATGAGTTTCTCACCTCTCAACTAATGTGCACGCCTAACGTATTCCCTTAACCCATCCTAGTTATGCCGCTAACTAACTAGTCTGTACCATTCCTGCTTTCGTACTCTATCATAGGGTATCTACTCCTAACACCTAAACAAGTTATATTCATAACCCATATTCGCATTCAATATATTACTTATCTCAAGTGTTATTTAAATTCTCACATTCTTAGCCCATTCAAATATCTTAGTTATTCGCATCTACTAAGCAATAGTGAACCAGTCACAAGTATATATATAAATCACTCAAAGTACATATATATACATATATCTCTCCCCTAGGCTAAGCTGCGGTGCATGCATACTCTGCTATCAGATCCATGTACATCACGTATGTAAGGATCATGTGTTCCGAATCACTCAGGAACCGTTTCAAAACAAATCACACATATTGGAGGCGAACATAGTTCACATACCCATGGGTCACGGACATACCTATGCTCCCGTGGTCAGCTGACTTATCAACTCACAAATAAGTCATTCACAGTCCTATGTCCTTAAGGTACCAGCCTAAATCCCCCCGAAGGCACACAAGGATAAGAGCGTCCTTTTCCAAAAAAAAATCTAACCTCCCGTGATAGCAAGTATGGTAGGTGAGAAGAGTGCGCTTGCGTTCAAATAAGGAAGTTATTTAATTAAACACAGTTTTTACCACTCAAGTCCTAAACATGCATCTATATGTGATTAAATACGATGATGAAACATGCAAGAACACATATATGAGGAAAAATCCCCCAAAGGGGAAAAACCTTTTATTTTCACAATAATTTTGTAAGAAAATGGCTTACACGGATTACAATAAAAATATATGACACGAAAATACCCTCGGGTGTCGGTTATGTTATCGGCGGCTGGAACTATCCCTTTCCAGTAGGGCAGCAGTGAAGAAGAGAGCGGTTTCCTCACAAATTACTCCAGATGAGTAAATGATCTTCTTGAAGGTTTAAAGATTCACACACATATATGGGAATGGTTTTTTGAATCAAACAAAGGTTTAGAAAACCTTAAAAAGTGAAGTCTTATTCTGGGGAGTTTTCGCAGAATTTTGAGATTGCAGAAAGACTTAAAAAATGTGTAGAAGGAGATCAGATTTTTATACAAAAATCGAGACGGCGGCTCGTTCGAACGAGATAGCCATGTCGCTCGAACGAAGGAATAAAGTCGTTCGAACGATATCACGCGACATGCATACCTCGCGCGAACGACTTTCAAAGTCATTTGAGCGAGCTCGTCGATCGAGGCCATTCGCTTCTACACTTAGAAAAAATCTTCTTTTGATAAAAAATTAATCCAGACTTCAAAAATAATTTTCAAAAACATTTCCCAAATATTTATGAAAATATTTAAAGCTCCCATACAACATTTTACTGATAGAGCGTAGTGGAGTAGTGGGAATGAGCTGAGCAGCACGTTGCATATAGCATGATGCACGTGAAGAAAGTGGATGCATTGAATTCAGATACAGGCCGTCGAGGATGATCGTGTTGACGTGCCGAATGTAGCGGTATTAGACATATGAACTGTGATCTAGGAGAAAACAGAAAATTCCTAGAATCTATTCCGGACATTCATAAAATTATGTCCTTACAAATCTCCCCTTATGTCTATTCCGGTACATACATAAAAAATCCAAATTATGCAATCAAATGACATACAAGATAATATCCCCACTAAACCCTCAAACTGAGAATACTAAATGACATGTCTTCCAAATCTTTAGCTCTCCTGTACCTTTTAAAGCTTTTCTCATCAGGATGTGTAATAAAATAATGAGCAATGTTGTACCTACACACATGAGATAAATCAAATACCCGTGAAAAGCAACAGATTGAAAATATAATGATATGCAAAAATTGATGATCAATTAAGCTTAAGCAAATCATTCATGTAGCAATCAAACACCAAAACAATTCTCCCCCATAATTCTTCTCCCCCTTTTTATGATGTCCCCAAATAGATAGATTTGAGAAGCAGAAATGAATGCACATGGAGAATGACACACAGGAATAAACTGCTTTTTTTGTATTTTTCAAAATTTTTCACACATAGTATACAACAAAGAATCACACCATGAAAGAGCACAAAAACAACCAAGTCAATGATAGCGAAAATGAAGGGGTGTGATCAAATTCGATAGGAAAGTCAATGCATACAAACATGACATATGTGCACGATGAATATCGGATACTCGTAACGAATGGACTCAAATTCTTCCTTTGGTGTAAAAAAGGTGGTAATATGATACATTGACTCAATCAAATCAAAAGTGATTTCCACACCAATAACGTCCAAAACTATTTCATGCTTTTTGAGGACTTTCAAGGAAGTGCAAACCCGTTTATATTCTCCAACCAAACTCCTTCAGATTTTAATTTTGAATAGAGGCTTTCTAAATTCTCAAACTTTGGAGAATTGATGGTGAAACCTAATGGCCCATATTTGGCACGAATTGCTTTTTATTGCCTTTACATTTTTTCGGGGCTCTTTTAACCTCTTTGGACCTCGGATAATAAAATTCCTCCATTTTTAGGTCCTTTTGAACGGTGGCTTTTGCGCAAAGAAGTGATAATTACCTTTCGCAGCCCCTCCCCGTTCTTAAACAAACACCCAGTCTCACAAAAACGGTTTTTACATGCATTCTAATCTTGTCAAGTTTTATCGCATATTGTTAGTTAGATAGACAGAATTAAGATGGAAACACTCAAGCCAACATGTGATAGACAAGTACAATAATCAAATAAAGCCGTGCATGTGTGGAATAAAGGAGATAGGAGTCAAACATATAGAAAAGATATCACGAATCACATCTCAAAGACTCCAAACAGTGTAAAGCACATGGATGAAATGATGTAGCGTCTCAAATCTCTATCAAACAGTCACAGGAATAAATGGAATGAAATTGTGACTCGGCTATCTTAAATGTTCATCCATAAAAGGTGCATAAAAATACAAAAATCTTTTTGGGCTTTTCTAAAAAATTTATTAAAAAAAATCTTTTTGGGTTTTTCAAAAGAATAAATAACTAGCTGTACAACATAGCAATAATACATATAAAACAAACTAGCAATAGGAAGCATATGATATGAACATGAAAAATCATCCTATCCTAGACATATACCAACCCCTCAGTAAATTGTTCAAATCCCCAAAGAATTCCGAAGACTTTAAAATCTAAGAGCATCTAAAGGTTTCGTGAGAATATCGGCTAACTGACGGTCAGTGGGAAAAAAACTCAGGGATACGACTTTCTCCTCAACTAACTGTCGTATAAAGTGCTCACGTATCCTGATGTGCTTTGCGCGCGAATGCTGGACTGGATTGCGGGATATGTGTATCGCGCTCGTGTTATCACAGGAAATGGTCATAGTGTCTTGTGAAATCTCATAATCCTCCAGCATTTGCTTCATCCACATGAGTTACGTGCAACAACTCCTGGCGGCTATGTAATCAGCCTCCGCAGTGGATAAAGAGATGGAATTTTGCTTCTTGCTCAGCCAGGAGACAAGAGCAGAACCAAAATAGAAACACCCACCAGAAGTGCTCCTACAACCATCTACATCCCCGGACCAATCAACATCTGAATAGGCGAACAAACGGTCATTAGTATCAAAGAAATACCAAATACCGTATGAGAGAGTCCCACTCACATATTTAATAATACGTTTTAGAGCAAGTAAATGTGACTCTTTAGGGGATGCCTGATATCCCGCACAGACTACAACCCTAAAGGCTATGTCGGGACGACTGGCAGTCAAGTAGAGAAGACTACCTATCATACTCCGATATAAGGTTTGCTCTACGTCCTTGCCTGAAGTGTCCTTACTAAGCTTGGTAGTGTTACTCATAGGTGTATGTGCATGTTTAGCAGAGTCTAACCCAAATTTCTTCACTAAGTCTCTATCATACTTGGATTAGGAGGTGAACATCCCATCCTCTAGCTGACGAACCCGGAGACCAAGGAAGAAAGTAAGCTCACCAACCATGCTCATCTCAAACTCACTTTTTATCTCCTCTTCAAAGTGATGAGCATGTTGAGAGCACGTGGATCCAAAGACTATGTCGTCCACATAGACCTGGGCAACCAAAATTGCACCGTCATCTCTCATGACGAACAACGTCATATCAACTCCCCCTCTCTTGAAGCCACGGGCTAAGAGATAGGAAGTAAGCCTCTCGTACCAAGCACGGGGTGCTTGCTTCAAACCATACAAGGCTTTCCTCAGATAGTAGACATGCTTCGGGTGCTGAGGGTCTTCAAATCCTTTTGGTTGTTCCACGTAAACCTCCTCTTATAGAATGCCATTCAGAAAGGCACTCTTGACATCCATCTGATATAACTTGAAGCGCAGATGACAGGCGATGGCGAGTAGTAGACGGACGGACTCAAGCCTCGAAATAGGAGAAAATGTCTTCCCAAAGTCTACACCTTCTATCTGTGTGTAGTCGGATTATGGTACCATTTTCATCCTTTTTATTCTTGAAAATCCATCTGGTACCTATCACATTTGTCTCACTAGGTCGGGGGATAAGTTCCCAGACATTATTCTTTTTAAACTGAAGCAACTCATCTTGTATAGCAGATTCCAGTGTTCATCCTCGAGTGCTTCTTTATGATTCTTGGGCTTGACTTTAGACGTGTAGAAAAAATGGCTGATAACGTTCTCTAGCTGGGCACGAGTCTGGACCCCTAGAGTGGGATCACCAACAATGGCAGAAGGGTCATGACTCTTGCGAACCCAAGCGGGTGTGTCCCCTAACACATGAGTAGGGTCCACAGAGTGTGGGTGAGGTACAAGTAAATCACTGCTATAAATATCCTCAACCTCACACTGAAGTTTAGAATCAATAAATGCAGAAGGTTCGTCATCTTGCACGGTGACGTTTATTGATTCCATAACCTTAGATCTCTTCAGGTAAAAAACCCCGTATGCTCTACTACTCTATGAATATCCCAATAGTATTCTCTCATCGCTTCGGGTGTCAAACTTTCCAAATTGCTCTCTATCCCGTAGGATGTAGCATTTACTCACAAAAATACAGAAATATGCAAGGTTGGGCTTTTTGCCAGTCCACAACTCATAAGGTGTCTGAAGTGTGTGTGGACGCAGATAAACCCTATTCACCATGTGGCATGCAGTATACACTGCCTCTGCCCAAAATCTCCTAGAGACTTTACGACCTAGAAGCATATATCTAGCTATCTCCTGGATCGTTCTATTATTTCTCTCAACAATCCCATTTTGCTGAGGAGTCTTCACAGCAGAAAACTCATGTTTGATCCCAAGGCTATCACAATAAGAATCGACTTTTGCTTCCTTAAATTCAGTGCCGTTGTCACTACGTATCCTATTAATAGTGACTCCGTATTGGATTTGCAGGATACGGCACTTGGTCGTTAAAAATTCTACAGCATCAGATTTCTCTCTCAAAAAACCTACAATGGAGTATCTGGAGAAATCGTCCACCATCACGAGGATATACCTCTTACCACCTAGACTCTCGGTACGAGTGGGACCCATAAGTTCCATATGTATAAGCTCAAGAACACGAGAGGTGGTAATGGAATGCAACTTCCTATGGGGACTACGAATTTATTTTCCCAACTGACAGGGTCCCCAAACCGTCGAAGTTAGCCTTCCAAGAGATGGTAAGCCACGTACTAGGTCCTTTTTAGCTAAATGAGTGAGATCTCTAATATTTACGTGACCTAGACATTGGTGCCACAGATCCATAGGAGTGATCGTGGCGCTGTTGCAGACAAGTAAGGATGTGGGCTCAGTCCCATAATAATTATCCTTTGTCCTCACCCCTTGCACTAAAAGTTTATCGGCTTGATTATAGACCTTACAAGTGTCCCGGTCAAACTTTACGACAAAGTCAGCATCGCACAGCTGGCTAATGCTGAGAAGGTTTGCTTTCAAACCTTTGACGTACAAAACAATTTCTATCTTAGGAAATCCAGGTAACTCGACAGTACCACGTCCTACAATGCTAGACTTGCTACCATCTCCAAAGGTGACTCTGCCATCCTGATAATCCTCAAGAGATGTAAAAAATGAGGCATCACCTATCATATGTCTGGAGCACCCACTGTCAAAATACCACTGTGAGGTATTATGTGCTTTGAGAGCGACATGAACAACAAATTCCTTTTTATCTTTCTTAGGTACCCAAGAAGTGGTGATCTTTTGTTTGCCTTTGTTGTTATTGGTTTTAGCTGGAATATGATAAACATTCACTGACGGCAAAGACATCCGTCGGAATTCCTCCATCAAACTCTGAGACGTGGTAGCTAAGAACTCAACTCGCTCTCTCAGACTGGTAAAATCATCAGTATGCTGAGGTGGAGTAGTAGTACGTCGTGTTCGACCCATGCTATAGCAAAACTCCCTGAGGTGGCCTTTTCTTTTGCAATAAGTACAAAAGAACATAGTCAAAGGCGGACCTTGGTTTGCTTTTCTAGGTCGAACTCTCCTTCGAGGTTTTTGACAATGGCCATAAGGAGTCGTAGTAAACTAAGGAACTGGTCCAGGTGCAATTTGGGACGTGGAGGCACCATCATAACCTATTCCCTACCTATCACCAAAACCTAAAGCGGGACCGAGGAGCATCTTTCCCATCTTCCCAAATCTGTCCTCTATTTGTACCTTGACTTCCCGTGCTTTCTCAAGATCATGAGTCAGCTGGGCAACAAGGGCTTCAAGTTTCTTTCGAGTTTCCACGGAGGAATGGAGCTCACTCGTAAGACTAGCCACTTGTTTAGTCAAGTCCCCTCTCTCTTTCTCAAAATTACTCTCTCTCTCTAAACAAAATCTCTTTCTCAATACAGGCAGATTCTCTCTCTCTCTCTCTCTCTCAAGGCGGTGCAAGTGGAGGACTCTCTCTCTCTCTCTCGCTTTTCTTAAATCTTCCTCTAAGTCGGTGATCTTAAGAACTAACGCTTTGTTACGCTTTTTAGTTTTAAATGACTCATAATATAACTCAGCGTAGGCGCGTTGAATATCACTCTCGCTCTCACTTGTGTCATCCTCCCCCTCACTCACATCGATCTCACTGTCGAGGTGTCCCTGTGATGCAGCATCCTCATCGTCGTGAGAAGAATTAGAAGTGCTCGCATGACTAGCCATGAATGCAGTGAAGTTACACTCATGCGGTGACTCGACTCCAGAATCCACCGACTCGACCTCACTGTCGTCGCTAAGGGTAGCATTAAGGACATCTTTCCTTTTCTCTCTGTTCAGAAGTGTGGCAGACTCAAAGGCTCTATGACCCCTACCGTCGCACTCAAATCATCTCTCACTTTCTTTCTTAGGAGGATCTTTAAAATCTTTTTCATTTTTCTTTTCAAACTTATTTTTCTCAAATTTCTTTTATCTTTAAAATTACCATTTTTCTTGAATTTGAGAATCCTTTTGAAATTTTTTGCAAAAAGAGCCAAATCATCTAAATCAAAATCACAATCAGAATCTGACATGTCAGTCTCTCTCTTTCTAGATGACTCTACCCTCTTTCTAGCCAACCCCTCACTCTTGCTCTCTTGGGCATTAAGTGCAATTCCCTTATCTTTAGACCTAGCAGTTTTAGGGAACATATCAATTTCATATGTTTGCAAGTCTCCTACAAGTTCTTCCAATTTTAGCGTATTTAAATTACCCACAGAATTTAGCACAGTGACTTTAGGGATAAAACGCTTAGGCAGAGAACAAAAAATCTTTTTAACAACTCTAGCATTAGGAATATGTTCACCAAGATTAAAGCTAGTATTAAAAATGTCAGAGAGCCTAGATTAAAAATCATCAAAACATTCAGTCTCATGCATGGTGATGGTTTCAAATTGAGTTGTCAAATTTTGCAATTTAGACTCTTTCACAACATTAGTTCCTTCATGGGTGAGTTGTAAAACATCCCATGCCTCTTTTGACGTGGTGCACGTCATAATGCGTTTGAACTCATCAGGTGTGACAGACCCAGAAATAGCACTTAGACCCTTAGAATTGAATAATGACCATTTAAATTCTTCTTTAGTCCAAGAAGTGACAGGTTTTAAATTGATCACATTTTCAACAGTGACGGAGGGAGGTGTCCACCCTCTTTCAACCAAAATCCAGACACGTTCATCAATGGCTTTTAATGCAGATCTCATGCAGGCTTTCCAATATGCATAGTTTGTCCCGTCAAAAACTGGCATTTTATTATATAACTTCTCCATAATGAACACACTCGTTTTCAAAAATCAATTTTTCAAAAAATTGATATCTTAGAAAAATTTTGCGGAAAAATTACACGGTAAAATTGTGTAACTGGCTCTGATACCAATTTGAGAAGAGTGCGCATGCGTTCAAATAAGGAAGTTATTTAATTAAACACAGTTTTTACCATTCAAGTCCTAAACCTGTATCTATATGTGATTAAATACGATGATGAAACATGCAAGAACACATATATGAGGAAAAATCCCCCAAAGGGGCAAAACCTTTTATTTTCACAATAATTTTGTAAGAAAATGGCTTACATGGATTACAATGAAAATATATGACACAGAAATACCCTCGGGTGTCGGTTCTGTTGTCGGTGGCTGGAACTATCCCTTTCCAGTAGGGCAGCAGTGAAGAAGAGAGCGGCTTCCTCAAAAATTACTCCAGATGAGTAAATGATCTTCTTGAAGGTTTAAAGATTCACACACATATATGGGAATGGTTTTCTGAATCAAACAAAGGTTTAGAAAACCTTAAAAAGTGAAGTCTTATTCTAGGCAGTTTTCACAGAATTTTGAGATTGCAGAAAGACTTAAAAAACGTGTAGAAGGAGATCAAATATTTATACAAAAATCGAGGCGACGGCTTGTTTGAACGAGATAGCCATGTCGCTCGAACGAAGGACAGAAGTCGTTCGAATGATATCACACGACATGCCTATCTCGCGCGAACGACTTTCAAAGTCGCTTGAGCGAGCTCGTCGATCGAAGCCATTTCTTCTACACTTAAAAAAATTCTTCTTTTGATAAAAAATTAATCCAGACTTCAAAAATAATTTTCAAAAACATTTCCCAAATATTTAAAGCTCCAATAAAACATTTTACTGATAGAGCGTAGTGGAGTAGTGGGAATGAGCTGAGCAGCACGTTGCATGTAGCATGATGCACGTGAAGAAAGTGGATGCATTAAATTCGAATACAGGCCGTTGAGGATGATCGTGTTGACGTGCCGAATGTAGCGGTATTAGACATATGAACTGTGATCTAGGAGAAAATAGAAAATTCTTAGAATCTACCCCGGACATTTATAAAATTATGTCCTTACAATAGATATCTCATACACATAAGAAATCCATTCACTAGGCATTCACACAATCTAAGAAATCATATTTCAATATAGATATACACATTCTATCTATTTAGTCTCGCACATTGTAATTTTATCCCGAACATCCTATGTAAATATATATTGTACTTGATAACTCTCTCGTCATATCGATTTGAGTACCTAACCTATCCCAAAAGGTTACTAGGACGCCTATTAGTTTCTAATGTTATCTCAGTAACTTAAAGCCCCTCCGTTACGGTTCTTTTCCTTACCTCAGCATTTATTCCCATTATAGTTTCAATTCGAACGACCGTACCTCACTCGGTAGTCCCTCGTAAGCAATAGTATTCAATTCCCTAAGGTAATCCATTTTTTCGGGCTTCAACTAAGAACCTACTGACCTTAACTAAGTCACACATTATCATATTAATCACCTTAAGAATCATTATCGGCTTTGGGATTTTCCTTAAACCTTAAAGGGAAACAATTTCCAAAAATCAGAAGAGGTCGATCGATCGAAGACAAGGGGTCTATCGATTGATCAGTCGATCGATCGACATTCTTGAGTCGATCGATCGATCGATCAAGCAAGTATTTGCCCAGAATTTCCTTAAACAGTTACGGGTTTCCTCATTTTACACCTCTAATTCTTTATTTCAACGTCCAAAACTCTCAACCAAGTATACTAATCATCACACCAACATGTTTACATAATTTCTAACATTATTAGAGTCATTAAGTTATCCTCAATCAACAGTTTCTTTGATCAAAAGTCGTAATTATCATATAAAAACCCTAGTTCTTCTATTTCTTCAAGAACACTATATAATTCATTATAAATTCATAATTATCTACACATGGATCATTATTTCGTGGCTGCTAATATCCCAGAAGTTAATCTACATGCAAAATCTACCCAAATTACGATTTCAATTCTTCAAATCCATTCAATTATCATTATTCATGGTTATTCTTCAATTCTAACCTAACACGGATGATATATGCACTAATTTATTGCAAGTTAAATCACTTGCCTGGTAATAAAGATTCTGATCCTTTGAAGTAGATGATATAGAAATGCTTCTCTCTTTTCGATTTATCCGATGGTGGTGACGGTGGTGCAAAAAGTCCAAAAATGGTGGTTCTCCTTTGGTAACTTCCTCCACTTCATCTCTAATGGCCGTCTGTGAATCTTGGTGATGGAAAACCTAAGGCTCTAACCTATTGGCTGATAAAGCTTTCTAAATTTCGTGGGTTACTATTCACCAAAAGATGAAAATGACTAATATACCCCCTCGGGTTGCTGGTTAGGCCTAAAAACACCCCGGGACCCAAACAAAACCCCTAGCTAGTATTTTTTTACTATCTCGACCCTTCCGGACACGTTGGCACACTCAAAAAGCTCATACGGATGACATAAAAATAAAATACTTTTAAATCCATTAAATTGGGTCCTGACACGACAGACACGTGCGTCCCAACTAAATTACCAAAACTGCCGTATTTTAACTCACGAAAATTTTAATAAATTCAATAATCACATATTACCATAATCACTCAGTAATATTCAACATTATAATCATATTTAAATACTAACTCTCGTCTTGCTATATATTTAAATCCGAAATAATTTCCATCCTAAATTAATTAAATTAATCCCACAATTAAAAGAAATTTCATTTAATTAATCTCATAATTAAAAGCCATAAAATTACGGGGTATTACATACTTCCCCCCTAATAACGGAATTTCATCCCGAAGTTCAGAAAAGTGGCATACATGGAAAAATTAGGTATCCACCAGTACTCAAAACAAAATACAAAGAAAGGCACAATCACTACAGCCCTCGCTTCATAACAAGCTTGTTGAACACTCTTGACACTTTATCAGTTATAGGGTTACACCTTAATAAATGCACCTCACGTTGTGCTCTTACTAAACAACATTCGAATAAGAATAGCCTACACATCATTGGTCTCATTATCTTAATATTATTGAGAGATCGTACCTCACTTCGTGTCAACTCCCGCGTTTATTTAAACACAAAACTCTCCTCCTAGGATTAACTATAAAACATCAGATTACTCTTGTCCGTTCTTTGAATCTCTGTTCCCGGCGTTGTGACTTTTACACAAGGGAAAGCCACTTCAAACGGTTAGTTTAACCCATATAGTCATCGAACTTCAACTTTCTACGATCAAAAACTCTGATAATCCACTCACCTCTAAGCATTCATAGGAAGAATGGTAAGGTTTCTCCACTCTAAACCTCAGTAAGCACCTTGTCCAAAATTTCTTCCATACGATTTCGCGAGTCGTCAATCACCTTGCGCCTATTCCTCGGGCTATCTGTGATAAAACTTTCTCAAAAGTAACTTTTCCCACTACTTCCTTACACCCTATATTGAAGGTGGGTTTCGATTATTTCATCCTCATTCGGATTAATACTAGGTAGGACCTCATATCGACGTGGTCACTATCTAATAGTGTAAATCACCCACGAATATAAAAATTTATTTCCTTTTTGACAATCCATCCCACACATTCGAAGGAACTCGTTACTCATCTTTATGAATGCAACCCATCAAACAAATTTACCATCTTGACTATTTTGCTACTGGAATCGTCGGCTCGACACCAAGTTTCTGGTTGGTACCCTTACTCCAATCGATTTCTATCTGTATGTGGTGCACGTGGAGCTACTAATTATGTCCCGCTCAACAACGACCTCCACTTATATCTCCTCCCTTTATGTGGTACTTAATAAACCTCTCTTCTTTCGGCTTATACCGAAAGTTCCAGCCCGTGCACCATTAACCACGTTGTGCACATTTGGACTCCTTATACCTTATTGACATCCTCACTTTATGTACACGTAAGCTACCCTCAAGCTTCGATTGGGTGGAACTCCGCTTCAAATCGCCCATAATAGTTAAATATTTATCTTTTCAAGTGATACCCCCTTTTTAAATGGCTTCCCACTGCCCTTTAACCAATTTTGGACGTGTTACTCTGATTACACATGAATCTATAGATTGTCGTCCTTGTCACGACACTTAATTCACTCTACCACTTCCATTTTATTATTTCCACAAGTAAGAATTTCACCCATCTATGTCTCTTCTTCCGGCGATCCTGACACCAGCAAACCAAGGTGTCCATACACCCTATACATCGTGCTAACGGGTTTAAACATCACATACGCTTTATAAGTACTCTAAACTCTTTATTGTCCTTGCATTTTCAACGTGGCTACACCAATTTGGGTATTCTCAGTCACCCCCGAATTCAAAATTGTAAATCCTCCTAAACATCATTTCATCCTTTAACTTGCCAAAATAAAACAAAATTATCAGTACTTCCTCACCACACAACTGACTCTACTGGACTTATATCATAATTTACCCTTTGACTTCCAGTTATAACTACATACTTCCCTAAAGATTGAGGTACCCAAATCATTGACGAATGGCCAAACATCTCCTGACTACCAGCCTTACGCTAAGTTTCATGCATGGGATGTCTCGCAAAGCGCAATCTAAACAAGGAACCCCCCCGATACACTACTACCTAGCATTGTCGGTCATCGAAATCTGTTAGACCCTCAGCCCATAACATGTACCCCTATATTCCCGTCTCTTGACCACAAAGTTACATCTCCTTTCACAAAATTCTTAAATAAGGAACTTCTTTCGAAATACGCTGTCTCTTAATATTGATGATAATCAGATTCCATAAACATCATGCAAATATAATCGAGGCTCTCAAAATCCCATCCCCAGACATACAACTATGAGTATTAAGTCCCACATCTCTAAAGGGTGATATAACAATGCACTCTTCTTATTACCACATCCTGAGCGTTATTTATAATAACCAGCTAAATCTTTCCGCTGAACAGTAAACCAAATACACTCCGAAACAATATAAATAAAGTCCCTACACATACTGGGAACCAATATCCGAGACCATTATACTTTTCGAAGTCTTACAATATATATATACCTATATACAAATATATAAACGCGAGTCCAGCCCTCTCGCAGATGGGGCCTTGCCATAACAAAATATTCTACACCAAGATAGTAACCTCGATGGACTAGCAATAACCGCACACAGTCGGTTTAATCATTATCATAAAACCATAATTAGGATAATATCAAACTCGTATAACATAACAGTAAAATGAGTAATTTCAATAAAGTATATATCACTATCGATACACCCATTCATCTTCCGCGGATAACACTAAAGGTAACCCCACTATACTAGGGAAAAATATTCACATAAATAATAATATTGTCGAGATACTCACTAAACTCGTCTCTCGTGCCAATATAGCAATAGTAAAAATAATATGCAGTAACTCATTCCTGACACATACAACACGCATTATCATTTGAGGATATAGCTCACACTTCTACCTTGCCAATCGTCCTAGCTACTCAAATGGTTCGTGGACATTACACACCTGTCCGTACCAAACCGAAAATTTCAATAACAATTGCCTTTGCTAGGCACCTTACCATTATCCCTCTACTTGCTTTGGGGAACATTTTAACGCATGGGTTTTACTCCTCATAAAATACCTCTACACATACTTCACTTATTTTCGATCACACTGACCTTGTTAAGGTTGTCCTTCTCTCGGACGTTGGTAGTATCGACTCTGATGACTATCTCCTTTGTTCCTTTAGCTTTGACGGCCCCAAAGAACATGCTACTGGCTTCAACCACTCTTATTGAAATCAGCATCGCTTGGTAACAATTCAACTATCGAAATCATTTAAATGGGTGTCCTGATGGGTCTCCCCCTTGTGGTGCTTCACCAACACTGTTCCCCCAGTCTTACTCTATATAAAATTTTTGATTCTTGTAGATCCCCACACAAGGAAGCGTTTACCTCCATATTAACGTAACATTGTTACCAACTGCATTGACCGTCCAAGAAGAATTCCCCAGCAGTACTAACAATTCTTCTTATAAGTTAATTTTCCCCTTTAATGTTCTCTTCTCCATTGCACCTAATTCGTCCGGTGTAAGGTTTGCTAATTAATTAAATTTCTTTTCACAAAGTGACCTTTGTCCAACCCTATTGTGTGAGTTCAGAACAACATTCGCATCTTATCCTGAACATCTGATGAAGGAACTTATGGCCAAGCCATACGTATGCTCATTCTCTTGACAATACATTCCACTTCTAAGTGCGGTGGTTGCCTCTCACCCTTATAACTCTGCTTTTACGAGCCAAGAAAAAAAAATTATCCCAAATTTTCACTCCCAATTATCCATACTCTGACATATGCCCATGCCTTTGGATATTTTACCTTCGTTGACCAACACACGCCATCTCCGCATTTCTAGTATTTCCACTTCTTGTTATCTTCAATATTTCGTCTGACTCTCTCCCATTCCAACCTTGCTGAGTGAGTCTAATTTGACCCCACTTTTTACTATAGTGGTTCCTGGAAGTCATATGTTGTGTCCAAGCCGCCTTTACTGTCCTGGCCATCCTTGCCATAATAGGGGTGCCTTAACTACGGTCATCATTCTCGAATATACCTTATAACCTCAACTAAGATTTGCGTTCTGCTGTCCGCCCAACTAGCACGATATACTGCATTGTTCGGCACAAGAACACTCCCGAATGCAAATAAAATTCACTATCATATACATTATAGCTGGAGAATGAAATCTCACCAAAGAAATCAACAATCTTAAACATAGGGCTCTACATCAAAGAAAGATACTCTAGAAGCATAATAAGCCGCACATATCCTAAAGGACACTAGAACCTGATGCTCTGATACCAGTTGTGATACCCCGACTAATTAAATACTGGGTAGCTACTCCTTTATGAAATTAATACAGAATATCAAGTTGCTTCAGTTGTAGCATCACTGTCGAAAATATATAATTTGTTACTAGCCACCAAATATTTAAAAAGAGAGATGCCAAATTTTATTAATTAAGTTAACATAATCCAAGTAATTAAGTCAACAACCATTAATCGCATAAACAATAAAAAATGAATAATCAACGAAAAGAAATATACAGAATCTGGAGTAAAGACTCCAATAATAATACCAGAGTAAAATAAAGTCCCGATACAAGAGTCTGAAATAAATAAACCAATATCTGAAATAAAACTAAAAGTCTGAGAATGCTATCTCTAAATGGAAATGGGCGACATGCCCTAATAGATGAGTAACCCTGAGTAGAATCAAGTACAGAATATGAAGGAGTCTAATACCGAGATCCTGTAACTTCCACAACAGCTACAACACGTCACTGTAATGGAACTCCTATGCTTGGCGTCCCTGTGGCTGGGCACCTAAAATGTTTTTACCAAACAAAATAGATTTGGAAAAAAACGGGTCAGAGCCTGAGGTGAAAACATTTTAAAAGTTTAGCAAGTGTTTAAATTAAAATTAAACAACACATATTATAAACATGTTAGTTGCGTACTCTCACATGAGTTTCTCACCTCTCAACTAATGTGCACGCCTAACGTATTTCCTTAACCCATCCTAGATATGCCGCTAATTAACTAGTCTGTACCATTCTTGCTTTCGCACTCTGTCATAGGGTATCTACTCGTAACACCCAAACAAGTTATATTCATAACCCATATTCGCATTCATTATATTACTTATCTAAAGTGTTAATTAAATTCTCACATTCTTAGCCCATTCAAATATCTTAGTTATTCGCATCTACTAAGCAACAGTGAACCAGTCACAAGTATATATATAAATCACTCACAGTACATATATATACATATATGTCACCCCTAGGATAATCTGCGATTCATGCATACTCTATTATCATATTCATGTACATCACGTACGTAAGGATCACTTGTTTCGAATCACTCAGGAACCGTTTCAAAATAAATCACACATATTGGAGGCGAACATAGTTCACATACACATGGGTCACGTACATACCTACGCTCATGTGGTCAGCTGACTTATCAACTCACAAATAAGTCATTCATAGTCCTATGTCCTTAAGGTACCAGTTTAAATCCCCCCGAAGGCACACATGGATAAGAGGGTCCTTTTCCCAAAAAAAAAACTAACCTCCCGTGATAGCAAGTATGGTAGGTATGTCATACACATAAGAAATCCATTGACTGGGCATTCACACAATCTAAGAAATCATATTTCAATATAGATATACACATTCTATCTATTTAGTCTCGCACGTAGTAATTTTATCCCAAACATCCTACGTAAATATATATTGTACTTGATAACTCTCTTGTCGTATCGATTTGAGTACCTAACTTATCCCATAAGGTTATTGGGTATCCTATTAGTTTTTAATGTTATCTCAGTAATTTAAAGACCCTCTGTTACTGTTCTTATCCTTACCTCAGCATTTATTCCCATTATAGTTTCAATTCGAACGAAATCTAACCGTACCTCACTCGGTTGTCCCTCGTAAGCAATAGTATTCAATTCCCTACGGTAATCCATTTTTTCGGGCATCAACTAAGACCCTACTGACCTTAACTAAGTCCCACAATATCACATTAATCACCCTAAGAATCATTATTGGGTTTGGGATTTTCCTTAAACCTTAAAGGGAAACAATTTCCAAATATCAGAAGAGGTTGATCGATCGAAGAAAAGGGGTCGATCGATCGATCAGTCGATCGATCGATCAAGCAGGTATTTGCCCAGAATTTCCCTAAACAGTTATGGGTTTCCTCATTTTACACCTCTAATTCTTTATTTCAACGTCCAAATTTCTCAACCAATTATACTAATCATCATACCAACATGTTTACATAATTTTAACATTATTAGAGTCATTAAATCATCCTCACTCAACAGTTTCTTGGATCAAAAGTTGTAATTATCATATAAGAACCCTAATTCTCCTATTTATTCAAGAACACTATATAATTCATTACAAATTCATAATTCTCTACACATGGATCATTATTTCGTGGCCGCTAATATCCCAGAAGTTAATCTACATGCAAAACTTACCCAGATTACGATTTCAATTCTTCAAATCCATTCAATTATCATTATTCAAGGTTATTCTTCAATTCTAACCTAACATGGATTATATATGCACTAATTTATTACAAGTTAAATCACTTGCCTAGTAATGAAGATTCTAATCCTCTGAAGTAGTTGATATAGAACTGCTTCTCTCTTTTCGATCTATCCGATGGTGGTAACGGTGGTGCAAAAAGTCCAAAGATGGTGGTTCTCCTTTGGTAACTTCCTCCAGTTCATCTCTAATGGCCGTCTATGAATCTTGGTGATGGAAACCCTAAGGCTATAACCTATTGGCTGATAAAGCTTTCTAAATTTTGTGGGTTACTATTCACCAAAAAATGGAAATGACTAATATGCCCCTCGGATTGCCGGTTAGGCCTAAAAATGCCTCGGGACCCAAACTTAACCCCCAGCTAGTGTTTTCTGACTATCTCGACCCTTACGGACATGTTGGAATACTCAAAATGCTCATAGGGATGATATAAAAATAAAATACTTTTAAATCCATTAAATTGGGTCCTGACACGACTGACAAGCGCGTCCCAACTAAATTATCAAAACTGCCGTATTTTCAACTCACGACAATTTTAATAAATTTAATAATCACTTATTACCATAATCACTCAGTAATATTCAATATTATCAATATATTTAAATACTAACTCTTGTCTCGCTAGATATTTAAATCCGAAATAATTTCCATCCCAAATTAATTAAATTAATCCCACAATTAAAAGAAATTTCATTTAATTAATCTCATAATTAAAAGCCATAAAATTACGGGGTATTATATTGAGCCATTTTTGGGGTAAGCATGTCTTATTCCAATTCTTTTGGTAATCATTGTTATAATTCTCAAAATTCTCTCAAACCTATGACCACTGTTCTAAAAAACCCACCTAGGCTTGAGGCTTGGGAGAAACGCCCCGCCTTAAGATTTTGACGCCTTATGCTTGGTAAGACCCTTAAGGCGTAATTTTTGTCTAAAAACAACAATGCTTTAGTGAAACGATATCACCTTTTAAAGATTTTTTTTGCAAACCGGACCATTATCTCATAAAAAATAATCAAATAATATTTTTATTTGCAAATATTCAGAGATATTTTTATGATATGTACAATTTTAGTATTTTAATAGCCTTGTTATGGTTAAAAAATATTAAAATATATTAAAAAGACCTAAACGCCTTTTCACGCCTTTTTACGCCAAGGCCCGCCTAGGCTTCTAAGGCTTAAGGCTTGGCCTCCACACCTCGATCACGCCCCGTGTTTTTTAGAACCTTGCCTATGACTTTCGGTGAATACTTAGAATCCCAAAGTATAACAAATTCATATATGACTTTGGGCGAGTATAACGAAAGTCAAAAATTAGGTTATTGGAATTTTGATGATGATGATAATGATTTTAGGCCTTTACCTCCTTATAATAGGAATTTTGAAACGAATTCGAATAGTTTTCAAAATTCTTATAATAACGAGTTTTCGTTTAAGTCCGACGGTAATTTTCAAAGTTCCCATTTTCATGCATCCGCACCTCGACCTATGACATTTGGTGAGGGCTTGCGTATGTATGAAAATGAGAAAATTGAAAATCTTTATCGGGAAGAAAATCGTTGTTGGGAACATGAGTTGGACTTATTAGTTAAGTCCGACGACAATTTCTCTTCCGAGACTTTCAAAATTTAGGAATGTTTTGAACCAAATGAGGTACTTGTGCCTACTTTGGAACAAACAGTTCTAGACTTTGCCCATCTCGTAATAGATATTGAAAGCGAGGATGAAAATGATGTAATATCTATTTGCAATGAAATGATTTCTTCTTTGGCTCCCAAAGAAGAACATTTCATTGAAAATGATATAATTTCCTTCGAAACTCAATCTTCATGTGATGATAATTCATCTCATGAGTTTGAATTTCTTTCATCCCCATTTTCATGCTCTATTATCACACCGTCTCAAGTACCCGATGATTCAATTTCAAACTTTAATGTTTTAAACTTTTTCATCGATGAGGAGTACTTGCTCGAGTCGCCTTCCACGATCGCATTTGTGCCTTCGTGTGGTATTCGTCTTTTCTTGGTCCTCACATGTTTTTGTCACCCGTTCAATCCAAACCCCCTATCGTCCCTCCAAAACTTTTAATTGGCAATGGTTCATTTCTTACGCCTTACACATGCCTTCCGTTGTTCAAACGAAATTCATATTTTTTGGAGGGCATGCTTGTATGTGAGGGTACACTGGTTATCCTCCAAAGTCAAATCATTTTTGCGATGGACCCTCAACTATTTAGACTTCTAGTGTTCAGTTAGTGTGAAGTCTAAGTAGTAGGTTGTATATAGTTAGCTTTCTTTCTTTTTTTTTTCTCTCCTTTTAATTTAGTTTAGTGTAATTAGTTAACTTTTTGTTATTTGTTTTTGCTATGCTCGGTACTAACTTGTTTTGTAGATTCTTTGGACTTGTTCTTATGGGGATCGCTCCAATTTTGGGGAATATCGCTCTTTTCCTCTCTGAACTTGGTTCTTAATGTACATTGAGGACAATGTCAAGTTTTAAGTTGGGGGTGTGGGATATTCTATCAATTTTTTTTATTTAGTCCATGTTTTTTCTCACATGTTAGTTACTTAGTAGGCTTTTCTTAGAAAATTGGAAAATGTCAAAAAGATTTTCTTTCTTTTTTCTCCTTTTTTGGAAATTTTGCCTTTATTTCCGATGATAAATGTTAATAATTGTCCGGTCCAATAGACAGCCCAATGATGCATGTTCTCGATTTTAGAAGTTGTTAGTCTTTAGTCTCACTTATTAACATTATGAATAACTTCATGAATTAAACTTTAATCCCATTATCACATGCACTTTTATCGTTCTATTGATTTGGTTTAAGATTTTTATAACCTTGTAATCTTTTGTTCCATTGTATATACTTACACCGAGTAAGGTTTGTACCTTTCATCGCTTATGAGTGTATACACTATTCTTTTCTTATTGAAAACGTTGAATTCGTTGGTAATCTCACTATTCTTTCATTTGACCGTTCATTAATTGATTTCATACTTGAAATGTGTTACTTGAGAATGATTTTCATATATTGTTTTGATTTGAGAATTGCGTAAACTTTGTGAAATGATCATGGGCCCTCTTTGTTATATCACCCATATTAGCCTTGACCTCACCGCTATACGTTTCCCCTCGTTAACCCCCTTTGATCCTAAATATAGCCTTTCGTTTCATAACCCCAAATACCATAACCAACTCCGAATTGGAGTTATAAACCATACATACACCTTCCATACCTTTATTTGGACTGTTACTTGGGATTGCATGATGTTTTTATGATGTCGGTTGCAATTTAGGCATATGAGAGTTTGAAAAGTAAAGAAAAGAAAGAAGTAAAAAAGTGAAGAGAGAAAGCAAAAAGCAAAAGAAAACATGAGAAAAAGAAGAAAAGAAAAAGAAAGAGAAAGTTGTAAATGTTGTATATTGTTCAATAAGCTTTGATTACTCTCCCCGATGATATATCTAATGCCTTTTTGGAATTTTTTTTCCAATTTTTATATTTCTCGCATTTTCCCATTATCCCGAGTTTTCATCCCGAACACTTTGAATCCGTACGTACATTCCTTCATTTCGTACCCTAGCCTAGCCTACATTACAACCCTATTAAGTCCTATGTGATCTTAGGGTGCATCTAATTTAAAAGTTGAAATAGTTTTGATAATCTGTGAAAATGCATTTCGCCTCTTTTAGTGTGCGGTATCTTTCATTGAGATTACAGTTTTTCAGTTTATATATAGCGTTATTCATCTGTGACATGTGTGCAACCTAGTTTCCATTTACATTTACTCTTTATGCCTACATGTCCCGTGTGTTACCTCCCTGTTTCGAGTCAGTTCGCTTGATGATTGTAATGCCCGTGAGGATTGAATGTATGTTTGCTTTAATGCTTATCCGATTTATATAAGTTTTTCTCCAAATCACACTTTGCATGTGCTTGCTCCCCTCCCACATTTAAGGTTTCAATTCTATGAGGTGCACTCTATAATGATAATGATTTGGACTTTTATTTGAATTCATTCACTTTGCTAATAATGCGTATGAAATCTTTTTCTCTATTGTTGGGCTTATCGCATGTTGGTTTGAGCATATTTTGAGGAAACCATGTGATGTTTGTGGGTACCATCCCTGAAAACCCTCACGAGACGACACTCGTCCACTAGGGTGACTTAGGGGTTTAACGGCTTATTACATACGCTAAATGCAATTGAATCGCCTGCAAAAAGTGTCCTTTTGCTTTTATATCATACGTTTGTACTATCTCCTGCTTTTGGTTTGCTTGTAGTTATTGTTGCATCCTTTTTCATTGCTAGGGACTAGCAATGGGTAAGTTAGGGGGTGTGATACGATGCAAATATTGCGTATTTCATCCGTCAAACCTATTTTATCCCCCTTGAGTATCTTATTCCCTATATTTATGCTCGTTAACCAGACAACCTCGAATTTCTACATTAACATGTTTTGCAGGGGTTAATTGAGCTTTTATAGGTATTTGGATACTACGTGTGAAGTTCGGACGCATTCCTCTCGATTTTCGTACGTGATCGCACGTTCAAGGGAATTTTAGTCTTTTCATAGCTTGGGCACCTGGCCCAACATGCATGGAAGTTTTAGCCCTCCTCGCAAGCTTCGTATGGCCATGAACAGTGCGCGATTCCAATTCAGAACGAAGAAGTTATGGGAGTTTTATCAGACGGGAAATCCAAGCATCCCAAAATAATAATGCAGTGTGCTGATACCTGCTTGATCGATCGATCGATCAAAAGGATCGATCGATCGATCCTTCACGATAGTGGGCTATTTTATTCATCATCGATCGATCGACGGTTTGGGTTGATCGATCGATCCCGTGTTTCCAGGAGATATTTTGCCTTATCTTTTCTTTTTCCTTTTCTTTTCTTTTCTTATTCCCACTTACTATATAAAGCATTTTTATTGTAATAATCAGAGAATGAATCTTTAGGATAGATTTTAGAGAGTTTTATCTTAGGGTTTGAGGGTTTTTGGTTAGTTCTTCTTCATTTCTTTTTGGATTGACACCCTTTTTGGTATGTAAGTTGACTATTCATTACCATCTCCATTAATTTAACTTATATTTCATTATTTCTTGCTTTGATAATTAGGTTTACATGCTTTCATAATTCGGTTTACGTGCTTGATTTCATTTCTTTCTAGTATAGTTTTACCGCGTTTATTTACTCGCTTTCTTTACCACATTTTTAATACGCTTTCTAGGTAAATTAAATTAGGTTGTGTTTGAATGGAACTCACTCAAGTTGACACGTTGCTTGGCTTTGGTGATGGCGTTTATGGGTTTATTTCGGGTGCGTTGTCCTAGTTATTACGCCTAGGAGATTTGACGGGGAATATCATGTATGTCCCGTACCTACGACCTTGCGTGCGCAATTTTTGGGTTTATTTGTTAAAGCCAAAATCTTATTAGGCTTTTATGCGGATTTAGGGGCGTGACAACCCTTGATTCAATTAACTGCCGAAATGAGACGCATTCTAAATAACTCGTCGATCCATGTATCCATTTTATACAAATTAACTCGGGTGAGGGATATTCGACGCAACCTATAGTTTTACTCGCTTTGTTAATCTAGATTCATTTTCCCTCGCCTAGATTAATATTTCCTTTTTATGCATCTTTTTCCTTTTTAGTTTGTAATTCACCTTTTGCACTTTTATATCGGAGAACTAAATCTTATAAATTCTAGCATCTCGTCCCTGTGGATTTTCGATACCTGACTTACCGTCGTGCTTACCTCGCAAGTGTAGTAGTAATTTAGGTTTGTTTGTATTGAGTAGGCAAAACAAAAACAACGACCGCACACCTTACACGCGCGTGCATTTCGCACTTGATTATTGACCCCCAATTTTTCATCTCTGAAGTTACCACCAAGCCATGACCCTCCTAGGAGCTTTTGAGGAAATAATGGCCTAAATGTTCCAACAGACTTTTAAGGACAATGCTCTTCGCTGGTTTTTATCTCTCGAGGAGCCCAGAATCCACAGTTAGAAGGATATTTCCCACGAATTCTTATCACAGTATAAGTATAACGAAGAGTTGGAGGTCACCCATTGGTATTTAGAACTGCTTAAAAAGAATCCTGGGAAATTAGTCAGTAACTTCATAGCAAGGTGGAGAGAGAAAGCATCCACCATAACCAATCGACCATCTAAAGAAGGGCAAGTCAGTATCCTAAAGAAGAACTTCTTACCCCATGTCCGAGCGACGATGGGAGGACAGTACAACCCTCATTTTTGAGCCCTCCAAGAAGCAGGAGTAGAAATTGAAGAAAGTCTTGCCAAAATAGAAGTTGAACCGAAGAAAGTATCCAGACAGTTCACTCCTAGAAAGCCTATCAATACCGCAGTTTCTACCATCAATAACATTTCCCATCCTGACACTTTATGGTCACGAGAAAGCCACCATAACCGAGTTAAAAAGGAATATACTGAGATTCAAGATCCCCTTTTCGAAGTTTACCAAGCCCTTTTAAGCCGAAATCTTAACAAGCCATTGGACCCTCGTTCATTACCAAACCCACTACCTAAAAATTTTAATCCAGATGCCCATTGCGATTTTCACTAAAGTGTCGGCCACACCACTAATCAATGTTTCCACGTCCAAAATGTACTCCAAGGTCTGATTGCCTGGGTATCATTGCCCCACCAACCAATCCTAAACTAAACACTACCCACAATCCACTCCCAATTCATACAAATGCTATTTTCCTAGAAAAAGATCTAGAATTTGTTCCATCTACCCAGATCGTACCCAGTAAATCACCCATCATACCCTTATATTTTCCTAAGCCCCTTTAAGTTTGCGCATATTTTCTCCTGTATCCTATCAGTTTTTCCGATCAAGCTCTGTCACTTCTTACTAGAGTATGAATTGTTGTTCGCACCCATTCCAGAGGGAAATATATGGAACTATCAGTAGTATTAAACCATATTCTAAAGTTCGGGTTGAAATTTCCCTCTGAAATGACCATTGATTGCCAGAGATTCAGTACGCTATTTTTGGAAGAAAAAAAATAGGCTCGAGAGTTAAATAATTGGGTAGTACCTACCGATGAAGTCAACCTTGATGATGTCATCCAGATCATGATAGACTTATTTCGATAGACTGGTGAAATTTGTAGTATGTTCGAGCAACTTGATGCTTTGAAACTACATGGGCATCTGGTCCTTCACTTCTACATCTCCTCGTCGAATGGGAGGATCTATTCGAAGAGGCCGTTGATGTTTTGGAGTGTATTAACTTTTCATGGAAAGATGACATCGTTGCCACCGGATAAGTGGAAGGATTTGATAGTTCAGATGAAGAGCAAAGCCTAGAAAAAACTAGCCCAATAGTCAGCATATGTGGAATGATATCATTTGAGGAGATGCTAGGAGAAATCAATAAGGTGGTTGAACAACTCGAGATAGATAAGGAAATGGGGTTTCTATTTTACCCTCTTATGTGAACCATATGACTAGATCAGGGAGTCATTACTAGGTTTTGAACCCGTAATCATTAGCGATCGACAAAGGAAATTGTGTTCAGGATCTTCCGATGCCAGAAATGACCCTCGAGGAGAGCAAGATCGTCGATAAATTGAAGAAAACCCAAGCTAACATCACTCTGTGGGGACTTTTTATTTCTTCCCAGCTGAACCAGAATGCCTTGAATAACTACTCACCAAGCCCACAATCCCTCCTTCCACCACACCAGAAGAAGCAGTGAATCTGGTAAGATCTCTAACCTCTACTAGAATGCTCTCTTTCTCTGAAGAAGAAATCCCTAAAATTGGACCAAACCACAACTATGATCTCAATATCTCTGTTGAAGTCATGGGAAAGACCATCCCACGTTCCCCTTTTGATAATGGATCAGCTCTTAATGTTTGCCCGTTGAGAACCCTCAATTGCTTGGGACTGAACGTAAGCGACCTTGCTCCAACCTCTGTCGTGGTGCAAGCTTGTGATAATACCCATCGAGAAGTGATGGGATCCATAAAGCTTAAAATAGGGGTTGGCCCTATAAATCCCATCACTGAATTCCAAGTCATCGACATCCGACTTGTTTCAATTTGTTGCTTGGATGACCATATCTCCCTACTATCAAGGGTGTGTCTTCTTCCCTCCATCAGAAACTGAAGTTTTTTGCCAATGGGAAAGTCATTACCATCTTGGGCGATGAAGATAATGCTGAGAATGTAAGTACCAATAATCCAGTATTAGAGATACAACATGGGGTAAATGATATGCTTATGTCGGGTTTCTAAGTTGAACCACTTTTACTCCCAGCAGGGGACGATTTCAAATATAGGGTTTGCCCGGAGTATAACCATTATGGAAACATTAATGTGATCTAGAGGTTCAAGAACATGCACTTCATGCCCGAAATGGGTCTGGGTCGACGACAACAAGGAATACTTAAACTTGTAGTACTGAAGAAAGATTTTCCTCCTTGCGGTTTGGGCTATCAGCCATTAATAGAAGAACTCGGAATGCTCCGCCAACTTAGGTTGAAGAGAAGGTTAGAAAGCTCCAAGACTATCTCAAGAGATTCCTTGAATGGAAGATTCATTAGAGAGGGTGAAGATTTCCATTTTTTTAACTTTTTCGAAGCATAATATGATCATGTGGATAAGAACATGAAACCAGGAATGGAGATCTTTTTCCAAGACGTCATCAGCCGAATGTTCCCAGCATCATGTACGATCACTCACTGAGGAGACTTTAGCTGCTACCGTAGATTTTGAGCGAAGTGACTCCTAGGATATATTCAACTTGCAAACACTCGGGCTGACACTCTACATGGTACACTCAAGTGCTAAATCATTGGACCCATCCTGCTTGATTAAAGTTGCTGATGCACCTCTCCTCAACTGGCATGCTGTATCTGTTCCACTTACTGAAATACAACCCAACCCAGATGTTTATCGCAATTCCTCTTCTCTTGTTTTTCCTGCTTATTATGTTGTAATCGAGACCTCCTTTGATGAGGTTCTCAATGATGTTTTTCCTAATAATGAAATAAATGAAGATTTTGAGTATCATGTTATGCCTTATATTGATTGTCTTGATTCTAATCAAATTCTAGATGATGATGATTTTGCAAATGAACAATTCTTAACTGATCTAAATAAGGTTAATAACAAAAAACATAACCGCGTTCAAGGTAATGAAAATGAAAATCCTTCTATTAATCTCGGTTCTAGTAGCCAACTGTGCGAGATTAGGGTAGGGTTTGCCCTTGATGAGCATGATCGCACGTAACTCGAAGAATTACTGAAGGAATTTATGGATGCCTTCACATGGTCTTATGATGACATGCCAGACATTGATCCTGAGATCACTCGGCACGAGATTCTAACTCTCCCAGAATGCAAACCAGACAAATAGAAACTGTGAAAGCTCTGCACCGAATGGTCTCTTAATGTTTAAGGAAGAAGTGGTCAAACAGTTGAACGTGGGTTTCATTTGTGTGATCAAATATCACATATGGCTAGCCAAGATCGTACCCGCCCCAAAATCAGGAGGGAAGGTTCGTGATTAGGCGTGAAAATTAGCGTCTAGTCAAAATGCTAATCGTTGAATTCGTTTCACCGCGTTAATATAAAAACTTAAATTACGACTGTACTTGCGATACAAGTATATCGGTAAGTCGGGTATAGAATCCACAGGGTGTGTTCGATGGATTTTAATCGATTTATTACTTCAGCAATAAAATTGTAAAAGGTGATGGGTGGTTGTAAATAAAAGGGAAAAATAAGAAGTTAATTCTAAATAATAATTAATAAAATAAGAGTCAGAATCACGAACCCACCATGGGTTAAACACGCGAAAATAGAATTTTGGTTCTAAAATATTTAACCAAGCATTTTTAATTAAACATAAACATCACACATGAAGGAATGTAGGCCAACGATGCGAGATTAAACATTTAATAAAAAATGGTCACACGCGACTTGAAATCGGATTATCGCTTTAAAAACTAATGTTGCGTGACAAAGAAAGTTAAACGCATGATAATCCCATTTTCATCCGCGAGGTTTCAATCAAATACAATTTTACACAAAACCTAATTTTCGAAGGTCGACACCCATCAATGGCGAGCACGTGACCCAACTACTGATTTGATTTGCTAACACAAAGCTTCGTTAGGTCTACCGTGACCCAAATCGACAAAGACCCAAGGCTACAATTTATGATTGCAAAAACCCAAGGCACCTTCTACATTTTCATTATAAATCCCAACTCCCATGGCAAGGATAACCCAAACCCAATACCACCTCCAATGTCGGACCTGCCATGGCTAATGCATTTAGTTGTAGTGGCCAAGACCCATGGACAAAAACCAAGCTGAGATTTGAGCTAAAATCCCACGTGGGTGACCTGCTACGCAAACTCCAATGGGAAGACCTGCAATTGAGTTGAAAACCCATGGACCATATACCAAATCGAATAACCCGAGACCCGTTGTTGTGTTTTGTGAGCTGCTGCGTAAATCGGAATTAGACCCATTGCGATATAATGAAAACCCACCATTGTTATGACGAAGAACCGAGTTGAAAACTGAATTGGTAATTGGTCTAACCCGAGACCCGAGCCAACACGTAGAAATATCCATATGCAAATTAGATCTGTAGCTAAAAATTTGAGAACTAGGACATACGCGTCATTTATTTATTTATTGTGTCTTGTTGGTTTCCTTATATTTCTCCTCGATCAAAATTCGTAACTTCTTTGTTTGGACTCCGATTCGAGCACCGTTCACGGCCACGCGAAGCTTGGCCTTAGAGCTTCAACTTCCATGAGATTTTGGGCAAAAACACCAAAGTATGAAATGATGATAATGCCCATGAACGTGCGAACTTCGACGGAACTTGATTGGAATGGAACCAAACTCCATCACTAAGCACCTTAATACCCGAAAACACTCAACAATACCTCAAATAACAAGTTAGCCTATAAAATGGAGGTTGTCTGGTTAATGAGGGTAATTATAGGCATTAGAGTACCCGATGGGGCTAAAAAGCATAAGTATCGAGGTATAATTACGCAATATTCGATACGAATCACACCCCCTAACTTACACATTGCTAGTTCCTAGTAAATGAAATTCAAAGCAAGAAGAACTATAAGAAAACCACAAACACATGAAATATATAAGAAAGAGATTAAGGGGATAAAAGCCACTTTTGCGGGTGAATGATTACATTTAGCGTATGAAATAAGCCGTTAAACCCCTAGGTTACCCTAGTGGACGAGTGTCGTCTCATGAGGGTTTTCAGAGATGAAACCCACAAACATCATATGGTTTCCTCAAAATATATGCCTAATCACACAGGATAAGCCCAAGAATACGAAAAAGATTTCATACACATTATTAGCAAAGTGAACTAATTCACACAACAGTCTGTATTATTAACATTATAGAATGAACTTCGTAGAATTGAAACCTTAAAATGTGGGAGGGGAGTAAGCACATGCAAAGAATGACTTGGCAAAAACATAAATGAATCGGATAAAAATTAAAGCAAGCATATATTCAATCCTCACGGGTATTATACTCATCAAGTGAATTCACTCGAAACAGGGATTTAACACACGGAACATGCGGGCATAAAGAGTAAATGTAAATAGAAACTAGGCCGCACACATGTCACAAATAAAGAACTCTATATATAAAATGAAAATTGTAATCTCAATTAAAGATACCGCTCATTAAAGGAGGTGAAATGCATTTTCATAGATTATCAAAACTATTTCAACTTTTAAATTAAATGCACCCTAAGATCACATAGGGCTTGATAGGGTTATAATGTTGGTTAAGCTAGGGTACGAAATGAAGGATATGTATATACGAATTCAAAGTGTTCGGAGATGAAAACTTGGGATAATAGAAAAATGCGGGCAATGACGAAAATTGGAAAATAACTTCCATAATAGGCATTGAATATGAAAATAGGAGAGTAATCAAAGCTTATTGAACATTATACACAACATATACAAACTTTCTCTTTTCTTTTCTTTTCTTATACTTTTTTTTTTCTTTTTTTTTCTTTTTCTTTTTTCTTTTTCTTTTCTTTTATTTTTCACTTCTTTCTTTTCTTTTCTTTTCTCACTCTCACATGCCTAAATTGCAACCACAAGACAATAACATCATCCAATCCCGAGTATCATTCCAAACCAAGGTATGGAGGGTGATATGTATGGATTATAACTCTAATGAGGAGTTGGTTATGGATTTTGGGTTATGAAATGAAAGGCTATATTTAGGTTCAAAAGGGTTGACTAGGGAAAACATTTAAGGTGAGGTCAAGGTCAATATGGGTGATATAACAAAGATTTTTTATGATTATTTCCTAAATTTACACAATTATCGAGTCAAAACAAACTTTAAAAATCATGCTCAAGTAATACATTTCAAGATATAAACTCAATTAATGAAAGAATAGTGAGATTACCAACAAATTCAACATTTTCAATGAGAAAAGAAGAGTGTATACACTCACAAACGACGAAAGGTACAAAACTTACTCGGTGTAAGTATATACAATGCAACAAAAGATTATCGAGTTATAAAAATCTTAAGCCAAATCAATAAAGCAAGAAAAGTGCATGTGCTCATGTGTTAAAGTTTAATTCATGAATTTATTCATAATATCAATGATTAGCACTAAAGTCTAATAACTTCTAAAATCAAGAAAATGCATCATTGAATTGTCTATTGGATCGAGCAATTATCAAAATGTATCATTGGAAACAAGGAAAAATGCCCAACAAAGGAGAAAAAAGAAAGAAAATCTTTTTGAAAATTTTATTTTTTTACAAGAAAAGCATGCTTAGGAATAACATGTAATCAAATCATGGAAACTACCAATGAATGGATAGAATATCCCACACCCCCTAAATTAAAACCAGACATTGTCCTCAATGTAAATTAAGAACCCAGTTAAAGAGAGGAAAAGAACGATATTACCCAAAATGGAGAGATCTTATAAAATTACTAGTCCAATGATTCTACAAAACATCTTAGTACCAAGCATAGAAAAAAAATAACAAAAAGTTAACTAACTACACTAGATAATAGATAAGAAGAAAGAATAAGCTACTATGTACAACCTACAATTTTAACTTCTAACTAACTATACACTAGAAGTTGAAATTTTTGAGGGTCCAACCAAAACATGGTTTAACTTTGAAAGATCCACGATGGACCCTCCAAAGAGAACATGCCTCCCGAAAGATAAGAACTCCGTTTGAATAATAGAAGGCACGTGGGTGGTGGAAAAAGTGAATCATTATCAATTTTGGGCGGACGATGGGTGCTTTGGATAATAAGGGGGAGAGGTACTCTTGGGGTCCAAGAAAAATTAATTCACCTCCCAAAGTTTTTTCTAGAATTATGGAGGGAGGGGCACACAATATAGAGGAGCCCATCAAAGGGAGAAACTCTAGCAAGTATTCCTCTTTGGTGAACATATTGAACATTTCAAAACTTTCAACCGATTCATAGGAATGTTTTAGTGGTTGAATAAAGGTGAATGGAAATGGTGAGGAAATGAATTCAACCTGAAAAGATGACTCGTCATCGCCCGATGGTTGAATTCCAAAGGAAAAAAGATTCACTTCTAGTGAAATGTTCTTCCAAAATTGTTTGAGGTGAAACACAAGTGTTCAACTCATCTTTGTTGTTCATGGAAGAAATCATCTCATTGCAAAGTGCGACAATCTCCATATCGTCACCATTTTCATTCTCCATTATACCTTGGGATAAATGCAAAATGGTTTGTTCCAAAGTAGGCATCGTCAGCTCAAGAACCTCGAATTCTTCATTCAGCTCAAAACATTCGTCATCTTCCAAAGTTTCAAGAGAAGAATCGTTGTTGGATTTAAATAACAAATCCAAATCATGCTCCCAACAATGATTTCCCTCCCGATAAAAGTTCTCAAAATTTTCCATTTTGAGACTTTGCAACGCCGCACCAAACGAATTCAATGTCTTCGTAACTTCTCCAAATAGACAAATTTGAGAACTATTATTGAAACCTTCAAGCTTATTAGTATAATAACTTTGAAAGTTATTATCAAAATAGTCCGGAGAACTACTATTGCAATGGCTTTCAGCTTCATTATTGTAATAATTTTGAGGCATTTTTTCATTAGAATAAGTTTCAAAATCCCCAAATTGCTATTTTCATTTTGTAAATACTCGCCGAAAGTAATCTTGCAATTTTTATTATTCTCAACGTGCAAGTATTCACCGAAAGTTATAGGCTTAAAGGGACTTTGAAAATTATTCTTAGGACAAACTCCCGAACCAAAATAATTACAACGATTGAAATTATCAGTGTAAGACATACTTACCCAAAATGGTTCCTCAAAGGAAGCTCAACAGTGCGGTGTGCAGGCGTGAATCAATGTTTCTTAGCGCTCAAATATGCTATCCTGCAAAAAAGGTTAAAACAAAAATTATGAATAAAAAAGAAAAATACTACGAAATAATAAGACGATTAAAATCTATAAAAAAACACTCCCCGGCAATTGCGCCATTTTTATTAGGCGTGAAAAGTAGCGTCACCTCAAAATGCTAATTACTGAATCCGTTTCACCGCGTTAATGCAAAAACCTAAATTATGACTGCACTTGCGATACAAGTATAGCGGTAAGTCAGGTATAGAATCCACAGGGAGTGTTCGACGGATTTTAATCGATTTATTACTTCGGGAATAAAATTGTAAAAGGTGATGGGTGGTTGTAAATAAAAGGGAAAAATAAAAAGTTAAGTCTAAGCAAAAATTAATAAAACGAGGGTCGGAATAACGTACCCGCCATGGGCTAAACACGCGAAAATAGAATTTTGATTTGAAAACATTTAACTCAGCATTTTTAGTTAAACATAAACATCACAAATAGGTAATTTAGGCCAACAATGCGAGATTAAACATTTAAGATGAGGATAGCGAGAGTGCTTGAGAGTTGTTACAAGGAGTTTTAGTAATTATCTTATAATTTAGATAATAGGTAATGATGAAAGGTAAATTTGACTTGGGGCTTAATTTCACCGGTTTTTTAAGCATGGTAAAAATGAAAAGACTCTATAAGTGAAAATCTTATCAAAACCTTTTTGTGGGGAAATTGTGACTTTATAATATATGCAATATATATTCTGATTACATTTTACCTGTGAACTAGTTCTCACCTTACTCGTTGGATCACTCGCACCCAGTTCGTTGACATCCTGTAGGACTTTGTGGCGTGCTCACTGATCTCTTGCACCCTCTCTAGTTCGTACCTTCATGAACACATGGGCATGAGATATAGTAAAGTTAATAAAAAGGTCACATGCATGGCACATGACTATTAAGTCTAATTGACCAATAATGAATGAGGTACTCAAGTCAATAAAAATTAGTGACAAGTACTAAAGTCTAACAACCCACATATTAAATGTGTGAAAGTCTGAAAGACCTAAATATAAATAAAAGAATCCTAATCTGAAAATACATTCATAAAGATAATTAAAAAAAACAATAATAACAGTGATCCGCAATCACGATCCTGTTTAATCAAATTAGCATTCCATTCTTCCAAATTTAAGTCCCAAATCAATTTAGTTCAAAGAAAATCCACTCTAATCGAATCGCAAGTTATAGGACTTCACGACTGTTATGACTACACTTACTGAGCTCAATTCACTTATCTAGGTAATATGTTATGGAAACTTCTCATACTGCATCCTTGTTTCAGTTTATTCATGATACCTGTTTTTAAAACTACTTATATCACTAGACGTTGACTAAATGCAATTTCACTCACATTTGGATAGCAGAATAAAACTTAATTCGCTGAAATTTAGAGGATTTGATAGTGAAAACAATTAATCCTTTTATGCATATTGGTTTAATTTGTTGGTTTGAGAACATATGATAATCTTATGTTAATTGGTTTGAAAAAATTTGATCATGGTAACTTAAAGGCCAATGTAAATAAGTGGCGTTTGGGTAAATGACGGAATAAATGCAGGACTTTTCAACCATTATTTTGACTACAACAACATAAAATAGGTGCTGCCAATCTTGGTTTTATCTCAACGATGAGAAGAAAGTGTTGGTTTGGTCGGCTGGGGTTAGTGTTTCTGAGTGCGCCTGTGGAATGAACGCTTAGAGCTGCGAAACTATGACTTCGACTGTCGCATAAAAAAAGTGGCTTTACTTAACATTAATGAATGGCCAAAATAACATAACAAACCTACAAATTTAAAATCACAGTCCACTTTTTTCAGATAAGTAAAATTTAAGGACACAAATTTCCAATTGAGTCCTTTGTAGTTTTGACTCAATTTGGGATAAAAACGTTTGAGTCATAGGATAGAGTATATTGATCCTCTTTCAAGCCTATGACGTGTTTGTTGAAGGTGCTCCCAAGGTATGAATGCATCACATATATATATAGGAGCTTGGAATGGTTTATATTGGGTGTTAGGTTTTTAAAACTGTGTTTTGTTTTCAGAATGTTTTCTATTAAAACTTATATATATAGTATATAAAAGTTTCTAGGCTTAAAAAGAATTTTTGAACATTCTGTGAGTTCGTTCGAACGAGATTGTCGTTCGAACCACAAGTCATTCGAACGAGATTGCCAACGACTTCCCATTATTGCATACTGCAACTTCGTTTAAAATGTCGTTCGAACGAGATGTCGTTCTAACGATATTTCTAACGAGCTTCTAACGAGTTCATACTGGAACTTCGTTAGAAGACTCATTCGAACGGGAATATCGTTCGAACGAAATGTCGTTCGAACGAGATTCAGTGGGAACAGTTATTTAGCAGTTTTGTGCAGTTTTCTCCCACTTCCCCACTTGTTTCTTAACCAACTTTTTTCAGACTTTATTATGTACGGGAATAACATTTTCCAACTTAACTTTTCTATTCGATTCCATCTCTTAGAGAGAGTTTGAGAGCCAAATTGCTTAAGGAAAAATGTTCATGTTTTGAGTGAGATTTTTACATAGAGAAAAATATACACCACTCTAGTTTACACCCAATTGTTTGTTTATCCAAGTTTCAATATATATACATCTTTCTTGGAGTTTTGGAACCGAGTTCATCTCTTTCGTTCAAAGAGAAGTTCTGGGTTTGCTTCTACATCCCTCAAAGAAAGAAGAAGCTGTTTGTTGTGGCATTACCCTCTTGGAGAAAGGCTCCTTGTTCGGGTGACAGTGACCATACATAGTCCAATCGGTGGACTCCGAGACCGCGGTGGATCTCCGTTATTATCCGCTAGGAAGAGGTATCTACAAGAAGAAGCGTTGGGGCTTGAGAGGGATCGAGTCGGGTGATGTAAGTCTTTTGTCTTGTATTTGTAAATCCGTATCTAGTGGATTTGTGGCTAGGGCCGTCCGAGGTTATTTCCCGTCTTGGGTTTTTTCTCGTACATCGCGGGGTAGTGTGATTGATTTATTTTTATCTTGCACAATGACTTAGAACTTATGCTTAGGATAATTCAAGATAAAAATGGTTTAAATTGTCACACTTAATTTAATTGGGTGAATTAATTGTGTTTAAGTGAAATTAATTTCGTGTGTGTTTAATTTTGTGTTCGATATGCATACATACAAAGTGAACTCGATCTTGCAAAACTCTATTTTTCAAAGTATGAATGTAGATGAAGTTGAGTGCACCTAAAAACATTGAAAGAAACCACAAAAAAGATGTTAACTAAGAAAAAAATAGTATATTTTATAATAACTATACATGTTTCTGTAAGAAAGGAGTTTTTCACACAGATTTAATAAGGATTTTATTTTTCAAAAGAGAAAGCAGTACATAGACTTAATTCACTCAAAAATAAACAACGTGCATCAAATTAAAGAATTTGATTGCCCTTCTTGTTTCATCGTACCTCTGAGACTGATATTTTAAGACCAAAATTGGGGCCATCATAATGATGCAAGATTGGTCTAAATGCATCCTCCCTCAAGGCTTTGTAAATTTCCTAACATTAATCCTTACCCGATTGAGGAAATTTTTAGAATCAAATATATTAAGTTAACCATCCATGTGACCATAACATTTGAAAATTGGAAGGTAAATCCATTCACTGATATTTGGTAGTTCCAAATACTAGCACACAACTCAAGAAAACAACACACTATGCCAATTACTTATAGGTCCCGAAACATGATCAAAAGTAAATAAGATAAAAACACAGTATGACAATTACAGAGAATGGTCACACGAAGTTAAATGCGCATTGCGCCTTAACCAACTATGCTCCTGACAAATCTTATGAGGTTTTATACGACACATTGTATGTATGCTAGCATACTGTAACACCCCGTATTTTTGTGCATTTAAAATTTAATTAATTCGGGAATTCTAAATTACTTGTACGTCGTAATTTTAATTGAATTAATTATGGTAATATTTATTTAAATATTAATCGGGAAGTGAATGGTTAATATTTAGGGAAATTTAATTACTAAGTGAATAGTAATAATTTATTTACGTCATTTCGAGTATTAGTGACGGGGTATGTACTTATCTCAACCGGGAGTCGGTATAGACTAACTTGGGTGTGAGATAAGGATTTTTATAAATTAATTCGGATACCAATTCTGAGTGTACGGTTGATTCCGAATGGGTCGAGATAGTAAAAAAAGTGTACATGGGGGTAGTAAACGGGTCATGGGACATTTTTAGGCATAGCCGGGCCCACACGGGGGTATTTGGGTCACTTGGGCTAGGCCCATTAGGCCAAAAACGGGATTTATCCTAATTACCTAATTAAAAGAGAAAGGGGAATGGTTGATGTGAAATTAGGAAACACTTAGTGGGAGAGAAAAACCTAAGAGTCAGTTAAAGGAAAATTGGGGGACAAAGGAAAGAGCCAAAAGAGGGGATTTCATTGTCAAACTTGGAATTCACAACTTCGATTCAGACCCTACGAAATCATAAGGCAAGTGGTTAACTTGTTTTAGAATTTAAATTGCGTTTTGATTCATATTAATGTGATGTGAGAAACTAAAAATTCGTTTTGGGATTTAAAGGGTACAAACAGGGGGGCTTTGTAAACCAATATTCTGATATCTAAATTATGTAGAAATTCATGTATAATCTGAGATTAGTATATATATCTGGTATGATGTGTAAACCCGGATGGATTGAAAATGAATTTAAGAAAAGGAATTGATGTTTAAATGGGTTAAAGATTTAAAACGGATTTATCCCCAATTTATGAAAAACAGTAGAGAACGTAAATTAAATGGTGTTGGTGGACTTTATGGGGGTCCCTTATGAGGTTTTTGGCATATATTGTTGACGGGAAGACATGGGTTTTACAGTAGAAGAAGTTAGGGTCTAGAGGTTTTCGTACATGGCTAAAACAGAAGGGGGAAGAAGAAGATGACCTGTGCGATCGATCGATCGATGGTTGGGGATCGATTGATCGACGGTCAAAAATTTCTGGCAGTTCGGCCAGTTTATATATATAAGGGGATTTTAAATTCTTTACCTACCTTAGTGATTAGGCATAAATTCTTCTAAATTTATCCCTTTAATTTAGTTACTTTTAGCACCTCGAACAACGTAATCGATTTGATTTTATCTCATAATCTTATTACTAATTTATTCTAACGAGTATCCCGAGTTTCTGGTATTTCGTACTAATTTTACAGGTATTTGATGCCACTAAAGAAAGAAAGAAGCCGGAAGAATAAAGAAAGAAAAAAAGGAAAGTCAAAAGGGTAAAGTTGTAATTTTTACCCGGAATTCGGATGAGGCATCTAAATAAAAGTTGAAGATATCAAGGTTACAGGTACATAAAAAGAAACGGTACCTCAATCGGAGTCCCGGTGTGAAAGTTATGAGCAGTCAAAGATAGAAGAAAAAGTCAAAGAAAATCAAATCGATCCGGTTCGGACCGATCCGAAATACCAAGTTTCAGAGAACCCCAGACCGAAGACGGATCGAAGTTGATGAAAATTAAAAGAATCGATACGTATCAGACAATCCAGTTAGAAAAGAAAAGAACCGATCTAGATCCGAACCGAACCGAACCGAATCGAAGGAGGACCAGACCGGCCCGACTGTCGCAGTTTTGTTTTTTTACTTATCCTCCAATGGAGAGTCCTGGTTAAGCTAAAACTCTTGGAGTCTTGTAGGGCATTTAAACCCGATTTGTTATCATTTTATGGGGCGAAAAAAAAATCATCTAATTTTTCCCTTTTCAGTTAAAAACTTTTAGAGGTAGTTATAGAGAGAAAGTTGCTACAAAACCCTAGTTTGAAGATCTAGTGCAATTTTAATTCCAAGATTGAAGTTTGTTCAGATTTCTTTGATTACAAGTAATTTTAGTTGATGCTTTTAGTGCTTTTGGTAAGTTAGTTGATTACTTTCTTCTGTCTTCCTTCTACATTATTCTTCAATTCTCCCTTAGGTTAATCATGATTTCCTGCAATTCAACATTCGTTTTCATTAATTTCATCATGGTAGGCTAAATTTTTAAGGGTCGGGATGCATGAACCCAACCTGATGTGATAGTTGCATGTGTATAAAATTATTCCTCTAAATTTAAAGATTTATTATGATCGTATTGCGTAGCATCACAACCATTGTAGATCTTTGGATCTCGTTTACTTCAGGGTAATCGGGATGCTTTAGAATGTAATGCGAGTGTTGCCATCGTGCGTTACCTCTTTACTCGTCCTCTGATTTCGTATGGTGCGGGCTTGAACCTCATGTACGTAATGCTTGGGAGTACTAAAGTCTAGGTCTAATTAATCATTTAAATTTACGATTAGTTTATACCATCAATGCACTAGGGTTGAGGGATTGTATTCCCATCCTGTTTTCTTCATCATATAGTTCAAGTTTCAGTTCAATCATCGTCAGTAATTTAGGTAATTTAGAGTAATTGCATGCCATTCATTCATTAGTTAATTATTTTCGAAATTGCATTTGGTTATAGCCAATTCTCAAATCAAATCATCTTTTCCTTTTTTTTTAGAGTTAGAGTTAGGATTTCTTCGTCTATCCAACGTCGTTACAATTCCATTATCCTATTTCCCTAAGGATCGATACCGACTTATCGAATTATTACTTGAGTGACATGCTTGTACTTGAGCATAAAGAGTACTCACTTCTGAGACACATTCTTAGTCGCGTCAAGTTTTTGGCGCTGTTGCCGGGGACTTAGGTAGACTTAGGATTAGATCAAGTCAATCTCAAACTTTGACCAAAAATTTCCAAAAATCCAAAAACATATAAAAATTTGAAAAAAAGCATAAAATATTCATCATCATCTCTCATAAGCCCGTTAATGCAAAATTATGAACTCACTCCAACTCCCCATAATACTCCAATCCTCATTCACGAAAACTCGATAGGTGAGTACAACCCTGATAGCCCTCACACTCCTAACGATCCACAATTCTGGGTCCCACCTCCCACACCGTCACTCTCAATCTCAAATAACACTCCATTTTCCCTCCTAGGACACACTTTAGAGCACGCCCCAAGGATACCAAGTGAGGATACCGATTCGTTAAGAGAGAGAGACATGTCACAACATGGTAGTGCAGCTACCGGTGAGGAAGAGGCCCCGTACCGCCCTTTGAGAGAAATCTTATATCCCGAGCGCACTGTCACTCGGGATGCATCATACTCCCGTATAATGCAGGGAAATTTTGTTTTAAAATTGGGATGATCGAGATGCTCCCCCACTACTATGGGATGGATTCTGAAAAGCCATATCTCCACATCAGGGAATTTGAGGATGTGTGTGAAACCCTCAATGATCAAACTTACACACAAGAGGTAATCCGCCTCAAACTCTTCCCATTCTCGCTAAAAGATAAGGCTAAGACTTGGCTATGGTCTTTACCTCCAATCTCGATTGCATCCTGGAATGAGTTGAAATCTAAATTTCTCAAGAAATTCTTTCCTCCACATCGAACGAACTCCATCAAAGCTCAAATTCAAACTTTTCGATAATTAGAAAATGAGTCGTTCGATCGATGATACGAGCGTTTCAATGAGTTAGTTACTTCGTGCCCCCATCATGGATTTGATAAACTACAAATCATTTCCTTCATCCATAATGGGCTGAACATCAATTCCAAGCAACTCGTTGAAACCATGGGTAGTGGTCCGTTTTTCGAATTAGGTGCCCACGATGCTAAGCTTCACCTGAGGTATGTCCCCGAGACTACCCAATCATGGTATACATCTGACCCTAATGCTCAAAATCGAAATCGCCAAGTGACCACCACTCCATCGGCACGTAGAAAAGAATTCTATGACGGATAGTCGACTCGATGTACTTGAGAAAGGACTACGAGACCTATGTGAGGTATATGGAAGAGGACCAACTGGATCCATCCCAAACCCTGTCGAGAAGGTGTGTGCAATTTATGAGGCGGGTCATTGAACTGAGGAATGCCCGACTATACCCGCCTACAAAGTGATACTTCAAGAGCAAGTCAGTGGTATAGGAGGATTCAAGGGTAATTTCGGTGCACCTCACGGGAATTATTACAACCCTTCATGGAAAAATCATCCTGGTTTTAGCTATGGGCAACAACAAGCTGCGATGAATCCTAATTCACATGTTGCTCCTCCTCCACCATATCACTTTCAACAAGCTCCACACATGCAAGGACATGTGCAAGCACCACCACCTCAAGGGGAATATATCACTCCACTGCAGAGAAATATCGAGGATATGATAAATCAATTTATCAATAACCAAAATGCAGCCAATGCTAGATATGATCGCATGATCAGTGAAATAAATGCAAATATTTCAAAAATACAATCATCGTGGAGTATCCAAGATAAGGGAAAGTTTCTTGCCCTGGGCAAAAGACCTCCCTAAGGTCAAACTAGTGTTAGCTCCACCTTTACGGAACATTAGGAGCACTGTCAAGCTGTGACCACTCTTCATAATGGGAGATCCATTGATTTATCACCTCTACCACACGACGCAACCAAAGACAAGGAGATTTTGCCCGGCACGAAAGAGGCCGAAGATGTCCCCCTGAATGAGAGTGATAAAGAAGGCACTGGTGAGCCCGAGGTATTAGTGAAACCACCCACCGCGACAATATTTCCTCAAAGGTTGATTCCTTCCCACAAAGGAAACCCCCGTGATGAAGTGCTAGACGTACTAAAGCAAGTAAAGCTAAATTTACCTTTCCTCGATGCCATTAAGCAAATTCCAGCTTATGTAAAAGTCATCAAAGACTTGTTAACAGTGAAGAGGAAAATAAAGGTAAAGAAAAATGTCTTTCTAGCACAAAACATGAGCTCCATCCTACTTAATGATCTCCCGCCCAAATTCAAAGATCCCGGTACACCCACCATTTCCTGCATCATTAGAGAAAATAAAATTGAAAAAGACTTACTTGACTTGGGAGCAAGTGTCAATATTCTCCCTTACGCCATCTACAGGCAACTTGATCTGGTCCACCTTAAGCCCACAAGGATCACTCTCCAATACGCGGATCGAACCGTAAAGATCCCAAGAGGTGTAGTTGAGGACGTGATCGTCCAAGTTGACACTTTCTACTTCCCGATAGACTTTGTCATTTGGGACATGGATCCCTCCTTCACTTCGAATAATCATGTTCCCATCATTCTTGGGTGCCCATTCGTAGCTACGACTAACGCAATCATCAATAATAGAAATGGGAAAATGCAACTCACTTTTGGGAACATGACTTTAGAGACTAACATCTTCCATATTGCCCAACATACGGGGGAAGAAGATGATCTTCACGCGGTGAACTTAACAAACGAGATCGTAGAGGAGTATTTTGAGGATAATTATTGTGGAGAAGCCCTAGGGTCCTATTTAGTGTCGAGCCACGAGAGTGAGGGGACGTACATCGAATTTGAGAGGGAGGTTGAGGAGTTAAGAGAGTTACTTGATGAGAGAGCGTCGGGCGAGGACACGAGAGATGTAAGTTGGGTTTCTCAATTCGACGAGTTATCGCCGAGGGAGGCAAGCATGGTTCCCTCCAGGGATAAATTTTTTACCCTTGACTTGAAGAAACTACCCTCCCATATTAAATATGCATACCTAGGAGAGGACGAGACATTTCCTGTTGTTGTCTCCTCTAGCCTAGACGAAGAACAGGAGGGTAAACTGTTAAAGATTCTGAGGAAGCACCAAAGTGCTTTTGGTTGGTGCATTGATAATTTAAAAGGGATAATTCCTTTGATTTTCGCCCATAAGATCCATCTCGAAGAGGATGTCAAGCCCTCGAGAGAAATGCAAAGAAGGCTAAATCCCAATATGAAAGAAGTGCTGAAGACTGAAATAATTAAGCTATTGGATGCCAGGGTTATCTAACCAATCTCGGATAGAAAATGGGTGAGCCCTATTCAAGTTATCTCGAAGAATTCAGGCATGACAGTGATTGAGAATGATAAGGGAGAGCCAGTTCCCCAACATACCACCACCGGGTGGCATGTTTGCATTGATTACCGAAAACTCAATGTGGGAACTAGGAAATACCATTTCCCCTCGCCATTTATTGATCAAATGCTTGAAAGATTAGCGGGCTACCCTTACTATTCCTTCCTTGATGGTTATTCTGGATATAACCAAATTGAGGTAGATGTACTTGACCAAGAGAAAATGACCTTCACTTGCCCTTTTGGTACGTTTGCCTACAAATGTATGCCATTCGGCTTGTGTAATGCACCTGCGACCTTTTAAAGGTGCATGTTGAGCATATTTAGTGACATGGTAGAGAGAGGACTTGAAGTGTTCATGGACGATTTTAGCATTTTTGGCACCTCTTTCGATCTTTGTCTAGAAAAACTGGAAAAGGTACTTGCCCAGTGTGTGGAAAAGAACTTAGTGCTAAATTGGGAGAAATGTCATTTTATGGTCACTGGGGGAATAGTTCTTGGCCACATATTTTCATCTAAGGGGATAGAAGTTGATTGACCTAAGATATATGTCATAGCTGATCTACCCCCACCAAAATCGCTCAAAGACGTGCGCTCCTTCTTGGGCCACGCGGGGTTTTATCGAAGGTTCAGTAAGGACTTTAACTTCATCGCTCGGACCTTAAGCAACCTACTCATGAAGGACACCCCATTTGAGTGGACGGAATCTTGCCATAGCACTTTTGAAAAACTGAAAACCATGCTTGTGTCCGCTCCCATCATGCAAGTTCCGGATTGGTCTTTACCATTCGAACTTATGTGTGATGCTAGCGACTTTGCGATAGGGGCTGTTTTGGGCCAAAGAAAAGACAAACAGGATCATATCATCTACTACGCTAGCCGGACTCTTACCGGACCACAACTCAATTACTCCACTACAGAGAAGGAGTTACTAGCAATAGTCCTTGTCCTTGACAAATTTTGGTCATACCTTATCGGCTCTCCCATCACTTGCTTCACCGACCACGCGGTATTGAAATACCTACTTGCGAAGAAAGACGGAAAGCCGCACCTCATAAGGTGGATCCTACTCCTACAAGAGTTTAATCTCTCCATTAAAGATAAGAAAGGAGTAGAAAACGTTGTTGCTGACCACTTATCACAGATTTCGTCCGACGTGTCTAGTGATCCAATACCCATAGACGAATACTTTCTGGATGATCAACTCTTTGTCACCTCTTCTTTGCTTTGGTTTGTGGATATAGTGAACTATCTTGTCACGAGAGCCGTCTCTCCCGATTGGACACCGCAAGATAAGAAGAGGTTTATTACTTAGTCGCGCATGTTTTTTTATGATGACCCTTTCCTATTTAAATATTATGCTGACCAAATCATTCGACGATGTGTACCAGATGATGAGATCCCTAAAGTCATCCAATTTTTTCATTCAAAAGCTTGTGGAGGCCACTTTTCAACGAAAAAATGGCGCTAAGATTCTTCAAAGCGGCCTCTATTGGCCCATAATATTCCGGGATGTGAACAATGCTTGTTAATCTTGCGATAGGTGTCAAAGGATGGGAGCTATTACCCGATGAGACATGATTCCCCTTACCCCCATACTCATTATAGAGATTTTCGATTGATGGGGTATTGACTTCATGGGCCCTTTCCCCCCGTCCTTTGGTTTCCTATAAATCCTTATTGCGGTCGACTACGTTTCCAAATGGGTGGAAGCTATAGATACCAATACAAATGACAATAAAGTGGTGATTAAGTTCCTACAGGAACACATACTTTCCCGCTTCGATGCTCCAAAAGCAATAATTAGTGATAATGACATGCACTTTTTCTATAGGCCATTCGAGAAGCTCATGAGAAAGTATGTCATCATTCACAAGGTTGGAACGACTTATCACCCACAAACAAACGGGCAGGCCCAGCTAGTGAATCGAGAAATCAAGCACATTCTAGAGAAAACCGTCAATCCTAACTCGAAAGATTGGTCCCTTCGATTGAACGATTCACTATGGGCATATCGCATCGCATAAAAAATCCTCTTGGAATGTCTCCCTTCCGCTTTGTGTATGGAAAATCTTATCACCTTCCCATTGAATTAGAACACAAAGCGTATTGGGCAATTAAGAAGGTGAATTATGACCTGGATAAAGCCGGTGAAGCTCGTAAGCTTTAATTAAACGAGTTAGAGGAAATACGTAATGACGCGTATGAGAACGCAAAAATTTCCAAAGAAAGGATGAATCTCGCCCATGATCAGATTATTCAACGCAAAGAGTTTCTTTCCGGACAAAAAGTGCTTCTCTATAACTCCCGGCTTCATCTATTTCCAAGTAAGTTACGGTCTCGGTGGACTGGCCCATTCGTTATGAAGACTGTGTTCCCCCACGGATCTATGGAGTTGGAAGATCCAAAAGGGGGAAGCCCATTCAAAGTCAATGGACAACATTTAAAACAATATTTATAGGTGTGTCTAAAGGAAGTTGACACCATTTGGTTATCGGACCCCGTTTACGAGGCCGCGTGAGCTGCTACAGTGAAGTCGTCGCACCTCCGACACGTATGGGGTGAATTCTTGTGTATAATAGATGAGAGTCGCATAAGTAGTGTGTAACACCCCGCCTAATTAAATACCGGGTGGCCAGTCCCATACAAAATTAAAACAGAATATACAGTTGGCTCATTCTTAGCATCACTGTCGAAAACATTTACAACTCACCCAATACCCAATTAAGCTGGTGTTAAAAACTTTCCAAATTTTAATCTAACAAAATCCATTTCGAGTTTAAGAATAACACAACACATTTTATTCTACAACACTGATAACCAAATAGATAACACAAAAGAATTTAAATGCAATTGGAATAAACATTCCCAAATAATATAAATCCATTACAGAAATCCCAACAATATTAAATGTATTAAAAAGACCCGAATACAATAGTATTTGACCCTGATAGGAAAAGATAACTGAATCCTTTGGGCGATATGCTCTAACTAGAAGATCAATGTGAATCAAAAGAAGATAAGCGTCTAAGAAACACTCCATAGCTCGTCAAAATCAACTAAGGTTGGCGTCCCTGCTGCTGGACACCTGATATAGAAGATACAATAGAAAAGAAAATATTCAAGGAAACGGGTCAGAGCTCGATTATGAAAATGATTTGGAAAAACATCAAGTATTTAACAAGTGCAATAAAGAATTTATTATGTTCATGTTAGCATCCCACTCTCACTTGCTATTCTCACCTCTCAACTAGATTGCACACTTAACGTTTCCTATTAACCTCCTAGTTAATGGTTCCTCTTTTCTAGTTTCCATATTATAATTCCATTCCCATATCATAATCCCCGTATGTCCCATACCATACGTCACATTATCATTCTTATACATTTCTCATTTATATAAATCGTTTATCATAAAATGATTTAAGCTCTTCAATATCCATTAATTTAGTTCAATTCTTTCTCAATTTACCGTTATCTACAATTATCATGCAATAGATAACTTAACCATAATATAACCATTCATTCCTTTAATTCATTATATATATATTCATATATAATACGGCACCCCGAGTAACATCTGCGGTGCAATGCGTTACTTTTCGATCATGTCCCAACATCGTTGGTCGCCGAATGGGGGACTAAAGGTTCGGTAAGGATTTCTCGAACCACAAACAACAATATACAAATTGGAGGCGAACATAGTTCTCGTATCCATGGGTCACGCACATACCTACGTTCCCATAGTTAGCGGACTTATCATCTCCCCGATAAGTCTTTCATAGACCTGTGTTCTTGAGCGATAAATCAAAGATCCCATGGATTCATCAGGATATGACTACCCTCACGCGCAAACCTCCCGTCGATAGCAAGTAAGCTAGGTATGTCATACACATAAATCAACAATCAAACAAATAGGCATTATCATACCTCTTTTATACTATTAACAAGGTACTCCCATTACCCTTAGATAATTCCCATATGTAGCATTATATCTATTTAAATCCCACGTATTAAAATATCATAACTTTACTTCTTAATTTAATTATCTCCTCGAGCCTCACTCAATACTCAAGGTTCAAATAGGTTTTTCCTCAACATATATTCAGTAAGAAGTCACTAATACCCTACTGGTCCATAACGTCATATCTCCTGAATCACTACGAATTAAACTCTCCCTTTAATTAAGGTTAAAACCCATAGTTTAAATCTCTTATAAACACATCTTCTTTCACTTAGGATTAAAACCTCTTGTAAACTTAAGGATACCCATGTGTTATATTAAATCACCCCTACTGGTCCTATCTTTAATCCTCATACTTCCCCATTTAGAATTCAACAAATGAATCTAACAACCGAAATTCCATTCAATACAATTATCATTATTTTAATCAATTTAATCCCAATCAAATTAATTCAAATCTTATCAAGGGCTTACTGATATTTTCTAAGTCCCATAATATCCAAATAATAATCACGAAAGATCCACAAAAGGTTTGGGATAAGAATCAACATTTAAAAGAAACAACTTTAGAAATTCTGGGGAGGTCGATCGATCGAAGGCAGGGGGTCGATCGATCGATCACTCAGGTACAACCCAGTTTTTCTGCATTTCTTCAACTACGGGTTTCACCATTTTTTATCATTAAAACCTTCATATTAACATCCCAAATGACTTATAATCTCTACTACATGATATATCAACATATATGAATGATTTCTAATTTTCTAAACATCCTAGAATCATCAAGAGATTGGATTAAAACCATGTTTATCTCCTCTTTTTCCAGAAAATTATCAACATATTATCTTCAAGAACACATCAATGGTTTTCAGATTTTCTTCAACAGATTTGTGATCATTTCGTGGATTACCCACTACCTAAAACATGAGTTTGATTCCTATATACTTTCAATTTCCAGAAATCCATTTAACAACTCCATTATGTCTTCCAAACATGAAAATCATATCTTTTAAATATTATTATAACATGGACAATATACAAACTTAGATTTCCATTATCAAACACTTGCCTCTAATGAAGGTCTGATCCTTTGGTGTAGTATATCTCAGGTGGTTCTCCCTTCTCCGGTCAACCTCCGGTGGTGGTTGGTGGTGGTGACTCTTGGTTCTTAGTTCGTCTCCTTCCCAAGTAGGCTTTTCCCTTGCCAAGTAACCTTTCACTCTCTCTAGGAAGATGACTTCTCTATTTTGTGTAGAGGAGATGCATAACCCACGTACACATAATCTACCAATACTTATAATAGGAAAAAAATCCGAAATCACTATTCATCCCCCCTATAAAAATGACCAAAATGCCATTTTGGGTTGTCTTTTCATTTCCAAATGACCCGAGACTCAAAACCAATGTCCCAATAGACTTTTCTGACTATTTCAAACCTTCCGGACGCAACGACGCAGTCAAAATGACTATAATGTCGATAAAAAATAAATTTCCATTTTAATCTCACAATTTAGTCCCGACACGTCCCATACCGTGTCTGACTAAGAATTCAAATAACTGAATTAATAACACACTGCCATATCAATAGCATCACTTTCATATATTACCTAAATATCTTTAAGTAATATTCAGAATTATAAATTTTAATATCCTCAATTCGGAGAAAACCCAAATGAATTAATTTATAATAAAATCTAATTAATTCATTAATTTAAAATATAACCCATTTTAAAAGTCATTTAATATTACGGGGTATTACATACTTCCCCCCTTATAACAGAATTTCATCCCGAAATTCAGGAATATAAGTCATACCGGTAAGGTCGACTTCGAGTATAAATCTCACCTCGCAAGAAATCTAAGACGTACCGCCCATACAGTACATTATGAAAAATCCCTGTTGATGTTATACGCCCAACCTCACCATATAGTTTCAACTGAATCAAATAGAAATTTTTACCCACTCTTCCCTATACCATCCTCGTGACAAAGTTTGGAAAAATGAGCCTCATGTATTTAAACAGATAATTCTGAAGTCACAACTACTTACTCTTTCACAATTATGAAAACTACTACCATTCATCCATCCAGGGCGCCCATACACCCTATCGTACCACTTTTATTATAATATTTATCGAAAAGGTTATAAACTCACATCCCAAAGACCTAACTTATCTCGACTCCCAACGGTTATTAGTTTCACGCGTGGGGTGTCTCGCAAGCGAAATCCAAACAAGGAACCCCCCCGATACACTACTACCTAAAGTAGTCGGTCATCGAAACTCCTCAGGTCCTTAGTCAATAGTATATAAAAATCAGGTTTATAAATTTTTTTTAGGTTTTTATCGATTTCAAATAGAGTTTACTCATGTACTCTCTTATAGAAGACAAGATGCTGGATAGTAGTAATACATACGCTCTCATATACCACAAGTCAATGCACGCCGATAATCACATCATGCTCGGACATGCCCAAAGTAAGTAACCCCATGATAAAAATTAAACCCACGTGATAACATGTACAATATAGGTTTCCCACACCCCTCGGTGAGTATATGTAAATATCAATGCTATAGGCTAAGTTTATCAACCCATTAGCCCACACAATATTAATTTCTACAAAAATCAATATACGACTCATAACTCCTCAGATAGAAAACATACCCTCATTCGTGGGTGGTGGTTGTTGATTTCCTGCCTGATGGATGTTATATACACGCCCGTATTGACCCTGCTGCGCGGGTGCTGCTGGAATGGGAGGTAGTGCTAGCACCGGAGCTGGAGCTGGAAGAGCAGCTGGTGGAAACACTAGTACTTGTGGCTCCTGTCGAGCATTTTGTTGCTGAGGGAATTTGTCTTTCTCAGGACAATCTTGGCATTTATGGCCATACTTTCCGCACACAAAACATTTTCCCACAAACTTTCCACCACTTTGCCTCTGTTGACCCCGACCCTGCTGGCCATTACCTCTTTTCCCTTGGCCCCGATGAGCCTATCTCTGACCCTGATGGCCCTGCTGTCCTTGTCCATTACCTCTATCCTCAAATCGAGAATCTCCAGATCGTAGACGCTTAGCATAGTCTCCTGTTTGGGAACCCTGCTCACCCTAACGCTGATGACTCTGCCCTGACTGAGTCCAACTAGAACTGCCCCCCGTAGTCTTGCCTTGAAGGCTTGACCCAAACCCCCGCTTGACACCCTGAGTATAAAAGCGGTTATCCTGGCAGTGAAGCATTGCAGCATTAAGAACATCTGCATATGTACGTAGTGAAAGATTCCCCAATAAATGTTGGCGAATATTATAGTTCAACCCATCAGTGAACATTAGAATTCTCCTATCCTCAGTGGGTACCTCTGCTAGTACTAAATTTGTTAGTCGCGTGAATTCTTCCTCGTATTCCGCCACCGTCTTCTCTCCCTGTTTCAAATCAAGTAATTTTCGCCTCATCTCTGTCTGGATGGCGGAAGGAAAATACTTCCCATCAAACCGTATCCAAAATTCTTGGATAGTTATTGTGTCTCTCTCCTCCATAGTGGTCGTAGCTTCCAACCATTGCAAAGCTGCCCCTACTAGCTTGAATGTGGCTAGTATTTGACGTTAAACCTCAGTGAATTCGAGCATTCTTAAGTGCCGTTGGATATCTTTCTTCCATTGGCTAGCAGTCACAACATCTGATCCTCCCTGAAACTCAGGTGGGTGCGCCTTTTGAAAGGTATCCCTCACTCGTTCCCATGCAGTAGGAAACGCTTGCCCTTGTGCGGGTGGCACAACTAGTGCCTATCCTGGAGCCTGCTGAACAGCAGCTAGAGCTGCATTGACTGCCTGAGTGACAATTACAGCAACTTCGGTCGCCGTCATCGTACCCTGAGCTGGGGCGGGTTGAGGTGCACGTTGAGGAGGCATCTGAAATGAGAGAACACTATCAGTATTTGATATATCAAAATAGCTGAAGATCAAAGGCGTAAAATAGAAAAGCAATAATCCTACTCATAGTGCTCTATATCAAAGAACGCTAAGCTGAAAACACAGTACGTTGTACAGATCCTAAAGGACACTAGAACCTGATGCTCTGATACCACCTGTAATACGCCGCCTAATTAAATACCGGGTGGCTAGTCCCATACCAAATTAAAATAGAATATACAGTTGGCTCATTCTTAGCATCACTGTCGAAAACATTTACAACTCACCCAATACCCAATTAAGCTGGTGTTAAAAACTTTCCAAATTTTAATCTAACAAAATCCATTTCGAGTTTAAGAATAACACAACACATTTTATTCTATAACACTGATAACCAAATAGATAACACAAAAGAATTTAAATGCAATTGGAATAAACATTCCCAAATAATATAAATCCATTACAGAAATCCCAACAATATTAAATGTATTAAAAAGACCCGAATACAATAGTATTTGACCCTGATAGGAAAAGATAACTGAATCCTTTGGGCGACATGCCCTACCTAGAAGATCACTGTGAATCAAAAGAAGATAAGCGTCTAAGCAACACTCCATACCTCGTCAAAATCAACTAAGGTTGGCGTCCCTGCTGCTGGACATCTGATATAGAAGATACAATAGAAAAGAAAATATGCAAGGAAACGGGTCAGAGCCCGATTATGAAAATGATTTGGAAAAATAGCAAGTATTTAATAAGTGCAATAAAGCATTTATTATGTACATGTTATCATCCCACTCTCACTTGCTATTCTCACCTCTCAACTAGAGTGCACACTTAACGTTTCCTATTAACCTCCTAGTTAATGGTTCCTCTTTTCTAGTTTCCATATTATAATTCCATTCCCATATCATAATCCCCGTATGTCCCATACCATAAGTCACATTATCATTCTTATACATTTCTCTTTTATATAAATCGTTTATCATAAAATGATTTAAGCTCTTCAATATCCATTACTTTAGTCCAAATACTTCTCAATTTACCGTTATCTACAATTATCACGCAATAGATAACTTAACCACAATATAACCATTCATTCCTTTAATTCATTATATATATATATATATATATATATATATTCATATATAATACGGCGCCCCGAGTCATAGCTGCGGTGCAATGCATTACTTTGCTATCATGTCCCAACATCGCTGGTCGCCGAATAGGGGACTAAAGGTTCGGTAAGGATTTCTCGAACCACAAACAACAACATATAAATTGGAGGCGAACATAGTTCTCGTATCCATGGGCATGCACATACCTACGTTTCCATAGTCAGCGGACTTATCAACTCCCCGATAAGTCTTTCATAGAACTATGTTCTTGAGCGACAAATCAAAGATCCCATGGATTCATTAGGATATGACTACCCTCACGCGCAAACCTCCCGTCGATAGCAAGTAAGCTAGGTATGTCATACACATAAATCAACAATCAAACAAATAGGCATTATCATACCTCTTTTATACTATTAACAAGGTACTCCCATTACCCTTAGATAATTCCCATATGTAGCATTATATCTCTTTAAATCCCACGTATTAAAATATCATAACTTTACTTCTTAATTTAATTATCTCCTCGAGCCTCACTCAATACTCAAGGTTCAAATAGGTTTTTCCTCAACATATATTCAGTAAGAAGTCACTAATACCCTACTGGTCCACAATGTCATATCTCCTGAATCCCTACGAATTAAACTCTCCCTTTAATTAAGGTTAAAACCCATAGTTTAAATCTCTTATAAACACATCTTCTTTCACTTAGGATTAAACCCTCTTATAAACTTAAGGATACCCAGGTGTTATATTAAATCACCCCTACTGGTCCTATCTTTAATCCTCATATTTCCCCATTTAGAATTCAACAAATGAATCTAACAACCGAAATTCCATTCAATACAATTATCATTATTTTAATCAATTTAATCCCAATCAAATTAATTCAAATCTTATCAAGGGCTTACTGATATTTTCTAAGTCCCATAATATCCAAATAATAATCACCAAAGATCCACAAAAGGTTTGGGGTAAGAATCAACATTTAAAAGAAACAACTTTAGAAATTCTGGGGAGGTCGATCGATCGAAGGCAGGGGGTCGATCGATCGATCACTCAGGTACAACCCAGTTTTTCTGCATTTCTTCAAGTACGGGTTTCACCATTTTTTATCATTAAAACCTTCATATTATCATCCCAAATGACTTATAATCTCTACTACATGATATATCAACATATATGAATGATTTATAATTTTCTAAACATCCTAGAATCATCAAGAGATTGGATTAAAACCATGTTTATCTCCTCTTTTTCCAGAAAATTATCAACATATTATCTTCAAGAACACATCAATGTTTTTCAGATTTTCTTCAACAGATTTGTGATCATTTCGTGGATTACCCACTACCTAAAACATGAGTTTGATTCCTATATACTTTCAGTTTCCAGAAATCCATTTAACAACTCCATTATGTCTTCCAAACATGAAAATCATATCTTTTAAATATTATTATAACATGGACAATATACAAACTTAGATTGCCATTATCAAACACTTGCCTCTAATGAAGGTCTGATCCTTTTGGTGTAGTATATCTCAGGTGGTTCTCCCTTCTCCGGTCAACCTCCGGTGGTGGTTGGTGGTGGTGACTCTTGGTTCTTAGTTCTTCTCCTTCCCAAGTAGGCTTTTCCCTTGCCAAGTAACCTTTCACTCTCTCTAGGAAGATGACTTCTCTATTTTGTGTAGAGGAGATGCATAACCCACGTACACATAATCTACCAATACTTATAATAGGAAAAAAAAATCCGAAATCACTATTCATCCCCCCTATAAAAATGACCAAAATGCCGTTTTGGGTTGTCTTTTCATTTCCAAATGACCCGAGACTCAAAACCAACGTCCCAATAGACTTTTCTGACTATTTCGAACCTTCCGGACACAACGTCCCAATAGACTTTTCTGACTATTTCGAACCTTCCGGACACAACGACGGAGCCAAAATGAATATAAGGTTGATAGAAAATAAATTTCCTTTTTAATCTCACAATTTAGTCCCAACACGTCCCATACCGCGTCCGACTAAGAATTCAAATTACTGAATTAATAACACACCGCCATATCAATAGCATCACTTTCATATATTACCTAATTATCTTTAAGTAATATTCAGAATTATACATTTTAATATCCTCAATTCGGATAAAACCCAAATGAATTAATTTATAATAAAATCCAATTAATCCATTAATTTAAAATATAACCCATTTTAAATGTCATTTAAAATTACGGGGTATTACATAGTGAGAGTCCCTAGGATTAGGATACAATAAGGTTAGAGAATTCACATGTTTTGGGAGAATGAGTCGAATTTCTTTGCCATAGGTATTGAGAGGGTGTTAAGTCCAAATTGATAGGAATTATAGTTGAGTGTCGAAAAAATTTCATAGAGAGCGATCGCATTTTAGTTAGGGGGAGAAATCCTACTCAGTGCAAGAACCGGATCGGTTCTGTTATTTTTTAGCCGGACCGGTCCGTCCTGGATCGGTTCATTTCTTTTACAGCCGGATCGGTTCGGTATGTAAAGAACTCAAAAATTAGAAGGACTGGATCGGTCCGGTCCTGGAAGAGCCAGACCGATCCGATTTTTTTACAGCTTTTCCTCCTTCCCTATGTACACCCCCTTCCCCCCAATCTATTTCCTTCCCTCCAAATTCGTCCAACCAATTCCTCCCCTTCACTTTCCCTCCCAAATACATTCCCTTTTCCCTCCAAACTCTTTCCCTCCATTTCCAACCCTTCCCACACTCCTCACCTATAAATACACACCCAAATCCTCCATTTTTCTCCACACCTTCAACTGCATCACTTCTCTCTTCCCTCTACCTATTTTTTTCCAACACCCTCTACCATTCATAATGGCCCAAAGAGTTGCTCCCATCAAATAAAACTCAACTGGAATTTTACCCTCCAGCCATGGAGATTTTTGCTCCCGCCAAGAGGAGCATTGGTGCAACTGTTTCTTTGGTCCGAATCGTAAACACCACATGGAGCGAGCAGTCCACTGAACAGCGCTGCCCAATTCCGTCACCGCCCTCTTCATGCCTAGTGGTTAGTGTCATTTCTTTAATGAACCATACGAAGCATTTTGGGCCGCTGAGGTACGCTCTTTCTATGGATCTCTTGTTCGAACGAGGGAATTCGAGTCTCAAGCTTATGTCGATGGTACCGTCATTCCCTTCTCTTTGGCCATTCTCACTGCCAAGTTGGGCGAATATGACGTTCCGGATCTTCAAGACTACACATACCCAAATATGTCCCCCCGCTAGCCAAGGGGGGAGACTATCCCTATTGGCCGACTTAACGAGACAACACACCTCACATTCCAAATTATGTGTGCTAACATTTTGTAAACTTCCAACGATTCCGCAATGCGTCCTCGACAAGCCACATTGACATACCATCTCTTCGATCCCAGCACTTCAATTCACTTGGCTCGTACCCTATGCACTGATATTATCGCCCTAGATAAGAGAGGTACAACACCACTTCCATATGCACGCCTGATTACCTCCATTCTTAAAGACGCTGGCATTTTTGCTCCGCTAGACCGTACTCGCCTCCCCGATCCCTTTGGATAAGGAACCCGCACTCGGAGTGCCAAACAGCTGGCCATCATTCGGGATAGACGTGGAAGTGATGATGAGGCCGATGATGGATCGAGTGAGGAAGCGGGAGAGGCATGTGCCGATGTGGAGAATGGAGAAGTAGGTGTTGATGAAGAGTCGTCTTAAGAAAAAGACGACCCAAATTTCGAATGGGCGGGTGACGAGCACACTAATAGAATCCCGGCCCTCGAGTCATAATTCAGTGACTTTATGATCAAATATTTCCAAGATCAGTGCGCATACCGACGCGATACAAGTACGTTGTTTCGTTTCCAAGCAGACTTGTACAGACGCCAGGGGGATCCAAACGAGCCATTGCCATCTTACTTTTATGACCCTTATGGCCCCGACGCGCCCAGCTCTTCCCACCCACCACCCCAGTGAAGCTTTGTTGGTTTATGTGTCAGTTGTTAGTTGTTTGACTTGTTCACATGGTTGTATGCTCTTTCCTTTTATTATACCACAGTCCTTATATATTAAAGTCTGCATTTTCTCCATTTGTTTGTTTTATTTATCGCACTTCTTATTTTGCCTTGTTTAGCTTTTCGTCCTTTTGATTGAGGACAATGCAAAAGTCTAAGTTAGGGGGGGTCACAAGTGCGTATTTCTAAAACTTCACAAATTTTCAAAAATGCACAGATATTTAAAAAAAATCATAAAATTTTGAAAAACCCAAAAATATTTTTCTTCAAAATAAATAAAGATTGGAAATTAAAAGCTTCAAAAATGTCGCATTTTTTCTGTCTCAAATTGTAAAATTCAAAATGCACAAAGCCGAAATTGACCAAAGATGGAAATTGAGCGAAAATTGACGACTTATCGAATAAGTATGGCGATTAATCAACCCGGTGAGATTTCGAGCCTATCGATTTTTTTCTTTCGAGTTTTTTAAATCAATCTGAGTTTATGATTAACTCAATGTTCTTTTCAGCATTTTAATAAGTCGTTGATGATCTCTATTTCTTTGTTTTGATTAGTTACAGGAAACATGTGTGATGTTGCCTCGAAAAGTGTGCTACAAAACCTCTAAAGGAAATTAATCTTGAAACGCATATGGTAATTTAGTAAGTAATTTGGACAATGAAGTAGGCCCTCGTTTGTCACCCAAAAATATTGGCCAGAAAAAGTAGCGAAAAATCACCCCTTTTGTAACCCAAATTGAGCCGAATATATTTTTTTCCTTTCGTTTGGTACCTCGTAAAACCCCAATTGGCCCGGAATTGTGGAAGTTGATAATCCCAGAAATTAAGTCCAGAAAGTGCATAAAAATGGGCAAGAAAAGAATAGCTATGCTCAGCAAAAATAGCAAGAATAGAAAAGAAGTGAAAAATAAATAAAAATATAGAGAAAAAGAATAGAAAATGAGCAAAAGCCCAAAAAAGCACTAAGGGACATCATAAGAAAAATTTTCCAATTCCGAAACTCTTAGCCTTTTCCAATTTTACCCAATACACCATATAACCCGAAAAATTCCTAACCGAGTTCAAATTGCGAAATTGGTTACCGCGTGGAGAGCTAAGATACAAAAAGATAATATAAGATATTAAATAGTGTGAACTAGAGGCGATGTTTCCATTTCCTAATGATCGTATTCCGATGATGAGATCTATTCACCATAAATTTTCGTCGTTCAATCTGTGTGCATGACTTCGTGTTCTAATATATTTAATCTATAAATCATGCATAACGAGAGAATAACCATAATCTGAGAGATTAGTTTGAGAGAGCATCCCGTGAGCATTTGAATCAAAATGAATTTTCAGAAAGTAACGTAATGATCAATCGCTGGAAGTTAGCGGTTCAATTTTTGGCTTCGCACACACACACACACACACTATGACTTAAGACTTGTAAATATGAGTAAGGTGACTATTTTTGGGGAGTTTAAATTGTAAAATTTTTAAGTATTTTTATATTTATTTGATTCAATAAAGAATTTTGTGGGTATATTCACTACAAACCCTCACGAGACACAACTCGTCCTATTAGGGTAACCTAGGGGCTTGAAGGCTTGTTGCATATGCAAAATGCAATCGCTTACCACGAAAAAGGTATTCTATCCCAATAAAATGATTTTCAAGAGTTGAACCTTGATAGGATTCTTGTACATTGTTCGGGACACGCAAATTTCTAAGTTAGGGGGATTTGATTAGGCATAAATTCTTCCAAATTTATCCCTTTAATTTAGTTACTTTTAGCACCTCGAACAACGTAATCGATTTAATTTTATCTCATAATCTTACTCTTGACTTATTCTAATGAGTACTCCGAATTTTTGGTATTTCGTACTAATTTTACAGGTATTTGATATCACTAAAGAAAGAAAGAAGCCGGAAGAATAAAAAAAAAGAAAAGAAGGAAAGTTAAAAGGGAAAAGTTGTAATTTTTACCCAAAATTCGGATGAGGCATCTAAAGAAAAGTTGAAGATATCAAGGTTACAAGTACATAGGAAGAAACGGTACCTCAATCGGAGTCCCGGTGTGAAAGTTATGAGCAGTCAAAGATATAAGAAAAAGTCAAAGAAAATCAAAACGATCCGGATCGGACCGATCCGAAATACCAACTTCCAGAGAACCCCAGACCGAAGACGAATAAAAGTTGATGAAAATTAAATGAACTGACCCGTATCGGACCGATTCGGTCAAAAAAGAAAAGGACCGATCCGGATCCAAGCCGAACCGAACCGAAGGAGGACCAGACCGGTCCGACTGTCGTAGTTTTATTTTTTTACTCTTCCTCCAATGGAGAGTCCTGGTTAAGCTAAAACTCTTGGAGTCTTATAGGGTATTTAAACCCGATTTATTATCATTTTATGGGGAGAAAAAAAATTCATCTAATTTTTCCCTTTTGAGTTAAAAACTTTTAGAGGTAGTTAGAGAGAGAAAGTTGCTACAAAACCCTAGTTTGAAGATCTAGTGCAATTTTAATTCCAAGATTGAAGTTTATTACAAGTAATTTTAGTTGATGATTTTAGTGCTTTGGCAAGTTAGTTGATTACTTTCTTCTGTCTAATCTTCCTTCTACATTATTCTTCAATTCTCCCTTAGTTTAATCATGATTTCCTACAATTCGACAATCATTTTCATTAATTTCATCATGGTAGGCTAAACTTTTAAGGGTCGGGATGCATGAACCCAACCCGATGTGATAGTTGCATGTGTATAAAATTAATCCTCTAAATTTAAGGGTTTATTATGACCGTATTTCGTAGCATCACAACCATTGTATATCTTTAGATCTCGTTTGCTTCAGGGTAACCGGGATGCTTTAGAATGCAATGCGAGTGTTGCTATCGCACGTTACCGCTTTACCCGTCCTCTGATTTCGTATGGTGCAGGCTCGAACCTCATATACGTAATGCTTGGGAGTACTAAAGTCAGGGTCTATTTAATCATTTAAATTTACGATTAGTTTTATACCATCAATACACTAGGGTTGAGGGATTATATTCCCGTCCTATTTTCTTCATCATATAGTTCAAGTTTCAGGTCAATCACCATCGGTAATTTAGGTAATTTAGAGTAATTGCATGCCATTCATTCATTAGTTCATTAGTTAATTATTTTCAAAATTGCATTTGGTTGTAGCCAATTCTCATATCAAATCATCTTTTCCTTTCTTTTTAGAGTCAGAGTTAGGATTTCTTCGTCTATCCAACGTCGTTACAATTTCATTGTCCTATTTACCTGAGGATCGATACCCGACTTATCGTATTTTTACTTGAGCGACAGGCTTGCACTTGAGCCTAGAGAGTACACACTTCTGAGACACATTCTTAGTCGCGTCACTTAGGTAATGAGAAATAAACATAAGGATACAATCTAATTAATTATAAGGGAAAAATTAATTAGGATTTGGAGGAAATTTATGTGTGACACACCATGATTTAAATTTTGGGAATAATATTTCAAAATAGTTAAATACGGATTGGGTGGGCAAGTCCGGGTATATTAGTTGAGCGATACCAAGACGTTAATTTTATTTAAAGTGAAAGCTAAATAATTGGGAGTCGAGAATTTAGACTCGGGTATTATTTTATTTCGGGCCATGAGAGTAAGTCTGAATATATTGGTTGGAGAGACACAGAAAGTAATTTAATTAATTAATGTGCGAATTAATTGATAATTGGAGTTGGGCCATAAACTCATAATAAACTGAATAGGATTGTGTTATGGACTTAGTACACGGTATAGCCAGGATAGTTTATATTATATATATATATATATATATATATATATATATATATATATATATATATATATATATATATATATATACGGTGTGCGATGGTATATATATATGGTGTGTGCATTAATATCAGTGGCTAGATATTATTATTTCATACACTCTAGTGCTATAGGGGAGGTTGCACGTAGTGGATGAATCCCCTAGCTTGAGGAGTAGGGCGAGTGTATTCCCAGGTCGTAGCGTCCGTTATATGGGTGAGGGGCATCTCACTTTCAAGGAAGGAATATGATCGCCTCCAATTTTTACGTATTATCCAAGTTAGTGAGCAATTCTGACTTGGGGTAACTAGGTTATGTGAATATGCCTAGTGGGATAGCACTTTAGAGAATTTACATCCTGTGAGTTATTACTCGGGAGGATGTTTAATATTAATTATTTTTCCAGCATGTTTGTGAATGTTGCAATATAACTATACGTATATAATGAGGTAAATAATTATATACGGGTAAATTAATACAGGCCGTGAATTGTATTATACATATAATGGGTGTGAAAGTTATATAAAATTTAAAAAGGGAAACGATTAATTAATTTAATGTTAAAAATAACTTAGACATCATAATTATGGCACACTCGATTAGGGTGGGGTGGCTGCAAGGGGTTATATTCGTTATCTAGTCTTGGGATAAATAACTAGGTAAACTAATTAAGGAGTTAGTAGTGCACATTAGATAAGGGGTGAGGATGTTCTCAAGGGAGTGCGACACTAACTAATATATGAAGAGCATGCATATATATTTATTACTACAAGTTAATCGTTTGCTAAATGTTTTTCAAATGTTTTGGGTACTAACCCCTGCTATAAAAACTTTTAAAAACCTTTTAGGTGTCCAGCCACAGGGACGCCAGGCTTGACTCATTCCAGGGATCCGTTGCTGCAGCATGTGTGGATGTTGCGGGAATTTGATAGGCGCCTCGTTCTTTTCATTCTTAGTGTAGAGACTTTTTATTAGTTATTCGAGCATGTTGCTCACAGTTTTATTTCAGTACTTGTGTCATACTTGTTGAGATCTATTACTCGTCTTTACATTTGTTGGATTTTGAACCGATGGTTTATTCGGTTAGTTAATTAATTGTGAATGGTTGATTTCATTTAATGGTGATTGTTTATATTATTATGTTTTCACATGAGTCTTTAATTTTATCTAATGAAAGATAAAACTTGGCACCAGTCTAATTTTCTCACTTATGTGGTTAGTAATTAAAAAGGCGACAGTGATGCTAAGAATGAACGAACTGAGAAACCTGTTCTAATTTAATTTAGGACTGATTACCTGGGGTTAATTAGGAGGGGTGTCACAGATGGTATCAGAGCATCAGGTTCTAGTGTCCTTAAGATCTGTGCGGCTTACTATGTTTTAGAGTAGCTTTCGGTTGTTATAGAGCCCTATTATTAGGACTATTGATTCATTTTCCGCTTCTGAGATATCGTATTTCTGCTATTTGTTTTTGTATAAATTGTTTACTTATACGATTCGATCTATTGTAAAATTCCACCGAAGAGGCAAAGAGCGAAGAGAGCTGAGGCTAGGGATGAGCTCAAGGAGGCTCATCAGGAGCCACACGTACCGCCACCCCCACCCCCACCCGAGTTGATCTCCATTACTCAGGTGGCAGTTATAGTGGCCCAGGCAGTCGAGATAGCGATGCGAGCTATGGCAGCTCATTTTCCACAGCCCCAGGCACAACCCCCAGTGGCATCAGCAGATCAGGCTCTAGTGGGGCCACCATCTTGGCAGTGAGTTAAGGAGACTTTTCGTAAGGGTCACCCACCCAAGTTTCGAGGTAGCACCAATGTAGTAGAGGCTTGTGACTGGAAGAAGAATTTTCAGTGCCATCTGTGCATGCTGGAGTGTACCGATGTGCATAAATAGATGCTTGCTACCTTTCGTCTGTCGGGGGCAGCCTTACAGTGGTGGGAGTCAGTCACCACCGTTGAGGATTGGGATTTGATGATGATATTTGAATTATGGGTTAAGTTCGACCGCAAATACTTCCCACCAGCGTTAGAGACTGAGATGAGAAAGAAGTTGAGTGAGTTAGTGCAGGGTTACCGATCAGTGGCAGACTATGAGGAAGAGTTCACCCGTTTGGCAAACTTTGTTCCAAATGAGGTGGGTGATGAGGAGCGAAAGAAGTCGAGGTTCATGGATGGCTTAGCCTGGAGAATCAGGCAGCATTTGATTGGGAATCCGGCATTAGTAACGTATACAGATGTCGTTAATTCTGCCATTGTACATTTCCGGGATCATCGCTTCCATGCGAAAGGGAGCAAGAGCGTAGAGGAACCGAGCCAGCAAGGCAAGGAAGTTACTGGTAGCGACACGAATGGTACTCAGTAGCAGACTAACAGTCAGTAGGGGAATCAGGCTAAGAAATTTAGGCCTGGTGGGTTCCGACCAGGAGGACAGGGGTTCAGGCAGGGGTAGCCGGGCCCAAATTAGCAGCAGCAGGTTCCTCAGGGCCGTCAGGGCTAAGAGAACAATGGGGGAGGCCAGTCGGGCCAGGCACGTCAGGGCCAATGCCAGGGAGACGGTCAGAAATGCTGTTTTGTCTATGGCCATCCAGGACACTTCGAGACGGAGTGCCCGTAGAGAGGAAGAAGTCAACAGCAGGGTGTCAGACCGGGGTATTGTAGTGGATCCGAGTAAGGTGTCGGCGGTGAGGGAGTGGGGACAGCCCATGACACTGATCGAGGTGTGCAGTTTTCTGGGTTTGGTCAATTATTATAGGCGATTCATTAAAGGGTTCTAAAAAATTGCGGGCCCTTTGACGAATCTGACTCGGAAGGGGGTACCTTTCACTTGGAGTGATCATTGTCAATTAGCCTTCGACAAGCTAAAGGACAAGTTGACATCTGCACCCGTACTTGATTTATCGAAGGGAGGACTAGAGTATCGAGTTTACACGGACGCATCCTTACAGGGACTTGGGGCTGTGCTTCAGCAGGAGGAAAGGGCGATAGCTTATGCGTCTAGAAAGCTAAAGCCCCATGAGAGGAATTACCCCACTCACGACCTAGATCTAGCAGCGGTCATTTTTGCCTTGAGGATATCGAGACATTATCTTCTAGGAGAGCAGTTCACGTTATTCACGGATCATAAGTCACTTCAGTATCTCTTCACACAGAATGATCTGAATATGATGTAGAGGTAGTGGCTAGAATTCGTGAAAGACTACCAGTTTGATATTCGGTATTATCCTGGTAAGGCTAATGTGGTAGCAGACGCATTGAGCCAGAGATCGACTAGGGAAATATCAAAAGTCTGGAAAGTGAAATGGAGAGAGATTCGATATGAGGAAGATGTAGCTACAGACTGCATGTCAGCATTATCCATCTCACCTGAGATCATTATGCGGGTTGTGAAAGCTCAGGCAGAGGATCGAATCTACTGGGATAGGGTGAGCCAGTTTTTAGCTGAGGGAGCAGAGGGTTACTCGATTAGCTTGGAAGTAGGCCTACGCCTTAATGAGAGGTTAATTGTGCCAGAGGATGAGGAGTTGAGGCACACAGTTATGACAGAGTCCAATGGTTCGAGATTTGTGGTACCTCCCCGCGGGGATAAAATGTACCAGGATATGAGGAGGCAGTATTGGTGGGTAGGAATGAAATGGGATATAGCAGAGTTTGTTTCGAAATGTGCCACGTGTCAGCTTGTGAAAGTTGACCATTAGAGACCATCAGGGATGCTACAACCGCTAGAGATTCCCATGTGGAAGTGGGAGAGCATTTCAATGGACTTCATTATGGGGTTACCTGCATCACAGAGGTGTCACGATTCCATATGGGTCATTGTGGATCGATTGACCAAGGTGGCCCACTTCCTTCCGATCCACACGGACTTTGAGACGATGCGTTATGCACATCTATTCATAGCGGAGATTGTTAAGTTGCACGTGGTGCCAATAAATATTATGTCTGACAAAGAAATTTTTTTTATGGCCCACTTATGGCAGAGCTTTCAGAAGGCCATGGGCAGAGAGTTATGTTTGAGTATAGCCTATCACCCACAGACCAACAGGAAGACTGAGAGAGTCAATCAGATGCTGGAAGACATGCTCAGAATGTGCATTTTAGACTTTGGGGGAGGTTGGGAGAAGTATCTTCCTTCGGTAGTGTTTGCGTATAACAACTCTTACCAATTCACGATTAGCATGGCACCGTTCGAGGCACTGTACGGGAGACCTTGTCGTTCACCCGCTTGTTGGTTAGAGGTGGGGGACAACAAGTTATTGGGGCAAGAGATTGTCCAGAAGACGTCTGCCAAGATAGAGTTGATCCGAGGGTGAATTCAGATACCTCAGGATAGGCAAAAAAGTTATGCGGATGAGACACGTGGAGTTAGAGGTTGGGGATCAGGTATTGGTCCGGGTGTCCCGTATGAAAGGGGTGATGATGCTCGAAAAGAAGGGTAAGTTAGCACCGAGGTACGTGGGACCTTTCCCTATTATTGAGAGGGTGGGATCGGTAGCATATCGACTGGGAGTGCCGGAGCATCCTCAGCGGATACACGACGTGTTCCATGTGGCATCACTGAAGAAATATCGAAGGAGCGAGAGGGCCTTCTAGCACATTCCACTTGAGAAAATTGATTTACAGCCAGACATCTCGTATGAGGAGAGACCGGTGGCTAATCTGGACCGTATGACACACGAAGTTGAATGCGCCCTGTGCCTTAACCAACTATGCTCCTGACAAATCTTGTGAGGCTTTATACGACACAATGTATGTATGCTAGCATACTCTAACACCCCATATTTTTGTGCATTTAAAATTTAATTAATTCGGGAATTCTAAATTACTTGTGTGTCGTAATTTTAATTGAATTAATTATGGTAATATTTATTTAAACATTAATCGGGAAGTGAATGGTTAATATTTAGGGAAATTTAATTACTAAGTGAATAGTAATAATTTATTTACGTCATTCTGAGTATTAGTGACAGGGTATGTACTTATCTCAGTCGGGAGTCGGTATACACTAACTTGGGTGTGAGATAAGGATTTTTATAAATTAATTCGGATGCCAATTCTGAGTATACGGTTGAGTCCGAATGGGCCGAGATAGTCGAAAAAGTATACCCGAGGGTAGTAAACGGGTCACAGGACGTTTTTAGGCATAGCCGGGCCCACACGGGGGTATTTGGGTCACTTAGGTTTGGCCCATTAGGCCAAAAAGGGGATTTAGCCTAATTACCTAAATAAAAGAGAAAGGGGAGCGACTGATGTGAAATTAGGAAACACTTAGTGGGAGAGGAAAACCTAAGAGTCAGTTAAAGGCAAATTGGGGGACAAAGGAAAGAGCCAAAAGAGGGGATTTCATTGTCAAACTTGGAATTCACAACTTCGATTCAGACCCTATGAAATCATAAGGCAAGTGGTTAACTTTCTGTATCATTTCAATTGCGTTTGGATTCATATTTATGTGATGTGAGAAACTAAAAATTCATTTTGGGAATTAAAGGGTACAAACATGGGGGTTTTGTAAACCAATATTTTGATTTATAAATTGTGTAGAAATTCATGTATAATCTGAGATCAGTATATATATCTGGTATGATGTGTAAACCCGGATGGATTGGACACGAGGAATTGATGTTTAAATAGGTTAAAGATTTAAAACGGATTTTTCCCCAATTTATGAAAAACAGTAGAGAACGTAAATTAATGGTGTTGGTGGACTTAAAGGAGTCCTTTACGAGGTTTTTGGCATATATTGTTGACGGGAAGCCTTGTTTTTTACGGTAGAAGAAGTTAGGGTTTGGAGCTTTTCATCCATGGATGAAACAGAAGGGGGAAGAATACGATGACCTGTGCGATCGATCGATCGATGGTCGGAAATTTCTGGCAGTTGGCCAGTTTATATATATAAGGGGAATTTATTTTAAATTCTTTTCCTATACATTAGGTAATGAGAAATAAACATAAGGATACAATCTAATTGATTATGAGGGAAAAATTAATTAGGAATTGGAGGAAATTTATGTGTGACACACCATGATTTAAATTTTGGGAATAATATTTCAAAATAGTTAAATATGGATTGAGTGGGCAAGTCCGGGTATATTGGTTGAGCAATACCAAGACCTTGATTTTATTTAAAGTGGAAGATAAATAATTGGGAGTCGGGAATTTCGACTCGGGTATTATTTTATTTCGGGCCATGAGAGTAAGTCTGAGTATATTGGTTGGAGCGACACCGAAAGTAATTTAATTAATTAATGTGCGAATTAATTAATAATTGGAGTTGGGCCATAAACTCATAATAAACTGAATAGGCTTGTGTTACGAACTTAGTACACGGTATTTCCAGGATAGTTTATATTTTTATATATATATACGGTGTGAGATTATATATATATATGGTGTGTGCATTAATATCAGTGGCTAGATATTATTATTTCATATACTCTAGTGCTATAGGGGAGGTTGCGCGTAGTGGATGAATCCCCTAGCTTGAGGAGTAGGGCGAGTATATTCCCAGGTCATACTGTCCGTTATATGGGTGAGGGGCATCTCACTTTCAGGGAAGGAATATGACCGCCTCCAATTTTTACGTATTATCCAAGTTAGTGAGCAATTCTGACTTGGGGTAACTACGTTGTGTGAATATGCCTAGTGGGATAGGACTTTAGAGAATTTACATCCGGTGAGGTATTACTCGGGAGGGTGTTTAATATTAATTATTTTTCCACCATGTTTGTGAATGTTGCAATATAACTATACGTATATAATGAGGTAAATAATTATATACGGGTAAATTAATACAGGACGTGAATTGTATTATACATATAATGTGTGTGAAAGTTATATAAAATTTAAAAAGGGAAATGATTAATTAAGTTAATGTTAATAATAACTTAGACATCATAATTATGGCACACTCGGTTAAGGTGGGGTGGTTGCAAGGGGTTACATTCGTTATCTAGTCTTGGGATAAATAATTAGGTAAATTAATTAAGGCGTTAGTAGTGCACATTAGAGAAGGGGTGAGGATGTTCTCAAGGGAGTGCGACGCTAACTAAAATATGAAGAGCATGCATATATATTTATTACTCCAAGCTAATCATTTGCTAAATGTTTTCCAAATGTTTTGGGTACTAACCCTTGCTATAAAAACTTTTAAAAACCTTTTAGGTGTCCAGCCACAGGGACGCCAGGCTTGACTCATTCCAAGGATCCGTTGCTGCATCATGTGTGGATGTTGCAGGAGTTTGATAGGCGCCTCATTCTTTTCATTCTTAGTGTAGAGACTTCCTATCAGTTATTCGAGCATGTTGCTCACAGTTTTATTTCAGTACTTCTGTCAGACATGTTGAGATCTATTACTTGCCTTTACTTTTGTTTGATTTTGAACCGATGGTTTATTCGGTCAGTTAATTAATTGTGAATGGTTGATTTCATTTAATGGTGATTGTTTATATTATTTTGTTTCCGCATGAGTCTTTAATTTTAGTTAATGAAAGATAAAATTTGGCACTAGTCTAATTTTCTCACTTAGGTGGTTAGTAATTAAAAAGGCGACAGTGATGCTAAGAATGAACCAACTGAGAAACCTGTTCTAATTTAATTTAGGACTGATCACCCGGGGTTAATTAGGCGGGGTGCACACATACAACTCAGGGATGCTCTCAAGCTGCATATATAAGTGTTACAAACAACATCAGAGAGCAAAGGGCATATTTGTATATGAATTCAATGTGATAGTTGAAAGAAAGCTACATTATGTTTCGAAAATAAAACAGAATGAAGAAGTAGAGGCAATACTCTGAAAATCCCAGAAAAAGTCTACAAATACCCTTCCTAAATGTAGAGTGTGAAAGAGAATCAGTTTCCCGTTAGCAAAATTAACCATTAAGCCTTTTCATCGTCAAACGTGGTACTCTTAACTATCAAAAAAATAATGAATTAGAACCAGCAAATGAAATATATTTACATAGAACAAGAGCATCCCCAATCTATCCGTATATTCCCCACCTTTCACCAAGGAGAAACCATGCAAAACAGCACCCCATACTTGCTCCAACTCATAAATTATTACAGTTTCTATGGTTGACACATCACACATTGGAGTCATATGTAAAACCAATTAAGTATTGATTCAGAGTCCTTAAAGACACAATTTTTTATCCCTTTCTGGAACCAATAGAGAAAATAATAAAATTTGACGTGCATGGCCCTCCTTAAGGGGTACCACACAACGAAATAAAAGCAGAAATGTTTCTTTATAATTATTTTGGTTTTTTTCAATTAATAGGAATTATTTTACTTATGTAGGGTAATATCTCCAATTTCTTTTTTCATGGTGTCATTGTTCAGTAGCTCAAAAACATCAAAATTGTCTCAAACTATGGTTTTATGAATATGACAGGACTTATTTAATGACTAAAAAATATCCCCTTTATAGTGTTTGATTTGAAAACATATTGTAAACCCATAGTTATTTTAAAAAGGAAAATCTTTGCTATTTAGTTGTAGACTTGTAGTCTATATTCCATCTATTTAACACCAATTATAGAGAAATTTAGCAACATTTAAACAGAAGACAAAAAAGAATATGGTATAATGATGAATTATATATATCTACTACATTAAAGTTTCTATTTATAAAGAGTAAAATGATAAAGGAAAATTAGGCCTAATATTCATAGATAAAGCTCAGTTAATAAACTTAATCACAACGAATGTGGTACTCGTACCTGACACACTATATCCAGTGTTTAATACTCAATTATTTCATAGACTATGTCAATCTAAAAACCAAAGTAATCCGAATGACTTGGAAGACTTAAACATAGTTAAATCATAATTAGATAAGAGAACATGTATTATATGTACCTGTAACGATCATACGTTGATCAATTCCGACTATTTCCAAGAATTTGTCATCAAAACCAAGACACCGCATTCCCTACACAGTTTAGAAGAATCAACATTATAGAAATTTATTACTGTATTCTTTACGTTTTGAACAATAAATAACTATACGATATAAGAGATACATTCAATCATAATGATGTTGTGTGTCATATCCATTTTAGATGGTGTGTAGGATATGTTGCATTATAATTGCACCTTGACATTATAAACGCAACAACCTTAAAACATTATTTCATGTTCAAAGAATTCGATTTAACCAAAATGTAAAACTAAAGTAGTTCAGAATAATATTCCTAGCAAGTTGCGCAATAATTATAGGGTAGAAAAAATCACACCGTAAAAAAACGTTAGTGAGGCTAAAATTGCAACAATTTTCATCCAAAGTAAAGTGACAGTGAAAACTATTACTAATATTGATTAGAGTCCCCTAAAAAGTATAAAGATCCATTAAATTCTATTGGTTATATGAGCAAATTGTCAGTATTTAGCATCAGTGTAATAATCCTAAGCTTTATTAAGTTTTTTTTAATGAAAAATGCATATTCTTTACACTTTTATGGTGCTCACACTATTTTCTATGTGCCGACGGTGAATTTTTTTAAGCAACTCTCTATTAATTATGTAGAACATAAAATTACTTCATCTTAATATGGAACTATGCAATGTTAAGATATATTCCACTTGACTTGCTCAAATTTGGCTGTATGCTCTGTTTCAAGTGAGAAGGATTGGTATAATCTTTTGGAAAACAATGTTGCCTTTACTACTGAGTCTAACTATTAGAAAGAATAGAGATAGGCTCAGTGGTATAGTTTATAAAGGACTTGACATGCCCTTCAACCACAACTGCAGATGATTTTTCTTTTTTAAATTTAATTTTAACACCATCTAGAATGATATAGCAATAAATAACTTTATATAATTATCTCTCTTAGGGATCTAGTCTTAAAATAGATACTGAAATGTCAAAGATCTTAAAGCAAACATGCATGAGACATACCAACAGTGTAAGCAAAGTGTAAGTGACTCCTTTGGGCAAGTATGGCCTTCTCAAGTAGAGGAAATGCATCTTTAACATTTCGTATGCTAACCATCAATTTATGGCTTCTAGAAGATGTAATCATCACTTGTTCCTGTAAGCCATAAAAAACCTCTGTTTGCAACAATATTAAGAGAATTGTGTGAAAAGCTGAAACTAGAAAAAAGGAGCTGAAGTGAGGTGAGACTAAGTTGGCGGGATTTACAGACTGGTTTAATTGGTTTGAAGGTATAAGGTTTTATACCACCTGGACGGATTTAAGGTTGATACCATCCGAAGGAAGAATGCTCGATTTTTTCTGTTTGGAGAGGAACAATTTGGAGAAGTTGTTGCCAGATTCCGACAAGGTTAAACATGTGATTTTATTATATTAAGATCCAAACTCAACAAGAAAAAAAACTGTTAATTGACAATAATGAGATCCAAAAACCTGATAAACAACATTTTCTCTACAATTTAAACATGAAGGTATCTAGGAAACTCTCTTGCTACCTTCAAATTCAAAATTTGAATCAACTAATGTCTTCATTGTTTGTACCAAACCAACCAGTAGCCAAACAATAATAAAACTAAGCTTCAATATTGTCAAATAATGCAACTCTTACCCCAACTTTGATATACATATTGGCACACCTTATATTCTAGTATACTTACTAAAACGCTCCCATATATTCTATTACTTAGAACTTTAAGGTGAGTTTTGTCTAATTAGAAATTTGACTTCCTAAGCTTCAATTTGAAATTTTTAAAAAGGACCAACTTATAACAGGTTTGAAAGTAGGCTTGGTAATCTGTTGAAATTTATAAATAACCCTTATAATAACTTGTATGTCAGATTGCAAATCTAAGGCATGGAGAAAATTCTTAGTATTCTGCAGGAAGACTAGAAATGATTTTTTTAGAAATAATAGCTTTACTATTGGAAATAACTATAAACAATACCTGATTTTGGTAGGTAATTAAAATTATAATGGAATGAATATTACCAATAAGTTAAAATGTTTGCACTAGTATACACGACAAAAACATGTTATACAAGTCCCATTCATCGCCACTTAGGCACATAAAACCAACACAATACATCCCATTGTCATGTTTCACTAACCTCTCTTTGAGTCAAAGTGTTTCTATTCCAAGCTAACACCAATCTTCAGTCATGTATAAGTTAATGAATAGGATAGCAGGCAAATAGAATGACACAATCCAATAGCGAACATGATTACTTAATATGATTCAATTTAATCTCATATGAACGTGGTTCTATAAATACACTCCAAACTAATCTATATATACATTATATAAAAGTAAGTCAATCATATAAATGTGAATCACATCAATCTAACTCAAAATAAATCAAACCGGCATGGCCGTCTCACTCTGATAAAGTATCAACGACATTAAAAAAACATTTAGGGTGTCTTTGATTGGAGCCAATGAACATAAATTCCAAGGAAAATGTTCAAAATGTGCATTATTAGATTGTACATTACGCAATCCTGTAAAAAAAATCATGGCAAAAAATTCATGTGAATTATTAGGAAAATGAGTATAAAATATTTTCCATAGAAAAAAATTAGCACAATCAAAAACACTTTTATATGGGGAGAAAAGTCAAGCTTATACCATCCAACTCAGTAAAAAATCAGTTAGAATAGAGATATTGTGCACTGTCTATCAAATAATTCGAGACAAAAATATTAAACACCATACATAACACATATAAAACCTCCCTCAAATAGAGATTATCAAATCAATTTCAAATGAAGCCCACCTATAAAATCTAAATGAAGCCGATTGAATGCTTGATATGGGATTTGAACGTGAAGTTCGATATCTACCGAGCGAAATAAAATCTACTCGTCAAATGCTAATGTACAATGTGACGCGGCATCTATCTATCCATTAATTAACTCAAAAGTTCATGGATCCGAATCTTGTTAAGGTGGTCATAGGTTTCTAGAATTTAACTTCCAACCATGATGTCATACATATAGTCGATGTCCTGGATTATTGAGCACTGATGAACGCCTAGTCACTTTGCTAAAAAAGTAACATACATCTCGAAGGAACAGAGTATTGTCTTTTGTTTTGTATAGAAAGGAAGAATCTCGAGTTGAAGATATGCTGCGAAGAAGGGGATGGAAAGTTATTTTTATAAGTGGCGACAATGCACAAAATACACGCACCAATGCATTTTCATTATTCAAGGAGGGAACTTTTCCTCTACTGATGTGGCTGCTCAAGGATAGGATATTCCACTCACGATAGAGGATTATGTCCACGGAATTGGTAGGACTGGATGAGCTGGTAAGAAGGGTGTTGCCCACATATTTTTCACGAAAGAAAATAAGGAACTTTTGGGGGATCTAATAAATGTTCTTAGAGAAGCTAGGCAAGTTGTACCGGCTGCCCTTATGAATTTCGGTACTCATGTAAAGAAAAAAGGAATCCAAGTTATATGGGGATCATTTTAGAGAGCTTGATGTGAATGGCCTACGTCCATGTTAAGAGTTTCGAACATGTTAAAAGTACAGAAGAAAAATGGACTAAGGTGACCACATACTATCACAGGCTATAATCTGAGCAAATACCATAGAACCAAGCCTGAAAGATATCAAGAGTGTCGCTAAATTATTGAGTTCATTAGTAGTAGACTTATTTTTTACCGTAAAAAGAGAAAATATAGTACTATCTTGTGACTCTAGGCGTAAAACAAAGGATTTTTAAAAAACTAAATTTGATCTAATTAATTAATCACAGATAAATATGAATAAAGAAATAAGGCAAATGATTTTTAAAGTGGTCCAGCCTTAATGAAATGGCCTACGTCCACTGTATTGTATTGCTGGGTGTTTTTCCTTAATCTTGATTATCTTTGCTTATGATAGCTTACCCTGCCATGAGGGTATTATAATGTATTTATAGCCCTTGGGCTGCCTATATGAATAGATAATACGCTGTTATTAAATAGGCATATATATATCGGTACATAGTAAGAATATTCATTGAATCTGTCGTAGTTGTTTAGTCTTCCCAGCTAGTTGCTTAGTATACTGAGTAGCTCGGTATTCTGAGTAGCTCGACGCGCTAAGTTTCTCAGTACATATATTTATGCCATGTTGGATGATACGTGTCTTAACATAATTGGTCCACGTCAGCTGACTAATTTTTATTTCAACAGAAGCCCCCAATGTTTCATAGTTGAGATTGGATGCGAGAGTGTGAAATATTATACCCAAAAGTTACTCGGGCATATTTCCCATGTTTTGTTTGGTTACAGACCTTCAACACTTGTGAAATTTTCTTCTCAGCATAATAGTTTTTAGCGCAAAGTGGTTGTAAATATTTCAATTTTTGCGAACGCTTGGGTACTTGCGTCTTTTTCCTTGATTAGCCGCCGAAAACGCAATCGTCATCATTTGTGACCATTACTTTTCCCGTTTTCCAAAGCAGCGTATATAAAGGCGGAAAAAGAAGATTGTCTTCTACCTTTTGCCATTTAGATTTCCAAACTCTTTGTCTTCTCATTTTTCTTCTTACGATCATCTTCTCTGGCATCTGCCTTAGCTGATTTCTTAATTTTTCTGTAAGAACTTCATCCTTCCTTCTTCTTTCTTTGTTTTAGCCATCATGGTTTACCTTATCGAATCTTTGGATAATTTTAGGGCCGATTTTGGGATTCCTTCTTGGGTTATTCTAGAAGAACCTTATTGCCCTTTTGATTTATTTTCTCTAGCTGAGGGACATTAGTTTCCTTCTATTTTTATGGTCGAATGTGGTTTTTCTTTCCCGCCTAATCCCCATGTGTTTGGAATTTTACCAATATTTTGATATTGTTCCTGCAAGAGTAGTTCCAAATACATGGAGGGTAGTTAATGGCGTACATAGATTGATTCAAATTCATGGAACTCGTCTAGGGATTCCTAAAATTATGTACAATTATAAATGGGTTACCAGCGATACCACCTTTTATTTAAAAACTAAGTTTTCTAACAGATATTTAGTGGTCAATCTCCCTGATGCTAATAGATATTATTTTGAAACGGGGTTGTGATGAAAAATTGGCAACATCCCCCACTAAAGGGGAAAGACGTGTACCAAGGTCCTAGATGTCCACTTTATGGCAATGGGATAGGTTGTTCTATTTTTCAAATTAACTCTATTTTTGTTTGATAAAATGTGTCACTGATATTTATTTTTTATGTTGCAGTTGACAGCAAGAGAAAATCCCCAAAAGGGAGTGATATTAATATTAAAGATTTGAAATTTATTTGGGGATTTCATCAAGCAATAGATGGGGAACACGTGAGGTCTACTTCCCACTTGCTGAGATACAAGAACACCACTGATTTGGGCTCCAGTATCTTCTTCAATTACTGAAGAATCTTCCTCTCATTTGGGCACTTCTATTGCTGACCTGATGACGAAGAAGGGGAGAATGCCGGATCTCTTTGCCAAGGTTTCTACTGGTGCTGAAGGGGCAAAGAAGAGTAAAGAAGACGTTCCGGGTGAAGGGACTAAGAAAAAGGATGTCGCTCCATCTGGGGGAGCAGTCACAACTGTCAAGGAAGTCACCAAGAAGCCTCCAATTACTCCAAAAGAGGCAGAACCTTTGATTGAAGGGGTTGTTGTTGTTCGATAAGAGACAACAACATTGATTGAAGTTGTTCCTCTAAAAATATTAAGAAGGGGTCTTGCTGAGAAGACCGTGGACGCTGTTGCTCAACCTTCTGAGGTTGAGGTGCCTTCTTTGAGAGTTAGTTCTCCAGCACTCATTTCTCTAGGCTTGGCTAAGAAATTGATCTGGTCTGGAACTCTTCTTGACTGCTGAGCTACTGAGACTTCTACTCATCGGGAGAAGGTCACTGACTTAGCACCCCAACACCTTGCATCAGTAAGGGTCATTATACTTGTCATTTTGATTCTTCATATAATATTCATTTTCTGAGTTCGGCTTCTTTTCATCTTGCAATTTTTGGTGTATTTTAATAATATCATGGAGAAGGATGAAGCTATCAAAGCTACAACTTCTTCCAGTGGAGTAGAAGAAGCCCTTGCTAGGTTATCAAAATCTTTGGAGGAATCTCGATAGAAGTATGAGGATGACAAAGCTACTTGGGAAAATAAAATCAAGTCTGCTGAGATAACTCAACAAAAAGTTGTGGAAGCTGCCAAAGAGGCTAATCTAGCTTAGCAGGAATCGGTGAATGCTACACAAGAGGCTATAAATGCTTCCAAGGAGGAAGACGAGAAATTCAAGATGGACATTTCCAACAAGAAGGAAGCTGATGTAATACCCCGAGATTTTTGGACCAATAAATTATTTATTTTTGGGAGAAATAAATATTATTTTATTTGGAGGATAATTAAATTGGCATTTGAGGTCAAAATTTGAGGATGCTAGAAAGTAATTCGAATGATGATTCTGAGCGTGCGGTTGATTCTAGAAGGGTCGAGATAGTCGAAATGACTGTACTTGGGTCTTATTTGGGTTCCAAAATATTTTAAGTTCGTTTGACTCTAATTGGAGTAACCGAGTCATTTAAAGTGTGTATTATCATTTAAAGTTGTGTATCTTGGGATATAAAGCTTAAAAGCCCACGGCAGATAGAAATCTCATTTGAGATTAAGAGAAAGCCCTAGAGAGAGAGAGAAGAAGAAGAAAGGAAGAAGATAAAGAGGAGAAAAGCTTGGAGATTCCGGCCTTTACGCGATTTGAAGGAAGATTCAACCTCTACAACTTTGAGGCAAGTGATTAAACTTGGTAAATAATTCTTGTGCATCTTTTATTTCATGATTTGTGGATATTTATGGATTTGGGGTTTAAAATATCAAAACCTACATTTTTGGGAATATCTGGCATTTGAGGTGTGTATATGGATTTGAGAGTATATAATGGTTGGGTTGAGTTATATAATGAGTTTTGAAGTTATTTATATGTTTGGGTTGTAGAGAAATGGAGAGAAGATGATATATATGAATTTTTGGAATATTAGCTTTTGAAGAAAAATGGCCATTCTCGTAGCTCTAAACAGGCCAAATCGATTCGGAATGTTCCAGATTCCCAGGTCTGAGAGACCGAATCGATTCAGACCCAAAGCCGAATCGATTCGGCCTAAGACAGATGCCCATGTATTTTTGCCCGAATCGATTCGCATTAAAGGGCGAATCAATTCGCTGGGCCCGAATCGATTCGGAAACAGGGCAGTTTTGCGGATGTTTTTCTAGGGTGAGTTTCGTTCCATTTAGTTTGGGTTTATCGATTGGGAACCTTCACATAAGTTATGATAAGTATGTCTTGGAGACTTTTAGGAAGTTTCCCTTATGATGAAATTGTTGGAGTCATATTGACTTATTCCGAGAGAATACAAATTAGAGATTATCATACCGACTAGTGGGAAAGCCCTCTATTATGGAGATTTTGATTTGGAGATAATTATGGGTCTATAAGAGAGGGTAGGATGCACTAAGTGATATTGGATTTTTGGATTGAATCACAAATGTGATAACGTTAAGGGTTCATATGATCAATTGAACCATATTATGGATTGAGAATAATGAATGTTGATCGATGTGCATAAGGATATAGAGGTTATCCTCAACGCTAAATGAATTGGGAGATTATTCATATAAATAGAAGCGATGGGCGAGCTTCAAGTGAGATAGTGTGCGAGTTAGAAACGGTTAGTATATCGAGCGAAATAAAATATACTTATATAAATGAAATTAATTTATTTATGCATACGAGCGTAATAAGAGTATGTATATTTATATGGCGTGAATTAAATATACCTTGAGTGATGGTATACATTTTTATGATGTGATGGCATATGTATATCTAGTGTGTATGATATATATATATATATATATATATATATATATATATATATATATATATATATATATTTACGTGAAGCATAGCCCCTCTATGCTATCATGGGAAGTTACGCGATGTGGGTGAGGCCCCTGGCTTGAGGAGCAGGGAGCGTATAGTCCCCAGGTCATAGCGTCCATTATTATTGTGTGAATTTTATTAGGGGTGAGACATGGTGGGTAAGTTTCGTCTCACTTTTGGGGAGGATCTATGACCGCTTCCCATATGTTGTGATTTTGTTTTTACCAAGGGAGTGTGAGATTCTGACCGTTGGTACCCAGGATGTTATGTGAGCGATTCCCTGGAAGATGATAGCATTGAGAAACTGTAGCCGCGAGTTATAGCTCATTAGGATGGTTATTATACTTTTGTGAATAGTATATTATATGTATATGAGTTATCATATATATGTCTCTAGTGTAAAGAGACATAAAAATATTGATTGAATCTCATTCCGGGAGATTTTATCCGGACTAAATTATGATGAATATTAAAGTGAATATGAAATGTATATATCAATATGAATATATATTACTTTCGGTACCGAGGGCATAATGGACCCCAATGTCCAACATTGTCAAGGAGTAGTGTATTCGGGGGGTTCCTTGTTTGGATTTCGCTTTGCGAGACGTCCCACGCATGAAAATCAATACAATGTTGGGAGTGGGGAGAAGTTTAGTCCTTAATACTCAAATTTATATATTAGTATACCTTGACAATTGACAGTTCCAAGGAGTAGTGTATCGGGATGGTTCCTTGTATGGATTTCGCTTTGCGAGACGTTTCACGCACGAAACCGAGTGCACTGTTGAGAGTTGGGAATAGTTTTATTATTTATAATAGTGTAGTAATTGGGGGTTATATGTGTCATGCATTGAGGGCATAATGAATCTCGATAATTAATACTGTCAAGGAGAAGTGAACCGGGGGGGTTCCTTATTTGGATTTCTCTTGCGAGATGTCCCACGCATGAAACGCAGTATAGTATTGAGAATTGGGAGAAGCTTAGTCCTTAGCATTCGATGCTATTAACTCATTTATGTCAATAGCTAGAATATGAGAAATTATAGCAAGAGAATACGTATATGATTATTTATATGTTTAGTAAGTGATGCACATTTGGGGATTATGGTAGAATTGGAAGTTGATGGTTAGATTTTAGATGGAAGTTTAATTGAGTATAAATTTTGGGTGTAGGTTAGATTATTACCCCTAGATAGTGTTGAGAAGGTATTTTAGGATCATGTGCATACGTTAGGCGCGCGCTTTAGTTGAGAGGTGAGTTGGATTTTCTCGAGAGTGTGACTCCACTTTAATCATGTCATAATGCATTTATAATTATTATGCATTTTATTGCACTTGCTAAACTATTTTCACACCTCGGGCCTGACCCATTTATATTTTCTCTTGCTATATATATATTGTATTATCTTAGGTGTTCCTCCACAAGGACGCCATTGATGTTATCCATCCAATGCATTCGAGGAAGTTGTGGCAGTAGCAAACTGTTGCAGGATTTTGATATAGCCGAATCCTATTTTTTGTATATCTAGACTAGGATTCAGTTTGTACATCGGGTTTACACCCAAGAGTTATATTTGTAGCATTTTGTTTATATTTATCTTTCTTTAGACTGTTGTATTGTCTGTGCACCGACAGCCTATTCGGGTATTTCCTTTTTGGTATATTTGATTATACTCATCTCTTTTATATTGCATGTGTGTGTTCTTTATCATATTCAGTAGTTGTTATGTTGTTAGTTGGGTATTGCTTTGTATGTTTTAAATTTTTTTTGGCACCCTCTTTTTGTAGTATTGGGTAGTTAGTCGTGTTTGTTTTATTATCGTCAGTAGATGCTGAGAATGATCCACTTGAGATTCCTGATTATTTTAGTATAGGGATGGCCACCCGTTATTATTTTAAGTGGGGTGTCATAGTTGAGGGCAAGCTTGAAGAGGCTGAACGGTGTAAGAAAGATCTTGAACATAAAGTACAATCTGTTGAAGAGATTCTTAGAAGTCCTTTACCTCTGGCTGGGACAAAGGGTGGAACAAAGCTGTAGCGACTGCCTCTACCCAAATGGAGTATGCAAGTTTGAAATTCTGTAGGGATGGATAAGTTACAGCTTTGAAGGAAAAGAAGGAGATAAATCTGGATCTGATAAATCTTCTTTATTGATAGTAGAACAAACTCCTCCTGCCATTATCCCTCAGTCCTCCGAGCAAGTTCAGTAGGCAACAACCTCTACCGAGCAATGACAACTACCCACCGAGCAATCAATTCCTTCTTTAAAATCAGCTGAGGATGTTGTAGGGAATAAGGAGAAGGTGTAAAGTTGTTCGACCATATATTGCTTTTCTCTGTTTTTTCTTTTGTTTTATACCTTTGGTTGTACCCTCCTCTCTTATGATCAATAAAATGGACTTTGTTATTTATTCTGAACTTCCCCTTTATAGCTATGATGTTTGTTAATTTTTTTACTTTGCCTTGCTAGTTTATTTCTAGGATGGAATTATTGTCAGCTTCTGATCTATTTATATTCGCACGAGCAACAGATCGCGCAGAATTCTCCTCTTAGGATTTTTCTATATGAGCTACATGCTTGGGATTGGGATGTGAATGGGCTGAGACTTCCCTCAAATCATTTGATCATTGAGAATTTCTCGACGTAATTCGAGGAGGATTTCTATTGATCTTAGGGCCCAAACGATCGAACGGAGAGACTCTAATCAACCTTTCTAGAGCGCTTGTTCGTTCTGGAATTAAAGTAACATCTTCATGAGAATCCAAAATTCTTATAGGTGAAGTTAAGTCAGGGTGATAGGATGGATCACTTGAATTCTCGGCATGACGGAATTCAGTGTGTCTAGATCGTGAGGACGGTGGACGCATGTTTCTACGAATGCTTCGTTGTCCTGATTGGATAGATCCTCCATTTTGGAAAGTTTGAATGAACTGTCACATGGTTTCCTTCATAGATGTTTGTCCCTTGGCTAAATTTACCGGGATCCCAGTGATATCATGTGTATTTGGAGGAGCAGAAGGGTTTGGAGGATTCCCAACATTGTTCCTGTTGCTAGATTCTGGGATATCAGCCATTTATGATAAGTTTTTAGTGAAAAATGCTAAGTATAGTTGTTCCCACAAACGGCGCCAATCTGTTGATGTAATAAACTAGATTTGATCTAATTAATTAATCACAGATAAAAATTAATAAAGAAATAAGACAAAGAATTTTTAAAGTGGTTCAGCCTTGATGAAATGGCCTACATCCATTGTCTTGTATTACTGGGTGTTTTGCCTTAATCTTTATTAGATTTGATTATGATAGCTTACCCTTCCATGAGGGTATTACAATGTATTTATAGCCCTTATGCTTCCCAAACGAGTAGACAATACGCCGTTATTAAATAGGCATATACATCGGTACATAGTAAGAATATTCATTGAATTTATCATGGTCGTTTAGTCTTTCCAGCTAGTTGATCGATATATTGAGTAGCTCGGTGCGTTAAGTTGCTCGGTACATATATTTATGCCATGCTGGATGACACATGTCTTAACATAACTGGTCCACGTCAACTGACTAATTTTTGTATCAACAATCATAATTCCTTAATTTATTATATTTCAGTTTTGGTTATAAAAATACATCCAATGACAATGCATTTCTATAGGTTTTAAGATTCATAATGTTGATCACACTTTATATAAGAGTATTGTTATCATCACCCACAATAAGAACTCTCAAACTCCCTAGGAAATGAATACCAGACATATTCATTCTTAATTTATGAGATCGGATTAGTGATCACATTCAATAAGATAACTAATCAAAGGTCAACAATCTACAAAATTGAAAAGCATCCGCAGACGGCCTTAGCGTCCTTGTATTTATTCACTACCTTGTGGGAAGCATATGAAAAATTCAAATCAGGTCCCAACTCGAGGATAATAAAATGGCAGCATCAAAACATGAACAACCCATCATTAATTATATTCATTACATAAGTATTACTATGATTATAACCCACATTTTTAAATTGACATGAGTGATTGGTTTGTAAAAACTCACTAGTTGGTATCGAACCACTTGATCATCTTCATAGCAGGCACATAAGTATTACCTCTGGCCATGGAGAAGTGTCAAATATGATCTCACCACCACTCTAGTTGTACCTTAAGAGTAGATAAAGAAAAATAGAAAATCACACAAATTCATTTATATTCATTACTAATATCAACAAAATTAAAGAAAACTCCTAATGTAAATGAAATCAGAGTCATTCAATTCAGAAAAAACTCGGTACTATGCATAACAATTTCCAAAAAGAATAACAAACCGGAATCGAAATTAGTTTACAACCCAAAATTGTTTACGAAACTAGTTTGATAGATTATTTTGACACCCTCAATAAATATGGAAATTATTTTCAAACTTAGTATCAAATAAGACCAACAACTACAAACACAATAACTTAGGATTGACAACAAATTTAATAGTGAACAACATCATGCATACATAGATTTTCAAATTCTTGATAGGAATAAGATGATAAAATTATTGTTCCTATATACATCTTTAGGCATAAGATGATAAATGTATTATTCGTTTCTATATATATACTTGATCTGACTCTAAAATCCCCACAACAGAATGCCGAATTTATTATCTTACCCAACACACTCAAAAGTAAACACAGAGGTTTTACAAGTATGCCAACAATGTGTTATATATTATACCAAATCACTATAACAATAAGTGATCATACCAAGACTAGTGAAATCAACCCTTACCTCATTTCAAAAAGCATCTATGAACAAAAAATTTAGAACACAAGATAGATGTAAAAATAAGAGAGATGGCTTAAGAAAAAGGCTTATAATAATTTGCAAGTTCAACCTGGTCACATCTTTAAGGCTAGTATGGAGAAATGTTTTATTTATAGTAGAATAGTCCAACATAATTAAGGCAAACAATTAACTCTAACCAAGAAAGAAACAATTGCACCAAGCCATCAAACTAAGAATTATATACTTGTTAAAAACTTAGTCCATGACAATTATGTGTAGACCATCTACACGATTGTGATCTCCCATTTCTCTAAACAAAGTGAGACTACAAATACACTAATTGCGAAAGTTCAGACTTGAAAATATGAACTATGCATTGTGTGATCAGTAATTGATAAAAAAAAAGGATGAATTGACCATAAAGCTCGCAAGTTGGGTAACACGGTGGGTCGGCCAATGTCAATTTGTGCAATTGATGTGTACAAGCCCATTGATCAAAAGCGATTTTTTGACAAGGAATGTTCCGATTAGCTACTCATGAGCCGTAACCACGACATTGAAGGCATGACCCCTATTTTCTACAACTAAAACGCATGTTAATAAAATTAGACGCTTATTTATTTTTAAAAGATGAATCGATCAAAGCATATTCATTACAATAGAGAATTATTGGGTCGGTTTGGGTTCTAAACGACAATTGTGTAATGCAGAAAATCAATGATACTAACAATTTTTTATATAAGCAATTGCATTACAGTAGAGTATTATTATATCGGTTTGGGTTCTAAACGGAAATTGTGGGTTTGAGTTTATACCATCACCGCCTCTAATGTATTACCAGAATTTGAAGAACATGGCTGGGGATGTGCCGAGGGATGGGCATATTAAGGAATGTGAGGGGTTGGGTATTTTTGTATATAGGGATGATCAGGGAACTTTGCTTCAGATCTTCACCAAGCCTTTGGGAGATAGGTATGCATGGTCTCATTAAATTTTTTGTTCATCTTTCTTGCTTTTCATATCAGTCCATTGTTGTTTTGTATTGAAGCCAAATTGAGTATATCCCTTAAGATAGAAAGATATAAAGTGGAGAAATAAAAGGTGTTTATTCAAAAGACTATAAGTGGAGAAAAAAATATTTAGATGTGTGACACACCCATTGTATTCACATAAAGTGTCAGTGCTTCTGTTGCTAACCTTACAAATGGATTGAATTCAAGGAAGAGAGATAAAATGTTTCCAATACATGACTCACTTTATTTGAAATTTTTATTATCTTTTTGTGAATAACTATCTTTAGTCAACCACAATAGTATTCTCGGATTGGGCTCAATTAGAGTTGTGAAATAACTTTAGAGAGTAGAGTTCCACAGATTACAATCCTTTACTGGAAAATGAAATGATTACAGCATGCAACTAAAAGTATTGAAAAATGTCTAAACGTTTTTTTTATTCTTGTATTGGAAAATGAATGGTTAAGATGATCAATCTACCAAGTATCCAATCCTTTATTAGAAAATGAAAGCTTGTGATTACACCATGTCAATTAACCGAATTGAAAAATATCAAAACTGAATTATTGTGTATATATTTATGACAATGATAACTATACCTAGTATACGTATCTACTCACATAAACAAAACCAAAATGACTTATTTTTTCATATATCTATAACATCTCCCATTTTTAACTATAAAAGAATAATGGGGAAAAACAAAAACAGAAAAAAAACTAACAAAGAATGAGTAATTCTAGATATGTAACAGTTAGTTAGTATTATTTAGAAAGTTATAGAGTAGTGTTGAGCCCTAGGTTCATGGGTATGCAATATGTGTATGAAAGTGAGAATGTGAGAAAATTCCCCAAGAACAAAAAATGTAAAATTTGTAAATGGGCTCTGGATGCTCAAAATCCTTCACGGATAAATTTTATCAACCAATGTTCAACATTACAATATCTACAATTTGTAATGTTTATTTAAACAAACAACAACTTATGCTATTTCAATCTCTCAAACGTTGTCGCCACAACAATGTACCGCAGGTAAGGGGACAAATTGACCATCATTGAATCACACTATCCATAATAATTAGTGTTATAAAATAAATTCAATGAATTTGACAGATGAAGGATGTTTTCAACCAAGATCATTAAAATTAACATTGACTACTCAATTGCATAGTATTCCATACATTAATGTCCAACAGTGCAATATGGCATAATTCATATAACATATGAATGTTTAAAATGATTTAATTAAGCACTCTCATTTTCAAGGATAGCCTATATTTATGTGAAGAATATAATAGAATACGATAAAATTAATAGATAAAACACGATAGTTCCCTATAATATTTCAATACACTAACATACAACTTCACTATAACATTCTTAAATTAACTCCAATTGTCTCGAAAAAATTAATCCAACTAGCCACAAAAATTAAAGGCCACCCGTTTTTACATACTAATATGCTACTAAAATACCTAATTTTAATATTATTCCAAACAAAGATAACAATCAAATTTAAGTAAAAAATAAAGTAATCCCAAAAATAAGAAACGAAATTTAAAAAAATAATGTTGGTGTCAACGAACATGTGAGGTTTCCTGAAAAATTGAAATCAATTTTTTTGCTAGCACACAAGAGTGTATGAAATATTGAGGGTTTCATATTTATGTGTGTGCCTATGTGTGTATATATATGTGTGCATCCGTGTGAGTATGTGTGTGCATATGTGTGTGTGTGTGTGTGTGTGTGACCGAGAGAGAGTACCTGAGGTCATGGGGGAGTGAATCGAACGACTTCCATTTTCGTTCTTGATTTGGGGGCTTTTTATAGTTGATTTCGTTCTTGATTTTGGGCTTTTTCATAGATGAGAAGGGAGTTATATATATTAATATATGAGACCTATGAGTGAGAATTAGGTGCGACGGTCGTGTGAGAGACAGAGGGCGGCTGCATGGGAAAGAGAAAGGAGCCACGAGCCAGAGGTATAGAACGGGGCACTGTGAGGGAAAATGAGGAGCGGGAGATGTCAAAGTTCTCCTAAATGTTTAGGAAGAAAAAGTCCCTCTTAATTTGTACGGAGAATAAAAAAATGTCATAATATGTACATTTAGTATAGAAATTTTAAAAAAAGGTCATATTATCAATAATCAAATATGATTTTTATATTTAAAGTGTCATTAAAAATAATACTACTACATAAAAAATGACATTTTATATTAGAGATGTCATATTAATAATACTATTAATCTTTAAATGACATTTTTTGTAATAAATGTCTTTAAATTAATTTTTCAAGCGTCATAAAAAGGTGTTTTTCTTGTAGTGTCTCCTCAACCAAGTTAAAGTAGCATTCGCGTTTCTCAACCTAGTCACCCTGAACTTCCCCTATCCCATACGGAGTCAGAAATCTAATCATCTGGTGAACTATTGAGGGCATGACCTTAAACTCCTTGAGGGCTATGCTTCCTAGGATTATGTTGTAGGCCGAGTAGACGTTCTCATCCATAAAAAAATGATCTTCTTTGTGAGGTATTTTGGCCAGTTGTTCCCCATTCTAACTTCCATCTCATTGATTCCCAAAGCCTGCACTCTATCCATGCTAAAACCAATGAAAGATTGGTGATATGGGATTAGCCTCTTCTTACTTAGCCCCAAGCCCTTGTACCAGTCTAAAACATCACATCAATCGAGCTACTACCGTCGACCAATATTCTTGGAACCTCATACCCATGCACCAGGGTGGTAATCACCAATGGGTCATCTTGTGGCGCTAAGATCCCGTTAAAATCTAGCCTAGAAAAACCAACAATCAAAGTATTCATATCAACTTTAGTTATTTTTACCTTCTTCATCTCAATCGCTACTGAATGCACTTCTTTGGGTTTCGTAGGAAGAGCTTTGGCCTCTACTATGTGTGCCTTTTTGTGAGCAATCTCTTTTCCTCCTCCAATAAGTCCTCCATAGATCATCTTTACCCCTAGAAAGATCATATTTAGCTGACCTTTAGTATCATCTATCTTTGGTGGGAGGTTTGGGTCTACTTCATCATCATTGTCTAAAACATCATCGTCTCGTCTTGTTGGGGTGCCAGGCCTACACTTGTCATTCCTCTTCTTTCGGGTGTCGTCTTGAATACCCTTTGAACTACTTTTGTCAACATACTTTCTTAACTTGCTAGCTTTCAGCATTTTCTTAATCTCGTCATTGAGAGCGAAACATTTGTCGGTCGTATGGACATGATCTTAGTGAAACTCACACCACAGATTCTTATTCCTCTTATAAATAGGAGCCTTTAACTTCTCAGGACATTTCAGAGATCGATCATTCTTTATCTCATTCAGGATGTGTTCACAACTGACTGTTAGATGGGTCTAGTCATCGAACTTGTTGTTTGTCATCCTTTTCTTACCATCCTTGTTCTTTTTCTAGAACTTACCTTCGTTGATTGTTCCCTTCTTATTTTCTCCTTTGGCATCCATTGCCTCCTATGCATTCATGACCTTCCCAGTCGTAGCCAAGAGTTCAACCATAAACTTTGTAGGATCTTCAGTAAGCTTTCGAAGTATCTTTTGTTTTTGTAAACCTATCATCAGGGAGGTCATAGCAATACTCTCTTCCTAATCTTTAACCTATAATTTCTCCTTGTTGAATCTAGTTATGTACTCCCTCACACTTTTGTTCTTTCCCTGCTTCATGTACAACAGGTGCATCGTGTTCTTTTGGGGCCTTACTCCAAAGAAAAATTTAGGTATAAACCTCTCTATTAGCTGTTTGAATTTCTCTATTGAGTTCTTAGGGAGAGAGGTGAACCACACGTGGGCAGCACCAGTAAGTGTGCTAGAGAAGGCCCCACACCTCATCTTATCAAAGACTGAGTAGATATGAGTAGCTGATTGATACATCTCCACATGGTGGAGTGGATTAGTGCTCCCATCGTACTTGGGCATCACTACTGGCAGCTTGAATTTAGTCGGGGTTGGATAACTCACGATCTTAGCCACAAAGGGGGACCCTTCACTGTGTCCCTTATGCAAAGGGTCTCGGCTCTTAAGTATGTCCCCTATTTTGTCCTCCAGTTGCTGAATGGAATTATTCTAGGGCCTCTCGGTCGCAGCTAGAACCTCGACCTGAGCCACGTTCTCTCCAACACCCTCTTTATCAGCTGGCCGAAATGAGGTCTCTCTAGCAATTGTCCTCTGTTGGCTATTCCACTCTCGTTGTTCCTCATCTCGGAATTTAAGAGGCCAAAGGTCATCACCTCTACCATTCCTTCTAGAACCAGTGATACTTCGAGATCTAGAGAGGCAGTTTCTTAAGTCACCTGTCGCTGGGCCTAGCCTATCAAAGGCTAACCTCCTACTTAGTCTGTCCAAAGCTAATGCCCTTGGCCTACACTCTTGGCTCGGCCTGCCTCTATATCCTCGAATGGGATAAATTGGTCGCACAATGCCTCTAGAAATCTGATATGGCTCCCAACATTACCTGTCATCCTCATCATCATATTGTTCATTCTCATCATCCGGGTGCTCCTGACCTGTCCTCCCTAGGGGTAAACGCCTAGGGTTACCCATGTCTCTGCGCCTTTGTTGAGGAGGAAGATCTTTGGGTGGAGCCTAGGGTGGTCCTCTGGCCTCCGGATCACCATCCCTGGCGGCCAGAGTTATCATCTCATCTCCCACTCTAGCGGGTCTAACCATTATGTTCTGACTAAACATAGTAAGTGTGGCCTGCATCTGTTGTTAGATCTCTACTAAGGAACGCAGGGCCACTGCCACCAACCATATCTGACTGATGTGGGGCTTTACTGGTATTGGGTCCACCTATAGTAAGAGGATCTGATGCCATTAAAGACTTTCAATGACCGGAAAAACTAAGTAATTAGCTGAAAGTGAGCTGAAAAAGCATAAAATGAGCTGAAACTCAAACCAAAGCCCTTTCAATGGTGGTTCAAGCTCAAACAAGGATGAGATTGGACCACCACCAGAGAATTCGGTGGAGTGGCTACAAATGAAGGGAAAAATATGGCTATCTTTTTCCCACAGATGGCTCCAGATTGATGATACCCAGAAATGATATCACCGAGTCAATGAGATGCATTAGCTCATCGACCTCGATGGGGAAGAGATGGATCGTCGAGTCAACATGTACCGTCTCAAGAAATTCTACCTCTAGTAATAAATTTCAGCGTGCTATGACTCTTATCATCTCCCATCTATTCTAAAAACAATTCTTCATTTTCCTCTATTCAGTTCTAAGTGGTTGATCCTCTAAAAATCTTTTTACTTTCATGAAACTCGTAAAATTTTCAAATCCCCTAGAGGTATGTAGGTTGCACATATGCTTTACACGATCATGGCCCCCTTCTTTCAAAAATGTTGTTCTTTTCTTATCCCCGAGAATGATAGTTCATTTTATCATGTACATGAACAAAATGATTATGTATGCGTTAGCGATTGGTATAGATAATTCAAACGCAAAAAACTCATCAAGAGGCATAACAATATAATTAAAAAAATTATTTATTCCACTGATGAAATGTTGTTACAATTACATGAGCATAAGAAGTGAAATAACTTCACTAGCCAACCTACCCCCACTTTCTTAAAACCAAATAAAAATTGCAACCCATTACTCCTGAATAACATTCCCAAATTTATTCTCCTACATAACCAGAAACACCATATAAGAGCTTTATAAATGAATTCCTCAGGGATTCTACCCACAGCTTCTAGAGGAACCAGTCCCATTATCATCCACATACTAGGGTCCCTAAACCTCCCCTTCCTGAATAGAATGCCACATGATCTCCATGGAACGGTAAGTCCGGACCAGCCTAGGGAAAACAACAACAACCCCTCCATGGTGTCAGATATGGCTAACGACCTTTGCCCGGTCTCCATAGCTAGCATCTTGGCAACCATTCTCCTCCATAACCACTTCATGTAATCCCAAAAAACATGCCAGACTCGACCAACGGATTGGGAAGGACTGGACAACGGTTGATAATTCTCCCAGCCGCATGTGCATGCGCTCCGTCAAATCCTCTACGGAAAAGAAATCTAGTGTCCAAGGTGGAACAATCTTCTCCCAGCTAAATTGGTGCAAGAGTTGCGAGGGAAAGTAGAAAGAAGTCTGCCGAAGGCCAATCGATCGGACATACTAGTATTCCCCTAGTTATAGAATGGGCAGCAATTCTCCCCAACCTCGAGCCCTATACTCCACAAACTAATTCTCCCATCTTTCAATGTCCAAGCCCACACTGACAAAGTAGTGAGAAAAAAAGTTTGGCACAACTGCCAAGGGATATTCTGGAGGGACCGCCATATGGAATCTCTTTGAGAACCACATGAACAGCATAACGGGCCTACCCCTACGGAAGTCAGAATGGCCTTCCCGCCAGGCATCCAGACCATTCAGAGTCTCCACCCGGATTACCATCGTAAGATTATAACGGTAAGACATCCATGAAGTGATGGCTGTGAATTGTGGGTTAATCAACAGTTCCCTAGTCACCAACAATAATTTTGAAGTAAAGCTAAGAACGACGGCTCCATCATAATCCACATCATCAACATCCTGCAAATACACAGAACATACCACAATAGGGAGAGAAATCATCCCTCATGTAACCAGTGATCGATCCGCCAAGGGACAAATATGTAGAAGTCCCACTAACAACTCCCGAGGAGATCGGGATAATTCAGACATAGCTGCCACAACACTGGGATTTATCCCCCGGCATGGCAAAAAACTTTTCATAAGTCAGATAGACTTAATCCAAAAGCCAAAGCGAAAGACATGGTCTTTAGAATACCCAGATTCTACCTCCACCATCAGCATGTTCCATTCTATAGGCCAGTTACACCATAATGAAACTAGATGCATGTTGAAAGCATCGTAGTCGATATTGTATGAGCACATCACCTCTAAATTTTTTAGATAAGTATCAAATTCAACACTTCCGGGGAGACCCATATCGTAAAATAATGAGGCAAGAAGCGAAAAGAATGCAAAAGAGAAGGAATGTGAAAGAGTAAAGAAAATGATCCACCCTTACCCCCTATTTATACTTGGAAAAACTCAACCAAAGACAAAAATCCTGTAAATCTTAGAGAAAAAAACTTGTCCCACCAAAGTACCAAGCAATTGATGAAAGTGCAATCAAAGCCTTGGGTTGATTTGACTGGACTGACATGACGATAGACAGGACAAGGGGCAAGCCGGTCGACAATCCCCTATTTTTGAAAAAAAAAACTTTTTCTTTTTATGAAAATAAAAAAAAACTTAATGAAAGTAATTTTTATTCTTAAAGAATTCTGAATTTCCCTCTCCCTATATTTTTACTTATCCTGTTTTAAAATAAATTTTCTTTCAAATCATTTTAATTATTTTTACGGTCTCACCAGCAAAGTAAAAAGAGTATATGCATTAAGTCACCAAAACAAAAATTAACAAAAACTTGATTTCATTGCATAGATATTGTTTTATTACATTTGCCTTTCAGGAAAGGAAAAATACAATGGGACTCAGCTCGAAACCCCCAACTCTCTCTCTCTCCCTCTCTCTTTAAGAACCTCCGTCCCTATGGCGCGGGCACTTTCCCCTGCGACGAGATGGCGTACCTCCACTCCCCAAACTAGACCCCTTCTCAGACGAGAAAGACGACACCGGAAAAGAAGGAATCGGGATCAACTCTCGAATGTGAGCCGTTGCAGAAGCTACCCAATCCCGAATGTCCCTCATCCAGTTGGTTAACGCCCGAATGTGCGACAAGTAAACGAAAAAGAGAAAATCAGTCATTCTGAGGAAAAAAAAGGAAATCAGAAAATCAGAAGACAAGGAGATGAAAAGTATACCGCTGGCTGAAGAACATTCTCTATCATCCCCAACTCCTCCGGGTCCATTGCATTAGGATGATGCAATATCCACACCGACCCTCCGTCATCTCGCCGGATGTTATAAGAAGGAGGAGCCAACCGCATAAAGGGAACCTCTAAAGTCGTCGCCGCTACCGATGTCGCCGCACCACCTACATTGTGAGAAGTGATAGAGTTGCTTTTTGGTATGTCGTTGTTTAAAGCTCCTCTAATAAAAAAAATCTCAATTACCTACATAATTATAACTAACTACAACATATAGTGGTAAATGAGGTATCAATTAAAATCTAAGGATGAAACATGCAAGAGAAGAAATATGTAATTCATTTGTTTAATTTATTTCTTTTTCAATTTTTTGCTTTTTCAATTTTTTTATGCTTTTTTTTTAATATTAAAACAATTTGGAGATGAGGTGAAATAAGACTACACTAAATGAAAGACCTAATTACTGACTAGAAAGTAAGAGAAGAAGCTAAGTAAATCTAACTAAATAAAAATCTAAAATATGAGATGAGTGAGGAAATAAAAGTGACGACTAATAAGGGATAGGATGATACCATATATTCTAGTTAATCAAAATTAATTAATTAATTAAAATTGACTATCCCGAGTTAGTATCAAAATCACAAATTAACTCTCGTTGCAAATGTAATTTTAATAATAACATTTTAAAAAGTTATTTAACACTCCTACAAGTCTAGAAAAGTATATTTAAACATCATTTAACAAATCACCCTCTATGATCGATTCATCAAATTAGTTTAAATCATAAAAGTAAGCTTAGAGTTGAAATTAAATGAATAATACCACACTTGAGAAACCCCTATCTCTAGTTCGAATCTAAAATGGGTATTATAACAAGAATTTTGGATTTTCTCTTGAAAATCATTTACCCTCTCTCGAGGCGTAAATTAGAATGCAAGAGTGAAAAATTAATCATCAAAGGGACATTTAATTTAAATTAATTAATTAAATTAGGATTACCATCAAATAATGGGTCACCCTACCCCTTGAAAGGGGATTTAGCCTAACATGATATCAAACATGATAAACAAACATTCAATAGGTATTTAATATAAAAGAGTAGAGAGCAGAACAATCAAACCAATCTCTTGAATTCAATTGACTTCAATCCTTGAATGAGAAGCATACAACCCTCCAAGTGAGTGATCAACAAAAATATATATGGAAAAATCACTCAACTTGAATCTCACAAATTTAATTTCACACTAATCTCTAAAATAAAAGAAAATAAAAAAATAAAAATAAAAACTACTCTAAAAAAATAAAAAGTGTGTCTCTCTCAAATTTTCTCTGTAAAACCCTAGATTTCTCGATATATCTCTTCGGAATCAACGCTTCAACTTCAAAATTTCACTCGATATGTCTTTTCAAACGAACTCTCGGGATTTGGGTGAGTGTATCGCTCTTGTGTGTGAGGAGGCGAGTATATGTAAGCAAGGTCAAACGTCTCACACGCATATAAGAAAGAACGAACATGTAGAAAAAAATGATCTCATGAAAGAATGCTAATCACTATAGTGAGAACGTCAAGTTATTCACCATGTTGACTTTCATTTTCCCAAACACCTAGGGGAGAACATGGACGTTTATGGGTGAGGGGAAATGAACTGGGAAAGGTATGATGATATGAGGTAGGATATGATGAGATGGTGATATGCCGATGTATGATGGATGAGAGAGAAGAGTGTACACATGAGGAACAAATGTCTTTATTACACAAGAACATGACTGCAAAATTTCTCTTTTCTTTTCTTTTCTTCTTCTTTTTCTTTTCTTTTCTTCTATTTATTTATTTATTCTTTTTTTTCTATTTTATACTCTCAACATGGAAGACATTTTACATTTGGAACAATACTCTTTTTCTCAAATTGATGGATGATATATGAATGGAGTGGGTAATGCATATGGACAAGAAAATATAGGAAGGTAATGAATGTGGACTGTGGTTAGTGTATGGGTGAAATTTTGGTGATCGGGATAAATTTCAAGACACATGTTTCTTACAACTCAGAAGTTATGTCGTTCTCAGTGATCAAGCCAAAATTTTTATGAAAACTAATGAGATCATATAACGATTTAAAGTGCGGACCCAAAGGAAGTTGAATCAACTTGTGACTCGAAGATTGCGTAAAACTCTCTGAAAGGTGAAAGGCACGAATATCACAAGCTAAAGTCTCTACTAGTGATCCTTAAGGTTCTTTTAAGAATTATAATACTCTTCAACTCTAAACCGTAGTGACGTGATAAGTGCGCAATTTTTTGTCGAGTCTACAAATTCATGGTGCAACATGTCTTGTTACTTAAAAGATGGATGATAGAAAATTCACATCAGTGAATGAAATGAAAGAAAATGCACAAAAAGTTTAAAAATCAGGTTTTAAAAATCAAAATTTTTCAAAAGAGGTACGATTTTGATAAAATTATCCACCCCCAAACAAGAAGGAACATCGCCCTCGATGTTAAGTAAAATGATTTTTAAAATTGAGAGCAGAAGGGAGGAAAGATATTACCAGAATCAACAGCTAATGAAGTGGACAAATGAAGCCAAAATGAACCTGAATGAGTGATAAGAAAAAAGTTGTGTACAAGTCTATAACATGGGAAAGCACACCACCCCCAAACATGATGAGACTCGAGCTGCCTCCCAGTAGAGCTAAGTTTAATGTCTTCAACCAGACTGAACCATTCTCAACTTAAAGATAAGATCTAGGAAAGCACATGGCGACAGAATAAGTAGGTGATGATAATCACCCCCACACAAGACTAAAGTGTCGTTGTTAGATAAAGACTAAGGGGTTGATACACTTGTATAGCAAAGTGCATCATACAATGCAAGCATCGGTGGACCATGAGTGGGTGGGTATTAGAGTAAGGGTGAAGAGGCGTCGGTCTCGAGATTTATTGAACCAAAAGGTGAGGGAAATAAGGGCCCTATAAGCGTGATGCTCTAATTAATGAGGAAGGCGAAAAAGTTTGAAAGTGGAATGGAATGGGTCTCATAAAAATCACACGATCGTTCTATGAATGGACGATGATAATGGTCGCGTCGTGACATGCCAGGGAGCCATCGATGGGAAAAATAAACCCCAAAAGAGCATGGCAGACATGGGGTAACAAGCTCATCACGGAAGTAGAGAGTAGCACCACAAAGACTCTCATGGAAGGTGGAGGATGGTTTTAGGTTAGGATCCAAAGATATGGATAGGAACATGCAACGTGTAATATCAAGATCCAAACCAGGTGGTGGGGTGGAAGGGATAATGGATGGGACGGGTGGAATAAATGGTGGATCGGGTGGGATAAAGGGAGGGGGAAGATGATCCAACTCAAGCGTGGGAGACACACACTCCGCATGACGCTCGGAGTGATCCGTAAAGGTACTCGTAGGAGAAGTAAATGAATACTCACAAGGGAGCGTGGTTTCGAATGATGGAGTGGTCAACTTTTTCATAAGAGTATTACCAATGAAGGTGGTGGGTAAGTCAAACGAGGCACCAAGATCGGAGATATAGGAATCACTATAAATGATGGACTCAAGGGGAGCTATGCATAGTGGGATAGGTTCCATATCCGGAGAGGTAAAAACTGTCTCGGATTCAATCTCGAGAAAATGGTGAGCACTTATAGTTAGAACTAACCTATAATGAAGTTATTCCTCGGGAACACACATGGTGGGCTCAATAGGTGTAGACTCGGGTATTTGTTTGAATGCGATGGGAAAGGGAAGGTGAACCTCAATGGTGGGTTCATGGAATATGACGGGGTCAAGATCAGTCTCACAATCATTTGATAAATCAATACAATTATCAACATGAGGCCCGAACCACTGAGTGGTCTCAACGTTGAGATTCTCGGGGTGATAGGGTTGGTCACACTCAAAATCAGTGGTACAAGACGACACATGATCACTCTACGTGGGGGCAACAATGGGTTGACTTGGGGTGAAGTCTAACTCTCTCTCACACTCAGTTTAATTTAATCTTTGTTCAAGACTTTGAATTTAAAATTTAAAGTGGCCTGCTCTTGCTCGAGTTGAAATTTTTTAAGAGGATTTCGAAAGAGGAGGTGTATGATGGTGGTGAAGCGATGGGTGGTGATGGTGGCTGAGGTGGACACAACTCACTATTATCATGACTATATAAAAATACTCAAAGGAAGTATGTGGAACGAGGTCAAGTGTATCATACACTAGAGAAGCATCTCCGTGAGAGACAAAAGGCTGATAATCAGTGGGTGCGTAGTGACGGAACTGATTGGGAGGAGGTGCACTTGACTGCCATGATAACAGTTGGAACGTGTGAGGATCCACAACATCGGGTTGGGATTCATAGTGCGTGACAGGGTGATCAGGCCTCCGCGAATAGCTTGGGTACTCATACAACTCGAGATTAGATACATCATGATAATAAGTCAGAGTGGGTTCCGAAACAGTGTCATATGGATACACATGTTCCATCGTGGGTTTGTATGGATATGAAGAGTATGGAGACTCGTGCGGCAAGTGATCGACTAGAAAACAAGATGCGCACAATGAAACATTTGACGCATTTATACTCGTCATCGGAAGCGATGAAATGTAAGATGCATGCGTGGCCGACGCATGATTATCAACTGTGTGTGTTTGAGAGTTAAAGCCGCTAAGTAAAGTGTGGAGGTAGAACTCGGGCTCAACTTCAAATATGCTTCGAGAGAATGAAAAATGGCCAAAGTATTCCCTTAAGGGTCGTTCTTCGGCCATGATAGGAGAAATATTTTTTTGGATTTTTAAATATTTTTTAAAACAAAAGAAAATATTTTTGGAATTTTATGAAAATGAAAGAAAATATTTTTGGGTTTTTAGAAAAATAAAGGAACAAAATATTTGTGGATTTTGTTTTTGGAAAATAAGGGAAGAAAATATTTTTGTATTTTTTAGAAAAATAAAGGAAGTAAATATTTTTGGATGTTTTTTAATAAAAATAAAGGAAGAAAATGTTTTTGTATTTTTTTAGAAAATGAAATAAAGAAAATGTTTTTGGATTTTTTTGGAAGAAAAGAGAGGGAAAAATAGATGGACTCTTTGAATTGGACGAACTAACTAAAATCGACTACCGAAAGAATGGAATTGGACACACACATGTCAAGGAGAATTCCTAACTAGCACATACCCAATTTTTGTCTTAAAAATTAGTGAAAGGGTAGTCAAATTTTAATTAAGTCTACGACCGATAAAAATCACGGAATTTATCTTTGTGATTGCCTTTGCAAGATGTTCTCCTAGTGGGCTAGCTAGATGATTGATTTTAAAATTAGTGATAGCTAGGGTAGCACACAAATGGTAAGCGAGTGAGTCGGGTGATGAAATCCCTTCCCATGAATGACCGGATGTAGGTCTTAATTGATTAATTCATCACACACATTCAAAAATAAATGCGAGAATAAAATCAAATAAGAGCACGTAAACACACACACGATATTAACTCGATAACAGGAGAGACGCGAGGGTTTAGAAATGTACCTCCCATAGTTTTATATCGTTGGGCAATGAACAAGTTGAGTCGACCGGGGGGATATCACACCTATCTCGGTCGGCCTCGGGAGTCCTACCGACCGAAGGTAGAGAGACTTCTAAATTCCCACCTTTGGACGCCCTCTCTTTACCTTGTCCGGTCTCTCTATCACGGTTTTCTTCGATTATTACAAATTTAAATAAAAAAATAAATGGTGCCTCTAAGCACCGCAATACAAGCCAAATAATAAAGTCCAAATACAAGCCCTCTAAAAAAATGAAAAAGGGAACGAAAAATGAAAAATACAAATGAATCACAAAATGGATCCTATCAAATGCTTCAAGCTCCAAAGATTGGCAACGACACCATTTGATAGAGTTTTTTTTGGTATGTCGTTGTTTAAAGCTCCTCTAATAAAAAATCTCAATTACCTACAAAATTATAACAAACTATAGCATATAGTGGTAAGTGAGGTATCAATCCAAATCTAAGGATGAAACATGCAAGAGAGGAAATATGTAATTTATTTATTTATTTGATTTCTTTTTCGATTTCTTGCTTTTCCTTTTTTTTATACATTTTTTAATATTAAAACAATTTGGAGATGAGGTGAAATAAGACTACACTAAATGAAAGATCTAATTACTAACTTGAAAGTAAGAGAAGAATCTAAGTAAATCTAACTGAATAAAAATCTAAAAATATGAGATAAGTGAGGAAATAAAAGTGAAGACAAACAAGGGACAAAATGACATCATATGTTCTAGTTAATCAAAATTAATTAATTCATTAAAATTGATTATCCCAAGTTAGTATTAAAATCACAAATCAACTCTCGTTGCAAATGTAATTTTAATGATAACATTTTAAAACATTAAATTTAACACTCCTACAACTCAAGAAAAGTAGATTTAAACATTATTTAACAAATCACCCGCTAGGATCGATTCATCAAATTAGTTTAAATCGTAAAATTAAGCTTAGAGTTGAAATTAAAGGAATAATATCACACTTGAGAAACCCCTATCTCTAATTCGAATCTAAAATGGGTATTATAACTAGAATTTCGATTTTCGCTCAAAAATCATTTACCCTCTCTCGAGGCGTAAATTAAAATGTAAGAATGTAAAGTTAATCATCAAAGGGACATTTAATTTAAATTAATTAATTAAATTAGGATTAACATCAAAGAATGGGTCACCCCACCCATTATTTGATGTTAATCCTAATTTAATTAATTAATTTAAATTAAAATGTCCATTTGATGATTAATTTTGCACTCTTACATTTTAATTTACGCCTCGAGATAGGGTAAATGATTTTCGAGAGAAATTAAAAATTCTAGTTATAATACCCATTTTAGATTCGAACTAGAGATAGGGGTTTCTCAAGTGTGGTATTATCACTTTAATTTCAACTCTAGGCTTACTTTTATGATTTAAACTAGTTTATAAATCGATCCTAACGGGTGATTTGTTGGATGATGTTTGGATCTACATTTCAAGAGTTGTAGGAGTGTTAAATTTAATTTTCGAAAATTTTATTATCAAAATTACATTTGCAACAAGAGTTGATCTGTGATTCTGATACTAATTTGGGATAATTAATTTTAATGAATTAATTAATTTTAATTAACTAGAATATATGGTGTCATCCTATCACTTGTTAGTTCTCACATTTATTACCTCACTCATCTCATATTTTTTTTTTATTTAGTTAGATTTAATTAGTATCTTCACTTACTTTTTAGTTAGTTATTTACATCTTTGATTTAGTTTAGTCTTATTTCACCCCATCTCAAAAATTATTTTAATATTTGAAAAAGCTAAAAAAAATAGAAAATGCAAAAATAAAAAAAAAGAATAATAAACAAATGAATTACATGCATGCTTATCCTGTATGTTTCACCCTTAGATTTGGATTGATTCCCTTGATTACCGCTACACTCTAGTTTGTTATACATTTTGTAGGTATGAAAGGTTTTGATTCGAGGACTTTCAAACGATAATGAAATATCAATAAAATTTCTCTATCAGCTCGCTAAACATCGTCGTCACCCTTACATTCTCTAATATCTCCCGCTCTCGCCTCATATACATAAGGAGCCTAGTAGGTGGAACTATCACCTCGTCCTCCACCACCTATCGGACTACTCTCTCCCCGAGATACCAGCAATAGCCTAACTCATGCGCCAACAGACTACGCAACTGCGCGTTTCCCCGGATCACCGCCTTATGCTAAATGGTCGTCCCCCTAGGTAGAGAATGTCACTTGCAAAATTCCCTATGTAAAATCAATATCTGAAAATATCATCAAGGTAAAATGGTCTCAAAAGGGAAAGAAGATTTACCCGATCGCTCGTCAGGCCATTCAAGACCTGACGCACCATCCCTAGAGAGAGATACCACCTAGACTGTCGGTTGCACTCATCCTTCAAATCTATCAGTTGGGCATTAAGCCCAATCACCTCATAAAACCATGTCTACAAAGGACAAGGGTCAATAATCAAGAAATCAAAAGAAGAAAATGCATAAAGGAAACGCGAATGCATAACGAAAAACGTGCATAAAGGAAAATGCACAGAGTAAAGAATATCTCTAGAAGATATGTGGTGCCAGTAAAGATCTGCCGGAAGCACCGTCTGAATGCATCAAAAGAAAAATAAATGGTCGCCAAAGTCAGGATCCCCCAGTAAATAAGAGGATGGTTTGAAAATACCCTAAAAAAAGAAAAAACCACAAGTGGACGCGTCGCCCCTCGTCGCCACTAAGAACCCTCCCAACAAAAGAAGAATAAATAGATGGGCCATTTGTTGTACATGTTACCCATCAGTCTCGTTGATCCGTCGACTCAGCAATAACTCCCTCAAAAGAGACAAACGAATAGAATCCCCAAAGACTATCCTCTCTACATCACCTAATGTCGCCTCCACGACCGCCGATGTCACTTGCAAGGTCCTGTCCATCTCTATCTGAACCCCCTCACAGTCCAGCCCCAGCAACTACTGCACATCGATGGTAGTCACCGTTATCGCCCCAAATACGAAATGCATGGTGTGAGTGGTGTCCCACCAACTCTTCCCCAAAGAGGAAAGAATAACCATCAAACGAGGTGTATCATCCAGTGCAGATGCCAATCTACCAAAACTAACTGATGAAAGCACCCAATGCACCATCTTTAAAAGGCCCTCCAAGACGTCCTTAAGCCCCGTCATCCCTCAAAACCGCAGGTTCGACGTAGAGATATCAGTCTACCAAAGACAAAAAGTAAAAACCCTTGTCAAAATTTAAAGAAATAAAGAAATATCACCAAAAAAGAATAAAAGAATAAAAAAGGTCATCACACTTACATAGCCGCCAGGGTTCACCACACTAGAGGATTGCGTAAAAGAGTCTTCTCATCCTCAACTGGTTCGAATGAGTCAAAAGCATTATCACTGCCCAGCGCAAGGGGCACCCTGGCCCGCCATTTCAAGTTCACCTAGTCATCGACATTTAGCCATGCCATATGGCTCTCACCGCTTGATAAATAAGCCATTTCTTGGTTTTGGAATGCCAAAATAGTTTGCAAAAAGAAATAGTAGAAGAGAGCAAGTCTGGAAGCTGTGAAAAATGAGGAAATCTCGCCCCTTTTTATAAGAGGCTAAGGGGCATGCCGACCGGGAGCTCCCAGTAACATACCGAGTGACACTATCCCTTCACCTTCTCAAAGTACCCCAAAAGACCCTGCCACTGCCGTTTGGCATCCATCACACCATTCCGGTCGGCACCCTCTCTGAAATTTCGTACAAAAATTCCAAAAAATGCCAAAAAAATCCCCCCAAAATTCCTAAAATTACCAAATGAATTTTAGAACCTTTTTCACCAAGAAAAACATTTTTACCACACTTACTTCCTCGGTGAAATACTTTTATCCCCCAAGTAAAGGACGCCGTAAAAAAAATACCCACTAAGGAAACATCCAGTCCTCAGATTAATTCCTCTTCCTAGCGGAACCAAAAACTCAAAATCAAATGCTTCCCAAAAATCCCCAGCGGAACCACAAGATAATTTCCCCAGTGGAGTCTCAAAATTTTCCCAAAGAGAAATACAACTTAAGCCCACATAATTGACTTCGACCCGCATAATTGGTCGCTTCCACTTAAGCTCTCCGAATTGGCTTCAACCCTCAGAATTGGTCGTTTCAACTTAAGCCTTTAAATTTAGTTTCGACCTTTAGAATTGGTCATTTTAACTTAAGCCCTTAGAATTGTCTTCGACATGTGTAATTGGTCATCCTCACTTAAATCCCTCAGAATTGGCTTCGACCCACAAAATTGGTCGCTTCTACTAAAGCCCTCGAAATTGGCTTTGACCCTCATAATTGGTCACTTCTACTTAAGCACTCAGAATTGGCTTCGACTCACAGAATTGGTCACTCCCACCCAAGCCCTCAGAATTAGCTTCGACCCTCATTATTAGTCGCTCCCCCCCTTAGGTCCTCATAATTGACCTCGGGCTGCAGAATTGGTCGCTCCCACCTTAGGTCCTCAAAAGTGACCTCGGTTCGCAGAATCGATCATCCCCGGTATTTCCTTAGAATCGACCTCGACCCTATGAAATGATCATCCTCATTTCTTAGGTCCGTAGAATCGACCTATTTCCCAGCATCATGTGGTGTCTATTCGACGGCTTTCACTTGTCCCAAGTTCGCCCATCGTGGGGCTCTATAGACAACACATTATAGGACCCCCTAACTCTCTCCTTAGGTCCTTAAAACCTCCCCATTTCACTACAGAACCCATGTCATACTCTAAGTATCTATTTAGAGGCCATCGGTTGCTCCCGGGCCTCATTTGACTTTTGTAAACTCTATCATCAGAGTAAAATCTTTTTGAAACTTTGAAGGACTCTGAATCCCCTTTATAACGGTCTTCCCCATGCACGATTCGGCATAAAGTTTTGAATGAACGAACCATTTTACTACCAAAAATTGATCTAGAGGCTCTCGAGCCCCAATTTGACTCTAGTTAACTTCATCGTCAAAGTGAAAGATCTTTTAATCTTTTAAGGTCACTAAATACCATTTCCAAAAGTCTACTTAATGCATGAAATGGCATAACCATTTAGACAAACGATCCATTTTCCCCTAAAAAATTAATTCGGAGGCCATCGGGCACTCCCGGTCTCTATTTGACCAAGGTCAACTCTTCAGATCGAACGAGGCTGGATGAATCTTTGAAGGGAACTGAATATAGTTTCCAATGGTCAACCCCATGAACAAATCAACCTTATAGTAGGGGCGAACGATTCATTTTACTTTGAAAGGTCCCTTTGCCCTTTCGGGCCATGGTTCACCGAAGTTAACTTTTCGAACCAAGTGAAGCTATTTGGAATGTCGAATTACCTCACATAATATTTCCAATGGTCTGCCCCGTGCGCAATTCAGACTTACCGTTCGGACCAACGATCCATTTTCGTTCGACGATCTCCCGTCCAAAGGACCGTCGAGCGTTTTTTATCCATGTTTGACCTAAAGTCAACTCTCGGACCCTGGAGAGGTCTAAAGGACGCTTGAAGGTATCTGAATTACCTTTCTAATGGTATGCCCCATGTGCGATTTGGAATAAAAAATTGCTTCTACGACTTTTTTTGCAAAAAAATCTACACGAGACTACTAATTGGCGGGTCCATTTCCTTGCCTATCGGTAGTATGCCTAGGGCTACCTGTCGATTGGCAGGGCAGAGGCTATGCCTATCGGCACCCCCCTTACCCTATAAATTAAGGGCGTGACCTTACACCTAAGACACACCTCAGATCCATTAGCATCAGCGATCTCAGTAACATTCTCCTGCAATCAGCGAAGTTTCCTTGTGTGAAATTCCTTTCCATCTTACATTCCCATCCTTTTTATACCCAATTTGGAAAACTCTCATTCTCTCACATCCAACATTCATCTCAACATTCAAGGGAGTTCATCTAAGCTCAAGATCAAGCTTCAATTCTTCAAAGCAGGGCCAAAATCCTTCTCTCTCTCTTTAAATTTCTTATTTTCGCATTAATTACATTAAATTCATAATTTAGTTCTTACTTTAGTGCATAGACATTAACATCACATCACATCTTTTTATTAGTTATACTATACATACTTTATTGTCTATAAAAAAACCCAAAACAAACAAAAAGAGGGTTATACCTATAAATTCCAACTGGATTATCCATCACAAATTTTCAAAACTAAAACATGTTTTCTACACACTCATAATAAAATCCCGTTCGAATCTATGGGATAAACCCCAACCCTATGCCGCATACAAATTATGTGAACTTTGATGCCTTTATAGTCTATGTAGGTATTTCGAATTAAAACATGAGACTCGAGTCTAATTTTCCAAATTTTCCAAATCTCCCATTTTCGCATTTATCATATTCTTGCATTATTTTAATACATATTATGTTTGTGATCTTTATTGACATTTCATCCAACATATATTATTTTTGGGAATATTCCTATGGATAACCTCACTCTATCTCTTTCATGGTATGAGTTGAGCGATTCCAATTCCCATTGTATATACACGCACACACACTTCATGAAGAAATAAATGAAAACAATATCACAAGACCATGAGAGACCGAAAGGGTGGGATGGCTGCCTAACACCTTCTCATTTCGTAACTTAGCCCCCGAGCCTTTGAACTATTGGTTTCGTAAACATCAGCTTATCTTTGATGTCGCTCTCTCAAAGAGTCGACCTATTATTTTGCCTGTTTTATGAAAAATAGGTTGGTAATTCCATCTCTTTACATTCACCCCACACCAACGATGACCGAAGCGCTCCTAGAGTAAAGAGGGTGCGAGACCTTTCTGCCCCTTCTTTTCCCCGCCCCCGTGGAAGGAAAATGATTAGGCATAAATTCTTCATATCCCCATAATTTATAGGATTTTATTATCTTGTACGATGTAAGTCGAGTTGATTTATCTCATAACATTGATATTGACATCTTCTATATAGTTCATCGAATTTCATGTATTTTTTTTCACATTTTGCAGGTTTTTTGTACAAGTGAAGAAAGGAGAAAACTCAAAATCAAGAAAGCAAGAAAAAAAAGAAAAGTTAAGGGAAAAATAGTAATTTTATACCAGGAATTCGAAAACAAAACTTAAGGAAAGTTGAATACCTTAAGTACACAAGCACGTAGGAAGAAAGGACATCCAAATCTGAGTCCCGAGTGAAAAGTTATGAAGCTTCAAAGTTGAGAAGAAATCAAAGAAGAGAAATGAAGATTTTTTTTTTAGAGAACCGAACCGATGAAGCAACAAGGGAATCGGTCCGAGAAATTATAATTTCCAAACCGAACTGATAGAAAAGCCCCAAAAGCTACCCCCTACCTGGAATCATCCGGACCGGTTCGCCCAACAAAGAAGAAAAAATTGGACCAGTCTGGCTAGATGAAATCTGCATATTTTATTTCTCAAAATTAGAGTTGTGCATGGTTCAAACACTTAATAAAATGTGAGGGTTATATCTTATTATATTACCAGACATTAGAAAAGAAGTTTTTACATTGTTTTGAGAGATTCTTGAAGGCAAGAACCCTAGGAGTCATTTTGTTCAACCATTATTCATCTTTTGGCATTAAATCTAAGGTTATTTCTTCAATACAAGTTTAATTTCCTTATTGCTTTCAATTTCTCGGATCTTTTTGTCTTATGATTCATTATTTCTTAGTTAGAATTCTCTTTTACATGTTTTATTTCACTTTTTATGTAAGAATGATTTCATGCAACGTAGATTTCATGTTTAGTGATATTTACACCATGTCCGACTAAGTTTTTAGCGGGTTGGGGTACATAAACCCAACCTAGGTAACACATATGGATTTAAAAGTGAATAAAAAGTAATCCATCATTCAATGGTTTGAACTTTATCATAATAAAGATTTTAGACCTTTTAATTCCGTTTGACCTAGGAAACCCAAATGTTTATGGGTGCAATTTGGCGTTTTGATAACTTCTCATCCTCGTCAAATGCAATTTTTGATTTAATATTGTGCGGAATTTAGTCCCCATATGTCAAATTCTTAGAGATTATTTGATGTCTCTTTGAATAAAGAACTACCTTTTTGAATCTTTTATGTTCTATGTAAACACCGACGGTTCGGGGGAGTGTACCCTAATCCCATTATCTCACATAGTTTAAAACCAATTCATTATTCTTGCATTCGTAGTTAAGTCATTAGTTTAAATTTACTTGTTTTAGTTAGTTAATGGATCTCAAATAATCATCTTTTCCTTTCATTCTCCGAGTCATTAGTAGGGTTAACCGATCTTCCTATTCGCCGTCATGAGCATTCATCATATTCCCTGAGTTCAACACCCGATTTACCGAATTTATACTTGAGCAACCGGCTTACACTTGAGTCGATAGAAGCACGCACTACAAACACTTTTAAAGTCACATCAGAGAGAGGACATTTTCGGGATGGCCACAGTTAAAATCCATGAACAAGGGGGTCACAGACTAAATCCGTGACCATAGTAAAAATACCATGACCAAACTTCTAACCATCAAAAGGGGTAACCTAAATAAGATTTTGGTCACGGTTCCAGACCATGACCACCATGATCACGGATCTAGACCATGACCCAAATGTAACCAAGATGGGGAGATTTTGGCACTAATTTAGTCAAGTTGAGGGTCGCAGTTTAGGACTATGCCCTAACCATGATAAATATTAGGGAAATATGGTCATGGATAGTAACCGTGACCAAATGGTGACGCCAACTGTTGATACCAAAAATTATCCTATTACGTGGACCAATAAAAAATAGACGTGAGTTATCCGTTATGGAATTAGTCCTAGTCAGCGAGGCCTATTTATCAGAATGACTCAAGAATGCTAACCAATAGTGTAGAATGTCGACCAGCATACAAAAGATGCCTGACCAACACCAGGAAGACCGACCAACAGGGGCAATAAAAAGCTAATAGTTATATACATTATGAACATTGTACACATGTAATTGCCTATGTTATAAAGTCACTCCACCCTTTAATATTCAGATTCTTGTACATCCTCAGGGGCTATAAATACATTGTAATCCCTATATCCAGGGGACATGAAACAAGAGACAACTTAACAAACCTAAGGCAATATACAGCAGTGGACGTAGGATTTTCCCTTTAGCCGAACCACTTTAAATATCTTTTATGTATCTTATTTACTTATTTATATGTGATCAAATAATTAGATATAGTCTAGTTTTTTGCATCAACAAATTGGCGCCGTCTGTGGGAACGTGTTCTAAATGTTTTCAGTCATGCACTTATTCAACATGTCTGATATCCCTAAATCGAGTGCCAGGAATGATGGCATCCCGCGTGTTCGTTCTACTCCACCAATGCCCAATGATTTGATAGGAATTCTGGCTAGTTTCATCAGAGAACAAGAGGCTATGCAGGATACCATGAGGTAGTTAACGTAGACCCTGCAAGCCAGGTCACCTTCCTTACCTACTCATGGAAATATGCCAACTCCACCTCCAAGAAGCAGTAAACATAGATAATTGAGGACTACTAGAGATACCTCTTATCTCCTAAGAGTAAGTTCTTCTCTTAGAACATCGGAGCCCTATGATGATCAGTCTTTTACTCCTAAAAGATTGAGTGCCTTAGAAAGGCATAGCCGGGCATCTCCTTTTGACGGTTTGGGACCCAGGGGGAACATAAATGTTCCCAGGGCATTGTTGAGGAATACTCGAAGACCAACCGACCAAAGGGAAGGCTCACCCCAATATAGATCATATGCCCGATGAACTGCCTACATTGAGCAACAATTGTAGGAAGAAAGTTCAACACAAACAGTTGGTAGGAATGAAAAAGTTATAACAAACAGATCTAATTCTGGTAATAATACATGGAAGGGTTCCATCCAGCGCTTGGAGGATAGATTGGGAGAAATGGCTAAAGCCAATAACCCTTTGCAAAGGATCCCCTTTCATACAAGCTATTATGGATTTTCCCACACCATCAAAGTTTAAAGCTCCTGTGGTTACACACAAATATAATGGAAAGACAGACATTGTTCTTCATATCGAGTGATATTAGGTATCAACTAACATATATGCCATCCCCGATGAGATAAGGTGCAGAGCATTCTCCGAAATAATTACTGGTCCTACTCAAATCTGGTACAACAGCCTTCCTCGGGGACAAATTTTCAGCTTCAATCAACTGACCGAGCTATTCATTAATAACTTTTGCTTTGGGGAAAAACTAGTAAAAAAGGTAGCTTATTTGCTCAGTGTGATACAAGAGGAAGGAGAAAGTACTAGAGACTATGTCACTCCTTTCAACAACGAGAAGTTGGAGGTTGTGGATTATAAGGAGAAGACTGTTATAACAACTCTTATGAGTGGGCTGCTCCCCGAGAAACTCTACTACATGCTTGCTAAAGATATCCTAAAGACAATTACAGAGTTAATGGCAAAGGCAACCAAGATCTTGAATGCATAGGAGGAAATGGCAGCTAAGAAGAGCTCAGGGACAAAAGGTGAAAGCAAAACTGACAAAAAGGAGCAAAAAGATTCTAATAAACATAGGGAATCGAAGCACAAAGGGATTATAGACCGGCTTAAGAAGTATAATAATTACACTTCATTAAAAATGGGAATTCACCATGTTTTGGAGGAAATTAAACATAACAAAGATGAACATTGGCCTGAGAAGTTAAGGAGCTCCCCTATTAAGAGAATAAATCCAAATACTATGAATTTCATAGAAACCACAGTCATATGATAGATCGTTGTATTTCTCTATAGAATGAAATTAAAACTCTCACCCGAAGAGGCCAATTGAACCAGTTTAGTGATCATCAGAATAACAAAGGAGCTCGACAAAGGTCAAAATCGCCTTGCAAGACCAGAGACGAGAAAAAAAGGACCCATGAATATGATCAGGAGAATGATCCTGACTTACCCAAGAAACCTAGGCAACCAGAATATGTGGTATTCATGCTCAGCTTTGGTTCTTTTGATTGTCAAATGATTACGGTTGGAGATGAGGGGTGAGTAGATCATACAACTGAAAGGAAGGCTTACCTAAATGAGGCACAAGCTTATTCCTATATACAGAGAATCAATCTAGCTGAAGAAGATCGATCGAGGAAAGTCAATAAAGATAAGATGGTGATCGACTTCCCTAAAAATGACCTCTCAGGAGTATTATAGCCCCATGATGATCCTCCAATAATCAAAGTCATAAAGCAGGATATCATTATTTTTAGAGTACTAGTTGATAATGGCAGCTCAACGAATATTATGTTTAATCCTTGCTTTGAAAGTATATATTTTAAGCTCAGCCAATTGGAGCCCTACCACAGACCTTTAATAGGTTTTTCTAGTGAGAAAGTATTCATTTTGGGAACAATTAAGAGTGGCATATGACCAGCCAACCGAACTAAGAAGATACGCTTCTTTGTCATGGATAAAAATGTTCATTCGGACTATAACATAATTCTTGGAAGAGTACGGTAAAAAAAGTTCAAATTCGTTCCATCTACAGTCCTTTAATGTTATAAGTTCCTGAAAAAATAGTAGCTTGAGAATGCTAGTGCTCATCTGCTGAGCAGGAAGATCTAAAAGAAATAAAGAAGAAAACCACCACTTACCAAGTGGGCACCTCTGAACCTGGTGAAGAATATAAGGCTGAAACCATAGATCCAAGGGAGGAAACATAATTGGTGAAGGGCCAGATAGTAGAGGCAACATAAAGCATTATGTTGGACGATGACAAACTAGAATGCACCACTCAAATAGGAACCACACTCGATCCTGTTCTTAAACAAGAACTAGTAAATTTCCTTAGACAGAGAAAACATGTATTCGCATAAAGTTGATATTTCAGGGATTGATCCAACTTTCTTTGCCATGATCTCAATGTTAATAAATAAGTCATGCCTTTAAAGCAAAAGCGAATACTGTTCAGCCCCGAGAAGAACCAAGCCATACAAGAGGAAATTGAAAAGCTTCAAAAGGCCTCTTTCATTTATAAAGTAAAGTACCCAGATTGGTTAGACAATGTAGTTATGGTAAAGAAGAAGAAGAATTAGCGAAGAATGTGTGTAAACTTCACCAATTTTAACAAAGCATGCCCAAAGGATCATTTTTCTTTGCCCCGAATTGATCAGCTTCTTGATGCCACTTCTGGACATGAATAGTTAAGCTTCATGAATGCTTATTCTGGTTATAATCAGATCAAAATGAAGCCTGAAGACAAAGAGAACACTTCTTTCATTACTCCCCGAGGAACTTACTGTTATAATGTGATGCCATTTGGCTTAAAAAATGCAGGTGCTACTTACCAGAGGTTGGTGAACAAAGTCTTTGAGGAGCAAATAGGCAAAAATACGAAAGTATATGTAGATGATATGCTAATGAAGTGCAAGAAAGCGTCTGATCATATTACTGACCTCAGCTAAATGTTTAACCAACTAGAAAAGCTATAGATGAGATTGAACCCGACCAAGTGCGTGTTTGGAGTACAAGAAGGGATGTTCTTCGTGTATATAGTAAACCAAAGGGGAATTGAAGCAAACCCAGAAAAAATCAAGGCGTTGATTGAAATGCAGTCCCCTACCTGCAAAAAGGATGTACGAGCGTGTAGTAGCTCTGAACATATTTGTGTCCTGAGCTACTAATAGGTGCCTACCATTCTTTAAAGTATTGAGAAAGAGTTTCAAATGGAATGACGCGTGCGAACAAGATTTTTTGGAGTTGAAAAGTACTTGGGGTCACCTCCACTACTCTCCCGACCAATTCTGGGGGGAATATTTTACTTGTACTTAGCTATTTTTGAAACAGCCGTAAGTTCTACCTTAATCAGAGAAGACAATGGAGTTAAAAAACCTGTTTACCACACCAGTAAAGCTTTTTATGGAGCAAAAATCAAGTACCCTCACCTAGAGAAGTTGGCACTGGCGTTGATTGAGGCGTCCAAACAAATGAAGCCTTACTTTTAAGCCCATACGATAGTAGTGTACACTGATATGCCTCTAAGGCAGGCTTTACACAAACTAGAGAAGTCTGACAGATTAATGTACTGGGAAGTAGAACTGGGGGAGTATGATATCATTTATGAACCAAGGTCTTCTCTAAAAGCCCAAGCAGTAGTGAATTTTATATCTAAATTCACTTACCCCGAGGTTCCTGAGTAACAAAATAAGCAGGTCGAACAAAAATCAGGATGAAATAGTTCAAAAGGAGCTGATGACGATCAAACTTTCGAGGAACTTTCATCAGAGAAAAAAAGAAGAAGAAGCCACTGTTGACCTACCAGATTCCTCTTCTCGAACACAGGATATGTCCAAAAAGTACGAGGAAGCAAGGAGAAAAACGGTCCATTATGGGAGTTTAACAGACCAAGCATTTGACGACAATCTCCTAGTATGGAACATGTATGTTCATGGGTTATCTTGCATAATCGGTAGCGGAAAAGGTATAATACTTAACACTCCTGATGGGTTAGATATTGAATATGCTTTGCGATTCCAGTTTCAAGCCTTAAATAATGAAGCGGAGTATGAAGATGTCATTATGGGTTTAAGTTTAGCCCAATCACTGAATGTCGTGCAAGTTGTGGCACATAATGACTCTCAGTTGGTGGTAAATCAAATATTAAACTTATATGGTGCTAAATGAGAATTTATAACCAGATACATGTCCAAAGCGTTGGAGGTAATAGTGAAATTGCCAGCTATTCGGATGAGTATAATTCCAAGGGTGGAAAATACCTAAGTAGATGCACTTGCTAGTTTAGCTTCTGCAACAAGAGTAGAGCTCCAAAGACTTGTATAGGAGAGGGTTGGCAGTTAGCCTGCAATGTTGCGTTCACCCATTAGAGGTTCCAGACTTGATTAAGGAGGTACATGAAGGATCTTATGGAGCCAACATAGCAGGAAGAACACTGCTGCAACGAATCAGTGCACAGGGATACTATTGGCCTACAATGCGAGCAGATTGTGCAGCCTTTGCCAGAAAATGTGAAAAGTGCCAAAGGTATTCTAGCATTCATAAAACTCTACAAGTTCCTTTAACCCAAATCACTTCACCTTGGCCATTTTCCATATGGGGTATAGACTTGGTTGGGCCATTGTCGACCACTCGAGGAAGATTCAAGTACTTGGTTGTTGCTGTGGTCTATTTTACGAAGTGGGTTGAGGTAGAACCATTGATAGACATACCTTATGAGAAGGTATACCAATTCATCTAGAAGAATATCATTTATACATATGGGCTTCCCTATTCCTTTATCACCGATAATGGAACACAATTTGACAATAATGAATTTGCTACCTACTGTGCCCAGTCCAATATCCAAAAGCTACATTCTGCTCTAGGTCATCCTCAGAGTAATGGAAAAAAAGAATTTACAAATAGAACTCTGCTCAATGGGTTGAAAAAAAGACTTGATGATGCCAAGAGAAATTGGATCAATGAGTTACATCACGTTCTGTGGGCATACCGAATAACCTCGAGAGCTATAACTGGAGAATCCTCGTACATGCTGGCATTCGGGGCTGAAGCCATAATACCTGCTAAATTGGGCCTTCCATCCCATAGAGTTTTGAGCTTTAACTCTCTTGTAAGTGATATAATGCAAAAATTAGATTTGGATATGTTGGCAGAAGTACATGAAGATGCTTCTTACTAGCAGGGAACAACACATTTCTACAACAAGCGAATGAAGTCCACCAACCTAAAGGAAGAAGATTATGTGCTAAAATGGTTATCCAGAAGAAAAATGAACTCGAGGCCAATTGGCATGGGCCATACCGTATTTCAGCAGTTATCCGACCTGGAACCTACAGAATTGAGACTTTAGAGGGACAATAATTCAAGAATCCATGGCATGCCAAGAACCTTAGGAAGTACTACCAATGATTTAATCAATTGTACTCAGTTCAATATTAATTTTTAGTATCAATAAAATGATGATTTCTTCCATTTCTATTTTTTATTTTTTTGTGAGTACTAGTGCTATGCATTACATTATAAAGTTGCCAGAATAACTTCAAAAGTTACACCACACTATTGGTCGACACCCACAATAGGTCCTTCGCAATAACCACATAGTTAATTACTGATATCGAACGTTAGTCGGCACAGGCAAGAAGTTGCTCGACATAAACATAACTTGATCGGAAGTAGATAAAAATCCAAGTACAACAAGATATTAAGTCCTCGAGAAACTTGGTCAGTGAAGATAAGGATAAAAAATATCTTTATACGATTGGGCAAAGTGAAGGAAGAACGTTGTGAAGATTCCTCAAGAGGAATGTAGATACATATTCCACATACGTCTGGTCACACCACTAGTAACTAACGCAGAAAACCTAAAAATTTAGGTGCATTAGTAGATACTATGGAGACGTTATATTGTCTCCATACCGACTGGAGGATCATCTAGGGTGTTAGGAGAATTGATAAAGTTGAAGTAATGGAGAATCCTTCTATTGTTGCTTCTTGGTCGATCTAATAGATGAGGAGGTCGAATAATTTCCAGCTTATCTTGAATGCCATAGTCCCCTAAATACTTAGAAATCAGGCACTAGGAAATTGTGTTGATAGGAAGCTAATAAACATCCAAACTAAAAGGAGGATCTTTAAGGTCCAATAATCCAGGATCATACCATTTCTAGAAAGGATTGTTCTGCTCCACCATCAGTACCGTCAAGTAATTGGTTCAGCCCCATTTATAACCTTCATTTTGAGCTTCTTTAAACCGCTCATCAAAATGCCCTAAAGCTTTATTGTACCCCTCCATCCAAATTTCCCTAGGCTGCCCGTGGAATTGGAAAGTTAACCTATCAACCTGGTGTTGTAATTTCCTCATCACCCCATCTTTGTCTTGTAATTGAGTAGACTGAGTAACAAGCTGCTCGAATTGTGTTTGAAGCTTCTGGAACATTTCAGTAAGGGATTGATTTTTGGCTTTCAATTGAGCATCTTGATTTACAAGAGTCTATTATGTCCTTGCCTCATATATATTGGCTCGACCAGTTTTAGTTCTTGCTCGGGAAGAGGAAGCAGACTTGGTCTTTTTCAGTGCCTCCACTTTTTCCCTTAACTTAGAATTTTCAGCCTCCACGAACGAAAACCCTTCATCAGAAGTAGCAGCAGTAGAAGAGGAAGTCTTCAAGGCATTCAACTCATCCCTCAAATTATTCTTCTCCTCATCAAGTAACTTGGTAATAGCCCTAGCCATATCCCTAGCCCTAGCTTCTTCCACTTCACGATTGAGTAAAAACTCTTGTCTTCTGAAATGGGAAGCTTATTTCTCGAATTTCTGCTTAAAACCCCAGCCTTTTTTCAAAGCCTGGTATTTTTGTTCATGGCCAGCATGCAAAAGGTCTTTGGCTTTCTTATGATTTTCTTGCTGTTCTTCAATCATTTCATAGTAAGCCGCATTGTTGGCCACTGTCCGATCAAGATGACATTTCAGATAAAGGTAGGCTTCCTTAGCTTGATTTGAGACATCTTCCTCGAGAAACTTTGATAGCTCTTCCTCGGTCAAAGACACGTGACCAACTTTGAAGAGTTCATTATATCTTTGAAGTAGATCGATATCAATTATGGATAATTATTCGAGTTTATCCATGAACTATTAAGAGCAAGAAAAGTTTCGAATCAATAACGGTATGTAAAATATGGAGAAAAAATAGGCAAATGAGAAGTAAGATTTCTTTTTATTGATAAACTGTTGAGTATAAGTACATCATCATAGAAGAAAAGAAAAATTACAACTGCAAAAGAAGATAAAGCAAAAGTTTCTCAGGCAATTGGTCTACACCTTTTTCATATCTGAAGTAGACCCAACAGGATTGGAAGCAGGAGCAGGCAAGGTAGGGTGATCACTAGCTGGAGGAGTAGAGGAGTCAACTGCAATAGTTTGGTGTTGGTAAGAAAATTCCATCACCAAATTCGATTCACTTGATCCCTTGTCATCTTCAACCTCCTCATCCATATTAGGACGAGATCCTGGATCATGTTTGAGGAATAGTTTAGATTCTTAAGGAGTGCCGACCTCCACTAAGGTTATCGACTAGCCGACCTTAGAGAATTTTTTCCTTGTAAATTCAATTTACGTAGAGGTATCTCCAATAGCTTTATTCTAACCCTTGTTGAAGGCAGATTCCCTGGCCTTAGGTCTTTTAGCCTTCTCTGCAACAACCTTGGCTTTTTCAGCATCCAATTTTTTTTATAGATCAGCAACCTGCCCCAGAGCAGCAGCAAGATCCTCTTCAGCCATCTTTATTTTGGACTCCAACTTCTTCTGCTCATTAGTCAATGCTTGTTGGGAGTTAAGCACTGACTTCTTCAACTCGTCAAAGGCCTCCTCAACCTCAGTTGAAGAAGAACGCAGAGCATCGTACTTCTCCAACATGTTGTTGAAGTCGTCCAAGAAAATAGAGCAAATTAGTGTAAAGATTAGCAAATAAATTAGTAAAAAGAAGAAGAGATGATAGTATTTACCATAGCCAGGCTTTGAATAACCCTTTCATAAATTTTAGATCGGAGCATTACAGAAGTAGCAGCCCTGTGGTCTGGCAATGTACCAGACTTTATTAGTTGTCTGGCCAAGCCAGGGCTAATGGCCACTGGTGATGCAGAAGCAGATAAATCAATCGACTCTTGTTAGTCGGTGTTGGCTGAAGACCCTTCTTCCAGCCTAGAAGGGAGACCACTTTTCAGCCATTTGAGATGGCCTTCATCAACTTTCTTAGTTGGGAACTTCTTACCAGTATCCTCCTTATTAGTTGGGGGATTTTTCCCAATATCCTTTATGTTTTTGGTCCCATCAGTAGCCTAATTGGAGGAACCAGTGGCAGTAATATCGCTCAAAATATTGGGAAACTTCCTCTTCCCCATGGCAGCAGCAAGTGGTAAATCTGAATCTAGAGAGGAGGGGGAAGCAACAACGAGTTCACCACTGCTAGATGCAGTGGGTGAGGATGTGGAGATAGGATCTTGGTGAAGATCAATCAGGGGTGAAGACATAGCAATAGTGGGGTGAGTAATGAAAGAAGTAATGGTATTCCGATACTACAATAGGTATGAGGTTGATCTGGTATGCTCCTCCCTAATTTTCTATTGAATGCTCGAGATGAACTTTAACTCTCTAAGGTTGATGTCATTCTCTTTGGGACACTTTCTTTTTAGATCAATTGCAATCAAAATTAACAAGGTAAACATCAATATTAGCATTTAACATAATATTCAAAGAAAAATAGATAAACATATGCAACCTATCCCATTGCCATTTGGTGGGCACCTAGGCCCCTGGTACTTAATATTTCTAGTAATGGGAGCATATTGCCAATTTTTGACAATTACTCCATGATCAAAGTAATCTCTATTGGAGTTAGGAAGATTAACAACTAAAGCTTTGTTTACAGCCCTAGTTTTAAATGGTATATGGTGTCACTTGTGACCCATTTGTAACAAAACCTAATTTCTGGGATCTCTATATGGGCCCATTGAGCTGGTTTAACCTATATACCCCATTAACTACTTTCCAAATGTTGGGGGCTATTCTAGCAGGAACGAAGTCAAAGTGCAGACAAAATTTAAGACAAAATAGGTTTAGGGGAAAAGTAAACCCACACTCAGAAATGAAAAGGGAAGGCAACCAATTACCCTCAGGAAAAGAAAAAAGATCAGTGGGAAGACTAGGAAGTTCCAACTCTACCCACTGAGGGATATTCCATTCATTTCTGAATTCTTCTGAAGAGGTTACATAATAAACCATATTCGAAGAAGAAGAAGAAGAAGAAGAAGAAGAAGAAGAAGAAGAAGAAGAAGAAGAAGAAGAAGAAGAAGAAGAAGAAGAAGAAAAAGGGAAGAGAGAAGATTCTTACAAGAGTTTAAGGATTCAGCAAGAACTGAAGAACATGGGAAATGATCGTATAGAGAGCTCAAAGAGATAACAGCAAAAAACTCAAAAAAAATGAGGTAAAAGAAAATCGTGCCTTTTTCCGCCTTTTAAAGATTGCCTCAAAACTGGTGAAGATAATGATTAAAAGAAGCGGCGATTGAACTATTGGCGGCTAAAGCCAGAAAAGACACATTTGCCCAAAAACGATTCGTTAAAACTATGGATAATTACAAAAATTCCATACACATTATGAGTCATTAATCAAATCATTAACTTTATAAGTATGGGAAGTCGGTAGCTGACCAAGACTCGAAATTTTTGCCCAAGCAACTTTAAAAGCTAAATGTTCCATACTCTTGTAAAAACCTCAAGCATGAAACATTGAGAGCTTTTATTGATACAAAAAACTATCCTATTATGTGGACTAATCATAAATAGACATGTGTTATTCGTTATGGCATTAGTCCTAGTCAGCAAGGCCTATTTATCAGAATGAGTCCAAGAATACCGACCAAAAGTGTATAATACCGACCATCATACAAAAGAAGCCCGACCAACACTAAGAAGACCGACCAACATGGACAATAAAACCCCAATAATTGTATACATTATGAACATTGTACAGATGTAAATGCCTATGTTATAAAGGCATTCCATCCTTTAAGATTTCGATTTTTGTACATCCTCAAGGGATATAAATACATTGTAATCCCTACATTTAGCGGACATGAAACAAAAGACAACTAAATAAACATAAGGCAATATACAGCAGTGGACGTAAGCTTTTCCCTTTAGCCAAACCACTTTAAAAATCTTTTGTGTCCCTTATTTATCTATGATCAAATAATTACATATAGTCTAGTTTTTTGCATCAACACCAATTTGACGAATTTCAATTTGAAATGATCACGAATCTATGGTCACGATTTGGGATCGTGATCAGGTGTAGGTGAAAAAACGGGTCACGACTAGGAACCATGAACATACAGGGAACACGGTGATAAATTAATGATTACAGTAGGGGTCACGATCCAAATTCGTGACCAAATATCTGGTATAAATAAAACCCTTTAGGGTTTTATTTCATTTCACTCACCTTTCTTTCTCTCTGTTGTGATTATCTCTCTCACAGCTCATACATTATCTCTCACCAATGTTCCCTCTCTCTCCACTCAGTGACGTTCTCTCTCTCTCTCTCTCTCTCACCGAATAGCACTCTCTTTCTCCACACATGGTAAATCTGTGTGTGTGTCTCTCTCTCTCTCTCTCTCTCTATATATATATATATATATATATATATATATATATATATATATATATATATATATAGAGAGAGAGAGAGAGAGAGAGAAAGAGAGTACATTACAACACAATTTAAGAAATGTCACGACATGTGGGTCACGATCCTGGACCATGACAAGAGTTAAAACTATGTGATCAGGACCCTGACCAGGAGAAAGGGTGACAACCAATAGCTTTAGTCAAGACCATTGATCGTGATTATAGGGATCGTGTCTCAGGTCCGTGACGAGCCCATAAACAAATGGTGCCAAATCTCCTACAAATGTGGGTCACGGCCACGGACCGGGATCACATTTGGGAAAAATATAATGGGTTCTGTTAAGAGTAATCACGACCCAGGACCATAACCATTTTGAAATAATTATGGCATATGGTCACGGTCCTGAACTGTGACCCCAGACCATGACCAATTAATTATTTACATGTCACCAACTTCATCCCGATCTTAAGGCATGACTATGTTGGTGACGTGTAAAAAATTAAATGGTCATGGCCTGGGGTCACAGTTCAAGCCCAAAACTAGATGACAGTGCATATATACACCCTCAGGCTCTGACAAAATTTCACGATCTCTCTTTCTCTCTCTCTCTCTGAACACCTGGTTCCTCTTTATGCTCCACTCCTTAGGCTACCGCCATCATATCACCTCCGACCAATGCCTCTCTTGGTTTATCATTATTAGAATATCATGGATAATATGAGATTGGTTGATTGTGTATTTGTAATTATATTTAATAAGGAAGTCGATTTGTATGAATTATTTAATTAAATTAGAATGGATGCTATTGTTAAAAAAATTTAGATCTTTTTGGGGATGTGATAGATTTGGGGGTTTAAGGTGGATTATGTTGATCTATTTTATATGAGAGACTATGTGTGTGATTAGGAAATGTAATTTCAATTTTGGATTAAAATTTTCTAACAACCCCTTTTGTATGAACTCAAAGGATTTATGTGAATTTGAGTTGGGTGGGGTTAGGGTTTAAGGTCTTTTATGGATCTATGACCCTTTTGGGTGTGATTAGAAAACCCAATTCCAATTCTGGACTGGGAATTTTCCAATTATAAACAACTTTGAATTTGAGTTGGGTGATTAGGGTTGATTGATTTGGGGTTTAGGGTTTGAGACCTTTTATGTTATGGTTATATGACCCTTTTAGGTGTGTTTGTGAACCCTAATTTCAGTTTTGGAATTCGGTTTTTCAATCACACCATTTATGTTTCCTTCCAATTTTATACCAAAATACCATATCTTCATTTTTATTTGTGTTACCTGATTAGAGAATCCTTTTGCTTTCATGTGGTTTATTAGACATTGTTGGGGTTTTCATGTATGAGGTTTTCTTTGAAAAATATTTGATTTGTGATGATATTTCCTTTAGAAATTGTTGGGGTTTTCATGTATGAGTTTAAAAGTGGATACCATGCATAATTTATTTAGTTGGGGTTTTATAGCCATTCGTTGGATATGAGATTTTGGCTATTTCTCTTACTTTTTTCAATTATTTTGAATGTTGATTGAAATTCTTATTGGAATTGGGTGGGTGAGAAAAGGATAAAGTTTTTTTCCTATTTTTCTAATTAGTGAATAGAGCTTATAAAGATAATACAACTTTTGGTGGGGAACATTGAAGAATTGGTCATATTGTTATGGTAAACTTTGTATATTTTATGAATTTTTATATGTGGAGTATGAATTTTTGTATGTGTGTGTGTGTGTGATAGAATGGTGGTGTCAAAAGTGTTTGAGAGAGAAAGAGACACACACTCACGCAATGGAATGATTGTAATGAGTAAAATAAATGATTTAATGTACCCCCGGCCTTATATATACTTACGTATATAAAATATACAAACACACACACATGTATAACACATATAAACATACACACATGTATAAAGTATACAAACACACACACATATATATTTATATACATACTTACATGTGTTTTCTCCTCGTATGATATGTACATGCAATTGGAGAATAATAACTAAAGTTTAAATGACTATAGGCGCTTCCTTTATTCTGGTAACTTTACTTATCTTTTCTTTTACATAACGTGGTCTTATAACCGTTTGTTTGATTCTTATAACTACGTATACGTGTATAGCACATATAATTCAACTTGTACATATATTTGGTTGAATTTTGTAACGAGCACATTTGGTGGACATATAATAATTTTAAGATTATTTTAAATAAATTAAACTTAATTTTAAGATTATTTTAAATAAATTAAACTTAATTTTAAGATTATTTTAAATTTTAACGAGAACATTTGGTGGACATATACGTGTATAATGCTAATATTATGCGGGTGAATAATACGGATAATACTGTTTGGTTAACTATTCAGGTCGTGTTCACCCCCTCCTTAAATGATTATTGTTTAGGTGAACACAAATTAGCAAAAGGGGTTGCACATTTAGTGGGCATAAAGTAATTTTAGGAATAATTTAAAATAAAATAAACTTAAATTGGACTTAATGATATTGGTAGGTGAAAGAAAATAGACAGAAGGATGCATAATAATTTTACGATTAAATAAAATAAGATAAAGTCAAATTCGGTCCGTTGAAAAATAATAAATAGTTAATGGTTAACTAGAGTCATTGCTTCTAGGACTTATATTCACGCCCTCATGTATTTTTCTCAGGATAACCACTGGCAACCAGAGTACCAGAAGTTGAAATTGGACCGCATCTATACATCTTTTATTAGTGCGCGTCATATAGAGGCTAATCCTATTTTTAAGTATGGGAATAAGAATATTGAACATTTTAACTACCTTGAAAACCATGGAGTTCATCTCTTGTAAGAGTATCTGTTCGATCATATTCTGTTTTCCCTACCAGAAAGCTAGGATGAGGCAGTATAAAATATATTTCACCTACATAATCCTACTATAGCCACGATGTTATTTTCACTGTTAGAGAAGGAAGAGAAAAATATTTACCCATTGTCGATACAATTATGAAAAGAGAGCATTGACCAAGACGGTGATGCCTCGCGATATATGCATGTTAAATTGAATTTTTACAATAAGTTGGAGAAGGAATGGCTCTGATTTCACGTCACAGACATCTATACATCAATAATATATATGCTTCCTCCTAATTGCCAACATGAAAAAATTCATAGATTTTTAAAAATTAATACCGAATGGATGGAGATCGGACACATTGAACATATTTTAAAGTCTTATTATGAGAAGTGAATACATATATATAGTAATAAACATGGTTAGTTATTCATAAAAATGTTAGTATAATGAATTCGTCGTTTTTTTATCGTAGGTAATGTCGAACGACAATGGAGATAACGTACAAAATAATGACGGGATACCTACTGGATTCTCATCTCCAGCACCCCAACCTGTATTCTCATCACCATTAGGTGAACAATAGTCTTCTTCACCAATGGTTCACTCTATAGGAATCGATCGAATCCATTAGCAGTCATTCTACTTTGAGCCTTTATAATGACATTGAAGAAGATGCCCTGACCCAGAATTTTGGAAATGACAAAAGAGGGAGGATGAGAGGTGTTAGATCACATATGACAAATACCAAATTAAAACATAATACACCTTTCATGGATAAGCCCTCTTCGATGAGGAATCACATCTCGAGCCAAGAGTCAAGTCAATCCAAGATAGATGGGGATGTGCAAGAGATGAAAAATAACCTAAGAGTGTTGACGGGTGAAATCAGACGCCTTGTGTCCTTATTTACTCATGGTTTTCCCTCCCCAGTGCCTCCTCCTGTCACAGTCCCTGCATCATCATCATCCACTCTCGGTGACTACGGAGAGAAGTACTATATAAGGAACTTAGCCAATACTAGGATTATTAATGCGTGCACACTCATTTCCTTGAATGTCGAAACTCTTTTTCATAATCACCCTTTGTATATGGATGAGGCTCATATACTGGTTGATAATTTATACACCATTTGCGAAGAAGATCCTATGCACGTTGATATCAACGAAGGGCCCTTGCTGAAATACTATCATAATTGTTTTTATCATTTGGCTAGTTTATTTATTGGGAAAGCCTAGTCTATGAACAATGTTTAATTTTAGAACAATTTGTAATTTTTTGTTTAATTTGAGTTAATATAAGTTTGTCACGTTTGTGTTGAATAATTTGAATGAATTATGAATTGCTCGTTCTTTTATCCAACATGACCTTTATTGCAACCTAATAATATAGGTGAATTGAATTTTGAATAGTATTTAATGGATTTCCCATAATACAAAGTGTGGATGGGGGAAAGTAATAGAATATCTTATAATCATGTAAAGGGCATTAAAGAATTTCTTGAATATGCATGTAGAAATCTTTAAAGTGACGTTCAAGAAGTTTGATGGAAAGTATTTCCATTAGTAATGGAATCTAAGATAAGAAGAAAATTCATGGACCTTAAGTAGGAAGGTCATACCGTAGCTGACTACGAGGAGGATTTTATCATATTGTCATATTTTGTTGGGGACGAGATAAACACGAAAGATAAAAAGATGGAGAAGTTTGTGTTAGGAATGACCTGGCACACCAGGAGGTCTTTACTAGGAAATTCGAGTTTCACCACCTATATTCAGATGGTGAATGTTGATGTACTGTACTGTCAGGATCACAGGACATTTCAAAAAAATAAAAGGGAGAAGAGACCCAGCTTAGAGATGTTGAACCACCAGGGTAAGACGAATGAAAGACTTAGGTTTGTGGCAGACATGTTTCCATTAGATATGTTAGAATACGATATTATCCTAATGATGGATCTACAAGCCACTTGTGGGGTTTACGTTAATTTTATGGGAACATTTAGATTTAATGGTCAGTGTAGAATGATAGCATAACGAAGCCCCGCCTAGTGTAAGTGGTACATGATTCGCCAACACATAGTCTTTTGGCCGACCTAATTGATGATGCTTGTGGAATCCACCACCATAAAAACCACTAACCTATGGATACAGATAATGTGCATTATGACCATGTCAATGAACAATTTGATGCTTAATTACCATAAGATTGAGTATACATACGGTTCAAAGCCAACGCAACTAGACCAATGTAGAAATATTGTGATGAAAATCACTCGGTATTATATGTAATGATTGATTTGAATAATTTAAAGAGTTAATTTGTTTCGTCGGTCTATAATGTAATCGAAATTCTTAAGTGGTTTAAAGACATTCTCCTAAAAAAGAACACATTACCAGACAATTATCCTAGTATGAAGAAGATCTTGAAGGGTTTGGGTTTGGAATATAAATCTATTCACGCATGCAAGTATGATTGCATATTATACCTTAACAAGCACACAGATAATGACGAGTGTTCTATATGAAGTGATCCAAGATATGTGCCTTATGAGAAAGAAAAAGGCAAGGCTATAAAATATCATAAGTTCTCGTAAGTTACACATAATGTTTGGAAGTATTTTCCCCTCAGGTGATGGCTAAAATGATTTTTCACTGTACTGTGAATAGCAAAGTCAATGACATAGAATGTTCAATACGAGGTGGTTGGGAATCTCATGCATCGTCCGATTGTTTCAGTCATTTGGAAACTTTTAAATGCATGACACCCTGAATTTGTAGAGGAACTACGTATTGTCCTCCTTACATTATCAACCGATCATTTCAACTCGTTCTGCAATTTAATCACCAATCATAGTTATTGGCCAGTTCTCATGGTGCCTTTGTCTCTGTCCAACATTGTGCATGAGAAAGGAATTCACATTATTTTTGTTATTGATAATCGGTTCAAAGGATCCCGACCATGATATTGATATTTTATTAGCTCCATTAATCGATGAACATAAAGAGTTATGGGATAAAGGCATGGTGGCATTTGAAGCTCATAAGGGTGAAGAGTTCACACTTAAAGAAATGGTCATGTGGAAGATCAACAGCCTTCATGCTTATGAGACCTTTTCTAGTTTCAATATTTATGGTTATTATGGATGTTCCATATGTGGGGACAAAACTTAAGCCATTTAGCTACATCATAGTGGTAAGATGGGTTATACAGGTCATCGTAGATTTCTGGTGCCTAGTCACCCTTTTAGGAACAATAAGTGTAACATCTGACATGTCGATCACGAGCGTAGGACAAAATGTGTTGGATTTCAAGTCAGCAGATGGAGGAGAAGGTAAAGGATGTAACTATGGGGGTTCGAGGAATACATTTGTAAAAAAACAACCTTAGTTTGTAAACCTGAAGCGTAAAGCTAGGAGGATCCGAACGACCCTAGTAAAATGAAGGCATGGTACAAACGGTCAATATCTTTTGACTTGTTGTATTAGAAAGATCGTTGTGTAAGGCATGTAATTGATGTGATGCACACGAAGAAGACTATTGCGGAATATATGATAGGAACATATCTAGTTGGATCTCATTCAAAAAATGGAGAGCGATCGCACCACGATCTACAAAAGATGAAAATAAAGAATAAATTGTAGGTAAAAAATATTCTACGAAAGGAAGAATTTCTATCCCCCCGACTGCTTTCACTTTGACTACTAATGAGAAAAAGACCGTCCTAGACACGTTGTTCAACTTGAAGACTCTGACTGATTATTACGGTAATTTGTGCAGGGTAGTAAGCTACCAAACAAATGACCTAAAATAGTACCAGTCTCACAATTGGCACATCATCATTCAATTAATACCTATGTTGTTTAGGCATTGCTTCTCCGATCATAAAGATATCCACTGGAAATTATGCAAAACAATTTTTGCTTTACCCTACTTTGTGAAAAAGTGGCTTTGTGAAAAAGTGGAAAACATAAAGCACATTAAATCTGCAAAACCAACTTCAGTTAAGGCAATTTGTGTATTAGAGAAATATTTTCCTTCGTTATTCTTCGATATCAACATCCACGTGCTTGTGCATTTATGCGATGAGGCTTTGTTGTGTGGTGCCATTAGGTATCGTCGGATGTATCCTTTCGAGCGCTTGATGAAAACCTTATATTATTTATAGGAAGATTGAGTATCAAAATATTATTTTACACTTGACAATGCTAATTGTATACTATTATTATATTATCCCTTGACAATCCTATATGTATCCAAATTGTATCTTGTCATGATATTGGTTCTACATTGTCATTTTAGTTTCATTTATAAATGTTTAGTTTGAATTATGAATCTTTATTGTGATTTATGAATTAAATAGGATGGCACGGCGCTTTACATTGAATTGTCAACTCCACAGTTATGAATATATTTGAATTTCCTGTTGAATATAGGTTTTTTTTAGGGCTTCCTAAAAATAGTTTTTTTTATTAAATGAATATGGTCATGGCCCTAATCCATGACCCATGATTTTTTTTTAAAGTAAATAAATAACTGGTCACAGACCAAGACCATGGCAAGTTATTTATTTATTTTTAAAAAAATTAGGGGGTCATGAATTAGGGCTATAACCCAATTTGAACTTTATCACACCTATGGTAATGGACCTCAACTGTGACCATGTGATTACGGATTATGGTCATGATCGTGGAGTCAATATTTTTCCACTTTGGTCACGGATTTGGAATGTGACCATGGAGTCATTAACTAATTCTTTGACCATTCGGCCAATATTATGTTAAGGGAGAGACCGTGACAACCATTTAGGGTCACAGAGTAAGTTCATGACCACTGGCTTTGGTCATAGGAAAAATGGTCACGACCGAGGTCCATGACCATCTTCGATATATGGTGTAGTGGTGTTTTTTTGTTAGATTAATTTAGGGTTCATGTATATATATATATATATATATATATATATATATATATGTGTGTGTGTGTGTGTGTGTGTGTGTGTGTGTTAAAAATAGGGTTTACAAAAGTTGGGTATCAAAATGAAATTGGACACATTTTGTTGTGTAAATATGAAATTGAAATTGGGTATAAATTTGAAATTAGACCCATCTTGCTGTGTAATTTTTGTACGTTTGTTTTTTATTTATGCCCAATTGGGTATATTGAAATCTAAAACCATATATATGATTGGTATAAGGGTATAATCACATATTGTTGGTGTACTTTGATATGGTATCATAGTTTCACATGTTTGGATATTCATAATCATTAGAATAGTAACTTTGTAATTAATTATACCCTTGATGAGTTATGTTAGATTTTGGGGATGGAATCGGGAGATTATAAATACACATATACACATATACTCATACATGTATATATTTATATACACACACTCATACACATATATATGCATATACTCACACGTTCACATATATATGCACATACACACACGTATAACACCCACCCACCTACCCACTGTGACACCCCGCCTAATAAAATACCGGGGGATCAATCATGTACCAAATCAAAACAGGAGTCTCATATGGTTCATTCTTAGCATCATTGTCGAAAACCAAATTAATTACTAATAACCTATTAGACTGGCGTCAAAATTTTATTTAACTACTCTTTTTAAATCAAACCATTCAAATAAAACAATCATAACAGTTCATATATATATAACTGAAATGAAATAAAATTACCGAAGACTCGGCTTAACATAAGACAACAAAATCGAATGCCGTACAAAAAGGCGGTAAAAGTACAAATGAATACAATGGGGCTTTCGTCCTGAGTTTTACTACAATGCGTCCTATCTATATCACAAGAATAAAAGCGTCGAAAAATAAACCTACATGCATCCACAGCTACTACAGCAAACGTCTGACTCGAAGGAATCATCATCCAGGCGTTCTTGTATCTAGACATCGATATATATACATATACAACAAAAGAGGGAAAAATAAAGAAACAGGTCAGAGCCCGAGTTGTGAAAATATTTTACAAGTGCATAAATGCTATATTTTTAAAATATGATTTATCACATATTTAAATAGGCATCACACTACCATGAGATACCCTTAACCTCTCTTCTAATAGTGCACACCTATCGCATACCTAAATAAATAACCTAGTTAAGCTACCCTGCCTGACTAAACCCGTTCCACCCAGTTTCTAAAAATCCTAATTAACCCGAGTACTAAGGGCTAAGCTTCTCCCCAGTCCCAACACTGCGATACCTTCGTGCGTGGGGTGTCTCGCGATGAAATACAAATAAGGAATCCCCCGATACACTACAACCTGGCAATGTTGATCGTCGAGATCCATTAGGCCCTCAGTACAAAAAGTATATATATATATATATATATATATATATATATATATATATATATATATATATATATATATATATATATATATATATATACATATAAATATATGCATGTAATACTCACTTTAATATACAAATCACAATTAAAGCCTAGATAAAATCTCCCGGAATGAGAATAAATCCTTATTCATTTTTCTCTTTACACTAGTTAGAGATATATGATATCTTGTCCTCATATACAGGCAATTTACTATACACAACAAGTATAATAACCATCCCACCGAGCTATAACTCGAGGATGTAGTCTCTCAATGCTATCATCTTCCAGGAAATTACTCATATACCATCCTGGGTATTAGCGGTCGGACCCTCACACCGACTTGGTAAAAACCAAATCACAACATATGGGAAGCGATCATAGTTCCTCCCCAGAAATGAGAAAGAAACATACCCACCACGTCTCACCCCTAATAAAAATCACACAATATAAAATGGTCGCTATGACCTGGGACTATACTCTCCCTGCTCCTCAAGCCAGGGGCCTCACCCACATCGCGCAACTTCCCATGATAGCATTAGATGGGGTATGCTTCACATAAATATACCATTCACACATAAATATATTTATAATTATATCATATATATACTGTAAAAACTCATTTATATATAGTATATATCACTTCTTAATATACATATATATATGGCTATAATTTCCAATTTCATATAGCGATAGCCAATAACCCCGAATGTTCCCATTCGTAATAATATATAAGAATTCACACACTTACGATACTAAACCCAAAGGTATTCTCTGACTTGGTATATAACTTGTACCTTAATCCCTGTTAAGGATTTATATACTCACTGAATTTACCAATTTGTAATAATTAAATAAGTATACCCTAAACATATTCAAGTCCCATAGGTATCGCGCCTCTTATAATAACCGTCGCCAATAGACGTATCGAGTAATCGCTAAAGCATCTTAGCCCTTATCGTCAATTTCCATCCTACTCACATCCTAGGATTTCATTCCTAACTTATAGGAATATATTTATATATATAATCGCCCACCGAAATAATTTCCCGAGTACTACTCATCCCGAACACCCTTAAATTAGGAAACCCTTGGATTTCACCTTTAATTAGCCTAAAGGATACACCTAACTACCAATAATAGTATAGAGGTCCTTTTGCTACATTTAGGGACCCAAAATATTTAACTCCTAAATTCCTTTAGGTCACAACCATCCATAATACCCTAATTATGAGGGCCCTTTAAGTTTTAAACCCAAAGAGAAAAGGAATAAAAATCCAATTCTTAGGCAGAAAACAGAGTGCCGGTCGATCGGCCCCTAACCCCCGGTCGATCATGGGTTGATTATGCCTAACGAGCCAACCAGTAGCCCCTTTTTCCTCGACCCGGTTGACCGACCGGTCACACCAGTTCTTACAAAAATCAGTTCTCCAAAATGCCCAACAACAAACCAAACTCCATTTCTATGGTATCTAATCTCCACCAACAACACTACACTTATCAAATCATTGATCTCTAACTAACACCTCAATTATTTAGAGGATTAAACCAATTTTTTTCTTAGATTTAAAACCAAAAACTATTTAAACCCTAGTTTTATCATTTCTCCCTATTTCAATTCATTTCCACACTCCATTAACATCATTTTAACACTAAAAATCACTAAGAGTTTACAATACATCAATTTGTAAACTCATACTCAAACTACCCAAATTTATTTTAAGGGTTCTAACCCAAAATTATATAGTTTACCAACTATAATATGAGATGTATACACTAAATTAAATAAAGCAAGTAAACACTTGCCTCGAGGATAAAATCTGACGACCTCGAGTTGAATCCCGCGGAGTTTGGCCGAAATCTCCCTTTCCTCTCTTCTTTTATCCTCTTCCTTTCCTTCTCCCTTTTTTTTCTTTCTTTCTCTCTCCCTCTCTCGTGCCTTTATAAGGGAGAAATAAGGGCTTGTCCCTTATTAACCCAAAAATGACTCGTTTACTCAATTGCGAGTCCCTACTGATCCAAAAATTCCTGAAACCCAAATACTACCCCCGGATACTCTATTCTGACTATCTCGGCCATTCTGAAACCAACCGCGCGCTCAAAATCTCCATTCGAGTCACTTAACCACAATTCACTAATTAAACCCAACACAACTTAATACGATTTTTTTTCTAATTAAAATACTATTCTTTGTCGCTTTCCCCAACTGGGACATGTAACTAAAATACTCCAACGCATATACTTAATCCCAAAAGTAAATATAGCACACATCGAAAATCATTCAATCCTCATGAACTCCAAAAATTATTATTCACGATAATTCCTCAAATTTTTGAATTACACTTATGAAATTTAATTATCCATAAAAGTGCGGGGTATTACACACACACACACACACACACACACACACACACACACACACACATATATATATATATATATATATATATATATATATATATATATATATATATATATATATATATATATATATATATATATATATGCGAGAAAAGGACGACCCAAAATAATAGGGATTTGTGAGATTGGATTTTGCACTTGCTGGGTGTCCAAATAATGAAATCGATGAAAAATAAAAAATCGCCCACTTTAATTAGAATGTTCTCCGTGATACCTCACAAAATTTTCACAGAACGGTTGGCTAAGGATAAGGTAATCCTAGTCGGATTCAACTTCCCCAAACCTAGTTTCTCATACACGGTGTACGGAAGAAGGTTCACGCTTGTTCCTAAATTTAAAAGGGTTTTCTCAATAATGTTCACCCTTATCTTTATAGATATCGTCGAAGTTTTGGGATCCTTATACCTGATGGGAGTTCAATAATAAATGATCGATCTTGCTTACTCAACATAAAATATTTCTTAGGTATTTTGGTGCTTCTTTTGAAGGTTAAAAGGTCTTCCAAAAATTTGGCATGGGACGAGAATTGTTGAATAACATCAAATAGTGAGATATTAATTTGTACTTGCTTGAATACTTCCAATGTTTTGTAAACTTGCACCTTTTTGTTTGGGGGCACCAAACATTGGGGAAATTGAGCTTTTGGAATATAGGTTTCTACATATGGTTCAGAAAAATAAGGGTAGGGAGGAAATTAGATCCATGGGTGGCTTCTCGAATTCACTCTTGATGGGTTGTGAAATATTTTTCTCTACTTCCTTACTGGACCTAAGCGTGATGATGGATTTCACATGCTCTTGGGGGTGTGAAGTGATTGTGTCTCCTTTAATAACAAAGTGACCCCTACGCATGTTACCTTTTGGATTTGGTTCGGGCTGACTCGAGAATGTTCCTTTTTTCGCTCACTCAACGTGTTAGCTAGTTGGATCATTTGAACCTCGAGTTTGGTAATGGCTTGAGTATTCATGTGCATGCTTTCATGGATGGGGTGGAGAAAATTTGAGTGGTTTACTGGAATTGAAGGGTACTTTGGTCTAGAAGGTTCACCCCATCCTTTAAAGATTGAATCTTTTAGGACGAGGGATATGATGGCATGGTGGCGTTCTTTTGGAAACTCGGGGGTGGGTTATCGAAATATTGACCTTCACTTCATTGGTATTGACCGTTGGATCATGAAAAATTGGGGTGGTCTAACCACCTCGATTTGTACGCCTTGGCTTTCTCACTGAGTGACTTGTGGGCCGGAAGGACGGGAAAATTCTCGAGTAATTGGTCGAATGCATCACAAAGAATACACATAGGGGAATATACATGTTGCACGATCTCAAGTACGATTTGATTACCCTCTTTGTGTAATACCCCCACACTTTTATGGATAATTAAAATTCATAAGTAAGTGTAATTTGGGAGTTTGAGAAATCATCGTGAATAGTAATTTTTGAGGTTTTCAAGGATTAAATGATTTTTGATGTATGTTAAAATTACTTTTGGGATTAAGTAAATGAGTTGGAGTATTTTAATTATATGTCGCCGGTGGGTAAAGCGATAAAGGATAATATTTTAATGGAAAAAACCCGCATTAAGTTGTGTTGGGATAAATTAGTGATTTTCGGTCAAGTACCTCGGAGGGGGATTTCGAGTGCGTGGTTGGTCTCGGAATGGACGAGATATTCAGAATAGAGTATCCGGGGGTCGTAATTGAGTTTCGGCAATTTTTGGATTAGTAGGGACTCGTAATTGAGTAAACGAGTCATTTTGGGGTTAATAAGGGACAAGCCCTTATTTATACCTTATAAAGGCACGAGAGAGGGAGTAAGAAAGAAAGAAAAAGAGAGAAAGAAAGGAAGGGAGAAAGAAGGGAGAAATGGAAGATTTTGGCAAAACTCCGCAGGATTCGACTCGAGGTCGTTGGATTTCATCCTCCAGGCAAGTGTGTACTTGCTTTATTTCCTTTTGTGCATATATCTCATATTATAGTTGGTAAACTATATGATTTTGGGTTCGAACCCTTAAAATAAATTTGTGAAACTTTGAGTATGAGTTTACATATTGATGTAATGTAAACTCTTAATTAATTCTAGTGTTAAAACCATGTAAATGAAGTGAAGAAATGAAATGAAATGGGGGAAATGAGAAAACTAGTGTTTAATGGGTTTTTAGGTTCAAATCTATGAAAATTGGTTTAATCCTCCAAATTTATTGAGGTATTTGTTAGAAATCATTAATTATATGAATATAGTGTTGTTGGTGGAGTTTTGAGGCTATAAAAATGGAGAGTGGGGTTGGTTGTGGGCATTTTGGAAAATAGATTTTCTAGTGACTGGTATGACCGGTCAATCGTGCCCCTATGGACGGTCGACCGCGTTAATGTAGAAGGGCCTACTGATTGGTTTTTTATGCTTAATTTCAAACCGCGGTCGACCGAGGGTCCAGGGCCGGTCGACCGGCACTCTGTTTTCAGCCTAAGATTTTGGAGATTGTTATTCCTTCTCTTCTTTGAGTTTAAAGTTAAAATTAGAATATTAAAGAGAGTTATGACCTAAAGACTTGAGGAGTTGTGATTTTACATTGGATTATTTAAGAGATTAATCCGGGGTATTGACCAATTGAACGTTAGGGAAAGAGGGATATTTGGAGAAGTCATTTGGTAAGCATATATGAGTATATTGATGTGATTAGGATGAAATTTGGGTCATAGACTAAATGGTATTAAGCGGCTATTTGATATGTCTATGAATGACTATCATATGGGTAATAAGAAATCTATGGGAATAAAATAAGTTGAAGGTCGACTTATTTTATTATTATGAATTGTTGAATTCAATGAGTATATAAATACCTAACAGTAAATAAGGTACGAGTTTGTTATCAAGTGAGGGAAGACTTTTGGGTTTAGTATCGTGAGGGGTTGAATACTTAAATGCTATTATTAGTGAGTACCTGTGGGGTTATATGGCCATCGTTATGTGTGATTGGCAATTATGGCCATTTATATATGTTTGAGGAACGATGTAGAATATATATATATATATATATATATATATATATATATATATATATATATGTGTGTGTGTGTGTGTGTGTGTGTGTGTGTGTGTGAAGCATACCCCCTCTAATGCTATCATGGGAAGTTGCGCGATGTGGGTGAGGCCCCTGGGTTGAGGAGCAGGGAGCGTATAGTCCCCAGGTCATAGCGTCCATTGTTATATTGCGTGATTTTTATTAGGGGTGAGACGTGGTGGGTATGTTTCGTCTTATTTCCTGGGAGGAACTATGGCCGCTTCACATACGTTGTGTTTTGGATTTTTTTTATATCGGTGATATTTTGTCCGATCGCTGGTACCCAGGATGGTATGTGAGTAATGCCCTAGAAGATGATAGCATTGAGAGACCGCATCCTCGAGTTATAGCTCGTTGGTATGTTTATTATACTTGTGTGTATAGTATATTACTTGTGTATGAGAACAAGATAATATATATCTATGATTAGAGTAAAGAGATAAAATGAATAAAGATTAATTCTCATTCCGGGAGATTATATCCGGAAGTATATTGTGATATGTGTATGAAAGTGAGTACGATAATGTACATAATTATATGAGTATATATATATATATATATATATATATATATATATATATATATATATATATATATATATATATATATATATATATATACACACACGTTGTGTACTGAGGGTCTAATGGATCTCGACGATTGACACTGCCAAGTAGTAGTGTATCAGGGGGTTCCTTGTTTGGATTTCGCTTCACGAGACACCCCACGCACGAACATGACACAATGTCGAGACTGGGGAGAAGTTTATCCCTTAGTACTCGGTTTTACTTAGGACTTTCAGAGTTTGGGGGTGACGGATTAGTTAGGCATGGTATCTTGACTAGGATGTTTAGAGGGATGCGATAGGTGTTCACCATTAAAAGAGGGGTGAGGAGTATCTCATGGGAGTGCGATACCAATTTAAATATGAGATAAAACATATTTTTCATAAATAAAGCATTTATGCACTTGCAAAATACTTTCACAACTCGGATCTCTGACTCGTTTATCTACTTTTCTTCTTTTTTGCTATATATATATATATATAGGTGTCCTGACACAGGGACGCCTGGATGACAATTCCTTCGAGTCAGACGTCTCCTGCAGCAGCTGTGGATGCATGCAGGTTTACTATAGACTCTTCCATCCTTGTAATCTAGATAGGAGGTACTGTATAAACATTCGGGCTAATAACCCAATTTCATTTAGTTATTCTTTTACCGCCTTTTAGTGAGGCCATTTTATTTTATTGTTTTATCTTAAACCGCGTGTTCGGTTATTTTATTTCTTTTCAGTTTCATTTGTATAAACTGTGTGATGGATTTACTTTGTTGGTTTGACTAAAAATATTAGTTAATTAAAAATTTTGACGTCTGCCTAATAGGTTATTAGTAATTAACTTGATTTTTGGCAGTGATGCTAAGAATGAACCATATGAGACTCCTGTTTTAATATGGTACAGGAGTGATCGCCCGGTATTTTATTAGGTGGGGTGTCACACTTTGCTTGTCTTTAAAGCTTCTAAATGTCGGGCTAATGTGAATACTTTGGCATTTAAATCATAACTTTGTTCGATTTGGTGATCAAAATCGTCATTGAACGTGGGGGACCTAGATTCTCTACTGGGTGCCCATTGCTGGGACTTTTTCGCTATGGCTTCTAGGAATATTCACTCGTCGACCTCACTTTTTCTCTATAAAATCACCATTGCATAGTGACTTGAGCATAGTTCAAGTACTACAATCGAACCCCTCACATAAAATTTGGAATTGGCGTCTCATCTTAATCCCATATTGTGGACATTGTAGTGACAAATCCTTTAATCTCTCCAAATACACCGCAAGGCTTCTCCCTCCTTTTGGCTAACCTCCAAAAGTCACAACTTATTTTTGAAAAAAAATTGAACAAATCCCCGACAATGATGCCAAAAACTTGTTAGTCAATTTATAAAATACCGCAAGTGCACGATCTATTATAGAATAGCAAATGTAAGTATGTGTCGAACCCACGAATATTTATCAAATTTTTTTGTTCAAAATAATTGTGACTGTCCAACTAAGCAAAATGGTCTTGGATAAGGGATGAAATTTTAAACTAAGATAACGCAAATTAAAAGTGTGACTACGAACTATGCAATCATGTGTGCGAGAAAAGTAGGACATTGGATCTATTTATCACGTTTAGCTAAAACTAAGAAATAATTTAAACTCGTCATTCCCTATTTTATAACTCAAATCAAACCGACTCTCGTCGTGTTTAAGTTGAAAAAAAACACGGTTAAGTTCACAATAAAATTTAACCACTATAAATCTAGATGGCTAAAATTCCTATTTCCTTAAAAAGTTCACTTTTAAATTTCAAAGTATAGACTTTAATCATGGACAAGGGATGACCTACCCTGTTGCGAAGGGGTGGCCGCACCTACAGGCTTTTTGATTTTTTTCGCGAATATATTGTAAAACAAATGGGGACCATGTGTAAGTTTCTGAACTATAAGTCACAAAATGTAAGCTTTTCTAACTAGAGGGGCAAAAACTAAAAATATTTTGATTTTAAACAAACACACACGCTTACACAACCTTTAGCATACTTTTATTTTACCCAAACCAAAAACCCTATGCAAGGAACTCCGCCCCCTGCCCTTTCCCCGGTGTCTACGGTGTCTCCGGCGGCGCCTATCCTAAATGGGTTGGTTCATCTCTCTCGCCATATTTTGAGCATAACCTTGGTAAGTTTTCTTTCTTTCTTTGTTATCTTACTTCTTTTTGCTATTGAACAAGTTTAGTTTTTAATCACTTTTCAAATTTATAAGTTTTTGGAACTGGGCTAAGGTAAATGAACATACTAACATAAACCATCTCAGTATTTGAAATGAGTTCCTATATATTCAAGTGATTTCTATATATAATTGCAATTTTCCTTAAAAAGTAAATGATTTGAAGTAGAATGCACAAATTTTTAATCGACTCCTATTGTTTGTTATTCAAGAAATTGTCATAAGATAAGTCTAAAAATTAGAAATGTGTGGTTTTCAATCTTTTGTTTGCTAACTATTTTATGAGAATTTGATTAAATATTGGTTATTAATTACTGAATATTGTTTATTTGGTAAATATACTGCTTGTCCTTTGCTATTTTTATTTGCTTAATTACTATAAATTAGTAGCAATATTTTTTTCCCTAAAATTTTTAATTTTTCTAAATTTAATTGTTGTCAATTAATTGCTAAAAATTTAATTTGAAATATATTTTTAGATTCGAGCAATTATATTGAGTAATTGTTATAATACAACTTGAATAATTATTTGTCAATTAGTTAATATATTTTTAGACATAAATTTTTTCATAAAACTCAAAATAACCCTAAAAAAATTCATCTCAACACCACTTGAAACTTTCACACCCTATCCAAAAATCCTGGGTCTATCACGAAGCATGGCCTATTAATTAATTTAATAAAAGTCATCAAAAAGTACTTACAGTTACAAAAAGGATTTTTCAAACAAATTCGAAGGTTTAAAACACACACTTGTATCGTTTTAAATGAATACCAAATTTTTAAAACTTTTAGAACATGTCGGGAAATAAGAAATGAGTTTAAACTACCTACAATATCAATCAAACATAATAAAATTCACCTAGCCCTAGTAAAGGAATTAGGCTATCATCATTGAAGACAAAATAAAAATGAAAGAATGACTAATAACTTTCATTAATAAAATAAACTTACAAATTAATCGTGCCTTACAATTAAACATGACAAAACATTTCCTCACAAAAGAATAATTCTTGGCCCCTAAAAAAAATAACTCTCAAAATAAAAGTACCAAAATTATCTCTAAAGGCTCTCTCTAAAATTTTCTATCTACAATAATGAACCCAATAGTCTTAATTATAGGCTTAGGGGTGAGGTATTTGATTTGAGTCAAAACACCATTTTATTAGTTCTATTTAGGTTGGTAATTATCCCAAAAATAACCATTAAAATATAATCACGTTTTTATATGTTTGACACAAAGTGCGACTATTTTTTATGCCAATCTGATAAGGATTTTCGTCCAAATTTGGGTGCTAAATTTTTACTAAAAAGAATAATAGTCAAGGGAATTGAACCCTAACCTCTTGAGGCCCTTCGTGTTCACATAAACACTGCACCAACCAATATTCCAATTATACTTGGACTTCCAATTATCTTTAAACTCTTCTTTAAGTTGAATTTCGTATATCCCCATTTTGAACCTCATAACTTCATAACCTTGCCAAATGACTTCGGGTCTTCACTAAACTTCACGAGTACTTGTAAAGATATAAAATAACTTATATTAATTCAAATTCATATTCTTAAAGTTTAAAAAATTACTAATTTACCCTTAATTTCATTTTAGCCCCCGAAATTCATAAGTTGCTCGTTTTAATCCAAAATTCATCAAATTTCAGAGAGAACTTTTCGAAAATGTTGTAGCAATAGGTTGGAGGTTCTTAAGTTGGGTACAGGGTGGGTTTATCTGATTGGGTGGTTTATGGGTTCGGGTCGAGGTAAGGTTCAGGTATAAGTGGGTTGAAAGGGGTATTGGTCGCATAGGGGTAGGAGGAGAGGGTATAGGAGTTGTGAGTTATTAGTTTGTTCAGGGGGTTTGTGGGAGGGTATTGTAGCTTGGATAATTAGGTTTGGACAATGGACTTAGGAGGGTGTGTGGATTAGGGGATGCGAATGGTTTATGGCAACTCTGGGTGATGGGTGAGGGATGGGGTCTTGGGTAGCAAGTAGTACATAGAGGGATAATGGGTGGGTTATGGAGGAGTTCAGCAGTATGATAGGGACTCACATCACCATTCTTATGATTTTCTACCTCAATCACTCCATGGGTAATGACGCGCTTCATAATAAATGGTCCAGATCAACGAGATTGTAATTTTTCGAAAAACAAGTGCAATCTGCAATTATACGAAAACACTTTTGGATTGGGTTCAAAGTTTTTGCCAAAATATTTTTATGATGAAAGGATTTTGTTCATGATTTGTAAATTCTATATTTTTCATACGCTTCATTCCTTAATTATTCAAGTTCATTCAATTGGAGCTTCCTCGATGTTCCACCTTTGGACAAATCAAAATTAAGTGCATGAATATCCCAATAAGCTCGATGTTCTGACTCATCGAATAAATGACAAGCTTTGCCACAAATCAACCTAAAAGGAGACATGCCCAAATGAGTTTTGTATGTCGTCTGGTATGCCCAAAGTGCATTTGTAAGTCTAGTAGACCAATCCTTCTAGTTGACATTAACCATTTTCTGTAAAATTCTTTTTATCTCCCTATTATCCAACTCGACTTGCCCATTGGTTTGCGGGTGGTATGTGGTGGGGACTTTATAGGTCACTCCATATTTTCTCATCAAAGAGGCAAATGGAAGATTAAAAAAATGCAACCCTTGATCTCTAATAATTGCCTTCGGAGTGCCAAATCGAGAAAAAATATTCTCCTTCAAAAAGTGAACGACCGTTTTATGATCATTGTCTTCGAAGAGATTGCCTCAACCCATTTGGACACATAATTCACCGCTAAAAGAATGTAGAGATATCCAAAAAAAAGGTGGAAATGGTCCCATGAATTATATTTCCCAATAATAAAAAATCTCAATTATAAGAATAGGGGTCATAGGCATCATGTTTCTTCGAGTGAGGCTTTCAAGCATTTGACACCTCTTGCATGCCTTGCAATAGGCATGGGTGTCTTTGAAAAGTATTAGCCAATAAAGACCACATTGTAGAATTTTTACGGTGGTATTTTATGAGGAAAAATGACCTACACAAGCTTGATCATGGTAAAAGGAGAGGACACCATCAATATCATCATTCGGCACACACTTTTTAATGACTTGATCGGTGCAATATTTAAACAACTACGGGTCATCAAAGAAAAATGAACTTATATCGCTAAAAAAAATCTTTTTTATCTTTTGAGGACCAATGAGAGGGTATCACTCCCATGACAAGATAATTTGCAATGTTTGCATACCGTGTAAGTGTAGAGATGTAAAATAATTTCTCATCGGGAAAAGCATCTAAAATGGGTGGGGCTCCTTGGACTCATGCTCAAATGTCAAATGGGAAATGGCCGGCAATTAAATTCTCCACTCTTTTTTTTTTATCTTTGATGGTAAGATTAAATTCTTGGAGAATTAGGATCCATCTAATCAATCGTGGCTTAGGTCCTTCTTTTGGATAAGATATTTGAGAGCCGAATGATTGATGAAAGAAATGATTCAGGATCTAACCAAATAGGCTCTAAATTTGTCCACGGAAAATACTATGGCTAGTAATTATTTTTTCTTGGTGGAGTAGTTCATTTATGCACTATCCAAAGTCCGGCTAGCATAGTATATGATATGAGGATTCTTGTCTTCCCTTTTCCCTAACACTGGCCCGATTGCAAAGTCATTTGCACCACACATGACCTCAAACGGTAAGCTCCAATCCCGAGGTTACATTATGGGTGTGGTAGTGAGCAAACTCTTTAGCTTCTTAAATTTTTCTTGACACGCATCGAACCACTCAAGAATAATGTGGTTGGATAGAATATTACACATGGATCTCATAATGGAACTAAAGTTCTTAATGAACCTCCTATAGAAATCGGCGTGACCTAAAAATGAGCGCTGACTTTGAGTGACCTAGGGCGAGGCAAATTATAAATAAGCTCAACTTTGGCTTTGTCAACTTGGATTCCTTCGGATGAGACAATGTTATGAAGGAAAATCTCTCCTATCACCATAAAGTGACATTTTTTCCAATTGAGCGAAAAAAAATTCTCCTCACATCTCTCCAAAATGCTCTCTAAATTTTGTAAATACTCATCAAATGAGTCACTAAAAACACTAAAATCATCCTAAATACCTATAGAAATATTTCCACCATGTCACTAAAAATACATAACATGCACCATTAAAAAGTTGTGAGTGCATTTCAAAGACCAAATGGCATTCTCCAGTAGGAAAATGTACTGAAGGGACATATGAAAGTATTTTTTCATTAGTTTTTCAGTGTGATCTCAGTTTGATTGTAACCAGAGTCGCCGTCAAGAAAGCAATAATTCTTGTGACCGGCTACTATCTCTAACACTTGGTCTAGAAATGGCAAGGGGAAATGATCCTTACGGGTGATCGCATTCAACTTTCAATAATCTATGCATACATGCCAACCCGTGGAGACTTGAACGGGGATAATTTCACCCATATCATTTACAACAACCATGATTCTCGACTTTTTAGGGATAACTTGTGTGGGCCTTACGCATTCACTATCGGATATTGGGTATATGATACCTACATCTAATAGTTTTAACACCTCGGCCCTAGATACCTCTTTCATGTGTGGGTTTAAACGCCTTTACATTTGGTGGGTAAGTTTGGCATTTTATTCCAAAAAATCCGATGGGTGCAAGTTAATGGACTAATACCCTTCAAATATGCAAATATCTGCCCCAAAGCACCCTTGTGCTTTTTCAACATTTATAAAAGTTTCACTTTATGATACTTGTCCAGTGAAGATGAAATAACAACTGGAAAAGTGGATTCCTCTCCTAAATACACATATTTTAGCTCAATAGGATGTGGTTTCAAATCAAGTTTTGGGATTTTCAAGCTAAAAGGCATATGAATGGAGTCATGCGAGGGTAGCTCGTCAAAACAAGAACAATCCATAGCTTATTTATAAATTTCCTCACATTTAAGGAAAGAACAAATTTCATGCATTTTAGGATCAACAAAAGAAAACTCATGCACATCATCTAAACATTGAACATTGAGATAGTAAACCATACAAGTTTCCAAAGGATCACTAAGGCAATTAATATCAAAGTGTTCTTGCACCGAAACGTCAATGAGATCCACCTATCTACCTTCTTCCTCTTCACAAAATTGTTTCTTGGCAATGTTAAAAATTTTCAATTGAAGATTCATATTACCAAATTATAATTTCATTACCCTATTCTGGCAACTAATAGTGGCATCTGAGGTAGCTAAAAATGAGAGACCTAAAATGATTAGAATTTGTGACTCAACATCTGCTAATGATTTGGTTTCTAACTTGGCAAAGTCAACGAGTAAAAAGAATTTATCAACTTGAATAAAGACACCCTCAATAATACCACCAAGGATTTTCACCGATCGACCCTCTAGTTACAAAGTGATACGAGTGGAATTAAGCTCACCTAACTAAAGTTTTTTGTTGATTGAAAATGGGAGCAAATTGACGTTAGCTCCTAGATCAAGCAGTGCTCTATCGATATGGAAATACTTAATGTAATAAGAAATTATGGAGAACCAGGGTCCTTGTATTTGGGAGGAATATTTAGTTGTATGATTAAACTCACTTGCTCGACTAAAAATGAATATTTTCAAACATGAAGCTTGTGCTTCACCGTACATTAATATTTTAAAATTTTAGCATAAGCCGGAACTTTCTTAATGGCTTCAAGCAAAGGAATATTGATTTTCACTTATTTGAAAAGTTCAAAAATATTTCATTCCAAATTTCTTTTTATTGTGGCTTGAGTCTTTGTGGGAAAGGTGCCGGAATGGGACATTTATCAACCTCAACTGGCTCATTTTCCGCCACACCTAATCTATCACTACCTTGATCATTGGATTGCTCCTTGGGCCTTTTTAGAATCGAAGGAATATTTTTTCCAATAATTTTTCCACTTCTCAAGGTAGTTATAGATTTAGCATGGTCCGGTTGGCCATTATTTGGATATGTGGAACCTGTTAATATTTGACCTTTGGGGTTGGGTTGAGTTTGAGCCAAAATTTTCCATTTTTTTAGCACACTCATGGATGTGGTCAATTGAGATAGAGTGGCTCTAATTTCGCTCAATGATTGTTCATTTCTATCCCACTTCTCTTGGTTTTGAGTGTTGATAGAATGTTAGCCTAGCATGAACTCTTTCAATGTTATCCTCAAGGCTCTTCTTATGTGGTGGAACAAGAGAATTATTGGATGAAGAACCTTTATTTTGATGATATGGTGGTGGAGGTGGTTGGAAAAAATATTTTTCTGGTTGAGATGAATAGGATGGATGTGGTGGTTGGAATCGCGGGGGTTATGTCTGACCATGATTATTCTTATACCCAAAGTTTGGGTGGTTCCTCCACTCTAGGTTATAGCTCTCATTATAAGGTGAGGAAAACGTCTTCTTGAAGTTTTTCATTTCATTTACTTGCTCATGTAAAACCTCTTCAAATGTCAGAATGATGGGACACTTATGTGTGGGATGCCTAAATGTGTCACAAATAGCACACACCTACTACAAGGTCATACATGGTGTGACCTCATTAATTTTTTAAGCTCCAATGCTTCTACCTTCTTAGTGAGTTGTGAAATTTTTTCATTAAGCGTACCTTTTCCCTAAGATGGTATAGACCACTCCCTGAGGTGTTAGTGTTGGGCGTAAATTATGGTGCTCTATCATTGGGATTTTTGACCTCCCACGATTGTGATTTCTCCGCCAACAATCAAAGTATCTCTCGTATTGCTCAGGTTCCTTGTTCATGACCTCCCCATTACACATTATTTTAACTAATTGCTTAGTTTGGGGAGACAAGACCACAGTAAATAAATTTAATATTCTATATTGCTCATACCTACGGTGTGGACATGCATTACAAATCTCCTTAAGCTGTTCCCAACATATATTAAAATTCTCATTCTATTTTTTAATAGTATTTGTGATTTGTCGCCTAAGTGCATTGGTTCTATATGCGAAAAGTAATTTTTTCATAAATTGAGCTTGCATTTCATTCAAAGTGCCTATAGAACGTGGACATAAGGAGTTGAGCCGAGCTTTGGGTCTATCCTTAAGTGAAAATGGGAATAACTTCAACCTTGTCGCTTCTTGGGTGTACATTTGGTCAAAAAATGTTGTGCACACCTCTTCAAACTCCTTAAGGTTAAGGTATTGTTGTTCACTCCCAACCCCATGGAATCTGGGCAAGAGTTGAATCATGTCGTGACTAAAATTGAAAAGTCCCGCATTTTGGGGTATGATTGTGCATGAAGGCCCGATGCTCTGCTCAGTTTGGAGATAATCACCAAGTGTACACAATGGAGGATCATGGGGTGGTTCGTTATCTTCGTGTTCACTTAAGTTATGTTACCTGTGGTATTTGAATAGGTGCTAGTGAAGGACGTAAATTCGAAACCAAGAGTGGAACTAGACTCAAAATCGGGACTAGAAAATCTCATTAAACGGTGTCATATTCCCTACTAGCCCAAGGGTTCATACACAAGAAATATCCTAAGGCTTCACATTAACTAGTACCCTCAACCAAAAACAAGTGAAACGACGAATTAGATAATTTTTTATATTTATAGATATTTTTTTTGAGTTTTTCTACCTTTTTTAGAGAATTAGACTCTAGAATTGTAAATTGATCAAATATGTAAATTTCCAATCCCTGCCAATGGTGCCAAAAACATGCTTATGGTTAAAAATTATTTGTCAATGGCCTACGTGCAAGCCACAAAATAAGTAGTAAATCCCGATACGTACGGGGTCGAATTCCACGGAGATTGGTAAAACTATTGATCAAGTACACTTATAGATGCATTTTATCAAACCCATATAGTGTGAATATGAAATTGAATGTGAATTTGGTTGAATGAAATGAAGGAAACTAGAAAGTAAACACAAAAACAATAAGTAATTGAGAATTAAAATGAGAGTGAAGATTAGGGATCATAAGTTCAATATGAAGCTTAACACAAATGATTGATTGACTATAGAGATGTATTAAATTGGTGAATCCTTATGTGAAATCAAATATCAAGTGAGAAGATATATTGTGAACAATTAAAATTAATTGAACTGGAATTGTGGAGATCCACCAACTATCCATGTTGCTTGACAATATGGATGAAAAGAAATCCCCATAATATTAACTCAACTTCCCCAATCAATACATTCTGCAATCAATCTATGAAAAATTAAACATGATTCATATTGAATTCACTACCCTAACCATATAGATATAGCAATTCATAGTTGAGAATTCAAAAGAAATAGAAATAGAGATTAAGTAGAGAAAGCAAGCCATAGATTTTGAATGAAAATAGGGCTTCAATCTTAAATTAGTTTCAAATTTGGTACAAATATTTTGTTTCTCCCTATTTCTCTCTCTATAACTCTTTATATACAATGTACGAACTAACCCTCGTCTAAGAATGGTGTAAAAAGTCCTCTTAAAGGCCTTAAAAAATTATCTCCAAACTAAAATCCCATAATGGAATTGTTGTAATTTTTTGAAAATGGAAAATACATCCTCTTATAGCAAAATACATCCTGACGGGGCAAAATACATCACGATAAGAGCAAAATATATCCTGACATGTCAAAATACATCATTGTATGAGCAAAATAAATCATGCTATATGCTGCCTAAAATGCCTAAAAATCATTCGAAAATCCTCTAATCCTTCTTTAAAGAGTTGGACATCCTCTTTTAAAGCCGGGACATGCCTTTTTGTGGGAATGGTACATTAGTTTACATATAGAATACTTCCATGACCCTATAAAAATACACATTTAAAGTCAAATAACATGTAACATCCAAATAAAATTTATGCACATAAAAATAGCTCAAAGGGTAGGAATTAAGTCCTCGGGGGAGATGTATTGACCATATATATCACTATATATGTGCAATATTGAGCTCTAATTACCCATAAATTTTGAAAATTACAGTTTCACCCTCTGAGATTACTAAAATTGTATTTTTAATTCAAATTTTATTCAAACTTGCATTTTTTTTATTTACCCAAATAACTTTAAAAGCTCATTATTTCTGAAACAATGGACCTAACAAGGCCTAGATTTGAGCATAAATAATACAAAATTACGCACCCATAATATACTTTTACACATTCGCACATATATTCACACACAATTTCTTACATATATACACACACCTTCATACACATATATATAAATATATAAGAGGACATATATGTTCGAACACGTATAACACATATACGTACATATACGGAATACACTTTCAACCTAAATGAAAGTTCTGACTAACATGAGATAAAATAATTAAATCTCTATAATAGAAGAATATGTTAACATATACAATTGAATAATATGCTAACATATTTTCTTCTCGTTCCATATGTGCATGTAATTGGAAAATAATTTTTGAAGTTCAACTGATTCTAGGTGCTTTCTTTATTCGAGTAATTTTATTTATCTTTTCTTTTATTTAACATGGTCTTATATATAGTTATAACTTCTTGGTTAACTGTTGTCGTCGTGTTCATCCCTTCCTTAAGTGGTTGTGGTTTGGGTGACACAAATTAGTAGAAGAGCTTGTACATTTGATGATCACATCGTAATTTTAGGATTAATTTAATTAAAATTAACTTAAATTGGACTTCTTGATATTGAGCGGATGAATATTAATGCATATATCTGTTTGGTTAACTATTATGGTCATGTTCACGCATTCTTTAAGTGGTCGATATTTAGGTATACACAAATTGATAAAAGGACTTGCATATTTGGTGGACACATTGTTATTTTAGGATTAATTTAATTAAAATGAACTTAAATTGAACTTGTTGATATTGTGCGGATGAATATTGATGCATTTATTTGTTTGGTTAACTGTTGTGGTGGTGTTCACCCCTTCCTTAAGTGCTTGTTGTTTGAGGGAACACAAATTGGTGGAAGGGTTTACACATTTGGACACATAGTAATTTTAGGATTAATTTAATTAAAATGAAGTTACATTGGACTAGTTGATATTGTGAGGATAAATATTAATTCATATATCTATTTGGTTAACTTTTGTGACCATGTTCACCCCTTTCTTAAGTGGTTATTACTTAGGTGAACACAAATTGGTGGAAGGGCTTGCACATTTAGTGGATACATAGTAATTTTAGGATTAAGTTAATTCAAACGAACTTAAATTGTACTTTTTGTATATGATTGATTGGTTGAAAAACAATAACTAGATTAGGATTAATTAGAGCGATTACCTCTAGGACTCATTTTTTCACCCTCGTTTTATATATTTTCTCAGAAAAAATGAGTGATGGTAATAATTACTTTCAACAAGAGTAAGGCAGTTTGCAATTGGACAACACTAGAACATCTTTTATTAGTGTGCACCATATAGATAGAACTCCTATTTAGAAGTATGGGAATATAAAAATTAGAAAATTTAATTACCTTACAAATTGTGAAATTGATCTCTCGTAAGCTAACATGTTCGGTCAAATTCTATTTTGAGTATATTTCACCTTCATAATGCCTACAGGGCATTGAAGTTAGTGACACTATTTGAAAAGGCAAAAAAAATATTCATCCATTGTGGATACAACTCCATCAAGAGAACATTCACCCAGATTATGATGTCTCATAACATATGCACATAAAAAGTGAGTCTGTAAATAAGATAAAGAAGAAAGAATTTCAAGTTCCTGTCTTGGAACTTTTTATAGGTCAATCATAGATACACTTTCGTCCGGTTGTCTGCGTGTAAAAAATCATAATTTTTTTTTAAAACTAATATCGATTGGATGGTAATTAAACACATCGAGCATGTTTTAAAAGTTTTTGAAAATGTATATACATATATATATAGTCGTAAACATGATAATAGTACTTTCATTGATATTTTCCTAATTATAAGTAATGTCAAACAGGAATGTATATAAAAATCCAAGTAATGAAACACCTCCAACTTAATCCTCTCATACACTTAACCTCAATTCTCATCACCTACGGGTTGGCGATACTCTACTCCACCGTGAGTTCGTCTGCCACTCCATTTATAGTGTCTTTGAGTCATCAAACTCAACAACCCCTTATTAATCCAACACCCCACCTCCTATTACGGAGGAATCCCAAGAAAATGATAAGAAGGATATTGGGATCTCTGATTTTGGAAATCCTACCGATAAAAATAATGGCATCCATATATTTAAAGCCTATTATTTGTCTCTCAAAAATATAAGTGTGGGTCTCGGGGGCACAGAAAACTTAAAGAAGGTTGATCCTTCCATAAAGGGTAAGATGTGGGATCAACTTTGTAAGAGTTTTACATTCCCACCTGGTTCAAAGGCAATCGTTCTTTTCCGATTAAGTGAACAAATGAAAACCTATAAAAAGAACCTTCACAAGATTTTTTTCCCAAATAAGGCATCGATTTTTGATATTTTCTTAGCCCCATTAATTGAAGAACTTAAAGATGATAACGCACTATATAGTTGACTTACTTAAGTCTGTGCCATATAGAAGTTTTAACTAGTTTGGATATGGTGATAAAATGTTTTAAATTTTAAAATAGCAATCCCCTCTCAAAGTTTCCAAGCTTCAACAAGATCAACCATTCCAAGAACCACCAATATCTACCTAAAGGAAATATCCTCAAACTCTTGAAAACACAATAGGACACATTTCATGCATATAGGTGTTAAAATATCAGCACAAGTGTTTGAATAATTTTTAGGAATTTTTCTAACATCTTTTAAAACATTTTAAACATTTTAAAATCATTTCAACTGATTTTTTAATTAATTAAAATTATGTTTTTAATAGTGTATCGGTTAAAATCAAAATATTATTTCTCCTAAAAACTATGCTAGGGTAAAATGTCAAATCACTTGAAACTTTTGTGGGTACAATTTATATTAATGAAACATCATAAAACACGCATTTGTAATTCAATCAGATCTCAACACGTGTGTGTACACCACTTGTCACTTTTGTGTTTCTTATGTGCCTATGTTGACCGATTCATTTGCACCCCTTGGATCATTTTCTATCTATGCTCTACATGTCTTTAAACACAAACCTTGTGACACCCAAACCACCCAATTAGCAATAGAATAATTGCGGTGCATCCTCATCCCTCGTATTAAATGTTGAATAGTCAGACTGAATCTCAACCCTTGAATAACTTCACCCTTCTCGATCCTTCCAAGCCTAGTATTTAAAGGCACCTTGGGTCAGCCTTAGAGAAGTTTTAAAAATAGTCTCCTTTGAGAGAAAAATAGGAGTGAAGTAAGAAGGTAGAGAGAGAAAAAGAATAGAGAAAGATAGAGAGAGAGAGAAACCAGTTCATATATTGAAACCCTAAATGTTTTTCTGTCTAACTAAAAACCAAACCCTTCATAAAGAAAACCCTAGAATTGATAGTAAAGATGTTGAGGTTTAGTGGTGGTGTTGAGATGTTGGGTTGTTCTGTTTGAAGATTTCTTCAATCGGGGTCTCTCTTAGGAACCCACCTTACTGTAGATTTCATCCTTCTCTTTAGAAAATGTAAGATCTATAAAAAGGGACATTACACTTAGTATATTTGGTTTCCTTCTATTCTTTGTTTGGATCTTTTACATGTACTGTATATCTTTTATAGATCCAAACTCTGTTTTCAAATAATCTTGAAAAATAGACTTCTGTTTTTGTATACTCTCATATCTGAAAAGTGTTTGTTTCAAAAATTCATGTTTCACAGTTTGTGAAATCAGAATGTATATAAATAAGGTCTTGAAACAACCTAGATCTAATTTTCAGAGAGATTATCGCGCAGATCTGAAAAAGTGTTTGAAGTTTGATTTTTAAAACTTATTTGAGATCTATTAGCATATCATTTAGACTGTATGTAATTCATTAGAATAAGTTGTATAGTAACTTGAGAGGATGAGTTGCATGTTTTTATATAGTCATATCACTATCACTATTCACTCTCACACGAACACTTAGATTGTGGTTCATTTGAGAGAAACTGTGTAGTTTGAGCCGCTACAGCAAGAGAACAAGAAGAAAGCAAGGAAACTTCTAAAGGGAGATCAAAGTTATTCAGAACTACCTTTGAGAGTGGGAAAGATCGTGTAGGTATAATCTCTGACTTAGTCTTAGGATCTTGATATGCATGCTTAGTGCCTATAACCTAGTAATCTATGATTATTTTTATTGGATTTTTTTATTTTGTGATGTAGAGGTCACCATGGAGGTTTTCCCTAATTTTGGATTTTACCACGTTAAAAAACCTTGTGTCAAATTTAATTAATTGTTCTTAGCTGCTTATCTGTTTGGTTTCTCACTAAAGAATTAGTATAAATTTTATTTTAAAAACCTAAGGAAATCTATCTACTAGATCCATCATCCATACTTAAAATCTATTTTACACATCTTGTGTATTTTTTAAAAGAGTTTTGTTTACCAAGTTTACTTTCGGAGTTTTCTTAAACTTTAACTTTAAGTTAACAATCTAGTGAACAAGTTTTATTTTCAAATGGTATCAGAGCGAGTTAATCAAAACTATTTTTTATCCTGAAACTCTAAAAATTGTTTTTGAAATATTTTATTGAAAATGGATGAAAGATTTAAGAAGTTATATAACCTTTCCTATCCACCTCTCTTTGATGGGCACAACTTCCCATATTAGAAAGTAAGTGTTGATACCAAATTTAGTCTACTGACGTGGATCAATTATTTGGAGACACATGTCAACTTAGATGGCACTTACAAACACTTTCAACGAGCAACCCATGTTCCCGGAGGAACTTCAACGTACCGAGCAACTCAAGTGGCCCGAGCAACTTAGCGTGCAGAATAAGAAAATCAAAGAGACGACTGCGCATTAAATGCTCATTATTATCATACAGATGTATGTGTCTACTAGATAACAACGCATGGTCCTTCCATTGGTACAGTCTCAAGGCTATAAATACATTGTAACCTCCTCAATAGAAGGGGACTCTAGATCTCTGGGAAAAACAAATTATCGAGAATTCCAGGTAAACAGTTAGCAATACAACAACAGTGGACGTAGGCCATTCTCATAGGGATGAACCATTTCAAAAATCTATTGTCTCGTAATTCTTTATTCATTTTTATCTGTGATTAAAATAATTAGATCAAATTTAGTTTTTTACATCAACAAATTGGCGCAGTCTGTGGGAAACGACTATACTTTGCGTTTTTCATCAAAACAATTCATCATCAATGGAAGATAATCTGGAATCCAATAATCGAAACGCTGGGAATCCTCCAAACCTTTAAGCTGCCCCAAATGTTCAAGATTTGGCTGGCATAATGGCTAATTTAGCCCAAGGGCATATAGCCATGCAAGAAACCATGCGTCAACTCATACAAACTGTTCAAGGCGGAGTGCCCGCCTAATTAGGACAACGGAGTGTTCACAGAAATACCCGTTTACCCTCTTTAGGAACTAGGCGAATGCTATTCCCAGAGGAATCTCTATCTAGACGCACCGAATCATATCGTACTTTGAGATCTAATAATCCTTCTTATCAACCTTGTCGGACTTCTTCAGTACGAGCTACAGATTCTCAATGAAACGTCACTCTATCTCCAGAAAGGACTAGTGCTCTAGAAAGGTTGAGTAGAGTCTCTCCTTTTGATCGTTTGGTCCCTAGGAGGAATAGAAGTCCTCCTAGGATTGCGTCGAGGAACTCCCCACGACGATCCGATCTAAGGGAAGGTTCTGCCCAATCACAACCAGCAGCTAAATCCCAAGAGGCAAATTCAACACGATCAGTTGCTCAAACCAATAGGCCCGAGGAGGGAAACGATGCATGGAAGGGCTCAATTCAAAGGTTGGAGGAAAGATTAGGGGAAATGGCTAAAGCCAAGAATCCTCTATAAAAAACTTTTATTCAAGGGACACCATTTGTACAAGAAATTGTGGATTTTCCCACACCATCAAAGTTCAAAGATCCTGTAGTGACACCTAAATATGATGGAAAGACTGACCCTGTCCTTCATATAGAACAATACCAACCAGCTGCTGATATCTATGCAATGCCAGACGAAATGAGATGTAGAGCATTCTCAGGAACTCTTACCGGATCAGCTCAGATATGGTACAACAACCTTCCTCTCGAGAAGATTGAGACTTTCTTTCAATTGGCAGAGATCTTTATCGGGAACTTCTATTTTGGAGCAAAACCAGTAAAAAGAGTAGCACATTTGCTAAGCGTTAGATAAAAGGAAGGTGAAAGAACCAGGGACTATATTACTCGTTTTAATAACGAGAAACTTGAAGTAATTGATTATGAGGAGAAAACAACAAAAACTGCTCTGATGAGTGGACTGTTGCCCAATAAATTGTACTAAACTTTAGCCAAAGATCCGCCTAGGACTATGGCAGAACTGATGGAAAAAGCAACCAAAATCATGAATGCCGAGGAAACCATGGTTATGAAGAAGAACACAGACAATAAAGAGACCAAGATGGAAGATGGTAAAACTGAAAAGAAGGATCAGAAAAATAATGGTGGTAACAGACAATCGAAAGCAAAGCAAACACTGGAGCAGATGAAGAAATTTAGAAATTACACTCCATTAAAAGTAGATATAAATCACATTTTGGAGGAGATCAAGAATAGCGAGGAGCTAGCCTGGCCAGCAAAATGAAGGCAGATCCTGACAGAAGAGACAAGTCTAAATATTATGAATTCCATAAAGACCATGGTCATACGACCAAACAGTGCATAGCTCTTCAGAATGAAATTGAAGCACTCATCAGACGAGGAAAATTGGCTAAGTATGTTGATCGCTAAAATGGTGGAGAGACCAACGACTGAGGAAGGAGAAGATATAAATCTCCTCATCAAGTAAAAGAAGACCAGAAAAGAAGTCATGAAAAAGATCCAGAGGATGATCAAGATGACCCTGATCTCCCTAAAATACCAAGACAGCCAGAACGTGAGGTATTTTCAATCCGTTTGGGATCATTTGATTGTAATGTTATTATAGGTGGAGATACAGGAGGTGGAGACCTTACCGCGGAAAGGAAATCTTACCTCAATGAGGCTCAAGCTTGCTCGTACATTCAGTGAATAAATCTAACTGAAGATGATCGCCCGAGGAAGGTGAATAAAGACAAGTTGGTCATTGGTTTCTCTAAAAATGACCTGGTAGGTGTATTATATCCTCATGATGACCCATTGGTGATCAAGATGAGAATGAAGGAGGTAGTGATTTCATGAGTATTGGTAGATAATGGCGGCAGACATCATGTTCTACCCATATTTTGATAGTTTGAATCTGAAATTAGCCCAATTGGAGCCCTATCATAGACCTCTCCTCGGCTTTACTGGCGAGAAAGTTTTTTCACTTGGGATGATCAAGTTGGATATGCTTATCGGTACATGGCCTGCTTGTCGGACAGAAAGAGTACGCTTTTTCGTAATGGATAAAAATGTACAATCAGCCTACAATATCATCATGGGAAGGGTAGGTTTGAAGAAGTTCGAAGCAATACCATCTACTGTACATCAATGTTTAAAATTCCTAACCAACTTTGGAGTATGAGTGGTAAAAGGAAACCAAAAAGTAGCTCGGGAATGCTACTATTCATCTACCGAGTAAGAGGAATGCGAAGAATCTAGAAAAAAGACTACTACTTATCAAGTGGATGAAATGGAAGAGGCGGAGATTGAAACATTAGATCCTAGAGATGAGTCTTAGCTAGTGAAGGGACAAGTAATGGAGGCTACCGAAAATGTTATTTTGGACGACGAGCATCCAGAACGAACAACTCAAATTGGTGCATCACTGGATGTATCAATAAAACAGGAATTGATAGCATTTTTAAGACGCAGAAAGCAGACTTTTGCATAGAGTCATGAAGATATGCCAGGGATAGACCCGAATTTCCTGTGTCACGAGCTCAACGTGAACAAGGAAATCAAGCCAGTAAAGCAACGAAGAAGGGTGTTCAGTCCTGAAAAGAACCAAGCCATACAGGAATAAGTGGAGAAACTACAAAAATAATCTTTTATTGAGGATGTCAAATATCCCGATTGGCTAGCTAATGTAGTAATGGTGAAGAAGAAAAATAACAAGTGGATTATGTGTGTGGACTTCACTGATCTTAATAAAGCCTGCCCAAATGATCATTTTCCTTTTCCCCGAATCGATCAGCTGGTGGATGCCACCTCGGGGCATGAATTGCTGAGTTTCATGGATGCTTATTCTGGGTACAACCAGATCAAAATGAAGCCTGAATATAGAGAGAGTACCTCTTTTATCACCCCAAGGGGAACTTATTGTATAATGTTATGCCTTTTGGATTGAAAAATGCAGGTGCAACATATCAGCGGATGATGAATAAGGTGTTTGCAGAGCAGATCAGTCATAACATGGAGGTTTATGTTGATGATATGCTGACGAAGAGTAAGAAAGCTGCTAATCATCTAGTCGATCTAAGTCAGACCTTTGATCAACTAGAGAAATATCAAATGAAGCTGAATCCCACCAAATACATATTCGGAGTACGAGAAGGCATGTTTCTCGAATATATTATTAATCAATGAGGGATTGAGGCGAACCCTGAAAAGATCAAGGCTCTATTAGAGCTACGATCTCCAACCACGAAGAAAGAAGTGTAAAGCTTCACAGGGCGAGTAGCCGCACTTAATAGATTTGTGTCAAGAGCAACTGATAGATGCCTCCCATTCTTCAAAACACTCCGAAAAACTTTTGAGTGGAATGATGAATGCGAGGATTCCTTTCAAGAGTTGAAAAAATATCTAAGGACACCTTGATTGTTGTCCAGACCAGTGATGGGAGAAAGACTATAATTGTATCTAGCAGTCTCAGAGAATGCTGTTAGCTTGGCATTGATAAGATTGGAGGATGGAGTGCAGAAACCAGTCTACTACACCAGCAAGGCTTTCCGAGGAGCAAAGATCAGATATCCAAGGTTGGAGAAGTTGACACTAGCGCTGATTGAAGCAAGTAGAAGAATGAGACCATACTTCCAAGCCCATACTATAGTTGTGTACACTGATATGCCACTAAGGCAAGCTCTGCATAAAACGGAGAAATCGGGAAGGTTGATATACTGGGCAGTAGAACTTGGCGAGTATGATATAGTTTATGAGCCTAGATCATTACTCAAAGGGAAGGCGGTAGCGGATTTTATCGCAGAGTTTACTCAGGAAGATGCTTCCAACCAACCTGTGGATGTTACAGTATCATCAAAATTGAACCCCGACCTACTTACGTCGATAGATGAACAAGAAAAGATGATCAGCGAACAGTGAGAAATGCCGAGGGAGGACCAAAGGAAGCACCAAATATTCCACCGAGGAACTCTGTCTGATCAAAAATTTGATGATAAGGTACCCGTGTGGAATTTGTATGTGGATGGCTCTTCATGTACTACAGGCAGTGGAGAAGGAATTATTTTAAACAGTCCAGATGAGCTTGATATGGAGTATTCCTTGCGCTTTCAATTCTAGGCTTCTAACAATGAGGCCGAATATGAAGCAATGATTGTGGGTCTAAGTCTAGCTAAAACATGAAAGCAAAGCAAGTCATTGTGTTCAGTGACTCCCAGTTAATCATAAATCAAATTCTAGGGGTATATTCAGCAAAAGGACAATTAATGGTCAGGTATCATGCCAAAGCAATGGAGATTGTATCAAGTTTTACTGCAGTACAGTTGATCAGAATACCAAGATTAGAGAATGCAAGAGCAGATGCTCTAGCTCATTTAGCATCAGCCACATGCACCGAGCTACGAAGAATAATCCCAATAGAAATCCTAGCTAGTCGGAGCATAGACGAAGATCTGATGATAAACTTCATTGCCCTCGATTTAGGACCATCTTGGATGGAACCCATTAGGGCCTATATTGAAGAGGGGGCTTTGCCAACTGATAAACTCGCAGCTAAAAAACTGAAGTTTAAAGATGCTCGTTATGTACTAACTAATGGCATCTTGTATAGACGAGGAGTTATAGCAGGGCTACAAAGATGTGTCCATCCCTCTGAAGTGAAAGATTTGATCGAGGAAGTTCACGAAGGGTCTTGTGGAGCTCATGTAGCAGGCCAGGTGCTTTTGCAAAGAATAACAACGCAGGGGTATTACTGGCCAACAATGAGAGCTGATTCAGTAGTTTATGCTAAGAAGTAAGATAAATGCCAATGTTTTTCCTCCATTCGAAGAACCCCCCAAGCATTATTAACACCCATCACATCCCCTTGTCCATTCTCTATGTGGGGGATAGACTTGGTCGGGCCACTTCCAACGACCAAGGGAAGATTCAAGTACCTCGTGGTCGCTGTGGATTGCTTTACCAAATGGGTGGAAGCTGAACCTCTCATTGATATGACATACGATAAAGTCTATCAGTTTATTTAGAAGCATATCATTTGTAGATATGGTCTTCCCCATGCATTCATTACTGACCATGGAACATAATTTGACAACGAGGAGTTTGCTGCCTATTGTCATTAGTCCAATATATTGAAGATCCACTCTGCACCAGGCCATCCTCAAAGCAATGGACAAACTGAAGTGACAAACAGAACGCTGCTAAATGGGATGAAAAAATGACTGGATGATGCCAAAGGAAATTGGATTAACGAGCTGCATTCTATGTTATGGGCTTATTGTACCACACCACGAACAACAACTGGAGAGTCTCCATACATGCTGGGATTTGTGAGTGAGGCTGTGATACCTGCTCAATTGGGTCTACCCACGCATAGGGTACTTAATTTCAATTCTCCTATCAGCGATTTGATGAGAAGATTAGACCTGGATATGCTCGAGGAAGTCAGGGAAGAAGCAACAATCAAGAATGCAGCGTATCAACAATGAACAGCTTTGTGCTATAACAAAAGAGTGAAGAAGTGTGATCTGAAGGAAGGGGATTATGTGCTGAAGAAAGTGTTCCAAAAGACTAATAAATTGGAAGCCAACGGGCATGGACCTTACAGAGTAACAGAAGTTGTTCATCCAGGAACATACAGGATTGAAACCTTGGAAGGAGAAGAATTCAAGAATGCATGGAATGCAGAGCATCTACGCAAGTATTATCAGTAATTGAAATTTCTATGTAATGAAGTTTCTTCAACATGAATAAAGTGATGTTTTCGCCCAGTTTCTTTATTTATTGAAATTTTTTCGGAGTATTAGTGCTACACACTACACACCAGATTCAGACTATTTACCACCAACTCCGGTTGGTAGAAAACTTATTTACCACTAACACCGGTTGGTCGGAAACTTATTTACCACCAACTCCGGTTGGTCGAAAATTTATTTACCACCAACTCCGGTTGGTCGAAAAACATTTACCACCAACTCCGGTTGGCCGAAAACTTATTTACCACCAACTCTGGTTGGTCGAAAAGCATTTACCACCAACTCCGGTTGGTCGAAAACTTATTTACCACCAACTTCGGTTGGTCGAAAACTTATTTACCACCAACTCCGGTTGGTCAGAAAGCATTTACTACCAACTCCGGTTAGTCAGAAAATTATTTACCACCAACTCCAGTTGGTCGAAAACTTATTTACCACCAACTCCGGTTGGGCGGAAATTTATTACCACCAATTTCGGTTGGTCGGAAAGCAATTAACTCAGATTAAACAACAAATGGGATAAGTATTATATATACACATATATTTATCAACCATCAAGCAAGAACATCCTACAAATTATTTAGAAGACAATGAAACGGCAAAAAGTTCTTCATTCAAATCAAATAGAATTACACATGATGTGAAAAAGGCACTTCATTACAATAAAAACCCTATTCTATTGGCTTTTTCCCTTCTGCCTTTGAAACAGGTTCTACTCCAGCAGGAGGATCATCTAGTGCATAAGGGGAATTTATAAAATTTACATCTCGTAGCATTCTAATATTCATTACGGAGGGCCGATCAAGCAAGTTCTCTGGGCGAGATATCTCAAAATTAGAATGAAATAGTCGTCGAGATACTTGGAGATCAAGCATCGAGGAATTGAACGAGCAGGAATCCAGCTAAAATCAAGCTTGAAGGGAGGCACGGGCAAATCGAGCACTCCGGGCTCATAATAATCTCATAAGTAATGACCCTACTCCAATTGTAACACACACATGGCATTCAACCATCCCTGCTTGTACCCTTCATTATTTGACTGCTGGATCCGAGCATCAAGATGGTAAAGGGCTTCATTGTATCCAGCCATCCAAAACTCTTTGGGTTGTTTATGGAATTGATAAGTTAACCTCTCCAGTTGCTTGTGAAGATTCTTCACAAGAATTTCCTTATTTTCCAAGGCAGAGATCTGGGCAGAGATTAGTTCGCTAAAATTCAGAATCTTCTTAGACATTTCTTCCAAAGCTTGATTCTTCGCCATTAACTGAAACGCTTAATTCTCCAAGGCCGGTTGAGTTCTGGCTTCTTCAATAGAAACCCGACCAGCCCTTGCTCATCCCTGAGAAGAAGATCTTGCTTGTCCACGAGCAGATGTGGAAGTTCTAGCTCTTCTTTAAGTCTCCAACTCATCCCGTAAATTGGCATTTTCTACCTCCAAGAAAGAGAAACCTTCATCGTTAACAGGGACCAAGGCTCCCGAGGAAGATGCAGCAGACTTGAGTTGTATATTTCTTCTTACAAAGCATGGTTCTCTTGATCCAATAACTTAGGGATTTGCTTGTGCTCTTCAACTTCAAGCTTCAGAACGCTCTCTTTCTTCTCATAAGCAGAGATAAATTGGGCATATCCTGTGTCGGCGCTCAATTATTGATATGTATTCTCATATCCTTGATGCAAACGTGTGGAGGATTCTTTATACTTCAGCTGGAGTTCATCGATTATTCCTTGGAGGTCTTCAATCATCTCATAATAGGCCACATTATTGGCAACAACGCGATCGAGCAAGCACTTCAGGTATTGATAAGCTTCAACTGCTCGATCAGAAGCATCTGAGCCTAGGATATCAATGATTTGAGCTTCATTAAGATCTGTATGACCAGCTTTAAAATAGTCATTGCATTTCTTCATTAATTCTGTATCATGAGCTGATAAGAGCTCCATCCTGGCCATAAACTAGCGAAGAGAAATAGAAAGAATCAATAAGGATGCAGACAGAGCAAATAAGGGAGAAATTCGAGATGAACAACCAAAGTTCGAATTTTATTTCATCATAAAAGAAAATACAAAGTCTGAGATTACATTCAATAGAATAATAAAATAAAAATCCGAGCAACTTTACACCTTCTCTTTGTTCCTTATGACTTCCTCAGAAGGTTTGGATGAATGGATTGGTTGCTCGGAAGACAATGATAGCTGCTCGGCGGAAGTACTGGTTGGTTGGAGTTGCTCGGCAGGTTGAATAATTGGAACAACAGGAACCTGATCTCCAATCATTAGGGAAGACTCATCTGAGGCAGCTTCGTCCACTTCTTCTTCTCCAGGAGAGGGAGGAGGGCCATGAGTGTGTTGCTGGAATAACTCAGAATTCTCAGCAACTTTCAGCGCTTGCAAGGCTGCGACCCATCCGTCCCTAAAATATTTAAGGCTGGCATACTCCATTTGAGAAGACATGACAGCTAGGCCTTTGCTCCAGCCTTTATCCCAACCAGCACTGAAAGACTTTTTAACTGCTTTCTTCCTCTTTGCCTTCTCCGAGGAGGTCCTTTCCCTAAAGAGCTCCTCGGCAGCCTTCAATTTCTCCTCCACCTCCTTTTTTTGTCGATCAACATCTTGAAGAGCAATAACTTCATTTTCAGCAGTCTCGAGTTTAGCCTCAATCTCCTTGTTGCTCTATTCAAGATTTCTGTTGCTATGATCAAACTCTTTCAACTTCTTCTCCAATTCCTTGGAGGCATTCTCAGCTTGATTTTTGTCCAGCTCAATGGACTTGAGTTGCTTTTCCCAGGCAAGCTTACCTTCCTCGTATTTTTCACGAGAGTATTTTAAAGACTGGGTCAGACCAACAAAGGCTTCCTCTACTCCTCTCGAGGAACATGAAGCCTTGATTGCTTCATCCTTCTTCAAAAGGTTGTTAAAACACGTCACCAGCTGAAAAAAGAAATAACTTCAAGTCAATACAGGGACATATATAAAAAATAAAAATAAATAAATAACAAAATAACAGGGGTCAAGTTGAATATACTTACTGAGGCAATGTGTTGAGCAGCCAGGGTATTAATTCTCTCACGAGAAAGTGTATCCTCAATGCCTTAGACTTCTGGGATAGTCCAGGATTTTACCAAGCCCACAGCGGAGATCGGGGAAACAAAGGTTGAAACACCACCTTCAACAGTTGATGGTTGAGAGACGAGTTCAGCAGGTCTCTCAGAAGAACTTTTCTTTAACCTCCTCGGAGGAACAGGAACATTCTCAACTAAAGACGTTGTCTTTGTTGGTGATATGAAAATAACCTCACTCGGAGGAGAGATGGTAACAACCCTGCTCGGAGCCACAGGGGGCTTCTCGCCAGTCTTCTTGGCAGTAGCAGGAGGAAGTGTATCAATGGTTCTCTTCCCTTCTTCTGGGACATCTTTTTTACTTTTCTTTGCCTCCACATTGGTAGAAGCAGATTTATCAAAGAAGGAAGGATCTCTTCTTTTCTTTATTAGATCACTGATGGGAATACTTGATTCAGAAGAAGAACCTTATACACTAGTCTCAGAGGCTGGTACTTGGTCAAGATTAACCACCACTGGACAAGGACGAGCAGTGAAAGATGAAGTATAGCTCTTATATTGCAACAAGTAAGAGGAAGATCTGATTTGTTCCTCAGCAACTGATTGGTGCAAATCCCAGATAAGTTTTAAATGCTTTAAATTAACGTCAGTTTCTTTGGGAGATTTTCTTTTACTATCAACTGTAACACATAAAAACAAATGTTAGTGATGCATTTTATCGAACCTAAAGAAAGAAGAATTTCAAAAAAATAAAAAAATAAAAACAACTTATCCCATTGCCATAAGGTGGACATCTGGGACCTTTGTATACATCATCTCCATTTAATGGAGGGTGTTGCCAATTTTTCATCACCACTCCATGTTCAAAGTAATCCCTATTGGCATCGGGAAGATTGACAACTAACGCTCTATTGAAAAACCTAGTTTTTAAATAGAAAGTAGTATCATTGATAACCCATCTATAACAATACATGATCTCTGGAATTCCCAATCGAGTTGTATGTAGTTGATTCAGCCTATGTACGCCATTAACTATCCTCCAGGTGTTTGGAGCTATTCTTGCAGGTACAACATTGAAGTATTGGCAAAACTCCAAACACATGGGATTTGGCGGGAAAGAAAAACCACATTCAGCTACAAAAAGACTGGGGAACCAATGTCCATCAGCCAAAGAAAAATAATCAGAAGGTTCAGAAAGCTCTTCCAAAATAACCCACGAAGGGATTGAAAACTCAGATCGAAATTTGTCTAAAGATTCAACAAGATAAACCATGGCGAATAAAGTTAAGAGGAAGGAAGAAAATCTTATAGAGAAAATAAAGATCAGTTGTCAATGAACGATGGAAAGAACGAAGGCACAAGACGGAGAAAAGTTGAAGAACTCAAAGATGCAAATTTAAAAAGTAAAAGAAGATAGGATTTCATCCGCGTTTAAATACTTTACCTCGAGAATAGAGAAAGGCAATGATTACAAGGGAAAACGTTTGTGTTTCTAGCGGCTAAAAGAAAAAAGGGCACGAATATCGAAGGGGTCATGAAAATTAAAAATACTTTAAAAGCCTGATACTATGCACTCAAAAAGGAGTTATATACAACGAAAGTTTGCCTAAAATCTATAAAAACCGAAAATTTAAGCAGCAAAATGTTCCACACTCTCCTTTAACTTCAAATGTGAAATATTTGGGGCTTCTGTTGATACCAAATTTAGTCTGTTGATGTGGATCAATTATTTCGAGACATGTGTGAACTTACATGGAACTTATAAACACTTTCAACGAGCAACCCATGTTCCCCGAGTAACTTCAACGTACCGAGAAACTCAAGCGGCCCGAGCAACTTAGCGTGCAGAATAAGAAAATCAAAGAGACGACTGCGCATTAAATGCTCATTATTATCATACAGATGTATATGTCTACTAGATAACAACGCATGGTCCTTTCATTGGTACAACCTCAAGGCTATAAATACATTGTAACCTCCTCATTAGAAGGGGACTCTGGATCTCTGAGAAAAACCAATTATCGAGAATTCCAGGCAAACAGTTAGCAATACAACAACAATGGACGTAGGCCATTCTCATAGGGTTGAACCACATTAAAAATCTATTGTCTCGTATTTCTTTATTCATTTTTATCTGTGATTAAAATAATTAGATCAAATCTAGTTTTTTACATCAACAGTAAGGATGGTTGCTTTTATTTAAGGAACTGGGTAATGACGTGTGGGATATGATTGAAAATGGCTATACACATCCTACTAGCCTTTGTGTGAAACCAAGCCTACAAGATTTAAGAAAAGTCTGAGCGATTTTATAAAAGAAGAGAAAAAGATGTCTCTAGATAATAATAATAATAATAATAATAATAATAATAATAATAATAATAATAATAATAATAATAATAATAATAATAATAATAATAATAATAATAATAATAATAATAATAATAATAATAAAGGAAAGAATTTCATTTTTAAGTCCATTAATGAGCATGTGTTAAAACGTATATCAATCTTCTCTACTTCTAAAGAAACCTGGGACATGCTAGTCACCGCCATGAGGGTGATGAACGTGTTAAGGATGGAAAAACCAAAATGCTAGTCTAGCAATATAACACACTGATTATGGATGATAGCGAATTTTTTGATGACTTTTATATAAAGTTAATTGATATTGTCACAAAATTGCATGCTAATGGTATAACCTATGAGAGAAAAGAGATTATGCGGAAAATCCTTAGGGCTTTACCAGCTAAATTTGACAATAAGAGATAAGATATAGATGAAATGAAGGACCCAAATCTGACTCCTGAATTGCTTAGTAGTAAATTAAGAACTGTTGAAATGGAGTTGGAGTATAAAAATCAATTAACTGCCTAAAATAAAAGGCCATTTGGATCTAATGTTGTTTTTTCATAAAAAATGATTGTTCCCAATATGAATCCATTGGATTTTGACCTTAACCTAAGTGATGACTCGGATTTGGATCATATTGATAACCAAATAGCTCTTATGAGCAAGCAATTTAAAAAGATAATCAAGTTTAGAAATTTGGTTGCCTTAAAACAAGGCAGACCAGGCTATCGAGGTCATTAAAATCCCAGACCTAATGAAGGACACAATGACAAACATACCATTGACAATAATTGAACCAAGACTGATATGAAAAATGTGATGTGTCATTGTTGTGGAAAATTGGGACATTATGCTAATAAATGCAGACTTAAACTGAACTACAATACTAGGGCCAATATGTGTAAGACTTGGGATGACTCTAGTGAATCTGACCAAGATGAAACTGAGTCAACACAGTGTGATAAGTCATGCATGTCGTTTTCTACAAAGATTGTTTACACTGATAATATTGCATGCTTGCCTACTCATGAATCTGTTATGCCTGCTGATATTAATATCGTATCTGTTAATGAAAGTATTATGCCTACTATTGATGAGAATAAATTGAATGATGCGAGCCTACGAGTGTGTCAAAGTGTGAATATTATTGACGAATTGAATGAATGAGTGAGTTCCACTGAAAAAATTAACCCAATAAGGGACACTACACACAATGCACTTAGTGAGTCCGACAAAGATCTTCTGGATCTTCAAGAGCTATACACAAAAATTCTTAAGAAAAGTTCCTGCCCTGATAAAATGGTGAAGCTATTAACTGAACATATTGATTTACTTAACCAGACTATTAGAAAGAACGTTGAGGACTATACAGCTCAATGTGTTTCCCTCAAGACAGAATTAAAAGATTTTTCCTTAAAAATCAAAGACTTATCTCAGAAAAACTACGTTTTAAAGCAAAGATATAAATCGACTTTAGCAGAACTTGAAGAATCGAAGCAGAAAGTTTTTAACGTGTTTAAAACTGTTTACACTTTGAAACCCAAGCTATAACTTATGAGGAAGTTATTGTTACAAGTAAGTTTGATTCTGAAGATAAATCCGGCTTAGGTTATGGAGAAAAGGTTTTTACTAGTAAAATGACTGGATCTCCAGAAAATGTTACTTTTGTTAAACGAGGCCAGAATTTTCAAAATTCTCAGAAAGGAAATTGTGGTAAAAATGTCTCTAAGGAAATACAAAGTCAGTACAATCAGTAGCCTAAATCTAATGGTCCAACTAGGTATTTTTGTCCTCCTATTAGAGACCAATATAAAAAAACTCAAGCCTAATGGCACTTGGACAACTATAACAAACAGGGGCAAACCTATTTTTTAAAGACTTTAATGATAAAATCAAGCTTTTCACCCACCAGGACTATTCATACTGCGATGTTTATGGACACACCATTGCAGAATGTTTTCAAAGGGACAATATACACCTACTTTTCAAATTTTAATTCTTCTGGAAAGAGTAAGAATGCATATGTTCTCCCCAAACAGACCACACATAACTTTAACTATAAAAAGAAGAAAAGGGGATCTAAAACTAAGAAGAAACCATTTAGAAACACACAACAAACCTTTTCTAAATCAAAGGCCAATAAAAATTTAAAAACTAGGCCTATTTATATTATAAAAGATAACCTGTTACCCCAGGTCAAGTGCAATATTGTCATAACTGCTTCAAGGAACAACGCACTTCATCAAGTTAGTACTTGGACTTCGTATGTTCTAAACATATGACCGGGGATGAAAGTAAATTGAGAAATAAGACAAACTTCTTTGGAGGTAATGTCGTGTTTGTAGATGGTGTTTCATCTCAGATCATAAGTAAGGGAATATTGTGCGAGGAAGGGCTCCCAAATCTAAATGATATTCTATTAGTTAAAGGTCTTAAGGCTAACCTACTAAGCATATCTTAATTTTGTGATTCTAATCATACTGTTACCTTTTCAAAAATTGATTGCAAAATTCTAAATGAAATGGGAAGCTATATTTTAACAAGAAACAAAAATGAGGATAACAGTTACACAGTAATTTCAATGTCTCAATCTTGTCAAGTTACGAGATTAAAATATGCAGACCTATGGCACAATCGATTGGGACATACAAATTTTGATAATCTTTGTAGGTTAAGTTCCCAATAAATAATTAGAGGGTTGCCAAAAATCAAAAATAATTTTAACCCTTTCTGTGGTCCTTGTCAAGAGGTTAAGATAAGTAAATCCTCTCATAAGAAAGTTAAACATGTTTTAATTTTAAAACCTTTTGAACTCATCTACTTGGACCTCATGGGTCCCTCTAGAACTGTCAGCTTCTATAGTAACTGTTATATCCTAGTTATTGTGTATGACTACACACGATATACTTGGGTTTCTTTCATGAAATATAAATCCGATACATTTCGTGAGTTCCTAAAAGTTATTTTAAAAATAGAGAATGAGAAGCACACCCAAGTATTTCGCATTAGAAGTGATAGAGGTAGAGAGATCAAAGACTCGGGTGTTACAGAATACTGTATAGGCAGTGGATATAAGCACGAGTTTAGTAATTCTAAAGCACCTCACCAGAATGGCATTGTAGAACGAAATAATAGGACCTTACAAGAGATGTCTAGGGTGCTGTTGCACGCAAAAAATAAGTTAAAATACTTTTGGGCTGAGGCCGTACAGACTACGTATCATATTATTAATCATTTATACCTCAGGAAAAATTCCAAACAGTCCTCTTATGAACTTTAGTACCATAAAAATCCTAACTTGAAATATTTTAAAACCTTCGAAAATGTATGTTATATCTACAAGGACAGTGAAAATCTTTCAAAATTCGACACCCGAGGAGAAAAAAATCTTTCTTGGTTATTCTCAAACAAATAGGGCATATCGTGTTTTAATTATCATACCGAAGTCATAATGGAGACATTTAACATAATTATAAATGATACTAGTGCTGGTAGTAGTGTTAGTCAAACAGTGGTACTGGATGGGGTTGAAACTATGTTTACTCCCGACTCTCCAGAGATAACTGATTCACTACCACCTGAGAGTCCTTCTGTATCAACTTGGGTATCTAAAGACAACCCTATTAAAAAGATTGTTGTTAATCCTTCTGAGCCAATTATAACAAGATCCGAACTTTAAAAAGTGGGTAAGTTTGCATGCTTTGTTTCTCTTATAAAATCAAAAAATGTAAATGATTCCATCTGTGACTCATTCTAGATCAATTCCATAAAAAAATATCTTATCAAGTTACAGAGTCATGATGTGTGGTATCTTATTCCTCAGCCAAACGATCAGAAGGTTATTGGCACTCGCTAGATTTTTAATTTTTTTTTTATGAAAATGGGTAGGTAATTAGAAATAAATCTAGGTTGGTTGCACAAGGCTACTCTGGATAGAGGGAATTAACTTTGACAAAATGTTTTCACCCGTTACTCGTCTTGAATCAGTCCATCTCCTACTTACCATATCATGCCATTTACAGTTTAAACTTTTTCAGATGGATGTGAAGTCCGCCCTTTTAAACGGAATTTTGACTAAGGAGGTATACATAGAGAAACCCAAAGGGTTTATATATCCTTCACATCCTGATCACGTCTTTAGACTTAAGAAATCCTTATACGGTTTGAAACAAGCTCATAGAGCTTGGTATGAGTGTTTGTCTACCTTTTTGGTCTCGAATGGATTTTTTCGTGGGGGAAATGATCAGACCTTATTCGTTAGGAAAATAGGCAAAACATGTCTTGATTGGCCAAATAATTTGATGATATCATATTCGATCAACTTGTTTAAGTCAATTAAAAGACTTCTCTGATATCATGCATGCTGAGTTTCAGATGTCGTTAATGGTTGAATTACAGTACTTCTTAGGATTACAAGTAAAACTATTTAATGATGGCTTATTTATCACTCAATCAAAATATGCTGTTGATATCATTAAAAAGTTTGGGAAAGAAAACTCTAAACCATCACGAACACCCATGGGCACGTCAAAGAAATTATCTAAGGAAGAAAATGGGAAAGGCATCGACCCGACTCTATATAGAAGTATGATAGGGAGTCTGTTATACCTTATTGTGTCTAGACCAGACATATCCTTCGCCGTGTGTATCTGTGAAAGATACCAATGTACTTTTAAAGAAACCCACATGATGTATGTTAAAATAATCATTAAATATGTTAAGGGTACATTAAATTACACCATAAGTTCTATTATAAGATACACTGATACCGATAGGGCAGGATGTTAGATGACATTAAAAGCATGTCTGGAGCCTATTACTATGTAGGAAACAACTTAGTTGGTTAGAGTATTAAGAAATAAAGTTGCATATCCCTTTCTACAGCCGAGTCTGAGTACATTGCAGCGGGTAGTTGTTGTGGCCAACTTTTTTGGATTAATCAGATGCTTAGTGATTATGGTATCATTGAAGAAAAATTTACTATGTATTATGATAACTAGAGTGCCATAAATATATCTAAAAATCCAGTCCAGCACTCATGAACTAAGCATATAAAGGTTACACATCATTTTATTCGTGAACTTGTAGAATCCAAAGTTCTTGATATTGAGTATTTCAATACTAAAAAACAATTAGATGATGTATTTACAAAACCTTTGGATAACATTAGATTTGAATTTCTTAGAAAAGCCATAGGAATGATAGTTCTTACATAATCACTCTTACACATCTATCATATTATCTGTAGTTGCATGATAATAATTGGTTTATGAGGATTTAGGGCATACATTTCTCAAATGACAAAAGACACCTGCTTAATCTTGATAATGTAGGAGACCCTTGAATCTTCCCTTCTTTGTGATATTTGCTTGTGTTGAATACATTGTTTATATCTTCTTGTTTACATTCATTTTACCTCGTTGTCTATTTTAGCGAAATCGGGGGAGAAGAACTTGAGTAACTGGCTTTGAATTCATATTTTATCTCATATAAACTCAACTAATATGCCATTGAGTGTTCATTTTTTTTAGGCATTTTTTAGACCCGATTGTACAACTTGTCACACTATTTAGGGTAATAGTTTGTACAGTAGTTGAGTTATGTATTTTCTTTCTTTTATTTTCGGTTCTAGGATGGGAATGGTTAGTTAGCTCTTTTGTATAGGAAATCTAGGATTTTTTTAGTTTTACCCAAGAGTACAGGTTACTCAAAGGAATTTTGTCCCTTATATCAAAAGGGGGAGATTGAGAACACACTATATGGTTGACTTACTTGAGCTTATGCCATATAGGAGTTCTAACTAGCTTGGATATGGTAACAAAATATTTTGGATTTTTAAAGAGTAATCCCCTCTTAAAGTTTCCAAGCTTCAATAAGATCAACCAGTCTAAGAACCTCCAATATCTACCAAAGGCAAGTATCCTTTAACTCTTCAACACACAATAGGACACATTTCATGCATATAGGTGTTAGAATGTGTGCACAAGTGTTTGAATAATCTTTAGGAATTTTTCTAACATCTTTTAAAATATTTTTAAATCATTTAAAATGATTTTTGAATTAATAAAAATTATGTTTTTACTAGTGTAAGGATTAAAATTGAAATATTATTTTTCCTAAAAACTATGCTATGGTAGAATGCCAAATCGCTTGAAACTTTTGTGGGTACAAGTTGTATTAATAAAACATCATAAAACACGCGTTTGTAATTCAATCATATCTCAACATGTGTGTGTACACCATTGGTCACTTTTGTGTTTCTTATGTGTCTAAGTTGAGCAATTCATTTGCAGCCCTTGGATCATTTTCTATCTACGCTTTGCATGTCTTTAAACACAATCCTTGTGACACCTAAACCAGCCAATTAGCGATAAAATAATTGAGGTGCATCCTCATCCCTTGGATTAAATGTTGAATAGTCATACTAAATCTCAACCCTTGATTACCTCCACCCTTCTCGATCCTTCCAAGCCTATTATTTAAAGGAACCTTGGGTCAGCCTTAGACAAGTTTTAAAAATCATCTCCTTTGAGAGAAAAATAGGAGTGAAGTGAAAATGTAGAGAGAGAAAAACCAGTTCATATATTGAAACCCTAAATGTTTTTTGTCTAACCAAACACCAAACCCTTCCTAAAGAAAACCCTAGATTTGAGAGTAAAGATGTTGAGGTTTTGTTGTGGTGCTTAGGTGTTGGGTTGTGCTGTTTGAAGATCTCTTCAGTCGGTGTCTCTCTTAGGAACCCACCTTACTGTAAATATCATCCTTCTCTTTAGAAAGTATGAGATCTATAAAAAGGGACATTACACTTCGTATATTAGGTTTCCTGCTATACTTTGTTTGGATCTTTTGCATATACTCTATATCTTTATAGATTTAATCTCTGTTTTCAAATAATCTTGAAAAATAGACTTTTATTTTTGTATACTCTCATATCTAAAAAGTTTGTGTTTCAAAAATTCATGTTTCACAGTTTGTGAAATCATAACGTATATAAATAAGATCTTGAAACAACCTAGATCTAATTTTCAATGAGACTATCTTTCAGATCTGAAAAAGTGTTTGAAGTCTAATTTTTAAAAATTATTTGAGATCTATTTGCATGTCATTTAGACTGTATGTAATTTGTAAGATATTATTATATAATAACTTGAGAGGGTGAGTTGCATATTTGCATATAGTTACATCACTATCACTATTCACTCTCACGCGAACACTTAGATTGTGATTCATTCGAGAGAACTTGTATTGTTTGAGCCGCTACAACCAGAGAGCAAGAAGAAAGCAAGGAAGCTGCGAAAGGGAGATCAAAGCTGTTCAGAATTGCCTTTAAGAGTGGGATAGCTCGTGTAGGTATAATCTCTGACTTAGTCTTAGGATCTTGATACTCATGCTTAATGCCTGTAACCTTGTAATCTGTGATTACTTTTAGTGGATTTTTTATTTTGTGGTGTAGAGGTTATCGTGGAGGTTTTTTCTAATTTTGGATTTTACCACGTTAAAAAACCTTGTGTCAAATTTGCTTGATTGCTCATCATTGCTCATCTGTTTGTTTTCTCACTAAAGAATTAGTATAGGTTTTATTTTGAAAACCTATGGAAATCTATCTACCAGATACATCATCCATATTTAAAATTTTATTTACACATCTTGTGTATTTTCGAAAAGAGTTTTGTTCAACGAGTTTACTTTCGGAGTTTACTTAAACTTTAGCTTTCAGTTAATAAACTAGTAAACAAATTTTATTTTCAAAAGAGTTATCGGATGAAGTCATGAGGTCATTTTGACGCTCATATGGGTGAAGAGTTCACACTTAAAGCAATGGTGTTGTGAGATATCCACCACTTTCCTGCCTATGGGACCTTGTCTGGTTGCAATGTTCATGGTTATTATGCATGTACAGTCTGTGGGGAGGAGACTGAATCTACTTGGCTAAAAAATAATGGTAAGATGAGTTATGTTGTCATTGTAGATTTCTGTTGAACAGTTACCCTTTTAGGAATGATAAGTCTATTTTTTTACTTATTGGTCACGATCATAGGACTGAACCTGCTCATATTTTTGGTTATCAAATCGAGGAGAAAGAAAAGGATGCGACTTCAGGGAATAAGTTTGTAGGCAAATAACCATGGTTTACAGGCTAAAAGCTAAAGAGGATCCGAAAGATCTTAGAAAAATCAAGGCATGGTCCAGGTGGTTAATATTATTTGACTTGCCATATTGAAAAGAGCACTATGTAAGGCATGAAATTTATGCGATGCACACAAAGAATAATTTTCCTGAACATTTGATAGGATTATAAGGCACGCCGTGATTTACAGTAGATGAAAATAAAAAAAAATTATGGTTAAGAACTGATTTTACAACCTGACGAAATTCGATTCCCATGAGTGCTTTCACTTTAACTACTCGTGAGAAAAAGATCCTTTGAGATACTTTGTTTAACTTAAATACTCCGAGTGGTTATTCTGGTAATACGATTTAAATGGACACAGTTCTTAGCCATGACCATTTTTTTCATGGTGGGGCATACCGATTATAGACCGTAACTAGTGACGAAATTTCATCCAGAATGGCCACGGTTGAGCACTATGACCAACAAAAGACAATGCATTATTGTCATGGCTTGGGTCACAGTTCAAAAACATGACCGTGGTAATGGTCCAAAGCCGTGATCAAGCCCCTAATATGATGTCACGGATGGATCCATGACCACCTGATATAGTCATGGTCTCAGACTGTGACCCTCATATTGGTTACCCTTGAAATGATCACGAACCCAAATCGTGATCCCTGATATTTGTCACGGTCCAAGACAGTGACCATTATTGGTATATGGCGTAATGTTTATTAATCAACTATTGATAATAAAGATTCCATGATTTTTTCCCATGTATACAGGTTACATTTATAGAGAACGAAAAGAGAATGGGTCGCGTGGGTCTCCATGGCCTTGAATTACTGTTATGATTTGGTTGAGTCAATCCAACTCTGAGATTTCCACTGATTGACTTCCATTTATTTTTATCTCCAAGAAGTGAACGCTTATCGAGTCTACCAGACATATGTCAGGGTCTCCTATTAGGTCAGATAATTTTCCTATAATTCCCCCAAAGCTTTGTAGAATAAATGGGACGCAGAGGTTTGATTGCATATTAATATTGATACTAGTCGATAGTGAGATTTGATCACCCATAGGGAGATATGGTCGGAGAATATCAACACTTGGTGTTTTTTAGGATGAAAATCGACTCTATTGTGCCAGTTGAGATTGGAAGGCACATTTATAAATTGCCCTAGTTTTTCAGAGGCACATTGGTAATATTGATGTGTTTAATGGAAGGGAGGTAGCATGTGTACCATCATATAGGGGCATGTCCTTCTAATCATGACTTTGTCTTGGAAGTTGTGCCTCGTCAGTTAATATTTTTTTCATACTGCCAGTTTGAGACACATTCAATCCTTCAATATTTTCAAAACCAAAGGAGAGCTCTTTGCCTTCTTCATTCACTATAAGTCTTATTTTCTCTTATTTCTTATTCCTCTGCAATTTTTCTCTCCATTTTTATTACTTTTCATTCTTGAGTCGTGAAAATGATTTACCGAGTCAGTGAGAATTTCATAGGAGAGTTTATGTGACTTTTCTCTATCCCTGAGTGGGTTGTAATAAAGTTTGGGGAAAATCCCAAAAATTATTATAACATAGAAGGAGGACACTGGTTGTTCTCTATGTTTATTATTGAAGTAGTGCAACCTTTCCTCCAAATCCATTGTTCAAGGAGTTTTACAACTATTTTTATATACATCCTTCCCAATGCTACCCCCAACATTTGGAGGATAGTCAATGGATTGTATAGAATAAACAAGTTTTATTAAACTCTGTTGGGGATTACAGAGATCAAATTCTGTTATAAGTGGGTTTAAAAAAATGATGATGATTTTTACATGAAAACAAGGAAGGCAGAGAGAGTGTTGGTTATGAATCTACCCAATTCCAATAAAGACTATTGGAATCATGACTTTGTTGTGAAAGGATGGGGGCATTTTCCCATTCCTGAAGGTGATGAACCCTATCAAGGTTTTAGGTGTGCTGCTAGGGCGCATGAAATAGGTTGATCACTGATTTTGAGTATTCTTATTTATTCGGCCAAGCCTTACTTGATTTGTGCCATTGTATTTGCCTTTTGTTTTGTGCAAATCAATTTAAGAAGAAAGAACCCCCAAAATTGCATGTTGATATTGAAGAACTAAGAAAAGTATATAAGCATAAAAAATCTCTATCTTCTGGTGTCGAACACCCAAGATCGTCATGGTCATTGTTTACGACCGTGACCAAGCTATTGGGTCACGGTTCTGGTCCATGATAAAATTAAGATTGACCCTTTTTGGGGTCACGGTCCTAAACCGTGATCGCAGTACATGGTCATGGTCTCTTTTGCAATGCTAATACGGAGGGCTTAGTCATGGTTGTGAACCATGACTAATGGTCACGATTCAAGATCCTGAATGTGTTTTCAAGATCACAATTGAGAACTGTGACCGCCTTCCATAACAACTTATTATAAAATTTTGTTGGTCACGATCATGAGTTATGACTCCCTATCGTGCCCATATCTCCTATAATCGTGACCAATATTGAATTTATTTTAAAATAATAATTTTTATTTATTTCCTTATAATAAAATTCGTGTTCATATTTTCAAACCTGTATAAAATTCCATTATAGAACTAAGTAATACATCAACCAAAAGGCAATAATACAAAAACCATTAAGCCATCAAATTAAATAAATCAATTTAACACAAATAAATATTAAAATCTTTAATGTGTTCCTTCCTCGAAGCATATGCAAAATATTCAAAGTGTTCCTTTTCCAACTAGACATGTAAATATTTCAAATTGTTCCAAATCATACGAAATTACTTGAATCCCAAATTGACTCAGGGATACCTACGTAGCCAAAAATGGCATCAAAGTTTATGTAGTTCTTAAGATGAACAAGGTTGGTATCTAACCCATAATCCGAATCTAAAGTGTCTCTTTTAATTTATGAAAATAGATGCAAAATGTGTTGAAAGTGTGAAAAATAATGAGAACACTCTAAATTAGGAATTGTGGTATACCCCCCCCCCCCCCCCCCCCTAATGAAAATAGATATGAATGTATATTTGATAATAAAAGGAGTGGGATTAGTGATAGAAGTATAATAAACAGTCCACAAATGGAATAAGAACATTAAAATATACAAAATAACATTTATGGGACATGTAAAATATAAATGATATTATAAATCATCTGTAGTTTTGTATAAGTATCCTTGAATAGTATCTTGGAGGTTTAATTTGTCCAATGCATCCGGAATTCCTAGATTCATAACAAGAGAATGGCATAACCTTATTGGTCTTGAAATCTTGGATGAGTTCAACCAGTTAGACCCCCACGAAATATTTTCATGGTACTCAGACAAAACAAAGTGACGAATATTACAAAATGTAAATAACTTCCAAACTCGAACCGTTATCTAAAGAAAGGAGTCGAATCATTATTTGACTTCGGGATGCCTACGTAGCCAAACAAACTGGAATCAAAGTCTATGTGGTTCTATCACGACGCAAGATTAGAATGTTAATATCTTATTAGTATTTTAATTAATGTGTTCAATAATCGAAATAGTGAAGCAAGAATCTTACTAGCATTAACAAAGTGTTGTTATAGGGAGATTAACCTTGCTGGGAAATGGGGATTAGTTATAATCAACGTTTTGTGGAACCCATCAGTTGAAACGCATACTATTAGTTGTTCTTATAGGCTTGGCCAAATTGTAGCTATACACAATCTTATTTTTTTCCAAGGCTAAAAGCCCAAATAATAGCATGTGTTTCATCCGACGGGTTTCACAAATTGGGAATGCGATTGTTTCATACTGAATATTAATAATTATTAAGGATACTTATAAATCTAATTTTAGTATTATGTGAGTACAATTGAACTTTGTCATTAGGGTATAACAAGCTAACTCACCAGGTGCTCCCTATCTTCATAACAAGACTATAACATAACCTTGTCACAACTTGAAACGCTTGGTTACAATTAAAAAATAAACTTCAAGGGTACATAAACAAAATTAAAATTAAATTTTTGATTATACTTGATCAATATCAATATTCTGAACAAAACAACATCATCCCCAATTTGTGGAACCCTCCAGAAAAAAATACTTGGCCAAAAGAAGGTTGTGCATAGCTATAATTTAGCAAGTTTATAAGACCAACTAATAGTCTATGTTTCAACCGATGGGTTCGAAATAACACTGATTAAAACCACTATCGATACGCCAATAATGTTAGTCCTATTTAAACAACAATATATCGATCCTAGCAAGATTTTGGCTTTACTATTTAGATCAGTGAACAGATTAATCATATTACTAATTGAACACTATTTTCTAATCTTATGTCATGTTAACATGTTATCATGTCATGTTGTTCCACTCATAAATGGATTATGATAATGAGGATGGTGGTTTTTATGGTGATGGACTCTGTAAGCATCATCAATTACGTCAGTTAAATGATGATGTGCTGAATAATCATTCATCACTTCCAGTCCATCAGGTTCCATTACCTGGCTGGGTAGCTGTAATTCTTCCAGAACATATGGTACATTATTTTTCCCATAGAATATACATATCTTATAGTCTTGCGACACACCCCACCTTAGCAAATGTATTAAAGAATATGAAATAAATTCATTCAACCCCAACATTCAATAAAACTGAACAAATTAAGATGTCATTAAAGTTAAAATTAGAATAAAATAAGATGTCATCACATTGTTCCAAAATAAAAGAAACATTGCAAACTTTTCCCAAAGTAAAACATTGTTCATCGCCTAATCTTCATCAAGAAATAAACTAGACAAAAAATATATGCATTTTCACGCACTTTTAATATAATCCTTCTGTCGCTGTTAATATGCCCAAGTTGTTATCCCTAACCCGGGTTTATGGTATTAACCAATATCTTAGCCCCCCTCCTGCAAAGAGTGACCATGCACAGGTTCTCCAAGAATCATAGAAACGAGCGTGCATGTGCCAATTACCCTGCTATTGGTCAAAAGTCTCTTATATAATACATTTCACCATAGTCACCAAGCATGGATGATTATGATGCTCGAAAAAAGGGTGCAGTAGGTGTTTGAGAGAGGAATGTTAGAGGAGGCATTGGGAAACCTTGAGGCATAATAAAGGGGGAAATTTTGAGGAGAAAACTGAGATCCCCCTTGTTGTTGAGTAAGATATTCGAAAAATCCCTTGATCTCAGTCGTCAACTATCTTAAAGTATTATCAACATTTCTCATGTCATTATGAGACCCGACACGTCCTCTTTCATATTGGCATGTTCTTCTACCTCACTGTACATGTGACTCCTCACCGAATGAAGTCCGTCTAACACAGGTTTGGTGTGATGTAATTTGGTCCTTAGCATCCGAGTCAATGTTATGGGGGATACACTTGGCCTGACTGCTCGTCAGGCCTTCTATGATTTCCTGTAGTATAATATTATATTTTGAACTATAATTTCAACATTATTTTATTATAGCATCTATATATATGATCATCAAATTCAAACTCACCAAAGTCGGAGTCAATTTCTGTAACACCCTATATTTCAGAGCATTTATTATTTAATTAATTTGGGTATTTTTAAATTACACGTGTGCCATAATTTAATTGAATTAATTTTTATGTGTTAATTAAAAATATTAATATAGAGAGAGAATGATTCATATTTGTGGAATAAGATTACTAAGTGAATAGTAAATTACTATTTTACGTCCTAGCGAGTGATAGTGATGTGGCATCACTATATCTCAATCGGGAGTCGCGTGTAGACTAATTGGGTTCGGGATAGAATGTTATTGTAAAGTGACCCGGATGGAAATTTTGAGATCACGATTGATTCCGAATGGGTTGAGATAGTTGGAATAGTGTACACGGGGTTGTAATTGGATTTCGCGGCCTTTTTAGTCATAATCGAGCCCACATGGAATTGTTTTGGTCACTTGGGCTTGGCCCGTTAGCCTAATTTTCAGAATTGGGACTTGAAACCTAAGGTCAGTCATTTGGGGTAGCAATATAACATATCTGAAACCCTAAGAGTCAAAGGAGAAGAGAGGATAGCCCATTGGAGAGGAAGGAAAGAGAGTTTGAAGGTGCAACATCTTAATTCATCCATAATTGTTACCGGAATTGTGATCGAAAGTAAGGGAGGAGCCTTCATTACACAAAATAATATGAATTCAGACTTGCTTGATAACATAAGTGTTTATCTTGCATGTTTTTAATGAGTTATAAAGCTCATGTAGTGTTGGGTTCTTGATTTGATGATAATTGATGATATTCTTGAGATTTGATGAATAAAACTCATGATTTTGGGTAGGATTGCATGTAGAATGAATCCACATATGTAGAGGACACGAAATCAGTTTATATATGACAATAATTATGGGAGAAATCTGGGTAAATGGTTGATTTGGAATGAAGCACACATGAACTAGGGTTTTGGTATAAATCTGGGTTTTAATTTATTCTTGTGTAGGATTTTATGGATTAAATGTGTTAATTACGTTAGAAAGTGCCTGCATACTCTTATTTGATATTGGGATAAATTGTATTGGAGTTTGGGTATGTTGCATGAAGAGTTGCGGTATAAATATGGTGGAAAATGTAACAGTTAAATGAAGAAGACGACCTGCGACATTTCGAATCGATTCGGCTCAGAGAGCGAATCGATTTGGCCTCTTCACCGAATCGATTCGGTTACCCAGATTTGCCTAGTTTCTTTTATTTATGCCCGAATTTTTGAATAATTAACCTAGAGGCTTTTGGGTTATTCTTAAACCATAGTGATGGACATAATGAATTTTAGTAAGCCTATGAGATAGTTTAGGCTTAGCCAAAATGGGGTATTTAAGGCTAGAACCCATCGGGCATAATATGGAAATTACGCAAATTCATGAGAATAAAACGGATCACGGAGAGATAAGTGAACCTATGCTTTTGACCAGTAGAGTGTTAATTGACTAGCTACTGATATTTAATAAGGGATAATTAGGTCCCTTTGGGTAGAGTGATACTCGAGAATATACAATCAGAGGTTATAATTATAATTGTTTGTTCGTTGAGTATGCGAGAGATATATACTACGTACGGACTTATATGTTGGATTGCGTGTATACCTACTGAATAATATGACTATATAGGTTGTGTGAATACACATGGTTGTGATTTGATTATGTGTGTGAACATACCTACATTGCATGATATCCGAAGGTTTTCATTCAGAGGACGATCCCACCTTGACGATTCTAGTGAAGTCTGGATATTTGCCCCAGAACATGGAACTTAGGGAGGCTCACTATGTGTCGTGTATTAGTGAGATCGGCGTGTCGTTTGGGTACGTTAGGTATGTTCGTATCTCGAAGGCTTATAACCATGTTCGCCTCAAATGTATGTTGATTGATTTTGGGTTCAAGGAGACATGCTGAACCAATAGTCCTTAATTTGGTATGAGAGGTACATGAACTTGATAGCAGAGTATGCCAGCATCACGAGGGACCATTCTGAGGATGCTATAGTTGTATATATTATATGTGCGTTAAATATATACAAGTGCAATATATTTACTTTTGTGTGATAGTAGAACTGATAGATTGTGTATATCTAAAACTAAAATAAGTGGAGAAACTTAAATGACTTAATAATAATATGTGGGTAATACATTATTGATATTGTGTTACAATCTCGTATGAGTAATATGAGAGAGTTAGACCTATTGAGGTTATTTAGTTAAATTATTTAGTTAGAATGGGTAGTATAGCTAGATAGAGTACGTTGGGTGTGCACATTAGTTGAGAGGTGAATATCTCAAGGGAGTGTACGTGGAACTAACATATGTATCTAATAAACGATTTAAACACTTGGAAAAATGTTTTCAAACTGTTTTTCTTGGGCTTTAACCCGTGTAGAAATATTTTCAAAACCTTTTATGTGGCACTTGTGGAGGTTTGCAGGAGTTGCTTTAAACGCTTCAGTTTATTCACTTTAAATGGGAGTTTCTTCAGTATTTCATTTGAACGTGTTACCCCTTTTGACTATTTATTTCTTCAATTTATTTAATAGACTTTACTCATATTTAGTTTTATTATTTCAGACTTGTATTTGGATTTGTTTTGGGAACCAATGGTTTATTCAGTCTTATTGATTTATATAACTGTTGTATGATTGTTCAGACTATTATTGTGTAGATGGTTTGGTTATATTTTAGTTCCACATGTGGTTAATTAAATGAAAGATAAAATTTGGCACCGACTTAATTTAACATAGGTGGTTAGTAATTAAAAAGTTTTTTGACAGTGATGCTAAGACTAAACCATATGAGATTCTGGATTATTTTGATAAAGGACTAATCACCTGTGATTAAAATAGGCGGGGTGTTATAATCTGTCTAAGATTTTTTTGGTATGTTTATCCCGTTGGGCATGCAAATAAATTTTGACCCAATTAGTGTATTTCCCTTCTCTTGAAGTCCCATTGGTCCTTTTCTCACATTCCTCCTTCAAATCATCATATGATTTGGACCCAAGTTTGTGAAAATCAACGGCTACAATTAACCTTCAAAAAGTGTTTATAATATTAGATGATCGTAAAATCCTACTCTTCAAAAGTATTAACCTTTTTTAAAACTAGGGACCACTGATTCGCGAACAAAATAAAATTAGGGTCCGTTTGATACACTTTGGGCAAAAGTGTTGGCATGGCAAATTTTGCCCTGGCAAAATTTGCCTAGGCAAAATTTGTTGTGGCAAAGATGATTTCGTGCTGTTTGATAGGTTTTATTTGCATGCTGGCAAAAACTGTATTTGCCAACTTTTTTGTGTTTGATAGGCTTTATTTGCACGCTGAAAGACACTTATTTCCCTACTAATGGTGTTTGATAGTCCAAATTAATACTGGCAAATACAAAATTTGCCAACATAATATTGGCAAATTCATGATTTACATTTGCGTTATAACCAATTCAGCTTACTTACGTTTTTATTTTTATTTTCAGGATTGACAATGTAATTTCGGCGGCGAGTGAAGTCGGATGCCTCCTTTGAATATGGATGAACCCAAAAAAAATTTAGTTGGGCATAGTTACTGTCATGTATACTTGTATTTATTTTAAACTTCATAAAATAGCATTAATTTAGACAAAATTTGTTTTCGATGAGAGCACATTTATTTGGACAAAATGTATTGAAATTAAAATGACTTGTTGATAATCGATCATTGACAAAATTATTATAAAAAGACCCATTGATAATGTTGTGGAATTATTTTAAAACGACCCATAGAAACGAAAGTTACATTTTAATGTCTAGTTAATTAAATTATTTCCTAGGCAACCACGGAACACAACATAAGGCATGCCCATCCCCCATCAACATGGTTGGTAGATGATGTACTAAATCTATGTCCGACTCGACTCCTTTGTAATCCGAAAGTTCCGAATCCGATGCATACATTGGATCGTCAAGTTCAGTATTTATCAAATATTTAGCATGCCACCGCTCTAACCTTTTCTCCATCTATGCAATTTCGCGTTGCAATAAATGTATACATTTTTCATTATCGTTGTTTCTATCTTTGCAATATCGTGCCGATTTTGCTTGTGGGACGGGTATACAGTGCCAATGACAGTAGCACTCCAAATCGCAACGCCTATCAAATAACCTAGGCCATTTCAAATGATCATCCCATGGAATATCTCCTTTTGTCAGTGTTAACCATTTCATCACATGATTAACGTCGCCTAAAGAATGTAGTGTGCAAATAGGGATGTTTTCAAAAAATCTTTTCTCGCCAAACCAACTACCTCCATGAGGATCTTGGTAGATCCCTGGGTTAGTCAACACTCGTTCAACATTTGTAGTTGTTGCCTCAGCATGTTTAACACCAAATGATGTTGATGCTTTAGACTTACCCTTTTTCTTCGTGACCTGTTGCGTCCTTCTTCCCCCCCCCCCCCCCCCCCCAGCTAAGAGGTAATCACATTGCACTACTCTTTTAGGCGGTGACCAGTTATAATATGGAAGTTTTTCCCCAAATAAAGTTTTCCTAGGAACATGTGTTAAGAAGGGTGAATCTTCATCGGGCATGTTGGATTGGTTATGCATTATGAAGTCTATGATATAAGGAAGTATACCCAGTGTTGTGGAGGAATACCTAAGTTAGACCATATATTTATATGGAAAAATATGGAGAAATACCCAAATACCAGCTACCATGTAAAGTAATAATTACATAGTCAGTGTGTGGTCAAATCAGATATGACGATTCCCAATCTTGGACTGCATTTCCATTATGATGAATCCTCAATGTTGGACTGCATTATTCGATGCCTTTATCTTTCCAAGCACATGTGTTTTGGCATTACGCAGTAGACTTTGAAATTTTAACCTGACAAGCACATGGGCACTGTTCAGTCACATGCAAGCCTTAAACTGCCATCGATAAACTGAACGGTTGGAAGTAGTTGCACTCCATCCTATAAATACTAGTATCGTAAGAGAGGAATAACTTATATGGAAAACACAAAATATTTCTTGTCGACCATATATTTATATGGAAAAATATGGAGAAATACCCAAATACCAGCTAGCATGTAAAGTAATAATTACAAAGTCAGTGTATGGTCAAATCAGATATGACGATTCCCAATGTTGGACTGCATTTCCATTATGATGATTCCCAATGTCGGACTACATTATTCGACGCCTTTATCTTTCCAAGCACATGGATTTTGGTATTATTTGAAATTTTAACCTGACAAGCACATGGGCACTGTTCAGTCACATGCAAGCCTATAATGCAGTAGACTTTGAAATTTTAACCTGACAAGCACATGGGCACTGTTCAATCACATGCAAGCCTTAAACTGTCATCGATAAACTGAATGGTTGGAAGTAGTTGCACTCCATCCTATAAATACTAGTATCGTAAGAGAGAAATAACTTGTATGGAAAACACAGAATATTTATTGTCATCAATAAACTGAATGGCGTCAAGAGAGTGGATCATTAATGAAGATGTCCAACTGATTAACAAAGTTACTGGTAATTATTTCATCCCAGGAGTGAACTACAATCCACGTTTGAGGGTTCAAAATTCTACTTTCGATCTAGTATCACACCATTGGGGTATTTCCCCATATTCACCACAGAGACGTACTTCGAACGAGTGTCGTGTAAGGTGGTATACCTTAAAAATGATGTTTGATTTATACTACAAAGCTACAAAAACTTACGGCTTTGGGTGGGACAGTGAAAATTACAAACTGATTATTGATGATGTAAGGACATTTTTCACATGTCCGAAATGTTTCATTTATTTATGTCGTACGCCGCTACATTTGGCACGTCTCCTCACGATCTCACATGACGGCCTCTATTCGAATTTCAGGAATCAAGCATGCATTATCTCCACTAATATGTCCCACATCTGCCTCAATGACTTCACGTTCCAAGATTTTAGGGACTTAATGCAAGTGGTACGCAAGGGAAGTCAAAACAGTGGAAAAAGGCACAATAGGAGAGTTCAAGGGCATTTTCGTAATTTCACATCCATAGTTCGGAGGTCTGGTCAACTAGAAAGTTGAAGAGCTCGCCGCAACGAAGATACTGGAAAAAACGGCACCTCAATCCGAGCTACGGTGAAGGAGTTATGACCTTTTGAAGATAGAGAAAATTCCTTAAAGAATGTTGTTTTTTTTGTACGCTGGATAGAATTTTAGAGTTTTAAGAACGTGGGACTCTTCATATTTTTTCCTATAAATACCAACTTCGGGGGAGTTGTTTTGCAAGACTTTAGGAGACGAATTTGAGAGTCCAAATACATCTAGTCTTCATATTTTTTAGTCCCAAGACTCATGTTTTGATTCACACATCATTGCCAAACCTTTGTGAATCCTTTTGCAACCCAAGAACACAACTTTGGTTTGTTCAACCCTTGTGGAGGAGACCGTTCTTCTTCTTCATTGCAGCCCTACTGGAAATGGATAATTCCAGCCGCGACTACAGAATTCGATACCCGAGGGTAATTCTTAGTCAACTTGTATTTTCATTGTAATCCGATTGTAAGCCGTTTTCTTACAAATTATAGTGAAAATAAATGGTTTTGCCCCTGAGGGGGATTTTTCCTTAATTGCATGTGTTTGAATGTTCTTGCGTAGATTATCTATTTATTCAATCACATACTGCTGCATGTTTAGGGTTTGTTTGTGTTAAAAGGGTTTTATATATAATTTGATCATTTGAACGCGAGCACACACGTTCTCAAATTGGTATCAGAGCAGGTTACGCTAATCTATCGCGTATTCCTTTTTTTTTTCGCAAAATTTTTCTAAGATATCAATTTTCTGAAAAAAATGATTTTTGAAAAAGTGCGTGTTCAAATGGAGAAGTCATATTATAAAATGCCTATTTTTGACGGGACAAATTATGCTTATTGGAAAGCCCGTATGAGGTCGGCTTTAAAAGCCATTGATGAACGTGTCTGGATTTTGGTTGAACGAGGGTGGACTCCTCCCACCGTGACTGTTGATAATGTGACCAACTTGAAACCTGACATTTCTTGGTCTGATGAAGAAATTAAATGGTCATCTTTTAATTCTAAGGGTCTAAGTGCTATTTCTGGGTCTATCACACCTGATGAGTTCAAACGCATAATGACGTGTACCACCTCAAAAGAGGCATGGGATGTTTTACAACTCACCCATGAAGGAACTAATGCTGTGAAAGAGTCTAAGTTGCAAAACTTGACAACTCAATTTGAAACAATCACCATGCATGATTCTGAATGCTTTGATGAATTTTATGCTAGACTTTCTGACATTGTGAATACTAGTTTTAATCTTGGTGAACATATTCCGAATGCTAGAGTTGTTAAAAAGATTCTTCGTTCTTTGCCTAAGCGTTTTATCCCTAAAGTCACTGTGCTAAATTCTATGGGTAATTTAAATACGCTAAAATTGGAAGAACTTGTAGGAGATTTGCAAATTTATGAAATTGATATGTTCCCTAAAAATTCTAAATCTAAAGATAAGGGAATTGCTCTTAAAGCCCAAGAGAGAAGGAGTGAGGGGTCAGCTAGAAAGAGGGTAGAGTCATCTAGAAAGAGAGAGACTGACACGTCAGATTCTGAGTGCGATTTTGACTTAGATGATTTGGCTCTTTTCGCAAAAAATTTCAAGAGGATTCTCAAATTTAAGAAAAATGGCAATTTTAAAGATAAAAAGAAATTTGAGAAAAATAAGTTTGAAAAGAAAAATGAAAAAGTTTCCAAAAATCCTTCCCTGAAAGAAAGTGAGAGATGTTTTGAGTCTGATGGTAGGGGTCATAGAGCTTTTGAGTGTGCCAATCGTCTGAATAGAGAGAAAGGGAAAGCTTTCCTTAATGCTACCCTTAGTGACGACAGTGAGGTCGAGATGGTGGATTCTGGAGATGAGTCACCGCATGAGTGTAACTTCACCGCATTCATGGCCAGCCAAGTGAGCACTCCTAGTTCTCCTCATGACGATGAGGATGATGCTTCACAGGGACACCTCGACAGTGAGATCGATGTGAGTGAGGGGGAGGATGACACAAGTGAGAGCGAGAGTGATATACAACGCGCCTACGCTGAGTTATATTCTGAGTCTTTTAAAACTAAAAAGCGTAACAAAGCGTTAGTTCTTAAGATCACTTGCCTAGAGGAAGATTTAAAGAAAGAGAGTTCTCCACCTGCACCGCCCTGAGAGAGAGAGAGTCTACATGTGTCGAGAATGAGAATTTGTTTAGAGAGAGAGAGAGTACTCTAGAGAAAGAGAGAGGGGACTTGATCAAGCAAGTGGCTAGTCTTACGAGTCAGCTCCATTCCTCCGTGGAGACTCGGAAGAAACTTGAAGCCCTTGTTGCCCAGTTGACTCATGATCTTGAGAAAGCACGGGAAGTCAAGGTACAAATTGAGGACAGATCTGGGAAGATGGGAAAGATGCTCCTCGGCCCCGCTTTAGGTTTTGGTGATCGTCAAGGAATTGGATATGATGGTGCCTCCACGTCCCAAATTGCACCTGGACCAGTTCCTGAGTTTACTACAACTCCTTATGGTCACCGTAAAAAACCTCGAAGGAGAGTTCGACCTAGAAAAGCAAACCGAGGTCCGCCTTTAACAGTGCTCTTTTGTACTTATTGCAAAAGAAAAGGCCACCTTAGGGAAACTTGCTATAGCATGGGTCGGACACGACGTACTACTGCTCCACCCCGTCATACTGATGAGTTTTCTAGTCTGAGAGAGCAAGTTGAGTTCTTAGCTGCCACGACTCAGAGTTTAATGGAAGAATTCCGACGGATGTCTTTGCCATTAGTGAATGCTTCTCACATTCCAGCTAAAATCAACAACAACAAAGGCAAACAAAAGGTCACCTCGACTTGGGTACCTAAGAAAGATAAAAAGGCTTTTGTTGTTCATGTTGCTCTCAAAGCACATAATACCTCTCAATGGTATTTTGATAGTGGGTGCTCCAGACACATGACAGGTGATGCCTCATTTTTTACTACTCTTGAGGATTATCAAGATGGCAGAGTCACCTTTGGAGATGGGAGTAAGTCTAGCATTATAGGACGAGGTACTATCGAGTTACCTGGTTTTCCTAAGCTAGAAAATGTTTTGTACGTCAGAGGTTTGAAAGCAAACCTTCTCAGCATTAGCCAGCTGTGCGACACTAACTTTGCAGTAAAGTTTGATCGGGACGCGTGTAAAGTCTACAATCAAGCCGGTAAACTTTTCATGCAAGGGGTGAGGACCGAGGATAATTGCTATGGGACTGAGCCCACATCCTCACTTGTCTGCAACAGCGCCACGATCACTCCTATGGATCTGTGGCACCAACGTCTAGGTCACGTGAACATTAAAGATCGCAATCGTTTATCTAAAAAGGACCTAGTACGTGGCTTACCATCTCTTGGAAAGTCAACTTCGACCGTTTGTGGACCCTGTCAGTTGGGAAAACAAATTCGTAGTCCTCATAGGAAGTTACATTCCATTACCACCTCTCGTGTTCTGGAGTTGATTCACATAGATCTTATGGGTCCCACTCGTACTGAGAGTCTAGGTGGTAAGAGGTACATCCTCTTGATGGTAGATGATTTCTCCAGATACTCCATTGTAGGTTTTCTGAGAGAGAAATCCGATGCTGTAGATTTCTTAACGACCAAGTGCCGTGTCCTGCAAAACGGTGTCACTATTAACAGAATACGTAGTGACAACGGCACTGAATTCAAGGAAGCAAAGGTTGATTTGTACTGTGATAGCCTTGGGATCAAACATGAGTTTTCTGCTGTGAGAACTCCTCAGCAAAATGGGATTGTTGAGAGAAAGAATAGAACGATCCAAGAGATGGCTAGATCTATGCTTCTAGGTCGTAAAGTTTCTAGGAGATTTTGGGCAGAGGCAGTGTCTACTGCATGCCACACGGTGAATAGGATGTATCTGCGTCCACACACACTTCACACTCCTTATGAGTTGTGGACTGGCAAGAAGCCCAACCTGACATATTTCCGTGTCTTTGGGAGTAAATGCTACATCCTATGGGATAAAGAGCAATTAGGAAAGTTTGACTCCCGAAGCGACGAGGGAATATTTCTAGGATATTCATCGAATAGCAGAGCGTACCGGGTTTTTAACCTGAAGAGCTCTAAGATTATGGAATCAATAAACGTCACCGTGCAAGATGACGAACCTCCGACGGTTATTGATCCTAACCTTCAGTGTGAGGATGAGGATTGTTCTGACAGTGATTTACCTGTTCCTCTCTCACACTCTGTGGACCCTACTCCTGTGTTAGGGGACACACCTGCTTGGGTTCGCAAGAGTCATGACCCTTCTGCCATTGTTGGTGATCCCACTCTAGGGGTCAAGACTCGTGCTCAGCTAGAGAACGTTATTAGCCATCTTTGCTACACGTCCAAAGTCGAGCCCAAGAACCATAAAGAAGCACTCAAGGATGAACACTGGATATCTGCTATGCAGGATGAGTTGCTTCAGTTTAAAAAGAATGATGTCTGGGAACTTGTCCCCCGACCTAGTGAGATTAATGTGATAGGTACCCGGTGGATTTTTAAGAACAAAATGGATGAAAATGGTACCATAATCCGAAATAAGGCTAGGTTGGTCGCTCAAGGCTACACACAGATAGAGGGTGTAGACTTTGGGGAGACATTTGCTCCTGTTGCGAGGCTTGAGTCCGTCCGTCTTCTGCTCGCCATCGCATGTCATCTGCGCTTCAAGGTGTATCAGATGGATGTCAAGAGTGCCTTTTTGAATGGCATTCTACAGGAGGAGGTTTATGTGGAACAACCAAAAGGGTTTGAAGACCCTCAGCACCCTGAGCACGTCTACTATCTGAGGAAAGCCTTGTATGGTTTGAAGCAAGCACCCCGTGCTTGGTACGAGAGGCTTACTTCTTATCTCTTAGCTCGTGGCTTCAAGAGAGGGGGAGTAGATATGACGTTGTTTGTCAGGAGAGATGACGGTGCTATTTTGGTTGCCCAGGTCTATGTGGACGACATAGTCTTTGGATCCACATGCTCCCAGCATGCTCACCACTTTGAGGAGGAGATGAAAAGTGAGTTTGAGATGAGCATGGTTGGTGAGCTTACATTCTTCCTTGGTCTCCAGGTTCATCAGCTAGAGGATGGGATGTTCATCTCCGAATCCAAGTATGCTAGAGACCTAGTGAAGAAATTTGATTTAGACTCCGCTAAGCATGCTCGTACACCTATGAGTACCACTACCAAGCTTAGTAAGGACACTTCAGGCAAGGACGTAGAGCAAACCTTATATCGGAGTATGATAGGTAGTCTCCTCTACTTGACTGCCAGTCGTCCCGACATCGCCTTTAGTGTTGGAGTCTGTGCGCGTTATCAGGCATCCCCAAAAGAGTCACATTTACTTGCTCTAAAACGTATTATTAAATACGTAAGTGGGACTCTCTCATACGGGATTTGGTATTCCTTTGATACCGATGACCGTCTGTCCGCCTACTCGGATGCCGATTGGGCTGGGGATGTAGATGGATGTAGGAGCACTTTTGGTGGGTGTTTCTATGTTGGTTCTTCTCTTGTCTCCTGGCTGAGCAAGAAGCAAAATTCCATCTCTTTGTCCACTGCGGAGGCTGAGTACATAGCCGCCGGGAGTTGTTGCACACAACTCTTGTGGATGAAGCAAATGCTGGAGGATTATGGGATATCACAGGACACCATGACCATTTCCTGTGATAACACAAGCGCGATACACATATCCCGCAATCCAGTTCAGCATTCACGCACAAAACACATCAGGATACGTGAGCACTTTATTCGTCAGTTAGTTGAAGAGAAAGTCGTATCCCTGAGTTTTGTTCCTACCGACCGTCAGTTAGCCGATATTTTCACGAAACCTTTAGATGCCCTTAGATTTGAGAGTCTTAGGAAATCTTTAGGGATTTGCACAGTTGACTGAGGGGTTGGTCTATGTCTAGAATAGGATGCTTCTTCATGTTCATATCATATGCTTCCTATTGCTAGTCTGTTTTATATGTACCATTACTTTGTTGTACAGCTTTGTTTTATTCCTTTTGCTTTTTATATTTCTTTTGAAAAAAATACAAAAAGATTTTCCTTTAAGAAAAATTTTGAGAAAAGCACAAAAAGATTTTATTTCTCCAAATTTTTGAAAAAATCCAAAAAGATTTTTGTATTTTTCTTCTTTTATGGATGAGCATGTAAGATAGCCAAGTCACAACTTCATTCCATTTATCCATGTGACTGTTTGATAGAGATTTGAGAGGCTACATCATTTCATCCATGTGCTTTACATTGATTGGAGTCTTTGAGATGTAATTAGTGATATTTTCCTACATGTTTGACTCCTATATCCTTTATTGCACACATGCACGGCTATATTTGATTATTGCACTTGTCTATCTCATATTAGCTTGCGTGTTTTCATCTCAATCCTGTCTATACAATGTACAATATGCGATAAAACTTGACAAGATTGGAATGCATGTAAAAACCGTTTTGGTGAGACTGTGTGTTTTTGTATAACGGGGAGGGGCTGCGAAAGGTAATCATCTATCCTTTGCGCAAAAGCCACCGTTAAAAAGGACCTAAAAAATGGAGGAATTTTAATATCCGAGGTCCAAAGAGGTTAAAAGAGCCCGAAAAAATTTAAAGGCAATAAAAAGCAATTCATGCCAAATATGGGCCACTTAGGTTTCACCATCAATTCTCCAAAGTTTGAGAATTTAGAATGCCTCTATTCAATACAATATCTGAGGGAGTTTGGTTGGAGAATCTAAACGGGTTTGCACTTCCTTGAAAGTCCTGAAAAAGCATTAAATCATTTTGGACGTTATTGGTGTGAAAATCATTTTGAGATTTAATTTGTTGATTTGATTGAGTCAATATCTTATATTGTCACTCTTTTACACCAAAGGAAGCATTTGAGTTCATTCGCTAGGAATATCCAATATTCATCGTGCACATATGTCATGTTTGTATGCATTGATTTTCCTATCGAATTTGATCACACCACTTCATTTACGCTATCATTAACTTGGTTGCTTTCTGTTTATTCATGGTGTGTTTTTATCCTAGTGACACCCCGCACTTGCTTATTTGATTTATTTCTCTAATTTGTCCATTTGGGGACATCATAAAAAGGGGGAGAAAGAATTATCATATTATGGGGGAGTTTGAATTCTGGGAGAGTTTTTGAGATGTTGCTTATATTTTTATCATATATTGATATCCATGTTATCTCATTTCAAACTCGATATGTCACGTGGTATTTGCTTTGTCTCATGTGTGTAGGTATGAAGATTGCAGATCTATATGTTGCACACCCTGATGAGAAAAGTTTTGAGATTCCTGAAGAATTAAAGAACAAACGATGAAGACTATTCATTTGTACCTTTTCCAGTTTTGGGTTCATGGGAGGGTAGATTTGTATAGGCAATTTCATATTTGATAATTCGGATTTTTTATGTATGTACCGGCATAGACATAGGGGGAGATTTGTAAGGACATTTTTCACATGTCCGAAATGTTTCATTTATTTATGTCGTACGCCGCTACATTTGGCACGTCTCCTCACGATCTCACATGACGGCCTCTATCCGAATTTCGGGAATCAAGCATGCATTATCTCCACTAATATGTCCCACATCTGCCTCAATGACTTCACGTTCCAAGATTTTAGGGACTTAATGCAAGTGGTACGCAAGGGAAGTCAAAACAGTGAAAAAAGGCACAATAGGAGAGTTCAAGGGCATTTTCGTAATTTCACATCCATAGTTCGGAGGTCTGGTCAACTATAAAGTTGAAGAGCTCGCCGCAACGAAGATACTGGAAAAAACGGCACCTCAATCCGAGCTACGGTGAAGGAGTTATGACCTTTTGAAGATAGAGAAAATTCCTTAAAGAATGCTGTTTTTTTTGTACGCTGGATAGAATTTTAGAGTTTTAAGAACGTGGGACTCTTCATATTTTTTCCTATAAATACCAACTTCGGGGGAGTTGTTTTGCAAGACTTTAGGAGACGAATTTGAGAGTCCAAATACATCTAGTCTTCATATTTTTGAGTCCCAAGACTCATGTTTTGATTCACACATCATTGCCAAACCTTTGTGAATCCTTTTGCAACCCAAGAACACAACTTTGGTTTGTTCAACCCTTGTGAAGGAGACCGTTCTTCTTCTTTATTGCAGCCCTACTGGAAAGGGATAATTCCAGCCGCGACTACAGAATTCGATACCCGAGGGTAATTCTTAGTCAACTTGTATTTTCATTGTAATCCGATTGTAAGCCGTTTTCTTACAAATTATAGTGAAAATAAATGGTTTTGTCCCTGAGAGGGTTTTTTCCTTAATTGCATGTGTTTGAATGTTCTTGCGTAGATTATCTATTTATTCAATCACATACTGCTGCATGTTTAGGGTTTGTTTGTGTTAAAAGGGTTTTATATATAATTTGATCATTTGAACGCGAGCACACACGTTCTCAGATGACGAAGAGAAATGGGAGTGCTTTTGTACGAAACATCCCCGCGGCCGAACCATCAGGGATGAGGAGTACTATCTCTTTGATCTTTGCCGAAACAGTGTCTACAGAGATGATCTGGAACCTCTATGCTTCGATGAAGATGATGCGGATATGAGTATATGAAGATGTTCCCACTAAGTTTATGTTTTCTGGTTTGTGTGCAACTCTTGCATTAGGAAGTTGAGTGTGCATAAGTTTATGGGTATGTTTAAGTCTATATCTGTTAAAATCTGTTCATGTGTTACTTTATGTGTAACTTATAAGTCTATGTGTAACTTTATATATAATAAATAAGTCTATGTTTACGTGTAACTATTAAGTCTATGTATATGCGTAACTATTAAGTCTATGTCTATGTTAAAGTTGTTCCCACTGAAGTTAAAGGCAAATTACATATTGCTATTTTTGCAGTATACTATGAATTAGGACATAAATTCCAAAAGTATAATATGATTGAACATAATATAGAACCGTAACGTAATAAAATATTACAAAAGTTTCATTGTCAATTGCGATAAAAGTTTCATCATCATTGTTTCAAAAAGAGCATATATAACGGTGGCCTAGTTCGCATAGAGCTTGTTGTAAGCCCATGCCTTTGCAAACGCATCCTCCGTAATCCCCATGAAGATATGTGCTAGTCCATGATCGGTCTCAAACATCGAAAATAGTCGTAGCCTATCAGTTTCGTTTAACTCCATTGACTTCAAACGATCAAGAATCTCTTGCCACTTCACATGCTCTAGGGCGTTCAAGTTGGCATCAGAAACCATAGAGGCTACTATCACCCGAGAAGACTCGGCAATTGAGGCCAGTGCCCGTGAACTCTCCTCTAAGACATTACCTCGCTTACGTCGTGGCTTCTGCTCTACTGGGGGTCTTGGTAATCGTCCAATAGCTTTACGTTTCCCCAATTGAGGTGACGTGTTAAGCGATTCAGTTTCAAGAGAGTCATTATCGTTTAAGTCAACAAAGTCTTCCTCCATATCTATGTCAACTAGTCCTGAAAAGAGCATATATATTTGTTTAGCAATTTTCCTGGTTTGTGTATTTTTGGCAATTACAAACAATATAATATTTACCTTCCATTGATGGGAAGTAATCACCACCAGACTGCGAGTTGGATCCATTTGCGGTGTCATTCCCATAAATAGTGGCTAGCTCTTCATAATAAAGGCAACTTTTTCCCTTCAACTTGGCAGCATCCGGCTTATCCTGCACAGATTTCACATTAGCCGATATATTAGATGGTATGCAATGCAAATGCTAAGAAATCCGTACCTTTACATACTCGGCCCATACGCTTGGCTCTGCTGTTACGGAGGACGTGTTATGGTCGAACCCAAATCCGCTAACTTGAAGTAGCTCATGGACATCCGTGTACTCTTTCTTGAGCGTCTTCAAACGTGAGCGGACATGTGCAATACCCACGGTAACATGACAACCATTTCTAACAGCATCAATCACAGTTTTCATATGGGTGGATGTGAATCCATTATCCGCCCTTTTGGTTCCAGCAAGAACCTCATTAATGAAAGCAGAAATCAAGCATCCATCCATAGCCTCTGTCCAACGAACTTGGGTCTTTTTGACTGGTGCTTCAACCTGAGCAGCATGTGTCCTGATGTTGATCGGAGCAGTATTTTTTGGAGCACGGAATGGAATGTTAACTCTGTTTTGGGCCATCTCTAAGAAACATCAAAATTGATCAGTAAATTGGTTGATGTCTTCTACTGTCCAACTAAATCAAGTTATATCAATACAAGCTATCAGTGAACACAAGCATATTATAACAAGTCTGTGAATCATATCAGTAAATCATATCATATCAGTTATCAAGTCCTTGAATCAAGTTATGAATTCTGTGAATCAAGATTGAAAGTCAGTTATCAAGTCAGTTATCAGTAAATCATATTAGTAAATCAAGTTAGAATCAAGTGAACACAAGCATAACATGATAACTGACACAAGCATAAGTGACTGTCAAGTCTGGGAATCAAGTTAAATGAACTGTGAACCATATCAGTTATCAGTAAATCATATATGTTATCAAGTATGTGAATCAAGTAATCAAGTCAGTTATCAAGTCAGTTTTCAGTAAATCATATCAGTAAATCAAGTTAGAATCAAGTTAATTTGAATCCAAGTTATCAAGTCAGTTATCAGTAAATCAAGTTATGAAATTTGAATCCAAGCATAATCTAAAATTTGAAGTGTTTGAATCAATGAATCCAAGCATAATCTAAAATTTGAAGTCTGTCAAAATCAGTTAATTTGACTGTGATTTAATAAATCCAAGTTCGTGAATCAAGTGAATCAAAATTGAATCAAGTGAATCAATGAATACAAGTTAGAATCAAGTGAACACAAGCATAACATGATAGCTAGTTATCATAACAAGTCTGTGAATCATATCAGTAAATCATATCATATCAGTTATCAAGTCCTTGAATCAAGTTATGAATTCTGTGAATCAAGCTTGAAAGTCAATTATCAAGTCAGTTATTAGTAAATCATATCAGTAAATCAAGTTAGAATCAAGTGAACACAAGCATAACATGATAACTAGTTATCATAACAACTCTGTGAATCATATCAGTAAATCATATCATATCAATTATCAAGTCCTTTAATCAAGTTATGAATTCTGTGAATCAAGATTGAAAGTCAGTTATCAGTAAAGTGAATCAATGAATACAAGTTAGAATCAAGTGAACACAAGCATAACATGATATCTAGTTATCATAACAAGTCTGTGAATCATACCAGTAAATCATATCATATCAGTTGTCAAGTCCTTGAATCAAGTTATGAAATTAGTTATCAGTTATGAAGTCTGTGAATCATGTCAAGTCTGGGAATCAAGTTAAATGAACTGTGAACCATATCAGTTATCAGTAAATCATATATGTTATCAAGTATGTGAATCAAGTAATCAAGTCAGTTATCAAGTCAGTTTTCAGTAAATCATATCAGTAAATCAAGTTAGAATCAAGTTAATTTGAATCCAAGTTATCAAGTCAGTTATCAGTAAATCAAGTTAGTTATCATAACAAGTCTGTGAATCATATCAGTGAATCAATGAATACAATTATCAAGTCTGTGAATCAAGTTATCAAGTCAGTTATTTAGTCAGTTATCAGTAAATCATATCAGTAAATCAAGTTAGATTCAAGTTAATTTGAATCCAAGTTATCAAGTCAGTTATCAGTAAATCATATCTAAAATTTGAATCCAAGCATAATCTAAAATTTGAAGTGTTTGAATCAATGAATCCAAGCATAATCTAAAATTTGAAGGCTGTGAATCAGTTAATTTGACTGTGATTTAATGAATCCAAGTTCGTGAATCAAGTGAATCAAAATTGAATCAAGTGAATCAATGAATCAAGATTGAATCTAGTGAATCAATGAATCAAGATTGAATCAAGTGTGTGAATCAAGTCTGAATACATATGTGAAGTCTGTGAATCAAGTTACAAGTTATCAATCAAGTTAGAATCCAAGCATAATCTGAAACCTTTGGCAACTACCAAAGCAATATGGTTCCTATTTCAAGCATATCATGAAACCTTTGGCAACTACCAAAGAAATATGAAATACAAAATGGTTCCTCTTTCAACCATATCATAAATATCCAAGTTAATATATCATAAATATCCAAATTCAACTGAATCAGTTACCAAAGCATATCAGTTATCAAGTGAATATCCAAGTGAATATATAGTGAATATCTAATGTGGTTTGAATCAATTATCCAAGTGAATATATAGTGAATAACCTATATAACACAGCAGTCCAACTAAAATGAATCAGTTAGCAAGCAACTCTAATGTCCCCTTCACAATAGCAAATCAATATGAAATACAAAATGGTTCAAATTATCACCTCATCCTCATCACATTAACAAATACAACATGGTTCAAATTATCAAATTTTCAACAAAATCAAAGGGCTCAATCTGAGCTGTTCCTCTTTCTGCCCACATTTGGGTAGCCATTGCATCACGCTTCTCCGTCCAAGATGCCTGTGTTGCGAACGTAATATGCTCATTGAGCATGTCATCAGGTATATTAAGGGGTGTGGGGTTCACATCATCGTCACTATCATTATCGTCATGGCACAAGTCATCCCTATCATCGGCACGTAAAAAATTATGCAGGGCACAACAAGCTAACACAATCTTAGCCTGTGTGTCAATGTCATGAAATGGTTGATGTCGTAGATAAGCAAATCTTTTTTTCAATAATCCGATAGTGCGCTCGACTACATTGCACAGAGATGAATGGCGAAAATTGAATAATTCTTTACTAGTTTCGGGACGTTGCCCCTCCACGTCTCTACGATGGTAACGTGTCTTGCGATACGGTGATAAAAATCCAGGAACCAGGGGGAATCCGGCGTCCGCAAGATAATATCTTCCTAAAAACAATAAATATGGTGTTTGTTTATCAAAAATATGTCGATTTTCTATGGTTTATACAAGGGTTATTCAAGTTAAGTACACGAAATGGACCGACATACCAACTGGAATGGTCAACTTTTGGCCTGCCCGTTGTATAGCCGCCCTAAGTAAACGTCCATCATGGGCGGACCCCTCCCATCCGGACAATACATATGTAAATTTCATATCGAATGTGCATGCAACTAGAACATTCTGAGAGATGGCCTGTTTTCGATTACGATACCTAGCTTGATCAACAAGGGGGACATTCGCATGTATGTGTGTACCGTCTATCGCTCCTACGGCATCCTATTGAGATACTATATTTGTTATTTCATTAAATCCATTTACATTGTTTTAAGTATTTAATCTATTAAGAAAGAATTTTCTTACCGAAAAATAATGATACCAACTTCTGTTGCCAGGACTATCAACCGGAGAGTTATCAGTGGTTGCATTTGTGATAATTTCCTTATACAACATTAGGCAAGTCCCAAGCACTTTATGAAAGTAGAAACTAATGGTTTGACTTGACCTACAAAAAATGTTACTCTCGGAGCGACAACGCTCATCATGGCCAACAATATTCAAGAAAATTGCAACTTGTTCCACAACATCAACTGAACGACTGTCGGTTAGTCCAAACGCACTGAGACGGTCACATAACCTATTAAATGAACCCATGTTCATTCGTAATGAGTCGTGGCATAACCGATCGCTCATCGCGTACATTCGGAACAAGGATTGCTTACGATGCTCATCCCAATTATAATGAGGTGCTCTAGGAATGTCCGTTAAAGACCTTATATGTTGATAAATTACTATTGCCCGTATCACCATCGACCAAACGACACCAATTCGTTTACGTTGTAACTTAGAATTATATTTCGGCATTTTCGCCTACAAATATTTAATTCATAAGTTCCTTATATCATATATATATTATAAAATAGCCAAACATGGATATGATCATAATCATTATCAAATAAGCAATTAATAAATAAATAAAAAATTAAAACTAACCGGAACAAACTGATTCGAACGACTGATTAGGAGAACACGGTTCCTGTAAAATAGACACAAAAAGCGTGTTACAAAAAAAATCGGTTATGATTTACGAATACAACATTATTTACTAACTTATCATTTATTATGTCTCATGTAAATTTAATTCAACATTGTCAAATGCATTATACCTTATTTTTATATGAAACCCCATATTTCAACTATATAAAAAATATATTGAAAACAATCCCAGATTAATACTAGATGAAATGAACCCTAGAAATTAAACCTAGCAAAAATACCAACCCTAGATAACTCAAATGAACCATGTTGAAACAACAAAATAAGGGTACCACAAATCCCTAAATATTAACATTAAAAGGAAATAACCCTAGAATATTAACACCTGCTTAATCTGCATAAGAAAATGAATCCTAGAACCATGTGTAACAAATGAAACCTAGAACCATCTTCATGTATTTTCGGAGTTTCAGAGTCATAAACAACTACGAAAACGAAGAACAAAACGAAAATCAAAATCAGATATGGCATGGAAGAAAACGAAAATCAAAATCAGATATGGCATGGAAGAAAACGAAAAACAAATTACCACCGAGAGCTGCTCTGGTGTGGCTGAGTGTGATTCAGTAGATTTCATATTGTAGAGTTGTTCTTCTGACATCATCTCTAATCAATCAAACGTCTACCAATTTCACCAACCAAAAGACCCGGCAAATTTTTCCCTCCCTCAGACCAAAGCAAATTTTGCCCACAATTTTGAGCAAATACAGGTCACGTGACCATTTTTTGGTAAATTTTGCCATGGGCAAATACATCAATCAAACACTACAAAAGTAGGCAAATATGTGAGCAAAATTTATTTGCCATGGCAAAAAGGGCCTATCAAACAGGCCCTTAGTGTTTGTTGGGGTTAATAATATAATTTTTGACAATTTAATGCATATTAAATATATTTACTAGCGATTGAGTTGTAATGTAAAAAATTGATATATTCAGCTAGTTAATTAGTTAGACTCTTCAACTTACCTATATAATATGCATGCATTGTAGAGATCATGTCCATAGAATTTTATCAAAAGATTCTACAAAAGTTGGTTGCGAGGTCATCTCCATGAGATTTAACAAAAAAAAATTATGTATCTCCTTAAAGTTAAAAGTATGTTTCGTGCATTGAATTGATGTGCTAATTATCCTTACACACACAACCACACACCCCCAACCCCCAACACACACACACACACACACACACACACACACACACACATAGTGTGTGTATGTGTGTGTGAGAAAGATGTTCTTGAATGAGAGAGAGAGAGAGAGAGAGAGAGAGAGTCTCATGAAAGGACATCATACATACATACCCCAAACCATTTTTTCTAAATAGTAAAAAAATTATTTTTTTATGAAACTTTATATTTAATTTTTTACTATTTTACAAAATGACATGCCAATTAATGAATATATGCATTATTGGTCGTTGAAATTTTTTATGATCATTGCACCCACTTTTGGATTGAATTTTTTGATGAAATATTTTGTAGATGACCTTTTTATTACGTAAATCATCTCCATAAAAATAAAAATAATCATTTTTTTACTATATATATATATATATATATATATATATATATATATATATATATATATATATATATAGAGAGAGAGAGAGAGAGAGAGAGAGAGGTTTTAAAAAAAATATTTAAAATGCATTTTTATACAAATGTTGTCTTGTCTAACTAGTTTACAAAAAGTAAGGATCATTAAAATTTGGGTTAATTACACTTAGGACCCCTAAGTTGACCCTACACTTTGTTATCCTGACTTTCAGTGTCTGCAGTTAACGCCCCAAATTTTAAAAATGACTACAATTAACCTCCTGCCATTGAATTTTGTTAGTTTTTGACAAGAAATGACATGTGGATACCCTTTTGACTTTTCGAAAAGGGCATTTCGAGTATTTTACTCTTTTTTTAAAAAATCCTAAACTCACTATTTCTCACTCTCGTCTTTTTCTTCTCCCACGCATTTGCACCTCTCTCTCTCTCACACACACATGCACACATGCACCCCCCCCCCCCCCCCCAACACACATGAACACCGACCCGCACACACGAACAGAGCTCGATTGAATCGAGACTAGGGGGTTTCAATCAGGGGTGGGGGGCATGATTCAATCAGAGGTGGGGCTGAGGCTTGGGGGGTAGGAGGTTTAGGGCATTTTAAACCGGTATGTTTTCTGTATATATATATATATATATATATATATATATATATATATATATGTGTGTGTGTGTGTGTGTGTGTGTGTGTTTTAGGGGGAAATGGTTTTTGTTGGAAATAATTTTCTTTTGAAAATATGTTTTATTGTTGAAAATAGGTTTTAATGTTTTAATGTTGGAAATATTACTTTGTTAATATTTGGTGATTTTTTTTAAGTATTAGAAAACAATTTTTTTCTAAAATTCTTTTTTTGTGTGTGAAAATCGTTTTTATTTTGTAAGAAAATATTTTTTGGGGATTGAAAATAGATATATATTTTATTTTTGCAAAATGTTTGCTTTTTTATTATAGTTTTAATTTCGAGAAAATGTTGTTTTCCTGTTTTAATTTTTTTAGAGTTTTTCTATGTTTGTCGATTATTTTTTATATTTTATTATATTTTCTAATTAATTAATTAATTTTTTCTTTAATAGATCTATTTTATTTAATTAGAAATCTACTTTTTTATCAGGTGAGATATTTTTTTTTTCAAAACCATTAACTTTCCTTTTTAACACTGTTCTAAAAAACCCGCCTAGGCTTAAGGTTTGGGAGAAACGCCTAACCTTACGCTTTTCACGCCTTATTCTTGGTAAAACCCTTAAGGTGCACTTTTTTCTAAAAACAACAATGCTTTAGTGAAACGATGTCGCATTTTAAAGAATTTGTTTACAAATCGGACCATTATCTCATCCAAAATAATCAAATAGTATTTTAATTTGCATATATTCAGATATATTTTTATGATATGTGCAATTTTTGTATTTTAATATCCTTGTTATGGTTAAAAAATATTAAAATATATTAAGAAGGCCTAAACGCCTTTTTACGCATAGGCCACCTCGGCTTCTAAGGCTTAAGGCTTGGCCTCCACGCCTCAATCACGCCCCGCGTTTTTTAGAACCTTGCTTTTTAACATGTGAGATATGTTTTTATAAAAATTCTGTTTTTTTTCTATTGGATTTTTTTATTAGAAATATCCTCTTTAGTTATTGTAAATGTTTTTTTTTATTAGAAACTTGTTTTTTACATTGGAAATCTATTTTTTTATTATTCTAAATTTGTTTTTGTTAAATATTTTTTATATTGTTTCAAGATTTTTTTAAAGTTTTTTTGGTAATTTCTAGAATTTTAATTAATGTTTTTGTAATTTTTCTAATTTTAAATGATTTTTAATAATATCTGTAATTTTAAATATATTTTCCTTCTATCTTATGACGTTTTTTTTGCCATTTCATACTTTTTTATTTTTTCCTCATTTATATATATATTTTTTTCAATTTTCCATATTTTTAAATGTTTTTTTCTATTTCAATGATTTTTTTTTAATTATTAGTATTTTTGAATATATTTTTTGAGTTATTTTTCTAATTTTCCAGATTTTAAATTGTTTTTTGGTAATTTTTAAATATATAAACTTAATTTTCAAATGTTTTAAAAATTCTGCAACATTTTTCTAAGCATTTTTAAAAATTTAAAGTATTTTTTAGTATTTATGTTAGGACGAAAGTGCCCTTACTCTTAGTAATGTGCCATACACATGTCTAACGTTTTTCCCCCAAAAACTAACGCATTTGGACGGCATGAGGTTAATTGTAGTCGTTTTCAAAGTTTGGAGAGTTTACTATAAAAATTAGAAGTTGAGATGACAAAGTGTAAGTGGGGCAAAATTCAGAGATTCTAAATGTAATTAATCTTTAAAATTCCGTAGTTTGGCAGAGGCACTTTACATAACAAACATTGTTTTAGACAACGATTATATAATGCATTTTTTAATATATTATCTTAAATATTGATCTTTTAATTATAAAAGTTATATATGAGACAATATTTATTTTTTAAGTGTATTATTAAATTTTTGAGGCTTTGTAAACTTTTTATTATTAAATATAATTGCCCTATCTAGGACTACGAAATTTCAAAGTGGGTTACTTTTTAAAATAAATTCAAAAATAGAATTTTTGTATAAGTATGTTCAAATTGAAATTTATTGTTTTAAAATAAAATAGTAGCTTGAGCTTTGGCCTATAATTCTTTGATATTAATTTTATCCCCAATAATATTATTTATTTGAATTTGGCCCCAAATATAATTTTAGTTACAAATATTTAATTTTGGACCTCTAATTTTTATATAGCAACCACATGTTTTTTTTATCCCTGGGTTATTTTCTGTGGGGCCACAAACACGTTAAACATATGACCCAATTAGGAGTAATTATAAAACATATTGGAGGTCACAATCAATAATAATGATGGTCAATATCCAAATTAGCCTAAAAAAAAACAGTGAACATAAAGATATTTTCTAATGGATCAATCTACGAATATTTTTTAATAAACGTTTAGTTCAAGTCTTTTTATTTTGTTTCAAAAAGTCACTCACCACATAAAAATACTTAAAACAAGAGCAGACACAAACCCATTTACCAAACTCTTTCCTCCTACCCCCTACAGTCCCTTCCCCCCATGGATGGAGCCACATCAGGCCCAGTGGTGGCTGTAGCCCCCACAACATTTAAAAAAAAATAGTTATGTATGTTTATACTATATTTAAGTGCAGAAAAAATATTTTCAAATTTAGTTGGGACATTTCTTGAAATAAAGGAACTTGTGAAACTTAAATCCTTAAACACACTCGGCACCTAAATATAGTTGATACTACTCCCGTCTCTCTCTGTCTCTCTCTCTATATATATGTATATCTCATTTCATTTTTTCTATTTTATTAATCTGTTAAATGACAACTTATATTATATATGTTTCTTTTAGTTTATTGTTAAATTAAATGGTTATATTATATGTTTGTTAGTGTTATTGTTAAATTATAGTTAAATGGCAACTTATATTATATATGTTTTTTTTTTTGTTTTGTAGATATAAATTTGGAGTTTAATGTATTATGATGTGTTTTTATTATTTGTAATTGATTGTCTATTTATCTTGTTGTTAAAATATGAGTAATTATATGCTATAAGTAAAAAAATGATTTGAAAAAAATTCGGCTTCGGGGCTTCCACCCCCGAACTCCCAGTATTCCTTACTAAATTAGCCCCCACTCATCAAAATTCCTGGCTCCGCCCCTGCTTCCCCCTCCTTATTGTCGGAACTTCGACATCCTTCACTGGAACTCTGGCAAGAGCTGATGAAGCTCCGGCAGTGGGATGGGTGGGGGTGGGAGTGGAGTGCCATAGCGCGAATCTTTAAAAATAAAAAAATATTAAGTAAATAAGTATTTAAGAAATTAAATAAGTTAAATTAAAAATAGATGACTTATTTATAGAATACATATTTATAAATATAATTTATTAAACTAAATCTTCTTTCATGGGATGTATACATATTGGAAAATGTTAGACACACCGGGTGTTAGTACCGGTTTAGTACCGGTACTGCTTTATTTGTTTGTACTATAGTATGGGTCCCGCCAGGAAATGCTGTAGGTTCCACCAATGTACAATCAAATAAAGCGCATTTGGTACTAAACCGGTACTTGGACCCGGTAAGAATATCATTACTCATACATATTTGACTACGTACCGCACTAACGTGCGCAACATTAACTACTATATATGAGTGAGAAGGGAGGACCCCTAATCCAATACTACGTAACAAAATAACAAAATAACAAAATCACTTCCATAGATATACCCGCATTCAATTTCAAATCCTACCCTATCTCTAATAACAATCATATCTAACCTTCCTCCTCATATTCAACGCCAAAATCTACCTACCATATCCCTCTCTCTCCCTCACCCAAAGCCATGTCTAACACTAGAGAAATACACCACAAACCACCTCACACCACCACTTTTTCCTCCTCTTGACACCCTAACAAACCCCATTTTTCCTTCCTCCCCGCCCCCCCCCCCCCCTCTAAAACACAATAACACATGCATACCATGGCTGACATTCCACAAACAAACCAACCGATACTCCCCATAACCACATCCACCGCCACTAGTAGCCCCACTCTAAACACGCGCAAAAAACTTACCCTAATCCCTTTAATCTTTCTTATTTATTTCGAAGTGGCCGGTGGCCCATACGGCGAAGAACCCGCCGTAAAAGCCGCCGGCCCGCTTTTCGCCATCCTCGGTTTCCTCATATTCCCATTCATATGGTCCGTCCCGGAAGCCCTAATAACGGCGGAACTCTCCACCACGTTCCCCGGCAACGGTGGGTTCGTCATCTGGGCCCACCGTGCCTTCGGACCCTTCTGCGGGTCCCTCATGGGCACGTGGAAATTCCTCTCCGGAGTCATAAACATAGCAGCTTTCCCAGTTTTATGCATAGACTACTTAAAAAAATTATTTCCCATCTTCAATTCGGGTTCACCACGTTATATTGCTATATCAGTCTTCACTCTCCTCCTATCAGCCTTAAACTATACTGGCCTAACAATAGTTGGGTACGTAGCAGTTTTACTAGGTGTCATATCATTGTTACCCTTTATCATCATGTCAATAATTGCAATACCTAAAATTCAGCCTCACAGATGGATAAGTTTAGGCCAAGCTGGTGTTAAAAGAGACTGGAATTTATTCTTTAACACATTGTTTTGGAATTTGAATTTTTGGGATAACGTGAGTACTATGGCAGGTGAGGTTGATAAGCCACAAAAGACTTTTCCCGTGGCATTATTTGCAGCTGTTATTTTTACGTGCTTAGCTTATATTATCCCACTTATGGCTGTTACCGGGGCATTAAATGTTGACCAAAAGGAATGGGAATCTGGGTTTATGGCTAATGCGGCTGAGATGATTTCTGGTAAATGGTTGAAATATTGGATTGAATTTGGGGCTGTTTTGTCAGCTATTGGGTTGTTTGAGGCTCAGTTGAGTAGTAGTGCTTATCAGATTTTGGGCATGGGGGAATTGGGATTTTTGCCTAAGTTTTTTGGGTTGAGGGATAAAAGGTTTAAGACTCCTTGGGTGGGAATATTGTTGTCCACTATTATTACTTTTGGGATTTCTTTTATGAATTTTACTGATATTATTTCGTCAGCTAATTTTTTGTATAGTTTGGGGATGCTATTGGAGTTTGCTTCTTTTATTTGGTTGAGGAGAAAATTTCCGGTAATGAAAAGGCCTTTTAGGGTGCCTATGAAAGTGCCGGGATTGGTGGTTATGTGTTTGATTCCATCTGGGTTTTTGATTTTGATAATGGCTATTGCTACTAAGGTTGTTTATTTGGTGAGTGGGTTGATGACAGTTGGGGCAATTGGATGGTATTTTTTTATTAAGGCGTGTAAAGATAAGAAATGGCTTGAGTTCAATGATGATGTTGATGGTGAGGATGATTGATGGTGATGATAAGGATGGGCTTGCTTTAGTCACGTAAGTGATACTTTTTTAGATGTTGAATAGTGGACTAGATATGGACATGTAATTGTTTACTTATTTGGATTACTAATGTTTAATTGTGAAATGATATTATTATTGCGTTGTTGTTCTTCTGATGAATTTGGGTTTGGAAATTTATGTTTGAAGAGTAATGATACGGAGATTTAGTTTCTGGATCCTTTTATCAAATTCAGTGACGTGTGTGTCTGACACGTCATTGAATTTGAAAAAGAGCAGTGCTATGAGTCCCAAATAACTCCATCAAACCTCCCCTCAAATGACTTGTGTTTTGTGCCCTGACGCGACCCGCATCACATGACAATAGATGACAGGTAAGTGAAAGAATGACGTGACGTCCACATAGGAATTTGGGGAGATTTGGAGAAGTTGTTTGGGACTCAAAGCAGGGGCGAAGCTGGGCCATGGCAGTGGGGGGCCATGGCCCCTACCAATCTTTTGAAAAAAAATACCCTATATGTAATATATTTGTATTTTTAAGCTCAACAAAAAAGAAGGCTCAAGCGCAAACCTTATTTTATCTTTAGATTAACTAAAAACAAAATATCTCTTCTTTCTCTCACTATCTCACGGGGACCACCAGTGCAGCGGACTTTCAAGACTTCCCCATATTTTCTCAAATGCATTAGCAAAGCAAAGGTATATCTTCATTGTTAGAAATTCTATTATTTTAATATGTTAATCCATATTCAAAGCAAATGTTTCTCCATATTTTAATGCTTATATCAAAGGTATCTCCATATTTTAGTGCTTATTTAAAGATTTTTTTCCATTTTAACTATTAGAGTATTATTAATGGAAATATTTTATTTTATTTTAATTGTTGACTATTATTGTTAATTGTTAATCAAGCTTATTGTAATTTTCAATTTCTATATGATATTCCAGTGTTCAATTAATATATGGTAATTAACTGTTTTAGGGAAATTAATAAATTTCAATTGTTTTATTTTTGTGTTGTAGAAATATGGCATGTGATTTGCTAGCTTTTTGTATAATGTTCCAACAATTACTTTATAATGTTGGAACTTAGTTACGCTGAAAACATGTGTTTTGTATGTGGTGCAACTATTATATTTTGATGGTGAATATATAAGATATTGTTGGAAAAAATGCTTATGATCAATATATTTTTAGTGCTAAAATATTGGATAAAAGCATAAATAACCCTAAAAAAAATCGCCTCAGGGGCTCCCGCCCCCGAACCCCCGGTAAATTGCGGTCCCCCTCAACATAAATTCCTGGCTTCGCCCCTGACTCAAAGCATTATTCTTTGAAAAAGAACAGTGCTATGAGTCCCAAATAACTCCATCAAATCTCTCCCAAAATGACTTGTGCTTTGTGCCCTATTATTATTCATGTTTGAATGAGGATTTATTTAGATAACGTCATATTCAAGACCTTAGGTTTTTTGTCTTTTTCTTTTTCTCAACATTATTTGATACATTTAAAAGTTTGAATGACTCCACAAAGCAATCGAACCCTTAGTTGTCTTGTTTTGAGTCCACACGAAAAGACTTTTTTTGGATACAAACAAGATACAATTTGAATTTGTGTTTTTTTATTAATATGAACACGATCCATCTAAAATATAATATTACTATCATGATCTCTTACATTTTACACTTAATTGAATAGAAATAGATATGATAATCTAAAATAATTATCGATTAACATGATTAGCATGACTCATAATTTTGACATGAATGAACCGATATGAATATGACACATCATTGTATTTTCGAGTTAATTTTGTTTCATTTAGTAACGTGCTTTTGTATCATTTCTAAACTAACTTACTCAATAATTTTGTCATTAATTTTTATTTATATAAGTTGAATTGGGTATAAACAGGAAGTTTGTATTAAGCTATCTTGAATAACATTATCTGGCTTCAATTCAGGCTGGGGACTTTATGGGACTGAGTCATGCTAGGCCAAAATAAAATTCGTGAAACGGGTAATAGGCTGTTCAAGCCTAAATTAAATTCATGTTTACAATATTGTCAAATTCATCTCGGGTTAGCTTATGAAAATTTATTCATATTTGAAGAAGATTTTCTTTATTTTTCCATTTAATAATATTAATAGTGTGATACCTATTCACAAGTCTATTTCTCCCAAATCAATGGAGCAACACTTTCTCCTCTCAATTATTAATTTGTAGAAGATTTGATAATGGCTATGAATACATTATAGATTGTTTATTCGGTGAGTGGGTTGACTGTTGGGTCTATTGAGTGGTATTTTTTTATTAAGGTGTATAAAGAAAAGAAGATGCTTGAATTCAATGATGATGTTGAAGGTGAGATTATGATAATAGGGATGGGTTTGTTTTCCCTAACAGCTAAGTATTGTGTTTTAAATATAATCTATAATGTATTTTTTATACATTACGTGGTGTTTGAGAGAAATTAGCACCAATCTTTGATTTATTCATCTCAATCATATATATATATATATATATATCATATATGATAGGTGTATGTATATATAGGAGAATTCTTAAGTACATCATACTTTATATATCATTCATACATCACACTTTGTCCTAGGTCTTAAAAAACTGTTTTTTCCCAATTTTTTATTTTCTTCTTAAAATTAACCTTGAAATAAATTTATGTTAAAAAATTAGGTTAAAATACATTTTTTAACTATTTAAAAAAAACATAAAAAGCTGTTCAAAATACCTGTGCCAACTTTTGTTAATTTTTTAAAAATAACTACAAAATATTTTTTGATCTAATTTTTTGAACATGAGTTTATTGAAATGTTAATTTCAAGAGAAAAATAAAAAAATTTAAAAAAATATTTCTTAAAGTTGAAAACTAAATGTGATGTACAATGCAATATATTAGTCTTCCTATGTGTATATATAAATACACACTAAGAAATTTGTTCAAAAAATTCCGTGGGAAGAATGAAAAAAGAGAGGATGGGAGTGAAAAAAAAAAGATGAAATGCAACTTAGGATCCGTTTGATTCACAAATTTGCCATGAAAAATGTCAAATTAGTGGGCAAATATGGCATTTGCCCACTTTTTGGTATGTTTGATAACAAAATCTGTTTACAATCCATTTGTCTATATACAACACCTCTAATGCATGAAAAGTGAGCAAATTTTGCTTTGCTATTTGGGAAAGAATTATTTGCCAAACAATTTGCCACTTCTTACAAGTGTTTTTTTTAATATTTTTATGCTAAAATATTTAAAAAACCATTTTACAAGCTGTTTTATAAAAAATGTTTTTAAATTGTTTTAAAAACTGTTTAAAAAATGTTTTAAAATTGTTAAAAAACAGTTTTAAAAATAATTTAAAAACTGTTTAGAAAAATATTTTTTAAAACTGTTTTATTAAAAATTCTGTTTTAAAATTGTTTAAAACACTATTTTAAAAAGTTTAAAAACTGTTTTGAATAATTAGGAAAACTGTTTCGAATATTGTAAAACTTGTTTTATAAAAATGTTGAAAAAAACTGCTTTAAAAATTATTTTAAAAACTGTTTTAATAATGTTTTATAAAAACTGTTTTTAAAATGTTAAAAAAAATGTTTTAAAAACTGTTATAAATTTAAAAAAAATACTGTTTTATAAAAAATGTTACAAAAGTATTTTTAAAATGTTTTAAAACTGTTAAAAACAGTTTTAAAAACAATTTAAAAATGGTTTTAAAAAAATGTTTTATAAAACTGTTTTATTAAAAACTTGTTTTAAAACTATTAAAAACACTATTTCAAAAGGTTTAAAAACTCTTTCAAATATTGTAAAAATTATTTTAAAAAACTATTTTATCAAAATTAAAAAAAATTGTTTAAAAATTGTTTAAAAACTTTTTATAAAATATTTAAATAAACTAATTGAATTGACTTTAATTTCATCTAATTATTGTTTGATAGATTCATGTGAAAAAATTAAATCCAACTTTTACTCTTAAAAAATTTTATCATCTTCATTTTTATCCACTTTTGAATTTATCAAATACAACTTTTTTTTTGGTGAATCTGATTCTATGCGACATGACCCTTTGATTGAGTAGATTACAATAATGCTCAACAAATAAAGAAGATTCTACGAATTTGTACTGTTTTGAAAAGTTCAATTTTGGGGTGTATGGTTTAAAAGAAAGATATTTTATCCAGCTTTATACTTTAGGGTGTGCTGTTCTATGTTTATAGAATATTTTAATGTTTATAGAGTTTTGGTTGTATTTTATTGGCCTCATTCACTCCAATCTTGACTTATTTGAAACTTGAATTTCAGTATAGTGGCCACGTGATGACGACAACTATTTCGACGATTTTAACTAGTAGTTGTCTTGAAGTAGTTTTTACAAGAGTTAAAAGGGTATAAGCCCATTTTTATAACATGTACAATGGTGAGAGTAAAATCTAATAAAATTTGTAATTTTGGAAATCGAATGAATTGCAGTGGTAAGATTGAAGCAACAAAATTTGTAGGATAATTTGTATAGGTTCTGCAAGTATATAAATCGTGGAGAGAATTTGTAAATGATTTTTACGAACTTCTGAAGTTCATAGGAATTGGTACGAACTTCTGTTGTTCGTAGCATTTTTCTACGAACTTCAAAAGTTCGTAGGAACTCATATCACATATAAATAATTAATTTTTATTACATATTTGGGTTCCTACGAACAACATTTGTTCGTAACATTTCCTACGAACAAGTGTTGTTCGTAAGAAATGATGCTATTTTTTTCCTACGAACAAGTGATCCTTGTAAGAACATTAAATACAAATTTTCAGATTTCACCACTGTGCAGCCTCACTCCCAAAACAGGTAAAAGCTTCCTTTCAATTTGTAAGTTACCCTTTCACGAGCATCCACCTCTGTGGATGCTCTTAGAGCATGTGGAGTAGGGGTGGTTAACCAAAGATATTTTGCAATATGAAATGGGTGTTTACCTTTTATGGGAAGTCTATTTTTATAATGGGGGAAGAATAAAACTTGTATTCAGTGTTTCTATGAATAATAGATGTTCGTAAGAAATGAAAATCAGACTTCTTACGAATAACATTTGTTCATAGGAAATAGTACGAACTAATGTTGTTCGTAGGAACCTAAATATATAATAAAAAATGATTATTTATATTTCTTATGAATTTCATTTGTTCGTAGAAATTCTTACGAACAAATAATGTTCGTAGGAAGCCTTTACAAATTCTGTATCCGTTCAGTAAATTTAGAGAATCTCTACAAATCCTTCTACGAATTTTGTCAACTTCATCCCACCACTGCAGTGCTCAAAATTTGCAAAGTTACCATTTCTCTTAAATTTGAGCATCCCCATTGTGGATGCTCTTAGTAGGGGGTGTTCAAAAAATCCACTGGACCAATGGACCGAACCGAATTGAGCTGAACCAACTCTTTTTTTCGGTCTTTTTTCTTAATCGGTCCGATCTCGGTTTATTTTTTTGGCGGACCGATCCAGTCGATCCGGTTCACGATTTACAGTTTCAAAAACCTTGTTAGGACCGACCCGGACCGACTCTATATAATATAATTTATTTTTACACATATATATGTATATATATAAGATAAATCAATAGTGAAAATATATATTTTAATATTAAATTAGGTTAAATTGCAGTTTAATCCAATACTAGGTTTATTTTAATTGCAAATTTTGATATTTTTTCTTTTTTAATGTTTGGAAAAAATAGACTCGGGTTTATTTTTATTATTATAAATGATGTAATTCATGAATGTGAGGACCGACGGGTTAGACCGAACCGACCCTATAAAAAACTGAACCGACTAGGGTCGATTTACCGACATTATCGGTCCGGTCTCGGTCCATATTTTTAGAGGACCGACCAAGTCGGTCCGGTCCAAAAATAACCTCAAAAATGAATCGGACCGGACCACGAACACCCCTAATCTTTAGGCATTGAAATATTTTGATACATTAAAATAATTCAATGTTATTTTATTTCACATAATCGTTAGTGTTTTAAAGTATTGAGTAAAATAATGATAAATTTGTTGGGAAACTGGGTAAATTTTGAGCCAGGATTTATAGAGTAATTTACAATTAAGTCCTTTGATAATAATTTTTAAACATTTAGGGATAATTTACTATTAAGTTCACTTATTATATTACTAGCGTGCACTACACCAAAATAACAAATTGTCACCTTTCAGCCGCCCACCCTTGTCAAGGTCATTGACCGTGACAAAAACACGCGTTTTGTGTCACGGTCATTGACCTTGACACGACCGGGATAAAGAATTGTCACGGTCATTGACCTTGACACGACTGTGACAACTTTTGCAGCAAGAACCCTTTCCCCCTTCTTTTTTTCCTCCCGCCGTTCCCTCCCTCTCTCTCTCTCTCTCTCCCTCTCTCTCTCTCTACGCTGCTCTCTATCTCTCTCTCTCTTCCATTTATATATATGTTTGTGTGTATATCAAGGTTCTAAAAAACGCGGGGCGTGATCGAGGCGTGGAGGCCACGCCTTAAGCCTTGAAAGCCTACGCGAGCCTTGGCGTAAAAAGGCGTGAAAAGACGTTTAGGTCTGATTAATATATTTTAATATTTTTTAACCATAACAAGGCTATTAAAATACTAAACTTGTACATATCCTAAAAATATGTTTGAATATTTGCAAACAAAAATACTATTTGATTATTTTGGATGAGATAATGGTCCGGTTTGTAAAAAAATCTTTAAAAGGCGATATCATTTCACTAAAGCATTGTTATTTTTAGAGAAAAAGTATGCCTTAAGGGTTTTACCAAGCATAAGGCGTCATAATCTTAAGGCGGGGCGTTTCTCCCAAGCCTCAAGCCTAGGCGTGCCTAGGCGGGTTTTTTAGAACAGTGGTGTATATATACGTGGGGGGGCTGTTGTGTGTGTGTGTATATATGTGGTGGGTGGGGGGTGTGGAGGGAGGTGGGGAAGGGTAGGGGCTATTGTGTGTGTGTGTGTGTGTGTGTGTGGTGGGGGGGGTGGGGATGGGGGTGTGTGTGGATGTGGTGAATGGGGTGGTAGTGTGTGTGTATGTGGTGAGTGGGGGGTGTGGAGGGAGGTGGGTGTGTGTGTGTATGTGGTGAGTGGGGGGTGTAGAGGGAGGTGGGTGGGTGGGTGTGTGTGTGTGTGTGTGTATATTTGAATTAACCCCATTATATGAAACATACTTGAAATTAAATATAGTGCGCATAGATACTAGATTGACAAGTATGACTTTTGGAAGAAGTTCTGCAGTCGTATCTTAATGTTCTCTGGGTACATACAAGATTGACAAGTGTGACTGTTATTTCAATTGACCAATTGAAATAACACTCACACCTGCCAATCTACGTCGTGTACTTGTAGAACTACGGGGATATGCTGTCGAATTTTTTTCAAATCGTAACAATGTGCATGAGCTGTTAAGTATATTACAGAAAAATGCAGTCTTGAATGGGATAGGACCACTTACCCTTTAATAGGATAACTAAATGATGGGATAATTAAATAAAACATACTATAAATCTAAGTTTTGTTTACCTTTAATAGGTGTTTAGTTGTGGTAGCTGTGATGGGATATCCGAAATACAAAGAGTGGATGGGTGAGACTAATAGAATGGGGGATGTGTTTCACAGGGGGTGGGTGGGGTGGGGTGTGTGTGTGTGTGTGTGTGTGTGGCGGGGGCAGGGGGTGGGGGGATGTGGTGTGTGTGTGGTGGGGCAATCTTAACAATTGTATAGCTTTAATTGTAATTTTAATTGTATTGTGCCCAGTTCATATGAAAGTAGGATTGCCCCTCGTTGTAAATTAGTAAATTAATAATTGTATACTTTAGTAATTGCCCATTTCATATGAGTAGATGAATTAGAAGGAGTACGAGATAAACATTTGTTGTTGACATTGTTGTTGAATTATTTTGTTTAGTAAATGTTGGGTTGGTTCATTTTAAAAGTGGCATGACCACTGGATTATTGTCCATATGGGGGTGGGATTTTTCAAGTTTTTTTGAAAATTACTTTGTATATCGAACAATATATATATATATATAGTATGATAATTAAATGAAACATACATGAAATTCACAATATATATATACACCTGCATGTTGTTAGAAAGTCTTATATGTAATTCTCACTTTATTCATGCCAAACCCGGCTCTCTTATAAGATTTGCATATTGTGATAAAATATAATGAGGATAAGAGATTTTTGTAGTTGTCACGGTCGTGGTGGGGGGAGGGGGTGGGGAAGGGGTGGGGTGGGGGGGTGGGGTAGTGGGGGTGGGGTGTGGTGATAATATTATATCTGTACTAATAACATTTTTTTTACAGCAAATGTCTCCTTCAGATATTAAGGCGAAGATGATGATGCTGTTTATGATGATGTCGTCTGGGCTCGGTGGTAGTGGAGGCGACGAGGGCTCTTCCGCCCCTGGGCTCCCCAAATATGGGAAATTTGGGATCACCGTCGAGAGCAAATCGGAGATATTAGCGAGATCCCTCGTTCTGCTAAAGATGGTCATCGGCCCGGGGTTTATGAGTTGGAAGGAGGTGCCATATGAGCTCAAGTTAGCTGTTTGGGCGGCACTACAGGTAATATATTTATATTTATATTTATATTTATATTTATATTTATATGAATATTTCAATTTCAATTTCAATTTCAATTTCAATTTCAATTTCAATTTCAATTTCAATTTCAATTTCAATTTCAATTTATATTTATATTTATATTTATTCGCAACTAACATTGTATTTGTTGGACAGAAACAATTCAACTTGGATCCAAAGCTACGCGATCCCGTCTTGGAGCAGATTCGGGAGCAACTCAAGTCGTGGAAGAAAAATATGCGGGCACGGTACTTTGGGAAAACACGAAAGTCCATTATCCAATGGCGTGAATCCGTCCCCCCCAAGGAGCCGATCTCATTGGCACAATGGCAGAAGTTCATTGACAATGAGATCGAGGATCGACAATTGGCATCTCGCCAACCGGGGAGGGAAAATCGAGCAAAACAGACGGACGTGCACTACTCCGGCCGGATCTCTTACGCCGAGGTGGAGCATAGGATGCAGGTAAGATTTGATTTTTCTATAACTACAGAAATATATTATTCTTCATTATTTTACTTTGCGGGGCCGATACTAATTTTACTTAATATATTTTATTTCAGGGGGTAGGGAGTGGGCCAGGGGGTAAGCCACATAGGCTCGATACTTATGTGGCTCTTCGGACGAAGAAGGGGAAGGACAAGGAGGTGTCCCCGAGAGTCGCGACCACGATTGTAAGTAATCTGACAGTTTAATTTTTATTAATTACGTTATAATTTTTTAGTTTACTTATTTTACTAATCATGTGCTTTTTGTCGTTTCAGGCAAAGCTTAAGGAAGTGCATGAGTCGCAGTCTGATGCCGACAAGGCATCTTTGTCCACAGACGCACTCAGCCAAGTGCTTGGCTCTGATCGTAAGGGGAGGACAAGGGGGGTGAGCTCGTGGGTGGCCAAATCTAGGATCATCGGATTGGAGACGAGCGACACCGGGTTGGCTTGAACGGTGGATTCACATGACGCGAAGCTGTCCCGTTTGGAGGCGACGGTCCAAGATATGTTCTCATTCATGAAGCGTACGTTGGGCGGAGACTGTAAAGGGAAAGGGAAAGGGAAGGATAAGGCGGTGGAGGAGGAGGTGCGGGAGGATGAGGCGCATGATGACGAGGATGTGGACCTCGCTTCTTCATCACCGACACGTGCGTACTTCGATGATCCACTTCCCTATTTGGCTCCCTTCCCCAGACCGATGTCGACACTTGGTTGGCCGAGCGTGCTCATATTGGACGTATTTGATGGCAAGCAGATAGGGCGGGGGTTGATGGACCCGAATATCGTCCAGGGTGGAATAGTTCATGGACGTGAGATTCAAGAGATGGAGTCCAGGGTGCTCGTCACACATGTCATACCCGGGAAGGAGAGCTCCCTATTGTGGTTGCGCGAACAATGCGGCACGACGTATATTAGTGGGTGCGTCAATTCCTATATCGTGTGGCCTACTCACCTCCTCAGTTTTAACAATACACCAGACATGTAGTGACATTGTTTTAAGTTTGAATTGAATTGTTTTAAGTTGTTACATTTGAATTATATCGTGATGCATATTGTCTCTATTTGAATGTATATTTGCATTATCTCTATTTTATTTGAATATATGATGTTTGAACAGGTACAACGTTGCTATAACATGTACAAATATACTGCTGGGCAGTGGCAGTGGCCATACTGCCCTGTAGTTTTTTTTTCAATTCTGCCCAGAATTGTCACGGTCATTGACCGTGACAATGTTGTGTCACGGACGTGTCACGGCCATTGACCGTGACAAATTCTTTTGAATAGAGCCACTACTTTGTCACGGTTGGAAACCGTGACTAAACGTGTCACGGTCATGGACCGCGACACGACCGTGACAAAAAAAGTTGTCTCGCCTCGAAATGTCACGGTCATTGACCTTGACAAGTTGGATTTGTCAAGGTCAATGACCGTGATAATTTGGCAGATTTGGTGTAGTGGTGGACTTCTACAAGAAGAGAATTAATGGGCCTAAGTGCTTAAAATTTGTTAAAATTCTTTTAGTATTTAAAATTTGTTTGTGAGGGACCTAAGAGTACTTTTTTCTAATTTATATAGGACACACGCCTTAAAGTGGCATGTCAGTATACTTATGTGTTCCTGTCCAAAAGATGAACAATGTGGTATATTCATTTCATTAAAATCAATAAGAAATTTGACTTCAAAGTACTCCTTTTTACACAAATTATTTAGTATAGTGGACATAGAAAGTTTGTCCCACATAAGAAATCTATGTGAAATGGGTCTAGTATATATAATGAAAAATTAAACAAAAAGATTGGTGCTCGTATGGTATCTCAAGTCTATGAAGGGAATATGACGTACCTAGTGTGATCTTTGACTCAAAAACCCTATAAGCGCGCCACTAGCTACCCTGAGGTTGTGGGTATTTCTTGAGCGAATATTATCTTTTTGGACAATATTTACTTAGACTTTCTGCATAAAAAAATTGGGCTGAAATTATTTTTCTTATACGTCATATTTTTAATTTGTTTAATAAATCATCGGTGTAAAACGTTATCGTTTTAGACTAATAAAAACGTTAGTGACTTTGGAGCGTCGCTAGTAAATGGTTCAATATGAGTTGTCCATAATTGTTGATCTGGCTCGTAATTGTTTGTGTTTGTTCATGAACAGGCACATCACTCCAAGGGAAACTACTTATAATAACCGTAAAGGCATTTCCATGCCGATAAATATCGTCCTTTCCTCCTAAGTTTTGAAAATCCAAAAAATCTTTTCCTTCTTCATATATTCTTCCTTCATAATGTCAGAAAGAGTGTCATCATTGTTGGCTCGCGGAGCAAGCACATTGCAGTACTTATTGCTTCCCCTAGACTATTTCATCTTAGGAGATAGACGCACATAGTCCCTTTATCGTAAGCACCGCAATGGGGAATCATTCTTTCTAAAGGAGAGAGAATCCAAATATTCAACTCAGTCTTGTAAGAAGATCGATGATTGCATCTAATCATGAATCATAAGTTTATTCTTGTTCGTGCACTTTTCTATTTTAGATCTATAAATTATTTAATCAAACATATACCATTAGAATAATAATCTTAAGAAAAAAATTCGTCTTATGCATATTTTATACATTGTTTATTGTTTTATTAAATCATTACAGAATACAATAATAAGTTTTTCTTATATCCAGTTTATTTAAATATTTTGAATTCAATAAATATTGTCTAGTTTTACGTAATAATTTACTACAATAATTACTACATTTTTATTATTAAAAACAAATATCACTTTGCATGGTTAGAACTTACAAACTAAACAGATTGATTTTTTCATTTTCCATTTTGTTTCTATTTTAAAGTTTATATAGATTATGTATCTTTGTATATATTTTAAACACTATTTTAATAAATTGTAATTAATATTGGTTCTCTAAAATTTTAATTTGTTAAAATATTGGGAATATCATTCTCTCAAAATATGATTTATTATTGTTGCCCAGATTATACTCAAGAGGGGGGGTGAATTGAGTTTTTACAAACTTTATGTCAAAATTAAGATTTCAGAAAAATATTAAATTTAAATCACTTAGACAAATTTCAGATTAATAAAACTATAAAGAATAAATTTAACAATATCAAATAAATGCAATCAACTGATTATAAACAACTAGAAATGCAGATTTTAACACACTAGGAATATTAATTTAATTTTCGTATTTAATACTAAGTAATATTCTGAAATTAATTATTTAATTCAAAAAATAATTATTTTACCCTTAAAATTAATTTAGTCAAATTTCGGAATTAATTTATTTGCAAGATAGTGTGCTGAAAATGTTAACTCTAGCAAGCATGTGCAAATAAATAAATAAGAGTGCGGAAAATAAATGACACCGAAATTTAACGTGGTTCGGCCAAATCCCGGCCTACGTCCACGCGCCTAGAGCCCCCGTCTCCTTTGCGCTTCACTAAACCTGATCCGCTTGCGGGTAGGATCAAACCACCGCGTACAACTGTTTGCAAGCTAACTCCGAGCTTCAAACCCCGTGGCCCACTTGTGGGTAGGAACCAATTACCGGTACAAACCGAAGCTTCAACAAAGCTTCACAACAAATCTGAATTTTTGTAGTACAAGATACAATTACTGAAACTCCTTAAAATACAATTTGTAATCTGAGTTTCTCCTTCTTTAATCAGACTTCAATAAATGATGTTGAAGTAGGCACAAGTCTTCTTCTTCAATGATTGAGCAGATGATAAAATTTATTGCTCTCTTGAATGTGTAGCTGAGTAGTAAAATAAATTCTCTCAATAAGTCTTTCTCATGTTTTTCATTCAAGTCTTGGTGTTCACTACAGCTCTTGAATGCTTTAAATGTATCTGCAAGAACTAGCTGTTAGACACATGCATTTTGAGCATTAAATGTTCCTGATTTTGCTGAGATGGAGTAGCTGAAAATAATCTCAAAATCTGATATGCAGATCTTCATCTTTTATCTTCTCCATAAAAATATAGCTGATGTAACATGGAAATAGACATCTGATAGATAACCCATCTGCAGGAAAATTGTTAGTCCAACAGATAAAACACAAAGATGATGTATTGATGTGGAACCATTGTGTAAAGAACATAACTGGTGTTTAAAGAATATTTTTCTGTCAAGAGAGTAAATGGGACAAAGTAAATATATATACTACTCAGTCACAGGTTTTGCAAGAATGTGTATGTAAATATATATATGAAAGGTGTACATATATATATATTGAAAAAAAATATATTTCGAACAGGTGTTATATAAGAAATTTCGGACAAAAAATATATTTCGAATTTCGGTCAAAAAAATATAACAGATTTCGTAAAAATAAATTTCGGATAAAACAAAAAAAATTTATAACTGATTTCGCATAAAAAAAACCTTCGGATAAAACAAAAAAGGTCTATAATTGATTTCGTGTAAAAGAAATTTTCGGACAAAGCCAAAACAGATACGCACGTTTAAAAAATGCGGACTAAAAATTATATATATAAAAAGGCTCCAAAGCTCATAAAGGAGCTAAACTTATTTTCCATCCCTAAGATGTCGTAGCCAATAAGGCTAGTCACTGTGAGTGAGTGGATGGCAAAGAAAATGACAGGGCATGGTCTCATGTCCTTTATCTGAGTCAAAGATTATTTGTATATAAAGGAAATCTACTTTGTTTAATCTGCCAAAGATGGCGTGTGCCAGAAGTGATGCATTAAAGGGGCGGCGTCGCACAGTACACTGGATCAGATATATATAAAAAAAATTACGGAACTGATATAAAACAAAACTTCCCGAACTGATATGTATGTATAAAAACATTAGCTGGCGGACAAACAACAAAAAAAAACGTGAACATCTTATACGCATAGTAAAGGAGGTTTCGGCATGTACGGATAGTAAAGGAAATCTGTAGCAGTGGTAGAAGCCTTAGACCATAGGCGGGCAGATCTTTGCAGAAGCTTTCAAAAGCTAAGTTAACATGTAGACATAATAACATTATATATATAATCATATATATCTTAAGGGACATACATGCATACACACACACACACACATATATATATATATATATATATATAAGTAATCGTTCAAGACAAAAAAGGTTACCCAACAGCTTTTGGCATTTGCCAAGTTACTAGCAAATGATACTAAATTATTGTATACACAAAAACATACATGTACAAAGTGACTCAAGGCCATAAAAAAAATTTATACGCATATATAAAAAAAATTAAGGAAAATATTTAATGTCTACTTAAATTAAAAAATAATTTCATTAAAAAAAATATATCACTCAAAATTGATTAAACACTTAATAAAAAAAAATGCATGTGTACCTAACGTGTCAAGCGCAAATGTACAAAACATGTGAATACCTTTACTCGGATATGTCGTTGTGTAAAGTCGAGGTATGTTGAGTTGGAAATAAACAGGATAATACCATAATAAATATTTATAGAATAACCTAATAAAAATATGTTTGGAATCATCAAAATCAATATATTAAGTTAAACTAAAATGTTCATTAATTAAACTAATTTAATTAATTAGGGATAAATAACATTTTCGTTAACAATCTCCCCCTTTTTGATGATGACAAACAAGGATTCACATATATTCATAAAATGAAATATTAAGCACAAATAGTGAATCATAAATATTTCTCCCCCTTTGACATTATCAAAAAGATATTTCATATAAATTCAATGTCACGGGTAAAATGCGAAGCTCCCCCTATCAAAAATAATTCGTGCATGGGATTCAACCATAAATCTCAAGGGACATATAAGTGACATGAAAATTTTCGATACGCACACAAGTCATCATAAATTTTTCATAGCATGTATTCGGTATTATAAATCGACAATAATACAATCAAATAATGCACAAGTCACAAAAATCATAAATGATACCAATTGTTGTAATCACACACAAACCGTGCGTTGCACACAATGATTTCTCAAAACATTTTTTTTGTGTGTGTAAAAATAGAAATCACAACTCAATGTTCTCAAATAGTGCAAGTACGAGAGATATATCAATGTGCATAATTAACTCTCTCACTAATGTAATAAAATTGCAATGTATAAATTTTCAGTAGGCGCAATATCAATTGTTGTATAAATCATCATGATGTAAACTTTTAAGTGCACAACAAATAAACATTTCATAACTCGATGTTTTCAAATAATTTGAAATAAGCACATAACATGAGTTAGAAATAGCAAAAAAATATATAGCATTTTGCTCAAGCTTTGCCGTTTTCAAGATACGAGCTAAAATTCTCGGAATAATCAACTGAATTTCAAGATCCATAATAATATATCAAAGTTATGATCAAGCATTTTTTGAACAAATAATCAAACAAATTTCAATAAACTTTTATCTCCCCCTAAAGGATACCAATTAAGGCAAATATGCATATAATAAATATGGTGCATCTATTTCATGAGATAAAATATTAAAAAAAATTGACTTCATATTGATCATGTTATTTCTCAATTTAAATATACATAACACAAATGTTACTATCTTCAAAAAAAAATATTCATCGTGAATGTTACAAATAATCGAACAATGAAATGGTATGCAATAAAACTAACTCATAGAGATTAATGTGACCATATCATCAAAATCAACAAGTGAATGTTACAATATTAACATGTAGCTCAAAATTTTAAAAGGACATTTTCGGTTCAAATTAATATTCAATAAAATCATGAATTTATGAATTAATCCAATATGATTCACAAATATATGTCCAGATATATAATACATAAAGATTATGAATTTTTTTTTTTACTAAAAAAAATCATCAAAAATAAGTGTATGTGTCATATAACACAAAATCATCAAGAATAATAAATATACATATTTACACGTGAATACTAAATACTCAATCAACACACTCATGTGTTATAACAAATATTCTATGTATGGAAATATATCAATTATGAAATAAATCATTAATAAACATATGATATTAATTTCAAGAAAGGTGCACTTTACCACCTTACCAAATACCAAAGATATATTCAAGCAACTACTTCTAAGTGTGGCATTTCCAACATTAGGCAATGATACTTGAAATTTATAATATGACCAAATCATATGCCTTGAAAATCCACATTCCTTCTCAAAATGTAACCTACACAACTTTGAAAATTTTCTCTTTTGGTACCCAAAATGTGTTAGGTCCATAGGGGTTAGTATACATCTTAGTTCCTTTTGGAATCCATGCAAATTTTCTTTTTCTAAATTTATATGGACACAAATCTGAAAAATGTGTGTGTCTACCACAATATGTGCATAGATAGTTAGAATGACTAGATGAGGCATCAAATTTCAATAAATTGGAATAAGTCTTTTTCTCATTTCCTTCATCATATCCTATGCCATTATTATTAAATCGAATCCTTTGTGTCTCAATAATTTTATGAAAATATTCATTTCCTTTTGTAAAATTATCTAATAATTTCTTTAAATATTCAATCTCCCTTTTTAACTCAATATTTTCAATCTCAAGAGAAGTAGTGACAATAACAGATTTTTCCTTTTTCAAAGATTTAATTTCATTTTTCAAAGATTCATTTTCTAATTTCAACTCATCAAAATTATTTGACATATAATCATATTTAGTTGAAACTAATGAATGAGACTTCTTAAGTTTAATATATCTATTTTTAAGTTCTTCAAAGCTTTCACATAATTCATCAAAGACATCTTGTAAAACTTCATAATCATCAACTTCATCATTATCACTATCACTATAGTTAGGGTTAGAGTGTACCCCATTTTCCATTGCCATGAAACATAGATGAACAACTTCATTTATATTCGAATCTTCATCGGAAGAGCTTGTGTCGGAGTCACTCCATGTTGTGGCTCTCAATGCCTTCTTCCCTTTCTTATATTTTGGACAATTAGGCTTAATGTGTCCAACTTCATCACAATGATAGCATCTTGGTTCAGATTTGGATTGATGATCATCATTGAACTCTTTTGAAAAATATTTCTTTCTCCTTTCCTTGGCTTTCTTTTTAGAATTGAGATATTTTTTGAAATTTTTAGCCAATAGGGAAATATCATCATCATCGTCATCTTCACTTTCTATATTTTTGCTTGAAGATTTGAGAGCAATAATTTTGTTTGCTTTTGGTTTCTCATCTTCAACAAATTCCTTAAGTTCCATTTCATGAGTAATTAAAGAACCCAATAACTCATCAAGAGAGATGGGTCTTTCTCGTATGGCTTCTTTGATTACCAGCTTCTTTGTCATATAAGCAGATGGTAGTGACCTGAGAATCTTGCTCACTAATTCGGAGTCAGTATAAGATTTACCAAGAGATTTAAGACCATTAATAATATTAGTGAACCTAGTGAACATATCAGAAATAGATTCATCAGACATCATCTTAAATAACTCATAATTATGAACCAGCATACTAATTTTATCTTCTTTAACTTGACTAGTTCCTTCATATGTGACTTCTAGTCTATCCCAAATTTCTTTAGCAGATTCACAACAACAAATTCTATTATACTCATTTACATCAAGTGCACAATGCAGAATATTCATAGCTTTAGCATTTATTTGAATTTTTCTGATATCAACATCATTCCATTCATTTTCTTCTTTAGGAACATTTTCATCATTAACAACTTTTATGGGGATATTAGGACCATTTATAATAACTCTCCAAACAGCATAATCATTTGATTGAATAAAATTTTTCATTCTATTTTTCCAATAGCTATAATTATTTCCTGAAAATAAAGGAGGTCTATTTATTGATTGACCCTCACCAAGAGATGAAACATTAAAGTTTGCCATGGCTCTTTAACTCTAAGATTGTTAAATCTAAAAATAAATAAGAAGAGCACTAGCTCTGATACCAATTGTTGCCCAGATTATACTCAAGAGGGGGGGGGTGAATTGAGTTTTTACAAACTTTATGTCAAAATTAAGATTTCAGAAAAATATTAAATTTAAATCACTTAGACAAATTTCAGATTAATAAAACTATAAAGAATAAATTTAACAATATCAAATAAATGCAATCAACTGATTATAAACAACTAGAAATGCAGATTTTAACACACTAGGAATATTAATTTAATTTTTGTATTTAATACTAAGTAATATTCTGAAATTAATTATTTAATTCAAAAAATAATTATTTTACCCTTAAAATTAATTTAGTCAAATTTCGGAATTAATTTATTTGCAAGATAGTGTGCGGAAAATGTTAACTCAAGCAAGCATGTGCAAATAAATAAATAAGAGTGCGGAAAATAAATGACACCGAAATTTAACGTGGTTCGGCCAAATCCCGGCCTACGTCCACGCGCCTAGAGCCCCCGTCTCCTTCGCGCTTCACTAAACCTGATCCACTTGCGGGTAGGATCAAACCACCGCGTACAACTGTTTGGAAGCTAACTCCGAGCTTCAAACCCCGTGGCCCACTTGCGGGTAGGAACCAATTACCGGTACAAACCGAAGCTTCAACAAAGCTTCACAAGAAATCTGAATTTTTGTAGTACAAAATACAATTACTGAAACTCCTTAAAATACAATTTGTAATCTGAGTTTATCCTTCTTTAATCAGACTTCAATAAATGATGTTGAAGTAGGCACAAGTCTTCTTCTTCAATGATTGAGCAGATGATAAAATTTATTGCTCTCTTGAATGTGTAGCTGAGTAGTAAAATAAATTCTCTCAATAAGTCTTTCTCATGTTTTTCATTCAAGTCTTGGTGTTCAATGCAGCTCTTGAATGCTTTAAATGTGTCTGCAAGAACTAGCTGTTAGACACATGCATTTTGAGCATTAAATTCTCCTGATTTTGCTGAGATGGAGTAGCTGAAAATAATCTCAAAATCTGATATGCAGATCTTCATCTTTTATCTTCTCCATAAAAATATAGCTGATGTAACATGGAAATAGACATCTGATAGATAACCCATCTGCAGGAAAATTGTTAGTCCAACAGATAAAACACAAAGATGATGTATTGATGTGGAACCATTGTGTAAAGAACATAACTGGTGTTTAAAGAATATTTTTCTGTCAAGAGAGTAAATGGGACAAAGTAAATATATATACTACTCAGTCACATGTTTTGCAAGAATGTGTATGTAAATATATATATGAAAGGTGTACATATATATATATTGAAAAAAATATATTTCGAACAGGTATTATATAAGAAATTTCGGACAAAAAATATATTTCGAATTTCGGTCAAAAAAATATAACAGATTTCGTAAAAATAAATTTCGGATAAAACAAAAAAAATTTATAACTGATTTCGCATAAAAAAAACCTTCGGATAAAACAAAAAAGGTCTATAATTGATTTCGTGTAAAAGAAATTTTCGGACAAAGCCAAAACAGATACGCACGTTTAAAAAATTCGGACTAAAAATTATATATATAAAAAGGCTCCAAAGCTCATAAAGGAGCTAGACTTATTTTCCATCCCTAAGATGTCGTAGCCAATAAGGCTAGTCACTGTGAGTGAGTGGATGGCAAAGAAAATGACAGGGCATGGTCTCATGTCCTTTATCTGAGTCAAAGATTATTTGTATATAAAGGAAATCTACTTTGTTTAATCTGCCAAAGATGGCGTGTGCCAGAAGTGATGCATTAAAGGGGCGGCGTCGCACAGTACACTGGAACAGATATATATAAAAAAAATTACGGAACTGATATAAAACAAAACTTCCCGAACTGATATGTATGTATAAAAACATTAGCTGGCGGACAAACAACAAAAAAAAACGTGAACATCTTATACGCATAGTAAAGGAGGTTTCGGCATGTACGGATAGTAAAGGAAATCTGTAGCAGTGGTAGAAGCCTTAGACCATAGGCGGGCAGATCTTTGCAGAAGCTTTCAAAAGCTAAGTTAACATGTAGACATAATAACATTATATATATAATCATATATATCTTAAGGGACATACATGCATACACATATATATATATATATATATAAGTAATCGTTCAAGACAAAAAAGGTTACCCAACAGCTTTTGGCATTTGCCAAGTTACTAGCAAATGATACTAAATTATTGTATACACAAAAACATACATGTACAAAGTGACTCAAGGCCATAAAAAAAATTTATACGCATATATAAAAAAAATTAAGGAAAATATTTAATGTCTACTTAGATTAAAAAATAATTTCATTAAAAAAATATATCACTCAAAATTGATTAAACACTTAATAAAAAAATGCATGTGTACCTAACGTGTCAAGCGCAAATGTACAAAACATGTGAATACCTTTACTCGGATATGTCGTTGTGTAAAGTCGGGGTATGTTGAGTTGGAAATAAACAGGATAATACCATAATAAATATTTATGGAATAACCTAATAAAAATATGTTTGGAATCATCAAAATCAATATATTAAGTTAAACTAAAATGTTCATTAATTAAACTAATTTAATTAATTAGGGATAAATAACATTTTCGTTAACAATATACAAAGATTATGTATCTTTGTATATATTTTAAACACTATTTTAATAAATTGTAATTAATATTGGTTCTCTAAAATTTTAATTTGTTAAAATATTGGGAATATCATTCTCTCAAAATATGATTTATTATATTATTATTAATATGCATACTATTATTACTTCTCATGCAACCGATGGTGAGAAACTTGAAAAATTCAACATGTGTGATTTTAAGAGATGGAAACATAATTTTTGTCTTATCTCACAACTTTGAATCTTCAAGGTTCTTATATGAAGAAGTTCCCAAGGTTGATGATACAAAAATAGATAAGATAACTTTGGCTATTGTAGAAACATGGAAGCACTCTAGAATCCTATGAAAAATTATATCCTCAATGCATTGGATAACACGCTATTGTACGTGTATAGCCCAATAAAAATCATTAAGTTGATATGGGATTATTTGGATAAAAAGTATAAAACATAGGATGTCAGCATGAAGGACTTCCTTGGTTATAGATTCCTTGATTTTAAAATGTTAGATTCAAAGATTATTATTAGACAATTCGAACAACTTCGATTAATTTTTATGAAATAAGTGATAAAAATATGGTTTTAAGTGAAACATTTCAAGTCACAACAGTTATTGAAAAAATGTTTCCCTCTTGGAAATATTTTAATTATTATTTAAGGCATACAAGTAAAGAAATGGGGCTCGATGACTTTATTACTCAGTTAAGGATAGAGGAAGATAACTCGACGTTTGAAAAAAGTCATGAGATACTACAATGGAGGCTAAAGCCATTGTAATAGAGGATGGTCATAAACATAACAAAAATAGGAAGCACAACGGGGAAGGTTTAAGTCAAGAGGGTGGTGCTTCAAAGGTTACTATTAGTAACATCTACTCTTAAAGATGATAACTAAGGAGCCATTAACTATAAAGGATTTTACTCTCATATCTAAGCTATTAGTAATACCTCAATCTATATCCTACTTAATCACTAATCACCCCAATCATTTTAGATAATTATCTCGATTCAAGTATTATCAACATCCATCATATTCCTAACTGCCACAACACCATCATCTCCCAACTCCCAACCAAAACTAGACTCCATATGCATGGGATATAAAATATAAAAAGGAAAAGGAAACCCCAATACAATTTTATTTAACCTAGTTGTCTTCGAGGTTTAATAACAACTGGACCACAACCACAAGCTCACAATCACGTTACCCTAAGATACTACCTTATCCACAGCTACCCACCTCAAGAGAGGTGACATTAGATATTACATCCATTTACATTCAAGAGAATCTAATACTACCCCAAATATTCTCCACTAATGAGAGTTCCTTCTAACTAAATACTACATATACCCCCCCCCCCCCCCCCCCCGAACCCAAAATAAAATTCATAAACAATACCTACTAGGGTATAACTCCACCTATCTTGAATCCCAACAAAACATCCTAACACCTCACCGGTCATTATAGAGCATTCACACCTCCCCTTCTTTGTTTATAATAGGGCATTAATAGCGTCCCTCAATTCTGAACATCTCATTTCAGAACGATCACACAATTTACTAAAATAAGATTCGGGTTATTACTATCTACCCAATTCATATAGCTACTTAACAACCAGACTATAAGTAATTGTTACTTCATAAAATCTCATAAGAGGGGAGAGTCTCTCAGTAGATAACCAAATCACATAACTACCAAATGGAATATATTATAACAACTCACTACTACACATAGTCTCATACTCTAAAGAAAGGCCACCACTAGCTACTGAGTTTATATAACTACACAATTGGTTCTACGACAAGTAGGCAAGTACTAGAATATTAATAACATGAGTACACCTAACCCCTGATAAAAAATTGATTAGCACCCACACGATCAACCTGTGATTATCAACTACTTGTATATCCTGAACATAAGTTCACCCAGCCCATATCCACAAAAGTTAGAACATATATACGTCTCCATAACAAGTCAAAAACATGAGTCCACTCAACCTACAAATGATATGATTCTCCCACAACCCACAAATAATTATCTCACGAAAGTTTACCCCTACAGCTCTAGGGATCACTTGTGCCTCTACTAGTTCCGACTAACTAAAGGATGTTCCAACCCATAAAGTCCCAAAATACACATTAAATTTAAATTACTATGCCATCACAACAACCGCGTAACCACATGTCAACGTCTACCTAGAAGGATCCAATCCCCATTATCCTCTATGAGGAATGTCGACCTTAGATTTTAGGATCTAGATACTAATATAGACATGTTCATAACCTGCATCATCAACTAGGTTGTCATATGCATTTTCGCTACTCGTGTCCCATTAAATTCGATATGATCTTACACACACAGTATATTCACGCACATCAAACCATAACAATAGGTACCAATAAACTAAATGGTTTCACATTATCCACTAGTCTGTTATGATTCCCAATTGTTAATTGAATCTCCACAAGTATGCCAATTTGACCTTGGCGTATAATGTACTCTTTATCTTTCTAAAACCCTCTTATTGGTCCAAACCATAATTAAATATCACCCAAAAATATCCTAGAATTAATATCATCATCTATACTCAATAAAAACTAACAAAAATGCGCATTTGGTAAAACATCCTAACCGGATCGATCCATCCTTGACGCGAATCGATCCGACCTTGGGACTGTGAAAAAATAGCTTTGAAATCCTTGAAAATGCAACCCCAAAATCACCAATTTCACACCCAATTCATCCAAATAAAAAATAAAAAATCTAATATGGGTTAATACCCTCATCTAATTAACATCCAAAACGTAATATATATTAATTTCAAGATGTCAAATATTCATGTACTTAAACTACAAGCACTTGATATCTTTGGAAAAAATTATCTTAATTAATTATAAGATACAGATCTTCTCCTTAAGATAATGTTGTCACACTAGACAATACTATATCCGACAAGAACAAAGATAATCCTCTCATATTTCTTAGGTATCACATCCATAAAATTATAAAATCTGAGTATATGACTGTTAAAGATACTTTATAATTACGAAACTCTCCAAAAGAGCATTATGACCACCAGAAGTCGGTCATACTTCCATATACGCGCCATGAGTGGCATAATATGAGATTTTAGGTTTTTAATACAGGTTTCAAATACAATTATTTCATATTCAAACTTACCTCCAATCTAAATTTATGAGGGGAAAAGATAGAGGATGAAACTATGTTAGAGAAAACTTTCTCCACTTTTGATGCCTCTAATATGTTCTTATGGCAACAATAGCTAGAGCAAAGGTTTAAAATGTAATAATAGTTAATCTTTTGTATCCTATTCACTGAAAAAGATAATGACTTATTGATGATAAATCATACATCTCGACCAATTGGATATGTATCATTCCTAGAAGTGAATGTCAACTATGTTCATAATCACAAAGGTTAAGGCTACATGCGACTAAGACGTGGCAACTCGAAAGAGGTAAGGAATATAATTATGGCCCAATAAGGCATACCAATTTCAATCCTCATCAAAATTGTAATGGACGCAATAACAATAGGAGCTAAAATCTAGCTTTAGATAGATATTTTCCATCGATGTGGTTGTAGTGGGCATTGGCCAAGTCCTTCTCATTCGTCTAAGAGCGTGGTGGGATAATATAAGGCCTTGAAAAATTGAGTGGAGATAAACATTATGGAAAGTATGGAAGACAACTAGAATATGGAGACAAACATTATAGATGATCCTGAAGAATGTTAAAAGATTGTTGATATCCAATTAAATGTAAATGATTATCATGAAGATGAGGATGCCAATTATATTGATAATGATAGATTCAATGCCATGATTGGAGCATACCCAAATATTATCCCCAAAACCTAAATAAGTATTTTTTATTTTTTCTTATTATTTAAAGTTTCTATAATATTGATTTTCACATTATGACATAAACCATCTTTATCTTTATGTTTTTATTTAAGTTATTATTTTGAATTAATTAATGGTGTGATTTTAAATTTATTTGTACAATGCTTATGTGGTTGATGAATTGGATTTCCATCATATCACTAATTTAAAGACATGGATTCAAAAATGAGAGCATGCGATGACATATGTCTGGTAGATAGTGGAACAACACATATTATTCTAGAAAACCAGAAGTTTTTCTCAGACTTCGTATATAATAAGATAAATGTTCCCATAATAGTTAGTCCTGATAATTTCATTGCAGGCCTTAAAAGATCTCACATGATGCTACCTACTGACACCCATTTATTCATAAAAAATACAACATAATCAAGAAATTCTAAAAGAAATTTGTTGAGTTTTAAGAGATATAAGAATGGATAATTATCATATAGAAACAAGTAATTGAGGTGATAAAGAATTCATTTGAATTATTTCTAGTGTTAGAAGATAAAAGCTCACACCATAAAAATATTTTGCATTATCCATAGGGTTATACCATTCAACAATTGGTTTTGTAGAATAATATGGAACGACCATTTGGGTTACCCTATATCTAATATGTTACGTAAGATCATAAATAAATAGAATGTACATTCTTTGATAAACCATCATCTTACCATAACTAGTGATCGTTTTTGCATCCCTTGTACTAAAGGGAAATTAATCACTAGGCCATACTTTCTTAAAATATCTTTCGAGTCATCATTTTTCTTGCATTGTATTTAGGGGATATTTTTTTCCCAATACACCCTTTTAGTGAATCATTGAAATATTATATGGTTTTAATTGATGTATCCACTATTTAATTACATGTTTGTATACTATCCACTCAAATTTTGTCTTTAGCAAAATTACTTGCTCAGACCATTAAACTTAGAGAACTTTTTTGTATTAATATATTAAATCCAATCACTTAAATAAAGAAGGAGAATCTACTTCTTAAGTTTTTATGACTATTATTTAGCATAAGGAATTGATATTGATCACCTAGTCCCCAAAGTTCATACCAAAAATAGTTTAGTTGAATCTTTGATTAAGTGTTTTCAAACCCTAAGTTCGTACCAAAAACAGTTTAGTCAAGTCTTTGATTAAGTGTTTTCAATGTATTGTGCGATCTTTACGTATGCAATCCAAACTTTAGATCTCTTATTAGGAAATTCTATCCCATGCATTTCTAAGTTAATTCTAGTTAGGTCACCGACTCACCACCCTTTTCCCCTTCTGAATTCATGTCAGGATGTTAACCAAACAACTTATATGTGTGTAAAATTAATTGCGATTGTGCACGTTCCCATCTCACCCCACAACATAACAAAATGGCTACCTAATGTTGTTGGGAATATATGTTAGTTATGATTCTCCATAAATCATCTATTATATTGAATAATTGATGGGTGATGTGTTTACTGCTAAATTTGTAGATTATTATTTTAATGAGACAGTTTTTTCTTCATTAGGGAAGAGAAGAACGCACCTAAAGTAGCGTACATTACTAAAGAACGACGTGAATTATCATGGAATACTTCCACTTTGTCTTACCAAGACCTCCCATATTGCTTAATGTGAACATACAGTGTAAAGGATAATACATCTATAGAGAATCTCAAAGCAATTGTCAGATGCATTCAATGACGCAACAAAAATGACCAAATCTCACGTGCCTAACGCTAATGTGCCATCTATAATTGATATATTAATGGGAAAAACTTTTATCTTAGTAGCGAATAAATTTGTTTCATTCCATAAGCACGATACAAATATTGGTTCCAAATATTATTCTTATAGAAAGAGGATATCAAATGAAAAATCATGCTTTCATAACACTCCAGAATGAACAAACGATCTACTTTATTTAAAACCTCGGAGGTTACTATCTTTGAAAAGACAAGAGTCCATGGAATGACTATGCAAGCCCTTGAAAAGACAAAAATATCTATTAACATTAATAAGATCTTTATGTTTCATGCAAATTCAAAATAAATGTGGGATTGCAAGGAAACAATCATCGATGACATACTTACATATGAAATGGATAACCAAATTTCAAAGGCATGTGATGATGATAATTATTCAAAACCATATGCCATAAATGAATGTCAACAAATAGAATATTGGCTAAAATGGGAAATTCCCATCAAAATAGAACTTAAGTATTCAGACAAACCATGTGTATTTTGACACAGTAGGTTGCAAACGGATGATTATAAGAAAGACAAATGAGAAAAATGATACCAACAGTATAAGCCACGGCCTGTAGAATAAGGTTTCCTATAGACTCCTGGGATTGATTGTAAACAAGCATAATTCCCCATAGTGAATGGTATAAGTTTTAGGTATTTGATTGGCTTAGCGATTTCTGAAATTTTGGATGTGAAACTCATGGATGATTGATCGTTTATTTGTACAAGGACTTAGACATTGAAATACATGTCAAAATACCATAAGGATTCTCGTTGCCTAAATCAAAGCCAGTGAGTTCATACTCAATTCGTTTAATACGTTCATTGTATGGATTAAAAAAATCCAGAAGGATGTGGTACAACTATTTAGTGAATGTTGTCTAAGGAAGGGTATAAAAACAATCCATTTTTCCATGTCTTTATAAAGATTCAGTAATGGGATTTGAGATAGAAATAATTTATGTGGATGATACAAATTTAATCAGGATTCTAAAATATCTTGATAAAATTTTTAGTTGTTTGAAGAAGGAATTTGAGATTAAAGACCACGAAAAAATCAATTTTATCTCAATTTACGGATAAAAAATTATATTTGCGATTTAATCATCAATTATAATTATATTGAAAAGGTCTTAAAGTGATTTTATATGGACAAAGCACATTCACTAGACATAAAGAAATATCCATACCATTCTAAAGAGGAGGATGACAAAATATTGGGTCTAGAAGTATCTAATTTTAGTGAAATTGGCGCTTTTTTTTCTTTCCAATATGCAGTAGATGGAATATTTCATTTTTAGTGAATTTTCTTGCATTCTACTAAATTGAGATTTCTAAAATTTGTAGTTGTTTGAAGAAGGAATCTTAAAATTTTTAGTTGTTTGAAGAAGGAATTTGAATTTTCTTGCTAGATATAGTTCTCAACCAATCAAAAGGCATTTTACCGCCATCGAGCTTATTCTAAGATATCTATGCGAAACCCATTACATGAGTTAATTTTATTCTATGATTATAATTTAGTAGGACATGTTTATTTTGATACTTCTTTGATCCTCATAAGGGTTGACCTTAGAAAGATTATGTATTTCTTAGTGGTTATACTGCTATTTCGTGGCATTCTACTAAATAAACTTTAGTAACTAATGAGGATATGCGTATTCAAATAGGTGTTCAACTATGAGCAAACATAGACAGAGGTGAATAGGGTTGATTTCAAGATATGATCAAATTTTTTTATAATTTCGATTTTGCTTCAAATTTTAATTTACCTAGCACATGATATAGCCACGTGATGTAATGAACAAATCGTGGATCAACAAATCAATAAGAAATTTTAGTAAAATTAGGATAATTCACTAGAGTCAAAAAACAAAATTCAATTTTAATGAATTACTAAGTGTTGTGTGTGATGTAAGTGATCAAATTAATATTAAACACATACTAATAATTCATAAGACAGATTTATGAGGAAACCCCCCCACCTAGGGGTAAAAAACCTCGGTGCACTCTAATTTCTTATTCAACTTGAAAAGACTTTTATACAAAGAAAGAAAGTACCTATCACTCATGCACTGACGAGTAGTTACCTATGAACTTTGGAGTTTCCTCTATTAGCATACGAAATACACATTAAGATCCATAAAGTGAACGAGGAAGTACACTACTCTCCTTGGAATCACGCCAGGATACAATATCTCTAATAGAAAGAAACACCATTAATTTTACATTTATGAGTGTTAGACCATACAATCCAAGTGTATTGAATTGAACTCGGGTAGTGTGGATTTGAATAAAATCACTCTTAATTCCCTCTCAAAGACATAGATCAAGTATAGATCTAATTTTTTCTCTCAATTTGTTGGGAACAAGTGAGTTTTCAATTAAAGAGGTAAAGAAAAATATCTCAACCTAAAAAATACTCTCTACAATGTTATAATGTAATGAAGAATTCAGATTTTTTTAAAAGAGATGGAAAAAACCAATTTATAGGGTTTTTATAAGTTCTGCTCCGCCCTGTGCACGATTTACGTTTTGTGCGCACGATTTTAGCCGGTACGATGAAAGGTTCGTAGCTATGCACATAGGTCAAATCATGATCGTGCGTACGGTGTCGTGTTTAAAAGGGATTATGTGAATGGTTGAAGATAAAGTGAAATAGACTTCAAACAAAGCACATAAAAATTCCAGCGTTTTCCCAAAATGATATACACAACATCTCATAATCAAAATCGCTTATTTCTCTCTACGCACGATTTACTTTTTCTTTGCACACCATTTTAGTTAGTAGGATGAAAGGTCCATAGCTGTGTTATGACCAGGGGGTTCATAACCCTGTTTATTCTTCGAGCACCTCCCCCTCTGAGCTATACGTTGAAGCTTTTGCCAACTTCACATTTGAGTTGGTGGTTGATAGGGCTGGTCATCTGGGTAATTTATTTATACCTTTTCGAGATTACCTACCCTCCTTCACTCGTTCATGGTTTACCCTTTGGCAGAATAAGATTTCGTCGATCCAAAACTGTGTGAGGGATGTCCTTATAAGACTACTTATTCAAAAATTCCCAATAATGATAAGTATTTGGGTAAGAGGACCCAAAGGTTAGTGTGGCACTGGAGTACCATCCCTAAAACTCCTCTCGAGAAGTTCACTCCAATCTTGGTGAGGCCTCTGCTCGATGAGTCTATTTATTCCAAGAAACTTGAGCCTCAAGTCAAGATATTTTGCTGCTTCAAGGAGGAAGCATCCCAATGTGGATATTTCTAGCTCCGTACCAGCTACAATTGCCCCTTCTACCACTGTTATTTCCACTCTTACCACTGTTGCTCCTACTCTCGTCTCGCCAGTAAGAACCAAGGTGAAGACTAGTACTGGGACCTCTGCTCCTTCTCCTGCACCAGACCAGGGGTCTGACACTGAAGACAATGGGGGAGAGGAGACTTATAGGACTGTGTGAGAGCAGGGCTATGAGGCCCTTGAATTATCTGCTGAAGATCCTGTTGTTACATTCATTCCCATATGTGAAGGTATTACTCCTCATTCCTTTTTACTTAGTGAAATTGTCTTTCATGGGGTTTTGCTTACTGGTTCCCCTTCTTTATCATTTGAAGAGGAACTAGTCGATTATAGAAGCATTCCCTCATATAATGATAACAATTCTTCTTCGAATGAGATGAGTATTACTGACCCTTATGACGATCACCACCCTGATACTTTTTCTTTTTTACTAGTTTGGAGGGAGTCTTCTAGCGAGGGTGCCTTATTAGGCTCTGCTTCTGCCAACAATCCCACTACCAAACATCTACCATATGGGCAGACTTCCCGCTCTACCACTATAAGTATTTTCTCTTAACTTTTCTATTACTGTTTTACTATCTAGTTTCATATACATAGTTTAGATATGAGTTGTATTTATCTTTACGACATTTGCAGGGTGTCTCTGTTGCGACGAGTGATCTGTCGCCTCCGCCTCCTGCCCGGGGGCCTTTTCCTAGGGGCAGGAGTTCTATGTTAGTCTCATCTTTGGGCCTATCTAGGGAGGTTTGTCATTTACCTCTATTCCGTCTTTATTATTTTTTTTGTTTATTTTCTTTTACTAATACTTCTTCTGTCTTTGTCTATTTTTTGCAGTTATCTACTATATTCCCAACGACAATGAGGACTTCTTATGTGTCCTCCTCTTCAGTAGAGGTAAACATTAGCTCTCTTGAGTCTCTTACTTTTATTTGCAACATTTTTAGGCATATCTTTTGAAGTCTCCCATTGTTACACACATAGGTGACCATTTCTCTTAGCTGCCTTTCTTCACCTCACCCCTCCTTAATGGTGAGGGGTTCCTCCATAGGACTGTCTGAGGTACTTTGAGCCTGTGTTTTTTATGGTCTTTCTCTATTCTGCCATATTTTCTACATCTATGACTGTATTGTGTTTGTCTATTTTTATTGCAGGGACCTTCTTCCAGTGGCCCCTTATCTACTGGGGGAATAGCCCCACTTACGGGAGTCACTACCCCAGGTCTATCGCCTTCCAGGAGGATTCATATCTCTCGGGTATTTGTGCCCATGGATAATAGGCCTCACATTCAGCCTTTATCCTTCAGGCCAGTTTTCACTATTGCATCTAGCGAGCCTGTTACACAGGTTAGCTCCACCTCTTAGGTATTTCTTATTCTTATTAGGCTTCATCTCTTTTTTTGTTATATTTGAGTTTTCTGACCATTTTTCTATAACTAGGCCATTATATTCGCTGCTACTATCCCACCTGTCATCTTCCCTCCTTCTTCTTTAAAGAGGTGTCATGTACGCCTGTATTGAATCTTTTGTCTTTTTGAGTCATTTTCCTGTGTCATTGGGATTCTTTTTTCATATTCTATTTCCGCTTGTCTTTATGCCAGTTAGTTGGCACTACCGGTTCTCCATCTGCATCTTCAATTCCCCCTTTAGTAGTCCCTGCAACCTCTGGGGAAGCTCCTGCAGCCATCATATCTGTGGAAGGCATTATTATAACACATCTCCTGGTAACTATTCTGACTTGTCTTTACTTATATTTTATGCCTCCTTTTTCATGACTATAAAAGACTTATAAATTTTTATATATTTCTTCTCTTGTAGGGTAGTGGTAGTGAGACCTCCTCACCTACTGTGATTGTGGTAGAGGTCTCAGAGACAGTTTATGATGTAGCACCTATGAGTCTACCCTTTTATCTTCTATAGGGGAAACTTCTCTAGTCATCCTGGATGAATTCCCCTTGTCAGTGGGGCTTATTCTTAGCTCTGCAAGACTAGCTTCAGTGGTATGTTCAGTCTTTGCAACCTCTACCAGCTAGCTTAGTTACACATTTGTGTGTGTGTATATATATATATAACATTTATGTGGATGTGGTCCCTTTACTTGCAGGTCTTATATTTGGACCCTCAGGTGAGTAGTCCACCGATTTTTGTACTTGCGGAGACTTTGGTCACCCCTACGGTTAATACCACTCTTGCTCCGGATGCTGAGGAGACTCTAGTAGGGTATCTCAATGGGGAGCTCTCAGGTAAATACTTAATCTGCCTGGATCTTTTGAGCTTACGTTTTCTGTGTGAATACTTACTAGAATTTACCTATTTCCCCATTTTCAAGTTAGCGCAACGATTGTTCCTCTGACTGTGGAACAACCAGGGGGAACTACTGTGAGTCAGGTATTATGCTATCATACCTTACACTTTTCTTTGTAGCCCTCTTTTTTTCTTGCTTATACTGTGCAAGTTGGCTCACCCTCACATACATGTTTCCTTATTTTTTGGTTAGTGAGGTGACCTATGAGTGTTATACTGCACTCCCCAGGTATTAAACTGTCATACCTGGGTTATTGTTTCCCGTTAAAGCTAGTAAATTTCTTTTTTTCCTTAGCCAAAAGAAAAAATACCAACTCTTGTCTATTTCTGTTAGGCTGATGCTCAAGGTCATATGGTCCTCCCTCGCTTAGGTGACATAATATTGACTCCCATGGACTTTGGGGTAAGCTTTCCATAATCTTTGTTTAAATTTGAGTATGGGTAACCCACCTCCTTCTACTTCTCTTCTTTACAACTTATCTCCTTTTTCTTTTCACATTGCAGGATCTGGCTGCTGAGCCTACCGAGGCCACTTGTGAGGCCAACTAGAGTTCTGAGGCCGTCGGTGATATTAGCTCTGGTGAGGATTCTTCTATCCCTCTTTTCAGAGCTTGAGTCTCATAACACAGGCTATAATGATATAGAGGTAGAGGCTCTTGGGTCTTTCATGAGCACGCTTTGGCATTTAGAGTTGCCTTCTCAATTCTATGCACATGAGCACGAGGTGTTGGAAATGCTTCTGGAGCACCATCATGAGACTTTTACTTCCCATAGCATAGTCAACATCGATAGCCTTACGGTATTTAACTCAAAGGCCCTAGCTAGCCATTTGCATGACTTCTTATCTACCCCTCCTACTGATATGACTACTTAGAGGGTTGTACTATTTCTCCAGGCTCTTCATAATCTTCAACGCTTCTATCATTTCTAACTGGATTGGCTCAAAGCTTTAGTCCGTCCTTTTCTTGGTACCACCTTTAGGAAGATGATCAAGCTCCATACTTCCAGGAAGACTAGGGAGCAACAGAGTCAGGCTAAGGCTACTAGGATTTAGACTCAGATTTAGCCCCTCTAGGCCAAACTAAAGGCTTGTGTTTCTGATGATGAGACTCGGATAGCTATGTTAGAGGAGCAGCTTGTTGAGGAGGTTGGTCCTTCTTATACTGACCTGTGCTCCCGCCAGGATTTATTTTTCGTATTGTGTAGTGGGTACATATCTTTATTGCGTAGACTTTCTTTTGTATGCTTTTTCATATGTAAGGAACTTTGTCATTATTAATGAAAAAGTATTTTGTTGGTTTTTATCATCTTGCTCATCTGCTTCTATGTGGACTTTGATATCTGCTTATTATGTCTTGCTCTAATTTTCTGTTGCCACTTCATCTATTTTAATTGTCCCCTTTAACTATGGGATACTTTCATATTATTTGAGCAAGCAACATTTTTTAGAACTATCCTTTCTAACTTTGGGGTACTTTTATTTTATCTGAGCAAGTAACATTTTTAGAATTGTCCCTTCTAACTGTGGGGTACTTGCATATTAACTGAGCAAGTTATCATTTTTAGAACTATCCCCTCTAACTGTGGGGTACTTGCATATTATCTAAGCAAGTTATCATTTTTTTCAGAACTATCCCCTCTAATTGCGGGGTACTTGTATACTATCCAAGCAAGTTATCATTTTTTAGAACTGTCCCCTCTAACTGTGGGGTACTTGCATATTATATGAGCAAGTTATCATTTTTTAGAACTGTCCCCTCTAACTGTGGTGTATTTTATCATTATTATCATTTCTCAGGGAATAGTTGGGAGATAAAGGGTCATATCTTCTCCTTCCCTCAAATTTTTTTTAAGAAATTAGAGCAAGGGAGTGTAAGTCCCCTTTTCTCTATATTTTTGGGGGACTGGTCAAGTAAGGCTTTTTCTTTGAGAGCAGAACTTAAAACTTATTCTCTAAAAAAAATATTTTCTATATATTTTTTAATATGACTTGGAGGGTGTCATCCTACTCGTTTGGTGACAAGATTAAAGTCATTTGTCTAACATGCCTGGAGATACTTTGCTCAATATACTTTTCTATGGGGATTGATGTACCCCCAAGTGTAATTGAGCAAAGTTTTCTTTATCTTGGACCCTCTTATAGTCTATATATATATTTATATATTCTGATGGATCTTCCTTATGCCATAGGACAAACAAGCAAAATAAGAATTATCGCGTAATGCTCGAAAATAAAAAGAGTTGCTATTCATTTCTTTTCATTTTCTGTATCATTTACAAAATTGTACTGCTCTATCATTTTTTATAGAAAAGAACTTTTTTGGTGCTAGATCAAGATGCTTAGATTCTTTAACATAAATGAAATTGTTTAACAATGCTAAGCATAATACCTCTTCAACCACTTGTAATTGATGGATTGGAGGCAATCACTCTATTGTTCTAAAAACTGGAAATAACTTGACTTGCCTACCCCTCTCACGGCAAAGGCGCCTTCCCAGTTAGGTTTGAACTTTGATGCCGACATGATGCGGAGATGGTGAGTGGATACTTGCAGGACTAAGTCTCCCACCTTGAGCTCCCTGGGCTTGACCAAATTTTCGTAGGTTCTAGACAGTTATTAGGCATAGATTTTAAAGTTCTCTTTCTCCTTGTCTCTATGCACGTCCAACGTCTCTAGCTTTACATGTCGTGGGTCAGGGATGAGTCAATTTCTTATAGCAACTCTGTTTAAGGGCATTGACAACTCCACTGGTAATATAACTTTAGTCCCGTATACTAATGAGAATAGCGTGAATCCGATTGGTTTTATCTTTAAGGTACAATAAGCCCATAGCACCTTAGGCAGTTTCTCATCCCATGCCCCTAGAATTTCCTCCAGCATCTTCTTCAAGATATTGATTAGGTTCTTATTGGTGGATTCTTTCTTACCATTACCCTTAAGGTAGGAGATGGTTGGGTTGTTATGCATAATTTTTTACTTGTCCGTGAGGAGGGCCATCTCCTTGCATACGAATTGCTTCCCATTATCTGTCAAAATTACTTTAGGTATACCAAACCTGCATATGACATACTCCTTGATAAACTGGGTTACTACTTGCATTGTCACTGTCCTTAGAGGGTTGGATTCTACCCATTTGGTGTACAATTTTGTGGCCACAATGATAAAATCTTTGCCATGAGAAGCTGGGTTAATTTTTCCAATTAGGTCAAATGCCCATGTGTGGAAGGGGTAGGGAGATGCTAGGCTTTGTAAACAGACTGAGGGGGAATGTACCATGTTTCCATGTACTTAACAGGCTTTGCACTTCTTCACGTAACTAATGGAGTCAGATTATATGGTTGTCCAATAGTACCCCAACGTCATCAGCTGATCATACAATTTGGTACCCTGATATGGGAGGGATCATGAGCTTCTTTCAACACTCTCCCTGTGTTTTCCTTAGCTATGCACCTCAATGCCTTCTCATTCTTCCCCTTCTTATAAAGTTATCTTTCCACCAAGTAAAAATGGGTTATCCTCTTTCATAGATAAATTTCATTCGCTCTATCTGCAGGTTACTCACTGTCCTTCAAATATGATATGTATGGATACCTCCAATATTTGAAGGCTTCCATAAAGTTAGCTTCCGCTGGATGTTCCAAATGGGCCTGACACTTTAAATAACCTTATTATAGACAAGCAACCACTACACTCATGGTAGGAAAATAGTAGCCCCCCGCTGCAACCGACGATAAAGAGGAATATCAGTGTCCCCACAATGCTTTTCGTGCATCTTTGCCAACATTTGTTTAGTTTCTTATTCTCCCACACATCTTACTATGAACCCTCCAGGCTCTTGAAATAAAGTGTTCCTTGCAGTAGGTGGTAGTTAGCTAGATCTAATATCTTCATTGTACCCTCTCTGGTCTCTATCTGCTTCACAATTATGTGCCCCTAATCTCCTGGCTCGTTAATTAGGAACAAAGATTTTATTGTAGTAGACGATGTTCTTCTTCGCACTGTGATTCTTGCTTCTGGCTCATGTATATCCAACTTCTGTGCTATCGTGGCTAGTGCATCAGGGTGACTATTAATTGTTCTTGCATTTCTTTCCACAACTACTTTCAAGAACTGCCCCATCAATCTCTGAATGATGTATTTGTAGGGTGCCAAGTTGGTATGCTTGAGGGAAAACTCCCCATTAACCAATTTTACTACCAGGTTGGAGTCCTTTAGTATACACAACACCCTGACCCCTCTTCTGAGTGCCTCCAACATCCCCAAAATGAGGGCCTCATATTCAGCCTCATTATTTGAGCATTTAAAATGTAACTTAAAGGAGAGGGTGATCTTCTCCTTAGTGTTTGACAATATAATATTGGCACCTTTCGTTCCTTGAGAACTGGAGCCATCGAACTCCATTAACTACTTTTCCATTTCTTCCACCATGCATGCTTGAAAGTTCTCCTCAAGTAGTTCCTCAATGGGGGCCATGAAATTCCTACTTAGAAAATAGGTAAGCAAATCCGCTACCACTTGACTTTTAACGGAATTGGTCACTATGCATTTTAAATCATATTCTAACAAAATCAAAAACCATCTTGCTACTCGTCCTATAAGCACCATCCGTTCAAGGAGGTATTTGATGGGGTCACACTTAGTGACTATGTGAACTGTGAAAGCTAGTAAATAATGTCTCAAATTTTGAGCAATAAAGTCCAAGGTAAGATAGTGCCTCTCTACACTAGTGTATGTAGATTCTGTACATGATATCACTCTTGACAAGTAGTACACTGGCTTTTCTACTCCCTCCTTTTCTTGGGCCAGCAGTTCTCCTATGGGTCGTTCTATTGAAGTAAGGTAAAGGAGTAGTGGTATTCCAGCTTCTGGTGGAATCATTGTGGATGGGGAAGATAAAATTTCTTTGATCTTTTCAAAGGCCTTATTCTACTGATCTCCCTAAATCCACTTAGATCTGTCTTTTAAAAGGGGGGAATGGGTGAGTTACCTTTACAAGCGCATGTATAAACCTTCTTAGGTAGGACACCTACCCTAAGAAACTCTTAAGTTGCCTTTAAATCTTTGGATGTGGCATTATCACGATGGCTTTCCTTTTCTCTACATCCCCCAAAAAATTTCCTGTAGTGACCCTGAAGGCACACTTAGAGGGGTTTATCCGCATCTTGTACCTGCAACATCTCTCGAACACTCTCCGGAGGTCCTATATGTGCTTGACTTTTTCTTGGAGTTCACCACAAGGTCTTCCACATAAAATTCTAGTATGTCATGAAATAAATTATGAAAAATTTCCATCATGGTCCTTTGGTACGTGGCCCCGACATTCTTCAATCTGAACGGCATGACTGTGTAATAGAAATTTCCTAGGGGCATGAAAAAGGAAGTCTTCTCCGCATTCATCAGGTCCACCTTAGTCTAATTGTAGCCAAAGTACCCATCCATGAAGATATACATCTCATGGCATGTGGTAGCGTCAACTAAGCTATCTATGCTTAGCAGAGGAAACTCATCCTCGGGACATACCTGATTCAGGTCGCGAAAATCCCCACAAATTCAAATTTGACTCTTGTCCTTCTTTACCTTTGGCACTATACTAGAGAGCCACGCAGGATGCTAAATAGGCTTGATGAACCTTTTTTCAATAGCTTCTCTAACTCTTCTTTTATCTTCAAATTGAGGTCAGTTTTGTATGTGCGTGTTGCTTGCGTGACTGGAAGAGCATTGGGAAGAACATTTAATCTATGAGATCTCACCTCTGGGGCATTTCTGTGTATTTCCAGGAAAACACATTAGTGAACTGTTTGAGCGGGCCCATAACCTCTTTTTTCTATTTTGGGTTCAGACTCTTACAGGTTATAATGGATCTACTCTCACCCCCTTCTACCCCCAGATTAATCTCCTCTAATTCTTATAGCTTCTCCCTAGGACCTTCCTGCATGCATTCTAGAGCTTCTTCTGGTTCCTTAAAATGTTCAATAACATAGGATTCATCCATAAAAAAAAAAATTTGGCGCCAAGTCATTTCTCTCATCCTAAAACTTCGCCCGCACAGATCGTTATAAACAGTAAATAACTCTCCCATCAGGTAGGATCGCTTTTTTTCAAGTTCGAGGAGGTTTAATCACCTTTCTCTTGCCTTTTTTATGTGAGGAGATCACCCTCCCCCTAAACGATCATGTACAGATTTCCTTAGCTGGGTAATTCCTCCAACCACTTGCTTTTCTTCTAGATTTCTCGCAGACTTCTTCCTTTCCTCATCCAGTTCTGTGCAAAACACTGCATCCACTAGGTGGGCCTCCTCAACAGAAAGAGGCTTTTGTATGGCTTTGATTATGATCTATGTTCCTCTTATATTGGCATTTTCACATTAATGGTAGTTTGAGGGCACTATGCCATGGGTATGCATCCACACTCTCCTAATGAGCCGTTGGTAGCTGGTATTAACATTGATAACATGGAATTTGATGTGGGAAGTGAAATTACCCAACTTAATTCCTACATTCACATATCCGAGGGAATGCATTCCGTCTTTGTCAAATCCTGATATCACTAGTGGTACAAGCACTATATTTTCTTGCTTAATACCCGTCTCGTATAATGTGTCGATTGGCATAATGTTAATGGATGCTCCTTCATCCATTAATGCTCTGGGAAATGAGACTTCATTGATCATAGCTATGATATATAGTGGGCGGTTATGAAAGTAAGTCACCTTCCTGTTTGTCTTTGAAAATACCGTTTCAGAAGCATACCTCTTGATTAGCCTTCCAATCAGGCCCTTTGAATTCAATGACGGGTCTCCTCTCTGCTGAACCACGTCCAAAATGTTTCTTATTATGACTATGCTGGTGTCATGTTTTACTCCTATTTGGTCGAAGAACCACTTAAACTTGGGGCTCCTCGCTATGGATTCACATTCAGAATCCAGATCCACTTTATATGTTTGGGTATTGCAAATGTTTTTTGCCTCAGATGTCCCCCCTCATCCAGATCAAGGATGATATCCACCTGGAGCTCTAAGAGGTTGACCTTCTTGAGTTCTTCATCCCCCTCCTATTCTTGGTCTGGGTGATAAACCACTCCTAATGCTTTCTTTCTAGCTCAGTTATCTTCTTGTATCTCAATGATAGCCTTCCCAAATCCTTATATATTATCTCATCACTTCTCACTCCATTAGGTCTTGGGTTGCTTCTTCATCATACGCTACTACCATATTGGCATTGGCATAATAATGAGCTAGAAGCGGGTTCTTGTTCACATCCACATGAGGTATCTTCAAAGTGTCACTGGCCACCTGCTCACCAATGATCCTTCTTAAGTAGAAACAGTCCTTGGTAGAGTGTTGCACTTGCTGATGTAACTCGCAATACTTAGGGTTGGCTTTATCAACTGCTGTTGGAGTTTCCCCATTCAGGTGAGGGGGACCTGCTACCCCCTCTTGCACCAATGTATGATAACAATCCATAGCTTCCGCTATACTGCATGGTAGCGATAGTGGAGCATCTTCTTCAAACTTTCTCTTATTACCTGGGTTGTTGTTCTTGGATCCAAAGCTCCCTTCTTACTTTTGGGTCTCCCATCCACATAGTTGACTGCATGTCTCCTCAAAACTTGAAACCTTCCAGAAGTGAATGGCACCTGTGTCCTCCAACTCGAGGACCTCAGCTTGATTATCATGGCTATATTTCTGGAAGCCTTAGTGAACTCTCTAAAGGTTCCATCTCTAGTTTTATTAATCAGATAAAGCTTGTATTCCCCCAAGAGCCTCGGGACACAGATTTGAAGCAACCTTGCCTTTACTACCTCCTCATGAACGTCAAGTGCTCTCTTGCAAAAACGCTTGATATATTTCATTAATTCCTCCCCTGTATTTTGCACCTCTTGTGTCAGGTGTCTTAATGTGAACTCATCTTCTTTCACAAAGAACTTTTGGAGTAATTGTCTGTGCATTTCTTCCTATGAGGGATTTTTTTGGGTGTTAGGTGGGAATACCATATGTAGGCTTTTCTTGTGAGGGTCTTGGAGAACTCCCTCAACCTCAAGTTCTTATCATTTCCATGCACCCCTAGTTACTGAACGAACCTTTTCACGTGCTCTCTTGGGTTTTCTCCTTTGCCATTAAACTTAATGAATTTGTTGGAATATACTCCTCTGGGTATGGTTTCTCATTCACATCATGAGGATAAGGATATTGCAGGCCGTCACGCAGATGAGGTGTTTCTCTTTAAGTGGAGGAGAGTAACTTTCTCACCTCCTCCATAGTGACTTCTTTAGAAGGGGATTCTTCAAAACTTATGCCCTTTGCTGATGGTGAGCTTGATGGTGCCACAACTTACTCTGGTACCACCTTTCATGATGGAATCGTCTCTGTCGAGATTATTGTTGGGGTGGCTTCCCCTCCAGAGGGGGCAATTGCTAGTGTTACACAGCCTTGACCCAAGTATGATAGGTCTGTATTATTTTTCTTCAAAAAGTAAAAAAATATTCTCATAAGGCTGATACCTGTCATCGAAGCTGCTGCCAATGAGCTAGTTTGCCCTCCCTGAGAAGCAGGTGTTTTTGTTCCGGTCACCACCACATCCTTCTAAGTGGTCTGGTCACTTTGGGTTCTATTCCCAAGTGGAATGTCTTCAAAAACTAGCTACTTAAAAAATTTTAAACCTTCTTTGTCCATGGACGTAAGGATACCTCCCCAGCGGAGTCGCCAAATATAGGAGAGTAGATGTATTGGGGTCTATGAATAACTGGAAAGGGTGAGGCATGACCAACTCCATTAGACTCTTCCTTCAAGGTTTTCCAAAACTTCTAGAGTAGTACCTGGTAAAACCTTCTCCTTCTGGCAAAACTGGAAATAAAGTATGAACTTCCCCCGCAAGAAGATGATCTTCACTATAATAATAGTAACTTTTATCAAGAGAAACTCCTGAGAATGATGGCTGTTAAGGTGGAGTGAAGGTACAAAACACTCATCACTTAGAGAGAGAGTAGGGAGAGAACACTAGGTATCTAGGGTGATTTTGACAGAATAATGGTATGACTTGATTTATGATTATGACTTGACCTTGCCCAAGGGTCCTATTTATACTTGGGCACTAAGGCTGAGTCGACACTTTTTGGGTGCCAAAATTGAGGGGGTTGTTGAGGGACAAATTTTACAATGTACTTTTTGTCCCTATCTGTGAACAACCTTCTGTCCCCTATGGCAGGTGCCACCTAGTATAAACCAAAGTAAAAAAGAAAATATGTCTGTGCTTAAAGACAATATATCTGATTTGGTAAATATCTTTTAAAACGGTAACATGTTGTACAAACTTTATAAACTTGAGGAGATCTCAAAGACAACATCCTCTAAAATATTTTACAAACTTTAGGAGAGGTCTCAAGGACCACCTTCTTTAAAATCATTTTATAAAATGTTCGTTTCTTGTGAGGAACCCCTTAGTTTCTCACATCAATTATAACTGGGTGTGAAATGTGTAAGTACTAGGTGACCTCTAGGATCTATCTACTAGTGTTCTCTCAATCTTAAGGTACTAAGTGGTTGAGTTTGCTCAACAAACCTTGTTCCTCATCCACCAAGTCAAAACTCCCAAAAGATCCCAACTTGCCTTTTTGAGCCATGCTTGCTCAACTAGGCTACTTGTACAAGAAAGTAACATGTTAGTGCTTTGACATTCATATGAGTAACAAATTTTAGGGAGGGGGTCACTCTGGGTGGAACTCTTCACCCACTGGTTCTATTTTGTAAGAAGAAGGATTTCTGGGGATGAGGACCTCCTCATGGCGGGACTCCTCATTCATATTCTTATGACTTTTGGAATATTTGGGGATAAGAGCCACCTGTGTTGGGCCTCCGCGCCCAAACTTCATTTCTGTTGTTTTCTGAGATGTTTGAGATGAGGAGATCTTTTCAATAAGCCTCCTCGCTCAAATATCAAGTTTGTGACATCTGGCCATTTTGGGGCGAGGAGCCCTTACTGGTGGGCCTCCTCGCCCAAGTTCAATATCTGCGAACTTGGTGTCTAATGGGGCGAGGAGCCCTTTATGGGGGGGGGGGTATCCTCACCCAAATTATAATTCTGTGAACTTTGTAGAAATTGAGGCGAGGATCCCTTTCTAGTGCCCTCCTCGCTTTAGCTCTTAGTGTGTGACCTTTGGGAAATTAGGGGCGAGGAGCCTTTTCTGGGGCCCTCCTTGCCCAAGTTCTAATTCTGTGAACTTCGGGAAAGTTAGGGGCGAGGAGACCTTTTTTGGGCCCTTATCTCCCAAGTTCTAATTCTATGAAACTTTGGGAAAATTGGGTGTGAGTACCTCTTTCTTGGACCCGCCTCTCCCAAGTTCTAATTCTATGAACTTTGTTAAAATTGGGGGCAAGGAGCCTTTTCTAGGGCCTTCCTTTCCCAAGTTCTAATTTTGTGAACTTTGGGAAAGTTAGGGGTGAGGAGCCCTTTCTGGGGACCTCCTCGTCTCAGTTCTAATTCTCGATGGAGCTCGTGGTGAGTCCCTCCTCGGTAATTGGCCCTGCTCACCCAAGCCTTTGAGATATCAAGTGTGTACCTCTCTATACTTATCTATCTTATCGGCTTTGTATCCTCGGCCACATTGAGCTTGTGGAAGAGGATCTTCAGATCGATACTGAGCATATCCTCATGGTTCCAGGCAAAAATGCTTTTCCTCTTCTTCGACAGTTTAATCATCTCCTCTTTTATCTCCTTCTTTAGGGCTTTACTGATTTGGATGATTTTTTTGGATTGTCCTTATTGATGATGATGGATTCTACCTCCTCAATGACTTCACCCTTCTTCACCTTAGACTCATCCCTGAGGTCAAGAGTATCAATGTTGTAAGTTGTAGTGTCCCTTTTGTATGCCTCCCTCTCCTTCACAGAGTTAAAGTAGCATTCGCATGCCTCAACTTGGTCACCCTGAACTTTCCCTGCTCTATATGGAGTCGAGAATTCATTTATTTGGCGAACTGTTGAGGGCACGACCTCTAACTCCTTGAGGGCTACCCATCCCAGAATTATGTTATAGGATGAGTAGACGCTCTCTTCTATAACAAAGAAGTTAATTTTCTTCATAAGGCATTTTGGCCTGCTATTCCCCATCCTAACTTCCATTTCATAAATTCCCAACAGTTACACTTTCTCACCACTTAAATCGATGAGAGCTCGATGATACGGGATCACCCTCTTCATTCTCATCCCCAGACCCTTATAGCAGTCCCAAAACATCACATCGGCTGAGTTTCCACCATCGACCAATATTTTAGGAACCTCATACCAATGCACCAGGGTGGTAATCACGAATGGATCATTTTGTGGGGCTAAGATCCCCTTAAAATCCAGTCTAGAAAAATCAACAATCAAAGTATTCATATCAACTTTAGTTCTTTTTACCTTTTTTGGTTCAATCATTACCGAGTGTACTTCTTTGGGTTTTGGAGGAAGAGCTTTGGCCTCTACCACTAGAGCCTTTCTATTAGCAACATCCTCCCCCATCTAATAAGTCCTCCAAAGATCATCTTAACTCCAAGAGAAATTATGTGGAGACGACCCTTAGGATCGATGATAGGAAGTGGCAAGCCAGGATCTATTTTATCATCATCGTCCGAGTCATCATCGTCTCGATTGGGTGGAGCGTAAGGGTTGCACTTATCATTCCTCCTCTTTCGGGTGTTGTCTCGACCACCCTTTGAGCTGTTCTTCTCAACATACTTTCTTAAATTTCCAGCTTTCAATATTTTCTCAATCCTGTTCTTCAGAGTAAAAAATCTATCGGTCATATGGCCATGATCTTGGTGAAATTCACACCATAAATTCTTATTCCTCTTGTAAGGAGGGTCTCTCAGCTTCTCAGGCCATCTCAGAGACCGATCATTCTTGATCTCATTCAATATGTGCTATCCTCATTTTTTTAGAACTGTCAAAGGGGTATAATCAACGAACTTATCATCCGTCGACCTCCTCTTGCCATCCTCATTTTTTTAGAACTTACCTCCGTTGCTCACTCCCTTCTCATCTTCACCCTTGGCAGCCATTGCCTCCTCCGCATTCATGACTTTCCCGACCGTAGTTAGGAGTTAGGCCATGGATTTAGGAGGATCCTCGACTAGCTTCCAAATGATATTTTCTTTCTGTAACCCTCGCATTAGGGCGGTTATAGAAATGCTCTCTTCGTAATATTTAACCTCTAGTTTCTCCCTGTTGAACCTTGTTATATACTCTCTCAGGCTTTCATTCTTTCCCTGCTTCACGTATAGCAGGTGTGTCGTCTTCTTTTGGGGTCTCACCACAAAGCAAAAATTGTGTATGAGCCTCTCTGCTAGCAGTTTTAAATTATTTATTGATTTTTTAAGGAAAGGGGTGAACCATATATGAGATGCATCGGTTAATGTGCTTGAGAAGGCCCGACACCACATCCCATTTGAGATAGAGTAGATATTAGGAGTTGATTGGTACATCTCCACATGGTTTATGGGATTACTGCTCCTATCATACTTAGGCGTGACCACCAGTGGCTTGAACTTAGTCGGGGTTGGATAACTCACTATCTTTTTCACGAAGGGGGAGCCTTTAGTATATCCCCTATGGAAGGGGTCTTGTCTCTTCAATAAGTCCCCAATATTATCCTCCAGTTGCTAAATGGAATCAATCCAGGGCCTCTCGACTGCCGCTACAACCTCGACCAAAGCAACATTATCTCCAACACTTCCTGTTGTCTAGACAAAATGAGGGATCTCTGGTAATTATTCTTTGTCGGATATTCACTTCTCATTATTCATCGTCTCGTCCCCTAAGAGGTTGATAATCATCACATCTCTTATTCCTTTGGGAACCAATGATACTTTGAGATCTGGAGAGGCGATTCCTCAGATTATCTACCGTTGGGCCGAGCTTATCAAAGACCGACCCTATGCTTAGTCTGTCCAAAGATGATTCCCTTAGCCTACATTCTAGGCTTGACTGAATTGGTCACACAGTGCCTCCAAAAATTTGATAAGGCTCCCAACATTCTCTATCATCCTCATCATTATATTGTTCATCTTCATCATCAGGACACTCCTGAACCGGCCTCCCATGGCATAAACGCCTAGGGTCGGCCATATCTCTGTGCCTATAATGAGGAGGGAGATATTTGAGTGGGCCCTGGGGTGGTCCCCTGGCCACTAGATCTGGAGCACCTTCCCTTGCGTATAGAGTTATGATCTTATCTCCGGCTGCGGCAGGTCTAGCCACCATATTTTTGCTAAATGCAGCAAGAGTTGCCTATATCTCTCGCTAACTGTACACTAAGGAGCACCGGGCCGCCGCCACTTCAACCATTTTTTACTGAGACGGGGCTTAGCTGGTACTGGGTCCACCTATAGTAGGAGGATCTATTTCCTATGAAGCATTCCAATGATTGAAAAAACCAAGTTGTGAATGGGAAGTGAGTTGGAATAGCAGAAAGTGAGATTAAACTCAAACTAAAGATCTTTTATTGGTGGTTCAAGCTCAAGAAAGTGTAAGTTTGGACCACCACTAAAGAATTCGGTGAGTAGCTTCACATAAAGGGAAGAATGCCAAATTGATGATACTAGAATTGGTATCACCAAATTAATGTATGTGTAAGCTCAAAACCAGATAATGATGGAGTATGGCGGGTAGGTAAGTAGATAGAAAGAGATGAGGCAAGGAAGAAGATGATACCAAATATAAGTGGTTCAGCCTTTGAAGAGCCTACGTTAATTGTGTGAGTGTGTAAAATCCACTAAATATGGGAACTGATGGACTTGGGATGCAAGCACTCAAGCTCTTTTGCTCTAGCAATGGTTTTGATAGAGTTTAAGTAGGGTTAACAATTTGTGATCCTTCACAATGATGTAGAAGATAAATAATTATATGGTTGGGGTGGTGTCATACACACCCCTGCCATGCATGAGGCATGCACAACACCAAGTGTCTAATAATATGGTTCCATTTGTCTCTTATGCATGTAAGTTATGATTAAGATATATTCTCCACATGTGGGGATGATGTTGTTATAACGGTTTTGCTCACGTGGGATCACGGCCCATCCGCACTCTCCCACGCGAGCTCCATTCCACGCACATTATCAGATGTTAAACGTGCCCTGATGGAATGAGGTGTCGGACTTATCGAGTATGAGTCCACCAATGTTCCACTAGATTTCATGTTGATAATTGCCAAATGTAGTCTCGGCTGACTTACATCAGGCTGTGATGAGAAATGGAAGCAAGCTGATGTGGTCTCGTCTTCTTAAGAGGGATGAGGTAAGGTGTTAGGCCCACCAAGGTGGCATATGGTCTAGGCCCGGCTCTGGATGAGGATGGGACAATTGTTGTCGGATGGTTCAGGATAGCACATTTTGTAGGGCCGACTTTAGCTGAGCTTGGATTGAGCCGAGACGAGGTTTCATATTGGCATATCAGTGTTTTCCCCCACCATTTTGAGCAATTATCTCCCTCTCTCTCTCTCTCTCTCTCTCTCTCTCTCTCTCTCTCTCTCTCTCTCTCTCTCTATCTATCTATCTATCTATCTATCTATCTATATCTAAGTTCCCTACACCCATCTTCTCCCTCTCCAACCATTTCTACTCTATAACCAAACCTTTCCACCACCTCCAAACCATAAGTTACACCATTTTTAAGCACATTTTACCATTCTGAAGCTTAGGTCAAGGTGAAAAGGGGTGGAGGTAAACTTGTAGGAGGGATTTTTGGAGTTATTTAAAGAAGCTTTGGAGTCTTAGAGCTTGGGAGTTTTATGAGCTTTCAAGTCATCCTTTTTGTGTTTCTCCTCTTCGAATCCAATGTAGGATTTTTCTATTCCAAGTTTTCAAGGTTTTCTAGCTATGGAACTTATGTATGATGAATGTTAGATGTATTTTTAATGCCAAAAATATAGTTATTTGATAAAATATTGTAGTCTAGCAAAAATGGAGTTTTATTGAAAAAGCAAAATCCTAAAATGGATCTTTTTATAAAAAAAATATACCATTTTACCTTGAAATTGAAGAAAACATGTGAATTGAATAAACCCATGATTTATATTTGTCTAAGTGAACTTTGAGGCATTTCTAGGCTTGAAATCCTCTTTCACATATGTAGACTCAGGTAGTACGATAAATGATGATATGTTAGAGTTGTTTAAATATGTTAAAATAGATTTTATGATGAAAGGAATAAATGTAGAAAAACGACCCTAAATTGTGTTAAATATTTTTTGAATGAATGGAAATAATATTTGGATAATAGGGAAAAGTTATGGACATTTGGTTAAAATTGGTCTTGAATGGGTAATTATAGTTTATGTGGCAAAATATAAAATGATGACATGATTTTGACATAAAATCATAAGAGGATGTTTTGAAAGAGAAATGTTAAGCTTTAGTACCAAAAGGAAATTTAAACATGTTTTCACAAAAATTATGATACAAGGACAAAAAGATGATTTTAGCAAAAATGAGGGTCCTAGTGGTTGGACTACCTCTTAGACCTTATCGTCGGTTTTTTTAAGTGAAAAATGGTTTAAGTGAATAAAACGAACAAATGGCATATTGATAAGATGAATGAATGACATAAAATGTAGAATGAGAAAAACAATAAATGGGTGGAATAATGTGGGCATTGGATAAAATATTACCACGCATTAAATTGGACTTGAATGACACCGTGAAAATTAAGGAGGGCATGGAACCCTGAGGTGAAAGACCCAAAAATCACTGGCCAGATCATATGGTAGCATTATCGGTGGTGTGGAGCCCGTTAAAGTATGTGATAATTGGACGATTCCGAGAAAAGATAAAGTGCAACAAAATTGGTAATGGTTGTACTTGGGAATATATAAGTAAGCCAACCTAATGAAATTTGATGAAGGAGACTAAAGGATAAAATATGACTAATTAGTCTCTAGACTCGGTAAAGGGTGATGAAAATGGTTAAGTGTGAGTATGAGCTCATTGCTCGGGTGCATTGCATAGTAATTGTATGAATACTAGTTAAATTGTTAAACGTTTTCAAAATTGATTAAAATACATGATATATGAATAATATTTTAAAGAAAACATATAGCTTAGTATTATGCACCCTACTGAGCATTCACTCATCCCTTCTTTTTATGATAAAACCTCCGCCCCCAACCCCAGGTATATCGAGTAGGGATATCGAAAAGGATGCTAGTAAGGCCCCAGAGGGCAACCCACGTCGCTAGATGCTTTGTAATTTATTTTTGACATTGGAAATTTTGTATTTCAAATATTCGGTACTTTAAACTTTTATTTGGGGCTATGGCCATTGTTTGTAATAATACAAGGTGAATGTGATTTATTTTCTATTTATTAAGCATTGTGGACCAAATTGGATTTTTATAAATAAACCTTGTAAATTGGTTAACTACTTAAAGTGATCATTTCATTTCTCAAGTTAAAACGGACAAATTTAGTTCGTAATTAATGAATAAAATTAAAGTATTTTCTCGATTAAAGTAAATGGATTTTGCCCCTTCCAATTTAACTCCTTCACTCGGTGCAGGTTGACACAATGGTAACCCAAATCCGAGTCAGGGCGTTATAGTGACAACATGACTATTGCTCCCTCTTAGGAACGGTTGTACTTGTACGTACGTGAATTGGGTAACCAAATGGTAGGATTTTTAAGGCATGTGTCCATACGCTCACCGTTAGCACTGTAGTCTCCCGATATCTAATTTGATACAAGTCTCGAGTCACAAAAGACATCAAGGGGGCTCCTGGGGAGAGGGCTTTTCTCAATGTTCCAAGAAAGACATCGTACTCAACTTTATTATTGGAGGCTTCAAAATCTAAGCGAATTGCCTGCTCGAGAACTATTTTCTTAGGGGATACCAGTACTATCCATACTCCTGCGCCCTTGGAATTTAAGGCTCCATCAACATACACTACCCATTTATCACCTTCTTTGATTAACTATAAGATAGATTATACGCTTCAGTTATAAGTCTCTATCGGTTCATAGCCACTGAAAAATTTGACGAGAAGTGTGTTATGACTTGACCTTTGATCGAGGTTCTAGGCTAGAACTGGATATCAAACCTTTCAATTTGTCTCGAGCATTTAGACATCCATTCGGATATGTCATCCTTCTTGAGCGTTGCCTTCAAAGGGAAAGAGGTTGGGACAATTATAGCGTGTTCCTCAAAGTAGTGTTTTAACTTCTTGGAGGTTATCACCAGCGTGTATGCAAGCTTTTCTAATGGTAGGTATCTTTTTTTCAGTCGAGAAATATTTTTCTGGCATAATAATTTGGATCATGACCCCTATTCTTCTTTTAAACTAAGGTTGAACTCATAGCGCCATTAGACACCGCCAGATACAATTACAAATGCCCCCCATCATTTAGAATGGTCAGCATAAATAATTCCTTATTTATTCAAGTTCCCTGGTGCATTCGTCATTCCATACTTCTTTCCTTTATTTTTTTAAGTCCTTGAAAGAAATATTAGCACTTTTTTGAGGATCTGGATATGAAGCGGTCAAGGAAAGCTAACATGTCGATTAATTTTTTACCTCGCACACAGTCTTGGGGGGCTTCACCTTCTTTAGGGATTCAATTTAGTCGATATTTGTCTTAATACTTCTTTAACTAATTAGGTATCCGAGTAACTTTCCTGATTATACCCCAAAGGAGAAGTTCATCGTGTTTAGTTTCATCCTGTAATAGCAAAGGATTTCAAAGGTTTTTATTGGGTCAGCAAGGTGATCCCCCTTCCGCATGCTCTTCAAAACCATGTCATCGATATATACCTCAATAGTGTCTCCCAATTGATCCTTGAACATCTTCGTCAGCCTCCGATAAGTCTCCACAACTTAATTCAACCGGAATGGAATTGTCCTATAGAAATATAGCCCCAGATTGGTGATAAAGGAAGTCTTTTCCTGGTCGTGAGTGAACAATGGGATTTGACGGTACCCAGAGAAGGCATCGACCAACTGATCTATCTTAGGCAAAGGAAAACTATCCTTTGGGCATGCACGATTCAGATCAGTGAACTTTACATAGACTCTCCACTTATCATTTCTCTTCTATAACAACACACCCTAAATAGACCTTTAATCCCCCTAAAATCAAAAAATTCTACAAGAAACCCTAGACTTTTGCCAAATTACTAAAATACCGGGAAGAATTATGTTCACCTACACTTTCCTATGTAAACTAAAACCCAACTTTCACTAAAAGTTTGACCAAATGACTTATATTTTATAGGAATATCATGAACAAACCATAAAGTTTGAGAAATTACACAAAAGTCCCTAAAATTTTACAAAGTAACTTTAAATGCCTAAAATTTAAACAAAAGTTATCCAAGGACCTAACCCAAAACTAAAACTTATTGATACTTTATCACCTCTTAATGTGGGACCAACTGGGCTGCTACCATGGCATATATCATGTGTAGTACCCATGGTACCCATTTAAGGCTCACATGTACCATGGTGAAACTTGTGCAAACTAGGATGAAATTCTCCTCCAAACCCACCAATGAAATCCTCTCCACGAACCCTATAAAAGTCCCCCTTCACCCTGTAAAAACTCAATTCAACTGAGAGCTATACCAAAGTAAAATTTTGAGATTTTATGCATTTATGTTATTTCATGTGTGAATTTTTGTTTATTCAATTTAGTTATGTTTTTTCACTTATATAGAGTAGAATTATGTGTTTATATATAAATGTTAACGTGTGGAAGAATTAAAATAGCAAAACTCCATTAAAGCTTGAGATTCAATGGTGGATTCTTCTTCCTTAACTTTGAACCAGTTATAAAGGTTGAAATTAGGTTCTCAGGAACATAGGTGCAATGCTTAATTTAACCAAAGACAAGTTTTAATGACCCATATCGAAGATTGAAGTTTTTGGACCTCGAATTTCTTAATACGAATTTAGGAGTTTTACTCGACCAAAATCCCTTAACTAGGCTTGTTTTACCGCATTTTCAATGGAAAGGAGAATTATTACTATGATGGAATAAGAATTATAGATTTCAGTCACTTATGTTTAGGTAAAAAAAATTATGTTTTTACAGAAAACCAATAGCTCAAACTAGTACACCAAAATCCTTGAAACCAATATAGTTGGGCTCCTCTTAAAAAATTATACAAATTTCATTTAGGAACCAACTTAATAGGATTTCTAAAACATCTCAAATCTAAGGTCAAAGTTTCAAAACCCTAAAATCAAACTGTCGAAGGTTGAAGGTGATGTGGGTTACACACGCGTCAGTGAGGGTTAAACCAAGCTCGTGTAACGTTTGCCCCAATGCATGAGGGTGCATCTTCAATCAGAAAAATCTAATTTTTTTTCCAAAAATTCTATTTGTAAAATTTCAACAAAATAGTATATTATATCACCTTGTTTGGATCCCTAGAAAGAATTTTCTTGAGAATCCCAGTTTTAAAGTTTAAATTCAAATCTTTACTTTACACATAACCCCCTAACCAATTTCTAGGGATTTCAAAACACTCCCAAACTTTTGCACAAATTATTTAGTTCAAATAAATCCATTTTGTCTCCTTCCACTAAACCCAGATCCAAGTAGAAACTAAGTAAAATATTACTTTTTTAACTTTTTGAATTTATATATTGTACCCTCTTAATAATTTTTACACTGAAACTTATCGCAATTTATCATCCTACTACATCACATAAGCATTATTTTAGGCTTATACTACCTAATTATACTCTCCATGATTTCAAACTATCCAGTCAACCCCAGTGAATTAGACGCACGAACCAAGAATCCGTAATTCCAAAGTCGGTGATTTTATATTCAATATTGAACGATTGAGCTTATGTATTTTAAATTATTGATTGTTATATCACTCAATGATAACTTTAAACTCATACTTTAATTAAGAACTCTTTTTCATAGTTCATAATCATTTCATATATTGATTCTCTCGATATTTCAGTTATCTCAAAACTCGATAAACCACGACAACCTATGATTTTAGTAAAAGCCACTGAATTCTTTTTTACCCTTAATTATGTTATAGCCCTGAAACTTATTATAATTAATTGCATTTACCCTAAAATTTATACCCTTATTAGTGAAACCCCTAGTAGCATACCTTACGATTCAGGGTTTAAACCCCGATATACCACGAAAGCTATGATTGGAATGTAGGACTCAAGTGTTGAGTGCCTAGTGTTTATTTCTACATAAAAAATGAGTGCCTCTCTAGCTAAGTGTGCCAAGCTATTTTAATATTCCCCGATTTTATGGCATAGCCTGTCCAAATTATGATATGCTTGGATGATATTGTAACGATATGTCTATGCTATTTAAGCTCTATAATCGACAATTTATAGGTTATCTTGTTATAGTTTGAAACCTTATTTATAACTCAATAGGCAACATTTTTAGTTATAATCACCATACTATTCTTTTACATATTATTCGACTTCAGTATACCCCAGAAAGCTCTACGATATTTCATCTTGCTTCCAGATTCTGATGATATCAATATTAAATCCAGTTACGAACTAACATAACATTTTCTCATGTACCTTATATAGAAATAAATTTTTCTAGTTGGCATGTCTGCTCAATTATTTTCCTTCCAGATGGATAAGGAACTCGAGGAAGATGAGGTAACACCAGCACGTTTGGACTTTTATTCTATACTATATAGAAATTTATTTTAGGTTACGTATGTATGGGTGATAGTAGACAAGGACGGTAGTTACCGCACGAATGTCTATAGGATAACTTATCAGGTCTTATGATTCCCAAATGTTTTCTACAAGTTTTCTGTTATGTATGTCATGAACGAATAATAATGTATTTCCGTTTATTATAGACTTGTGTGTGTAATAGGATGTTAGGCATTCCCATAATAAAAATCATTCAAATTCCGTTGCCTTAAATTTATCTATTGTATTTACTTTTATTCCTTGCTTAACCTTAAATAACATAAAATTCACGGATGCAACAGCATGGTATGGGGTCGAGTACAAGAATCTTTCGTCTATGACTTATAAGATTATTAGCATAAACATTATCTTTATCACATTTTGTTAATCATATTGTTTTGCTGTAATGAATATTTGAGATGATATCTAAATTGATATTCGCGGTTCGACTCATGAAAGATCTGAATGAGAAATTAAAGATGTAGACTATGCAAAGTTTTGCCAACACACACGAAGCATCAATTATGATTGAGCAATCGTTACTTGAGAAATCAAACACAGCTTGCTTATTGTTCTCCTTATGGGAGAAACTCAAGCAACCTAACAGGCCAAGATATTCTCTAAAGACCCTAACACTCTTCAATAAGAAATCCATCTCACATGGGACATCGTTCCACCTAATGAACTCGCAACTATGCCTCCTGACTCTTCGACTGACTATGGTTATATTTCTTCCACCACTACATGCTTTACCCCATGACTACCAGTAATTCCACTGATGATTTAGATCCTTCCGAAACTGACCCAGACCTAGAGTTTGACCATGTGATTCCTCAGATGGCTTAAAGACTTTTGTTAGAATATGGCTATAAATAAATAAAATCTATAGATCTATGTTTGTAAGTGGACAAAACCCATATTCCAGAATGACGGCACTAGTTAAAACTAATAGTTCTTTTGTATCAGTTAATGTTCTCTTAAAATAGGATTCGACGGTAATGTATTTTTTTATTTTTTTTCTCTTTCTTCCTAAACTGACTGTATAATATTATGTAACTCGATATGGTATAGTATAACATGTTTATTTGGTGTGCCTCTACTTGCAATTTTATCCATTAATACATTAATTATATATGATGGTTAATTCTCGCACAACTACCAGCGGAACCCAAGAGGAATGATTTACTCCATGGATACCGAATCCAACTACCACCAATGAAGGAATCTTGCGACGTCTACAAGAATTAACTATACTAGCCCAGCAATAGCAAAATATACCACCTCCACCCCTAGTTAATAATGACATATTAGAAGAAACTCGAATGATGAATGCTTTTAAGGAATTTCTAAGGAAAAAAAAAACCTGCATTCTTTGGAAAGCCTAGTGCAGCCAAAGCAAAAAAATTGGGTCCGTCGAACATTCAAAGTTCTTAATAGAGTATGTATTAACCCTGAACTTAGGGTAAGATTATCTTCGTATTTATTTGAGGAAGAAGCGTACTTCTGGTGGCAGTCTATTTTATATTCTCGAAATGTGAATGAACTAATCTGGGAGCAGTTTGAATAAATCTTCTTCAATAAATACTTTTTAGAGTCTGTAAGTGATTAAATGACCGTAGATTTCCTAAGCCTATAATAGCACCAAATGACGGTAGCCTAGTATGAGGCTAAGTTCACTGAATTATCCAGATATTCTCAGGAATACGTTAACACTGAACCCAAAAAGTAGAAGTATTTTGAATGAGGGTTATGCCATAACATCAAATCATCCATTATTCCTTTGTAAGTCCGAGAGTTTAACCAAATAGTCGAACTAGACTCCCTTATATAAAAGAACCCCGCAGCTAATAACACATCCTGAATCTTTGTTCCTTCCCAAAATCCTTATGTCATCAGGAATCAGCCTAATCAACGAGATCATCCTTACAACAAGCCCAAAGACAGTCGAGTATTCAATCAAATTCAACACAGTCATAGCAAACCCTTGATGCATTGTCATTAGTGCAACCAGGTCAAGTATTCAATCAAATTCAACACAGTCATAGCAAACCCTTGATGCATTGTCATGAGTGCAACCAGGTAGGACACCTTAGGCCCCAATGCCCTATTATACAGATGTCCCCTCCTTATACTTCCTCTATATTTATCAAACCTCCATATAATAATCCAACCAATAACTCTAACTACCCACTACAACAAAATCTCCGTGAGAAAAAGCAAGAACCACTCAATAGGAATCAAGGTCGAAATTTTTCCTCTCTCCCAGCGAAAAATCCAAATTACCATGGTGTGGTCGAATGTAATCTTCCTTTTTATAATATCTTAACACATATATTATTTAATTTTTGACCCACACACTCTTTCATTAGTCATTCCTGTATGACTCGCCCGCAATTATCGTCTAGTTCGTTTATCTCATCCTTTTACTATAGGAATGCCAACGGGAAAGATGGCCATTACCGACAGGATTTGTAAACGTCACCATTTACACTTTGGAACCTAGACATTAACCGAAAATTTGATCTCTCTCAATTTAACAGAATTGGATTTAATAATAAGAAGGGACGTTTTATCCCCAAAATTCGCTCACATTTACTGTCATGCAAAAACAGTGACATTCCCAAACCAGCTCATCAACCTTTATTTTACTTCCAAGGAAGAAGTCCCCACCAATTTCTACCTTTTCGAATAAATGAAAAATAAAACCTCCTCCATTTCTACCATCTTGGACAAATATAAAAATGCATTTCTCGAAGATTAACCGGAATACCCCCACCTCGAGAAATTAATTTTTTTATTAACCTGTTGCCAAACACCTCCCTTATCTCAATACCCCCTTACTGTATGACTCATTTCGAATTGAGAGAACTTTGAACACAACAAGACGACCTACAAAATGAAGGATTTATAGGCCCCAATACCTTAACTTGGGGAGCTCTAATTTTATTCGTGAGAAAGAAAGACCTATATTTTTGGTTATATATTAACTACCAAAAATTAAACCAAGTAACCATCAAGAATAAGTATCCATTGCATAGGATAGGTGATATGTTTGACCGATTATGAGGATCAAAAAAATTTCAAAGATTGATTTAAGATCTGGATATCACCAACTTCACATTTGGGAAGAAGACATACCCAAAATTTCTTTTCGAACACGATATGGTCATTTTGAATTCTTAGTCATGTCTTTTGGATTGACAAATGCCCCCACAGCTTTCATGGACAAAATGTATATAATTTTTCTCCCTTTCCTGGATCAATTTATGATCGTCTTTATAGATGACATATTAATTTATTCTAAGACCATGGAAGAACACGAAGAGCACCTATGTAGAGTATTAGAAACCCTTCATAAATATTAGCTTTACTCAAAATAAAGTAAATGCGATTTCCTTATGAAAGAGGTAAAATTCCTTGGACATGTAGTCACTGAAGTAGGTATATACAAATAGATCTAACCAAAACCACCGTAGTAATTGAATGTCCTCAACCCACCAACTTCATAGAACTACATAGATTTTTAGGAAATATTATTGACGCTTTGTGGAAGGATTTTCCCAAATCACCCTACCTTTAATGAAGTTAACCAGAAAGGATGTTCGATTTGTATGGACCTCCGAATGCAAACAAGCATTTTGTAACTTAAAGGAAAAGTTAGGCACCACCCTGTCCTAACCATTCCTTCCAGTAACAGTAGCTATGACTTTTACATTGATGCCTCCCTACAAGGACTCAGTTCTGTATTGATGCAACAAGGGAAAGTGATCGTGTACGGATCATGAAAATTAAAAATTCATGAACGTAACTACTCGGTACATGACTTGGAATTAGCAGCAATAGTCTTTGCCCTAAAAATCTGGAGATGTTATCTATACGGAGAAGAATTTTAGGTATTTTTTTATCATAAGAGTCTTAAGTACATCTTCATGCAAAAGCATCTAAATCTCTGGCAACGACGATAGATAGAATTTGTAGAGGACTACAAGTTTAAATTACTCTATTACCCCTAAAAAGGTAACATAGTTGCTAACACCTTGAGATATAAAGCCTAGGGAAGCCTTCATAGTATGTTTATATTCATATATACCATTGGAGATTACAATCTATAGCGAGACTCCTTCAAAATCCAAATTATCCTATGAAACATTATAGCTCGTTCCATTCTGCATAAAAAAACATTGACCTCTAAGATGAATTTTTATGTTCCCAGAAGATAAAACTCCGAAACAGCCTCCTCGAAAAAGATTGGACTTTGGACCTCGAACGTAGGTTAAAATTCAGAAATCGAGTATGTGTTCCTCTCTTATCCTCAATACAAGAAGAAATCATGCAAGAAACTCACCATTATAAATTCATGATTGACCCCAAAAGCACCAAAAATGTATCAAACCCTCAATCACCACTATTTGTGGCCCGATATGAAAAGGATATTGTTCATGTTATAGCAAAGTGTCTAGCTTTCCAACAAGTAAAGATTGAACATCATCATCCGAGCGAATTACTCTAACACTCCCCATCCTAGAATGGAAATGGGATCATATAACCATGAACTTTGTCAATGGATTACCCCAAACTTACAAGGATACAATACGATATGGGTTATCATAGATCATCTTACGGCATCTACCTATTTTTTACTAACCAAGCCCATCGATTCCTTCCAACGATTAAGTGAACTTTACATTAAGGAAATTATTAGAATTCATGGTGTACCCATTTCCATCGTGTTTGATCAGAACCCTAGATTTATAGGAAGATTTTAGCACTAGGAACCAAACTCTACCTAAGAACTACTTTTCATCCTCAGACCAATGGACAAACCGAATAGGTAATTCAAACTCTGGAAGATATGCTACGAGCCTGCATGTTAGATTCCCTATTGATGGAATAATCACCTTAACTTGAACGAATTATCCTAAAATAATAACCACTAAACCAGCATTCAGACCACCCTCTACGAAGCTCTCTACGGATGACCCTACAGTTCACCTTTATGCTGGAATGAATCAGGACGCCTGGACCCGAGATTATTATTGAAACCATAGAAAAGATACGCCTTATTTGAGAAAGATTACATTCAGACCAGAGCCAACAAAAGAGTTATGCCAACACCCATCAGAGGCCCTTAGAATATCAAGTAAATAACCAAATATTCTTATAAGTATCCCTAAGGAAGGGGATACTTTAATTTAAAAAAAGAGGAAAACTAGCACTCCACTACATTAGTCACTTTAGAATCATCGAACATATTTTACCAGTAGCTTATCGCCTATAATTACCTCCCGGACTATCCAATCTCCATGTCATGTTTCATATTTCACAACTACGAAAGTATATCCTCGATCCAAGTAACATCATCACTTGGAAGGGTATAACCGTCAAACCTAACCACGAATTCAAAGAAATTCCTATATAAATTCTCGATTGAAAATATAAGGTTTTTCAAAATAAAACCATCCCACTAGTCAAAGTTATTTGGCAATACCACAGAGATGAAGAAGCAACATGGGAAACAAAAGACGTTACGAAACAAGAGTACCCCATACTTTTCCCAAGAAATTTTGAGGAAAATTTTTTTTAGGTGAAAAGAATGTAATAACACACCCTAATAGACCTTAGTCCCCCTAAAATCCTAGAATTCTCAAGGAAACCCTAGACTATTATCAAATTACCAATATACCCTTAAAGGGATAATCATGTTAACCTACAGTCTCTTTTATCAATTCAAACCCAACTTTCACTCATAGTTATGAGAATATCATTGTGGTGACAATTATTATGCAACACAAATAAATATGAGAGAAGCAATTACCAAGGAGGAGTAAGGAATATAAAATGTCAATCACACAACAAAGGATGTATGTGGTTCAGCAAAGATGTGCCTACGTCCACGGTGGTGCAGTCGATATTATTTCTATATACTCCGGAGAGTAATTACAGATAATACAACTCTATCCTTTGCCCCGGACCTAGGGTTTAATATATACATGTTCATGTAGGTAAGTGGAGGTGATGGGTTCCTCCACGTTTTCCATCTCCCATATAACTTCCCTTAATGAGAATGTGGGGGGGAGACCGGATCAATATAAGAGATGAGGGGCCTAGACTTTGGGCCGCCAAGACTGGGCTACTCGTCCAGGCTCATATGCCTAATTTCGAGTACCCACAATTGCCCCTAAATTTGTTGGGCCATGTTTATGGGCTCAATAGATTTAAATGATTAGCCATAATGGATGTGTTGCGATTCCTCGAGAGCTGTAAAGTTGATTTTGGCGGTAGCCGCTTCGCTTACTGTGCACTATGATTAGAATTTGAAGTTTTATTAGAATAGTCACTTTTTTTCGTCGCTTCAATCTTTCCAGTATTCTTCTATCTTCTGAGAGTTTTAGCGCCTCGTACCTTCTTCTCTCAATCTCCATTCCCATTGCTTCTTAGTTGTTTGAGCTCGTGCTTCTTCGTCACTTGAACCGATCTTCTATTTTGTAAGTTTTTTATTCCCTCTCTTTGTACTTTTCTCTTTGGTTTGTAGCTTTTCTTGAGTCTTCCAATGGCGAAGATTGGAAATAGGTCAATCTCTGAATTTAGGAAGTTCTACAACATCCCTGAGTGGGTAGATATTGAGTGTTGTGCCTCCCCTCCTAGGAACTTTAGGGATATAGAGGATGCCCACTGGATCCATGTCTTGTTGCTTTCCCATGGGGGACTTACTTTTCCCCCTAATGATTTATTTTTGCATTTTTTTAACTATTTTAATATTGTTCCCACACAATGCTCGTCCAATGTGTGAAAAATAGTGAATGGCGTGCATAGGATAAATTAATTGTATGGTACTAGGTTAGGACTTCCTGAGGTCTATTTTTGTTACTCCTTTTCTCGAACTAGCTCAGGTGTCCTTTACCTCAAAGCTAGGAGCCCTGACAGGGTATTGGTAGTAAATCTACCTGATTCCCATAAGAACTACTGGCAAGAAGGTTTCCTTATTAGAAATTGGCAGTTCCCTCCCCAATTTGAAGGGTCGAGGTCTGAGAGGTTCTCTGTTCCTTTTTAAGGGGAGGAATATATAGGTAGACATTGTACTGTTGTTTCAACTTTTGATGCTTTGTGAACTTTCTAACTCCTTTTTGTTTTTTCTTCCACAGCGAGGTCAAAGAATTTGGAGCCTGCCCTCAGCGAGGTTCGTATCTCGGAATTGGTAAAGGCTTGGAATATCAGGGAGCCTTTGGGTAACAGCGAGCACCCCAGGTCTGCTGCCTTTCTGCTCGAGTACAAGAACGTTGGCTCCAGCTTCATAGCTAGGCCTGTGGATAGTATACCAGAGTTTGACTCCTTCGAAGAGACTACTGCAGAGCCTATCCATTTGGACAAGGAGGAGAGCAGCTCTGAAAGTGAGCTTGCAGGAGCTGTGAGTAATTTGGATGAAGGTAGCTTTGATAGTGGCAGTTCCTCTGACCGTGAGGAAGATTCTGAAGCTCGAGGGTCGTCGAGCACTTCTAGTAGTTCAAGTGAAGAGATGGTGCCTCCAAGGAAGAACTTGATTAGGGATGATGATGAGGAGGACCACGTGCTTCTTGTACAAAGGTCTAAGAAGCAAAAATCTACTTCTGGGGCTGTGGCTACTGGTTCTCGGTCCTCCGCTCAGGAGCAAGAGAGGAGAAGGAAGGAAGAGGAGCGGGTGAGAGAGAGAGAGAAAAAAGGAAGAAGAGAAGAAGAGATTGGAGGAGAAAAGGAGGGTCGAGGAGAGGAAGAAGAGGGAGAGCGAGAAGGAGGAGGAGAAAATGAGGGCTGAGTCGAGGACGAAGGTTGGGCAGGCCTTAGTCCCAGTATCTGCTTTGCCCAGAGGGGCCTCCGTGGAAATTTCTCCTCAGTTAGCCTCGGCTCTGCTCGAGAGAGCTGTCCTCCCGACTGATCGCCAAAGGGCAGTAGGTTCAGAGCACTTGGCCCTTCAGGCTAGTCAGAGGCTTGCTCTGGTAAGGTTTCTTTTTTTCTTGTGTCTTTCTGACTTCCCTCATTTTTCTCTTCTAATAACTTCTCTTTTTCGCAGTTTGTTACTGACTTCGCCGTGCTGTATCGTTCGCGCGACGAGCTGGTGAAGAAGAACAGTGAACTGGAGCAAGAAAACTCTGCCCTGAAGCTGAAGGGTAAGGAGTTCGAGGCCAATTTTAAGGCTGTTGATGCTGCTCGGATTTCATCCGACTTAGCTCTTGCCACTGCGAACAAGGAGAAGGATGCGGCGATCACGGATCTAAAGGAGCTGAGGCAGGCCTACGACTTAGTTTGTTCGAGCAAACTTGCTGTGATGGAGGAGAAAAGGGTGCTCTCTGAAGAGCTGAAGAAGAAGGAGTCCGAGGCTGTCAATGCCAAGGAAGACTCTTATAATTCTGGCTGGGCTGCGGCATACGAGGATACTGAAGTTTAGATAGGCTATAGCAGCCGTCTGAACTTCAAAAAATGATGGAACAAGGCTCTCATAGCTGCCGGGGTGGAGTTGCATCCTCACTCTTTGACGAGCACGACCTAGGGCCGAGGCCAGTCGTAGACGAGGACCCTGCCCTAGCTGCTGAAGGCTCTGATCCCGTCCCTCAGGAGACTCCTGCTGATGTATCTCTTATTGAGGGGACAGAGGACACCCTTGCCGAGGACAGTGCTCCTGCTGATGCTGATAAGGAGAAGGGGCCATCCACTTCTGGTCCACCTGAGGTTGCTAATTGATAGGGTTGTTTTGTATTTTTGCTTTTTCTAGTCTGTAAATTTTCTTTCTTCAGTCTGATGTAACTTCAATCTTTATTAATAAAAAGGCTTCATTTCTGCTTGTGCTGATCTCTTTCTCTCCTTTATCTTTCTTGCACTTGTAGTTAGTTGATGTGGATGATTACATTCCTGCTACTTCCCAATTGGGTAGAACCCTTGGTCCCAATGCGAGCCCTGAAGTTTTCCAGGCCTTCGTTAAGCTTTGCAAGTCCCTCAGGTCTAGAAATCATAAGTATAAGGAGCAATCCGAGCTAGTGGCTAAGCTGAAGGGCAGGCTCCAGGAGATGGAGGACATTGGTGCCTCAATGCAAGAGGAAGTCAATGTGCTGAGAACTAGACTCTTAGAGGCCATCGAGATCAACCAGGTTGGGGAGTTCCTTCAGCAGGAGAATGAAGACCTGAGGAGGGAAGTCTTACAACTTAGGGAGCATGCACCGAGCACTGTTCCAGCAGTTCTGCAAGGCTCCTCTTCGTCGCGAGCAAGATCTGGTCCTGTGCCGCGAGGTTCTACTCGCCCTCCCCTTCCGCGAGCTGGTATTAGCACTAGGGGCAGAAACAGGGAAGCAGAAGAACTTCGTGAAAAGGAAATGGAAGAACTTCACGATGATGTTCGGCGAGCATATGTAATTGCTAGTGGGCTTCAAAGGGACGTTAGCCGGTTACGGCACTTGTACAAGACAGGCCCTCGGCAAACGTGGGCTGATGGTTATGATCAGGGCTAGTCGGATGCTCCAACGAGGCTATCTGAGTTCGAGGAAATTTCTTTTATCAGGGGGTGATTAAGTGCTTTGAAGGAGATGCAGGTCCCGAGGAACTCGGTGCTATGGTATCGTCATGATATGTCTCCCTCCACTCTGATGCCCAACCCATTCAGGAGGGATGATTGATGGATCCCCATCGATGCTATTCCACGGCAATTATTGGAGTCGGACGCGAATGAGGTTGTGGAAGAGTTAGCCCCTGCTCCTGATGATGGACGAAGAGCTCGAGTGGCTGATTATCTTGCTCGGAGGCTTCCACCCCCTTGAGATTTTGCCAGTTGTTATATATTTTTTTTTTTTGATAATGTAAATGCTTTGGGCGAGCTCGTCGACTAAACATGTATTATCATTGTTGTAAATATGATGGATTAATGAAAAGTTCGTGCTTTGGGAAATTTTGCCGACTAAGCGTGTACATCCTACTTTTCATATTCTTGCTGCTTTGTAATCTTTTTGGTTTTGTCATGCAAGTGTCCCCCCAGTCCAGTATAATACCAAAATACCGTTGTGCCCCACTTTACCTTTTAGGTTGTGTCGTCGCACTCCCTTAGGCCTAAGTAGGGCAATTGGCGGGGACACACCTGGTGTTGGATGTTTTCATCCGATCAGGATTTTGTTCAACCGAATCTGGTCGTATTGCCTAAGAATCCTCTGCAGGGCTTTGTATATTTCCAGGGGCAATGCTAAGAGGTCTCTCGTGTTTTATGACGATGACCTGAGGAGGGGTATTCCCCTGCTATACTGACTATCGTGCCTGTTATTTGGAAAAGATGTGCGATAAATGCAGCTGTTATTGATCAGAGTGTAATCAATTAAGTAACTTTCATTAGTAATAAGGAAAATGAACTGCCCTTTTTCGTAACAAATACAAGAAAAAGATTCAAAAATAGAATTCCTTGAGAATCTAAAAATAGAATTTCTTAAGATTAGCTGCGTTTCATGCTCGTGGTATTTCTCTGCCCTCCATCGTTTCCAAGTGATAGGCACCTTGCAGGTCGTCTTTAGTTATTTTAAAGGGTCCTTCCCATTTTGGGCCCAGCTTCCTGTCTGATGACTTCACCGTGCTGCCCAGGACTTTCCTTATAACATAGTCCCCAACTTGGAATTTTCTCGGGTTAACCCTTTTGTGGTAGTGTTTCGCGAGTTGTTGCTAATAGCTCGCTAGCTTCACTAGGGAAAGTTCTCTGTGCTCACCGGCTAGGTCGAGTTCAGCGAGCAATGCCTCATCATTCTGGCCTTGGTCGACAAGGTTGGATCTCATTGTTGGCAAACCCGCTTCTAGTGGGATGATTGCTTCCATTCCATACGTCAGTGAAAATGGGGTTTCTCCTGTTGCTCGCCGAGGAGTGGTTCAGTACGCCCATAGGATATGGGGTAACTCGGTTGCCCATACGCCTTTGGCTCGCTCTAATCACTTCTTCAATCCATCGATCACAGTTTTGTTGGAAGCTTCAGTTTGTCCATTGCTCTGAGGGTAGGCCACCGAACTGAAGTGGTGCCTGATCCCGTGTTCGTTACAGAAGTTCTGAAAGGGGCCACTCTAAAATTGTGTTCCATTATCAGTGATGATGGTTCTGGGGATTCCGAATCGAGTGATTATATTCCTCCATACGAACCTTATCATATCAGCATCTCGGATGTTCGCCAGTGGTTCTGCCTCGATCCATTTGGTGAAGTAATCAGTCGTAACCAACAGGTATTTGCGATTGTCGGCAGCGGTGGGCAGTGGTCCCACGATGTCCATTCCCCATTGGGTGAAGGGCCATGGGCTGGTGAGGGACTTTAGGTCACTGGCGGGTTGGTGGACCATAGGAGCGTGGAGTTGGCATTTCATGCATTTGCGGACATATACTGCGGAGTCCTTTTGCATATATGGCCACCAATAGCCTTTCTTCATTGCTCGAAAGGCTAGAGACCTTCCTCCGACATGACTTCTAGAGATTCCTTCGTGAAGTTCTCGTAGCACTTGCTCGACATCACCTGGGTGGACGCATCTAAGGTAGGGACCGGAGAAGGATTTCTTATACAAGTCACCTCCGGTGGATAAGTGAAAGCGAGCAGCTTTGACACTTATCTGGTGGACAGTTTTCTTGTCATCTGGGAGCGTGCCATCCTTTAAATAGTCCCTTAAGGGATCCATCGAGCTGGAGGATGGCCCCACCTGGAGTATCTGTTCCACATTGGGTAGCTTGCTGTTAATGCTCGGACAAATGAGAAAATCGATGGCGATGATTCTTTTTAGGTTAGAGTCAACTGCCGAGATCAGGGCGGCTAAGGCATCGGCATGACTATTTTGCCCCCTGGGAAACTGCTGGATGTTGATCTCTTCAAAGCTCATCATTAATTTTTTCACTAAGGCGAGGTAGGCTGCCATTCTTTCATCCTTCGCATTGTAATCTCCACTTATCTGATTGGAGACTAGTTGAGAATCGCCGAACACCTGTAAACATTTTGCTCCAAGAGTTTGCGCCTTTTGGAGACCGGCTATTAGGGATTCGTACTTTGCTTCGTTGTTGGAGGCTGCAAATCCAAGACTGATTCCTTGCTCGAGGATTGTGTTTTCTGGAGTGATGAGAACAATGCCTACCCCTGCCCCCTTTGAGTTGGAGGCTCCATTAACGAACAGTTTCCAGGTTTCCTCTGTTGTTTGGTTCTTCTCTTGCCTTGTTGGTTGAGGTTGGTCGGAGAGTTCTTTGCCCGTGAATTCAGCTATGAAATCATCAAGGATCTGACCCTTGATAGCTGTCCTTGGTTGAAATTGGATGTCAAACCGGCCGAGCTCGACTGACCATTTAGACAATCTGCCCGACAAATCCGCTTTCCTTAGGACCGCCTTAAGGGGATCCGATGTAAGGACGATGATAGTATGAGCTTCGAAATAATGCTTCAACTTCGTCGAGGCTATTACTAGTGCAAAGGCGAGCTTCTCCAATGGCAGGTACCTTTGCTCGGCGTCTAATAAGGTCTTGCTCACGTAATAAATGGGGTGTTGGATCCCTGCAACCTTGCATATTAATGCAGAGCTGACAATGTGATTAGATACGGAGAGGTACAAGTACAAAGAATCCATTTGCTGTGATATGACAAGCAGCGGTGGAGAGCTTAAGTAGGACTTGAGCTCGTTCAGGGCTCGCGAGCAGTCTGGGTTCAACTCTATCGACTTACTCCCTTTTAGAAGCTGGAAAAAAGGCTTGCATTTTTCGGAGGACTTGGAGATGAAGCGATTTAAGGCAGCGAGCATTCCAGTGAGCTTCTGCACGTCCCGGATTGTTCAAAGTGGTTGCACCCTGTTGATTGCATCGATCTGGTCCGGATTAGCCTCTATGCCTCTCTTACTGACCGAGTACCCAAGAAATTTTCTTAACTGGACACCGAAGGAACACTTACTCGCATTAAGTTTCATCCGGTATTTCCTGAGGATTTTGAAGGTTTTTAACAGGTCCGAGAGGTGATTTTTCTTCTTCTTGCTCTTAACGAGCATGTCATCGATGTAGACCTCCATTGTATCTCCCATATGATCCTTGAACATTTTAGTGACCAGCTGCTGATAGGTTGCCCCGTCATTCTTGAGCCCAAAGGGCATGACCTTGTAGTAATATAACCCAACTATCGTGATGAATGCCGTTTTATCTTGGTCTGGGACATACAAGGGGATCTGGTGATATCCTGAGTATGTGTCCAGGAAGCTCATTCGTTCGTGAGCTGCAGTGGCGTCTACTAGTTGGTCTATCTTTGGGAGGGGGAAACTATCCTTAGGGCATGCTTTGTTGAGGTCAGTGAAGTCAATGCAAACTCTCCACTTCCCATTATTCTTCGGAACTACAACTGGGTTGGACAACCACTTGGGGAATTGCACTTCCCGTATGGATCCTACATCCAGCATTTTTTCCACCTCTTTTTCAATCGCTTTAGCCTTCTCGATTGTAGTTCTTCGTGCCTTTTGCGTGATTGTCTTGAATGCGGGGTCGACGTGCAACTGATGACAGACCGTACTAGGATCGATTCCAGGCAGCTCGTATGGTTCCCATGCGAAAACTTCTATATTGTGCCTCAGCAAAGTTGTCAACTCCTTTTGTTCTTGGTCGGTGAGAGATGCTCCAATCAGGAAGACTCGGCTACTGTTACTAACTTCAGCCATACATTCTACCATGTCCTCGATGACTCGTTCAGAGGGGAGGAGCCTGATCTCCTCTACTCCAGGTCTTCCGTACTTTAATTATTATTTGGAAGGTATCACAGCTTTTTCAACTTTCTCGCTGGGTTGACTGGCCTTATTTTCTGGCTTTGGTCGGATGGCTGCTATGAAGTACCTCCTCGCCGTTGCTTGATCGCCGTGGATTTCCATTACTCCTCTCTCGGTTACATATTTGAGCTTCTGATGGTAGGTCGAGGAGACTTCCTTCATCGCATGAAGCCATCCCCTGCCGAGGATGGCCTGGTCTGGTGAGTCGATGTCAACTACCAAAAACTCGATCATCTTGGAGACGTTTCCAGCACGTACTGGCAGTACTATCTTGTCCAAGGGCATGGTTATTTATCCAGCGAAGCTGACCAAAGGAACAGTAGCTTTCTTTAGGTCGGCGACGCTCAACATCAACTTCCTGAATAGGTCGAAGTACATTACCTCAAATGAGCTTCCTTGATCGACGAGCAGCTTGTCGATGTCAGAGTTGGCTATTCTGAGTGTAATGACCAGGGCATCATGATGTGGGGCTCTTACTCCCACCAGATCTTCATCCGTGAAAAAAATATGCTTGTTATAGTTGACGTCCTCCGCTCGTCGATGCTTTCCTGACTATGACTTTGCTGGATCGATTTGAAAGGCCTGCATTACCACTATAAGTTTTTTCACTTCCATCCAAGCTGAGCTCCCTTGTATCTGCTTGATGTCAGATGCTCCGTGAATTAATGCAAACTCATGTCCAGCATCATCCTCTATCACGTTGTCGGGTCTCGCCTCTCTCTTGGTGGCCACTTTCTCTGCCCTTTTTTCCACAAAGTCATTCAAATGTCCAGACTGGGCCAACTCCTCGAGGTGAGACTTAAGAGCTTTGCAGTGCTCGGTCTTATGTCCCTCCTCTTTGTGAAAAGCGCATCTTAACGCATTATTCCTCTTCGAGGGATCTCCTCCCATTTTCCTGGGCCACTTGATGAATGGATCATCTTTGATCTTTACGAGAATTTTGCAAATCGGTTCTTTAAAGATGGTGTTGACCGCCTAGAATGCTTTTGACGCGTCATGGTTTCCTCCGTTCTTGGAGACATTTTTGCCCCCATTCTTTCCTCCTTTCCACGGGTTCTCAGTTTTCTCGCTTCCCTTGGTAGTGAGTTTAGCTCGACCGTTTTCTCCTGTATTGGGGCGGGAGACATCTTCCACCTTTTTTTATTTCTCGATTCGGGCCATTAGTTCGTCAATAGTCATAGCTTCCTTCTTCGTCAGGGACTGGTAGAGGAGGGAAGAACTAGGGAGCCCAATTTTGAAGGAGGTCACTGCCACTTCCTCCTCGCAGTCCTCGATCTCATTGAATAACTCCCAGTACCTCTTGGCGTAATCTCGGAGGGTCTCTTGAGGTTTTTTCTTCATTATTAACAGAGCATCCATCCTTTTGGGATAGGAGCTACTGGTAATGAATCGGGCCGTAAAAAGTTCAACAAGGGATTTGAAATTCTTGATCGACCGGTGGGGGAGCCTTTCGAACCACTTCTGTGCTACATCATGCAGGCTTGAGGGAAAAATGCGGCACATCAGGGCATCTCGGTGATTCCAGAGGGTCATGGCCTGTCGATATTGCCTGACGTGATCGATAGGATCAGTTTTTCAGTCGTAAATCTTGAACCTTGGAATGGAAAATTTCTTGGGGGCCTCCTCCTCTTCGATTTCCCTCGTGAAGGGTGCCTTCATCTGGGTTTTGAGAGCTCACCTCGTGAGTTCTCTGGTTGATCTTGTTCCGTGGTGAGCAGGATGTTGGTCCATCTCCTTGCGAACTAGGTTTCGTATGTTCTCGTCGCTATAAGCAGGGCTCTGGTAGCGGCGAGCTCTTCGCAGCTGTTCGCGGAGGTCGTCGTCTGACTCGCCACCTTCAACCTTTTGAGACTCTTGCCTAGGGATCCTTCCTCGGGTGCGAGACTTGCTCGCCTGAGGGCCAGGAGTGGGATATGGGCGCCTCCTATTATCAGGACAAAGCTCCCTCTCCAGTCTTTCCAGTTTTCTTTTCAAGCGAGGATTCTCAGCCTTGTATCTGCAAGAAGACTCCCTCTGCTCGTGGAGCCTTGCCTCGTACGCATCAATCAATCTGGATATCTGCGTGGACCTCGCTGGTCCCTGACTTTCTTCCGAGGCTGGTCTTTCCAAGCGAGCTCTCTGATCTGAACGTCGGACTTCAGACCTAATCCTGCGAGGAACAGGTGGCTCTTGAATATCTCCTGCTTGAGGGTCATTGTTGCTGTGACCAGACATCTTAAACTCCTTTCTTGGCGTGGGCTCTTCTCAGGGAAAGATGAACGTTTCCCACAGACGGCGCCAATTATCAATCACACAACAAAGGATGTACGTGGTTCAGCAAAGATGTGCCTACGTCCACGGTGGTGCAGTCGATATTATTTCTATATACTCCGGAGAGTAATTACAGAGAATACAACTCTATCCTTTTCCCCGGACCTAGGGTTTAATATATACATGTTTATGTAGGTAAGTGGAGGTGATGGGTTCCTCCACGTTTTCCATCTCCCATATAACTTCCCTTAATGAGAAAGTGGGGGGAGACCGGATCAATATAAGAGATGAGGGGCCTGGACTTTGGGCCGCCAAGACTGGGCCACTCGTCCAGGCCCATAGGCCTAATTTCGGGTACCCACAATCATGAATCAATCCATTAAGTTTGAGAAATTGCACATAAGCCCATAAACTTTTACAAAGTAACTTCAAAGGCCTAAAATCTAAACAAAAATTATCCAAGGACCCAAACCAATACCTAAACGTATTTATACTTTCTCCCCTACTGATCTGGGACTAGCTGGACTGTTAACATGGCATGTACCTTGTGGAGTGCCCATGGTACCCATTTAAAGTTCACATGTAGCATGGTGAAACTTGTGCAAACCTAGTTGAAATTCACCTCCAAACCCACCAATGAAATAGTCTCCACGAACTCTATGAAAGGCCCCATTGATTCTTATAAAAACTCAATTCTGCAGTGAGCTATTCCAAAATAGGATTTTAAGATCTTATATATTTCTGTCATTTTATGTGTGAATATTTGTTTCTTCAATTTAGTTATGTTTCTCCACTTATATAGAGTAGAGTTATGTTTTATATACTAATGTTAACGCGTGGAAGCACTGAAATGGCTCAAAAACTAGAAAACTCCATTACAACTTGAGCTTCAAAAGTGGATTCTTCTTCCTTAACTTTAAACCAGTTTCAAAGTGAGGTAAGTTATTTTAGGTGCTCATGAACCTAGGTGCAAAACTTAATTGAACCAAAAATAATTTTTAATACCCTAAATCGAAGCTTGAAGTTTCTGGGCCTGGAATTTTCAGCATACGAATTCAGGAATTTTACTCGACCAAATTCCCTCAAACCAGGCTTGTTTTACTGCATTTTCAACATATAAGAGAATTATTACTGTGTCAGAATAAGAATCATATCTTTCAGTCACTTATGTTCAGGTCAAAATTTTGCCATTTTTACAGAAAATCAATAGCTGAAACTAGTCCATCAAAATCCATGAAACCAATATGGTTGGGTTCCTCTTAAAAAATTATACAATTTTTATTCAGGAACCAACTTAAATGGATTTCTAAAATGTCTCAAGTCAAAGGTCAAGATTTCAAAACTCTAATGTCAAACTGTCAAAGGTTCAAGGTGATGTGGGTTACACGCGCACGAGTAAGGGTCAAACTAGGCAAGTGTAATGTTTTACCTAGTGCATGAGGGCGTCTCTAATCAGGAAAATCTATTTTTTTTTCAAAAATTATATTATTAAATTCTGAACAAAATAGTATATTATATCACCCTGTTTGGATGCATGGAAAGAATTTTCTTGAGAAAACTAATTTTAAAGTTTAAATTCGAATTTTTAGTTTACACATAACCACCTGACTAATTTTCTAGGTATTTTAAAACACTCCCAAACTTTTTCAACGAATTCTTTAGTTCAAATAAAGACATTTTGTCTCCTGACACTAAACCTTAATCCAAGTAAAAACTAAGAAAAATATTGCTTTATAACTTTATGAATTTATATATTATACCCTCTTACTTATTTTTACAATGAACTTATCAAAATTTAGCATCCTATTGCATCACATAAGAATTATTTTAGGCCTATACCACCTACTTATACTCTCCATGATTTCAGACTATCCAGTCAACCCTAGTGAATTGGACGCACTAACCCAAAATTCATAATTTGAAAGTAGGTGAATTTATTTTCAGTATTAAATAATTGAGCTTCTATCTTTCAAATTACTGATTGTTATATCACTCTGTGATAACTTTGAACTCATATTTCAATTAAGAGATCTTTTGCATAATTCATAAATATTCCATATATTGATTCTCTCGATATTTCAATTATCCCTACACTGATAAATCGCGACGACCAATAATTTCAGTAGAAACTACTCCTTTTTACCCTTAATTATTGTATAGCCCTGCAACTTATTACAATTAATTGCATTTACCCTACAATTTGTAGCCTTATTAGAGAAACCCCAAATAGCATACCTTATAATTTTAGGAATTAGACACCGATATACCATGGTAGTTCGAATAGGCCTCTAGAACTCAGATGTTGAGTGACTAATGTTTATTTTCTACATACGTATGAGTGCCACCCTAGCTAAGTGTGCCAAGCCATTTTTTTATTCCCCAATTATTTGGTATTGCCTGTACAAATGTACGATATTGTTGGACGATATTGTAATTATATGTCTACGCTATTGAAGCCCTATAACTAAAAATTTATTGGTTTTCTTATTATAGTCTGAACTCTTATTTATAACTCGATAAACAACATATCCAATTATAATCACCATACTACTCGCTTACATATCATTAGACTTCTGTATACCCCTGACATCTTTATGATATTTCAGTTCGCTTCCTAACTTTGATGATATCAATATTAAATCGAGTTACTCACTAACATGATATTTTCTCTTGTACCTTGTATAGAAATAAAATTATCTACTGGGCATATCTGCTTAATTGTTTTCCTTCCAAATAGGCGATGAAATCAAGAAAGATGAGGTACCACCCGCACGATTAGACTTTTATTCTATATTACTTCAAAATTTATTTTTGATTACATATGAATGGGTGATAGCAGACAAGGATGGTAGCCCCCGATGGAATATCTACACGATAACTTATCAACTCCTATGAGTCTCAAAGATTTTCTATAAGTTTTTTGTTATGTATGGCATGAACGAATAATAGTGTATTTCCATTTATTTCAGACTCGTATATGTAATAGGATGCTACGTATCCCCATAATAAAAATCATTTAAATTTTGTTGCCTTTAATTTTTCTATTGTATCTACTTTTACTCCTTGCATACCATATTATTTACAGATGCAACATCTTATTTATTACAACTAGGTTTGACATCAACTTGAGGAATTAGACTTCCTTTATATACCGTGCCTCTACAAGTTTCCCCACTTCTTCCTAAATAACATTAGACTTCTCGGGCACAGTTCTTCGTGCCTTTTGAGTCACTGGTGGATGCAGCGGATCCACTTGGAGCTTGCTACCCATCACTCACGGGTATATTCCTGGCATGTCATATGGCCTCTAGGAAAATATGTATTGGTTTCTTTTGAGGAAAACAACCAACCCTTTATTTTCTTCTTTCATGAGTGAACTGTTATTCAGGAAGTTCTTATTAGTCTAATTGTAATCAAACGCTCCCTCTTGTAGGGGTTCCATAATAGGATCTATAGGGGAAACCTTAGTTTCCTCTTGCTCTACAGATTTTTCCTTCTTCTTATCCTTCTTAGGTTGGATATAAGCTATGAAACATTTTCTAGCCAGGGCTTGGTTCTAGTGTATCTCTATGACTCCTTTATCAGTGATGCACTTTATTTTCTTATGGTAGGTGGATTATACAGCCATCATGGCATGACACCACCCTCTGTCGAGGATAGCATTATATATGGAGTTTATATCCAACACAAGGAACTCTATAAGCTTTGAGATCACCCTAAGCCGGACAGGGATAACCACCTTTCCCAGGGGCAAGGTCATCTTTCCTATAAATTTGACCAAAGGAATGGTGGCTTCCTGTAATTCTTCTATACATAAGATTAACTGATTGAACATCTTGAGGTACATGACTTCTTAGGATCTCCCCTGGTCTATCAATAAATTGTCCACATTCCAGTTAGCAACTCTGATATTGATGATAAGAGAATCGTGGTGGGGAATTCTCACTCTGACCAAATGACCGTTAATGAAAATGATGTGCTTCGTGTAATCAATGTCTTCGGGTCACCAATATTTTCTCGCAATGGTCTTCGCCAGGTTGATGTACAAGTCTTCCATGACTACAGTGATGTTATTAACCTCCATCCTGAGGGTGTTCCCCTTTATTTGGTTTGGGCATTATGCGCCATGAATCACCACAACTTCCTAACCCAAACATTCATCCAAGACGTTGTCCCATCTTGATCCCCCATGGATTACCATAAATTTATGTCCCGTGTCATCTTCAAGGACGTTTTCTAGTCTCTAGTTGTGCACAGGCTACATTGTTATTTAGGTTCCCAGCCTAAACTAAGTTCCCGAGGTGGGACTTGAGTGCCTTGCAGTTTTTGATCTTGTGATCGTGATCTTTATGGTATACACATTTCAGTGCCTGGGTCCTCTTCTTCGAATCACTGAACATATTTTTGGGACATTCAAAATATTATTGACCTTTAAGTTTATAAAATATCTTCTAGATTAGTTTAGAGAACACTGTGTTAACTGATTTGAATGGCTTTACAAGATCCTTCTTCTCAGGCCCTTTATACATTCCACTTTTCTTTATCTCTACTTTTTTTTATTTGCCCGTCCTTATCCCCATTCTTATGATGCTTTTATCACTCTCCATTCTGGCTAACTCTAGCAATCATATCTCTAACCTTGGCATATATTTTAATCCTATCCATAAGGTCGTTGATCGTGATGACCTCCCACTTGGTGAGGAATTGGCAGAGCATGGAATTGCTTGACAAACCAATTTTGACATCATGACTAGCTCGGTGTTGTCCTCCACCTTATTATACAACTTCTAGTATCTTCTGGCATACTCACGGGGTGTTTTTTTGGGGATTTTTCATTATCGTCGTATGTGATCCCATCCGCTTTGGATGGGTCCTACTAATAATGAATTTATTTGTGAAGGATTCACCTAGTTTCTTGAAGGAGACTATCAATCGATATGGAAGCTTTTCAAACCACTTTTGGCAGTGTCTCCAATACTGAAAGGGAATATTCGGCACATTAATCCTTCATTAGTGTTCCACGGCATGATCGCTTAGTGATACTACCTGACGTGATCGGTGTGGTCAGTCTTCTCATTATATATGTTAAATATAGGGGGATAAAACTTCTTGGGAAGCTTAAACTATTCTATAGATCGAATAAAAAATGGCATCATCTAGAAGATGAGTTCTCTTCTATCGAGATATTTTGTAGTATGAGCCCCTTAGTAGTATGATCCCTTGATGAGTTCTCTATGTCTCCCCACCGATCATAGGGCCATAACCTCCCTTTAGAGGACATTTGAAGAGGAGAATATTCCTTTTGTTACTGAGTACTCCTTTTTTGACTACGAGTGTTTCTCATCATAAGGCTAATATTTCATGAGCGGCAGCCACTCTTGCATTTCTCTTTGTGATCTTTTTTTACCATCTTCTCTAGGCATCATTGGAGTGTGACGTTCTACTCCTGTTGGTGCCTGTTGGTAGCCCTTTCATCTCAAAGGCGTTTCTCGTAGTTGTCTATGATCCTAGAGATCTGGTTAGATTACTCGAGATCATCACTATTTAAGATTTTATCCTCCTGAGGATGGTAATGAGCATCTGAGGATTATTAATACTCATCAAGCTCAGATATAACCCGTTGAGAGAGAGGGTTTAGTGGACTACCCTCCTGATTGTCATAATCTTCATGGTCAATGGGATAACCCTTTGGGTCTTTATAACTATGTTATTGATGACCTTTCTAGTCCTTCACATTAATATTAACTTAGTTGGGTGAGTGAGACATTCCAAGAATTTAGCTAGTCACAAGGAACTTAAATTAGCTCCTACAAATGGTTCCAATTGTAGGTGGTAATTTCCTATAATATTTGTATTCAAGGCATACAAGCTAAATTAAGAGAAGTATTCAAGGGATAGGATTAAAAAACACACAACACAAGAATATACATTATCGAGAAACTTGCCTACGTCCATGGGATTTGGAGTTCCCTATTTTATTAGCTTAAAGAAGGGTTTTAGTACTGCTCGACAAAACAATATCACATGCCCTTCTCAATGTGGGGTGGGTTTATATTTATAAAGAGTCTTAGGGAGTCATAAGCTATTTTAGTAGCTATCCTTAGAAGTTTGGAGCTATCCATTATCAGTTTGAACCGTTCCATGTGATAGATACGCGAGAGTCTTTCATGACTTGGAGTCTTCATTAAGTTGATGTGCAAGAAGCTTGGAGTCTTGTGTCGAACACAGGAAGATCACGTGCTATCGTAATTCTAGTCCCAATAATAACATCTCGTAGATCGTATGATCATCCATCATCTTTTGAGTTTAATATTACAAACATCGCATATATATATATATATATATATATATATATATTTGTGTGTGTGTGTATCATATCATATGATATAATATCAATATCAAATTTGTGAGTAGACTCACCTTAGATGTGTGTTTACTTATACTTTTCCTTGTCAACATGAGTCGTTGATAAGTGCCCAAAAGTGAACATTTTATACCCCGAATAGACGTATTTTAGTTGCTAATTCTCGGAAATTTGGGTCTTATGCGCTTTATTATCTATCGTGTAGGTCGAATGCACATTGCGGTGTTCAAACGCGTATTTCAAAGCAATTGTGCAGATTATGGAGCTAATTACCAATCCCATAACCCTAGCCTACCCTAACCTAGCCTAAACTCTGTCCCGACCCGTGCGTGTTTAGTTTGTGCCTTTTATATTTTTCTTAGATTTTTAGTTTGAGTCGTTTTATTTTAGATTTATTTAGAATTTCTAAGTTTATTTTCTATTTTTATATTTTATTTTCATAATTTTATTTTGATTTTTTAGTTTTTAGTCTTATTTTATTAGGATTAGTTTTGTAGGAAATCATTTATTTTTTAGTTTTATTAGATTTTACATTTTATTTTTAGGATTTTAGTTTTAGTTTTAATATATTTTTATTTTTTATCTTTTTATTTCTTTTTTTAGTTTCATTTTTAATTGAGTCTTTATTTTTATTTTTAGAGTAGGAATTTAATTTTTAGAATTTTAGTTTTAGTAGTTTTATTTTTATTAGTTAGTTTTATTTTATTAGGGTATAAATTAAACACACACATATAAACCCATCATAAACCCACTAACACACACACACACTAAACCCATGCACACCCCTACACCTAATTAAAATCCTCACCTACATACTAACTTCCTACACCTTACCACACACAACACAACCCACTTCTTCTTCCTCACCCAACACACTCTCTCTCCATACCTCCATTAAAACAAACTCAAAACTTATCTCTACTCTCTCACTTCACCACAAACCCATCAGCCCCCAACCCACTGCTGCGCCGATGATACCCGCGAACCCAGTCTGGTTCGGCCCCCTGCGACCCATTTACGAGCTGCGCTACACCCCCTCCGGTGACATCGCCCCTTATCCCACCAACCCGAGTCCCACCGAAAATCCATCCCCATCTAAATTTGTTGTTCAACAACCCAAACCCTTACCTGACCCCAATCGCAACTCAGCCCTACCTTACAACCAAATAACCCCAGCGACAAAACCAAAGTTGGAACCCCAAGCTTCAACTCGAAACCTACAAACTGAACCAGCTCAAACACCCATACCCGAGCCTTAACCCATGTGTTTTAGCCTTGCACTATTTATCTCCTGCATAAACCACAAACCAAATGAAGACAAACAAAATAAATCAATATCCCCACATGTCATTTAACCCTCACATATGACTTAAACCCACTTGCCCTTTATTTTCCAAAAATACCCCAAACAACCCTTTTTCCCCAAATCAGATTTATTTTTATTCCCTCACTCTATTTCCCACATGACCTCACACAACCCATGCACATGTGTGCATAATTCCCTAAATACCCCCACATTTTCCCCATACACACCTCTTTCACATTAAACCTACCAAAATTACCCACATGCGCCATACCTACTATTTAAAGAGATGAAGACAATTTGATGAAAAAATCTCAAATTTAGTTTTAAGCTTTGTGTGATAAAATTATCTCCATCCCTCTATGTTGAGTATTTGCATTTTTAGCAAATATCTCAATATAGAGGTGTGTAGTGAAATTTATCTCTAGTATAAATTCAACTTCACCCCTCTATGATGAATTTTTGCATTTATTTCAAATTAGATTGATGTAGTTGAATTCATCTCTTATGGGAGGTAAATTCTAATCCATTCCTTTATGTTGAGATTTTGCATTTTTAGCAATTTTCTCAATATAAAGTAATGATCTAGAATTTATTTGTTTGGATGAGTTCTAATGTACAGTTTTATAATGTTAAGATTTGCATTTTTAGCAAATCTCTTTTATTATTTAATTGTCCATTTTTGAAGTCATCCATTATCCTTTATTTTTATTTTTATTTTGTAGTTTTTAGTTTAGATTCAATAAATACATTAGTGAGAATCCCTTTTTGAGTGTAATTGTTGATGTAATTTTGGTTTGATCATACAAATTGGAGGGATGTAAATTGCAAATTCAAGGATTGGAGTTCAATTTCACTCAAAGAGATTTGGTTTGATTGTTCTCTTCTCTTCTCATTTATTTTATACCTTTGATTATCAATTTGTCAAATTTCATATCATGTTAGGCTAAATCCCCTTTCAAGGGGTGGGGTGAACCCTTATTTGATGTTATTTTAATTTAATTAGTTTGATTACTTGAAAATTCCCTTTGAATATTAATTTTGATCCCTCGCCCTTAAATTTACACCTCGAGAAAGGGTAAATGATTTTCGAGAGAAAATCGAAATTCTAAGTTATAATACCCATTTTAGATTTGAACTAGAGATACGGGTTTCTTAAGTGTGGTATTATTCCTTGAATTTCAACTCTAAATTTATTTTCTAAGATTTACATAAATTTTAATTGATCGATCGTAGCGGGTGATTAATTAAAAAGAGTGTAGATCTATTTTCTAGAGTTGTGGGGGGTTAAACTTAATTTTTTAAAAGGTTAATATTAAAATTACATTTGCAACGAGAGTTGATTTGTAATTTTGATATTAATTTGGGAGAATTCAATTAATTAAATTAATTAGTTAGAATAGCTAAAATTTGTGGTGTAATCCCACTCCTTGATTGTTCTCACATTTATTTACCTCATTTATCTCACATTTTAGTGTTAGACTTTATTTTCCATTTTAGTCACTTTTTAATTTGTAACTTGATCTTTCATTTTAGTTTAGTGCTATTTCACTTCTTCTCACCAAAAATTGTTTTAATATTTGAAAAAGCTAAAAAAAAATAGAAAAAGTAAAAGCCCTAAAAGAAAAGAAAATTGAATTACAATTGAGTTTGTCTCTAGCTTACCCCCTTGATGTGGATTGATACCCTTACTTACCTCTACACTTGAGTTTGATATTATTTTGTAGGTATTTTGAGCATTTTGATTAGAGGAGCGTTTCAAGCAACGACGAAAAATATACGCAAAAGTTTTTCTATCAGTCGTAGTCGCAAATAGTGTGTCAAAATCTAATAATCCAACACAATCAGTATACTATAAAATATGATTAATTTTCATAAACTTACTAATTTAACTAAAATATAGCACAGGTTCATATGTTCCCCACATTTATAATCAATTATAATGATCACAATCACTTTTTTAAGCATTATTAAATAATAACACTTTAAATGCTAAAATAATACTAATCAATACTTAAAGTTAATATGTCACTAATTAATTAAAATTATAAACTAATCATGCTTAAATAATAATTAATGAACTTGATACAGAAAGTTTTACCAACATAATTAATAAATTACGTACAACAACTTCCGTTCTGGTCAACATATCAAATTCTAAATAAATTACCCGTTAAAAATCAATATTTGGTTAATATGGACCTTAGCGATGACATATCAAAATAATCCCCAAAAAGTTAAATCATATAGTCGTACTCCTCTGGTGTCGTAACACAACTTTTGTTTTAAGAGTCGTATCTACTTTAATAGTGCCCTAAAATGTACTAACACAAAATAGACTCATAATGAAAATATAAATCAGCAAAAATGATCTACACAACTCAATAAACAACTTTAATTAATGAAAAATTACCTTTGGAATTAATCTGGATTTTGCAGGATTTTTCAAGTGTGAAAAAATCATTTTTTTCCCCTTATTTCTCTCTTTTTTCGTTTTATTTTGTTCTTCAAGCTTCTATTCTAAGTTTTTCCCATAAGATCGCACCAAAACATATCATATATGAACATAATTTGTCTAATTCACACTTTTAATCCAATTTCCTTAGACAAAAATTACAAATCACCAACCCCACTTTATGTTACTATTAATAACATATCGAATCTTATTTTTTCAACACTTTTTAATGTACATCTCACATATATTAAATTAAAGAACTAAAATTATATAGTCAACCAAAATAATATTGCATAAAACTATCAAGTACTAAACTCTGAAATTATGCAATGATTCACATAATTAAACTATTGTAAATAATTAAATAGTTTGAAATGGCATGCTAATTTTAGAATGTCACAATCATATTCTTATACACGTAACCTTTTTATTGTGACCATTTAAGTTTAATAAAATATAGTATTAAATTGATTTAATTTGATTAAACACAACTTAACATATTAATTTCAATTATTGAATATTCATTTAGGATGGGATATTACAATATATAACATGGATATAGCAGTGAAAAACATCAAGATATTAATAAAAACATAAAAAATCCATAAAAACCATTCAAAATTTACCAACAAGCATCCAAAATTACCCCAGAATAAGAAAAAGAGTAATAGGTACAAATATCCACATAACAAACACACTTATCCCAGTACCAAAGAAAGGTACAATAATGTCTCAACAAAAGCAACATAATTGAGATAACGCAGAAAATCTCTAATCCTCCTAAGTTTCCAAAAAAATAAATCACTAGATATCAATGGTAATGGAATATAATCAATGATAAATCAACAGTGACCATATGATATCAAAAGCTAAACCACATAAGAAAAATATGTTAGCATCAATGAATATGTATCATGAAGTAAAAAAAATATATCATGACAAAATATCCACAAATGAATCACAGCGCAACTAGAGAAGGAGATACTCCCCCTAACACAAATATATATCCCTCGAAAGAAAATAATACTCCCCGTAAAGCTATGCATGCAAATAGATAATCGTGAAAGGCTTGATAAAGTAAAAACATATGAAGCATTTGAAACATGGTAAGAGTTGGAGCATTATGAAGAGATGTGTAAAATACACGTGAGCATAAACATGGAACATATGAGGAAACATTAGCATCTATGATAAGAACCACATATGACTAAAATTATCATGAAAGGCATGTGAAATTATCCTAACAAAAATGAGATTGGATACCCAAGAAACATGGTATAAGATGATTCAGCAAGTATATACATCATTAAGATCAACATCTCCACCTAAAATAATATAAGATATCACAAGACACGTCTCAAAGCACAAAATCTCATACCAAAAAGTTAGTAAAATCAAGAATCAATTGCTAGCCCAAAACACAAAAGGGTTACAAAGGACATAAAAGCTACGAAGATCTAAGCACGTGTCTAAGGTAGAACTAGCGAGATATTAGGATGACAATTTCAAACAAAACTGACTAACCCAAACAAATCACATATAGATCCAACCAATACCTATAAGAGAGTCAAAATATACAATTATCAATCAAAGTACACAAAGATATGATATGGATACTTAACTAAAGTGTTCATCACAAAGTGGAACTACCTAGGGCATAGAAAACATAGAAAATGATAGAGGATATAAATCCTAGAAATCACACAAAGACCTCTAATAAAAAATATGATCCACACAATCACATATGGTCACTTCAGAATAAACAAGAGGATGATATAGAGCTACACAATCCAAAACAGCAGGTATAAACAAAAGATGATTTATTTAGATGAAACACATGTATCAAAAAGAAAATTGCTATGTACCAAAATAGGGGATCGTGCACATGGGTAAAACCTCAGTCGTATGAATGGTTACCGTATGTATGGATGACTTTTAATCGCGTGTACAAAAATGGCCAAAATACTCTACCAGGGATAAATAACCCAGTAAATACTAAGTATAGAACACCAAAACTCCAAAATCTCAAAATATGATATGAATTCTTTCAAAGGAAAAAAACGTTCATTTTTACTTGAAAAGCCCAATTCTGAGACAAATGCATAAAATTCAAATTCAAAATCACACACATGCATAGATTAAGAACACAATCAACATAAGCATCAATCAATTAAACATATAAAGTTTTAAATTCTTATCAAATCATTTCAAGAAACTTTTTATTTCAATCAAGGCATGATTCGTGACCAATATAATTCACAAAATCAAAAGAATACACATAACCAAGTTATAAGAAATTGCAAATGGTTTTAAAGTTTGTCATTACATTAATATACTTTCAAGACATAATCAAATTGTAGTTTTTAACCATTTTCTCCCTCAAGCATACATTGTTTAGAAATATTTTCAATGTCGAACTAACATAGCAATTTTCATTTGAAAACCTATGGCCCTATATTATTTTGAAGGTCAGTTTAAATAATTATCTTGTGGCTCTTTACAACATATTGGCTTTTGCCATTGATTAGCCTTTCACAAACCTACATGAAACTTACCCAATGATATTTAAATTCAAAATTAGATGTAATTTTTCTCATAGTTACCCTTATCAAAAAATATAAAACGATCCTTTTTAACTCCCAAAACTATGAAACAGATAAATCTCACATATGGACCATGGAAACTTTGAAAATCAATAAGCGATCTTGGGATTTGATAGTGATTAAGTCACACAATAAAATAAAAAATCACATAACTATAGTCATACGCATCAAGTGATATGCACGTGCTTAAGTAGTGTGAAATCAACACCAAAAATATCAACAAATTTGACAAATCTAGTTCTCCAAATGAATTATAACCTAAAAATTGACACTGTCAATATTTGTAATCAAAATAGTTAAAAATTCATATTTCAATTATCATTCGAGTTAAGTCAATTCGTCAAATCGCATGAATTAAAGAACATAATCACACAATTACAAAAGGAAATAAAGTGACAAACTTTTTGGAATTTTTATAAAAGAATGATGCTTGCATTTATAATATGTTAAGAAAGGAACAAAGCATGTAGAAACTCCATGTAAATGAACAAATGCATGAAATGTTTATGAAAACATGAAAAATGATCCGAGTATGACTTTTAAGCAATCACCTATAATTATTTGATCCCAAACAAATCAAGAATACCTAGGAGGGGACCTAAAATGAAAAAAATAGGCATCTTAATCAAGCTATCTTCTAGATAGTGATGGGTGCGTCATCTCCCAGATCAATAGGAGGTACAAAGATAACCTTTTTTTTTACAAACTTCTTTTGAAGAACTTCAACCTTAATCCTATTTCTTGGAGAATTACAAGGTATTCCACCCATAAACTTTGGCATCAACCTCACATTCCTCATAGGATTGTTATGACTATTCCTTAGAATTTGAGCAGATGGACTAGGTCTAGGTCTAAGTATATCCCTTATAGCCCCATCCCTATATTTCACTAGGAAATCCACTCTCTTCATCAAACCATAAATTTGACCCCTAAGTTCAATAATAGGATCCCTATATATTACTTGCCTCCTATTTCCTATGAACCTATGGATTCTTTCACTCAAGCACCTACAAGCTTTATTCGTGTGACCTTGCATCTTGAAAAAGGTATAGTAAAGAACTTTACTTTTCACATTGTTTCTATATATTTTATCTCTCACTTAAATCTTTCAAGATTCTTTCCCTTGAAACAAAAATGGTCAATATGATCCGATTTTCCACAAAATGAATAACCATTACCATTTTTCACAAAATTAAATTTAGGTTCAATTTTGATATTGAATTTCGCATGTTAGAAACTTAAAAATTTTGTTAGAAACTTCAAACTTCAAAGATTATTTTCAATGTTAAAAACTTCAAATTTTGATATTGAAATTCAAACTTTCGCATTTATTAGTTCTACATAGCCAATGCCATGTTTGTCATTCTTGATTTGAGGGTGATTCATTAAAATGTTGTCTAAAACACAAGTTATATCTAGAATCTCAATTTATAACTCTTTGGCATGTTGAAATTCATGTTTTAACTTTTAAAAATCTCATTTTGAAGTTTTATCTCTTCTTTTTCTTTCAAAATGATCTCATTCATATTTTCAAAGAATTACATTCCCTTTTCAAAGCATCAACTTCCTTTTTAAGTTGTAAATGTTCCAACTGAAAACATTGAATCGTTTCATCTTTATCATTGTTGATACCAAATTTAGCCTGCTGGTGTGGATTAATTATGTGGAGACACGTGTTAATCTACATGGCACCTACAAAATTTTTTGAACAAACACCTTGACTTCGAGGAACTCAACATCCCTGACCAACTTAGACGCTCCGAGCAACAAGTGTTCTCCAAGAAACTTTACTGCATCGAGCAACTCATGAGTACCAAGCTACTTAGGCGGTCCGAGCTGCATCTCGTACAGAGCATTAATATCAGGATAACCAACAGATTGATTGTGCATTAAATGCTTATTATTATCATACAGATGTACACGCCTATTGTACAGCTATGTATTACCCTTTCACATGTACAGCCTGAGGGCTATAAATACATTGTATCATCCTCATTGTAAGGGGACTCGGAATTTTTTTATAAAAACCTATTATCGAGAATTCCCAAAACAGTCAGCAATAACAAAAACAGTGGACGTAGGCCATTCTTATACGGCTGAACCACTTTAAAATTATTTTGTCTTATTTATTTTTATCTGCGATTGAATAATTAGAGATAATCTAATTTTTTACATCAACAGATTGGCACCGTCTGTGGGAAACGACTGTAATTATCATTTTTCACCAAAAACAATTCATCACCAAGGGCTGATAATCCTGAATCCAGCAATCGAAATACTGGAAACCCCCCAAATCCATCTGCTCCTCCAAATGTCCAAGATCTGGCTGGAATAATGGCTAATCTGGCCTAGGGCCAGACAGCCATGCAAGAAACTATGCGACAAGTCATGCAAACTATTTAGGGTAGAGCGCCGACCCATTCAGGACAACGAAGTGTTCAAAGAAACACATATTTGCCTTCTTCGCATACTAGGCATACAAATTCGTATTGCACTGAGAGATCTGATTATTTTTCTTATCAGTCGGGTCGAACTTCGTCAGTACGAGCCACAGATACTGAGCAAAACGTCACTCTCTCTCCATAAAGGACTAGTGCTTTGGAAAGATTAAGTAGGGCCTCCCCTTTTGATCGTTTGGGACCAAGGAGGAATAGAAGTCCTCCCAAGGCTGTGTCGAGGAGCTTCCGATGACCATCCGATCTAAGGGAGGATTATGCCCAATCACGACCAACTGCTCGTCATGATAGATCCCAGGAAGCAGGTTCAACACAATCAGTTGCTCGAACCAACAGGCCCGAGGAGGGAAATGATGCATGGAAAGGCTCTATTCAAAGGTTGGAGGATAGACTAGGGGAAATGGATAAGGCCAGGAATCCTCTACAAAGAACTTTTGTCCAAGGGACTCTTTTTATCAAAGCAATTGTGGATTCTTCCACACCATCAAAGTTCAAAGCACCTGTCGTGACTCCTAAATATGATGGAAAAACTGACCCTGTCCATCATATAGAACAATACCAAGCTGCTGCTGACATCTATGTTGTGCCAGATGAAATGAGATGCAGGGCATTTTCGGGAACTCTTACCGGATCTGCTCAAATATGGTACAATAATCTTCCTCGGGGTAAGATTTCAACTTTCTTTCAACTGGCCGAGCTCTTCATTGGAAATTTCTATTTTGGAGCAAAACCAGTTAAACGAGTAGCACACTTGTTAAGTGTTAGACAAAAATCGGGTGAGAGCACCAGGGATTATATAACTCGTTTCAATAACGATAAGCTAAAAGTTATCGATTACGAGGAAAAGACAGCGATTACTACTTTGATGAGTGGGCTGCTGCCCAATAAATTGTACTACACTTTGGCCAAAGATCCACCCAGAACCATGTCAGAACTGATGGCAAAAGCGGCCAAAATCATAAATACCGAGGAGGCTATGGCTGCGAAGAAGAATATGGACGCCAAAGAGACTAAGGTGGAGGTTGAAAAGGCTAAAAAGAAAGAACATAAGAACAATGGTGGTGATAAGTAGTCAAAAACAAAGCCATCATGGGAAATATTAAAGAAATTTGAAAATTATACTCCTTTGAAATTAGACATCAAGAACAACGAGGAGCTAAACTGGCCAGAGAAAATGAAGATAGATCCTGACAAGAGGAATAAGGCCAAATATTGCGAGTTCCACAAAGACCATGATCGCACGACCAAAAATTGCATAGCTCTTCAGAATGAAATCGAAGCACTCATTACACGAGGAAAGCTGGCCAAGTATGTTGATCGTAGAAATGAAGGAAGAAGCAGCGACCGAGCAAGACAGAGGTCTAGATCTCCTCGTCGAGCAGAGGAGAACAAGAAAAGAAATTATGAAGAAGATCCAGAAGATGACCCCGATCTCCCCAAAAGACCAAGACAACCAGAACGTGAGGTATTTTCAATTCGTTTTGGGTTATTTGATTGTAATGTTATTATAGGTGGAGATGCAGGAGGTGGAGAACTTACTGCAGAAAGAAAAGCTTACCTCAATGAGGCCCAAGCCTGTTCATACATCCAACGAATAAATCTAGCTGAGGATGATCGCCCAAGGAAGGTAAATAAAGAAAAACTAGTCATCGATTTCTCCAAGAACGACCTCGCAGGTGGGTTATATCCTCATGATGACCCACTGGTGATCAAAATGAGGATGAAGGAAGTAATGATCTCAAGAGTACTGGTGGATAATGGTAGCTCGGCAGATATCATGTTCTACTCATGCTTCGACAGTTTAAATCTAAAGTTGTCTCAGTTGGAGCCTTATTACAGGCCCCTCCTCGGTTTTGCTGGCGAGAAAGTTTTTCCACTTGGAACGATCAAGTTAGATATGTTCATCGGTACATGACCTGTTTGTCGAACAGAAAGAGTACGTTTCTTTGTGATGGATAAGAATGTCAAGTCAGCTTACAATATCATCATGGGAAGGGTAGGTTTAAAGAAATTCGAAGCTGTACCATCTACTGTACATCAATGTCTGAAATTTCCAACCAATTTTGGAGTAAGAGTTGTGATGGGTGACCAAAAAGTAGCTCGGGAATGATATTATTCATCTGCCGAGCAAGAAGAACTGGAGAAATCTAGGAAAAAGACTACTACCTATTAAGTGGATGAAGGTGCAGAGATTGAAACATTAGATCCTAGAGACGAGTCGCAGCTCGTGAAAGGCCAGGTGGTAGAAGCTACTGAAAATGTCATTCTGGACGATGAGCACCCGGAACGAACAACTCAAATAGGTTCGTCGTTGGATGCTTCATTAAAACAGGAATTGATAGTTTTCCTATAAGGCAGAAAACAAACTTTTGCTTGGAGTCATGAGGACATGCCAGGAATAGACCCAAATTTCTTACGTCACGAGCTCAATGTGAATAAGGAAATCAAGCCAGTGAAGCAGAGAAGAAGAGTGTTTAGCCCCGAAAAGAACCAAGCTATACAAGAGTAGGTCGAGAAGCTCCAAAAAGCTTGCTTTATTAAAGATGTTAAATATCCAGACTAGTTGGCAAATGTGGTGATGGTGAAGAAAAAGAACAAGTGGAGGATGTGTGTAGACTTCGCCGACCTCAATAAGGCATGCCCAAAGGATCATTTTCCTTTGCCTCGAATTGATCAATTAGTGGATGCTACCTCGGGACATGAGCTGTTGAGCTTCATGGATGCTTATTCTGGTTATAACCAGATTAAAATGAAACCTGAAGACAGGGAGAGTACCTCTTTCATTACCCCTAGGGGAACTTATTGTTATAATGTTATGCCTTTTGGTTTGAAAAATGCAGGTGCAACATATCAGCGGCTGATGAACAAGGTGTGTGCAGAACAAATCAGTCGCAATATGGAAGTTTATGTTGATAATATGCTAACGAAGAGCAAGAGAGCTGCTGATCATCTAATTGACTTAGGCCAGACCTTTTATCAACTAGATAGATATCACATGAAGTTGAATCCCACCAAGTACATATTCGGAGTACGAGAAGGCATATTCCTCGGGTATATTGTCAACCAACGAGGAATCGAAGAAAACCCAGAGAAGATCAAGGCTCCATTGGGACTACGATCTCCAATGACGAAGAAGGAAGTGCAAAGTCTCACTGGGCGAGTTGCAGCACTTAATAGATTTGTATCACGAGCAACAGACAGATGCCTCCCATTCTTTAAAAAACTTCGAAAAACTTTTAAATGGAATAACGAATGAGAGAAGGACTTTCAAGAGTTGAAAAAATATCTGGGAGCACCTCCACTATTGTCCAGACCAGTGATGGGAGAAAGATTGTACTTATATTTGGCAGTGTCAGAGAATGCAGTTAGCTCGGCATTGATAAGTATGGAAGATGGAGTGCTGTAAGGACATTTTGTCCAACATACTTGTATATGTCATTAGCCGTAACACCGTTGAAGAAATTCATGTCCATATCGTCATCAACGGAATCCGAGTATCAAATTCCAAGGAAGGAATCAGAAATCCAGAAATCCGGATCGGTCCGCCTCTATTTAAAAAGAACCGATCCGCATACGGACCGATCCGCCCAGGCCCGGACCGGTCCGCCTTGCATTGGCCAGTGGACCCCGGATCGAATGAGAACCGAATCTGCTTCAAATAAAATGAACCGGTCTGCCATCGGACCGATCCGCCTAAGGCCCGGACCGGTCCGCCCTGGATAACCACGAACAGATCGTGTGCAGATTTTTAGGGCAAATGAATTCTTATTTATACCACGATCGGGGAGTTGGTTTTCTTAAGACTTACACACGATTTTCTGAGTTCCATAACTCTTAAGTCTTCATGGTATTTGAGTCCATTGATTCATACCCTTGATTCACACAAATTCCATACATTTGTGAGTCACCTTTGGTAACCCTAGAACACCATTGATGTTCAACCCTTTGTGAAGTGGACCGCTTCTTCCTCTTCATTGCAGCCCTACTGGACAGGGATTGTTCCAGCCGCCAGCCCTACTGGAAAGGGATTTCTTCCGACCGCGACTACAGAATCCGATACCCGAGGGTAATTCTTAGTCAACCTGTATTTCATTGTAATCCGATTGTAAACCGTCTTTTACAAATTATAGTGAATATACAAATGGTTTTGCCCCTGTGGGGGATTTTTCCTTAAACTTTGTGTGTTGAATATCTTGTGCATGATTCCATATTGTTTCAATCACACCTAGTTGCATGCTTAGGGTTAATTTGGGTTAAAAAGGTATTTATTATATTATTTCTTAATTGAATGCAAGCGCCAACTCTTTCAAATTGGTATCAGAGCAGGTTACGCCATTTTATTGCGTATTCCTTACTTCCGCAAAATTTTTCTAAAAGATATCAATTTCTGAAATAAATTGATTTTTGAAAAGAGCGTGTTCAAATGGAGAAGTCATATTATAAAATGCCTATTTTTGACGGGTCAAATTATGCTTATTGGAAAGCCCGTATGAGGTCGGCTTTAAAAGCCATTGATGAACGTGTCTGGATTTTGGTTGAACGAGGGTGGACTCCTCCAACCGTGACTGTTGATAATGTGACCAACTTGAAACCTGACATCACTTGGACTGATGATGAATTTAAATGGTCGTCTTTTAACTCTAAGGGTCTAAGTGCTATTTCTGGGTCTGTCACTCCTGATGAGTTCAAACGCATAATGACGTGCACCACGTCAAAAGAAGCATGGGATATTTTGTAACTTACCCATGAAGGAACAAATGCTGTTAAAGAGTCAAAATTGCAAAATTTAACAACTCAATTTGAAACCATCACCATGCATGAAAATGAATGTTTTGATGAATTTTATGCTAGGCTTTCTGACATTGTTAATACTAGCTATAATCTTGGTGAACATATTCCAAATGCTAGAGTTGTTAAAAAGATTCTTCGTTCCCTTCCTAAGCGTTTTATACCTAAAGTCACTGTGCTTAATTCCTTGGGTAATTTAAATACACTAAAATTGGAAGAACTGGTAGGAGATTTACAAACTTATGAAATCGACATGTTTCCTAAATCTGCCAAGCCAAAAGATAAGGGAATTGCCCTTAAAGCCCAAGAGAGAAAAAGTGAGGGGTCGGCAAGAAAGAGAGTCGAGTCATCTAGAAAGATAGAAAATTCTGATTCTGAATGTGAGTTTGACCTAGATGATTTGGCATTATTTGCTAAAAACTTCAAGAAAATTCTGAAATTTAAGAAAAATGGGAATTTCAAAGATAAAAAGAATTTTCAGAAAAATAAGTTTGAAAAGAAAGATTTCAAAGAACCCCCTAAAGACAGTGAGAGGTGTTTTGAGTGCGACGGTAAGGGACACAGAGCGTTTGAGTGTGCCACTCGTCTGAATAGGGAAAAGGGTAAAGCTATCCTAAATGCTACCCTTAGTGACAACAGTGAGGTCGAGTCGGTGGACTCGGGAGATGAGTCACCGCATGAGCGTAACTTCACCGCGTTCATGGCTAGTCATGTGAGTACTCCTAGTGCATCTCACGACGATGAGGATGCCACTTCACAGGGACACCTCGACAGCGAGAGCGAAGAGAGTGAGGGAGAGGAGGAAGGTAGTGAGGACGAGAGTAACCTTCAACGCGCCTACGCCGAGTTATATAATGAGTCTTTCAAAACTAAAAAACGTAACAAAGCGTTAGTTCTTAGGATCACCGCGTTAGAAGAAGAGTTAGAAGAGACGAGAGAGAGAGAGTCCTCCACCTGCACCGCCATGAGAGAGAGAGAGTCTGCCTGGGTTAGTAAAGAGAATTTGCTTAGAGAGAGAGAGAGCAGTTTTGAGAAAGAGAAAGAGGACTTGACTAAACAAGTGGCTAGTCTTACGAGTGAGCTCCATTCCTCCCTGGAGACTCGGAAGAAACTTGAAGCGCTTGTTGCCCAGCTTACTCATGACCTTGAGAGAGCTCGAAAAGTCAAGGTACAAATCGAGGACAGATCTGGGAAGATTGGAAAGATGCTCCTCGGTCCCGCTTTAGGTTTTGGTGACCGGCAAGGAATAGGATTTGATGGTGCCTCCACGTCCCAAATTGCACCCGGACCAATTCCTGAGTTTTTTACGACTCCTTATGGCCGTCATAAAAAACCAAGAAGGAGAGTTCGACCAAGAAAATCAAACCAAGGTTCTCCTAATACTGTGCCCTTTTGCTCCCATTGTAAAAGAAATGGACACCTTAGGGATGATTGCTATAAGTTGGGTCGGACACGACGTACGTTTGCTCCACCACTTCAGACTGATGAGTTTGCCAGTCTGAGAGAGCGTGTTGAGTTTCTAGCCGCCACATCACAGAGTTTGATGGAGGAATTCCGACGGATGACCTTACCATCAATGAATGTGCCCCGCATTCCGGCTAAAACCAACAACAACAAGGGAATACTAAAAGGTACCTACTCTTGGGTTCCTAAGAAAGAGAAAAAGGCCCTTGTTGTCCATGTCGTTCTCAAAGCCCATAATACCTCACAGTGGTATTTTGACAGTGGTTGCTCCAGACACATGACAGGTGATGCCTCATATTTTACCCATCTTGAGGATTATAATGATGGGAGAGTCACCTTTGGAGATGGTAGCAAATCTAGCATAGTTGGACGAGGTACAGTAGAGTTACCAGGATTTCCAAAGCTAGATAACGTGCTGTACGTCAAAGGTTTGAAAGCAAACCTTATTAGCATCAGCCAGCTGTGCGACGATGACTTTGCAGTAAAGTTTGACCGGGAAGCTTGTAAGGTCTATAATCAAGCCGGTAAACTATTATTGCAAGGAGTAAGGACAGAGGATAACTGCTATGGGACTGAGCCCACATCCTCACTTGTCTGCAACAGCGCCACGTTCACTCCTATGGATCTGTGGCACCAACGTCTAGGTCATGTGAACGTTAGAGACTTATCTCGTTTAGTCAAAAAGGACCTAGTACGTGGCTTACCATCTCTTGGAAAGTCAACTTCGACCGTTTGTGGACCCTGTCAGTTGGGAAAACAAATTCGTAGTCCTCATAGGAACTTGAATTCCATTACCACCTCCCGTGCTCTTGAGTTAATTCACATGGATCTTATGGGTCCTACTCGCACGGAGAGTATAGGTGGTAAGAGATACATTCTCGTGATGATAGACGATTTCTCTAGATACTCTATTGTAGGTTTTCTAAGAGAGAAATCTGATGCTGTAGAATTTTTAACGACCAAGTGTCGTGTCCTGCAAAATCAACACGGGGTCACTATTAACAGAATACGTAGTGACAACGGCACTGAATTTAAGGAAGCAAAAGTGGATTTGTACTGTGATAGCCTTGGGATCAAACATGAGTTTTCTGCTGTAAGAACTCCTCAGCAAAATGGGATTGTTGAGAGGAAGAATAGAACGATCCAAGAGATGGCTAGATCTATGCTTCTAGGTCGTAAAGTTTCTAGGAGATTTTGGGCAGAGGCAGTGTCTACTGCATGCCACACGGTGAATAGGGTTTATCTTCGTCCACACACACTTAAGACGCCTTATGAATTGTGGACTGGCAAGAAACCCAACTTGGCATATTTCCGTGTTTTTGGGAGTAAATGCTACATTCTACGGGATAGAGAGCAATTAGGAAAGTTTGACTCCCGGAGCGACGAGGGAATATTGCTAGGATATTCATCGAACAGTAGAGCGTACCGGGTTTATAACCTGAAGAGCTCTAAGGTTATGGAATCAATAAACGTCACTGTGCAAGATGACGAACCTCCGACGGTTATTGATCCCAACCTTCAGTGTGAGGATGAGGATTGTTCTGACAGTGATTTACCTGTTCCTCTCCCACTCTCTGTGGACCATATTCCTGTGTCAGGGGACGCACCTGCTTGGGTTCGCAAGAGTCATGATCCTTCAGCCATTGTTGGCGATCCCACTCTAGGGATCAAGACTCGTGCTCAACTAGAGAACGTTGTTAGTCATCATTGCTACACGTCCAAAGTCGAGCCCAAGAACCACAAAGAAGCACTCAAAGATGAACACTGGATATCTGCTATGCAGGATGAGTTGCTTCAGTTTAAGAAGAACAATGTCTGGGAATTTGTCCCCCGACCTAGTGATACTAATGTTATTGGTACCCGGTGGATTTTCAAGAATAAAATGGATGAAAATGGTACCATAACCAGAAATAAGGCTAGGTTGGTCGCTCAAGGCTACACACAGATAGAGGGTGTAGACTTTGGGGAGACATTTGCTCCTGTTGCGAGGCTTGAGTCCGTCCGTCTTCTGCTCGCCATCGCATGTCATCTGCACTTCAAGGTATATCAGATGGATGTCAAGAGTGCCTTTCTGAATGGCATTCTACAGGAAGAGGTTTATGTGGAACAACCAAAAGGGTTTGAACACCCTCAGCACCCTGAGCACGTTTACTATCTAAGGAAAGCCTTGTATGGTTTGAAGCAAGCACCCCGTGCTTGGTACGAGAGGCTTACTTCCTATCTCTTAGCTCGTGGCTTCAAGAGAGGGGGAGTTGATATGACGTTGTTCGTCAGGAGAGATGACGGTGCTATCTTGGTTGCCCAAGTCTATGTGGACGACATAGTCTTTGGATCCACATGCTCCCAGCATGCTCATCACTTTGAGGAGTAGATGAAAAGTGAGTTTGAGATGAGCATGGTCGGTGAGCTTACTTTCTTCCTTGGTCTCCAGGTTCGTCAGCTAGAGGATGGGATGTTCATCTCCCAATCCAAGTATGCTAGAGACCTAGTGAAGAAATTTGGTTTAGACTCCGCTAAGCATGCACGTACACCTATGAGTACGTCTACCAAGCTTAGTAAGGACACTTCAGGCAAGGACGTAGAGCAAACCTTGTATCGGAGTATGATAGGCAGTCTTCTCTACTTGACTGCTAGTCGTCCCGACATTGCCTTTAGTGTTGGAGTCTGTGCGCGTTATCAGGCGTCTCCTAAAGAGTCACACTTACTCGCTCTAAAACGTATTATCAAATACGTGAGTGGGACTCTCTCATACGGTATTTGGTATTCCTTTGATACCGATGACCGTTTGTCCGCCTATTCGGATGCCGATTGGGCCGGGGACGTAGATGGATGTAAGAGCACTTCGGGTGGGTGTTTCTACTTTGGTTCTGCTCTTATCTCTTGGTTGAGCAAGAAACAAAACTCCATCTCTTTGTCCACTGCAGAGGCTGAGTACATCGCCGCTAGGAGTTGTTGCACGCAACTCATGTGGATGAAGCAAATGTTGGAGGATTATGGGATTTCACAGGACACCATGACCATTTCCTGTGATAACACGAGCGCGATACACATATCCCGCAATCCTGTCCAACATTCGCGCACAAAGCACATCAGGTTACGCGAGCACTTTATACGTCAGTTAGTTGAGGAGAAGGTCGTAACCCTGAGTTTTGTTCCTACCGACCGTCAGTTAGCCGATATTTTCACGAAACCTTTAGATTCCCTTAGATTTGAGAGTCTTAGGAAGTCTTTGGGGATTTGCACAGTTGACTGAGGGGTTGGTCTATGTCTAGAATAGGATGCTTCTTCATGATCATATCATATGCTTCCTATTGCTAGTCTGTTTATATGTACCATTGCTTAGTTGTACAGTTTTGTTTTCTTCTTGTTGCTTTTTATATTTCTTTTGAAAAATACAAAAAGATTTTCCTTTAAGAAAAATTTTGAGAAAAAGCACAAAAAGATTTTGTTTTGATAAAATTTTTAAAAAAAATTCAAAAAGAGATTTGCCTTTTATGGATGAGCATTTAAGATAGCCAAGTCACAACTTCATTCCATATATCCTTGTGACTGTTTGATAGAGACTTGAGAGGCTACATCATTTCATCCATGTGCTTAACATTGATTGACTCCTATATCCTTTAATGCACACATGCACGGCTATATTTGATTATTGCACTTGTCTATCACATATTGGCTTGAGTGTTTCTATCTCAATCCTGTCTATACAATGTATAAAATGCGATAAAACTTGACAAGATTGGATTGCATGTAAAAACCGTTTTGGTGAGACTGTGTGTACTTTTTCATAACGGGGAGGGGCTGCGAAAGTTGATTCTTATCCTTTGCGCAAAAGCCACCGTTACAAAGGACCTAAAAAATGGAGGAATTTTAATATCCGAGGTCCTAAGAGGTTAAAAGAGCCCGAAAAAAATTGAAAAGGCAATAAAAAGCAATACATGCCATATATGGGCCATTTAGGTTTTCACCATCAATTCTCCAAAGTTTGAGAATTTAGTATACCTCTATTCAAAATATAAATCTGAGGGAGTTTGGTTGGAGAATAAAAACGGGTTTGCACTTCCGTGAAAGTCCTGAAAAAGCATGAAAATCATTTTGGACGTTATTGGTGTAGAAATCACTTTGAGCTTTGATTTGTAGATTTGATATAGTCAATGTCTTATATTTCCAATCTTTTACACCAAAGGAAGCATTTGAGTTCATTCGTTAGGAATATCCAATATTCATCGTGCACATATGTCATGTTTGTATGCATTGATTTTCCTATCGAATTTTGATCACACCCATTCATTTACGCCATCACCGACTTAGTTGTTTTATGTTCTTTCATGGTGTGCTTTTATGCCTTGTGTCACCCCGGTACTTGATTGCTTGATTTATTTCTCTCATTTGTCTATTTGGGGACATCATAAAAAGGGGGAGAATAAATTATCTTATTATGGGGGAGATTTGAATGTTTGAGGTTGTTATGTATATATGTTTATCTCACTTCAAACTCGATACGTCACTTGGTATTTGCTTTTTCTCATGTGTGTAGGTACATCCTTGATAATACCATGATGCACACCCTGATGAGAAAAGCGTTGAGATTTCTGATCTGAAGATTTGCAGAACAAACGATGCAGCCTTAATCATTTGTACCTCTTTCAGTTTTGGGTTCATGGAAGGGTAGATTTGTATAGGCATTGTGATTATAGATAATTCGGATTTTTTATGTTTGTTCCGGCATAGACATAGGGGGAGATTTGTAAGGACATTTTGTCCAACATACTTGTATATGTCATTAGCCGTAACACCGTTGAAGAAATTCATGTCCATATCGTCATCAACGGAATTCGAGTATCAAATTCCAAGGAAGGAATCAGAAATCTTGAAATCCGGACCGGTTCGCCTCTATTTAAAAAGAACCGATCCGCATACGGACCGATCCGCCCAGGCCCGGACCGGTCCGCCTTGCATTGGCCAGTGGACCCCGGATCGAATGAGAACCGAATCTGATTCAAATAAAATGAACCGGTCTGCCATCGGACCGATCCGCCTAAGGCCCGGACCGGTCCGCCCTGGATAACCACGAACAGATCGTGTGCAGATTTTTAGGGCAAATGAATTCTTATTTATACCACGATCGGGGAGTTGGTTTTCTTAAGACTTACACACGATTTTCTGAGTTCCATAACTCTTAAGTCTTCATGGTATTTGAGTCCATTGATTCATACCCTTGATTCACACAAATTCCATACATTTGTGAGTCACCTTTGGTAACCCTAGAACACCATTGATGTTCAACCCTTTGTGAAGTGGACCGCTTCTTCCTCTTCATTGCAGCCCTACTGGACAGGGATTGTTCCAGCCGCCAGCCCTACTGGAAAGGGATTTCTTCCAACCGCGACTACAGAATCCGATACCCGAGGGTAATTCTTAGTCAACCTGTATTTCATTGTAATCCGATTGTAAACCGTCTTTTACAAATTATAGTGAATATACAAATGGTTTTGCCCCTGTGGGGGATTTTTCCTTAAACTTTGTGTGTTGAATATCTTGTGCATGATTCCATATTGTTTCAATCACACCTAGTTGCATGCTTAGGGTTAATTTGGGTTAAAAAGGTATTTATTATATTATTTCTTAATTGAATGCAAGCGCCAACTCTTTCAAGTGCAAAAACCGATCTATTACACTAGTAAAGCCTTCCGAGGAGCAGAGATCAGATATCCAAGACTGGAAAAGTTGGCACTAGCACTGATCGAGGCGAGTAGGAGAATGAGGTCGTACTTCCAAGATCATACCATAGTTGTGTATACTGATATGCCATTGAGGCAAGCTCTTCATAAACCAGAAAAATTAGGGAGATTGATGTACTGGGCTGTGGAACTTGGTGAATACGACTTAGTTTACGAACCTAGATCGTCGCTTGAAGGGCAAGCAGTTGTAGATTTTATAGCAGAGTTCACCTATCCTGATACCTCCGAGGAGCAAAAGTTGAACACCGACCAACCTGTGGATGTTACAGGATCATCAAATTTAAACCCCGATCAACTTAAGTTGGTCGATGAGCAAGAGAAGATGGTCGACGAGCAGCAAGAAGTGTTAGAGGAGGATAAAAAGAAGAAACAGATATTCCACCGAGGAACTTTGTCCCATCAAAAATTTGAAGACGAGGTTCCTATTTGGAATCTATATGTGGATGACTCATCTTGCACTACAGGCTGTGGGGCAGGGATTGTTTTGAACAACCCAAATGAGATCGATGTGGAGTATGCTCTACGCTTCCAATTCAAAGATTCTAATAATGAGGTTGAATATGAAGCTATGATTGCAGGTCTTAGTTTGGCAAAAACCATGGGGGCAGAGCAGGTTATTGTATTCAGGGACTCGCAATTAATTGTAAATCAAATGCTGGGAATATATGCTGCCAAAGGAGAATTAATGATCAGGTATCATGCAAAAGCGATGGAGGTTTTATCAAGCCTGATTGCAGTGCAGATAATTAAAATACCAAGATTGGAGAATGCAAGAGCAGATGCCTTAGCTCGGTTAGCTTCAGCCACACGCACCGAGCTACGAAGAAAAATCCCAATAGAAGTGTTGGCTAGTCGAAGCATAGACGAAGATCTGATGATGAACTTTATTACCCTTGATTTAGGACCATCTTGGATAGATCCTATCAGGGCATACATTGAGGAAGGGGTATTACCAATTGATAAACTAGCAGCCAAGAAATTAAAGTTTAAAGCTGCTCGTTATGTACTGACTAATGGTATTCTATATAGACGAGGAATTATAGCAGGATTGCAAAGATGTGTGCATCCTTTCGAGGTGAAAGACTTGATTGAAGAAGTCCATGAAGGGTCATGTGGAGCCCATGTAGCAGGTCGGACGCTTTTGCAAAGAATAATGATGCAATGATACTATTGGCCAACGATGAGGGCTGATTGTGTAGCTTATGTCAAGAAATGTTACAAAAGTCAACGCTTTTCCTCCATCAGAAGAACTCCTAAAGCATTACTAGCACCCATTACTTCCCCTTGGCCATTTGCCATGTGGAGAATAGACTTGGTCGGGCCACTTCCGACGACCAGGGGAAGATTTAAATATCTCGTGGTCACGGTGGACTACTTTACTAAGTGGGTTGAAGCTGAGCCCTTTATCGATATAACATATGACATGGTATATCAATTTATTTGGAAGAACATCATTTGTAGATATGGTCTTCCTCATACCTTCATCACAGACCATGGAACTCAATTTGACAACGAGGAGTTCCCTTCATATTGTCATCAGTCAAACATCTTAAAAACCCACACTGCACTAGGCCATCCCCAGAGCAATGGAAAAACTAAGGTGATAAACAGAACGCTGCTAAATGGCTTGAAGAAAAAACTGGATGATGCGAAGGCAAATTGGATCAACGAGTTACATTCTGTACTGTGGGCTTATCGTACTATTCCCCTAGCAATAATAGGAAAATCTCCATACATGCTGGCATTTGGAAGTGAAGCTGTTATAACTGTCGAGCTGGGCCTCCCAACACACAAAGTGCTGAATTTCAATTCCCCTGTCAGCGACTTGATGAGAAGGTTAGATTTGGATATGCTAGAGGAAGTTAGAGAAGAAGAAGCAATCAGAAATGCTGCATACCAGCAACGGAAAGCTCTGTTCTAAGACAAGAGGGTGAAGAAGTGCGATCTGAAGGAAGGAGACTATGTGTTAAAGAAAGTGATTCAAAATCACAACAAACTGGAAGCTAACTGGCATGGGCCCTACAAAGTGACAGAGGTTGTTCGACCAAGGAGATATAGGATTGAAACCCTAGAAGGAGAGGAGTTTAAGAATGCATGGAACGCAGAGCATCTTCGCAAATATTATCAGTAGTTCAATCCCTATGTAATGCAGTTTTCTTCAATATGAATAAAGTTGTGAATGTTTTGCCCAATTCTCTCCTTTTGTTGAAAATTTTTCGGAGTACTAGTGCTACACACTACACATCAAGACCAGAAAAAAAATCCACCAACTAAGGTTGGTCGGGAATAAAAATCCACCAACTTAGGTTGGTCGGGAATAAAAATCCAGCAACTAAGGTTGGTCGGGAATAAAAATCCACCAACTATGGTTGGTCGGGAATGAAAATCTACCAACTACGGTTGGTCGAGAACATTTTGATTAAACAAAGTAGGATCATGTGATAAAAGTCGTCTAATGGCTTAGCATTAAAAATTGATAAGTCATTACAATCAAAAATAAAACAAAATTTTTTATAATTGTAACATTTTAAATTACCACCAACTCTAAGTTGGTCGGGAAACAAAATATCACCAACTTTGGTTAGTCGTTAAATGATTACCACAAATTCTGAATAATCAATAATAAAATTTTCACCAACTCTAGTTGGTCGGCAATTTGAAATAGCATAAAATATTATTATCTTTTTAACAGATGTACATGCACATGTTTTACAGAATATTTCCAAGACAATGACAATCAAGATTGCAAAGAAAACTAGAAGTTTTTCATTAAATCCATAACAAAATACATTAAGAATGAAATACATATTACATAAGAAATTAGAACATCAAGAATCCTATTCTATTGGCTTCTTCCCCTCTGCTTTTGAAACAGATTCTTCACCAGCAGGAGGATCGTCTAATGCATAGGGGGAATTTATGAAATTCAAATCTTTGAGCATCCTGACATTCATTACTGATGGACGATCAAGTAAGTGTTCCGGGCGAGATATCTCGAAGTTAGAGTGAAGATTGTAGTCGTCGAGATACTTCGAAATCAGGTACTGAGGAATGGCCCGAACAGGAATCCAACTCATGTCAAGCTTGAATGGAGGCACTGGCAACTCGAGCAACCCAGGATCATAGTAATCCCATAAATAGTTACCATGTTCCAATTGTAGCACGCCCAAGGCATTCAGCCATCCTTGTTTGTATCCCTCGTTATTCGACTGTTAGATCCGGTCATCAAGGTGACAGAGGGCTTCATTGTAACCAGCCATCCAAAATTGTTTGGGCTGCTTGTGAAACTGGTAGGTCAATCTCTCTAACTGCTCGTGATGATTCTTTACCAGATTTGTTTTATTCTCCAAGGCAGAATTTTGGGCAGCCAGTTGCTTGTCGAAGGTCTGAATATTCTTAGACATCTCAGCTAATGCCTAATTCTTTGCCATCAATTGGAATGCTTAATTCTCGAAGGCTGCCTGTGTTCTAGCTTCTTCAACAGTAACTCGAGCATCTCTTGCTCGTCCCCGAGAAGCTCTTTCTCATCCCTGAGTAGAAGTAGAAGGCCCAGTACTTTTTAAAGTCTCCAATTCGTCTCTCAAATTGGCATTTTCGACCTCTAAGAAAGAGAAACCCTCGTCATTGACAGGAACTAAAGCGCTCGAGGTAGACGTTGCAGATTTCAGCTGAGATATCTCTCCTCGCAGGTTATTATTTTCCTACTCCAGTAACTTTGCGATCTGCCTATGCTCTTCAACCTCGGTCTTCAGAGTTCTATCCTTCATGTCATAGGCGGCAACCAACTTATCATATCCTTTATCAACACTTAGTTGCTGATACTTTTTCTTATATCCCTAGTGCACAAGGGCAGAAGACTCCTTGTACTGTTGTTGAAGTTCTTCGAGGGTACCCTGGAGATCTTCAATCATCTCATAGTATGCCACATTATTAGCAACTCCACGGTCGAGCAAGCATTTTAAATACTGATAGGCTTCCACTGCTTGTTCAGAAGCATCTGGGCTGAGGATGTTGATAATTTGAGCTTCAGTCATATCTGCATGACCAGCTTTGAAGTATTCATTGCATTGTTTTAACAATTCTGTATCATGAGCTGACAATAATTCCATCATGGCCATAAACTAGTAAAAAGAAGAGATAACAAGAATCAATAAGAGTTCAAACAGAGCAAGAAGAAGAGAAGTAATATGAGCAATAACTCCAAATTTTATTACATCATAAAAGAAGTACATAGCCTAGAGTTACAAAAAAGCAAAAAGAAAAAGTTCAAACAACTCTACACATTCTCCTTGTGTCCTAAAACTTTCTCGGGAGGCTGGGACGAAGAAGTAGGTTGCTCGGATGGCATAGAAAGTTGCTCGGTTGAAATGATGGTTGGTTGAAGTTGCTCGCAGGAGGTCTGGACAACTGGGGGATGAGATATATGATCTCCAATCACCATAGAGGATTCCTCGGAGGCAGCTTCGTCCTCTTCTTATTCCCCAGGAGAAGAAGGGGGGCCAGGAATGTGTCGCTGAAATAGGTATGAATTCTCATCGACATTTATCTCTCTCAGAGCAGCAACCCAACCATCCCTAAAGTATTTGAGGCTGCCATACTCCATTTGTGATATCATGGAAGCCAAACCCTTATTCCACCCCTTATCCCAGCCAACCCTGAAGGATTTCTTAACAGCCTTTCTCCTTTTTTCTCTCTCCGAGTAGGTCCTTTCCCTAAGGAGCTCCTCGAGATTCTTCATCTTATTCTCCACTTCTTCCTTTTGATGACCAACATCACGAAGCCTGTTTAACTCTTCCTCAGTAGACTTGAGCTTACTTTCAAGCTCTCCAGCATTTTGGAGCTTCCCCTCTAGCTCTTTATTTTCTCTTTCCAAGTCTTTTATCTTCTTCTCCAACCCCTTGGAGACTTCAACAGCCTGATCCCTCTCTTGCCCGGTGGACTTGAGTTGCTTCTCCCAAGCCACTTTATCTTCGTCATACTTCTAACGAGAATCCTTTAAAGACTATGTCAAACCTACAAAAGCATCCTCCACACCTGACGAGGAGCTCGAAGCTTTAATAACTTCATCCTTTTTCAAAATGGTATTGAAACAAGTTACCAACTGGAAAAAGAAAACAATGGTAAGTGAGTGCAAAGATATAACATTGAAAAATGAAAGTTTAGATTAATAATACTTACAGAGGCAATATTTTGAGCGGCCAAAGTGGTAAGCCTCTCCCGAGAAAGACTTTCTTCAACATCTTGGATCTCGGGGATAATCCCAGACTTCACCGAGCTCATGGCAGAGCTCGGAGCAACAAAAGTGGGAACACCACTTCCAGCAGTTAGAGGCTGAGAGATGGATTCAGCTAATCTATCCTAGGAGCTTTTCTTCAACTTCCTCGTGGGAGCAGGAACATTTTCGACCAAGGATGTGGTCTTGGTCGGGGATATAACTATAACCTAGCTTGGAGGAGAGATAGGAACGACCTTGCTCGGAGCCACTGGGGGCTTCTCGGCAACCTTCTTAGTAGCAGCTGGAGGGGGTGCATCGATTTTTCTTGTCCCTTCTTCTGGGACATCCTTATTGCTTTTCTTTGCCTCTCAAGCAGTAGAGGCAGATTTGTCGAAGAGGGCAGGAGCTCTTCTTTTCTTCATTCTGTCACTAAGAGGAATATGCGATTCAGGAGAAGAGCCTTCAGAAGTTGGTGCTGGTTCTATGTCACTTATCACTGGACGAGCAGTAAAAGACGAGGTGTAACTCTTGTACTGCAACAAGTACGAAGATGGTCTGATATGTTCGTCGGTAACAGTTTGATGCAAACCCCAGATAGTTTCAGATGCTTTAAATTAACCTCAGTCTCCTTTGGAGATCTTCTTTTGCTGTCAACTGCAAATAGATAAAAATTAAAATATCAATGATGCATTTTATCAAACACAAAGAAAGCATAATTTTAAAAATAAAATAAAAACAACCTATCCCATTGCCATAGGGAGGGATCTAGAACCCTGATACACATCATTTCCAATTAGTGGAGCATGTTGCCAATTTTTCGTAACAACACCGTGCTCGAAGTAATCCCTGTTGGAATCGGGGAGATTGACCACTAAAGCCCTATTTAAAAACCTAGTTTTCAAATAAAAAGTACTATCACTAACATCCCATCTATAGCAAAACATAATTTCTGGAATTCCTATACGGGTTCCATAAATCTGATTTAACCTATGGACTCCATTAACTATTCTCCATGTATTGGGGGCTATTTTTGCAGGTACCACGTCAAAATATTGAGAGAATTCCAGACACAAGGGGTTTGGAGGAAACGAAAAGCCACATTCGTCCACAAAGAGACTGGGGAACCAATGTCCCTCAGCCAAATGAAAATAGTCAGAAGGTTCAGAAAATTCTTCCAAAATGACCCATAAAGGAATTGAAAAATCAAAACGAAATTTATCAAGCGACTCAACAAGGTAAACCATGATGAATAAAGGAAATAAAAGAGAAGGGAAAAGATCTTACAGAAAAAGGATGGATCAGTTGACAATGAATGATGGAAAGAATGAACGCATAAGATAGAGAAGAAATGGAGAACTCAAAGATACAGATTTGAAAAAGTAAAAGACGATAGGATTTTTTGCAATGCTTAAATACCTTACCTTGGGAAGGGGTAAAAATAATGATTACAAAAAAAGACTTTTGCACTACCGGCGGTTAAAAGGACAAAAAGAGCACGGAGATCGAAGCAGTTAGAAAATTTCAAAAAGCCTGATTCTATGAATTCGAAAGGAAAAATAAATACAAGGAAAATACTCCTAAAATTCAGGATGATTATTTAATCCCGCCAAATTTTGATAAGAATGTTCCACACTCCTCAAACTCGAACTGTGAAACATTGGGGGATCTGTTGATACCAAATTTAGCCTACTGACGTGAATTAATTATGTGGAGACACGTGTCAATCTACATGGAACCTATAAACATTTTTGAACAAACACCTTGACTTCGAGGAACTCAACATCCCCGACCAACTTAGACGCTCCGAGCAACAAGTGTTCTCCGAGAAACTTTACTGCATCCAGCAACTCATGAGTACCGAGCTACTTAGGCGGTCCGAGCTGCATCTCGTACAGAGCATTAATATCAGGATAACCAACAGATTGATTGCGCATTAAATGCTTATTATTATCATACAGATGTACACGCCTATTGGACAGCTATGTATTAGCCTTTCACATGTACAGCCTGAGGGCTATAAATACATTGTATCATCCTCATTGTAAGGGGACTCGGAATTTTTTTATAAAAATCGGTTATCGAGAATTCCCGAAACAGTCAGCAATAACAAAAATAGTGGACGTAGGCCATTCTTATAAGGCTGAACCACTTTAAAATTCTTTTGTCTTATTTATTTTTATCTGTGATTGAATAATTAGAGATAATCTAATTTTTTACATCAACAATCATAATGTTCAATTTGGAAAGATTGGTAACAGAGTTCATCAAAGGCCTAATGAATTTCATTCACTTCATCACCACTATTCTCAAGTGATACAGGAATATAAGTGCATGAACCCTTGTTATTACATGATGAAGAATCACTAGTTGACCTATCACTAAAATCTTTGACTTTATTCTTTCTCACCACACGTTTTAAGGACATCTCATATCAATTAGACCTCTCACTCTCATCTAGTCTCGCCATGAAAAATATCTCACTCTCACTTTCCAGACGAGTAGTGCTTTCCTCACTCTCACAATCAACGTCACCCAGACTATCCCTATAGACTTTACTTCTCTCGTTTACCTCCTTGTTCTTCTCCAACTTTATTAAATGTTTTGGACACACATTGATGTGGTGTCTTACACCAATACATCCATAGTAATGATATTTATCCTTCACATTATGCTTTTTAGAATCACTCTTCACTCCATAAAAAACATTTTTAGTGGACTTGTATGGCTTTGGCTAAAATTTTCTTCCATTTTTAAAGGAAATTTTTTTTTCTTGTAGAATTTGCTAAATCTTTTCTCAAAAAGAGCCATGTCCACCTCAATATTTTCTTTGGTCTTCTCCTCACTTATACATGGCACTCTATTTTAATTCTACCATAAAATCTAGATCGTTATTAGGCTTTTTCACACCTACACTCTCCTATGGTAATAAATTTGAAGTGAATTAACTAACTTATCCAAGCTACAGGTGTCGACATCCATGAACTCATTTAGGAAGATACTTTGGTACTAAACCTCGAAGCTATAGTCCTAAGTAACTTTTTAATGACTTTGTTAGCCCATGTGTCACTCGCAAAATATCCCAATCCTCCTTAGCCAATTCATAATTTTAAATACAATTGTATTATTGAGTACTAACGGGTGATAACAAGGCATTCAAATCAAGGGAATTTAAGTTACAATACACAAAACAAAATAAAAAAACATATCACAAGCAAATAAGGTTAATAAGAAATAAATATAATGAACACATAACAAAAAAAATGTATAACTATTATCATGTGCATGAAAACAAGAGCAACTGCTGATACGAGTTGAGGATGTGTGTATTCATACAAGTGTTCAACTTTAAACAAATCTAGACGGGGTGGATAGGTTTGACTGCAAGATATGACCATTTTTCAGCAATTTCACTTTTCCTTCCAATTTTAATATACCTAGCACTTGTATAACCAGGCTATGTGATGAAAATATTGGATCAATAAATCAATGAGAAAATTTAGTCAAGACTATGACAATTCACAAGATTAAAAAAAATAAATTCAATTTTAATGAATTACTCTAGATCTATGTGAGATCTAATTGTTATGTATGATATAAGTGATCAAATTAACATCCAACACATACAAGTAATTCATAAGACGTATTTACGAGGAAAAATCCACCTAGGGGTAAAAAACCATGATGCGCTCTAATTTCTTTTTCAACTTGAAAAGAGTTTTATACAAAGCAACAAGGTAATTTTCACTCATGCTCTCATGTACATATGAACTTCTTACATTCCCCATTGATATGAGAAATCCACCTTACTATAAGGTGAAAGAGGACGTACATTCTCCTCCTTAGAATCACGCCATGCTCTAATCTATCCAATATAATGAAGAACCTTCAATTTTAGATCTCATAGTTTTATATCATGCAATTAAAGTGTAGAAGGTTTGAATTGAATTTGGCTAGTGTGTATCTTAATCAGATCACTCTTAATTCTATATCAAATATATAAATCAAACATATATTTAAGTTTTCTTCTAAATTTGGAGGGAACGAGTGAATTTGAAAATAGAGAGGCAAAGTAACAGATCACAACCTCGAAAATACTCTCTAAGATGTTTTTGAATAATAAGGATTCGATTTTTTTTAAAAGAGAGGGAAGAGAACCTATTTATAGGATTTTTGTAAAAATATGCTCTGCTATGTGCACGGTTTACTTTTGTCGTGCACACAATTTCATCCAGTACGCTAAAAGGTATATAGTCGTAAGCACATGTCCAATACTAAATATTTGTATGGTATCATGTGCATGGGTACAAAAGGAATATGAAATCAAAGTTAATTAGACTTCAAATAAAGCACATAAAAATTTAGGAATTTTCCTAAAATGGCATATATAACATCTCAGAATCTAAATCACTTGTTCATCCCTTCAAAAATACACTTTTGAAAGACAAGCAAGTGCATATCCAATAACATTGCATCACAAAACTATCAAAACTATATGCCTTAACATCAACAATTGAATTCTTGTGTTTGTTGAGCTTCTTGATTAATCTTCAAAGTTCAAAAGTCCATGTAGTCTACATGAACGAGCGTGCCTCTAATCAAACATATCACTACATGATTCGAGACTGTGTAGCTAGAATTACTCAACGACTTAATACTTTGACCCAAAATTCAAACCAATTTTATATATTACAAATGTTTACATTTTTAGCTACTTCTTCTAACCACTTTGAAATATTATTCTTCATGAAGTGAGCCATGAATATGCGTAGTTGATATCTTTAATTAAGCATGTTCATAATTCTTGTCAATTGTCTGTTATTACATATGTTCCTGGTACTATATATACAAACATTGTAACATGTATAGCCCAGATTCAAGAAGGTTTAATCAGCAAAGCACATTTCACCAAATTTTTCTTCACTCACGAGCTTTGAAGAAAATTGATATTGAATTCAAGAAAATGAGTTCAATGGACAAGCTAGATGATTTGTTCCCTAACTCACTTTTGAAAGTTACATTGTAGAATATTTTGATATTGTAATAACGTGCATATTTTGTTATTGAAGTTGATCAAGCACTGATACCAAAATATCTAAGCCATTAAAATTAAATACTATTCTTAGCATGTGACAAAAATATGAGACATTTGAAATTTTTTCACAAGATATGAATAAAGAAAATTTAACGAATAGAAATCATTCAACGCAATAAAATTCATCATCACGCTAAAATTAAATAATAAATCTCAACTCCAGATGTAATAAAACTTGAAAGAAATAAATTCAACTAAAAAATCTGTCCAATTAAAAACCATAAAACAATTGTTGAGCTACGTGACCCACAAAATTTGTAATAACTTTATCATAATGAAAATGAAGGGAAAGGAAACTAAACTAAATCAATAAAAAAACTCCATTAAAATTACCCATCTCCAATACTATGCACCTTCTCACCAATCTAACCTAAAATGTTAGTCAATAATGACGGGTCAGGGCCCAGAGTAAGAATACCAGTTATTCTTTTCACATAGGATCCATGAATCTAGTAATAATATTAAAATAGATAAATGTCATTGTTGATACCAAAATTAATATGCTGATATGGACGAATAATATGAAGACACGTGTCAATCTACTTGGCACAATAATAACGAGGAAGTTTCATTTCCCCGACCAACTCATGTTCTCTCCGAGCAACGAGGATACACCGAGGAACTTCAGTACTCCGAGGTACACAAGCGCTCCGAGGAACTCCTAATCAACGAGCAACTAAGGCGGTCCGAACTGCATCTCGGTCGTAGCATTAACTGCCAGATAATCAACAATTCAATTATTCATTGAATGTTTATCATCTTGACGCACACACTGCATTAAATGTATTACCATTTCATATGTATATCATTTAATGTGTCAACCCATTCATGTACAGCCTAAGGGCTATAAATACCTTGTATCACCCTCATTCAAAGGGACCGGAATTTCTTGAGAGAACATATACTCGAGAATTCCCAAACACTCAGCAATAACATAACAGTGGACGTAGGCCATTCTTATAAGGCTGAACCACTTTAAAAATCTTTGTTTCATTTTATTTATCTGTGATTGAATAATTAGAGCTATCTAATTTTTTACATCAACAGATTGGCGCCGTCTGTGGGAACGTGTTACAAGCATCGTTCTCCATCAAAAGCTAAGTTTTTATCTTCTCTACGTATAACTAGTTATATGCACGCATCTTTTTGTTCAAATCATGATTCTTATATGTTTATATCCATAAAATTAGAGATCAAATCAATTATATATTGTGCATCCATCTTTTAATTCAATCATGATTTTATATTCACAAATTGTTGAATCTAATTTTATAAATCTGCATAAATGTACATTTCATAATCACAAAGTTTGAGAAATTTGTGTACATATTATATTATTTCTTCTTTAAGGAGATAAAATAATTTCTCTATATTTATAAATCTCTTTTATATGAGTATATACAAATTTGATTCATTTGAAAATCTTTTAATTTAGTCATAATTTTTATATGCACTAACTGTGTGATCGATTTCAATTTGGGGATCTGGTGAATTTTATACTCATAAATATTATACAAATCCTTGCATCTATGGATCCACTTGAAGATTTTCTAAACAAATATGTTAGGATAGGGATAAGCATTAAGAACGATTATGTATTTTCCATTCCGATATTAACATGAATTGAATCAGACCCATTTTCTCTCTCTTCAAGAAAACTATATTCTCTGCACAAATAATCATATTATGTAATTGTGTTGATACGATCAATTTTATCCATATATGAATAATCAATTATATGTTGTACATACATACATACATCTTTTGATTCAGTCATGCTTTTTATGATTATAAACATAAATTAGTTGTCCAATTTTTTATTTATCAAATCTGCAAAATATTGCAAATCACGATTTTATTAAATTAGTGGATCGGTTTTTATTTCAAATATGAATAAACGAAAATTTCATAATCACAAGTCCGTTAAAGATTTTTGTGGAGACACGTTTATGTACATCATATTTTTATAAGAACACAAGATATTTTGATTGTTATCTCTCATATTATTATCTGTAAATTTAAATTGTCCAATATTGAAGCCGATGCACACTATATATTGGTCGGCTGAATAATTATTCTAATCGTAATTTTTATATGATTCAGCCTCAACAGGTGCTCAGGCAAAATTATCTGCCCAGTATAATTCTTGGATGCTCATCAACAGCACATAAAGACCTTAAAAGGTCAATATCAAACAAAAACAACGCAGCTAGACTGCACACAGCACAGCAGCAAGACTGCAAACAACAATTCAATTGGCACCGTCAGATTCATTTCATACATGCCCCAATCCTGGGCATAGAGCTTCATACTTGACTTAATCGAGTTAAGAGAAGAGATACATGTAGTCCTTTCTAATTAAGAATTCAAACATCTATTCCTCAAACACTCGTACTGAGCTAAAGAATACATGTAGAAATTCCCAAGTTGGAATTCAAACAGATTCTTCAAAAGCCGACAAGAGTCATATGATGGAAGAAATGTAGAAATTCATAATTGAAATCTCAACATATATTCTTCTTAAACAGTTGAACTGAGTTAAATAATAGAAGCCAGAAAATGCAAACATGCAAAGATCTCAGGGAGTCATTTCATGGAATATTTCCTCGGCCTTATTTTTCCAGCAAGACCAACATATTTCAAGGCCAAGAAAGTACTCAAAGTTCATATTCCACACTTGGGGGCTTCTATTACAAATTTAGTTGTTCATTCGGTGGCACATTCTCATAACATCATGCAGTCGAGTATCAAATTCAACTCCACAAACTTACACGGAGGCATATTGAAGTTCAGGAGTCAAATTCAGCATCTACAGCACTGAGATCTTTACTACTGTCCCGACCAATAATGAAGAAGAAGTTGTATGAAAATGTTCCGAAGTCCACCACTAGCTTGGTACTAACAAGATTGAAGAGTTGGGTTCAAAAGCTAGTATGTTACTCGACAAAGTATTCAGAGGAGCATAAATCAGAAAAATCAAGCACGTAAAGTTAGCATTCAGTTGCTCGACACAAGAAGCAGTTGGTCGGCTGGCAAACCAATCAACATACTTGAAGATTATGACAAGCTACAAGCTGAATACTATGGCATGGCTGCATCCGAATTCCCAGGGGTGATACATAGCACACGGAGTTCCTCAAAAGAAAGATTAGCAACCATGGATCAGTCTGCATCATATGTCGTCCAAGAGATAATGCACTTTATGTTGAACAAATCAAGAAGGTAGATCAAGAATTTCACGAGCACCGAGCAACATTGCAGAATAAATACTCCATCCTTTCAAGTAAACCATCAAGCATGGAGCATTGGGGGCTTCTGTTAACGCAAAAATTCTCCATCTACGAGGACCAATAAAAAAAGGACACATGTCATCCTACGTGGAAATATTCGGCACCCGAGGAGTGTTAGTTGGCACCCGAGGAGAGTTGGTCGGTACCCGATGAGAGTTGGTCGGCACCCGAGGAGAGTTGGTCGGCATACCAACCGGGAAGATCAAAGGATAACTACGCATTTAATGGGCATTAATGTACATTTATACTGTAGATGACAACACATAGCATACCAAGCAATTCAACAATTAGATTCGTTGAATGTAGACATAATGTATAAATGTCTACATACAATGAATCTCTTTATCCCCCACCACTATAAATACATGTATTCCCTTAACCAAAAGGAAGAGAGATCCAAGAGAGATCCAAGAGATCCGAGAGATCCAAGAGATCCAGGAGATCCAAGAGATCCAAGAGATCCGAGAGATCCAAGAGATCCAAGAGATCCGAGAGACACCATACACAAGATCCACACCCTTTTTCTCCCTCTCTCTACACCATATTGTGCTATTGTAAACCCCTGGGAATAAAATAACAGTGGACATAGGCTTTATTCATAGCCGAACCACTTTAAAAATCTTTGTCTCTTATATGTTTGATGTGAATGTTTATCTTCATCTTCAATCTCATCCTCATCATTTATCTGCTGTTGACGCCACTAAAATGGCAGTGGCCATTTTCTGTCTTCAACAGTCATAATAGAAGATTTTATTTCATGAATAATATAATAAGGATTTGAGTAATGTAATACCATAACAACTACCCACGTAAACTAAATCACCTCATTTTCCAAGTCTTATTATATTTAACATTAATTAAATCTCATTACATTATCTTACACGATTTTAATTATCTTTCTCAATGTTAATCATATTAGCGATCCCAAACCATTTTATCCAGTTTGCCTTTTTATTGAATCTACACATACTCATGGCTTGCCTAACATCTCAAAACATCAAATCCATATCCATCACTATATCCCGTTAGTCCAATTTTTGTTAACGCACACATACCGTGATATTCTCCACACATGTCATGTCATTATATCCAGTTAGATTATCTTTTACAATCATCATACTGGTTGGCCTACACTACACATACTGATGACGCTAAAATAAACAGTCAAATCATCCAAAATAATATAGGTCCCCCAATCATCGTAATGGTCGGCCTATCCACACCTGCACATACAGTGATGGACGTTAATTCACTTTTAATACCCATTTATTATTTTAGGTATTAATTATCTTTTCTTTATCATATTTTCATTATTACAACTAGCCCCCACCTATAATTTGGCATCTCAAATACCATCCATCCCTAATCCCATAACTAGAGATAGCCAAATCATAAGTATCACCTAGTACCTCACCTAGGAAGAGTACCTAAAACATACATATAACCTAGTCTCATGCCTAGGATAAAATAATGTAACAGTGTACTACCTAGTCTCATACCTAGAAAATACCCAAATGTACACATGAATGCTCCCGAGTCCCATACTTAGAAATCATCAACCACAATCAATATGCCTACTCGCAAGTGTCATAGCTAGAAAGTAACATACTAATTCAAGGGTGAAAATATTACTATTAACATAAATCCCAACGTCCCCACAGTGTCAATTTTTTAACACGTAATTTCGGCATTTATTACAATTTTAATCCCACATTGTAATTCTTTATTTCACAATTGTACAAGTCTGATTTCATTCACAATAACCCAATTATATCACGTGATAAATTATATTAACAAAATATCCCAACAAGTTGTCCACATTCAATATTGCAATACTAGTGATAATTAATCTAATTTAATTATAAATCGTCTCAAACATGAGTATTAACAATTTTTTGCAATAATTTAATACATTTTATATCATAGTAATCGTCTACGTGATTTTATAAATCAACACATGCCATCGAATTACATATTTAATTAACGTGTAATTCATCTTAACAATCCATAATAACAATGTACAATTATCTAAGTGTGCGGTATTTCGAGTTTTAAATTCAATTTTAAAAGCTAATAAATATAGATTTATAAGTAGGTTATCTCTTTCTCTAAATAAGTTGCTAATCATATTAAGAAAACATATGTATTTAATGTTTAGGCCATATTTAAATAAAATAATCCTTTATGAGGAAAAATAGTGATATTATTGCTTGTGAGATAATTATTTCGAAATCTGAGTGCACGGTTGTGTTCGTCTAGCGAAAATAAATGAGTTCTGTTCTTTGGCCTTATTAAAAACATGTAAGTTTGAAGTTTTGTTTATTGGGGGTTTAGGGTTGAAAAGAGGGATACACATTAATTTTGTAGCTTCTGTTTGGAATATGGGAAGAAAAGAGTTTGTAAAAAGTAGGAGTGTGAATCCCAAGAATTTAAGGTTGGTAACGTTACAAAAAGAGAGTCCTAACACATTGGAAAAACTATCCCAGTTGTCCTTCTCTCTTAAACCCACGTGGTTGGTCAACAAAAAAAAAGGAAAAACAACATCTCATCTCCCCAAGTGTGTTAGCCGCGAGTGAGTACAAGCCACCTGTGGTCGCGAGCTGGCAATAGGGGTCCTCTCTATCTCTTTCTCTCTCTCTCTCTCTCTCTCTCTCCCCCTCTATTAATTCCATTAGTAAATGCAATTAAAAGTTACTTAATTGGCAAAATTCCTTACAACCCTTAGCCTAGCTTGAAATCTCCTTATTTTAGAATTTGAACCAACTAACTTGATATTCCAACATTTATTAAAAGATAATTTAACCTTAGGTTTATCCTAAAATGTCAACTTACCCAATTATTAATTAAGTGCACCCAAATTTATTTAATGAACCACAAATTACCAAATTTCAATTTAAAGAAAATCTTATTAACTTGATTAAATTCCAGCTAAAATTATCTTTTTAATTAATTCACGCAGTTAATTAATTACTCCGGTTATCAAAAAAAGTGGGGGCATTATAGTCTTCCTCACTAGCACGGGAACTTAATCCTCGAAATTTCGATAAATCATAAACGTCATAACTTAAACCAGCACAAGTAATATAGGATCATATACAATTATTACCCATAGTAAACCATGATTGGGGGCGCCCATACCTGATCCCATGCGCACATACCTTGCAAGTAAAACATAACTAACTAACTAACTAACTACACACACACACACACATATATATATATATATATATATATATATATATATATATATATATATATATATCAAGTATGTGTTTGTGTGTGTACCATGTTACCCAACTATCCACGCTTCGGCTACTGCTAAGGCAGCACCACCTGAGCTCCTTGTATATGTAGTGCATAAACATGTGGTGTAACCAATGCTGGCACAAATGCTCCTAGTTCTCCTAGTATTGGAATTCCTTGGCCCTACTGGCCCTGAGCTTTAGGATACATTATACCCTGATGCCCTATTTATCCACAAGCATAACAAGCACATGTATATGATCCAAAGTGTCTACCCGATGTGTGTTCACCCTATTATCCCTATCCCTTCCCCTAAGGGTACTCTGGGATATCATTGCCCTCCTGAAGGGCCTTCTAATTGTGTTACACTCGAGCCTTATTTCATGATTGGTCATTGCGACCCCTGTTCTCCCCACTTCCCTTGGTCCTATCTTGATCAGTAAGATCATTCCTCTTTCCAAACTGAATGTGGTAGTTCATCTTCTCTTTCCATAACATCAGTGCGATGTCCTCCACTCGAGAATGAGTAGTGTACGTCGAATTCCCCATATCCACTTTCTTAATTTACCATGCCATACCTTTAATGAAGCATTCCTTCTTCTTCTATTCAGTGTTCATATCTTCATATGCAAATAATAACAAATTAGTGAACTCATGTTCATATTCATCAACTGACTTTAAATGCTACTCTAAATTTAGAAATCATTATTCATTAAACTCCTAATAAAATAAAATAAATATTTATCATTTAATTTCACCAAAAGGTCTCCATAATTCAAAAGATCCACATCATAAGGTGCGGTGACACTTTCTCACCACTATAATGCATCTCCAATCAACTTAATTGTAGCTAACATCTACTTTGGCACATTTATGAAGTCCACCATACTCAAATGCCTCTCCATATACTGCCTCCACTAGTGAGCAACCGTTGGGTCAGATCCCTCAACAAAAGTGGACAAATTTCCCTTGTTAAAATTGGCCCTCACCCTATCTCATGAAGAAATGATTTTGACCTATTGTTGCACCTCTTTATTTCCCCACCTGTCTACCTACCTCAATCTCTTTTGTGGTGGCTTCATGAATAATAACCACTAACTCCTTAACTCCCAAAATAAACTGCCCTTGCTTAGCCTAAAGGGAAGAACCAGAAACCCTTCTTTTATCATCGGATCTCCTAGCGTTCTCTGTCTAGAAAGACAAACAAATAATGTCGGACTCGAAATCCTAAATAGTACAAATCAATAAAAAGTAATCAAAGGTCAACAATAAGAAATCGATAACAAACTCAAACACTCGAGACCTACGACCATGCTCTGATACCAATTTTAACAACGCTCATATTTTATTATTAATATTGATTAGGCCCAGATACTAGAATATGGAAGTCATTGCAATTAAAAATCATTCCTAGAATGTGATACAAATATGAGACATTTAAAAAAATCCATAAGATATGAATCAAGATCTTATAACGAATATTAATCATTCATCACAATAGGATCCATTACCATGTTAAACTCCAATAATAAATCTCAACTCTAAATATAATAAAACTCAAATGAAATAAAATCAACCAGAAAATTTTTCCAACTAAAAACCATAAAACAACTCTTGAGTCGAGTGACCAACAAAATCCATTACAACTGTCTCATAATAAAAAAAAGGGAAAAAACTAAATTAGACCAATAAAATAAACTCTAACCACAAGTATTATATTTTTAAAACTATGCAATTACCCAACAACCTAATTTGAAATAGTAGATAATAGTGATGTCTCAGGATGTAACAACCCTCGCTTTTGTGAACCTATTTTATATTAGTTTACTATGTGAAGTAATTATATAAAATGTTGGAATATGGAGTAAGTATTAATTAAATGAGATAAAAGTTAATATTTACTAAATTGTTGCATATTTACTGTATGTGTAAGTAAATATCATCATGTTGCGCTTTATAGTGTCATACGATTTAAAATGACATTTATGGTTTAGATGAAACCGGAACTTGAAATGAGCTATAAAATTTCCAAATGATAATTTGGAGGGCGTAGTTAGTCCCGAAATGTGAGAGATAGTCGAAATAAGTGCCATATTGTATTTTTGTGTTTTGGGCACTTTTGACTGGTTTTGACATAAATGTGTAGTTGTGAGTCATTTTAATGGGGTATTAACCATTTAAGTTGGGAATTTTAGACTAATGCTACGATTTAGTCTTGCTAAGCCTTTTATTTCTCTTAAGTGCATTTGTTAACCTAGACAGAAAAAGAGAGGAAGAGGACTTTGGAGAAAAAGAGGAGAACGGAAGAAATTGAAGATTTGGAGATTTGATCTTGCATTCATCTTCCTAGAATCTGAAATTCAAACATCAAGGCAAGTTTTTTACTTGCTAATATATGGTTTAAGATGAATAAATGGTAATGATTGTTGTGTAGTTAATGTAGTTTAATAATTTTGAGATTTTGAGGGATTTATAGGTTTTAAACCCCTAGAAGTTGTTTTATATGTTTGTTGGTGTAAATTGATGGTTGTTAGATGCATTTATAGTTGATGGGTTGAATTGATGATGTTGGTTGGAGAGGAAAGGAGATTTGGGGGAAATTAGGGTTCATAACCCTTAACCCATACTTGGAAAATTCGCAGGGCCGAATCGATTCGCTATAGTGGTTGTGTCCAGGTTTGAGTGGACCGAATCGATTCGGAAATTATGCATAAAGTCAATTTTTCTAATCGAATCGATTCGGCTGCTCCGAATCGATTCGCTTTTCTGACCGAATCGATTCGGCCAGGCCGAATCGATTAGGAAATCCTGCAGCTTTGAGTGATTTTCTTAGCTCAATTACAACCCTTTTTCCTTAGGCTTAGGACCTAGGAACCTTCTTGTATGAAGTAAAATTAGAGTCCTAGAGTTTTATATGAGTTGAGTCACTACCCTACATTAGAAATGGGTTAAACGGGGCTTATTCCGGGGGCATGCAAATTGAGGTTAGGGCATCTCTTTTCTTTAGTAAATTATTAGGAGTCTAGGGGTTGTAAACCCATCTTTTGAGACTTGAGGGTCTCAATTGAGGTGTATAGAACCTTGCGATTTATAGAAATATTGTGATCTCTTGGAGAATAATTCGGGACTTAGTATACGATAAATACTAGTGAGAATATTCAATTATTATGGTTTCAGATAAAATGAACCATATGTACGTAGAATGAAATGAACATGGTAAATGATAATTTACTTAAACACACCTCTCTAAATGCTATCATAAGGGAAGTTCGCGCATGAGGTGATGTCCCCTGACTAATGAACGCAGGGAGACTATAGTCCTCGGCCATATGCGGGATTGTTATATGTTATATTATGCGCTAGTGAGGTAATTCCGGATGTGGTTATGACTCACTCTCTGGCATATGGCCACTTCCCGACGTTGCGTTAGGTGCCCAGGTTGTCTTGTTGATAGGCCCTCGAAGATGATAGTCATTTAGGGGCGCGTCCAGTGGGGAAACCCGGAAGGACGGTCTTAGAATCGTTATATGTATATGAATATAACAATTCTAAATCAAGTGGGACTTGATGTATGTTAAATGCCACAAAGAGCGTATGATAGTAATTATATTCCTGATAATGAATGGAAAGATGAAATGAAATAGTGAAAAATGATGGAGGTCTCTAATTAACGATATTCATTTAAATCCTCTTGCATAATTAAATGAAATTTATAATCATTTAAATTGTCTTAGCTTATGCTTTGAGATTATGTTGATAGATTATCATCTTTATCATTCATGCTTAATTGTTCATAACTGTCATACTTTTTATTCATCTGGTGATCATATAAAATTAGGCCCTGACCCTTTCGTACTTCTTGTTGTGCATGTATCTTGTATTCGTTCAGGTGCTCCGCCGCAAGGATGCCCGTAATGAATTTCCTACTCCGGTACTTTTGAGGAGACGTAATACTTTGCGGATATTATGGGTTATGTTGTTAGACGCCTTCATTTTGTATCCTAGTTATGATCGGGTCTTTTCCTCGGGCGTGTGGCCCAAACTTTTGTAACTGTCTAATGGATGTATTATGTAACTTAAATTAAACTTGTTGGATACGTTATATGTACCTATTGACCGACAGCATATTCGGTCCCCCCTAATTGTATTCTTGTCGTGATGTAATATAAGTTTTCTTAGGTTTCCACTTTCTTTCCAAATTGGTTTTTTAAATTATTTCTTTAACTTATTATAAAATAAGAACAAAATATTTTGGCAACCCATTTTCTGAAATGTTGGGTGGTTATCCCGTATGCTTATTATATTGTTGTGATGCTAAGAATGATTCCATCCATGATTCCTGTTATATTGGAGTATCGAGCTGGCCACCCCATATTTTGGTGAGCGGGTTGTCACACAGGACCCACAGTAAGAATACCATCTACTCTTTCCAAAAAGGATCAATAAATCCAATTATAAGCATTATAAGAGATAAATATCACAATAGAAGATTTTAATTAACGAATAATATAATAAAGATGCGAGTAATATAAAACTATAACAACTGGCACATAAACTAAGTCACCTCACTATCCAACTCTAGTTATATTTATTTTAACATTAATTAAAACTCATTATATTATCTTACTCGATTTTAATTATCTTTCTCATCATTAATCGATTAATGATGCAACACCATTATAGCCAATTTTCCTTTCTATTGGCCATGTAAGTACTCATGGAGTGCCTAATGTCTTAACGCATCAAATCCACACCTATCACTATAGCACATTATCTTCGTTAGCCCACAAATACCATGATGTTCCCCACACACGCCACATTGCTAGAGCCACTCAACTTAGTTTTCACAATCAACATAATGTTCGGCCCGCACTAGACATTGCACATACTCTCGATGCTAACTTAAACTGTAAAAGTTGCCAATATAGTATGGGTCCCACAATCATCGTAATGGTTAGCCTACCCATACTCGCACATAAAGTGGCGCACATCAATTCGCCTCTAATACTAATTTATTATTTTGGGTATTAATTATATTTTCTTTATCATATTTTTATTATTACAACTAGCCACCAACTATAATCTGGTATCTCAAATACAATCCATCCCTAATCCCATACCTAGATATCGCCAACCATAAGAATCATCTAGTACCTCACCTAGGAAGAATACCTAAAACATACTCATCACTTAGTCTCATGCCTAGGATAAAGATGTAACGTCGTACTACCTAGTCCCATACCTAGGAAATACCGAAATGTACATGGGAATGCTCTTGAATCTCATACTTAGAAAGAATCAACAATGATTAATATGCCTACTCACTAGTCTCATACTTGGAAAGTAACATAGGAATTCAAGGGTGAAAGTACAAGTACTTATGTAAATCCCAACGTCCCTATGGTGTCAATTTATTAACATTTAAAGTTTTTACACTTATTCCATTCTTAATCCCACGTTATAATTCTTTATTTCATAATTATATAAGTCCAACTTCATGCGCAATAACCCAATTATATCATTTGATAAAAAACTTCTACAAAATATCCCAATAAGTTGTCCAAATACAGTATTTCAATACGAGTGATAACTAACTAAATTTAATCATAAATCGGTTCAAATATGCATATTAGAAATTCTTATTAATAATTTAATATATTTTACATCATATTAATCGCCTACGTAATTTTATTAATCACACACACCATTGAATTACATATTTTAATCAACATACAATTCGTCCTAACAACCCAAAATAACAATGTAGAATCATTAAAGTGTGTGGTATTTCGAGTATTAAATTTAATTTCATAAGTTAATAAAAATAAGTTTATAATTAGGTTATCTCCTTCCCTAATTAAGTTTCTAATAGTATTAAGAAAATAAGTGTAATTAATCTTTAGGCCACATTTAAATCAAATAATACTTAAGAACAATAGTGATATTCTTGCCTCAAAAATAATAATTCTTATAATCTGATTGCACGGTTGCGCTCGTATCATGGAAATAAGTAAGTTTTATTTTTTAGCCTTCTAGAAAATATGTTATTATAGCCTCGGAGAATAAGGTTTAAGATTTATTTAATGGAGGTTAAGGGTTGAAAAGAGGGATAAAAAATAATTTTCTAGCTTTTGTTTGGAATATGGGGAGAAATGAGTTTGTAAAAAGAAAGGTTCTAAAAAACGTGATCGAGGTGTGGAGGCCAATCCTTAAGCCTTAGAAGCCTAGGCGGGCCTTAGGAGTAAAAAGGCGTGAAAAGGCGTTTAGGCCTTTTTAATATATTTTAATTTTTTTAACCATAACAAGCCTATTAAAATACTAAAATTGTACTTATCATAAAACTATGTCGGAATATTTGCAAATTAAAATACTATTTGATTATTTTGGACGAGATAATGTTCCGGTTAGTAAAAAAATTCCTTAAAAGGAGATATTTTCACTAAAGCATTGTTATTTTAAAAAAAAGTGTGCCTTAAGGGTTTTACCAAGAATAAGGAGTAAAAAGCTTAAGGCGGGGCGTTTCTCCCAAGCCTCAAGCCTAGGCGTGCCTAGGCGGATTTTTTAGAACACTAGTAAAAAGTAGGCGTGTGAATCCTAAGAATTTACAATAGGTAACTTTACAAAAAAATAGTCCTAACACATTTAAAAAACTCTACCAGTCGCCCTTCTCTTTTAAACCTACATGGTTGGTCAACCAATATAAATAAATAAAAAGAACGAAAAACCAATGTCTCAGCTCCCCAGCATATTAGTCGCAAGCACGTACAAGCCACCCACGGTCACAGGATAGTAGCGGGGGACCTCTCTGTCTCTTGATTCATGTAAGGAGAAATTTTCAATATAGTCAATTTGTATGTATTTTGGCTTAATTCCGATTGGACAAAATTTGTTTGAGTCATAGGTTAGTACTTGAGATTGTTATTCCTTCAGTCTACGATGTATGTGATTGAAGACCATAGCAGACAAGTAAAGCATCTACATCATCGTGTCATTTTTTTATCGAATCTCTTCTTTAAAGTCCATAAATCAACAGGCGTATGATTGCATATTTAGTTTGATCCCTGGATTTAAATTTGGGTATTTATTTCTTTAAAATTATCCGAGGGCAGTTTTGAAAAAGGATTTTTAAATGTAAACTTTTTTGTTTCTAAAGTCGTTCAAACAAGGTCATTAAGTTCGTTTGAACGAATTTGGGAATATCGTTCAAACGAAGATCAAATGAAATTTTCATGTCAAGTAGAAAAATATCATTTGATGATGTATATTCAAATGAGTTCATTCCAAGGAGATCTACTTTTGTTCAAACGAACCTATTGATTTCATTCGAATGAGATTGCACTATCTTGATTTTTATGTTTCCTATATAAAGGAGTATTGGCAGCAGGTTTTGCAAATATTATTTTACAAGAAATATCCAAGAGCGTCCAAGCCCTAATTTACCCAATCATTTTAAGATCCATGTTTCATCTAAATAAGCATGTTTGAGATATCTTATTTGGCACCAAAGTTAATTTAATCTTTATCTTTGCTGAGTATTGATTACATACAATGGATTCTATGTGTGTGGTAGTTTGAAGAGATGGACTCCGTGTTCGATCCGTTAATAGTTTATTGAGCCAAGATTGGTGGATACCGAGACATGTTAGGAGCACACATTGTGCCAGTTTGTTGTGGATTCCTGAATGTCGATGTAAAGAAGTTCGAAGGAATAGATATATATCAAGGCTTGAAGGAGTAAATTCGGTTGTGTAAGGCATCTGTCTTCCTTATGTAATTCCTAGATCACAGTGAATTTGCATGGCTGGATCGTTCGAGATTTTTTCATTATGGGTTTTCCTCGTACATCAATGTGTTGTGGTTTGTTTCTTTACTTTACTCTTGATACACTCACCTAGATGCATGCTTAGGAAATATAAAATTTGGTAAAAAAAATTTACAACATCAGGTTTACTTGGTCCATAATTAATTGGGTTAATAATTTACTAATTTAATTTTAAAAAATTAAAAATTGGTGTGTGTTTGGCAATCCATACACTTTCAATTGGTATCAAAGAAGGTGTCTGTAAGTTTATTAGGCATGAATACGGGAGGTTTATATATATAAGTTCAGTCATTTTCTAGGCCATATTTGTTTAATGGGACTAATTACACGTATTGGAAAGCACACATGAAATCTGCACTTAAGTACATCTATGAACGGGTATCGTTAGCGGTAGTAAATGGGTGGACCCTAACCACAACTCTAGTAGGTGATATTCGTGTGCCAAAACCCATTGAGATTTGGAGTGAGGATGAGAATAAATTGTGTAAATAAAATTCTCGTGGTTTGAATTATTTGTTTTGTGCAATTACACTAAAGGAGTTTTGCCTTATTATGATACGTGAAATGTCTAAAGAGGCCTAGGACGTATTTTAACTCACTCATGAAGTAATTAGCGTTGTTAAAGCTTCCAAACTCCAAAACCTTATAGCTCAGTATGAAACCATTAAAATGGATAGTGAAACCTTCGATGAGTTCTATGAAAGACTTTCTAATATTGTAAACTTATTATTAACTTGGGAGAGAGAATTCATAAAACTAAGGTTGTGAATAAAATCTTAAGGTCCTTACCTCAAATATGTAATCCCATAGTCACTGCTTTGAATTCTTTATAAATTTTTGACTCGATAAAACTCGAAGAACTTGTGGGTGACCTTCAAACCCATGAAGTCAACATGTTTCCTTCCAAAATGATAAAGAAAGATAAAGGCATTTCTTTGAAAGCCCAAAAGGAAGGAACACGTGTTTTTAATGATGAATCTAACTTCGCCTCTGATGATACGGACATGTTTACTAAGAAATTTAGAAAATTTATCTAGTTTGAAAAATAGAAGGTGAAATTTAATGAAAAGAAATTAGAGAAGAACAAGTTTGACAAGGCTTTAAAATTTCCTAAGAATCACAATGAAAATTTTAAAAGGGATGAATCAGGGAGATCTTTTATATGTGAGGGTTTTGTCAATAGGGCGGCCGAGTGTGCCACTAAGCTAAGGAAAGAAGGTAGAAAGATGAAGGCATACAATTATACCCTAAGGGAAAGTGAACCAGAAGAGCAAACTGATTTCCCCATTAAGCAAAATCTCATCGCACTCATGGACAATCAGGTGAGCCTTAATGGAAAGTCTTATATTTAAGACAATTATATGCATGAAGATTCAGAAACTAAGTCATATGAATACCAAATAAGCAATGAAGAGAATGATGAATAATAAGAAGAAGGGGGAATATAGCTTCCAGTTGCCTTTGGTGAGTTGTATGATGAGTCATTGAGGTTAAAAAAGAAAACTTGAAGTTGGAAGCTAAGCTGGAGGAACGTTCTATTGGTAATGATGATAGCAAATTGATGAACGATTTGAGGGCATGTGATAAAACTCTTAGGGAGAAACTCTCACTTCTTAAAAGGGAGAGAGTTAACCTTTGAGTATTAATAAAAAACATGAATAAGGAGTCCTTAGTTTTTTTATGAGTCTTATATTTTTATTAAGTCTAGGATTGAGGAGTTAGAGGAGAGATTGAGATACTCGAATCATGTCAAATTTTATTTGGAATCTAGTTCAATAAAGTTGAATAAGATGTTAAGCATCGTCCAAGTCAAAAGTGATAAGGCTGGAATTGGCTTCATTAGTCCAACTGCTTCCGCTACTAAAGTCAATACCAATATTTTTAGTGGGTCAATCATAGCTAAGGATGTTAAAAAAGGTCAACCCTTAGGTAATATTCCTCGTCATATTTACACATGCACACATTGTGGTTGAAAATGTCACATTGGGAGGTTTTTCATTGATATGAGAAAATGTCCTAGGAAGTCTAAGTCTAGTGTCACCAAAGTTCCCCAAAACCAAGATCTTCACATTACACCTATGTGGTTCAAGAAATAAATTTGGAAGCGTTAAATGTTAGACTTATTAATCCTCAAGCTTGTGCATGATTCTTCTCATGCTAAATCTAATGATTGATTGTGTTTGTCTATTTTCATACACTAGCTTTTGTGCTTCATGTTAAATGTTATTGATACTTGTATGATGTTTGTGTATTTTATATTTTGATTTTTTATTTATGAGGTCTATGTTATAAAATACAAAAAAAAATTTGTCTTATAAGTCGTTTTGAAAAATGTTTATAAACTCAAAAAGATTTTTATCTTGTTTGTGTAGTTTTGTTTTACACATTTTATGTGGCATATAGGTGTGTTTGAATTCCATTTGTTCCATATTTTCCATCTGTATAGGACATTTGATTATGATTTTCAATGCTTTGGATTGTTTTTAATCATGCTTCCATGAAGTTGTTTGAAATTGATTTACTTAATGGATTCACTTTGCATATGCCTCTGTGCATACTTGCACAAGCTCTTTTTTATTATAACTACCTATATTGCATGAGTTAAGTGAAGTGTTGTCCTATCAATCTTGTCATATGTAAATCTATATGACTATGGGGGATTTATGCGTGTAAGAACCATTACCCGAGAGTTTGTTTAGTTTGATAAATTATGACTGGGCAATGGAAAAGGGCTACAAATGGATAAAATCTACTTTGCGTGAATGGCAATAGCCTAAAGGAAAAGAGAGGCAAAAGAAAAGAATATATCTAAAGTCCATGGTTAGAAATTGATGTTTTAAAATTGTTATCTTCAAATTAAAGAGAGAGAAGAAAATTTGAATATCTATATTTTTTTGGGTATTAAGTTAAAGATCAATGAGTTTTCACAATAATTCCTAGTTAATTTAATTATTTAATGACATTGAATTGAGAATGATAAAGATTTATGGGCTTGTGTGAATTGTGTATGTTTATACATTTACGAGTTCTTTATTTTTCCCGTGAGGCTAAATCGAAGTTTGATAAATTATTATGGTCAAATAAAAATCCATGGACATATCTTCAGTGCTTGGGTCATATTTCTTTTGTTTTTAGTTCACACTCCTTCACTCCATACCACATTTTTATTTAGACACATTTATTCCATAAGAGCATGGAACACTTATGTGTTTTGTTTCTTTTGTGGTTTTTATACCAATATATGTTTGTGCATCATTGGTATCTTTGCATATTATATATGTGGTGTGTTAATTTTTGAGTCTTTCCATTGAATTTAATCCATATTTGCCATATGCTTAATCTTTTATTCAAATTCGTATTCTATATGATCACATCGGTATCTTATGCTTTAATTTCTTCATCAAAATTGGTATAATATGTTTCATTGTATGGAATTGTGCTTGTGTTGTTGTGTTGGTTTGTTGTCATTTTCTTCACATCATTGCAAGATATTACTTGTTTTCCTTTATGTTGATATGTTTTATATTTAGCGGAAGAAGTTGTTTATATTGTGCACCTTTATCTTTGTTTATTCTTAAAAAAAATGGGGAGAATATTTACCTTAGGGGGAGATGTCTTACCATAGGTGGAGAAAGTTTAACCTTAGTTTTACGAGATGTTTAAACAAAGTTGGAGTATTTTTCATATGAGGATTTATATTTATTATATATTCTCTTTGCATTTAAAAGGTGTTCTTAAATATGAAGGATTCGCAACGATGAGACAAAGTTATACAAGATCAAAGCTATTCAAAGTTTGTGTTGGTCAAGCATTCTTACTTTTTCCTTTTGAAGTTAGGATTGAGTCTTAATGAGCTTGACAACCCAGAAGATTTTTTATTTTGAGTTTTATCCCGGAATAACCAAAGAGGGAGATTTGTAGGCACAAATTTTCATTAGAGACAATTTATATGTATATTGTCTTAATTTCGATCAGACAAAACTTTTTTGAGTCATAGGTTAGGTGTTGAGTTTTTTATCCTTTAAGCCTAAAATGTGTGTGATTAAAGAATGTAGCGTCCGTGTAAAGAATATACATCATCGTGTCATGTTTCGTATTGTGTTTCGACTTCAAAGTACATGGATCTCAAGAGGTATGATTGTGTATTTAGTTTGATCCTAGATTTTATTTTGGGTATTTATGGTTTTAAAATTATTTGAGGACATTTTTGGAAAGGAATTTTAAATAATTTTTTTAAAATCGTTCGAATAAACTTATTACGTTCATTCGAACAAGTTTGGAAAAGTCGTTCAAAAGGCCTTTAAACGGGGAGCAAAGGAAATTTTCATATGTAGCAGAAAAATATCATTTGAAGCTTATTTGATGTCCATTCAAATAAGATTCACTATGTCGTTCGAATAAGATCTAGTTTAGTTAAAATGAGAATGTGTACTTCATTTGAACGAGATTTTTTCGCCTCGATTTTCATGTTTCCTATATAAAGGAGTGATGGTAGTAGTTTTTGTGAAGTGGTTTTGCAAAAATTATTTTCTAAGAAATATCCATGAGGCTTTAAACCCTAGCTTTACCCAATCATTTTGAGATCCAAGTTTCATCTAAATATGCTTGTTTGAGATTTCTTGTTTGCCATTATAGTTTGTTTACATACAGTGGATTCTATATGTGTGGCGGATTGAAGCGGTGGGCTACATGTTCGATCCGTTGATGGTTCATTAAGAAAAGATCAGTGAATACTAAAATGTGCGAGGAGCACGCATTACGGGAATGCATGATTGGATTCTTATGTGCCACTTTGAAGAAGGTAAAAGGAATGAAGATTCTTCAAGTCTTGAAGGAACCGAGTCAATTGTGTAAGTCATCTATTATTGTTGTGTAATTACTAAATCATAGTGAATTTTTGTGGTTGCTTCATCCAAGATTTTTCTCGTTTTCGGTTTTGCTCGTACTTCATTACGGTGAAGTTTGTTACTTTATTTTTCTTTTACTGGAAGAGCAAGATTTATAATTTCTCATTATGTTTTTAAGTTTGGCATATTCATTTATACCAATACACCATCATGTACAATCTCAAAAGTTTAAATCGTAGACAAGTTAGTGATCGAATGTGACAAACGAAGAGTTGAGATCGTCACTACAATCATTAGAGAAGGTATATGAGTTAGATTTTATGTAATAATTATGTTCAAGGATGTTTTAAAATTGTTTAAAAACATAGAATATTTTTTAAGTTTTTAATCAAAAAATAACTTTTAATGCAGCTCGTTAGAATAATGTACAGAAGGTCATTTGAACGAGGTTCTTACACAAGTTCGATATCATATGTTTGAACAAAACTTCAAACAATCCCATTTCCTCCCCACTCTAGAATGTCTTTCGATATATCGTTCGATGTCCATTAAAACAAATTTTCATGTGTTGTTCGAATGAGGTCCATGTCATTCAAACGAGCTTGTAAAAAATTATTTTTTACTTGGTTTCAAACGCAATTTTTTCGAGCTATCTCTTGGAGATTTTTATCCCTACTTAAGAGATTCAAACTTTCACTTCTTGGCAATCATTTTTACACGCATTTTGTGATCATACATTTTGATTTTTGAAATCCAAACCCTTGGATGTTTTGTGATCACTTTATCAAATCTTGAAGAACACGTCACATGTTCATATCCATGTGGATTGATTCTTCATTGCTAAAGATAGGGAAGAAGTTTCTTGAGGCTGATTGGAGGACACAGAGGCAAGTGGATCTTGTTTTGGGACATTACTGGATCTACACCGCTTTTTATTATAAACAAGAAAGGAGACATAACTATGATACTTAATGAAGTCTAAGTTTGCAAGTCTGTTTGTGTCATTCTGTATTACTTTAGTTGTAAAAGTGCTATAAAGGGTTTTTTCCTCATATCTTATGTTATTATTTGTTTGATTTAATTTAGATTCAATATCTTGAATGTTTAATTTGACCTAATTAATCAGGATGAAATTGGATCAAATTGAATTTGGATCGTTTTTGACCTAATTTACGGATTCTATCTTTGACCATATAATCGAACCACTCTAAATGCATTTTTAAATTGGTATAAGAGATTATTCTTTATAAGTTATTGAGTTGAATCCTTGTGATTATATGGAGAATCCGTATAATATGCCACCTTTGTTTGATGGCACAAATTATGCTTATTGGAATAATCGAATGAGATCATCTCTAAAATTGATTGACGAGAATGTCTGGCTTGTTATTGAAAGGGGTCAAAATCCTCCTATTGTGACTAATGAAAATGCCATTAGTCTCGAGTTGATCGCAAATTGGACTACGAATGATTTTAAATTGCGTAATTTTAACGCTTAAGGTTTGAATATTATTTCTGGTACTATCACACCGGAAGAATCTCATTACATCATAACGTGTACCACGTCTAAAGAAGCTCGGTATATCCTCTAACTCACATACACAGGTACTAATGATGTTAAAGCTTCTAAGAATAAAAAACCTCATCACATAATTTGAGGTTATACGCATGCTAAGATCTGACACGTTTGATGAATTTTATGCCCGTGTATCTTATATTATGAATTTATGTTTTAATTTGGGTGAGAAAATTACAGAAGTAAGAGTTATTAAGAAAATTGTGCGGTCTCTCCCTTCTCGTTTCAATGAAAAAGATATTGTCCTTAACTTTCTGGAAATTCTAGACACAATTAGGATAGAAGAGCTCATAAATTATCTCCAGACTTAGAACTAGTCATGTTCCCTGAAACTCAAAAGAAAAAAAGGAAAAGGAATAGCTTTAAAAGCCAAATCAAAAAAATAAAAGGTTTCCAACTTCGATTACGAAATTAATCATGATGATCTTGTAACACCCCGTATTTTTGTGCATTTTAATATTTAATTAATTCGAATATTTTAAAATTACTTGTGTGTCGTAATTTAGTTGAATTAATTATGTTAATATTTATGGAAATTAAATTACTAAGTGAATAGTAATAATTTATTTACCTCATAACGTGTATAAGTGAATTGGCATTTATTTATCTCAGCCAGAAGTCAGATATAGACTAAGTTGGGTGTGAGATAGAGACTTTTTATAAATTAATTTTAATGTCAATTCTGAGTGCACGGTTGAGTCCGGATGGGCCGAGATAGTCGAAAAAGTGTACTCGGGAGTGGTAAATATGTCACGGGGTATTTTGGGTCATAACCAAGCCCACTCGGGGGGTATTTGTGCCATTTTAATTAGGCGCATATGATTAAAAACGGGATTTGGAGATAAAAATCTAAGTTTTGGAGTTGTGGGCAATCATGACTCATTTGGGAGAAATCTGATAATGTAAGGGATAAAGATGGAGGACTCTTGGGAGCCAAAGAGGAAGAACAAGGTGTTCTTCATCACACAACGATCTTTACACCAAAGGATAATCAGACACTACGAACTCTTAAGGCAAGTGGTTAAACTTGCTTTTAATTTAATTGTACTCTTCAATTCATATTATAGTAGGTGTATTAAACTAATAATTTTGGGTTGCATTGACACAAATTGGGATTTTAAATTTGTGGATATTACAAATAAATTTTGATATTTGAGAATGATAATTTATTTGTATGAATTATGGAGAAAACAATTGTTAAATTGAAAGGGTTTTTTTATCTGTAAAGAATCCGGGAAGAATCATGGTTAATGTCGTATTTGGGATGACAATTATTATTAGAATTTGGACTTAAGTTGGGTTAGAGTTAATTTTGAACACTTAAGGATTTACAGTACAGAATTACGGGTAAAAAGCTTCACATAAGCTGTTAATGGCGATTCTATTCATGTTGCCATGTAGAAAAATGTGTTTTCTAACTTTTGTTCTTTAATACGTTTTCTCCAAAACAACTCCAAAATTCCCCAAAACGGCATTTTAAAAAACTGGGCAGATTGAGTAAATTGAAAATCTTAGATTAATAATTGTGCAAAATTTATTGAGGAGAATTTTGAATAATTAATTGGGGACATTGTATTTTTGGGCTAAGTGAGCGAGTTCAGGTGACACCAAGGTATTAAATTAATTTTGGAGAGAAATAGATTAATTTAGAGTCGGAATATAGACTCAGGTAATATTAAGATACGGGCCAAGTGAGCAAGTACGGGTATATTGATTGAGTGACACCAAGATAATAAATTAATTAATAGATAAATTAATTAAATTAGGGTCGGGCCATAGACTCGGGAAGACATTAAATTAATATATAATTAGAGTCGGACCAGAGACTCGGAAATGTATTAAATTAATTAATGGGTAAATTAATTAATTAAAGTCAGACCATAGACTTGGGAAGGTAATAAAGTAATTAATGGAAAAATTAATTAAATTAGAATCGGACCATAGACTCAGGAAAATATAGGCTAGTGCCATGGATTTTGTGCACGATAAAGCCTGGATTTAAATTATATATACGGTGTGTGATAGTATATATATTGTGTGCTTATAAATATCAGTGACTAGATATTTATTTAAATTATATACTCGAGTGCTACCAAGGGAGGTTGCGCGATGTGGGTGAATCCTCTAGCTTGAGGAGTAGGACGAGTATATGACCAGGTATTAGCATCCAATTATAGAGATGGGGCATCGAGATGATGTCCTCATACTCAGGGGAATATGACCGCCTCCATTACGTTGTTATTTTATGTTCTGATTCGACGGACCATAGTTGTCTCAGAACTCTAAGTGGGACTGAGTAGCCTAGGTTGGTAGCAGTTTAGAGACTATATCTGGTGAGGTATTACTCAGGAGGATAGATTATATATATATTTAACATATGTGTGAATGTTGTAATATAGTTTTGCGTATATAATGGGATAAATAATTATATAAGGGTAAATAAATACATGATGTGAATTGTATTCATTATATAATGGTGTGAATGTTATATGGATTTAAAAGGGAAAAATTATTAACTAAGTTAATGTGATTAACAACTTATAAATCATATCTTAAGCATCCTCGGGTTTGAGTAGGGTGGTTGAAAGAAGTTATATCAAGTATCTAGTCACGGGGTAGATGACTAGGGAGGATATAAAAAAAGCGTTTAGGTGTGCACATTAATTGATGGGTGAGTCTGTCCTCAAGGGAGTGTGACACTAGCTTAAATATGAAGAGCATTCATGCATTTTAAATTATTACAATTTAATCACTTGCTAAATATTTTCAAAACGTTTTGGGTTCTAACCCTTGCTATCAATTATTTTCAAAACCTTCTAGGTGTCCAACCACAGGGACACCAGACTTGAATTCACTCCAGGGATTCGCAGCTGTAGCATGTGTGGATGTTGCAGGATTTGGATAGACGCTTCCCTCATTTTATTCCTAGTTTGGGAATGCTATCTCAGTTTATCTCGAGCATGTCGCTCACAGTTTTATTCAGTTATTTGACTTCAGATTGTATGGGATGTTTTACTCTCTATTAATTTACTTTGATTTGGATTAGCTGATGGTTTATTAGGCAAAACGTTACTTTAGTTATTTGATGATATGGGTTGACTCTATTTATACGTGATGTGTATATTTTTTTCCGCATGAGATTATGTTTTGGTTAAAATAAAGATTAAAATTTGACATTAGCTTTTTGAATACTAGGTGGTTAGTAATTTTTATAAGATTTCGACAGTGATGCTGAGGATGATCCATATAAGATTCCTATTTAATTTGATATAGGACTGATCACCCCGTATTTTATTGGGCGGGGTGTTATAGATCTTATCCTGATTGTTAAAATACTCATAAAGTTTCTCAATTTCAGAAATCAAAATTCATCCAAATTGGAAAATAAAAATTTTGAAAAAATAAAAAATTCAAAGAGGGTAAGAATGGTCAGAAGAAAGATGGGGTGAATAACCCAAGAAAGTCGAATCGAAAAGATGTTATGAGTGCGAGGGAAAAGGTCACAAAGCTCATGAGTATTCCACTAGGCTTAAGAGAAAGGGCAAAGGCAAATCTACCTATAATGCCACTCTCAGCGATAGTGAAATTGAGTCGATGGATTCTGAGGATAAATCGCCCATGAACGTAAATTTTGTGCATTCATAGCGAGTCACGTTAGCACTATAAGTACGTCTCATATCGATGAGCACGTTTTTAAATGTAATAGCCTTGACAATGATTCGAATTATTTCGAAGAGTGTGAGGGCGATTATTTGAGTGAGGGAGAACAATGGTCTCCAACCGAGTCATTAAAAACTAAAAAGCAAAATAAAAATTTGACTCTTAGGGTGTTTTCTATATGGAGAAGGAGTTGAATGTTTTGAGAGATAGTGAGGCCTTAGTGTATTAACTCGAGAGATTGCAAATCTCTTTGAGTGAGCAAATCTTTTCGAGAGTTTTTGCTTAAAATGTTATATTTTAAGGGTGTTATTAGTTTAAGATCAACGGGTTTGTATAATAAAATCCCTTCAAAATTATTAAATAGTTTGCGCCATTGATTCGAGATGCATTGAAATTCATGACATTTTGTATGAGTTGAGTCAATTTCACTTTGCTCAATTTTTCCACCAAAGGTTGAATTGAGATCTTTCTTTAGAAGTGTCACTATCACTTTGTGCAACATCACTACATATGCCTATGTTGACTTCTTCATGCATTAAGTATACATCCATTCACTCCATATATCCATTATTCAGATGTTTTCATGCTACTCCATAGTGTGATTATTTGTATTTCCTTATATAGTTTTTAAATATACTCAAAATTTTCAAAATTTTGAATTTTCATCTCTTATGCTTTACTATCTATTCTTTGCGATCATATTTCAAACTTGTTTCCTATTGATGCTTGATGATACGAGAAATCAGCCATAAGGCGTTCTCATACCAGCAAGTCAAGAGTAAAGTGTGTGTGTAAAACAAGTAAAGCAAGCAAGTAGAGAGAAGACAAGATATAGAGTGGTTCAGCCTTTAAAATAGGCCTACATCCACTGTGTTGCTACATTCTCATTATATGATTGTATTGTACAGTATAACCATGCCTAAAGAGGCCTACAAGTACGAGAATAAAGGAGAGTACATGGCAGTATTGAGGATTCCGGTGTGCCGGAAAGGTGGCTGTGACGTAGATGTGTGGCCTCCAAGTCATGTATTGAGGTCGTGTAGAGAGAATCTGTATTGCAGAGCCTGCCCCGGACGGGTATGGAATTGATTGGTCCCCTTCCCCTCGAGGTGTGGTCCTCTATTTATGAGGTAAGCGTGCTGAATCACATGCCTTGAGCACGTGGCCTATAACAAGTCTGCAGTAGTTGTGGATGAGGGGGGTGCGGCCTGCAAGGCAAGCAGTTTTGTAAGCTGGAGGGGTGTCGCATACCCTGAGGTGGGGCGCCGCGACATATAATGGAGAGGGCCGCACCCTAAGTGAGTTCTGGCCGCGCCCTGAGTAGGGTTCTGGCCGCGCCCTAAGTAGGGTTCATCCGCGGCCTATACGACCTGAGCATGCACGACTGGAGAAGAATACATCCACGGCAGGGTGCTATATATGTACTATCAATAAGCCCCCAAGCCTTAGTGCCAAGGGAGGTCAATTGGGTCTGCGGCTAAGTAGCCTAGGTGCCGCTGTGCTTCTGAAGCGACGATTCGTCTTCCGCGCTCCCTTATATAAATTGTTTCTGGCCGTGGACTTCATTACGTTTCCAAAACTTTTGAGATCACATCAAGAGCGAAACTCTGCACTTTCTTTCTTGCATATTCCGGCAACCTTTCGAGGCGGTGTGTGGCGGTTCAAGGCGGCCTGTAGCTGATCATTGCGAGTTTCTTCATTTCCAGGTGACTTTTCAACCACCATACTTTCGTAAAAGCCATTTACACTTTTCTGCCCTTTTGATATGATTTCCCTTTTTCTGGTTCATTTGCTAGAAATCTAGGGTTTTGTTTGTTCGTTTTCCTCTTTTCCACATATGTTGCATATGAAATACATACAACTGTTCTTGGTGTTCATAATCGAACTCTATGTATTCTATGGGTTTGATCCTAAAAATGATTAGACTTTAGATAATCAACTGTTTAGGGTAGGGGCCGCGGCCTGGTAGGATTTCAATAATCATTCCCGTGAACTGGTACAATACTTATGCGCCATACCGTGCCACATGGCCACGATCCCTCAAATTATCATCCACGGCATCAAATCACCATTGTAGTTGCTACTAGAGCACATCGAATTGACTGAAGAATTAGGAATGGCCGTGACCTGGAATGCCTTAAAGCAATTCTATCTTATTACCGCGGCATTAATGGAGGTGGCCGCGGCTAGTGGGGACATCACGATCCCATAAGTAATAGAGTTCGCCCATCAATAACTGTGTTAGGGACCTAATTCCAAAGACATTTTTTATACTTAAAAATACCCTTATGCGGCTTCTTCAAGTCTTACAAACCATACTGGCTGCAGCGCCTAACTGCGAACTCTGCTTTTCAGGTACTACTGTAGCCATATGAGCTTTGACCCAGACGAGTTCCTGAGAGGCTTTTGGGCAAAGCATTTTGGGACCTCTCCCCCCGATCTTACTTCCGTGCCCCCTCTAAGATCAATAGGGCCTTGCAGACTAAAAGATTGCCCAAACTGCGTAATACTCGACTCAGACTCCGCGGACTCCGCATCTGGGAAAGATTTCCAATCTCCGCTGATGGAAGAGGAAGCCAACTTAAGTACTCATACCATGGGTGAAGGAGATAGTGTCGCGGTTGCTAGAAATAACCCAAGAGGCACATCTGGGAGGGCTGAGAGACCCTTGTCCGCGCTTGATATCCGCGGCTCGATGACCCAAGATTGGGTTGAGCAGGTGGCTGAGGCCTTCGAATTTCCAGAAAATTTAACGTGCTCAGCCCCTGCCGCGAACCAAAGACCGTACACGGTTCTATCCGATGACGGAATTTGCTTCCCTCTGCACGCCTTCATTTATGGGGTGCGGCTACCTGTCCCAGTTCCTATCCGTCGCCTTTTTCAGGCAATGAACCTGGCCCCAGCACAGTTGGACCCTAATGGCTGGAGAGCCATTCTCGCTGCAGTTGTCCTTTAGGAGAATTTGTTCAAAAAGGACATCACTCCCACGGAGTTCTTTCACTTCTACTGCCCAAAGGAGAACTCAGTAAAGTTCGTAGGCTACTACTACCTTTCTAGCCGCGGCAGGGATGAGACCCTTTACACTGGGAGACCGACCAGTGTGAAAAACTGGAAGGGGAAATATTTCTATATCTCCGGAGGAGGCTGGGAGATGCATCCCGATGAGAATGAAAGGGAAAGGTCATATGTAATGCCGCGGCGTTGGGGGTCACCCTCAAAATTAGGTATAAGACTATAGCCACGTCCTTTTATTTCACATGTGACTTCCACTAACCTTTGAATTGCCATTTCTTTCTGCAGCCCTTGACAATCTGCACTTGAACAAGCGGCAGGAAAAAATAGTTGCTGAGGCCGCGGAAGTTCCTGCTGAACACAAGAAGTTCAGCACACTTGTAACGTCAGCAACCATATTTGAAGAGGGATTTTTCCCAAACAAATCCATTCCTCAACAAATGGGCGTGGAAGGTAATTAACTGCGCCATGGCTTTTACTCCGCGGACATTTCTTCTCTCGAACTCGTTAAACTCATGCTATACTTTTTCAGGTGAAGAAGTTGACAGGGAACTGCTAGCGGCGCATCTAGCAGAGATGGATGAGGACGCAGTCGTCCTGAATAATACTGCGCGGAGCAGAAAGAGGAAGAGGTCCAAGGCCAAAAAACCTGTCGCCCCCCCCCCCGGAGAAAATAACGCCGCACCTGCCGTGGCGCCTGCTGAAAGAACTACAACGCCTACCGCGGATCAAATGGTTAATGAGAACCTTCCGCATGACCACTTTGATGATGACATAGGGGAAAACCTGGCCGCGGCGGGCTTGATGTCAACCGATGTGCCCCTTGATTCATCCTTTCCTCTGCTGCCACCTGTTGTGGCGGTTAACGTGAACTTGCCACCCCCTCAATTCCGCGAATAGTTCGGGCCTGATGGTAGACCAAGGCCCCAATTGAGGCAGCCTGACCCCAATTCTTCTTGGGACACTACTGCAAAGACTGCGCGGAGAATGAAACGAGACTTGGATGCCGCGAACCTTGACAGGCTAGTTGGAGAAGATCATGAAGATCTGGAGGACTGTGGCCTCCACAGCCTTCTGAGGGTACGTACCAGTTGTCATTCTTTCAACTTTTGCCCCATATGTTTTTTCCATATTTTTTCTAACTTCTTTTATTTTAAGCCGCGGATGTGATTATGGTCCAGAAGAGGAAGTACGAGGCCTTGTACAGGTTGAAGGAGGCCGAGAAGAGTGCCCATGTCGCGGACTTGCAGGCTGCACGGACTTCTTCTTTTGAAGCTGGGAAGAAGTCTGCTGCCGCGGCTCTTCAAGCAGCCCATATGGACCTCGAGAAAGCCATCAAGGCGAGGGAGGAAGCGGAGGAGAATTGTAAACAGGCCACGGAATCCCTGAAATCCTCGCAGGCCCAGACTGCGGAAGCCGCCCGTGTTGCAGAAATTTCAAGTACCAAGCTCGCCCTGCTCCAGCAGAAATATGAAGAGCTGGAAGCTAAGTCTGCACAGGGAGCCGAAGATCATGCCGCGGCCATAAAAAAGTTGGAGGCTGATCATGGTGATGCCATTCAGCTTGCCGTGGACCATGCCGTGGAGTCATTTAAAGGCTCCAAGGACTTCTTTCTTATCAACAACAGGGCATACCTCCGTGGTTACCAGGAGCGCTGCGGCAAAGATTTATCAAGAGGTTCCCTGAGGTCAAGGAGGAGGTCCTTGCCTGGAAGTTAAGCGATGCCGAACATCAAGAGTGCATCACTGAACTTAAGGCCGTGGCAGAAGAGAGAGCAAGGCTCAAGGCTGAGGCAGAGGCCACGGATGGAGAGAGAGAGACTACCGTGGGCGGAGAAGAGCCCGATGATGATGATGACGCAGCCTCTAAAACTCTTAATTTCTGTTGCATCATTAATATAGGGCTGCGTCCCTCCTTTTTGTAATCTCGACTTCTTTTGTGGCTGCGGCCATCATTCTGTAATATATGGTTATTAATTAGCAAGGTTGCGGCCATATTTTTACCACTATGATTGACTGCTTAATGTATTCCTTGCTCTTTTATATTACATGTTTTACATTGCTTGGTATAATGAATGGTTGTACGTTATTTTTAAAAATGCATCCGCGTCCCGATAGACATAACATTTCAAGTCTGCGGATAGAGATTCACCGCGGGTGTATTCATCTTTACTTGAGTGCCGTGGATAGAGGTCGGTTTCTTCGTAGTTCCCACACAAATGGTGTTAAATCCCTAGCATCGACTGTTGCGTCACAAGGCAGCTGCGTACAAGCCGCGGCTCGTTATTACGCCGCGTCATGTAAACATCTTTACTTGAGCGCCGCGGATATGATTTTAAGGCTGGGACTTGCTGATTGCATGGATCCCCAGCTGCTTTCATTGCACCCGGTCGTCTGAACCGTTTATCTTTTGTTTTCCCATAACCCACATGGAACATGTAGAGAACTCTTTCCTTAGACTTGGTACAATTGATTCTCTTTCACCGTGGCATTCGACATTGTAGCTTTCTCATGCTTCAAGATGTTAGTGCCTCAGCACTTTCATGAATGAGTGGCTCCTAGAGATCTGCAACCGTACCGGTGGGATGCGACACATTTCTGGTTCATCTGAATAATGCGCCTATGTAAACATATGTTGGTGTTTCCAAGTCTTCTCGGGTTGGGTCATGCCACCAAGCCCTAACATGCGAGACACTATCAAGCCTCTCCAGGTTGGGTTACGTTATTAAGCCACCCACAGCTAATATGCGAGACACTATCAAGCCTCTCCAGGATGGGTTATGTTATTAAGCCACCCACAGCTAATATGCGAGACGCTATCAAGCCTCTACAGGCTGGGTTATGTTATTAAGCCACCCACAGCTAATATACGAGACACTATCAAGCCTCTCCAGGCTGGGTTATGTTATTAAGCCACCCACAGCTAATATGCGTGACGCTATCAAGCCTCTCCAGGCTGGGTTATGTTGTTAAGCCACCCACAGCTGATATGCGAGACGCTATCAAGCCTCTCCAGGCTGGGTTATGTTATTAAGCCACCCACAGTTGCTGATATATACAAAGCCATCCCTGGCTAGATATTATAAGCCCCCCGGCCCGATGACGCATCCCAAAAGCTAAGAACGGGCATTGTAAGCCCCCGTGGCTAACATCGCACTCCAAGAGTAGAGAATTGGCATTGTAGGCCCTTGTGGCTAATAAAATCTCCTTTAATCTTCAGATGCTTTTGTGAATATGATCATCATATGATAAGATGTAGTTGCACATATATAAAGGTCGTAATCCCTCATTATGCGCATCCCGAAATAATAATAATCTTCCGAGATAATTTGTTATTCTTCCTCTGGAATCTGTTTAAGACAAAAAGTTTTTGTGAGATAGCAGATTATGAAACCAAGAGAAATATCAGATATGGCAAAATTTGCTAATTCATATATTTATATATGTATGCTTCAGCTAATTATTTTGTTAACAAAACATAAGGTCTTAAGTATTAGGGCTACAATGAGCCCCCCAAAACATAAACAGAAATAGCTGAAATTGGAAAGACTGAGGGTGAGATGCGGCATGCAGCCTCTGCCAGGTCCAGCTGAGTCTTTTATGCATTCTTCAGGAATCGCTGCAGCATCCCTTACCCAATTAGCCTTTCAACTTCATCCTTTAAAGCATAGCATCGCTCTGTGTCATGGCCGTGGTCCTGATGGAATTTGCACCAGGTAGCTTTGTTCCTTTTATGGGGTGGAGCTCTCAACTTTTCTAGCCACCTCAAAATCTTGTCCTCTTTGATATACTCCAGGATCTCCTCAAGCGGGGAAGTCAACGGAGTATAGACACCCAATTTTTTCTCTGATTGCCCTTTTCTCCTTTTCTGGCTTCTGCTAGTTGATTCCGCGACTTCTTTAACTGCCGCGGCAGACAAGGATGGCTTTGTTTCCTTCTCCCCCGTACCTATATTCTTAGAGGCCGCGGCCTCTAGCATTAGCACCCTCTGAGTTAGAAAATTAACCTGGGTATGAAGTGAGGCATGGCTGTCATAGATATGATTAAGGTGATTGTACAGTTACACAATCTCATCCTTGATTTCTGCACTCTGGCTGGATTTTCCCTCCATATCTGCTTTTGTTAGTCTTTATAAAGTATATAGAATCTGAGACAAAACTAACAGAAGTGAGTGATCACAGAAGTATTGGGAAGGAGGGAATGAACTGCTCCATGATATGCTGGGGATTCCGCGGCAAGTATGACACACAAGTGAACTGCCGCAGCCCTTTAATGTTATTCACCAAGGTCAAGCGGAAGGCCACTTAAGTCCTTCCCATGGTGATTTTTTCTCCCTCAATATGAGAAGAAAACCTACTAGGGTCCATTGATGGGAGAATTCCCTTGCGGTGCGTGACACGTCACAACTTCAATGATAACCCCTAGATCATAGGTACATGGTAACAAAAATAGGAGTAAATATAACCCTTCCCTAATCATCCACCTTTTCGGGACTAAAGTCCACCATGCCTTTCAACATTATCTAGATGGAGTGATATCACAGGGGTATGTAAAATAGATCCAAAGTCATCAAATGGAGATCCAAAGACAGATCCAGAAATATGAGATACCCGTTAAAGGGGGAGAATGTAAAGCGGAGCCCAATAACCAGTACCCGACCCGTGAGAAGATGATCCATAGGTCCCTCAGGGTCGAATAAGGTGTTTAAGAACTCATATATGTAGAGAAACTGATTGGAATGTCTTGTATTTCCCACAGACGGCGCCAAATTGATGATACAAGAAATCAGCCATAAGGCATTCTCATACCAACAAGTCAAGAGTAAAGTGCGTGTGTAAAACAAGTAAAGCAAGCAAGTAGAGAGAAGACAAGATACAGAGTGGTTCAGCCTTTAAAATAGGCCTACATCCATTGTGCTGCTCCATTCTCATTATATGGTTGTATTGTACAGTACAATCATGCCTAAAGAGGCATACAAGTACGAGAATAAAGGAGAGTACATGGCAGTATTGAGGATTCTGGTGTGCCGGAGAGGTGGCTGTGACGTAGATGTGTGGCCTCCAAGTCGTGTATTGAGGTCGTGTAGAGAGAATCTATATTGCAAAGCCTACCCCGGACGGGTATGGAATTGATTGGTCCCCTTCCCCTCGAGGTGTGGTCCTCTATTTATGAGGTAAGCGTGCTGAATCACGTGCCCTGAGCACGTGGCCTATACCAAGTCTGCAGTAGTTGTGGATAAGAGGGGTGCGGCCTGAAAGGCAAGCAGTTTTGTAAGCTGGAGGGGTGTCGCATACCCTGAGGTGGGGCGCCGCTGCATATAATGGAGAGGGACGCACCCTAAGTGAGTTCTGGCCGCGCCCTGAGTAGGGTTCTGGTTGCGCCCTGAGTAGGGTTCGTCCGCGGCCTATACAACCTGAGCATGCGCAACTGGAGAAGAATACGTCCGCGACAGGGTGCTATATATGTACTATCAATGCTAACTTTTCAAGTTTAGTTTCTAACCTTTGTCTATTTTGGATAAAAGGGGGAGAGTATATTAAGGGGGAGTTCTTATATTTTAAACTCCACGTGTTGCGGTATTTCCTATCTTTCATGAGTGAAGGTATTTTTTCACATTGATAATATCTTTGACTATACAATGAATATTTTAAGTAGAGACAAAGTTGCAAGTATCTTTTCAGTTTTGGGTTTGGGAGGGACATTAGTTGAACTTGTCTTAGGGGTTATTTTTTTGGTATTGTATATCTTGGACTATAAAATTACGTCTACTTCTTTATTGATAATAGAAAGTTGTATAGTCCAAGATATCATCAATAAAGAAACGTGTGATTGCTTAAATAAGCTCTGATACCAATTTGTAAAACACGTGGCGGTGTGATAATTGATTAAATTTGCAAATTTCTACTTTGGTGCACTTATTTAATTAGAGTTTACTTAAACCAAATTAATTCATCCCCTAAACATGCAACTACTGAAGAAGCGTTACTAAAGCCGTTTATTGAAAATAAACTATTTAAGTAACTCTGAGTTGTTTTTTGAAGAAACTCTTTTCTTAAATCAAAAGGAATTAATCACAAGAAGTGTTTAGTAAAAGTATGTACGAGATCTATTCAAGATTTGAGCAACAAGTTTAAAAGATAGTTTAAACAAGTTTTAAACACAGCACAACCAAGAGTGAGATGAGGAGATGTAGAAAGATTATGTTCACAATTTTTTACGTGGTAAAACCTCACCAATTGAGGAAACATCCACGACTCCCTCTACGGAGTAAAATGAAAAATCCACTAAAACAAATTTATGAGTTACAAACTATATAACTAACATGCAAACAACTCAAACCTATATAAGTTTAGGAATGTACCCTCTGGTGTCCTTATAACTTCTCTGCAGTTCTGATTGTAGATGTAGTTCTCTCAATTTGTCAACTTCTGATTTGTTCCAGCACTTTACGTCGACTTATGTTCACAAGATCTTATTACCAACACCTTTCGTGTTGTAGGGTGAAAGTGTTTGTGGAGGTGCTCTCTAACACATGCATGCACTCACACACACTTATTAAGTACAATCAGTCCTAACAAATTACAGTAAGACTATATGCTGTGATCTTTTCTTTTCTTTCTTCTTACAAAACTTTGAACCTTTTTTGACCTTTCAATCGATCCCAGAATCCACGGATATCTTGCTTAAAAATCAGCCAAGATCTTAATCAATCTCAGTTTTGAAAAGATTTTCGAGATTGAAAACCTCCAAGTGAGATTCCAAACTAGGTCAAAGGTTTAGTTTTACAAGAACAAGAAACAGAAAGCATTTATTGTTGATTTCAAAGTAAGAAAAAGTTTTAGAGAAAATAATCAACAATATATTTCTCAAGATGAGAAATAAAGAATGAAACTAAGTGTGATGTAACATGAATAACTCAGATCTGAGATTTCTATGGAAGCAGAAACTAGATCTAAGTAAAAGTTTAAGTTGGAAACAAGATCTAACGAACACAAGGTTACAGCAACAAAAATAACTCAACTCAAACTCTCAAACACTCAATAACACTCAGGGTAGTGTTTTTGGATATGGTGTTTTGAAGAAGTGTTTGGGTTAGGTTTGAAGAGGATTTGGACGAACGAAGTTAGGGTTTCTAACTTTTCTTTCTCTCTCTGGTTTCTCTCTTCTCTCTTATATCTCTACTCTCTACTCTCTCTTCTTTTACAAAAGTGAAAAATGGTAAAAGTCTTCGAAGTCTGAGAGAAGGGTCCTTTTTATAGTGTGAGGAGAAGGTTCGAGAGAACTGATCAAAACCAAGGGATAGGATCGAGTCAATATAATTTGACTTGAATCCAAGGGCTCACACAAGGAGGTGGTTAAATGAAACGTGATTGGCTTAAAGAGTTACACTGGGATTCATCAAGGCAACATGCAGATCGTTGATAAGAAATGATCCAAGGGATGATAACATACGCGTTTTTAACTCAGTAAAGAAACACAGTTCCACCCAATCAGATGCAGACAGGTGTAGGGCAAATACAGGATATAAAATGCGCGTCTAAAATAATCACAATGTACACCCTAAAGTCTCTGCCGCTTTTGGATTCTACCCAACGTAACATTAGGCCAATATTCCCAACAAATAATATTTACAGAATGACCCCAAAAACTTATAAATCAAGTTTTAATTAATAAAACATTGTTTAAAAATGTTTAAAAAATCCCAAAAAATTATTAAAAATCAAACTTAGGGATTTAAACATACTCAACATATGTACACACATTATTATGCAGTGTGACATGCATGAATTGAATTCTACTGTGTGTGAGTGTTGGCAATAGTCTCTTGATCATTACAAGAAAGAGAGATGAAGAAGCAAACCAATTTCTGAGGCTCTTTGGTTTCTAGGATGGACATAATTTTGTCACAATTTCCAAACTAGATGAGAACTTATACAATATAGACGCAAGTGAGTCAAAAGTATAAGGGCCTCAATCTCCCCCTTTGGAAATATGAGACAAAATCTCCTTTGAGTCAACTAGGACTCGTAGGGCAACAAAAATAAAAAAAAAACTTGTCCTATCAAAATTCTATCTACCCAAATCCTAGAAATCAAAAAGTACATAACTCAACTATTTACAATTGAACACCCTATTACATCAGTTGAGAATGACCGTAACCTGCAATGAATCACTAAGATCAAGCTGTTTAGTATATGCAAGAATTTAATAGACTCAAATTTCTCCCCCATTTTGTGTCAAATGGAAAAAGGGAAAAACTTGGACAAACAGCAAAGGTATTACTCAGCACAAACCATACCAATAGATTTACGTAATGAAATGAACCTATTATAATCTAGAGGTTTGGTAAACATGTCTGCGAGTTGTAGATCAGTAGGAAGATAATTGATTTCTAATTCCTTGGATTTAACCAATTCGCGTATAAAATGATGTCTTATTTTTATATGATTTGTTCGCGAGTGTTGAACAGGGTTTTTAGAAATATTAATCCCACTTTGATTATCACAATAGAGATGCAATTGTTTTTCTTGAATACCATAATCACTTAGTATTTGTTTAAGCCACAATAATTGAGCACAACAGCTACCAGCGGCTTGTGACACCCCGACTAATTAAATACCGGGTAGCTACTCCTTTATTAAATTAAACCAAAATGCCAAGTTGGCTCAGTTAATAGCATCACTGTCGAAAACACTTTATTATTACTAACCACCTAGTATTTAAAAAATAAGTGCCAAATTTTAATTAAAGTTTGATTAACATGCAGTAAAAGATTTGAAGTAAGAATAATATCACCATTCACCAGAACGAAATACTAGAGTAACCATCACATGATATAAATAAAATCGGAGGAAAAACTCCTCACAACAAATCCCATAACTGAAATAAGTAACGAAATACTGAATACTGAATTAATACATGCCAAAGTCTGAAAAAAAAACAGAAATGGAAATGTATCTAATAGAATTTGGGCAACATGCCCTACAACTGAAGAATACTGAATATGGAATCCAAATGATAGAAGCGTCTAAAAGCAAATCCCTATAGCTTCCACAAACAGCTACAGCTCGTCACCTGAATGAGTATCCTATGCATGGTGTCCTTGTGGCTGGGCACCTAAAATGGTTTTACAAGAAAATAGATTTGAAAGCAAACGGGTCAGAGCCCGAATGTGGAGATATTTTAAAAACCTGCAAGTGCTTTAAAAATATTTAAAACATTAAATGCAAAGTACATGTTAGGACGTGCACTCACATGAAATTCTCACTTCTCGTCTAACTGTGTACTCCTAACGTAAGTACCCATCTAAAATGATGCAAACCACTAGCTAAGTGACATCATATCTAGCTAGACTGTCATAGGTTCTACCCTTATTACTCGGTTCCCATTAACATTATAACGCTCGCAATTAAATAGGGGCTTAACGTAAATTCAGATGCTCAATATGCAATATATTTCACTATCAGTTAACCCGTTATGTTTTTCTCGAAACAATACCGTAATTATATTCACAACATTAACATGAAGGTTCCCATTAATTAAGTGTATATTATTCACATCATAAATATACAATACAAGCACCCCGAGAACTAAGCTGTGGTGCACACATACTATGCTATCCATCCCGGTACATCACGTACATAAGGATCACATATTCCGAATCTCTCAGGAATAGTTCACAGATAACAACATCACAAATAATGGAGGCGAACACAGTCACATCACATGGGTCACGCACATACCTACGCTCCCACGATCAGCGGACTTATCAACATCCCAATAAGTCTTTCTATGACCTATGTTCATCAAGGTAACCAGTCTAAATCCGGGAAACACAAGGATTAGAGGGCCCTAAGCGAACGCAAACCTCCCGTGATAGCAAGTATGGTAGGTATGTCATACACACAAATCATATACCAATACTAAGTAAACACGCATCTTAGTAATCACCGTAATTTAATTGTAGTACATATCGCATTCTCGTACCAACTTAATATATATCCAACTTATAAAATCCCGGTCCATATTTATACGCGCCATAATTTATTCTCACGTCGTAGTAGGCACTCACGTCTCAATCCATAATGTTCATTTGATTCGTTCCACAATTATATAGTTTACTCCTCATGTATCCCAAATGTCCCAAGTATACCAATACATCATCAAAGGAATGTTATCTCTATCCTCGAACAAGTTTACGAGACTCCCAAAATCAAAACAGACCAAAAAGGCCTAACTGTCAACTCGTTCGAAGTCTCGTTCGAACGAGGCTGTTCGAACGAGATTCAGTTCGTTCGAACGAACTGCCTTCTAACGAGATCTCGTTCGAACGAAGGTATCGAACGAAATTTCCTCTCGTTAGAAGCGAATGGTCAACTCGTTAGAAGCTCGTTCGAACGAGCTCGTTCGAACGACCTGGGGAGGTCTTCTAACGAACGACCAGTTTCGAGCCCAGATTTCCTTAGTTTCGTTTTTCACCATTTGTATCTCTTCAAAACTCATCTAAACATCAAACCAACGATTGTTTAAGGTCTCTAATCATCACTAAACGTACCTAGGTCACATACTAACATATTTTAAGGAATTAATTCATCCTAAACATCATTAAATCCTCAAGTCTCTACACTTTTCCCCAAATTTTCGAGAATATAAACCCTAGAATTTATAACCATTAATTTACCCAATTAAATCCGTTTTAATTTCATCCAATATCTAATGTCATCAGCATAATCATCTACCTACCATTCTACATGCAATTTCTCTTCAAGATTTCAAGTTCTAAGTTCCAAAGTACATGGGTTTTCATATCACTCCAAGAACAATTTAATCTTTATTAAATTCCTACGCATGGAAAAAGCATCCTCTGAAATTAAACGAAATTAAATCACTTGCCTTGAGTTTATCTCTGATTTTGATGTTGGTTTGCTGAAGTTATCTCTCTCTCTCTACAGAATTCCCTCTCTACAAGCTTTCTTCTCCAAAGGTGGCTATGGTGACTAGGGTTTTCTTTGGGAAAGTTTTGGAAACCTAATCTAATAACCCCCGTAGCTTATTGGGTCATTAAGGTTTGGTGAGTGGGTTTAGTGGGTAACTTCCCAATCAGATAAAACTCTTAATTTTCGTCACTTTTAATTCCCAAAAATACAAAATTACCAAACTACCCTTATAAGATGCCGGTATGGCCTAAAAATACCCCGGGACCCAAACTAAACCCCCGGCTAGTGTTTTCTGACTATCTCGACCCTTCCAGACGCGTTGGCGTACTGAAAACGACCATACGGTTAATAGAATTTAAATTCACTTTTATAATCAAAATAATTATATCCTGACGCGACTGTCTCACGCGTCCTAATAAAATGTCCAAATTGTCGTATATCAATCTCACGACAAATTTCATAATTCAATATTCATATAACATCATATATACTCAATATAGTCAAATACCAACTCACATCTCCCTAGTATTTTATCCGGATTAATTCCCAATTAATTCTCATTTAATTAATTAATCCCAAAAATAAATATTGCCAAAAATACGGGGTATTACATACTTCCCCCCTAATAACAGAATTTCGTCCCGAAATTCGGAACTAGAAAGTACCTGGTAAGAACAACTCTGGATAACGTTCGCGCATCTCATCCTCGCGCTCCCATGTGGACTCCTCGACATTATGATGTCGCCACTGAACACGCACTAACGGGATTATCTTTGACCGCAGTTTCCGCTCACTTCGGTCCAAAATATCAATCGGCCCCTCCTCGTAGGAGCTATCAGGTTGGAGATCGATGTCCTCCAAAGCAATATGAGAATGAGCCAAATTGTCTCTAAGATATTTCCTTAGCGAGGAAATATGAAACACATCGTGAATCCGATGCAAATGCTCCGGTAATCCAAGCCTATACGCAACCGGTCCAATCCGCTCAATAATAGGAAATGGTCCCACATATCTCGGTGCCAACTTCCCTTTCTTCCCGAAGCGCATAATCCCCTTCATAGGAGATATTCTGAGCAAAACCTGGTCCCCTACTTGGAACTCTCTGAAGAACCTTTTTGCATCAGCATAACTCTTCTGCCGGTCTTGAGCTACCCGAATGCGACTCCGAATCAACTCAATCCTTGCCGAAGAATCCTGAATCACTTCCGGCCCAAGTAGTTTGTTGTCCCCCACCTCTAACCAACATGCTGGGGAACGACAAGGCCTACCGTACAATGCCTCAAACGGATCCATGCCAATAGTGAACTGGTAGAAGTTATTATAAGCAAACTCTACCAGTGGAAGGTATTGCTCCCATCCACCTCCAAAGTCAATAATGCACATGCGTAGCATGTCCTCCAACATCTGATTTGTGCGCTCGGTCTGCCCATCGGTCTGCGGATGATAAGCCGTACTCAACTGCAATTTTGTGCCCATAGCCTTCTGGAAACTCTCCCAAAACCGCGAAACAAATATCTTGTCTCTGTCAGACAGGATATTTAGGGGTACACCGTAAAGTCTCACAATCTCTGAAATGAAGAGTTGGGCATACTGTCCCGTAGTGTAGTCAGCCCTTACGGGTAAAAAGTGAGCGACTTTGGACAATCTGTCCACAATTACCCAAACGGAGTCGTGACCCCTCTGCGACGTAGGCAACCCCGTGATAAAGTCCATGGATATGCTCTCCCACATCCACACCGGGACCTCCAATGGCTGTAGTAGTCCTGCCGGTCTCTGATGATCCACTTTTACAAGCTGACAAGTGGCGCATTTTGAAACAAAGTCGGTAATATCACTCTTCATTCCGCTCCACCAATACCGACGTCTCATGTCTTGGTACATTTTGTCTCCACCGGGATGTACCGCGAACCGTGAGCCGTGCGACTCTGCCATCACCTCGTGTCGTAATTCCTCCCCTTCCGGAACCACTAATCTCCCATTGAAGCGCAATCCCCCGTCTGAGCTAATGGTATAGGACTCGGCTCCCTCGGCTAGTAATCGAACTATCTGCTCCTGACAGAACGAGTCATTAGCTTGTGCCCGTACTACCTTTGTGACAATCTGCGGTGTAACAGTCATCACAGACATGAAAGATCGGGCCACTGCATCCTGGTGTCCCAATTCCTTCCACTTGGCCTTCCACACCTCTGCCACTTCATCTGATGGCCTACGGCTCAACGCGTCTGCCACCACGTTAGCCTTACCCGGGTGATACTGGATATCGAACTGGTAGTCTTTCACAAACTCAAGCCACCTACGCTGCCGCATATTCAACTCCTTCTGCGTGAACAGGTACTATAGGGACTTGTGGTCCATGAACAGTTGGAACTTCTCCCCCAAAAGATAGTGCCTCCAAATCCGTAGGGCAAATACCACTGCCGCCAACTCCAAATCATGCGTGGGGTAATTCTTCTCATGAGGCTTAAGCTTACGGGAAGCATAAGCTATGTCCTGTCTCTCCTGCTCCAATACACCTCCAAGTCCTTGCAAAGACGCATCGGTGTAAACCAAATACTCAACTCCCGGTCTCGGTAATGCTAACACAGGTGCTGAGGTTAACTTGTCCTTTGACTCCTCAAATGCCAACTGATAGGCATCACTCCAAATGAACGGCACACCTTTACGAGTCAGATGTGTCAAAGGACCCGCTATCTTCGAAAATCCCCGAATGAACCTCCTGTAGTATCCTGCTAGGCCCAAGAAACTACGAATCTTAGTCGGTGTCGTGGGTTGTCCCCACTCCCTCACCGCGGATACCTTCCTCGGATCAACAGATATCCCCCGGTCAGAAATAATGTGTCCCAAAAACTGGACCTCCTTCAGCCAAAACCCGTATTTCTCATATTTTGCATACAACTCGTTCTGACGTAGTGTCTGCAAAACTTGCCTCAAATGCTCGGCGTGCTCCTCCTCTGTCTGGGAGTAAACCAGAATATCATCGATGAAGACAATGACAAACTGATCTAGGAAATCCCTGAACACTCTGTTCATCAAGTCCATAAACACTGCTGGAGCATTGGTCAAACCAAAAGGCATAACCCGAAACTCGTAAGAACCATATCTCGACAAGAACGCAGTCTGCGAGACATCCTCCTCCCTGATACGCAGCTGATGGTATCCCGATCTCAGATCAATCTTCGAGAAGAAAGAAGCTCCTCTCAACTGGTCGAATAAGTCATCGATTCGAGGCAACGGATACTTATTCCGTATCGTGACCTTATTCAACTCTCGCTAGTCCACACATAATCTCAGTGAACCATCTCTCTTCTTTACGAACAACACAGGGGCACCCCACGGTGAAGTACTCCTCCGTATAAACCCCTGACCCAACAATTGTTCAATCTGATCCCGTAACTCCCTCATCTCAGTTGGAGCCATACGGTACGGTGCACGTGCTATAGGTCTCATACCCGGTAGTAAATCTATAACAAAGTCTATCTCTCGACTGGGGGTAGGCCTGGTATCTCCTGAAACACATCTGAATACTCCCTGACAACTGGGATAGAATCTAAAGGAATCACAACCTCCTTAGAGGTATCCTCCTCTATGTAATACAGATGAGCGGTCGATCCTCCCTCTGGGCGAGGCATCGCCACTACAAACATCTCTTGCCCCGGAATGGCAAAAACAATGCTCCCGCTGAAGCAATCAATCATGGCCCTATAAGCTACGAGCCAATCCATACCGATAATCACATCGTGAACATGCATATCTAATACCAACATGTCTGCAGATAATACCAAACCACCAATCTCTACCCCCACTCCCCGGCATATAAAGAATATAAGTGACCCATTCCCTAATGATGAGTCGACACACGTCACTGTGCTCTCCGCCGTAGCTAAGAATCCTAAGGTTTTCGCGAAATGTGTAGCTATAAAACAATGTGTAGCCCCCGTATCAAATAATACCCGACCCATAGTGCCATGGATAGGAAACGTACCCTCAATCGCAGGCGGTGCCTGTGGAACTGCTGCCTGGTGGACGTTATATACACATTCATACTGTAGCTGCCCCTGCTGAGTTGGGACCGCTGGAATGGGTGGCAATGCTGCCATCTGTGGCGGTGCGGGGAGAGCGGCGGGAAACATAGGCCTCTGCGGCTCCTGGCGAGCACCCTGCTGCTGCTGCTGTGGGGGCCTGCCCCTATCAGGACAATCCTGTCATTTATGGCCAGTCTTGCCACAAACAAAACACTTCCCTGGGAAGTTCCCTCCCCTCTGTCCCTGTTGTCCCCGGCCCTGGTGGCCGTTACCGTTCCTCCCTTGGGCCTGCTGGCCCTGCTGAAACTGCTGCCCATTCTGCCCCTGTTGGCCTTGATGGCCGATTGGACCCTGATGGCCCTGACGGAAACCTCCCTGTTTGTGCTTGTAATTCCCTGATCTGAACCTCTTCTGATCCACCTGCTGGGAACCCTGCTCACCCTGTCTCTGCCCCTGAACAGATTATGCCCCACTGGCACCATGTCCTCCAGTCCTGCCCTGATGGCTAGACTCTCCCGATCTCTTGTCCTCAGCCATATGAAAGCGGTGATCCTGGCAGTGTAACAAAGCAACGTTAACCACATCAGAATAAGTGGCCAACGAAAGGTTCCCTAACAGATGCTGACGGATCCTCCATGTCAACCCGTCGGTGAATTTCTCAATCTTCTTCTTTTCTGTCGGTATCTCATCCGGAACGATATTCAACAGATTCGTGAAATCGGCCTCATACTCGACCACGGTCTTACCCTCTTGCTTCAGACTCATCAATTTCCTCCTCATTTCCGTGTGAACAGCTGACGGAAAGTACTTGCGGTCGAACGGCACCCAAAAGTCCTGAATAGTGAGAGTATCCCTCTCCTCCACGGTGGTAATAGACTCCCACCACTGCAGTGCAGATCCAACTAGCTTGAAAGTATCTAGCACCTGCTTCTGAACATCCGTGCACTCATACATCCTCAAGTGCCTCTGCATATCCTTCCTCCACTGGCTCGAGACTACCACATCTGAGTTACCTGCAAACTCTGGCGGATGCGCTTTCTGAAAAGCGTCACGTACACGTTCCCAAGCAGACGGGAATGCATTTGCCTGTACTGGCGCGGCAATCGGCGCCTGAGGTGGTGCCTGCTGAACTACAGCAATTGCGGAATTTATCGCTTGGGCTACAATGGCTGCAACCTCAGCGGCGTTCATCATGCCTTGAACTGGAGCGGGCTGGGGTTCGGGCGTTGCATCCCTGGGAACTCGTCGTGCACGTCGTGGAGGCATCTGAAATAAGAATGAAGTTTATAAGTTCGCAGTTATAAACTTAAAATAGCTGAAGAACGAAGCATACACAAAAGTGTATAACAGTCCTAAAATATAGGGCTCTATATCAAAGAAAACTTAGCGGAAACATAATAGCCGTACAGATCCTAAAGGACACTAGAACCTGATGCTCTGATACCACCTGTGACACCCCGACTAATTAAATACCGGGTAGCTACTCCTTTATTAAATTAAACCAAAATGCCAAGTTGGCTCAGTTAATAGCATCACTGTCGAAAACATTTTATTATTACTAACCACCTAGTATTTAAAAAATAAGTGCCAAATTTTAATTAAAGTCTGATTAACATGCAGTAAAAGATTTAAAGTAAGAATAATATCACCATTCACCAGAACGAAATACTAGAGTAACCATCACATGATATAAATAAAACTGGAGGAAAAACTCCTCACAACAAATCCCATAACTGAAATAAGTAACGAAATACTGAATACTGAATTAATACATGCCAAAGTCTGAAAAAAAAACTGAAATGGAAATGTATCTAATAGAATTTGGGCAACATGCCCTACAACTGAAGAATACTGAATATGGAATCCAAATGATAGAAGCGTCTAAAAGCAAATCCCTGTAGCTTCCACAAACAGCTACAGCTCGTCACCTGAATGAGTATCCTATGCATGGTGTCCTTGTGGCTGGGCACCTAAAATGGTTTTACAAGAAAATAGATTTGAAAGCAAACGGGTCAGATCCCGAATGTGGAGATATTTTAAAAACCTGCAAGTGCTTTAAAAACATTTAAAACATTAAATGCAAAGTACATGTTAGGACGTGCACTCACATGAAATTCTCACCTCTCGTCTAACTGTGCACTCCTAACGTAAGTACCCATCTAAAATGACACAAACCACTAGCTAAGTGACATCATATCTAGCTACTGTCATAGGTTCTACCCTTATTACTCGGTTCCCATTAACATTATAACGCTCGCAATTAAATAGGGGCTTAACGTAAATTCAGATGCTCAATATGCAATATATTTCACTATCAGTTAACCCGTTATGTTTTTCTCGAAACAATACCGTAATTATATTCACAACATTAACATGAAGGTTCCCATTAATTAAGTGTATATTATTCACATCATAAATATACAATACAAGCACCCCGAGAACTAAGCTGCGGTGCACACATACTCTGCTATCCATCCCGGTACATCACGTACATAAGGATCACATATTCCGAATCTCTCAGGAATAGTTCACAGATAACAACATCACAAATAATGGAGGCGAACACAGTCACATCACATGGGTCACGCACATACCTACGCTCCCACGATCAGCGGACTTATCAACATCCCAATAAGTCTTTCTATGACCTATGTTCATCAAGGTAACCAGTCTAAATCCGGGAAACACAAGGATTAGAGGGCCCTAAGCGAACGCAAACCTCCCGTGATAGCAAGTATGGTAGGTATGTCATACACACAAATCATATACCAATACTAAGTAAACACGCATCTTAGTAATCACCGTAATTTAATTGTAGTACATATCGCATTCTCGTACCAACTTAATATATATCCAACTTATAAAATCCCGGTCCATATTTATACGCGCCATAATTTATTCTCACGTCGTAGTAGGCACTCACGTCTCAATCCATAATGTTCATTTGATTCGTTCCACAATTATATAGTTTACTCCTCATGTATCCCAAATGTCCCAAGTATACCAATACATCATCAAAGGAATGTTATCTCTATCCTCGAACAAGTTTATGGGACTCCCAAAATCAAAACAGACCAAAAAGGCCTAACTGTCAACTCGTTCGAAGTCTCGTTCGAACGAGGCTGTTCGAACGAGATTCAGTTCGTTCGAACGAACTGCCTTCTAACGAGATCTCGTTCGAACGAAGGTATCGAATGAAATTTCCTCTCGTTAGAAGCGACTGGTCAACTTGTTAGAAGCTCGTTCGAACGAGCTCGTTCGAATGACCTAGGGAGGTCTTCTAACGAACGACCAGTTTCGAGCCCAGATTTCCTTAGTTTTGTTTTTCACCATTTGTATCTCTTCAAAACTCATCTAAACATCAAACCAACGATTATTTAAGGTCTCTAATCATCCCTAAACGTACCTAGGTCACATACTAACATATTTTAAGGAATCAATTCATCCTAAACATCATTAAATCCTCAAGTCTCTACACTTTTCCCCAAATTTTCAAGAATATAAACCCTAGAATTTATAACCATTAATTTACCCAATTAAATCCGTTTTAATTTCATCCAATATCTAATGTCATCAGTATAATCATCTACCTACCATTCTACATGCAATTTCTCTTCAAGATTTCAAGTTCTAAGTTCCAAAGTACATGGGTTTTCATATCACTTCAAGAACAATTTAATCTTTATTAAATTCCTACGCATGGAAAAAGCATCCTCTGAAATTAAATGAAATTAAATCACTTGCCTTGAGTTTATCTCTGATTTTGATGTTGGTTTGCTGAAGTTATCTCTCTCTCTCTGCAGAACTCCCTCTCTACAAGCTTTCTTCTCCAAAGGTGGCTATGGTGGCTAGGGTTTTCCTTGGGAAAGTTTTGGAAACCTAATCTAATAACCCCCGTAGATTATTAGGTCATTAAGGGTTGGTGAGTGGGTTTAGTGGGTAACTTCCCAATCAGATAAAACTCTTAATTTTCGTCACTTTTTATTTCCAAAAATACAAAATTACCAAACTACCCTTATAAGATGCCGGTATGGCCTAAAAATACCCCGGGACCCAAACTAAACCCCCGGCTAGTGTTTTCTGACTATCTCGACCCTTCCGGACGCGTTGGCGCACTGAAAATGACCATACGGTTAATATAATTTAAATTCACTTTTATAATCAAAATAATTATATCCTGACGCGACTGTCTCACGCGTCCCAATAAAATGTCCAAATTGCCGTATATCAATCTCACGACAAATTTCATAATTCAATATTCATATAACATCATATATACTCAATATATTCAAATACCAACTCACATCTCCCTATTATTTTATCCGGATTAATTCCCAATTAATTCTCATTTAATTAATTAATCCCAAAAATAAATATTGCCAAAAATACGGGGTATTACATACTTCCCCCCTAATAACAGAATTTCGTCCCGAAATTCGGAACTAGAAAGTACCTGGTAAGAACAACTCTGGATAACGTTCGCGCATCTCATCCTCGCGCTCCCATGTGGACTCCTCGACATTATGATGTCGCCACTGAACACGCACTAACGGGATTATCTTTGACCGCAGTTTCCGCTCACTTCGGTCCAAAATATCAATCGGCCCCTCCTCGTAGGAGCTATCAGGTTGGAGATCGATGTCCTCCAAAGCAATATGAGAATGAGCCAAATTGTCTCTAAGATATTTCCTTAGCGAGGAAATATGAAACACATCGTGAATCCGATGCAAATGCTCCGGTAATCCAAGCCTATACGCAACCGGTCCAATCCGCTCAATAATAGGAAATGGTCCCACATATCTCGGTGCCAACTTCCCTTTCTTCCCGAAGCGCATAATCCCCTTCATAGGAGATATTCTGAGCAAAACCTGGTCCCCTACTTGGAACTCTCTGAAGAACCTTTTTGCATCAGCATAACTCTTCTGCCGGTCTTGAGCTACCCGAATGCGACTCCGAATCAACTCAATCCTTGCCGAAGAATCCTGAATCACTTCCGGCCCAAGTAGTTTGTTGTCCCCCACCTCTAACCAACATGCTGGGGAACGACAAGGCCTACCGTACAATGCCTCAAACGGATCCATGCCAATAGTGAACTGGTAGAAGTTATTATAAGCAAACTCTACCAGTGGAAGGTATTGCTCCCATCCACCTCCAAAGTCAATAATGCACATGCGTAGCATGTCCTCCAACATCTGATTTGTGCGCTCGGTCTGCCCATCGGTCTGCGGATGATAAGCCGTACTCAACCGCAATTCCGTGCCCATGGCCTCCTGGAAACTCTCCCAAAACCGCGAAACAAATATCTTGTCTCTGTCAGACACGATATTTAGGGGTACACCGTGAAGTCTCACAATCTCTGAAATGAAGAGTTGGGCATACTGTCCCGTAGTGTAGTCAGCCCTTACGGGTAAAAAGTGAGCGACTTTGGACAATCTGTCCACAATTACCCAAACGGAGTCGTGACCCCTCTGCGACGTAGGCAACCCCGTGATAAAGTCCATGGATATGCTCTCCCACATCCACACCGGGACCTCCAATGGCTGTAGTAGTCCTGCCGGTCTCTGATGATCCACTTTTACAAGCTGACAAGTGGCGCATTTTGAAACAAAGTCGGCAATATCACTCTTCATTCCGCTCCACCAATACTGACGTCTCATGTCTTGGTACATTTTGTCTCCACCGGGATGTACCGCGAACCGTGAGCCGTGCGACTCTGCCATCACCTCGTGTCGTAATTCCTCCCCTTCCGGAACCACTAATCTCCCATTGAAGCGCAATCCCCCGTCTGAGCTAACAGTATAGGACTCGGCTCCCTCGGCTAGTAATCGAACTATCTGCTCCTGACAGAACGAGTCATTAGCCTGTGCCCGTACTACCTTCGTGGCAATCTGCGGTGTAACAGTCATCACAGACATGAAAGATCGGGCCACTGCATCCTGGTGTCCCAATTCCTTCCGCTTGGCCTTCCACACCTCTGCCACTTCATCTGCTGGCCTACGCCTCAACGCGTCTGCCACCACGTTAGCCTTACCCGGGTGATACTGGATATCGAACTTGTAGTCTTTCACAAACTCAAGCCACCTACGCTTCCGCATATTCAACTCCTTCTGCGTGAATAGGTACTATAGGGACTTGTGGTCCGTGAACAGTTGTAACTTCTCCCCCAAAAGATAGTGCTTCCAAATCCGTAGGGAAAATACCACTGCCGCCAACTCCAAATCATGCGTGGGGTAATTCTTCTCATGAGGCTTAAGCTTACGGGAAGCATAAGCTATGGCCTGTCTCTCCTGCTGCAATACACCTTCAAGTCCTTGCAAAGACGCATCGGTGTAAACCAAATACTCAACTCCCGGTCTCGGTAATGCTAACACAGGTGCTGAGGTTAACTTGTCCTTTAACTCCTCAAATGCCAACTGACAGGCATCACTCCAAATGAACGGCACACCTTTACGAGTCAGATGTGTCAAAGGACCCGCTATCTTCGAAAATCCCCGAATGAACCTCCTGTAGTATCCTGCTAGGACCAAGAAACTACGAATCTCAGTCGGTGTCGTGGGTTGTCCCCACTCCCTCACTGCGGATACCTTCCCCGGATCAACAGATATCCCCCGGTCAGAAATAATGTGTCCCAAAAACTGGACCTCCTTCAGCCAAAACCCGCATTTCTCATATTTTGCATACAACTCGTTCTGACGTAGTGTCTGCAAAACTTGCCTCAAATGCTCGGCGTGCTCCTCCTCTGTCTGGGAGTAAACCAGAATATCATCGATGAAGACAATGACAAACTGATCTAGGAAATCCCAGAACACTCTGTTCATCAAGTCCATAAATACTGCTGGAGCGTTGGTCAAACCAAAAGGCATAACCCAAAACTCGTAAGAACCATATCTCGATAAGAACGCAGTCTTCGAGACATCCTCCTCCCTGATACGCAACTGATGGTATCCCGATCTCAGATCAATCTTCGAGAAGAAAGAAGCTCCTCTCAACTGGTCGAATAAGTCATCGATTCGAGGCAACGGATACTTATTCCGTATCGTGACCTTATTCAACTCTCGCTAGTCCACACACAATCTCAGTGAACCATCTCTCTTCTTTACGAACAACACAGGGGCACCCCACGGTGAAGTACTCCTCCGTATAAACCCCTGACCCAACAATTGTTCAATCTGATCCCGTAACTCCCTCATCTCAGTTGGAGCCATACGGTACGGTGCACGTGCTATAGGTCTCATACCCGGTAGTAAATCTATAAAAAAGTCTATCTCTCGACTGGGGGTTAGGCCTGGTATCTCCTGAAACACATCCGAATACTCCCTGACAACTGGGATAGAATCTAAAGGAATCACAACCTCCTTAGAGGTATCCTCCTCTATGTAATACAGATGAGCGGTCGATCCTCCCTCTGGGCGAGGCATCGCCACTACAAACATCTCTTGCCCCGGAATGGTAAAAACAATGCTCCCGCTGAAGCAATCAATCATGGCCCTATCAGCTACGAGCCAATCCATACCGATAATCACATCGTGAACATGCATATCTAATACCAATATGTCTGCAGGTAATACCAAACCACCAATCTCTACCCCCACTCCCCGGCATATAAAGAATATAAGTGACCCATTCCCCAATGGTGAGTCGACACACGTCACTGTACTCTCCGCCGTAGCTAACAATCCTAAGGTTTTCGCGAAATGTGTAGCTATAAAACAATGTGTAGCCCCCGTATCAAATAATACCCGACCCATAGTGCCATGGATAGGAAACGTACCCTCAATCGCAGGCGGTGCCTGTGGAACTGCTGCCTGGTGGACGTTATATACACGTCCATACTGTAGCTTCCCCTGCTGAGCTGGGACCGCTGGAATGGGTGGCAATGCTGCCATCTGTGGCGGTGCGGGGAGAGCGGCGGGAAACATAGGCCTCTGCGGCTCCTGGCGAGCACCCTGCTGCTGCTGCTGTGGGGCCCTGCCCCTATCAGGACAATCCTGTCGTTTATGGCCAGTCTTACCACAGACAACACACTTCCTTGGGAAGTTCCCTCCCCTCTGTCCCTGCTATCCCCGGCCTTGGTGGCCGTTACCGTTCCTCCCTTGGCCCTGCTGGCCCTGCTGAAACTGCTGCCCATTCTGGCCCTGATGGCCCTGACGGAAACCTCCATGTCCGTGCCTGTAATTCCCTGATCTGAACCTCTTCTGATCCCCCTGCTGGGAACCCTGCTCACCCTGTCTCTGCCCCTGAACAGATTGTGCCCCACCGGCACCATGTCCTCCAGTCCTGCCCTGATGGCTAGACTCTCCCGATCTCTTGTCCTCAGCCATATGAAAGCGGTGATCCTGACAGTGTAACAAAGCAGCGTTAACCACATCAGAATAAGTGGCCAACGAAAGGTTCCCTAACAGATGCTGACGGATCCTCCATGTCAACCCGTCGGTGAATTTCTGAATCTTCTTCTTTTCTGTCGGTATCTCATCCGGAACGATATTCAACAGATTCGTGAACTCGGCCTCATACTTGGCCACGGTCTTACCCTCTTGCTTCAGACTCATCAATTTCCTCCTCATTTCTGTGTGAACAGCTGACGGAAAGTACTTGCGGTCGAACCGCACCCAAAAGTCCTGAATAGTGAGAGTATCCCTCTCCTCCACGGTGGCAATAGACTCCCACCACTGCAGTGCAGATCCAACTAGCTTGAAAGTAGCTAGCACCTGCTTCTGAACATCCGTTCACTCATACATCCTCAAGTGCCTCTGCATATCCTTCCTCCACTGGCTCGAGACTACCACATCTAAGCTACCTGCAAACTCTGGCGGATGCGCTTTCTGAAAAGCATCACGTACACGTTCCCAAGCAGACGGGAATGCATTTGCCTGTACTGGCGCGGCAATCGGCGCCTGAGGTGGTGCCTGCTGAACTACGGCAATTGCGGCATTTACCGCTTGGGCTACAATGGCTGCAACCTCAGCGGCGTTCATCATGCCCTGAACTGGAGCGGGCTGGGGTTCGGGCGTTGCATCCCTGGGAACTCGTCGTGCACGTCGTGGAGGCATCTGAAATAAGAATGAAGTTTATAAGTTCGCAGTTATAAACTTAAAATAGCTGAAGAACGAAGCATACACAAAAGAGTACAACAGTCCTAAAATATAGGGCTCTATATCAAAGAAAACTTAGCGGAAACATAATAGCCGTACAGATCCTAAAGGACACTAGAACCTGATGCTCTGATACCACCTGTGACACCCCGACTAATTAAATACCGGGTAGCTACTCCTTTATTAAATTAAACCAAAATGCCAAGTTGGCTCAGTTAATAGCATCACTGTCGAAAACATTTTATTATTACTAACCACCTAGTATTTAAAAAATAAGTGCCAAATTTTAATTAAAGTCTGATTAACATGCAGTAAAAGATTTAAAGTAAGAATAATATCACCATTCACCAGAACGAAATACTAGAGTAACCATCACATGATATAAATAAAACCGGAGGAAAAACTCCTCACAACAAATCCCATAACTGAAATAAGTAACGAAATACTGAATACTGAATTAATACATGCCAAAGTCTGGAAAAAAAACTGAAATGGAAATGTATCTAATAGAATTTGGCAACATGCCCTACAACTGAAGAATACTGAATATGGAATCCAAATGATAGAAGCGTCTAAAAGCAAATCCTTGTAGCTTCCACAAACAGCTACAGCTCGTCACCTGAATGAGTATCCTATGCATGGTGTCCTTGTGGCTGGGCACCTAAAATGGTTTTACAAGAAAATAGATTTGAAAGCAAACGGGTCAGATCCCGAATGTGGAGATATTTTAAAAACCTGCAAGTGCTTTAAAAACATTTAAAACATTAAATGCAAAGTACATGTTAGGACGTGCACTCACATGAAATTCTCACCTCTCGTCTAACTGTGCACTCCTAACGTAAGTACCCATCTAAAATGACACAAACCACTAGCTAAGTGACATCATATCTAGCTACTGTCATAGGTTCTACCCTTATTACTCGGTTCCCATTAACATTATAACGCTCGCAATTAAATAGGGGCTTAACGTAAATTCAGATGCTCAATATGCAATATATTTCACTATCAGTTAACCCGTTATGTTTTTCTCGAAACAATACCGTAATTATATTCACAACATTAACATGAAGGTTCCCATTAATTAAGTGTATATTATTCACATCATAAATATACAATACAAGCACCCCGAGAACTAAGCTGCGGTGCACACATACTCTGCTATCCATCCCAGTACATCACGTACATAAGGATCACATATTCCGAATCTCTCAGGAATAGTTCACAGATAACAACATCACAAATAATGGAGGCGAACACAGTCACATCACATGGGTCACGCACATACCTACGCTCCCACGATCAGCGGACTTATCAACATCCCAATAAGTCTTTCTATGACCTATGTTCATCAAGGTAACCAGTCTAAATCCGGGAAACACAAGGATTAGAGGGCCCTAAGCGAACGCAAACCTCCCGTGATAGCAAGTATGGTAGGTATGTCATACACACAAATCATATACCAATACTAAGTAAACACGCATCTTAGTAATCACCGTAATTTAATTGTAGTACATATCGCATTCTCGTACCAACTTAATATATATCCAACTTATAAAATCCTGATCCATATTTATACGCGCCATAATTTATTCTCACGTCGTAGTAGGCACTCACGTCTCAATCCATAATGTTCATTTGATTCGTTCCACAATTATATAGTTTACTCCTCATGTATCCCAAATGTCCCAAGTATACCAATACATCATCAAAGGAATGTTATCTCTATCCTCGAACAAGTTTACGGGACTCCCAAAATCAAAACAGACCAAAAAGGCCTAACTGTCAACTCGTTCGAAGTCTCGTTCGAACGAGGCTGTTCGAACGAGATTCAGTTCGTTCGAACGAACTGCCTTCTAACGAGATCTCGTTCGAACGAAGGTATCGAACGAAATTTCCTCTCGTTAGAAGCAACTGGTCAACTCGTTAGAAGCTCGTTCGAACGAGCTCGTTCGAACGACCTGGGGAGGTCTTCTAACGAATGACCAGTTTCGAGCCCAGATTTCCTTAGTTTCGTTTTTCACCATTTGTATCTCTTCAAAACTCATCTAAACATCAAACCAACGATTGTTTAAGGTCTCTAATCATCCCTAAACATACTTAGGTCACATACTAACATATTTTAAGGAATCAATTCATCCTAAACATCATTAAATCCTCAAGTCTCTACACTTTTCCCCAAATTTTCAAGAATATAAACCCTAGAATTTATAACCATTAATTTACCCAATTAAATCCATTTTAATTTCATCCAATATCTAATGTCATCAGCATAATCATCTACCTACCATTCTACATGCAATTTCTCTTCAAGATTTCAAGTTCTAAGTTCCAAAGTACATGGGTTTTCATATCACTCCAAGAACAATTTAATCTTTATTAAATTCCTACGCATGGAAAAAGCATCCTCTGAAATTAAACAAAATTAAATCACTTGCCTTGAGTTTATCTCTGATTTTGATGTTGGTTTGCTGAAGTTATCTCTCTCTCTCTGCAGAATTCCCTCTCTACAAGCTTTCTTCTCCAAAGGTGGCTATGGTGGCTAGGGTTTTCTTTAGGAAAGTTTTGGAAACCTAATCTAATAACCCCCGTAGCTTATTGGGTCATTAAGGGTTGGTGAGTGGGTTTAGTGGGTAACTTCCCAATCAGATAAAACTCTTAATTTTCGTCACTTTTAATTCCCAAAAATACAAAATTACCAAACTACCCTTATAAGATGCCGGTATGGCCTAAAAATACCCCGGGACCCAAACTAAACCCCCGGCTAGTGTTTTCTGACTATCTCGACCCTTCCGGACGCATTGGCGCACTCAAAACGACCATACGATTAATAGAATTTAAATTCACTTTTATAATCAAAATAATTATATCCTGACGCGACTGTCTCACGCGTCCCAATAAAATGTCCAAATTGTCGTATATCAATCTCACGACAAATTTCATAATTCAATATTCATATAACATCATATATACTCAATATAGTCAAATACCAACTCACATCTCGCTAGTATTTTATCCGGATTAATTCCCAATTAATTCTCATTTAATTAATTAATCCCAAAAATAAATATTGCCAAAAATAGGGGGTATTACACGGCTATGTATTCAGATTCAGCTGTCTAGAGTGATGTGCAGTTTTGTTTTTTACTACTCCATCCTACCAGGTTATTACCAATATAATAACATGCTCCTGAAGTGCTTTTACTATCATCAGTACACCCAGCCCAGTCAGCGTCAGTGTACCCAATAATAGTGCTTGGTGTGTCATTAGTGTACCAAAGTCCTAGATTCAGAGTGCCTTTAACATATTTAATTATACGTTTAACAGAATTCAAATGGCTCTCTTTAGGGTTGTGTTGATAACGAGCACATACACACACAGCATACATGATATCAGGACGCGAGGCAGTAAGATATAGTAATGTTCCTATCATACTACGATATAGAGTAGGATCTACAGATTTTCCATTTTCATCTTTAGACAATTTTACCGTAGTACTCATAGGTGTTTTAGCATCTTTAGCACTCTCGAGGCCAAATTTCTTAATGATCTCTAAAGCGTACTTAGAATGCGAAACAAATAATCCTTCTAGATTTTGATTGACTTGGAGACCTAGGAAGAACTGTAACTCCCCCATAAGGGACATCTGAAATTCCTTACTCATAATTTCAGAAAAGGATTTTACTTCTGAGGGAGAAGTTGATCCAAATATAATATCGTCTACATAAACTTGAGCAATAGTGATGTGTTTGTCAAAATGTTTGACAAAGAGAGTTTGGTCATTTCCACCTCTTTTGAAACCTTTATCCAAAAGAAAACTGGAAAGCCACTCATACCAAGCTCTAGGAGCTTGTTTAAGACCATATAAAGCCTTTTTCAGACGAAATACATGATTTTGATAATTAGGGTCAATGAACCCTTTAGGTTGTTCTACATAGGTTTCCTCAGCCAGAATTCCATTAAGGAATGCAGATTTGACATCCATTTGGTATAATGTAAAATGCATGTGACAAGCTATAGCAAAAAGCAGACGAACTGATTCTAAATGAGTAACAGGGGCAAAGGTCTCGTTAAAATCAACTCCTTCTATTTGAGAGTATCCTTGAGCAACTAATCTAGCTTTATTTCTAATTATTATCCCATTTTCATTAGTTTTATTTTTGAAAATCCAACGAGTACCAACAACCTTTTTGTGATCAAAACGTGGAACAAGATACCATACATCATGAATGACAAATTGTAAAAGTTCATCCTGCATAGCAGAAATCCAGTGAGAGTCATTCAATGCCTCATTTACATTCTTTGGTTCCACAAGGGAAACAAAACATGCATAATGTGCATAATTTCTTAGTTGGGATCTTGTACGCATGGCTCACTAGGGTTACCAACTACGTTGTTTATGGGATGATCTTTAGAAACCCAGTTAGGTACTTCAGTTATCTCAATAGGTAATGAATTATCTATTTCAGAAGAGTCATTTTCTAAAATATTTGAAGACTCTTCTTCAATAGGTAAGTCACCAGTCTTGCTTTCTACAGTAGTGTCACTAACAATTACATTTATGGATTCCATCAAGGTTTTAGTGCGAAGATTATATACTCGATAAGCTCTACTGTTAGGCGAGTATCCTAGAAATATGGCTTTATCTCCCCGGCTCTCAAATTTAGATAAGTGTTCCCTATCTTTGCATACATAACAAGTACTCCCAAAAGTTCTAAGATACTTGAGATTAGGCTTTTTATTATACCAAAGTTCGTAAGGGGTTTGTTTGGAATTCTTTCTAAGATAGACCCTATTAATAATGTGACACGCAGTACGAATAGATTCTACCCAAAAATATTTAGGTAAATTCTTAGCATGTAACATGATGCGTGCCATCTCTTGTAGGGTACGATTCTTTCTCTCGGCGATTCCATTTTGTTGAGGAGTCTTAGGAGCACTGAACTCGTTTTTGTAACCATTATAGTCACAGTATTCTATAATACCAGTGTCTTTGAATTCACCACCTCTATCACTATGAATTCTATTCACTTGAGTATCCTTCTCATTTTCAATCCGAAGTAAAAATTTTAGAAAAATTTGAAATGTTTCAGACTTCTGTTTTAAGAAAGCTACTCAAGTAAATCTGGTGAAGTCATCAACCATAACTAAGATGTAACTGTGTCCACAAAGACTAACAGTTTGGGAAGGACCCATTAGGTCCATATGGATGAGTTCTAATGGATTATAGGTGAGGATATCTTTGACTTTCTTATGAGGTGCCTTAACCATTTTACCTTCCTGACAGGAACCACAGACAATATTATGAATGGGTTTAATTTTTGGAATTCCTCTTACTATGTCATGAGTAGACAATTTACTAAGATTATCGTAATTTATGTGACCCATTCTGTTATGCCATATCTCGTTGTCATCCATTCTGGCAACATTACAGATTTCAGAATTGTTCATGACAGTGTAGCAATTGTCAGGAGTTTTGAATCTAGTAATTATGCATTCACCTTTTTCATTTAAAATCATGCAATTGTTCTTTGAAAAAGTAACAGTATGGTCTGAGTCACAAAATTGCAAAATACTAAGTAAATTGGCTTTTAAACATTTAACTAAGAGGACATTTTCAAGAACTGGAAGTCCTTTTTCTTTGAGAGTTGCTTTGCCTATGATCTGTGATGATACTCCATCACCAAAAATAACTTTTCCTCCATCAAAAATGGTTTTATTTAAAAGTTTTGTATCATCACCAGTCATGTGCTTAGAACACCCAGAATCTAAGTACCAACCAGAAGATGTAAGTTCAGCTTTTAAAGCAATAACAACAATATTACACTTCATCTGAGGTAATAGATCATCTTTTCTAACCCAAATTGCACTAGTTTTCATCTTGTGCTTATTAGCTCTCAACTGATAAAATTTGCGAGCATTAGATTTTTGCTGAAAAATATTTTGCGCATGATTTTGAATTTTGTGAAAGACTTGAGCATTTGGTTTAGGAAATTTCTTAGGATTCCTTCTAGAAAAAGTTCTTTTTGGTTTGGTCTTTCTCTTTCTATAGTTAGAGTTTTTATCTGGCTGTCTAGGAAGTATATAATTGTTTCGACTCCTCCTAGAATAGTTAAAGTTCTGGTAGGTATGAGGACTATAGACTGGATTGAGTAGTCTCCTAGCATAGCAACCATCGAAAGAGTGACCATATATATCACAGTAGGAGCAATAAAGATTGCTTAGGATGGGGGTCTCCTTAGGAAAGTCTCTAAACAAAGGTTTTGAAAAGTTTTGAGGATGAAGTTTATTCATAGGTATTACATGTTTGAATGTAGGTTCACTCTTTCTGATAAAGGGACAGACGTATTTAGCCTTAGGTGAACTTTCAAGATTAGAGCAACTTGATTCCCCAGTGTTAACATTTTGATGTTTCAAATCAAACTCAGTTTTTAATGAATGAAAATCTGGGCAAGTTTCGATAGGTCTTTTGCCTCCTGACACAATCTTGATAGGTTCAAAAGATTTAGTTTGTGTCTTCAAATTGGGGCAAAACCCTATACCAGTTCGATCATCAGAATTTGTTTTAGATTCAACAAAAAATTCATCAAAACAGTTAGAATTATTTTCAAATTTTGTAAATATTTTGAAAACAGTTGCTGTCTTTTCTTTGGTTTGTTCCAATTCTAACAATGTCCCTTTGTACTTTTTCTCCAGAATTTCATTAGTTTCAGTCAAATTTTTTAATTTTTCATCAAAAACTTTAATTTCACTTTCATGAGATAAACATTGGGTAGTATACTCTTCAGCATTTAGTTTGACCATCAGGCTTAGATCTTCCAATTTCTTGGTAAGATCTTTAACAGTCTTTTCTAGTCTAGCGCTTTTCTTGAGAGTCTTAGTGTAAAGTGTGTGAATGTCTGGGAGGTCTTCATTATCCGAGTCACTAAGTGTGGTGTGTGAAGTGACCCCTAAGGCTTCATTCTTAGAACTCACACACCCATTGACATCGTCATTATCGCTTTCCCTTTGACTCACACACCCCGAGGTAGAACATGCAACATTCTCAGTAATCAAAGCATCTAAACCAGTAATAACCATATTCGAAGTATCAGTTATAGAATTATTTGGTTCATCCTCATTAACAAACATAGGCATGTCATCATTATAAATAATCTTGGCAAAGAAAGACATGCAAGGATCAAAAACATCTGATGACTCAGGTTCCTCATTTTCAGAGTCACTTGAATCATCCCATGTTTTGCAGATGTTAGCTCTAGTATGTTTGTTTTGAGTGTTCAAATTAACTCTACAGTCTTATGCAATGTGTCCCAGTTTACCACATCTATAGCATTCAGTCTTCTTAAGGTCTCTATTAGGTCTGATATAAGAGTCCTTGTGATTTTTGTCATGGTTTTTTTTATGAGGTCTGTCATTAGTGGGAGTTGAATAATTTGACTTGCCTTATTTATTTGCCACTTTGTTTCTAAACTTAATGATTTTCTTGAACTTTTTTGTCATTAGGGCAATCTGATTGTCCAAACTCTCTATATCATAGTCCTCATCAGATTCATCATTGAAAGTATTAAACTCTAGCTTAATCAATTTAGAAGAGAAGCTTAGATTGGAACTAGTCTTTTTCCTATGGGATTGGGTTAATTGTTTCTTAAATTCCAGTTCCATTTCCACAGTTCTTAATTTACTACTGAGTAGTTCAGGAGTGAGATTTATATCACACATTTCCTCAATAGCATATCTTTTGTTATCAAACTTCTGTGGTAATGATCTCAGAATTTTAGATACAATTTCTTGTCTATCATAAGTTATCCCATTAGCATGCAGTTTGGTCACAATATCAGTCAGGTTCATATAGAAGTCATCAAATGACTCAGTTTCAGACATTATTAAGGAATTATACTGCTGGATAAGCATTTGGGTTTTAGCAGCCTTAACTCTAGTGTCTCCTTCATGAGCATTAACCAAGGTGTCCCAAGCTTCCTTAGAAGTGGTACAGGATGAGATTCTTTTGAACTCATGTTCATTTATGGACATAAATATGGCATTCTTTCCTTTGTTATTATTTCGAGAAACTTGTTTCTCTTCTTGAGTGAACTCACTTAAAGCTTTCTTAACCCTCTCATTACTTCCCTCGTTGGCTGGTTTTGTAGGAAAAGTATAACCATTTTCAACAATGTCCCAGACATCATCTCCCAGAGTTCCATGAATGAAAGCAATCATCCTTACTTTCCAGTAAGCAAAATTGGTTCCATCAAAGATTGGAGGTCTGGTCAAGTTACCAAATCTTTCATTTTTCTCGTCCATATTTGATTTTCAGAAAATAATTTCAGAAACACAGGATCTCTTTAAAAGCAGTTTTACCAAGCTCTGATACCAATTGAAAAAGCGTTACTAAAGCCGTTTATTAAAAATAAATTATTTAAGTAACTCCGAGTTGTTTTTCGAAGAAACTCTTTTCTTAAGTCAAAAAGAATTAATCACAAGAAGTGTTTAGTAAAAGTATGTACGAGATCTATTCAAGATTTGAGAAACAAGTTTAAAAGATAGTTTAAACAAGTTTTAAACACAGCACAACCAAGAGTGAGATGAGGAGATGTAGAAAGATTCTGTTCACAATTTTTTACGTGGTAAAACCTCACCAATTGAGGAAACATCCACGACTCCCTCTACGGAGTAAAATGAAAAATCCACTAAAATAAATTTATGAGGTACAAACTATATAACTAACATGCAAACAACTCATACCTATATAAGTTTAGGAATGTACCCTCTGGTGTCATTATAACTTCTCTGCAGTTCTGATTGTAGATGTAGTTCTCTTAATTTGTCAACTTCTGATTTGTTCCAGCACTTTACGTCGACTTATGTTCACAAGATCTTATTTCCAACACCTTTCGTGTTGTAGGGTGAAAGTGTTTGTGGAGGTTCTCTCTAACACATGCATGCACTCAAACACACTTATTAAGTACAATCAGTCCTAACAAATTATAGTAAGACTATATGCTGTGATCTTTTCTTTTCTTTCTTCTTACAAAACTTTGAACCTTTTTTTACCTTTCAATTAATCCCAGAATCCACGGATATCTTGCTTAAAAATCAGCCAAGATCTTAATCAATCTCAGTTTTGAAAAGATTTTCGAGATTGAAAACCTCTAAGTGAGATTCCAAACTAGGTAAAAGGTTTAGTTTTACAAGAACAAGAAACAGAAAGCATTTATTGTTGATTTCAAAGTAAGACAACATTTTAGAGAAAATAATCAACAATATATTTCTCAAGATGAGAAATAAAGAATGAAACTAAGTGTAATGTAACATGAATAACTCAGATCTGAGATTTCTATGGAAGCAGAAACTAGATCTAAGTAAAAGTTTAAGTTGGAAACAAGATCTAACGAACACAAGGTTACAGCAACAAAAATAACTCAACTCAAACTCTCAAACACTCAAGAACACTCAGGGTAGTGTTTTTGGATATGGTGTTTTGAAGAAGTGTTTGGGTTAGGTTTGAAGAGGATTTGGACGAACGAAGTTAGGGTTTCTAACTTTTCTTTCTCTCTCTGGTTTCTCTCTTCTCTCTTCTCTCTCTACTCTCTACTCTCTCTTCTCTTAGAAAAGTGGAAAATGGCAAAAGTCTTCGAAGTCTGAGAGAAGGGTCCTTTTTATAGTGTGAGGAGAAGGTTCGAGAGAACTGATCAAAACCAAGGGCTCACACAAGGCGGTGGTTAAATGAAACGTGATTGGCTTAAAGAGTTACACTGGGATTCATCAAGGCAACATGCAGATCGTTGATAAGAAATGATCCAAGGGCTGATAACATACACGTTTTTAACTCAGTAAAGAAACACAGTTCCACCCAATCAGATGCAGACAGGTGTAGGGCAAATACAGGATATAAAACGCGCGTCTAAAATAATTACAATGTACACCCTGAAGTCTCTGCCGCTTTTGGATTCTACCCAACGTAACATTAGGCCAATATTCCCACCAAATAATATTTACAGAATGACCCCAAAAACTTATAAATCAAGTTTTAATTAATAAAACATTGTTAAAAAATGTTTAAAAAATTATTAAAAATCAAACTTAGGGATTTAAACATACTCAACATATGTACACACATTATTATCCAGTGTGACATGCATGAATTGAATTCTACTGTGTGTGAGTGTTGGCAATAGTCTCTTGATCATTACAAGAAAGAGAGATGAAGAAGCAAACCAATTTCTGAGGCTCTTTGGTTTCTAGGATGGACATAATTTTGTCACAATTTCCAAACTAGATGAGCACTTATACAATATAGACTCAAGTGAGTCAAAAGTATAAGGGCCTCAATCTCCCCCTTTGGAAATATGAGACAAAATCTCCTTTGAGTCAACTAGGACTCGTAGGGCAACAAAAATAAAGAAAAACTTGTCCTATCAAAATTCTATATACCCAAATCCTAGAAATTAAAAAGTACATAACTCAACTATTTACAATTGAACACCCTATTACATCAGTTGAGAATGACTGTAACCTGCAATGAATCACTAAGATCAAGCTGTTTAGTATATGCAAGAATTTAATAGACTCAAATTTCTCCCCCATTTTGTCTCAAATGGACAAAGGGAAAAACTTGGACAAACAGCAAAGGTATTACTCAGCACAAACCATACCAATAGATTTACGTAATGAAATGAATCTATTATAATCTAGAGGTTTGGTAAACATGTCTGCGAGTTGTAGATCAGTAGGAAGATAATTGATTTCTAATTCCTTGGATTCAACCAATTCGCGTATAAAATGATGTATTATTTTTATATGCTTTGTTCGCGAGTGTTGAACAAGGTTTTTAGAAATATTAATCCCACTTTGATTATCACAATAGAGATGCAATTGTTTTTCTTGAATACCATAATCACTTAGCATTTGTTTAAGCCGCAATAATTGAGCACAACAGCTACCAGCGGCTATGTATTCAGATTCAGCTGTCGAGAGTGATGTGCAGTTTTGTTTTTTACTACTCCATCCTACCAGGTTATTACCAATATAATAACATGCTCCTGAAGTGATTTTACTATCATCAGTACACCCAGCCCAGTCAGCATCAGTGTACCCAATAATAGTGCTTGGTGTGTCATTAGTGTACCAAAGTCCTAGATTCAGAGTGCCTTTAACATATTTAATTATACGTTTAACAGAATTCAAATGGCTCTCTTTAGGGTTGTTTTGATAACGAGCACATACACACACAGCATACATGATATCAGGATGCGAGGCAATAAGATATAGTAATGTTCCTATCATACTACGATATAGAGTAGGATCTACAGATTTTCCATTTTCATCTTTAGACAATTTTACCGTAGTACTCATAGGTGTTTTAGCATCTTTAGCACTCTCGAGGCCAAATTTCTTAAGGATCTCTAAAGCGTACTTAGAATGCGAAACAAATAATCCTTCTAGATTTTGTTTGACTTGGAGACCTAGGAAGACCTGTAACTCCCCCATAAGGGACATCTGAAACTCCTTACTCATAATTTCAGAAAAGGATTTTACTTCTAAGGGAGAAGTTGATCCAAATATAATATCGTCTACATAAACTTGAGCAATAGTGATGTGTTTGTCAAAATGTTTGACAAAGAGAGTTTGGTCATTTCCACCTCTTTTGAAACCTTTATCCAAAAGAAAACTGGAAAGACACTCATACCAAGCTCTAGGAGCTTGTTTAAGACCATATAAAGCCTTTTTCAGACGAAATACATGATGTTGATAATTAGGGTCAATGAACCCTTTAGGTTGTTCTACATAGGTTTCCTCAGCCAGAATTCCATTAAGGAATGCAGATTTGACATCCATTTGGTATAATGTAAAATGCATGTGACAAGCTATAGCAAAAAGCAGACGAACTGATTCTAAATGAGTAACAGGGGCAAAGTTCTCGTTAAAATCAACTCCTTCTATTTGAGAGTATCCTTGAGCAACTAATCTAGCTTTATTTCTAATTATTATCCCATTTTCATCAGTTTTATTTTTGAAAATCCAACGAGTACCAACAACCTTTTTGTGATCAAGACGTGGAACAAGATACCATACATCATGAATGACAAATTGTAAAAGTTCATCCTGCATAGCAGAAATCCAGTGAGAGTCATTCAATGCCTTATTTACATTCTTTAGCTCCATAAGGGAAACAAAACATGCATAATGTGCATAATTTCTTAGTTGGGATCTTGTACGCATGGCTCACTAGGGTTACCAACTACGTTGTTTATGGGATGATCTTTAGAAACCCAGTTAGGTACTTCAGGTATCTCAATAGGTAATGAATTATCTATTTCAGAAGAGTCATTTTCTAAAATATTTGAAGACTCTTCTTCAATAGGTAAGTCACCAGTATTGCTTTCTACAGTAGTGTCACTAACAATTACATTTATGGATTCCATCAAGGTTTTAGTGCGAAGATTATATACTCGATAAGCTCTACTGTTAGGCGAGTATCCTAGAAATATGGCTTTATCTCCCCAGCTCTCAAATTTAGATAAGTGTTCCCTATCTTTGCATACATAACAAGTACTGCCAAAAGTTCTAAGATACTTGAGATTAGGCTTTTTATTATACCAAAGTTCGTAAGGGGTTTGTTTGGAATTCTTTCTAAGATAGACCCTATTAATAATGTGACACGCAGTACGAATAGATTCTACCCAAAAATATTTAGGTAAATTCTTGGCATGTAACATGATGCGTTCCATCTCTTGTAGGGTACGATTCTTTCTCTCGGCGATTCCATTTTGTTGAGGAGTCTTAGGAGCACTGAACTCGTGTTTGTAACCATTATAGTCACAGTATTCTATAATACCAGTGTCTTTGAATTCACCACCTCTATCACTACGAATTCTATTCACTTGAGTATCCTTCTCATTTTCAATCCGAAGTAAAAAATTTAGAAAAATTTGAAATGTTTCAGACTTCTGTTTTAAGAAAGCTACCCAAGTAAATCTGGTGAAGTCATCAACCATAACTAATATGTAACTGTGTCCACAAAGACTAACAGTTTGGGAAGGACCCATTAGGTCCATATGGATGAGTTCTAATGGATTATAGGTGAGGATATCTTTGACTTTCTTATGAGGTGCCTTAACAATTTTACCTTCCTGACAGGATCCACAGACAATAATATGAATGGGTTTAATTTTTGGAATTCCTCTTACTATGTCATGAGTAGACAATTTACTAAGATTATCGTAATTTATGTGACCCATTCTGTTATGCCATATCTCGTTGTCATCCATTCTGGCAACATTACAGATTTCAGAATTGTTCATGACAGTGTAGCAATTGTCAGGAGTTCTGAATCCAGTAATTATGCATTCACCTTTTTCATTTAAAATCTTGCAATTATTCTTTGAAAAAGTAACAGTATGGTCTGAGTCACAAAATTGCGAAATACTAAGTAAATTGGCTTTTAGACCTTTAACTAAGAGGACATTTTCAAGAACTGGAAGTCCTTTTTCTTTGAGAGTTCCTTTGCCTATGATCTGTGATGATACTCCATCACCAAAAATAACTTTTCCTCCATCAAAAATGGTTTTATTTAAAAGTTTTGTATCATCACCAGTCATGTGCTTAGAACACCCAGAATCTAAGTACCAACCAGAGGATGTAAGTTCAGCTTTTAAGGCAATAACAACAATATTACACTTCATCTGAGGTAATAGATTATCTTTTCTAACCCAAATTGCACTAGTTTTCATCTTTTGCTTATTAGCTCTCAACTGATAAAATTTGCGAGCATTAGATTTTTGCTGAAAAATATTTTGCGCATGATTTTGAATTTTGTGAAAGACTTGAGCATTTGGTTTAGGAAAGTTCTTAGGATTCCTTCTAGAAAAAGTTCTTTTAGGTTTGGTCTTTCTCTTTCTATAGTTAGAGTTTTTATCTGGCTGTCTAGGAAGTATATAATTGTTTCGACTCCTCCTAGAATAGTTAAAGTTCTGGTAGGTATGAGGACTATAGACTGGATTGAGTAGTCTCCTAGCACAGCAACCATCGAAAGAGTGACCATATATATCGCAGTAGGAGCAATAAAGATTGCTTAGGATGGGGGTCTCCTTAGGAAAGTCTCTAAACAAAGGTTTTGAAAAGTTTTGAGGATGAAGTTTATTCCTAGGTAGTACAGGTTTGAATGTAGGTTCACTCTTTCTGATAAAGGGACAGACGTATTTAGCCTTAGGTGAACTTTCAAGATTAGAGCAACTTGATTCCCCAGTGTTAAAGTTTTGATGTTTCAAATCAAACTCAGTTTTTAATGAATGAAAATCTGGGCAAGTTTCGATAGGTCTTATGCCTCCTGACACAAACTTGATAGGTTCAAAAGATTTAGTTTGTGTCTTCAAATTGGGGAAAAACCCTATACCAGTTCGATCATCAAAATTGGTTTTAGATTCAACAACAAATTCATCAAAACAGTTAGAATTATTTTCAAATTTTGTAAATATTTTGAAAACAGTTGCTGTCTTTTCTTTGGTTTGTTCCAATTCTAACAATGTCCCTTTGTACTTTTTCTCCAGAATTTCATTAGTTTCAGTCAAATTTTTTAATTTTTCATCAAAAAATTTAATTTCACTTTCATGAGATAAACATTGGGTAGTATACTCTTCAGCATTTAGTTTGACCATCAGGCTTAGATCTTCCAATTTCTTGGTAAGATCTTTAACAGTCTTTTCTAGTCTAGCGCTTTTCTTGAGAGTCTTAGTGTAAAGTGTGTGAATGTCTGGGAGGTCTTCATTGTCCGAGTCACTAAGTGTGGTGTGTGAAGTGACCCCTAAGGCTTCATTCTTAGAACTCACACACCCATTGACATCGTCATTATCGCTTTCCCTTTGACTCACACACCCCGAGGTAGAACATGCAACATTCTCAGTAATCAAAGCATCTAAACCAGTAATAACCATATTCGAAGTATCAGTTATAGAATTATTTGGTTCATCCTCATTAACAAATATTGGCATGTCATCATTATAAATAATCTTGGCAAAGAAAGACATGCAAGGATCAAAAACATCTGATGACTCAGGTTCCTCATTTTCAGAGTCACTTGAATCATCCCATGTTTTGTAGATGTTAGCTCTAGTATGTTTGTTTTGAGTGTTCAAATTAACTCTACAGTCTTGTGCAATGTGTCCCAGTTTCCCACATCTATAGCATTCAGTATTCTTAAGGTCTCTATTAGGTCTGATATAAGAGTCCTTGTGATTTTTGTCATGGTTTTTCTTATGAGGTCTGTCATTAGAGGGAGTTGGATAATTTGACTTGCCTTGTTTATTTGCCACTTTGTTTCTAAACTTAATGATTTTCTTGAACTGTTTTGTCATTAGGGCAATCTGATTGTCCAAACTCTCTATATCATAGTCCTCATCAGATTCATCATTGAAAGTATTAAACTCTGGCTTAATCAATTTAGAAGCGAAGCTTAGATTGGAACTAGTCTGTTTACTATGGGATTGGGTTAATTGTTTCTTAAATTCCAGTTCCATTTCCACAGTTCTTAATTTACTACTGAGTAGTTCAGGAGTGAGATTTATATCACACATTTCCTCAATAGCATATCTTTTGTTATCAAACTTCTGTGGTAATGATCTCAGAATTTTAGATATAATTTCTTGTCTATCATAAGTTATCCCATTAGCAAGCAGTTTGGTCCCAATATCAGTCAGGTTCATATAGAAGTCATCAAATGACTCAGTTTCAGACATTATTAAGGAATTATACTGCTGGATAAGCATTTGGGTTTTAGCAGCCTTAACTCTAGTTTCTCCTTCATGAGCAGTAACCAAGGTGTCCCAAGCTTCCTTAGAAGTGGTACAGGATGAGATTCTTTTGAACTCATGTTCAGTTATGGACATAAATATGACATTCTTTCCTTTGTTATTATTTCGAGAAACTTGTTTCTCTTCTTGAGTGAACTCACTTAAAGCTTTCTTAACCCTCTCATTACTTCCTTCGTTGGATGGTTTTGTAGGAAAAGTATAACCATTTTCAACAATGTCCCAGACATCATCTCCCAGAGTTCCATGAATGAAAGCAATCATCCTTACTTTCCAGTAAGCAAAATTGGTTCCATCAAAGATTGGAGGTCTGGTCAAGTTACTAAATCTTTCATTTTTCTCGTCCATATTTGATTTTCAGAAAACAATTTCAGAAACACGGGATCTCTTTAAAAGAAGTTTTACCAAGCTCTGATACCAATTGAAAAAGCGTTACTAAAGCCGTTTATTAAAAATAAACTATTTAAGTAACTCCGAGTTGTTTTTTGAAGAAACTCTTTTCTTAAATCAAAAAGAATTAATCACAAGAAGTGTTAAGTAAAAGTATGTACGAGATCTATTCAATATTTGAGCAACAAGTTTAAAAGATAGTTTAAACAAGTTTTAAACACAGCACAACCAAGAGTGAGATGAGGAGATGTAGAAAGATTATGTTCACAATTTTTTACGTGGTAAAACCTCACCAATTGAGGAAACATCCACGACTCCCTCTACGGAGTAAAATGAAATATCCACTAAAACAAATTTATGAGTTACAAACTATGTAACTAACATGCAAACAACTCAGACCTATATAAGTTTAGGAATGTACCCTCTGGTGTCGTTATAACTTCTCTGCAGTTCTGATTGTAGATGTAGTTCTCTCAATTTGTCAACTTCTGATTTGTTCCAGCACTTTACGTCGACTTATGTTCACAAGATATTATTACCAACACCTTTCGTGTTGTAGGGTGAAAGTGTTTGTGGAGGTGCTCTCTAACACATGCATGCACTCACACACACTTATTAAGTACAATCAGTCCTAACAAATTACAGTAAGACTATATGCTGTGATCTTTTCTTTTCTTTCTTCTTACAAAACTTTGAACCTTTTTTGACCTTTCAATCAATCCCAGAATCCACGGATATCTTGCTTAAAAATCAACCAAGATCTTAATCAATCTCAGTTTTGAAAAGATTTTCGAGATTGAAAACCTCCAAGTGAGATTCCAAACTAGGTCAAAGGTTTAGTTTTACAAGAACAAGAAACAGAAAGCATTTATTGTTGATTTCAAAGTAAGAAAACATTTTAGAGAAAATAATCAACAATATATTTCTCAAGATGAGAAATAAAGAATGAAACTAAGTGTAATGTAACATGAATAACTCAGATCTGAGATTTCTATGGAAGCAGAAACTAGATCTAAGTAAAAGTTTAAGTTGGAAACAAGATCTAACGAACACAAGGTTACAACAACAAAAATAACTCAACTCAAACTCTCAAACACTCAAGAACACTCAGGGTAGTGTTTTTGGATATGGTGTTTTGAAGAAGTGTTTGGGTTAGGTTTGAAGAGGATTTGGACTAACGAAGTTAGGGTTTCTAACTTTTCTTTCTCTCTCTGGTTTCTCTCTTCTCTCTTATCTCTCTACTCTCTACTCTCTCTTCTCTTAAAAAAGTGGAAAATGGCAAAAGTCTTCGAAGTCTGAGAGAAGGGTCCTTTTTATAGTGTGAGGAGAAGGTTCGAGAGAACTGATCAAAACCAAGGGCTAGGATCGAGTCAATATAATTTGACTTGAATCCAAGGGCTCACACAAGGCGGTGGTTAAATGAAACGTGATTGGCTTAAAGAGTTACACTGGGATTCATCAAGGCAACATGCAGATCGTTGATAAGAAATGATCCAAGGGCTGATAACATACGCATTTTTAACTCAGTAAAGAAACACAGTTCCACCCAATCAGATGCAGACAGGTGTAGGGCAAATACAGGATATAAAACGCGCGTCTAAAATAATTACAATGTACACCCTGAAGTCTCTGCCGCTTTTGGATTCTACCCAAGGTAACATTAGGCCAATATTCCCAACAAATAATATTTACAGAATGACCCCAAAAACTTATAAATCAAGTTTTAATTAATAAAACATTGTTTAAAAATGTTTAAAAAATCCCAAAAAATTATTAAAAATCAAACTTAGGGATTTAAACATACTCAACATATGTACACACATTATTATGCAGTGTGACATGCATGAATTGAATTCTACTATGTGTGAGTGTTGGCAATAGTCTCTTGATCATTACAAGAAAGAGAGATGAAGAGGCAAACCAATTTCTGAGGCTCTTTGGTTTCTAGGATGGACATAATTTTGTCACAATTTCCAAACTAGATGAGCACTTATACAATATAGACTCAAGTGAGTCAAATGTATAAGGGCTTCAACTACGTGTGTGCGTGCAGTAGGGGTGGAAATTCGTGTGCGTCGTGTCGTGTTCGGGTCGTGTCATGTTGGGTTTGTGTCAAGTATTAGTCAACCCTAACCTGACCCATTTAACTAATCGTGTCAGATGAGCAAACACTAACCCGACCTATTTATTATCGTTTCGTGTTCAGGTTGACCCGCATAACCCATTAAGTAAAATATAAAATAATTTTTTTCTTCTCTCTTAACCAATCATACCAATCATAGGCCTACAATAACTTAAATTTAATTAATTTCAACTTCTTTCAACACATAAATAATTTATCATCCGATTCTCCATGAATTTTATAGAATGCCTATCAAGATATATAAATTATCTAATATATTCTCCATAAAATACGAGTTAAGCGGGTCTATTCGTGTCATTTTCGAGTTATACGTGTTTGACACTAACTCAACCCATTTATTATTCGTGTTGGCGGGTCGTGTCATATTCGGGTTCGTGTCAAGAAATCGTCAACCCTAACACGATAACTTCGTGTCGAGTTCGTGTTGGGTTATCGTGTTGTGTCAAAAATTGCCACCCCTAGCGTGCAGGCCTGTCAATAGATCGGATTTTATCCGAATCCTAATCCGATCCATTTAGGCGGATATGGATCACGCCTAAAATTCGATTATCCGATTACCCGATTATCCGAGTACCCGTTTATTAAATGGAGCGAATTTGGATTCATATACTTCGATCCGTTAATAATCCAATCCGATTAATATTTTTAATATATATATAAGTTATATATAATATATATTTTTAATTAATATATATTGTATTTAATAATATTTTAAATATATATATTAAATATTTATTATAATAGTTCTTTATTTCATTATCTGTTTTTTGGAACATTTGCAAAATAAATTTATGAAATAAGAGGTCAAAATAGAAATGTTGCAAATCAAGTTTAACATAAACGGATAATCGGATCGGATCTGAATCTGTTTAACATAAACGGATATGGATTTGGATTTGCCTGATCCAATCCGATTAATAAACGGATCGGATCCGAATCCGTTTAACATAAATGGATATGGATTTACCTGATCCAGTACGAATCTGATCCGTTTATAGACCTATATGCGTGTGTCAACCCATAAATAAATAATGTATGCAACACAAATTTCAGAAAAAATCCCCGCAGGGCAAAACCTTTTATTTCTAAAACTTTGAAAAGTTTACAAGACCATTGACTTACATACCATCTTGCTTTCGCCCACAAGAGTAACGCACGGTGCCTTCGTCAAACCTTCAAAGTAACGGCTAGAAATCAACAGTGGTTCACACGCACCTATACCACAAGGATGCACAGTCCAGACACGCAGTCTAAAGTTTTCACAAGAACTCCCTCCACAATAGCACGCAGCTCTCCGGTTGTAGAGTTCTCCCCACAAAGAAAAAGCAAAATGTGTTCTTGAGCACCAAAATAATTCACCAAAGTATATGGGATTTTTGTGAATTGAAAACAAAAAGAGATTAAACCCTAAAAGAAGAAGCCAAAAGAATTCTGCAGTTTCGCAGTTTTTTATTTTTCAAAATGTTAGGACTTATTAATGAAAATGAAACCATTTAATGAGTATTTATAAATGCGCCACCTCAGTCGGTCGAACGAAATAGCTATCTCGCTCGAACGACGTACATGTATTGTTCAAATGACATCGCGCGACATCATCATGTCGTTCGAACGAGATGACATCTCGCTTGAATGACCTGGCGTCAAAACTGAGGTACGCTACAGGACTTAGAAAAAATACTCATTCTCAAATTTTAACGAAAAAGTCCGCTCCAACAATTAGAAAATATTTTGAAAAAATATCCCAAAGCTCTAAGTGCAAAGTTAAGGTATTAAAAACATAACCTTGCCAAAGTAAACTTCGCAGAGTCTTTTTTATGAAGAACTTGATTAATTCGGATCCGCCTTGATTTAGATTGCTCTTAAACTTCTTCGACGGTTGTAACTGTATATGACATAATTAATTGTCACAGACACTTATAAAAATATGTCCTTACAAGATACTTAGTAAAGTCTAAGTCTGTAAGTCTGTATGTGTCGTACTATAATACCTTAGTTGTAATAGTGCCAAAAAAGGGGTTTTCTTGAAAGGAATTTTTCCTCATATCTCCTGTTAATTTTTGTTTGATTATACTTAGATTCAATAACTTGCATGTTTAGTTTCACCTAATTGATCAAGATAAAATTAGATTAATAACTTGCATGATTATATTTAGATTCAATAACTTGCATGTTTAATTTCCTCATATATCCTATTATTGTTTGTGACTTAATTTATGGATTCTATCTCGAACCATATAATTAGACCACTTTAAATGTATTTTCACTTGATATACTCACTTAGATGCATGCTTAGGCATGATAAAATTTGGTAAACTATTTATACAACATTAGGTCTAACTTGTGTATAATCTACTGGGTTAATCATTCATTATTTTAATTTTAAAAAAATAAAAAAATTTATGTGTTTGGCAATGAATATAATCCATACACTTTCAATTCCCTCTGCGCATGCAATTAAAATCACTTAATTGACCAAATTCCTTACAAGGCTTAGCCTATTATGAAACCTTTAACCATAGATTTTTACTAATATGTCAACTTACCCAATTATTAATTAAGTGAACCTAAATTAATTTAATGAATTGCAAATTACCAAATTTCAATTTAAATCAAATTTATTTAATACAATCAAATTTTAACTAAAATGATATTTTTAATTAATTAATACAATTAATTAATTACTCTGATGATCCAAAAACATGGGGTATTAAAGAGATTTTAGATTTTTAACTTTCTTTAAGATTAATTTTTAAGTAAGGAGGAAACGTAAAAAAAAAACTTTTTAAAAGTGAGGAAAAGATTTTTGTTTCTTTTTTTCAATTTTACAATGGGTTGAGATTTTAATGTCTCACTCGAACGAGAGTCCCCTCGTGCGAAAGAAACTTAGTATGATAGATTTTTAAGCAACCAAGACACCCCAGTACAAAACATGCTTCACATAAAATCCTCTCATACGAAGTGAGTTTGGAACGATGACTATGTCTAATGAACAGAACTCCTCTCAAGATAGCAATATCTCATGAGAGACCTCTCATACAAAAGACCTAGTTCGAACGAGGGAACTATGGTTTAAGTAAGAGGTTGTTGTTTGATAAACATGCTTAAATTATTGATTAAGTGTTGCAAAGTATAAATAAAACGTAGAGGCATCATTCAGAGTACACATACCAGTTTTTACGAAACCTTATCAAGGTTTGAGAGAGATTTATTGAGAGAGTGAGATATTGTCTATTTTATGCTTTTAATGTAAAGTTTTAGTTTACAGTCCTCTCAAGTCTTCTTCATCAGTAGAAGATTTAAGCAAGAGAAATTATGTGGGTGAATAATACATACTGATACATGTGGGAAGATCATCACCAACCATAAGGATCGATGGATACCAAGGTTTGAGGACTGTGCAAGCTGAAATCTGTAATGGATTGACTATGGCTTGTATATTGGAGCATAACTCAAAGGGTTGACTCCATGGAGGCTATTATTGTCATATATATAAGACATGTCTGCATATAATTTAAGTCATGGAAACATTCATTATAATAGTAGTCAATTTTTTGTGTTAGGGAGATAGTGGTTTTTCCATTAAGGGTTTCCACTTTAAATCAGATATGCATCATGTGTGCTTATTTTTCTTTTGAATTTATTTATGAATCACTCACCTGCAGATTGACCGAATTAATTTTATTTGGTAAATTAAAAAAAAATATTAAAAAAGGATTTAATTTTAGCAAACATGGTAATTAAGTAATGAATTAATTCATTTGACTAAATCCTTGTGACACATTTACTTCTTTAAACTAGGATCAAAGCGGTCATTATAGTGAATCTCGGGGGTGAAAATAAAAACATTTGTATATATAGCTTAGTTTGATTAATTTCATGTCAAAGAATTTGAGTCATGTACAAAGTCAATCCAAAAAACTTGATTGATTGTTAGATGATAGTTATAGAGAGTCTTGTCCATTCGTACTCTATACATCAAAGCTTCCACATTCAAATTCTGAACATTGAAGGTCGTATCCTTTTGTGGTAGAATTGATTGAATTTTCTTAAGGCTAACATACACATACACATACACGTTATATATTTTATGAAAAATGATTTTTATGTTGATCAAGAAAAAGGGTTTTATGAAAATCATTTCCTTGCAAGCTTATTTAGGTGAAACTTTTATTCTATCCACAAGAGTGTGCACGAATGGGTTTTGTACCCATTGTGAAAGGCTTCATGGAGTTAGGTATATAAAATTTTGCCTATATCCATACGCACGAGGCCATATCCTTATCATCCTCAAGGACAACATGTTTTAGGCCTAGTTATTTATTTGCCTAAAGTGTACGCCTATGGTCAATTCATTATCGTGCACACAACTATCATATGTTTCTCGTGACTAGACCTTTTGTCCAAAACCTTGCACTTAGAGACCCTTTTTTGAGTACGTCTCACACATAGAGAGAGGATTTTCTAAGCAAGAGATTAGAAATTTTCATTCGATTGTAATGTTCACTTTATCTATACAAAATTGACAGAAAACTTAGACCAACACTTAATTAATAGAAATCTATTTTTCAAGATTTAGACTTTGAGGTTTAAGAGGAGATGTTTAAGCTATTAGGGAGTTCAAGCCTAGTGCGATCCAAGGATATGAAATGCAATTTCTATATCCATTTGATGGAGCTTTAAATGGATCAATTGTTGAAATGAGGGAGATTTTTAATGTCCATAGGTAAATTCTTGCTACGGAACAAGAGATAGGTACCTTCTTGTGCTGTGTAAAATTGTTTTTCAAATATAATGAGAGACTAGGATGCACTGAGGTTTTTTCATCCCTAAATGGGAGTTTTCCCAATATATTTTGACTCAATCCTATTATATAGTTGGTTGTTGCTTATTTATACAATTTATTACACACACACACACACACACATAATCTTATATCTAAGTTTGGATCCAAAATAGGGTTTGTTTCTAGTTAAATCACATAATTAACTTTTAATTGATCTTAATTCACTTAATTTTCTCAAACCTATTAGATCTCACACCTAGCTGCATGTTAACTAGGTTAAATCTAAAATTTGTTGAATGTTTTTTAAAAATTAGAAGAAATTATTATTAAAAACCTATTCACCTCATTTAGTTTTCTTTGAGTTGAATGTATTGTGTAGACACAACCCTTAATTGGTATCAAAGTGGATGCTCTTTTAAGAACTCACATGTTAAAGTATATCTAACTTATTTATGTGTATCAAGTTGTGTTCATTACTCCTAAATAAATTTTACTTTGATATTAGATCAATAAAGCGATAATAGCTCTAAAAATCATCTACCTTATTTTGATGGATCAAATTATGGCCATTAAAAGTGAAAACGCATAGTCATATGAAATCAAAGCATCAGAGAGTGTGGATGAGTGTTGAGGATAGATGGAGTTATCCCATGATTGAAGAAAATAGAGTTGAAAATAAATAAAGCATGAATTTTAAGGTCAGATGCCTAATTTTTTTTATTGTAATTATAATTCAATTTTTTTTATTGTAATTATAATTCGATTGCATTAATTGCTATATTTTGTCCGTGAGTAGATAAGAATATAACCATATAGTCAATTGTGAAATAGGAAATAAAATTTGGGATGTTTGGAGAGTAACACATGAGGGAACCTCTAGCGTTAAGAGATTTAAGTTGCAAAACATTATGACTATGTTTGAAATGATATGAATGAATGAAGAGGTGAGATTCAATGATTACTATACTAGATTGTCTATGTCTCCTTTAATTTTGGTGATTGTAATTTTTTTATTCAGAACACTAGCTTGTAGATTCAGACTAAATTAGTTATCATTAATGATATACACATGTATTTTAGAAGAGTTAGTAGGGTCACTTCAAATATGTGATCAAGAAGAGCATTTGAATATGTCTAAGATAAAGAAGTATTTTGCATTTGTAGCAGAATCTAGTAAGAAAGTTGTGTCTAGCAAGTAAAGAAATACAAAAAGAGAATGTCGAGGTAAACATATTACTATTTGTGAAAAGATTCAACAAGTTTTTATAAAATTAACAAGAAGTTCTTCAAAATTAAAAGAAGTTTGAACCCAAATCTACTAGATACCACGCTAAGGGAAGTCATGATAGGAGTGTGCCTAGAAGAGGAAGATAAAGGGAGGAATATCATTGTTATGGTTGTGGTGGAGTAGGACATCACATAAATGTATGTCCAACTCACTTGAAGAAGAAAGATAAGAACAAGGATGTTGATAAGAAAAAAAAAATCAAAGCTAGCTTAAGTGATTTGGTAAGTAAGTCCAATGAGTGTTCATCAAGTGGGGAAAGTGGAAGTGAAATATCCTTCATGGTAAGGTTAAAAGAAGGAGTTGAAATGCAAAGAGAAATTTTGAAAGTTGATTTTGAAAAGTTAAAAATTGAGCTTCAATATGCTAAGAACTTTAAAATTGACATGATTAATAAAATAAATGTTCTTGATAGAATTTTAATGAATTATGGTGAAGTTAAAATTTACAAATATGGTATTGGTAATGTTGAACCAATGAAAGAATATATTGGTGTTTCAAAATCAAATATTGAAATCTCTACTTGTAGTAAAAACAAAACGAGGGGATAAATTCCCAAATTTAAAAAATTGTCCCTAAGTCGATATCTAGGTTAAATGCTTATGGATGATCATTTTGTTAGAAAAAGAATCATAATTCCCACGTTTACTTTAAGATAAATATTCTTTAGAAAGTCTAGAAAATAGCTCATAAAATGAATGTAATTTTGTAAAGATGTTCTTTTTTGTACCTATTGTTTGCTGCATGGTCATTCTAACCAAACTTGTAGGTATTTGAAAGAGATAAATGCGAGGTTCATTTAAAATATGAGGAGGTTTGTGAATATAGATACTATTAATGATCTAAGAGGTGATATTTATAAGTTGATGATAAGGTTTTACTTTATGGTCAATGAAAGAAGTAAGTTTAGGAGAGAGTTTCCTATACTTATATCCTATACTCAAGTTCCTAGGAATAAGCATAAGAATCGTACAAGGGATGAGATATAAATACCTAAATATGGTAGAGGTATGCTAAGGAATGGTCATAGAAAGAAAATTGACGTTAATTTAACTCACAAAAAGTTAGCCAAGAAGGAAGTGGTATTTGTGCCTCTGAGGGATTCGACTGAGGCATCACCCCTCGCTACCTAGATAGCAATTTTCTTAGGATACCTAGGGTCTTTACTTTGTAGGTCCCCCATCCTAGGTACTCATTGATTCGTTTATGGTAGGATCGTTTGGATGAGTGAATCGATTGACATATTTGGATTGTATTTATATTTTTTGTGAGGAGTTTCATGCATTTAAGAATCTTCATGCATTCTCTCATATGTGTTTCTCCTTACATATATTGTTTATTTATATTGCATCATTCATATTTCAGAATGTCCAAAATATTTTCATTTTACTCTTTCGTCATATATGATTGAGTTTTATTGTTACATTGATTCGATATGTGAACTTAACATGAATGATGATTAAAACATGAATTCTTAAATACTTGGCGCAAATATTTATTATCTCAATGATATGTTAGAATTCAAATGAAAAATCAAGATAGTGAAATTTTGTTGAAATCTTTGGTTACGACTTCACTTTACACATGCACTTTTATATCACTTGAATTATTTTGTTTTTGTTAAATATCTTGAATCTAGTGCTTGATTTTGAATTATGATTAAATCCTAAGGTCTAAAATTATTAATTTTGAAACATTTCTATGGACTATTTGAGATTCACGTGTAAAAAAAACTTTACGTGATGGAGTTTATTAATGAGACATTCTTTAACATAAGGGTTGCCATTAGTGAGATAACATAGATTTGAATCTAAGTATCATCAATAGGTGTCTACCAAAGTGTGCGTGAAAGACATTATAGAAAAAAAAAATATTATGATGAAAAGTGCCCAAGCCAAGTTATAGAAAATTCAAGTCATGAAAAACAAGATAGGGCGTTAAAATTTTCTTATAGTTTTACTATCTAGTTTAGGGATAAATATCATATGAGGGAGATTATATGGTTAGATGCCAAAATTTTAAATATCTCAAGAGTATGTTAATGAAATAATAAACTTAAGCATGACTTGTAATTATTATGATTTGATTATGTTCATTGTTTTAATTTTGTGACCCATATTTGTTAATGATCATGCCATGATTAGATATAAAATATTCTTAATTTAATCGTATTGGAATTTTATATATATTGTTCTCAAACTTTGTCATTAATCAATATTCAAATAGAATTTAAACTTCGAATCATGTTTATCATATATAGCCTAATCATGTTCACGCCTTACATATTTGTTGTTGATTTGTCAAACTTTTTCTTTATAATGTCAAAATGTATGTTTTCACATGCATCTACATACATTCACATCATATTTTTGAGTGTTTGGGATTTTGGTTTCTATTGTCGAAGTCTTTTCTGTAATATTTTCTCCACTTTAGCTTCTGGAAAAATCGTGCAAACGGTTCCATATTGCGGGCATATGCATGAACTGCTTTTTAATTGTATGCACAAACTTAACATATAATCTAAAAATGGTTTTTAAGTTGATTTTAGGTCTCATTTCAAAAATACTTTAAATCCTTTCATGCCAGGATAAAACCCCGGGGAGATTTTGTGATAATAATAGTTATTTGTGCTTGCATGTAAAGTTTGTTTTTTATTTCAGTGAGTTTATCTTGGATTAGGATTTAATAAATCCTAGTTTCTACGATTTTTCGCTATTCTTAGATCTAACTCAATTAAGTGTTGATTTTATATCTTTTAGAGTTATTATAGGATATTGGTTCATTTCTAGGTATTGATTTTCTATTTTCAAATTGATTTTGGATTTATTTAGTCGATTTCTCATTTCATCGTATACTCTCTTTGTATTTCCTTCCATTCCCTACTTGTGCGCATTTTCCTATTTTTTCTATCACCATGGTATTGGAAAAGACACTTTCACATAAAAGAATTATCTTACAGCCCCCGAGTGGTCTCAATGATTCTTCACCTTTGCGAGAAACCCATATTTCACTTTCGAGTGCATCGAACACATCGAGAGAGGGACCCAGACCCTCTATTTCATTTTTATAGATGACTTCAGATTCATCCTTTATTCGTTTCAATAAGGATGTTTTACCCCCTTAGGAGAGACTTTAACTCCCGAGTCGTTAGATCCGAGAGAGATGTGCATCTGACACATGATACTATGATTGAGGTGGGATTATTTAGTCAGATGAGGGTTCAAAACGTTTCTTTATCCTAACTCCTTATCCAACATTTGTCGGCTAATGCCACTCTTGTTAACAAGTTCGATGCAAACAGGATCATGTCATTTGAGCATATTTTCATCTTGACATATTTTTATATGGCATGGAGATGATCCTAATTGCAGATGTTTTAGCTTCACATATGAGTGTTCCATAATAAGAGCATGATATTTATACTCCATACACTTAAGTAATTTGATTCATCACCAGTTAGTTATTTTTTAGCCCATAGATAGATATAATCAGCAAGAAATATCTTTTAGTAGGTTTCTTTGAAATAGAATTATTATATACTTCATTTTGTGGTTATTTATAACCTCATGCCTAAGAGAAGTTCTTAGGATTTGTTGTACTCTATAGGTTTCTTCATTAATGATCCAGTTATGCATCAGGCCACAGATTTCCCATCACTCATTCTTGAGGTCATAAGGCATGGTTCTTCGGGTACGTCTTAATATGCATTACCATTTGCACATATGGTCACTGGTTAACTATACTCCTTAATTGTACCTAGATTTTGCTCAAACTAGTCAATAACAATTTTAGGACTGATCATTAGTACCAATATAACTTATTTTATTGGTTAGACATCCAGACGGATTACAACACCTTCGTTTCATCTTAAGGTCGAGGATATAACATGTGGTCCTACACCTACTCCTGTTCTAGTTCCAACTGCTCCGCGAGCTCATCAACATACTAGATAGTGTCTTGATCATTAGTTTACCTTTTGTGACATGCCTTTGATCTCTTGGATATGCGGATGGCATCGATGACTAAGGATTTGACTACATCTTCTACTAGTTCGACGAGACTGCCGAGGATATTTGGACTCGAATTGTAGAGATTGAACATTGAGTCATGTCTTTGCGAGCTTTAAGGACAAATTTCACATCGAGTAAATTTTTATTATTTATTGGATTGATTTTGTTTAAATAAACTATGTTAGGATTTTAGTTGGTTTCTCCTTCAAGCCTATGATGCTCACTGAAGACTATAGCGTCTAAATAAAGCGATATCAACATCTTTCCAAGTTACGTATTCAGTTTTATGTTCATTCCATGGGATCTCAATAAGGTACGAATGCATATTATGTTTGATCCCTGGATACGTTTTTGGTTTTAGTTGTTTAAAATATTTCATTGAAGCAATTTTTTTTAAATGTTTTTTGAGAAAAAAATGTTGATTTTTGCATTGTTATTCAAATGAGCCTTAGCTTGACCGAAAGTTCTCATGTAAAGGTTGTTTGATCCTCATTCAAATGATATTAGAATTGTCATTTGAATGACTTTGATTTAGTTCGAACAAAATGGCTAATGTCGTTCGAAAGAGTATATGGTTTTCATTTGAATGATTTGTCTTGAAGTGCGTTCCATTATTTTTTACTGTTTTCCTATAAATACAAGATTTGGCACATTAGTTTTATAGAGAGGATTTATGGAAACATTTTTCTATACCAAAACTAGAGCCTTCTAAACCCTACGTTACACCTTTAGTTTAAGATACAAGTTTCTACATACATATGTCTATTTAAGATCTCGTGTGTCTTGCACCAAGACTATTTACTCTTTATTGGGTGTTGTTTCAAGCAGTGGATTCTGGGATTCATTGGGTAATGGATGTAAGCAGTTAAGAAGTAATTAAGATGGGTGAATATCGAAACATGGGAGGCTCTTGTGTTAGGTTGTCCATTGAAAGGTCAGTGGTGACTGTGAAAAAGGTAGCTAGGACAAAATAAGTGCATTAAGGCTAGAAGGCAACAATTCTATGAGTAAGTCTAATTTGCCCTTGTAATAAGACCTATATCATAGTAGACTTATATGGCTGGGTCGTTCGAGATTTTTTCCATTATATGTTTTCCTCATACATCCCATATTATGGTTTGATTTATATTATTCTTACTTATATCACCTAGATGCATGCTTAGGGCAAGATAAAATTGGGTAATAGCTTATAATGCGAGTTTAATTGGTGTTGTGATGAAAATTTGGTTTTAATGTTCATTGGTTTAATTTAAATGAAAAAATTAAAAATTTGGTATAAACCTAGACTTGGGCTTTCTCAAATTGATATCAGCGCAAGTTACACTATCTTATCGTGTTAGTTCCCTATTTTGTGATTTTTAGGTTTTAGATGTATGTTAATCGGGAGCGAAGTTCCATTACCGTCCTCCACTATTTGGTGGGTAAAACTATACCTACTGGAAGGTGAAAATGTGGTTTTTCTTAAAATCGATTGATGGGTGTGTTTGGAACTTCATTATTCAAGGGTGGAGTCCTCCCACCGAGAATGGTTTAGTGAAATCTTATTCCATTTGGACAAAATGGAAAAAAGATGCCTATACTATTAATTCCAAGGGTGTGAACACTATTTTTTTCGTTATGAACCCTGAAGAGTTTAGGAGAATTATGAAATGAGAGAGCACGAGAGATGCTTAGGAGATTTTGAAATCCACACAGGATGGTACCAATACGGTTAGGTATTTTAAGTTAAAAAATTCAAAGACTAAGTTTAAAATGATTAAAATGTTAGAGCACAAATATTTTGATGAGTTTTATGCCAAGTTATCTGATATAGTCAATTCCTCGTTTAACTTATTTGGTCTTATCCCCAAGCCTAGAGTGGTTAGAAAAATCTTAAGGCCTTTTCCCAAAAGATTTAATGCCAAGGTCGCGGTCCAAAATTCTATTTGTGGTGTCAATACTATGTGGATCCAAGAACTTGTGGGTGATCTCCAAAACTATGAGATGAATCTATGTCCTCCTAGGAAGAAAGAAGAAAAGAAAGAAAATAGTGTTGCATTGAAAATTCGCAAGGAGGATGTGTCAGATTCCGATAACGAGGGTAAGTTAGATCCCAGGAAGATAGATAGGTTTGCTAGCAAGTTCACAAAGCTTTTAAGCTTAGAAAAGATAAAAATAAATTAAAGTTGTGAATGATCGTGATAGGAAGAAGAGGGACAACCCTAAGAAAGTGGATGACCAAGATAAGTGTTTCGAATGCCAAGGGCTTGGAGATTATTCGCTTGAGTGTCCCACTAAACTAAAGAAGGAAGTCAAGAGGACTAAAGTATACAATGATACCCTTAATGAGAGTGAGTCAGAAGACGAAACTAATGCCCCCGTGGAACATTACTTTACTACTTTTATGGATAGTCATGTCGGATTAAACGAAAAGCCTTCCATCAATCAAGATGATCATCACCATGACAGTTTTGATATTAGATTGTGTGATTTATAAGAGATTAATGAGGAAAAAAAGGAAGAGGAGGAGTGTGAGATTAAAGTTAGCTTTCGTGAGTTGTACACCTGGTCGTCGAAGTTAAAAAGGGTGAACTTTAAGTTAGAATAGAAGTTGAAAGAGCGTGTCGTAGGAAACGATGATGCGAAAATGATTGAAAATTTGAGGGCATGTGAGAAAATAATTAGGGAGAATCTTGAGTACGGTGAAGAAGAGAGAGAGAGAGAGAGAGAGAGAGAACATTTGTGGTTTGTTTAAAAATTTGAAGAAAGAGTCCTTAAAATTTGACGAGTTTTGGGTTCTTCTGGAGTATAGAATTTTGGTGTTAGAGGAGATATTAAAGGACTCGGGTTGTTTCAAATTTAATTTGGAATCTAGGTGGGAGAATTTGGATAAGATTTTAGGCACCGTTAAAATTTAAAATAACAAGGTTGGAATTGGCTTCGATGATACAAATGATTCCCTCCTAAATAAAGGCTGAAATTTTGAAAAAGTCAACCATAGCCAAGGACGTTAGAAAAAGTTAACCCAGAGGTAACATTCCTTGTCGTGTCTAAACTTTCACACAGTATGGTAGGAATGTTCACCTTAACAAATTTCATTTTGATCTTAGAAATGGCCCTAGGAAGTCTATGTTTAGTGTCATCAAGGTTCCTAAAACCCAAATTCATCATGTTACACCTATGTGTGTTAGAAAATTATATTAGAAGGCACTAAATGTTAGTCTTGTTGATTCTTTCATGCCTACACATGATACTTCACATGTTATATCTTATGACTGATTGTGCTTGCAAGTTTTTCATACATTAATGTTTGTGCTTCATATTATATGCTTTGACTAGTTGTATTATATTTGTGTCTTTTATATTTTGATTTTTCTTTTATTGGGTCTATTTGAAACATACAAAAAGATATTATTTTACTTTTGAGTCATTTTATAAAATTTAAAAAACTCAAAAATAATTTTGATTTGTTTCATGTAATAGTTTTACATATCTTGTGTAACATATTGGTGTATTTGAATCCCATTCCTTATATATTTTCCATGTGGCTTAAACATTAGAGTATGGTTTACAATAATTTGAATTGTTTCTTAATCATGTTTGCAAGGAGTTGTTCAAATTTGGTTTGCTTAATGGATTCATCTAAGTATATGCCTCCGTACACACTTTCACGAGCTCTCTTGGATTTTAACTACTTATATTGAGTGAGATAAGTGAGGTGGTTTCCTATCAATCTTGTAATATATATATATATATATATATATATATATATAGTCAGGCTCTCCAACATACCTCCTAGCAACATACCTAGAACCATACCTTTTTTTTTAAATAGTAAAAAAAAAATTTTGAGTTGATATTTTTTATATGGGTTCATGATATTTAAATGTGCCCCTATGAAAAAAATCAGAACAAAATAATGTGTTTTGATATTTTTAAAAAATAGTTAAAAAAACTGTCGGTTTTTACCCTTTAAAACTGTCAGCTTTTTTTATCTATTTTTTAAAAATATCAAAACACATTATTTTGTTATGATTTTTTTTATAGGAGTACATTGCACTATCATGAATCCATATAAAAAATATCAACTCAAAATTATTTTTTTTACTATTTAAAAAAAAATGTATGTTGCTAGGTATGTTGCTAGGAGGTATGTTGGAGAGCCTAACTCTCTCTCTCTCTCTCTCTCTCTCTCTCTCTCTCTCTATATATATATATATATATATATATATATATATATATATATATAACTAGGAATTTTTGCATGTAAGAACTATTGTTGTGATAATGCTTATAATATTAAAAAAAATATGAGTGTTCAATGGGAAAGTCTATGAAAGGGAGTAAATCTTCGTTGCACGAAAGGCCACCATTGGAAAAAGCCTAAGAAAAAAAAAGAGGCAAGAGAAAAGAAAAAGATTTCGAAGGCCAAGTTTGCAAATTGATCATCAAAAGTGATACCTTCAAAATGGGTAAAATGTTCTCGTTAGAAGTTTTCTCGATCCTCAAACGAGATCAAAGGTCTCGTTCGAACGACTTTGGTCTTCGTTAAAATGAGTTATTCAATCTCGTTCGAACAACTTTAAGCTTTTTCCAAACGATATGTCTCCTAATACGTGCAATCACTTTTTTATGAAAATATATATATATATATTAGGTTTGGCAAACTATTTTAAAGAGAAGGGCTTCAAAAAAAAAATTTGATATCAGACCATAAGCCTTATGTAACCCCAGTTTACACCCTATGTTTAAGATCCAGGAATCACCAATATGCTTATTTGAGGTCTCAAGTTTCTTACACCAATACCAAGTTTATGTAATACCCCGTATTTCTGAATATTCCAAATATTCCATTTAATTAGATTGGAGAATTAAATGAGAAAATATCGTCTTGATTTAAATTACGTAAGAGTAGTAATTTAAAGAGTTTTAAGTAAAATTGTATTTATGGTATATTAATCGGGAGATAGATACTGATATATATTGCATCATTTTTATTTACTTAGTGCGAGTGGTAAATAGTTACTTAACGCGTGTAGACCGTGTTGGGGTGAGAACGAGTAATATTTTTTAAGTGACTCAAATGATAATTTAGAGGTCACCAATGAGTCCGGAAGGGTCAAATCAGTCAAAATATTATACCCGGGAGTACTAGTCGAGTCCCGGGGCAATTTTGGACTAAACCGAGACCGTTCGGGGGCGTTTTGGTCTTTTAACATAAGAGGGTATGGAGACCTACGAAATTGAGAGTTTTATATCAGCCGTATGATAGATGAATTAGGGTTAGAATACCCATGGCAACACCAATACCATTAGAGAGAGGAGAGGCACAACTTTCTAAAGCAAAAAGAAGATTTGGGAAGGATTCAAAGGGGTTTCTACCATCAACTTGTTGGGGAAGAAGGATTGAAGGATGAAGATCATCAAGCATCAACAAGAACCACGAAATCAGACCCTACTGATCATAAGGCAAGTTATTTATTGCAAAAATTTATAAAGTTATAATACCCATGTGTAGGGTTTTGAATAGTTTTGTTTAAATCAATATTTTGATTGGAAAAAGATGTTATTTATGCATGTTGGGATAGGAATCGCATGTAGAATGATTTAAACTATGTAGAGGATTAATATTCAGATTAGACTTGATGATTTTCGGAATAAAAATCTGGATTTTGAATGATAATATGGGAAGAACACCATAACTAGGGTTTCAAGAAATTCTGGGTTTTAATTCATTATTTCTTTAAAGTAATTGGAGTTTTGATGTAATTGACACGTTAGAAACGGTCCTAGTATATGTGGAAATATGTTAGGATCATTGGGTAAAAGTTTGGTGGACAATAATGGAGTTTGGAAATGTGTTAATGGAGGAGAGGATCAACGAAGAAGACAGACTGCGTCTGTCCCTCTTCGATCGATCGATCGATCGATCTTGAACGATCGATCGACTATGTCGATCGATCGAATCCAGCCGTCGATCGATCGACGGAAGCTGCTTTCCCGAAAATTTTTGTGTTTAATCCTTCGTTGAGTTCGGGAATGAATAGGTATTCCAGGATTTACATTATACTTATATGGGAGTAAGAATAAGACCAGTAGGTATATTGTTGAGGTCCAATAAGGCCATTGGGTGTAGGGCTTGGATTATGGACCGAGGAGAATAATCCGATTTAGTAGAGTATCGGGGACTTCGAAAATTGAGTTACGGGGCGAAGTAAATTCAATTTAAGTAATAGACCAGTAGGGTAAGCAATAACTACTGAAATTATATGTAAGGGGTAACTAAGACCCTTAGAGTTGTGTGAATACTCAAATAAATACGATTAATGAGATAAATCGTAAAGCGAATATTGTACGGTAAATATATGAGATTAAAATATTACGTACGTTTATGATTAATAGGTCGGGCGTGTACCTACTGAATTATGTGATCTTTTAGGTAGAGAGATTATACCTAAATTAATTATGTTAGGGTCGATGAGACATTCCGAACTAACATAAAGTTATTATAAGTTTGGGGTCGATGAGAAATACCGAACCAAACTTTGAACTGGTGTCGCGATGAGAGAGTCCCGAACCAGAATATGTGTATATATATATTTTTAAAATAATTGGGGTCGATGTATCATGCCGAACCAATTCTTACTTGGGGTCGATGAATCATTCCGAACCAAGAGTCCTTTATGTGTATAAAAAGGGGCAAAATAGTAGTGACTAATATTTAGTATATATTGTGTGTGAAATATATATACCTGATGATATTCTACTTCCGTGTATTAGTAGATTTATATATTATGTATTTAAAGATACATACTGAATTGGTAAGTTAAGTAGTGAAACTTAATTACGAAATGAACCTTTAGATAGAGAAAATCTATTTAGTAATTCAAGTAGCGAAACTTAATTACATAAGTGGGAAAGTCAACAATTGTGAAAATTGTAGTAATTTTAGTAGTGAAGATAAATGAGAAGTCTTGAAAAATAACATAGATGAAATGTTACTTGAGAATTAATTAACATACGCGAGATGTTAGTAAAACGGTTGTACTGTATGGGCGGTACTGGAACTTGGGTACAGATAAGTTCAGTTTACTACTTTGGTTTTAGTTAGCTTGAGAAGTATGGCTAGACAAACTAAGTGTGGAACGTTAGGTGTGCACCAAAGATGAGGGGTGAGTTAACTCAAGAGAGTGTACGAGAACCTAACATGTGTAATCGATAACCGCATTTTATATTGTGATAAACGCTTGCTAAATATTTTCAAAATGTTTTGAGTACTAACTCTTGCTATAAAATATTTTCAAAACCTTTTAGGTGTCCAGCCACAGGGATGCCATGTATGATGATTTTATTCCAGATACTCGGAGCTGTAGCGCAGTGGATGCTTACAGGATTTTGACTAGGCGATATCTCTCATTCAGATCTAGTGCAGGATCTCACACTCTTCTATGTATGGACTTGCTGTCCGGTATTAGTCTCAGATTTTAGATTCAGACTAGTGGTTACTCTATTGTTGTTTGGGATTTTTAGCCGATGGTTTATTCGGTAATACTTTTGTTCTGTTGTACTTTTACTTTGTTGTTTGAATTATAGTACATGATTATTTGTACTTTGTTCCGCATGGTTGATTTATCTGTTTTAAGAAAGATAAAATTTGGCACCGGTCTAATTTTACTTAGGGGATTGTAATTAAAAAGTTTTCGACAGTGATGCTAAGAATGAACCATTTGAGAAACCTATTTTAATTTAATGAAGGCCTGATCACCCGATGTTTAATTAGGCGGGGTGTCACAGTTTACTCATCATTGAGTATTGCATTTGGCATGGTGGATTCCGTGTTATTACGATGACAGTTTGCTTGCTAATATCGGTGGACACTAATACGTGTGAGGTGCATTTGTTCTAGCGATCGTGGGTGCATTCCTGCGATATTGCGGTGAAGAAGGTTCAAGTAGTAAAGACTGGACCAAGGCATGAAGGAGTCGACTCAGGTAGAGTAAGTATATTTTTCACTATTGTATAAATCCTATATCATAGTGAATTTACTATCTAGGCCATTCGAGGTTTTTCCTGTTATGAGTTTTTCTAGTACATCATGGCGTTGTTGTTTGTTGATATTATTCTTGAAAATATCACCTAGATGCATTACTAGGTAAAGATAAAATTGGTTTATTTTACACAACATGTGACTAAAATGGTGCTTAATTAAATTGGATTAATTTCTTATTCGGTTAATTTAATTAAAAATTAAAATTTAGTGTTTGATAATCCATATCCCTATTTTTCGTGTATTAAATTGGTGTACGATCGAGCACACTAAATTATCGTGTTAATCCTTGTTTATTACCTTTTAGGTTTTTGGATGGATTTTAATCGTGAGGGGAATTCCATTACCCAACCTCTTTTATTTAATGGGTCAAACTATCTCTATTGGAAGCTGCAAATGATATTTTTTTTTAATTTATTGATGAAATTATTTGGAACTCGGTAGAACATGGGTGGTCTCCTCCTATCGAAACGGGTTTGCTTAAAGCATATTCCAATTGGACAAAGGCTGAAAAAGATGCTTATACTTTTAATTTCATGGGCATGAACGCTATAATTTATATTATCAATGTTGAAGTGTTTAGGTGTATTATGACTTGTGAGAGCATGAGAGATGCTTGTGAAATTTTGAAATCTGCACATGAGGGCACTAATGCGGTTAAGGTTTTTAAGTTGAAAATTTTATAATAAAATTTAAAACAATTAAAATGGGAAAGCATGAGCCGTTTGATGAGTTTTATGCCAAATTATCGGAGATTGTTAACTCCTAGTTTAACTTAGGTGAGCCTATCCCTGAGAATGGTGAGAAAAATCTTAAGGTCATTGCCTGAAAGATTTAATGTCAAGGTCATAGCCCCAGATTCTCTTGGTGATGTTGACACTATAAGACTACAAGAACTTATAGGTGATCTCCAAACCTATGCTATGAACATGTGTTATCCTAGAAAAAAAATATGAAAAGAGGGAGAATAGCATTGCTTTAAACATTTACAAGAAGGATGTGTCGGATTCTGATGGTCAAGGTGATTTAGATCACAAAGAGATTGCTAGGAAGTTCACAAAGTATCTTAAGCTTAGGAAGAGAATAATTTTGGAAATAAATCCTAGAACTCTGATAAAGGCCATGAGAGGTAGAAGAGAGATAGACCTAAGAAGGTGCATGATTGGGATAAGTTCTACTAGTACTAAAGGTTTGGACATCATGCCCGTGAGTGTACGACTAGACTAAGGAAAGAATTTAAGAAGCCCAAATCTTACAATGCGGCCCTTAGTGATAGTGATTTGGAAAAGGAATCCAATTCTCCCATAAAGTGTAACTCCACCTATTTCATGACTGGTCGTGTGAGTTTAAATGAAAATTCTCCTGACATTGAAGATAATTATATGGATGACAGTTCTGAGGTTCGTCCTTATGATTCTCAATCTAGTGATGAAGAAAAGGATAGGGATAATGAATAGGAGGAGATTGAGCTTCAAGTTTTCTTTCGTGAGTTGTATGCAGAATTGTTGAAATTGAAAAAGGCCAACTCAAAGTTAGAGGATAAGTTGAAAAAGAGTGACATATGAAATGACAATTATAAATTTATCGAGGATTTAATGGAACATGAGAAGACTCTAAGAGAGAAGATCCAGTACATTGAGGGAGAGAGAGATAACCTTCGTGGATTATTTAAAAATTTGAAGAAGGAGTCCCTAAAATTTGACAAGTCTAAGATTTTTTTGTAGTCTGGAATTGTGCGATTAGAAGAGATATTAAAAGACTCAAGTTAGATCAAATTTGATTTGGAATCTAGTTCGAAGAAGTTGGATAAGATTTTAGGCATCATCCAAAAAAAATGACAACATTGGAATTAGCTATGATGTTCCGAATGCTTTTGTTCCTAAAGCCAAGACCAAAACTTTGAGAGAGTCAACTGTTGCCAAGGACGTTAGAAATCGTCAACCCAAGGATAATATTCTTTGTGTCTACATATGCGCGCACTATCATAGGAAAGATCACAACTAAAGTTGATACGAATACTCTGATTGTTGTTTTTCTAGAATATATTTTAAGGGTATCATTGCTCCTAACGAAGACACGTTGGTAATTACCACCCTTGTGCATGGGTATGAGGTTCTGAGTATATTGGTCGATGGTGACAGTGTGACACCCCGACTAATTAAATACCGGGTAGCTACTCCTTTATTAAATTAATACAAAATGCCAAGTTGGTTCAGTTAACAGCATCACTGTCGTAAAACATTTTAATAATTACTAACCACCTAGTATTTAAAAAGTAAGATGTCAAATTCTAAATTAAGTCTGATTAACATACAATAAAAGAATTGTGAAAGAATAACATAATCATACACCATAAAGTCTCAATAAGGTAACCAACGAATAATAATAAGTCCGGAGGAAACTCCTCACAACAATCCCACCAGTGAAATAAATAAAAACAGTATATCCTGAATTGATTACATGCCAACGATCTGAATAACTGAAATGTGAAATGTCTCTAATAGAAATGGGCGACATGCCCTACAAATGATGAAAACTGAATATAGAGTCAAGACAAAAGAAGCGTCTACTAGCAAGGCCCTGTAACTTCCACAACAGCTACAGCTCGTCACCTGAATGGAAATCCTATGCATGGTGTCCTTGTGGCTGGGGACCTAAAAGGTTTTTACAAAAAATAGATTTGAAAGCAAACGGGTCAGAGCCCGAAAGTGGAGAGTATTTTAAAAATAGCAAGTGCTTTAATAACATTAAAACAATGAATGCAAAATACATGTTAGGACGTGCTCTCACATGAAATACTCACCTCTCGACTAATTGTGCACTCCTAACGTACAGTACCCATCTAAGTGGTATTCGTATCTAACTAAACCGTCATAAGTTCTAACATTTCTACTCGATTCACAATATAAATTTCCAGTGTTATCAATTAAATAGAAGGCTTTACTTAAACTCGGTTTCTCAATTGTTAGAAAAACAAATCACGGCAGGTTTTCCCTTTTTATCTTTATCAAGACGTTACTACAATTATTCTCGCAATTAAACATAACAATTCCTTTTCATTTAACCGTATATTATTCACATCATAAATATACAATACAAGCACCCCGAGACTAAGCTGCGGTGCACACATACTCTGCTATCCATCCCGGTACATCACGTAAATAAGGATCACGCATTCCGAATCTCTCAGGAATCGTTCTCAGATAACAACAATCACAAACAATGGAGGCGAACACAGTCACATCACATGGGTCACGCACATACCTACGCTCCCATGATCAGCAGACTTATTAACTTCCCAATAAGTCCTTCTCTGACCTATGTCCTCGAGGTACCAATCTATATCCCCCCGTAGGCACACAAAGATTAGATGGCCCTAAGCGAACGCAAACCTCCCGTGATAGCAAGTATGGTAGGTATGTCATACACATAAAATCATATACATATACTAAGCATGCACACATCTTAGTAATTACCATAATTTATTAGTGGTATACTTCTCATTCTCATACCAACTTATAATGTTACACCTTTCATATGTTCGGTTCGTATGTATTTAAGTCATCAATTATTCTCACAACGTGATTAGTCACTCGCGTCCTAATCCACAAATATTATTTGGTTCCAATCACACTTCTATATTTTACTCCGCAATATATCCCAAATATCCCAACTATATAAATTTGTCATCAAGGGAATGTTATCTCTACAATTAAACATGGTTACGGGACACTAGAAATCAAATCAAGCCAAAAAGCCAATCTGTCAACTCGTTCGAACGAGGTCGTTCGAACGAGAGTTCGTTCGAATGAAGTGGGCATCTAACGAGATCTCGTTCGAACGAATATCCCACTCGTTAGAAGTCAAACTATCAACTCGTTAGAAGCTCGTTCGAACAAGCTCGTTCGAACGACCTGGGCAGGCCTTCTAATGAAGTGACAGTTTCGAGCCCAGAAATCTCCTATTTCGTTTTTCCCAATTTTCTTCACCTCTAATCTCATCTAAACATCATTCTAACAGTAGTTCAAGGTTTCTAATCATTCCTAAACATACTTAAGTCATATTTTAACATGTTTATGGGGTCGATTCATCCTAAACAACACCCGATTATCAAATCTCCTAATTTCCCCCCAAATCTTATGAGTATGAACCCTAGAAAAGTAAAGTCATCAATATACATAATTAAATCCGTTTTTGTAACATGATAGATGTATTTCTAACAGTATAATCACCCAAACACAATTCTACGTACAATCTCTTTATCAAAACATGAGTTTCTAATTCCAATTTCATGGGTTTTTGTCATTCTCCCAAAATAATGCAATTATATAAATTTCTACGCATGGAAGAAGCATTCGTTGTAAATAACGTAATTAAATCACTTGCCTTGGATTTTTCTCTGAATTTGGTGTTGAATTGATGAAGGTTGCTCTCTCTTTTTTCTTCCAAGGTTGAAGGTTGAAGATGGAGGTTGTGTTTCTCTTTTGGGAACTTCTCCTAACCTCTCCTAAAACTCCCGTTGCCCTCAACTCAGTTAATTGTTGGTAATGGGTTAGTGGGTTATGAAATTACCTATTTTAAACTCCCAAAATTCGTTGGTCATAAATCCCCAAATTTCAAAATTACCAAAATACCCTTTTAAGTTGCCGGTATGGCCTAAAAATGCCCCGAGACCCAAACTAAACCCCCGATTAGTGGTTTCTGACTATTTCGACCCTTCCGGACACGTTGGCGCAATCAAAATGATCATACGATTGATAGAAATAAAATTCACTTTTTAATTACAATAATTATATTCCTGACGCGACTGTCACACGCGTCCCAACAAAATTTCCAAATTTCCGTATTTCTATCTCGCGACAATTTTAATATTCTCAATATTCATATATTGCCATATATACGCATTATAATCAAATTCCAACTCACATCTCGTTAGTATTTTATCCGGATTAATTCCCAATTAATTCACATTTAATTTAATTAATCCCATAAATAAATATTAATAAAAGTACGGGGTATTACATACTTCCCCCCTAATAACAGAATTTCATCCCGAAATTCGGAACTAGAAAGTACCTGATAAGAAAAGCTTTGGATAACGTTCGCGCATCTCATCCTCGTGCTCCCATGTGGACTCCTCAGCATTATGATGTCGCCACTGAACACGTACCAACGGGACTATCGTTGACCGCAGTTTTCGCTCACTTCGGTCCAAAATTGCAATCGGCCCCTCCTCGTAGGAGCTATCAGGCTGGAGATCGATGTCCTCCAAAGCAATGTGAGAATGAGACAAATCGTCTCTAAGATATTTCCTTAGCGAGGAAATATGAAACACATCATGAATCCGGTGTAAATGCTCCGGTAATCCAAGTCTATATGCAACAGACCCAATCCGCTCGATGACAGGGAATGGCCCCACATATCTCGGCGCCAACTTCCCCTTCTTCCCAAATCGCATAATCCCCTTCATAGGAGATACTCTGAGTAAAACTTGGTCCCCCACTTGGAACTCCCTGAAGAACCTCTTCGCATCAGCATAGCTCTTCTGCCTATCCTGAGCTACCCGAATGCGACTCCGTATCAACTCTATCCTTGCTGAAGTATCCTGAATCACTTCCGACCCAAGTAGTTTGTTGTCCCCCACCTCCAACCAACAAGATGGGGAACGACAAGGTCTACCGTACAACGCCTCAAATGGAGCCATGCCAATGGTGAACTGGTAGGAGTTGTTGTAAGCAAACTCCACCAGTGGAAGATACTGCTCCCATCCACCCCCAAAATCAATGATGCACATATGCAACATGTCCTCCAACATCTAATTTGTACGCTCGGTTTGCCCATCAGTCTGCGGGTGATATGCCGTACTCAACCGCAATTCCGTGCCCATGGCCTCCTGAAAACTCTCCCAAAACCGTGAAATAAATATCTTGTCTCTGTCAGACACGATATTTAGGGGCACACCGTGAAGTCTCACTATTTCTGCAATAAAAAGCTGGGCATACTGTCCCGTAGTGTAGTCTGTCCTTACGGGTAGAAAATGAGCGACTTTGGTCAACCTGTCCACAATTACCCAAATGGAGTCGTGACCCCTCTGTGACATGGGTAACCCCGTAATAAAATCCATGGAGATGCTCTCCCACATCCACATCGGGACCTCTAATGGCTGTAGAAGTCCTTCCGGTCTCTGATGATCCACTTTTACCAGCTGACAAGTGGTGCATTTAGAAACAAACACGTCAATATCTCTCTCCATCCCACTCCACCAGTACTGTCGTCTCGTGTCTTGGTACATTTTGTCCCCACTGGGATGTACCACGAACCGTGAGCCGTGCGACTCTGCCATTACCTCGTGTCGCAATTCCTCCCCTTCCGGAACTATCAGTCTCCCATTGAAGCGTAATCCCCCGTCTGATCTAACGGTATAGGACTCGTCTCCTTGTGCTAGTAATCGAACTATCTGCTCCTGACAGAACGAGTCATTTGCCTGGGCCTTTACCACCTTCGTGACAATCTGCGGTGTAACAGTCATCACAGACATGAACGATCGGGCCACTGCATCCTGGTGTCCCAACTCTTTCCACTTTGCCTTCCACACCCCTGCCACCTCATCTACTGGTCTACGACTCAATGCGTCTGCTACCACGTTAGCCTTCCTCGGGTGATATTGGATATTAAACTGATAGTCCTTCACAAACTCAATCTACCTCCGTTGCCACATATTCAACTCCTTCTGCGTGAATAGGTACTGTAGGTACTTGTGGTCCGTGAACAATCGAAACTTCTCCCCCAAAAGATAATTTCTCCAAATCCGAAGGGCAAATACAACTGCCGCTAACTCCAAGTCATGAGTGGGGTAATTCTTCTCGTGAGGCTTAAGCTTACGGGAAGCATAAGCTATGGCCTGACTCTCCTGCTGCAATACACCTCCAAGTCCTTGCAAGGACGCATCGGTGTAAACTAGATACTCAACTCCCGGTCTCGGTAATGCTAACACAGGTGCTGAGGTCAACTTGTCCTTCAACTCATCAAATGCCAACTGACAGGCATCACTCCAAATGAACGGCACACCCTTACGAGTCAGATGTGTCAAAGGACCTGCTATCTTGGAGAAACTCTGAATAAAGCTCCTGTAGTATCTTGCTAGGCCCAAGAAACTACAGATCTCAGTCGGTGTCGTGGGCTGTCCCCACTCCCTCACCGTGGATACCTTCCCCGGATCAACAGATATCCCCCGGTCGGAATTAATATGCCCCAAAAACTGAACCTCCTTCAGCCAAAAACCTCACTTCTCATACTTTGCATACAGCTCGTTCTAATGTAGCGTCTGCAAAACCTGCCTCAAATGCTCGGCGTGCTCCTCCTTTGTCTGGGAGTAGACCAGAATGTCATCAATGAAGACAATAACCAACTGATTTAGGAACTCTCTGAACACCCTATTCATCAAGTCCATAAACAAGGCTGGAGCATTGGTCAAACCAAAAGGCATAACCCGAAACTCGTAGGAACCATATCTCGTTAAGAAAGCAGTCTTCGAGACGTCCTCCTCCCTTATACGCAACTGATGGTATCCCGATCGCAAATTAATCTTTGAGAAGATAGAAGCTCCTCTCAACTGGTCGAATAAGTCATCGATTCGGGGAAACGGATACTTATTTCGTATCGCGACCTTATTCAACTCCCGGTAATCTACACACAACCTCAACGATCCATCCCTCTTCTTCATGAATAACACAGGGGCACCCCACGGCAAAGTACTCCTCCAAATAAATCCCTGACCCAACAACTACTCAATCTGATCCTGTAACTCTCTCATTTCAACTGGAGCCATAGGGTAAGGTGCGCGAGCAATAGGCCGAGTGCCCGGTGTCAAGTCGATCACAAAATCTATCTCTCTACTCGGCGGTAATCCAGGTATATCCTGAAATACATCGGCAAACTCTCGAACAACCGAAATCGAATCAAGTGGTATCACCACTTCCTTAGAGGTCTCCTCCTCTATATAGTACAAGTGAGTGGACGATCCACCCTCAGGACGAGGCATCACCACTAAAAACATCTCCTGCCCGGGAATGGCAAAGATAATACACCTACTAAAACAGTCAATCATGGCTCGGTACGTAACTAGCCAATCCATACCAATAATGGCATCATACTCGGTCATCTCTAACACTAACATATCTGCGGGTAAAGTAAACCTCCCGATCTCTATACCCATGCCTCTACATACAAGGTAAATCATAGAACCCCTATTCAACGGTGAATCTACACAAGTAACCGTACTCTCGGCGATGTCTAACAACCCAATGGTGCGTGAAAATCTCATAGCAATAAAACAATGTGTAGCCCCCCCGTGTCAAATAAAATACGCCCCATAGTACCCTGAATAGAGAACATACCCTCAATAGTCGGTGGATCCTGTGGGGTTGCGGCCTGCTGAAGCTGATATACTCTCCCATACTGAAGCTGGCCCTGCTGAACTGGGACCGCTGGAATGGGTGGTAATGCTGCCATCTGTGGTGGTGCTGGGAGGGCGGCGGGAAAAATAGGCCTCTGCGGCTCCTGTCGGGCACCCTGCTGTTGCTGCTACGGGGCCCTGTCCCTATCAGGACAATCTTGGCCTTTATGGCCAGTCTTGCCACAAACATAACACTTCCCCGGGAAGTCCCCCCCTCTCTGTCCCTGCTGCCCTCGGCCCTGGTGGCCGTTACCAATCCTCCCCTGGCCCTGCTGGCCCTGTTGAAACTGTTGTTGACCATTCTGACCCTGATGGCCCTACCTAAAACCTCCCTGTCCGTGCCTGAAATTTCCCGATCTGAACCTCTTATGATCCCCCTGCTGGGAACCCTGGTCACTCTACTTCTGCCCCTGAGTAGATTGTGCCCCACTGGAACCATTTCCTCCAGTCCTGCCCTAATGGCTGGACTCTCCTGATCTCTTGCTCTCAGCTAGGGGTGGCAACGGGTCGTGTCGAGCCGGGTTCGTGTCGGGTGATAAACGAATCGTGTCAAAAATTCATCCACCCAAACACGATTCGTTTACTAAACGGGTGGAAAAATGAAATTCATACACGATTCGTTGACTTAAAGAATGACACGACACGACCCGTTTACACCCGTTAAATAAACGAATGGTTTTGACCCGATTCACCCGTTTAACCCGGTTCACCCGTTTAACCCGATTAATTCGTTTAACTCGGTTCACCCGTTTAACCCGGTTCACTCGTTTAACACGATTCACCCGTTTAACCCGGTAACCCGATTACTTTAAAAATGTAAAGAGGTAACAACTTACTTATACTTAGTCAAGAATGGAGAATTTTCATAACAAATCGATGTGGGATGCTTAGATTACGGGTTGTTAACGGGTTAACGGGTTGTAAACGAGTTAACGGGTTACAAACGGGTCGCGGGTTACAAACGGGTCGCGGGTTCTAAACGGGTGACGGGTTCTAAACGAGTGAAGGGTTATAAACGGGTGACGGGTTGTAAACGGGTAGCGGGTCACACGGATTCTAAACGGGTGACGGGTCACTAACGGGTTTCACGAATATACACGAACCCGATTCGTTTTCTTAACGGGTCTGGCGGGTCCACCCGTTTATGACCCGAACCCGTTAAGGCTATACCCAAACTCGCTTAAAGCGTGTCGATTTCGTGTCGGGTTAATGGGTCATGTCGCAAATTGCCACCCCTACTCTCAGCCATGTGAAAGCGGTGATCCTGGCAGTGTAACAGTGTAGCGTTAACCACGTCCGAATAAGTGGCCAACGAGAGGTTCCCCAATAAATGCTGACGAATCCTCCATGTCAATCCATCGGTGAACTTCTGGATCTTCTTCTCCTCTGTCGGTATTTCATCTGAAATAATATTCAGTAGATTAGTGAATTCGACCTCATACTCGGCCACAGTCCTTCCCTCCTGTCTGAGATTCATCAGCTTCCTCCTCATTTCCGTGTGAACAGCTGACGGAAAATACTTGCGTTCGAACCGCACCCAAAACTCCTATATCGTGAGAGTATCTCTCTCCTCCACGGTGGTAATAGACTCCCACCACTGCAGTGCAGATCCCACTATCTTGAAAGTAGCTAGTATCTGCTTCTGAACATCGATGCACTCATACATCCTCAAGTGCCTCTGAATGTCTTTCCTCCACTGACTTGAAACCACAACATCGAAGCTACCTGCGAACTCCGGTGGGTGTGCTTTATGAAAAGCATCACGTACGCGTTCCCAAGCAGACGGGAATGCATGTGCCTGAACTGGCGCCTGAGGTGGTGCCTGCTGTACAACTGCTAGAGCGGCATTTATCGCTTGGGCTACAATGGCTGCAACCTCAGCGGCATTCATGGTGCCCTGTACTGGTGCTGGCTAGGGCTCTGGCTGTGCATTCCTAGGAACCCGTGGTGCACGTCGTGGAGGCATCTGAAATAAGAGTAAAGTCTATAAGTTCGCAGTTATAAACTTAAAATGGCTGAAGAACGTAGCATATACAAAAGAATACAACAGTACTAAAATATAGGGATCTACATCAAAGAAAGCTCAGCGGAAACATAATAAGCCGTACAAATACTAAAGGACACTAGAACCTGATGCTCTGATACCACCTGTGACACCCCGACTAATTAAAGACCATTAGCTACTCCTTTATTAAATTAATACAAAATGCCAAGTTGGTTCAGTTAACAGCATCACTGTCGTAAAACATTTTAATAATTACTAACCACCTAGTATTTAAAAAGTAAGATGTCAAATTTTAAATTAAGTCTGATTAACATGCAATAAAAGAATTATGAAAGAATAACATAATCATACACCATAAAGTCTCAATAAGGTAACCAACGAATAATAATAAGTCCGGAGGAAACTCCTCACAACAATCCCACCAGTGAAATAAATAAAAACAGTATATCCTGAATTGATTACATGCCAACGATCTGAATAACTGAAATGTGAAATGTCTCTAATAGAAATGGGCGACATGCCCTACAAATGATGAAAACTGAATATAGAGTCAAGACAAAAGAAGCGTCTACTAGCAAGGCCCTGTAACTTCCACAACAGCTACAGCTCGTCACCTGAATGGAAATCCTATGCATGGTGTCCTTGTGGCTGGGCACCTAAAAGGTTTTTACAAAAAATAGATTTGAAAGCAAACGGGTCAGAGCCCGAAAGTGGAGAGTATTTTAAAAACAGCAAGTTCTTTAATAACATTAAAACAATGAATGCAAAATACATGTTAGGACCTGCTCTCACATGAAATACGCACCTCTCGACTAATTGTGCACTCCTAACGTACAGTACCCATCTAAGTGGTATTCGTATCTAACTAAACCGTCATAAGTTCTAACCTTTCTACTCAATTCACAATATAAATTTCCAGCGTTATCAATTAAATAGAAGGATTTACTTAAACTCGGTTTCTCAATTGTTAGCAAAACAATTCACGGCAGGTTTTCTCTTTTTATCTTTATCAAGACGTTACTACAATTATTCTCGTAATTAAACATAACAATTCCTTTTCATTTAACCGTATATTATTCACATCATAAATATACAATACAAGCACCCCGAGACTAAGCTGCGGTTCACACATACTCTGCTATCCATCCCGGTACATCACGTACATAAGGATCACGCATTCCGAATCTCTCAGGAATCATTCTCAGATAACAACAATCACAAACAATGGAGGCGAACACAGTCACATCACATGGGTCACGCACATACCTACGCTCCCATGATCAGCAGACTTATTAACTTCCCAATAAGTCCTTCTCTGACCTATGTCCTCGAGGTACCAATCTATATCCACCCGTAGGCACACAAAGATTAGATGTCCCTAAGCGAACGCAAACCTCCCGTGATAGTAAGTATGGTAGGTATGTCATACACATAAAATCATATACATATACTAAGCATGCACACATCTTAGTAATTACCATAATTTATTAGTGGTATACTTCTCATTCTCATACCAACTTATAATGTTACTCCTTTCATATGTTCGGTTCGTATGTATTTAAGTCATCAATTATTCTCACAACGTGATTAGTCACTCGCGTCCTAATCCACAAATATTATTTGGTTCCAATCACACTTCTATATTTTACTCCGCAATATATCCCAAATATCCCAACTATAAAAAAATTTCATCAAGATAATGTTATCTCTACAATTAAACATGGTTACGGGACACTAGAAATAAAATCAGGCCAAAAAGCCAATCTGTCAACTCGTTAGAAGTCTCGTTAGAAGTCTCGTTCGAACGAGAGTTCGTTCGAACGAAGTGGGCATCTAACGAGATCTCGTTCGAACAAATATCCCACTTGTTAGAAGTCAAACTGTCAACTCGTTAGAAGCTCGTTCGAACGAGCTCGTTCGAACGACCTGGGCAGGCCTTCTAACGAAGTGACAGTTTCGAGCCCAGAAATCTCCTTTTTCGTTTTTCCCAATTTTCTTCACCTCTAATCTCATCTAAACATCATTCGAACAGTAGTTCAAGGTTTCTAATCATTCCTAAACATACTTAAGTCATATTTTAACATGTTTATGGGGTCGATTCATCCTAAATAACACCCGATTATCAAATCTCCTAATTTTCCCCCAAATCTTATGAGTATGAACCCTAGAAAATTAAAGTCATCAATATCCATAATTAAATCCGTTTTTGTAACATGAAAGATGTATTTCTAACAGTATAATCACCCAAACACAATTCTACGTACAATCTCTTTATCAAAACATGAGTTTCTAATTCCAATTTCATGGGTTTTTGTCATTCTCCCAAAACAATGCAATTATATAAATTTCTACGCATGGAAGAAGCATTCGTTGGAAATAACGTAATTAAATCACTTGCCTTGGATTTTTCTCTGAATTTGGTGTTGAATTGATGAAGGTTGCTCTCTCATATTTCTCCCAAGGTTGAAGGTTGAAGATGAAGGTTGTGTTTCTCTTTTGGGAACTTCTCCTAACCTCTCCTAAAACTCCCGTTGCCCTCAACTCAGTTAATTGCTGGTAATGGGTTAGTGGGTTATAAAATTCCCTATTTTAAACTCCCAAAATTCGTTGGTGATAAATCCCCAAATTTCAAAATTACCAAAACACCCTTTTAAGTTGCCGGTATGGCCTAAAAATGCCCCGGGACCCAAACTAAACCCCCGATTAGTGTTTTCTGACTATTTCGACCCTTCCGGACACGTTTGCGCACTCAAAATGATCATACGGTTTATAGAAATAAAATTCACTTTTTAATTACAATAATTATATTCCTGACGCGACTGTCACACGCGTCCCAACAAAATTTCCAAATTTCCGTATTTCTATCTCGCGAAAATTTTAATATTCTCAATATTCATATATTGCCATATATACGCATTATAATCAAATACCAACTCACATCTCGTTAGTATTTTATCCGGATTAATTCCCAATTAATTCACATTTAATTTAATTAATCCCATAAAGAAATATCAATAAAAGTACGGGGTATTACAGACAGTTCGACCGATATTATGATTGGAACTGTTACAAAGGTCTAGGTCTGATCATGAAGAGGCTAGTGACATAACATCAACCTCTCATCAGGTTCAGAGGAGAAAAAGTACACCACTTGGGAATTTATGAAATGGAAGTCAGGATGGGAAATTGCTGATCGAGGTGCCTCACAAAGATTTGTTTCTTCATCATGGATAAAAATATCTATTCGGCCTACAACATAATCCTAGGAAGAGTGGCCCTCGAGGAATTTAAGGTCGTACCCTTAACAGTTCACCAAATTATTAATTTTCCGACTCTATATGGAGTAGGGGAAATGCAGGGTGACCAGGTCGAGGCACGTGAAGGTTACTTCAACTCAGCCGAGGAGAGCGAGGTATACAAAAGGGAAACTGCAACGTACAACATTAATACTTTGGATACCAGAGACAAGACTAAGTTAAAGAAGGGTGAGGCCTCTGAGGAGGTAGAGTCCATCATCCTCAATGAGGATGAGCCAGAAAAAATCGTCCCAATCAACAAAGCCCTGAAAGAGGAAATTAAAGAAGAGTTGATCAAACCAATGAGAAGAGGTCGAGCATCTTGGCTTGGAGCCATGTGGATATTTACACTTAAACGTAGTTAACTTTATTTCAACATATTTACACTATCATTAGTATTTACACTTAAACGTTATTTCAACATATCCATCTTACTAGATGCATATTTACACTATCATTAGTATCTATTCATCATCTGTATCAGGACTTGGGTTGTTATACGTGTAACATTGCTTTTAGATGAGGGGTGAGGTATGTTATATATGTGAGTGGTGATGGGATGCATTCACTTTGAATTAACTATACTTTTGAACAAATAAATTTAGTAAGTTATTTCTTGCACACTCTAGGGCACTGACCCAAAATTATAAATATCCACCCCCCAAGTGCTTCTAGACAGGGACAACATGATTATCGAGAGATCAGCCTTGCAGTTTCACCTTGCACATCATACTTCATATTATGGATTCTAGACTAGGTTTCTCCTCTATTTAAATTTATTATTGCCAGAGAATATTGTAAGGACATGAGCCCGAATATTATTTTCCTTTTATTTATATTGAAATGATGTTATTATGTTAGGTTTTTATTTCGTTACTTAGACTTTGGATGTTGGACTGATTGTATTCGTTTAATTATGAAAGTTCAGTTTATTTCAACTGTGGTTACTAATAAATATTCTCATCGTTGTGATGCCGAGAATGATATAAATTAATAAACAAGCCCCTTCTTCGGCGTACCGTGTCTTGCCAACCTTTACTTGAGAAAATGGGAGTTGTTACAATATATTAATTTACTTAATCTTATAATCTTCTAAACATTTTTTTTGCTATAAATACTTATTTTTTATCCGAATGTTTTTTGTTATTCGTTTGTCTAAAAATTCTTTATGTTTGTTTATTTATTTTTATACACTAAGTTACGTATATAAACTTTAATTTTTTTACATATTTACACATATTATTATTGTTTTTCTTTTATTTATTTATATAAACAGAATATGTATATCTATACATAAGATGAATTTAAATAAATAATATATATATATATATATATATATATATATATATATATATATATATATGTGTGTGTGTGTGTGTGTGTATTACATCTCCTTGATGGGACCACATATTTTATATTAGTATGTACTTATTTATGCAAAAAGCAATTTTTGGTTTGGTTAAATAATTTTATCCTTTACATATTTTATTTGTCCCCCTATTTTTTATTCTCACGCCACACATAATCTATTATATATATATATATATAGTCCTGGGTTACTAACCTCTTTTTGTAGATTTATTTCAAAAGCATCTCCTCGCAAATTAAAAGACCACCTAGACAACCCCTTTTTACAGGACTAACACTCAACGAATGCATTTTTTATAACAAAAAATGGTAACCTACGCAATAGCATGGGAAGATTTATAAATAAGATTAGTGAACACTACTAAGTGCACTCAAGAAAAAAAATTATTATTAGCTCCAATATTTTTTGGGGGGGGAACTCAATAATTTATAAGAAGGCTGAAGAATATAAGTTAATAAGCAAAAAGCTACCAAGAAATTATTCTGCTATAACACAAGATAACAAGTGCAAACATCTAGATTATATTATGACATCCCACCTATTTTAATCACAGGTGATCAGTCCTTTATCAAAATAAATAGGAATCTCATTTAATTCATTCTTAGCATCACTATCGAAACTTTTTTAAATTACTAACCACCTTTGTTAAATTAAGTCGGTGCCAAATTTTATCTTTTATTAATATATAGCAACGTGCAAAAATAATTAATATCATACATCCACACAATAATAGAAGTTTGAAACATCACAAGATAAATAGATAAATGATAAATGTCAAATAAACCATCAGCTACAAAACCAACATCCCAATCATAAGTCTAACTAAAAGTAAAAAGAATCTAAATACAAAGTCTGATAAATAAACCTGAAATAAATGTCTGAACAGAATGGGAAACATTCCCAACTGAAATAACAGATCATGAATCATAATCTATGAATGAAATAACTAAAGAGGCTACTCAAGTCCTATATGCCTCCACAAGTGCTGCAACTACGCATCCCTGAAAAGAATCATCAAGTTTGGCGTCCCAGTGGATGAACACCTAATAGTTTTTAGAGAAATAGATTTGATATGTGTCAGAGCCCAAAACCTTAGAAAAATATTTATCAAGTATTTAAATTCCAGTTAAAAGTGATTATTCGATACACACGTTAGTTTCATATACACCCCTTAGATTTCCTCACCTCTCAACTATAGTGCACACCTACCGTCTCCGATTTTACCCACCTAGTTATGCTACCCAACCTAACTAGACATAATAAGTATCTAACTAACCACAACAAGTTTAGCTTACCCGTACCGCCCATACAATATGCTACTGTAATACTAATAAGTAATATTAACCGAATATTATTATTGAATTGTTCATTAAGTTTCTCTCACTTAAATTACTTTTAGATATACTCTATCAATCTTTTTTACCATCACATAAAAGTATAATAATCACACTTGTATATATATATATATATATATATATATATATATATATATATACAGCATCCCCCGGAATGGCCACTGCAATCATGCCTACTCTGCTATTAAGTCCATATATCTCTCGTACCAAATCAAGGACTATCGATTCGGAATGTCACCTCGAACCATAAATTAAATAACGCACAATGGAGGCGAACATAGTTCTAAGCCTTTGGGCTAGGCACATACCTAACGTACCCAAATGACCTGTCAGTTCCACTAATACACTCTCAAATAGTGTGTCGCCCTAAGTTCTATGTTCTGGGGCACACGTCTGGACCTCGCTGGAATCATCGAGGTGGGATCGTCCACTGCACGAAACCTCCCGTAATAACTGTTAGTGTAGGTATGTTCACACAATATATATATATATATTTATATATATATATATCCAGTAAAGGTATACACACAACCGATAATATATCCAATATGTAGTATATCTCTCTCGAATATCCAACGTACTAACGATTCACAATTAATATTTTTTTCGAGTATCACTCACTACCTGAAGGGTCCTGATTATCTCATAAGTAATTCTAGTAGTTAACGCATCACTATCCTACAAGTATCAATCATAGGTTATCATTTACTCTTATCATAACCCGATTTATCAGTTTTTGATACATAACATAATCGTGTAACTCTCATCGCCCTAATTCCAATTTACCCTCATTAAGGACTAAGTCGGACTTTAACTATAGGCCTATTGATCTTATCCAAGTCCTAATATAGTTAATAAGACATTACTGAAGTTCCCCACCATTATCGATAAGGAAAGATATGGGAATAACAAAGAGCCCCTTTTAAGCTTTGGTCGATCTATCGATAAAATTGATCGATCGATTGATCCATCGATCCACCGACATTCCTTGAGCAATTGATCGACACCTGTTTGACAGCTTCGTTCCAGATTCATTTTTCACCATTTTTAACCCATCAAGCCTCAATGAAACCTTCTCAAACTCCCATATAACATATCCAATCACCAAACATATGTATAGGGATAATTTTAAACGTAATTATAGCATCAAATCTTTAAGAAATCTTATGACAAACAAATTTAATCTCTATAAATCATAAAACTCTAGTTTTGATGTTCTTCATGCATGTTCATCAATATTTCCATATTTTTTTAAAGTTTATCATCATGTAATCTCTTATTTTGTAATATCAATGTAAAGGGATATTTCTAACATGAATCCTACCCCACATCATGAATTTCAGCCCATATAAATCCCTAGAATTTACCCACTCATGAAATTTCAACACTGCACTATCATGGGTATTATAACATGCTTAAAAAATTTCAAGATGAACACTTACCTTATATATGCAGGTCTGATTTTCGTTATTGGTGATGGAGTTATTCGTTCCTTGCCCTGATCTCGATTCCAACAACATCAGTGGTGGAAAGGTGTAGAATGTCCTAAAGTTTCTCTCATCTTCCTCTCATATAACCTCTCTCTCAAGTGTTGTAACTCTAGCCTCTATCACAAAGTGGCTGATATAACACTATCAATTTCGGAGTTCTTTCAACCCTAGACTCCCAAATGACCAAAACGCCCTTATGTGGTGTCGGGTTGGTCTAAAAATACCCCGAGACCCAATCAATACAGTCGGGTATTCTATTATGCCTATTTTGGCCCATTTAGAATCAATTGTGACCTTGAAATCGTCATTCGAGTGACTCTACATAAATTTCCTATATCGACCTCACTATAATCTACACATGACTTTTGGTTGAGATATAATATAGTCATGTCGATATCACTCGCTACGACGTATAATAATCACCACATGTTATTTACTATGAATTTGTAAATTTATCCCATAAATATTAATCACAATATCTTTCGATCAATATTTAATAAGCACATAATATTTAATTCAATTAAATTACAACACTCATGTAATTTTAAAAAGTAATCGAATTAATTAAATTATAAATACTCAAAAATATAGGGTGTTACATACTTCTCCCCTTACAAAGGAATTTCTTCCTCAAAATTCGAACGTACTTGCAATTTATGACTCTGGATACTACTCTTGCATATCATACTTTTGTTCCCACATTAGCTCGTCAATATTATGGTGTCCCCATTAAACTCGAACCAAGGAAACCCCCTTAGACCACAGCTTACGCTCACTACAATTAAGTATAGCCACTAGTCTCTACTCATAAGACAATATCCGACTGCAAGTCTATCTCCTCCAATGGAACATGCCAAAAATTCCTCTCGCTCCTCCAGTACCTCTTCAGCGATGACACGTGGAACACGTCATGAATCCGCTGTAAGTGCTCTGGAAATCTCAACCTATATGCAACTGGAACCACCCTCTCGATAATCGAAAAAGGTACCACATATCTTAGTGCTAGCTTCCTTTTCTTTTCGAACCTCGTAACTCCTTTTATAAGAGACACCCGCACAAAAACCTGGTCACCAACCTCCAGCTCTATGCGCCTCCTGCCTGCATCGGCATAACTCTTCTGCCTATCCTGAGCTATACGGATATGTCCCGAATTAGCTCAATCTTGGCAGTAGTATCCTGAATCATCTCTGATCCTAACAGTTTGTTATCCCCCACCTTTAACCAGCAAGCGGGCAAGCGACAAGACCATTCATGCAGTGCCTCAAATGAATCATCAAGTCTGACATCCCTGTGATTAGACTCCCAAAGGTTTTCGGACAAATAGATTTGATATGTGTCAGAGTCCAAAACCTTTAAAAAAATATTTAGTAAGTGTTTAAATTGTAGTTAAAAGTGGATTTTATATACACACGTTAGTTTCACATACACTCCCTTGAGTTCCTCACCTCTCAACAATAGTGTACACCTAACTGTAATACCCCGTACTTTTATAGATATTTAAATTACATAAGTGGGTGTAAATGAATTATAGAGGAATTTCTGAGAATAGTAAATTCTGGATTAATAAGTGTTAGATATTTACTGATGTGTGTTACACTTACTTTTGGGACTAAGTAAATGATTTGAATTATTTTAATTACATGTCGCAATTGGGTAAAGCGACAAAGAATAATATTTTATTTGGAAAACACGCTTAGTGAGATGATTATAAAACTAAAAGCTTATGTAATAGCTTATGGTCTAACATATTATATCACGCAAGGTAGGTGCTAGTTATAAAGAGATTACTTAGGAGGAATACCTTAACTAGGTTGTTTAAAAGATATACGGTATTTGTGAAATTTAGAAGAGGGGTGAGGTGTATCTCATGAGAGTGCGATACCAGTTTAAATATGAGAGATTTCATATTTTAAAATATGGCTTTTAAGCACTTGCTAAATATTTTCAAACTCGGGCTCTGACCCGTTTTTCTATTTTTCCCCTCTCTTGCTATATATGTATATATATATATAGGTGTCCAGACACAGGGATGCCTGGATGATGATTCCTTCAAGTCAGACGTTTGCTACAGCAGCTGTGGATGCGTGCAGATTTATTGTAGACGCTTCTATCCTTGTAATCTAGATAGGAAGCATTGTAGTAACATTCGGGCCGATAGCCCAACTCTATTCACTTATTCTTTTATCGCCTTTAGTGCGGCATTCGGTTTGGTTGTATTATGTTACCAAGTGTTCGATCATTTTATTTCATTTCCGTTTCGTGTATATAAATTGTTGTAATTGTTTTACTTTAATGGTTTGGTTAAAAAATATTAGTTAATATAAAATTTTGACGCCATCCTAATAAGTTATTAGTAATTAAATTGGTTTTCGACAGTGATGCTGAGAATGAACCATATGAGCTTCCTGTTTTAATCTGGTATAGGATTGATCACCCGGTATTTTATTAGGCGGGGTGTCACACTAACGTCTCCTATTTTATCCAACTAATTATGCTACCAAGTTTAACTAGACATAAGAAGTATCTAACTAACCACAACAAGTTTTGCTCACCTGTACCGCCCATATGATACACTACCGTAACACCAATAAGTAATATTAATCAAATATTATTATTGAATTTTTCATTAAGTTTCTCTCACTCAAAACACTTTTAAATATACTCTATCTATCTTTTTTACCATCACGCAAAAGTAGAATAATCACATTTGTATACATATATATATATATATAAATATATATATCACACTATAATATATACAATTACAATATCCCCTAGAATGGCCACCGCAATCATGCATAATCTGCTATCAAATCCATATACCTCTCGTACCAAATTAAGGACTATCGGTTCGGAATGTCATCTTGAACCATAAATTAAATAACACACAATGGAGGCGAACATAGTACTAAGCCTTTGGGTTACGCACATGCCTAGTGTACCCAAATGACATGTATGTCCCATTAATATACTCTCAAATAGTGAGCCTCCCTAGGTTCTATGTTCTGGGGCACACATCCGGAACTCACTGGAATCAGCAAGGTACGATCGCCCACTATGCGGAACCTACCGACAGCATAGGTATGTTTACACATGTAACAAGGAGCATAATAGGTATTCACACAGCATGTATATATATATATATATATATATATATATATATATATACACACACACACACACACACACACGCACACATACATAACCTATAATATATCCAGTACGTATTATATCTATCTCGAATACCCAACGTACTAACGATTCACACTTCATATTATTTTCGTATTTTTTTGAGTATCATTCACTACCCCAAGGGTACTAATTATCCCTTAAGTAATTCCAGTAGTTAACACATCACTATCCTACTGGTATTAATCGTTGGTTGTCGTTTACTCTTCCCGTAACCCGATTTATCAGTTTTCGATACATAACATAATTGTTTAACTATCGTTGGTCCTAATTCCAATTTACCCTCATTAAGGACAAGTCAGGCTTTAACTATAGGCCTACTGATATTCTCCAAGTCCTCATATAGTTAATAAGACATTACTAAAATTTCACATAATACTCGTAAGGAGAACTACGCGAATAACAAAACGCCTCATTTCAACTTTGGTTGATCGATCAATCGTCATCCCTCGATTGATCCACCCAACACCTGTTTGACAGCTTCTTCCAAAATCCATTTTTCACCGTTGTTAACCCATCAAGCCTCCATGAAACCTTCCCAAACTCCTATATAACATAACCAATCATCAAACATGTATATAAGGATAATTTCTAACATAATTATAGCATCAATTCTTCAAGAAAATTAATTACAAACGGATGTAATATCCATAAATCATAAAACCCTAATTTTGATGTTCTTCATGAATATTCATCAAGATTTCCATATTTATTTAAAGTTTATCATCGTGCAATCTCAGGTTCATAATATTAATGTAAAGGGATTATTTCTAACATGAATCCTACCCATATCATGAATTTCAACCCATATAAATCTTAAGAATTTACCCAATCATGAAATTTCAGCCCTACACTATCATGGGTATTATAACATGCTTAAAAATTTGCACGATAAACACTTTTCTTATATATGTGAGCCTGATTTTTGTTATTTGGTGATGGAGTTGTTCTTCCCTTGCTCTGATCTTGATTCCGACAACGTCGATGATGGAAAAAGTGTAGAATGGCCTAAGGTTTATCTATTATTCCTCTCCTATGGACTCTCCTCTCTCTCAAGTATTGTAACGCTGGCCTCTATCACAAAATGGTTGATATAAGACTCTCAAATTTGGAGTTCTTTCAACCCTAGACTCCCAAATGACCAAAACGCTCTTACGTGGTGCCGGATTGGTCTAAAAATGTCCCGGGACCCAATTAATACACTCAGGTACTCTATTCCGCCTATTTTAGCCCATTTAGAATCAACCATGACAGCGAAATCATCATCCGAATCACTCTACATAAATTTCCTATATTCACCTCTCTATAGTCTACACGCGACTCCTGGTTGAGATATAATATAGTCATGTCGATATCACTCGCTACGATGTATAATAATTACCACATATTATTTACTACATACTTAGTAAATTTATCCCATAAATATTAATCATAATTTCTTTTGATCAATACTTAATAAACACATAATATTTAATTCAATTAAATTACGACATACGTGTAATTTTAAAAAAATAATCGATTTAATTAAATTCTAAATACTCAAAAATACGGGATGTTACATATATCCAAGTCTTGTTAAGAGAGATAAATGCAAAATTAAAGTTGTATTTTTATTGAGTTATCGTCCTACAAAACAATTACTACACACTTTTGAAAATATTGAATCTACGTAATAAGCTTTCGGTTGTAACTTGTAGCTCGGTTCAGCTGCACGATTTTTATACAGTGATGATTCCACTCTCAAAGGATCATGGTATTTGAAATAAAAAAAGATGCATTTTGACTTGAAGAGTGGACGTAGGCTCACCCTTTTGAGAACTATAAATCTTGTGCACTTAATTTTTTGCTTATTTATTCATTGTTTTTATTGTGGTTATTTGTGATTTACGTTTTCAGCCTAGTTTTTAATTCATACTAACAAATATGAAGAAAAAAATTACAAAGTAAAAATTAATTAATTTTGTATTTAATTTTTTTTCAATCAAGATAATATTTTTAAAATATTAAATTAACCAAAAAGTTTACAAAGACTCAATTCAACCCCACCTTAGTATTTTTCTGGTGCATAAATTGTATCAAAACAAGGGTTCTATTTTTATTTTTTTATTTAATAGTTTAAGAGTTAAAGATCATGGAAAACTTTTATAACCCAACTATTAGTGAATGTCAATCAATGATTAGGCCTCCTCTATTTTGTGAAAACAATTACAATTATAGAAAAAATATAATGAATTTTTTTATTCAATCAAATGATTATGAAGCTTGAAGAGTCATTTTAAATGAACCCAATGTTTTCATGAATTTTTTTAATGATAAGGCAATTCCTAAAGATGAAAGTGATTGAAATGATTATGATATTATAAAAATCCAAGTAAATGTTAAAACTATGAATATTTTACATTATGCTTTAGACGTTAATGAATGTAAAATCCGCATAAAAAATTGAGATAGCTAAAAAATACTCATGAAAGAACTAGTCAAGTTGAATAAGATAAAATCCGTATGCTTGTTCATAGTTATGAGCTATTTAGAATGAAACTGGATGAATCCGTTCTAGAAATATTTACTAGATTTACTAACATTATTAATGGTTTAAAATCTCTTGGAAAGTCTTATGCTAATAATGAAAATACGAGTAAAATTCTTAGATCACTTTCAAATAGTTTGTTGTCGAAGAAGCTCACTATTAAAGAAGCATTGATAGAAAGAACCATTAGCCTTAATGAGATTCCAATATCCCTCATCACTTTTGAGATGCAGCTGAAGGAGCTTAAAGGAGAAAAGCAACCTAAAGCAAAGAAAACTCTTGTTTTCAAATCTTCAGGTAGAGATAATGAAGAAGAAGATGGAGAAGATGATATTGCTCTCTTGACCAAAGGTTTCAAAAAAATTATTGTAAGAAAAAAAGAAGCAAATGGAGGAATAATGAAGTTCTCCTCGAGAAATTACAATGAAGAAATATTATTTTCAAATCGAATTAAGGTGTTAAAATTTAAATGAAGTTGGTAACATCGGACAAAACAGTTCAAAATCTAGAGACAACAAAGAAGATAGAAAAGAAAGAAAAGACAAAAGAGATAAGGGCTAAGAAAAGAAGGCTATGAAGACCATCACATGGAGTGATTCTGATATTTTTATCTCTGGTGATGATTCAAGTGACAATAAGATCGCTAACCTTTGTCTCAAGGAAAATTAGGACGAGGTACACTCTAATTATAACTCTTGTAGTGATATCAATAAAGATTTGATAAATAATTCTGAGTTATAAGACGCTTTTGATGAATTTTTATGATAACTTTACTGAACTTAAAAATAAGTATCTTACTCATAAAAAAATTCATTCATCTCTTTTTACGGATATTATTCTTTTTCAAAAGGAATTAATTATTCAAAACTTGAAAATGAATCTCTGAAAATGAAATTGAAACTTTGAAAAGAGGAATAACTAATAGCATTTTCAACTCTCTTGGATCTGATAATTTTGAGTGCAAAAGAAAAGTTGAAGACTTCACACTGCCTTAGAAAAATTTATAAATGGAAAAGGTAATTTAGATCAACTTTTAGGTAATCAAAGATGGATTTTTTATAAAGTTGAAATAGATTATGACCCTAAGAACAATGAGAAAATTTTAAAAATTTTGTTCATAAAAAATATAGTCAACCTAGTTCTTTTTGTACTTATTGTGCTAGACATACCCATTTTTTAGCATATTGTCATTATACAAAAATGAGATTTAACAATAGGAAAGTGGATTAGATTAGAAATGGAACTACTATTTTTGCTAACTCCCATGGATCCAATACTTTTTAGCTACTAAAAGTGAAGTTATCCAAATGTATGGTGTAGGTTTGCATAAGATCTTCCTCACATAAGTCAAAGTGATTCCTTGATAGTGGATGTTCAAGGCATATTACCGGAGACAAAGCCAAATTCTCAAATTTAGTTATCAAAGATGATGGAAATGTTGCTCTGGGGGACAACTATAAAGGAAAGATCATTGAAGTGGGTAAGCTTGGGTAGCAACATTCCCCTTACACTGATAATTTTTCATTAAGGGATAGATTAAAATATAATTTAATTACTATTAGTTAACTATGTAATAAAAGATACAAAGTTGTGTTTAAATCGGATCATTGACTAGTTAAGAATGCTAAAGATGATGGTGTGCTACTTGTTGCATCTAGAACTCAACAACAAAATGGTGAGTTGAAAGGAAAAATAGATTACTTCAAGCAATGGCATGAACAATGCTTAATGAAAATAAGTTTTCGAAATATTTTTTTAGCGAAAGTCGTTAATGCTTCTTGTTAAGTTATTAATCATGTTATAATTAGAAAAGACTTAGATAAAACCCCTAATGAATATTGAAAAAATAAAAAAACCTAGTATTAGTTATTTTAAACTTTTTGGTTGTAAATATTTTATATTAAATGATATAGATAAATAATGAAAATTTGGTGCCAAATCGAATTAAGGTATTTTTCTTGGTTATGCTTTGAATAGTAAGACTAATAGAATTTTTAATAAAAGAACTTTAACTGTTCAAGGATCTATTCATGTTACTTTTGATGAATCTAACTCGTTTTCGTGTAAAAAGAATAATAATGGTGATGATGTTAAGATTTTAGAACAAAATGTGAATAAACTTGATTCAAATAAAAATAAAAATAATAATGATAATGGTAATCGTAATAATGAACCTTCTAGTACCATGCAAACTCCTAATATAAAAAAATATGAAAATAGAAATCATATTTTGCCTCAAAGTTGAAAATTTGTGTATAATCATCCTACTGATCGAATTTTAGGTGAATCTACTAGTGATATATTAACTATATCATCTCTTAGAAAATTAGTGTAATAATTTGGCATTTATTTCTCAAATTATACCTAAAAATATGCATGAAGCAAAAAAAGATATATCTTGGTTAATGGCTATGTAAGAGGAATTGACACTATTTGAAAAAAATAATGTTTAGACTCTAGTACCCAAATCGAAAGATAAATAATTATTGAACTTAGATGGGTGTTTAGAAATAAGAAAGATGAATCAGAAATTATTATTATTAGAAATAAAAATAAATTAGTAGCACAAGAATACATTCAAAAAGAAGAAATTGATTATGAAGAAACATATGATCTCGTTGCTAGATTAGAAGTTATTCGTGTGTTTCTTGCATTTGCATGTTATAATTTTTTTTTATTTCAAATGAATATTAAAAGTTCTTTTCTCAATGGTTATATTTTCAAAAAATCTTATGTTAAATTAACTTTCGAATTTGAAAATCATGAATTTTCTAATCACGTTTATAAATTAAACAAAGTTTTATATGATTTCAAACAAGCACCTAGAGCATGATAGGAAAGACTAAGCGATTTTTATTATTGAAAAATAATTTTAGTAGATGAAAAATAGATACTACCTTATTTGTTAAGTTTCATGGTAAAAATATGCTTATTGTGCAAATTTATGTGGATGAAATTATTTTTGGTTCTATTAATGAAGATACGTGTAAAGAGTTTACTACTTTTATGCAAAAAAAATTAAATGAGTATGATGGTTGAACTTAATTTCTTTTTGGGATTATAAATCAACTAATATAAAAATAGAATTTTCATAAATCAATCAAATTGTATTAGAGATATTCTTAAAAATTATTGATTGGATAACGTTAAACCACTTGGAACTCCAATGAGCACATCACTCAAGATTGATAAAGATGCTTAAGACTGATAAAGATAAACAGGAAAAATTGATTTATATTTATTGCATTATATCATCGTATGATTGGTAGATTATTTTATTTAATAGGCAGTAGGTCGGATATTATGTCTATGTGCACGTTTTTAAGCTAATTCTAAATAATATCATTTATTCACCATAAAATGTATTTTTCGATATCTCATGAGCACAATTGACTTTGGATTATGGAACCCTCGATTCACTTTATTTGATTTACTTAGTTATTCGGATACCGACTTTACCGGATTCAAAATAAATAAATAAAAGTACTAATCGTACTTGTTATTTTCTTGGACACTCATTAGTTTCATGATTTAGTAAGAAACAAAATGCGGTAGCCTTGTCTATGGCCGAAGTCAAATATATTATTGCTCAAACTTTAAATATATGAAACAACAATTAGAGAATTTTAAAATTTTATTTGATAATATCCCTATTATGTGTGATAATACTAGTGTTATTTGCTTGATTAAAAATCCTATTTACCATTCTAAAACCAAGCATAATAAAATTAGACATCCTTTTCTTAGAGAACATGTGCAAAAAAGTGACATTAAACTTGAATTTGTAAGAACTGAGCACCAATTAGCGGATATTTTTACAAAATCACTTCAAGAGGATCATTTTTTCTATATTAGATGAGAATTAAAAATGATATGTTTATGTGATTTATAAATTATTTACTTGCATTTATTATTTTTTATAGGGGACAAGTTTTTATTTATCCTTGATATTAAATTTTATGAAAAATCTTTATGATAATGTCAAAAGGGGGAGAAATATGTTTGATTCACATAAAATTACTTTATGCGCTTGAAATTCTTCATTTTATACATTTTTTGCCATCATTAAAAAGGGGGAGAATGTTAAAGTATGTCTGACTTTAGTTAATATTGATCAACAATATTATTTATTATTTGTAATATATTGATTTTGATGATAACAAACAATACTAAATAACGTTATTGATATTATTTATAACTTATAATATCTATTTTATATAAAGTTATAATGTCAATACTTTCTTCATCAAATTATTTTAAAGTTACATGTATTAACATTTTTTTATTCTACTTGTTATTAAAATTATTTTATTCCTTGGGTAAGAAAAGTTGTAAATAGTTTTATTTTTTGTTGTTATAAAAATTATTTGATATTTTTTAAGGTTAAAAATATTACTTCTTGTCATATATGTTATACTTGGATAAAGTTTTTTTTTATGTTCCTATTACTAATTACTAGTTACAACATATTTAAAGTAATTTTTTTTTGTTCTTATTATTTCTATTTTCTTTGTGATTTTATTTTATAATATATTTTGTTATTATTAAAGTACTTACAATATTTTTTTATAATGTTTTTCAATGTACTTGTTGTATTAATGGGACTACATATAAAATGTTCACTTTATTAAAATTTTCACATCTCTTACCCATAGAAAACCTATACTTAAAAAATTCCTTTGTCCTTCATTAATTATAGTGAGACCGTATGTCTCTTTTTCTCCATCTTATTATATCAACATTATTGAAGTACACACATTTAATTGTACATACTTATATATATTATCTGTCCTACACCCGTTCTTGTTTCTCTCAAAAGCCACACCACTCTTTTCTCTTTTTTTCCACAAATCTCTCTCTCCTCATTATCCCCACCCTCACCCCACCCCACCCCCCACACACACACACCCACACACACACACACACATATATATATATATATAACAACCTTTATTTTCTCACGTAAAAGCTGGTCAGTCACGATATGCCAAAGATAGGGCTTGTTTGTCAATTAATATCACTCTTAACACAAAGTAAATATAAATAAGTTACTTTTCAAAACGTCTGCATTTGTAAAACAAGGAATACACATACAATAATACAAACCACTATAATGTGTGACAACCCGCCTACTAAAATAATAGGTGGCCAGCCCAATACTCTAATAATAACAGGAATCATAGATGGCCCATTCTCAGCATCACTGTCGATTAAAATAATAGTACGAGATAACTACCAATCATTTTAGAAAACGGACTATCAATAAAAAGAAATTTTTGAATAAAAGAAAAATACTTAGACAATACCATTTGCAAAAACAGTGGATATCAAAAATCGATAGATAAAGAACGACAATATAATAAATAATCACCGAATAAGCTGTCGGTGAACAGACTAATACAATTAGTTACACCGAGTATTACACATTAAATATTACATTATATTAAATGAGTGCAAAACTTGGGCAAACACACCCGAATAAATAACTGAACATAACTAGTGTAGAAGAGAAAGAGGCGTCTAAACGAATAACCTACAACATCCGCAATATGTCGTAGCTCCATGACAACCGGAATGAAAATTTAAATACGGGTGTCCATGCGGTAGAGCACCTGTACGGCAAAGAGTATATGCAAGAACAAAGAAATATAGACGGGTCAGGGCCCGGTTGGATATGATTCCCATGTGACTAAAATGCATGACAGTTAAGTGCGTAATTCTCTCGCAATTAACAATATCATTTCTCACCTCTCAATCTAAAAGCAACCTAGCGCAATATCAATGAAATGCTCTAGTTAACCCAATTACTAAGAGCTAAATTCTCCCCATTCTCAACACTATGCCCTATTCGTGCGTGGGGTGTCTCGCAAAGCGAAATCCAAGCAAGGAACCCCCCCGATACACTACTACTAGGCAAGGTTGATCGTCGAGATCCATTAGACCCTCAGCACAATATTAATATATTTGTCATCTAAGTTTTATTTCCCCTTAACGTAGTACAAAGGGCTAAACTTCTCCCCAGTCTCAACACTATGCCCTTATTCGTGCGTGGGGTGTCTCGCAAAGCGAAATCCAAACAAGGAACCCCCCCGATACACTACTACTAGGCAAGTTTGATCGTCGAGATCCATTAGACCCTAAGTACAATATTAATATATTCATATATGGGAACTCATCTACAGCTACTCAAGGAAACATAAATAAATCCATCCACCATCTAAAAGCATAATTCCTATTTCTTTCTTTAGGAATATATATAAATGGTAAGACACTTTATCAAATGTTTACCAATCAATTTCATTTCAAAACTTTCTTTACCAATTTTATTTCCTTTCTTCCATCCAGGAAAATATATATAATTTAAAGCAAGTTTTATTATCATAAAAATGCTTTAACCTTTTCATATCATATCATCCATTTTCCTTCTTCCATCCGGAAAATGTAATTAAAGCCATTTCATTATCATAAAATGCTTTAATACCAATAATGTCCCACATTATTGAACATAGTTATATATATCATATAACGCGTTCTAAGACCGCCCGTCTGGGTTTCCCCACTGTGCGCACCCCTAAATGACCATCATCTTCCAGTGCCTATCAATTACGACACCTGGGCACCTACAACGCAAGAAGTCGGGAAGCGGCCATATGCCTGCGGGTTAGTCATAACCACACCCAAAATTACCTACCCATCACAGAAACATACAATAAACGCTCATATGGCCTAGGGATATATCCACCCTGCATTCACTAGCCAGGGGGCTTCACCACAACGCGCGAACTTCCCTTATGATGTCATTTAGAGAGGGTGTGTAACCATAAATTAACATTTATGAAAACCATTACTTTTTCCTTTTTGAAAACATCCAATTTTACATTCTCAAAATCATGTGTACTTATTTATTAGTACCACATTTTATAATATGCATTCCATTCTTATTAAGTCATATTTTATTAATGACCTAAGGCCCGAAGTGCCATAAACCTCAAACTAGTCTCCAAGAGTTTATACAATTTCATAAACCATAAAAGTGAGTCTCCCTCAAGGAGTATCTCCCAAAAGTCTCAGCATTTTCATTTTTATCTCCAATTTATCTCTCGGTTAATCTCCTAAATCATTCGGACATTAACCTACGCAACCTAGCTCTCGGGGTAAGCCCAAATATCCCATATTATCCTAGGACATTAGTTTACCCAAAACCACCCTCTAGGACTCCCCATTACTTCCCAAAGTAAGGTCCCTAAACCTTGGACCTAAAAGAAAAAGGGCTAAAAATCAAACTAGGAAAAATCCCACAAAAACAGGGTAACCGAATCGATTCGTCAAAAAGTCGAATCGATTCGGTGGGTAAAACTTGACTTCCTGCAATTGCCGAATCGATTCGGTCCCAACCCGAATTGATTCGGTTTTCCCAGACCTGTAAGCTTCCCTTATCCGAATCGATTCGCCCCTTGGGCCGAATCGATTCGGCCCTGCAAATTGGCCCAGTTTGGGCTACGGGTTGAAGAACCCTAAAATCTCAAAAACCCCAAATCTTTGATTTCTTCCAAAAACAACTACAATTTATTCTCCCAAATCACTTCTACACAATTAATAACTAATACATATTCCTCAAATCAAGTTAAAACTAAGATTTAAGGCTTTAATCACCCAAAATCAACAAATACCCATTTAGGGTTTAAATCACCAAAAACCAACTATACATGCAAATTATCACATTAAATAAATATCTAGAAAGTAAGAAACTTGCCTCGAGGTTGTAGTCTCGGATCCTCGTCCGGTGGCAACGATTTCCGGCCTCAAATCTCCATTTTCTCTCTTTTCTCCCATTTTCTCCCAACTCTCTCTTCTCTCTCTCTCTCCTTTGGCTTTTCTCACAAATGAAGAAAGAAAAAGGGGTGGGGGAACTTAAACGGGTCTTAAAATATAAATTCCCATCTTTTAATTGCTAACACACCATTAAAATGACTCGTATCCACATAATTGAGTCATAACGCGTCAAAAGTGCCCGAAACTCCAAAATACAACATGGCACTTATTTCGACTATCTCGACTATTCTAAAAACAACCGCACCCCCTATTTTGGCATTCGGAATAAAGTGAACTATTTTTGTGTTCCAAATTTCATTTTATTTTATTAATTATACTCCAATTTATATATAAGTCATAACCGTCGCTTTACATATAACAACGCAATAATACACAATATAATGTTATTTACCTTCTCATACGGTAAATAGACAAAACATAGTAAATATTATCCCTTAATATCACGGGAAACAATATTTACTCCAACATCCCCTATTTTATAAAATTAGCCCATCGGGCAAAATAATATAAAATAGTCGCTCGAAAACCTGGGTTGTTACATAATGATAATAATAAAATTCAACTAGAGTAATAAAATTTCAACCGTCATAAAATAAAAGAGTATCGGGCCTATGCCCTTACAAATATTCTAAATAATAAATGAATGAAGCTGAAAGTCCCCTATGCTAGAAACAATCAAATCTAAATCTATAGAGCAAGCGAGATTGCGGGACTGCTACAGCACAATCCAACTATCCCTGTCTAGGAGCACCTGCGGGAGAAAACATTTAAATTTAGGTCAGAGCCCGAGGTGTGCAAGAATTAACTTGAATAAAATATTAATGTAATTATACAGTTGATGCACAATAATTATTTCCCTTTTTTCGTCACTCACATGCGTATGACACCTCACCCCTCATCTAAATGAAATATCATTCGCATCCCAATAATTTCCAAATAATGAATGGTGACAACGCCTCAATTTATAAATGATGATAGCATTAATAAATCATTGGAATGTAATTTCTACATTAAATTTCCAACAGTCAATTATTCTAGTCTCGTACATCTTTCAAAAGAGCATAAACACCTATTATGCATTATAGGATTTCATATATAAATATTGTCTATTTTTCTTAGGCAATTCAAATGATTCAATTCAAGTTCGGTCAATTAATAATATATGTCCTTTCATATATTTGACACAAGGGCATCTACCGTTAGTGTCTATTCATGCTCTATCTGCAAGTCCAAAGAAATTATCTTATTCCTAATCGGACAACACAAAATACAAAAATACATTGGGGGCGGTCCCTATGCTGGACACCTATATATAGCCCATACCTAGCGGTGATACAGGAACGGTTAGCGTCAACTCTACCTCTAGTACCTTTATGGCCTACACATCGTTAAGCCCACTTGTGCCGACGTGTGGTATGCGGCCCGAACGCGCGAACTCCCGAGCCTATAGGACAGTCCACGAATATGGTATGTCCACACAAATAAATAATAATACATATTTTTTTATCTCTATAATATGTATAGGCAATTATCTCTACAATTACCAATAATATTCCTCATTAAATAATTCACAATATTTCTCATTTATTAATAATTTATAATCTCATAAATTATTAACTTCAATCCATAAATAATTACTTAACTACATGTTAAAGGTAATTATGATAAATTCCAGCATGGGTATAACCCTATTCCATGTATTAATTAACCCATAAAATTCACTTTTGCTCCTTCCTTATGATGCCACTAACTACTGTACGTGAAGAAATCAAATACCGTAAGCCATAAAGTAGAAATCGAGGCTACAACAAAAAAAGGGAAGAGAGAGCAAAAAAACATGTTGTTCGCGCGACATGGCACATCGTTCGAACGACCTGCCACGTCGTTTGAACGACGTTTTATCATCTTCCTCCACCTCTCTCAGTTCTGTGTTTCCCAGATAGTTAAAAACCCCTTAAAATTCCTAACAGTTCGCAATCCAAAATTTCCATGTTTCCACCATCGTTCAGTCCTAAACAAGTTACTAACAATTCCATATTTTAACGATTTAAGTTCCAAATTCCCAACTATGTTTGTTTCATACAAAGAACATTTAATAAGGGAAACTATATCTAGATTTTCAGTCCATTAATGGTTAATAATAACCTCTACAATGGTTAAACAATAATCCCCAAATAATTATCAAAACTTAATGGAAATCTAATCATCAATATAAGGCTTTCGACTCCTAATTTTTTAAATAAACTCTACGTGTAATCTTTCCTCTACATGTGGGTTTCTCATCATCAAATCCGACATAATAAATCTTAAACATCATGAACCCTAAATTTCCAGAAATCTAAAGGGGATATAATTTATGCATTGAGAAATAAATTAGAAACATAGATTATGCAAGAAAATATTTGCCTTTTGATTTTTGTAGTGGGACCCTTGAAAGCTTTAAATTTTCCCTTTTTTCTTCCTCTTTTCCCCTTCTTTGGTGTTTCTCTTTTTCCTCTCTCGTGACTGCTACTCTAGGTTATTAATTTGTGATAATGGGAGAGTGGTTTACCCCCACTAAACCACTCACTAAGTGTTAATTCCATTTTTGGTTAAAGGCCCAACTTTTGGACCCTCAAACGGACCCGAATCCATAACCCAATAAGCTTAAAAGTTACCCAACCTATATACTATTGACCAAGGACCATTTTTAAAGGCGTAAACAACTTACACAAGTTCATATGAGTTCCAAAAACATGCTCCGAATTATTTATGCCAAAATAATTACTTTTAATTTGTGTCGCACATGATTTATATAATTTTTCTTTTATTATATGCAAATGACGTATCCAATCACAAAATGAATTATACACACAAGCATACTAAATAACAAGTTTTCACTTAACATTTTCGAGTAAAATATTTATTTAGATTAAATTTAATTATTTATCCCAAAATAATATTTCATTAATTATTTAAGAAAATAAAAATAAGGGGAATTACTATATATATATATATATATATATATATATATATATATATATATATATATATATACACACACACATATATATATATATATGTGTGTGTGTAAGTGTGTGTGTGTGTGTGTGTGTTAATGCACTTTATCTTACAATCTTTTGAATATTATTTTTGCTATAGATAATTATTTTTGTCCGATTTTTTTTGTTATTCTTTTATCTAAAAATTCTTTGTGTGTGTTTATTTATTTTTATATACTAAGTTGCTTATATAAACTACATTTTTTTTATATTTACACAGATTATTATTATTATTATTATTATTATTATTATTATTATTATTATTATTATTATTATTTATTTTATATATTTATATAAATGGAATATGTATATCTATATATAAGATGAATTTAAATAAACAAACTAACAAACAAACATATATATAGTTTACATCTCCTTGATGGGACCACATATTTTATATTGGTGTGTACTTATTAATGCATAAAGTAATTTTCGGTTCTGGCAAACGGTTTTATCCTTTGCATATTTTGTTTGTCCCTCTTTTTATTTCCACACCACACATAATCTATATATATATATATATATACTCTCCTAATTTACCAACCTGTTTTTGCAGATTTATTCCAAAAGCATCTCCTGGCATATTTGACCACCTAGACAACTCCTTTATACAAGACCAACACTCAATAGATACATTTTTTATAACAAAAAAATGGTAACCTATACAATAGCATGGGAAAATTATAAACAAGATTGGTGAAGACTACCAAGTACACTTAAGAAAAAAAAATTATTATCACCCATAATTTTTTTTGGAAACTCAAGAGGTTATAAGAAGGTTGAATAATACAAGTTGAAGAAGCAAAAAGCTGTCAATAAATTACTATGCTACAAAACAAGATAACAAGTGTAAATCTTCATATTATATCTAAGTTTTATTGAGAAAGATAAACTCAGAATCAAAGTTCTATTTATATCGAGTTATCATCCTACAAAAAATTACTGAACACTTCTGAAAATATTAAAGCTCGAGTATAAGCTTTCGGTTGTAATTTGTAGCTCGATTTAGCTACATGATTTATACGCGATGATTCGATTCCACTCTCAACGGTGGTATTCGAACTCAAGAAGACGCAGTCGACTTGAAGAGTAGATGTAGGCTCACCATTTTTAGCTGAACCACAATAAATCTTGTACACTTAATTTTCTCCTATTTATTTATTTTTTATTATTATTTGTGATTTAATTTTTTTGCCTAGTTTTTAATTCATACTAACAAATTTCGAAAATTATATTTTTTGCAAATTAAAAATTAATTAATTTTACATTTATTTAATTTTTTCATAATTAAGAGAATATTTTTAAATATAAAATTAACCAAAAAATTTACAAAAATCCAATTCACCCATCTCTTGGGTATTTTTCTGGGCAACATATTCTATTAAGACTTTAAAAAGAATTTTACTTTCATTTTTTTAGACCTTTTCATCCATTTACGGATCATAATTTAATTTTCTAATCCTATTTTAACATTTACTTATTACCCACATACTACGTTATCGTATATTATGTTCTTCTTATATTATAAGCACATATCTTCATAACACCAATCATATCCACCTCCTTAAATCTACGAAAATCCTACGCCCCGAATAAAAGTAAACGCATCTCAATCATACCTAAAAATTCATATCATCTTAACCATTCTCTCTTTATTTCAACCTAATGTATCTACTTGTTTACTATAGGTATTTTCATTTCTATCATTTGAATAACACTAAGTTTAAATTCAACAATCCCACTTATGATAATTTCCCGAACTAAGTTGAATAAATTTTCGCGTTTCTTACAAATTTTTAAAAAATATATACTTCCTCTAAACTTTATCTAATACCAATCAATACTAACATTCAATTGGCATTTACATCATATCAAAGATAATTTCATATCGAATTTAGGTTCAATAATATCCACCAAATTCTAACCATTTCCATCAAAATTCCAAATTAATATTTTAGTTCATAATTCTAAGTCCATCTTTATTAAATTTCATTCAACGGTATGAATACAACTAAACTCCAAACTTTATCGTCGTGATTCTATATCAACCATTCCAATTCCTAATCCTCAGTCCAACTTCATAAATTTTCATTATGATTCCAAATTAGAAATTTTAATTCTCAATTCTGATTTAACCCTCATCAATTTCATTCATCAATATAAATATGAATAATTAGGTTCTTCTTCCCCTAATTAGGTTTTTAATACTTTTTAAATATCAATTCATGTATAATTTTAGCAATACTTAACATATGTAATAGTTTTGGGTAAGAGTAGAAGTACACTTTCCTTAAATTGTAGAAATTCTTCTTGAAACTATGTTGGAATTTATTCTTCTTACGTCTTCCTTTCTATAATCTTCTTCTTCTCAAGACCGTGTAACCATGGAGGCTTCCTTCTACGTATTTTACCTTGTGTTCCATATTATTATTTAATTACATTATTCTCCTTCCTTATTTAATTTATTAAGTTCTCAAGTTAATCTAACTTTTCTCACACTTTCTCTCTCAATTTTCTAGAATTTTATCACTAAAATGTACCGAAAGGCCCTAAACCATAAGATACTTATATTTATATATGTAGGTAGGTAGGTTTAAGATAACCCTAAATACATTAAAAATACGTTATGATGTGGTCCAACTTTTTCTCCCTTCAAATTCCCTCATAAATGCCCTATTAAATGAGCCTCAACTCCCATGTTGACTATATAACAAATAATATTCTTCTCAATTTCATTATTATTATTATTATTATTATTATTATTATTATTATTATTATTATTTATAATCGATATAAATACATACAAAATACGTTCAGATCTCAACCACTTCATCTCCTTCACTTAATCTCCCTCAAACCACAATTAAGGTCAAATTAAGCACATTAGCCCTTATTAATAACCAAACAACTAACATTCAATTATATTATTTTTTTTCTTCTTATATTTAAAAATAACTCTTATTATTTTCAACATATTTAGTGTATCATTACCATGCACAAAACTATAAAAATAAAACCTTTTTAACATATCACTTAATAGCTAATTTAAAAACTAGTCAAGTAAAAATTCAATAATTTCCACATAATTTTTTATTCATCAAAATATGTACATATAATTACATTTCATACTTGATTTATTGAATCCATATATTATTTATATATTTCTACTAAACTTCATAATATCCCTCATAATTAATTTCTAATCCACAAATAAAGTTCTCAAATAAATATGATTATTTATGCAAAAAAATTGTTTTTAATTATTTAATTATTCATAAAAATTATGGGGTATTAAAATAAGTATTGGAGATTGACAAATTATTAGCATTTGGGGCATATTTTGGCACATGTGTCACAGTCTTGGACCACGGTAGTCCAATAATATCCCTATCGAATAATCTTCTTGGCAGGCATATGTCCGTTCATATGGGGCCCACAATCCCCACTATGGATTTTCAACATTCTCTCTTCAATGTCAGCCATACTATGCATTGCAAATGGGTTCCATCGAAGGTTCTCTTAAATAACGTCTTATCACAGATGACGTATTAAGCTGGAAGCTTGCGAAGGGTCATGCTATCTTTCTTATCAGCCCCTTGTAGGTATCAACCATGTTTGAGGAGGCACCAGATGTCATAATAATATAATCCAAAATTTTCTTAATCTTCTTCTATGGCGAGCTCGATATGGCAGCATTGAATTGGCATGGACTATTTCTAGATTTTCAAGGGAGAAATAATTATTCCCTCGAGCATATCGACCAAGGAGGCCAAAGTTGCCAACGCATCGACGAAGCTATTATTTGAGAAGAGGGATAATGGAATGTGACATATTTGAATTGGGAAGAAACATCTTTAAGGTGAGCATGAAAGGATAGGATTTTCTCGTCTTTGAATTTCCCTTTCTGAGGAGTTTCCCTATAATGAGGGAAAAATCCTTGTAAACATCAAGGTATCAGATTCCTTTCTCTAAGACAAGCTTGAGGACCATAGTGCATGCCTCATATTTCATCATATTATTATGAAATATAGCTTGATGGAGATTTGAGTGTGAGAATCGTCGAACATAATTAGAAGAATCCTAATACCATGTCCCTTTTTATTGGTAGCTCTATAAAAGAATATTTTACACCAGAGCTCTTCATGAGTGGAACAGATAATATCTTCATCCGAGAATTCAAAAATCTACACATCATCTTCCTCCATAAGATGATTAGCTCCATAATCAAAGATGGCCCTTACTTTGATGGCTTTATGTGTGATTTAGGTAATGTCGAACTTAGCTATCAAGATCATCCATCGAGGCATGTGGCTTGACAAGGAAGGATTTTCTAGAAAATACTTCATGGGATCCATCCAGGACACTAACTTGATGAGGAATGCAAGCATGTAGTGTTGAAGTTTTTAAGTGGCCCAAACTAAGGCGATATAAGCCTTTTTCCAATGTTGTGTAGTTCTCCTCATACCCTTCCATTTTTTTATTTGCATAGTAGTTAGATCTCTCAATGCATGATTCTTGGATGTATTTGTCTAGCATAGACCTAACCGTAATGTAGGTAAAAATTAAGTACAAGATAAGGAGTAGACCAGACTACAGTCACATAAGAACTAGTGGTTGGGTAAGGTATTGCTTGACTTTATCAAAGGTTTCTTAACATGCCTCATTCTAAACTTTTGTTGAATCTTTTCAGATTAGTTTAAAGAGGGATTCATATATAGAAGTGAGTTGACTAATGAATCTTCTAGTGTATTGGAGCTTTCCCAAGAAACCGTGTACCTCTTTCTCAGTCTAAGGCAGTGACATTTCAAGGTTCTCTTTTAGTTTAGTAGGGTCTAATATTCCTTTTTCATTGACCATGAATCCAAGGATCTTACCTTTTGTGACATCGAACATGAAATTTTAGGTATTTAGACGCATCCAGTATTTTCGTAACCGTTCAAAAAAAATTCTCGAAGCAGGGACGTGACCTTACCGAGTTTTAGATTTTATGATCATATTATCAACATAGACCTCAACCTCTTTATAAATAAGATCATCAAGGATGTTTATGGATTCCCTTTGATAGGTAAACCCATTATTTTTTAGACATTAAGGAGTGATAGTGTGGCAGAGAGTCCCCTATATGATGGTAAAAGCAGTTTTTTCTTGGTGAACGGGATGCATATTGATTTGATTATACCATGTCAATCTATCGACGAATGACTTGAGAGAATGATTAGAAGTATTTTCATCAATTATGTTGATTTTGGGTAGGGGTAATCATATTTTGGAGAAGGTTTATTCAAATCCCGATAGTCAATGCACATGGAGACCTTTCCTCCCGATAGTCGATGCATATAGACAATGTTGTCAAGCCACATTCGATACTTGACGACATGTATAAAGGTTAAATTTATTGATTAACTGCTTAATCTTTAACTTTGAGGGACCATTCAGGCCAGAGATTTCTCAGCTTTAGCTTGATAGGTTTGCATTTCGAATATGTGGGAATATCATGTTGTATAATATCTGGGATGTCAGTCATGGATATGTAAGACCATGCGAAGATGTCTATGAACTTTTTCAGAAGTGCTTTAAATTGTGATTGCTCATACTCTTATGAGTTGGCCCTGTCCTACTCTTACGCATTGTGCTAATAAAACCGATACTAATAATAATATTCTCATCATCATTAGTTTGAACACGATTATGTTGTTTTATTTTTACCTTATTGAGATGAATTAAGAATTCTTCATTTATTAGATCATCTTCATCAATTGTATGATTAGAGTCAATGCAAGAATATAAGGCACAACTAGATACTAAAAAAATCCTTCATTTCATGGATTACATATTCAAGGAAAACAACATTGAGAAACTCATCGAAGGAGTACTCATTTATATTTGCATCAAAAATAGGAAAAATAAGTTAATTTTGTAGGTGATAAAAAACAAGGTTTTTGATAGACAGTCGGGATACTGCACCAATTAAGGAGAGGCTTGTCAGCAGGATATATCCTTATGGAAGGGATAGATGGTCCATATTCATTACAAATGACATAAAGGCCCATTCCCAGCTCAACAAGACTAGGTGATTCACCACTATTAGTGCTTTTTATATCAGAGGAGATAGATTTAGACAAGTTGATGGTTAAGGGCTTCACTTCATACTTAGAACCCTCGGTCCAAGTGAACTTATTTTTGAAGAAGATTCCAAATATAGGGTTTATCTTTCTTTCAATTATGTCCTACCATGGATCCTAAAAAATGCAACAAGGGAATTCTTCATTCTCTTTGATAAAACACCCATTCAGAGAATATCAAGAAATTATTTTCTTCTTTTTTAGCACCCTATTTCTATACGGTTGATGAAGACCCATAAGCTCAGCTAGAAACAATTGATATCCCAGACCACATGGTGGATAGTATTTCTTCTAAACAATCGACTTTAGAATTCCTTGTTGTCTATGACCCAACACCATTTCGAGCATAAAGTGCATATTATTGAACCTTTAAATCATGTTAACATTCTCATGTAGGCTATGTTCATGATTCATTTTATCTTTAGTGTTTTCTCCATCACAAAGAGGAAGCGGGTCAATCTTGAATTCGAAAACAACATGTCATCCACACTTATTGTATTTCTAGAATTGGGTTACTGGTACCGATACCATCTATGTTGTCATCATCCTCGATAATGGTAACAACCGAATTATCTGCAAACAACTTCAGTTTTTTATGAAGAGAATGTGCAACCCTTCTAATCCTGTAGTGCATCAAGTAACTGAGAAGTAAGTTGAATCAGATAGTGATGTCAATGACTTGGAATTCTGTTTTAGGTCATATTAAGATGCCCCTTATTGCGAGTAGTATCGATCCATAACTTCTCGTTGGTGTAACACCCCGCATTTTTGAGTAATTAAAATTGAATTAATTTGTTTAATCTTAAATTACACAAGTGACATAATTTAATGGAATTAAATACTATGTGTTGATTAAAATATTAATCGAAAAGTAAATGATTAATGTTTATTGAATATAATTACTAAGTGAATAATAAATAATTATTTTTATGTCATAACGAGTGACAGTGACGAAATAGTGTTATATCTCAATCGGGTGTCGAGTGTAGACTATATGAGGTCGAGATAGGAAATTATTTTAGATTGACTTGGGTGATGATTTTGAGGTCACGATTAATTCTTAAATGGTCAAAATAGTATACCCGGGCGTATAGATTGGGTCCCATGGCTATTTTAGACCAAACTGGCACCACGAGAGGGTGTTTCGATCATTCAGTTATTTGTGGTAAAGAGAACCTCAAAAATTAAAGGGATATATCATCACAAGGGAGTGTACAGCTAGGGTTACATCAATCTTCAGAGAAAGGATGACACAAGGGAGTAAGAAAAGAGAGTTATTGGAGGTACAACACCTTTTCCCTCCACCAAAGTGATGGAAATTATTATTGGAAGGAAGGGAAGGCATCCTCATCACATTCAAAATGAAATTAGACCTACAACTGATAAGGAAAGTGTTTATCTTGCATGTTTTAATGAGTTATAATACCCATGTAGTGTAGGGTTTATGATTTGATGAAAATTTATGATATTTTTTATATTTAACGAAAGAACTCATAATTCTAAGTAGGATTACATATAGAATAAATCCATTTGTGTAGATAAAATAAAATCAGAAGTTATGGAAATAAGAAGATGGAAGAAATCTGGGCTTTGAAGAACTTATGTGAAGAAAACAAAACCTAGGGTTTTATTGATTAATGGAGATTTAATCTGATCTTGGATGGAATTTGTATGGATTTTATACATGATTTATTTGACTCAAGGAGCAAATTGATTCGATCATTGAATCCATTTGGCCTCTTCACCTCATCGATTCGGTTACCCAGATTTCACCGATTTCTTTTGTTTATTCCTGAATTTGTGATTAATTAAAGCGGTATACTTTTGTATTGTTATTAAACTATAGGGATGGGCCTATTGAATTCCAGTAGACTCTAGTAAGGATTGGGTTTAGCCAAATAAGACAATTTAAGGCTAGGACCTTTTGGGCATAATGTGTACATGAATAAATTTGCGAGACCTAGAAGGGATCACGGAGAGAGAAGTGAACCTGTGATTTAGAACAGTAGTGTATAAGTGTACTAGCCACTGATGTTTATAAAGGGGTAACTAGGACCCTTTGGGTAGTGAAATAATACTCGAGAATATATGAAAAGAGGCTGTAACGAGTACGTTGAGTATGTGAGAGAGATATACTACGTACGGGTGGATATCATGGGTTGTGTTCATACTTACTGAATAATATGTGTATATATAGGTTGTGTGAATACCTATTGTTATGATTTGATTATATGTTTGAACATACCTATGCTGCCTGTTATCCGGAGGTTTTGGCTCAGAGGGTGATCCCACCTTGACGATTCCAGTGAGATTTGGATGTGTTCCCTAGAACATGAAACTTAGGGGCGTCTCACTATGCGTTGTGTATTAGTGGGACCAACGTGTCATTTGGGTACATTAGGTATTTTAATATTCTAAAGTCTTAGAACTGTGTTTGCCTCCGGTGTGTGTTGATTGACTTTGGGTTCGAGGAGACATGCCGAACCAATAGTCCTTGATTTGGTACGAGACATATATGGACTTGATAGCAGAGTATGCCAGCTTCACGAGGAGCTATTGCGGGGATGATATAGTTGTATAAATTATATGTGTGTTAAATATATAGAAGTACGATATCTCTACTTATGTAGTAGAACTAATAGATTATGTATATCTAAAAGTAAAATAAGTGGAAAAGCATAAAAAAAATGTCACAATAATAATATACGGGTAATATATTATTGATTTTATGGTATCATGTCGTATGAGTAATATGAGTGAGATGGACCTATTGAGGTTATTTAGATATGTTATCTAGTTGGTGCGGGTGATATATTATTGATATTATGGTAGCATGTCGTATGAGTAACACGGGAGAGCTAGACCTATTGGGGTTATTTAGATACGTTATCTAGTTGGGATGGGTAGCATAGCTAGATAGGGTACGTTAGGCTTGCACATTAGTTTAGAGGTGAGGACATCAAGAGAGTGTAGGTGGAAACTAACATGTGTATCTAATAACTATTATATCTGTGATTTAAATACTTGCAATATATTTTCAAACTGTTTTCTTGGGCTCTGACCCATGTAAAAATATTTTAAAACCTTTTAGGTGTCCCGCCATAGGCACACAAAGCTTGATGATTCCATCAAGGGATGCATAGCTGCAGCACTTATGGAGGCTTATAGGTGTTACTTTAGACGCTTCAATTCATTCACGTCTAGATAGGAGATTCTTCAGTATTCCATTTGAGCATGTTACCAATTCAGAGTAGTTATTTCTTCAGTTTATTTAGTAGACTTTAGTTAGATTAAGTTTCATTATTTCAGACTTGTATTTGGACTTGTCTTGGGAATCAATGATTTATTTGATCTTATTTATGTATAAATCTATCGTGTGATTATACAGTCTATTATTGTGTGGATGGTTTGGTTAATTTATTATAGCTTTGCATGTTGTTAAATTAATGAAGATAAAATTTGGCACCGGATTAATTTGACATAAGTGGTTAGTAATTAAAAAAAATTCGACAGTAATGCTAAGAACGAATCAAATGAGATTCCTGGTTATTTTTATAAAGGACTGATCACTCATGATTAAAATAGGCGGGGTGTCATATATGGTATCAGAGCTAGGTTCTAGTGTCCATAAGATTTGTACGGCTTACTATGATTTCAGTGTAACGTTCTTTAACATAGAGCCCTATTTTTAGGATTATTGCATTCATGATTTTGCGTTTGAGATTACGTTATTCTGTTATTATATTTGTATTGATTGTGAACTCATACAATTCGATTTTTTTCCGATTCCACCCAAGAGAGGACGAGCAACGAGAGCAGTAGCTAGAGATAATGAGAGGGGGGCTCAACAGGAGCCACAACCACCACGGGAATCAGTGTCAGCAGCAGAGGTGGTAGAGATTGTGTCACAGGCAGTTAATGCAATGATGACTTCCATGACTCTCCATTTTCCTCAGGCCCGGCAGCCATCGCAGCCAATGGCACCAGTTGTTCAGGCCCACCCGGGGTCGTCAGATTGGCAAAAAGTTAGAGTGGCTTTTCAAAAGGTACACCCACCCGAGTTTCAGGGTAGTTTAGATGTGATTGTGGCGTACCAGTGGAAGAAAGATATTCAATGCCACCTACACATTGATGAGTGTAGCGATGTGCAAAAGTAGATATTGGCCACTTTTAGGCTGGTTCGATCAGCGTTACAGTGGTTTGGAGTCGGTTACCACCATAGAGGAGAGGGACGCCAAGTTTATTATTGAGTTTTATGTGTGATTTGGCCATAAATACTTTCCTCCAATCGTTGAGATATAGATACAGATAAGGTTCAGTATGGTGACTCAGGGTGACCGCTCAGTAGCCGAGTACAAGGACTAGTTCACTCATTTAGCTAATTTTATGCCAAACGAGGTGAAGAGTGAGGAAAGGAAGAAGGTGAAGCTTATGGATGGGCTAGCCTGGAGGATCAGGTAGCACTTGATTGGTTACCCCGCATTGGTGACTTATACAAATGTCATTAATGTCGCACTTTTACACTGCTAGGACCATCGTTTCTATGTGAAGGGAAGCAAGAGAGGAGGTGAGCCTAGCCATCTGGGCAAGATAAGGGGAAGCAGTTCTAGTGGAGCACCACAACAAGAGCAACAGCAGTCAAGCAGACACTAGGGACAGGAATCCCGATAGGGGGATCAGGCCAAGAGGTTTAGATCTGGGGGATATCGACCCGATGGAGGTTTCAGGCAGGGCCAGTAGGGTCTTCAATAGTAGAAGGTTCCTCAGAGCCATCAGGGCCAAGGGAAAAATAGGGGAGGCCATTAGGGTCAGCACCATTAGGGCCAGAGGCAGAGAGAGTTTCCAGACCACTGCTTTATTTGTGCACAAATGGGCCACAAGAGGAGATATTTCCCACAACAAGATAGAGTACCACAGGAGCAGTAGGCACAGAGGCCACCTGCAGCACCAGCCTCATCGCAGAAGGGACAGTTAGAGTACGGACATGTTTATAGCGTCCGAGATGTCGTCATAGAGCAGGCCCTATAGGCACCACTAGTAGTAGAGGGTATATTTCTTATTCATGAGCTTAAGGGTAGGATTCTTTTTTATACGGGGGCATCACAGTCTTTCATAGCAACCATATTTTCATGAGCTTCCAGTATATTAAAGACAGCTGGTAGTCTCTTTATGTGTGTGGAGTCACCGTTGGGTAGTGGGTCAATCATACACTCGATCTGTAGGGGTGTGGATATCGATGTGCGTAGATTATGTTTATCCACTAACCTTCTTGTGTTACATATAGAGAGTTATCAGGCGATGGTGGATTATTTTAGGAGGACTATTGTGTTTAATTTTAGGGAAGGAGATGTTTTTAGTAGTGATGCCTCTTCCTGAGGGAGGGTCGAGCACACATTTATATTAGATTGAGGAGGATACCTCATAGGAGGTGGTTGTTTAGTTAGACTCGATTTTAATGGTGAGCGAGTTTAAGGATGTATTCCAGGGGATACCCGGGCTATCGCCTAATCGAGAAATTGAGTTCGTTGTTGACCTAGCACCGGTTACGAAGCCTATAACCCGAGCATCGTATCGCATTACCCCATCTGAGATGAGGGAGTAAAGATAGAAGATTCAACATCTCCTGGGATAGGGTTTCATCAGACGAAGTGCATTACTATGGGGTGCACTAGTGTTGTTCATCAAGAAGAGGGATGGATCGCTTCGGTTATGTATATATTACAGAGAGTTGAACATGGTCATGATTCAAAATAAGTATCCACCGCGCGGATCGATGATCTATTTGACCAACTAAGGGGAGCAGCTTACTTCACCAAGATAGATCTGTAAGAACAATTTTTCTATTATTGTTTATAGCATAATTTTAGGCTAGTTTAGCATATCCCATTACAAATCGTCACACACTGTCAAGACAAATAGAACTTAATCATCTCCAAGTTTAAAGACTTCCCGACATCCAAAAATGTATAAAACGATTTGGAGTTTGAATTAATTCATAAAATCATATTTGGGATGTTTAATTTTTATCAAAAAGATGAACATGGCTTTTACTTTGTGAAAATATGTTTTTGGAAGACTTGTAGGCGAAGTTTTTTAAATGGAAAAGTTTCATTTTTGTTGTTCAAATGACATCACAATGTCGTTCAAATGACATGCAGAAGTCCTTCGAACGACCCTGCCGACTTAAGTTTTTTATATAAACTTGTTTCATGAATCAGTTTGTTTAAGAATTTTGCAAAAACGTTACTGCATATCAATAGAAAAATTTCTTCAAGTTTTGTGTTTCTAAAACACTGTCTTAATTTACAAAAAGCATCCTTGAATATTGTTCTTATGAATTGGTTTAGAACCCTAATAAGTTTGTATCTATTGCATACACCTTGGTGGAGAGGAACTCCATTGCTGACTTGTGATACCTGCAGGGATTCACTACAAAAGACGAACGCGGGTAGAGGGTTGTGGTTCATTGTTGTTCTCGAGGGAATCATTGTTGGTTTTAGTCCGCGGTCTATGTGAGTTTTCTGTAGAAGATTCATTACAGATTTCATTGTGTAATTTGTAAGTTGCGATTTACGTTATATAATTAATTAAAGGTTTTACCCGAAAGGGGTTCTTCCTGAAACTTGGCCTTATTGTATTTGCGTGGTTTGATTTATCTATTTTATCATGGTTTGATTATCTTTTTTATCACCATAGATGCATGTGTAGAATAAAAAGATTAAATCAATTTAATATTCGCTTTCGCATTTAAAATTGGTATTGCAATATTTGTTTGAATAAAAATCACTCGTTATAATTATTTTGCATTCTCAAATTGGTATTAGAGCTGGTTGCTCCAAGTTATCGAGTGATACTTTTTTTTTTACTGATACCTTTTGACTACTCACGTTATCAAATTAGTATCAGAGCGAGTTACGCTAATTTATTGCGTGATCCTGAATTTTCAAAAAATGTACTTTTAGGGTGTTTTGCCTTATTTCTCCTCTCTCAATGGATTCTCATAGGTTTGACGGCTTAAATCTTTGGGATTTGACATTTACTAAAAGAATTAATTTTTTGGAAAAAAAAAATCTTGTTTAAAATCCGCTATGGATCTTTTGCAAATGGTTCAAAATCAAAGATATTTTTTTCGTGAGAAGTTTGTTACCTTGGACCATGTCTTTATTGATTTAAAATTGTCCAAGAAGAAGAGTGTTGATCGAGTTCTTGTCATAGAAAAAGAATTAGAGGACTTGAAAATTTTTAGGGTTTATGTTTGTGCCAAAGAGGACAAAAATATTTTTATTAATGATTTTTTGGCACATGAGAAGACTCTTAGGGAAAAGTTTGCTTTTATTGAAGGTAAGCGCGATAACCTTTTAGTAATTGTTGAAAATTTAAAAAAGGCGTCCCTAAAATTAGAAGGGTCTAATTATTTGCTTGAGTCTAAAATTTTGAAGTTAAAAGTTCATTTAAAAGACTCGAGTAGTTTGAGTAGTGATGGTAATAACCCCTCCAGTTAGACATACATGTGTTCGGGTTAGGAAATCCGTCACATTCTATTTCTTATGGATGATTGCTTGCATGATTTGTTTGTCACACTCTAGTTATGCTTCATGATATATTCTTGCTAGTGTTATGACGTGTATATCTTTTGTATTATATTTTTCTTTTATTGAGTCGTATTTAAAAATTACAAAAAGATTTTTGGTTTTATATTTTTTAAAAATAAAAAAAGATTTTGTTTTTGAAAAATATTTTTAAAAATTTTAAACAATTTTCAGTTTTTTGTGTATTTTAGTTTTACACATTTGATATGGTATATTGTTGTGTTTGAATACAAATTCATTATGCAATTTTCATGTGGCTAGGACATTTGGTGATGACTTTAGATGCTTAGATTGATCTTAACCATATTTATGGAGTTGTTTCCAACTTGATTTGCTTAATGTATTTGACTTTGTATATGCCTATACACACACATGCACGAGCTTATTGAATGTTAACTTCTCATGTATATTTGAACTTGGTGAGATTTTCTCCTATTAATCTTGTCATCTACCTATTTATTTGACTATGGAGGATTTGTGTATGTAAGAACCGTTGCCCGTGAGGATTTTTATAATATTGAAAAAATGATGAGTGCACCGGAAAGGGCTGCGAAAGTATAATAAACTTGTCGTGAAAGCCACCGTTTGAAAAGATACAAAGAAAAAATAAAGACAATAAAAGAATAATATGCCAAAGGGGGCCAATTTGTTTAGATTTATATGAACATTCAAAATAAAATAAAAGAATTATTTTGAGGGAGTTTGGATGGAAATATCAACGAGTTTGCACAATGACAATGTATCCTAGTTATGCTTATTTTTTCATGATGCTATTGATTTGTATAATCATTAAAATTCTAGGCTTATGTGCATTGTGTTTGTTTTGTTCATTAAGTTCAACTTTATTTATCAATTGAGGCTAAAGCTTAGTTTGATTAAGTTTTGCAATCAATTAGGACTTCTTGAACATATATGAATGTTTGGGTCATAACTCTTGTGTTTCTAGTTCACACCCATTCATTCCATCCCACTTATTTGGACACATCGATACGATGCTAGTGTGTAAAGCTTATGTGTTTTGTGGTCATTTATACTTATATATGTGTGCCAAATTTTCTTCGATATATTTTGCATATATTACATAGTGTATTGTGTTGTATTTGTGAAATTTTCTTTTGTTTCAAAAAATTGATAATTTTTAAAAATAAAGGCAAACAACAACCGGGTTCCCATTATGGTTTCCTTTGGGATGATCATTACACATACTTGATTTACATCTTTTGTGATGATATCTTTTCTTCATCATGATGCTTTTCACGTAATGTTTATTGTGTCTACTTCTTTAACTATATGTCTATTTCGAATAAAAATAATGGGGAAAGCAAATTAAAATGGAGTTTTTGATGAATTTGAATTATGGGGGAGTATTTATTTATGAATTATATTTTATTTCAAACTCGATGCGTCATGAAGGTATATGTTTTTTTCTCATATCTGTAGGTTTCACTTTCATAATATTCAAGACACAGAGATGAAGACGTAGTTTGGGAAGAAGCTGAAGTTTGAAGACAAATAATCTTATGCCATTTTGTTCTAGGGTTGAGAAGGGTATTAGTATCTTTGTAATAGGAGGTTTTGATTTTAATTTGATGTTCAATCTATTTGTTTGTTTTGTACCGAAATAGCCAAAGGGGGAGATTTGCAAGAACAATTTTTCTGTTATTGTTCATCGCATAACTTTAGGCAAGTTTTGCGTATCCCGTTACGAATCGTCGTGCGCCGTCAAGACGAACCGAACTCAATCATCTCCAAGTTTGAAGACTTTTCGATATCCCAAAAGGTATAAAATGATTTAGAGTTTGAATTAATTCATAGAATCATATTTGATATATTTATTTTTTATCAAAAAGACGAACAGGGCTTTTACTTTATGAAAATATGTTTCGGGAAGACCTATAGGCGAAGTTTTTTAAATGGGAAAATTTCATTTTTGTTGTTCAAAAGACATCACAATGTCATTCAAACGACATGCCTTTGTCATTTTAACGACATGCAATGTCGCTTCTAACGACATCTCATATCGTTCAAACAACATGCTCTTATCGTTCAAACGACATGCAGAAGTCATTCGAACGACCCCGACGACTCAAGTTTTTTGTATAAACCTGTTTCGTGAATCAGTTTGTTTAAGAATTTTGCAAAAACGTTACTGCATATCAGCAGAAAATTTTCTTCAAGTTTTATGTTTCCAAAACACTGTTTTAATTCACAAAAAACATAATTGAATATTGTTCTTGTGAACTAGTTTAGAACCCTAGAAAGTTTGTATCTATTGCATACATCTTAGTGGAGAGGCACTCCATTGTTGACTTGTGATACCTGCGGGGATTCACTACAGAAGACGAAGGTTTATGCTGACGGAGGGCTATGGCCCATTGTGGTTCTCGAGGGAATCATCGCAGATTTTTAGTCTTAGGATGCGGTCTAGTGAGTTTTTTGTGGAAGAATCATTGCAGATTTCATTATGTAATTTGTAAGTTGCATTTTATGTTATATAGTGAAATAAAGGTTTTACTCGAAAGGTTTTTTTCCTGAAACTTGGCCTTGTCATATTTTTATGGTTTGTTTATCTATTTTATCACCATAGATGGATGTGTAGAATAAAAAGATAAAATCAATTTAATATTTTCTTTCGCATTTAAAATTGGTATTGCAATATTTGTTTGAATAAAAGTCACCCGTTATAATTATTTTGCATTCTCAACATCTGACGTTCGGTTATCATCGGTTGTGCGTAAGAGAGGAGGACGTTCCTAAGACTGCTTCTCTAATATGGTATGGGTTGTACGAGTTTAGGGAGATGCCACTTGGGCTCACCAATGTTCTAGCAATATTCATGGAAGTGATGAACCGGGTTTTTAGAGAGTTCCTTGACCAGTTTATGATTGTGTTCATCGATGATACTTTGGTTTACTCTCGCTCTGAGCATGAGCATGTCAAGCATCTGCAGATGGTTTTACAGACACTACGGGATCACCAGTTGTATGCCAAATTTGAGAAATGTGGAATTTGGGTTCGGGAGGTGCAGTTTCTGGGCCATATTATGTCTAACAGGGGTATAGCAGTTGATCCGAGTAAGGTATCAGCGGTGAAGGAGTGGAGATAGCCCATGACACCGACTGAGGTTTGCATTTTTCTGGGGCTGGATGGCCAGGTACTATAGAAGATTTATTAGGGATTTCTCAAAGATTATGGGTCCGCTCACAAATCTGACTCGCAAGGGGGTGTCGTTTGTTTGGGACGACCATTGTCAGTTAGCTTTCGATGAGCTAAAGGACAAATTAACTTCAACACCTGTACTTGCACTACCTAGGGGAGGATTGGAGTATCGTGTCTACACTGATGCATCCTTTCAAGGACTTGGGGGTGTATTATAGCAGGAGGAGAGGGCTATAACTTATGCATCTCGCAAGCTTAAGCCCCACGAGAGGAATTACTCCATGCATGACTTGAAATTGGCAGCGGTTGTGTTTGCCTTGAGGATTTAGAGGCACTATCTATTAAGAGAGTAGTTTACTTTATTCACGGACCATAAAATCTCTTCGTTATATTTTCACGCAGAAAGATCTAAACATGAGGCATAAGAGGTCGTTGGAGTTCGTAAAGGATTACTAGTTTGATATTCAGTATCAAAATGGAAGGTTACCGTGGTGGCAGGCGTGTTGATCCGACGACTTACAGAGGGGATAACCGAGGTTTAAAAGGTGATGTGGAAAGAGATTCGACATGATGATGATGTTACCAAAGCTTGCATGTTTGTATTAGCTGTTATGTTCGAGATTATTATAAGGGTGGTGAGAGAACGGGTCGGGGATCAATATTTCCAGGATAGAGTTCTCTAGTTATTAGCTGATGGGGTAGAGTCGTACTCGATCAGTTCAAAGGGTGATTTTCATTTTAATGGGAGACTCTTGGTTCCATAGGATGAGAATTTGAGATGTGCAATGATGTCAGAGTCTCCCGGGTCTAGATTTTCGGTGCATCCTTGTGGGGATAAGATGTACCAGGATATGCACAGGTGGTATTGGTGGTCGGGGACGAAGCGGGACATAGAAGAGTTTACTCAAAGTGTGCTACCAGCCAGTTAGTGAAGGTAGACCACTAGATACCAACATAGATGTTGCTGCCACTCGATATTCCCGTGTCAAAGTGGGAAAGCATCTCCGTAAATTCATTACCGGGCTACCGACATCATAGCGGGGTCACACTCCATATGGGTGATAGTGGATCGATTGATTAAGGTGGCCCATATTCACACGGACTTTAAGATGAGGCAGTATGCACAATTGTTCATTGCAGAGATTGTACGGCTACACAGGTTTCGATTAATATTGTGCTCGATCAGGATAAGATCTTTGTGTCCCATTTTTGGCATAGCTTTTAGGTGGCGATGGGCACGAATTTACGTTTGAGTGCAGCGTATCACCCACAGACAAATAGACAAATAGAGAGAGTTAATCAGATGCTTGAGGATATGCTACGAATTTTCATACTTGACTTTAGGGGAGGATGGGAACAGTGTCTTCCTTTAGTGGAGTTTGTATATAATAACTCCTACTAGTTCACCGTCGGCATGGCACCATTAGAGGAATTATATGGTCAGCCTTGTCATTCGCCCGCTTGTTGGTTAGAGGTGGGGGACACTAAGTTATTAGGGACAGGGGTGATTTAATACATTACTGCCAAAATTGAGCCGATACGAGGGCGCATCCGTATAGTTCAAGACAAGCAGATGAGTTATGACGATGCAGATAGAGCTTGAGGTTGGTGACCAAGTATTGGTACGGGTGTCTCCTATGAAGAGGGTCATGTAGAAAGAAGGGGAAGCTAGCTCCGAGTTATGTGGGATCATTTTCGATTATCGAGTGGGTGGGACCAGTAGCTTATAGGCTGGGACTACAGGAGCACTTATAGCAGATCCACGATGTGTTCCATATGTCATTGAGAAAGAGGTACCATAGGATTGAGAGGGCCTTCTATCATGTTACATTAGAGGAGATCGACTTGCAGTGCCAGATATCTTGTACAAGGAGAGATCGATGGCGATACTTGATCGTAGTGAGCGTAAGTTGCGATTTAAGGTGGTACCCTTGGTTAGAGTTCAGTGGGAAGACCAAAATATTGATGAGTCGACGTGGGAGTGGAAGGACGATATGTGTGAGAAATATCTAGAGTTATTCACCATATGTACGTCCCAATTTTGAGGGCGAAATTCCATTGTAAGGGTGGAAGTATGTACCACCACATATTTCTAAGTAATTAAAATTGAATTAATTCGATTAATCTTAAATTACATGAGTGATGTAATTTAATGGAATTAAATACTATGTATTGATTAAATTATTAATCGGAGAGAAATTGATTCATATTTATTGAATATAATTAGTGAATAGTAAATAATTATTCTTACGTCATAGCGAGTGACGGTGACGAAATAGTGTTGTATCTAAACCGGGTGCCGAGTGTAGACGATATGAGGTCGATATAGGAAATTATTTTAGAGTGACTCGAATGATGATTTTGAAGTCACAATTGATTCCAAAAGGGTCAAAATAGTATACTCGAGCGTATAGATTGGGTCCCGGGGCGATTTTAGACCAAACCAGCACCACGAGAGGGCATTTTGATCATTCGGGAGTTTGTGGTAAAGAGAACTCTAAAAATTAGCCCAAAGGAGTGTAGTGCTAGGGTTACATCAATCTTTAAAGAAAGGAGGCCACAAGGGAGGAAGGGAAGAGAGTTATTGGAGGTGCAACAACTTTTCTTTCCACCAAGTTGCCAAAAATTATGATCGTTGGAAAGTAAGGCATCCTCATCATACTCAGTGTGATATTAGACCTACCACTGATAAGGTAAGTGTTTATCTTGAATTTTTGTAATGAGTTATAATACCAATGTAGTGTAGGGTTTATGATTTGATGAAAATTGATGATATTCTTGAGATTTAATTAATAAAACTCATAATTCTAGGTAGGATCGCATGTATAATGAATCCATTTATGTAGATAAGACGAAATCAAAAGTTATGGAAATAAGGACATAGAAGAAATCTGGGTTTCGATGAACTTATGTTAAGAAAACAAAACCTAGGGTTTGAGTGATTAATGGAGTTTTAATCTGATCTTGGATGGAACTTGTATGGATTTAATATATGATTTACATTATAATTTATCCCTACACATATATTTGATGGTTGGTTATGTTGGTTGGGAGTTTGGGACTATTTCATGGAGGTTTGGTGAATTGGATTTGAAGAAACCCGTAACTATTAAACGAAGAAGACGAACAGTGGCATTTTGAATCGATTCGGCTCAAGGAGCGAATCGATTTGGTAACCCAGATTTCACCGATTTCTTTTGTTTATGCCTGAATTTGTGATTAATTAAAGCGGAAGACTCTTGGGTTATTATTAAACTATAGGGAGGTACCTATTGAATTCCAGTAGACTATGTTAAGGATTGGGTTTGGCCAAATGGGGGAATTTAATGCTAGGACCTTTTGGGCATAATATATAGATGAATAAATTTGTGACACCTGGAACGGATCACGGAAAGATAAGTGAACCTGTGATTTAGAACAGTAGTGTATGAGTGTATTAGCTACTTATATTTATAAAGGGGTAACTAGGACCCTTGGGGGAGTTAATATATAAAAAGAGTCTATAGCGAGTACATTGAGTATGGGAGAGATATATACTACGTACAGGTTGATATCATGGGTTGTGTTCATACTTACTGAATAATATGTGTATATATAGGTTGTGTGAATACCTATTGTTATGATTTGATTATGTGTGTAAACATCCCTATGCTTCCTGTTATCCAAAAGTTTCGACGCAGAGGGAGATCCCACCTCGACGATTCCAATGAGGTCTGGACGTGTGCCTCAGAACATGGAACTTAGGGCGACTCACTATGTGTTGTGTATTAGTGGGATCAACATGTCATTTGGGTACGTTAGGTATGTGTGTATCTCAAAGGCTTAGAACCATGTTCACCTCCAGTGTGTATGTTGATTGACTTTGGGTTTGAGGAGACATATCGAACCAATAGTCCTTGATTTGATACGAGAGATACATGGACTTGATAGTAGAGTATGACAGCATCACGAGGGACCATTCCGGGGATATTATAGTTATATATATTATATGTGTGTTAAATATATACAAGTGCGATATCTCTATTTATGTATGATAGTAGAACAAATAGATTGTTTATGTCTAAAAGTAAAATAAGTGGAAAGCTTAAAAAAATGATGCAATAATAATATCCGGGTAATATATTATTGATATTGTGGTAGCATGTCATATGAGTAAAACTAAAGAGCTATACCTATTGAGATTATTTAGATACGTTATCTAGTTAGGATGGGTAGCATAGCTAGATAGGGTACATTAGGCGTACACATTGTTGAGAGGTGAGGATCTCAAGAGAGTGTACATGGAAACTAACATGTGTATCTAATAACTGATTTAATCTGTGATTTAAATACTTGTAAAATATATTCAAACTATTTCTTGGGCTCCCACCTGTGTAAAAATATTTTCAAAACCTTTTAGGTGTCCAGCCATAGGGTCGCCAAGCTTGATGATTCTATCCAGGGATGCGTAGCTGCAGCACTTATGGAGGCATGCAGGGAGTTGCTTTAGACGCTTCAGTTTATTCACTTCTAGATAGGAGATTCTTCAATATTCCATTTGGGCGTGTTGCCCCTATAGACTATTTATTTCTTCAGTTTATTTATTAGACCTTAGTAAGATTCAGTTTTATTATTTCAGGCTTGTATTTGGATTTATCTTGGGAACCAATGATTTATTCGGTCTTATTTATTTATATATCTGTTGTGTGATTATTCAGTCTATTATTGTGTGGATAGTTTAGTTAATTTATTGTAGCTCTGCATGTTGTTAAATTAATGAAGATAAAATTTATCACCGACTTAATTTGACATAGGTGATTAGTAATTAGACATATGTGACTAGTAATTAAAAAGTTTTTCGACAGTGATGCTAAGAATGAACCAAATGCGATTCCTGGTTATTTTGGTAAAGGAATGATCACCCGTGATTAAAATAGGCAGGGTGTCATAGATAGTATCAGAGACAGGTTCTAGTGTCCATTGGATCTGTACGGCTTACTACGATTTCAACATATCATTATCTAACATAGAGCCCTATTTTTAGGACTGTTGCATTCATGATTACGCATCTGAGATTACGTTCTTCTGCTGTTATATTTGTATTAACTGTGAACTCATATAACTCGATTTGTTTTCAGATGCCACCCAAGAGAGGACAAGCGGCAAGAGCAGCGGCTAGAGATAATGCGAGGTGGTCTCAATAGGAGACACAACCACCACAGGAATCAGTGTCAATAGTAGAGGTGGCAGAGATTATGGAACGGGTAGTTAATGCAGCGATGACTGCCATGACTCTCCATTTTCCTCAGGCCCAGTAGCCACCACTGCCAATGGAAACGATTGTCCAGGCCCACCCGTGGCCGTCATATTGACAAAGATTTAGAGAGGCTTTTCATAAAGGTCACCCCCCCGAGTTATAGGGTAGTTCAAACGTGATTACGGCATGACAGTGGAAGAAATCTATTCAGTTCCTCCTGCGTATGGTTGAGTGTAACGATGTGTAGAAGCAGATATTGTCCACTTTTACGCTGGTTAGAGCAGTGTTACAGTATTGGGAGTCGGTTACCACCGTAGAGGAGAGGGACACGATGTCTATTGCAGAGTTTTAGGTGCGATTCAACCACAAATACTTTTTGCTAGTCATTGAAACAGAGATGTGGAAAAGGTTCAGTGAGGTGACTCAGGGTGACCGCTCAGTAACCAAGTACGAGGTATGCCAAGCTTGATGATTCTATCTAGGGATGCATAGTTGCAGCACTTATGGGGCCTTGTAGGAGTTGCTTTAAACGCTTCAGTTTATTCACTTCTACATAGGAGATTCTTCAGTATTCCATTTGGGCGTGTTGCCCCTTCAGATTATTTATTTCTTCAGTTTATTTATTAGACTTTACTCAAATTCAGTTTTATTATTTCAGACTTGTGTTTGGATTTGGCTTGGGAACTATTGATTTATTCGGTCTTATTTATTTATATATCTGTCGTGTGATTATTCAGTCTATTATTGTGTAGATAGTTTGGTTAATTTATTGTAGCTCCACATGTTGTTAAATTAATGAAGATAACATTTGGCACCATCGTAATTTGACATTGGTGATTAGTAATTTAAAAAAAATCGACAGTGATGCTAAAAATGAGCCAAATGAGATTCCTGGTTATTTTGAGAAAGGAATAATCACCCGTGATTAAAAGGTGGCGTGTCACAGTCGGGTATAATAAAAAAAGTGCACAACAACATATGTTGGGGTGAGATCACTAACTTGTAACCCCGGGCACCAGAGAGTTCGCAAAGGACATACATTTAGGGAGGAACCGTTATCAACGAGCACCAACGAAACTATCTTCTCCAAGAGTTCAACCGAGATGTCGAGAGCATAATTATGGTCAAGACTGAACTTGTGAATCTTTTTATCAGTAAAAGAGATGAGTTGTGTGGTAATTAGAGTTCTGACTATATGAATCACCTCATCAGAGGAGGGAGAGGTATGAATTGTATCTTGAGTAAGGAGTTTAATTAGGGAGTTTTGGTGGATTTGGGAAGACAGGAAAATTCCTAATGAAGTGATGTTGGCATGCATCTTCTTTAGCTATCCAAGGATTTTTCTCTCCTCAATTATCATCTCGGGCATTGGGATTTCTTTAGCAACCGTTTTTCCTTTATCCACAGACACACTATCTGATGGGAGGATTGGATCCTTGAACTACCAGCTCGATCGGGTCATATGGTTTACAAATTATAGGAAAAACACGAACCCACTTTCTTCATCTACTTTTAAACCAACAGAATCCTCATTGATCTCTAACATAAGCTATCTAAAAGAGATAACCCCGTAAAAGTAAGTGATTGTATTGAGAGTTTCAATATCGGTCTCATTATCGGAGTCAGATGAAGGATCAAAATCAACTCCCATCATGTTACAACAATATAGTTGTTCTAGGAGAACTCAATACACTTTACAACATTGACTACTTCATTATATATCTTCCCATACAGTGGAGAAATGAATCCAAGAAGGGACCAAATACCTTTTCAGCCTCAAGGCAGTGTGTAACTTAGGAGCTTCATGTATTTTTTTCTTCTTGATGTATTCTTTTGATAAGCTCTGAAAAATATCATCCATGTTGAATTCTTCAAGAGGTATAAACTAATCATGAGAATGTTGGGCCCACTTTTGAGCTTCTATATACATATTGCTAATTTTTGCTCAATCATTTTCTTAAATGATCAATTTCGATAGGATTTCATCCCAAGGTTTCTGAATTGTTCTATGACAACAGGTAAATCCATACTTTCTATTTCTAATCGAGTCTAGATAGCGACACAAAACCTTCTCATTAAAGAAGGAACTTAATCGTGATCATTTTCTAGATACAACATGAAGGACGGGAAGAGTTTGAGAGCAACTAGAAATTTTTCTTAATTGATATATGAGGTGGGATAATTGATGGGTTTAATTATGGTAGAAACACTATAACCAGGATCTTCATCGGTATGGATGGCATTCACATCTTCTTGTAGCATTGGTGCAGAGGTAGAGGGTTTTAAGTAGTTCTTGGCTTTGGGACTGCAGGATGGGTAATGATGCCTTTATCTCAAGCGATGCGTTGCTCCTGCCACCGGGTGTCTCGAAAAATAGGCAAGGGGCGTCACATCAACACCCGGATGTGACGATAAATATGCAAGGGTTCCTGCAACAAGCTGGACGTGTGAGGGTAAAGAAGCTAGTCCAGTATACTAGACTTAGGTTAGAGACTTAGAATATAGGGACTATGACAGGAAAAGGGATGGAGTTAGTAGATACCATGATACGAAGAAAAGTTAACATAGCTTGTTTACAAGAAACTAAATGGGTCGGTGAGAAAGCTAGAGAAATAGAAAATATAAGATTTAAATTATATTATACATGCAAACATAGAAATAAGAATGGAGTTAGAATAATAGTAGATAAGAACTTTAAGGACGACATCGTAATCGTTATTTGGAAAGGTGATAGACTTATACTTGTAAAATTGGTATTAGGTGAAAACATAATTAATATTGTTAGTTCTTATGCACCCCAAGTAGGATTAGATGAGCACACTAAAGTACAATTTTGAGAACAAATGGATGAACTAATTCAAGAAATACCCGTAAGTGAGAAAATCTATATAGGGGGAGATTTTAATGTCCATGTAGGAGAAGATTGTGTAGGATATGAGATAGTGCATGGTGGATATGGTTTTGGAGATAGGAACGACGGGGGAGAGTCTATCTTAGATTTTTCGATGGCTTATGATTTTGTACTAGTAAATACATGTTTTAAAAAGAGGTTTGAACACTTAATAACTTATAAAAGTGGAACGTATAAGAGCCAAATAGATTTTTTCATTACTAGGAACGGATACCGATTAACGTGCAAAGATTGTAAGGTTATCCCGGGAGAGAGCTTAACCTCACAAAATAGGATAATGGTGTTGGATATAAATATTAAAAATCAATCACGAGTGCGAAAAGTGAAGATTAACCCACGAATTAGGTGGGAGAACTTAAAAGGAGAGAAATTAGAACCATTTAAAGATAAAGTATTAAATGAAGCAACATGGAATACTGAAGAAGAGACTAACATAATGTGGAATAAGATGGCCACGTGCATTAGGAGAATATCAAAAGAAATTCTTGGAGAATCAAAAGGTAAGGGGCCACAGTCTAAAGAAACTTACTGGTGGAATGAAGAAGTACAAAACATAGTAAAAATTAAAAGGGAGTGCTTTAAAACATGGCAAACAAATAGAAATGAAGAAAATTTTAAGAAATATAAATATGCTAAAAAGGAAGTTAAGAAAGTGGTAAGAGATGCTAAGTTAAAAGCGTATGATGATCTTTATACAAAATTAGGAACATAAGAAGGGCAAAAAAGTATTTATAAGCTTGCTAAACTTAGGGACAGGAAAATAAAAGATTTTAATAACGTTAAGTGTATCAAAAGTGATGATTCGAGAGTCCTAGTCAGAGATGATGAAATTAGGGAAAGATGGAAAAACTACTTTGAGAGGTTATTAAATGGAGATAATAGGAGTAGATTGGATATAGAGGAACTTAGGGAGACTCGAGAAAATACATTTTTCCGCAGAATTAGGACAACAGAGGTTAGGATTGCTTTAAAAAGGATGAAAACAGGGAAGGCTTTAGGACCAGATGGTATCCCTATTGAGGTTTGGAAGTGCTTAGGGCAGGATGGAGCATCATGGCTTACAAAATTATTTAATAGAATTTTAATGACTAATAGGATGCCCGATGAATGGAGAAAAAGTGTTTTAGTTCCAATTTATAAAAATAAAGGGGACATACAAAGTTGTTCAAATTATCGTGGTATTAAGTTAATGAGTCATACAATGAAACTTTGGGCAAGAGTGATTGAATATAGATTGAGATTGAAGACAACAGTATTTAAGAATCAATTTGGGTTTATGATTGGGAGGTCAATAGTGGAAGCAATCTATTTATTGAGGAGATTAATGGAGAGGTATAGGGAGAAAAAGAAGGATCTTCATATGATTTTTATAGATTTGGAGAAGGCGTATGATAGGATACCCAGAGATATAATATGGTGGGTTCTACATAAAAGAGGAGTGACTCGCAGATATATTGATGTGAACAAGGATATGTATGATGGTTCGATGACTACAATAAGAACATCAGCCGGAGAAAGTAATGAATTTTCAATTACGGTAGGTCTACACCAAGGATCAGCATTAAGTCCTTATCTCTTTGCTCTTGTTATGGATGAGTTGACTGGAAAAATACAACATGAGGTGCCATGGTGTATGTTATTTGAAGATGATATTGTTTTAGTGGATGAGACTAAGACGGGGATTAATGTTAGGTTGGAATTGTGGAGAGAAACTTTAGAAATAAGATGATTTAAAATAAGCAGAACTAAAACAGAATATGTGGAGTGCAATTTTAGTAGTAATAGGAGGACAAGTGGAGATGTGGTGAAATTGGAGGGTCAAGAGATACCTAGAAATGATCATTTTCATTATTTAGGATCGATTATCTAAAAAGATGGAGATATTAATGATGATGTTACTCATATAATTAGAGCAGGTTGGGTTGAGTGGAGAAGTGTTATCAACGTTTTGTGTGATAGGCGTATACCTTTGAAGTTAAAAGAAAAATTTTATAGGACGGCCATTAGACCCGCCATGTTATATGGGACAGAGTGTTGGGCGACCAAGAAACAAAATGTGCAGAAAATGAGTATGGCGGAGATGCGAATGCTAAGATGGATTTGTGGTAAAACTCGAAAGGATAAAATTAAAAATGAACAAATTCGTGAAATGGTCAAAGTAGCTCCTATAGAAAATAAATTGGAAGAAAATCGACTTAGATGGTTTGGGCACATCAAGCGTAGACCAATGGATGCTCCTGTAAGGAAGAGTGATTTAGTTAGTATTGATGGTAGCATGAGGGGTAGAGGTAGGCCTAAATTGACTTGGTTGGATATTATAAAAAAGGATATGATGTCATGTGATTTAACTGAAGATATTGCACTGGACATAATAGAATGGAAAAATAGGATTCATGTAGCCGAACCTAAATAATTGGGAAAAGGGTTTGTTGAGTTGAGGTGATATTGATTAGTGGTATGCTCAGGGGCTTAGTAGAAGTTACAATGGGCATCATGTTTGAAGTATTTGGAAGAGGTTTAATAAGAGTATGAGGGACGAAGTCTTTGACTAGATTATGGGATAACAGGGCTTGATAAACTTTGGAAAGAGGGACGTGAAGTTCAGTATTCTTTTTTTTTATGACAGAGGGACAAGCTTCTAGGGGCCATGAAGGGGCATGACTAGAGGAGACATTATTGATGTTATCAACAACAGGATTATCATACTTTCGAAGGGTGAACTACCCCACTGACTTCTTTGATTCAGATTTACTGTTTCACTAGTAATATTTTCTTCAATTTCAACGATTGCCTCTCGAAGGGCTCTAAAGTTAGGGTAATGCTAGTTAACCATAAAATTTAGGATATGCGGTAAAAAAAATCTTCACCGTGCTGACTTTCTCTTCTTTCGAAAGGCGATTAGTCATGGTAACGACCTTATCTCTCCACCCTATTATGAAACTATTAACACATTCTCTAGGGCCTTTATTGATTAACTTGAGGTCTCGGAGCGTTACCTTCAACTTTTCATTATATTTATAATGAGCTAAGAAATCTCTTAAAATATTTTCCTAGTTACGGATATGAGATTATTCTAATGACAAGAACCAACAGAGGACACTCTCCTTGAGGGTTTGATGAAATATATGGGCCATGATATCTTATCTAGCCCCAAGTAAACTCTTGGAGCTATGGTAATTTAAAAAATACACGATGGAAGGCCCACTCCCTCCAAACTTCTCGATGTTAGTCATTTTGAACTTCTCAGGTGGTCTAACTTTTGAGTAGGGGCATATGAGTGTAGTCCATATAGTTTCTCGAGAGGTTTACTTGATCGAATTTATTAGAAAGAATTTTAAGATCTTTCTTTTCTCAGTTCAGTTCTTCTTCTTTAGGATTGATAAGAGCGTGTATGGGCAAGTTAGCCCCTTGTTAAGTAAGGTTTGGCATCAGCAGATGTGCAGTATGTGGCCCATTATTAGGCGACATACATGAAGGCATTGCAGTATACGGAGCCTATTGATATTCTTAAGGATCCCATATTGGTTTGGGCATTTTTGGCCCCACGACACGGGGAAAAGAAGAAGTAAAAATGACTCTTGGATCATGTAACTCTAGGATTTAGCCCTTGTTTATTTGCATCTCATAAACATTTGATTAGAAACTGTCAATCTTCACAGTAATCTGTGCAAGTATAACCATCAGATCTAGTTGGGCCTTAACATTATTATTTATATCTAAAAATAAACTATCTCCAAATTTATAATCACGGATAAAAATAAGAGAAGCAACTCAAATCACATACACAAGAGATAAGATTTTTAGAGTGGTTCATCTGTAAAATAATCTACGTTCACTGTGGTTATTATTCAGTAGGGTTTACAATAGTTCAGTATGGTGTGCATATGAGTGATTCGAGTTGTCCCTTGAGCTAAGGGAACAGTTTATATTTATAAGGCTGCAAAACCCTAAAAATGGAGGGACTTTATATTTCCAAGCATTTAAATTTGTGTATAATAAGTAAAACTCTTAGAATTCAGTGCTAGTTGACCTCCCATCTGAGTAGCTATTGGTATTCCTATTGGTTGGCCTTCTGGAATTAGTCGACATTCCAACCGACTAAGTGTCTTTAAGGCCGATCAAGTAGGTCGATCGATCATGTTGGATGATAAGTCTACATTCATCATTGGTCCACGTGGGAGTATAATTTTTACATACAACAAAGCCCCTAATGCTACATGCTTGATGCTTGCGTGAAAATGTGGAGTATTTAGCCCAGAAAATTGCTCGATGTTCTGTTTGAGTGTTTGGTCGACAACCGACCTCCCATACTTTTAAAAAATTTAGCTGGCAATGTTTGATGATGTCATTTTTGTAAATAATTTGAACTTTTTTGAACTGCCAAAAGATATAGTCATCTTTTAATGCTTCGAAAAGCGTGTAGTCTGCAGTAGCTATATGGTTTGTTCAGTTAATCATTTTATTCCCATTTCTCGAGGCAACCTATAAATAGGTACGAAGTTTCCCTCTTTTCTTTATTCCTTAAATCTTCTGAGCTTTAGCTATCTTTTTGCCTTCAAGTTTTTTCTATGCTAATGTTTACTGCCAATTTCTTCTTCAATTTTTTTCCATCGTCTTTGGCTCCCTGTAAGACTTCTTTTCCCTTTCCTCTGTTTTATCATCTTTTTCTCCTTTTCACCATGGTTCACATCGTAGATGAGAACTCTATAGATGAGTTTAGAGAAAAGAGAAAAATTTCGTATTGGGTAGACTTAGAGACACCTAGGGGTCCCATTGGCGTTTATTCGCTTTCTAAGGGTCACTGAATCCCAACCTTATTTATAGCTCAGTGTGGTATCACCTTTCAACCAAACCCTCATTTTCTCCAATTTTGCCAATATTTTGATGTAGTTCCTACCAGAGTATCCCCCAACACTTGGAGGGTTATGAATGGGGTTCATAGGTTAAGCAAACTTTATAGGACCCATATTGGGGTTTTGGAGTTGATGTTTTGTTACAAGTGGGTCACTGTTGAAGAGAGTACCTACTACTTAGAGACTAGGCAAGCCAGTAGGACTTTAGTAGTAAATCTACCTGACTCCAATAAGGATTATTGGAAATATTGTATTATAGTCAAGAATTGACAATATGCTCCCTTTCTAACTGGAGTGGCTTATATTGGTCCCAGATGTCCCCAATTAGGAGGTGGCATAGGTTATAACTCTGTTAATTATTTTTCCTCTTTTGATTTTCATTCCTGATATATGCCTACTAACTTTGATGTTTCTTTTTTATGTAGAGGAAAGTAAGAAAAGGTTCCCCAAAGAAGGGGAAATCAATCTCGACGATCTTAGGTTCTTGTGGGGATTGAACCAGAAGATTAGAGAAGAACATCCCAAGGCTGTATTATTACTACTAGAATATAAAAGTTCCATCACTTCTTTTGTTACTCGACCTACACTTGCTTTGCCATCCATTGCTATCAATCTTGAGGAAGATCTTGTGCCAATTTCGTCAACTATTGAGTTTGCTGGTGCTAGAGTTATTCCAAGAGGAACTTATTCATCGTTTGAGTCTTTGGACTTTTTTGAGATTTCTCTTTCTCCTTCTATAGACATGATGAAGAGGAAGATGCCCAACCCTATGGGTCCTTTATCTCATGTCCCTAAGAAAATTACTTATACTAGCAAGAAGCCAGTTGAAAAAAAGTCTAAGGCCGATAACAAGAGACATATTAGTGCTGATGAGACTCAGATAGTAGAGCCTCAAATAAAGAGGTTAAGAAAAGGTTTACATGATCCTTCAAAATAGGTCCTAAAAAATTCAACCAAACAGCTGGCCTTTGCTGCAAAGAAATGCCAACCAATAGGATTTGGTGAGAAAAAATTAGGTTGACCTTGTCCTTGCATCAACCTCTGTTACTGTTAACCCTGGGCTGGCTAGGGGTTCGATTTAGTCTGGAACACTCCCTATTGACATAGCTGCATCAGGCCCCATGTCCAGGTCCAAGCTGACTGAAAGTGCTTGCCATAATTTGATACTGATAAGTTTCTTACTTTTTTACTTTCTCCTCCATAGTGATGATCTTTTTCTGATGTCTGATTATTTTGCTATTATTTTAATTCTTGGTTGATTTTAACTAGATGGTGGAGAAGGACGATGAACTGCGTTCTTCTCTAGGAGAAGTTAAAAAGCAAATGTCCTGGGAAGAGGAGTTAAAGAAGACCAATGATAGGGCTAATGCTGCTGAAGGCCAGATAAAAGTTGTCGAGGAAAAAACTGAAGCGGCTGAGAAAAAACAAAATGATGTTGAAATCAGGGCTAAACCTACCGAGGATAAACTCTCAGATGCCACAACTAGAGCACAAGTTGTTGAGGATAAGGTGATTGCTTAGAAGGCCAAAGGCAAAGCTAGTTTTGATAAGGGATGGGAGAAGGCCATATGTGCTGCCTCTACTCGGGTGGAGTATGCTAAGAAATGGTGCTTCAAAGAAGGTAAGACTGAAGCTTTGAAGTGGTTTCCATAGAAGAAAGTTCTGAACTGTTCACCAGGAATGACCCTGGTACTCCTCTTAACCTGGATGAGGAGTTTGATGAGGAGGAGGGGTCAGAAGAATCTTCCATACTACCCCTTGAATCTTCAATGGTGCCCAACACTAATGCTGACCAACCAGCTGCTGGCCAAGACCAATTTTAAGACAAGGAAAAGGTCTAATAAGTTTACCTTTTTTTTTCTTTGTCATTTCTTTCTTAAAGATGTATCCTCTATTGTACTTCAATTATCAATTAATGAAAGAACAATTTATTATCTTCAAGTGTTGTCCATACCTCCAAATGTCTTACAGTTTTGTTATATTATGTTGCTTTACTTGTTATGTTGTCTGATCCTTTGTATTTCCACAAACTCAACTATTTGCAACTTTCCAGTTTGATGCTAGGAAAAATGTTATAATATCTATTAAATCTAGCTTGCTCTGGTGAAGTAAAAATCTCCTAGAAGCTGGTCATGTTCCCATGTTTAAACAAGACTTAAATGGGTTACTCGGCCTAGACGTATTCGACCAAGTGAAGGAGTCATATATCCATCTCCATTGCTTATTAGACAGAGATGTTGCTAATAATGCCACATATTATGAAATGATTGAGCAATTGCAACAAGATCATAAGTTGTCCTTGGCCTTAATTTATTCTGACTATGAGGCCAAGTATAAAGCTTCAAGTAAAGGTTGAGTCTGACACCAAGATGAGGGATATCAATTATGCCCTCAACAAGAAGGAACTTTCCGTGAAATAATATTTGAAGAATGCTTGGTCCATTGATGCCTTGTTAAAAAAAGAGAATAATGCCTTGAGGGATGAACTATAAAGCTTGAAGAGATCACCTGATACTGGTCCTAATGAAGGAGCTTCCTTTTTAGAGAATGCAAATGCAAGATTGTTGGTAGAATTGGTGGCCTTGCAGAAGAAGAAAACTAAACTTAGGCAAACTTCTAAGCAAAGGGTAGTTATTTGACCAACTGTTGAGGAAGAAAGAACTAAAAAGACCGTTACCGACCAAGCTGCCCAGTTGAAAGCGAAAGATAATGCCATTATCGGTCATGGTTAGGCTGCTCAACTGAAGGCCAAGGATAATGTTCTTAAGAATCTTTAAAATCAGGTGGAAAGGCTAACATTTTAATTTCATAAGCAGTCTAGGGAAGTCTGGATAGAGGGCTATAATGAGGCCTCAGCCCACATGGGAGATTATCTTGCTCAGAGCAATCGTGAAGGTTATAAATAGGGATGGAACAACTTGCTAACTTTGCTAAAGTATGATCAAAATAGTAACTTGTGGCATTAGAAGGACCCAGGTTTCTTGGACTGTGATAAGCCTCCATTCAAGTTGGACACAACATGGATTCCTACAAATGCCATTATCCAATGCTTGATAACTAAGTATCTAAGGGATTATGGTCTCCATGATGAGCATGAAATAGTTAGACCTCCTCACTTGCTTGATAGTTCAAGTAGTAGTAACAGGAAAATGCTGAGAGACTTTAACTCAATAAATTCTCTACATACCTTGGATGATCCACCTACTAGGAGACAAGGCCCAAGGAAAATGCCCAGAAAAATAAATGTATATTTCTTATAGCATATTTTGCCCACTTATTGGTATTGTAATACATTTTTATCAATGAAATGAGGTCATATTTTATTACATTCTTTATTCGAGCTTATAGTTGTTAATTGTTATTAATCTTTTTGCCGACCAGGTAAACTGTATAGAGTTTGGTTAATAGGCTTACATAACCTGCTCAAATATTTAATATATGATTCACGTTTGAATCATGTATATGGCCTTAGATTCGACTAATGCACTTAGATAAACTGTAAATAAATTTATTGTACCGAGTTTTATCATTAGTTATTAGTGGCGACCAAGTGTATTAGGAATGTAAAATTATCCCAGTATTTTTACTTGGTTGGGTAAAACTTCTAATTAAGAAAGTTTATAACTTTTCTGAAGTTAAAAAAGTTGAAATCATTCACTTTTCGGTGAGGATCGTTTTTAAAAACTTTTTTGAAGGTGAAAAGGTTTAAAAAAGTTTAAACCATGCCCTTCTCGACTATGAAATTTTTAAAAAAAAATTCTGAAGTCGAAAAAGTTTGAACCATGCCCTTCTCAGCAAGAAACTCTTTTGAAAACTTTTATGAAGTTGAAAAAGTTTGAACCATGCCTTCTCAATGAGGAATATTTTTGAAAACTTTGAATTAAAAATGCTCATATCAATTAGGTGTAGCCACTATACTTCGAAAAACAAAACACAAAAAAGATTTATTGTGACAACCAGAATATAAATATGATTAATTATGTTTGAATCATGTTTAGATTATGAGATATGGGTAATGTGTTATTAATATATATTATATTAAGTTATTATGCTTAGTCTAATCCTACCTTCATAAAGCATGACATATTGAGTTAGTTACAAACACAAGATTTTTAATTTTTCGGTAGGAATGTTCATGTTGAAGACTAGTTTTGACCGTTATAATATATTAATTGACTTGATGTATAAACTATATAGTTTTAGATATATGAATTAGGTTTGTAACACAACAAACGGTGAATCAAACGGACATCCGAGTGAGAAGATAATATCTTTTTACGAACAGGGGGTAAAGTAGTCATTTAGCCTTAAATGATATTTTGTGTTATATGGCGCCACATGTTATATTTTGATTGGACCAAGGGGGTGACCTTATGCCGACTTAGAACCCTTGAAATAAGCTCCTCCGGCATCATATTTCATCCATGGAATATTAGTTACCAATCATAAACATAATAAAGTTCAACTCCATATGATAAAATATTCCAAGCCAAGCTGTTTTCTCATATAAGAGATAAAAATGTTATGTTACATAAAAATTAAAAAAGAAAGGTATAATGAAAATATTGGGTTTCAAGACCTTGGACATGAAATATTCACATGAGATTGAGGCAATCTTTGGGCTCATATTTCTTGATAGCATGAGATAGTGTTCCCCCATAACCATACTTCAACAATAGATTAAAAAGCATCTGGCCATTGTGACCCACAGTGGTCTCTTCATCGAAGCATTTATATACATTTGGGAACCCTCGCATATTATTCAGTGCCTCTCTCTCTTTCATAAGAGACCTAGAAACAGAGACCTTTATAAAACAATAGATTAAATTAGTTTCTTGAAGAAAAAAATTATCATAGATTGAATAGGAAATTGACTGTACATGGGCTTAAAAATGTGATCCGTAATAATTGTTTTTGTCTTTGTCAAACTATCATTCTAATTACTATACAAAAATTTTATATACAATATCTACAAGTAAGAAGCAACAAACCAAACATGGTGAATTGTAGTATAAAATAAAAACCACGATCCTCTGTCAACAGTACCGCAATAAGTCTTCATTAAGTAAGCCCCTAACACCAACTGGTGGTTCTTCAAGCTCCATGTATGGTTCTGCCTTACTCAGCTCCCTTTTTCATCATCCAATCAGCACATCAAATAGCCCTCATGGCCTATAATCTCCATAGTCATGGAGTGGGGTGAGGAGGGAGAGGGAGGTGAAGAGGTTGCCATAAATGCCCACATCTTATAAACATCATCAAAATTAGTTGTAAGGACAAATTTCCAATCAAGTCAATTTGTAGTATTGGCTTAATTCCGGACAAAACAAATTAAGTCACAGGATAGAATGTAAAGTGTATCCATCCAAGCCTATGACGAGTTTGTGTTGAAGATATAGCAGCCCGGATATTAAAGCTTCATTATTGCCAACTTTAGTGCCTCGTTTCTACGTTAACAACAATTAGATTCCACGGTCTCCAAAGGTATGAATGCAATTTTATTTATGTAGGAGACTTGGAATATTTTATGGGTGTAATTTTAATTTAAAATGGATTTTACTTTTCAAAAATTATTTTAGAACTTTGGATAAAAGTTTTTGGACTTAAAATTGAAAATCTGAAATTTCTATTTTTTTGTTCGAAATGTCGTTCAAACGAGATTGCCGTTTGAACGAGATTTCGAACGAGTTTGCCAATAAGATTGCCAATTGTTCTATGCTTATTCGTTCGAAGTTTCGTTCTAACGAATTCGTTCGAATGAGTTTTTTCAACGATATTTTCGCTTATTTTTCCTTCGAAATCTCGTTCGAACGACCTGGGAAAGTGGTTCGAACGACTTTGGCGACAATGCTAAATTTTTGGCAATTTTCACTTTTAACCACCCATGTTTCCCACTTGTCCCACCATCTTTTACCAGCCATATTATGTGCGGTAACAAGACTTTTCTAAGTAGCTTTTTGAGACTTTCCTTTCTCTAAAGAGCAAAAATGTTAACCCAAAAAGTTCATGTTTGGTGTTTTGAATTTATGAATTAAAATTCTTCCAAAACTCTACACACCCATAGTTTTGTTTACTTTCAAGTTCTCTTATATATATTTTTTTCTTGGAGAGTTTATTTGGCACCTGGTTTTCTCTACACCATCAAAGAAGAGAGTTTGAATTTTATTCTCTACCCACAAAGGAGAGTAATTATTTATTGCGGTGTACTCATTCGAAAAAAGGCTTCGTGTGACGGTGACGGAGACCAAAAGCCTCATCGGTGGATTTCGATACCGTGGAGGAGTTCATAGTTGTCGACTAGGCGCAGGTACTCACAAGAAGACGCATCAAGGCTTGGACAGAATCGAGTCGAGGAAGTAAGTCATCTCTCTTGTAATAAGAAATCCAGACTTAGTGGACTTAAGGCTAGGGCCGTCCGAGTTTTTTCCCATTTGGGTTTTCCTCGTACATCGGCATGTAGTGTGATTGGTTTATCTTTATCTTGCAAAATAACTTAGAACGTATGCTTAGGATAATTCAAGATAAAATTGGTTTAATTATTACACTAATATAATTTGGTGCTTAAAATTAGTTTGGGTGAAGTTTATGTTAATTTAATTCAAGTTAAGATAATTTTAAGTTAATAAAATTTGGTTTGGCCTAAATACTAAAATGAATTAATCTTGTTAGGAAAATTTTAGGACTTGGGTTAAATTAAATTTGTTTAAGTGAATATTTAGGTTGGATTAATTTTATTTCACTTCGGTTGAGTTTAATTTTTAATTTGAAAGAAATTAAAATTTGAAGGTTGTGTGTGTTGTGTTGAACCATCCTATTTCGCACTTAAAGGAAATTCATATTTCAATAGAAAAGCGATTTTTAAAATTTAGATGACATTCAAATTGGTATCAGAGCAAGAGCGCTAATTTATTACGTTAAGGGCCTTTTAGAAATTTGATTTTGAAAATGAAATTTTTGCCATTGTCAAAATTTCCTGTTTTCAATGGTTCAAATTACGCGTATTGGAAAGCATGTATAAAATCGGCAATAAAGTCCATAGACAAGAGGGTTTGATTGTCAGTTGTTAACGGGTAGTCCCCACCGACATGTTTGGGAGAAAATGAGCATGTCCCCAAACCCGTAGATAGATGGAGTGAGAATGAATTTAAACAAGCCAACTTTAATTCCCGAGGCTTGAATGCGTCATTTCGTGCGGTTACACCGGATGAATTCCGTCGTATCATGACTTGTGAAATCGCTAAGGAAGCTTGGGATATATTACAACTCACTCACGAAGGAACAAGTGTCGTTAAGGGTTTAAAACTCCAAAACCTCACCACTCAATTTGAAATCATCAAAATGCTTGAGAATGAAACCTTTGATAAATTTTATGCTAGACTTTCCGATATAGTTAATTCATCATTTAATTTGTGAGAGAAAATACCCGACAATCGAGTGGTGAAGGAAATTTTAGGTCCCTGCCCGATTGATTTATCCCTAAAGTGACCGTTTTAAGTTTTTACCCACCTTGCACTCTACCAAACTTGAGGAGTTAGTAGGTGATTTACAAACCTATGAACTAGATATGTTTCCCTCCATAAATGAACATAAAATAGATAAGGGCATTGCTTTGAAAGCCCTAAAGGAGGAAACATAAATTGTGGTTGATGGGAGTGATAGTGACTCAGAGGACATGGTTATGTTTGCGAGAAAATTTTGAAAATTTCTTAAATTTAATAAAGATAAGTTTAAAAATGATTATAAGAAATTTGAAAAATCAAAGCATGACAAAGTCGAAAAGATCCCTAAATCATATAATGAAAATCTTAATAGGGACGAGTCAAATAGGTGCTATGGTTGTGAGGATTATGGCCATAGGGCGAGAGAGTGCCCCACTAAACAAAAGAGAGAAGGCAAACAACCAATTTCCTATAATGCCACCCTTAGTTATGAAAGTGAAAAGAAAAAGGGACCCGATTCCCCCATTGAGCGCAACTTTATCGCGTTAATGGAAAGTCATGTGAGCACCGATAATGAATCTTCCCATGAAGATATACATTTACATGACCCTTCCGAGGCCTTTGTTTGTGAATCCCAAAAAGATGATGGTAGTGAGAGTGGAGAAGAGACAGACAGAGAGAGAGAGAGAGAGAGAGAGAGAGAGAGGGAGAGAAAGTGATGAAGAGGTTAATAAGAGTGAACTTCAAATTGCATTTAGGGAATTATATGAAGAATCTATTAAATTATGAATGGGTAATTTGAAGTTAGAATCTAGTTTAAGAGAGCATGCCAAGGTCATTGATGAGAGTGCGTTAGTGGAAGACCTTAGGACACGTGAGAGAGATCTTTGAGAGAAGCTTGAATATATAGAAGACGAGAGAGATAGCCTTCGAGGGTTAATGGAATCAATGAAATAGGAACTTCTTATATTTGAAAATAGTAATGTTTTCCTAGAGTCTAGAATTTTAGAGTTAGAAGAAAAATTGAGAGACTCTAGTGAGGTCAAATTTGATTTGGAATGTAGGTCCGTTATATTAGATAAAATATTTGGAACCGTCCAAGTAAAAAATGGCACTTGTGGTTTAGGCTTTGATTCTTGCAACGATTCCATTAATAAAGCCAAAACTAATGTTTTGAGAGAATCACCTAGGAACTCTTCTAGAGGTCAATCCTTAGGTACTACTTTTCGACGTGTTTTTACTTGCTCACATTATGGTCGAAAAGGTCATCTTAGGAAGTTTTGTTTTGATCTTAAAATAATATTTAGGAAATCCAAAGGTAAGGTAACCGAGGTAGCTAAGATCCCCAAATTCCGAGATTGTCACTCTTCACTTTTTTGGGTTACGAGATCCGACTTGGTAGTGTTACAAAATAGTATTTTTGATTCTCATTTGCTTTCACATGCTTCCTCCCTTGCAAAATCTAAAGGTTGAATGTGTTAGCTTTGTTTTGCATACTCTAGTTTTGTTTTTCAAGCTATATGTTCATGATAGTGGTATGCTTTTTTTTATCATTTTCTAGTTTATGCTCCGTGATTAATCACATGCTAGAATTATGATTAGTGTATATCTTTTATATTATATTCTTTTCATTTTAGTTTGCATTAAATGAAAAATACAAAAAGATTTTGTTTATCATTTGTGTTTTACCTTATGAGTAATTTAGGCTTAATGAAAAATACAAAATAATTTTTGTTTGTCTTTTGAGTAAACATTTTTGTATGTTTGGTTAAAAATTTCAAAAACTCGAAAAGATCTTTTTTGTGTGTATTTTCGTTTGACACACCTTTTGTGGCATATGTTTGTGTTGAATCCTTCTTTTCACTCCCATGTGGCTAGAACCTTTGGTTAAAATTTTTAATCCTTAAAATGTTCTTTGTCATGGTTAGATGGAGTATTTTAAGTTTGACTTGCTTAATGAATTCGCTTTTATATGCCTATTCACACACATGCACAAGCTATTTTGACTTTTAACTTCACATATATATTTGAGCTTTGTGAGGTGTTCTCCTTCCAATCTAGTCATCTACATATCTTGTGACCTAAGAGGATTTGTGCATGTTAATTCCGTTGCACGTGAGATTTGTGTGATAAAAAATGATATATGAATGTGCAAGGGGAAGGGCTCCCAAAGGAAATATTATCATTTGCGAGTAAGCCACCGTTTGGAATGGACCTAAAATAAATACATGGTCCAAAGGCCTAAAAGAAAAATATGGCATTAAAAGAAAAATATTTTGCTAAGGCCTATTTTATTTAGTTTGGTATATTCATTCAAAAGTATTATATGCATATTTTAAGGGAGTTTGGATGGAATATCAATGGTTTTGGACAATGACTTTGTATCCTAGTTGCGCTATCTTGTCATGACACTATTGGTTTGTAGAATCATCAATATGCTAGGCTTGTATGCATTGTGCTTGTTTGTTCATAGAGTTCAATTTATCTTGTCACATAAGGCTAAATCTGAGTTGATAAAGTTTTGCAATCAAATGAGAACTCTGTGAACAGGTTTAAGTGATTGGGTTTTAATTCATTGGTATTTTGTTCACACCCTTCACTTTCGTTTGCATATGACATATTTATGCGATAAGAGTGTGGAAAACTCATTTTAGTTATTTTATTTTATGTCATTTGTGTGTTTATATCTATATATGTGTGTTTATGCTTATTTTGTTTATATTGTGTATTCATATATACGATATGTTATTTGTTTTGAGTCTTTGTCATGTTAGCTAATCCATTTGTGCTTTTAATTCATAATTGATATCTATCTTATTGCGAATTTTGGTTGATATCCCATGCTTATGCTGAATACATTTTAGTTGGTATCATTTGTTATCGCATCATAAGTTTGTATCTAATTACCCTTGTTGTGGATTAATAACTTTTTTTAGTTACCCATTTGCTTTTATGCTTTTATCACCTTATCCACCATTTTATCTTTACTTGTTTTCCCATATTTTGTATCCCTTGTTTCGATTTGAGGGGGAGAAATGGTATTGGTTTAATTAGAGGGAGAGATAAGTAATGTTTTAATTCTTTATCCTTTATCTATTCCTAAACAAAAGGGAGGATAAAAGGTATCTAAACCTTTAGTTTAAGAGATTTAACTTAGGGGGAGTCGCGACCTTCTTTGGTAGATTGATACGTCCCGAATATTGCATATTTGCGCCCTTTATCCTTGTGCATTCTAGCACTTTTACGTTCCTAATTCCTATATTTATGGTCATTGACTAGACAACCTCGGATTTGTACCTATATATGTTTTGCAAGGGTTAATTGTGCTTTTGTAGGTATTTGAACACTAAAAATGAGGATTCGTTGCATTTTGGAGAAGTTTCATCACTGAACGCTACTTTAAGGGCATTTTAGTCAATTCATGCTTCATTTTTGGCTCATTAAATTTCCACAAATATGTAGTTTGTTGAGTTAGCATCGCGTGGCCACAAACGGCACATCGTTTCGAGTTCGGAGGATCAAGTTATGGTCGATTCCGTTTTGAAGCTTTCCTCTTATGTGAAGACCAAAGAGCACCAGAAAATAGAGTACCGATCGACCGCGCCCAGGGGCCGGTCGACCATGTTTTGGGATTTTTCCTTGCGAAGTAACCAGTGAGCTTTAACTTAAGGGACTGGTCGATCGGGTATCGCAGTTACCCGACAATTTCCCTTTATTATTTTCATTTATTTTTCCTTTATTTCTTTTCTTTTCTTGTAACTTAGTATAAATAGAAGACTTATCTCATTTTTTAGAGTTATCTTGTAATAATAGATCATTTTTCACATAGTTAGGGTTGGAAAGGGAAGCTAAGGTTTGGAGGGTTTGGGGAGTGTGCCATTTTCTCCCTTCAAGGGTTTGCTCGTATAGAGGGGTTGCCCGTCAAAGTTGTGTAGAAAACTATCCTCCATTTTCTTTATCATTCTGAGTTTTCAATGTTTGTATATCTTTATTTACTGCATTTTTACTCTCTTTTTAGTTTAGATTTATTTCGTTTATTTACATGTTTTCTAGTGTAGTTTTATTGCGTTTATTTACCTCATTTTTATCAAGCTTTCTAGGTTAAATTAGCCTAGGTTATGTTGGATTGAACTTGACTTGTGTTTATCGTGTTACTTTGCTATGGTGATGGAAGATACGTGTTTATTTCGATTGGGTTGTCCTAGTTATTACGCGTAGGAGATTTGACTGGGTATATCATATATGCTCCGTACTTACAACTTTGTATGCGTCATTTCTGGGGTATTTATTGACGCCAAAATCTTATTAAACTTTTATACGAATTTAGGCGTGTGACAACTTTGGATTTAATTAATTGTCGAAACGAGACGCAATAGTAGTGAATCCGTAGATACATGTAACCATTTATACGCGTTAAGGTGAGCTGAGGGATATCCAACGCAACCTCTAGTTTTTACCGCTTTTATTAGTCTAGTTTAAATACATGCCTAGATTAATCTTTTCCTTTTGTTATCTTTTCTTTTTGTTTATTCGTTACCTTTTACACTTTTATTCAGAAGTACTAAGCCATTTAAATTCTAGCAACTCCTCTCTGTGGATTTTCGATACCCGAACTTGGCCGCTATACTCCCTTTTATTGAGTGTAGTCATAAGTTTAGGTTTTTGTATAGAGTTGGTGAGCGAAATAAAACAAAACGGCGACGCGTAGGCGACGCTCGCACCGTGGCGAAACCCATCCTATCAAATGGCACAGTTGTTGGGGATGAGTTTGTTTTATAATTTATTTTATTTAGTATTTCGTAATATTTTCTTTCTATTTGTAATTTTTTTTGCTAACCTTTTTGCTGGATAGAACATTTGAGCGCTAAGAAACTTTGATTCTCGATCGTGCACCTTCCTTCTCGGATTCTCCATCAATAAACAATTCGGTAGCCATGTACTTTTTTATAGCTTTGTCGGTAATTCTAATGTTTCATTTGGGACATGTTCTCGAATCTGGCCCTGCGAACGTTTTATTTAGGGCCTGTTCTCAAATCTTGAACCATTAGAATTACCGGTTGAATCCTATGAGTTGGTAGAAATTATTTAAAACTTTTAAACCTTTTGCCGATGAGGAATCTTTGTCGAACTTGTTTTCCATGATGGATTTCCCCCCACGTGTGCACCAACTCCCATTCCAATTGAAAAACCTTTGGGAGATGAGTCGATTTTTTATGGATCCCATCTCCCCCCTTGTTATCCAAATACCCCATCGTCCGCCTAAAATTTCAAATTGGCGATGGTTCATTTTTTCCACCTCCCACATGCCTTCCGTTGTCCGGGAGGCATGTTGTAAACAGTAGGTTGTATATAGTAGGTTGTAAATAGTTAGCTTTTTTCTTTCTTTCTTTCTTTAGTTTTTTTCTTGTTATTTAGTCTAGTGTAATTAGTTAACTTTTTGTTATTTGTTCTTGCTATTCTTGGTACTAACTTGTTTTGTAGATTCAATTGGACTCGTGCTTATGGAGATCGCTCCAGTGTTGGGTAATATCATTATTTTCCTCTCTTTATGTTGTGCTCTTAATGAATGCATTGGGGACAATGCAACATTTAAGTTAGGGGGTGTGGGATATTCTATCCACTTCTTTGTTTTTTCCATCGAGTTTATCACATATTAGTTACTTGTATGCTTTTCTTAGAAATTTTAAAAAGATTATCTTTATTTTTTCTCCTTTGTTGGGCATTTTGCCCTTGTTTGCGATGATAAATTTCAATAATTGCCCGATTCAATAGACAACTCAACGATGCATGTTCTCGATTTTAGAAGTTATTAGACTTTAGTCCTCACTCATTGATATTATGAATAACTTCTTGAATTAAACTTTATCCCATGAGAACATGTGCTTTTCTCATTCTATCGACTTGGTTTAAGATTTTTATAACTCGATAATCTTTTGCTGCATTGTATATACTTACACCGAGTAAACATTGTACCTTTCGTCATTTGTGAGTGTATACACTATTCTTTCCTCTTTGAAAACGTTAAATTCGTCGGTAATCTCTCTATTCTTTCATCGATTGTTTATTAATTGAGTTTATACATTAAAATGTGTTACTTGAGCATGATTTTCATATATTGTTTTGACTCGAGAATTGCGTAAACTTTAGGAAATGATCACAGACAATCTTTGTTATATCACCCATATTAGCCTTGATCTCACCTTAAATATTTTTTCTCGTCAACCCCTTTGAGCATAAATATTAGCCTTTCTTTTCATAGCCCTAAAATCCCATAACCAACTCCAAATTGGAGTTTTAAATCATACATATTACCTTTTATACCTTTGTTTGGAATGTTACTTGGGATTGAATGATGTTGTGTAGTGTGGTTGAAATTTGAGCATGAAAAGTAAAGAAAAGAAAGTAGTGAAGAAGAAAAGAAAAAGAAAAAAGTAAAAGAAAAGAAAAGAAAACATGAGAAAAATAAAGAGAAATTTTTATATGTTGTGTATATAGTTCAATAAGCTTTTATTACTCTCCAATTGTTATATTTAATGCTTCATTATGGAACTTGTTTTTCATTTTCGTTATTGCCCGCATTTTTCCCATTATCCCAACTTTTCATATCCGAACACTTTGAATCCGTATATACATATCCTTCGTTTTGTACCCTATCTTAGCCTACATTACAACCCTATACAAGTCCTATGTGATCTTAGGGTGAATTTAATTTAAAATTCATAATGGTTTTGATAATATGTGAAAATACATTTCGTCTCTTTTAATGAGTGGTATCTTTCATTGAGATTATAATTTTTCATTTTATATATAGTGTTCTTCATTTGTGACATATGTGCGGCCTAGTTTCCATTTACATTTACTCTCTATGCCTGCATGTTTCGTGGGTTAACTCCTTGTTTCGAGTGAATCCACTTGATGAATGTAATGCCCGTCAGGATTGAATATATGCTTGCTTTAATTTTTATCCGATTTATATAAGTTTTTTCCAAATCATACTTTGCATGTGCTAGCTCCCCTCCTACATGTTAAAGTTTCAATTCGATGAGGTGCATTCTATAATGTTAATAGTACGGACTTTTGTGTGAATTCACTCACCGTGCTAATAATGTGTATGGAATCTTTTTCGTACTGTTGGGATTGTCGCATGTTGTGTTGGGCATTATTTTGAGGAAACCATATGATGTTTGTGGGTTTTATCCCTGAAAATCCTCAAGAGATGACACTCATCCACTAAGGTAACCTAGGGATTTAACGGCTTATTGCATATGCTAAATGCAATCGTGTTCCCTACGAAAGTGGCATTTATATTTTGATGCATATATACATTTTAGTATCACCTTCTGTGGACTGGTTTTGTTTATTTCATCACTAGGGGCTAGCAAAGTCTTAGTTAGGGGGTGTGATACGTCACGAATATTGCATATTTGCTCCTTTTATCCTTGTGCATTCTAGCACTTTTACATTCTTAATTCCTAGATTTATGCTCGTTAACCAGACAACCTCGAATTTGGACATATATATGTTTTGCAGGGGTTAATTGTGCTTTTGTAGGTATTGGAACGCTAAAAGTGAGGATTCGTTGCATTTTGGAGAAGTTTCATCACCGAACACTACTTCAAGGGCATTTTAGTCAATTCATGCTTCATTTTCGGCTCATGGAATTTCCACGAATACGTAGTTCGTTGAGTTAGCATCGCATGGCCGCAAACGATGCATCGTTTTGAGTTCGGAGGATCAAGTTATGGCTGATTCCATTTTGAAGCTTTCCTCTCATGTGAAGACCAAGGAGCACCAGAAAATAGAGTACCGGTCGACCGCGCCCAGGCGGCCGGTCGATCGTGTTTTGGGATTTTGCCTTGCGAAGTAACCAGTGGGCTTTAACTTAAGGGACCGATAGACCGCGCCCCTATTATCGGTCGACCGGGTATCGCAGTTACCCAACAATTTTCCTTTGTTCTTTTCATTTATTTTTCCTTTATTTCTTTTCTTTTCTTGTAACTTAGTATAAATAGAGGACTTATATAATTTTTTAGAGTTATCTTGTAATAATAGATCATTTTTCATATAGTTAGGGTTGGATAGGGAAGCTAAGGTTTGGAGGGTTTGGGGAGTGTGCCATTTTCTCCCTCTGAGGGTTTGCTCGTATAGAGGGGTTTGCCCGTCGAGGTTGTGTAGAAAACTATCCTCCATTTTCTCTATCATTCTGAGTTTTCAATGTTTGTATTTCTTTATTTACCGCATTTTTACTCGCTTTCTAGTTTAGATTTATTTCGTTTATTCACATGCTTTCTAGTGTAGTTTTATTGCATTTATTTATCGCACTTTTATCATGCTTTCTAGGTTAAATTAGCCTAGGTTGTGTAGGATCGAACTTGACATGTGTTTATTGTGTTGCTTTGATATGGTGATGGAAGATATGTTTTTATTTCGATTGGGTTGTTCTAGTTATTACACCTAGGAGATTTGACGAGGTATATCATATATGCTCCGTACTGACGACCTTGCGTACGTAATTTTCGGGCTATTTGTTGACGCCAAAATCTTATTAGACTTTTATGCGAATTTAGGGGTGTGACAACTCTGGGTTTAATTAACTGTCAAAATGAGACGCAATCGTAATGAATCTGTAGAACCATGTAACCATTTATATGCGTTAAGCCGAGCTGAGGGATATTTGACGCAACCTATAGTATTTACCGCTTTTATTAGTCTAGTTTAATTACATGCCTAGATAAATTTGATACCACGACTTGGCCACTATACTCCCTTTTATTGAGTGTAGTCATATGTTTAGGTTTTTGTATAGAGTTGGTGAGCCGAATAAAATAAAACGACCGGCGCGTAGGTGACGCTCGCGCCGCAGCGAAACCCAGCCTATCATAGATCATATTTGATAAAGGGGGATAATTAATTTAGGGAGTGTATTTAGTTTAATTGCATTTAATATTTTGATATTCCCTATGCGTTTAATGGTTTGCTTAAGTGTGCAGGAATTAATTCTAGCGGCATCTTTATATCGGCAAAGCTATTTATCCTTGGGTCGAGTCAGCGTCTGTATTAATTTTTTGTGGGGTGGGATCTTTGAGTCTAGATGAGCTTGATGGCCCTTTAGGAGATTTGTTTTGGTTTTGTCCCGGAATAGCCAAATGGGGAGATTTATAAGGACAAATTTCCAATCGAGTCAATTTGTAGTATTGGCTTAATTCCGGACAAAACGATTTGAGTCATATGATAGAGTGTAAGTGTATCCATCCAAGCCTATGACGAGTTTATCTTAAAGCGTAGCCGCCTAGATGTTAAAGCTCAATCATTGCCAAGTTTAGTTCCTCGTTTCTACGTCAACAACAATTGGATTCCATAGTTTTCAAAGGTATGAATGCAATTTTATATATGTAGGAGACTTGAAATATTTTATGGGTGTAATTTTAATTTAAAATGACTTTTACTTTTTAGAAATTATTTTAGAACTTTGGATAAAAGTTTTTCGACTTAAAATTAAAAATCTCGTTCGAGAAAGTCGTTCGAACGACTTTGGCGGGAATGCTAAATTTTTGCCAGTTTTCATTTTTAACCTCCCATGTTTCCCACTTGTCCCACTATCTTTTACCAGCCATATTATGTGCGGGAACAAGACTTTTCTAAGCAACTTTTTGAGACTTTCCTTTCTCTAGAGATAAAAAATGTTTACCCAAAAAGTTCATGTTTTGTGTTTTGAATTTATGAATTAAAATTCTTCCAAGACTCTACACACCCATAGTTTTGTTTACTTCCACGTTCTCTTATATATATTTATTGCTTGGAGAGTTTATTTGGCACATGGTTTTCTCTACACCATCAAAGAGCTACCCATAAAGGAGAGTAATTGTTTGTTGCGGTGTACTCATTTGAAGAAAGGCTTCGCGTGAGGGTAACGGAGACCAAAAGCCTCATCGATGGATTCTGAGACCGTGGAGAAGTTCATGGTTGTCGACTAGGCGGAGGTAGTTACAAGAAGATGCGTCAAAGCTTGGACGGAATCTAGTCGATGAAGTAAGTCATCTGTCTTGTAATAATAAATCCATACTTAGTGGACTTAAGGCTAGGGCCGTCCGAGATTTTTACCATTTGGGTTTTCCTCGTACATCGACGTGTAGTGTGATTGGTTTATCTTTATCTTGCAAAAATCACTTAGAACGCATACTTAGAATAATTAAAGATAAAATTGATTTAATTACCACACTAATATAATTTGGTGCTTAAAATTAGTTTGGGTGAAGTTTATGTTAATTTAATTCAAGTCAAGATAATTTTAATTTAATAAAATTTGGTTTGGCCGAAATAGTAAAAAGAATTAATCTTGTTAGGCAAATTTTAGGACTTGGGTTAAATTAAATTTATTTAAGTGAATATTTATGTTGGATTAATTTTATTTCACTTTAGTTGAATTTAATTTTAATTTGAAAGAAATTAAAATTTGAAGGTTGTGTGTGTTGTGTTGAACCATCCTATTCCGCACTTAAAGGAAATTCATATTTTAATTGAAAAGCGATTTTTAAAATTTAGGGGACGTTCAAATTGGTATCAGAGCTGGAGCGCTAATTTATTACTTTAAGGTCTTTTTAAAATTTTGTTAAAAATGGAATTTTCTCCATTTTTAAAATTTCCTGTTTTCGATGGTTCCAATTACACGTATTGGAAAGCGCCTTTGAAATCGGCACTAAAGTCCATAGACGAGAGGGTTTGATTGTCAGTTTTTAACGGGTGGTCCCCACCCACATGTTTGGCAGAAAATGAGCATGTCCCCAAACCCGTAGATAGATGGAGTGAGAATGAATTTAAACAAGCCAACTTTAATTCCCGAGGCTTGAATGCGTTGTTTAGTGTGGTTACACTAGATGAATTCCGTCGTATAATGACTTGTGAAACCGCTATGGAAGCTTGGGATATAGTATAACTCACTCACGAGGGAACTAGTGTCGTTAAGGCTAACCTCGCTGATAGTACAAATATAGCACCCTGCCGCGGAATGTATTCTTCTCCATTCAGTTCGCAGACATACCTCATAGGTCATACAGGGCGCGGCAGATCTCACTCAGGGCGCGACCAGACCTCACTCAGGGCGCGACATCTCTTCAAGACGCCACAGATGCTTGGCACAGGGTGCGGCCCTGTCCATTGCAGGCCGCGGCACTCCTCCTTACGATGCGCGGCATGCCTCCAGCAGATTCATACAACACTGCTTGCTTTACAGGCCGCACCCCTTCATCCGCAACTACTGCAGACTTGGTATAAGTCACGTGCTCAGGGCACGTGACACGGCACACTTACCTCATATAAGTAGAGGACCACACCTCGAAAGAGGGGATCGATTCCACAGGCCCGAGGCAGGCTCTACAATACAGATTCTCTCTACACAACCTCAACATATGCCTTGGAGGCCACGAATCTACATCACAGCCACCTTCCCGGCTCACCGGAATCTTCCATATCGTCATGTACTAGCCCTTATTCTCATATTTGTACGCCTCTTTAGGCATGACTATATTGTACAATGCAACCATATAATGAGAACGGAACAACACAGTGGACGTAGGCCTATTTTAAAGGCTGAACCACTTTATATCTTGTCTTCTCTCTATTTACTTGCTTTACTTGTTCATTACGCACTTTATTCATGATTTGTTGATGCGAGAACGACAAGTGGACGATTTCTCGTATCATCAATTTGGCGCCGTCTGTGGGAAACGAGACATTTCAATCTTGTTTCTCTACATATATGAGTTCTTAAACACCTTATTCGACCCCCTGAGGGTCCTATGGATCATCTTCTCACGGGTCGATTACTGGTTATTGGGCTCCGCTTTACATTCGCCCCCTTTAACGGGTATTTTATGTTTCTGGATCTGTCTTTGGATCTTCATTTGATGGCTTTGGGTCTATTTTACATACCCCTGTGATATCATTCCATCTAGATAATGCTAAAAAGCATGGTGGACTTTAGTCCCGAAAAGGTGGATGATTAGAAAGGGTTATATTTACTCCCCTTTTTGTTGCCATCAGCCTATGATCTAGGGGTTATCATTGAAATTGTGTCGTCTTGCGCACCGCAAGGGAGTTCTCTCATCAATGGACCCTAGTAGGTTTTCTTGTGTTGGGGGAGAAAATATCAGTTCCTGGGTTCCTGTCTTGGGATCTCTCCACTGCCTAGACAGGGGTGCGGCCTGTAAGTTCGACAGCCTCTCGTGCCGCGACCCCTACTAGTGCGGACCTATTACAACAGCTTAAAATCACTGTGGGAAGGACTTGAGTGGCCTTCGGATCGACCTTGGTGAATAACATTAAAGGGTTGCGGTAGTCCACTTGTGTGCCATACTGGCCGCGGCCTCGTCAGGATATCATGGAGCAGTTCAACCCCTCCTTCCCAATATCTCTGTGATCACTCACTTATGTTAGTTTTGTCTCAGATTCTATATACTTTATAAAGACTAACAAAAGCAGAAATGGAAGGAGAATCCAGCCATAGCACAGAAGTCAAGGATGAGATTGTGCAACTGTACAATCACCTTAATCACCTCTATGACAGCCATGCCTCACTTCAGACCCAGGTCAATTATCTAACTCAGAGGGTGCTAATGTTAGAGGTCGCGGCCTCTCAGAATATAGGCGCGGGTGCGGAGGAAACAACTCAACCATCCTTGTCTGCCGCGGTAGTTAAAGAAACCGCGGAATCAATCGGCAGAAGTCAGAAAAGGAGAACAGAGAAATCAGAGAAAAAATTGGGTGTCTATACTCCGTTGACCTTCCCGATTGAAGAGATATTTGAGTTCATCAAAGAGGACAAGCTTTTGAGGTGGCCAGAAAAGTTGAGAGCTCCACCCCACAAGAGGAACAAAGCTACCTGGTGCAAATTCCATCAGGACCATGGCCATGACACAGAGCAATGCTATGCTATAAAGGATGAAGTTGAAAGGCTAATTGGGCAAGGGATGCTGCAGCGATTCCTGAAGAATGCATAAAGGACTCAGCCGGACCTGACAGAGGGTGCATGCCGTATCTCATCCTTAGTCTTTCCAATTTCAACTATTTCTGTTTATGTTTTATGAAGCTCATTGTAGCCTTAATACTCGAGACTTTATATTTTGTTAACAAAGTCATTAGCTGAAGCATACATATATAAATATATGAATTAGCAAATTTTGCCATATCTCTCTTGGTTTCATAATCTGTTATCTCACAAAAAGACTTTTTGTCTTAAACAGATTCCAGAGGAAGAATAATAAAATTATCTCGAAGGATTATTTTACTTCGGGATGCACTTACCGAGGGATTGCGATCTTAATTAGCTCAGAAGTTCCCCTCACGATGTGCAACTATATCCTATCTTCTGATGATCATATTCGCGAAAGCATCTAAGAATTCAAGGAGCTCCTATTAGCCACGGGGTCTTACAATGCCCGTTCTCAGCTTTTGGAAATCATAATTAGCCGCGGTACTATATAATTAGCCGCGGGGGCTTACAATGATAGCTCTTAGCTTTCGGTATGCGTCATCGAGCTGGGAGGCTTATAATGTCCATCCAGGGATGGCTTTATATATATCAGCAGCTTTGGGTGGCTTAATAACATAATCCAGTCTGGGGAGGCTTGATAGTGTCCCGCATATTAGCTATGGGTGGCTTAATAACATAACCCATCCTGGGGAGGCTTGATAGTGTCCCGCATATTAGCTGTGGGTGGCTTAATAGCATAACCCAGCCTGGGGAGGCTTGATAGTTTCCCGCATATTAGCCGTGGGTGGCTTAATAACATAACCCAGCCTGGGGAGGCTTGATAGTATCCTGCATATTAGCTATGGGTGGCTTGGTAACATGACCCAGCCCGAGAAGGCTTGGAAATACCAACGTATGTCTACAAAGGCACATTATTCAGATGGACCAGAAATGTGCCGCAGCCCACCGATACAGTTGCAGAGCTCTAGGAGCCATTCATTCATGAAAGTGCTGAGGCACTGACATCTTAAATCATGAAAAAGCTACAATATCAAATGCCACGGTGGAAGAGAATCAATTATACCAAGACTAAGGAAAGGCTTTCTCTACATGTTCCATGTTGGTTATGGGATGACAAAAGATAAGTGGTTCAGATAACCAGGTGCAATGAAAGCAGATGGGGATCCATGTAATCAGCAAGCCCCAGCCTTGAAATCATGTCCGCGGCAATCAAGTGAAGACGTTTACATGACGCGGCATAATAAAGGGTTGCGGCTTGCATGCAGCAGCCTTATGACGCAGCAGTCGATGTCCTTCGGGAGTAAAATTGCACCATTTATGTGGGCGCAGACATTGGCAAATAATCATACTACGAAGAAATCGATCTCTGTCCGCGGACTTAAAATGTTATGTTTATCTAGACAAGGATGCATTTTCAAATATGAAGCAGTTACGTTCAACCATTCATTATAGCAAACAATGTAAAACATGCAATGTAAAAGAGAAAGGAATTACAAGCAATCAATCGTATACAAAGTGGTAAATATGGCCGCAGCCTTGGTATTAGTAGTCAAGATTACAGAATGAAGGCCGCAGCCACAACAGAAATTAAGATTACAAAAAGGAGGGACGCAGCCCTATATTAATGATGAGCAATAGAAATTGAATGAGTTTAAGAGGCTGTGTCATCATCTTTATCAGCCTCTTCTCCGTCCGCGGCAGTCTCTGTTTCTCCGTCTACAGTCGCTGCTTCTGCCTCAGCCCTCAGCCTCGCTCTCTCTTCCGTCGCGGACTTAAGTTCAGCGATGCACTCTTGATGTTCGGCATCGCTTAACTTCCAAGCAAGGACCTCCTCCTTAGCCTCAGGGAAGCTCTTAATAAATCTCTGTCGCAGCTCCTGATAGCCGCAGAGATACGCCCTGTTGTTGATAAGAAAGAAGTCCTTGGAGCCTTTAAATGACTCTACGGCATGGTCCACGACAAGTTGGAGGGCGTCACCATGATCAGCCTCTAAATTTTTTTATTACCGCGGTATGATCTTCGACTTTTTGAGCGGACTTGGCTTCCAACTCTTCGTACTTCTGCTGGAGGAGGGCGAGCTTACTGCTTGAAATCTCTGCGACACGGGCGGCTTCCGCAGTCTGGGCCTGGGAGGATTTAAGGGATTCTACGACTTATTTAAAATTCTCTTCCGCTTCTTCCCTTGGCTTGTTCGCCTTCTCCAGGTCCATATGGGCTGCTTGAAGCGCCGCGGCGACAGACATCTTCCCAGCTTCAAATGAAGAAGTCCGTGCAACCTGCAAGTCCGCGGCATGAGTACTCTTCTCGACCTCCTTCAGTCTGTACAAGGCCTCGTACTTCCTCTTCTGGACCACCATCACATCCGCGGCCTAAAATAAAAGAAATTAGAAAAAATATGGGATACAAAAGTTAAAGAATGAAAACTGGCACGTACCCTCAGAAGACTATGGAGGCCACAGTCCTCCAGATCGTCATGATCTTCTCCCACTAGCCTGTCAAGGTCCGCGGCATCCAAGGCTCTTTTCATTCTCCGCACAGCCTTTGCGGTAGTGTCCCAAGAAGAACTGGGGTCAGGCTGCCTTAATTGGGGCCTTGGTCTACCATCAGGCCCAGACCCTCCGCAGAATTGAGGAGGTGGCAAGTTCGCGTTAATCGCCACAACAGGTGGCGACGGAGGAGAGGATGAATGAAGGGGCACATCAGTTGACATCAAACCAGCCACGGCCAGGTTTTCCCCTATGTCATCATCAAAATGGTCATACGGGAGGTTCTCATCATTAACCATTTTATCCGCGACAGGGGTTGTAGTTTTATCGACGGAGTGAGCCACGGCAGGAGTGGCATTTATTTTTGCGGAGTGAGCCGCGACAGGTCCCTTGGCCTTGGACCTCTTCCTATTTCTTCTCCGTGCAGTGTTATTTAGAACGACTGCGTCCTCGTCCATCTCCGCTAGTTGCGCCGCTAGCAGTTCCCTGTCGAATTCTTCACCTGAAAAGGTAACAACATGAGTTCAAGAGAATAAATGACGGCGGAGTAAAAATCATGGCGCAGTTAATTACCCTCCGCGCCCATCTGATGAGGAATGGGCTTATTTGGGAAAAATCCTGCTTTAAATATTGTTGCTGACCTTACAAGTGTGCTGAACTTTTTATGTTCAACAGGAACTGCCGCGACCTCAGCAACTCTCTTTTCCTGTCGCTTGTTCAAATGCAGATTGTCAAGGGCTGCAGAAAAGACAATTCAAAGGTTAGTGGAAGTTATGTATATTTATGTGAAATGAAAGGCCGCGGCTATAGTCTTATTACTTAATTTTGAGGGAGACCCCCACTATCGCGGCATTATATACGACCTTTCCCTCTCATTCTCATCGGGGTGTATCTCCCAGCCTTCGTCGGAGATGTAAAAATATTTCCCTTCCAGTTCTTCACACTGGTCGGTCTCCCAGTGTAAAGGGTCTCGTCCCTGCCACGGCTTGAGAGGTAGTAGTAGCCCGCAAACTTCACTGAGTTCTCCTTTGGGTGGTAGAAGTGAAAGAACTCCGCGGGAGTGATGTCTTTTTTGAACAAGTTCTCCCAAAGGATAATTGCGGCGAGAATGTCTCTCCAGCCATTAGGATCCAACTGTGCTGGGGCCATGTTCATTGCCTGAAAAAGGCGGCGGATAGGAACTGGAATAGGCAGCCGCAGCCCGTAAATAAAGGCGTGCAGAGGGAAGCAAATTCCATCATCGGATAGAACCGTGCACGTTCTTTGGTTAGCGACAGGAGCTGAGCACGTCAAATTTTCTGGAAATTCGAAGGCCTCAGCCACCTGCTCAACCCAATCTTGGGTCATGGAGTCGCGGATATCAAGTGCGACCAAGGGTCTCTCAGCCCTCCCAGATACACAACATGGGTTATCTCTAACTGCCGCGACATCGTCACCTACATCCATTGGATGAGTGCTTGAGTTGGCTTCCTCTTCCATCGGTGCGGATTGGAAATCCTTCCCAGATGTAGTGTCCACGGAGTCTGATTCAAGTATCACGCAGTTCAGGTAATCTTTTAGTTTGCAAGGCCCTATTGATCTTAGAGGGGGCACGGAAGTAAGTTCAGGAGGAGAGGTTCCAAAGTGCTTTGCCCAAAAGCCTCTCAGGAACTCGTCTGGGTCAAAGCTCATATGGCTGCAGCAGTACCTGAAAAGCAGAGTTCGCAGTTAGGCGCCGCAGACAATATGGTTTGGAAAAGACTTTAAGAAGCCGCAGAAGAATTATTAATAGGTCTTGAAAATGTGTTTGGAATTATTTACCTAACGTAGTTATTAATGGGCCAACTCTACTACTTGAACTTATGGGATCGTACTGTCACTAATAGCCGCGGCCATCTCCATATCAGCAGAGGAACATAGGCTGCCGCGGTAATAAGATCGAATTGCTTTAAGAGACTCCTGGCCACGGCCACTCCTAAATTTGCTCAAAGTCAATTTGATGTGCTCTAGTAGCAATTACAGTTATTTAACATGGATATGTATTGGGTTCATGTAAATTTGAAGGCTGTTCGAAACTACAAGGGTGGTGATTTGATGCCGCGGATGATAATTTAAGGGACCGCGGCCATTTGGCACGGTATGACGCAGATAAGGATCGAATCAGTTCAAGGGAATGGGTATTGAAATCCTATTATGCCACAGTCTCTATCCTAAACAGTTGATTATCTAACTTTTAATCGTTTTAAGATCAAACTCACAGAATATGAAGGGTTCGACTATGAACACCAAGAACAGTTTTATGTATTTCATATGCAACATATAAGAGAAATAGCAAATCGTACAAACAAAACCCTAGGTTTCTATCAAATAATCCAGGAAAAAACAAATCATATCAGAAGGGAGGAAAACTGAAAACTTCGAGGGCTATTCAAGAAAGTTGAGTGGTTGGCAAATCACCTGGGAATGAAGAAGTTTGCAGTGCTCAGCTTCAAACCGCCTTGCACCACCACACACAACCTCGGAGGGTCGCCGGAATATACAAGAAAAAGGAAGTGCAGAATTTCTCTCTCGATATGCTCTCAAAGTTTTGGAAGCGTAATGAAGTCCACGGCCAGGAACAATTTATATAAGGGAGCGCGGAAGACGAATCGTCGCTTTGGAAGCATCGCAGCACCTAGGCTACTGAGCCGCAACCCCAATTGATCTCCCTTGGCACTACGACTTGGGGGCTTATTGATAGTACAATTATAGCACCCTGTCGCGGAATGTATTCTTCTCCATTCAGTTCGCAGACATACCTCATAGGTCATACAGGGCGTGGACAAATCTCACTCAGGGCACGGCCAGACCTCACTCAGGGCGCGGCATCTCTTCAAGACGCCACAGATGCTTGGCACAGGGTGCGGCCCTGTCCATTGCAGGCCGCGACACTCCTCCTTACGATGCGCGGCATGCCTCCAGCAGATTCATACAACACCGCTTGCTTTATAGGCCGCACCCCCTTCATCCGTAACTACTGCAGACTTGGTATAAGTCACGTGCTCAGGGCACATGACACGGCACACTTACCTCATATAAGTAGAGGACCACACCTCGAAAGAGGGGATCGATTCCACAGGCCCGAGGCAGGCTCTACAATACAGATTCTCTCTACACAACCTCAACATACGCCTTGGAGGCCACGAATATACATCACAACCACCTTCCCGACTCACCGAAATCTTCCATATCGTCATGTACTCTCCTTTATTCTCATATTTGTACGCCTCTTTAGGCATGACTATATTGTACAATGCAACCATATAATGATAACGGAACAACACAGCGGACGTAGGCCTATTTTAAAGGCTGAACCACTCTATATCTTGTCTTCTCTCTATTTACTTGCTTTACTTGTTCATTATGCACTTTATTCATGATTTGCTGATGCGAGAACGATAAGTAGACGATTTCTCATATCATCACTCACCACTCAGTTTGAAACCATCAAAATGCTTGAGAATGAACCCTTTGATGAATTTTATGCTAGACTTTCCGATATATAGTTAATTCATCATTTAATTTGGGAGAGAAAATACTCGACAATCGAGTAGTGAAGAAAATTCTAAGGTCCGTACCCAATAGATTTATTACTAAAGTGACCGTTTTAAATTCTTTACCCATCTTGCACTCTACCAAACTTGAGGAGTTAGTAGGTGATTTACAAACCTATGAACTAGATATGTTTCCCTCCAGAAATGAAAAGAAAATAGATAAGGGCTTTGCTTTGAAATCCCGAAAGGAGGAAAAATAAATTGTGGTTGATGGGAGTGATAGTGACTCAGAGGACATGGGTATGTTTGCGAGAAAATTTTGAAAATTTCTTAAATTTAATAAAGATAAGTTTAAAAATGATTATAAGAAATTTAAAAAATCCAAGCATGACAAAGTCGAAAAGATCCCTAAATCATATAATGAAAATCTTAATAGGGACGAGTCAAATAGGTGCTATGGTTGTGAGGGTTATGACCATAAGGCGAGAGAGTGCCCCACTAAACTAAGGAGAGAATGCAAACAACCAATTTTCTATAATGCCATCCTTAGTGATGAAAGTGAAAAGTAAGAGGGACCCGATTCCCCCATTGAGCGCAACTTTATCGCGTTCATGGAAAGTCATGTGAGCACCGATAATGAATCTTCCCATGAAGATATACATTTACATGACCCTTCTGAGGCATCTTTTTGTGAATCCCAAAAAGATGATGGTAGTGAGAGTGGAGAAGAGAGAGAGAGTGAAAATGATGAAGAGGTTAATGAGAGTGAACTTCAAATTGTATTTAGAAAATTATATGAAGAATCTATTAAATTAAAAATGGGTAATTTAAAGTTAGAATCTTGTTTAAGAGAGCATGACAAGGTCATTGATGAGAGTGCGTTAGTGGAAGACCTTAGGGAACGTGAAAGAGCTCTTCGAGAGAAGCTTGAATATGTAAAAGACGAGAGAGATAGCCTTCGAGGGTTGATGGAATCAATGAAAAAGGAGCTTCTTATATTTGAAGAGAGGAATGTTTTTCTAGAGTCTAGAATTTTAGAGTTGGAAGAAAAATTGAGAGACTCTAGTGAGGTGAAATTTGATTTGGAATGTAGGTCCGCTAAATTAGATAAAATATTAGGAACCGTCCAAGTCAAAAATGACACTTGTGGTTTAGGCTTTGATTCTTGTAACGATTCCACTAATAAAGCCAAAACTAATGTTTTGAGAGAATCACCTAGGAACTCTTCTAGAGATCAATCCCTAAGTACTACTTTTCGACGTATTTATACTTGCTCACATTATGGTAAAAAAGGTCATCTTAGGAAGTTTTGTTTTGATCTTAAAATAAATTCTAGGAAATCCAAAGGTAAGGTAACCGAGGTAGCTAAAATCCCCAAATCCCGAGATTGTCACTCTTCATTAGTTTGGGTTAGGAGATCCGACTTGGTAGCTTTACAAAATAGGATTTTTTATTCTTATTTGCTTTCACATGCTTCCTCCCTTGTAAAATCTAAATATTGAATGTGTTAGCTTTGTTTTGCATACTCTAGTTTTGTTTTTCAAGCTATATGTTCATAATAGTTGTATGCATGTTTGTCATTTTCTAGTTTATGCTCCATGATTAATCATATGATAGAATTATGATTAGTGTATATCTTTTTGTATTATATTCTCTTCATTTTAGTTTGCATTAAATGAAAAATACAAAAAATATTTTGTTTATCATTTGTGTTTTACCTTATGAGCAATTTAGGCTTAATGAAAAATACAAAATGATTTTTGTTTGTCTTTTGAGTAAATATTTTTGTATATTTGGTTAAAAATTTCAAAAACTCAAAAAGATTTTTTTTGCTTTTATTTTTGTTTGACACACCTTTTGTGGCATATGTTTGTGTTGAATCCTTCTTTTCGCTCCCATTTGTCTAGAACTTTCGGTTAAAATTTGTATTCCTTAAAATGTTCTTTGTCATGGTTAGATGGAGTAGTTTAAGTTTGACTCTCTTGATGGATTCGCTTTTATATGCATTTTGACACACATGCACGAGCTCTTTTGACTTTTAACTTCACATGTATATTTGAGCTTTGTGAGGTGTTCTCCTTTCAATCTAGTCATCTACATATCTTATGATCTTGGAGGATTTGTGCATGTTAATTCCATTGCACATGAGACTCGTGTGATAAAAAATGATATATGAATGTGCACGGGGAAAGGCTCGAAAAGTAAATATTATCCTTTGCGAGTAAGCCATCGTTTGGACTGGACCTAAAAGAAATACGTGGTCCAAAAGCCTAAAAGAAAAATATGGCATTAAAAGAAAAATATTTTGCCAATGCCTATGTTATTTAGTTTGGTATATTCTTTTTTGGTAGCATACCATGAGGTGTCCGGGCCAGCTTACACGCACCTCGACTAATACCCATTTGCGGTTCGTGGCTTCCGCTGACCAAGCATTATTTTGACAATGTCAGGGATCGAACTGGGGACCAAACCCAATCCACTCCCAAGACTGTCCCAGTGGCAGCCTTATACCACCGGGCCAAGAGGCTTGGTTAGTTTGGTATATTCATTCAAAAGTATTATATGCATATTTTAAGGGAGTTTGGATGGTATATCAACGGTTTTACACAATGACATTGTATCCTAGTTACGCTATCTTGTCATGACTCTATTGGTTTGTAGAATCATCAATATGCTATGCTTGTATGCAATGTGCTTGTTTGTTCATAGAGTTCAATTTATCTTGTCACGTAAGGCTAAATCTGAGTTGATAAAGTTTTGCAATCAAATGAGAACTCCGTGAACATGTTTAAGTGATTGGGTTTTAATTCATTGGTATCTTGTTCACACCCCTTCACATTCGTTTCCATATGACACATTTATGCTATAAAAGTGTGGAAAACTCATTTTAGTTATTTTATTTTGTGTCATTTGTATGTTTATATTTATATATGTGTGCTTATACTTATTTTGTATCTATTGTGTATTCATATATATGATATGTTATTTGTTTTGAGTCTTTGCCATGTTAGTTAATCCATTTATGCTTTTAATTCATAATTGGTATCTATCTTGTTGCGAATTTTAGTTGATATCCCATGCTTATATTGAATACATTTTAGTTGGTATCATTTTTTTATCGCATCATAAGTTAGTATCTAATTACCCTTGTTATGGATTAATTACTTTTTCTAGTTTCCCATATGCTTTAATGCTCTTATCACCTTATGCACCATCTTGTCTTTACTTGTTTTCCCATATTTTGTATCCCTTGTTTCGATATTAGGGGGAGAAATGGTATTGCTTTAATTAGAGGGAGAAATAAGTAATGTTTTAATTCATTATCTTTTGTCTAATCCTGAACAAAAAGGGGGATACATGGTATCTAAACCTTTAGCTTATGAGATTTAACTTAGGGGGTGATGCGAACTTCTTAGGTAGATCATATTTAATAAAGGGGGAGAATTAATTTAGGGAGTGTATTTAGTTTAATTGCATTTAATATTTTGATATTCCCTATGCGTTTAATTGTTTGCTTAAGTGTGTAGGAATTAACTATAGTGGCATCTTTATATCGACAAAACTATTTATCCTAGGGTCGAGTCAGCGTTTGTATTTTTTTTGGGTGGGATGTTTGAGTCTATACGAGCTTAACGGCCCTTTAGGAATTTTGTTTTGATTTTGTCATGGAATAACCAAAGGGGAAGATTTGTAAGGACAAATTTCCAATCGAGTCAATTTGTAGTATTGGCTTAATTCCGGACAAAACGATTTGAGTCATAGGATATAGTGTAAAGTGTATCCATCCAAGCCTATGACGAGTTTGTGTTGAACACGTAGCGGCCTAGATATTAAAGCTTCATCATTGCCAAGTTTAGTGCCTCGTTTTTACGTCAACAACAATTGGATTCCATAGTCTCCAAATGTATGAATGCAATTTTATATATGTAGGAGACTCGGAATATTTTATGGGTGTAATTTTAATTTAAAATGGCTTTTACTTTTCATAAATTATTTTAGAACTTTGGATAAAAGTTTTTGGACTTAAAATTTAAAATCTGGAATTTCTGTTTTTTTGTTCGAAATGTCATTCGAACGAGATTTCGAACGAGTTTGCCAACGAGATTGCCAATTGTTCTTTGCTTTTTCGTTCAAAGTTTCGTTCTAACGAACTCGTTCAAACGAGTTTTTTCAACGAGATTTTGACCTATTTTTCCTTTGAAATCTCGTTCGAATGACCTGAAAAAGTTGTTCGAACGACTTTGGCGGGAATGCTAAATTTTTGGCAGTTTTCATTTTTAATCGCCCATGTTTCCCACTTGTCCCACTATCTTTTACCAGTCATATTATGTGCGGGAACAAGACTTTTTAAGCAACTTTTTGAGACTTTCCTTTCTCTAGAGAGCAAAAATGTTTACCCCAAAAGTTCATGTTTTGAGTTTTGAATTTATGAATTAAAATTCTTCCAAAATTCTACACACCCATAGTTTTGTTTACTTCCAAGTTCTCTTATATATATTTGTTACTTGGAGAGTTTATTTGGCACCTGATTTTCTCTACACCATCAAAGAAGAGAGTTTGGGTTTTATTCTCTACCCACAAAGGAGAGTAATATTTGATGCGGTGTACTCATTCGAAGAAAGGCTTCGCGTGAGCGTGACGGAGACCAAAAGTCTCGTCGGTGGATTTCGAAACCGTGGAGGAGTTCATGGTTGTCGACTAGGCGGAGGTAGTTACAAGAAGACGCGTCAAGGCTCAGACGGAATCGAGTCGTGAAAGTAAGTCATCTGTCATGTAATAATAGATCCACACTTAGTGGACTTAAAGCTAGGGTCGTCCGAGATTTTTCCCATTTGGGTTTTCCTTGTACTTCGGTGTGTAGTGTGATTGGTTTATCTTTACCTTGCAAAAATCACTTATAACGCATGCTTAGGATAATTAAAGATAAAATTGATTTAATTATCACACTAATATAATTTGGTGCTTAAAATTTAGTTTGGGTGAAGTTTATGTTAATTTAATTCAAGTCAAGATAATTTTAATTTAATAAAATTTGGTTTGGCCTAAATAGTAAAATGAATTAATCTTATTAGGCAAATTTTAGGACTTGGGTTAAATTAAATTTATTTAAGTGAATATTTATGTTGAATTAATTTTATTTCACTTTAGTTGAGTTTAATTTTAATTTGAAAGAAATTAAAATTTGAAGGTTGTGTGTGTTGTGTTGAACCATCCTATTGAGCACTTAAAGGCAACTCGTATTTTAATTGAAAAGCGATTTTTAAAATTTAGGGGGTGTTCATTAGTCAAAAAGTCTAGATGTAAGAAACCACAACCAAATAAACTGCAACCGGATGTAAGAAATCACGGCGTACTCGGGTACAGAGTGAAAGGTTGAGCTCAGTAAAACACAACAAAACAAACCGCAAAATTTAAGAACACGTGAGAAACATTTATTTTACACTTGAAATTAAAAACCACATCATATAACAACTAAAATCCAAACAAATGTAATTTTTTCACTCACCAACCATAGAGCTCTGTAACGATGGCAGAAGAACAACCTCCAATTATTAAAAGAAGCCACATGTAAAGCAGCATTGAAAAAGACCAACTAAAAATAAAAGAGGAATGAGATAGAGAAAAGAAACATTTGCACAGAAAATTGAAAATAAAATGGACAAGCAGTTGGTGTGGTGGGAAAAAAGTTTGATGTCTCTAAGACATTAAACTTTTTGATATCTTGGATTGTGATTGATCAACACAGTTGGTGGGGACTCACATCACTTATGAAAATGGGTCCGCGCCAGCGGTATTGACCAATCAAAATCCAAAACATCAAAAAGTTTGATGTCTTAGAGACGTGGTGTAATTGCTGTGGAAATGGGTGTGAATGAGTCAGGGAGAGAGAAGTCAAATAGGAGGTGACATAAATTATCTTATTTTGTGGGATATGTGAAGTGAGGCTTGAAACGAATGAAAAGCAAAAAGATTGCTGCCACGTAGATAGGCTCTGTGAACAGGAGTAATAATGGGCGTGTATTGCATTTTACGATATGTGAAGTGAGGCTTGAAACGAATTGAAAGCAAAAAAAATGCTGCCACGTGGATACGCCATGTAAATAGGAGTAATAATGGATGTTTATTGCATTTTACACTAATATATAGAAGACTAGTTTTTAGCCCCGCGCGATGCGTGGGTGCTCTGAAATTCATGTTAGTAGTTGCAAACCCGTGAGATGTAGCGGTGAATTGTTGAAGAGAAATAAAATTAAAGAGTAATGTATAATAAAAATTATAGTACCTACATCACCATGTAATTGATAATAAGAAAGCCCAACTTTAATACCAAAACTTGAATATATATCATTTTACACATATTTGCATATCTGTAAACGGTATTATAAGCATAATAATGCAATACCAATTATGAAAAGATTGAAAAGTGATCACTTACTAATAATATTTATAAATTAGATGTTTATATTATCAATATATTATTTCAGTAAATATTATTAGTAAAAGTTACCAATTAAAAAAAAAGCATTTTATATACTGTTTCAATAAAAGTACAATTGGTTCATTTTTTCCTAAAACATTTTATCAAACAATTGTTAGGTACTATTATTCAATAATGTTTTATATAATTTTAAAAAATAATTAGCATCTTGATTTTTTAAGTAGATAAGAAACAATTCCACATCTCATTATTAAAAATTTAACTATAATCTCAAGCACTTGCAAGTAGATAGCAAAGTGAGCAAGGGTCATCAAAATGAGAAGAACGATGGAAATATTAACATTTTATGATAATTTTATTAGTATCAAGAGAACCCAAACAAACAAATGAGAACACGTCAACTGACCCACGCAACAACATATGGCTTTGGATGATGTAGAGAGTTTGTATAGTTTCTTGGCCAAGTACTCACTACACAGTTCCATGTGTTCTTACAACCTATTGGCGAGAAGCTTCATATATAAAATCAATCCGAGAGACAAAACATAAAGAAGAAATAAAGTAAAGTTTGCGAACAATAATAATGATAAATTTCAACTAAGATGAAAATACATAAACGAATACAAAGAAAAAGCTTTTAATTGAGAGGGCCCAGACATTGACTTTGTCGCCCGGATATATCATTCATAAGTGACGAAACTTGCTGGTGTAAAGAAAGAGAAAGGGGCAAAAGTATTTTAATTTCCAACGTAAATGAAGAGAAAATGACAAATGAAATTTATAGGGTAGAGGAATAGATAGACAAATAAAATTAAGAAAATAGGAAGTCCTGAGCTCCAGTTGTCATTTGATCTGGAATACTGGCTGGAGTGTTCGGAATTCCCCATTCACAATCACCTTTGGGTTTGCATCACAAACTTCAACAGCAGTAACCAAGGCCATCTTATTAATTAGGCGCCCCGTAATGCAAAACACAGAGAGATGCCTAGTTCTGGGGGTAGGAGAGAGTGAGAGAATATATGTGTTCATATATGAAGTTGGGATTGGAAACGATTGGGATGGCAAACGTTTGGGATGGGAAAACATTTTTTTGTGGATGTGAAGAGATGGTTGGTAATATATAGAAGAGTGTTCGAGTATATAAAGATGAGAGAGAGAATTGGATGGAGGTACCTTCCATAAACCCCAAATATATATACTTTCAAAAGGGATGATGAAAAGGTACGAAGGAGCGGCTGTTGGGGAAGAATTGGAAGAGTTACTATGGACTACAGACCATAATCCAAACTACACGGCAACCCAAACTACAGTTATTAAAGTATTGTTTGTTCAGGTTTGACAAAGTAAGTGCCAAATAATACATATTTTGGAGTCTATTCAGATTTTCATTCAGAGAACCGGAGTCGAATATTAAAGCATTAATTGTAGTGCCACGTAACAGATTTGAATATTAAAGCATTAATTGTAGTGCCACATGGCAGATTATCTAAAGAGACACCAAAATTATATTATGTTATGTTATTAGATTGGCATAATGTTATTAAGTAATTTTCGTAAAATGATCCTAGAAAGAATTGTCCTTTTGAGAATTATGATGGGCCGGCCCATATATATAATAGTGTTGCTCATCGTGTCTAGCTCACTTTCTTCGACATCCAATTCAGCTGCCAAAAATAAAAAGAAAAAGCTATCGAATCGAAAGTCTCTCTCTCTCTCTCTCTCTCTCTCTCTCTCTCTCTCTCTATATATATATATATATACACACACACACATACACATATTACATGTGGGTATTATTATATTAAACCAGTGAAGCTGAATAATTTGCAGGAATGGAAACGAGGCATCTGATTTCAACATCTTTAAATACACATCCCATCAGATACCCACAAACCCACTTTCATACTAAAAGAATAGCCACTCAAATTAGGCGTTTTCGCTTTGTTCTTTATTCCAAAAAATCCCAATTCCAAGGTAAAACAACCTGTGCCCATCCTTTATACTTATATTACATTCATTTAATTCCTTATGCTTGTTTTGGACTTTGAAGACGAACCATATATTCTATACTTAATTAGTTGAATGCTTTTGGCACACCTTCCCCCTTTCATGTAATAAAATTGTGTTTTTCAATCTCAAGACCCAAGAAATGGTTGCAAAAGTGTTGTCTAAAATAGCAGAAACGTGTGGGACACGTGTGGTACACTAATAAAGACACATGACACGTTGCACATTTAGAAATGCTTTTTTTATCTGCCCTGGTTGCTCTAGCGGGAAGGGATGAGTTCGGATTGTGTGGGTTAGGCTCACGTTCCCGAGTTTGAATCCCCAAAGGATAATAAATTTTAAGCAGGGCAATCAAACTGTTCGTAGCTGTAATTGCGTGATAGGCTGTTAGGACGATGGGGACGATAGAGAGTCCTCTAGCTCGGTCCCGTCCTTGTATTCCGATTGTTCTTACCGTGCTAGAGAATCTAAAGTCTTTCCTTCTGGGGTTAGGCCCAGCATTCCCTTCCTCCATTGCCTCTTAGTTTCGTAAGGATGGAAGCTTTTCCGGCCCTGGTGTGTTAGGGAGAGTGTTTGTTAGGGTGGCTCTGGCACAACAGCCCTTCGTTCGTGTGGAGGCTTAGGATTATAAAAAGAAAGTGTTTTTCTAGTGAGGAACATGTGTTGTACCCAAGGTTCTAAAAGGTGCGAGGCGTGGTCGAGGCGTAGAGGTCAAGCCTTAGGCGCCTAGGCGCGCCTAGGCGAAACCTAGGCGTAAAAAGGCGTTTTTCCTTTTTTTATTATTTTAATTATTCTAAGGGTAATAATATAATAAAATAATACATACCTTGACTTTTGAAAATATATCCGTATGTTTGGTAGCCATCTTTCTCATATTCATGCTCCATAATCAATATGTAATATGTATTTTGATTGTTTTGGACGAGATATTGGTTCGATTTGTAAAAAAAAGTCTTTAAATGGCGATATCATTTTACTAAGGCATCTTTGTTTTAAAGAAAGTGCGCCTTAAGCCTTTTACCAAGAATAAGGTGTAATAAGGCGTAGGCGATGCGTTTCTCTCAAGCCTCAAGCCTAGGCGCGCCTAGGGCGCCTTTTAGAACACAGGTACCTAGGGCCAGCAATATGGGTTGGAGAGGAAAAAACTGCCCATCACCCGCCCAAGACGATCTATTTGGGTAAAGAAAAAATTGTCGGCGGGTTGAAATGGGTTCAATGGTCCACTGTTTTGGTTTATTCGCCGGTCACTATCGGATCTGAAGATAAATTGATCAAGTGAAGTTTCAATGAACCCTTTTCCATCTTCTTTGGATTTGAGTAAACCAATCGATCCCTCGCGGCAAGTAATCATTCCTCAATGGTAACAGGCGATATAGATATTTTTCGAGGCTCGGTGGTTTCTTTGGTGAATTGGGTTTGTGATTTTATGATTGATTGTCTTTTCAAGACTCCGTGGTTTCTTTGTTTTGGTTTTAAGAGCATTGGGCGGTTCATCCAATCCGAACCATTTCGATTCCAACCCGGAACCGACCCAAACCCTTTCGCAAACCGATTTCGCCCGCCCAAATTCAACCCGATCCTTTTTGAATCGCCTATATCCGCCCGTTTGCCGGGCCTAATTGTACCTGTGTCATATCTATGTTGGTGTTGCGCACGGACACGTGGTACACGCCTACCACAAGATGCTTTTTCTCCACGATATGGTGACACATTTTGGGGACAAAAGAAAATGAAAGGTGTTTCGGTGGACATATTAGTTTTCACACATCTTCCAATGAATATGTAGTAAGTTGGTGATAAGATTTGAACCTTGAATGTGACGTGTCACGCCAATGGCACCAAGAAGAAAGAATAGCAACTTAACACAAAACTCTTACCCAGTGTATTAATGATGAACCCCACAGAGCAATGGTTACATTTATAAGCCTAGAGAGAAGGAATATTCCCTATAATTTACTACCTATTTCTAAAAGGTATAACATTAGTGAGTCATGATGTGATCCACGTGTGACATCCCTTATGACAATACTTATGATATCTTCTAAAATTTACTATACTAATAATAGTATTTATTTTAAAAGAGGACAAGTGTAAAATAAATGGAAAAAGTACTAAAATACCCTCCCATATTTATTTACATCACACTCCCCCCAAAAGAGAGTTCGCCGACGAACTCCAAGCTGGTCACCATCGATCTTCGAGGAAACCACACGAGTAAGGAACATCTAATGTATTTCAGGCAGGATTGGCATCACTTCATTCTCTTGATACTCAATAGCCAGTAAGACAAGTTTCTTCTTCCTCTTCGGGCAATTCGATACCTTGTGCCCAAATCCTCCACAAGCATAGCATTTGAACGGTCTGGTGGCTAGTGGGGTACCCGTGGGCTGGGAAACGGGTTGAGACGGGGGTGGGGGGGTGGGGAGGGGGGCATCGATGTGAAAACCTCCAGTAGTCCTCCACTCAAATGACATACTCTTTGGCTATCTTGAGGGTGCGAAGCTCGCGTAAACTCAAATCATACCGAATATGTGACCGAAGACCATGTATGTAGCGCCCAATGTGTTGCTCCTTCGTCACATGCAATGTGATCTGGGTGCATAGAATTTGAAACTGCTTTGTGTAATCGTGCACCATCGCGGAAGTCAAATTCTGAATGCGTGTAAAGAGGTCGGGCTCATAGGTGGAGGGAAAAAATGCGTGGATATGATTACTCATAACGTGCCATGCTCGAATGGGTCGAAAGTCTTGTTGTTTCGGGATTACAGAATATCGTTCCACCAAACTCTGGCCAACCCTTAAAGTTTGTTTGCCACCAATCATAAACACTTGATCTGTAATCTCCTTATACTCGAATAGCTTTTTGATGGTGTCCAACCAATCCACAAATGTATCTGGGTTGAGATGTCTGAGATGTCCATCAAATGTGGGGACGTCAACCTGAATATCCCCAAGTAATGACTTTTACAAAAGTGGGAGAACTCGACTCAAGTGGTCTGGATGTCGCACCTCTTGCTCGGGGTCATTGTCCTCATCTTCATCCGATAACATTTGAAGGGGACTAAGTAGGCACGACTGCCTTGGGTGACGAGCAGCATGTCGGGGCTGCTTTGGTAAGTGTAAAGGCTGAGACGGGGCTCGTTGAGGACGCTTCATCATAAGGTGGCCCCTTTTGCAACAAACAAATTCTTGTTCCATTGACGCAATAGGGTTGATTTGGGTTGTGAGGCTACTACAGGGACTCTCTAACGACAAAAATTTATCATAAATTTATTGCCTCCGACGGTTCATACTCATATATCAAGCCCTCAAAATCACTGAAAAGGACCGATGGGTTCGGAGCCAGATTTGGGGGTTGAATCCAATCACGGAGATGTCGGCCATCGTCGTAGTTGAGCTGATCCGCGCGGGACTGACATCATTGATCTGGTATCATAGGGTAACCTTGGTAGCTTAACGGGTGGCAGTCCAACATCAGGAGGTGCGGTTATTAGTGGGAGGTAATTGGGATGGTGTGGGTACTCTGTACAAGGTGGTGACCCTTTATGAGTGGATGTTGCTGGCCCTCTCCTGCAATTTCTTCCCTGATCGCTGTCTGACTTGAGATGTAGCAGGGGCTTTAGTGGGAGTTTGCAATGGTCGGAGACGGAGAAGTGAGCCCCATGTTGGTGGCTTTGCCTTTCGCGAGGGATATCCGTCGTCGACTTGAATCCCATGGGTGTCGGAGACCTTTGTTGTGTCAATGGCTCGAGTCCTTGATGTTCACAAAGCAGCCAAACATCCCTTGCAGCTTGCGAGGGATTATGTTGTTTTGTGATGCCTTGACGTGAAGGCCATTGGTGGGCCAACTTTGACGGGACATGATTGAAGCCTTTAGCCGAGGTTTTTGGGCAGCGGGTGGTTATTAGTTGGTAGAGGGGTGGTAGAAGGTCTGAAGTTTTGGCACTAACTTGGTGGACTAGGTTTCTAGAGAAGCCTTCACTTGGGTGGTGTGTTTCTCTAGGTCGGATTGGGTTCCTTTTCTTGGAGACATTGTGGGTGAAACGATTATAAGATTTCTACTTAGTACTTATACACACAGTAATAGAGTGAACCTGATACCAATAGATGTGATACACCAATGGCAACTAATGCACGCTCATTCTACTTGTACTTTGTACTTTTTCCGTTCTATCATACATGTCCTATTTTTAGAGATTTATACTATTTTTAGTACAATAGATTTCAAAAAATGTCATGACCTCACTAATGCTAGCCCCTTCTGGAAGAGAGTAGCACATTCTACGGAATATTTCATAGAGAGCTAGGCCCATAAATGTACAAAATATCCTCTCGGATTTATCTACATCATTTTTCCCTTCTTAATTGCTGTAGATGAGATTTGAACCCAGAACCTACCATTTCTGCTGGCCTCTCGGTATAAGAGGGATTAGTCCTCTATCTTAGACTCAATAAAAGGTAAGAGGAAGTGCCATTCGGGAAGGGCTGAAAATCTTCACAGTGTAACTTCAAGCAACCAATTGCCATTCCCTCTTTTATTCGAGTATCTAAAGATGCTTAAACTCACTGAGCTGTGGTAGTTCTTTCATGCCTTGTTCACTGCCCAGAACACATGCTACCTGCATTTTAGAATCTGACAAAAGTAAAATTTGACGAGTTTATTTAATTATATGTATGCAGGCAAAAAAATTAGAAATTGCCAAATTTATGTCTCATAATTAAAACATAATATTTGTTGAATTTCTGATCATATTTTAGCGACTCAACTAAAACAATACATTACTTTAGTACTCTATCTTATGCTTTAAGTTAAAATTTTCGAAATAGTACAACTATATTTAATTTTGCGTAAATTATGTGTTAGGCAAAATTAGTGATATGTCCCCTCTTGTTTGAAAAGTTGCGCTCACTTCCCTTGTGGTTTTATTTTTGTAACACATACCTCCATAATTTTTGCTGCTGTGACAAAACATTAAGTGACTTGGTGACATCAACAACAAAAAAACTATTTTTTTACTTGTCCACTGAGATAATGTCATAACAAAACATAACTCCCCGCTTTAAAAAAAATTAGACCTACCCCCCACATGTGCATCACCCCACTTGTACATTATGCATCAACCTACTTGTACCTTATTCATACAGGGAGACTAGTTATTGAACATCTATAGGGGTATCTCTCTAAATACAACATTATCTCAGGGGGTAAATTAAAAAATAAAAAACCAAAAAATAATATACCAATAACATCTATAGGGGTATCTCTCTAAATACAACATTATCTCAGGGGGTAAATTAAAAAACCAAAAACCAAAAAATAATATACCAATATTTACTGATGCTTAGCTTTAGATCAAATCTACAACAATATAACTCACCCTATGTCCATCCAAAAGATCGAAAGCGCAAAAATTGAACATGATCCTAAAATGTTCTAGGTGGTAGTTGTGCGGCTTGAGCCCTTCTAGCGCCTAAGCGCAGATTAATCGGCTTTTTTAGGTTTTAATATATTTTATTTTACATATTATACTATAAAAATAGACGTCAATTAAAAAAAGGTACATAGAATCCTAATTGCATTTCCCTTTAATGGGTTGCACATTTTTTTAAGCTTTAAAAGGTTGTACCTTAAGTATCTTTAAGGGTCCGTTTGGTTGCCAATGGGCAAAAGAGTGGGCATGGCAAAAATTGCCTAGGCAAATTTTACCTAGGCAAATTCACACGAGGCTATCATAGGCAAAATTAAAATCAATCCAATTAATTTATTTAAAAACAGTTTTTACATTATATTCAAAAATGTTTAAAACAGTTTTTACAATATTTTTATATTACAGTTTTTAAAAAAAATTGTAAAATATTTTCTTAACAATTTTGTATAATATTAAAATCAGTTTTTAAAATATTACAAAACAATTTTTAAATATTCACAACAGTTTTTTTTAACTATTTAAAATATTTTTTTAATTTTGTTTTTAAACTTTAAAACTGTTTTTATATTATATTCAAAACAGTTTTTAAATTTTTTTTCTAATAATTAAAACAGTTTTCAAAACATTAGTTTGTAAAACATTTTCTGAACAATTTTTTCTAATATTAAAAACAGTTTTTAAAATATTACAAAACAATTTTTAAACATTCACAACAGCTTTTTTCAACTGTTTAAAACAGTTTTAAAAAATGTTTTTTAAAACTTTAAAACAGTTTTTATAATATATCCAAAACAGTTTTTTAAAATATTAAAAACCGTTTTTACAATATTTTTATAATACGGTTTTTAAAAAAATTTGTAAAACATTTTCTGAACAATTTTTTCTAATATTAAAAACAGTTTTTAAAATATTACAAAACAATTTTTAAACATTCACAACAACTTTTTTAAACTGTTTAAAACAGTTTTAAAAAATGTTTTTTAAAACTTTAAAACAGTTTTTATAATATATCCAAAACAGTTTTTTAAAATGTTAAAAACTGTTTTTACAATATTTTTATAATACGGTTTTTAAAAAATTTGTAAAACATTTTCTTAACAATTTTTTCTAATATTAAAAACAGTTTTCAAAACATTAGTTTTAAAACATTTTCTGAACAATTTTTTCTAATATTAAAAACAGTTTTCAAAACATTAGAAAATAATTTTTAAATATTTATAACAGTTTTTTTAACTATTTAAAACAGTTTTTAAAATTATTTTTTAAAACACTAAAACTGTTTTTATAATATTTTCACAACAGTTTTTAAAAATGTTAAAAACAGTTTTTACAATATTTTGTTGATACGATTTTTTAAAAAATTTGCAAAACATTTTCTTAACAATTTTTTATAATATTAAAAACAGTTTTTAAAACATTGTAAAACAGTTTTTAAATATTCATAACAGTTTTTTAATTATTTTAAACAGTTTTTAAATTATTTTTTAAAACATTAAAATCGTTTAAGAAGTTGGCAAATTTGTGGGCAAATATTTCCCACTCAAATAGTTAAGCAAAATTTATCCACAGATTGTGCATAGGAGGTGTTGTACATTGGCAAATAATGCCTATGCAAATTTTGCAACTAAACGACCAAAATGTGGGCAAATTTTCTTATTTGCCAACTTTTTGGCATTCTAGGCAAAAAAGGGCAACCAAACGGACCCTAAAAACTTTTACTTTGATAGCTTTATGAGGGTTATCTCTACAGGTGTCAAAAACAAGCCTATCTCGTTTACCCAACCCAATCCAATCCAATCCAATCCAACCCAACCCAACCTAATAAGTAAATGGGTCTTATTGAGTAACCCAATAAGACCCATCTTAATTAAAGGGTTGGAACCTAATAAGTAAGTGGGTTTTATTGAGTAACCCAATAAGACCCATCTTAATTAAAGGGTTGGGTTGGGTTCTTATTGGGTCACCCATTAACACATTTTAAATCATGTGTTCAAGCTCTTAGTAACTATAATCTCAATTTCTATATAAATTTTTTCTTTCTAAAGTGCTAACCCTTCCTCTTCTCTAAAAACAATATTATTTCTCTTAAGTTGTTATATCTTTCTCTCTCAAGATGCTAACCCATTTCTTTCTTAATAAAGACTTTCTCTTTCAAATTGTAATTTCTCTGTCTAAAAATCTCTCTCTAAATGCAGATCTGTGTCTTTCTCCAAAAAATTATTTATAAAATTGTAATCTTTTTCACTCTCTAAAATAATTTCTTTTTCTAAAATTGCAAACTCTTTCTCCCTCTAAACTAATTTCTCTCTCTAAATGCATCTCTCTAGCAAAGTTCCTCTATTTAAATTTGTATTTTTTTCTTCCTTGCATTGAAATTTGGTGAGAGAAGGTGATTAAATTTTTAGACAGAGAATATTTTAAAGAGAGAAAGATGTTTTAATTTTAGAAAATAAATTTTTAAAGAGAGTAATTAGAAATTTGGAGATGAAAAATTATAAAGTGAGAAAGATGTTTTCACGAAGAGATGAAGTAATTATATTTTTTATATGTTCAAAAAGGGTCAAATGGGTTGCCCGGGCCCAACCCGTTACAATCCAATTATTATATTGAGTGGGTTTGGACCTGATCCGTTATGCCTTGGCTTGTTAGTGACTCATCCGAATCCTGGTCAACTCGGCCATTTGCCACCCCTAGTTGTCTCTTTAAGGTTGTTGCTTTGTAATGGTGTATACATATATGAATAATGCTTTGCTTACCGATGGTTAGTACCGGCTAAGTACCAGACAAGCTTTAAATGGCTTGTACTATGATGTGGGCCCCACCATGATACACGCATGTAAAGCTTGTCCGGTACTTACCCGATACTAACTACCAGCAAGTGTAACATTACTCTACATATATTAGGCGAGACGACAAAGCAGTGCCTAGTGCTTAGGCTGATATACAATGCCTAGGTTGTCTTGTGTGGGGATTTTGGGAACACTGATATTATATTCAATTGCGTTACTGGTGCTCTTTTGCTAATGATTGGACGATGAGATCAAGATTTCTTGCAATGGATCTAGGGTTGTCATCCAAATAGAGAACGTAGAGAGATGGATAATTCCCATGGTAGTCGTGTTAAGAAAGAGAATTTTGGTGGGTTAGGCTCGGGTTCAGTGCAGTTCAGTATCTAGTGCAAAAGAGTGGTTGTTGGTTCAGTTACAACTAATGGTATTCATAGAGAGGATGATAAGAGGGTCATAGTGACGTAAACTACACGTTAAAAGGCTCCTAAAAATATCACACACAGACTTTTAGAGAGATACTCTTGTCTATTTCAAAATTCAAATCTACCTCAAATGAGGTTTACAAGTAGGGATTTAAAGGGGAGGAGTAGCTTAGGCTCCAAGCTGAGGCGGTAATTACAAAAATGCCATTACTACTTCTTACCCTCCAAATACTAAGACAAAACAAAAGAAAATATTATAACAAAAATAAAGGAAAAACAATAAAAAGAAATAAAACTACTAATATGCCCAAAAATGACAAAAATGACCTCGATTCACATTAATCTTCCATCCTTGAAAAGAGTTCGTCCTCGAACTCAAAGGGGAAGACCAACGAAATCACCCTCCAAGATGGTGATCAAGGCGTGCTTAGGGAGCTCCTCGGACGCGTCCAAATAATTAGGTGGAGGATCCATCGTCAATAATGCGCGGCGTCGCGGGAGAGAGCAATCAGAAGCTCGGTGCCCAACATTGCCACACTTGCAGCACCGAAAAGTAAGAGGTCCTGGAGGCGGAGTAGTGGGAGTAGCGGAAGTAGGAATTAAAGATGCCACTGCAGAAGGAGCTGGGGCAGAAATCGGAGTAAGAGGAGCCCGTGAGGTCGGGAGAGCTGCGGGCACTGTGTGGTAAGCCTTGACCTTGGCCGCATACTCAACCGCTTTCAGGAAGGTCGGTATCTCCCTCAGACCGAGATCGTGCTGATTATGCGTCTGCAACCCCCCAATATATAGCGGCTGATCCGCTGATCCTCCGTCTTGGGAAGGCGAGCTCTGGTGCACAGAAGCTGAAACTGCTCCGTGTACTCTACTAGCGATAAGGTGTCTTGCTTGAGAGATTAAACGCGAGCAAAGAGGTCGCGCTCGTAGGTAGGTGGGATGAAGGACGCTCGGAGCGCGACCTTCAACTCAGGCAAAGTCTGAATATGCGGCAATCCGTCTGCCGTGCGGCGGTAGCAGAGGTCGTTCCACCAAATTCGAGTAAATCCCTGAAACTTGGTGGCTACGAGGACACAAGAGCGGCCTTGGATTGGCCATGGCATCTGGAGAGATTCGTCAGTCAAACATGGGCACGTCTATGCGGATATCCTCATGGAGGCTCTAAGAAAATAGCTGAAGGGCTATAGATAGAGGACCCTCGTCCTGATGAGCATTTAGACCTAGCACGTCACCTGGTACAGGTGGAACACAGGGGGTGACACCTGTGTAGGCGGTGGATGAAGAGGCTGACCATGCTGGGGTACGGGAGGTGCTGGAGGAACGCTGGGATAGCGAGGGCAGGCGCCTATCAAGTGGCCAAGCTCGTCGCAATAAAAACAGTGCCAACCTCGGAGTGGAGCATGGCGGTGGGCATCGGGTGGCGGTGGAGGTACCCACTCTAGAACACTGGGGTGGCTATCTCCGAACTCGGAGGAGGATGAGGAGGAACCAGAATGGAGTAATGAGGGTTTTGTGGGAGGGTGTATGATGCATAGGTGGAGGGTTAGGGTGTGGCTAGCCAGGGGTCAAGGGAAATGGAGGGGTTGTGTGGGTAGTGTGAACCAGGGTCGGAAGGGTGGTCGAGAGTCCCAAAATGATGGTCCATGCCCCCGGAGTAATCAAATAGCCAGTAGGGGTGCGGGTATGGGTCAGGGGGGGTGGTGTGTGGGTAAAATAGGCTCGGGAGCTGAAATGAGGTGAAACTAACAAAAAAATTAGGTGGATTGGGGGCTGCGTAGTGCAGGGGCTGCCCATGACTCGGATTTGAGTCGAGAGGTGGGTTTAAATCGGGTTGGGGACATTTTTGGGGGTGTTCGAGGGGTTGGGGTGGGATAAAGACATCTTAGGGGTGTAATAGGGGGCGGAAGTGGGTTAGACGGAGAGGGGAAGGGTCGGACGGGGCTCGGGGGTTTTGGGATTGGGTGTCTGGGCAACGGATAGGGGAGTGGGACTTACTCGTGTTTGAACAAGGTCGGCCGGATGATTTTTTTTGGTTGAGGGGCAGACCGACTGGAGTGGGGGTTGTTTGCGGTGGTCGGGAGGAGCGGGGGGTGGGGTTTGGGGTTTTAGCGGGCAGTGGGAGGTCGCCGGGGGCTGGAGAGCTGTCGGAAGTGGGTTGCGAGGCCGTAGGGTAGGTGGGGTAAGGGTTTTGGGGCTGGATGGTGGAGAAATAAGGGTGGGGCAGTTCGGTAGGGATAGAATTTAGGGTTTGAGACTTTTTTTGATTGGGGCAGCAGTGATAGTGACGCTAGAGTTAGGGTTTTGCAATTTGGCAAATTGTTGCATAAGGGTTTTAAATTGGGTTTGATGTTTTCTTGCCAGTTCCTCGATTTGTCTCCACAACTCTTGATTAAGCTCCTCTTCTTGATGCTTGGATCTATTTGGAGCCATTGAAGAGTAGTGCACGATTTTAATATAAATATACAACGATACACCAACACCAATTTGGAGCGGCACCCGCTCTGATACCAATTTGACGTAAACTAAACGTCAATAGTCTCGTAAAAATATCATACACACACTTTTAGAGAGAGATATACTCGTGTACTTCAAAATTTAAGTCTACCTCAAATGAAGCTTACAAGTGGGTATTTAAAGGGGAGGAGTAACTTAGACTCCAAGCTAAGGCCCTAATTTCAAAAATGCCATTACTACTCCTTACACTAAAGAAAATATTATAACAAAAATAAAGGAAAAATAATAAAAAAGAAATAAAACTACTAATTTGCCCAAAAATGACAAAAATGACATTGATTCACATCATATAGACACGCTGAGATGGGTTGAGAGTAGGGGTGGCAATTCGGGTCAACGGGTCGTGTTTCGGGCCGGCAGGACACGACACGACTCATAATTCAGACACGAACACGACACGACACGACTTCGTGTAAAAAAAACACGACACGAACACGACATATCAGGTCAATTTCGGGTCAATTTCGTGTCGTTTCTAAAATTGCCAAGGTTCTAAAAGGCGCGAGGCGTGGTCGAGGCGTAGAGGTCAAGCCTCAAGCCTTAGGAGCCTAGGCGAAGCCTAGGGGTAAAAAGGCGTTTTTCCTTTTTTTATTATTTTAATTATTCCAAGGCTAGTAATATAATAAAATGGTACATAACTTGAATTTTGAAAATATATCCATATGTTTGGTAGCCATCTTTCTCATATTCATGCTCCAAAACCATTATTTGTCAACTAATCCTTTGTTTTTTTAAAAAAAAGTGTGCCTTAAGCCTTTTACCAAGAATAAGGCGTAGGCGATGCGTTTCTCTCAAGCCTCAAGCCTAGGCGGGCCTAGGCGAAGCCTTGCCGGGCCTTTTAGAACAGAGTTGCCACCCATAGTTTAGAGAGACGCCGAGTTCGGAGGAGAGAGAAACAAAAGGCAAGAATTTGTATATTGGTTCACAGACAAGTCACTTTGTTGTTTGACAATTTGAATTAATTCATCTCAAGTCAATGATGGATAAATTTGTAATATTTTCAATTAATGGATTGTGGACACCTACCGGTGAATATCAAATGATGAATTGAGTGAGAATAAGATTATTTTGTTCATAGTTTTTATTTGGATTCTTTACTTTTACTAAGTAGGAGTTTCCGATTAATTATGTTTCAATATTTTTAAAAGTCTAATTAGGTATAGATGGGGTATCTTTGTGTGCAAGATATATAAAGCCTATAAAGGAGAGGCTCTTATTGATCTACGTTATTATTATTCGAATTAATGTAGCTTGCTTTAAAATATTAAGATCGATATTTGTGTGTATTTTAGCACTTTTCTGCATCTTGTTTAGATATGTAGGAGTTGTGGTGCTCTTAAAGGATCCACTCTGATGCAAATAATTCATACATTGAACAATACCTTGAACAATCGTGATGATTGCTTGGAAAAGGACAACGAGAGATCAAAGACAGCAGTAAGAGATCAAAACGATCCTCAACTCCTTGTCATAGATACCGGTACACAGCTGCCACAACCTTGTGACAAACACTAGGTGAGTCTGCCCCAAACCAAACTTTTGCAAGTCATTCTATCCCCAACGAGAACCTATTGGTGTTGCACCCCACATCAGGGGATTCTGGTCAAACCAATATGAAACTCACCTCCTCATCCCTTTGATCAAACTGAAACCCATGTCAAGATATCCTTTTCAACGCAAAATAGGTCCCACCTGACTTGATCCACCCAAGTATCCATGACTCATGACCTAAACTTCATGGGTCATCATTCATTACCCTTCCTCACCTTGTACAACACCCAAACAACCAAGATCTATTTTTGAATCAATTTCGCAACTCACAGACGGAGCAGGAAGTCGGTAAACGTCCTGTCGGCCCGACAAATTATTTAATGTTGTCCGCACTCAAAAAGCGATTTTTCAACTTTGATAAGTGTTATATACAAACCACTTTTTGTGACCCCAAACGAGCAAGTTTTCTATATTATTTTTGACAAAGAGGGCCAGTACCCCCAATTTTTATTAATGATAAAGAAAATGGGAAGAACCAACCTCTTCTATGGGCGTACATATGAGAGAACCAAAAAGAATTACTATAAAGTTTAGTCCCAAGTCCATATAATCCGTCCATAACTAGCTCACATAACCTTAAAGTCCTATATAGAAAAACTCTTACCAACTATACCAATCAATCTTGCATCGAAACAATCTATACCAATCAAATTCAGTATCAACAGAGAATATACACAACCAAAAAATCAACCTTTAAATCTATACCTCGGAAAACCCATATAGTCATGCCAAAGAAGACCTCTAATTTTTATTGGGGGAAGCATCCACCATTGAAGGGTGGAGTGACCCATCCCTAGGCTTGCCATTTTATACGCCACAAAAATCCCGTCTCTGAAGATATGGGAAATACATACCTCCATTTTTGAAGCTATAGTTGACAGTTATTCAACGCTACTAAAGTTGCCACGGAAGATGGAAACATCTAGAAGTGAAACACCTGAAACACTGCACCAAGCTGAAAGAGTCGCCATCCAACCAAACCTTGAGCCACCCTTTGTGGTAGGCTAAATCAATGGCCTCAATAGCGCCCTGCAACTCCGCATAGAATGCCGTGTGATGTCCAATATACCAGCCAAAGCCGCCTACACAAATGCCTTGGTAATCCCTAAAAACTTCACCATATGCTGCTGCCCCAGGGTTTCTGAGCGACGTGTCGTCTGTGTTTATCTTCATGTAACTCAAAGGAAGGGGGTGCAAAAGGACCACCCCTATAATCGGGGCATTTCTGGGTTTTTTTGGTATCTCAAACCATTAAATTGCTTTTTTCTACCTGTCCAACAGTGTACCCCGGACATATCGCACCGTCCATAACAGTAGCAGCAGTCATCACACTGCATTTAATGTTGTGATAACTGTGATGAATGTTTTCAAATCCTATTATTGCAAGCTCGCCAAATACAAGCCAAAACTTGCATGAAAAGCAATTTTCCAGATATTTTTAATTTGGGGCCAAAGTCTTTACGGCAATAAACATTCCATGTCAATGTGATTGTCATTACTGGGAAAAATGAGATTCAAAACAGCCCGCAAGCCATTGTCAAATTTTTTGAGCAAACAAACAATAGAAAAATACATGGAAGATACGCTCTGAAGTGAGAGTAATCATTGCAGAGGAGGCAGGTCGGGACGGTTGGTACACCGATACTTCCCATTAGGTCATCCAGTGAAAATTTATTGTTCAGTATTCTCCAAGCTAGCGTTGATAATTTGGGTGTGATTTAGCTGCTCCATATCTCTTCATATCTCAAATCAAATCTGAAATATAGGTTTCGAGGCCCGGGCCTCCACGCATACATGTGTTCAATTCCCAGCCTAGGAGCTGGTATATTTTTTATCTCATCAACAATATGACGAGTTTATTATCTAAAATGAAGATGGAATGTGGCATTTATCATTCATAATAAACATGCTAATAGTAGCTTTTAGATTCATCTTTCGGCTCCTAGGGTAATTAATCATTTCAGCAATCGGGGAGGAGAGCCACATGTCATTCCATAACGAAATGGAATTACCACTACACAATAATCACTTGTTCCGCAAATGAATGTCCGCAAGCTCACATTTCAGACCATACCAAATAGAATAGAAGAACTATGATAAGATGAACTGCAAGAACAGTTGCTGGTTTTGTATATTTTTTTCGAAGAAAAAGCCCTAGAGAGGAGTTACCATGCATCACGTTCCAAGAAAATTAGCTCACAACAGCATCATTATTCGATTTAAGGTTTTGCATTCCCACCCCCTCAATTTTTGGCGACAAACCTTTTTCCACGAAACAGTGACATAATTTTTAGTCGATGTGTCCGCGGACAACAAGAATTTTTGAGTCCCTTAGAAAGATCCTTTAATAAAGAAACTGGCTATTTGTATATTCTAAAAGAGTGGAGCATTATACTTAGAAAAACGCTTTGGATAAGTTGCGTACGGCCCGCCAACAATAAGAGTTTGCTTTTCAATCTGTTTAGCTTGGTTGAGCTCTAACTGCAATGACCTTAAGGTAATTATCACTGGGTTTCCATTTAAGTATAGGGAGGGACACCAAAGATACACAAATGGAGCATTGCCTTCTAGCATACCCATCAGCTAGGCTATAGAATCTCCTCTTATGTATAGAAAATTTCTCAAAGTAAAACATGCTTTTGTCTCTGTTAATATATAGACCTTTTATCCGCCCTACAGGATTTAATCTACTCGTTAGCATAGAGAGTGTGCAAGAAGACAGGGCAGCCCCCAGGTGTGTGCGCTTGAATTTTCCCATTTCCAAACAATCTTATTAATCCCCTACTTGAAGCCTCCTCTGCAATGCAAAATAACAACTAAGCATGTTGAAGCATTCTGAAACTGTTGCAATACAGTCAGTAATCTTTCTACCCTTTAAAAAAGGTTACATGTTGGGGAGGCATAATTTTATTAGCAATTCCCCCATGTCAGCCTAAATTTTAGGGATTGTTTGAATAAAAAATGATGTGAAGTTAAATGGCGGAAGCGTAAATTACTAACCACACAACAACATAATGTTTAGTGGCCAATGACCCAAGAAATATATCTAATTCATCTCTAAAAAGTAAAGTGAGTACAATGGATGGCCAAGGGACTTATTTACAGGACAAACTTAGCTTGCTAATCAGGCTAAGCTTAAAAAGGTAAAAAGACCAAAAAAGACACTTTAAAGACACTAAAAGACAATGCCACCCTCTAACCTAAAATAACAACTATAATAGGGAAATGGCCTAATAAAACATCAAAAATAAAATAAACAAAAAATACAAATAAATTCGGGACCTCATACATATCACTCTCCCCTACTTGAAAAAGCTCGTACCAAGCATGAGAAGTTTGCGACAACATCGCAAATCAATCATCAATGGACTCCCCCACTTGAAAGGGAAGTTGTCCTTGAAAGCGTCTAGCATATCGTCTAGCAAAAAAACCCCGGGAGGGTAGTCACAAAACCAAACCACGACCGACAAACGAGAACTCGGCCTCGAAGCCTGGCACAAAAATAATCGTCACGTCTCTGCCTCGGGGAGGGAGAACGATGCCAAATGTCATCCGAGTCCCCCATGATGAGCCTCCTCAGCGCCAAGCCATGTAAAGAACCCTGAAAAGCTCCTTATACGCATTGCAAATGGGGTCCACATACCCCAAATCAATTTCGTAAAGCAACGACAAACAAACCCCATCATCATCACTCCCCAAAAGTGGAAAGAAATCAATCATATCATACGATCCCGCCTCTTAAAAATGTGTGCGAGTCACCCAACCATATTTAACAAAAATATCGAAGAAATCTGCAATATAGAATCTAATCTCTTCTTCCCCGAAGATGGGAAAGAAGTTCCCAAGCTCGAAAATCTCCAAATCCCGGAACCGAATGCGAGTAATCCAACCATCCTCCTCAAATATGGGAAAAAATCACCAACGAGAGAAGTCGGGATCCATACCGTCCTCCAACGGGCCCTTAGTTTCCTCAGAGAAAGCATCATCATTCACGATAGGGTAGTGAGCGGCGTCGTCGTATACGGAAATGACGAGGCAGAGACATCGTCACACCGGAGGACACGTAGCCTAAATATCGGGCCAATCGCCTAGCCCACTCACGTGCCCACTTACCACGTGTCCCCCTCATCTTGAGAGACTCCGTGCGATACTGATTTAGGAGCCGATGACGCTCCTAATACTTCGCATTGGAGATGACGCTGAATTGAAAGCTCTTTAGCTCTCGAAATAAGGAGGCACCTAGCTGTTCCCAACGATCAAGACGATTTTGGAGTTCCTTGATGACAACACAACTCATCTTCTCAAATTGTGTACAGAACTCTATATCTAACTCATACACGCCATCACTTTGGTCCCTCGATAAATTGGGAGGCAAACAATCCTCGGGAAGAAGATGAAGGGTTAAATTAGGTGTTTGGGGAAATTCAGGGGCTGAATTGTAATTATTGAAAAGTTGGGGGGTCTGTAAAACAATTTTATAAAGATTTGGGGGCTGATTTGGAATTTTTAGAAATTTTTGTGGCTGAAATATAAATTTCAAAATTTAGCTGGTGGCTTGGGTAATTTTTTTGAGTCTTATAACGGGAAATAGGGGAATAAGACTTGGGTTAAAAGCAGTGTTTTAAATCGCAGTCGCGTAGGGTGTCGCGCTTTGGTTCCGAAATCGCGTCGCGCATCGCGTAAGCAATTCGTGCATTCCAGATTTTTAATTTGAAAACATGTAAAAAAATATAAATAAATAAATAAGCTCGAAAAGAGTAACTCCAAATCATTTCAAATATTGTTCTGAAGACATAAAGTACTACAACATTCGAAATTAAACACACTAATAGGACAAAATTGTTCCAAACATAGGACAATCAAAGTTCAAAAGTATTACTACAACATTCATAAATAAATTAACAACAAATAGCATCAAAAGTGGTTTGCGTCGTCCAAGATAATATCATCATCATCATCTTGATCAAGGGTGTATGTCTGGAAATCGTGCATTATCAAAGATCCTAGGAGCAACTCCTGCAAAGATATCAATCTCCACATCTTCATCAACGACGGGATCCAATCCCACTTCTTTCCCTTTACCTCCACCTAGTATGGTAAAAACAATATTACAAATTATTAGGGTGCTAACTAGTAATTATGTATATATTAAATTTGTTATACTTACTTGAACATTCACCCACGTTACGCTTTTTTGAAGTCGGAGAAGAATCAACATCAATAATGGGGACTTCACTCTCTAGCGCACAATCAACGATTTCGGGTGGCAAACTCACAATAGGATCTCTCGAGAACAACTCATCATCATCAAGCCATGAAGTATCTTTAGGTAGGACAAGATCTTCTCTCTCCGTGATCCATTCATCATCGGACTCAATTTCATCAACAATAATTGGATCAATCTTGTCTATCCTCCCAATACTTCTCTCGCTTAGCTTAAGATTATATATGACATACACCAATGCATTCAACCTCTGGTGTTCAAGCCTATTCCTCTTTTTTGTGTGTATCTACAAGTAATTAGGAAATAAATATAAATATTGGAGGACAAAAATTAAATTAAACATATATAATTGTAAGAAATAAAATTAACAAATGTAAAAAACCAATACCGTAGCAAAAGTACTCTAATTTCGTTCGCATCCCGATGCACTACAAGTAAGACCTAGTACACGGACCGCAAAACTCATAAGCTCGGGTGTCTTACTCCCGAAACGTGTCCACCATTGGGCTATAAAACAAAGAGAATCAATAAATAAATTTTGTAACAATGTTAGTTTATTTGAATATGTAAAAAATAAATAATTAATACCTGGGGAATGGTGCATTATTGATTTTATAGCCATTGGGCATCCAAAATCGCCTTGTTGATTGTCATAAAAGTTCAATTGGGTATCGGCTTTTAAACGGTCCGTGGAGTTCAACATCCTATCCATGCAAGCATAAAGTCCATCTTTCACTTCATCACAATTAGAAAATCTCTCTTCGTAACGCAATTGGGGATTCAAATAATATCCCGCCGCATGTAATCGATGATGGAATTGTGGAGTCCACCTAGCATTAATTTTTCTCCAAATCGGCATATATGTTCTTTCAAAATCCCCACAATTGAATTTGATTGTTTCTTTTACCCTATCCATCAATTCATATATATATCCCATGGCCGGTCGCTCCTCGGAATCAACCTCCCTCAACACACTAACAAGCGGGACAACATTCTTAACACAAAATGCCATGTGGGGGCCAAAAATCAGGATCATTCAATACTAACCTCTTCGCTATTTTCCCTTCTTCCTTTTTTGTTTGAGAACACATAGCCCACCATTGAGAAGCAAACATAATTTCAAGTTTTTTTTTTTGTTTGTAAAGACTTTGGAGTGTGAGAAATGCGGTGGCAAATCTTGTTATGGCCGGACGAAGGAGCACTTTCCCATTAGTATGTTCTCTCATCAAATAAAGAGGCCTCGAATGACCATAAATAAATTTTATCACCAGCTTTGCCTTTTCAATTGTGTCCTTAAAAATCTTGAACTCCCCTATATCCTCCAATATCAAATCTATACAATGTGCGGCACAAGGGGTCCACCATAAATGGGTCCACTTCTCTTCAAGCCTCTTTCCCGTATTCTTGGAATTACTAGCATTATCCGTGATAACTTGAATCACATTTTCCGCACCTACCTCAACAACATTATCAGCAAGATAATTATATATCAACTCTCCATTCTTAATTGTGTTAGAAACATCAACGGACTTTAGAAAGAAAGTACCCGCAGGGCTATTCACAAGAAAATTTATAAGAGCCCTACTTTTACCATCCGTCCACCCATCCGACATAATTGTGCAACCGTGAATTCTCCACATATTTTTGTGGGTTTCCAAAAGATGATTAATATCATTAACTTCTTTAAGAATCCATGTTCTCAATTCATGCATAGAAGGAGGTTTAAATCCGAGGCCATATTTAACAATTGCATCAATAGCGGGTTTAAAGTGAACATCATTCACACAATTGAAAGGAAGAGCAGCTTAATAGGTCCAACGACCAAATTTACGACAAGCATCAATTCTTAGGTCTTTTTTAGAGCGGAATTAAGTGTAGTTTGTTTGGGTTCACGATTAACAAACTTATCCATTGCACCCTTAGTGGCATTACTATCACTACCACTACCAACACCTCCACCACTTGCACCCTCACTCTCAAAATTTGTCGATTGTCTACTCCCGGGACTCTCACCAATCACAAATAGCAATGTACTTTGTTTGGCTTTTTTATCACTAAATGTTTTTAATCCTTCAATAACTATATGTTTAACATCTTCTGGAACTTGTTTGCACTCTGAAACACCGGTGTGGGTGCCGGCCAAATGATATTTTAGACGTGTAATACCACCTTTTGACCTATGATGACAATACCTACAAAAATCTCCACTTTCCCCTTCCTTTTCATATGCATATTTCCACCCAAAATCTTTATTTGTAGACATTATTTTGACAACCAACTGAAATTTCAAAAACAATAAAAAAATAGCACTTGAGATGAAAAAAAAAATTGACAAACATAATAAATAAAAATAAAAAACAGTAAATCATGTGTGTTTAACATCAAATCTATACTTACCGGTGGAAAGACTAGCTTTTCGTGGGGGGAATGAATGCTGCCAATGTAGGGAATCAAGATTCGGAAGTGCCAAAAGCCATGAATCAAGTTGCCGAAGTGAAGGGTAGGGGTTTTCTGTCGATAGGGGCTTTGAAATGAAGAATTGCTGCATTTTTTTTTTAAACCTATGTACTTACTAAAACGGCGTCCTTTTGGTAAGCCATATGGTTTAAAAAAAAAGGTTTTGATTGCGCCCCTTTTGCGCATAGCGCACGCTATTGGAACATCACAGATAGCAGACTCAAATGCGTTGCTTTTCTCCGCCACAAAACGCAATAGCGCGCTATTGCGTTCGTAATAGCGCACTTTTGAAAACAGTAGTTAAAAGAGGGAGGGGTAGAATAGGACATTACCTCATTTGTATTAAAAGCCCTAGCTATGGTTTGATGAGGCAGCAAATAAGAGGCTGCCTGGGACCTTCTTGGGCCCACTGGAGTTCTGCCGGAGCTTATTTCAGGCCAGTGACCTTTGCCTGAGACCGGTGACTCTAGCAGGAGGTCTGAACGGCCGTAGGGCCGGTGGAATAGGGAGTTTTCTGTTCCTGAAAGCTGCTGCAATGATGGGGACGATGGGTTCCGACCAGATGAATAGTTGTCGGTCTTCATTTGATGCCGGGGAAGGTTGTCAGTGGCCAAGAATTGTCGGGGAAGGTCGCCGGACATTGGCGAAGGTGCTGATCTACCGGATTGAAGAGGGGAAGATGGCTATGAAGCAGCGAATCAGATCCGGCCACTACTAGGCTTTTGCGATCGCTAGTGTAGCCTTTGGTTGGGGTCGCCAAAGGCCGGTGATCGTCGGCTAGCTCCGGTAAGGGTGAGGAGTTGCCATATTTAAGGTTTGGGGTGGTATCTCTCTGTGTCTAGGAGTGGGACAACAGATTATGGGGCTTTATAACGGATCTGAACATTTCACATCTAGGATTTTGGGACAGAAATGGGGGTGGGGGTGGGGGGTGGTCATTTGACCGTGGCTGATGGGTGTGTGTTCTGGAAGAGTGACTTGCTGGTTCCACCGAGCCTTACCCATGGCTATACAACAACCACATTGGCGAGTACATCAGGAGCAAACGAGGCCGCGATTAAATGACGCAAGCCTAAATTACTAACTACACAACAACAATAACGACATAATGTTTAGAGGTCAGTGACCCAAGAAACATCTCTAATTTATCTCTAAAAAGTAAAGTGAGTACAGTAAATGGTCAAGGGCCTTATTTATAGGACAAGCTTAGCTTGCTAGTCAAGCTAACAAGCTAAGCCTAAAAAGGTAAAAAGACGAGAAAGTGCACTTTAAAGACACTAATAAAAGACAATGCCACCCTCTAACCTAAAATAACAACTAAAATAGAGAAATAGCTTAATAAAACATGAAAAAGAAAATTAACAAAAAATACAAAAAAATCTGGGACCCCGTACACATAAAAAAATCTGCCATCACAATGAACACAAACTTGCTTATGACATTTCCCCCTTCTCTTTGGAAATGAGCGCCACGAGGTTCGATCATTAGGATAGAGCCGCCTAATGAACGATATTCATAAAAACCTGCTTCACAAAACCAATAACCTCCTTATGAACGATATTCCCATATTTTTGGAAAAACACGCTACTAAATCCATCCGGACTGGGGGCTCTTCTACCATCCATAGAAAAAATAACGACTTTTGTATCCATGTTAGTTGGGACACTAGTTAGCCAACCATTATCATCCACATTTCAGACTAAGGTCTTAGAAGGTGGGAATGTCTCGGAGGCCTAGCTTGTTTAGCTCGTGATGCAGTCGAGGATGGAGCCTATATATGTAACGCTCAATGAGCTTCTTCTAACTCTTCCTTAGTGCTGCATGTGTGCACAAAAGCTGAAACTTCTCTGTATAGTTGCGCACTGAAGATGAGGACTTTTGAAGACCCTAAACTCGAGCAAAAAGGTCACGCTTGTAGGAGGTAGGCAGAAAGGCAGCTGGGAGGTGCTGTCTTATTTGGGGCCAAGTGCGGATAAGCCTCAATTCTTGTTGAGCCCTATTTTGTACAAGATCAATCCACCATGCTTTTGCTAAGCCTTGTAGTTTGGCTGCCACAAGGAGATACTCTTGTATTAAAATCTTTCTCGATAGAATCCAATTAATTGACGAATGAGTCAGGGGGTCCAACTGTCCATCAAAAGGGGGGACGTTCACTTGGATGTCTCCGCGTAAACTCTTTTTTGGAGTAGTAAAAAGCTGCTCTTGGCATGTCCGAAGTCGGGCTTGGGTTCCTCCTTATCTATAGACAAAATATCAATGGCCCCAAGAACGAATGGCTGCCGATATGCATGCTGATCAAGGGCAGCTTGGGTGTTTACCGCCTTCAAATGGTGGTTTGGTGGAACAATCGTCTGAGGTGGCTCTTGTTGAAACATATAACGCATGTGCATTGTTGATTGATTGTTGGTGGTAGACCATCAAATGTGGTATCATCATGGCCTAGTCGTCTTTGAGATTAGGGCTCAGAGACTGTTGTTATCATGTAACCTGACCGGAGGTCCGTATTCGTGGTCTGTGCCAGTGAAATTTCCAAAAATGATAGGCGAGCTAGGGGGCCTTTGAATTCCATCCTTTCAATGGTGCTTTTGATGTCGTTTGAACAACGTCAATTTGCACACGTGCTTTTGGTGGTGTCGGGAGTAGGTGGGTAAGTTGTGCGAGGTGGTGGGCCTCGTTGGGAGGTGGTTGGGAAGAGACTGCAAGTGAAAGCAACTATTGAACCCCTCGCAAGGTTCATGAAGGTTAGTGGGGTGTTTCTCTAAGTCGTTGGAGGTCAGACTTGGTCTAGCAAGGGCTGGGCTTGGTTTGCAAGGATCGCGTGAGGTGGTTCGGGGGTTTGCGACCGTGCAGAGGTGAAGTGGTCCCCTATCGCCCGAAGTGACAGTGGTCAGGTGAATCAGCTGGTGTAGGGTCTGTGGTGGCCAGTGGTAGTGTGGGAGACTGCCTGCGTAAGGAGGGCTGTAGTGAGAACGCTAAGTTGCTCCAAAACAGCGGCGTTGATGGAGTCTTCTTTGTTGTGCACCGCTAAATTCCAAACCTTTCCATGGAACCATTGACTGGGTTTGAAGATTTACAGTTTTACACGCACAGCACACCGTGGGAGAGCGTTCTTCACTCCGATACCAATTGACGTACACGCATCAATGGTACCGAAAGGAAAACAAAAAACCAAGAATGAACCCTCTGTCTAAATTGTATTGCTTGATCTTTCCCAGAAGGGAATGTTGCAATATAGTGCAAAGAAGGGAATCTTGCCTAGCTTATGCTAACTAACTTGGGAATGTTCTAGCCTTTGCGAGGTCATGGGTGATTTCACTATGAGAGTGACATGAGCTAGACATCATAATGGAATAATCTATTCCCACCTATTAATAATTATATCTAACTAATAAAGGAGGAAAAATGAGTAATTAAAAAAAACAAGTACATGTATGCCCCTATTATCTACATCATAATAAATAATAAAACATATTATAGTCAAACCAATCTTACGACGTGTTTACATCATTTAACTGTATGACTTTTTCCTTTGTGATTAAAGCGTGTTCGAATCCCACCGCACACTTATTATTAGAATATTAGAATAAAAGAGAGAAACTAAAACCCCAAACTAAAATAAATATTCATTTCTATTTTTTGCATGAAAAAAAACGATACGGACCAATTCAATACAACATATACAGACCGATATAGAGCGAGATAGAGACTGGTACTGCTGAGATACATTGCTACTTGCGATACAAGCATGAAAGGTTTTAGTATAAAGAAAGCATGGGCATCACGTGTGCGCGGTTGATAGCTACTAAATTAAAGGGGTATGATCAGCTTTGGTGGAATGAGTTATTGAGAATCGGACATGTTGCAAAGAAGTTTCCAATCAATTTGTGGGAGAAGATGATGAGACATATGAAAGCCACGCTTGTGCCCAATACTTATGAGTGGGAATTGTTTGACATGGTACAATGTCTCGAGCAAGATTTACTCTTGTGACTTAATATAAGAATGGTTTCAAATTGTTGTGCATGCAAGCAGACTTGTTATCTATGTTCTAAAAGGCTCTATTACCGTCATCTATCTTATTCTATGTTTCCTCTTTTGTATTTTTTTTTCTACGATAGAGTACGAAGAAAAAGGAACAGAAATCAATCACTGGGTTTGGAGATCCGAATCGCTGTAATACAGGGAATGCAGGATCTGAAATATGATAATTAGGGTGGGAGGGAGAACCTGGTGCGATGGCAAGTGCCCTCGCCCAAGCTACGGTTGGTCTCGGGTTCGAGACATGGGAGCAGCCTCCCCGTATATGGATGTAAGGCCAGTTGACATCTGCCTCCCCTAGACCTGCATGAGGAGCCTTGTACACTGGGTACGGCCTTTTTATTTTACTTCAAAAAGGTTGGTAAGTCTACTAAAACGACACATTGTTTTAGTAATCTATCTAATCCTCAAAGAAAGCATGTTGAATTCACGAATATGTGAATGTTATAACACTCCGTTAATTGAAGGCAACGGTAGCTATACGAATGGAGACGTATCCCACATGGTTAGGGTTAGGGCAACTGGAGGATTAGACACTTTGGTGAGAGCATTTGTCTTGGCATACTTATTGAAATATCTCTCTTTTCGCTCTCTTAAATTTTCAATAATGAATTCGTGAACACCCACAAAAAGAAGAATGTTACTGGTAAACATCAAATTTCTGTTTTTTTTTAATCACTTTTCACTGAATCAAATTATCAATGACTGAAGTCATGAATGCCCACAAAACGAATCTCATAGGCTCATAGCTGCAAACCAAATTGGTAAACTTTTATGTTAATAGAATGCCACAAGTGAATGTCAAATTCCTTTTTATTTTATTTTTTAAAAATTTATTTTAACAATATCTTTCACTTTTCTGAATCGAATTTTCAATGTATGACGTCACCAACATCTACAAATAGAATGTCATAGGTGCAAAATTAATTGTTAAACTTCTATACTAGTTTCAGTTTCTAGCTTTATATTTCCCAATTTTTAAATTTTTTATGTCCAGAAATTAGAGTTTAATTTGAAACTAAATGAATATTTAAAATGTAGTGGCGAATGCAACTGAAAAAGTAAGTTCGATTCCTATTGGTAGTAGTGAGATACAAGGGGAGGTGGGTGGACTTTGGAGTAGTGTAGTGTAGGTTCACACATAATAAACAAGGCAGGACATTAATGAGAGTAAAGTTTTTGGATCAAGGAAGGAGGAAATTTCTTATATTTTTTGGATTAACAAGGGCGTACCATGTATTTTCTAGAACACAACGGTGTCGTGCCCACAACCGCCACACTCTAGGTCCATCGTTGGATTCATTGCTTGAGAGAGAGAGAGGGATACTTTTTTATGGACCCTCAAATATTTTATTTGGGGAAGGTACTGCCAGATTATATGGCTAAATGGAATTGAACAGACTTTTTAGAGGATGATTGTTATCCATGCACCAATTTTTTCTTGTCACTAAAAAAGGCTTCAGCAATGGTAAAGGGGTATTTACAGATATTTTTTTTAGTTTGGGAGTTATTTGCAACATTTAGGAGTTTAGTTTAATTTTTATTTTTATGTGTAATTCTTATAATTGTTTAGATTGTTGATTATTTTCGTTACTTGATCTGTTTAGATTTTCAGGACTATGCGAAACCTTCTCGTCTTTTGCCAGCAACAAACGTGGAAGTTTGCACAGATTCCTCGTTCGAGAAGGTGGTGGGCCGATCTTTCAAAGTGGGTCCATCTGAATCTTTATATAAAATCAAGTTACAAACTAGTAGTTTCTACGGATCAGGCCTAACAGATGTAAATGCTGGAATACTGTTCTGTTTGATAGATGAAAATGGTGAGTCAATCTTACAGAGGATACCAGCTACTTCAGTTATAGATGAGAATGAGGTTGTTTCAGATGTACTCCATTTCCAAAGAGGTTCTATTGATGAATTTACCTTCTGGGGACCTAAACTGGGAAAAATTGATGCTGTTTGGATCAGCCTTGAATCAGGTTAGTGTTTTAGGATTGTAGACTTGTAGTCCAGTAGATAATGTAGCATGCATTCATTAATATTATTATGCTTTAGGCGGCCAGGCTCTAGAACGGACAAATTTTTAAAATACTAAAAAAAATGAATTTATTAACGGCCACTGAAGCTTTTTGATAATCTCCACTAAGTTATGGTTACTAAAAAATCATTTTTTTAGTATTTTAAACAATTGGTCTGTTATATTGTTCCTTTAGCTTGGCCTATTTTAGAGCCCGACTCTATGCTTAGGTTCCCCATTTTATATCCAGAATATCCTATATGGAGTCCAACTGTCTTGTAAGATTAATTTCGGCTAATTATGAATTATAAGTTTTTTTTGAGTTGCACTCCCACTTTTATACTCATTTTTGAGTTACTGACCTGTCTTTTAATTTTTTTTGAGTTATACACTTAAAAATGTCCTGGAAACCACAAAAGCGTCGCAATAAGTCATCCCCAAAAGGGATTAATGCGGGTGTAACTTGAAGTTTCAGAAGAGATAGGGACATTGATACAAAAGTTGGGGGGTGGGGGTGGGGGGACTCAAATAACCCTGTATTAAATAATCAGGCCAATTGTATAAATATGGATTGCTATCTCAAATGGGTCTGATGCCTCCTTTGCAAAATAAGATCCTCCTAAGATCTGAGATGAAATGAACTCAACCAGATCATATTCTCCTTTTCTTTTAAAATATGTTAAAATTTGAAAAAAAGATGAACAACGAAATTTTTGGAAGGAACTATCGTGAAAGTCTGAACTAATTTAATTCAATAGCTCCTTGATTACACTTTTTATTGCCGAAAACCTCGTGTCGCTAGAATTTTCGCCTAAGATACCCGGAAGGGGTTATCTTCAACGGAAATGTATGATTTAGGGGAGTTTTTTGCACTTAAAATGGTTCAAGGAGGGTTTCTTGCAAAATTACTTCATTTTTCGTTTAATTTTCCATGGCATCATCTTATCATTGGCTTAATTGGTTCTTTGTTTTTTCTTTTTCTCCCCAATCCTGTTTCCAAATTTTAGGTCAGTGGAGACTAGGAGACATGAGCTTGAGTGTTATTTTGTACTCACAACCTCCAGTGGAAGAAAATGACCTTCGCTATGCTGGTTTTCAATACGACTTTGTAGCGGACGATACCTTAGTAGGGGAGGGAAGTGAAATTTCAATGATTGAACTCAGACCTCGCTTAGTTAAAGAGTTTTCAGGGGACAAATCCACCTTATTAAGTAATAATCCCCCACAATCATCTTATCCCGGTGCCCGTGATATATCAAACGAAGAAAGCATGAAAGAATATGCTGATTTGAAATCCTCTTTGTTACTATATGATGCTATCCTTATTCTTGCTGGTTCAACAATTTCATCCTTAACAGCTGGTGAAAATGCTGCATTTGCATTTGTAACTGGTGGGATTGGTGGCTTTCTTTATCTTTTACTGCTACAAAGGTCTGTTGATGGATTACCCGCACCTGCATTGGATTCCGAAGAGAGTGAAGGATATTTTGGCAAATTTTTGGGAAAAATTAAGGGTTCGGTTTCGGGCCTAGTTTTGGCATTTGGGTTTGCTGTTATTGCGGTGAAATTAGGTTCGAGGGATGGTGACGTGGCATTAACTCCGAAAGAGGTTGTTTTTGGAATGATGGGATTTCTTGCATGTAAAGTAGCTGTGCTATTGGCTGCATTCAAACCCATGCAAGGGGGTTAAAGGAGAACAAGTGATGTATTATTCATCTTGTCTTTGCATATATGCAAGTGTATATATATAGGTGTATATAAAGAGAGATCAGATAATACTCTAGCTGTATTATACTTGATACATATAAGAAAATACAAAATAGTAAAGGTACTTTTCTAACATCTTGAAATAGCATTCCTAGTTACCTTTTCTATAGAATGTATGGGAAAGTGCATAATAAAAAATAAATTGTTTTCTTCTTTTAATTACCCCTCGAGGTAATTCTGTTACTTTCTGTATGTAGAGATACCCTCAACATGTTCATAAATTAGAGTTACCCCCCATAGGTGCATCAGTGCCCTTGTATGCAGAGATAAGTCTAATTAATGAACATGTTGGGATATGTAAATTCCGAATTATCTTATTAGGGGTACTGTTAAAAGAAAAAAACTGAAGCCCACAATTTTTGCATGAGAAAATAACTTTTACCTGCAAATTTTGCATCAGCAGCCCCCCCCCCCCCCCCCCCCCACAAAAAAAAAAACACGCACACGCACGTGCGCTATCTTTAGTAATATCCTGTTATACTATGCATTTGTTGTTGCAATATACCACTATATAAGGACTTTTTAGCAGAGGGGATCATTTTTTTGTTTTGAATGGAATGAATCAGTGAATATTCAAAGAGGATATAGTTGTTTTGTATACAAAAATACTATAGTTACATTTTTGACAAATTTTGGGCAATAAACTGATGTGACAGCTTTTTTTTTATTGGTTTTTGGGGTTCCCGTCGCCAATGAAACCTAGAAATCAACCAATAAAAAGCTGCGGCGATGCCCAAATTTTGTTGAAATGTAAGTCGGACTAGAATCACTCTTTTGTATAAGAGCTTGTCTTCTTCCTTTTGTTTGTTTGCTTGTGTGTGTGGGGTTTCCCTAAACAAAGGTTATCTAAAGTTTTAGCATGTATTTTTTTTTGAAAGTGCATTAACATGACCGATATATTAATCAGTGAGTTAGTAGCAGAGGAGTTTTGATGGGAAATGGGTATCTAAGGATAAGTTTGTCCGTTTCAATTTAAATTTAAACTAACCCTCCAATTAGCTTATTCAGTGATTGAGAGCAGTCTCATATACTATAATTAAGCATCCTTTTCATTTTCAGTGAAAGCTATTTTTTTTTTCACTCCTTGTTATGTCTTGTCAAGCAAATATAAGAGTAATACTAGAATTTCAATCCATTTTTTTTTCTAATCACCCCAATTTAATTGACCCTTATTATTGAACTCGCTTCTTATTTACCCACCCCACCCCACCCCACCCCATAGTGTGATTTAAGTGAAAATCAAAATATACTTTAATCACATATGCAAACACTTAAAAAAAAATTCCTCGTGTTTTTATATGCTTTTTTCCATCTTTGATATTTTTCAGTATTCAAAATACACACACACACACACGCACACACATATATACACACGTGTGTGTATGTATATGTATGTGTGTGTGTGTGTATATTTTCCTGGCTTGGAATTGGGTTGCCAAACGAACCCTTAGGGTGCATTTGGGAATCCTAATTCCATGCATTGAAATTGAAACGGAAAATTCAGTTCAAAATTTAAAATTTTGATCCGAAAATTTGAGCGGGATTCCCCAACACACCCTTATTATAATTCAAAAGTCCTTTTGTTTAGTTCAAAAGTTATTTTACTTAAAAATTACTTCTAAGCCATTTAGTGTAATTAAGTCATTCAATAAAATTTCAATGTTATTTTCTGTGTAATTTTAACAATTTTAAGGCTTCGTTTAGTTGCGTAAAACATTTGGAAACAATGATGTTTCCTTGAAAAAATTGTAAGTCATTAAAACACATTTCCGAAATCATTTTAACAGTCATTTCAAAATGTTTATCATTTTGACCCATTTTCTAGTAAACCTAAGTTTCGAAATCATTTTTATGGTTTTACCCAATTTTGGGCAAAATTTTACCATAACAACAATCATTTAATGCAATATACAAAGTTATTTTGGATTGGGAAACAAACTCAAAAAGAGAGGAGGTGGGTGGGTGTATTAGGAAGTGATTAAAAACCAACATTATGGTTTTATTTAATTTTAAACCATACATTTAGCTCATAATCTAATACTCTGAGGCCAGTGACCAACTAGATAGTTCATATGGGAATAGATACTATACATTTAAATTATGGGCAAATAAATAAGAAGTGAATATTCGCACAAAAGAAGGAAACAAAAACAAATTTATTTAAAAAGTTGCGTCTGCCGGGAGTCGAACCCGGGTCTATTGCTTGGAAGGCAATTATCCTAACCGTTGGACTACAAACGCTTGATGTTAATATGGTTTTGCAATATATATTCAGAAAGGAAAGCTTTTATCTCTTTTAAATATTCTATCCTCTTGCTTTTTATCTCTGATTAATGTTGAACTCATTAGTCACAAAAACACAAACTTTAATTATCAGCCTTCTCTTTGAACATGGTTGAATTTTTCTTTTCCAAACTTTAACGATCATGCTAACTTTCCTACATAATAATACCCTTCTGAATTTGCCATTGTTTGTAGTTTAAGTTAAGAAGTTATCACCTTTCATTTTATATTCATTTTATTTTTACATTTCCGATAGAATTTCCTGAGTGGTTAAGCACGGGTCTTAAAAGTTGGGACGAGTAATGTTTTACAACACGATTCTGCGACATGGGATAGGTTTTCACGTGTCATTAGTAGGACACATCTACTTGAAGCAGGACACATCTACTTAGCACATGCTCAGGGACGTCCCTGACTTGAAGTGTCCACTAATGACACACGGACATGTATTTCATGTTGCCTATCCCAAATCATGTACCCCTAGTATTTTTTTTTTAATAATTTTATGTTTAAAAAAGTCTCGTCTTTTCTGCAAATTTTTCATAGGGTTTATGATACGAGAAGAAAAATATTTGTGAGTACTTTATATGGTGAAATGAAAATTTTGAAATAAAATAAAAAGATTTGAATTAAACGTTAATTTAAAAAATATCAAGGTAAATATATCATATTTTTTATGGGGCTTAAACCGTATGTACAATGTGCCTCCACAAAATTTTAATTATATGTGGAATCTTTGAAATTTAACACCCAAAAAAGAAATAGTGAGACGGCTCACCAGCTAAATAGTTCTTATGGAAATAATGAATACTAGTTATACAATTAAATTATGGGCAAATATATAAGAAGTGAACGTTGGTACAAAAGGAGAGGGAAGCAATATTAAATTAAAAAAATAATGCATCTTCGGGGAGTCGAACTCACGGCTATTGCTTGGAAGGCAATTATCCTAACCGTTGGACTACTTAATGGTAAAAAAATTCTCAGTGATTAAATGAATACACTACGTGACTTGTCTTAAGACTACATTTGCTGTTACTTTTTGTATTTGAATAAAAGTGTGTTTGGTACAAATCATGGCTGGTACATTAATCAGTGAGCTAGTAGCATGGGAGTTTTAATGTTGGAGAATGGGTGTCCAAGGATAAGTTTGTCTGCTTCAATTTAAATTTAAACAAATTTAAAATTTGTGGTGCCACCCATTAAAGCAGATTCTAATTTTAATATGGAATATGGGTAAAATTCATTTTTTACGCATTTTGGTAAGAATGCTGGTCAATACAAGGTCATCAAGGAAGAGGCGCAATATATTGTCACACTTCGATGTTTATTTTTTGTCGTTTGTGTAAATTTTACATCGATGAACAAATTTTGATTTTGACCATTAATTAAGGATTTCATTAAAAATCGTCATTTTCACATAGGGACTATTAATTAGGGAATGGAGATCGTAATATATTATGTTAGCATTTAAATGTCAAAGGCATAATACAAAATAATCAGCGAGAATCAGGCCTTAGTCCCGTGTGTGGTATCTTCGGTAAAATATCTTATGACTTTTTTGGTTAGTATTTAGTCCGATTTAACCATGTCAAATGGTAATGTTTCGAGTCTCTCTTAATTGAAAAATGAAAACGACCCCATTAATATAGCACATATTTCAAAACTTAGCCCCCAGAACTTCCGGTTACGATATATGCATTTAAGCGTATTTTAAAATTTTCAATTTTTCAGAGCATTTTGTCAAGTGCTATCGAGAGCCAAAATCATAAATTAAAGAAACAAAAATAGCATCTTATTAAAATTCTATTTGACTTGGAGATGGTCATAGAGGCTATATAAGGAAATAGATAAAGACCAATATTAATGGTTATGACTAATTTTAAACCATAAAAACTTTTAGCTAATAAACTGATAATCTGTGGAACCTTTGAAATTTCACAACCAGAAAAAAAAATAGTGAGACGGCTGACCAGCTAAATAGTTCATATGGGAATAATGAATACTAGTTTTACAATTAAATTATGGGCAAATATATAAGAAGTGATTGTTGGCACAAAATATTAAAAGATTTATGCGTCTGCCGGGAGTCGAACCCGGGTCTATTGCTTGGAAGGCAATTATCCTAACCGTTGGACTACAAACGCTTGACGTTTGTTTGTCAATTATCATTGATAATTTAAACTTTAAAATTGTAATTATATTTGTTGTATTTTTGTTTTATATTACATTCTCTCTTTTCCTTTTTAAGCTATAACATTGAGAATAATCCTGGTCACATCCTTTTGAAAAATCTCCATAAGCATAGAAGACAAAACACAAACTAAATTCCCTTTTATATCCAAATGTAAAAAAAAATGTTTCTCCTTTATTATATTTTATAACTAAGAAATTACTTCATTGGACTCAAACTAGTCTGGTTTTCATTTTTGATCCGTCCTAAATTACTAGTGCAGTTACTAAAATAATTTTTTTGACTTTGTCCTCTGAAATAATATCGTAATTAAACATAACCTTCTCGTTTAAAAAAAATTGACTTACACCCCCCCGCGCAGTCCCATGTGCATCAATCCTCTTGTACCTTATAGATAAGGGGATGGGCCAAGCTTTTTATTGAGGGAATTTCTACATGAACTGCAAATTTAAACTAAATATCGACCGCATACATACGTTGGTTTGTCTCGTTCAATTCCTCTCTCTTTTAATTGATATGTAGGATAAATTTTAACTTGTCGTTTGAAATACCTTGCCACGTAGAGAGGCGGTTTGTATTTGGTTTATATATGCGGTTTAAGCATAATTATTGTACTATTGAATATCTAACGGGGAATTTCTAAATACAACATTATCTCAGGTAAAAGTAAAAAAAATTACTAGAAATAGTATATAAACTACGCGTACAACAAGGTTACCCATCTGGCCAATAGCTGTAAGATAACATTTATCCAAGGTGCATGTATGACATTTCAAAAGTATTCATTATTCTTATGATGCTAAATATAGAAAGTGAAATATTTTATCCGAAGGAGTAATAATTTGAGAGGTATGGAGTATACTAATATCATGTATGATTCTTACTGAATAAGTGCTTGCAGTGTCATTATGCACAAATATCACTAATTTTGTAAGCATGATAAGTGAAAAGAAAAAAAACGAAGAAAGCATGATAGAATATGATAATTTATAATCAGCTTTAAATCTATGAAATGATGCAATCCTTATTCTTTCTAGATCAGCAATTTCATCATTATCAGTAGGTGAAAGTGATGCATGTGAAAAAGGATTTTTGAGGTTATTTTTTAATATTTACTAAATAATTACTATAAAAACAATGGGAAATAATATTAATTAACAATTCTATACATACCTATCAATTAATATTATAAAATTATAATATTAAGTGGGTTGGCTCATTTGTTTGAATAAAAATATTGCTTATTTAAAGTTAAATGAATTGATATTTTGGGGTAGGCTAGGTAATTATTTCAGGTTGAGTTTACACTAATAAGTTAAATTTTTCTCAAGTTGACCCGGGTTACTGCCCGATCAAGCCCTCTCTTAATTCCGCCCCTGTATACATGTATAAAGAGAGAGGAAGGTAGAGATTAAGAAATACTTTAGTTGTATTATACTTAAACATACACAAGGAAATCAAAACTGTAAAGGTACTTCTCTAACCTCTTGAATTGGCATCCCTACCTTTTCAATGAAATGTATGGGGAGGTCCATAAAAATAAAGAAATAAATAGTTTTTTTTTTTTGCAATAAATGTAAGTTTATGTTTATGTTTTCTTTTCACCTTAAGGGTCCGTTTGGTTCGTGGTGAAATATTTTTTACCGCGTTAAAATAAAATTCACCTAAGTAAAATATGTGTTTGGTTGGACATTTAACACGGTGAAATAAAATGAATATGGTGAAAAGTGAGGTGAAACTTTAACCATTTTAAATCATGGGTAAAGTGAATAATTTAACAGGTGAAAACAATGAAATTTATCTTATTACCAAAGTAACCTTTCTTATTTCCACTTACAATTATCACACATTCATTTCTCCCTCTCAATTAATACGATCATCAAATATTCATTTTAAAAAATATTTTTTTTCTAAATTTCATTTATTATTTTAAAAAATTAAAAAAATTAAAAAAAAAAATTTAAATAATAAAAAATTTAAATAAAAAATAAAAAATAAAATAGCTATTCCTACACCCTCTATGTCTTTCCCCACACCCTTTTTAATATTTAAATACTAAAAGATCAAAAGACCCTCTATGCAAATATGATTTGAGCAAATATAATCTTTTGCCCAAAAATCTATTATTTAAAAAAAAAGGTAATATTAAGAAAAAAATAAAACATAATATTTTGAAAATTAAAATCCTAATATTCTAGAAAATTAAAATTTTAATATTCTGAAAATATAAAAATTATAAAAGTTATTTTTTCATTTAAAAAATATTATGTTATTTATAAAAAAACATATTACTTTTTATTTAAATGGACGTTGATAAAAAAACTATTTCGTTATTTATTTTAAAAAATGGACATTCTTTTTATCATTTCTAGTTAAAAAACTGTTTCTTTTATTTATTTAAAAAAATCGTTTCGTTATTTATTTTTTCAGTTAAAAACTATTTTTTTTCTATTTTAAAAATAATCTTTTTACTATACAAAAAAATGGTCCGCGTCAGCGGTATGTATAGGCAGTTCGACCACTTATACATACCGTTGGCGTGGACCAACATATTAGACAAAAATGCTCCGCGCCAGCGGTATGTATAGGTGGTCAGACCGCCTATACATACCGCTGCCGCAGATAATATTTTTTAAAAATAGTAAAAAGATTATTTTTAATATAGTAAAAAAAAACAGTTTTTAACCAAAAATAAAATTTGTAAATAAAAAATAAAACACTTTTTAAGAAAAGAGTTTCTTAAGAAAAATAAATTTTACGTTTTATATACAGTTTTTTAATAAAACAAATAGATAAGATTTTACGTTTTATAAACAGTTTTTTTTATTATTACTTATAAAAAACAATTTTTTTTATTGAAAATATAATTTTTTTTTTATCAAATGTAATTATTTTAGTTGGAGGTGAAAAAATTGGACATTTTGCTTTTATAAATTTAAGGGCGCAATTGTCATTTATTATTCAAAGGCTGTGGGGGAACATATAGAGGGTGTGAGAATATCTATTCCCATAAAAAAAATAAAAAAAATGAATATTTGTTTGGTGCATGGTAATGTGTTGGGAATTTAATTACTAATTGGGACGGTTTCATAGTTGGGAACTATTTTTTTTTTAATTCTTTTAATTGGAACACTTTTTTTTTATAGTTGGGACTTTTTTTTTAATTGGGATTGCTTTTTTTTCAATGTTGAAAACTTTTCTTTTATTTGGGACTGTTTTTTCATTGTTGAGAACTTTTTTTTTTTTTATTATGGACTACTGTTTTTATAGTTGACTCTTTTTTTTTAACTGTGATTTTTTTTTTTACAAATGACAGTTTTTTTTCATTGTTGGAATTTTTTTTTTTAAATTGGGACTGTTTTCTTTTTTAATAAGGACTTTATTTTTAATTGGTATTGTTTTTTTACTTATTTGTCTTGCGTAGCGAAATATGACTAGTTGTGTATGTGGGTGGGGGGGGGGGGTGATTATGTCAAATTTTAGTTTGGGGTAAATGCATATTTTTTAATGGCCATTGACACTTGTGTGATGAAAATCAAAATAGTTATATGCATTTGAAGTATGTGGGTAATATGGTCATTTTATTTTTTCACCATATTAATCTTGACCATCCAAACAACAAATGGTGAAAAAGTTAAAATTTTCACCTAGTGAAAACTCGACCATCCAAACGGAGATGGTGAAAACAAAATCACCGCACTAATAATTCACCTTTTACTTTTAACACGGTGAAAAGTATTTCACCACGAACCAAACGGACCCTAAGACTATAGTTTTTTTGCAACTTCTTGTCAATTTTATTGTTTTGTAATGGTCACGGCTCGATAATGTTTCTATGTTTAGCTAGCAATCTAAATCGAACCATTTATGATTGATGCCTCAAGGCACAAAATTTTATCAGTGAGGATCATTTTTTTTTTGAATTGAATGAATTAGTGAAAAGAGTCCAAATGAACCACTATGGGAATAAAAAAGAATATAGCTCTTTTGTGTAAGAGCTTGTCTTATTCCTTTTGTTTGTTTGTGGGTGTATTAGGAAGTTAGAGGGTGTATTAGGAAGTGGATAAAAACCAACATTATGGTTATATCTAAAACATACATTTAGCTACTATTCTAATGATATGTGGGACCACTGAAATTAAACATCCAAAAAATAAATAGTGAGACCAGTGACCAAATAAATACTACTGTTACATTTAAATTATGGGCAAATAAATAAAAAGTGGATGTTGGCACAAAAGGGCAGGGAAACAATAATAAATTTATTATAAAAAATATTTTTGTTGGGAGTCGAATACCGAGTCTATTGTTTGGAAGGCAACTATCCTAACCGTTGGACTACAATCGTGTAATACCCCGTATTTTTATGGCTCTTAAATTTAGGGATTTATTAAATTTAATTGAGATAAAATAATTTAATTTTAATCCTGAAAGTTGTTTTAAATATTTACTAGCGTGACGAGAGTTAGTAATTATTAAAATTTTGTTGATTCGTTAGATATTACTTATTGAGTAAAGTAATATGTAGAATTAATTTTTGTTAAAAATTGTCACGAGTGAATAAAATGACAATTATGAAAATTTAAGTCGGGACGCGCCTGTGTCGTGTCAGGACTAAATTATTATTATTATATAAAGTGAATAAATTATAAGTTGCCCGTATGATCGTTTTGAGTGCGTCAATGTGTTCGAAAGGGTCGAGATAGTCAGAAAAGTGTACCCGGGGGTTTAGTTTGGGTCTCGGGGTGTTTTTAGGCCTATTGGACATCCCGGGAGGGTATTATAGACATATTGCATTTTTGGGTAATTAAACCCACGAATTTAATTAGGTTATATCAGCCATTTGGAGTTGTCTCGTAGGGTTAGCAAACACAAAATCAAAGAACGACCATTAGAGAAGTTGGCAAGCTTTTCAAGAAATTCAAGGCTAAAGACTCAACCGTTTTCACCGCCACCACCACCAAAACGTAGATCGCGGAACGAGAAGCACAACCATACCTTTTTCCTTCACAAATCAAAAACTAAATTCCCAGGCAAGTATCTATCTTGCTTTATTTTCAGTTAATGTCTCAATCATGTTAGTCTAGGGTTGTTTAGGACTTGTCCCATGAAAGAAATTGTTAATTTAGAGACTTTAAATCGCATGTTTAGAGAAATTCCATATATTCTGGATATACCCATCATATGTAGAGGATTACCAGCGAATTATTATGAGTTTAGAAACAAGAAATCTGGGAAATAATTAGAGGAATACATATTTCTTTCAAAATTAGGGTTCTTGAAGATTATGTCAATTTTACCCCATTAATCCGATATCGTTGATGAATTTATACATGTTTCGCGTAGGAAATCTTGTATATATGTATATAGAACTTGTAGTACCGTTATTTGAGAATTCTAGAGTTGTTAATGACATTTTTCGAGAAATTGGAAGATGAAACCCGTAGGTTTAATTTGCAGTTTCTGGGCAAGAACTGCTTGATCGATCGATCGAGCCCAGAGCATCGACCGATCAACTGATCGATCGATCATCCCCTTTTCTTCGATCGATCGACCCCTTCGGGAAAACTGCATAATTCTCCTTCGTTAGTTTAATCCAATTAAGATGTATGGGAACCCTTGATTGTGTAAGGACATTTTTGTCCATTATCAATTTGTATGTCGTACGCCGTTACACCATTGAAGAAACTCAAGATCGTATCTACATCAACGGATCCGAATATCAAAGTGTCTTCAACATCACAGCCTCCGCGAGAATGAACTTGGTAAAATTTTGTTTTTACGTTCCTTAAAGTTCATATTTAGTATTGAGAAATTTTTATAAAATGTTTTTTATAAAAATAAGAAGTAGGTTTTTTCAAGAAAAATGAGGCTTTTAAAAGTTTTTTATTTTTCTAGGAAGCCGAACCGACCCGCCTTTATACCGGACCGATCCGCCTCCTGACTGGTCCGCCCTCTATCCGGACCGATCCGCCTTGCTTTGTCCAGTAGACCACAGACCGATTGCGTACCGAAGAAGCCAAAATTTAAAAGAACCGATCCGAGGTCGGACCGATCCACCCTTAAGCCGGACCGGTCCGCCTGGGATAAGTTCGAACAGTTCCGTGAGATTTTAATTCACCAACTCTTATTTTCTATATATATTCCTACTTCGTTGGTGTATTTTTTGAAGTCTTTGAGAAAACGTTTTTAAGAGTACAAACACAACAAGACTTCAATTTTTGATGTGCCAAACATCTTTTTGATTCACACACAAAAATCCCAATTACTTTTGTGAATCTTTTGGAACCCTAGAACATAATTTTGTTATTGTTCAACCCTTGTGGAGAAGCCGTCTTTCTTCTTCATTGCTTCCCTCCTGGAAAGGGAAAATTCCAGCCGACAAACTTGTGGAGAAGTCGTTTCTCTTCTTCATTGCAGCCCTCCTGGAAAGGGATATTTCCAGCCGCCGACTACAGAATTCGACACCTGAGGGTAATTCTTAGTCACTTGTATTTTCATTGTAATCCGAAATTGTACTGTTACAATATTATAATGAAAATAAATGGTTTTTACCCTTTGGGGGATTTTTCCTCACAAGCATGTGTTTGATTTTTCCTGAAAGTGTTTGTTTTATCCTGCATGTTTTATTTTATTAGATAAATCATCTAGATGCATGATTTAGGATTTAACTAAAATTTGGGATTAATTAAAATTGGATTTTATTTGAGAAGTCGCAATATTTCCGCTGTAGCTACTCTCTCAAATTGGTATCAGAGCGGGTTACGCTAATTTATCGCATGATCCTAATTTTTTGAGGTTTTACTTTCTGATACAATTTGTCTACTCACGTTTTCAAATTGGTATCAGAGCCTGTTGCACTAAGTTATTGTGTTTTGATCCTGATTTTGCACAAAAATGGATTTTGATGGTTTTGATGATCTTCGATGTCAAATTTTTGACAAATTTAATTGGAAAATTCACACGAACTCTTGTTTTAAATCTTCTGTTGAAAACGAATCTGAGAGGTGTCCTTGTTGTGAGGGTGTTGGTCACACGTTACATGAGTGTACCACAAATTTAAAGAAGAAATTGAATAAACCGACTTCTCATGTTTCTACCCTTAGTGATTGTGATTCGGAAGAAGAAGTTTTTTATGCTTCTAGGCGAGAGTTTTCCATCCATGTGATTAGTGATGATAGTGAAGGTGATGGGAGTGTGGATGAAAGTGAGGAGGAAAGTGTAGATGAGCGTGACTTGCAAACTGCTTTCAATGAACTTTATGCTGAAACTTTGAAAACAAAGAAAGAAAATTTGAAATTGAAAGCTCAATTGAAAGAGTGTGCCATAAAAAATAATGATTTTTTAGTTGAAGAACTTAGGGCACATGAGAAAATTTTGAAAGAGAAGCTTGAGTACGTCGAGGGTGAGAGAGATAGTCTTAGAGGGTTGATGGATACTATGAAAAAGGAGCTTTTAGAGTTTGAGGATTCTAGACGAATACTTGAATCTAGGATAGGTGAATTTGAGGTGAAATTAAAATATTCAAGTAAGGTGAAATTTGATTTGGAGTCTAGGTCTGAAAAACTTGATAAGATTTTAGGCACCGTCGAGATCAAAACGGATAGGGGTGGGGTTGGTCTTGAAAAATATGTTGAACCCATTCCCACACGTGTGAGAGAGCCTCCTAGGATTGTTAAGAAAGAGGCACCTAAGTTTGTTAAAAAAGCGCCCCATAGGAACATCGTGAGAGAACCTCCTAGGATCATTAGCAGAGACCCACCTAGGCAAATTCAGAGAGAGCAACCGATAAATTTGAGGAGAGGGCCACCTTTAGGTAACACAAACCGCCCGATTTACTCTTGCACACATTGCGGTAGGCAAGGTCATCTTAGGCACTTTTGTTATAAGCTTTTAAATGGACCTAGGAAGGTTAATGAAAGAATAAATTCGATTCCCAAAACCCCCACACTCCGTTACACATCAATTTGGGTTAGAAAATCGGATTTAGAGGCTTATGGTTTATTTGTCCACGATTCCCGTTTGCTTGCACGTAATTCACCCCATGTGAAATCTTTTGGTTGATTGTGATTGCATGTTTGTTATACACTAGTTGTGGTTTCATGATATATTTTTACTAGTGTGATGACTTGTACTTTTTGTATAAATTTTTGTTTTTGATTTTTTTTTTGAAAAATACAAAAAGATTTTATTTTGATAAAATTTTGAAAAATCCAAAAAGATTTTTGTTTTTTGTTTACACCGTTTATGGATGAACACTTAGGATGACCGAGTCACAACATCATTCCATTATTTACATGTGACTATTTGATAGTGTTTTGAGACAATAGGTCAATTCATCCATGTGCTTTATAATGTTTGGACTCATTAAGATGTAATTAAGTGTTACTTCCTACATGTTTGACTCATGTTTCCTTTATTGCACACATGCACGGATTTGTTTGATTATTGTGCTTGTCTTATCACATGTTGGTTGGGTGTTTTCACTTCAATCCTGTCTTTAAAACGAACCAAGCGCGATAATTTTTATAAGGAAATTGTGCATATAAGAACCGTTTTGTGAGTTTGTGTGCTTTGTTTGAAAACAAGGAAGGGATGCGAAAGGTTCATTTCCCCTTTGCGAATACTAAGCCACCGTTAAATTGGACCTAAAAAATGGAGGAATTTTATTATCTGGGGTCCAAAGAGGTTAAAAGAGCCCAAAAAAATTGAAAGGCAATAAAAAGATATTCATGCCAAAAAGGGGCCATTTAGGTTTTTGCACCAATTCTCCAAAGTTTGAGAATTTAGATTACCTCTAAAAGAAAATATATATGAGGGAGTTTGGTTGGAGAATTTAAAACGGGTTTGCACATCCTTGAAATACTTGAAAATGCGCTACATAGTTTTGGACGTTATTGGTGTGGAAATCATTTTGACTTTGATTTGTTGATTTGCATAAGATGATGTCATCTAAATTCAACAATCTTTACACCTAAGGATACTTTTGATGTTCATTCGTTAGGAGTACACATATGCATCGTGCACATATGATTGATTGAGTTGATTTACCTATCGAATGTGTTCACACCCATTCATTCCATTTCCATGACTTGGTTGTTTGAGTCTAAATCCATGGTGTGATTTTGTATCATATTTGTTCAAATTGGTATCTTATTTTTGTATAAAAATTTGAAAAAAAAAATTCAAAAATAGTTTGTGAAGATTTTTTTTCTGAGCATCTCCTTGCAAGAGCACGTTTACCATATTGTTTGATGCCCTGTTTTGTCTACCGTGACACCCCGATTGTGCTTATTTGATTCATTCTTCTCATCTGTCTATTTGGGGACATCATAAAAAGGGGGAGAAAGAATTATCATATTATGGGAGAGTTTGAATTTTGGGGGAGTTTTTGGAGATATAGCTTATGTTTTTATCATATATTGGTATCCATGTTTATCTCATTTCAAACTCGATATGTCACGTGGTATTTTCTTTGTCTCATGTGTGTAGGTATGAAGATCAGTATGTTGCACACCCTGATGAGAAAATCTTTGAGATTTGATGATTGTTGAAGATTAAAGAACAAACGATGAAGATTTATACATTTGTATCTTTCCATCTTTAGGGTTCATGGGAGGGTAGATTTGTATAGGTCATTAGTTGATAATTCGGATATTTTTTATGTATGTACCGGCATAGACATAGGGGGAGTTGTGTAAGGACATTTTTGTCCATTATCAATTTGTATGTCGTACGCCGTTACACCATTGAAGAAACTTAAGATCGTATCTACATCAACGGATCCGAATATCAAAGTGTCTTCAACATCATAGCCTCCGCAAGAATGAACTTGGTAAAATTTTGTTTTTACGTTCCTTAAAGTTCATATTTAGTATTGGGATATTGTTATAAAATGTTTTTTATAAAAATAAGAAGTAAGTTTTTTCAAGCAAAATGAGGCTTTTAAAAGTTTTTTATTTTTCTAGGAAGCCGGACCGGTCCGCCTTTATACCAGACCGATTCGCCTCCTGACTGGTCCGCCCTCTACCCGGACCGATCCGCCTTGCTTTGTCTAGTAGACCACGGACCGATTGCGAACCGAAGAAGCCAAAATTTAAAAGAACCGATCCGAGGTCGGACCGATCCACCCCCAAGCCGGACCGATCCGCCTGGGATAATTTCGAACAGTTCGTGAGATTTTAATTCACCAGCTCTTATTTTCTATATATATTCCTACTTCGTTGGTGTATTTTTTCAAGTCTTTGAGAAAATGTTTTTAAGAGTACAAACACAACAAGACTTCAATTTTTGATGTGCCAAACATCTTTTTGATTCACACACAAAAATCCCAATTACTTTTGTGAATCTTTTGGAACCCTAGAACATAATTTAGTTATTGTTCAACCCTTGTGGAGAAGCCGTCTTTCTTCTTCATTGCTTCCCTCCTGGAAAGGGGAAATTCCAGCCGATAAACTTGTGGAGAAGCCGTTTCTCTTCTTCATTGCAGCCCTCCTGGAAAAAGATATTTCCAGCCGCCGACTACAGAATCCGACACCTGAGGGTAATTCTTAGTCACTTGTATTTTCATTGTAATCCGAAATTTTACTGTTACAATATTATAATGAAAATAAATGGTTTTGCCCCTTTGGGGGATTTTTCCTCACACGCATGTGTTTGATTTTTCCTGAAAGTGTTTGTTTTATCCTGCAAGCTTTATTTTATTAGATAAATCATCTAGATGCATGATTTAGGGTTTAACTAAAATTTGGGATTAATTAAAATTTGATTTTATTTGAGAAGTCGCAATATTTTCGCTGTAGCTACTCTCTCAAATTGGTATCAGAGCGGGTTACGCTAATTTATCGCGTGATCCTGATTTTTTGAGGTTTTACTTTCTGATACAATTTGTCTACTCACGTTTTTAGATTGTTGTTGTTGGAATATAATGGGATATAGAGATGACCAGTAGGGCCTAAGTAGACCCCATTGAGTAACATTTTAGTGTAGGATGAGATTTTGGGTTAACGAGGAATGATTCATGTGTATAAGAAATCATGCGTATATTTAATAAAAAGATCGGGACTCGTAAGGGAGTTAGACCGGAACGTAAGTGAGTGAATGCCTATTGAAATTATACTTAGAATACTTCGAGAGAGGAGAAGTGAGTATGAAGTGAATAATAAATGAGAATAAAATTAACGAGTCCATTATACGAAATAATCGAGTAAAATGTGTAATAACGGATAATTATAATTATGGGTCGTGAGCGCACCTAATTTAGAAATGTGGATGTGTGTATATATATATATATATATATATATATATATATATATATATATATATATATATATATATATATATATGACTGTGTGATTGTGCATATATTATATCTGTATAAAAATCATACTCGGGCTACTTGCTATCACGGGGTTTCCGCGTCGGGACTGTCTTATCTCGATGGGACCTTTATGGGGGATATTGACTCGTACCCTAGAACATAGGATTCCTAAGTATAGGCTATCTGATTGATAGTCAGACGGTCCTAAGAGACGTGAGGTGATCAAGGGTGAAAAGCAACGCGAGTCAGGCGCCGATCGTTGTTTTCGTTTCACCTCCACAATACAAAAATCTAAGTTACGACTACACTCAACTGGTGAGTACAGCGGTAAGTCGGGTATCGAATCCACAGAGAGTGTTTGATAGATCGTAACGAATTATTAATCCAGGAATAAAAGTGTAAAAGTTGTTTAGAAACTAAAAAGGAAAAGATGCATAAAAGGGAAAGATTAATCTAGGCGAGTGTATTGAAACTATATTACGAAAGCGAGTAAAACTATAGGTTGCGTCGAATATCCCTCACCCGAGTTAATTTGTATAAAATGGTTACATGGGTCGACGGGTTATTACATGTGCGTCTCGTTTCGACAGTTAATTAAATCAAGGGTTGTCACGCCCTAAATCATCATAAAAGCCTAATAAGATTTTGGCGTCAACAAATATCCCAGAAATTATGCGCGAAAGGTCGTAAGCACGGGACATACATGATATGCCCCGTCAAATCTCCTAGGAGTAATAACTAGGACAACGCACTCGAAATAAACCCGTAAACACCATCACCAAAGCAAAGCAATGCGTCAACTCGAGTGAGTTCAATTCAAGCACAACCTAATTTAAATTACCTAGAAAGCATGTTAAAAACGCGGTAAATGAAAATCGGGAATAAACGCGATAAATCTATACTACAAAGCAAGTGAAGAAAGCATGTGAATCTAATTAAGAAAGCATGTATATCTAACTATCAAAGCAAAAAAGAAGGAAATACAAACTATATAAATGGAGGGGATGATGAATAGTGCACCAATAAATCCAAAAGGGTGTCAATCCAAGAACAATTAAAGAAGAACTCTTAAAAACCCTAAAAACCTAAGCTATTATAACCTAAAATCGTTTTGTCTACTGAATATCATCTTATTACAAAAAAATTGGTTTATATACCAAGTTAGAATAAAAGAAAAGAAGAAAGAAAATGAACTGAAAATATCTGCTGGAAAAAACAGGGGATCGATCGATCGACTGTAAAAATCGTGGCAAAAATACAAAGGCTCGATTGACCGACACCAAGGCTCGATCGATCGATCAAGCAGGGCAGCCTGCAAAATCCCCTGTTTTGGCATGCTTTCCATCTCCGCTCAATTCGCCGTAGCTTTGTCATACGGACTCAGAATCACACATCGTTCACGGCCACGCGAAGCTAGCGAGGAGAGCTACAACTTCCGTGTGGATGTCGGGCCAGGTACCTAAGCTGTTAATTGACCGGATTGCCCTTGAACGTATGATTGCATACGAAAATTACGCGGAATGCATCCGAATCCCATTCTTGGTACCTAAATACCTACAAAAGCCAAATTATACCTCATATAGCATGTTATCAATATAAACCGAGGTTGTCTGGTTAACGGGCTTAAATATAGAGATTAAGGCACCCGAGGAGGCTAGAATACGTAGGTTCGACGGATGAAATACGCAATATTTGCGTATTATCACACCACCTAACTTACACATTTCTAGTCCCTAGCAATAAAATAGGATGCAACAAGAAGAGAAAGTAAACCAACACAGGAGATAGTACAAAAGTATGGTATAAAAGCAATAAAAAGATAAGGCCACTTTCGCGGGCGATTCGATTGCATTTAGCGTATGCAATAAGCCGTTAAACTCCTAGGTTACCCTAGTGGATGAGTGTCGTCTCGTGAGGGTTTTCAGGGATGAAACCCACAAACATCATAAAGTTTCCTCAAAATATGCCCAATCAAGTAAGACAAACTCATCAGTGTGAACAAGATTTCAACATGTTATTAGCATAGCAAACGAATTCGCGTGAGAAGTACGTAGTTATTAACATTATCGAATGCACCTCAATGAATTGAAACTCCAACATGTGGGAGGGGAGTGAGCATATGCAAAGCATGATTTGGCGAAAAACTTAAATAACTTGGATACTAAATATCAAAGTATGCATAAAAGTCAATCCTCACGGGCATTACACTCATCAAATGAAATCACTTGAAACAGGGAGGTAACACACGTGACATGCGGGCATAAGGAGTAAATGTAAAGGGAAACTAGGCCGCACACATGTCACAAATGAAGAACGCTATATAGGAAATAAAAATTGCAATCTCAGTGAAAGGATACCGCACATATAAAAGAGGCGAAATGAATTTTCACAGATTATCAACACTATTTAAACATTTGAATTACATCAACTTAAGATCACATAGGACTTTAATAGGGTTGTAATGTAGGCTAGGTTAGGGTACGAAATGAAAGGGATGTATATACGGATTCAAAGTGTTTGGGATGAATCTCGGAATAATGGAAAAATACGGGGAATATCAAAAGTGGACAAATGATGTCCAAATAAGCATTAGATATAACAATCGAGAGAGTAACAAGGATTATTGAAACACTACAAACAATATAAACAACTTTCTCTTTATTTTTCTTTTCTTTTCTTTTTTTTCTCACTTTTTCTCTTTTATTTTCTTTTGTTTTTAACTTTCTCTTTTTCACTCTTTTTCTTTTCACTTCTTACTCTTTTCATACTCAAATTGCAACCACAAAACAACAATATCATTCAATCCCAAGTAACAATCCAAACAAGGGTATGCAAGGTAATATATATGGTATAAAACTCCAATTTGGAGTTGGTTATGGGATTTTGGGTAATGAAAAGAAAGGCTAGTATTTAGGCTCAAGTGGGTTGACTAGGGAACATATAAGGGGTGAGGTCATGGTCATATGGGTGATATACAAAGATGGCCTATGATCATTTCAAAAAGTATACGCAATTCTCGAGTCAAACAACATATGAAAATCATGCTCAAGTAACACATTTCAAGTATGAACTCAATTAATGAACGGTCAAATGAAAGAATAGAGAGCTTACCAACGAATTCAACGTTTTCAAAGGGGAAAGAATAGTGTATACACTCACAAACGACGAAAGGTACAAAGCTTACTCGGTGTAAGTATATACAATGCAAAAAAAGAATACCGAGTTATAAAAATCTTAAACCAAATCAATAGAATAATAAAAGTGCATGTGCTCATGGGATAAAGTTTAATTCCTGAAGTTCGTTATAATATCAATGATTTAGGACTAAAGACTAATAACTTCTAAAATCGAGAACATGCATCGTTGAATTGTCTATTTGATCGGGCAATTATTAAAATTTATCATCGGAAACAAGGTCAAAATGCCCAATAAAGGAGAAAAAAGAAAGAAAATATTTTTGAAATTTTCAAATTTTTAACAAAAACATGCTTTGTAAATAAATTGTAATCAAATCCAAGGACTAAACAGCAAAATGGATTGAATATCCTACACCCCCTAACTAGAATGTTGCATTGTCCCCAATGCGTCCATTAAAGAACACAACACAAAGATAGGTAAAGAATGATATTACCCAAATGTGGAGCGATCTCCAAAAGTACAAGTCCAAATGAAGCTGCAAAACAAGTTAGTACAAAGCATATGAAGAATATGTACCGATGTATTAAGTTAAGAGAATCTATGTCACAAGTCACAATAATATAGAGGGGCTGAAGTGCAAATACTAGATAAATTGATGGTGAACTTTTTGATTTTATAAAATGGAAGGTCACACACATCAAAATCCAATAAACAACCACAAACTACATTTTCATTTCTCATTTCATAAGTTCAATACAAAATCACTTAATACATTACAACTAGTGAAATAAAAGAAATACAAATAAAAATAAAAATAAAAAGTACAATATAATATCCGATCCCAGAATACAAAAATAACCCAGTACAACAGCAGCCTAGTAGCCGGAACCACTAGGATCAGAAGGGTCCTAAAAATGAGGAGTCAACGGTGTGTCGGAATCACTGCGCTGTAGATAAAGATCTCTCATCATCTGCTGCATCATCCTATACTCGTGTCTGTGCTGTGCCCTCGCCTGCCTCTGTATGGCCCACTCCTGCCGCTGCTCAGCCTGCGACTGGTCTAGGCGGGACTCCCAAGTAACCCACCTGAGCTGGGTCTCCTCCCAGCGCTGATCCTGTACGACCTGGAATGCCGCAAAGCGGACATCATCATCAATGTGTGGTGCGTGAGAACCCTCACCCATCTCCATTTCCCTGATCTCGTCCTCCTCATCGTCCGGCTCATCAACCACCTCTGCCCTCTGTCTCTTGCCTCCCAGTTGCCCCCACTCGTGCTTAAGCATTTTTGAAATATTGTCCTTGGAGAGAAGCCCGAGTGTCTTATGCTTACGGTCAGCGTCCAACTCAGGGCAACCGTGCGATATACATATCTTCGTAATGAGGGCAGGAAAGGGAAGGGAATACCTCCAAGCAATCTCTTTAGCCGTCGCGCACATCATATCCAAAAATATACTGGGCAAGCTGATATTGCCCAAACCATTAAGCAGCGTGTAGATCAATGCGGTATGCTTGTGACGAACCTTTGACCGGTTGTTCGTCACCATGAAAGAGTGGACATTAATGTAGTGCAATAACCTCAGTAAGTCCTCCATTGCAGCCGAGCGAAAAGCACCCTTTTTCCACGCCTCGCCCGGTGCAAGGGCCTCTATCAATGTCCCCCTGCCGAAGATGGTCCCGTCCATAAAACTGACCGAGTCCCCGGGGTCTGGCACACCCATGAAATCAGCCAAATCAGAAATGCTGAAGGGTATCCTCACCCCACGGACCATCGCCTCATAAGTAGTTGGCCCACTGTCTCTTCGTTGATGCGCCCATTGGTAGCAAGAAAGGGCTACCACCCCTGAGGGCGCAAAAGAACACGCACCTCCCGCGGTATATGCTCAATGGCACACGCAAAATGATATCCAAGCGGATGCTCGGATGTGTGAAAGTGGGCGCGGTACCAATCTCGCTCCTGATCGCAGCGGAACCCATCAACGCCCCCGGCGGGCATACACCTAGTAAAGTTGTATTTCTTCGGCGGTGCCATTTCAACCTACAAAACAAGAATTAGGCAATACAAAAAAATTGTAAGCACAATTAATGGTTAGTTAGTGTACAAGTTGAAATGGAGGTGCAAGTGCGCAAAATCGAGGTGAAAAAAATGCAACATTGCGATAAAAAATGTCGGAATGCGACAAGGAATGAAAAACACCCAAGTGTGCGCCAAAAATTGGATTGAAAACTGTTTTAGGCATTTTGACGAACACTTGGCGTGTGCAATGTGCGTCAAGGTTGAACAATACCAATTTGAACCAACGAAATCTCCCCACTCATGAACAAAACAACAATGCAGCAATATACATTTGTTCATGAGTGGATTTTCAACAAGAATCATAAGAAAAATTGGTTGGAACAACAAAAATCAGGGGCAAACACCAACACATTCAATATATGTCAAAATATGGATAAAACATTGAATACATGACAAATAAGCAGCAAAATCTACAAAAACAATGTAAAGTAGGAATGATATACCTTTGAAGTGTAGAAATTGGATGAAAAAAATGAAGAAATGTGTTGGGGGGAAAAACTAGGGCAAAATCGTGTAGGAGAGGAGATGAGAGAATAAGAAAATGAGGAAAAAATGCAGCAGTCTCGGGCTTTAACTGCTCGATCGATCGATCGAGCCTGGGCCTTCGATCGATCGATCAAGCAGGTCTAGGCACACTGCTTTCCTTTTAAAAAGTGGGTGGGAATTTGCAATTCAGGGATATTGGGGGGGTTTAAATATAAAATAAATAAATAAATATATATATATATATATATATATATATATATATATATATATATATATATATATATAAATATGAAATAAAAATAAAAATAAAATTAAATAGACATAGGCTAAAATATACACACAAAAAGGCCTATGCTAACCAAAAAATAAAAATATGTACAATGAGCAACACACACGCATGGTCACGACAAAATGAAAAATAAAATAAAAGAAAAAAGAAAAACAAATGCAAATACGTGAGAATGCACGTGTGAAAAATAAAGGAAAAAATGTTTTTGCGATTTTTTTGATTATTTTCTTAACAAATGTGTGCTGGGGCGCATAGTCTCCGCAAATTCAAGTCCGTTGAACCTACAAAAGAGTTAGAACCAAGCATACAAAAAGAAATAAAAAGAGATTAACTAATTACACTAGTCTAATATTAAGAAAAACAAAAATGAAGAAGTTAGTATATACAACCTACACTTAGGATGTGTAATTAACTATATACTAAAAGTTGAAACTTTTGAGGGTCCATCCAAAACACAATATGAATTTGGCGGATCAACGGTGGACCCTCCCGAACATGCATGCCTCCCAGAAAATAGGAATTTCGTTCGAACGACAGAAGGCATGTGTAAGGCGGTAAAAGTGAACCATCCCCAATTGAAACTTCGGGAGGGAGGATGGGGGATTTGGATAGGACGGGCAACAAATACACATGCAGGCCGAGAAAACATGAATCAACTCCCAAGTATTTTAAAGTTGGAACGGGAGGCGGCGCACATGAGGGCAAAGATACCGTTATGGAAAGCGGCTCGAGCGAGTACTCCTCGTCGGTCAAACGGTTTGGAATTGTAATGTTTTGAACCGATTCATCGGGTACTCGAATTGGTACGACAGTATATAATGAAGACGGGGATGAAAGAAATTCAATCTCAGGCGATGAATGATCATCGCTCGAGAATTGAATTTCGGGAGAAATAGGATCGTTTACAATGAAACTTTCTTCTTTGAAAATCAAATAAGAAACGAATTCATTGCAAATAGATACTATGCCTTTTTCATCCTCATTTTCATTCTCTACTATACCGTGGGTCAAGTCAAGGATGATTTGTTCCAAAGTAGGAACGAAGTCCTCATTTGGTTCAAAACAGTCCTCGACTTAAGCAGTCTCCGAAGAAAAGTCGTCGTCGGATTCAAATAGTAAATCCAACTCGTGTTCCCAACAACGATTTTCTTCCCGATAACGTTCTTCAATCCTCTCATTTTCAAGCATACGCAATCCTTCACTGAAAGTCATCGGGCGATGAGCGGATTCTTGAAAATGGGAAGTTTGGAAATTGTTCTCGGGACTACACTCAAAATCATTAACATAAGAATTTTGAAAATGATTACAATTGGATTCAAAATTCTTATCATAAGTATCTTGCGACCCAAAATCAGAATGATCATGCACAAAATTACTATAATCCAAACTTTGACTTTTGTAATACTCACCCAATGTCATTTTAGATGTTGCAACTTTTTGGGATTGCAAGTATTGACCAAAAGTCAAAGGTTTACCAGAATTTTGAGAATTATCATTAGGATTACCAGAAAAGTTAGAATAAGACATGCTTACCCCAACGAAGGCTCGAGAGGACGAATTCCACAAAGATGATGTGCGGCGGGATAATTCAAGCGTTCCGAGGCGCTCAAATGTAGAAGTCATGCAAAAAGGGTTAAAAGAAAGAATACAAATACAAAGAAAAGAATACTATGAACTAATAAGACAATTACAATCTAAATCAAAAAGTCCCCGACAACGGCGCCATTTTGATCAAGGGTGAAAAACGATGCGAGTCAGGCGTCGATCGTTGTTTTCGTTTCACCTCCTCAATACAAAAACCTAAGTTACGACTACACTCAACTGGTGAGTACAGCGGTAAGTCGAGTATCTAATCCACAGAGAGTGTTTGATAGATCGTAACGAATTATTAATCCAAGAATAAAAGTGTAAAAGGTGTTTAGTAACTAAAAAGGAAAAGATGCATAAAAGGAAAAGATTAATCTAGGCGAGTGTATTGAAACTATATTATGAAAGCGAGTAAAACTATAGGTTGCGTCGAATATCCCTCACCCGAGTTAATTTGTATAAAATGGTTACATGGGTCGACGGGTTATTACACGTGCGTCTCGTTTCGACAGTTAATTAAATTAAGGGTTGTCACGCCCTAAATCATCATAAAAGCCTAATAAGATTTTGGCGTCAACAAATATACCGGAAATTACGCGCGAAAGATCGTAAGCACGGGACATACATGATATGCCCCGTCCAATCTCCAAGGCGTAATAACTAGGACAACGCAACCGAAATAAACCCGTAAACACCATCACCAAAGCAAAGCAACGCGTCAACTCGAGTGAGTTCAATTCAAGCACAACCTAATTTAAATTACCTAGAAAGCATGTTAAAAATGCGATAAATGGAAATCGGGAATAAACGCGATAAATCTATACTACAAAGCAAGTGAAGAAAGCATGTGAATCTAATTAAGAAAGCATGTAAATCAAACTATCAAAGCAAGAAAGAAGGAAATACAAACTATATAAATGGAGGGGATGATGAATAGTGCAACAATCAATCCAAAAGGGTGTCAATCCAAGAACAATTGAAGAAGAACTCTTCAAAACCCTCAAAACCTAAGCTATTATAACCTAAAATCGTTTTGTCTACTGAATATCATCTTATTACAAAAAAAATGGTTTATATACCAAGTTAGAATAAAAGAAAAGAAGAAAGAAAATGAAAAGAAAATATCTGCTGGAAAAAAATAGGGGATCAATAGATCGACCCTTGTGGTCGATCGATCGACTGTAAAAATCGTGGAAAAAATACAAAGGCTCGATCGATCGACACTAAGGCTCAATCGATCGATCAAGCAGGGCAGCCTGCAGAATCCCCTGTTTTGGCATGCTTTCCATCTCCGCTCAATTCGCCGTAACTTTGTCATACGGACTCGGAATCACGCACCGTTCGCGGCCACGCGAAGCTAGCGAGGAGAGCTACAACTTCCGTGTAGATGTCGGGCCATGTGCCCAAGATGTTAAATGACCGGATTGCCGTTGAACGTGCGATTGCGTACGAAAATTGCGCGAAATGCATCCGAATCCCCTTCTTGGTACCTAAATACCTACAAAAGCCCAATTATACCTTATATAGCATGTTATTAATATAAACCGAGGTTGTCTGGTTAACGGACTTAAATATAGAGATTAAGGCACCCGAAGAGGCTAGAATGCGTAGGTTCGACGGATGAAATACGCAATATTTGCGTATTATCATGATGGTATGTGCTGACCTCTTAGTGACTTGGAACTATACTTCGCCTCCATTTGTATGTGTTTTATGTTAATGCAGTTCAAGAGTGATTCCTAACTAGCATTTTCCTAAATATGTGTGATACAGGGACTTGATAGCAGAGTATGCCAGCACCATAGATTTTATGTGGGATGCAGATAGTATATATATATATATATTATATGAGTGATTGGTATATATATACTTATATATGGAAACCTTGCACCATAGATTTTATGTGGGGTGCCGTTAGTATATATATTATACGTGTAACTAATATATATACGTATATCTATATGAGAACTTTGTACTGTGCGTAATAGTAATGTATAAATTTTCAACTTCACTATAAATATTCAGAAGCTTTATGACGGTACGGGGTTATTCTAAATAACGTAATAAATCCTGAAGAGATTGATTTTCTAAAGTGAATATCATAACCTTATTTTCAAGTGATAAAACCTTATGGAGAATAAGTTAGAGAGACTTATGAGATTCATTAGTACGGTAGGCGTGCACACTAGGCGAGAGGTGAGAATTCTCAAGAGTGTGTCACATACTAACATGGTTGTTGCATTAGCAGGTAAGCATTTTAAATACTTGCTAAACTATTTTTAAACTGTTTTACAATCGGGCTCTGACCCATTTTCTGTTATCTCTTCTCTCTTGTATATATATATATGTATATATTACAGGTGCCCATCCACAGGGGCATCATGCATAGATTCTTTGGATCGGACGCGCTATAGCTTATGTGGGAGTTGCAGACCTTTGTTTTAGACGACCTATTCGTTGATTCGGTTCTTGTTATAGTTCTTCATAGATAGGGCATGTGTCACCCATTTCCCATTCTGTGTAGATTTGTCAGAGATGTATGTTTATTTATTATCAGTATTCGGTACTCTTTGGGTATTAACTCTTGTCAGGATGATTTCATTTATAGCTTAAATTTGGTGTGGTTAATCTAGATGGATGAATTCTTTTGTGTTAATTACTATCCGTAGCACTTATGTGATTCTTAAACTGTTGGTTATTTAAAAGGTTTTCAAATTGGAATTTAATAAAATGAAAATAAAGTTTTAAATTGTTTTGACACTTAGCTTAATTAATCAGGGTGTTTAAATTGGAAAATTTTATTTTGCGACAGTGATGCTAAGAATGAACCAACTGTTCACCATGATTTTAATTTAATAAAGGATTGATCGCCCAATATTTAATTAGGCGGGGTGTCACAGGAGGTATCAGAGCATCAGGTTCTAGTGTCCTTAGGATTTGTACGGCTTGTTATGCTTTCAGCGTTACTTTGTTTGATATAGAGCCCTATGTTTAGGATTGTTGTTTTCTATGGTGAGATTCCGTTCTCCTGCTATAACGTATGTACATTAGTGAATCTTAATTGCGTTCGGGCGTATTTGAATAATGAAATATGGCAGGCAAGGGCCGTTGGGCAGATAGCAGGAGGCAAGGATCAGTTGAGGTTGTAGAGCATATTCGAGGATGATGACCGTAGTTAAGGTCACCCCTATTATGGCACGGGAAGCCAGGACTGTAAAGGTGGCTAGGGTGCAACTTATGATTTCCAAATTTTGCTATAGTCGAAAGAGGTGCAAGAGTAAACTCACCCCAACGTGGCACGACTGGGAGAAGTCAGACGAAGCATTGTTGAGAACTGTCAGTGGGAATTCTAGAAATGCGGGAATTGTGTGCGTTAGCCAAAGGAGGTAAATTATTAAAAGGTGTAGACATAGGACGGAGTCTGGCTAACTGAAAGAGAAAATTTGGAGATTTTTTTTCTTAGCTTGTCGGAACGAAGTTATAATGGTGGGAGTCAGCCACCATTTTTAGAAGTTAAATACTATGCCTGTAGAAGAATCTTAGGTACAGTTTGACTGCATGTTGCTTCATCAGATGTTCAGGATAAGAAGTGAATGTTGTTCTGAACTCATCACAGGAGGACCTGACAGAGGTCCATTTGTGAATATGAATATAATCCATTAGCGAATCTTGTATCGGAGGATGTATATACAAATGGAGGAGAGGACCCCAAATGGGAGATCGACTCGTAAAAATAGTTAATAACACCAAAAAGGGAATTCTGCTCGACCGTCGATTCAGAAGTTATCAATGTCGTGCTTTGACAATAGAGATGTTAATGCTTCTTTGTGTGGGAAGCTAAAAGAATCGAAGAAGTTAGTCAAGAATAAGACTGGATGCAACAATGGTAGGGTAACACCACAAGGGGGTGGGGATACACGTCAGGGGACCCATTTAAATAATTCGAATAGCTGAATTCTTACCAAAGCAATGACGAATTCAGTAAGGACTATTGTAGCCAGAGCATGTCCTTTAGGGCCAACAAGGCTAAGAGGACCACAGGGAATAGCCAACATGAATTGAGCCTACCAAAGTCCGAGAAAAGGACAATCCTAATATGGTTGGTATGGCAGGTGATAAGTGGATTATGTGTAGAGGTATTTTGTGGAGAGTGAAATCGCACGCATTAATGTTTTCCCGAAGTGAGTAAAGGGATAAGAGTATGGTGCCTAGTAAAAGATAACGATTAAAGTAGTTTTTGTTTTAGTTTGGGCAGGCATGTTACGTCTGGAGACCATTTGTGCAGTCAAGACGATTGACAAGGTAGAAGTATAAGTTTATTCCTCAGAGGATGAGGCGTGTTTTGTGTGACACGAGCGAGTCATTATATTTTGTTCATTGCTATATTAGCATGTGAGACGAGTTTAATGCGTATAACTACAAACGATATTATTATGTGAATATTTTTCCCTAGTGTAGCGGGATTTTCCTTAGTGCTATCCGTGGAGGATGAATGAGTATATTAATAGTGTTATATACTTTATTGAGGTTACTTGTTTTAGTGATGTAATATACGAGTATAATATGGTATTGATTACAACTTTATAGAAATGGTCAGTGCGATAGTAGGCAGTTATTGCAAGGCTATCAGAGTGGTTGCATTAGTGCAGCATGTTTTGTTCTGGCGAGACCTCACTTGCAAGAGGGTTGGACTCACACTTATATATATTATCTATCCTAGAGACTTCAGAGGGGATAGTGGGCTCGAGATATTCGATACCGTTGTGTCGGGACTTTGTTGTTATGATTTAGTATGTACTGGGTTTACTGTGGAGCGAAAAGATTTAACTCATTATAATGTTTGGTGCTCAAGACTTGGGGATAGGAAGAGCGCATTGTTATATCTATCCTTTAGAGATGTGGGAGTTAAGATTTATGCCCCTCTGATTGGGGAAAGGGATTTCGAGAATTTCGATTGTATGTATTCGAGGTTTATGGAATGCAATCACCACCAATATTGTACGATAGTGCAATTGGCGAAATGTTCTTTGTTAAGTATAATTACGGGAAAGAGATGTAACTTTTCTGTCAAGATACGGAAAATAGGGGTACATGCTATGGACGGAGGGCCTAACGGATTTCGATAACCGACAATGCTAGGTTGTAGTGTATCAGGGGGGTTCCTTATTTGGATTTCGCTTTGCGAGACATCCCACGCATGAAACTTAGCGTAAGGTTGGAAATATGGAGATATTTGGTCATTAGTCCATGAGTTTAGTACCTCGGTCGTAATAGGAGCAGATAATTATATCTGTAAGTTGGTAGTTGAATTATGATTTAAGCCCAGTGGAGCCGGTTGCGTGATAAGAATGCATTGAAAGTTTTGCTTTACCACCACGAGTTGAGGGATGGAACGATGATAAGGAGGATTTAGAATTTCGATTTCTAGGGTGAGTGAGAGTACCCAAATGTTACAATCACATTGTGAGCACTAGGAAAATAAAGAATTGGTTATTAGGTGTGAAGCGTATGTGATGCTTACGCTAGTATGCACGGTTTATAGGGTGTGTAGACGTCCTGGTTAGTTGATATTAAAAAAAATCGTCCGAGTTGAAGGGACGTGGGAATAGACGCGTGGAATATATGTTTGTGGGACTAACATAACGAAGTAAAAGTGGTAGAGTGGATTAAGCACCGTGTGAAAGATGATTAATCCATATATACGTGTGCAATCAGAGTAGCACACCGAATTTGGTTGGAAGGTTGTGGGAAGCCGTTTACAAAGGGGTATTCCTTGGGAAGGGTAGAATTTAACTATATGGAGAACACTCGGGACGGAGTTGTAATTAGTCAAATATTGAGAGCGAATTGTACATACAAAGAGTGATAATGTTAGTATGGTATAAAATATCCAGAAGTGCGCATCGTGGAGAAAAGTGCACGGGTCGAAACTTTCGATATACACCAAGGAAGGAAGGGGAGTATTAAGTGTCACTTAATGTGAGACATTTCAAGAAAAGTTGATGTTGAGCGGGACATAGTGAGTAGTCTCCGCGGGAACCACTCATAGATAGAAATCGGTTAGAATAAGAGGATCAACCAGAGAATTTGGGGGCTATCGACAATTCCTGTAACGGAAGAGGGCGGTAAGGTCGGTAAAGTTCCTTGAATGGGTTGCCATCTTCAAGGTAAGATCAAGGGTTCATCCGAACATGTGGAGTAAGTCGCCCAAGAAGGAAGTGATTGACATTCCTTTGGGGTGATTTACAATATTAACTAGTGTACCCCAGTCTTTCTTTGAAAGGAAGGAATCGCGCCGGTATGTGGTCCTACACGGTATTATTTTCTGAATCAGGATGAAATTTGTGAATCCCACCTTCAATATGGGATTTCAGGAAACAACAGAGATAATGTTTCATTTTGAGTAGGAGGTATCACCCATAGCCGAGGAGCAGGCGCACGGTGATTAACGAGTAGTGGAGCCGTGTGAAGGTGATTTTAGAATCTTGGTGATCATTTCGTTTCCACAACGGTTATAGCTAACAAGTGGAGCATTACGGTAATTGGGGGAGGATATTAACTAATGGTAGAGTTCGGTGGAAGCACTCGTACCTGTTTGTCGTGAACGAGGTGCTTATTAAAGTTTTGGTGTGGAAAAACCTTAACTATTCTCCCTCTGCGTATGTTTAGAGGTGAGCGGATAATCAGAATTTTGGATCGATCGAGAATAATCCGATGACTATGGTGGAATTCCACGACTGTTTTAGGCGAACAAGAGTGGTCAGATGTTCGTATGGTTTCTCTCATAATGGGAGCTTTGTGTTTAGATAAATTCGTGTAGTTGTCATGTAGTGAGGTGCGGCCTCCCAATGATATTGAAATAATGGAAATTAATAGTTCATATGCGTGTCTTATGCGAATGTTGTCGGATAGGAGCACGATGTGAATTATCTTTAATGAAGAGTGTTAAACAAGCTTGCTGCGAGGCGGGGGGCTATAGTAATTAAATGCCTTACTATGTGGATAGGTTGCGTACTGTTAAGGTATCCAAAATGTGTTTTACCAGGTAGGCCTTATTTTCTGAATTTCGGGACGAAATTCCGTTATTAGGGGGGAAGTATGTAATACCCCATATTTTTATGGCTCTTAAATTTAGGGATTTATTAAATTTAATTGAGATAAATTAATTTAATTTTAATCCTGAAAGTTGTTTAAATATTTACTAGCGTGACGAGAGTTAGTAATTATTGAAAGTTTGTTGATTCGTTAGATATTACTTATTGAGTAAAGTAATATGTAGAATTGATTTTTGTTAAAAATTGTCACGAGTGAATAAAATGGCAATTATGGAAATTTATGTCGGGACGCGACTGTGTCGTGTCAGGACTAAATTATTATTATATAAAGTGAATAAATTATAAGTTGCCCGTATGATCGTTTTGAGTGCTTCAATGTGTCCGAAAGGGTCGAGATAGTCAGAAAAGTGTATCCAAGGGTTTAGTTTGGGTCTCGGGGCGTTTTTAGGCCTATTGGACATTTGGAGAGGGTATTATAGACATCTTGCATTTATGGGTAATTAAACCCACGAATTTAATTAGGTTATATCATCCATTTGGAGTTCTCTCTTAGGGTTAGCAAACACAAAATCAAAGAACGGCCATTAGAGAAGAAGTTGGCAAGCTTTTCAAGAAATTCAAGGCCAAAGACTCAACCGTTTTCACCGCCACCACCACCAAAATGTAGATCGCGGAACGAGGAGCACAACCATACCTTTTTCCTTCACAAATCGTAAACTAAATTCCCAGGCAAGTATCTATCTTGCTTTATTTTTAGTTAATGTCTCAATCATGTTAGTCTAGGGTCGTTTAGGACTTGTCCCATGAAAGAAATTATTAATTTAGAGACTTTAAATTGCATGTTTAGAGAGATTCCATATATTCTGGATATACCCATCATATGTAAAGGATTACCAGCGAATTATTATGAGTTTAGAAACAAGAAATCTGGGAAATAATTATAGGAATGTATATTTCTTTCAAAATTAGGGTTCTTGAAGATTATGTCAATTTTACCCCATTAATCCGATATGGTTGATGAATTTATACATGTTTCGCGTAGGAAATCTTGTATATATGTATATAGAACTTGTAGTACCATTATTTAAGAATTCTAGAGTTGTTAATGACATTTTTGGAGAAATTGGAAGATGAAACCCGAAGGTTTAATTTGCAATTTCTGGGCAAGAACTGCTTGATCGATCGATCGAGCCCAGAGCATCGATCGATCGACTGATCGATCGACCGTCCCCTTTTCTTCGATCGATCGACCCCTCCTGGAAAACTGCATATTTCTCATTCGTTAGTTTAATCCGATTAAGATGTATGGAAACCCTTGATTGTTGTTGTTGGAATATAATGGGATATAGAGATGACCAGTAGGGCCTAGGTAGACCCCATTGAGTAATATTTTAGTGTAGGATGAGATTTTGGGTTAACGAGGAATGATTCATGTGTATTAGAAATCATGCGTATATTTAATAAAAAGATCGGGACTCGTAAGGGAGTTAGACCGGAACGTAAGTGAGTGAATGCCTACTGAAATTATACTTAGAATACTTCGAGAGATGAGAAGTGAGTATGAAGTGAATAATAAATGAGAATACAATTAACGAGTCCGTTATACGAAATAATCGAGTAAAATGTGTAATAACGGATAATAATAATTATGGGTCGTGAGCGCACCTAATTTAGAAAAGTGGATGTGTATATATATATATATATATATATATATATATACTAGCGGAATGCCCGTGCCTAAAGGCACGGCAAAAAATTTCAAAATACGTAATCGTAAAAAGATAAAAAATTTCAAAATACATAATAACAAAACGGAAAATTTTTCGTACCCCAACAAAACAAAATATAATTTTTTTTAAATGGCCATAATATCCCCCAAAATATTTGTATTATCAAGTCAAAAGTTTCTTTTCACATCACAAAATAAACAATTTACAATTTTGGGCAAAAACCACGGCTAATTTTTTTTAAATAAAATACACGCTAACTACATAACGTGACAAAAAGTAAAAAATAAGAGATAAAAGTCAAGTACATAAAATGAACTTAGAATAACATAACGTGACAAAATGTAGTTAATGATGAAAATAATTCCACATAAGATGGGGGGGGGGGGGGGGGGGAATAAGAAATAGACATGGACCATACTTCCATAATATCAAGGTGTTATCAATACTTAAAATAGAATGGCTTCTTATTATCTCAAAGAGATTTAAAATAATATAAAGAAACAATAGGTACATTATAGATCTACAAAAAATTAAAATATAAAAAATTCTCATTCTATATAAATTCAACATGAAACTGCCACCACCGCTTCTCGAGCCCCGTTACCAACTACTACCACCGACACCTCTGCTGCTACCACCACAGCTAACCTGCTTAACGTCACCTCCAACATTATCATCATCAGAGAAACAACCACTACTCGAACCACGGGAACTACTGGCACCTAAACACCACTTGAACCTCCTTGGAAAGACCTATAATAAAAGGACATAAAATCTTATGTTATGTAAAACATTATATAATAGAAATATGTTACCATTGCTAAGAAATTGTTAATGGACAACACTAAAATATGTTCTTACCCAGTGAAAATATCAAATCTCAAACCAGTAAAACAATGTTTACACATTCGTATATAAGAAAGTGAAACTAAGACCTAAATGGTGGAAGATTAATGTCTTACATCCAAGTAATTAAATACCCACAAAATATGAACACCAAATTACTTTCATTTGCCGCAACTCCTATACCAAATTGTTAACATCAAAGCACCTCCATCTCACCCTGTTCCTGCACAACGATTACCATTTGCGTTAAATAATTAAATTCACTCTCCCATACCATATATCAAATTATAGAACCAACTTAAAATTTAATTATTCAGTCCACGTATTATACTATATAATAGCAAAAGAAAATTTTCACAATAATAAAAAATAACATGGAAGAAAATAAACAAAAATCAAGAATAACTTGAGATAGTAGTCAATGATAAACCAAAATCAAGAATAACTTGATAATAGTTTCACATTGATAATTTAACCATATGATAAATTAACCATAAAATACCTTTGATATGGATAGATCATATGCCAAGTGCACATAATATCAAATTAAAGAGGGCTATATAATTAAAACGAAATAATAGATAACCACTGATTACTGTTTGAGGATGAGAAGAAAATAAACTCACGAAATAAAAGATAACCACTGATTTTAATTTGTGGTCATGGCTTGCTAGAGTAATTTGAATGTCTGATCAGCCTCTTCATCCCAATGGTAGGTCTCTTTCTTGAGAAGGTAGGTCGGGGGCTTTGCAATGCTGCCATAATTCTGTATAAACCTTCTATAAAAACCAGTAATCCAAAGAAATCCTATCAATGCTTTCATACTGTATGGCGTTAGACATTGTTGCATAATAACCACTACTTTGCTAGGAGTGGATAAGTTGAAACCCCTTCATGGTTTATTATGCGACTCATGTACTCCACTGTTGTTGGCAGAGCAAAGTTAAATCTTATTGTGTAAGTCGCAATCCAAGAGAGAAAAGTTGAGCACCACCAGATATACATTTAGATTTGTGGTACCTAAAACTTTGTAAATGTCAAAAAAATTAATATAATATGTCCATACACACAGGCTGTGTAACACACGCACAAAAATAAAACTCAAAATTAGTATGGAAAATGAGAGAATGAGAGATCTAAGTTATAACTTTGTTTTAAATTTTAAAACACAATTTGTAATCTTTTTTTAACGTAGGAAAAGAAAACATAAAAGCACTAATATATCAAACTAAGTAACAACTTAACATTGCTACCAAAAATAGTGTACAAAACAATACCTAAAATCATAACTTCATCACTCCAAGATTCATAAAGATCTATAAAACAAAAGTCGCAACTTACATAAGATGCCCTGAAATGTTTCTCAATAGCAGGCTTGATTTGTTTCATCCAGGAGATAAGATTGATATGCTTCTTAACATCAGGCTTTATATGTAGGTTCTTAACTACAATGAACAAAGCGTAAAATCATATTAAGTAAATTGAAAAACAGAGATGCTCACCGGAGTCAATATCTCACTCAAAAAATACATATTTGGACCAGTAGCAGTTATATACATTCAAAAAGATACGGATTAGTTCAAAATCAAAGTTGAGCTCAGTCACATACTATCTTCAGTCATATAACTGAGTCAAAATCACATTAGGGGGTAGAACAATGTTACCATAGTATTACAAAAAATGCAGCCCAGTATATTTAATTAAGTAGCTATGCATACTGTACTATAAAAATGAACGGGTTAAATTACATACCATAGAAATGCAATCATTCACACAAATATAAGGACAACAACCATAGTATAGGGGCAACTACAAATGAAATCATCACCTCCATTAACTTCTTAGGTCTAAATGCATAGCTGGAATTACCAAATGAAATACAGGGATAATTACCATAATTATGAGCATCACAAATACAGAGTATCACAAACACCAAATACAGAGTATCATCGCTAATCTAACCAACTAATCTAAACTACTTTTAAAGTATTATCAGATCTAACCAACTACTCTAAACTACTTTTAAATACATAGCAGTAGCCACAAATGTATTTAAAAGAGCTGCATAATCTTAAAACCTCATGAATGATTCTTATGTGAAAAAAATAATTACTAACTCAGTAGTTGTATGATACCTGATACTGTACTGATACCTGCTATTGTCCTGATGTGCTTAAGAGCTGCATAATCTTAAGACACTAACTCAGTGGTTGTATGATACCTGCTACAGTCTCAAGACACTAACTTAGACTTGCTCCTGCATAGCTTGGATAGTATATTTCAAGTTCTTGGGTGTTTCCTTTATCCATATAACTTAGCAAACTACTTAACTAAACAACTAGAACATGATGAATGTAAAAATAAGACTCTGAAAACAAATACTAAGGTACACCAACCAGAATTTTGAAACCATAACAGATAAAGGACAATGGCTCTATATAAGAATTTAAATGAAAAACAACTACAATCTCATTCATCTTTTACCCTGTGTAAAATATTAGATGACTAAATAATGGTTCAATTGCCTTTGTTTGGTACTTAATTGCAATGCTCGATCATCATTTTGTTTCTATTTGAGCCAAAATGATGCATTGATGGCATGATTAAGGACATTAAATAATCTTTGAAGAAAATGAAAAGGGTAATCCTATATAGCAAATTCATTATACATGTAAGCATATCCAACAAATTGATCAGACCACTTTATAATCCCCCAAGACTACCTCTAATATTCTTACTTACATGTATTCCAAGCAATTATAAACCTAGTATGGTATTCCAATAACACATAACTATTGGGACCCAAGCAGTTATAAAGACAGAATAAAATAATTAGCTTCTTTCATGGTATAGTAAGCTATTCAGTAATAAAATAATAAAAAAGGCATACACATTATTTTAAAGTTATTAAAAACATGGTAGCTCAACATAAGATTTAAATTAGACACAGGCCCCTAATATCATTTTCAAGATAAATAAGGCATATATATTGTTTTAAAGACACTAACTCAGTAGTTGTATGATACTTGCTACTGTCCTGATATTTGCTCTTACAGGTCTGTCCCCACAATCCGAGCCGGCCTTCCTCAACACGAAGAAAGAGCTCAGCGGGAATCAGGCATCTTCATTCCACCCCATGGATATTTGCATGGACCAAAACCCGATTCATTCTCCCCACTTGGCTTGGAGTTGGCTAGTGAGTTAATAAAAGATTGGGATTCTGCAATGCAATACTTCTTTGAACATCCCAAAACTTAACAATAGCCTTGCACAAACACAACAAACTAAACATCAAACACTCGCATATATAAGATCAATAACATATAACAAATGATATTGAGAATAACTGTTCATGCAAACTTGGCACTATTTACGCAAATATAAATCTCAAATGATGAACTTTCACATGACAATTTCATCACTGACATAATATAAAAGCGAAAAATGAGCCTTGGGTACGGTTATAAAAAATAAGTTGGCATTCATACTTTAGAAAGTTCAAAAATGAAATTTCAGAAGAAGTGAGGGTTTGAGTGTACTAAGAACAAACGTCAAAATGAAATTATGCGAAGTAAGCTTAGTATTGTAGTATCATGCTATTTGGTTAATCTTTTCATAAATTACCATGCTTGCATTTGCTCGTAGTTACATGCTTCGACAAAAGAAATACTTATTGTCAAATAAAACCTAATAAGCTAGAGGTTTGATACCAAATGCCCCACGTCGATAAAATACTGGATGAGTCTGAGATGTTGGGCCAATTCAAAGTTAGAAGATGTAGGTAAAATAAGCTACCAAATCTGTCAATCTATTTTTCTTGTTTGATTAGCTCCGCAGTTAGGTCATCTCTCCTTTATTTCGTAACATTGAACCGAGCACGTAAATGTGCATGGGGATAAAACCCAATTAACCATAAAAATGTAGAATATAGTTTAAATCCTTAAAAATATTTTTAAGAAAAAAACTCCTTACCAATGAATAAACAAAAAACAAATGAATTGAATAAAACATGTTAAACTAACAATCTCTATCTAATCATCTTGCCAGATTATTTGGTTCTTATTAACATCTTACATTAACATTAGAAGAATAAACCTCCATGGAAATGTAAATAAGAGTATTCCAAAATTATAGTAAAGAATAAACAAAATACAAATTAATATCCCCAGCAATAACAATTACACCAAAAACAAAAAAACAAATTTAAAGAAGCCAATATTATAGTGATTAATAACTACTACATCAAAAACACATCACAAATCCTATGGATAAACCATTGTAATTCAAAGTCTTGTAAAATAGCCCCTGTTAGACCCGGATCTATAAAAACACTATAACCAAAAAAACTCGGATCTTTAATTGTTAACAAAAAATAGGGATAAAACCCCAGATCTATAAAATACCAGTGGGTCTAGCAGTGGGTATATAGTACATAGATCCATACCTTCAAAAGTTCTGGATGTGAAAGCAAATAATAGGAACCAAGAACCTGATATTACAACCAACAAACATATACACCGAGTTAGAGTGAACACTGCAAGTAAGAAAAAACAAATAGTGAGAGGGAAATGATGTTGTACCGTCGGTGATGACAAATGAGAAGTGGTGGGCCGGTGTTTATGAAAATGAAGAAAGGCGGAGGCTCGGTTCTTATACCGGTGAAGAACGTCGTTGGGCCGGTGCATATGGCACCTTCTTGGCCGAGAGAGAGAGAGAGAGAGAGAGAGAGAGAGAGAGAGAGAGGATTTAAGGTTGTCCCCGTCCCCCCAAATAGAGAGTGTGGTTGGTTTTTTGGGGTGTAAAAAGTGAGTTACAATGTTACCCCTTTTTTGAATTAAAGTGGATCTGGCAAATGAACAATTATGAGAGAAAAGTGGGGGAACCAAATAATAATGGGGTTAAAAGAGTAAAATAGATCTCATCTCATCAAAACCGTTGGATTCTTGCATTGTTGATTTAATCCTAGCCCTTGATTAGCTTATCAACTTAAGGAATAGTAACCAAACTTCTACTCCTTATTTTATATATATATATATATATATATATATATATATATATTAGGTTTACGAGGTTACCCATCTCTCCAATGCCTATAATATAATAACAATCCAAGTGCATGTACAATATTTCAAAAGTATTCATTATTCTTATGATGATAAATGTAGAAAGTTACCAGTAATTTGAGAGGTAAAGAGTATGAGTACTTCTATTGTAACATAATTTTTTATCGAAATTACACATGGCAGCGTGTTATTAGGTTGTTCTTTGGTCCTACTGACGTGGACCCCACAAAAGAACCAATAGAAACTCTCCACCTCATTCGGTAATTGCACTTTCGGAAAAAAATTCAGTCCTAATATCATTTTCAAAAAACTATACTAATATCAATGATGATTCTCACAAAATAAGGTTTCGTTTGGTTGTCCAAAATTATATATTTGCTTATTAATAAATTGATTCATTTACAAATTGATCCATTAATTATGTGTGACAACCCGCTCACCAAAATAGGGGGTGGCCAGCCCAATACTCCAATATAACGGAATCATAGATGGAATCATTCTCAGCATCACAATAAAAATATAGAGTATCCAGGATAACCACCCAATATTTCAGAAAACGGTTTGCCAAAAACTTTGATTTGAAAGTAAAGAAATGAAAACAAACAACCCAATTCGTGAAAGATAAGGGAAACCCCAAGACTTATATAAATAATACAACAAGAATACAATAAAAAGACCGAATATGATACCGGTCACCAACTGAAACTCCAATAATACACAAGTTCAATAAGTTACTTATTACATTTCATTAGTCATTTACAAAAGCTTGGGCACCTCGCCCGAATAAAAGACTTGATCTTAACTAGAATACAAAAATGAAAACGTCTATACCAATTGTGACCCGTAATACCCGCAATGCATCACGGCTCGCCGAGGACATCGGAATAGGAATTCAAATCAGGCATCCCTGCGGAGGAGTACCTGAGCAGAGACAAGATGCATATGCAACAAGAAGTGTAAACGGGTCAGGGCCCGGTTCTATATGATTACCAGATGAATAAAGAGTATGACAGTTATGAATATTATCATGCTAGGAAAAATAAAGTCTATCTACACAATTCTAAAACATAGGTTAAGACAGTAAAGAAAAGCATGAGTTTAATTTTAACTAAGCAGGAGAAAGGAAAGATTAACATAATTAAAACTTCTATCATATACCCCGATTCATGTCATAGTTTATTCCTTAACAGGAAAATAAATCTATAACTATAAGCTCTTTATGGCTTTATCTCAATTTTAAGCTCTTTGTGGCTTTTATTTTAATTACATGCCCATCCTAGCATTACCATTCCTTAACAGGAATATTATTATCAACAAATGCTCTTTGTGGCATTTCATTGTGCTCTTTATGGCACTACATCATGCTCTTTATGGCATATCTCATACATCAAGTCCCACTTGATTATGAATAGTTATATTAATATACATATAACGATTCTAAGACCGCCCCTCCGAGTTTCCCCACTGGGCGCGCCCCTAAATGACCATCATCTTCCAGGGCCTATCTATACAAGACAACCTGGGCTCATAACGCAAACGTCGGGAAGCGGCCATATGCCTGCGGGAGAGTCAAGACCACACCCGGAATCTCCTCACCAGCGCAGAAAAATATAACATAATCGCTCATATGGCCTATGGACTATATCCACCCTGCATTCACTAGCCAGGGGGCATCACCAAGAGCGCGAACTTCCCTTATGATGTCATTTAGAGAGGTGTGTAACAACCATTTATTTATCATTTTTCAAGAATCAAGTAAATTATCATTTACCGAGTTCATGATTAAGTAAATTATCATTTACTAAAATCAATACCATTTCCACGTACATGTTTCATTTATATCCGAAACCTTTTTCCATTTACTTTATTTGTAAATGATATAACTTATTATCCGGAGCCATACGTATATCATAACGGTATTACAACCTCAATGAATAAATGAAATATCAATCTATTCTCCCAAGATTTACTTGTGAAGTTATTATAAACCATCAAGACGGATCATAGCTCTATTGAGCTTCTAAGGTCTCTCAAACGTAATACTACATCTCCTAGTCTTATTTTAGTCAACTAGAAGAAAGAATGCCCTAACATTAATTGGCATAACCCCGGAAAAGTTCCCCCCCCCCTATCCTATTTCCAAAGTAGGGTGGATAGCTAATTCATCTAGGACTCTAAAACTCTAAATTTACTTCATTCAAGAAGGATCCTAGTCCCTATTGAAGAAAATAAATCTAGGAAACAAAATAAGATTTTAAAGGTGAAAAACAGGGGACCGGTCGACCGGTCCCAAGACCGCGGTCGATCGCGTCTCAAGGTTTTGCCTACGAAAGGAAGCAGAAAGCTCAAAATGGTATAGTCGGTCGACCGGTCAAAGAACCGCGGTCGACCGCGCTCAAAATTTATGCCTTTGTAGGGAAGCACTAAGCCCTCCCACGAAGGCCCGGTCGACCGGTCCCGAGACCGCGGTCGACCGGTCGTAGCAGACCTAGGGTTCTTCCTTCTTCCAAAAGCTAAAACCCAAATCTCAAATCTCTATCATTTTGAACACAACCAACAACTTTTATCTACCCAAAGATTATCCTACATGATTTATAACCATTAATGCTCACCATTTTTTTTCATCAAAAACTAATATTAGGGTTTAAATCCCATAAATTCCATTTGTGATCCATAAATGCAAATACACAACTATCATACAAATTATTCAACTTATATCACATATTAGCAAGTAGAAAACTTGCCTTATGGTTGTAAATTCAGATTTCATGGTGGTAGAAGCAATCTCCCATCTTCAATCTTCATTTCTCTCTTCTTTCTCCACTTTTCTCTTCTTCTTCCTTTCTCTCTTTTTCTCTCTATGATCAAGACATAAAATGGGGAAAAATAAGGGATTTTAGAAAACTTAAATCGTGGCTTAGGTTAAAGCTCCCAACTTAAATGGTTAATACCACATTAAGATGACTCCTAAATACGCATATAAGTTAAAACCAGTCAAAAGTGCCCGGAACCCAAAAATACAATATGGCACTTATTTTGACTGTCTCGCACCATCCGGGACTAACTACACCCTCTAAACTGGCATCCGGAAATTTATAAGTTGTTTCGAGTTCCAATATCATTTAAATCAAAATGTCAGTTTAAATACCTGACACTGCAAACATGCAACCCGACGATATTTACTTTCACCTACAGTCAATATGCTTCAAAATAGTAAATATTAACTTCAAATTCATTAAATTAATATCTACTCCAAACCCCAAATTTTATATAATTACCTTATGCGGTAAAATTAGTATAAAATGAGCCTCCCAGAATCGAGGGTTGTTACATACTCCCCCCCTTAAGAGGGAATTTTGCCCCCAAAATTCGGGCATACCCAACTCTCATAAAGGGTATACTACTCTAAACTAGGATTCTACCATCCTAAACAAACCCCTGGTTATCGCAACGTCCCAAATGGACCCGGACCAAGATTGACCCCATTGATCTCAGCCTACAGCAATTGTGCTCTAGTATAGCACAAATCGTTCCTCACTAACTATCGATTCTAGCTTCCTACGGCGGAAGACGATGCCCACATGACACAGCACAAATCGCCCAACCTCCAGAATCATGTTACATCTCCCCTCGGGGTACCCATACCGACTCTAAGTGGCTTTACCCCAACGCTACTCAACTTATCCTGACATTGACGTATCTCATCAAGGTGTATGGCTTAAAAGCCAAATCTTTAAAGAAATGTCCCGAGACCACTTCAAGTCCAAGGAACATATTACCTGTTGGTTCCTTCCAACGAATAAGCGAATTACTCAACCGACCCCACTAGACACTCACAATGCCAATGCCTTAGGAAATGATCCATAAGGCCATTCAAAAGCCTCAAGGTTGTACAGGGATTTCCATCCATACACACTACTGCTCCGTCAGTCTTGTACTCTAAGGCATACAATCAAGATACGCCTTTCATCATTGAGCTGGCCTCCTCCATACATTCATCCGTGTTAGGGGGGTAAGGTATACTCCATTTCCATACGGTTCCATCTTCATGGAAATTTGTACCAAACTTCCGACACAAAAATCTAGTCTCGGTCTACCCTATTTATATAGGCACCTCCCACTGTTCGACCATTCCTCCATAAAGAGCGGGCCGTACTCATCCACATAAAGTTTGTCCATAATGGCCGGAAATGCAACAGTCTGGTCAAACGATCAACAATTCTCTCAAATAGGATCATGACCAGAACGATGCCTACAATTCAATGCAAACGTCTATGAATATACCCTTCTTCATTCCACCGATACTCTTCTTCGCACGAGTAGGTGAAATGGTCTATCACAGACCGGAATGCCCTTTCTACAGAGTCTTTCGAGTCATGCTCGTTTCATTTGGCTTTCCAAGCCAACGCAATTATCTCTGACGGTTCTCTTACTCGACGCATCTACAACCCCAAATCGCATTTCCTTAGCGAATGAGAAAATATCCAATCACTAGTCCTTCTGAACTCCGAGCACCAACTCGATTTCTCCCACGACATATAGCAACAACTCGCTGCTAGCGAGGAAGACTAGATTTCCTGCCCAGGAAGTAGTGCCTTATCTATTTAAGGTGATCACTACCACGACGAAGTTTAATTCAAGCATGGAGTAATACTTCCCATAAGTTTAAGCTTGTGAGATGCATAAACAACGGGTCTATGCTCCAGTATCATTATTCCCCGACCTGGCAGGAGCTTCTCCATTACAATCACTCTCGAGCACACTATCATGGGCTCAGGAGTGAGGGTCCACCCGTCCTTTGAACTCCCCGGAAGAGAAGTTCCAACGTAACACTATTTCTAAGAAAGGCCTCACCTATTACGGCCAACCCACCAAACCTCTCGAGACCCCTTAAATCTCGTTCCAAGGAATCTAATCCCAACCCACGACTTACTCGTGGTCCACTCCTCACCACCTTCCTGAATTAACATCATATGCCCTAATAGCCCTAAAGTTCTAATGAATTCTAAGGTCTATCTATAGATATCCTATCTAAGTCGTATATATATGAAATACTAAGTATATCCCTAGTGTCCAAGACCTATCTCAACTCCCAACGTTCGCTCGGTTTCATGCGTGGGACGTCTCGTCGAGGCGAAATCCAGACAAGGAACCCTCCCGTTACACTACTACCTCGCATCGTCGGTTATTAAGATGTGATGGTCTAAAACACATAATCGGGATCAATAAATTTTAACTTGCAATCATATCAACAAAATTCTACTTCTACGTCTTACCATAGCATTATTAAAGATTTTAACTGATCAGACATTCACTTCCGGTGGAGCCTTCCAAATACATATCTCCTTATATAAAATGGCCTTTTTATTAAGGCACAATCCCGAAGTCTCAATTCGACTTCGTATCACAGTCTCCCTCACATCGGTCAGAGGAGAGAACTATATACAGTGCTTCTATCTCGCACTTCAATAGCCCTTAATCACTCTACTACGTGATTCTCGGCTAATCCTTCCTATCCCACATCTAACAACAAAATAAATAAAATAAACAAAAAGGAAAAGAATAGCGTCTCTCCAATCACAACATTGTTAAGTGTTCATGCGGCGGAGTGTCTCGCCGAAGCGAAATCCAAACAAGGAACCCCTCCGACACATGCCTACTTAACTAGTTGATCATGGAGATAAACGTAACATGCATAGACAAGACAAACAAACAATTAATCAAACACTCACACAAGGTAATAAAATGAATAACAAAATCTCCTACCTACCTCGATTCACCTCTATAAAGTCTCAACCTGTATCGAGGGGAGAAATCATAGAACAACTAGTTCCATTTTGAACTAGAAGTAAGATAGCCTCACAATTTTATTTGCTTGCTATCACCCCAAACCAACCAAAATACCTTTACTCGCGTATAATACATAAATTAAAAGAAAAAAAAACGGCATCTCTCCACTCCCAACGCCGTTAAGGTTCACGCGTGGAGCGTCCCGCAAAAGCGGAATCCAAACAAGGAACCCCTCCTATGCATTACTACTTAACTTTGTTGGTCGTGGAGATAAGTCATAACAACCACATACAATGCAACAAGCAATAGAACACTAATACCACACATTACATGTAACACATATACCTTTAAAATATCATCACTCGTTTCATAACGAGTGAAGAAATCATAAAACTCCCCTACTACGGAAGTCATCTAATTACTCTTCTATAATCGCATCAAAACTACAACGAGCTCAAACTACACACCCGAATCTACAGTAGATATAATACTACTAAGTCTTATCCTAAGGAATACACCACCCACTAATATGGCGGAATTCCCACCAACCAATTATGCCAATCACTCCGGGTCAATACTAATGGTTCTCAGACTCCATATCCTAACCATTGTTCCAACTGGCTAACAACAATTTCCCACACAATCCCTCTCACTTCCTCAGTAAAAGAGGACACGCTCTCGGCCTCCTCTTCCTTAGTTCAATGAAATCTCCCCAGGCGGATGTCCACCAACGGGGTTTCATGAATCCTACTCCATTAGAAGTGTTAACGACACCTATTCTGGAGCCTATCATTTCCTAGTGCACGGTCTCCCTAACCGTACAACACCTTATTCCCCATCGGTCTTTAGCCGAACATTTATGAACCTTCGAGAATCCACCTTCTCCTCAGTCCAGCTATCCCAGAGAAACTCGCCATTGTAAGTATCCACCGGGCTTCTCTATGGGCCAAACTTCTGGCACCCACGAATATGGCGACCACATTTTCACCATCCCAACACTACTCCTACGGGTGAAGGATTATCCTCAATCCTACTTCAGGGCACTTCTCCACTTCGATTTAGCATCGCTTGAAATCTCAAGCTCAGTACCACTTTCTACTTCTCGCGGTACATGGGAAAACTACATCAACTGAAATTAGTAGCCGTAGTAGCAAGACAAGAAAATGCTACAAAAAGGGAGCGACCTCCAAAGCGGTCCTCATCCCCGACAACAAATTACAGTCCTTCGTAGCCCCTGCTCATGACGCCCTTCTTCAATCGACCTACTACTCTCACACGAATGCGCAAGAGATTGTATAGATTCTACCTCTTGGCAGAAGAACGAGATCTCACTAGAGGAATCAACGATCTTAATCCTAAGGCTTTATGTCAAATCAATAGCAACGCTAAAACTTAAGGCGTCCACACAGATTCCTAAGGACTCAAGAACCTGATGCTCTGATACCATCTGTGACAACCCGCTCACCAAAATAGGGGGTGGCCAGCCCAATACTCCAATATAACGGAATCATAGATGGAATCATTCTCAACATCACAATAAAAATATAGAGTATCCAGGATAACCACCCAATATTTCAGAAAACGGTTTGCCAAAAACTTTGATTTGAAAGTAAAGAAATGAAAACAAACAACCCAATTCGTGAAAGATAAGGGAAACCCCAAGACTTATATAAATAATACAACAAGAATACAATAAAAAGACCGAATATGATACCGGTCACCGACTGAAACTCCAATAATACACAAGTTCAATAAGTTACTTATTACATTTCATTAGTCATTTACAAAAGCTTGGTCACCTCGCCCGAATAAAAGACTTGATCTTAACTAGAATACAAAAATGAAAACGTCTATACCAATTGTGACCCGTAATACCCGCAATGCATCACGGCTCGCCGAGGGCATCGGAATAGGAATTCAAATCAGGCATCCCTGCGGAGGAGTACCTGAGCAGAGACAAGATGCATATGCAACAAGAAGTGTAAACGGGTCAGGGCCCGGTTCTATATGATTACCAGATGAATAAAGAGTATGACAGTTATGAATATTATCATGCTAGGAAGAATAAAGTCTATCTACACAATTCTAAAACATAGGTTAAGACAATAAAGAAAAGCATGAGTTTAATTTTAATCTAAGCAGGAGAAAGGAAAGATTAACATAATTAAAACTTCTATCATATACCCCGATTCATGTCATAGTTTATTCCTTAACAGGAAGATAAATCTATAACTATACGCTCTTTATGGCTTTATCTCAATTTTAAGCTCTTTGTGGCTTTTATTTTAATTACATGCCCATCCTGGCATTACCATTCCTTAACAGGAATATTATTATCAACAAATGCTCTTTGTGGCATTTCATTGTGCTCTTTATGGCACTACATCATGCTCTTTATGGCATATCTCATACATCAAGTCCCACTTGATTATGAATAGTTATATTAATATACATATAACGATTCTAAGACCGCCCCTCCGAGTTTCCCCACTGGGCGCGCCCCTAAATGACCATCATCTTCCAGGGCCTATCTATACAAGACAACCTGGGCTCATAACGCAAACGTCGGGAAGCGGCCATATGCCTGCGGGAGAGTCAAGACCACACCCGGAATCTCCTCACCAGCGCAGAAAAATATAACATAATCGCTCATATGGCCTATGGACTATATCCACCCTGCATTCACTAGCCAGGGGGCATCACCAAGCGCGCGAACTTCCCTTATGATGTCATTTAGAGAGGTGTGTAACAACCATTTATTTATCATTTTTCAAGAATCAAGTAAATTATCATTTACCGAGTTCATGATTAAGTAAATTATCATTTACTAAAATCAATACCATTTCCACGTACATGTTTCATTTATATCCGAAACCTTTTTCCATTTACTTTATTTGTAAATGATATAACTTATTATCCGGAGCCATACATATATCATAACGGTATTACAACCTCAATGAATAAATGAAATACCAATCTATTCTCCCAAGATTTACTTGTGAAGTTATTATAAACCATCAAGACGGATCATAGCTCTATTGAGCTTCTAAGGTCTCTCAAACGTAATACTACATCTCCTAGTCTTATTTTAGTCAACTAGAAGAAAGAATGCCCTAACATTAATTGGCATAACCCCGAAAAAGTTCCCCCCCCTATCCTATTTCTAAAGTAGGGTGGATAGCTAATTCATCTAGGACTCTAAAACTCTAAATTTACTTCATTTAAGAAGGATCCTAGTCCCTATTGAAGAAAATAAATCTAGGAAACAAAATAAGATTTTAAAGGTGAAAAACAGGGGACCGGTCGACCGGTCCCAAGACCGCGGTCAACCGCGTCTCAAGGTTTTGCCTACGAAAGGAAGCAGAAAGCTCAAAATGGTATAGTCGGTTGACCGGTCAAAGAACCGTGGTCGACCGCGCTAAAAATTTATGCCTTTGTAGGGAAGCAATAAGCCCTCCCACGAAGGCCCAGTCGATCGGTCCCGAGACCGCGGTCGACCGGTCGTAGCAGACCTAGGGTTCTTCCTTCTTCCAAAAGCTAAAACCCAAATCTCAAATCTCTATCATTTTGAACACAACCAACAACTTTTATCTACCCAAAGATTATCCTACATGATTTATAACCATTAATGCTCACCATTTTTTTTCATCAAAAACTAATATTAGGGTTTAAATCCCATAAATTCCATTTGTGATCCATAAATGCAAATACACAACTATCATACAAATTATTCAACTTATATCACATATTAGCAAGTAGAAAACTTGCCTTATGGTTGTAAATTCAGATTTCATGGTGGTAGAAGCAATCTCCCATCTTCAATCTTCATTTCTCTCTTCTTTCTCCACTTTTCTCTTCTTCTTCCTTTCTCTCTTTTTCTCTCTATGACCAAGACATAAAATGGGGAAAAATAAGGGATTTTAGAAGACTTAATGTAATACCCCGTATTTTCTGTGATATTTATTTTTGGGGATTAATTGAATTAAATGTTTATTAATTGGAAATTAATCCGGATTAAAATATTAACGAGATGTGAGTTAGTATTTTATTATAATGTGCATACTTGGTATTATATGAATATTGATAATATTGAAATTGTCGTGAGATTTAAATACGGCAATTTGGGAAATTTTGTTTGACGCGTATGACCGCCACGTTATGGTATTTTATTTTAAATTAAAAAGTGAATTTTAGTTCCATTAACCGTATGGTCGTTTTGAGTGTGCCAACGCATCCGGAAGGGTCGAGATAGTCAGAAAACACTAGCCGGAAGTTTAGTTTGGGTCCCGGGGTATTTTTAGGCCATACCGGCATCATAAAGGGTATTTTGGTAATTTGTATTTTTGGGAATTAAAAAGTGACGAAAATTGTAATTACAATCTAACTATTTCTTTAACCCACTTAACCCACTAACTACACTAAGAGACAATATGGGCTACGGGAGAAGTTGATATACAATCCCAACTTACCAAAAAACCAAACACACCTCCACAACTCCATTGTCTTCAACCTTGGGAAGAGCTTGAGAGAGAGAGAGAAGGAAAGAATTCTGCAGAAAGAAAGAGAGAGGACAGACTTAACTTCAAGATTCAACACCAAATTCAGAGATAGATTAAGGCAAGTGGTTTAAACTCATTTGATTCAAGCTATGTTTTCCATGTTTAGGAATTTTCGAAATTGATTTTTGAAGATAATTTAGACCCATTAATTGGAAGTTAAAAGCCATGATTTATGTAGGAATTGCATGTAGTGATATTCTGGACGAATTATATGTTCTAAACAGAACCTTTGATGATTTAAAAATGGAGTTAGAAGAAGTTTAATGATGTTCTTGAATGGAAGAATTCTGGAAATTATTTTGATGTAGTTTTGATCTAAACTAAGCCTTTAAAGGATGAATTATGGGACTTAGAATGTTAATACTGTTGTAGGATGATAGTATAATGTTATAGTAACCTTGTCTTGGAGTTTCATGCTTAAAAATGGAGTTTTGGGACGAAATTTTAACTGCAAAACGAAGCAGTCCGTAACAGACCTGGTGCGTTCGATCGATTGATGTTCTTCAGTCGATCGACCGACCACCATCGATCGATCGAAGGTAAAGGTCGATCGATCGACCTTCCCAGAATGAGTAAAGTTTTTCATTAATTGAATTTTAATGGTGTTAACCCTTGAATAATATTATTGGAGACATTGTGAATACCCTTAACCTTAAGGAAGACCAGTAGACATGATTATGAGATTGGACTTTAATTGGAACTTAATTTGAGGAATTATTCTAAATTGATGAAATTCGTTATGTGAGATAATATTTGGGTTAATAGTGCAAATTTGAATAATTTGATGGAATAAGGTTTGGGGCAGAAGTAAAGACCTTAGGTATAAAGATGTTATATGTGTGAATAATGGGAACTTAATAGTCCATTTGAGATAGGTTTTAAGTTTAAGAAATTACGACGTGAGACGTGTCGACTATTTAATTTATATATTATCGGGATACTTGAAATATTTGAATTTGGAATAATGGTATAAAGATGTAGAGAATACCTTTATTAATATCGAGATATCTAAGATGCGTGAATGCTTAGTATATAACTTTATGTGTATGACATACCTACCATACTTGCTATCACGAGAGGTTTACGTTCGCTTAGGGCCTTCTTATCCTTGTGTTGCCCGGATTTAGATTGGTTACCTCGATGAACATAGGTCATAGAAGGACTTATTGTGATATTAATAAGTCTGCTGATCGTGGGAGCGTAGGTATGTGCGTGACCCATGTGATGGTGACTGTGTTCGCCTCCACTATTTGTGATGTTGTTATCTGAACAATTCCTGAGAGATTCGGAATGTGTGATCCTTATGTACGTGATGTACCGGGATGGATAGCAGAGTATGTGTGCACCGCAGCTTAGCCTTTGGGTGCTTATATTGTATATTTATGTTGTGAAAATATACGGTTAAATGAGAAAGAATTTACTATGTTAAATTGTGAGTATAGTTATGGTAATGTTTTGAAAAGATAAAAAGAGAGAACTTTTATCAATAAATGGTTTTGTTAGTAATTGGGAATCCGGGAATTAAAGTAGAAATCTCCATTTAATTATTAAGGTTGGAAATTAAACGTGAACCGAGTAGTAGTGTTAGAAACTCTTTGGATAGTTACGAGATAACGCATGAATGGGTACAGGAACGTTAGGAGTGCACAGTTAGACGAGAGGTGAGTATATCATGTGAGAGCACGTCCTAACATGTACTTTGCATATACTGTTTTAAATGTTTTTAAAGCACTTGCAGGTTTTTAAATATCTCCACATTCGGGCTCTGACCCGTTTGCTTTCAAATCTACTTTTTGTAAAACCATTTTAGGTGCCCAGCCACAAGGACACCATGCATAGGATTCTTACTTAGATGACGAGCTGTAGCTGTTTGTGGGAGCTACAGGGATTTTCTTTTAGACGCTTATATCATTTGGATTCCTTACTCAGTATTCCTCAGTTGTAGGGCATGTTGCCAAAATTCTATTAGATACATTTCCATTTCAGTTTTTCAGACTTTGGCATGTATTCATTCAGTATTCAGTATTTCGTTATTTACTTCAGTTGTGGGATTATGTTGTGAGGAGTTTTCCTCCAGATTTACTTATATCATGTGACGGTTATTCTATTTACTTCATTATGGTGAATGGTGTTATTATTCTTCATTACACTTGTTGTAGGTTAATCAGACTTTAATTAAAATTTGGCAACTTACTTTTTAAATACTAGGTGGTTAGTAATTATAAAATGTTTTCGACAGTGATGCTATTAACTGAGCCAACTTGGCGTTTTGATTTAATTTAATAAAGGAGTAGCTACCCGGTATTTAATTAGTCGGGGTGTCACAGGTGGTATCAGAGCATCAGGTTCTAGTGTCCTTTAGGATCTGAACGGCTTATTATGTTTCCGCTGAGCTTTCTTTGATATAGAGCCCTATATTTTTAGGAATGTTGTATTCTTTTGTTTATGCTACGTTCTTCAGCTATTTTAAGTTTATAACTGCGAACTTATAGACTTTATTCTTATTTCTGAATGCCTCCACGACGTGCACGACGAGTTCCCAGGAATGCGACGCCAGAACCACAGCCCGCACCGGTTCAGGGCATGATGAACGCCGCTGAGGTTGCAGCTATTGTAGCCCAAGCGGTAAATGCCGCCATTGCCGTAGTTCAGCAGGCACCGCCTCAGGCGCCGGCTGCCACTCTAGTACAGATAAATGCATTCCCGTCTGCTTGGGAACGTGTACGTGACGCTTTTCAGAAAGCGCATCCGCCAGAGTTTGCAGGTAGCTCAGACGTGGTAGTCTCGAGCCAGTGGAGGAAGGATATACAGCGGCACTTGAGGATGTATGAGTGCACGGATGTTCAGAAGCAGGTGCTAGCTACTTTCAAGCTAGTTGGATCTGCATTGCAGTGGTGGGAGTCTATTACCACCGTAGAGGATAGGGATACTCTCACAATTCAGGAGTTCTGGGTGCGGTTCGACCGCAAGTACTTTCCGTCAGCTGTTCATACGGAAATGAGGAGGAGATTGATGAGTCTGAGGCAGGAGGCCAAGACCGTGGCCGAGTATGAGGCCGAGTTCACTAATCTGTTGAATAACGTTCCTGATGAGATACCGACAGAAAAGAAGAAGATTGAGAAATTCACCGACGGGTTGACATGGAGGATCCGTCAGCATCTGTTAGGGAACCTTTCGTTGGCCACTTATTCTGATGTGGTTAACGCTGCTTTATTACATTGCCAGGATCACCGCTTTCATATGGCTGAGGGCAAGAGATCGGGAGAGTCTAGCCATCAGGGCAGGACTAGAGGACATGGTGCCGGTGGGGCACAATCTGTTCAGGGGCAGAGGCAGATTGATCAGGGTTTCCAGCAGGGGGATCATAAGATGTTCCGTTCAGGAGGTTTCAGGAACGGTCAGGGAGGATCCCAGAATGGCCAGTAGGGTCATAACGGCCATCAGGGCCAGCAGGGTCAAAATGGTCAAAATGGTCAACATCAGCAGTTTCAGCAGGGCCAGCAGGGCCAAGGGAGGAACGGTAACGGCCACCAGGGCCGGGGACAGCAGGGGCAGAGAGGAGGGAACTTCCCAGGGAAGTGTTTCATTTGTGGCAGGACTGGCCATAAACGCCAGGACTGTCCTGATAAGGGCAGGGCCCCACAGCAGCAGCAGCAGTAGGGAGCTCGCCAGGAGCCACAGAGGCCTATGTTTCCCGCCGCTCTCCCCGCACTGCCATAGATGGCAGCATTGCCACCCATTCCAGCTGTTCCGGCTCAGCAGGGGCAGCTACAGTATGGACGTGTCTACAACGTCCACCAGGCAGCAGTCCCACAGGCTCCGCCCGCGATTGAGGGTACGTTTTCTATCCATGGCACTATGGGTCGGGTACTGTTTGATACGGGGGCTACACATTGTTTTATAGCTACACATTTCGCGAAGGCTTTAGGGTTGTTAGCCACCGCGGAGAGCACAGTGACGTGTGTCGACTCACCATTGGGAAGTGGGTCACTTATATTCTTTATATGTCGGGGAGTGGGGGTAGAGATTGGTGGTTTGATATTACCTGCGGACATGTTGGTATTAGATATGCATGTTCACGATGTTATTATCGGTATGGATTGGCTCGCTGATTATAGAGCCATGATTGATTGCTTCGGTGGGAGCATTGTTTTTGCCATTCCGGGGCAAGAGATGTTTGTAGTGGCGATGCCTCGCCCAGAGGGAGGCTCGACCGCTCATTTATATTACATTGAGGAGGATACCTCTAAGGAGGTTGTGATTCCTTTAGATTCGATCCCAGTCGTCAGGGAGTATTCTGATGTGTTTCAGGAGATACCAGGCCTACCCCCCAGTCGAGAGATAGACTTCGTTATAGACTTGTTACCAGATACGAGACCTATAGCACGAGCACCGTACCATATGGCTCCAGCTGAGATGAGGGAGTTACGGGATCAGATTGAACAGTTGTTGGGTCAGGGGTTTATTCGAAGGAGTACTTCACCATGGGGTGCCCCTGTGTTGTTCTTGAAGAAGAGAGATGGTTCACTGAGATTGTGTGTGGACTACCGGGAGTTAAACAAGGTCACGATACGGAATAAGTATCCGTTGCCTCGAATCGATGACATATTCGACCAGTTGAGAGGAGCTTCTTGCTTCTCAAAGATTGATTTGCGATCTGGTTACCATCAGTTGCGTATCAGGGAGGAGGACGTCTCGAAGACTGCGTTCTTATCGAGATATGGCTCTTACGAGTTTCGGGTTATGCCATTTGGTTTGACCAACGCTCCAGCAGCATTTATGGACTTGATGAATAGGGTGTTCAGGGATTTCCTAGACCAGTTTGTCATTGTCTTCATCGATGATATTTTGGTTTACTCCCAGACTGAGGAGGAGCACGCCGAGCACTTGAGGCTAGTTTTGCAAACACTGCGCCAGAATGAGTTGTATGCAAAATATGAGAAGTGCGGGTTTTGGCTGAAGGAGGTTCAGTTTTTGGGGCATATTATTTCCGACCGGGGAATATCGGTTGATCCGGGGAAGGTATCCGCGGTGAGGGAGTGGGGACAGCCCACGACACCAACGGAGATCCGTAGTTTCTTGGGCCTAGCAGGATACTACAGGAGGTTTATTCGGGGTTTCTCCACGATAGCGGGTCCCATGACACACCTAACCCGTAAAGGTGTGCCGTTCATTTGGAGTGATGCCTGTCAGTTGGCATTTGATGAGTTGAAGGACAAGTTAACCTCAGCACCTGTGTTAGCATTGCCGAGACCGGGAGTTGAGTATCTTGTTTACACCGATGCGTCCTTACAAGGACTTGGAGGTGTGCTGCAGCAGGAGAGTCAGGCCATAACTTATGCTTCCCGTAAGCTTAAGCCTCACGAGAAGAATTACCCTACCCATGACTTGGAGTTAGCGACAGTGGTATTTGCCCTTAGTATTTGGAGACATTACCTTTTGGGGGAGAAGTTTCGATTGTTCACGGATCACAAGTCCCTACAGTACCTATGCACGCAGAAGGAGTTGAATATGCGGCAACGGAGGTGGCTTGAATTCGTGAAAGATTATCAGTTCGATATCCAGTATCACCCGGGGAAGGCTAACGTGGTGGCAGACGCGTTGAGCCGTAGACCGGTAGATGAGGTGGCAGATGTGTGGAAGGCAAAGTGGAAAGAATTGGGACACCAGGATGCAGTGGCCCGATCATTCATGTCTGTGATGACTGTTACACCGCAGATTGTCACGAAAGTAGTGAGGGCACAGGCAAACGACTCGTTCTGTCAGGAGCAGATAGTTCGATTATTGGCAGAGGGAGCCGAATCCTATACCGTTAGCTCAGACGGGGGATTACGCTTCAATGGGAGATTGGTGGTTCCGGAAGGGGAGGAATTGCGACATGAGGTGATGGCAGAGTCGCATGGCTCACGGTTCGCGGTACATCCCAAAGGGGACAAAATGTACCAAGACATGAGACGTCAATATTGGTGGAGCGGGATGAAGAGAGATATTGCCAAGTTTGTTTCATAATTCGCCACTTGTCAGCTCGTAAAAGTGGATCATCAGAGACCGGCAGGACTACTACAGCCGTTAGAGGTCCCGATGTGGATGTGGGAGAGCATCTCTATGGACTTTATCACGGGGTTGCCTACGTCGCAGAGGGGTCACGACTCCATTTGGGTAATTGTGGACAGGTTGACAAAAGTCGCTCATTTTCTACCCGTAAGGACAGACTACACTGCGGGACAGTATGCCCAGCTCTTTATTGCAGAGATAGTGAGACTTCACGGGGTGCCCTTAAATATCGTGTCTGACCGAGACAAGATATTTATTTCACGGTTTTGGGAGAGTTTTCAGCAGGCCATGGGCACGGAGTTGCGATTGAGTACGGCGTACCACCCGCAGACCGATGGGCAGACCGAGCGCACAAATCAGATGTTGGAGGACATGCTACGTATGTGCATTATTGACTTTGAGGGTGGATGGGAACAGTATCTTCCACTGGTGGAGTTTGCTTACAACAACTTCTACCAGTTCACCATTGGCATGGCTCCATTTGAGGCGTTGTACGGTAGACCTTGTCGTTCCCCAGCATGTTGGTTGGAGGTGGGGGACAACAAACTACTTGGGCCGGAAGTAATTCAGGATACTTCGGCAAGGATTGAATTGATTCGGAGTCGCATTCGGGTAGCTCAGGACAGGCAGAAGAGCTATGCTGATGCGAAGAGATTCTTCAGAGAGTTCCAAGTGGGGGACCAGGTTTTGCTCAGAGTATCTCCTATGAAGGGGATTATGCGTTTCGGGAAGAAAGGGAAGTTTGCACCGTGATATGTGGGAACATTTCCTATTATTGAGCGGATCGGATCGGTTGCGTATAGACTTGGGTTACCGGAGCATTTGCATCGGATTCACGATGTGTTTCATATTTCCTCGCTTAGGAAATACCTTAGAGATAATTTGGCTCATTCTCTCATTGCTGTGGAGGACATTGATCTCCAGCCAGATAGCTCCTACGAGGAGGGACCGATTGCTATTCTGGACCGAAGTGAGCGGAAACTGAGGTCAAAGATAGTTCCGTTAGTGCGTGTTCAGTGGCGACATCATAATGTCGAGGAGTCCACATGGGAGCGCGAGGATGAGATGCGCGAACGTTATCCAGAGTTATTCTTACCAGGTACTTTCTAGTTCCGAATTTCGGGACGAAATTCAGTTATTAGGGGGGAAGTATGTAATACCCCGTATTTTCTGTGATATTTATTTTTGGGGATTAATTGAATTAAATGTTTATTAATTGGAAATTAATCCGGATTAAATATTAACGAGATGTGAGTTAGTATTTTATTATAATGTGCATACTTGGCATTATATGAATATTGGTAATATTGAAATTGTCGTGAGATTTAAATACGGCAATTTGGGAAATTTTGTTTGACACGTGTGACCTCCACGTTATGGTATTTTATTTTAAATTAAAAAGTGAATTTTAGTTTTATTAACCGTATGGTCGTTTTGAGTACGCCAACGCGTCCGGAAGGGTCGAGATAGTCAGAAAACACTAGCCGGAAGTTTAGTTTGGGTCCCGGGGTATTTTTAGGCCATACCGGCATCATAAAGGGTATTTTGGTAATTTGTATTTTTGGGAATTAAAAAGTGACGAAAATTGTAATTACAATCTGACTATTTCTTTAACCCACTTAACCCACTAACTACACTAAGAGACAATATGGGCTACGGGAGAAGTTGATATACAATCCCAACTTACCAAAAAACCAAACACACCTCCACAACTCCATTGTCTTCAACCTTGGGAAGAGCTTGAGAGAGAGAGAGAAGGAAAGAATTCTGCAGAAAGAAAGAGAGAGGACATACTTAACTTCAAGATTCAACACCAAATTCAGAGATAGATTAAGGCAAGTGGTTTAAACTCATTTGATTCAAGCTATGTTTTCCATGTTTAGGAATTTTCGAAATTGATTTTTGAAGATAATTTAGACCCATTAATTGGAAGTTAAAAGCCATGATTTATGTAGGAATTGCATGTAGTGATATTCTGGACGAATTATATGTTCTAAACAGAACCTTTGATGATTTAAAAATGGAGTTAGAAGAAGTTTAATGATGTTCTTGAATGGAAGAATTCTGGAAATTATTTTGATGTAGTTTTGATCTAAACTAAGCCTTTAAAGGATGAATTATGGGACTTAGAATGTTAATACTGTTGTAGGATGATAGTATAATGTTATAGTAACCTTGTCTTGGAGTTTTATGCTTAAAAATGGAGTTTTGGGATGAAATTTTAACTGCAAAACGAAGCAGTCCGTAACAGACCTGGTGCGTTCGATCGATCGATGTTCTTCAGTCGATCGATCGACCACCATCGATCGATCGAAGGTAAAGGTCGATCGATCGACCTTCCCAGAATGAGTAAAGTTTTTCCTTAATTGAATTTTAATGGTGTTAACCCTTGAATAATATTATTGGAGACATCATGAATACCCTTAACCTTAAGGAAGACCAGTAGACATGATTATGAGATTGGACTTTAATTGGAATTTAATTTGAGGAATTATTCTAAATTGATGAAATTCGTTATGTGAGATAATATTTGGGTTAATAGTACAAATTTGAATAATTTGATGGAATAAGGTTTGGGGCAGAAGTAAAGACCTTAGGTATAAAGATGTTATATGTGTGAATAATGGGAACTTAATAGTCCATTTGAGATAGGTTTTAAGTTTAAGAAATTACGACGTGAGACGTGTCGACTATTTAATTTATATACTATCGGGATACTTGAAATATTTGAATTTGGAATAATGGTATAAAGATGTAGAGAATACCTTTATTAATATCGAGATATCTGAGATGCGTGAATGCTTAGTATATAACTTTATGTGTATGACATACCTACCATACTTGCTATCAGGAGAGGTTTACGTTCGCTTAGGGCTTTCTTATCCTTGTGTTGACCGGATTTAGATTGGTTACCTCGATGAACATAGGTCATAGAAGGACTTATTGTTATATTAATAAGTCTGCTTGTTGATGTAAAAAACTAGATTGCTCTAATTATTCAATCACAGATAAATAAATAAGACAAAGATTTTTAAAGTGGTTCGGCTAGGAATAAAGCCTACGTCCACTGTTATGTTATTGCTGAGTGTTTGTGGAATTCTTGATTACAAGTTCTCTCAAGAAATTCCGGTCCCCTTGAATGGGTTTGATACAAGGTATTTATAGCCTTGAGGCTGTACATGAAAGGTTCGATACATTAAATGATATACATGTGAAAGGGTAATATATTTAATGCAGCGTGTGCGTCAAGAATATAAGCATTCAATGAATATCTGAACTGTTGATTATCTGGCAATTAATGGTACGATCGAGGTGCATCTCGAACCGCCATAGCTGCTCGCTGAACAGGAGTTCCTCGGAGAACTAAAGTACCTCGGTGCGTAAGAGTACCTCGGTGCATTGGAGTTCCTCGGTGTGCTATAGTTCCTCGGTGTATCCTCGTTGCTCGGAGAGAAGCATGGTTGGTCGGGAAATGAACTTCCTCGCTGCTATCGTGCCACGTAGATTGACACGTGTCTTCGTATTATTGTCCACATCAGCATATTAATTTTGGTATCAACAGAAGCCCCCAATGTTTCATATTTCGAACTTTGAGGAGTATGGAACATTCTTTCTCGGTATATGGCAATATTAAATGACTTTCCTGGGTTTCAGGAACATTGTGTTTAAATCTCCTTCTCATTTCGCAGCTTCCTCCTTTCTTTTGAATTTTTTATAAGCGCTTCGGTCTCCGTGCAGTTTTTGTCCTTTTAGCCGCCGGAAGTTCTGTAGTTTCTTTTTGGTAATCATTTCTTTCGCTGCTTCCCAATGCAAAGTATTTAAACTTCTTAGGTAACCATACCGTCTTCTACGTTTTCCAATTTTCTGCCTTCAAGCTTTCTATTCTCTCCTTCTCTCTTGTGCGTTCATCTTTTCCTTCGTTAGTTTTCAGCAGACCTCCTTTCTTCCTGTAAGATCTTTTTCCTTTCTTCTCTTTTATTCAGTATGGTTTATATTGTGGAGTCTGTTGAGAAATTTCGTTCTGATTTTTCCATTCCTTCATGGGTAACTCTAGAGGTTCTTTCTGAGCCTTTAGATTACTTCCGATTGCCTGAGGGACATTGGTTCCCCAGTCTTTTTATTGCTGAATGTGGTTTTTCCTTTCCACCAAATCCATTGTGTCTTGAGTTTTGTCAATATTTTGATCTTGTCCCTGCAAAAATAACCCCCAATTCATGGAGAATAATTAATGGGGTACACAAATTAAATCTAACTCATGGGACTCGTATTGGGATCCCTGAGATTATGTATTGCTATAAGTGGGCCACTCTAGATAATATTTATTATTTAAAAACTAGGTTTCTGAATAGGGCTCTTGTAGTTAACCTCCCTGACTCAAATAGAGATTATTTTGAACATGGGTTGGTTATAAAAAATTGGCAATATGCCCCTTTAGCTGGAAATGAAGTATACAACGGTCCCAGATGTCCCCCATATGGCAATGGGATAGGTTTATTTTTCATTTTATTTTACTTATGAAATTATGCTTTCACCATGTTTGACAAAATGTATGACTGATATCTCAATATGTATTTATTTGCAGTTGATAGCAAAAGAAGAACTCCAAAAGAATCAGAGGTTAATATCAAGCATCTGAAACTTATCTGGGGTTTGCACAAAAATATTGCAGACGAACACATCAGGTCTGCCTCATATCTGCTACAGTATAAGAGTTACACAACCTCTTATACTGCTCGCCCTGTTGAACCAGCTTCAACTCCAGAAGGTTCATCTTCAGATTCTCATCTTCCTTTAAGTCAAAAGATGGGTAAGAAAAGAGCTCCTCCTGCTCTCTTTGATGATGTTACTTCTGTTTCTGGGGCCAAGAAAAGTAAAACTGATGTCCCAGAGGGGATTAAAAAAGTGGATGCTGGGTCTTCTAAAGCTGCCGAGAAGCCCCCAGTGGTTCCGAGCAAGAAAAATGCTCCTGTAGATGTAATTACAATCTCTCCGACCAAGACCTCTTTGGTTGAAGGTTCTGATCGCCCGTTGAAGAGATTGAGGAAATCATCCTCAGTTACTCCGGCTGAAACTGCCTCCTCCCTACCTGCTGGTGGTACTGATGTTCCGAACATCACTCTTCCAAGTTCTGCAATGGGCTCGGTCGTACCCGAGGTCCATGGTATTGATGAGAGAATTCCTAGGGATATGATGACATCCTTAGCTGCTCGTCACCTTGCTTCAGTAAATTTCTTACACTTCTGATTTTTCTTTCTTTCTCTGAAAGCTTGCATTTTGTGTTGACTTTGCTATTTTTCTCATCTTTCAGTTGGTGAACTGTTTTAATAATATTGTGAAGAAGGATGAAGCTATCAAAGCTTCAAGCTCCTCGTCAGGCGTAGAGGATGCTCTGCTGGGTTTGACCCAGTCTTTAAAGGAATCTCGTCAACAGTATGTTGACGAAAAAGCTGTTTGGGAGAAGAAATTAGCTGTGGCTGAAGCTGAGAAGGTGAAAATGGCTGAAACCTCCAAGAATTTGGAGGAGAAAGTTAAAGGTTTAGAGGTTAAACATCAGGCATATGATGGCCAGCTGAAAAAGGCAGAGGAAGAGTTATCTACCCTGCGAGATATCAAGGTCAAAAAAGAGGAATTGGAGGTGAAGCTCTCCTCGGAGAAGTTGAGGAGAAAGGTCGCAATCAAGAAACATTTCAGTGCTGGTTGGGAGAAAGGATGGGAGAGAGGGATAGCTGCAATGACATCCCAAGTCCAATATGGGAAGTTGAAATACTTCCATGATGACTGGGTAGCTGCTCTGCAAGAGCTGAAGGTCCAAGACGATTCTGAGCTATTCCAACAACATCTCCCTGGTCCTCCTCCACCAATTGTGGAAGAAGAAGAAGATGAGCCTGCCTCAGATGAGTCTTCTATGGCTATGGGTGAACCAGTCTCTGCTTCTCAACCCTCTATCAACGAGGACGTTTCTTCCATGCCTCCTCCTCCCGAGAAGATTCCTGCTGATCAAACCGTTGTTACCACCGAGCAATCGAGCTCCTCGTCCCAGCCTCCCGAGAAAGTCTTGGGGGACAAGGAAAAGGTGTGAAGTTGTTCGGTATCATTTCTATATTTCCTTACTTGTAATCGAACAATGTAACTTTTTGATGATCTAATAAAATACATCTTCGTTTCTCTTCTTTGTTGATACTCTGTCTGCTCTTATTTATTAATTCCTGCTTCCTCTACTTTATTAGTTTTTGGCCAGAATGGAATTGATATCTGCTCCTGATACTGAGTTGATGCGACAATGCAATGGATATTATAAAGCTGGTCATACAGACCTAAGTGTATCAGAGATTGTCGACATCCTTGGTCACGATGCCTCAGAACAAGCAGTTGAGGCTTACCGGTATCTGAAGGATTTGCTTGATAGATCGGTGGCCAATAATGTGGCGTATGGAACTTCATGGTTCCATAGAGGATCTTCAAAATCAACACAATGCAGCAATGGCCTCGTTGCACGAGGATTATGAAAATAGATACCAGCAACTTTCTTCTGAAACAGGCCATAAGAAGATCATCGCTGGATATGATATTAGGGAAAGGACCTTAAAAGGTGAAGTTGAAGCTTGCAGGCAGATTGCCGAGATCCTGGAACAAGAAAATAACAATTTACAGAAAAAGTTGGCTCAATATGAATCTGCAGCATCATCTTCCACTGCTCTAGTGCCCGTTACTGATGAAGGTTTCTCTTTCTTAGAGGTCGAAAATGCCAAATTAAGGCAAGAACTGGATGATTTAAGAAGATCTGCAGTTTCTGGGACTGCTCGTGGACGAGGAAGAGGTTCTCGGGGGCGAGGAAGAGCTGCTCAAAATGTTGCCGAGGAGCAAAACTCTCCAGTCGCTTCTCGGAGCCGATCAAGAGTTCTTAGTCGCAATGTTGAAGAGGCTCGTACCCAATCTACTTTGGAAACTCAAGCATTCCAGTTAAACGTCAAAGATCGGGCCCTATCAGAAATGTCCAAGAAGAATCTATCCTTGGAAGATCAACTTACAGCGACGAAATCTGCTCTGCATAATAAGGATCTTTTTGCCAAAAGCCTTCATGAACAATTGGATAGATTAACCTTCCAATTCCATAAACAGCCAAGGGAATTCTGGATGGCAGGATACAATGAAGCCCTTGTTCACTTGGATGCTCGTATTGAACATGCCAACAATGAAGGTTACAAGCAAGGATGGTTGAACGCACTGGGTGTGTTAAAATTGGAGCAAGGGCATTATTTATGGGATTATCATGCTCCATCATTATTAGACCTGCCTGTACCACCTTTCAAATTGGACATGGAATGGATCCCAGCTCGTTCCATTCCTCGTAGCTTGATTTCAAAGTACCTTGGCGATTATAGCCTTCATTCTCAGGTTGAATTGTCTCGTCCTGAGCATCTCTTGGATACACCTTCTGTGATGAATGTCAGAATGCTCAGGGATGTTAATTTCATTAATTCTCCTCTTTGCCTAGAGGATCCTCCTGCTGGCGAGGAGCCTGTTTCAAAAAATAAAGGAAAGAAACCAATAGAATAGGTTTTCAATGTAACAGTTAGTACATTTATGTAACTTGTAATTTATTCTAGATTAATGAAAAGACTTTCATTTTCTGTTTGCCAATTTTGCTATTGTCTTGTGTTTATCAAACACTTTCATATGTATCTATGTATTTGTTAAAAAGATAACAATATCGCGCTGTTCATCAACCAACTTAATAATAAAAATTTACAAGTATCAAGGTTGATGAATCACTTAATAATAATAAAGTAATGAATATAAATTGTTCAAACTGTTTCCAACCAACCAAGGTGGGTAAATAATGTTTGTCGACCAACTACAGTTGATGGGTTTTTATCCCCGACCAGCTATACTTGGTTCAATTTTGAATATAAAAATGCGTCCGACCAACTAAGATCAATAATTTGTCCTCGTCGACCAACTACAGTTATTGGGTTTTTATCCCCGACCAACTATACTTGGTGTATTTTTGAATATTTTGTTCTTCAAAGAACTCTTTGTAATAATATTACCTCCCAACCAATCATAAGTTGTAATATGAGAGTATATTTTTATCTTACCAACCGTAATTGATCATGCTGGTGTACACCTTTTAACCAAAGGAATATTTTTTGGCTCCTTGGAGCTTTTGGCTACTTATAGCTGTCCTCCTAACCAAAGGAGGTTGGCTCCTTAGAGCACTTTTTGGCTCCTTAGAGCTGTCCTCCTAACCAAAGGAGGTTGGCTCCTTAGAGCACTTTTGGCTACTTATAGCACTTTTTGGCTCCTTAGAGCACTTTTTTGGCTACTTATAGCTGTCCTCCTAACCAAAGGAGGTTGGCTCCTTAGAGCACTTTTTGGCTCCTTAGAGCTGTCCTCCTAACCAAAGGAGATTGGCTCCTTAGAGCACTTTTGGCTACTTATAGCACTTTTTGCTCCTTAGAGCACCTCCTAACCAAAGGAGTTTTGGCTCCTTAGAGCACTTTTTGGCTCCTTAGAGCACTTTTTGTAGTGTATTACACTAGTATTCCCCGAAAAACTTTCAACAGAAAGAAAATGGTGAAACATCCTCGTTTTATTCATACTGAAGGAAAAGCTTTACATTTTACATTACTGATATTGCGTAGGTGTTCAGCATTCCACGCATTCTTAAATTCTTCTCCTTCTAGAGTTGCTATTCTGTAAGTTCCTGGACGAACAACCTCTGTAACTCGGTAAGGTCCATGCCAGTTTTCTTCCAACTTATTTTGCTTCTGAATGACTTTCTTTAGCACATAATCCCCTTCTTTTAGGTCACATTTCTTCACCCTTTTGTTGTAAAACAGAGCTGTACGTTGTTGGTAAGCAGCATTTCTAATGGCTGCCTCTTCTCTAACCTCCTCGAGCATATCCAAATCCAGTCTTCTCATCAAATCGTTGATCGGGGAGTTGAAATTCAGCACTCTATGAGTTGGGAGACCCAACTCGGCAGGTATCACAGCTTCACTTCCAAATGCCAACATATATGGTGATTCTCCAGTTGTTGCTCGGGGAGTTGTTCGGTAAGCCCATAGTACGGATTGGAGCTCATTAATCCAATTTGCTTTAGCTTCGCTTAACCTTTTCTTCAAACCATTTAGTAATGTTCTGTTCGTCACTTCAGTCTGTCCATTGCTCTGGGGATGGCTCGGTGCTGAATGATACTTCAAAATGTTTGACTGATGACAATAAGCAGCAAATTCTTCATTATCGAATTGTGTTCCATGGTCTGTAATGAAAGCATGGGGGAGACCATATCGACAAATGATTTTTTTCCAAATAAACTGATATACTTTCTCGTACGTCATATCAATTAGTGGTTCAGCTTCCACCCACTTAGTAAAATAATCTACTGCCACGACGAGATACTTGAACCTTCCTCGGGTCGTTGGCAATGGTCCAACCAGATCAACCCCCCACATGGCAAATGGCCAAGGTGAAGTTATGGGTGTCAACAATGCTTGTGGAGTTCTTCGAATGGAGGAAAAACGTTGGCACTTGTCACACTTCTTAGCATAGTCTATACAATCAGCCCTCATCGTCGGCCAGTAATATCCCTGTGTCATTACCCTTTGCAAAAGCGTCCGACCTGCTACATGAGCTCCACAAGATCCTTCATGAATTTCTTCAATCAATTCTTTGACTTCTGATGGATGCACACATCTCTGTAAACCTGCCATAATTCCTCGTCTATACAAAACACCATTAGTTAACACATACCGAGCAACTTTATACTTCAATTTCTTGGCAGCTAGTTTATCCTCCGGCAATTCTCCTTCTTCAATGTATGCTCTGATAGGATCCATCCAAGATGGTCCTAAATCAAGGGTAATAATCTTCACCGTCAGATCTTCTTCTATGCTCCGACTTTCTAATACTTCAATTGGTATTATTCTTCGCAGCTCGGTGCGCGTAGCTGACGCTAGTCGGGCCAATGCGTCTGCTCTAGCATTCTCCATTCTCGGTATCCTCACCAATTGAATAGCATCAAATTCTGTCAATAACTCCATCACTTTTGCATGGTACTTTACCATTAACTCTCCCTTCACTGCATATATTCCCATCATTTGATTCACAATTAATTGAGAATCACTAAAAACAATTACTTGTCGTGCCTCCATAACTTTCGCCAAATGAAAACCTGCTATCATAGCCTCATATTCAGCCTCATTATTGGAAGCTTTGAATTGGAATCTCAAGGCATACTCCATGTCAATATCATCTGGGGTGTTTAAAATAATCCCTGCTCCACAACCAGTTGTCCAAGATGATCCATCTACATATAATCTCCATGTAGGTAACTCGTCTTCAAATTTCTTATCTGTTAGAGTTCCTCGGTAAAATATCATCTGTTTTCTTTCATCATCCCCGGGTATCCTTCGTTCCTCGTCGATCATTTGTTCGCGCCCTTTTACCAACCTTGGTTGGTCTGGATCTGTGCCTGTTGATCCTGTATCGTCCACAGGTAGGTCAGCAAGTACCTTTTGTTCCTCGGGGGTATCAGGGTATGTGAATTCCGCTATAAAATCTGCTACAGCTTGCCCCTTTAATGATGATCTGGGTTCGTACACAATATCATATTCACCGAGTTCTATTGCCCAATACATCAATCTTCCTGACTTTTCTGGCTTGTGAAGGGCTTGTCTTAATGGCATGTCGGTATACACTATGATGGTATGGGCCTGGAAGTATGGCCTCATTCTTCTACTTGCTTCAATTAATGCCAGTGCCAATTTTTCTAACTTTGGGTATCTGATTTCTGCACCTCGGAAAGCTTTACTTGTGTAATAGATAGGTTTCTGGACTCCATTCTCCAATCTGATCAATGCTGAACTAACTGCATTCTCTGATACTGCCAAATACAAGTACAGCTTCTCTCCAGTTATTGGCCGAGACAACAATGGTAGGGCTCCCAAATACTTCTTCAAATCTTGAAAGGCCTTCTCACATTCATCAGTCCACTCAAAACTTTTTCGCAGTGTTTTGAAGAATGGGAGGCATTTATCAGTTGCTCGGGATACAAATCTGTTGAGCGCTGCAATTCGTCCGGTAAGACTCTGTACTTCTTTCCTCGTTGTTGGGGATCGCAACCCTAAAAGAGCTTTGATCTTTTCTGGATTTGCCTCAATACCTCGTTGATTGACAATGTATCCGAGGAACATTCCTTCTCGTACTCCAAAGGTACACTTCGTCGGGTTGAGCTTCATTTGGTATTTGTCCAGTTGATCAAAGGTTTGGCCTAAGTCAACTAGATGATCAGTAGCTCTCTTGCTTTTGGTGAGCATGTCGTCGACATAGACTTCCATATTGCAACTGATTTGTTCGGCAAAAACCTTGTTCATCAGCCGCTGATACGTTGCACCTGCATTTTTTAGACCAAAAGGCATAACATTATAACAGTAAGTTCCCCTTGGGGTGATAAAAGAAGTACTTTCCCTGTCTTCAGGCTTCATTTTGATCTGATTGTAGCCAGAATATGCATCCATAAAGCTGAGTAGCTCATGTCCCGAGGTAGTATCCACTAGTTGATCAATTCTGGGCAATGGAAAATGATCTTTTGGGCATGCCTTGTTGAGATCGGTGAAATCAACACACATTCTCCATTTGTTGTTCTTCTTCTTTACCATCACCACATTCGCCAACCAATCTGGATATTTCACATCCTCAATGAATTGGGCTTTCTGGAGTTTCTCAACCTCCTCTTGTATGGCCTGGTTCTTCTCGGGACTAAACACTCTTCTTCTCTGCTTCACAGGCTTGATCTCCTTATTCACATTGAGCTCATGACATAAGAAGTTTGGATCTATTCCTGGCATGTCTTCATGACTCCAAGAAAAAGTATTCTTCCTGTTTCTTAAGAAAATTATCAGCTCCTGTTTTATTGAAACATCCAACGACGATCCTATCTGGGTTACTCGTTCAGGATGCTCGTCATCCAGAATAACATTCTCTGTAGACTCCACCACCTGTCCTTTCACAAATTGAGATTCATCTCTAGGGTCAAGAGTTTCAATTTCTGTACCTTCCTCCACTTGGTAAGTAGTAGTCTTTTTCCTTGACTCTTCAAGTTCCTCTTGCTCGGCAGATGAATAATAGCATTCCCGAGCTACTTTTTGATCACCTTTCATAATTCCGACTCCAAAATTCGTTGGGAATTTCAAACACTGATGTACTGTAGATGGAACTGCCTCGAACTTCTTCAATCCAACTCTTCCCATGATGATGTTGTAGGCTGACTGCACATTCTTATCCATCACAAAGAAGCGTATTCTTTCTGTTCGACAAGCAGGCCAAGTCCCAATGAGTATATCCAACTTGATCGTCCCAAGTGGAAAAACTTTCTCGCCAGCAAAACCCAGAAGGGGTCTGTGATAAGGTTCCAATTGAGATAATTTTAAATTCAAGCTATCAAAGCATGAATAGTACATGATGTCTGCCGAACTACCATTGTCTACTAACACCCTTGAAATGACCACATCCTTCATCCTCATTTTGATCACCAAAGGATCATCATGAGGGTAAAGAACACCTGCCAGGTCGTTTTTTGAAAAACCAATCACTAGCTTCTCTTTATTTACCTTCCTCGGACGATCATCCTCAGCCAGATTTATTCGCTAAATATATGAACAAGCTTGAGCCTCTCCGAGGTAAGCTTTTCTTTTTGCAGTAAGGTCTCCTCCTCCTGCATCTCCTCCTGTAATAACATTACAATCAAATGACCCAAAACGTATGGAAAATACCTCTCGTTCAGGCTTCCTTGGCTTCTTGGGAAGATCAGGGTCATCATCTAGATCATCTTCATGGTCCCTCTTCTTTTTCTCCTCTACACGACGAGGAGATCTAGATCTCTCTCTAGTTCTGTCATCATTCTTCCTTTCACCTCGGCGATCTACATACTTTGACAACTTTCCTCTTCGGATGAGTGTTTCAATCTCGTTCTGAAGGGCTATGCAATTTTTTGTCATATGGCCATGATCTTTGTGAAACTCGCAATATTTGGCCTTATTCCTCAGATCGGGATTTGTCTTCAGTTTCTCTGGCCACTTGATTTCCTCGCTATTCCTGATTTCTTCCAAAACATGATTAATACCCATTTTCAATGGAGTATAATTATCATACTTCTTTAGGACTTCCAAGTCCATCCTGTTATTCCTGGAATGCTTGTCACCACCATTACCTTTCTGATCTTTTTTCTTAGACTTGTCGACATCCACTTTTACTTCTTTATCCATATTCTTCTTCGCAGCCATAGCCTCCTCGGCATTCATAATTTTGGCTGCTTTTGCAATCAACTCGGACATAGTTTTAGGTGGATCTTTGGCCAAGGTGTAGTACAGCTTATTAGGCAGTAAATCACTCATCAAAGCAGTGATTGCTGTCTTTTCTTCGTAATCTACGACTTCCAACTTCTCGTTATTAAAACGAGTTATGTAGTCTCTAGTACTTTCACCTGATTTTTGTCTAACACTTAACAAATGTGCTACTCGCTTTATCGGCTTCGCCCCAAAACAAAAATTGCCAATGAACAACTCGGCTAATTGAATAAAAGTTGAAATCTTACCCCGAGGAAGATTGTTATACCATATCTGTGCAGATCCGGTAAGAGTTCCCGAGAAAGCTCTGCACCTCATCTCGTCGGGGACGGCATAAATGTCGGCGGCAGCTTGATATTGTTCTATATGAAGTACAGGATCTGTCTTTCCATCATACTTGGGGGTCACCACAGGTGCTTTGAATTTCGATGGTGTAGGAAAATCCACAATGGCTTGCACAAAAGGTGTCCCTTCAACAAAAGTTCTCTGTAAGGGGTTTCTTGCCTTAGCCATTTCGCCCAGTCTATCCTCCAACCGCTGAATGGAACCTTTCCATGCTTCATTTCCTTCCTCAGGCCGCTTAGTCCGAGCAACTGATTGTTCTGACGTAGCTTCCTGAGATTTATCTCGACGAGTAGCTGGTCGTGATTGTGCTGATCCTTCTCTCAAACCTGATGGTGGCCGAAAACTTCTCGATGGAGCCCTAGGTGGACTCATATTCCTCCTTGGTCCTAATCGACTGAAAGGAGATGCCCTGCTTAATCTTTCCAAAGCGCTGGTTCTCTCCGGAGAGAGAGATATAGGTTGATTTGTATCCGTAGCCCGTATCGATGAAGTTCGCCCAGGTTGATAAGAATTATCATTAGACTCCCCATTGCGATATGACGTAGTACGTCTGGATCGTGATTGCCCACGATCACTCCGTTGTCCTGAATAGGTAGGTGCACCGCCTTGAAGAGTTTGAATGAGTTGCTTCATAGATTCTTGCATGGCGGTTTGTCCTTGAGCCAGATTTGTCATAATTCCAGCCAAATCTGGAGTTGCAGATGGATTTGGAGGATTTCCAGCATTTCGATTACTGGATTCTGGATTATCTGCCATTAATAACAAATGATTTTTGCGAAAAACGATAGTAACAGTCGTTTCCCACAGACGGCGCCAATCTGTTGATGTAAAAAACTAGATTGCTCTAATTATTCAATCACAGATAAATAAATAAGACAAAGATTTTTAAAGTGGTTCGGCTAGGAATAAAGCCTACGTCCACTGTTATGTTATTGCTGAGTGTTTGTGGAATTCTTGATTACAAGTTCTCTCAAGAAATTCCGGTCCCCTTGAATGGGTTTGATACAAGGTATTTATAGCCTTGAGGCTGTACATGAAAGGTTCGATACATTAAATGATATACATGTGAAAGGGTAATATATTTAATGCAGTGTGTGCGTCAAGGATATAAGCATTCAATGAATATCTGAACTGTTGATTATCTGGCAATTAATGGTACGATCGAGGTGCAGCTCGAACCGCCATAGCTGCTCGCTGAACAGGAGTTCCTCGGAGAACTAAAGTACCTCGGTGCGTAAGAGTACCTCGGTGCATTGGAGTTCCTCGGTGTGCTATAGTTCCTCGGTGTATCCTCGTTGCTCGGAGAGAAGCATGGTTGGTCGGGAAATGAACTTCCTCGCTGCTATCGTGCCACGTAGATTGACACGTGTCTTCCTATTATTCGTCCACATCAGCATATTAATTTTGGTATCAACACTGCTGATCGTGGGAGCGTAGGTATGTGCGTGACCCATGTGATGGTGACTGTGTTCGCCTCCACTATTTGTGATGTTGTTATCTGAACAATTCCTGAGAGATTCGGAATGTGTGATCCTTATGTACGTGATGTACCGGGATGGATAGCAGAGTATGTGTGCACCGCAGCTTAGCCTTTGGGTGCTTATATTGTATATTTATGTTGTGAAAATATACGGTTAAATGAGATGGAATTTACCATGTTAAATTGTGAGTATATTTATGGTAATGTTTTGAAAAGATAAAAAGAGAGAACTTTTATCAATAAATGGTTTTGTTAGTAATTGGGAATCCGGGAATTAAAGTAGAAATCTCTATTTAATTATTAAGGTTGGAAATTAAACGTGAACCGAGTAGTAGTGTTAGAAACTCTTTGGATAGTTACGAGATAACGCTTGAATGGGTACAGGAACGTTAGGAGTGCACAGTTAGACGAGAGGTGAGTATATCATGTGAGAGCACGTCCTAACATGTACTTTGCATATACTGTTTTAAATGTTTTTAAAGCACTTGCAGGTTTTTAAATATCTCCACATTCGGGCTCTGACCCGTTTGCTTTCAAATCTACTTTTTGTAAAACCATTTTAGGTGCCCAGCCACAAGGACACCATGCATAGGATTCTTACTCAGATCACGAGCTGTAGCTGTTTGTGGGAGCTACAGGGATTTGCTTTTAGACGCTTATATCATTTGGATTCCTTACTCAGTATTCCTCAGTTGTAGGGCATGTTGCCCAAATTCTATTAGATACATTTCCATTTCAGTTTTTCAGACTTTGGCATGTATTCATTCAGTATTCAGTATTTCGTTATTTACTTCAGTTGTGGGATTATGTTGTGAGGAGTTTTCCTCCAGTTTACTTATATCATGTGACGGTTATTCTATTTACTCCATTATGGTGAATGATGTTATTATTCTTCATTACACTTGTTGCAGGTTAATCAGACTTTAATTAAAATTTGGCAACTTACTTTTTAAATACTAGGTGGTTAGTAATTATAAAATGTTTTTGACAGTGATGCTATTAACTGAGCCAACTTGGCGTTTTGATTTAATTTAATAAAGGAGTAGCTACCCGGTATTTAATTAGTCGGGGTGTCACACTTAAATCGTGGCTTAGGTTAAAGCTCCCAACTTAAATGGTTAATACCACATTAAGATGACTCCTAAATACGCATATAAGTTAAAACCAGTCAAAAGTGCCCGGAACCCAAAAATACAATATGGCACTTATTTTGACTGTCTCGCACTATCCGGGACTAACTACACCCTCTAAACTGGCATCCGAAAATTTATAAGTTGTTTCGAGTTCCAATATCATTTAAATCAAAATGTCTGTTTAAATACCTGACACTGCAAACATGCAACCCGACGATATTTACTTTCACCTACAGTAAATATGCGTCAAAATAGTAAATATTAACTTCAAATTCATTAAATTAATATCTACTCCAAACCCCACATTTTATATAATTACCTTATGCGGTAAAATTAGTATAAAATGAGCCTCCCAGAATCGAGGGTTGTTACATTATATTTGGTTTCATTAATGAAATAATTCATTAATTGTCCCATTTGAACTCATGTGTAAAATCTGAAATTTGATCATTCTATCAAAAACGTGAAATTCATTCATTTGAAATAGGAGTCACATAAAATGCATACTTTTCTCTTTCTTTTCCCTCTCTTCCCCCCCTCCCCCTCCCCCTCCCCCCCTCTCTTAATTATTTTTTATCTTTTTTTCTCATAGAACCTTAACATCAATTTCAGATGAGTAAAAACGGATTTAAGCTCATTTCAAATCCACTCATTTATAATTCACTAATTCATAATGAACCAATTTACATAATCAAATAATTTGAGCAACCAAATATGGTCTAAGTGTTTGCAGTGTCAACATGTACGAATATCACCTAATTTCATAAGCATGATAATTGAAAAAAATAAAGAAATCGTGAAAGAATATGTTAATTTGAAATCCACATGTTAATCTATGATGCAATCCTTATTCTTGTTGGTTCGACAATTTCATCATTATCAGCTACCGAAAATGGCGCATTTGCATTTTTAATATGTGGGGTTGCTGGATTTTTGTAATAAAAAAATTATAAAATCATCCTTATTTGTCGTATTTTGTTCAAAATAATCGTTACAAAAGATTTTTTTAAATCAATTTAGAAAATCAAAAGATTTCCCATATTGATCGAGAAATTAAGACTCCTACAAGTGGTGCTCGCTAGAGGCACTCGAAGGAGAATAAAAAAGCGAAAATGTTCCAAGTGACTCAATTGATTGATTTGGTGCATTCTTTTAGAGGTGAAATTTTTTAGTAAAAAAAAATTGTACTAGGATCGTTTTGAGAATAACCCATTTGTTTTAATTCTTACCGTGGTTGGCACCTGCTTTGAATTCCACGAAGAGTGAAGAGTATTTTGGTTGATTTTTAGAAAAAGCAGGGTCCTTCTATTCCCACTCCAAAATAATCTAACCCCACTCCACCTTTAGACCAAATGATTACAATACCCTCAAACCTCACTATCTCTTTTTCTTTCATTCAAAAACCATTTTACCACCAACTAAAACAAATCCATTTGATAAAAATCAAAAAAATATATTTTCAATAAAAAAATGTTCTTAATAAGATTGTATTTTAAAAATAATTTTTTTCCCTTTTCATAACTTTTTAAAAAAACATTTCAATTATTTTAAAAATGTAAATCTAATCTATTTTTTATATTAAAAAACTATTTATAACACGTAAAATTTGTTCCCCTAAAAAACTGTTATCTTAAAAATGTGTTTATTTTGTTTACAAATTTTATTTTTGATTAAAAACTGTTTTTTTGTACTATTTAAAAAATAATCTTTTTACTATTTAAAGAAATCAGTTCGCGTCAGCGGGCATGTATAGGCGGTCCGACCACCTATACATACCGTTGGCGCGGACCTTTTTTTCGAATATGTTGATCCGCGCTAGCGGTATATATAGGTGGTTGGATCGCATATGCATACCGTTGGTGTGGACCCATTTTTTAAAAGAGCAAAAATATTATTTTCAAAATAGTAAAAAAAAAAGCAGTTTTATTTAATAAAAAACACTATTTTTAATAATAAAATGGTCCGCGTCAGCGGTATATATAGGTGGTCCGACCGCCTATACATACCCGCTGACACGGACTGTTTTTTTTAAATAGCAAAACGATTATTTTTTAAATAGTACAAAAAACAGTTTTTAACCAAAAATAAAATTTCTAAACAAAATAAACACATTTTTAAGATAACAGTTTTTTAAGGGAACAAATTTTATGTTTTATAAACAGTTTTTTAATAAAAAAAATAGATAAGTTTTACATTTTTAAAACAATTGAAATGTTTTTTTAAACAGTTATAAAAAGTGTAAAAAAATATTTTTAAAATAGAATTTTATTAAGAACAATTTCTTTTTATAAAAAAACAGATTTTTTTTTTTATTATTGAAAATATAAATTTTTGATTTTTAACAAATGGATTTGTTTTAGTTGATGATAAAATATGTTTTGAATGAAAGAAAAAGAGATAGTGAGATTTGAGGGTATTATTGTCATTTGATGTAAAGTTGGAGTGGAAATAGATTGTTTTGGAGTGGGGATAGAGGAATTAGATTAGTTGATGATATAATTTTTTTTTTTGTTTTGAATGGAATGAATTAGTGAAGACTCCAAATACCAAATGTGCTACCAAATGGTATTCAAAGAGAATATAGTTGTTTTGTGAAGAGCTTGTCATCTTGCTTTTGTGTTCATGTATGTGTTGAACACAAAGGTTACTTGAAGTTAGTAGTGGCAAATGGGTGATTATGGGCGGTTATGGACGGGTCAAAAATGGATATGGATAAATTTGGGCGGGTCAAAAGCGGGTCGAACATAATAATTTGGGCGAGTTTGGTCGGGTTAAATTCGGGTCGGGTCGGGTCAAACCCGGATCGGATCGGGTTGACCCGTTTTTTTTTTTTTTTGAAAAAACAATTATTATACCATATACAAATAAATATGGTATAATAATTTTGAAAAAAAATATACAAGTAAATACTTGAATAAAAAAAATCTTTTAACTCTAATAATTTGAGTTTTATTTTTGTGAGGATCCAAAACCATTTTGACCCGCTAATGACCCGCCAACAAACCATCTTATTTGATCGTTCAAATCATTTTGACCCGCAAACACAATTAATGGGATCCAAACACATTATTTTGGTGGATTATGGACGGTTTCATCCTCAATAGCCCATATTGCCGGCCCTACCTGAAGTTAACATGTATTTTAAGTCCACATCTGCTGTTCCTTTTTGTATTTGCACTAATTGTTTGTTTGATACAACTCATGACTGATATATGAATTAGTGAATCAGCAGGAGTGGAACCCTAATGTTGGGGAATGGGTGTCTAAGAAATGTTGGATATTTTAATAACCCCATTAGGGGGTTTGTGACTTTTGGGGATGCGCGCATCCGGTTCGAGTTCGGGAGAAAAAATAATTTTTGAAATTTTTTTATTTAATTATTTTTTGATTAAAACAAATTTGATTCATTAATTATTAATATATTTCAATTCAATATTTAAATCGGATCTTTCTTAGCTGTTTTAATTCCGTTTAAAATTCAAACTCTTTTGATTCATCCCAAAAAATTACTTCCTATTTTTCTCCTCCGTTCTATTTACTCTCCACGTTTTCCACTAGTTTTCGCACAACGTTTAGACTGTGGAGGTGGTTTTTTCAGTTGAGTCAGAAAATTATATAATAGAGTTGTAGTCTTTATTTTCTTCACGAGTGCTTAATGCAAAAACTCAAGGTTCTAAAAAACGCGAGGCGTTGAGGCCAAGCCTTAAGCCTTAGAAGCCTAGGCGGGCCTTAGGCGTAAAAAGGCGTGGAAAGGCATTTAGGCATTCTTATTATATTTTAATATTTTTTAACCATAACAAGGCTATTAAAATACTAAAATTGTACATATCATAAAAATATGTCTGAATATATACAAATTAAAGTACTATTTGATTATTTTGGAAGAGATAATGGTCCGGTTTGTAAAAAAATTATTTAAAAGGCGATATCGTTTCACTAAGGCATTGTTGTTTTTAGAAAAAAATGCCCCTTAAAGGTTTTACCAAAATTTAGGCGTGAAAATCTTAAGGCGGGGTCTTTCTCCCAAGCCTCAAGCCTAGGCGTGCCAAGGCGGGTTTTTTAGAACAGTGAAAAACCTAAGAAAAGAAAAATGAGTTTAAGATTGTTCTATCCTAAGGATTAATGTCCCTATCTGCATCGATTTTTTTTTATCATATTTTTAACAAGAAATTATTTCAAAATTTATTTAACATTGAAAATTGCCTTTCGATTAGCTTATTCGGTTATAAGTGCAGTCTCATTAACTAAAAGCCTAAAGTTCAACCTCATATTCAGTTATTTTTTTCCGCGTCTAAGGTGTTGTTTGTTTTTTTAAATAATTAAGAGGCTAATAATTATTTTTGTCTCTGAATGATTTAAAGGTAAATGTATCTCTCTGAATCTGAAGTCTCAATCAATTTAGATATATTCATTTAGAGGTCCATTCAGACATAAAAATAAACATATTTTTCAAATTTAAATTTTAGACTTCAGATTCAGATGTAAAAATAAACGCAGCCTAAATCTAAAGTCTAATTACTGGATACTTTTCAGCAATTAATTCCTTGGGTCATTTTCAGTGGACCATGCAAAATTCATGACACTACTCATGAAAGCACATTCATTTTTTTAATAAAGCAAATTAATTTTGAAATATACAATATAGGAAAAACACATCTGTTTCATGAGCATTTTGGCAAGAATTTTAGCTGCAGACACTTCATGATAATGTACATCCAATAATGTGCAAATTTAATATTTAAAACAATCTCATGCATTGTATCTTGTCATTTTTGTCATTATTGTGCATACAAATTAAAATGCATTTAAATTGCATATTGGCTAATGCTGATTTTAGATATTTTAGGTGCACTTCTTGAAAATTCTTTAAGTGTACATTCAGCCATATAATTTTCAAATGTGATTAATTTTAACAAAATATGCACAAAACTATGTTCTAACCATGCAGAATGCATAAAACACAATTTTCTATATAACGTAACAAAGTCAGAAATTTTAATTAGTGGAGGCAGAGTTGATAGCGAACACTTGGATGTTTGAGGCGTGAGCCACTGGGTTGATTTTTTTTTTTAGGTTATTTATGAGTTTATAGAAAATCGTTACTTAAATTAAAATGTAACATGAGTTCGCATCGTAAGAGGGTTACTTACGAGTTGAAACATTAGAGTGTATTTTGAATTAGTTTTATGAAATATCAAAATTAATCCTAAAAATTCTCCTTGGGAGCCCTCCCACCCGAACCTTCGCACATTCGCTATGAATTTCGCCCCCACTAACTAGAAACTTTGCGTGCTCCAATGGTAATAATGCCTTATAATAAAAGGTTACGATGCGTTTCTCACCATTTTAATTCATATTGTTATTTTGGCACCAAAATTTTACATAATAGAAGGTATACATTTAATAATGTACAATGTTAAAACATCATAAAATATCACCAAAATTTTACACAATGGTAGGCACTTAGAATCTTAAAACTATGATACCCAAAACTTTGGCTAATGAAGTCATAATAAGTATAACTCAAGAAACGTCATTGAATATTGTTCAGAAAATGCCATCGAAGAGTATTTATGATACATTTGAGTGTCAAATTTATATTATATAAAACATTTAAGTGCGAGAAGTCATAATATGCATCATGTTCAACAGACATATTAAATTTAATATATATAATTCAAAAGTCACAAGTTTAAATTTCACATCAAGAAAAGAAAAGCAATTTAAATTTTTACATAAAGGGTATTTGTGACACTGTTAAATATCAAATTTACATTACATAAAATTTCAATTGAAAAAGTAATAATAAGTATAACCAAAGAAAGGTCACCAAAAATTGTTACAAAACATCACAAAAGAGCATTAATCATAAATTTGAGTGTTAAATTAATATTAACACATAGTTCTAAAAGCCAAAAGTCATATTATTATTTTGCCAAAAGTCCCAATTTAAAATTTTGCATCAAGGAAAGGAAAGCAATTTAAAATTTGGAATAAAAGGTATGTGACACTTTTTTTAAAAACATATTTGTGACACATTTAAATATCAAATTTATATTATATAAATTTTTAATTGCCAAACTCATAAATAGAGAAAGAAATGGGGCTAAGCCTTTAATAATTAAAAATTGACTTAGGAAATCGATGCGTCTGCCGGGAGTCGAACCCGGGTCTATTGCTTGGAAGGCAATTATCCTAACCGTTGGACTACAAACGCTTGATTGGGACAAATTTTATTTATATTTTATTGATAGATCACAGTTAAACTTGTTATCTACATAGTTGAATATTTTTTTTTCCTAAATATATTTTCCTCTTCCTTCTTTATCTCAGATAGAATCCTGAACCCATCATTCCCTTTAAAATCTGAAGTAAGGAAAAAAGAGAGTATAATTATAATTATAACGGTTAATTACGCTCTCTTTAATTTTGTACATATTTTCACTTCATCATCTTTATTTTTATTTTCTAGATTTAACCCTCTCAACTTTTGCACAAGTGGTTGGACAAAAATACTCTTATGTGTAGCGCAAATGATCAATTTTTCTTCTAAAAATGTAACAGTGTTTGGGGTTAAAGTGACATGTTTTTATTAGTTGAGGGGGTTAAGTCTAAAAAATAAAAGTACGAACGGTGAAGTGAAAATGGACGCAAAGTTGAAGGGATCAAAGTGTAATTACCACTAATTGTTATAATATTAAAGCCATTTTTCTTCACGGTCATCCTTACATGTTTTTTAAATTTTATTTTACCCCTTGAAATAGTGTTGTTTTTAAAAATATTTTTTTAGGAGTCCATTTAGTTCAAGGTGAATACTAGGGGTGGAAGCAGTACGGATTTTTACCGTACCGTACCGTTTTGGTCCGAAAAAAAATGGTTTTAATTTCATATATTAAAATACCAGAAACCAGTCTTACCGAAACCGAAATTACCGCAAAAAAGTTGGTTGGTTTTGGTTTTAATATTTAAAAAACCTATTTACCGAAATTACCGTACCGAATTTTATGAAACTAGAAAAAATCGTACCGATATTACCATACCGTACCGAATTTACCAAAACCAGAAAAAACTGTACCAAAATTACCGTGCCGTACCGAATTTACCAAAATTACCGTACCGAATTTACCAAAACCAGAAAAAAGTTGGTTTTGATTTTGGTTTTAATATTTAAAAAAGTTGGTTGGTTTTGTTTTTGGTTTTTGGGGACTTTTAGTGTTGTTTACCGAAACATAAAAAACCGAAACCAGAAAAAACTAGAATTTTCCGAAACCAGAAAAAACCAGAAGAAACCAGAAAAAACCAGAATTTACCGAAACCAGAAAAAAACCAAAATTATCGAAAAAATCGAAATACCCGCCGGTTTGGTTTTGGTATTGATTTTGGTGTACCGGGTGGTAAACTGGTACGGTTTGGTTTTATCATCTAGAGTTTGGTTTTGGTATTGATATCTACTCTTTACCGACCAAACCGTACCACTTACACCCCTAGTGAATACTTTTAACCGCCGTGAAAAAAAAAATGGAGAAATATTTTTTTCACATATTTAAAATTAATTTTTTATTGGCCTCAAATTGTGATTAAGTACACACCCTATAATTACAATACTTTAAATAAAAGGACAACGTTATTGACGCTCCAACACAATTATAATTACAATACTTTAAATAAAAGGGCAACGTTATTGACGCTCCAACACAATTATCTGGCGCTCCATCTTTTTCCTATAAAGAATCAATCAACATAACTACTCTCCTTACCCGCACAGCTCTCCCTGAATGAAGCCCACTAAAGCCATTATATAAAACAAATATATCCTAACTGCCCTATGCTCTCACTACAATACCGGAAATGGAAATGGAAATGGAAATGGAAATGCAAATAAATGTTTTCTTAAGTCACTTCTTATATATTTTAAATTTGTTAGTACAAGAAAATCGTATTTGGGTTAATATATGCGACACACAAAATCAACATATTTAGTACGATACACTGACACAATACACCAGTATTAACTCATATCCAAATTCCGCACGTATTTACATGACTATACATATGTCTTAATTTATATATTAAGAATAATATAATACATATAGATACGTACATGATCCAATTAAAACATGACACATCTCATTTTGTTATAACACGAGAACATCTTTATAGAGACATAACAAAAAATCTTATTTTTTTAAAGTTTTATTTGGATTTAGTTCCATTTCTAAAGTTTTGTTAGGATATGTATCATTTGAATTGTATCAAGACATATAACCACCGATCTTTCTTTCCGTAGAAAATGACATGTATCATGTGGTTGTTACAATATGACCGATAACTAAAAAAACAAAAATATGGGACTAGATACAAATGAATCTTTAAAATTGGAACTAAATACTTGACCTCTCTTTTTTTTACCTAACAAAAAGGACTCAAATAAAATGACACAAGACCAAATCCTATTTTTTTTACCAAACACAAACACGACCCAATTAAAAAGGGACACAAAACGTAACACAAAATCTTTACTTTTTATTTAACACGAGCGCAATCGAAATAAAAGCGACATGATACGAAATATTTTTTTTGCTGAACATGAAAACAACCAAATAAAAACGTGACATAACATGAAATTATATATATATCTTTATATCAGACAAATACAACCCAACTTTTTTTTTGGAAAAAAACATATTTTTCAGTAAAAAAAATATTTTTTTTACCAACAAGCTTTTTTCAGTAAAAAGTAAACACAAAATCTTTACTTTTTATTTAACACGAGTGCAAGCCAAATAACTGCAACACGACATGATAATTTTTTACATGAAATATTTTTAGTAAATTGTGCCCTTTTTTAATTGAGTCGTGTTTGTGTTTGGTAAAAAATAATAAAATTTCGTGTTGTGTCTTTTAATTTGAGTCATTTATGTTATGTAAAAAATAAATTTTTTTGTTGAATCTTTATAAGGATGTTCTCGTATTAATTAACAAAATGAGACATGTCGTGCGATGTATAATGTTTTAATGGGATCATGTTTGTATTTATATGTATTAGATATTTCTTAATATAGAAATTAAGATATACACATAGTCATATAAATATGTGTAGAGTACGGATACGAAACAATACATCTACAATATAACAGTGCCTCGTACCAAATATATCGATTTTGTGTGGACCATATAATGACTCAAATACGAGTTGTACTAACAAATTTAAAATATAAGAAGTGACTTTGAGAAAAAGTTGATTTGCACTTCCAATTCTTGTATTGCAGTGCACTGGGAGTATAGGGCACTCAGGATATTTTTATTTTATACTATGGCTTTAGTGGGCTTCAAGGAGGGTTTGGGGGGTAAGGACGGTAATTATGTCTATGAGGGCTTTTACAGCGATTTAAAATTGGGATTAAAAAATTGCGGCTCGCTGACATGGTATGTCGCGATTAATTAGTGTCGTTGGCGCAAACTCATATTCATAAGTAATCAACCAATAACGACACGTCATGTCAGCGAGAGTCCCACTTTTGAGTTTTAATCAAGAGTCGGTTTAGAGTTTCTCTTATACGTCCAATGATTCAATCTAAGAAAACAGGAGAATTGTGTTGGAGTGCCAATAACCCTGCTCTAAATAAAAATACAGAAAAACATATAGGTAAAAATATATTTTACCATATTTCCTTTATCACGGTGAAAAATATTTTACTCCAGACAAACGAACCTTAAAAGTTCAATAATTAGACTTAAGGGTGTACATAATGTACAAGAGGGATGATGCACGTATTTGGGCTAAGTCTAATGTTTTGAAAAATATGGGGTTATGCATTATTTCAGGGGAACAGTAAAAAAAATGTTGGAAAATTGGAATTGAATGAGTATTATAAAGCTGTCCAGATTTTTCTGGACAGATTTTTGAGTAACTTTGAGCTCAAATTTAGGTGGGACCCACACTACGAAAATTGTGGGACTATATACGAATGCGTTCACCTCCGCAAAGAGATTAACGTAGTATATTCATATGTCCAATTTCAATAAGTTATGAATGATAAATATGTCCCCAAAGTGACTCACAAAGCAATGAAAGTTAATGAATTGGTATGTTTTAACTTTTGTCCCACATTGGAAGAGTAGTGGAATTTTGATGAGTTAATAACACCCCAAGTATGGACTAAGGCTTGGATGCCTTGGGGGTATCCCAACTCTTTGAAGGGGAGATGACCTAAGCTATGCACGGGTTGACTTTCGGTCAAAAGTCCACACGCGCGCGTCCGGCTGGTTCGGTTAGGGCTTAGGCTTATTAATTAATTAATTAACTGTTGGCAGTTAATTCGTTTAACTGTTTTTGACACCTCCAGAATTGCTGTCATTTTATTCCTGTCTGCATACCATATCTTGCATAGTTGTTGAGTAAAAGCCACAGATTTGAGTTCGTTGAAATTAATTATTGTTGTGCTATATAATTAATTGGAAAAATCTGTTCTATCTTGGGAGACAATATTCATCAACCTCGGAGCACATTGGAGGGAATAAATTATCTTAAGGACACTGTGAGATTCACAGGGCTCGGATTATCTTTCTATTTTTATTATTGTTTCTGCAAATTCAAGTAAGTGTTTCATTTCTGTAATTCTGTTTTAATTCCGAATTATATAATAATTATTAATTCTGTACAATTGTTATTTATAAATAGTAAACATAACAAAAAAATCCTACATTTTTTGTATCCAATTATGTCTAAAAAAATCATGTCAAAAGTATTCCTTTTAGCTACACTCCTAGGACAATATACCAACATAAGTGATGGTTTTAAAAAAAATGAATGAGTTCCTCACAATCAAATGCAAATGAAGGGTTCAAAACTATGATATGCAAAACATTGGATGCCAAAGTCATAATAAGTGTAAGTAGAGAAACGTCATAGAAGATGATCAGAAAATGTTATAGAAGATTATTTATGACATATTTGAGTGTCAAATATATATTATTTAAAATTAAAGTGCCAATGTCACAACAGGCATAATTTCACTGGGATCTCTTAAAGATGGTATTTGGCCTTTAAAGCATCAAATTTCTATAAAAATGTATTTGTGACACTTTAAATTTAAATAAAAAAAGGTATACGTAGATGTTATATGCATGGCAACGTTCAAAAGTCATATTGAAATTAAATTTAAAATTTTAAAGGTCACAATTTCTAAATTCTACCTGAGGATAAGTAAAGCAGTGCAAGATTCAACGTAGAAAAGGTTTATGTGACTCTTTTTAACATCATTTTTTTATAACATAATTTATTTAAGGAGTTTTCCACTTTAGTCTTTGACTAATATATTTTTCGGCTCTATTCCACTTACATATATTTTTTTTCAAAGTACTTAGGTCCCTCAGCCATTAATATATATAAGTTAGGGTAAACATAAACTTAACACGTATATATTACACCAAATTATCATTTTTTTTCAAACAAAAATAATTTATACTTTACAAAATTTATTGTATACAAGAGTGTCAAATTTAAAAAAATTGAAGTGCCAAAAGTCATAACACGCATAATTTCAATGGGACTCCTAAGCGATGCTACTTGGACTTTAGAGCTTCAAATTTCTATAAAAAGTATATTTGTGACCCTTTATTTAATAAAAAGGTATTTGTATATGTTATGAGTAGTTCTAGAGAGCCCGAAATTTTGATTTAATTTTGGCCGACACACTGACGTGTCCAGTGGCGGACCCAGGATTTTAGCGACGGGTGGGAGAAAAATAAAATAATATTCAATTAAATTAAATAATATTAAAAAAAATTCACAATTTGCTTCTAAATTTGGGTGGGGCCAACGGTCCGGGCGGAGGTGTTGGGGTTGGAGTTGTATGACTTTGACTTGTCTCGCCTCCTCCACGTGTCTTTTTAAAATATTTCAACATTTTGCCCTATATTTCATAAAAAACAACAAACTAATTTAACAATGTTTTTACAATAAACTAGTTTTTTTTCAATAAACTAATTTTTACAATACACTACTTTTTTTCAATATTTTTAACATAAACTAACAATGTTTTGACAATAAACTAATTTCAACAATCTAATTTTTAACAATCTAACAACAAACTAGTTTTTTCAATGTAACAATCGTTACCCTCAATTTCAACAATATAACAACAAACTAATGTCAAAAAAATAGTTTTTTCAATAAACTAATTCTTACAGCAAACTAATTTTTTTTCCAATGTTTTCACAATAAACTAATAATGTTTTTACAATCAACTAATAATGTTCTTACAATAAACTATATTTTTTCAATGTTTTTACAGTAAATTAATGATGCCAATAACTCAACTCAAGTCAAGAACGTCAAAGAAACAAAAACTTCAACATTCAATAAAAAATTTACCTGTTGTTAGGAGAAGAAAGAGGGACGGCGCCGACGGAGTAGCTGGAGCAGTGGTAGACCTAGCTGCTGGAGAGAGAGTTGAGGCCGAGATCCAGAGGAGGCAGGGGCGGAGCCGCGGAGGAGTAGCGAGCGGGCGGAGGAGGAGACGCAGCGCTGCTGCGCCGCTAGGCTAGAGAGGAGAAAGAAGAGGACGGGGTAAGAAGAAAGAGGGACGACTGCTGTTAGGGTAAAAGAAAAAAGCCGTGTGTTGTTTCTGTATGTGTAGGAATAAGGATTTGGGTTATTTTCATTTCTGCCCCCAAAACAATACACCTTCTATTGTTAAATATTACACATAGGTCCAAAAAATAAAAATAAAAACCTATACTCGGGAATTTTTTTTCGAAAAACCCGGGTGGGCGGCCGCCCACCTTCGGGACCACCTAGGTCCTCCCCTGGACGTGTCGGCCTGCTATTTGTTGGTTTTGGGGTCCCATTGGCGCGGACCCCACTAGCCAACCAATAGTAGGCCGACACGTCAGTGTGTCGACAAAATTTCGATCAAAATTTCGGGCAAAATAGAATTTTTGATATGTTATATGCATGGTTATGTTCAAAAGCCATCCTAAGTTTAAACTTTAAAAGTCACAAATTTATATTTCGCATCTAGAAAAGGAAAACACTTAAAAATTTAAAATAACGGATTTTGGAGAAATTTTTAAAAATCATATCTATATTATATAAAATTTTAAATAGTCACATACCAAATAGTTCCTCGAATATTTTTTTATACACGTTTAATTCAAACTTTTTTATTTTGCTTCAAAAAGTCCTTCATCATGCTGCTGACACGGATCTTTAAAAACAAGAGCATATTAGTTAAATTGGTGTTTGAGGGACTTTTTGGTATAAAATAAAACGCTTTTTTTGGTATAAAATAAAACGCTTTGAATAAATGTGTATTAAAAAATGTTTGAAGGACTTTTTACTTTTTGATCCAATTTTTAAATGCTAAAAAGTTTAAATAAAGTAAAATAAATTTATGAATTAAAAAAAGAACTTGCGTCCGCCGGGAGTCGAAAACTCGGGTCTATTGCTTGGAAGGCAATTATCCTAACCGTTGGACTACAAACGTTTGATGATTGTTATGGGTTTGCCAGATCCTATTCAAAAGGAAATTTACATCTTTTGTGATCAGACTTCATAATGAGTAGATTTGTTTGTTTTACTGTTTTTTACTGTGTTCCTTTTCTTCTACCTCTTTAATAATTGATTTCTGATCTCATCTTTTAAACATCTGGATAACTATAAAAGAAATAATTTACGCTATAATTTAATTGGATTTTTTATCAAATAGTTTCTCAAATATTTTTAATATATATTTAGTCTAAATCTTTTATTTTGTATCAAAAAGTTCCTTATTCTTTTACTTGTAAATGTCTGTGTTCGTTGCATAGTGAAGGACTTTTTATAGCAAAATAACAACGCTTGAATTAAACGTGTATTAAAAAATATTTGATGGACTATTTGGTATATTCCCATTTATTATATTGCATGAAATAATATGATGGCGTTCTTCTCCAAGATCACATCCGGATCGAACTTCTTCCGCCAAGAAAAAAGCTAAAAAGCAACACTTGCAATGAACAAAGCACGACTCTACTTAGAGAATGGCGACGGATCAAAGCCCAGTGACTCAAAAAAGACCCCATCGACAACTGTAGACATATCCGCCTTTTTGTTTCTCTTATACAATTTATCCAAATATAACAAAAATCATATTTAATCTTTTACCTTATATTAATTCTTACTAAGAAATTATAAAGATATGAAGGATGACTCTCACAAAATGAGTGTTGGGTAAGGGTGGTTATGGTACTTTTTTTACCGTACTGTATCTTTTTGTTCCGAAAAAAATATGATTTTTGTTTACTTCTTTTTATTACCGCAAATCGAAATTATCGAAATCGAAATTACCGTAAACTTTGTGATTGATTTTGGTTTAGGCATTTCAAAAATTGATTTACCAAAATTACCGTACTAAATAAAACATCGAAACTACCATTCCAAAATACTGATTTATTAAGCCTAAAATACCAAATTTTTATTATATATTTATACATTTATATCACTACTCATTTATCCCAACTTTTAATATTACCGTACTAAATAAAACATCAATTTCATTTGTTCTTCCGATTCAATTAGACTCATAGGAGCTTACCGGATTTGACTATACAAAAGAATTTAGATATGAAGAACGTATTAATACATGTGCTGTAGTAGCACTGCATTAAAAATGGAATGACCTTTCTTAATATTACATACATACGTTGGAAGAAAAATAAAGAGGAAGGGGTGATTATTTTAAAAAAAAAGTGAAAACAATATTATAAATGAGAAAATCTCTAGTAAAGATATTTAAGTGCAGAGATTAGTCAATGATCAACAACTTGCAATGTTGGAGGAAAATTTCTCCCATCACTTGAAAAAAAAAGGAAGCAAATAGAGTTTATATTGTTAATGAAAATAAATAAAACATGGTTATTTTGTGTTTACCCTCCACTTTCGTAATTAATTTTGTATAATTCTCATTTTTTATATATTTATATTACTCCACCACTTCACAACTATTGTTATCTATAAGTTTATTTTCTAAACATAAAAATAAAAATTAACACTAACAAATAAATAAAATACATAAATAAAAAAATAAACAATGGTTCTTGATTTTTGTTTGGGGAATTTGAAACAAAAGTAATTTTCAAAAACAAAACTATTATATATATATATATATATATATATATATATATTTCGAAAATCATTTAAAGACACACATTTATATGTCTCAATAGATTTTTTTTTTACTTTGGCTCCATATTTATAGGTACCAAACTCAAATTATGGTTTAGGATGTAATTTTTTTTTATTTTGTATGTAAATACTTTTTTGTAGTATATAAATCGTGCATTTTTTATTTATTTATGATACTATATAATCCAAAATTATTTTTAATGTTTTTTTTACTTTAATACATTACTAGCTTTTGATATTAAATTTTAATATAATTTAATTAAAAAATAGGACTTTGCCCACTTTCCGTCAATGAAGCGTTATTATTAACAACCGCATGTCATTTTGAAAAATAAAATAATTTACATGATTTTAAAATCCAAAAAAACTCAATAATTTTAAAAAAAAATCACAAAACCAAAGAAGGAAATAAAAAAAAGAAAAAAGCTACTATATTGTTCTCAGACTCCCCACCTCGATAGCCAGGGGTTGAGCCATGTGTATTCCATGTGTATTCCAACAGTGTCAACGGACACCCTATACTTCTAAATAATATGAGTGTGTGTTTAAAAAAATCAATTTTTAAGATCAATAAGAAGTTTGAACACACTGAAATTATGAAAAAAAAATAACTAAGAGTGGTGTCAAAAGTATGATGTAAAGCAAATAGTGAGGTCAAAAAATTATAAATACAAACTCATTTGCTTAATATTCTTGAAAATATATGATATTGCAAATTTATGGTGTATTTTAATGTGGTTTTGATAGGTTACATTGACCAAAAGTTTTTTTATTATAGAAAATTGCGTGTAGAATGAACCGAGTGAGTTAAATTCCTTGCTATACCCTTGCTCGCAGAAACCGCCCCTCCCCACCCCACCCCAACAATGCCAGCAGTCCCCACGCACTATTATCTAACCTCTACCCTAAACACTTTGTGATGATCCCCCTTCTTTGTATCCTACGCAATCCCCTATCCCTCGAAATCCTAGCCCCTCCACTGCCACCACAAAACCCTGCAACACCCTACCAAAGACAAACCCTAGCACTCGTTCCTTTTTATAAAATAAATTTAAGACAATGGACCGAGAACTAGTATATTCAAAAGGTTAGAACACATCAATATAAGCAAAAAGTTCTTTTTCATTGATTGATAAAGGGGGCCAAAGGCTAATACAAATAGAGGAAAAAAGAAGATTACGTGGTACAAAAGGTAGAAAAAGGAAAAGTCCTAAGCTAAAGGCCATATTCCTTCACCTACTCAGAGTTGTCAACTGCCTTCCTCTTCTCGGCAACCCTCCTTTCTTGGTCGACATATGTCCTGATCTCAGCAGACTTGTTCTCAGTTTGGTCGGCAAGCTGACCAACGTTTGGATCTTCTTATGAGAGAGGGTTTGGTCCAGGAGATTGAAGTTTGAAGATCTCATAGTCAGAAGGAACTCCTGGTGTCATGACCCCGTCCCCAAATAGTAGTGGGGAATGAGTGTCTTGACATGCCACCAAGGCAACAAATTTTCTGACTTAAATTGTTTCCTTAATTAAATGCAACGAAAATACAATTATATGGTTATGAATCGTAAAATATCGAAATTAAAGGAATTACATCATCAAAGCTTTCTAAAAGTAAACTGTATTTATATTTCAAGTAACAATGAGTTACAACTTAAAACGAAATTTAAAACTTATTACAAGAGAGCCAAACATGCTCTATATGATATAACAAACTTTTTACTTAAAATAACAAAAAGAGCTTTAGAAGCTGAATCTTCCATATAGTCCTTTTTCATTCCCTCCAAACCTACTTATTTCCTGAAAAATGGTTAGTTATACAACACTAGCTAAAAGTCGAGTGAGGTTTAATCTCTAGACATTCCAAGGTTTTGTTCAGAAAATTGATACCTATTCAAATCCAAAGAGTAGACATATACATATATGGATAGGAATTTGTTGTATAAAATTTGATATGACAGTATATAGAAATGAATAGCACAGAATATAACAGATATGACAAATTAATTTTCAATATCTTTTTCTTTCAATCATATCATTTTAATGACCGAGTACACTCTAATACCGTATTCTTCTACCGTATTATTCCCCGATAGTTGAGGGTCAATCGAACTTGTTCGTCACAACGCCTTATTTAGGGCACACCAACGATAACCCAACTGGGAAGGTCAGTCAGTAAGAGAGGTCCCTTGGGCCGAATCTTATTTCCAATATTCAATATCATTTTCAAAACTCTTTTTAATCGGTATGTGTCTATGGACAAATATAAACATATCACAAGGAATCAATCATCGGTATCAGATGAATTTTGAGAATAAAAGAAGTTCACAAAATATATATAGTATGCATAATATCATATAATTAAAACGCAGAAGGAATGTCAGAGTACTCACCTAAAACAGAAGTATGAAGTTACAAATATCAAGTCTTGGATCACTACGAGGAAACTTCTTCTTAATTTTTCCCGTACTTTCTCTCACTATTTATCTCTGATCTTTTAAATGAATTTCGTGTAATAATGATTCTAAAGGACTTATTTATAGTTTCCCAAAGATATTATGGCGTTGACACGTGTCTAGCTGACCAAACTTTTACAATGGCGAGTCAGCGTTTACGTGTCGCACAACGGAGCGGTTTTACAGTCTTGATTCACCGAACTGTGATACGTGTTTTAGCTTTTCCTCTAACGACGACACGTGTTTTAGCTTTATCTATTTGAATGACATGTGTAAGCACGAGGTGTCAAGCATGAGGTGGAAAGGTGTTAGGGGTATAATGGTCATTTTACACCTTATGGGCATTTTGGTAATTTCACACGATATATTTTTAATATTTCTTGGAGGTCTTTGGAAATATTTTATTTATAAAGTGGTCCTTTTTATATTTTCATTTTAGTCCCTGAAACTTTTATTATTTAAAATCAAGTCCCTAAAGTCTCATAAAATTATATTTTCTACCCCCGAAACTTATCATTTAGCTTAAGATATGCTATAAGACTTTGATTCAATCCATTTTAATGAAGAAGGAGGTTATTTCAAAGTGTTTAAGTCTTCCAAACCAGCCTCCCCTTCCAACCAATCAAAATATAACACATGGTGTGGTAATAAGATAAAATACAACTTAAAGGATGGATAAATTTGCCCTTATTTCGTAATTTTGGTATAACTTCTTGCTGGAACTCTGTTTAACACACCGTTTCTTGTGTTACAAACCTAATTCATATATCTACAAATTTTTTATTTTGACCTCAAGTCAATTTTTATATTATAATGGTCAAAACTAGTCTCTAATATGAACATTCCTACCGAAAACTATAAAATTTTATGTTTGTAACTAATTTGATATTTCATGATTTATGAAAGGAGGATTAGACTAAAAATAATAAATTAACATTATCCATATCACATATGAAATAATACAACATTTAAAACTATATATGAACATATAAAAGTGGGGTCATTACACCTGGGGCCTTAGTGCTTGGTCTTATCCTTTTCAAAGGACACTTTCTTTGCATAACCTATCTGGAATTCGGCATCGTCATAGACCTCATTCCATACTTCGGTGTAACTATCGTCCTTCTCACTGGGGAGCTCTTCCTCTAACTTTTGAACCTTCCCAACTAGGTTTAGGTTTTCTTCAGCCTGCTGATCCTTCTCATCGCCCACCAGGTTCTTAGACGATTGGAGATCGGTATAAGCCTTTATCAAGCTCTACTTTTCTCGCTCCCAAGCAACGTGGGCATCAACCAACTCTTTTTCAAACTTCTTCAGGGCATCTTTTAGCTCCTGCTTATTTTGGAATGGTCAGCATGACCATCCAAAAGAGTGGTAAAATCGGCTAGAAACTCCATGAAACACGAAGCACTAAGTTAGTACAGAGAGGATAAATTCATAATGGAAGAGATAAAAGGATAAAGAGAAGAAAATTACCAGAGAAAGTCCCCGAGAGGACTTGAGTGCAAGCTGGGCCAACCCCAGTCGTGAGGATCGCTCGTAGTCGATCGTGCACATAGCCCCCTTTAGTAGGTCAGGAGCAAGGATAATGGTGTTGTCCACACTAGATCCCTCAGTATAAAAAATACAGAAGGGCATAATGGGGGCCTTTAAGGTCAGCCTCTTCTTAGCCTTCTCTTTCTTTCTTCTCTTCCCCCCCTCTCTCTCTCTCTCTCTCTCTCTCTTCTTCTCCCCCTTCTCTTTTTCCTTCTCTTTAGCTTTTGGGCTAAAACCACTAGCCCTTAGGGAATCAACCTCCAACCTTTACAAAGATTTTATCCGATCAGACAATATAGTCTGATCATCGTCATCAACATTCAACTTTATCCTCCCCACTGGAGGAGCCATTTCTTATTCTTCTTATTCTTCTTCTTCTTCTTCTTCTTCTTCTTCTTCTTCTTCTTCTTCTTCTTCCTCTAACACAATTGTTTTATAGGGCCCTACTTCATGGATCTTCAAGTCAGGGACTTTATCGACAGGTCGAGCAATGAAACTGCTTGTGGTGTTCTTGTACTCGAGCAAATAAGTTGCATAACGTGGATGATATCCATATGAAAGTCTCTCTTGAACTCTCCAATACTTCAGGAGATCAGTAACTTTCACCCTGCTTAAATCAGGATCTTGATTTTTGTTGCGAGCTACAAAATAGAGAAAGAAAATATAAGCCATGGGATAGGAAATAGAAAGCAGCGGGCAAGTAAACAAAAGAAGAAGAAATAATAAGTAAAGAAAAGAAAAGAGAAAGAGACCTATATGATCTTCTCCCAAGTCAGAAATCCAGGGACCTCGGTACCTCTCAGCCTCAGGTAGGGGAGAATGTTGCCAATTTCTGGCAATGAATCCATGACCCCAGTAATTTTAATGAGATTCGGAGAGATTTACAACTAGAACCCTATCAGCTTTCCTCGTCTTAAAATACAAAATGTCTTCATTGGTGCATGACTAGACATAACAATAGAAAACCTCAACAAGATTAAATTGGTCTCAGACAATATATTTATTCTATAAACCCCATTTACAATCTTTAAGACATTTGGGGCACACTGAGCAAGGACGACATCAAAATATTTGAAGAACATTAGAAAAAGAGGGTTTGGAGGAAATATCAACCCCCGTTGGGTGGTCAATATGGTGTGAATCCAGTGCCCCCTTCAATGTCATGGACATCTCTCGGGATAAGGGCACAGTCGATTTCAACCCAGCTAGGAATATTATAAGCTTTCCTATATTCTACTATCGTTTTTCCATTTAACAGCGCCATGAATGAAAAAAAAGCCCTAGTAATAACCGAAGAACAACCGAAGAAGTGAAAATAGAGAGGAGATGAAGGGAACTTGCAGGAATCAATGGAAGCTCTGAGAATATGAGAAGCTGAAGTAGACACTGGAACCTTAGTAGACAAAGAAATGTTTGAAATATAGCAGTCGAGGGTGATGTATCTCTGTTTGAAGCTCGATCTAATGATGGAATAAAAAGATCAAGGAGGATTTTTGCGCTTCAAATATCTTCTCGGACAAATATATCCTTGCTTCTTCAATGAAACTATAAGTTTTTCATGGTGTTCAACCTCGGATGAGGGTGCCCTCTTGAGCTCACTAGAATTGCGAAATTTCCACTTCGATTATAAAGACAAGTTTTAGGCCATGGGCCTTGAACTTAATTAAAATTTATTGGCCCAAATTTTTTACGGGCAACTGTGGGGGCTCATTTATTTCAGCCCAAAAAATTAGCCGATCAGTCCAGCATGGACAAGTGGACTGCCCGACCCAAATCAGTTGTTCATTAAAGACTCATGTATTCAACATGCACTTAAACACATTAAGATATACTTAAATTGATTACCAACAATCTCAGAGGAGATATTCAGGTACACCACGAGTTATCCACGATCTCATTGAGTTACTTGTACACTCAACCTCTTATTTTACGCATCTATAAATAGTAAACCCTGGTCCGGGGCAATGGGATGTAACCTCGAGTATTGAGATACAGTAATAAAAACATAGTAACCTCTCCATGGACGTAGGCAAATTATCGAAGCACGTATATTGTTATTATGTGCGTGATCTTTACTTTTTGCATTTATAATTATTTTCGTGGATCCTTATTGTTGCACTCATAAGATATATATATAATCATATGAAGAGACACGTATATATGTCACAATATTTTTTTTACTTTGGCTCAATATTTATAGGTACCAAACTCAAATTATTGTTTAGGATGTAAACAATTTTTTATTTTGGTTGTAAATATTATTTTCCAGTATATAAATCGTGCATTTTTTTTATTTATGATACTATATAATTATAAATATTTACTAATTTTTTTTTACTTTAATACATTACTAACTTTTGATATCATATTTTAATATAATTTAATTGTTATTATTAACAATTAAATGTCATTTTGAAAAATAAAATGATTTAAATGGATTTCAAATCCCAAAAAACTAGAAAATTTAAAAAAAATCACAAAATCAAAAAAGAAAAGAAAGAAAATGGCTACTATGTCGTTCTCTGATTCCCCACCCTCGACAGCCAAGGGCTGAGCCATGTGTATTCCAGGAGTGTCAAGTGACACCCTCTACTTCTAAATATTATGAGTGTATGTGTTAAAATATCAATTTTTAAGATCAATGAGAAAATTGAACACACTGAAATCAGAAGAAAAAAAGTAACTAAGAGCGATGTTAAAAGTATCGTGTAAAACAAATAGTGAGATAAAAAAATTATGAACACAAACTCATTTGCTTAACATTCTTGAAAATATACGATATTGCAAATTTACAGTTTATTTTAATGTAGTTTTGATAGGTTAAATGGACCAAAAGTTTTTTTTAATAAAGAAATATATATTAGCTTGTAGAATGAACCAGTGAATTAAATTCCTCGCTACACCCTTGCTCGTAAAAACCTCCACTGCCACCACAAAACCCTGTAAGACCATACCAAAGCCAAACCCTAGAGCTCATTCTTTTTTGAAGAAGAAATATAAGATAATGGATCGAGTATCTAAAACCTGGTCGGTGGGTTTCAATTATCTCAAACCCGGTTGGTGAGAATCTCTCTCCCTAGTGTTAACGGGTTTCGATTGTTTCTTCCATGTTTTTTATGGGCTAGGTGGTGTTGTAGGTGGAGATGGTGGCATATGCGGGTGCGTTGATATTGTAGAGATCGGAGATGGGTTCCTATTCAAGAGTTTGTTCTAAAGAGCTACAATGTCAAGAATCATTCACCGGATGTCATCAACTTTATCCTCGCATCAATTTTCATTTACATCCTTGAGACATGTCACCATAGTTTGGATGTAAAATACTAAGAGACACATAGTTCACGTTTAAAATAAATTTTCTTAGTTGGGAAATATGTTTAAAACTTTTGAAATATGACATTTTGAGTTCATGATATATATATATATATATATATATATATATATATATATATATATATATATATATATATATATATATAGAGAGAGAGAGAGAGAGAGAGAGAGAGAGATGCTCCTGTGCACACTAAGTTTGCTCACGTGCTGACGCACATCAATTTTTTCAAAGTATTAAAAGACATATTTTTGAGTTGATTTTTTATGTGATATTTAAACATTTCAACGAACCCATATAAAAAAATTCAACTAAAAAAAACTTTTTTTGCTATTTTTAAAAAATCGGTCAAACTTTCGTAGCTTTTAAAGTGCTTAAAAGCAGCGAAAATTTGACCAATTTTTTAAAAATAGCAAAAATAGTTTTTTTGAGTTGAATTTTTTTATATGGGTTCCTTGAAAAGCTTAAATATCACACAAAAAGAATCAGATCAAAAATATTTTATTTACTATTTTAAAAAAATAATGTGCAAACTTAGTGTGCACAAGACCCTCTCTCTCTCTCTCTCTCTCAGATATAGAGGCTCAGGTGCAGACTCACCGATGGGTCCACACTATGTGGACTAATTTTAAAAAAATATTTTTTTTTGTGTATTTGAAACATTTTTAGGGTACCCATAAAAAAAACAGTACAAAATGTTTTTTTGCTATTTTAAAAAATTGGTCAATGTTTGACAATTCTTGAATCAATTACAATCAAACATTTACCCATTTTTTTAAAATAGTAAAAAACAATATTTTGAGTTGATTTTTTTATGAGTACTCTGAAATGTTTAAAATACATACAAAAAAAATTAACACACAAATATTTTTTAAATATTTTTGAAAAATAAGTTCATACTAAGAGAACCCATAAATGAGTTCGCACCTCTCTCTCTCTCTCTCTCTCTCTCTCTCTCTATATATATATATATATATATATATATATATATATATATATATATATATATATATATATATATATATATATATATATAGATGTTCAAAAGCGAACATAAAATATGAACATTTTAATAAACCTTAAGAAAAAAATACCTAACACCCATTCAATTTTGGTTCCTATGTTGTAATTGGTCGCCATCAGTGACAACGGACACGCTTGTGGCACGCATCTTTTTAATACACGCCAGTCACACTCATGTCCGTTGCCACTGGCACGTGTCACACGCGTGTTCGTTGCCGCTGGCGCGGACCAATTACAACATAGGAATTAAAATTGATTGGATGTTAGGTATTTTTTGTTAAGGTACACTAAAATGTTCATCTTTTGTGTTCTCTTTTGAACCTCTCCCTATATATATATATATATATATATATATATATATATATATATATATAGAGAGAGAGAGAGAGAGAGAGAGAGAGAGAGAGAGAGAGAGGAAGGCTCCCAGCTTGAGTGTAGCTCATAAGGTGTCCCTGAATCTCTCTCCAAGATTATTGGTAATATGATTCGCACTTATCATAAGGTATTAAAGCACATGTCAAATACACGTGTGTAATTATTCGTTTGAGCTATGTTGGGCAAACCTGTAATATAATGGGTTGGCCGTCCAACTCCGTAAATGGGCCTAATTAATTTAGTCCCCACAATTTCCCTTAAAATCTCTAGGCTGAGACTTGTTGGGCTAGAAGATCTTGAGATTGAAGCGAGTCTAAGACCCATTGTTATTGAGGTCAACATGGCACATCTTCAATATCCTTGAAACTGGTGAGGTTACGCTCGTCGAAGCCAAGTTGGTGGCGATCGGCATGGAAAACTTGTAATAACTCTCAAGTTGTGGTGTTACGCTGGTCCAATTGCAATATGAAGCGCCAAAAATCTTCTACAAGAACCGTTCCCCATCATTATGCACAAGGTTTTGAACGAAGTCCACCTACTCTAAATCATCACTTTGTATTTTAAGCTCTCTTCATCGCGAGTTTATCGAGGTCTTTTCTTCTTGTTCTTCATATCTTCAGATTTTTTTCGTACCATGTTCTTCTTGTAAGTCCCTATTTCTTACTTCTTTTGTTGTTTGAAATTCTTTTCATCGATGGCTATTCTTTACAACAAAACTATTAAAGAGTTTAGACATGCATACTCCATTTCGAATTGGATGGACATTGACTGTACCCCCATGCCTAGAAATGCTAAGGACATAGATGGGGGCACTGGATTCACACCCTGGTTGTAGTCCAAGGGGGTCTAACCATTCCCCCAAACCATCTATTTTTGAAAATTTTCAATTATTTTGAAGTCGTTCCTACCTAGTGTGCTCCCAATACTGGAGAATAGTGAATGGACTATATAGAATCAACGAGATCAATGGGACCAACTCAGGGATCTCTGAAATTAGATTTTATTATGCCTAGTCGCACATCACTGATGGTCTTATGTACCTGAAGACAAGTAAGGTTAACTGGATTCTGGTTATGAACTTACCTGATTCTAACAAAGGGTATTGAGATCGGGGTTTTATCGCCAAGAATTGAAATCATCCTCCCCTTCCCGAGGGCGAGAGGCATAGAGGGCTCTTATGCCCTAACTGGGGGGAGGATCACATAAGTTGTAATTTATTTTTACCTTTTCTTGAATTGTTAACTTTTTATTTCCGCCACTTTCTTTACTTGCTATTGTATGTATGCTTCATTTTTGTGCAGCTCACGCCAAGAATAAGGAGCTAGCCCTCCATCATATAAAGGTTATCGACCTTTTGAAATCTTAGAGGATAAAGGATAGATTACCCGACGGTTAACATCCTCAATTGTCCGCGTATCTTTTGGAGTATATCAATACCACTTCTATCTTCGTTGCTCACCCAGTGGACGATGTTCTTGAGATTAGTCCTCCGAATAAAGAAACTTCCTGCTCTGAGCCAGTAGACTTTGAGTCTCTCTTTAAAGGAGGCGAAGAAGAAGATCAAATGGCTCCTTAAAGAGGAGGATTTTGCTTATTGTGGGTGATGATGATGATTAGATCCTACTTTTTGCCAGGGTCAAGGCCCTGAAGAAGTCGAAGGGGAATTCCTCCAGGTCTGGTGGCCCAAGAACAGGGGCGAGTGAGAAAGAACAAGAAGATAAGAGGAAGAGAGAGGAGGATAAGGAGAGAGAGAGAGGGAGAGAGAGAAGAAAACTAAGGCCATTGAGGTCCTGACGAAGATTTTCTTTTCTCTCTTCGATGCTGCCCAGGCCGATAGTGTGGCCCTCGACCCATCTCTTGTCCCTAGTCTACTGAAGGGGCCAGTGCTCACAGCTGACTGTGAGCTCTCGATGAAGATGGGTCCTGAACAGTTATCCTTGCGATATGCTCAAGCTTTTACATTGGTAAGTGCTTTCTTCTTTCTTTATCTTATCATCTTAAACACTACACCAAAAATAACAATTTGGCACACCCTGATATTAAAAATTTGGCACTGTTTTAAACTGTGCCAAATTCTGGCACGATTTAATGACAATTTGGCACACTTTAAAATAGTGCCAAACTTTGGCACTGTTTTAAAGTGTGCCAAAATTAAGAACACTTGACTACAATATAAAATACCTTAAAATTTTTGGCACACTTTAGTTTCCCTCTTCTCTCTCCTCCCTCGTCTTCTCCCCTGCTCCCCCCTCTCTCTCTCGACGAAAAGCCCTACCCTCTCATTCTCTCTACCGCTGTCATCACCCTATTCCTCCTCTCATTCTTCGAAGTCGCACGTGGTCCTGGCCTCTGTCAACAAAGCCAACTCCGACCTCTCCTCCCATCAAAGAAGATCTTCAAGGTCGTTGATCACATCGGCATCGCCATCGCCGGTCTCACCGCCGACGGTCGCGTCCTGTCCCGCTACATGAGATTCAAATGCATTAATTACCCTTACTCTTACGAGTCTCCCCCCCCCCCCCCCCCCCCGTCGGCCGACTCATTGTTCAGCTCGCCGACAAAGGTCATGTCCTCACTCTCTTCTATTAGTATTACTACTACTAGTGTGTAAATTCAATTTCAGTAATTGCACTCGTTTCACATGTTCAGGATTCTAAACTAGTTTAAAGGTTTACATTTAAAAAATGTGACATACATTTATTTAAGTTTTTTGTTGCTTTCTCTTCATTTGGGGTTTAGAGTACAAAGAAGGAGATGTTGGGTGACCAAGCGTAAATTCTTCTGAATTTAGCCCCTTAAGTTAGTTAGATTAATATCTCGAACAAGGTAATTGAACCATTTTTTATTCCATATCATCGCCATTGATTGTTTCTAATAATTTTCCCAAGTTTTCGTGTTTTCTGATGGATTTTATAGGAATTTAGTGCAAGAAAAGGAGAGAAAGAAACCAGAAGAAAGGAGATGATGAAAGGAAGAAAAGTCAAAGGGCAAAAGCGTAAATTTCTATCCGGAATTCGAATTCGACACCTAAAGGGAAGTTAAAGTTCTTGATTTCACAAGAACATCGGAAGAAACGACACTCAAATCGGATCTCGAGATCAAAAGTTATGGCCAGTCAAAGATGAAAGAGCAAAGTCAACATGGAAGAAAATCGGACCGATCCGGGAGGGACCGGACCGATCCGAAATGACCCAAGTCCAGTAGACCCTGGATGGATGACAAACCGATGACAGCAGAATCGATACGGTGGGGACCGGACCGATCCGATAGAATAAAAAAAGAACCGATCCGGTGGCTGAAAAACCGGACCGATCCGAGGGATATCCGGATCGGTCCGGTCATGCGAAATCCTGGCATTTATTGTAAAGATTTTGATGTGCGTAGCTGGTGAAATCTTGCGCAACAAGCAATTCTGGCTGTCAAATTCGTGATGGTGCTATAAAAGCCCATGCCCTACCTCATTCTGGGGGACGAATTCTAGAGAGTAGAATAGAATTTTAGAGAGAGAAAGTCAGATTTTAGAGAGTTTTCTTAGTTTTTCTTTACATAAAAATTTTCATAAACCCTAGTTTGTAAGGTTGAAGAAGAAGAATATTTCTGGATTCAATCATCTCTCTTCCCTATTGCAGGTTTCAAGTATCAAATTCCATTCTCTTAGTTAATCTCAATTTTTATTTTCAATTTAATCATCTTTTCTTGTTTTGTAATTTTTGTTTTTACCATGTTTCTTAGATCCACAATTATATGAATTGTTATGAAATTGTTTTCCCATAAAATCATGTCTAGCTAAATTTTCAAGGGTTGGGGTACATGAACTCATTCCGGTATAAATTACCTGTGTAGAAAATAGAGGGTAAATTAAATATTGACCAAATCGTGTATGGAAATTCTACGAACATAGCCGACCTTTTAATCTCTCTTGCCCTAGGTACTTGGGATGTTTAAGAATGCTATGCAAGTGTAATTTTTCATTCACCGCTTTGTATTTGCCTTTGATTTCATATGATGCGGGCAAGATCCTTCATATATGTAATGCTTAGGATATATAAAGACTGGATTTAGTAAAAAAATTCAATTTTCAATTCTAGTATTCTATACGGTAATTCGTTAAGGTTTGAGGGATTGTACCCTACCCTATTTTCTCTCATTTGTCAATCTAATTTCTTCACAATTTTTACTTTATTTTTCTTGATTTTTTTTTATTTCACTAGAAATTTCCCAATCATTAATCATCTTTTCATATTTCTTTTGAGGAATCATTTCAAGATTTAATAACTTCTCCTACACAAGTGCCAATTGTTGATCCCTGTGGATACGATCCCGACTTGTCGGATTATTACTAACACGACAGGCTTGCACTTGAGCCTAGAGAAAATGCACTTTTGAGACAAATTCTTAGTCGCGTCAAGTTTTTGGCGCCGTTGCCGGGATTATCAATTGGTATAAATTAGGAAAGTAATTTTAATCTACAAGTGATTTAAAAAAAAAGAAAAAAAAATTATTCTTTTTGCATCTCATCTCTTATGCGCTTATATGCAGAATTTATCTTCCACCCAAGTTCACGAAAATCCTATTACCGAAGAAAATTCTGAAAATTCTCATACCACTGAGTCTCCTCATTTTTGGGTTCCACCTCCTTCGCCTAATAATTCAATCACAAGTCGTTCATTGTGTCAAACACTGAGTGAGAATTCTGAATCTTTCGGTCGCAATATGTCGGAGCACGGTAGTGTTGGTGTTGGTACTGGAGAGGATGAGATACCATACCTTCCCATGAAAGATTTGTTATTTCCAGAGAGAACCGTTACCTCTGGTTGCATTTTACTCCCGTATAATGCCGGTCAGTTCCACTTTCGAAATGGTATGATTCAAATTCTTCCCACATTTCACGGGATGGATTCGAAAAAACCATATCTCCATCTTAGAGAGTTCGAGGAAGCATGTGAGACGTTTGGTGACCAAGCTTGCCCATAGGATGTTATTCGGTTAAAGTTTTTCCCTTTTTCCTTAAAGGATAAAGGTAAAACTTGGTTATGGTCCCCACCCCCAAATTCTGTGTTATCTTGGAGAGATATGCAAACCAAGTTTCTCTCCAAATTCTTTCCACAACACAAAACCAATTCTGTCAAGGCACAAATACAAGCTTTTCGACAAAATGAGAATGAGGCCTTCGACAAGTGTTGGGAGAGATTTCAGGAGTTAGTTAGTGCTTGCCCACATCATGGATTTGAAAAACATCATCTGATTTCATTTTTCCATCAAGGCCTTACTTTAGCATCTAAACAACTTGTTCAAACCATGTGCGAAAGACCTTTTTGGGAGTTAGACTCAAGCGATGCTGAGGCTCATCTGAAATATATAGCAGAGACTACCCAAGCATGGGATATTTCTGATCCCAATAGTCAAAATCGAAATCGACAAGTGCCTAATTTGCCTGCTGCGTTCAGTATCTATCACTTGGACAAGGACACTTTGTTGGATCAAAAGTTTAACCAATTGGAGAAGAATTTCAGAGACATGCTTGAAGTGTGATTGAGAGAAGTAGCTGGACCCGTGCAAGCCGGGAAGGAGAAAGTGTGTGCCATTTGTGCTGCTGGTCATTCTACCAAAGGATGTCCTACTATCCCTGCATACAAGGCAATGTACACTGAACAAGTTGAGGCAATAGGGGGGTTTCGTGGAAATTATAATTCACAGCAAGGGAATGCATACAATCAATCGTGGAGGAATCACCCTAGTTTCAACTATGGACAACCACAGGGGGGGATGGCTCCTAACCCACATGTGACACTACCACCCCCTCAATTTCAGCAAGTGGCTCCTCCGATGCCAAATCCTATGCAGGTACCACCTCCTGGTCCTTATGTTTCTCCACCTAGGCGATCTCTTGAAGATAACCTGAATCAATTCATCCAATCTCAAAAAGAGAGCAATGCTAAATATGATCGAATGTTCACTGAAATTCATACTAGCATCTCTAGGTTGCAATCTGTAGTGAATACTCAGAAGAAGGGTAAATTTCTAGCCCAAGGCCAAAGACCTCCTCTTCAAGGACAACCCACGGTTAGCTCCACATCATCGAATTTTCCATAACAATGTCAAGCTGTTACTACTCTTCGTAGTGGTCGCGTAATTGATCTAGCACCGAAAATTCCCAAGGAATCTAATGACAAAGATGAGGGAGTTGAACATGAAATTCCCAAGGAATCTAAAACTTCCGAGTCTGCAGAGACTCCATTGGATACGGAAGACAAAGATGAGGGAGTTAAATCTGAAATTGAAGTCAAACTACCAACTGCTGCTCCATTTCCTCAACGCTTAGTACCACCCAAAAAAGGGGCGTCGCGTACAGAAGTGTTGGATGTTTTGAAGCAAGTAAAATTGAACTTGTCGTTCCTTGATGCTATTCAACAAATTCCATCTTATGCCAAGGTCATCAAAGATCTTCTGATTGTCAAACGACGGCTCAAGGTGAAGAAAAATGTTTTCTTGGCACAAAATGTGAGCTCAGTCCTTCTCAATGATCTTCCACCAAAATTCAAGGATCCAGGTGCACCTACAATTTCCTGCGTCATAGGAGAAAAAAGAGTGGAAAAAGCATTGCTTGACTTAGGTGCGAGTGTGAACATCCTTCCATACTCCATCTATAAGCAGCTTGATTTAGGTGATTTAAAACCTACCCGAATCACTCTACAGTTAGCGGATCGAATAGTGAAAGTGCCTCGTGGGGTTGTAGAGGATGTGATAGTTCAAGTGGACACGTTTTACTTCCCTGTTGATTTTGTCATTTGGGACACTGAGACTACTCCCCATGCGAGAAATCATGTTCCAATAATATTAGGCCGTCCGTTTTTAGCTACTGCTAATGCTTTGATCAATACACGGAATGGCCAAATGCAACTCACTTTTGGAAACATGACTCTCGAGACCAATATTTTCAATGTCGCTAACCAAATGGGTGATGAGGATGAAATTCTTGAGGTTGATCTTATTGAAGAAGTGGTGGATGAACACATCGAAAAAATCATAGGAGGAGATGCATTGGAAGTGTGTTTAGTGCAAAGTGGTGAGAAAAAGAGTCATTATACTTCGTTTGAGCGTGAGGTGGAAGAGTTGGAAACTTGGTTACAAGAAGAAGAGAGTTTTTAGAGTTTAAGAGATGTTGACTGGATTTCTAGGTTTGAAGAATTGCCTCCGAGGGAGACAACCATGATTCCCTCTGAAAATAGATTTCCTAGTCTTGAGTTGAAGAAACTACCCTCGCATGTCAAATATGCTTTTCTGGGAGATAATGATACATTTCCTGTTGTTGTTTCTTCCAGTTTAAAAAAAGAGCAAGAGGGCATGTTGTTAGATGTGTTACGGAAGCATAGAAATGCTTTTGGTTGGACTATAGAAGATTTGAAAGGTATAAGTCCATTCATTTGTACCCATAAAATCCATCTTGAGGAAGAGGTGAAGCCCTCGCGAGAGATGCAAAGGCGATTAAACCCAACCATGAAAGATGTATTCAGAGCAGAAATCATCAAATTGCTAGATGCTGGGATTATCTATCCCATTTCTGATAGTAAATGGGTGAGCCCAATTCAGGTCGTTCCAAAAAAATCGGGTATGACCGTGGTTGAAAACGCTAAGGGAGAATTAATACCTCAACGCACCACCACCGGGTGGCGTGTATGCATTGACTACCGAAAGCTCAATACTGGAACCAAAAAAGACCATTTTCCCTTACCGTTCATCGATCAAATGATTGAACGAGTGGTGGGCCATCCTTACTACTGTTTCCTAGATGGGTATTCTGGTTATAATCAGATTGAAGTGGATGTACTTGATCAAGAAAAGACGACTTTTACATGTTCGTTTGGTACGTTTGCCTATAAACGTATGCCATTTGGATTATGTAATGCACCGATAAATTTTCGAAGGTGCATGATAAGTCTCTTTAGCGACATGATTGAAAAAGGTCTTGAGGTGTTCATGGAAGATTTCAGCGTTTTCGATCCATCTTTCGACCAATGTTTAGCTAATCTTGAAAGAGTTCTATTCTGGTGTGTTGAAAAAGATTTAGTCCTCAATTGGGAAAAATGCCATTTTATGCTCACCGAGGGCGTAGTTTTAGGCCACATAGTCTCATCTAGGGGGATTGAAGTTGATCGAGAAAAAATTGAAGTAATAGCTGAGTTACTCCCGCCAAAATCGCTTAAAGATGTGAGGTCCTTTCTAGGCCATGCTGGATTTTATAGAAGATTTATCAAAGACTTTAGCGCCATCGCTAGACCCTTGAGTAATCTTCTTATGAAGGACACTCCATTTGAATGGAATAAAGCATGTCAAGAATCTTTTGATAAACTTAAAAGCATGCTAATTTCCGCTACTATCATGCAAGCTCCTGACTGGTCGCTCCCATTTGAGCTTATGTGTGATGCAAGTGATTACGCGATTGGGGTTGTTCTTGGACAAAGAAAGGACAAGAAAGCTCATGTTATTTACTATGCTAGCAGAACATTATCTGGCCCTCAGCTTATTTACTCTACTACAGAGAAAGAGTTACTAGCAGTCGTTTTTGCTCTAGACAAATTCCGCTCTGACATTATTGGGTTGCCCATCATTTGTTTCACTGATCATTCGACTCTCAAATATCTCTTGAGCAAGAAAGACGCAAAACCTCATCTAATCAGGTGGATCCTACTCTTACAAGAGTTTAATCTCTCGACTCAAGATAAAAAAGGAGTAGAAAACGTCGTTGCTGATCATTTGTCACGCCTCTCGTCCGACGTACCTATGGATCCCATTCCCATAGACGAGTATTTTCCGGATGAAAATCTATTTGCTACTTCTTCTCTCCCCTGGTTTGCGGATATAGTCAATTACCTTGTCACTGGAATTGTTCCCTCTAATTGGAATTCGCAAGAGAGAAGGAAGTTCATTACATGGTCACGCATGTTCTTTTATGATGATCCATATTTGTTTAAGTATTGTGCTGATCTAATCATTCGGAGATGTGTACCTGATGAAGAAATCCAAAAGGTAATTCGATTATGTCATTCGGAAGCATGTGGAGGTCATTTTTCCAAAAATAAAACTGCTGCGAAAATCCTTCAAAGTGGTCTCTACTGGCCCACAATCTTTCGGGATGTGAATACTTTTTGTAAATCATGCGATAGATGCCAAAGAATGGGAGCTATTACTTGTCGTGACATGATGCCATTAACCCCAATTCTAGTCTTGGAGTTGTTTGATTGTTGGGGTATTGACTTCATGGGGACCTTTCCACCTTCTTTTGGTTTTCTATACATCCTCGTCGCTGTAGACTACGTCTCAAAATGGGTAGAGGCCATAGCTACAAGGACGAATGACAATAAGGTGGTGATAAAATTCATTCAAGAAAATATACTTTCTCGTTTTGGAATGCCTAAGGCCATAATCAGTGATAATGGAACCCAATTTTGCAATAGGCCTATGGAGAAGCTAATGCGAAAGTACGGAGTTGTCCATAAAGTTGGAACAACTTATCATCCTCAATCGAATGGCCAAGCCGAGCTCGCCAATCGGGAAATCAAAAATATCTTGGAAAAGACAGTCGAACCTAATAGGAAAGACTGGTCTCTCAGATTGAATGATGCGCTCTGGGCATATAGAACTGCTTATAAGAATCCCTTTGGGATGTCCCCATTTCGATTTGTGTATGGCAAGCCTTGTCATCTTCCGGTTGAGATTGAACACAAAGCGTATTGGGCTATCAAAAGGGTGAACTTCAACATGGATAAGGCCGGTGAAACACGTAAACTTCAGTTGAATGAGTTGGAAGAAATACGCAATGATGCGTATGAAAGTGCAAAAATATCCAAGGAACGAATGAAACGAGCTCATGACAGAATCGTTCGTAGGAAAGAGTTTCGTTCGGGACAAAAAGTACTTCTTTACAACTCGAGGTTGTACTTGTTTCCAGGAAAATTGCAGTCAAGATGGTCGGGTCCATTCATTGTGAAAGAGGTATTTCCCCATGGAGCTGTTGAACTCAAAGATGAGAAATGGGGAAACACATTTAAGGTTAACGGGCATCGTCTCAAGCCGTATATGGAAGTGATCGTCAAGGAAGCCGACATAATCTGGTTGTCGGACCCCATTTATGGGGATTGACTGGAAAAAAAAGCGAGGTGAGGTCTTCGCACCCCGACATGTATGGGGTGATTGTTGTACATAAGAGTCTTAGGAGTTAGGAGTCGTAAGTTTGTGTCAAACCCGGGGTTGGGGTGTTAAGGTTTCGATGAGCATTACGAGAATTTTGAAGTAAGCGAAGTTGTAAAGAAATCATTGGAATAGAGAAAAGGAAATTCTGAGAATTCAGCAGACCGGATTGATCTGGTCCAGAATTAAAAGAACCGATCCGGTCCTACAACCGGATCGGTCCGGTAATCTGCAGAATGCTACTTCCCGAGGTTCACACCTCTTCAATCCAAACCAAATTTATTCCTCCAATCCCCTCTTTTCCCCCCAAAAATTCGTACCCCCTACTTTCCCCCATCCATTCCCTCCTATTTCCTTTAAATATCCCCGTCCCCCACCCCCATTTTCTTCACACCTCCATATCTTCTCTCCTCTCACAGTTTCTGTCTACATTCTTCCATATCCATGGCTGCTCCTCAGAAATATACCTCCATTGAGGTCCTACCCGACGGCAATGGCGAATACCGTTCTCGCCGTGAAGCCAATTGGTGCCAGCGGTTTTTCAGTCCAACCCAAAAAATTCACATTGAACGTCAAGTGCTTTGGGATCAACTGCCTAATTCTGTCACAGCCATGTTCATGACAAGAGGCTGGTGCAGATTTTTTAATGAACCATATGAGGCCGTTTGGGAAAATAAAGTGCGTCAATTTTATGGTTCGCTTGTCCGTACCGCTGAATTCGAATCCCAAGCTTTTGTGGATTCCACACCAATACCGTTCTCACTTGAAATTCTGGCCCAAAAACTCGAGTCTTACGATGTGACCACTCCGAATCAAGTTGATTATCCTAGTCCCGATCCCATTCTCACCAAGGCAGTTTGCATCTCAAGAATCGAGCCCGGCGCAGTTTGGACTACCGAGACCTTTCCCGTTGGTCGGTTATCCGACAAGGCACGGTTCATTTTTCACATTTTTTGTGCCAATATTTTGCAAACCTCCAATGATTCAGCAATGCGGCCGCGTTAAGCTACAATGATGTATCACTTGTTTGACCATACAACTGTTATCAATTTGGCCCGCACATTTTACAATGATATTCTCTTTGTGGCTTACGATAAAAAGGGTCGGGCACCTCTTCCTTATGGTCGTCTCATTACATCCTTGATTAAGAATGTCGGGATTGAAGCACTCCAAGATCTTATAAAATTGCCTAAGCCATTAGGACAAGAGTCCTGCCCTCGAAGTGAAAGGCAAATTCAGCTAATCCCTACAAGGCACGGCGGCGATTCGAGTGATGAGGAGACCGATGAGGAAGAGGACGTTGCTGATGAGGATGTTGAGATGGACGAAGGTGAGGAGGAAGAATATAATGAAACCGCTGATTCGGATTATGTTCCGGTTGGTACGAGTTTGACTGAGCATGTTCTTTCTCTTGAAACGCGTTTCGACGGGTTCATGACATCCTACGAGAGGGATATGAGTTTGGTCCTGCGTATGTAGGCGGACTTGTACCATCTTCAGTTGGGTCCCGAAGCCCTCCTTCCTCCCTACTATTACAATCCTTATGATCCTGCTGCTCCCGGGACTTCCCGCCCCCACCCGCCCCCACCCGCCCCTTAGGATGCCCCGCTACCCCTTTATGTTTTATTACTTATGTTTGTGATGCTTTGTTTACACATTTGTGTTGTAATATACAGTTTTCATTAGTATATTTGCTTGTTTTATTTATCGCACTCTTAATGTTGTCTTCTTTATCTCTCTCGTCCATTTGATTGAGGACAATGCAAATCACTAAGTTAGGGGGGATGACAAGTGCGTATTCATAAAACTTCGCATATATGTATATAAAAAAAAAATTGAAAAAAGCCCAAAATATTTTTCTTCAAAATAAATAAAAATTGGAATATAAAATTTTCAAAAATAGCACCTTTATTCTATTTAAAGTCTCAAATTGTTAAATCTCAATTGCACTAAGTCAAAATTGACCGAAGATGGAAATTGAAAGAAAATTGACGACTTAACGAATAAGTGTGGAGATTGATCAACCCCGATGAGATTTTGAGCCTTTCAATTTTTTTATGAGTTTTTAAATCAATCCGAGTTTATGATTAACTCAAAGTTCTTTTCAGCGTTTTAATAAGTCGTTGATGATCTCAATCCTTTGTTTTGATCGGTTATGGGAAATGTGTGAAATGTTGTCTAAAAATTCGTGCTAAATATATCTCTAAACTTAATTAATCTCGAGATGCATATGGTAATGTGATTAGCAATTTGGACAATGAAGTAGGCCCTCGTTTGTTACCCAAAAATATTAGCCATAAAAAGTTGTGAAAAACAAAATTATCCCTTTGCAACCCAAGTTGAGCCTAATAAAATATTTCCCTTTGTTTGATAACCCGAAAAACCCAAATAGCCCGGAATTGTGAAAATTGAGAAAATTCATCAAGTAAGTCCAAATTGTGCAATAAAAAGGGGCAAGAAAAAAATAGAAAAAAAATGTAAAAAAAAAAAATAGTGAGAAAAAAAAATGTAAATTGAAAAAGAAAGAGAAAAATGAACAAATGCCCGAAAAAGCACTAATGGACGTCATAAGGACATTTTCAAATTCCGAACATTCCTACCATTCCAAATTTTACCCTTTACACTTTTTAACCCGAAAAGTCCTAACCGAGTCCGAATGGCGAAATTAATTACTGCATGGAGAGCTAAGACATGAAAAGATAATATGAGAGATTAAATGGTGTGAATTAAAGGTGATGTTCCCATTTCCTAATAACCGTACTCCGATGATGAGATCTTTTCACCATATATTTCTTTCTTTCAATTTTGTATATATGAATTTGTGTCCATTATTTTTACTCTTTATATCATGCATACCGAGAGAAAATAGCCACACTCCGAGTGATTCGTTTGTGAGTGCATCCGTAAGAATTTGAATCAAAACGAATTTTCGAAAAGTAACGTCACTACACCAAATCTGCCCATTTGTCAAGGTCATTGACCTTGACAAATCCAACTTGTCAAGGTCAATGACCGTGACATTTCGAGGCGAGACAACTTTTTTTGTCACGGTCGTGTCACGGTCATTGACCTTGACACAAAACTCGCGTTTTGTGTCACGGTCGTGTCGCGGTCAATGACCGTGACACGTTTGTCACGGTTATAAACCGTGACAAAGCAGTGACCCTTTTTAAAAAAATTGACACGCTCAATGACCGTGACACGCCCTTGACAACTTTTATCACGGACTTGTCACGGTCAATGACCGTGACAATTCTGGGCAGAATTTAAAAAAAATCTGCTGGGCAGTATGGCCACTGCCACTGTCCAGCAGTATATTTGTACCTGTTATAGCAACGTTGTACCTGTTCTAAACATCATATATCCGAACAAACTAAAGATAATGCAAATATATATTCGAATAATAAACTATTTAAAAAGAAACAACATCACCATCATTTTATCTCAAATCTACAAACTATTTGCATGGAAAAGAGATTTTTTACCGCGACGCTCGGGAACACCTCCTTATCCTTCCCTTCTCGTCCGAATAGCCACATAAGTATAGAGCATATGTGGCCTACCCTTAGGGCCACTCCTTGTCCCCTGAATTGAAATAAAGTAAAATTAGTATCCGCCCCTCAAATATAGATAAATATAAATCGTAATTGAAATCGAAATCGAAATTGACATATACATATAAATACATTACCTGTAGTGTCACTCAAACAGCTAACTTGAGCTCATATGGCACCTCCTTCCAACTAATGTACCCCGGGAAATCGTGTCAATTATAATTCTCTTCATATCTAAACACTAAGAAATACCATAATCCTACGGAGTTATGTGTTGCAAATTCCTTCCAACCGTTGTGTAGCCAAAAATCAGCAGTTGAAGTTGTCAATTCCACCTTTCAATGGTCTCCCATGTTTTGCTAGAAGTTCCAAGTGGTGGGGTATGGAAAGTGGAATTGACAACTTCAACTGGTGATGTTTGGCTACATAACGGTTGGGAGGAGTTTGCAGAGCATCGCTCCATAGGATTATGGCATTTCTTAGTGTTCGGATAGACGAAGAGATTCAGTCTCCTCTCCACAAATAGGACACCCCACATAACTATGTACTAATCACCTATTAAAGGTAAGAAGCGTATATTCATGGATTAGTATAAACAAAACTTAGATGTAGTTGGAATATTTATGTATTAATCTCCTCTCCACACATGCACACTACACAAGAGTGAAAATGATAAAGTGCAGATCAAGTAAAAGCATTAAAAATGGATGTTTCGATACAAATTGAAATATTTATTACAAATTGAAAAATTGTTTCAAATTCGGGTTATCATAAAAAATGGATTGATATTCGGTAGGAGCAGCCAAGTCATCCACACTACTATTTAGACGCCTTGGCGCGTGTTGGACAATTGACCACGGCTCGTTGTTGATAGACTCCGAGTAAAATACTTGCTTAACCTTTTGAAATGCACAAACAAACGGGTCATCGCTCACGTGGTCGTTGCTCTTCAACTTGGACAAGTCAACCATGATGAAATTGGTGACAGGATCAACTTTACAAGCATTTTTATCCTCAACTCTTACCCATTCACAGTAAAATTCAACCTCTTTGAAGCTTATATAATACAATTCAAATATATTTTGGATTACACCATAGTAAGTCATTTCAGCTTCAACGAGGTTTTTATCTTTTGCGCTCGCTCGAAAGAAAGTAAGAGCCTTGTATGAAATTCCCGAGTTCTGTACATTTGTACTTTCCTCGTAAACTTTAGCGCCGAAAATGTAACCGTTCAATCGATACTTTTTGTACTCTTGTGCCACGAACAAGGGTCCAGTGGCTAGACGAGAAAGCCTTGATGTCGCATCACCCATCTTTAGGAGCTGAGAATATAGATAAATTAATTATATTAGTGGTAAAATTTTAGTGTAATGTAACGTTATATAACGACTGTTTTCATTATAATTACCTCTTGTGTCAACCATAACCTAAATTCGCTGTCTGATTGTACCATTATTTTTCGTCTTTTATTGTTCTCATAGGCTTCATATTTACTGCATATTACAAAATTAATCATGTATAAAATAATCTAAAATAATGTTAAACATTATAATATTCGAAACTTACTTTTTCCATTCTTCGACATCTTCATGTGTGTCAAATAGATAACGAGCTACTTGTTCATGTTGCAAACTCGTTAATTTCACTCGTTTTCCCATCACATTACCACCATCATCGAGGAATTCATCAGTGTCATCAACGTTGGTCGAGTCAGGCATATATTCCCGAGTATATATTGATGACTCCACGGTGATGTATTCCTCTGCAATTGATCCTGCAATATATCACGTATTCTTGACGTAATCTTTAAAAACTTTCATCAATCTTTCAAACGGATACATCCACCGACATCTAACTGGACCACAAAGAAGTGCCTCGTCGCATAGGTGTACCAACAAGTGAACACTTATGTCAAAGAATGCTGGGGGAAAGTACTCCTCCAATACACAAATCGCTTCGTTCACAACCAATTTTGCGGCCACTATGTGTTCTCGATTCACTACCTTCTCACACAAGAGGGAGAAGGTAATACTAATTTGCATAATAGCCCTACGCAAATCCTTGTGCTTGGAGAAATAGTGCTTAAACAATAGAGGAACCAATTGCATGATCACATGCCAATCGTGGGACTTACACTTATGTAAATCATGAGTAACATAATTCACAATCCTTTGTAAGTTGGACGAAAAAGTAGATGGGCCCTTCAAATTATATATTGTGTCTAGAAGCACCTTCCTTTCCTCACTCGTCAAAGTAAACGCACCAGGGGGAATTATTGTCCTTCCCCTACTATCTTCTTTCAACCATAGTTGTGGTTTAAGTTTTAACGTTTTAAGGTCTTTTCGTGCATTTTCTCCATCCTTCGAATGACTCCCCCCAAGGCAAGTACCCACAATATGTTTAGCGAAGTTCTTCTCTGCATGCATCACATCCAATACATGGCGCACCGGGGTTTTCTTCCAATAAGGCAAGTTAAATAAAATTGACCTCCGAGACCATGCCTTTCTTATCTCAGTTTCATTCCCAGTTGGGGTCTTCTTATGCTTGACATTCTTAAATTTGGGATTCTTACCTGGCATATTTGGGCCAAATTTAGGATTCTTAAATTTGGGATTCTTCTACCAAAGGAGCCAGGTAGATATCAATGTCTTCACTTGGTGCCTTTGGCCCAGGTATCAATAAAGCCATCATCGAAAATTCAGGTCTCATACACTGTAAAGGAGGGAGGTTGAGTGGGGCTAGGATCACTGGCCATACACTCTGATTGGTGCTTAGAATTTTAAATGGATTGAAACCATCTGTTGATATAGCCAAACGAATGTTGCGTTGTTCTCGAGCAAAATCGGGATACTCATAATTCATCCTCCGCCAGGCAGTAGAATCAATAGGATGACGCATGATATTACCCCCTACTTCTGCCCTAGCATGCCAAGTCATTGCCTCTGCAATCCATGGTACTGTGAAAAATTGCTTTAATCTAGGCCCAACGGGAAAATATTTCAATACTTTTTGAGGCACTTTTGAGCTTGTGCCTTCCTTACTAGTAGATTGGACATATCTAGGTTCATCGCATACCGGACAACGATCGAGATTTTCATACTCCTTTCGGTATAGTATGCAGTCATACACACAAGCATGAATCAATTTATACTTCATTTCCAAACCTTTCAAACTGTTCTTCATAACAAGATAGCTATTTGGAAGTGTATTCACCTTGGGTAATAAGCCCTTCACCCATTTCAGAATTCCCGTCACGCTATTGCCAGATAAACCGTACTGCGTCTTCAAACTGTGCAAACCAACCATGGCATGTAAAGTTGTTTGATCTTTCTCACAGCCAGAGTATAACGGTTGGGTCGCCTTAAATTTTAAACTTTGGTAGTCATCGTCAAGTTTTATCGTGTTATCTTCACGAGCACTTGAATCTTCTACATCATCAGTAACCTCATTCTCCTCAGCTTCATAAACTCCGTACGCATCATCAACTAAATCCTCTAACGTATTATGATCTACGTCATCCCCTTCTACATCTATTCTACTTGTTGAAGGTTGTTGTGAAGGTTGGTCGGGGATAAAAGGAACTTTCAATTCACCGTGAAAACTCCAAAATCGATAACTATCTTGCATACCCGATCTTAACAAATGTAGTTCATCTGTTTTCCACTCAAACACCTTACCATTCTTACACCTAGCACACGGACACGGAAACTCTTCATCATTACGACATCTCTTTGCATATTTCACAAATTCGTTAGCACCTCTGCGAAACACATCCCCCATTCTATTAGTCTCACCCATCCACTCTTTGTATTTCAGATATCCCATCACAGCTACCACAACTAAACACCTATTAAAGGTAAACAAAACTTAGATTTATAGTATGTTTTATTCAATTATCCCATCATTTAATTATCCTATTAAAGGGTAAGTGGTCCTATCCCATTCAAGAATGAATTTTTCTGTAATATACTTAACAACTCATGCACATTGTTACTATTTGAAAAAAATTCGACAGTATATCCCCTTAGTTCTCCAAGTACACGATGTAGGTTGGCAGGTGTGAGTGTTATTTCAATTGGTCAATTGAAATAACAGTCACACTTGTCAATCTAGTATGTACCCAGAGAACATTAAGATACGACTGCAGAACTTCCTCCAAAAGTAACAACTTTAAGACAATAAGAATATTATACAGAAATTATACAGTCTCAAACTGTCCAAACGGGACAATTCGAGAGATCTCATTACAGGGGTAATGACTCTCGAACAAGTCTAAGGGCTATTGAATGCGTACGCATAAGAACTAGAATGCTAGTATCTATGCACACTATATTTAATTTCAAGTATGTTTCATATAATGGGTTAATTCAAATACAAAAATAAATTCATGGGTTAATTCAAATACAAAAATAAATTCATGGGTTAATTCAAATACAAAAATAAATTCATGTATTGACCACATACACACACACACACACACACTATCTAAGTTGTTCTATAGGAATAAAAACAACATTTTTAAAATATGGAGGGCTCACCAATTTGATCAAAATTTTCAACAACATAGAGTAATTGATCTTTATTATAAGACAATTACTACAAATTTAAGCGCATCGCCCGAATTCACAAAGTAATTTAATGACTAAAGTAATACTTTTTTTAACTTTAGTTATTCACCACAAATCTTAAAAAATATTTTATTTTTCATGCTTTTTAAACTTCGGATGCTTTTAGAAACTTCGGATGACAATTACTACAAATTTACATTTTTGGATATTATTTTGGGATATTATTTACATTTACATTTTTGGATATTATTTTTGAAAATTTATAGAAAATTACTTATTTATTTACATTTTTAACCCCCTACCCTCACCCTGCCCCCACCCTGCCCCACCCCCTACCCCACCCTGCCCCACCCCCCACACATGCACACACATGCACATATATACACACATACACACATATATATACACACAAACATATATATAAATGGAAGAGAGAGAGAGAGATAGAGAATTAAACCTGAAAGTAGAGAGAGAGAGAGAGCAGCGTCGAGAGAGAGAGAGAGGGAGGGAACGGCGCGGGAGGGAAAAAGGGTTTTTGCTACTAATATTGTCACGGTCGTGTCAAGGCCATTGACCGTGATAAGTATTTAAAGAATTGTCACGGTCAATGACCGTGACAATTTTTTGTCACGGTCGTGTCAAGGTCAATGACCGTGACAAAAACGCGTGTTTTTTTGTCACGGTCAATGACCTTGACAAGGGTGGCCGGCTGAAAGGTGACAATTTGACCATTTTGGTGTAGTGCGTAATGCTCAATCGGTGGAAATTTAAGGTTTAATTTTTGGCTTTGCACACACACACTATGGTTTGCGACATTTGAATATGAATTTATGGTGATTATTTTTCGAAAAGTTTAAATTGTACAATTTTTAAATATTTTGATATTTATTTGAGTCAATAAAGAATTTTGTGGGTATATTCACTGCAAACCCTCACGAGACAAAACTCGTCCTACTAGGGTAACCGAGGGGTTTAAAGGCTTGTTGCATACGCTAAATGCAATCGCTTGCCTGCGAAAAAGGTATTCTATCCTAATAAAAGAATTGAGCTTTAAACTAATTTCAGTTACATTGTCCGGGACGTGCAAAGTCCTAAGTTAGGGGGATTTGACCAAGCGTAAATTCTTCTGAATTTAGCCCCTTAAGTTAGTGAGATTAATATCTCGAACAACGTAATTGAACCATTTTTTATTCCATATCATCGCCATTGATTGTTTCTAACAGTTTTCCCAAGTTTTCGTGTTTTCTGATGGATTTTACAGGAATTTAGTGCAAGAAAAGGAGAGAAAGAAACCAGAAGAAAGGAAGAAAAGTCAAAGGGCAAAAGCATAAATTTTTATCCAGAATTCAAATTCGACACCTAAAGGGAAGTTGAAGTGCTTGATTTCACAAGAATATCGGAAGAAACGACACTCAAATCGGATCTCGAGATCAAAAGTTATGGACAGTCAAAGATGAAAGAGCAAAGTCAACATGGAAGAAAATCGGACCGATCCGGTGGGGACCGGACCGATCCGAAATGACCCAAGTCCAGTAGACCCCGGATGGATGACAAACCGATGACAGCAGAACTGATCCGGTAGAATAAAAAAAGAACCGATCCGGTGGCTGAAAAATCGGACCGATCCGAGGGATATCCGGACCGGTCCGGTCATGCGAAATCCTGGCATTTATTGTACAGATTTGATGTGCGTAGCTGGTGAAATCTTGCGCAACAAATAATTCTGGCTGTTAAATTCGTGATAGTTGGTGCTATAAAAGCCCATGCCCTACCTCATTCTAGGGGACGAATTCTAGAGAGTAGAATAGAATTTTAGAGAGAAATTCAGATTTTAGAGAGTTTTCTTAGTTTTTCTTTACATAAATTTTTTCATAAACCCTAGTTTGTAAGGTTGAAGGAGAAGAATATTTCTGGATTCAATCATCTCTCTTCCCTAGTGCAGATTTCAAGTATCAAATTCCATTCTCTTAGTTAATCTCAATTTTTATTTTCAATTTAATCATCTTTTCTTGTTTTGTAATTTTTGTTTTTACCATGTTTCTTAGATCCACAATTATATGCATTGTTATGAAATTGTTTTCCCATAAAATCATGTCTACCTAAATTTTCAAGGGTTGGGGTACATGAACTCATTCCGTTATAAATTACCTGTGTAAAAAATAGAGGGTAAATTAAATATTGACCAAATCGTGTATGGAAATTCTACGAACATAGCAGACCTTTTAATCTCTCTTGCCCTAGGTACTTGGGATGTTTAAGAATGCTATGCAAGTGTAATTTTCCATTCACCGCTTTGTATTTGCCTTTGATTTCATATGATGCGGGCAAGATCCTTCATATATGTAATGCTTAGGATATATAAAGACTGGATTTAGTAAAAAAATTCAATTTTCAATTCTAGTATTCTATACGGTAATTCGTTAAGGTTTGATGGATTGTACCCTACCCTATTTTCTCTCATTTGTCAATCTAATTTCTTCACAATTTTTAGTTTATTTTTCTTGAATTTTTTTTTATTTCACTAGAAATTTCCCAATCATTAATCATCTTTTCATATTTCTTTTGAGGAATCATTTCAAGATTTAATAACTTCTCCTACACAAGTGCCAATTGTTGATCCCTGTGGATACGACCCCGACTTGTCGGATTATTACTAACGCGAGGCTTGCACTTGAGCCTAGAGAAAACGCACTTTTGAGACAAATTTCTTAGTCGCGTCATTGGGCCTTTAGAACATACATGTTTATTACTCTCTCAGTCACAAATTAAGAGTCAGACCACTATTCTCTTTTGGTTCGTACTCCACTTTTCCTTTTTGGACATAATTAACGTACCAAATTTCATCGTAGTGAACGAATGTTGATCTTGGCAATTGATTTAAAGTATCCTTAATCTATGCGAAAGAAGGATAAGGACTCTTAATTTGGGACGTAGGGGGTACTTAGGGTGTGTTTGGGAAACCCAATTTCGTGCTTTGGAATTGGAATCGGAATTGGTAATTTTTTAAACTTGGACTGGATATTTTTCATCCAGGCATGGAATTTAAATTATGATCATGGTTGATTTTTGTGGATTCTTGTGTGTAGGATGATAAAGCTTCTTTGCTTAATTTATCTTGTTTTGGAGGGTACGAGGTGTTAGTGTCTATGTGTTAGGCAATGGTAATATACACACAAGCCCTACCCTTCTTTGACGCAACCTCTCCGTTTTCTCTATCCTCAAACGCAGTAGAGCTAAGGTCCACCTTAAGGGTGTTGGTCAGCCCTTAGCTCCGGCAGGTAAAGCTCACCATTACATCGTCCTATGGCTCAGGCAGGTTTCTCCATCTCGAGTAGGACCACTTCCGGGGGTTTGAGGAGCGTGGGGGAGTACAACGGCGGTGTCGACTTTTCTTCTTCTGTACAAAAATCATTTCAGTTTAACTACTAGAGTACATGTATTGTTATTCTTGAGTAACATTGACCATATGTGTTTTTGCAGCCACAGGGAATGGATAGATTTAATTACCTGATTCAGTATGCCCTTTCAATTGTAAGTAATTAATTCTATGAATATCATTAATTTATTTAGGCCTAATTATACATTTACCCCTCATCTTTTTATTTACTTTGGATTACAGCTGAAAGTGTTAAAATGTATGTAGCAATTATCGACGGAACTCTCAATTTGGTTGACAAGGTAACATTTGATTTTATCTATTTGACACAATCAAATTGGTCTCATTCGTATCATCTTATAAAAATAGCATTCACTTTGTGTTGTGTAACAGCTTTTTGAGATGGAGCGCCATGATGTCGTTAGAGCACTTGAAATTTATAAGAAATCAGGAGATCAGGTATATATATTATATGTGTGTTATTTGTGTCTTGTTAGAGCATTCACAATGGTTTTCTAAACAGAAGGAACCGGATAGCTTAAATGTGTCATATCCCTGTCGTAGCAGCACACTGGTGGAGGATAGGATAGATAATAAATGACCCCAGAATACACACAACCGTCCTGATATTAAGATGTTCAAGCAGATGACTGTTAACCATCCCAGGTTGGATAGTTCAAACTAGTGACAGTCAACCATCCCAACTTTTATCCACCACTCACCCATCCCACTTTGTTGTTTTACTCACCATATGGTTAACACTTTGTTGGGGTGGGTGATATAGGAGGTGATTGTGTTTTCTTGGCAAGATCTGATGGGGGTGATAGGATTTCCAAGCACGTGAGGTGATTGTGTTTTCAAAGGCCCACTCAGGGCACACTCCCTCCAAGGTTTTTGCCGCCCCTCTGAGGTATTTCTCATACTTATTTTTGGAATGGGTTTTTTGTTTTGCAACAAAATGCATTTTTTTTGGCACAAAAATGGTTCAATGGATTTTTGTGAGTAGGTAGGAGATCCCAAGTTTTTATTTGAAGGCAAAACCATACAAAGAATGGAGCTTCTTGTTTTGAGCACCTTGAAGTGGAGGATGCAAGCTTGCACTCATTGTTCTTTCATAAACTACTTTCTTAAAGAGATTAACCATGATCATCTCTACATTAGAATTCCATAAGCGTTGGGTAACACAATTAGTGTAGAATATATGATGTGTTAGTATTTCTCCACTATTGATAGTTATAGAGTGGTTTATGATGCTTAATTATCATGGAAACTGTATGCACTAGTTGGTAGTTACCTTAGACTTGTTGATCATGGGATATCCACATGCATGTCACATGTAAATTGAACACGGTGTGAATGTGAAAATCGAATTCACTACATTTTAAATTGCAGTAGGATCTTGCACTCAACAACAATTTAAAAACAAAGTTGTTAACAGAAATTTTATGTCGAACTTGACTAGTCAAAAATTGTCTTCATAATCATACTCGTGTCTAATACTGCAGCTGATTATTACTTGTTCATGCGATAATCCAGTTGCTAATCTCCCTAAACGAAAAAAAAATCTTGTCATTGATATCCACTTTTGAGTTCCCCCCCCCCCCCCCCGGTATAACAATCTCTAGTGCCTCTCTTATACTGAATTATTTGCATAAGGCTTGTGTACCCTATTAAGATGTTATATTGTCCTGTATTTAAAAGCATAGTAATAATGAACATTATGGATTTGCATGGAGTATGAATGACATGCAAGTTGTGTCCTTGTTTTGTTACAAGTCATGATATTTTCCAACTCCTTATCTCATTCAAAGAAGGCATTTATAAATTTATAAATGAAGACGCAACATGTATAATTTTCTGGTCGTAATTACATATTTTCTTTATCTTTATTGTATTTTCCTTGTCAGCGGAAGATTTCAGAATTTATAGACATTGTTGGACCAAATGGGATACTTTCGAGAAGTTATGGCGCGAAGAGTTCATCGGGTGGCTATCAAAATACAAATGAAATCTGGTTAGTCTCAAATTCTCTTTAAATGTTGCAGCATTAAATAAAAAAATAGCCTAAAATAGCGGCGACAAGTAGCCAAACGTAAAATGGCTTACTTTATGAGCTTATTTAGTTAAATTGGTGGAAGGGATTTACTGGTGGTTTGGTTTTGAAATTTGCTACTGCTGTTGAGTTTTTTTAAATGTCAAAACATGTTGGATTTAACGAATAAACAAATGAAACTAGGTCAAAATTTTCTAAAATCAATAAACGTTTCAAATTGATTAAAAACATATCGTTATTGGATAAAAATCCAAAACAACCTCGAAACAACCCCAAAGAGGCATGAACACCTCGTACGGGATCAATGTAACACATCGGAACTCATCGCCTAGTCACGGTTTGAGAATTTTGAAAATATGACGATAATTTGAAAATATCTAGATTAGTCTTACAAACAAGTCGTCAAAGGGTGAAAACCTAAACTAGCCCCCAAACACCATCGTAAGTGGCACGAACACCTCGCATGGGACCAATGTAACTTGTAGGAACTGACCGCGTAGTCACGAGACTTATGATTTGAGAATATGAGGATAATTTGCAAAAATCATCACTTAGACTTAAAAAACAAACCGTTAAAGGGTGAAAACCTAAACCAACCCCCAAATGTCACCGTAAGAGGCACGAACACCACGCACGGGACCAATGTAACTTGTACGAACTGACCGTGTAGTCGTGGGTCTCCATGTTTGATAATAGCACGATAATTTCAAAATATATCGATTAAGCTTAAAAACAAGCCCTTAAAGGGTGAAAACCCAAACCAGTCGCCAAACGGTCCCGTAAGAGGCACGAAGACCTCGCACGGGACCAATGTAACATGTACGAACTGACCGGATTGTCGCGGGTCTCCTCATTTGAGAATATGATGATAATTTCAAAATACGTAGATTAGGCTTAAAAACAAACCGTTTGAAGGTGAAAACCCAAACCAACCCCCAAACGGCTCGTAAGAGGCACGAACACCTCGCACGGGATCAATGTAACTTGTATGAACTGACCGCGTAGTCGCAGGTCTCCAGATTTGAGATAATAACAATAATTTAAAAATATGTAGATTAGGCTTAAAAACTAGCCGTTGAAGGGTGAAAACCCAAAGCATCCCCCAAACGACCCCGTAAGAGGCACGAACACCTCGCACGAGACCAATGTAACTTGTACGAACTGATCGCGCAGTTGCGGGCCTGCCGGTTTGAGATAATGATGATAATTTCAAAATATGTAGATTAGGCTTGAAAATAAGCCATTTGAGGGTGAAAACCCACACTAGCCCCCAAACGGTCCCGTAAGAGGCACGAACACCTGGCACGGGACCAATGTAACTTGTAGGGACTGACAGCGTAGTCACGGGCCTCTCGATTTGAGAATATGATGAAAATTTCAAAATATATCGATTATGCTTAAAAACAATCCCTTAAAGGGTGAAAATACAAACCAGCACCCAAATGGTCCCGTAAGAGGCACGAACACCTCGCACGGGACCAATGTAACTTGTACGAACTGACTGCGTAGTCGCGGGTCTCCTGGTTTGAGAATAGGACGATAATTTCAAAATATATCGATTAAGCTTAAAAACAAGCCCTTAAAGGGTGAAAACCCAAACCAGCCCCCAAATAGTCCCGTAAGAGGCACGAACACCTTGTACGGGACCAATGTAACTTGTACGAACTGATCACATAGTCGAGGGTCTCCCCGTTTTAGAATATGATGATAATTTCAAAATACGTAGATTAGGCTTAAAAATAAGTCGTTTGAGGGTGAAATCCCAAATCAGCCCCCAAACGACCCCATGAGAGGTACGAACACCTCACACGGGACCAATATAACTTGTACAAACTGACCCCATAGTCGCGGGTCTCTCAATTTGAGAATATGACGATAATTTTAAAATACGTAGATTAGGCTTAAAAACAAGTTATTTGAGGGTGAACACCCAAACCAGCCCCCAAACGGTCCCATAAGAGGCATGAACACCTCGCACGGGACCAATGTAACTTGTACAAATTGTCAGCGTAGTCACGGACCTCTCGATTTGAGAATATGACGATAATTTCAAAATATATCAATTAAGCTTAAAAATAAGCCCTTAAAGGGTGAAAATCCAAACCAGCCCCCAAACGGTCCCGTAAGAGGCACGAACACCTCGCACGGGACTAATGTAACTTGTACGAACTAACCGCATAGTCGCGAGTCTCCCCCTTTGATAATATGATGACAATTTCAAAATACGTAAATTAGGCTTAAAAATAAGCCGTTTGATGGTGAAAACCCAAACCAGCCCCCAAATGGTCCCGTAAGAGGCACGAACACCTCGCACGGGACTAATGTAACTTGTACAAACTGACAGTGTAGTCACGGGCCTCTCGGTTTGAGAATATGATGATAAATTCAAAATATATCGACTAAGCTTAAAAACAAACCGTTAAAGGGTGAAAACCCAAACCAGACCCCAAACAAGCCTCCCGAAAAATATGAATTCCGTTCGAACGACGGAAGGCATGTGTAAGGCAGTAAAAGGGAACCATCCCCAATTAAAATTTTGGGAGGGAGGATGGGGGATTTGGATAGGACGGGCAACAAATACACATGCGGGCTGAGAAAACATGAATCAACTCCCGAGAATGTTAAACTTGGAACGGGAGGCGGCGCACATGAGGAAGAAAATGCCATTATGGAAAGCGGCTCGAGTGAGTACTCCTCGTCGGCGAAAAGGTTTGGAACTAAAAAGTTTTAAGCCAATTCATCGGGTACTCGAATTGGTGCAACAGTATATAATGAAGATGGGGATGAAAGAAATTCAATCTCAGGCGATGAGTGATCATCGCTTGAAAACTGGATGTCGGAAGAAATAGGATCGTTTACAATGACACTTTCTTCTTTGAAAATCAAAGAAGAAACGAATTCATTGAAAATGGATACTATTCTTTTTCATCATCATTCTCATTCTCTACTATACCGTGGGTCAAGTGAAGGATGATATGTTCCAGAGTAGGAACGAAGTCCTCATTTGGTTCAAAACAGTCCTCGACTTCGGCAGTCTCCGAAGAAAAGTCATCGTCGGATTCAAATAGTAAATCCAACTCGTGTTCCCAACAACGATTTTCTTCCCGATAACGTTCTTCAATCCTCTCATTTTCAGGCATACGCAATCCCTCACCGAAAGTCATCGGGCGAGGAGCGGATTCTTGGAAATGGGAGGTTTGGAAATTGTTATCGGGACTACACTCAAAATCATTAACATAGTAATTTTGAAAATGATTACAATTGGTTTCAAAATTCTTATCATAAGGATCTTGCGACCCAAAATCAGAATGATCATGAAAAAAATTGCTGTAATCCAAACTTTGACTTTCGTAATACTCACCCAATGTCATTTTAGATGTTGCAACTTTTTGGGATTGCAAGTATTGACCAAAAGTCATAGGCTTACCACAATTTTGAGAATTATCATTAGGATTACCAGAAAAGTTAGAATATGACATGCTTACCCAACAAAATCTCGAGAACGCGACTTCCACAAAGAAGATGTGCGGCGGGATAATTCAAGCGTTCCTAGGCGCTCAAATGTAGAAGTCCTACAAAAAAGGTTAAAAGAAAGAATACAAATACAAAGAAAAGATTACTACGAACTAATAATACAATTATAATCTATAACAAAACATTCCCCGACAACGGTGTCATTTTGATCAAGGGTGAAAAGCGACGCGTGTAAGCACGCCGATCGTTGTTTTCGTTTCACCTCCTTAATACAAAAACCTAAGTTACGACTACACTTGCGATACAAGTATAGCGGTAAGTCGGGTATCGAATCCATAGAGAATGTCTGATAGATCGTAACGAACTATTAATTCAGGAATAAAAGTGAAAAAAGGGTGATGTATAAATGCAAATGAAAGAAAAGAATAAGTTAAGTGTAAATAAAGTAAAAGCGAGGAACATGATATCATCCAACCATACGGATCGAAACAACTACTAATCAAGATTCCGGCTCGAAAGAAATTTAATCGAGCATTATGAATTAAACATAAACTTCACTCAATAAGGAATTTAAGCCAAAGTTGCGAGAATAAACACTTAACCGAAAATTGGTCGCATGCATATTAATCTCGAATTATCGCTATAAACACTAACGATGCATGACATGGAAAATGAAACGCATATTAATCCGACTTTAATTCGGGCGGGTTCAATTAAACGTAATTTTACATAAAACCTAATTTTCGGAGCTTGGGGCCCAAAAATGGTGAAAATTAAATCTCGGCCCTATTTATCTAAGGGTGCGTGATGAATTAAACTAAATTATATTAATTAAACTAGGAAAGCAAGAATTAAATCATGTAAACTAGTTAAAAAGCCTGGAAACTAAATTACAAAGCAAAGAAAGAATGAAGAACAAAGCTATATTAAAGGAGATGGCAATGAATAGTTCAATCTTACAAAACCCATGGGTTGTCAATCCAAGAAGAGGAGAAAATGAACTGTCCAAACCAAACCGTAACCTAAAATGTATCCTCTAACTATCTCTATCAGAATATGAGAGTCTAAGTATCTCTCTTATTACAACAAAAATTGGCTTAAGTTGTAAGTTGGAATAAAAGAAAAGAAGAAAGAAAAGCCGACAAAATATCTACAAAAAAATAGGGGATCGATCGATCGACCCCTATGGTCGATCAATCGACTGTTAAAATCGTTGCAAAAATATGAAGGGTCGATCGATCGACCCCTAGGCTCGATCGATCGATCAAGCAGGGCAGACTACAGTTTCCCCTATTTTGGCATGCAATTCATCTCCGCTCAAATTGCCGTAACTTCGTCATACGAGCTCGAAATCGTGCACCGTTCACAGCCACGCGAAGCTAGCGAGGAGAGATACAACTTTCGTGTAGATGTCGGGCCAGGTTCCCAAGCTATGAAATGACCGAATTGCCCTTGAACGTGCGATTGCGTACGAAAATTGCGTGGAATGCGTCCAAATCCTATACTTGGTACCTAAATACCTACAAAAGCCCAATTATACCTCATATAGCATGTTAACAATATAAACCGAGGTTTTCTGGTTAACGGGCTTAAAACTAGAGATTAAGGCACCCGAGGAGGCTAAAATGCGTAGGTTTGACGGATGAAATACGCAATATTTGCGTATTATCACACCCCCTAACTTACACATTGCTAGTCCCTAGCAATGAAATAGGATGCAACAAGAAGAACAAGTAAACCAAAATAGGAGATAGTACAAAAATATGGTATAAAATCATAAAGCCACTTTCACGGGCGATTCGATTGCATTTAGGGTATGCAATAAGCCGTTAAACCCCTAGGTTACCCTAGTGGACGAGTGTCGTCTCGTGAGGGTTTTTAGTGATGATATCCACAAACATCATGTGGTTTCCTCAAAATATGCCCAATCAAGCATGCGACAAACTCAACAATGTGAACAAGATTTCAACATGTTATTAGCAAAGCAAACGAATTCACATGAGAAGTCTGCAGTTATTAGCATTATCGAATGCACCTCAATGAATTGAAACTGTAACATGTGGGATGGGATTTAGCATATGCAAAGTATGATTTGGCGAAAAACTTAAATAACTTGGATACTAAATATCAAAACATGCATAAAAGTCAATCCTCACGGGCATTACACTCATCAAATGAATTCACTTGAAACAGGGAGGTAACACACGGGACATGCGGGCATAAGGAATAAATGTAATGGGAAACAAGGCCGCACACATCTCTCAAATGAAGAACGCTATATAGGAAATAAAAATTGCAATCTGAGTGAAAGATATCGCACATAAAAAAGAGGCTAAATGCATTTTCACATATTATCAAAACTATTTAAACCTCTGAATTACATCTACTTAAGATCACATAGGACTTTAATATGGTTGTAATTTAGGCTAGGTTAGGGTAGGAAATGAAAGGGATGTATATACGGATTCAAAGTGTTCGAGATGAAACTCAGGAAAATGAGAAAAAATGGGCAATTTCAAAATTGGACAAAGATGTCCAAATAAGCATTAGATATAACAATCGAGAGAGTAACAAGGATTATTGAATCACATACAAACACTATAAACAACTTTATCTTTCTTTTTCTTTTCTTTTTCTTCTCTTTTTCTTCTCTTTTTCTTCTCACTTTTTTCTTTTGTTTTCTTTTGTTTTTAACTTTCTCTTCTTACTCTTTTCATGCTCAAATGGCAACCACAATACACAACAATATCATTCAATCCCAAGCAACAATCCAAACAAGGGTATGTAAGGTAATATGTATGGTACAAAACTCCAATTTGGAGTTGGATATGAGATTTTGGTTAATGAAACGAAAGGCTAGTGTTTAGGCTCAAGTGGGTTGACCAGGGAACATATAAAGGGTGAGGTTAAGGTCATATGGGTGATATACAAAGATGGCCTATGATAATTTCAAAAAGTATACGCAATTCTCAAGTCAAACAGCATATGAAAATCATGCTAAAGTAATACATTTCAAGTATGAACTCAATTAATGAACGGTCAATGAAAGAATAAAGAGATTACCAACGACTGTAACGTTTTCAAAGAGGAAAGAAAGGTGTATACACTCACAAATGAAGATAAGTCTCTAATCTCACTCGGTGTAAGTATATACAATTCAAAAAAAGCATACCGAGTTGTAAAAATCTTAAACCAAATCAATATAACAAGAATGGTGCATGTGCTCACAGAGTAAAGTTTAATTCATGAAGTTATTCATAATATTAATGATTTAAGGACTAAAGTCTAATAACTTCTAAAATCGAGGACATGCATCGTTGAATTGTCAATTTGATCTAGCAATTATTAAAATTTATCATCGGAAACAAGGGCAAAATGCCCAACAAAGGAGAAAAAAGAAAGAAAATAATTTTGAAAATTTTCAAATTTTTAACAAAAACATGCTTTGTAACTAAATTATAATCAAATTCAAGGACTAAATAGCAAAATGGATAGAATATCCTACACCCCTAACTTAAATGTTGCATTGTCCCCAATGCGTCCATTAAAGAACACAACACGAAGATAGGAAAATAATGATATTACCCAAATGTGGAGCGATATCCATAAGTAGAAGTCCCAATGAAGCTGCACAACAAGTTAGTACAAAGCATCGGAATAATATGTACCGATGTATTAAGTTAAAAAAAGCTATGTCACAAGTCACAATAATATAGAGGGGCTGAAGTGCAAATACTAGATAAATTGATGGTGAACTTTTTAATTTTATTAAATGGAAGGTCACACACATCAAAATCCAATAAACAACCACAAACTATATTTTCATTTCCCATTTCATAAGTTCAATACAAAATCACTTAATACATTACAACTACTGAAATGAAAGAAATACAAATAAAAAATAAAAATAAAAAGTACAATATAATATCCGACCCCATAATGCCAAAAATGACCCAGTACAACAATAGCCGAGTGGTCGAAACCAATAGGATCAGAAGGGTCCTAAAAATGAGGAGGTAGCTCTATGTCGGAATCATGCCGCTGTAAATAAAGATCTCTCATCATCTGCTGCATCATCCTGTACTCATGTCTGTGCTGCGCTCTAGCCTGCCTCTACTAGGCCCACTCCTGCCGCTGCTCGGCCTGAAATTGCCATTGGTCGGCCTGCTGCTGTGCCCACTGCTACCGCTGCTCGGCCTGCTGCTAGTCCAGGCGGGACTCCCATGTAGCCCACCTGAGCTGGGTCTCCTCCCAGCGCTGGTCCTGCACGGCCTGAAATGCCACAAAGCGGGCATCGTAATCAGTGTGTGACGCATGAGAACCCTCACCCCTCTCCATATCCCGAATCTCTGCCTCCTCATCATCAGGCTCATCAGCTACCTCCGCCCTCTGCCTTTTGCTGCCCGGTTGCCCCCACTCGTGTTTTAGCATCTTTGAGATATTGTCCTTGGAGAGAAGCCCGAGTGGCTCGTGCTTGCAGTCAGTGTCAAACTCTGGGCAACCGTGCGATATACAGACCTTTTTAATGAGGGCAGGAAAGGGAAGAGAATACCTCCAGGCTATCTCCTTAGCCGTAGCGCACATCATATCCAGAAAGATATTGGGCAAGTTGATATTGCCCAAATTATTAATCAGTGCGTAGATCAATGCGGCGTTCTTGTGATGAACCTCTAACCGATTGTTCGTCAACATAAAAGAGTGGACATTAATATAGTGAAGTAACCTCGGTAAGTCCTCCATTGCCACCGAGCGAAAAGAACCCTTTTTCCATGCCTCCCCCGGTGCAAGGGCCTCTATCAGTGTCCCACGACCGAAGATGTTACCATCCCTAGAACTGATCGAGTCCGCGGGGTTTGGCACACCCATGTAGTCTGCCAAATCTAAAATGATGAAAGGTATCCTCACCCCACGGACCATAGCCTCATAAGTAATCATCCCGTCCCCCTTTACCTCTACCAACGTCGCATAGAAAATACGGACCAGCTCTTCGTTGATGCTCCCGTTAATAGCGAGAAAGGGCTCCCGTCCCTGACGGCGCAAAAGAACACGCGCCTCCTTCAGTATATGATCAATGTACCATGCAAAATGGTAACCAAGTGGACGCTCGGATGTGTGAAAATGGGCGCGGTACCAATCTCGCTCTTGATCGCAGCGAAACCCATCAACGCCCCCGGCGGGCAAGCACCTAGTATATTTGTATTTTTTTAGTTGTGCCATTTCAACCTACAAAACAAGAATTAAGCAATATAAAAAAAATTTGTAAGCACAATTAATGGTTAGTTAGTGTACAAGTTGAAATGGTGGTGCAAGTGCGAAAAATCGAGGTAAAAATTGCAACATTATGATAAAAAATGTCGGAATGCGACAAGGAGTGAAAATCACCCAAGTGTGCGCCAAAAATTGGATTGAAAACTGTTTGGGGCATTTTAGAGAACACTTGTCCTGCGCAGTGAGCGTCAAGGGTGAAAAATACCATTTTGAACCAACCAAAGAGCCCCACTCATGAACAAAACAACAATGTAACAATATACAAGTGTTCATGAGTGGATATTCATCAACAATCACAAGAAACAAGGGTTGGAACAACACAAATCAGGGGAAAACCAACACACACAATATATGTCAAATAATGCATAAAACATGGAAATTGTGACAAATATCAACCCAAATCTACGAAAACATAAATTTAGAGGAAGTATTATACCTTTGAAATGTAGACTAGGAGTTGAAATAAAGAAATGTGGTGTGGAAAAAAACTAGGGCACGAAACAGTTAAGAGAAGAGAAGAGAGAATAAGGAAAAAGGGGAAAAAAGTAGCAGATTCGGCCTATAACTGCTCGATCGATCGATCGAGCCAGGGCCTTCGATCGATCGATTGAGCAGCAACCAGCACACTGCTTTGCTGTTTTAAAGGGGGGGGGGGGAAATGGAATTATGGGGAATTAAGGGGCGTTAAGTATGAAAGATAAATATATGTAGTATATATAAGTATAAATATATAAAAATATTAAATAAAAATATAAAAATAAAAAAAAAATAAAAAAAAAATAAAAAAAAAATTAAATAGACATAGGCTAAAATATACACATACATAGGCCTATGCTAACCAAAAAATAAAAAATATGCACAACGAGAAACACACAAACATGTTCATGACAAAATGAATAATAAAAGAAAAAAAAAAGAAAAGAAAAACAAATGCAAATGCGTGAGAATGAGTTTGTGAAAAATAAAGGAAAAATGTTTTTGTGACTTTTTTGATTGTTTTCTTAACAAATGTGTGCCGGGGCGCATAGTCTCCGCAAATTCAAGTGCGTTGAACCTACAAAAGGGTTAGAACCAAGCATACAAAAAGAAATAAAAAGAGATTAACTAATTACACTAGGCTAATATTAAGAAAAATAAAAATGAAGACATTAGTATATACAACCTACTCTTACGATGTGTAATTAACTATATACTAAAAGTTGAAATTTTTGAGGGTCCATCCAAAACACAATTTGAATTTGGCGGATCAACGGTAGACCCTCCCGAACATGCATGCCTCCCAGAAAATAGGAATTCCGTTCGAACGACGAAAGCCATGTGTAAGGCGGTAAAAGTGAACTATCCCCAATTGAAGTTTTGGGAGGGAGGATGGGGGATTTGGATAGGACGGGAAACAAATACACTTGCGGGCCAAGAAAACATGAATCAACTCCCGAGTATTTTAAAGTTGGAACGGGAGGCGACGCTCATGAGGGCGAAAATGCCGTTATGGAAAGCGGCTCGAGCGAGTACTCCTCGTCGGTGAAAAGGTTTGGAACTAAAAAGTTTTGAACCGATTCATTGGGTACTCGAATTGGTGCGATAGTATATAATGAAGACGGGGATGAAAGAAATTCAATCTCAGGCGATGAGTGATCATCGCTTGAAAATTGAATGTCGGAAGAAATAGGATCATTTACAATGACACTTTCTTCTTTGAAAATCAAAGAAGAAACGAATTCATTGCAAATGGATACTATTTCTTTTTCATCCTCATTCTCATTCTCTACTATACCGTGGGTCAAGTCAAGGATGATTTGTTCCAAAGTAGGAACGAAGTCCTCATTTGGTTCAAAATAGTCCTCGACTTCGGCAGTCTCCGAAGAAAAGTCGTTGTCGGATTCAAATAGTAAATCCAACTCGTGTTCCCAACATCGATTTTCTTCCCAATAACGTTCTTCAATCCTCTCATTTTCAAGCATACGTAATCCCTCACCGAAAGTCATCGGGCGAGGAGCGGATTCTTAGAAATGGGAGGTTTGGAAATTGTTATCGGGACTACACTCAAAATCATTAACATAAGAATTTTGAAAATGATTATAATTGGTTTCAAAATTCTTATCATAAGGATCTTGCAACCCAAAATCAGAATGACCATGCACAAAATTGCTGTAATCCAAACTTTGACTTTCGTAATACTCACCCAATATCATTTTGGATGTTGCAACTTTTTGGGATTGCAAGTATTGACCAAAAGTCATAGTCTTACCACAATTTTGAGAATTATCATTAGGATTATCAGAAAAGTTAGAATAAGACATGCTTACCCCAACAAAAGCTCGAGAAGGCGACTTCCACAAAGAAGATGTGCGGCGGGATAATTCAAGCATTCCTAGGCGCTTAAATGTAGAAGTCCGACAAAAAAGGTTAAAAGAAAGAATACAAATAGAAAGAAAAGATTACTACGAACTAATAATACAATTACAATCTATAATAAAACAGTCCCCGGCAACGGCGCCATTTTGATCAAGGGTGAAAAGCGGCGCGTGTAAGCACGCCGATCGTTGTTTTTGTTTCACCTCCTCAATACAAAAACCTAAGTTACGACTACACTTGTGATACAAGTATAGCGGTAAGTCGGTTATCGAATCCACAGAGAATGTTTGATAGATCGTAACGAATTATTAATTCAGGAATAAAAGTGAAAAAACGGTGATGTATAAATGTAAATGAAAGAAAAGAATAAGTTAAGTCTAAATAAAGTAAAAGCGAGGATCGGGATATCATCCAACCATACGGATCGAAACAACTACTAATCAAGATTCCATCTCGAAAGCAATTTAATCGAGCATTATCAATTAAACATAAACTTCACACAATAAGGAATTTAAGCCAAAGTTACGAGAATAAACACTTAACCGAAAATTGGTCGCACGCGTATTAAACTCGGATTATCGCTATAAACACTAACGATGCATGACATAGAAAGTTAAACGCATAATAATCCGATTTTAATTCACGCGGGTTGAATTAAACGCAATTTTACACCAAACCTAATTTTTGGAGCTCGAGGCCCGAAAATGGCTGAAATGAAATCCCGTGCATGATGAATTAAACTAAATTATGTTAATTAAACTAGGAAAGCAAGGATTAAAGCATGTAAACTAGTTAGAAATCATGTAAACTAAATTACAAAGCAAAAAAAGAATGAAGAACAAAGCTATATTAAAGGAGATGGCAATGAATAGTTCAATCTTACAAAACCCATGGGTTATCAATCCAAGAAGAAGAGAAAATGAACTCTCCAAACCAAACCCTAACCTAAAATGTATCCTCTAACTATCTCTATCAGAATATGAGAGTCTAAGTATCTCTCTTATTACAACAAAAATTGGCTTAAGTAGTAAGTTGGAATAAAAGAAAAGAAGAAAGAAAAGCCAATAAAATATCTGCAGAAAAATAGGGGATCGATCGATCGACCCCTGTGGTCGATCGATCGACTGTTAAAATCGTGGAAAAAATATGAAGGGTCGATCGATCGACCCCCTGACTCGATCGATCGAGCGACCCCCTGACTCGATCGATCGATCAAGCAGGGCAGACTGCAGTTTTCCCTGTTTTGGCATGCAATTCATCTCCGCTCAAATTGTCGTAACTTTGTCATACGAGCTCAGAATCACGCACCGTTCGTGGCCACATGAAGCTAGAGATGAGGGATACAAATTCCGTGGAGATGTTAGGCCAGGCACCCAAGCTGTGAAATGATCGGATTGCCCTTGAACGTGCGGTTGCGTACGGAAATTGCGTGGAATGCGTCTGAATCCCATACTTGATACCTAAATACCTACAAAAGCCCAATTATACCTCATATAACATGTTAACAATATAAATCGAGGTTGTCTGGTTAACAGGCTTAAATATAGAGATCAAGGCACCCGAGGAGGCTAAAATGTGTAGGTTCGACGGATGAAATACCTTATATTTGCGTATTATCACCAGCTCCCAAACGGACCCATAAGAGGCACGAACACCTCGCACGAGACCCATGTAACTTGTAGAAACTGATCGCGTTGTCACGGGTCTCCCGGTTTGAGAATATGATGATAATTTGCAAAAATAACACTTAGACTTAAAAACAGGCCGTAAAGGGTAAAAACCTGAACTAGCCACCAAACGTCCTCGTAGGAGGCTTGAACATCTCGTACGAGACCAATGTAACTTGTAGGAACTCACCGTGTAGTCCCGGGTCTCCCGATTTGAGAATATGACGATAATTTTCACTCATATATGTAATTTTTTAGTTTGAGTAAGCTTTTTTTTATAAATTACTGGGTTACTAATATCGTATCTTTTTTGTATCCTATTTTTTTTGTAGGATAACATTTTATCGTTAGCATTTATTCACGGGGAACACATGGAGAACTCAATGGTTTACAACAAGGGGTTTATTCATGATTCTATTTTTTTGTGTTATGGTCGTGTGGGCTTTTGTAATTTTATTTTATATATTTTGTGGCCGTGCGGGCTTTATGTTATCCAGGTTTTATTAGCAGGTTTTAGAATGTCCAGAAAATAGAAGAAACTCTGCCCAATTTTTTTGGTCTGTGAACTACTAAAGACTTGTAATATTTTGAAGTTTTTATGAACATTAGTTTATCAACAACGTGCAAGATTTACAATTTGTGAATTTTCTTATTTTCAAATAATTTTTTTTTCTTTTTATAAAAAATTTGGCACAGTTCAAAACCGTGCCAAAAGTGAATCAAATTTTGGCATGATTTTGAACTGTGCCAAAAGTTTTTTAAACTGTGCTCAATCTGGCACAGTTCAAAACTGTGCCAAAAATATCAAATTCTGGCACGGTTTAAAAGTGTGCCAGAAGTGTTCTCGTTTGGTAAAATCTGGCACACTTTTGAGCCGTGCCAGAAAAAAATGGTCATTTTGGAACACCTGATTCTGGCACAGTTCAAAATCGTGCCAGATTTGATCTGACACAGTTTTAAACCGTGCCATATTCCTATTTTTGATGTAGTATAAATTGTACCATTTTTTATTATTGAATTCTTTCCCGTTTTGCAGTTTGGGGTAGACTTTTCCACTCTTCTAGATGCTCGTACTGACCAGTCAAAAAAGAATAACGATCTATCTAAGCCTATGATGAAGTCCCAGTAGGAATTGGTTGATGCTCGAGCGGCCTTTGATCAGGAGAGGTAAACCACTGTTGAGGCGATTGCTTTCTGAGGACGGATAACATCCTTCTAACCGTGGAAAAAGAGAAATTTTCTAAAAAGATCACGAATTTGACCAATGATATCCTTGATATTAAAGACACCAGCTTCATGCATAGCTGGATGAAGGTGGATGACGATATCATAATTCAGATTTCCTATGCTCAGAAGGCGAGCTTTTAGAAGGGATGGGACCAAGCCTTGACTGCAACAGGAGTTTTTCTTGATTAAAAGCTCTTCAGAAGGTATCATCCAAATCCTCATCCGATCATTAAGGAGGATCCTTCTACTAACCATCCCGACGACCAGGTTGAAAAACATCAAACCATGCTAGGATAGCTGCCAGCCAGGCTGAGAAGGTTGTGACCAAAGGAAAAATATTAGTGTTATTTACGCAGGTAAAGGAGTGAAGCTTGTAGATTTAGGATACTTTTCTTTCCTTCTTATTTATATTTTATACATTTTTTTGCTTGGTTATAATGGCTCTACCTACCTCTTCAGTTATTAATGAAAAGTAGCTCTTTCCCTTTACCGATTTTCCTTTTATTTTTGTTCGCTTCACTACTTGTAGCTTGTTACCGAGGACGTTTCCTCCTATAAGAATCTTGATAAGTGACTTGGTCTTAATTCGATCGAGTAAGATCGTCACATGTTTTAAAAGTTCTACAAGGTAAGGATGGCGAAGATTGAAGCCTATAAGGTCCAGTCTGCACTGGTCACCAAGTTGAAGGACGAACTCCAAGACTTAGAGGATATAAGATCCTTGATGGAAAAAGAGATAGCCGACCTTAAGGCCCATCTAGCAGAGAGTGAGGATGTAAGTAAGGTCGATGAGCTGGTCCAGTTGGAGAATGATGCCTTCAAGAAGAAATTTTCTGAATCAAAAGAGGGTTATAAGAGGAAGAGCGTCATCATATTAGGGTTACAGAGGCACATAAAGAGGGTCAAGTTTTTATTCAGAATGGGTCCCGTGTTGTATGGTCGATAGGCTATGATGAAGGCTGACAGGATGCCCCTATGAACTTATAGGAGGCTCAGGACATTATGTACAAGCATGGGTGGTTAAATGCCCTTAAATTGCTCAAAGAACCTAAAGAGTCTCAGTTGTGGTATATGTATTCGGTAGACTTTCCAACATATCATTGACCTCCCTTTGGTAAGGATGAGTAGTGGGTTCCCCCAGATGTTATCCCTCATCAACTACTCAATGACTTCGAAGTGGATCTTGGTAGCGAGGAGTTTGCCACCAATCCGAATAATGCTCGAAAAAGGGAAATAGAGCAATTTTTGTCTTGCCGACCATAAACTGTTGTATATTCAGGTGCGGAGCCTTCCCCCCCTGTATAGTAAGGGATCGAGACTACGCAAAGGTAGAACACTATAGAAACTTCGCTGACTTTCTCATAAACCTTTATTGCACTACGCTCAATAAGAACCCGGAATAGCAGAAATCGATTCGTGTTCCGCTTCCAAAGTAAGTCGTCTTTGCCCAAGCAACTCTTGTTGTTAAAAGGTAAAAAATGAATAGGTTCTAGAGAAGCTACAATTGCCTTAGTAGGAGCGAGAGCTGCAGTTGGTACTGGTCGGTTTCCTTGTAATTTTATTTGTGTACTTGACAAATTTTGTACTTTGGGCCTTTGTGGACTAAGTAAAGTTAATATCAGTCGCTGTTATATTTTTTATTTAGATATGCCATATGTTATTCCATCTTCCTCACCTTTTAGGTCATGTTGTCACACTCCGATAGGCCTAGAAAAGATGATGAGTTTTTTTAATACGACTATATGAGGTTATCTCGTGTTGGAGCTAGAACATGATTTGATTATTTTTACCAGAGGAATGTGATGGTGCGATCCGATTTAGAGGATGGATTTATGTGGTGATTCATGTGATGATTTTGAGGTATGGGGTTTTACACAATATGCTCATTAAATCTCTCGAGAGTTATTCCCTTTGAATTCATGTGATTATTGACTCATATTTGGATTAATAAATTCATTGAAATCTGGAAAAATAATTGTTTAATTATTTTGATTCATGTGGTATCATTACATTGTTGTTGATCACACTGTCATGAGATTTTAATATGGTACGGAGGTTGGGCACCCACCAAAATTCCTGCTTTCTAGGGCTATGACTTGATAAAGCATACGGGGATAGGGTGAGTTATAGTGAGCCATTGATGTGTTGTTGAGGAATTTATTGATAAATGCTATTGAGATTCACATTTAATTTGAATATTCGTACTCGTGTTGTTACGCTTTATTCATTGCCAATATATATTTATTGAGCATCTTTCCTGTCGTATTGTGTACTTCCCCATATTTTCTTTTAGTTGGCAGGTTAGCGTGGATTTGAGCGCTATGGACCAATTGGGATGATTTTAGTGTGAATTATTTTGGGGAGAATTTTTAATACAAGATGAGAAGACTTGTATTTATTTATTTATTTTATTGTGTTGTATAGAGCATTGGAGATTTACTTTAGTTATATTTATTCGAGACAGTTATTGTATTTAAATTTGAAGATTGAGATTAGTGGATTTTTTTGATATATTGTGGGATTTGTTTTAGATGCTCTATACCTTGTTTATATTGTGGATTTAGTTAGTTTTATCGTAGTAGCACGCCACGTGTCTTTTTTGAGCGCGCGAGGTGTTACAGATGATATCAGAGCATCAGGTTCTAGTGTCCTTTAGGGTCTGTACGGCTTACTATGCTTTCAGCTCAGCGTTACTTTTTTTTTATATAGAGTCCTATGTTTAGGATTGTTGATTTCTATGGTAAGATTCAGTTCTCCTGCTACAACATATATATTAGTGAATCTTATTTGCGTTCGTACGTGTTCGTACAAGAAGTATGGAAGATGAGGGCCATTGGACGGATAGCGGAGGCCTTACTTAAGAGGTTATGAAGTATGTTCGAGGATGATGACCGTAGTCGAGGTCACCCCTATTATGGCACGAGAGGCCAGGACTGTAAAGACGGTTAGGATGCAACCTACAAATTTTAAGTGCTGCTATAGTCGAAGGTGATGCCAAATTAGACTCACCAACGTGGTGCGCTTGGGAGAGGGTCAAATGGAAAATTGAGGAGAGTCATCAGTAGAAGTTCTAGAAATGCGGGAAATGGGTGTGTTACCCAACGAAGGCAATATATTCAAAGTCTTTGACATATAGTGGAGGGTGGTTAACTAGAACTGAAAATTTGGGGTAAAATTTTTCTTGACTCATCGGAGCAAAGTTATTATAGTGGGAATCAACAACCGCCGCCCGCGAATGAGGGTACATTTTCTATCTATGGAATTATGGGGCGCATAATGATTGTCATTAGGACCTCACATTCATTTGTAGCTATTAGAATTGCGTGGACCATAGGGTTACTAGACTTGGCCATTGGCACTATTATTTATGTAGACTCACCGATGGGTAGTGGGACGCCTATTATTATTTTTATATATCATAACGTGAGTTTAATTTTATCGGGGATTTTCTTGTTATAGACATATCCGAGTAAGATGTGATTATCGGCATGGATTGACTTGTTGTATATGAGACTAAGATTGATCGTATAGCCAGCATATTGTCTTTGATATGAGATTGAATAAGTAGACTTTTATATAGATAGATAAAACCTGTTGGGATGTTATATACTATAGAATAAGGACCTGAGGAGTTTTGATGACCAACTATTTTAGGTAGTAGTGTATCGGGGGGTTACTGGTTTGGATTTCGCTCTGCGAGATACCCCACGCATGAAACTAAAGAGCGTTGGGAGTCGAAGTAAGTTAGGCCTTTAGAATATGAGTTTATAACCTTTGCCATTATATGTATATATTTATATTAATCAGAGAGTTATGAGTTGTAGCAAATTTGAGGCAAATGAAATCGCAAAATGAGAATGTGGAAATCATAAATATACGAATTATAGACTAGGTAGTCAGTTAATTAAGGGTAACCTTACAGAGGAATCACATTCATTTAGACCTTATGATGGAATGTACACACATTGGGTGTATGGGCGCCCTGGATGGTTGGATTGTAGTATTTTCCATATTTGTGACACAGTAAGTATTCTTGAGGTTAATGAAAGTAGAAGTTGTGACTTCCAGATTTAGTTGTTTGATGACTTAGGTACAGTTTAACTCAAGATAATTTAACTAAATGGTAAGGCTTGGAGTATCACATTAGTGGGGGTATTCGGTAATGTACTGTATGGGTGGTACGACAGAAATTACATGAGATGTGAGATTAATACCCGGAGTTTTCCTTACCAGTTACGCTTTATTTCTCCGAATTTCAGGATGAAATTTCATTATTAGGGGGGAAGTATGTAATACACCATATTTTTATGGCTTTTAAAATTGGGGATTTATTGAATTTAATTGAGATATTAATTTAATATTAATCCGGCATTTTATTTTAAATATTTACTAGCGTGACGAGAGTTAGTAATTATTGGGAATTTGTTGAATATTACTGGATGAGAAGAGTAATATATGAGATTGATTTTATTAAAATTGTAACGAGTGAATAAAATGGAAATTATGGAAATTTAATTCGGGACGCGCCTGTGTCGTGTCAGGACTAAATTATTATTATTAAAGTGAATAAATTACAAGTCATCCGTATAGTTGTTTTGAGTGCGTCAAAGTGTCCGGAAGGGTCGAGATAGTCAGAAAAGTGTACCTGGGGGTTCAGTTTGGGTCTCGGGTAGGCCTAATTGACATCCCACGAGGGTATTTTAGACATTTGGTATTTTTGAGTAATTAAACCCATGAATTTTCTTAGTATATATTAGTCATTTGGAGTTGTCTCTTGGGGTTAACAAACACAAAACCTAAGACAACCATTAGAGAAGAAGGTGAAGTGATTAGAGAAGAAGGAGAAGAGATTAGAGAAGAAGGTGAAAAGTTTTCCAAGCAATCCAAGACCTAGAACTCACCCGATTGCACCGCCACCACCACCAAAATGTAGATCGCACGATGAGGAATGCAACCATATATTTTTCATCAACACATCAGACCCTTGAATCCGAGGCAAGTATCTATCTTGCTGATTTCCAAGTTAATATACCTTCCATGTTAGTCTAGGAATGAAAATCATATGTTTTAATGGGAGAATTATATATTTTGGAAGAGAATTTATATGTGTTGTAGGGAGAACTCATGTAGTCTAAAATATTGATCATATGTAGAGGATTACCCATGAATTTATTATAATATTTGGGAAGAAAATATTGATTAAATTAGAGGGTAGTGATTATTCATACAAAATTTGGTTTTATAAAGAGATTTGAGATTAAACACCCCTTTTTGATTGATTCGTTGAGGATTTATTGATGTCGTTACGTTAGAACTTGTTTATGTACATTGCTTATACACTGGGATTACTTTGATGGGAGTTTGGGATGAAATTACAGAGGTTTGGAGGGGTTAAAATGGTTGAACCCGTAGGCTGAATATTGCAGAAAACTGGGCAAGAACTGCTTGATCGATCGATCGACCCCCTTTACTCGATCGATCGACCCCTCCTGAAAAATTGCATATTTTCCCCTTTTTTTGTTTAGTCCGGTTAAAATGCTTAGGAACCCTTGATTATCATTGATAGAGTATAATGGGTTATGAAGATGACCAATAGGGTCTAAGTAGACTCAGTTGAGTGAAATTAATATGAGATGAAATTTTGGATTAACGGGGAGTTATTTATACATTAGGAATTGTGCGTACGTTTACTAAAAAATTGAGACTCATGAAAGATTTAGATTAGAAGGTAAGTGAGGGTATACCTATTGAAATTTATACTTAATGAGAAAGAATACTTCAAGAGATGAGAAGTAAGATCGAAGTAAATAATAAATGAGAATAAAATAGACGAATCCGTTATGAGAAATAATTGAGTAAAATTTGTGTTTAGAATGGATAATAACAATTATGGGTCGTGGACGAACCTAATTTGGAACATATGAATATTTATATGTATGACTTTGTGATTGTGCATATATTATGTATCTTTGTATGACATCCTAGCTTACTTGCTATCAATAGGAGGTTTGAGCATGAGGGCAGTCATATCCTGATGAATCCATGGGATTTTTGATTTGTCGCTCGAGAACATAGGACTATGAAAGACTTATCGGTGACTTGATAAGTCCGCTGACTATGGGAACGTAGGTATGTGCGTGGCCCGTGGGTATGAGAACTATGTTCGCCTCCAATTTTTGTGTTGATATTTGTGGTGCGAGGAATCTTTACCGAACCTATAGTCCCCTAAACAGCGACGTGATGTATTGGGACAAGATAGCAGAGTAATGCAACACCACAACTGCATCTCGGGGTGCAGTATAGTATATATATATATATATATAATATAGTGAATATATATATATATATATACATGTGATGATATCTACTATGTGGCTAAAGTAGAAATGTAAGATAGTTATGTATGAAAACAGTTAGTTGAATTGAATTAATAAGGGACTTATCCATGTTGAATCTAAATGGATATATATATGTTATAACATCATTTTATGTATTATAAGGTTAATACGTGGGAATAATTTGGGCTATAAAGAATGGATACATGTGGATAATCTAGTTAGCGTGGGAACTATAACTAGGATGTCTTAGAGGTACGTTAGGGGTGCACACTAGATGAGAGGTGAGGATTCTCAAGAGAGTGCCGCGTACTAATATGGTTGTGATATTAGCCGGTAAGTATTTTAAATACTTGCTAAACTATTTTAAACTGTTTTACACTTGGGTTTTGACCCATTTTCTCTCATATCTTTCTCTCTTGTATATATATGTATGTATTACAGGTGCCCAGCCACAGGGGCGTCATGCTTAGGTTCTTTGGATTGGACGTACTGCAGCTTATGTGGGAGTTGTAGGCCCTTGCTTTAGAAGACTTCATCATTGAATCACTTCCTACTTTAGATCTTCATAGTTAGGGCATGTGTCACCCGATTTCCTATTCCGTTTAGATATTGTCAAAGATTTATGTTCATTTATATTTTTGGTATTCAATACTCCTTGGCAGTTAACTCTTGTCAGGATGATTTCATTTATGGTTCTTAAACTTCGTTTGGATTATATAGATGGTTTAATTCTTGTGTGTAAATTACCATCCTTAGTATTTATGTGAGTCTTAACTGTTGGGTATTAAAATGGTTTTTTATTGGTATTTAAGAAAGGAAAAATGAGGTTTAAATGGTTTTGACACTTAGCTTAATTATTTAGGGTGTTTATATTGGTAATAATTATTTTACGATGGTGATGCTGAGAATGAACCAAACATTCACCTTGATGTTAATTTAATAAAGGATTGATCACCCGGTATTTAATTAGGTGGGGTGTTACAACCACCTACCCGTTCAGAATTTTTCAGACCAACCGGAGTTAGCTTTATGCCTAGGAATATCCGATGGGCCTTTTTGTTGTTGCATGGGCAACTCATGACCGGTGGACCCTATCACTTCACTGGAATAATATGAACAGCTTATTATAGTTGAAATGTGAAGGACTGAGGATTTAGCTTAATTGAAATAAGTCGAATAACTTACTATAATTAACTTGATCCTGTTCAGCGCGAGGAAGTTCCTTGATTGCAATAAGATGAATAACTCATCGTAATCAAGTAAAATATTGTAATCAAGTAAAAATACTGGTCGACACCCAAAAATGAGGACTAATTACTTGGAAATGATGAATAAAATTGAGATAATCAAGACACTGAAACATGAGTGCTTTTATTTATTCATAACGTAAAACGATTATTGCGAGCAATATAAATTTAAAATAAAAATTTACATAAACTAAATGTGCTAAAATGTAAGAAGTCTAGAAGTATAACTTCTTGTGGTTGGTTGCATTCCATGCCTTTGTTATCTCTCTCCCCTCCCTTATTTCCAAGTGATAAGCTCCTTGAAGATCATCTCTGACCACCTTGAAAGGTCCCTCCCAGTTGGGCCCCATTTTTCCATCTGACAGCCTTATGGGGTTACTAAGAACTTTCGTTAGGACGTAGTATCTGATATGCCCCAAGTTTGACCTCGGCCTAGAGACACCAACCTCGGCCGATATTATGGCCGACGTTGGGCATGTCTTGGACACGCGATATCACCCCTCGGCCATATCAAGGTCGTCCCAGGCCGACACTACCATGAGCCTATCCATTCACGTATGCCTTGGAATGGCAACCTCGCCCAGGCACAGGCCGAGGTCGCAAGAAGCCACTAGCAACCTCATCAAGACATTAGTCGATACTCCAAACACTCCAGCTCAACCTCGTCTCCGGTCGGCCTTGTCCATTGTCTCAACTGGGGTTAGGCCGAGACCGCCATGGAATACTCAGACTGAACAGGTACCAAGACTCACCAACCTCGGCCTCCCCAAGGCCGAGGTCATACACCAGACGCGATAACCGAGCATCTGCTGACATTTGGATAATGACACGTGGACACAAATCAGTTACAACAAAGATTATTCCCAACACGTGGGGGGGAGTATGGCATCATCATTCTCTACATGTGACAGTAACAGATGGCACTCCCATATTGTTGAGGCAAACACACACATGCTCATTGCATGCATGGAGGGTACATTACACCCCCTAGGTACTATATATAGAGGCCATCCTCTACCTTGCAGGAGGATCCCCAGATATTCAACCCTAGCTGAAACCCTGTCTAGATACACAGTAGAGAGAGAAAGCTTGAGAGATTGTATCCACGGCCGTTAGTGCCTTATTACAGTGAGGTTATTCACACACACAGTGGACGTAGGCCAATCTAGGCTGAACCACTTATATCCTGGTGCTCTCTCCTCTTCCCCTCATCTCATTCTCTTGCCTTTTACATAACTATGCTGTCATTGTTGTTCTTAGATTGAGCTTGAAAACACCTTATCTGGTGGTGCTGATTCCGGCATCATCATTTTTGGCGCCGTCTGTGGGAACGAGAAGCTATCTCTTCCTCTTTTTCTGATTAACCTCACCGAAGGCTCTGGTGGTGAACCAGGCCTCCCCCTAGCGCGGAGATGTTTCACCATTGAAAGAGGTCCTCTGAGGTACTAAGCTCATCTGCTACTTAAGCTCTATAGTGTTAACATATGACACCAGACTTACCACCGCCTCTTCCGCCGCTCGGGGGCGGGGGGCCTAGTTCCAGTCAGGCGCCCCCCCAGTCCGAAATGGCGGAGGTAGCTGCATCCTTGAGATCTTTAGCTGCAACACAAGTAGCCATGCAAGAGCAATTTGCACAGCTCAGCTAAACTATGATGAGGCCACCTGGAGTCTTACCGGACATGATCACTCCGGCGGAAATTTAGCCTCATCCTGATGCCAGGGGACTACCCCAGGAACCAATGAAGGACCATCCTGCACCCCCGCAGAGAAGGGACATTGCTGACCCTAGGCGCTTGCGCCTGGGGAGGCAGGGAAACCCTTGCCCAGAGGACAGGTATGATGATCTAGAGGCGGAAGAAGCCCCGAAAGACTGCTGGGAGCCGTATGAGGTGTCAAATAACACTATACGACCTCTTAGGTAAAGTCAAGGTTGTGTCGGCCGAAGAGGTGAAGAGGCCCAACAAAGAGGGTCAGCCTTTGATAGGTTGAGCAGAGGGTCGGCCTTCGAGAGACTGGACCCGATAAATGACCTAAGACAGAGACTGTCGAGATCAAGGAGCGCATCAAGCTCTCAGAGAGGGAACAGGAAGGGTCGGCCAGACCAAGGCCGACACTGTGAAAGAAGAGGCAGGGAACAGGAAGAGGTCAACAGCCAACGTGTCGTGGCAGGGGAACCCTCGGTCCATCCCAGGGAGGTGGCAGGGGATAACCTCGGCCAAGTCGATGGCCGAGGACTATGGAATGATTCTATCCAACGCCTTGAGGAGAAGATAGGAGACCTCATTAAAAGCAGGGACCCATTACAAAGGGGTTACTCAGAGGGCTCCCCATTTGTGGCTAGGATAGTGGGGTTCCCAACCCCAGCTAAGTTCAAGCCTCCTACGGTGTCTCCCAAGTATGATGTCAACACTAACCCTGTGCATCATATCGAGATGTATCAATCGGAAGCAGACATTTACTCGATACCTGATGAGATGAAGTGTAGAGCCTTCTCTGGGACCTTAACAGGGGTTGCACGCAGTTGGTTCACCTCCCTTACGAAGAACTCAATTGAGAACTTCAAAGGCTTGGCTGAGCGATTCATCCACAACTTCTGCTTTGGGGTGAGGCCTCAAAAGAAGACTACCCACCTGCTGTATGTCAAGAAGGCCAAGGGTGAGAGCCTAAGAGACTACATAGAAAGATTCAACAAAGAAAAGTTGGAGGTCAAAGATTATGAAGAGAACATAGCCATGACCGCCCTTATAGGAGGTCTCCAGAAGGGGAAGCTATTGTGGAAACTGGCAGAAGAGCCCCCTAGGTCTATGGAGGAGCTGCTGGCAATCGCAAGGAAAGTAATGAATGCGGAAGAGGCAATGGCCGCCAAGTATGAGGATGAGAACCACGGTGGTAGTGGAAAGTCCCAAAGCAAGAAAGATGGGAAGAAGAGATCGGGTGATGACAAGTTCGCTCACTATACTCCTCTGACTGTGAGTTGTGAGCACATCCTCAATGAGATTAAGAATGACAGGGCTCTGAGATGGCCAGAGAAGCTGAAAGCCCCACCACATAAGAGGAACAAAAACCTATGGTGTGAGTTCCACCAAGATCATGGTCACGTCACAGATAGATGCTTCGCTTTGAAGGATGAGATTAAGAAGATGTTAAAATCTGGGAAATTGAGAAAATATGTAGACGGTAAGGCTCCTAAGAGTAAAAGAGATGACTATAAGAAAAGGAGGAATGACATATGCCGTGACAACGTCCCGGCCCGAAGAGACGATGATTCAGAAGGTGATGATGAAAATGAGCTTCTCCATATCTCACAGCGTTTCAGTGGATAGACCTTGTTGACAACATCCATTTGGTCTGGATTGGACTCAATTCTTCTCTTACAGAGCAAGTAACTCATTTCTACTGACTGGACACCGAGTGGGAATTTGCTCGTACTGAGCTTCATGTGGAAGTTCCGAAAGAATTCAAAAAGGGTTGGCTTGGTCTCTGAGTGGTCGCCCTTGTGTTTTCTCTTAACTAACTTGTCATCGATATAGACTTCCATGGTATATCCCATCTATTTCTTGAATATTTTGGTGACCAACCTCTGATAGGTGGCCCCAGTGTTCTTAAGGCTGAACGACATGACCTTATAGAAGTATATTCCAACTAGGGTGATGAACGATGTCTTATCCTGGTCGAGGCGAACAGTGGGATCTAGTGGTACCCTGAATAGGCATCCAAGAAGCTCATTCGTTCATGTGTTGCCGTGGCGTCGACCAGCTGATCAATCTTCGACATAGGGAAACTGCCTTTGGGGCATGCTTTATTGAGATCAATAAAGTAGAGGCAAACTCTCTAACTATCATTGCTCTTTCGCACCACCACTGGATTTGAAATCCACTCCGAGAATTGAACTTCCCTAATGAACCCTGCATCTAGAAGTTTTTGTACTTCGTTCTCCACCACTGTAGCCTTTTTGGAGGTTGTTCGACGTTGATACGTCATGAATATTGCATTTATTACCCGTTAACTTATGCATTTTTAGCTCCCTCAGGTACCGTAATTGCTATAATTATGCTAATTAATCAGAAAACCTTTATTTTATGCGCTAACATGTTATTTGAGGTATTATTGAGCGTTTGTAGGTGTTACGGTGCTTAGTGTGAAGTTTCATCGCGTTTCGGTAATGATTCGTTAAAGTTCGCACGTTCAAGGGCAATTCGATAATTTCATTCTTTTGTATTTTTTTACCAAAGTCAACACGAAGGTTGTATCTCTCGGGTCAAGCTTCGCGTGGACACAAACGGTGCTCAAATCGGAGTCTGAACGAATAAAGTACAGACCTTTAATCGGGGAAGAATTATAAGTGAATTATTTAATATTTTATTTTACTAACTTTTTAAATAATTACCATTGTGTCCTTCTCTTTTATGCAGCAAACTTCCAATTCAAATGGTGATTTTGGCTTGGATCTTGGGTTTTGGTTTCGTCCAAAATTGGAGACTTTTGTCTGAAATTGGAGATTGGGTTTTGTTATGCGCATATCGAAATGGGTCCCGGGTTATACCCTTTTCGGGTTTTGGCCATTATTGCCATGGGAGGTCTTTGGTTATGGAGGTTGGGCTTTAGGCAGTAAACTTGGATCCGCAGCATATAGGGCATGGTCACGGGTGGCATACATTTTGCAGCGGGTTCCATTTCCATGGGAGAAGCCATTGTAGCTTTAGGTTTTGGCCATTTACACGCAAATGGGTCTCGACATATACCATGGATGCCCCTTTTTTGTTGGGATTTGCAGATTGGGAGAAGAATTCGAACCTACAGGTGTGAATTGATTCGCACCTTTGTGAATCGATTCGGTAGGCAAGCAGTTAAAGGCAGTGCTCAAGTCCCTTGTTTCCGAATCGATTCAGACACCTCCGAATCGATTCGGTCTTGTAGTTTTTTGTTTTGCTTTTTATTACAAGTTTTTCATTTTGGGGTTTTGTATAAATACAACTTTCTCTCATTTGGAGAAAAATATCTTCATTTTTGTAAGAGATTTTAGGTTTTGTTTGGGAGCTCTTTTCACTCTCCCCCCATTTCCATGGGTGTTTTGCCCACTTTGTAAGTTATTGTTACTATTCAATATCTTCAAGCTTTGTACTTAGTTGTTTTAGTTTAATTTCATTTGTGTATTTAATTTCTTGCCTAGATAAATTGTTGTAGTGTATTTATTTCTTATTAATTATTAATTAGTTATTTAATTAGTTTATTCATGTGTAGTGAGTAGTTAAATAGGGTTTGGGTCGCGTGCCTGCCATTGAAGGGGGTCGAGCTCTGAAAATTAGGTTTTGTATAAAATTGCGTTTAATTGAAACCGCGTGTATTAAAGTTGAAATATCATGCGTTTAACTTTCTTAGTCACGCAACGTTAGTGTTTATAGCGATATTCCGAATTTAATTCGTGTGTGACCATTTCAAGTTAAATGCTTTATCCCGCAACTTTAAGTTAACTTTTTTCTAGCTTGACGTTTATAATTAACTAAAAATTCTCGGTTAAATATTTTCGAATCAAAATTCTAATTATTAGTTGATTAGCCCATGGAGGGGACGCGATATCGACTCTCGTTTTATTTATTATTGTTTAGACCTTACTTCTTTATTTTTTCCCTTTTTCACCAAAACCACCATATCACCTTTTACACTTGTATTCTTGAAACAATAAATTGATTAAAATCTATACAACAATCCCTGTGGATTCGATCCATACTTGCCATTACACTTCCATTTAGTGTACCAAGTTGTGGTATTTGTTTTGTATTGGGCGTAAACACACAACGACGTGTTATAAATATCAAGTTTACTCCTCATCAGACGCGCCTTTTGAGCGATTGGCTTGAAAGTTAGATCCAAGTGAAGGCGTTGACAGGTTACCTCCGGATCTATCCCTGGCAGGTCATAAGGCTCCCAGGCAAATGCGTCAAAGCTACTTTCAGAAAATTTATCAGCTCCTTTTTTTCGTGAATGACGATTGTTATCCCGATTAAAAACTTTCTTTATGGCAAGTTATCATCAACGTTAACCTCCTCTGGGCTTTCGACGGCGCTGTCAGTGGGGTGCACCCTGGTCTGCTCCACCCCTAAACGGTAGTACCGCAGTTGCTATTTCGAAGGAGTAGCCCCATCTTGGGTTTCCTCTGGGACATCTTCTTTTTCTTTTTTGCTTTCTTTTTAGGTCCAAATGGTAGTGATGAAGGATGTCCTCGCAGTGGTTTTATCGCTTTGAATCTCAACTACTCCTCGATCAGTGACACACTTGAGTTTCTGGTGATAGGTACACGACACGACCTTCATCGCGTGAAGCCACCCTCTGCCCAGGGTGGCATGGTAGGGAGAATTAATATCCATTACCATGAACTCAATCATTTGAAAAATATTCCATGCCCTCACTGGCAGGATTATCTGCCCCAACGGCATCGTGATCTTCCCCGCGAATCTGACCGACAGAACTTGCCTCCTTTAGGTCGTCTAGGTTAAGCTTCAACTTGTGGAAGATCTACGGTTACATCACATTAAAAAAAACTCCCTTGATCTACTAGAAGATTGTTGATGTCCCAATTCGAAATTCTAAGGGTGATTACGAGGGCATCGTGGTGAGGGGTCCTCACTTTAATCAAGTCTTCCTTCTTGAAGACTATATTCTTGTTGTGATCGACGTCCTCTGGTCGCCGGCACTTTTCCAGCCTACCATGAGGTCGTCGATGGTGTTAGCCTCCTTTTTTGTAAGGGACTAGTGCAACGTGGATGTGTTCGGCAGACTGCACTTAAAGGATGCTATGGAAACTTGCTCCAAATAGCCAGCTATTTCGTCAAAACTTCCCAATACCGTTTGGTATATTTACGAAGAGTCTCCTGTGGCTTCTTCCTCGTAGTGAGTAGTGAGTGTATCCTCTTCAGGTGGGAATTCCAGGTAATGAAATGAGCAGTGAATGCCTCAGCAAGGTCTTGATGGACCTATGTGTTAGTCTTTTAAACCATTTCTGATCTATATCATGTAGGCTACAAGGGAATATACGACACATGAGGGAATCATTATGGCTCCTCAGGGTCATCGCCTAACTATATAGCCTGACATGGTATATGGGGTTAGTTTTTCCATCACAGGTCTTGAACCTGGGAACAATGAACTTCTTTGGAGGCTCTTCCTCTTCAATCTCCCTTGAAAAAAGGGATTGCATCTATGTGTAGAGAGATCTCTTGGACAGATCTTTAGTGTACCTAGACCCTCGGTTGGATGGGTGTTGATCCACCTCTCTCCAAATTAAGCTTCTTATGTCATTTCTCTGATGATAGTCATCTATGTGGTGCCATTTTGATCCACCACATACCGATCTATCCAAATCGCGCCTGGATCCCCTCCCCCGGTTATGAGTGTTGCTCCCTTAGGACTAGGAGTCTTTACATGACGCTTGTGGTTGTCATCGTGGAGATCTCTCTCCGTTCTTTCTAGTCGCCTCTGAAGGCGGGCATTTTCTTCCATTTGGAGGCGTGTGGCCTCCTCATGCTCTTAAAGCCTGGCTGCATTGGCTTCGACCAACATGGAGTTATGCGTAGATCTAGGTGGGACATGGTTTCTTCAGAAGGTGGTCTCTCTTAACAAAACCTTAGATTTGGCTCCCGATGAATCTAAGACCTGACATTGGGTGGGACTGGGTCATCATATACGCCACTGGCCTGAGGTAGGTAGCTGTTGTGGTGAGACATCGTGGAATTTTTTTCAGTTATTACTTTCGTAGGAAAAAAGAGTCATTCCCACAGACGGCGCCAATTGTGAGTACAAAATTATCACAATGAATATTTTAAGAAAGCAAACAAGTAAAAGAAAGTCAATCAATCACAAGCACAACACAGAATATACGTAGTTCGACAACTTGCCTATGCCCACGAAGATATCACTGTTTTCTCATTAAGTTTCTCTCAAGATTATAAAGTTGCATCCCTTTGACCCGAGGTAAGGGTTTACATTTATAGTTGTGTTCAAGAGGTTGAGTTGTATATGTAACTCTCCCTGCTTGAGTGTAGCTCGTAAGGTGTCCCTGAATATCTCTCTGAGATTGTTAGTAACCAGATTCGAACTTATCGTAATGTATCTAAGCACATGTCAAATACACGAGTGTAATTATCTGCTTGAGTTGGGTCCGGCAGTCCTGTAATATAGTGGGTTAGTCATCCAATACCGTAAATGGGCATAATTGATTTAGTCCCCATAATAACGTACATGACTGTGTCATCTTCTATAACTACATATAAACATTAAACTAAAAAATAAACATCACAAATTGTAATTCAAGTTATAATATTGTCTAAATAACTGGAATAAATTTGAACCCGGGTTGTCATACTAAATAACAAACCAAAATAAAATGTTTTATGTTCTTTATTTCTTGCACTCGAAACAGTAGTTCATTTGCCTTTGAATAAGACAATGCAGTGTTTCCTTGCATTGATATATATAATTTTTGTTCTAGAGTACAACTCACTTCATTTTCCATTTTTTTTTTCAAATTCATCAAATCTTTATTTTCAATGTAGTATTCGCTGAAAAATCTCTTCGGAGTTAACCGGTTTCAACTTCGATGTTAAAAGGGACTTGAATTGAAAATGTTAACTACCCAGAAAAATGATTTATACCAAAAATATAAAGATCCATAAAGATTTAAATACTTATAATATTGAATGTCATACCCATATTATATCTGAAAGATTTATACCAAAAATAATCCAAACACAATAAGAAACGCTCAACGTGAAGTATTACCGAAAAAGTGAGTTGAAGTGAGGATGAATCGATGGGGCGATGGGTTGATAGAGGGAGCTAGGTTGAGGGGTTATGTGAGGGAGGAGAGAGGAAATGATGTTGTTTTGTGAGATGAGACAGGGCAGTAAGTTGTGGTGTTAAATATAAATCATTAACCCTAGTCTTGTTATAAATTTTGTTGTGAATGATCTAAGGGCTGTAAAATATTGTATTTTGATTTAATTTGATATTTTCTATTTGGTCGGTTGGATAATATCATTTTGGTATTTTCGGTACATTAATTTCAATATTTCATTTCGGTACGATACAATCGGTAAATCGTTTTTTAAAATGTTAAAACAAAAACCAACCACAAAAAAATTGGTAATTTTGGTTTCGATAGTTTCGATTTCGGTAAATAAAAACTGTAAACCATTACCACTAATTTTCTATATAAAACGGTACGGTATGGATTTTTACCATACTACGAGCGCCCTTATCCATTCTCTAAAAAAACTTGTCCAGCCACCTATTGTTGAAGATGATGATACAAAGAAAAAATCATTCTTGATGATTTTGCAGTGCCCTTTGAGAGCCATTTGTCAATATTTTTCATTGGATTGAATATATAACTTATGAAGCACGGACACTCTCTCGAAAGCGATGAGTCGACTTTGACACGAGTTTGACACGCAACAGGCTCCGACATCTTGCCAACACACTGGGACACGTAAAAGGACATGATGGGACACGTAAAGGGACACGCTTTTTTTTTATTTATATTTTTTTTAAATAATTTTTTATAACATTTTCTTATGTGATGGTGATTATGCTTTATTTATGATTTTTAATGTTTAAATATGTTTGAATTTTGTTTTATATGGTCCATTTTCTTAATTTCATGTTAAAAATGCTCTAATGGTGTATTTTATGAGAAAAAATTATTTAATTATATATATATATATATATATATATATATATATTCTAGCGTATTGTATCCTAATTTTTGAAAAAATCACATATCGCATGTCGTGTCAAAACATGTATTACGTGTCAAGTCCGTGTTTCATAGTATATAACCAATTAAATATTATCCTATTAATTGCGAATTATAACAAGTGTGAATTATAACAAGTGGGGATCCATAAACATGCTTTCAGGCTCCACTATTTGTAAGAGGCAAAAGTTTTGATCAGATTCTTTTTATGGTTTTATTTTTGACAGATGAAGAAAATGTTATTTAGTTGTATATATCATAGTAGAGTGTTCCAATTAATTGGAGTGTTTTGAAAGGGATGCTAATGTCTTTTACAACTTTCATCTGGGCTGGCAATTTTTGACACGCTAACCCGTTTACGGTAATAACCCGAAATTGACCCGAACATGACACGATTAGCTTGTATAGATTTAAGAGTACTTAAAATTTATACTCAAATCAAAATCAACGCAACCCGAAAATGACACGACTAACCCGAATTGTCACCCCCATCATTTAAAGTACTGGTAACTTCCAATTGGGGTTTATAAAAAGATAAAGATGGTTGAGATAAAAACACCCTTATTGAATATATCAGAAAAAATAATGTTTGTTCTTTTCTTTATTATTCTCCGAATGATCCTTTTATAGTTTATACAGTGGCTTACATGTTGAGTGATCAGTTAGGACAAAACATGAGAGACCTACCAAAACGGATCCAAGGGGTATCAAAGGTGACCAAGATCCCCCATTCGGTTCCATAACAAGACGATATTTCAACACTGGATGGCTATAAGGAGACACATCTGACAAATTCGCATCTTTGTAAATTACAATATTTATGCAGCCAACATCCCCTATGCAACAATTTAAAAAAAATAAAATAATAGAATACTACATTGCAACATGGTATCACTTAAGGAAAATCGACCAAAATCAGTCTTTGTCCTTTAATGATTATGGATTATGTATTGTTACTAAAATTTCTAAATTTCATCAAATCATATAAGAAAGTCATTGTTAAATCTAACAACGGATCGTATTGAGTCGTGTTTGTATTGATTCTTATCACATTCGAGTCTTATTAGGCTCGTGTCTAAACGGGTGACTTTATATCTGGTGAAAACGTGAAATTCAAACTCAGCCAATGACCTTAACGTGGCGTGTTCGCTTGCTATTACCCTTTGAGATAATTGGTTATTTTGAATCATATATGCATTGACACAGTAGTGCATTCACGTACGTAATTAGACTCATTATTTCATTAACATTACTAAAGTTTTCATTTAATAAAATTCACAAGGATTAATTTAATATGAAAATGCACAAGCTCTTTAGAATGCCCAATAATATTTTTTATTATTTAAATTAAAGGGCTTTAATGAGTCTGTTAACTATCGTGTCTTACTAGGTTGGTATTAATATGATTTAAAATCATTAAGAATCAACCCATTAAGTATTAATTTTCTATTAGTTCGTGGTGTGTTATCGTGCTATGTATCATTTTCCCAAGTTTATCATCATGACCTCTCACGAGCATATCAACAAATGTAAACTCTATTTTTACGCCACTTAAATATGGCGGGATACTATTTATCAAAATAACCTAATAAAATGAAAAAACATACGGGATACTATTTATCAATTTTTTACACTTACGTTTATGCACTTTTACTAAAACTTTGTACAGTATAAAATCAACAAAACCGGGAGACACCTAACACTTCCAGTATCGCAGTTAAGGTATTTATCGTCATTTGTAATGTAAAATTTACTGTGTGTACGTTTATTACCCAAATTTAACCATATAAGACATAAAATTTCGCGCATGATATCTATCATATTTTTGTCGTTGCCTAGGTGATGGACAATATTTATTCATATTATGTAAATGATATTAAAATAATGAATCAACTCGTCATTTTGTATGTCTTTATTGAAAATGTCATTTACTACTCCCGGTTATATTTTTCAACGCAATGTGATAATTAAGAATGACTGTCATGATATATATTGTTAGGAATTAATTTCCATTCTTTACATATAGTTAGTTAATAGGCTCTTAAATACTTGAACAAAGGCAATTTGTGTCGTAAGATTGCTCATTTACTTTAAATAGACATTATTGTCAATATAAAAAAAATGCTATTAAAAATTCTCGTATAAAAGTGATAATTTGTTCTTAGCTTGATTAGTTTCAAATCTACCTAAATTTCTCAACACGAAGTAATTTAATATATTTAAAAACTCCCTTTCTCATGTACGTCATTTATGGTTTAAAACAAACAAATCAACATTGCTCCTTTTTTAAAGAATATTTGCATGGAATCAAATTTTGTCCAATTTTATCGGGAACCAAATGGGGCCTAGCATATTTTAGTTTAGAAACAAACATAGAGGGAGTGCATATGCTTTAAATAACTCCCTCCTTCACCTTGCTTATCATAGGGAAGTCGATTGATATATCTCTAAACAAAAACATTTTCCATACATGCATTGCTCTATAGTCTATAGTGATTAAGAGAGAGTCCTTATGATCATTTGAGTTATTCTTCAATTTTTAGTTTGCAATAAGTTTCAAAATGAGCTCATCATTTGCAGTTTCAGCCAAGCCTTGCTTAGGAGTGGGAAATAACATTTTCCAAAAATACACAATAATAGCTTCAATAGCTACTCCAAGGAGAACAAGCAACACTTCCATTCTCCTACCCGATATATCGCTAAAATGCACGGATACGCGTGTACGCGAAATTGTTGAGAGGCAGACCTTGGTCGCGGAGGATAATGGCGCTTGCCGAAAGCCTCAGTTCCATCCGGCGTTCCTCGAAGAAGCTTATGAACGATGTCGGATTATTTGTGCCGAATATGCGAAGACCTTTTATCTAGGTTAGTTATTTCATTTATCATTGTAATAGGGTGTTTATCTCTTTTATATTTATTTTAAATTAGTTTGCGTTCGGATGATATTTTTATCGACATAGTATTAGCTACGCCATCAAAACAGCTCATTTTAACTTGTTTTTTTCATTAGTAAAATATTACTAAGATCAAAATCTGTTAGGAATAATCCGTGGGGAATTCTATCAACGGATTTACTAACGGGTAAAATTTTATGATATTTTTATCGTATTAAATTAGTTAGCCCTTTTTAACAATTTAAATTAATTAGCCAGTAATAGGCTTTCTAGGTTCCAACTGTTTTCTTGATCATGAAATCCAATAAGTTCTCACCTTTTTTATAATATTCTATCAATTTTGACAGAATATAATAGAAAAACATGGTGATAAATCCTTAAATTATTTAAAAATTAACGATAAAGACAAACTAAAAATAATTTTTTCAATAAGTCCATATATATTATAATTATTAATGTAGATACCGTTACACTGATTAGTATAAATATAATTATATTTATTAATATAGGTAGAGTTATAATGATGAAATACAGTTACAATTGTAACTGTATGTATATTAATAAGTGTAATTGTATTTATATTAACAATTGTAAGTGTATTGTTTGAACTTATCATTAATTAATTAAAAAATTTATAGGTTTAAGATGACAATAAAATTAACGTTTGGACTAATTTAATATTGGTATTGCACATGCAGGAACATTGTTAATGACTGAGGAGCGACAAAAAGCAATATGGGCTATCTATGGTAAGAAATTTTCTGCTCGATATAAATATTATTTGCAATTGTGCACTAAAGATGCTTGTTTGTTTAATTTTTTAAGAGAGGAATAAGCATCTTACGATTCAAAAAATATGTACTCTTCACTAAAATATCGTAACATTGGGTAGAGGAACCAAAATGTGCCCTTTAAATTATACATCAATAATTTTTTTGGAGGTGTATTTTGATTTGAAATTGAAATAGAAGTGTTTTTGTCCCCCACAGTTTGGTGCAGAAGGACTGATGAGTTGGTAGATGGACCAAATGCAACTCATATGAATAATAGTGTTCTTGATAGGTGGGAACAAAGACTTGAAGATATTTTTAATGGCCGCCCCTTTGACTTGCTGGATTCTGCTCTCACTGATACTGTTTACAAGTTCCCCATTGATATTAAGGTGTGCTTAACACTTTTTGTAATAATTTGTGACATTTTATTAGTATTTATGAACATTTTTTGTGTTAAAGTCTAAACTTTTGAAAATTATGGGGTTACGCTCAATATGACAAAACAAAAATTATTTTGGGCCATGTGTCACATCTAGTCATGGCCGGTTCTAAAGTTTTCGGAGCTCTGGGCGAAAATTAAAATCAGGATCCTTTTACATAAAAAAAATCAAATTAAAGAAAATATGTCATTCTAGCATTTTTTGAGGCAAACCCAAATTTAATATACCAAACCAATTTTAATTTACTAAAACCGAAATTACTATTTGTAAACCAAAACCGAACCATGTTTGCGATAAAACCAATTTTAATTTAGTGTAATGATTATATTTTTCTCAAAAAATAAAAAGTATTACGATGCTAAACCCTAAAAAGAAATCATTACTACATTTTTTTAAACAAATATTTTTATACCAATCTTTATTCTAATTTCGAGATCCCAATTAATCGGGGGCCTAGGCGATGGCCTAGTTGGCCTATGCCTAGATCCGGCCCTGCATCTAGTTGTAGAGTACCGTATAACACGATACATGATAGTAGGTGAGATTAAGGTTAGGTGAGATTAGGGTTGTTAAACGAACCAAGCTACTCGGGTTCTACTAATTTATGTTTGCTCATACGAAATCTCATTTGAGACACGATCGTAAAATAAACGAGTCGTGCTTGAAATTATTTATAATGTTGTTATCATGTTCACCTTGACTCAAATTCGGCTCGATTACTAATAACCATGCTAAACTAGTATAAAACAGTCAATCTACTCAAGTTTGGATTGTATTTGTTTGCGACATACGAACCAAGTTTGAACGTATTTGTAAGTTTGTTAAGTTTTTTAAACCAAACACGAGCAACCTTAAGCTCAGCTTGGCCCAACTCATTTGCACCCCTAAGTGAGACACTAATATATTATGGTTGCCATTTTTTACTTCAAACAAATATTCATTTTGTTCATAGATATCAAGTAATATTTTTTTTCATGTGGAATTGTAGCCTTTTAGGGACATGATAGAGGGGATGAGGATGGACTTGAGGAAAAGCCGCTATGAGAATTTTCAAGAACTCTATCTTTATTGCTACTATGTGGCTGGAACTGTTGGCCTCATGAGTGTGCCCATAATGGGGATTGCACCTGAATCCTCACTTTCTAAACAAACTATTTACAACTCTGCGTTGTATTTAGGCATTGGCAATCAACTCACAAACATTCTTAGAGATGTGGGAGAAGAGTAAGGCTCTGTTTAATTGTGGAAAATTATTTTCTGATTTTTATTTTCAATTTTAATCTTCATTTTTAATTTTTATTTTCCATGAAAATTTTTAGAAAACTAGAAAATGCGTTTATACGGTAGATAAATTATTGTTTTCAAACTATAATTTATAGAAAATTCGAGAGTCAAATATAATAACACAAAAGTTTAGTGTTATAATGTAATTACAGAAAGTTCAGGGTTCCATATATAATTTATAGACAGTCAAAAGAGATGAAATAAAATTTATTAAACGTTCAGCTGCCAAAATGTAATTCTAAAAAACTTCAAGGCCAAAATGTCATTTTTTAGAAAACTAAGAGATTAAAATGTTATTTACTAAAAGGTTAAGGATCTAGATGTATGTTATAGAAAACTCAGTGTTAAAATGTAATCTTTGGAATATTAAAAAAAGTTGGAAAACTTGCTAAAGTTGTTTTCCAATTTTTTGAAAAATTTAGAAAACTATTTTTCAATTTTCTATTTTGGGATGATATCAAACTTTAACACATTTTCTAATTTTTTTTGGAAAAAAATTGGATGTTTTTTTTGAAAACATCCTAGTTTTCCACAACTAAACATGCCTATAGTGTTTCAATTTATTCCCAATTTGTGGTGCTTAAACTTAGTGGAATCAACTCGATTTCGGTACACCAACGCTCTAAAGAAAGGCGAGTGGCAAAATTCTTAAGAAAGGCGAGTCATGTTAAATGAAAAATGATAAAGAAAATTGATTTTTCGAAAAGTCTTTTATGTCGATTTTATTACAAATTTGACGACATTTTTGTAAAACTTTCATAATTGCTTCTTTTTAAAATAAAAATAAGGCCTTTTAAAAACATCTTAAAATTCGGGGGATCAAGGCGGTCGGCCACCTCCCTTAAAAGGCCTGCCTTGCCAATGCTCCCTAGTTGTTTAACGAAATCGACTAGAATGTTGGGGTTTTATTTTGATTAATGAGCCAAGTTGAGTCGAGAAAATGTTTCTGCAAGCTCGATCAATAATGAAAACTGAGCTTTATGACATATTCACGCTTAACTCTAAGCTTTGGAGCTAATCTCAAATGAGCCTATAACGTATCGAACTGATCTCGAGTATCTTGATGTTTATACAAGTTTACAGATTTTATGCCCTAGTTAAGTCAATCTCAATAAATTAACAAGCTTTAAAAATATATTCAAGCTTGTTTCGTCTATTTTATGACGTGATCTCAAATGAGCCTTTAGGTGAGTCGGTCTGTAGCTAAGCTCAAGCAGCTCGGTTCCCTTTGCAACTCTAATTAGATTCGGCATGAGGCCCCACTTGTCGAGCTAACTCGTTGACTCCTATTATTTTTTTTTATGTTATACATATTCACTAATTAATTTACCATCTAATAATATGTAAATTATATGTTTTTTCAGTGCATTGAGAGGGAGGGTTTATCTACCACAAGATGAGCTTGCTCAATTTGGGTTGTGTGATGAAGATGTTTTCTCAAGAAAAGTGAGTAACAAGTGGAGAGAGTTTATGAAAGAGCAGATTAAAAGAGCAAGGTTTTATTTCAGCCAGGCTGAAATAGGAGCCTCTCAGCTTGACAAGGATAGCCGTTGGCCAGTAAGAACTTTTATACACATTTAATATGTCCTATTAGTTTATTGAATTATGAATTATATTAAAAGGGTTAATTTTATGCAAATATAACTTTGTATTATGTAATTCGTAATTTACTTAACACTAAAAAGACATGAGAGTAGGTATGAACAAGATCATTTATTTCAATAGAAATTTTTTCATAGAAATTGAAAATTGGAGCTTGAGAAGATTTATATATATATTAACCTTAAAGGGAGGCAAAATTAAAAAAATAACTTTTTAACCAAAAAACCATAATTTTTATTGTTAAAATTTGTATTTCTAAAAAATGGATTTGTCAAACCTCTAGAAAATAAGCGAAAAAAAGTAAAGATGTTATTAAAAAAACTCGATTTTGTTTGAATTACTTCATCCGTCTCAAAATTAAAAATTAAAAATTCAAAATTCAAAATTCAAAATTCAAAATTCAAAATTCAAAAATCAAAATTCAAAATTCAAAATTCAAAATTCAAAATTCAAAATTCAAAATTCAAAATTCAAAATTCAAAATTCAAAATTCAAAATTGAAAGTCAAACTTTTCAAAAATTTGTTAATTTACCATGCTTAGTTATCAAGAATTTGTTCGACTATAGTAAATTTTAGTATGTTGATTTTTATATTTTAAATATTTATTTTATGTATCCTAAAAAGGTACAACTCTTGATTTGAAAAAATAAATAAAAGAGTAGGTTAAAAGATAACTTGTGTAATATTACGGAATTATTCACGATATGTCCAAAACCCTTTAAATATGTGTGCTATTTGGGATAATTTTGCAGGTGTGGTCATCCTTAATGTTGTATCGTGAGATCTTGGATGCGATTGAGGATAATGACTATGATAATTTGACAAAGCGAGCTTATGTTGGAAGGGTTAAAAAGCTTATCATGTTACCTTTATCTTACACTAGAGCTCAACCAACCCCTAGTTTTGCCTTCCATTAGACATAGCAATTTTCAAACACACATGTAGAGAGAGGAAGAGGGTGCAGGGCGGCTCTGAGCATGTGTTAAATGGACGATTGCACATGGCTACCCATGGTCTATTTGGTTAGTACTTATATGTTGAGGGCCCATTTTTTATATCGATAAAGAGGCGTATTTCATAATTTTTGCACGGGACCTTATCAATTTTTATCAATCTCAAGACCGGCCCTGAGGGGGTATCCTTATAAATGTCTGATATAATGAATATAGTATATCAAAATGGATGTATTAGAGTTGTAGTTCAACCATTACATTTGAAGATATATAAATTGGAATAGTTTCAGATATTGGCATGACTTGTAAGGAAATTTTATTTCAATTAACTTGCAAGAAGTAATACTCTAAAAATTATGAGGATTTATTTTCTTCATTTAGGACTTGTTTATAGTTCATGTTTTAAGAAAGAAAAAGTATTCATCGGTGATTCAAGAAAATTGTGTTTGTATCAACACCCCATTTATCCATACACATACCCCACTTAAAATTTAAAGGATGAAGTCTATCAGAAGGCCTTAACACCCCTTTCAAAACACCCAGATTTAACTACAACTCATCTTTTAAATATACACAAACATGCGACTTGATTATAGGAAGTGAAATAGTGAACGTAAGTCTCCATTTATCATATACAAAACCATCAAGAAATATGTTAAAACTTATTATCTTATTTATGCATATAATTTGCAAAACCATTCATAAAGCATGAATATCTTTCGAGGAACAACTCATTGCCAACATAAAATTAATTATATTAAGGTTTGAATTAAACAGAGTGGTCAACAACAAGGCTCATGGAATTTTCGCTAAATCTGTAGACTTTTGGGGATGTGTGGATGATCATCAAATGCTTATAGGTATGCTTTTGTTATTTCTTACTTCTGATTGTGTGTAGCTTTTTTTTCCACCTTATCAACTAATCAAAAGAGTTCATGTTTTAAATTAATTAAAAGAAATAAGAAACATGAATGAGGCCATTTTTTATATTCTTTATTCCATAAACAAAAGTTTTTTTAATATCAATTGTAAATAACTTGGTTGAAAATGTGAAGCTCGAGTGAAAAATAGAGAAATGTTATATGAATTGTCATATTCAAGTGTTACAAGAGGATCTATTAATAGGGAAAATGAGGGGATATGAGGAGGGGAACATAGAGGGAACCAAGGAGAGGTTATATATATATATATATATACTAACACCCCCCTTTAAACTCAAGATGGAGAAGTGTTGGACAACTTGAGTTTGGTAACTAAATCTTAAAATCATCATGGAGGTTGAGCTTTGGTGAAGATATAGGCAGTCTGATTAACGGAAGTAACATAGAGCAGATGAATAATTCCACGTAAAACATGTTGATGGAAAAAAATAACAATCGATTTCAATATGCTTGGGTCGTTCATGAAAGACGCCATTATGAGCAATTTGAATACCACTTCGATTATCATAATAGAGGTGGGTTGCAGTAGAGGAACCGACTCACATATCTTCAAGTAACCAACGGAAACAAAGAAGTTCTTGTGTAGTATTAGCAAGAGCACGATATTTAACTTTTATACTTGATCAATAATTGGCGGACTGTTTCTTTCTTCTTCGTGAAATAAGTGAGTCACCTAAGAAAAAATAATAGCCAGTAGTATAGAGATGTTCAGTAGGATCTTAAGCCCAATCAGCATCTGAATATTGTAATACCGCGTATTTCATATTTTTATGATTTTTAAATTTGGGGATTTATTAAATTTAAATTGAGATATTAATCTAATATTAATCCGGAAATTTTTTAATATTTACTAGCGTGATGAGAGTTAGTAATTATTGGGAATTTGTTGAACATTACTTAGTGGATAAAGTAATATGCATAATCGAATTTATTAAATTATCATGAGTGTATAATTAATAATTATGGAAATTAAATCGGGACACCCATGTGTCGTGTCGGGATTAAATTATTATTATTAAAAGTGAATGAATTATACGTTGCCCGTATGGTCATTTCGAGTGTGTCAATGTGTCCATAAGGGTCGAGATAGTCAAAATAATGTACCCGGGGGTTTAGTTTGGGTCTCGGGGCATTTTTAGGCCTAATTGGCATCACGAGAGGGTATTATGGACATTTCGTATTTTTGGGCAATTAAACCCACGAATTTTCCAAGGTTATATCAGCCTTTAGGAGTTGTCCTTTAGGTTTAACAAGAGCAAAATCAAAGAATGCCCATTAGAGAAGAAGTGGGAAAGCTTCCCAAGCAATTTAAAGCCAAACAACTCAACCGTTTGCACCGACACCACCATCAAATCGTAGATCGTTCGACGGGTAACGCAACCATACCACTTTCTTCCATAAATCAGAAACTCAATTTCCAAGCAAGTATCTATCTTGATTTATTTTCAGTTGATGTCTCAATTATGTTAGTCTAGGGTTGTTTAGAGCTTGTTTCATGAAAGAAAATATAGTTTTGAGACTTAAAATCACATGTTGTAGAAGAAGTAATCATATTCTGGACATCTAAATCATATGTAGAGGATAAACCATGAATTTGTATGGATTTAGAAGTAGGAAATCTGGAAAATAATTATAAGAATTGAAATAAAAATAAAAATTTGGGTTCTTGAAGTTCAGATGAATTTTACCCATTAAATTGTTGTAATTAATGAATTATGACGTATTTTACGTAGAAAATCATGTGTTCTGGTATATAGTACTTGTAGTAACGTTTGTTGGGAGTTTGGGAATGATATATGGAGATTTGGTTGAGGTTGGAGAGGCAAACCCGTAATTGGGTTAATGCAGTTTTGGTCATAACTGCTTGATCAATCGATCGACCCAAGAACATCGATCGATCGATTGACCCCATTTCCTTGATCGATCGACCCCTCCTGGAAAATCGCATATTCCCCTTATATTGGTTTAATCCGATTAAAATACATAGTAACCCTTGATTATTATTGTTGGAGCATAATGGGATGTAAATAGGACCAGTAGGGTGTAGGTAAACTTCGTTGAGTGAGAATTTAATGTAAGATGAAATTAAGGGTTAACGGGGAATTATTCACACATATGAAATCATGTGTACGTTTAATGAAAGGTCGGGACTTGTAATGAAGTTAGACTAGAAGATAAGTGAGAGTGCTTATTGAAATTATACTTAGGGAGTTAGAATATTTCGAGAGACGAGAAGTAGGTACGGAGTAACTTATATATATGAGAATAAAAGTGACAATTCCGTTATGGGAGATAATCAAGTAAAAATGTGCTAAGATCGGATAATTATAATTATGGGTCTTGAGCGCACCTAATTTAGAAATTTGGATATTTATATATATATGACTTTATGATTGTGCATATATTATATATCTGTATAAAAATCATACACGGGCTACTTTCTAACACGGGGGTTTTCGCATCGGGACGGTCTTATCTCGATTGGGCCTTTATGGGGGATACTGACTCGTACCCTAGAACATAGTATTCCTTGGTACAGGCTATCTTATTGATAGTCAGACGGTCCTAAGATACGTGAGAGTATGTGCTGACCTCTTAGTGATTTGGAACTATGCTTCGCCTCCATTTGTATGTGTTTTATGTTAATACAGTTCGAGAGTGATTATGAACTAGTATTTCCCTTAATATGTGTAATACGAGGACTTGATAGCAGAGTATGCCAGCACCATAGATTTTATGTATGAGAACTTTCTATTGTGCATAAAAGTAGTTCAGTAATGAATAATTACTCCAATTTTATTATAAGTGTTTGGAAATTTTGTGACATCGTTGAATTATATCAAATAACCGAAGGTATACGAGAAAGCTTGATTTTCAGAAATTAATTTTACTATCCATAGTATATGATGGAAGGAAACCTTATGGGGGAAGTAAAGTTAAAATAAACTTATGGGATTAATAGTGCGGTAGGCGTGCACGCTAGATGAGAGGTGATAATTTCTCAAGAGATTATCGCATACTAACATGGTTGTTACATTAACCGGTAGGCATTTTAAATACTTGCTAAACAAATTTTAAACTGTTTTACACTCGGGCTCTGATCCGTTTCCTGTTGTTTCTTCTCTCTTGTATATATATGTATATAATACAGGTGCCCAGCCACAGGGGCGTCATGCTTAGGTTCTTTGGACCGGACGCGCTGCAGCTTATGTGGGAGTTGCAGGCCATTGCTTGAACGATGTCATTGTTGATTATACTCCTAATTTATGTTCTTATTAGTTAGGGCATGTGTCACCCGTTTCTCTATGCAGTTTGGATTTTTGTCATAGATTTACGTTCCTTTATATTTCCATTAGTTGGTACTCTTTGGGATTTAATTACTGTCAGGATGGTTTTATTTATAGTTTAAACTGGTTTGGTTTATATACATGAATCTAATTCTTGTGTGTTATTATCCATCTTTAGTATGTCAGAGTTCTTAAATTGTTGGTTATTTAAAAAGGTTTTCATATTTGGATTTAATGAAATGGAAATAAGGTTATAAAATTATTTTGACACTTAGCTTAATTATTTAGGGTGTTTAAATTGAAAATTTTATTTTGCGACAGTGATGCTAAGAATGAACCAACCGTTCACCTTGATTTTAATTTAATAAATGACTGATCACCCGATATTTAATTAGACGGGGTGTCACAACAATAATAATACCACATGAATCAAAATCAGATTCCAACAATAATTTTCCAGATTTCCAAAAGAATTTAATAGTTCAAATGTGAGTCAATAACCACAAGAAAACAAAGGGAATAACACTCGCGAGATTAAGGAGCATATTGTGTAAAATCCCATACCTCAAACCACCAAAAGATACCAACAAAAATCTGCCCAAAAGTCACAAAATTAAGCTATCAAAAACTCCTCCAAGAATCATCAAAACTCCTCCAAGAATCAAAACCAAAACAACCCCCAAGAACACCTCAAAACCTAATGTTTAATACATAATTAAAGGATACTACTTGGGTATAAAATAGAGGAAAAGAAAATATGTTTGCTGCCAAAAAGTTGTACCAAAAAGGGTCACCCACGACCTTATTTTATAAGGCAAAACCCAAAAGAGTTGTAAACAAACCAAACTTCTGAAATCGACCCCCAGGCATTGATCGATCGATCATGCCTAAAATCTGACAGTTCGCCTAGAAAAAATTATAAGGGACAAAAATTATAAAATCAATATAAAATCCGTTTTAACTCCGTTTTCGAAACCGTTTGAAATTCTGGCCTTTAAAAATAATAACCAACATATTTGAGCAATAAAAATAATTTTATCTCAAAATTTATTTTTCCTCTTTATTTCGAAAATACCCCAAAAATTATGCGGATTGTTACACTTCCTCACTAATAATGGAATTTCCCCTCGAAATTTGCCGAATACCTAACTCTCAAAAATCAGGCCACAATCTCCAAAAATAATCTCGTCACCAAAAATAAATTCCTCACATCTAATCCAGATGCCTAACGCGAAACGATTTTCTAAAAGTAATCCATCTCCAAAAATACGCGCCGTAAAAACGCAACAGACTAAAAACTCAAGACCCGAGGGTGGTCATATACCTAAGCTCTGATACCATTCTGTAACACCCCGCTCGCTCGGGGAGAGCGGAGCACCACTATCGATAAAACTAATCAAATCCATAAATAACAAGGTGTAAATCATCTAAATAAAATCTCACAAAACAAGAGAAATCGCTAATCTCAAATTCTTCAAATTAAATACAACAAAGTCTCTCAAAATAATATAAATCACCAATGCTCTATACAACACAATAAAACAATACAAATCTTCCAAAAAATATTCTTCCCAAAATAATCCACGCTAAAATCATCCCAATTGGCCCATAGCGCTCAAATCCACGCTAACCTGCCAACTAAAAGAAAATATGAGAAAGTACACAATACGACAGGAAGGATGCTCAATAAATATATTAGTGGTGAATAAAATATAACAACACGAGTACGAATATTCAAATTCATCTCATAAGTATTTATCAATAAATTTTTCAATAACACATTAATCGGATCACCAGGCCTCACCCCATCCGCATATGTTTTATCAAGTCATAGGCCCAGGAAGCAGGAATTTTGGCGAGTGACCAACCTCCATGCCATATTAAAATCTCATGACAATGTGCTCAACAACAACATGAACAATACCACATGAATCAAAATAATTCCAACAATTATTTTTCCAGATTTTCAAGAATTTATCAATTCAAATATGAGTTCAATTAAACATGAAATCATTGGAATAAACTCTCGAGAGATTTAAAGGAGCATATTGTGTAAAACCTCATACCTTAAAATCATTGCATGAATCGTCGCATAAATTCAACCTCAAAATCTAATCGCAGCATCACATTCCTCTCGCAAAAATAATCAAATCATTTTCCAGCCCCAACACGAGATAACCCCAAATAGTCCTATTTTAAAAACTCAGAAAAATCAGATCAAATAATTATTCAAATTGCCAATTCGACTTTAGATTTGGATTCTAGACGAAAAATTGAGTTAGGTATGTGTTTTGGATTTTTCTCAAATCTCATTCGAAAGCACTAAAAAAGAAGATCTAAACATTCCAAATTGGCTCTTCTCATTCCACTCGTTTTTGCCTCTTTGGATTTCGTTTTTGGCCTCTCTTTTTCTCTCCCTTTCCTTATAATCACCCATAATATTTCTTATATAGTCTCTCTTTCAAACTCTAGCTTGGAGCCTAAGCTAACCTATATTACTAAATTTCCCTTTAATTCAAAATTGTCAACTTTATATATTTAAACCATTTCAAAATGTCCAAAAGCTAATTAAATTTGTATTTAAATATTAGATTCATTTAAAATAAAAATAAATATAATATCAATATCCTAATTAATAAAATAATACTACTATTAAAATCTTATACAATATTCATAAGTAAAGCCCTCAAAATTACGGGGTATTACATACTTTCCCCCTTGAAAATGAATTTTGTCCTCGAAATTCGACGAAACCTAATGCTTGAAATAAAATGCTACTCAATTCTATTTCCCAAAAGTCAAACACTAAGGTCCTCAAATTAATTTTAAACATCCTCACCACGACGCCTAACACATCCTTAAAAAAAATTCTATCTTCAAAGAAAACGCGTCTAACCCGCATGCTAGAACCTGTTTATAGATGTAATAAACATGGCGTATAAATTGGGTTGATGTTTGGATTAAATCCATGGAGGTTTGAGGGTTATAAATGGAGAAAAACGAGTTACAGAAGAAGATGATTCGTAGTCCGTCGAAACGGTCCAATTTTGAGGCAGAACCGATCTGATTTACATGTTTGTCAAAACATAAAACTTTTATCTGTTCGTCACGGTCACGTGGGCGCTGACCTTGTATTTTTTTGATTTTTTTTGAATTAGTAATTATTTTTCTACGAAAGAGTGTCTGAAACCGAAATCCTTTGTGAGAAATAAAATCTGGATTTTTAGGGATGTCCGTAGATGAGTGAAGGACTTTGAAAAAATATAAAGGAGCATTATTTTATCCTTGAATTATATAGGCATGAATCAGGGGTATGGATTTAGTAGTATTTATAATGAACGACACTCGATAATATATGTCAAAAATATACGAACATATTCGAATGAGAATTTTGGATGAGTTTAGCATACGGGCTGGTATCTTAAGGTGGAATTTAATTGATAGAAATTAAATGGAACCTAATACTTAGAGTCTTATGGGACGAGTATTAAGGACTATTAAATTTAATAAGAGTGTTAAACTTATTAACCGAATTTGGTGAAATGAATTCTAAAAGGTTAAAATACGAGCCAATAAAGGGAATCCTAGCATTTTGGTTGAGTGATACTACTTGGAAAAAAAATTAATTGAGGTGATAGTAATTAAATTAAGGGTCGGGGTTTTGACTCTGATATTTCTCAGACTAGTGCTACGGGAGTTAGGCACAGAGTAGCCAGTTTAATTTGTTACAAATGTATATAATAAATTATCGAATATTGAATTTAATAAAGGGTGTTTTACCAAATGGTGAAACTTGGGGTGATACATTCTAAATGGTGAAGATACGGACCGAATAAGTGAGCCGGGGTGTTGTAGTTAGGTGACACTACTTTAATAAATTAATTAATGTGAAATTGATTAGATTAATCGGGATGATTTGAAATATGAGGAATTCGGGAGACGAGCGAACCTATGACTTAAATCAATAGGATATGAGTGAATTTCCTACTACGACATTTAAATGATAATTGGCACACTTCGAGTAGTGAGGGATACTCGAGAATATACGATAAGAAGTGTAATTGGAATTACATAATCCGTAGGATATTCGGGAGTTATATATTGTGACACCCCGACTAATTAAATACCGAGTAGCTACTCCTTTATTCAAATTAATACAAAATGTTAAGTTGGTTCAGTTCATAGCATCACTGTCGAAAAACATTTTAACAATTACTAGCCACCTAATATTTAAAAAGTGAGATGCCAATTTTAATTAAATTAGATTTACATGCAACAAGTATAAATTATGAAATGATGATACCACAACCACATTACAGTCACATTACAATAATAGAGGAATAAATGAATCTGGAGGAACACTCCACTGAAATAATCCAAAATACTAAATAAAACTGAATACCAAGTCTGAATCACTAATTAATTACAACCAAGACTGAAATAAAACTGAATAAATAAACTGTCTCTAAGAACAAGGGGCGACATGCCCTACAGATAAATAAGTCTGAAATGGAATCAAGGTAAAAAGTGGAGGCGTCTATAATCGAGGTCCTGTAACTTTCACAGCAGCTACAGCACGTCACTGGAATAGAACTCCTAAACTTGGTGTCCTTGTGGCTGGGCACCTAAAATTTTTTACAACAAAATGGATTTGAAAGCAAACGTGTCAAAGCCCGATTGTGAAAACAGTTTAAAATACAGCAAGTGTTTAATATCATTAAACAGTGAATATAAAATACATGATAGTGTGTGCACTCACATGAGTTCCTCACCTCTCATCTAGTTATGCACTCTTAACGTACCCGTACCCGTTCTAGTTATTCCACTATCTAACTGGTCTAATTCATAATCTGAATTTACTATACTATTCATGGTTTAATTCTCGACATCTTAATATAAACTGAGAGTTTTACTTTCATTCCTCAAAATTATTTACAATAATTACTAAGAGTTTTTCCCATTTTTAACTCTACAAAGATGATACAAATTATTCACACATACACTTATATGAACAGTCCATTTCATTTTTTTCTTCAACATATCATTCTCATAAAAAATATACAAATAATGGCACCCCTAGACTAGGCTGCGGTACACACATACTCTGTTATCAAATCCCCGTACATCACGTACATAAGGACCACATATTTCGAATCTCTCAGGAACCATTTCGATAAGTAACAATCACACATAATGGAGGCGAACATAGTTCACATCACATGGGTCACGCACATACCTACGCTCCCATGATCAGCGGACTTATTAACTCCCCAATAAGTCGTTCTCTGACCTATGTCCTCGAGGTACCAATCTAAATCCCCCTGTAGGCACACACAGATTAGATGGCCCTGATCGAACGCCGACCTCCCGTGATAACAAGTATGGTAGGTATGTCATACACAGATAACCACATGTTCTAAGCATTCACCCATCTTAGATATCTTATAATATTAATAGAGGTATATTTTACATTCCTATACCGTCATTAATGTTGTACACTTACAAGTTTCCGAAAAATATACATTATAGATTATCAACTCTTCTCACGTTACAAATTCAAGTACTTATATCCTAACCCATAAAAGTCACCCGGTTTATTATATAATTCTAAGTTTTAATCCTCAACGTACTCCAATCTCACCACTATTCCCATTAATCAACAAGGGACGAATAACACTCAATTAAATAAGTCTACGCGAAGTTCAAAACTAAAATCGGGCCTAAAAGACCATTATGTGAACTTGTTAGAAGTCTCGTTCAAACGAGGTCGTTCGAACGAGTTCGTTCGAACGAATGGTTTCGAACGAACTATGAACTCGTTAGAAGGGGTACTAGAATCTCGTTAGAAGCTCATTCAAACGACCTGGGTTGGTCTTCTAACGAGATGGCAGAGAACGCCCAGAAATTTCCCAACTTCAATTTTCTTCATTTTTCTCTTCTCTAAATCCATCCAAAGATCATCCCAATAACGTTTTAATGTTTTTAAACTATTCTAAATCACCCTAGGTCACTCCTTAACATATTTTTGGGGTCAAATCTTAATAATCAACATGCAATAATCATAAATCCCCAATTCTTGCCCCAAACCCTATGAACATGAACTCAGAATTTAATTGACTACCAAGACTCCTTATTAATCCGTTTTCAAATCATCAAAAGTTACATTTTTGGGTATTAAATTCGCCCATAACCATTCTACATGCAATCCCTACCCAACATCACGAGTTTCACAATAATCCCATTGGGTTTTTCATCAAAACTTTCAAGACAAATACAGTTTCTACACTAAACATGGAGGAAATATTCAATGAAATTAATAACATCAAATCACTTGCCTTAGGTTTGTTCTTCAGATTTGTTGTCGGTGATTCTAGGCTAAATTTCTCCTCTTTCTGGTCACAATCCCTTCCAAGATGATGGCGATTGAAGATGGTTTGGTTTGGAACCTCTTTAAACCTCTTTCTAACTTATCTCAAAACCCCCGTAGCCCACTCTCTTGTCTTTTGCTGGTAATGGCCTTAATGGCCTCTAAAATAATATATAATTAACCTATAAAATTCGTGGGTTTTAATCCCTCAATTTTTAAAATTACCAAAATACCCTTCCGGGTTGCCGGTTTGGCCTCAAACTGCCCCGAGACCCAAACTAAACTCCCGGCTAGTGTTTTCTGACTATTTCGACCCTTCCGAACACGTTAGCGCACTCAAAATGACCATTCGGTTGATAAAAATATAATTTAATTATTAATTCAAATAAATTCATTCCTAACGCGACTGACACGCGCGTCCCAACTAAATTTCCCAAATTATCGTATTTCTGCCTCGCGATAATTTTTAATATTTTCAATACTCATATATTACCATATATTCTCAGTAATATTTATTCTAACACCATAATCAAATACCAACTCACATCTCGCTAGTATTTACCTCCGGGTTAATTTCCAAGTTAATTCTCATTTAATTCAATTAATCCATTAAATAAAAATCAATAAAATTACGGGGTATTACATACTTCCCCCCTAGTAACAGAATTTTGTCCCAAAATTCGGAACTAAGGAATACCTGGTGCAAATAATTCTGGGTAATGTTCGCGCTCCCATGTGGACTTCTCGGCATTATGATGCCGCCATTGAACGTGTACTAACGGTACTATCTTCGACCTCAATTTCCTTTCGCTATGGTCCAGGATAGCAATCGGTCCCTCCTCGTAGGAACTATCAGGCTGTAGATCGATGTCCTTTAAAGCAATGTGAGTATGGGCCAAATCATCCCTAAGATATCTCCTTAGCGAGGAAATATGGAGCACGTCATGAATCCTATGTAAGTGCTCCGGTAACCCAAGTCTATACGCGACTGGCCCAATTCGCTCGATGATAGGAAATGGCCCCACATATCTTGATGCCAGTTTCCCCTTCTTCCCAAAACGCATAATCCCCTTAATCGGAGATACTCTGAGTAGCACCTGGTCCCCCACCTTGAACTCTCTGAAGAACCAATTGGCATCGGCATAACTCTTTTGTGGATCTTGAGCTACCCGAATATGGCTCAGTATCATCTCTATCCTTGCCGAAGTATCCTGAATCACTTCTGACCCAAGGAGTTTGTTATCCCCCACCTCTAACCAACATGCTGGGGAACAACAAGGTCTACCATACAATGCCTTGAATGGAGACATGCCAATGATGAACTGGTAGGAGTTATTATAAGCAAACTCCACCAGTGGAAGGTACTGCTCCCAAACCACCTCCAAAGTCTAGAATGCACATACGCAACATGTCCTCCAACATCTGATTCGTCCTCTCGGTTTTCCCATCTGTCTGCGGGTGGTATGCCGTACTCAGTCGCAACTCTCTACCCATTGCCTCCTGGAAACTCTCCCAAAATCGTGAAATAAATATCTTGTCTCGGTCAGACACGATATTGAGAGGCATCCCGTGAAGTCTCACTATCTCTGCTATGAAAATTTGGGCATACTGTCCCATAGTGTAGTCTATCCAGGCTGGCAGAAAATAAGAAACTTTGGTCAGTCTATCCACGATTACCCATATGGAGTCGTGACCCCTCTGCGAATTAGGTAACCCCGTGATAAAGTCCATGGAAATGCTCTCCCACTTCCACATCGAAACCTTTAACGGCTGTAGAAGTCCTGCCGGTCTCTGATGATCCACCTTTACCAGCTGACAAGTGGAGCATTTAAAAATGAACACGACAATATCTTTCTTCATCTCAGTCCATCAGTACTGTCGTCTCATGTCTTGGTACATCTTATCCTCACTAGGGTGTACCTTGAACCGTGAACCGTGCGACTCTGTCATTACCTCGTGTTGTAAGTCTTCCCCTTCCAGAATGACCAGTCTCCCATTGAAGCGTAATCCCCCGTCTGACCTAACAGTATAGGACTCGACTCCCTCTGCTAGTAATCGAACTATCTGTTCCTGACAGAACGAGTCTTTTTCCTAGGCCTATATCACTCTCGTAACAAACTGAGGCGTAACAGTCATCATAGACATGAATGATCAGGCCACTGCATCCTAGTGTCTCAACTCCTTCCACTTTAATCTCCACACTTCGGCCACTTCATCTACTGGCCTACGGCTCAACGCGTCTGCTACCACGTTAGCCTTCCCTGGGTGATATTGGATATCAAACTGATAATCCTTCACAAACTCAAGCCACCGACGTTAACGCATATTCAGTTACTTCTGCATGAAGAGGTATTGTAGAGACTTGTGGTCTATAAACAACCAAAATTTCTCCCCCAGGAGATTGTGTCTCCAAATCCCGAAGAGCGAATACGACTGCCGCTAACTCCAAGTAGTGGGTGGGGTAATTCTTCTCATGAGGCTTAAGCTTATGGGAAGCATAAACTATAGCCTCACTCTCCTGCTGCAGTAGACCTCCAAGTCCTTGTAAGGACGCATCAGTGTAGACTAGATACTCAACTCGCGGTCTGGGCAATGCTAACACAGGCGCTGAGGTCAACTTGTCCTTCAACTCATTGAATTCTAACTGACAGACATCACTCCAGATGAATGACACACCTTTGCGAGTCAGATGTGTCAAAGACCCGCTATTTTAGAGAAACCCCAAATAAACATCCTGTAGTATCCTGCTAAGCCAAAGAACCTACGGATATCAGTCGGTGTCGTGGGCTGTATGATCGAGGTGCGAAAGGTGTGCTCGTGTAAAGTGCACAGTCGTTGTTTTTCGTTTTGCCAACTCAATACAAAAACCTAAATTACTACTGCACTTGCGGGGCAAGCACAGCGGTTAGTCGAGTATCGATAATCTACAGAGATGAGATGTTAGAATTTAAGTGATTTAATACTCCGAAATAAAAGTGTAAAAGATGATTACAAACTAAAAGAAAATATGCATAAAGGAAAAGATTATTCTAGGCAATGGTATTGAAACTAGATTAAGAAAGCGAGTAAAACTATAGGTTGCGTCGAATATCCCTCACCCGAGTTAATTAGTATAAAATGGTTACATGGGTCGACGAATTATTAAGAACACGTCTCGTTTCGACAGTTAATTAAATCAAGGGTTATCACGCCCTAAATCATCATAAAAGCCTAATAAGATTTTGAAGTCAACAAATATCTCGAAAATTACGCGCGAAAGGTCGTAAGCACGGGACATACATGATATGCCCCGTCAAATCTCCTAGGCGTAACAATTAGGACAACGCACCCGAAATAGACCCGTAAACTCCATCACCAAAGCAAAGCAACGCGTCAACCCGAGTGAGTTCCATTCAAACACAACCTAATTTAAATTACCTAGAAAGCATGTTAAAAATGCGGTAAATGGGAAGCGGTAAATAAACGCGGTAAATTTACACTAGAAAGAAAGTAATCAAAGCATGTAAACCTAATTATCAATGCAAGAATGAATGAAATACAAGATATATTAATGGAGAGGATGATGAATAGTCAACTTACACAACAAATGGGGTGTCAAACCAAGTATAAATGAAGAAGAACTAAGCAAATCACCCAAACCCTAACTATTCTATCTTCTAAAACTATCTAAAAACGTTCACCCCTGTTTATTACATCAAAATTGGCTTATATACCAAGTGGGAATTAAATTAGAAAAGAAAGGAGAAAACAAAAGAAATGCAAAATATCTACTGAAAAACAGGGGATCGATCGATCGACCCCTTTGGTCGATCGATCGATCAAGGGCAAAATTCGATAATTTAGAATGGTCGATCGATCGACCAAATGGGTCGATCGATCGATCAAACAGGGCAGATTGCAGCAGCAGCACTGCGTTCCTTTCTTCCTCCTTTCTTCTCCTTCTTTTGATTCAGTGTTTTTCCCTCCGCTGAAATCGTCGTAACTTCTTTTGATTCAGTGTTTTTCCCTTCGCTGAAATCAGAATTTTAAAGGAAATAATATCGTTTTCATTGAAATGTTCTTCTTTGGGAGCCAAAGAAGAAATCATTTCATTGCAAATAGATATTACATCATTTTCATCATCGCTTTCAATATCTATTACGCAATGGGCAAAGTCTAGAATGGTTTGTTCCAAAGTAGGCACAAGTACCTCATTTGGTTCAAAACATTCTTCGACTTCGAAAGTCTCGGAAGAAAAATCGTCGTCGGACTCAAATAATAAATCCAACTCATGTTCCCACGAGCGATTTTCTTCCCGATAACGATTTTCAATTTTCTCATTCTCATACATACGCAAGCCCTCACCGAATGTCATAGGTCGAGGTGCGGATCCTTGAAAATGGGAACTTTGAAAGTTACTATTGGACTTAAACGAAAACTCATTATTATAGGAATTTTGAAAACTATTCGAATTCGTTTCAAAATTCCTATTATAAGGAGGTAAAGGCCCAAAATCATTATCATCATCATCAAAATTCCAATAACCTAAGTTTTGACTTTCGTTATACTCGCCCAAAGTCATATTTGAATTTGTTATACTTTGGGATTCTAAGTATTCACCGAAAGTCATAGGCTTACAAGAATTTTGAGGATTATAACAAGGATTACCGAAAGAATTGGAATAAGACATGCTTACCCCAAAAATGGCTCGAAGTGGCGGATTCCACAAAGTAAGTGTAACACCCCGTATTTTTGTACATTTAATAATTAATTAATTCGGGAATTTTAAATTACTTGTGTGTTGTAATTTTAATTGAATTAATTATGGCAATAAATACATTTAAATATTAATCGGGGAGTCAATGGTTAATATTTAGGGAAATTTAATTACTAAGTGAATACTAATAATTTAATTACATCATTTCGGGTATTAATTACGAGATATGTACTTATCTCAGTCGGGAGTCGGTATAGACTAAATTGGGTGTGAGGTAAGGATTTTTATAAATTAATTCGGATGCCAATTCTGAGTGCGCGGTTGAGTCCAGATGGGTCGAGATAGTCAGAAAATAATACCCGAGGGTAGCAATTGGGTCTCGGGGTATTTTTGGGCATAGCCGCGCCCACACGGGGTGAGTTGGACCACTTTAATTAAGCCCATTAGGAGAAAAATGGAATTTAGAGTTTCAACCTAAGGGAGGGATTAGAAAATCAGCAGCCATCTCAAATCTAAGCCTAGGGCTTGAGAGGGAAATTGGGGGAAAGCTTAGCAAGATCAATTGGGAGTTTTTGGAGCCAAATTAAAGGGTTAATTTGGGGTATTCTTCGTCAACCAATCTCTACAACAACGGAATCAGACCCTACGAACGATTCCAGGCAACTGGTTAACTGTTTTGATTCTTAAAGTATGATAATCAATTCATATCATAGTGATGTGTAAACCAAAATTCGTTTTGGGGATAAATGGGTACAAAATGGGGGTTTTTTGTTCATGAAACTATTGAATGAGATTCCTAGTAAAAATGGTTGTGTTGAACATATCTGAGTATGGATGTTTAATTCGAATAAGAATTCGGAGTATAAACAGGGGAAATTCTGGATTTGGAATTTGGGTTGTAGAACAAGATTTATGAATTTTAATGGAAAACCCATTTCGAAAATTGTGAGATAAGTTGAAAAATTTATATACTAGAGGGTGTATATGATGTATAGAATCCAAGTTCATATGTTTATGTGATGGGATGACTGGATCAGGGGTTGAAATTAAGGTTTACAAACCTTGAATTTTCGTTAATGGTGTAATGCAATGGGGAAGAAGAGCTGCCCAGGAAGGATCGATCGATCGATCGGGGGCCTTCGATCGATCGAGGGTCCCAGGAAATTGGCAGTTCGGCCAGTTTGTTTAAAATGAGGGTTTAATTTAAGTTTAATTCCATTACTTTTATTTGGTGATAAATTTATATGGGACATATGTTTCCTTAACAATTATAGGGTCATATAATTGGGTTTTGGAGGGTGTGAACGGTATGTCATGAGATGAACGAATTTGGAGAAATAATTCAATTATTGATATTGGGCCGAAGAATGATATTCGGGAATTGTAGTTGGGTGACACTACATTATTAAAGGAATTTAGGTGAAATATTTAATTATGGACCAAGTGGGTGAGTCCGGGTGTGCTAACAATTATAGATAAATATAATTAGGGAAATTATGGAAATAAATGTGTGACACATTATGGGTGAAAATGTGAGAATGAAATTATGAGATGTAAAATGGGCCGAGTGAGCGAGTCTGGAGATATTGGTTAAGTGGCATCAAAGTAGTAAATTTATTATTGAGAAAAAGTAATTAATTTGGAGTCGGAACATTGACTCGGGAAATATTGAGGTACGGGCCAAGTGAGCGAGTCCAGGGATAATGGTTGGGTGACACCAAGTTATTAAATTAATGGGTGTGATAATTAATTTAATTAGAGTCGGATTGTAGACTCGTGAAGGATTAAATTAATAAATGTGATAATTAATTTAATTAGAGTCGGATTGTAGACTCGGGAAGGATCAAATTAATAAATGTGATAATTAATTTAGACTCGGGAAGGATTAAATTAATAAATGTGATAATTAATTTAATTAGAGTCGGATTGTAGACTCAAGTAGGATTAAATTAATAAATGTGATAATTAATTTAATTAGAGTCGGATTGTAGACTCGGGAAGGATTAAATTAATAAATGTGATAACTAATTTAATTGGAGTCGGACCATAGACTCGGGGAAAATATTATATAAATTGAGGTATGAGTTGAATATATTAGAGTCGGACCATAGACTCGGAAAAAGGATAAATTATTAAGTGAGAAAATTAATTACGTTGAGTCGGCCCACAGACTCGGGAAATTTCAGGCAGTGTACGGGATATTTAGTACACGGTAAAGCCATGGTTTATAATATATATATATATATATATATATATATTGTGTGTGATACTAAATTACAGGCAGTGTACGGGATTTTGAGTACACGGTAAAGCTGGGGTTTATATTATATATATACGGTACAGTGATAGTATATATATACATGTTTATATTGTGTGTGATATTAAATATCAGTGACTAAATATTTATTCAATTTAAATACTCTAATGCTATCAAGGGAGGTTGCGCGATGTGGGTGAATCCCCTAGCTTGAGGAGTAGGGCTAGTATATCCCCAGGTCATAGCGTCCGGTATATATGGGTGGGGGATTTATCTCACTTTCAGGGAAGGAATATGACCGCCTCCACTACGTTTATATTTTGGGCCAAGTTGGTGAGCGATTCCAACTTGGGGAACTAGGTTTTGTGAGCACACCTAGTGAGATAGCATGTTAGAGGGAATCATCCGGTGAGGGTATACTCGGAAGGATGGATACACATATGATATATGTGTGATTGTTAGTAAAGGTACGTATAATATGGTAGCAAATATTATATGTAGGAGATAATACAGTGTGTGATGTATTTACTTTATATAACTCGGGTTACAGTTAGATGCTGTTAATTAATGAGAAATTAATTAAGTTAATCATTTGTGGGAATAATACAGAGTGTGACGTATTAAATTTATATAACTTGTGTTACGGTTATATGCTATTCATTAAGAAGGAATTAATTAAGTTAATCGTGAAATAACTTATAATTCAGGAAATCATTATACTCGGGTTAGAGTAGTATGGTAAGGGAAGGTTATACCAGGACTAGTTGGATGGGGTAGCACAACTAGGTGGAGTTAAGGTAACCGGTAGGTGTGTACAATAGTGGAGGGGTGAGAATGTCCACATGGGAGTGCGACACTAACTTAAATATGAAGCGCGTTCATGCATTTTTAAATTACTACACTTAATTCACTTGCTAAATATTTTCAAAATGTTTTGGGTTCTAACCCTTGCTATAAAAATATTTTCAAAACCTTGTAGGTATCCAGCCACAGGGACGCCAAGATTGATATTATATTCCAGGGACACGGAGCTGCGGCATATGTGGATGCTAGCAGGAGTTCGGATTAGACGCATCATTCATTCATCCCTAGAGTAGGAATCTTGTATCAGTTTCAGTTTTATTTAGGGCTTGTCGCCCAGACTTCTCGGTACAGTTTTCAGGGGTAATTTATTCAGGTGTTGAATATTTGTATTGGATTATTTCTTTGGTGGCCGGTGATTTATTCGGCAAGTTGTGTAATAATGATTCAGTTTATTTTCATTCAGTTGTGTGAATGGTTTATATTTTAATTCCGCATGTACTGTTTTGGTTTAATTAAAAAAGTTAAAATTGGCACCAGCTTTTGGAATACTAGGTGGTTAGTAAGTCTTAAAAAGTTTTCGATAGTGATGCTAAGGATGATCCAACTGGGATTCCTGTTTTAATTTGGTATAGGACTGATCACCCGGTATTTTATTAGGCGGGGTGTCACAGTAAGTGCGCGCGGGAAAGATTCGAGCATTTCTAAGTGCTCAAATGTGGAAGTCCTGCAAAAAGTTAGCAAATAATACAAATAGAAAGAAAATACTATGAAATACTAAATCAAATAAAGTCTAAAACAAACTCGTCCCCGGCAACGGTGCCATTTTGATCGAGGTGCGAAAGGTGTGCTCGTGTAAAGTGCAGAATCGTTGTTTTCGTTTCGCCAACTCAATATAAAAACCTAAATTACTACTACACTTGCGGGGCAAGCACAGCGATAAGTCGGGTATCGAGAATCCACAGAGATGAGATGTTAGAATTTAAGTGATTTAATACTCCGAAATAAAAGTGTAAAAGATGATTACAAACTAAAAGAAAAGATGCATAAAGGAAAAGATTATTCTAGGCAATGGTATTGAAACTAGATTAAGAAAGCGAGTAAAACTATAGGATGCGTCGAATATCCCTCACCCGAGTTAATTAGTATAAAATGGTTACATGGGTCGACGAATTATTAAGAAAGCGTCTCGTTTCGACAGTTAATTAAATCAAGGGTTATCACGCCCTAAATCATCATAAAAGCCTAATAAGATTTTGGCGTCAACAAATATCCCAAAAATTACGCGCGAAAGGTCGTAAGCATGGGACATACATGATATGCCCCGTCAAATCTCCTAGGCATAACAACTAGGACAACACACCCGAAATAGACCCGTAAACTCCATCACCAAAGCAAAGCAACGCGTCAACCCGAGTGAGTTCCATTCAAACACAACCTAATTTAAATTACCTAGAAAGCATGTTAAAAACGCGGTAAATGGGAAGCGATAAATTAACGCGGTAAATTTACACTAGAAAGCAAGTAGTCAAAGCATGTAAACTAATTAACCAAGCATGTAAACCTAATTATCAAATCAAGAATGAATGAAATACAAGCTATATTAATGGAGAGGATGATTAATAGTCAACTTACACAACAAATGGGGTGTCAAACCAAGTATAAATGAAGAAGAACTAAGCAAATCACCCAAAACCTAACTATTCTATCTTCTAAAACTATATAAAAACGTTCACCCCTGTTTATTACATCAAAATTGGCTTATATACCAAGTGGGAATTAAATTAGAAAAGAAAAGAGAAAAGAAAAGAAATGCAAAATATCTGCTGAAAAAGAGGGGATCGATCAATCGACCCCTTTGGTCGATCGATCGATCCCTTTGGTCGATCGATCGATCGATCAAGGGCAAAATTCGATAATTTAGAATGGTCGATCGATCAAACAGGGCAGATTGCAGTAGCAGCACTGCATTCCTTTCTTCCTCCTTTCTTCTCCTTCTTTTGATTCAGTGTTTTTCCCTCCGCTGAAATCGCCGTAACTTCTTCGTTATGAATCGGAATCGCGCACCGTTCATGGCCACGCGAAGCTAGCGAGGAGGGATACAACTTAAGTGAGATGTCGGGCTAGGTACCCAAGCTGTGAAAAGACTAAAATGCCCTTGAACGTGCGATTGCGTACGAAACTTCACCGGAATGCGTCCGAACTCCATACTTCGTACCTAAATACCTACAAAAGCTCAATTATACCTCATATAGCATGTTAACAATATAAACTGAGGTTGTATAGTTAACGGGCATAATTATAGAGATTAAGGCACCCGAGGGGGCTAAAATGCGTAGGTTCGGAGGATGAAATATGCAATATTTGCGTATCATGACTATACCCACTCCCTCACCGTCGATACCTTCCCCGGATCAATAGATATCCCCCAATCTGAAATGATATGCCCCAAAAATTGTACCTCCTTTAGTCAAAACCCACACTTTTCGTACTTCGCATATAACTCATTCTGACACAACGTCTGCAAAAGTTATCTCAAGTGCTCGGCATGGTCCTCCTCTGTCTGGGAGTAAACCAGAATGTCATCAATAAAGATGATGACAAACTGGTTTAGGAACTCTCTGAACACCCTATTCATCAAGTCCATAAACACGGCTGGAGCATTGGTTAGGCCAAAAGGCATAACCCGAAACTCATAGGAACCATATCTCGTCAAGAAAGCAGTCTTCAAGACGTCCTGTTCTGTGATACGCAACTGATGGTATCCCGATCGCAAGTCAATCTTTGAGAAGAAAGAAGCTCCTCTGAATTGGTCGAATAAGTCATCGATTCGGGGAAACGGATACTTATTCCATATCGTGACTTTATTAAACTCCCGATAATCCACACACAACCTCAACGATCTATCCCTCTTCTTTACGAAAAACACAGGGGCACCCCATAGTGAAGTACTCCTTCGGATAAACCCCTGATCCAACAACTGCTCTATCTGATCCCTTAGCTCTCTCATCTCCGCTGGAGCCATACGGTAAGGTGCGCGGGCAATTGGCCGAGTGCCCGGCGTCAAATCGATAACAAAATCTATCTCTTTACTAAGAGGTACTCCAGGTATATCCTGGAATACATTAGCAAACTCCCTAACAACTGGAATCAAATCGAGTGGTAATACCACTTCCTTAGAGGTCTCCTCCTCTATATAGTACAAGTGAGTGGACGATCCTCCCTCAGGGCGAGGCATCGCCACTAAGAACATCTCCTGCCCGGGTATGGCAAAAATAATACTCTTGCTGAAACAGTCAATCATGGCTCGATATGCAACTAGCCAATCCATACCAACGATCGCATCATACTCAGTCATCTCTAATACTAACATATCAGTGGGTAAAGTAAACCTCCCGATCTCTATACCCACACCTCTACAAATAAGAGAAATCACGGAACCCCTACTTAACGGTGAATCTACGCAAGTAATCGTGCTCTCTGCAGTGTCAAACAACCCCATAGGGCGTGCAAATCTCGTGGCAATGAAACATTTGTGGGCCCCGTATCAAATAAAATACGCCCCATAGTCCTCTAAATAGAGAACATACCCTCAATAGTAGGTGGATCCTGTGGGGCTGCGGCCTGCTGGAGTTGATAAACTCGCTCGTACTGAAGTTGTCCCTGCTGGAATGGGACTGATGGGATGGGTGGTAAAGCTGGCATCTGTGGTGGTGCTGGGAGAGCGACGGGAAACATAGGTCTCTGGGGCTCATATCGAGCACCCTGTTGCTGTTGCTCTGGGGCCCTGCCCCTATCAGTACACTCCTGGCGTTTGTGGCCAATCTTGCCATAAGTAAAACATTTCCCCAGAAAATTCCCCCCTCTCTGACCCTGCTGCCCACGGCCCTGGTGGCCGTTGCCATTCCTCCCCTGACCATGTTGGCCTTGATGAAGTTGCTGCTATTGGCCATGCTAGCCCTGCTGACCCTTATGGCCGTGTTGACCCTTTTGGCTATGACGAAAACCTCCCTGACCATTTCTGAAACTCCCAAATCTAAATCTCTTAGAATTCCCCTGCTGGGAACCCTGATCACCCTGCCTGTGCTGACCCTGAACTGATTGTGCTCCACTGGCACCATTTCCCCCTGTCCTGCCCTGATGGATGGACTCTCCTGATCGCTTACTTTCTGACAAGTGAAAGCGGTGGTCCTGGCAATGAAGAACTGCTGCGTTAAACACATCAGAATAAGTGGCCAACGAGAGATTACCCAATAAGTGCTAACGGATCCTCCAAGTCAACCCATCCATGAACTTCTGTATCTTCTTCTCCTCTATCGGAATCTCATCAGGGATGATGTTCAAGAGATTTGTGAACTCGACCTCATATTCAGCAACTATCCTCCCCTCCTGCTTGAGGTTCATCAATTTTCTCCTCATCTCAGTGTGAACAGCTGAGGGAAAATACTTGCGGTCGAACCACACCCATAACTCCTGAATAGAAAGGATATCTCTCTCCTCCGCAGTGGTAATGGACTCCCGCCACTGCAACGCTGACCCTACCAGCTTAAAAGTAGCCAGTATTTGTCTCTATACAGACGTACACTTGTACATTCTAAAGTGCCTTTGGATGTCCTTCTTCCACTGACTGGACACAACGACGTCGGAGCTACCTGCAAACTCCGAAGGGTGTGCTTTCTGAAAAGCATAACGAACGCGTTCCCAAGCAGACGGGAATGCATGATCCTGTATTGGCGCTACTATCGGCGCCTGAGGCGGTGCCTGCTACACAACTGCTAGAGCGGCATTTATCGCTTGGGCTACAATAGCGAAAACCTCTGCGGCATTCATGGAGCCCTGAATTGGTGCAGGCTATGGCTCAGGCTGAGCATCATGGGAACTCGCTGTGCACGTCTGTGACACCCCGACTAATTAAATACTGGGCGATCACTCCTTTATTAAATTAAATCAAGGTAAACAGTTGGTTCATTCTCAGCATCACTGTCGATAAAAATACGATTCCAATTTAACACCCTAAATAATTAATCTAAGTGTCAAAACCATTTTCATACATGCTTTCCAAATTTTATTTAAAGAAAATCATTTGTTTTATTAACAACATTTCTACAATTAAGAACCACACCACAATAAACCTGGAACACAAAGTCCAATAATAATAATACATTCGTCAATAGAATGTCCACATATGAAAACTAAAGTCACCAATACAAACTGAATAAAACCCATCGTAACAATACTGGAAAACTGAAATACAAATGTCCCAACAATAATGAAATAATGGAAAGGGCGACACATGCCCAATAAATGAGAATGCTAAAAGTGGAGTCAATAAGGGAAGCCGTCTACGCAAGTAACCTGCAACTCCCACCTAAGCTGCAGCACGTTCCTTTCAAGGGATCCTAAGCAAGACGCCCTTGTGGCTGGGCACCTGAAATATATACATATATATACAAGAGAGAGAGAGAAAAGAAACGGGTCAGAGCCCGAAAATGTGTTTGATTTAAAAATACGTTTAGCAAGTATTTAAATTGATACAGGCCAATGCAACAACATATTAGAGTGACACTCTCTTGAGAAATTCTCACCTATCTTCTATTGTGCACACCTATCGTGCTAACCTTCCCAACGGTTTATCTTAACATTTTATCATACTAACCTTCCCAATAAATTAGTGTATCTTAAACTTACTCATAAGATTTCAAAACCGAACAATATTTTTGGTTTAAAAAGAATACTACCAATTAGTAGCACTACACTTGTTTTAGCTTTTATTCATTTATAAAGTTTTCCAGTGACATATTATACTTCCACAAAACAAGTACTTACTATATGTGTCATCAACCATGTCCTACTTATCAAATCACAGTAGGCAGTTCCAAATTTCAAAATTTCATATATATATTAACTACTCGTATAATATATATTATAACAGCACCCCAACTAAATTATGGTGCGTGCATACTCTACTATCCAGAACCCCATATCACTCATATTAAGGGGAATACAATCGGAATCACTCTCGAATTGTATTAACATGAATACACAAACAATATTGAGGCGAAGAATAGATTCCAAGTCTCTAAGAGGATGGCACATGCCTGCGTCTCTTAGGACCGTCTGAACTATCACGTAGATAGCCTGTACCAAGGATATCTATCTTCTAGGGTACAAGTTAATATCCCCCATAAAGGTCCCATCGAGATAAGACTTGTCCTAGCGCGGAAACCTCAGGGATAGCAAGTAGCGTGGGCATGATTTTCACAAGTATATAATATATGTACACACAATCATATAAAGATACCACTTTATCATATTAATATAGGTTCTTCTCGTCACCCATAATTATACCAATTATCCTAAATTTCACATTTATAGAATTACGTATAAGGTTTCGTTCCTAACCTTAACTCGAAGTGTTTTCTCACTCATTACCTGACACTCGTGAACTATATCCTCACAAATCTGAAATTCAGTAAGTGTCTTTATTAGGTTCCAACGTAACTCTCTTATGCACCTCACCCTTTAAATTTATAAATTCACCAACCCTAAATTAAATGTCCCATAAATACCATTCTCGTTGAAGATTAAAGGTCCCAACATTTATTCCTATGCCCTACTGGTCCTCAATGTCTCCCAAATCATTTTATCAAGAATGCCCAAGAATTATATCACGACAATTTGAATTTAACTCATTTAAAGAGGGAATTAGGAGTCTGCCAGGAGGGGTCGATCGATCGTAGCTTGGGGCTCGATCGATCGAACCTTCGATCGATCGAAGCTCTAGGCTCTATCGATCGATCAAGCAGGTCTGGGCAAAATTTTGCAGAATGCAGTTACGGGTTTCACTAAAATTCTTCATCCAAAGCTATGTTTTTCCATTCCAATCGTCCCAAAAATCCTACTATCATCATTATAACATTATACCAGGTGTTTATAACGTAAAGCATGTGTAAATCTATCATTAAACATGGATAATTAACTCAAAATCCCATATAATCATCAAGAACCCTAGAGTTTTCCTTAATCAAGGTTCTAATCTGTTTTTACCAGAAATTCCTTCTAATATATCATCAAAATTTCATGGGTTATATTCCTCTACATGGCAAGGGTTCCAGAATTTCCATATAATCCAAACTACATGCATTATCCTAACACAAATTTAGTTTTCTTCCATAGTTTCCATCTCTAAACAATCCTAGACTAATATGAAGATTGCATTAACGAAAATACGCAAGTCAAATACTTGCCTGGGATTTTTGGTATGCAGATTCACGACTGATTTTGGTATGGCTGCGTTCCTTGTCTCGCGATCTACGCGGTGGTGGCGGTGCAATCCAGTGGCTTTTTGGCCTTGAATTGCCTTGGAGCTCTCTCCTCTCTTCTCCAATGGCCGTCACTTGATTTCTGGATATTCTAACCCTAAAAGGCTAACCTAATGGCTGATATAGGTTGCTGAAATTTGTGGGTTTAATTACCCAATTATGTAAAATGACTAAAATGCCCTCCCGGGGTACTAATTAGGCCTAAAAATGCCCCGAGATCCAAACTACACCCTCGGGTACACTTTTCTGACTATCTCGACCCTACCGAAAGCGTTGGCGCACTCAAAATGACCATACGGATAACTTATAAAATATTCACTTTTTATTTAACCAAATTAGTTCCGACGTGACACGAGCACGTTCCGACTTAAATTTCCGAAATCGTCATTTAATTCACTCATGACATTCAATATAACCAATATAATATATTACTTTGCTCATTAGTAATATTCAACCAATTTCCCATAATTACTAACTCTCGTCACGTTAATAATTACAACATAATTAATTTCCGAATTTTTATTAAATAAATCATTCACATTAAATTTAATAAATCCCCAAATTAATATAGCATAAAAATACGGGGTATTACAACGTCGTGGAGGCATCTGAAATGGGAGTAGAGTCTTATAAGTTCGCAGTTATTATCTCAAAATAGCTGAAGAGCGAAACTTACACAATAGAGTACAACAATCCTGAAATATAGGGCTCTATATCAAAGAACGCTACGCGAAAACATAACAAGTCGTACAGATCCTAAGGATACTAGAACCTGATGCTAAGATACCACCTGTGACACCCAGACTAATTAAATACCGGGTAGCTAATCCTTTATTAAAATTAATACAAAATGTCAAGTTGGTTTAGTTCATAGCATCACTGTCGAAAAACATTTTAACAATTACTAGCCACCTAATATTTAAAAAGTGAGCTGTCAATTTTAATTAAATTAGATTAACATGCAACAAGTATAAATTATGAAATGATGATACCACAACCACATTACAGTCACATTACAATAATAGAGGAATAAATGAATCTGGAGGAACACTCCTCTGAAATAATCCGAAATACTGAATACAAAGTCTGACTCACTAATTAATTACAACCAAGACTGAAATAAAACTAAATAAATAAACTGTCTCTAAGAAGAAGGGGCGACATGCCCTACAGATAAATAAGTCTGAAATGGAATCAAGGTAAAAAGTGGAGGCGTCTATAATCGAGGTCCTGTAACTTCCACAGCAGCTACAGCACGTCACTGGAATAGAACTCCTAAACTTGGTGTCCTTGTGGCTGGGCACCTAAAAGTTTTTACAAGAAAATGGATTTGAAAGCAAACGGGTCAAATCCCGATTGTGAAAACCGTTTAAAATATAGCATGTGTTTAATATCATTAAACAGTGAATATAAAATACATGATAGTGCATGCACTTACATGAGTTTCTCACCTATCATCTAGTTGTGCACTCTTAACGTACCCGTACCCGTTCTAGTTATTCCACTATCTAACTAGTCTAATTCATAATCTGAATTTACATACTATTCATGGTTTAATTCCCGACATCTTAATATAAACTGAGAGTTTTACTTTCATTCCTCAGAATTAGTTACAATAATTACTAAGAGTTTTTCCCATTTTTAACTCTACAAAGATGATACAAATTATTCACACTTACACTTATATGAACAGTCCATTTTAATTTTTTCTTCAACATATCATTCTCATAAAAAATATACAAATAATGTCACCCCTAGACTAAGTTGCGGTACACACATACTCTGCTATCAAATCCCAGTACATCACGTACAAAAGGACCACATATTTCGAATCTCTCAGGAACCATTTCGATAAGTAACAATCACACATAATGGAGGCGAACATAGTTCACATCACATGGGTCACGCACATACCTATGCTCCCATGATCGGCAGACTTATTAACTCCCCAATAAGTCATTCTCTGACCTATGTCCTCGAGGTACCAATCTAAATCCCTCCGTAGGCACACAAAGATTAGATGGCCCTGATCGAACGCCGACCTCTCGTGATAGCAAGTATGGTAGGTATGTCATACACAGATAACCACATATACTAAGTATTCACCCATCTTAGATATCTTATAATATTAATAGAGGTATATTTTATATTCCTATACCGTCATTAATGTAGTACACTTACAAGTCTCCAAAAAATATACATTATAGATTATCAACTCTTCTGATGTTGCAAATTCAAGTACTTATATCGTAACCCATAGAAGTCACCCGATTTATTATATAATTCAAAGTTTTAATCCTCAACGTACTCCAATCTCACCACTTTACCCATTAACCAACAAGGGAGGAATAACACTCAATTAAATAAGTCTACGGGAAGTTCGAAACTAAAATTGGGCCTAAAAGACCATTTTGTGAACTCGTTAGAAGTCTCGTTCGAACGAGGTCGTTCGAACGAGTTCGTTTGAATGAATGGCTTCGAAGAACTATGAACTCGTTAGAAGGGGTACTAGAATCTCGTTAGAAGCTCGTTCGAACGACCTGGGTTGGTCTTCTAACAAGATGGCAGAGAACGCACAAAAATTTCCCAACTTTGTTTTTCTTCATTTTTCTCTTCTCTAAATCCATCCTAAGATCATGACAATAACATTTTAATATTTTTAAACTATTCTAAGTCACCCTAGGTCACTCCTTAACATATTTTTGGGGTTAAATCTTAATAATCAACATGCAATAATCATAAATCCCCAATTCTTGCCCCAAACCCTATGAACATGAACTCAGAATTTAATTGACCACCAAGACTCCTTATTAAACCATTTTCAAATCATCAAAAGTTACATTTTTGGGTATTAAATTCGTCCATAACCATTCTACATGCAATCCCTATCCAACATCATGGGTTTCACAACAATCCCATTGGGTTTTTCATCAAAACTTTCAAGACAAATACAGTTTCTACACTAAACATGGGGAAAATATTCAATGAAATTAATAACATCAAATCACTTGCCTTAGGTTTGTTCTTAAGATTTGTTGTCGGTGATTCTAGGATGAATTTCTCCTCTTTCTGGTCACAATCCCTTCCAAGATGATGGTGATAGAAGATGGTTTGGTTTGGAACCTCTTTCTAACTTCTCTCAAAATCCCCGTAGCCCACTCTCTTGTCTTTTGCTGGTAATGGCCTTAATGGACTCTCAAATAATATATAATTAACCTCTAAAATTCGTGGGTTTTAATCCATGAATTTTTAAAATTACCAAAATACCCTTCTGGGTTGCCGGCTTGGCCTCAAAGTGCCCCGGGACCCAAACTAAACTCCCGGTTAGTATTTTCTGACTATTTCGACCCTGCCGGACACGTTGGCGCACTCAAAATGACCATTCGGTTGATAAAAATATAATTTACTTTTTAATTCAAATAAATTCATTCCTAATGCGACTGACACGCGCGTCCCAACTAAATTTCCCAAATTGTCGTATTTCTACCTCGCGACAATTTTTAATATTTTCAATACTCATATATTACTATATATTCTCAGTAATATTTATTCTAACATCATAATCAAATACCAACTCACATCTCGCTAGTATTTACCTCGGGATTAATTTCCAAGTTAATTCTCATTTAATTCAATTAATCCATTAAATAAAAATCAGTAAAATTACGGGGTATTACATATATGCTACGTATGGGATATATGATATAGGTTGTGTGTATACCTATAATGATTTGAATGATTTATAACGTGTATGACATACCTATCATACTTGCTATCACGGGAGGTCTTTTGAAGGGGACAGTCTTATCCTGATGAGCCTTTGGTGGGATTTTAGATTTGGTACCTCAGAGCGTAGGGCCTAAGGAGGACTTATCGGTGAGTTGATAAGTTTGGGTGATATGGGTACGTAGGTATGTGTGTAGACCAGAAAGCCGTGGTCTGTGTTCGCCTCCAATATGTGTGATTTTTTTTATACGATTCCAGAGTGATTCGAAATTTATAGTCCTTTGTACAGTGCGTGATGTACTGGGACTTGATAGCAGAGTATTCATGCACGGCATGTCTCAGCCTCGGAGTGTTGTATTGTATATATATAATTAGTGTGATATATATATATATATATATACTTGTGATTTATTATACAACATGTGTTTGGTAGATGATGTAACAGGACATGATAGCATAGTATACCCGTACCACAGCTCAGCTTAGGGGTGCCGTATTAGTATATATATAATAGTGTGATATATGTGTACTTGTGATTTTATTCTACTTGGTGATTTTAGTAGAAGATAAAGATAGTGACATTAAAAATAACTATATTATGGGGAGAAATAAACATATACTGAGAAATTTATAATGGGCTAAAAGACATGTAAATTCGGTAACGTGTTGTATCTGCAACACGGGTAGGCATAATGAATTATTTTGTAGAATGAGATTCGATATGGCTAGTTAGGTGGGGTATCTTAACTAGGAAAGGTAGAAGGCGAGTGTTAAGTGTGCACATCAGATGAGGGGTATGTTATATTATAGTTTAATGATTCTTGAACGTTAGAACTTGAGTATATATGTTGGCTTAAAGATTAGTAAACTTTTTTGGATCAAAAGTCATCAATTTCACAACAACCTTAATTCTTCACCACTTCTTCCATAATCATCATAATCCTTAATTAAATTTCGTGATTCTTAACCCTTAATTTATAATTTCGTTCATCAAACATTTCCAGAAGCACCACTACATGCAAACCTATCCCAAATCAATTATTAAGTCTCCAATTTCATGTTTTTGCCATTATTCATAAATTGACATCAAACCTAAACTATCATGTAAAGTATATGCCATAAATTATTGCAAGATAAATCACTTGCCTGAAATAGAGATTCTGATCCAATGAAGTAGATAGTATGGGGATGATCCTTTCTTTCCGATCTATTCGGTGGTGGTGACGGTGGTGCAAAAGCCTCTAAATGGTGGTTATGGCCATGAAAAACCCTTGGAACTTTTCATCTCTTCTTCTCTAACTACCATGATGCTTTTTGGTTGTGAAAACCCTAAGGGACTCAAGTGTTGGTTGATAATATCAGTCTAAAATTCGTAGGTCCTTATTCACCAAAAATAGGAATGACTAAAATACCCTCCCGGGTTGCTGGTTAGGCCTAAAAATACCCCGGTACCCAAACTAAACTCCCGTCTAGTATTTTCTGACTATCTCGACCCTTCCGGATACGTTGGCACACTGAAAATGATCATACGGATGACATAAAAATAAAATACTTTTAAATTCATTAAATTGGGTCCTGACATGACTGACATGCGCGTCCCAACTAAATTACCGAAACTGCCGTATTTTCAACTCATGACAATTTTAATAAATTCAATAATCACATATTACCATAATCACTCAGCAATATTCAACATTATCATCATAGTTAAATACTAACTCTCGTCTCGCTAGTTATTTAATCCGAATTAAATTCCAATTAATTATCCCAAATTAATTTAATTAATCCCATAATTAAAAGCAATTTTATTTAATTATTCTCATAATTAAAAGCCATAAATATACGGGGTAACCGTGACGAACAGATCTAAAAGTTTCATGTTTTGACAAACAGGTAAATTGGATCGGTTTTGCCTCAAAATTTGACCATTCTGACGGACTACGAATCATCTTCTTCTCTAACTCGTTTTTCTCCATTTATAACCCTCGAACCTCCATGGATTTAACCCAAACATCAATCCAATTTATACCCCATGTTTATTACATCTATAAACAGTTTCTAACACTAATATATATCATCAATCATCATTTATTCTCATTAAAACTTCTAGGGTTCCTGAATTGGGTTTTTCTCAAAATTTCTTAAGTCACAAATTCAATTCGATTCAATAATTCAAATTCAACATCAATTCCAACTGGGTTTTCGATTATAAATCATATTCTAACATCATATGATTGTATTCTCCCATTTATTAAACATTAATCTCACCTTAATGCTTAAATCCCCAAAACCCAGATTTAACATGTGATACCCTCCAAAAACGAATTCTGCTATAATAACTCATCCCAAAATGAATATGGTTTACACCCACCATGATATGAATCGCAATACCGCAATTTAAATGAAAGCAAGTTTAACTACTTGCTGATCCATTTCATTCGGGATGCTTTGATGCTTCTTTCATTCCTTGCCTTTCTTTAGATTAAGAGGTGCAGTGGGGAGTCAGTCGTGATTCTCCGGTTGGAAAACGGCCATGTCAGCGATCTTTGAAGCAATTAGGTAGTCCTAGATTCAATATTTGGGACATCCTGACATTGATAAAAGAACATAGGCTTCCATTAGGTCAAGAAGGTTACTCCTGATGATACCTTGCCTGAAGCTCTTTCCTATGCGGGAAATAGCTAGAGACAAAGACAGGGCAAGACTACTTTACCTATGACACAAGACGAGCCCTACTTACTCTCAGACCTAAGCAAATTTCGTAGAGTCTGATCCTTTTATGTAAATGGGGATTTTTACTAAGAACACATCAATCTCCTATTGGCTTGACTCTTAAAATCTCTCCCACTTGATCCCTCTTTTCTCCTCTGCAACTAGGTTTTTTCTAAAATGAATTATGGCTTCCATACCCTCTCGAAATCTCCATTTACATCAAAGGATCAGACTCTATGAAATTTCCAGGCAAGTAGTTAAACTTGCTTTCATTTAAATTGTGGTATTGCAATTCATATCATGGTGGGTGTAAACCATATTCATTTTGGGATGAGTTATTATAGCAGAATTCATTTTTGGAGGGTATCACATGTTAAATCTGGGGGATTTAAGCATTTAAGGTGAGATTGATGTTTAATTAATGGGAAAATACAATCATATGATGTTAGAGTATGATTTATAATAGAAAACACATTAGGAATTGTTGTTAAATTTGATTTATTGAATCGAATTGAATTTGCGATTTAAAATTTTTTGAGAAAACCCCAATTTAGAAACCCTTGAAGTTTTAATGAGAATAAATGATGATTGATGATATATATTAGTGTTAGAACCTGTTTCTAGATGTAATAAATATGGGGTATAAATTGGGTTGATGTTTTGGTTAAATCCACGGAGGTTTGAGTGTTATAAATAGAGAAAAACGAGTTAGAGAAGAAGATGATTTGTAGTCCGTCGTAATGGTCCAATTTTGAGGTAGAACCGATCCGATTTACCTATTTACCAAAATATAAAACTTTTAGATCTGTTCGTCACGGTCACGTGGGCACTAACCTTGTATTTTTCTGATTTTTTTTGAATTAGTACTGATTTTTCTACGAAAGAGTGTCCGAAATCGAAATCCTTTGTGAGAAATAAAATCTGGATTTTTAGGGATGTCCGTAGATGAGTGTAGGACTCTGGAAAATATTAAGGAACATTACTTTTCCTTTGAAATTAGATGGGAATGAACATAGTGGTATGGATTTAGAGCGTTTGGGATGAATAACCCTCAAAAATATATGAACGTATTCGAATGGGAATTTTGGATGAATTTAGCATACAGGCTGGTATCTTAAGGTGGAAGTTAATTGATAGAAATTAAATGGAACCTAATATTTATAGTCTTATAGGATGAGTATTCAGGGTAATTAAATTTAATAAGGGTGTTAAACGTAGTAATCGAATTTGGTGAAATGAATTCTAAAAGGTTAAAATACGGACCAATAAAGGGAGTCCTGACAGTTTGGTTGAGTGGCACCACTTGGATAAAAAATAATTTGGGTGATAGTAATTAAATTAAGGGTCGGGGTTTTGACTCTGATATTTCTCACGCTAGAAAAATGACAGAAAACGGGTCAGAGCTCGAGTGTAAAACAGTTTTAAAAATAGTTTAGCAAGTATTTAAAATGCTTACTAGCTAATATAACCACTATGTTAGTACACGATACTCTCTTGAGAATTCTTACCTCTCATCTAGTGTGCACGCCTATCGTACTACTGATCACATAAGTCTATCTAACTTATCCTCCCATAAAGTTCTATCCCAAGAAGTACTAAGCCCATAATATTTAGTTTTAGAAAATCATTATCTTCCATATTCTTACGTTACTTAGAACCACTTAGTTACCGTTACAAAATTCACGAACACTTGTTATAAAGCTGAAGCATTATTCATTACTTAACTACTTATACACACAGTAGAAAGTTTCCATATATATATATATATATATACACACTATCTGCACCCCACATAAATCACAAGTATACATATATCACACCATTATATATATATATTAATACGGCACTTTAAGCTGAGCTGTGGTACGTGTATATTATGTTATCATGTCCTGGTACATCATCTACCAAACACACATAGTAGAATAAATCACAAGTATATATATTTATCACACTAATTATATATATACAATACAGCATCCCTAGGCTAGGACCTGCGGTGCATGCATACTCTGCTATCAAGTCCCAATACATCACGCATTGTATAAAGGACTACGAATTTTGAATCACTCTGGAATCGTATCAATAAAAATCACACAAATTGGAGACGAACATAGTTCGCATACCCATAGATCACGCACATACCTATGCTCCCATGGTGAGCTAACTTATCAACTCACAAATAAGTCATTCACAGTCCTATGTCCTTAGGGTACCAATCTAAATCCCCCCGAAGGCACACAAAGATAAGATGGTCCTTTTTCAAAAATCAAACTCCCATGATAGCAAGTATGGTAGGTATATCATACACATAATAAATCATACAAATCAGTATAGGTATACACACAACCTATATCATATATTCCATAAATAGCTTATATATCTCCTGAATATCCAACGTATTATTAATTCCAATTACACTTCTTATCATATATTCCCGAGTACCCCTCACTACTCGAAGTGTGTCAATTATCCTTTAAAATATTTGAGTAGGTAATTCACTCATATCCTACTGATCTAAGTCATAGGTTCGCTCATCCCTCGAATCCATTACATTTCAAATTACACTAATTAATCTAATCAGTTTCACATTAAATAATTTATTAAAGTAGTGTCACCCAACTACAATACTCCGACTCACTCATTTGGTCCGTATCTTCACCCTTGAGAATTTGTTACAAAAAGATCCACTATTAAGGTTAAAACCTGTCGTTAAATTCACTATTCGATAATTTATAATATATCTCTATAATAAATTAAATTGGCTAATCTATGCCTAAATCCTGTAGCACTAGCCTGAGAAATATTAGAGTCAAAACCCGACCCTTAATTTAATTACTATCACCCAAATTATTTTTTATCCAAGTGGTGCCACTCAACCAAACTGCCAGGACTCCCTTTATTGGTCCGTATTTTAACCTTTTAGAATTCATTTCACCAAATTCGATTAATACATTTAACACCCTTATTAAATTTAATTATCTTGAATACTCATCCCATAAGACTATAAGTATTAGGTTCCATTTAATTTCTATCAATTAACTTCCACCTTAAGATACCAGCCTGTATGCTAAATTCATCCAAAATTCCCATTCGAATACGTTCATATATTTTTTAGGGTTATTCATCCCAAACGCTCTAAATCCATACCACTATGTTCATTCCCATCTAATTTCAAAGGAAAAGTAATGTTCCTTAATATTTTCCAGAGTCCTACACTCATATACGGACATCCCTAAAAATCCAGATTTTATTTCTCACAAATGATTTCGGTTTCAGACACTCTTTCGTAGAAAAATCATTACCAATTCAAAAAAAATCAGAAAAATACAAGTTAGTGCCCACGCGACCGTGACGAACAGATCTAAAAGTTTTATATTTTGACAAACAGGTAAATCGGATCGGTTCTACCTCAAAATTGGACCATTCCGACGGACTACGAATCATCTTCTTCTCTAACTCGTTTTTCTCTATTTATAACCCTCAAACATCCGTGGATTTAACCCAATTTATACCCCATATTTATTACATCTATAAACAGGTTCTAACACTAATATATATCATCAATCATCATTTATTCTCATTAAAACTTCTAGGGTTCCTAAATTGGGTTTTTCTCAAAATTTCTTAAATCACAAATTCATTCAATAAATCAAATTCAACAACAATTCCTAATGTGTTTTCGATTATAAATCATATTCTAACATTATATGATTGTATTCTCCCATTGATTAAACATAAATCTCACCTTAAATGCTTAAATCCCCCAGATTTAACATGTGATACCCTCCGAAAACGAATTCTGCTATAATAACTCATCCCAAAATGAATATGGTTTACACCCACCATGATATGAATCACAATACCGCAATTTAAATGAAAGCAAGTTTAACTACCTGCCTGGATATTTCGTAGAGTCTAATCCTTTGATGTAGATGGAGATTTTGACTAAGAACGCATCAATCTCCTCTTGGCTTGACTCCCAAGAGCTCTCCCACTTGATCCCTCTTTTCTCCTCTACAACTAGTAATACCCCGCCCGTCCGGGGAGAGCGAACGGAGTGCTACTATCGGTAAAACTAGCCAAATTCTCAAATAGCAAGGTATAAAGCATCTAAAAGAATCCCACAATAATATAAGTCCACTAATCTCAATACTCAAATTAATATAACAAACTTGTCTCGAATAAATATAACTAAAGTAAATCTCCAATGCTTTATACAACACAATAAAATAATACAAATCTTTCAAAAAATATTCTTCCCAAAATATTCCCCGCTAAAATCATCCCAATTGGTCCATTGCACTCAAATCCACTCTAACCTACCAACTAAAAGAGACTATGGGGAAGTACATAATACGACAAGAAAGATGCTCAACAAATACTAGTGATGAATAAAGCGTAACAACACGAGTACGAATATTCAAATCAAATGCGAATCTCAATAGCATTTATCAATAAATTTCTCAACAACACATCAATGGGTCACCAGGCCTCACCCCATCTGCAAACGCTTTATCAAGCCATAGCCCAGGAAGCGAGAATTTAGGCGGGTGCCCAACCTCCGTGCCATATTAAAATCTCATGACAATGTTCTCAACCACAATATAATGATGCCACATGAATAAAAAAATCAGTAATTATTTCTCCAGATTTTAAATAATTTAACAATTCAAATATGAGTTCAATTAATAAGAAATCAACGGAATAAACTCTCGAGATTTAAAGGAGCATATTGTGTAAAATCACATACCTCAAAATCATTGCATAAATTCAGCCTCAAAATCTGATCGCACCATCACATTCCTCGTGCAAAAATAATCAAATCATGTTCTAGCCCTAACACGAGATAACCCCAAATAGTCCTATTTTAAAAACTCAGAAAAATCAGCTCCAAAAATTATTTGAATCGTCGATCTGACTTCAGATTTGGATTCTACACGAAAAATTAAGTGAGGTAAGATCTAAACATTCCAAATTGACTCTTCTCATTCCACTCGTTTTTGCCTCTTTGGATTTCATTTTTGGCCTTTCTTTTTCATCTCCCTTTCCTTATAATCACCCATAATATTCCTTATATAGTTCCTCTCTCAAACCCTAGCTTGGAGCCTAAGTTAACGCATATTACCATATTGCCATTTAATTTAAAATTGTCTAGTTTATATATTTAAACCATTATAAAATGTCCAAAAATAATTTAAATTTAAATGTTTGATTCGATTTCAAACCAAAATAAATTATATTATCCCCAATTACTATAATAATAATAATATTATTATTATTATTATTGAAATTTTGTATAAATAACCCTCAAAATTTTACATACTTCCCCCCTTGAAAAGGAATTTCGTCCTCGAAATTCAACGCAACCTAACACCGAAAATAAAATGCTACTCGATTCTATTTTCCAACAATCACAACTTTAAAGTCCTCGATCCATTCTAAACATCCTCACCACGACGCTTAACACATCATCGAAAAATTTCTATCTTTGCTATTCCGGGGTAGGAGATTTTTTTGTGGCGATGCCTCGCCCAAAGGGAGGCTCTTCCACCCATTTGTACTACATAGAGGAGGATACCTCTAAGGAGGTCGTAATTTCCTTAGATTCGATTTTGGTTGTTTGTGAGATATCGGGCCTACCCCCCAGTCGAGAGATAGATTTCATTATAGACTTGATGCCAGGTACTCGACCGATAGCACATGCGTCATACCGTATGGCTCCAGCATAAATGAGGGAGTTACGGGATCAGATAGAGCAGCTATTAGATCAGGGCTTCAACCGTAGAAGCACCTCACCTTGGGGCGCTCCAGTGTTGTTTATTAAGAAGAGAGATAGTTCACTGAGGTTATGCATGGACTACCGAGAGTTGAAAAAGGTCACGATATGAAACAAATATTCGTTGCCTCGAATCGATGACCTGTTCGACCAGCTGATAGGGGCAACCTTTTTTCAAACATAGATTTGATATATGGATACCATCAACTACTGATTAGGGAGCAGGATGTGTCGAAAACTACTTTCTTGATGAGATATGTGTCCTATGAGTTCAGGGTCATATCGCTTAGGATGACAAACGCCCCAACCGTATTCATGGACTTGATGAACCGACTGTTCAGAGAGTTCTTGCATCAGTTTGTCATCGTCTTTATAGATGACATCCTGATATATTCACACACTGAGGAGGAGCATGCCGAGCACTTGAGACAAGTTCTTCAGAATCTACGAGAGCATCAGCTGTATGCTAAGTATGAGAAGTGTAGATTTTGATTACGGGAGGTACAGTTTTTGGGGCATGTTTTGTCAGAATTGGGAATATTTGTTGACCCGAGAAAAATGTCGGCAGTGAGGGAGAGGGGATGACCCACGACACCGACAGAAGTGTATAGTTTCTTAGGGTTAGCCGGGTGCTACAGGAGGTTCATCCGAGATTTTTCGAAGATAGTGGGTCCGTTGATGAATCTGACTCGCAAGGGGGTACCGTATGTTTGGGACGATGCTTGTCAATTGGCTTTCGATGAGATAAAAGATAAGTTGACTTCGACGCCAGTTCTTTCTTTGCCCATGCCGAGAGTGGAGTATCTGGTTTACACTGACGCCTCTTTATGGGGACTCAGGGGATTACTTCAGCAGGAGGAGAAGGCTATAGCTTTTGCTTCTCGCAAGCTTAATCCGTACGAAAGGAATTACCCCACCCACAACCTAGAACTAGCAGCTGTCATTTTTGCATTGAGGATTTGGAGACATTACATGTTGGGGGAGAAGTTTCGCTTGTTCATACACGACAAGTCACTGCAGTACTTATTCATTCAGCGGGAGCTGAATATGCATCAGCGAAGGTGGTTGGAGTTTGTGAAAGACTACCAATTCGAGATAAAGTACCATTCGGGAAAGGCTAACGTGGTTGCTGATGCGTTAAGCCATAGACCAGAGGGAGATGTAGAGAATATCTAGAAAGCGAAGTGGAAAGAGTTGGTTCACTAAGACACGGTAGCCCATTCCTTTGTATATGTCATGACAGTCACACCAGAGATTGTTACGAGGGTGATACAGGCACAGTCAGCGAATATGTTTTGTCAGGAGCAGATTGTACGACTTTTAGCTGAGGGTGCTGAGTCCTATTAAGTAAGTTATTATGGAGGTTTGAGGTTTAATGGGAGATTGGTGGTCCCAGAGGAGGAAGACTTACGTCATACAGTGTTGACACAGTCTCACGGGTCCATATTTATGGTACATCCCGGAGGAGATAAGATGTACCAGGATATGAAGAGGCAGTACTGGTGGAGCGGGATAAAGAAGGACATTGCTGAGTTCGTGTCCAAGTGTTATACTTTCCAGATGGTAAAGGTAGACCACCAGAGACCATCGGGGTTACTACAGCCGTTGGAGATACCTACGTGGAAGTGGGAGAGTATTTCCATGGACTTCATTACTGGACTGCCTACATCACAGTGGGGTCATGATTCCATATGGGTTATAATTGATCGGTTGACCAAGGTGGCTCATTTTCTGCCAGTACGGACAGACTATACCATGGTCCAGTATGCACAGTTGTTCAATGTCGAGGTTGTTAGGCTACATGGGGTGCCCTTGGATATCGTGTCTGATAAAGACAAGATTTTTATGTAGCCCTTCTGGGAGAGCTTTCAGGAAGCCATGGGTATAGAGTTGAGATTGAGTTCAGGTTATTACCCACATACATATGGACAAACAGAGTGTACCAATCAGATGTTCGAGGATGTGCTACGCATGTGTGTCCTTGATTAGATAGGACGATGGGAGCTGTATCTTCCACTGGTGGAGTTTGCTTACAATATATCATATCAGTTCACGATCGCCATAGCTCCGTTTGAGTCATTATATGACCGGCCTTGTCGTTCTCCCGCATGTTAGCTAGAGGTGGGGGACAACAAATTGCTCAGACCTGAGGTGGTTCAGGAAACTTCAGCTAGGATTGAGCTCATCAGGAGTTGCATTCGGGTAGCACAAGACAGACATAAGAGCTACGCTAATGCGAAGCGGTTCTTCTGATAGTTTAGCATCGGGGCTAAGTATTACCGTGGTTATATCCTATAAGAGGAGTAATGAGGTTTGGAAAGAAAGGGAAGTTGGCTCCGAGGTATGTGGGACCATTTCCCATTATCGAGAGGATTGAGCCGGTGGTATATAGGTTAAGATTGCCAGACCATTTACACCGCATTCACAATGTGTTCCACATCTCATCACTGAGACGATACCTTCGGGATGACATGGACAATACTCACATCGCGATAGAGGAGATTGATTTATGGCCCGACAGCTCTTACGAGGAGAGACCAGTGGCTATCCAAGACCATAGAGAGAGGAAATTTAGGTCGAAGGTAGTCCCACTTGTACGGGTTCAGTGGGAGAATCATAATGTGGAGGAATCCACTTGGGAGCATGAGGCAGATATGCGCGAGAAATACCCAGACTTATTCTTACCAAGTATGTCCTATTTTCTGAATTTCAGGAAGAAATTTCGTTATTAGGGGGAAAGTATGTAATACCCCGTATTTCGTATTTTTATGACTTTTAAATTTGGGGATTTATTAAATTTAAATTAAGATATTAATTTAATATTAATTCGATTTTTTTAATATTTACTAGCGTCATGAGAGTTAGTAATTATTAGGAATTTGTTGAACATTACTTAGTGGATAAAGTAATATGTATAATCAAATTTATTAAATTATCATGAGTGTATAATTTAATAATTATGGAAATTAAATCGGGACGCGTCTGTGTCGTGTTGGGATTCAATTATTATTATTAAAAGTGAATGAATTATAACTCGCTCGTATGGTCATTTCGACTGCGTCAATGTGTCCAGAAGGATCGAGATAGTCAAAATAATGTAACCGGAGGTTTAGTTTGGGTCTCGGGGTATTTTTAGGCCTAATTGGCATCCCGAGAGGGTATTATGGACATTTCGTATTTTTGGGCAATTAAACCCACGAATTTTCGAAGGTTATATCTGCCTTTAGGAGTTGTCCTCTAGGGTTAACAAGAGCAAAATTAAAGAATGGCCATTGGAGAAGAAGTGGGAAAGCTTCTCAAGCAATTCAAGGCCAAACAACTCAACCGTTTGCACCGACACCACCACCAAATTGTAGATCGCACGACGGAAAATAGAACCATACCACTTTCTTCCACAAATCAGAAACTCAATTTCCAGGCAAGTATCTATCTTGCTTTATTTTTAGTTGATGTCTCAATCATGTTAGCCTAGAGTTGTTTAGAGCTTGTTTCATGAAAGAAAGTATAGTTATGAGACTTAAAATCACATGTTGTAGAAGAAGTAATCATATTCTGGACATCTAAATCGCATGTAGAGGATAAACCACGAATTTCTATGGATTTAGAAGTAGGAAATCTGGAAAAGAATTGAAAGAATTGAAAGAAAAAGAAAAATTAGTGTTCTTGAAGTTCAAGTAAATTTTACTCATTAAATTGTTGTAATTAATGAATTAGGACATATTTTACGTAGAAAATCATGTGTTCTGGTATATAGTACTTGTAGTAACATTTGTTGGGAGTTTGGGAATGATATAAGGAGATTTGGTTGAGGTTGGAGAGGCAAACTCGTAACTGGGTTAATGCAGTTTTCGTCATAACTGCTTGATCGATCGATCGACCCCATTTCCTCGATCGATTGACCCTTCCTGAAAAACAGCATATTTCCCTTATGTTGGTTTAATCCGATTAAAATGCGTAGTAACCCTTGATTGTTATTATTGGAGCATAATGGGATGTAAATGAGACCAGTAGGGTCTAGGTAAACTCCGTTGAGTGAGAATTTAATGTGAGATGAAATTAAGGGTTAACGGGGAATTATTCACTCGTATAAAATCATGCGTACGTTTAATGAAAGGTCGAGACTTGTAACGAAGTTAGACTAGAAGGTAAGTGAGAGTCCCTACTGAAATTATACTTAGGGAGTTAGAATACTTCGAGAGACGAGAAGTAGGTACGAAGTAACTTATATATATGAGAATAAAAGTGACAAATCTGTTATGCGAGATAATCAAGTAAAAATGTGCTAAGAGCGGATAATTATAATTATGGGTCGTGAGCGCACCTAATTTAGAAATGTGGATATTTATATATATATGGCTGTGTGATTGTGTATATAATATATATCTGTATAAAAATCATACACGGACTACTTGCTATCACGGGGGTTTTCGCACCGGGACAGTCTTTTCTCGATTGGGCCTTTATGGGGGGGGTACTGACTCGTAACCTAGAACATAGGATTCCTTGGTACAGGCTATCTGATTGATAGTCAGACTGTCCTAAGAGACGTGAGGGTATGTGCTGACCTCTTAGTGACTTGGAACTATGATTCGCCTCCATTTGTATGTGTTTTATGTTAATACAGTTCAAGAGTGATTCCGAACTAGTATTTACCTTAATATGTGTAATACGGGGACTTGATAGCAGAGTATACCAGCACCATAGATTTTATTTGGGGTGTCGAATGTATATATATATATTATATGAGTGGTTAACCTATATATATACTTAAGTATGAGAACTTTCTACTGTGCAGAATAGTAGTTAAGTAATGAATAATTACTCCAATTTTATTATAGGTGTTTGGAAATTTTGTGACATCGCTGAATTATTTCAAATAACCCAAGGTATATGAGAAAGCTTGATTTTAAGAAATTAATTATATTAGCCATAGTATATGATGGAAGGAAACCTTATGGGGGAAGTAAAGTTAAAATAAACTTATGGGATTAATAGTGCGGTAGGCGTGCACACTAGATGAGATGTGAGAATTTCTCAAGAGAGTTGCGCATTCTAACATGGTTGTTACATTAGCCGGTAAGCATTTTAAATACTTGCTAAACAAATTTTAAATTGTTTTACACTCAGGCTCTGAACCGTTTCCTTTTATTTCTTCTCTCTTGTATATATATGTATATAATACAGGTGCCCAGTCACAGGGGCGTCATGCTTAGGTTTTTTGGACCGGACGCACTACAACTTATGTGGGAGTTGAAGGTCATTGCTTAGACGATGTCATGTTGATTCTACTCCTACTTTTAGTTCTTATTAGTTAGGGCATGTGTCTCCCGTTTCTCTATTCAGTTTGGATTTTTGTCAGAGATTTACGTTCCTTTATATTTCCATTAGTTGGTACTCTTTGGGATTTAATTACTGTCAGGATGGTTTTATTTGTAGTTTAAACTAGTTTGGTTTATATGGATGAATCTAATTCTTGTGTGTTATTATTCATCTTTAGTATGTCAGAGTTCTTAAATTGTTGGTTATTTAAAAAGGTTTTCATAATTTGATTTAATAAAATGGAAATAAGGTTATAAAATTATTTTGACCCTTAGCTTAATTATTTAGGGTGTTTAAATTGGAAATTTTATTTTGCGACAGTGATGCTAAGAATGAACCAACCGTTCACCTTGATTTTAATTTAAAAAAGGACCAATCACCCGGTATTTAATTAGACGGGGTGTCACAAATATGAACATAAAACTAAGGAGGAGTGAATAGAAAAATAAAGCCAATGAGACATAGTGCCTTTTATGAGCAAAGAACATGCAGAATAACAAAGTAATGAGTGGATCGCGGGGTTGAAAAAAACTGTCTAACAATATTAGTTTTATAGGCAATGTTGACTCATAATTATGAGATAGACCGAGTTGCCTACCAATTGGTGATATAGATTAACATCAATGAGGAGAGTTCTATTAAAAACAGTGAGATTGACAGTGGGATCAATAGGAGTAGAAGTTATTTTGCAATCAGTAAGACCCGCTCTAGCAAAAATATTAAAATAGTATTTAGCTTGATAAGATAATATCCATTGGCACCAGAAAGAACTTCAAGTCTTAGAAAATATTTGAGTCGACGAAGATATTCCATGTCAAAATGGAGGCTAAGAGAGACTTTGAGATCAGTGATACCTTCCTAATCATCCCCAGTAATGATCATGTCATCCATATATAGTAGAAAAAGAGTAGTACTAAAAGTGGTTTTGCGGATAAAGAGCCCAGAGTCATAAGAGCCTATACTGAATCCATATTTCTAAATTGTGGATCTAAACTTAGCAAACCAGGCTCTAGGAGCTTTCTTAAGACCATAGAGAGCTCGACGAACCTTGAAAACTTAAGATGATGAATGAGTATAACTCGGAGGCAATTTTATATAAACTTCCTCGGTAATATCACTGTTGAGTAAGGAATTCTTCACATCCATCTGAAATAAATTCCACTTGCAAGTTGAAGTAATAGCAATAAGAGTGTGGACTGAGGCCAAGCTAGCAATAAGGGAAAAATTTTCTTCATAATCAATGCCATACTTTTAGGTGTATCCTTTTTCAACCAAATGAGTTTTGTATCATTCCATTGATCCAGCTGAACAAGTTCTGATTTTGTAAACCCATTTCATTCAATAGTACTCTTTTCGAGAGGAAGATCAATGTGATCCCAAGTGTGGGTTTGATGTAATGCTTGTAATTATTTTATTATGGCATGTTGCCACTAAGGGTTATAACTTACCTCTTTTTAAGTTTGAGGCTCGTGAGGGGTAATATAGTAGAGAAGAAGTGATAATTATGAAGATGGTGAGTGGATTCTCTTACCTAATTAGAACGACGGAGAGGTGGATCGGGGCCAGTAGAAGTAGGTGCAGTAGGCTCATTGGGAGAGACCGTTGTTGGGAGCTCGGATTCAGCACTAGTATTTTGGGGAGAGAAAATAATGTCATTTTTTCAAGATGGGTTGAATGTGGGAAATTCATATTTGCGTGAGTATTAGTGGGGATGTCAAGATCATCAAGGAATATCAGTGAAGAAGGACTCGGTAGTTGAAGAGGGTATATAAAATGGATAAAGAGGGGAAAATATGGTGTGTTCCCAAATATGACGTGAAGGGAGATACGAAGTCTCTTAGAAATAGGATCTCAACATAGATAACCTTTATGTAATATCCCGTGCCCAAGGAAACAACAAAAAAGAGCATGAGGTTCTAAGAGTATACAGGGGTGATGTCATACACACATTCATAAGGTGATTTATTGGAAATAACTAGCATTGGAGTACGATTTATGGTGTAAACTGTGATAAGGGAAAATCAGCCCAAAAACATGCAGGGCAAGAGATAGAGATGAAAATCGTTCGAGCAGTGTCTAAGATATAACGATGCTTATGCTTTGCACATCCATTTTGTTGAGACATACATGGGAAGGAATATTAAGATAGAGTGCCCCGTTGACACAAAAAATTAAGGAAATTTATATATTTGTATTCCATGGCATTGTCAACACCAAAAAAATTGAAGACGTGGGAGAATTGAATACGAACCATGTGAGAAATTTTTTACTAGATGGCTGGAAGTTTAGAGAGATTGTTCATGAGATATATCCAAGTGAAACGGATGTAATCATCGATGAAGATAAAAAAATATTTGGATCCCCCCTTTGTGCTATGAGGAGATGGTCCCCATACACCATAATGTATAAGATCAAAGGTAGCAGAATTGACAGAATCACTCTGAAGCGTGATGTTTTCCAAGTTAGCATAATAAATAGGTTATATCATCAAGTTTAACGCACCTAAGCATCCTTCAGAGAAAAGAGAAAGGTTACTGCTGGAGGCATGACCTAGGCAAGAATGTCAGAGTTCAAGAGATGGGGTAGAGGATGTGGATGCAGTAAGAGAGGGAGTGTTGGGGATATTGATGTGACCATTTAAAAAATTTTACGACCTATCCTAATTACTTGTCCAGTATGTGGATCTTGGACTTGACAACAGAAGAGGAGAATGTGACAACAAGGACAAGTTCACATAACTCGACAATAGAGATAATATTAATAGTAAATTTGGGGATGCAAAAAATATCAAGAAGTGAAAGATTAGAAGTAGAGATGAGGCCGATATATGAGACATGTAACTGAGGACTATATATAGTATGTATAATTAGTGTATACGATACAGGTGATTATGGGCAAAAAGTAGCACGTGTAAAGACGCTAATCGTTTTTTTAGTTTCACCACCTCAATACAAACAAACCTAAGTTATGACTACACTTGCGATACAAGTATAGCGGTAAGTTGGGTATCGAATCCACAGAGAGTGTTTGATAGATCCTAATTGTAAAAGGGTGATGTGTAAATGTAAATAAAAGAAAAGAGAAGTTAAGTCTAAATAAAGTAAAAGAAAGGATCGGGATATCATCCAACCATACGGATCGAAACAACTACTAATCAAGATTTCGGCTCGAAAGTAATTTAATCGAGCATTATCAATGAAACATAAACTTCACACATTAAGGAATCTAAGCCAAAGTTGCGAGAATAAACACTTATCCTAAAATTGGTCGCACGCGAATTAAATTTGGATTATCGCTATAAACACTAACGATGCTTGACATAGAAAGTTAAACGCATAATAATCCGACTTTAATTCGCGCGGGTTCAATTAAACGCAGTTTTGCACAAAACCTCATTTTCGGAGCTCAGGGTTCGAAAATGGAATAAACGAAATCCCGACCCTATTTATCTAGGGGAAATACATGAATTAAACTAAATTATATTAATCAAACTAGGAAAGAAAGAATTAAAGCAAGTAAACTAATTAACAAAGAATGAAACTAATTTACAAAGAAAAGAAAAATGAAGAACAAAGTTATATTAATGGTAAATGAAATGGAAAGTTCAATATTACAAAACCAATTGATTGTCACCCCAAGAAGAAAAGAAAATGAGCTCTCCAAACCAAACCCCAACCTAAAATGTATTCTAAAACTAAGTATATTTGATATTACAACAAAATTATCTTATATAGTAAGTTGGAATAAAAGAAAAGGAGAAAGAAAATAAGGCAAAATATCTGCAGAAAATAAGGTATCGATCGATCGACCACTTTGGTCGATCGATCGATCATTAAAATTGTGGAAAATATCTGAAGGATCGATCGATCGATCCTTTTGATTGATCGATCGATCAATCAGGGGTCATCCAAGCAGCACACTGCATTGCAGTTTCTTCTTCTCTTCTCCTTTTTTTGGTTTTAATGTCATTCCTTCCGCCAAAAACGCCTTAACTTCTTCGTTATGAATCGGATTTGCGCACCGTTCATGACCACTCGAAGCTAGAGAGGAGGGATACAATTTTTGTGAGATGTCAGACCAGGTGCCCTAACTGTGAAATGACTAAATTGCCCTTGAACGTGCGGATGCGTACGAAACTTGAGTGGAATGCGTCCGAACTCCATACTTGGTACCTAAATACCTACAAAAGCCCAATTATACATGTTAACAATATAAACTGAGGTGGTCTAGTTAACGGGCTTAAATATAGAGATTAAGGCACCCGAGGGGGATAAAATATGTAGGTTTGATGGATGAAATAGGCAATATTTGCGTATTATCACACCCCTAACTTACACATTGCTAGTCCCTAGCAATGAAATAGAATGCAATAAGAACAACAAGTAAACCGAAAGAAGGATAAGTACAAAAATATGGTATAAAAGCATAAGGCCACTTTCGTGAGAGATTCGATTGCATTTAGCGTATGCAATAAGCTGTTAAACCCCTAGGTCACCCTAGTGGACGAGTGTTGTCTCGTGAGAGTTTTCAGGTATGGTACCCACAAACATCAATTGATTTCCTCAAAATAATGCCCAACCCAATATGCTACAAACTCAACAATACGGACAAGATTTCAACATGTTATTAGCAACGCAAATGAATTCACGTGAAAAGTCCGTAGTTATTAACATTATAGAATGCACCTCAATGAATTGAAACTTTAACATGTGGGAGGGGAGTGAGCACACGCAAAATATGATTTGGCAAAAACTTAAATAACTAGGATACTAAATATCAAAGCATGCACAAAAGTCAATCCTCACGGGTATTAAATGAATTCACTTGAAAGAGGGAGGTAACACATGGGACATGCGGGCTTAACGAGTAAATGTAAAGGGAAACTAGGCCGTAAACATGTCACAAATGAAGAACGCTATATAGAAAATAAAAACTGTAATCTCAGTGAAAGATACCGCACATTAAAGGAGGCGAAATGCATTTTCACATATTATTAAAACTATTTAAACCTTTGAATTCCATTTACTTAAGATCACATAGGACTTTATTAGGGTTGTAATGTAGACTAGGCTAGGGTACGAAATGAAAGGGATGTATATACGGATTCAAAGTGTTTGGGGATGAAACTCGAGATAATGGGAAAAAGTGGACAATTTCAAAAGTGGACAAATGATTTCCAAACGAGCATTAGATATAACAATCGAGAGAGTAACAAGGATTATTGAATCACTACACACAATATATACAACTTTCTCTTTCTTCTTCTGTTTTACTTTTTCTCATTTTTTTTTCTTTTGTTTTCTTTTGTTTTCAACTTTCTCTTTTTCTTCTCTTTTTCACTACACTTTCTTCTTTTCTCACTCTTTTCATGATCAAATTGCAACCACAATACACAACAATATCATTCAATCGCAAATAACAATCCAAACAAGGGTATGTAAAGTAATATGTATGGTATATAACTGCAATTTGGAGTTGGTTATGGGATTTTGGGGTTTTGAAATGAAAGGCTATATTTAGGCTCAAAGGGATTAACGAGGGTAAACATATAAGGTGAGGTCAAGGTCAATATGGGTGATATAACAAAGATGGCCTATGATCATTTTCGAAAGTTTACGCAATTCTCGAGTCAAAACAATATATGAAAATCATGATCAAGTAACAGATTTCAAAAAAAATTAATGAACGGTCAATGAAAGAATAAAGAGATTACTGATGAATTCAACGTTTTCAAAGAGGAAAGAATAGTGTACACACTCACAAATGAAGATAAGTCTCTAATCTCACTCGGCGTAAGTATATACAATGCAACAAAAGATTACCGAGTTATAAAAATCTTAAAACAAATCAATATAACAAGAAAAATGCATGTGCTCATGGGATAAAGTTTAATTCATGAAGTTATTCATAATATTAATGATTTAAAGACAAAAGACTAATAACTTCTAAAATCGAGAACATGCATCGTTGAATTGTCTACTGGATCGGGCAATTATTAAAATTTATCATCGGAAACAAAGGCGAAATGCCCAAAAAAGGAGAAAAAAGAAAGAAAATCTTTTTCAAATTTTTCAAATTTTCTAAGAAAAGCATACTAAGTAACTAACATGTGAGCAAAAATATGGACTAACAAATGAAATGGATAGAATATCCCACACCCCCCTAACTTAAAACTTGACATTGTCCTCAATGTAAATTAAGAACCAAGTCAAAGAGAGGAAAAGAGAGATATTACCCAAAATTGGAGCGATCCCCATTCGAACAAGTCCAAAGAATCTACAAAACAAGTTAGTACCGTGCATAGCAAGAACAAATAATAAAAAGTTAACTAATTAAACTAGACTAAATTAAAAAGGAAAGAAAAACTAAAGAAATAAATAATAAAAAGCTAACTATATACAACCTACTATTTAGACTTCACACTAACTGTACACTAGAAGTCTAAAAAGTTGAGGATCCACCATAAGAACAATTTGACTTTGGAGGATCAATGGTGGACCCTCCCTTTCATGCATGCCTCCCTGAAAATAGGAATTCCGTTCAAACGACGGAAGGCATGTGGGTGGTGGAAAAGGTGAACCATCCCCAAATTAAAACTTTGGGCGGGAGGATGGGGGATTTGGATAGGACGGGTGACAAATACACAAGGGGACCAAAAAAAACTGAATTTCTTCCTAAAGATTTAGCAAGTGGAATGGGAGGTTGCGCACATGAGGGCAAATATGCCTTCATGGAAAGCAAATCGAGCAAGTACTCATCGTCGGTGAAAGGGTTGAACATTTTAAAGTTCGGTACCGATTCATCGGGTACTTGTGACGGTGTGGTAACGGAGAATGAAAATGGGGAGGAAAGAAATTCAAACTCAACAGATGAGTTATCATCGCTCAAAGTTAGAATTTCAAAGGAGATAAGATCATTTTCAATGAAACTTTCTTCTTTGGGATTCAAAGAAGAAATCATCTCATTGCAAATAGATACTACATCCATTTCATCCTCGCTTTCATTCTCAATTATAAGATGGGCCAAGTGACGAATGGTTTGTTCCAGAGTAGGCACAAAGTCCTCATTTGGTTCAAAACATTCCTCGACTTCAAAAGTCTTGGAAGAGAAATCATCGTCGGATTCGAATAATAAATCCAAGTCTTGCTCCCAACAATGATGTTCTTCCCGATAACGTTCTTCATACCTCTCATTCTCAAACATAAGCAAACCCTCACCGAAAGTCATAGGCCGATGTGCGGATGCTTGAAAATGAGGGGTTTAAAAATCATTATCGGCACTAAAGTGAAACTCATTATTATAGGAGTTGTGAAAACGATTGCAATTCATTTCAAAACTCCTATTATAAGGAGGTAAAGGCCCAAAATCATTATCATGGTCGTCAAAATACACGCACTCCAAAGCTTGACTTTTGTAATACTCACCCAAAGTCATTTTTAATTTTGCAATTTTTTGGGATTCTAAGTATTGACCAAAAGTCCTAGGAGTACAAGGATTTTGAGAATTATCATAATGATTATCGAAATGATTGGAATAAGACATGCTTACCCCAAAGAAAGGCTCGAGGTAGCAAATTCCACAAAGCAATGTGCGCACGGCAAAATTCAAGTGTTTCTAGGCGCTCACGTGTAGAAGTCCTGCAAAAAAGGTTAAAAGAAAAAATACAAATACAAAAGAAAGAATACTATGAACTAATAAGATAATTACAATCTAAATCAAAACACTCCCTGGCAACGGCGCCATTTTGATTATGGGCGAAAAGTAGCTCGTGTAAAGACGCTAATCATTGTTTTAGTTTCACCGCCTCAATACAAACAAACCTAAGTTACGACTACACTTGCGATAAAAGTATAGCGGTAAGTCGGGTATCGAATCCACAGAGAGTGTTTGATAGATCCTAATTGGATTATTAATTCAAGAATAAAAGGGTAAAAGGGTGATGTATAAATGTAAATAAAAGAAAAGAGAAGTTAAGTCTAAATAAAGTAAAAGCGAGGATCGGGATATCATCCAACCATACGGATCGAAACAACTACTAATCAAGATTCCAGCTCGAAAGTAATTTAATCGAGCATTATCAATTAAACATAAACTTCACACAATAAGGAATCTAAGCCAAAGTTGCGAGAATAAACACTTAACCGAAAATTCGTCGCACGCGGATTAAATTCGAATTATCGCTATAAACACTAACGATGCATGAGATAGAAAGTTAAACGCATAATAATCCGACTTTAATTCACGCGGGTTTAATTAAACGCAATTTTGCACAAAACCTCATTTTCGGAGCTTGGGGCCCGAAAATGGCGGAACGAAATCCCTACCCTTTTTATCTAGGGGCAATACATGAATTAAACTAAATTATATTAAGTAAACTAGGAAAGCAAGAATTAAAGCAAGTAAACTAATTAACAAAGCATGGAACTAATTTACAAAGTAAAGAAAAATGAAGAACAAAGCTATATTAATGGTAAATGAGATGGAAAGTTCAATCTTACAAAACCAATTGGTTGTCACCCCAAGAAGAAAATAAAATAAGCTCTCCAAACCAAACCTTAACCTAAAATGTATTCTAAAACTAAGTATATCTGATATTACAACAAAATTAGCTTATATAGTAAGTTGGAATAAAAGAAAAGAAGAAAGAAAAGAAGGCAAAATATCTGCAGAAAACGAGGGATCAATCGATCGACCACTTTGGTCGATCGATCGATCATTGAAACCGTGGAAAATATCTGAAGGATCGATCGATTGATCAATCCTTTTGATCGATCGATTGATTAAGCAAGGGTCAGCCAAGCAGCACACTGCATTGCAGTTTCTTCTTCTCTTCTCCTTCTTTTGGTTTCAATGTCATTCCTTTCGCCAAAAATGCCGTAATCTCTTCGTTATGAATCTGATTCAAGCATCGTTCGTGGCCACGCAAAGCTAGCGAGTAGTGATACAACTTTCGTGAGATGTCAGGCCAGGTGCCCAAACTGTGAAATGACTAAATTGCCCTTGAACGTGCGGATGCGTACGAAACTTGAGTGGAATGCGTCCGAACTCCATACTTGGTACCTAAATACCTACAAAATCCCAATTATACATGTTAATAATATAAACCGAGGTAGTCTAGTTAACGGGCTTAAATAAAGAGATTAAGACACCCGAGGGGGCTAAAATACGTAGGTTTGATGGATGAAATACGGAATATTTGCGTATTATCAACAGGTGTTTAGGAAGAGAAAATTATAAAATAAATGGTCATATGGTTACAACAAGATGGATCAAATTATCAAGTAGCTTTACCTGAACGGACAGGCATAGCAGTGGAGAATAAAGTACCAAGAATGGAGAGAAGTTTTGGGAGAAGTGTCTTGAGATTATTGATCGAGTTTGATGATGGATTGGTGTCCAAAAGGGAAGATTGTCTAATTGCAACAACGATTGTAAAGGAATGTTCGTAGTTTCCTTGATTGTGGCGAGGTGATTTCTTGTATGGATGATATAAGCAGTCACTTAAGTAGTGACATGGAGTTATTTTGTGACGAAATTTACAAATTCGAATCGGACAGTGAAGGAGATCATGGTTGGGCTTGTGATAGTAGGCACAACCTTTCTGAGACAACGATTGAGCTTCAAGGGCGAAACGATCCATAATAAGGGGAAAATAATTTTTCTTAATAACTAATAAAAAGTGATCCCAAAAAAAGGCTGAAAATTTTAGTATTTTGGGAAGATGAACGGTAGGAATATTAATGGTGTGAAGATGAATTCGGTTGACTTGTGATGAGTCCGATTTTGAGATGTTGGAAAGTTTTTCGGCTTGAGCGCAAGAACACGGTGAGTCCGACTTTGAGGGATAACATATGTTGAGTTGAGATTATCGGTATGAGTTGAGTTTGAGGTTGTCAGAGGTTGATTTTATGGCTATCGGAATTGAGGTTGTGGTTTTCGGAGGTTAATTTAGATGGAGATGGAGATAGAGGATTTTAATAGATGTTTAGGGGCTTTGTTACCATGTGAAGAGAGAGAAATAGAGAAATGTAGTATTGATTTATTGTATTCAAGTTTTGCGAGAAATACCTATTTATATGAGAGTTGAGTGGATATAAGGAGGGAAACATGTAGAAGTAATAAAGGTGACGGAAACATGGAGAAAAACATGGATATATATATATATGCACACACACACTAACATAAAGCATACAAAACTTTGAAGTTTGGCTACTTATTGTTGTAAATACTTTATCGATTAAATGAAGCTTTTAGATTGGTTTTCGTGTAATGATTAGATAAGTATCTCCAATAGGTTTGGCTTAATCCAAAAATAACTATCGCTATATTTATAAAATTAAAAAGATTCCTCTTTTTCTATAAACCCCATCTGTAGGGTGGGTTAAATTATTTTAAATCCATTAATATATGTGTAATAAAAGGGGGACTAGAGGCATAAAAGTGAAAATTAAACAAAACTCCTAAAGAAAAATTCATCTTTGAGAATATTGGATTCGTTACCAATGTTTGGTAATTTTAATTAAACCTCAAGATTTTATGTCAAAATTAAAATATTATACATCAAATTGAATGATCCTTGATGAATTATCCCTTTCTACCATATGACCGTATCGTAATGGAATTCGTCTTAAAGTGGTACTCTTTAGCTTAAGGAGGTGGTCGAAGACTTTGAGATGATGAAATATTAAGTGGAGTACTCCTACAATGAGTTAAATAACGATTTCAAAGAGGACTGGAGGATCATAAATCCAGTTAAACAATTATATAAGTGACCTTAAAATGCTTAGATAAGGATTCTTATTGTGACAACCCCACTATTTTAATACAGGGTGATCAATTATTTACCAAAATAATCATGTAAGATGTGAGTGCAGATTTGAGGAGGCACCGTGTCGAGCATCTTTTAGACTTGAGCAACGTGGTTACGCTTACGTACTCGTCTTTACGGAATCAAAGTCTGCGTAGTTCGTGGGTCCATACGATACTCCGGAGAGAGCTCAATTTTGGTGATTTTGGTGCGTGGGGGGTGCCTCATCCGGTGAGCCGCCTCTCGACTGCCCAGTCTATGTAGTTTTCGTGCGTGGGGGGTGCCAAATTCGGCGAACCACCTCTCAAACGCCCACATACCGTATAATGAAACTATAAAAATCCGCTCATCACTATCAAAACCGTGACGGAGCTCCGATGTGCGTGGGAGAGGAGAGCCATATTTGCTCTCCTTACTATTCCCCCAAGACAATCATCCATCAAATGAGGGGCAAACCCTCCTTTTATAACAAAAAGTTCCACAAGTGGGGTTAACACATGTCATGTTCTCTATGGAACCAAGTGTCCAATATTTATGGTGCCATTTGTCACAATATATGTGGTGGAATATCAAATAATTAGTTAAATCATTACTAGAGTATAGTCTATTGTATTTCATCAAACGCAAAGTATACGTAATATATTAAATTGCGCATAATAATATCTCATCCCGTGTGAGGCCTGAATTATAGTAAAAACTTGATAAATCATAAATTAATATTTAACCAAAACTGCGGGTTAATTTATTTAGACTGTTGGTGGTTAATATATTCAACCCCACTCTACATTTGCCCCCTCGTAGACATAGTTGGTGTGTTGAGGCCTTGGCTGAGACATATCAACTATGTGTACGAAATAAATCATTTAGCCTGTTCGATTAGAAAATCATCACATAACCATGTTTGGTCTGCTTATCATGAACGCATATGCATATATCATTTGTATGTAGTTTTGAAGGCTATCTTTGCTTCCTCTACTTTTCATTTTGGAGGAGTATTTCAAGAGGTTGCCCCCATTCCTCTCGAATGAGCATGTCTCCACAATTTTATTGTGGCTTCAAGCATTTCAAACAACAAACTTGCCAGATGTACTGGCCCGAGCAAGCATTTGGTGCTTATAAAAGTATAGTGGATCTTTTACAACCATAAGATCAAAAACCTATTTGAGCATACTTGGTTGAGCAACCATCAGTGCCTCGAGTGAACTAGATTTTTTAAACCAACATATTTTGTAAGTGTGCCCAAAAGTCTGGGTCTTTAAGCGTGCCTAGTAATGTAGGACTTTAGTCTCCCGTAAATCAGACTTATGCCGAGTGATGTAGGGCTTTTAAATCTACCTTAAGAGGGTCATGCGTGCAAAGTAATATTGGGCTTTGGTGCCTAGTAATATAGGACTTTGAATCTCCCATGAGCGAGGGTCAGGCGCGTCAAGTTATATTGGACTTAAATTTCCCATAATCGAGGGTCAGGCGGGCCAAGTCTTATTGGCATAAAATCTTACATAACCGAGGGTCAGGCGAGCCTAGTAATGTAGGCGATAAGTCTCCCATATTCGAGGGTCAGGCGGGCCTAGTAATGTAGGCGATAAATCTCCCATATTCGAGGGTCAGGCGAGCCTAGTAATGTAGGACTTCACGAGGACTGTAATGTACCTCTGTGGGTGACTTGCCACAATATTGGCAAGGTTTGTGAGTACTATAATGCACCACTGCGGGAGACTTACCATAATACTGGTAAGGTTTGTATGGACTATAATGCACCTTTGTGGGTGACTTACCTCGAAATTGGTAAGGTTTGTGAGAAATATAATCCACCTCTGTGGGTGACTTACCTCGAAGCTGGTAAGGTTTTGTGAAAACTATAATGCACCTATGTGGGTGACTTACCACAATTCTGGTAAGGTTTTGTGAGAAATATAATGCACCTCTATGGGTGACTTACCTCGAAACTGGTAAGGTTTTATGAAAACTATAATGCACGTCTCTGGGCGACTTACCATAATTCTAGTAAGGTTTTCTGAGAAATATAATGCGCCTCTGTGGACGACTTACCTCGAAAATGGTAAGGTTTGTATGCAAACTCTGTATCTATGTTCCTGGTTTTACGGGCAATTTTATTTGCCCCCATCGCTTTGCTGGAAATAATGTAATATAGTCAGTGCTATATATGAGTCATCCGGTGGCTATGCTGAACAACTCTGATGTTTCTTTTAGGGATGTTTTATTAATGGTGGCCATTCTGGTACCGAATCTGAGCATGTTTGTCACATGTGTTTACATCTAACTACAAGTGGTACACTATATAGTACTTTTCCCCTTCTTTACTTTGCTTTGACTTTTATCTCAAGATAAAGTAAAGTAAAGAAAAATAAACAATTGGTTATAGCACCATCTAAGAGTTGAAAGCATTTAAATATATTTCGCGGGGTGTTTGCCCCCAATTAAAAATAAAATCTCTTGAGCATTTGGCTTTGACATGTTTAAGATCTGATGTAATTGCTCAAGCTCGATTTGATCATATGCATTCAATATCTACAATGATAATAAATCGACTCGAATTCGGGCAGAAAAATCATTAGTAACTCATAAGGCATATTAAAGTGCCATATATAATCATGCGGGGTATATATTCCCCCTTTATATTATTTCATGTTAATAGAATAAAATAAACTCGGAATCATGCGTCGAGGAATCGTAAACATATTATTCTGTGCAACTTCATGATGCGAATTTAATATGCTAAAATATGCAGTTGATAGAGTGTAGATATATCATGTGGTGAGTTATTTATCTCAGGCCCCCGCTATTTATCTCATGCTAAAACATTTTTCGTTTGTTGCTCCGAACAATATTGGTCAAAAGAGGGTTCTTGGACTGTGATGTCTTGTACTATTTCCATACCTGCAAGGGCTTTTGCAAGTGGATCGTTCCTTGTATAAGAGGTTTTGCCCCCTTTCATATGTTTATCAGTTTGCAAGTCATTTGAGACTCATGTTGGATTATTTTTATGGGCTTTGTGGTGGATTTATTTTGCAATCTGGTTGCAAACACTTCTTACACATAAGATTTTTAGGACAGGAGGGTCTTAATCTTCTCGGGTTGTTAAATTGGTACCCACTTGGGAGATTGCGGAACTCCCGTCGGTAAGGTGGCGAGATCCCGCCGGCAAGATGGCCGTCAGCCAACAAATACGAGACTAGAATATAAGAAGGATATAAAGCGCGTGGCCCGTATTTCAAAATCTGAATCTCACTGTAATCCTAGAAAAAGATCTCTACTATATTTTTAAACTATTATTTTGTACATTTGTACAGTTGGTGCATGTAAGTGGTCGTATATTGTGTGTAGGGATGTTCGCGATCCGATTTTGGGGTATTTTTAGGATCGGACCGTATTAATCGGTCCTAAAAATTTATGGACCGAAACCGGACCTAAATAATCGGTTTCGGTCCTATTCGGTTTTCAAACGGTCCGTGTTCGGTCTCGGTCCAATTCGGTCCAATCCATATAAAACATCACATATTTTTTTTAATTGAAAACACATGGATGGTTATAACATATGGGTTTTCAAAACCTTGTCACACTAAGGCATTTTGTGTCATCAAACAAAAATATTAACAGAAACGGATGGAAAGTTTTCAACTATTATAACAAATATTATAACAGACGCTATTGACAAAGCCCGAAAATACATTCGGATGGGGTAGCATCTGCTTCTTGAATCCAGAACTTTGACCAATGTGAACATATTTAATAAATATATTATGATATCACATAAGCAATTTTATAACTTTTCTTTCTTTCTAACTCATATTTTCACTTTTTCAACAATTTGCTCGTTTTTATTTGCTTGTGATACCATGTCGGACATATAAAGGATGTGGTCAATATTTTCTCCTTGACTAGGACAATGGAGTCGATGAGTCAAATACTAGTTTGTGATTTCAGAATTCAGTGTATGTAATAAAATTTTCAAGAATTACTGAACTCTTTATGTAAATAATCAGACAATGACAGTTTTTTTTTTTGGGGGGGGGGGGGGGGGGGGGGGGGGGGAATACAAATAGGCAATATGTTTAAAAGGGGAAAAATAGAGTTTTGCTAAGAAAATGAGGGATGTACCTTGTGTGGCGTGTAAGAGATGGTGAGGGTTGTGCCCGATCTTCGCAGACTCGCAGTAGATGATGAGGGTTGTGGTTGTGGTTGTGGCTGTGGTTATGGCGTGTAAGAGATGGTGAGGGCTGTTGGTATTAGAGAGAGGGGTTGTGCCGGATTTGAGGGGGATGGGCTGTGGCCGGACGGATCCAAGGGAGATGGATTGTGGCCATCCAGATCTGAGGGAGAGGTGTGGTGTTCGTTGTGGTGGCTGTTCGTAGAAGAGAGAGAGAGAGAGAGATAGAAGGAAATTAGGTTAGGTTAAATGTTGGGCTGGAAGCAGTTTATGCACACAATGTGCGTGTGTGGTTGAATGAACGTATGGTACCGTGCGTTCGCTGCGTGCGTGTAGGAAAATAATTTTAAAAAAATTATATATATATATATATAATGAAAGTTGTCCGGTCCGGTCCAAACCTGAATTTTACGAGCCAAGATCGGAAACCGAACCGAATTATGCGGTCCTGAATATTTTTAGACCGAATTAAAACCGAATTAAAAAAAACCGCAAAAGCGTGTTCGGTTCGGTTCAAGTTTTTCGATCCATTCGGTTTATTCGGGTTCATGCACACCCCTAATTGTGTGGGTCAAAATCAATTTGCATTGGAGATCTTTTATTTTTGGCTCTAATAAAGGTACCATATTTTTTAAAGAAGCTGAATAGGCTTACTGACACACGCAAGCTATTTAAATCTATCCAAATTTATTATTGTATTACACACAATCAAATAATATATCTTGTGGCTAATAATTATGGTTAATAAAAAACTTTTAATTAAACTAATGTTGAAAATCAACAATGATAAAAAAAAATCAGCAGAATCAGTTATGCGTATATTTTTTTCCATCTGAATATTTCAAATATTTTAATTGAAGATAAATGCCAACATATTCTATCTGTATTCTAACAAATATGATTTGTATTTTCATCATTAAAAGGATATATGAGATATCTCAATAAAGAAAAGAATATAATAAAAATAATAATACTTATCTTTGTTGAAGAAAAGTGTTTCACCGCCACCGAGTTCTCCGTGTGTGCGCACAAGCGTTACGCAACCGAAATCATGTATACCTCCCCAGCAGAATCGCCATGTAAGGACATTTTTGTCCATTATCAATTTGTATGTCGTACGCCGTTACACCGTTGAAGAAACTCAAGATCGCATCTACATCAACGGATCCGAATATCAAAGTGTCTTCAACATCATAGCCTCTGCGAGAATGAACTTGGTAAAATTTTGTTTTTATGTTCCTTAAAGTTCATATTTAGTATTGGGAAATTTTTATAAAATGTTTTTTATAAAAATAAGAAGTAAGTTTTTTCAAGCAAAATGAGGCTTTTAAAAGTTTTTAGTTTTCTGGGAAGCCGGACCGGTCCGCCTCTTTACCGGACCGGTCTGCCCCTCAACCGGACCGATCCGCTTGCTGCAGATCCAGTAAACCCCGGACCGAAAGCGAACCGAAGAAGCCATTTTTTAAAAGAACCGATCCGAGGTCGAACCGATCCGCCTCCAAGCCGGACCGGTCCGCCTGGGATAAATTCGGCCAGATCTGTTCGAGATTTTTTAGGCTCAAAGTTTTCTTATTTAATCCAACTTCGGGGAGTTATTTTCCAAGACTTTTCAAGACGATTTTCAGAGTCCTAAATACTCTAAGTCTTCACCTTTTTGAGTCCCAAGACTCTTTTTGATTCACACACAAAAATCCCAATTACTTTTGTGAATCTTTTGGAACCCTAGAACACAATTTTGTTATTGTTCAACCCTTGTGGAGAAGCCGTCTCTCTTCTTCATTGCTGACCACCTGGAGTTCCTGCGGGAGATTCCAGCCGACACTGTTTCTAGCCGTTGCTTTGAAGGTTTAACAAAGACACCGTGCGTTACACATGTGGGCGATTATCAGGTTGTATGTAAGTCAATGGTCTTGTAAATTGTTCAAAGTTCTAGAAATAAAAGGTTTTGCCCTTCGGGGATTTTTCCTTAACTTTATGTCTCTTGCTTTATTTGTTTATGGGTTGACACTTTCACTTTAGATGCATGATTAGGGGCTGAAATTAAATAAGTATGCTGTATTAGAAAGTTGCGAAGTTAATCAATTATCACACGTAATTCTCACGTTCTCACGCCAAATGTAAGATGTGAGTGCAGATTTGAGGAGACACTGTGTCGAGCGTCTTTTAGACTTGAGCAACAGGGTTGCACCCACGTATCTGTCTTTGCGGAATTAAAGTCTGCGTAGTTCGTGGATCCTTACGATACGCCGAAGAGAGCTCGAGTTTGGTGGTTTTGGTGCATGGGGGGTGCCTAATCCGGTGAGTCGACTCTCGAATGCCCAATCTATGTAGTTTTGGTGCGTGGGGGTGCCAAATTCGGCGAACCACCTTTCAAACGCCCATATACCGTATAATGAAACTATAAAAATTCGCTCGTCACTATCAAACCCGTGACGGAGCTCTAAAGGTGCGTGGGGGAGGAGAGTTATATTTCCTCTCCTTACTTTGCCCCCAATACCATCATCCATCAAATGCGGGGTGAACCCTTCTTTTACAACAAATAGTGCCATAAGTGCGCTTGACACATGTCATGTTCTCTATGGAACCAAGTGTCCAATATTTATGGTGCCACTTGTCACAATATATGTGGTGGCATATCAAATAATTGGTTAAATCATTAGTAGAGTATTGTCTAGTGTATTTCATCAAATGCAGAGTATACGCAATATATTAAAGTGCGCATAATAATATCTCAGCCCATGTAGGGCCTGAATTGTAGTAAACACTTGATAAATCATAAATCAATATTTAATCAATTATGTGGGTTAATTTATTTAGAGTGTTGGTGGTTAATCTATTTAACCCCACTCTACAAACCAGCATCTCAATATGGATCATTCTCAGCATTACTGTTGTGGTAATAATATAACATAAAGAATACAAATAATCCATACCACCATAACAGACTGAACATCAAGCATAGTACATAATGAGGGTAAACCGAATAAAATATCGGTCACCAAAACATTCACAATGTTAATAGAAATAGCAATTGAATATAAGTCTGACAAAATAATAAAAGTCTGCATTGATATAAAATCTATCATCTACAAGAAACACGCCCAACAGTAAATAGGAAATGACTAATCCTATCTAGAGTAGAAATGAACGAAACATCTAAGCAAGGATCCACAACTACCAGTGGCAAGAACAAATCTATCCTTGATATCCCGACTGCTGTTGCTGCGCACTTGAGGTGTAACAAGAAAAACATGGAAAGACAGGAATATGCGGGTCAGAGCCCATCCAGTAAAATATTTTTTCAAGGAAATAATTATTTTTAATTGTTTAAAACTGTAGTGTATTACTTTCAAGATTAATCGGTCACACTTTCTTGAGATACATCTCACCTCTCAGCTACAGTGCATACCTAACGTATTCATTTTAATTATCCTAATTAAACTACCATGTCTAACTAGGATATATAACTGCTATGTAAGCCCAACCTCGTTAATACTCTCTATTAGTTAAGTCTAACTACCTTCGGTAGGTATTCATTTATAATAGTATTTTAGTGACACACTTGTTATAATTCAAATAATCACGAGATATCATACATAGCTACACTCATGCTATAAATAAATGTACACGCTATATATATATATATATTACATTCCTCATATTCTATCCAACTCTGAGCATCACGCCTCACATCGAGCCACCAGGTCATAATCTCACCACCATTCCCAAGAGAATATACATACAATGGAGGTGGTCATAGCCATACGCCCTAGGGTCGCGACCACACCACATCGTACCCAACCCGACTCAAATCAACACTTATTATCACACACGAATAGTGGCCATGCAACAGTACTATGACCTGAAGAATCAATCCAACACATGTTGGTCAATGCCAGGTGGACTGCCCACTACGCGCAACCTCCTCTGATAGCACTATCAAGTAGGTATGTTTAACAAGTAAATACCATACACACATTCATACATATATACACGTCCTTCTAATATGTATATATAATAACTACTGAACCCGCATGCATACCCCACCACACACGTTTCACCCAAAACTCGAAGTCCATCCAACTTCCCATTTTATTTATTTAACTACTCCCTTATTCGAGCACCCTTGTTAATTATTAAATTCCCACTAATAAGTTACGACAGACATATATTTATTTAAGTGTACACTCACTTGGATAACCTCCCACGTACTCGCTCGAGTTTATAAAAATACTCGGAATGTTTCCCCGATTCAAACCAGACCAAAAACCACGGGTCATTCGAACGGAACACCCATCTCGTTCGAATGTAAAGCAGTATCTCATTAGAAAAAAAAAACAAGCTTGTTCGAACGAAAAGCAGTACCTTTAACGAGACTCTAGAAGACGTAGCTAAAGCCCTCTTTCTTAGGCGGGATTCATCCCCAACCTCCCAACTTTGTTCTTAGGGTTTTCTATACCCAAATTCCCAGAAATTTAGTTCATAAATCATCCATAAAAACCAATCCCATATATATATATATATATATATATATAACATTGAAATCATCACCGATTTAATATTTAAAACCCATATATCAAATTAATCATCAAGATCTTATTTCCCATCTAAGTTCATTATCTTCTTCCCTTAAAACCCGGATTTTATCAATATAATCTAACCCCAAATTATTCATTCATTCAAGATCATGTAATCTTTACTAAAAGATTTCCTTAATCAATCATGAAGTTTAGTTTTTTATAATCGAAACCCCCAATTTCTAATTAAATTAATAAGTAATTAACTACGAATTGAAATAAGACATAAAGCAATTATTTACTTGCCTTAATGGATTACAAATCCGAAGTTCTTTAATCCGGGTTGAATTTTCCCTTCAAATCTTTCCTTCTTGAGTCTTTTCTCTTATTTAGAGTTATTTTCTCTCAACCTCTTGTTTGGAAAATGAAAGGTGGGTTGTCATCCATATTCCCAAACCCTAATAAGCCTTTTCAAAGTTAAAATGACCTTTCTGCCCTTATATGACCCTATTTATGTTTAAAAAGCCCCCCAAACCCAAACACAATACTCAAGGTACCTATTCTGGACTATTTCGACTCTTTTTAGATCATCGATGCACTCGAAAAAGGTCATTCGAGTCACCTAACTCCAATTATGCTAACTCTTCATTATCCAAGTCCGACACGTGTGTACCCTACGCATCTCCCATAAATTATATCTGATCCATCGATGTAATATCTTATCAACCCGTCACTGATTTCACCGTCGTTAATACTCATACACAGCCTATAATAAATAGTATAACTATTTACTTATCACACATAAGTAAATAATAATTTCAATAAATATTAATCGTTTATCTCGTTAATTAATATTTACTAATTTCCAATTAAATTAATAAAATAAAGAAATTAAAATTACGGGGTATTACTCTTACATCTTGTAAAGGACATTAAAAATAAGGTGATTTAAAACAATCCTTGCATAGTCGCAATAGATCAGACACATGATATGGGTATGGCCATTGATTCAAGACAAGTATTGCACTCACCTAGGGGCTTATCTCCCTCTATGACACCTCATTTGGATGTAAATCTATATGATTCCTATTTATTACTAAGAATATCAACTTACACCCAATATATCCTTTATTATCTCGTGCTATAAATATTTATATTCCTACCGTTTAAACATTCCATGGGTCTTCATACATAAGAGATCATTTGCGAACATATGAGGCACTCATAGATTTATAAGAGTTTCCAAACCAGATCAAGTTTGGAGAATTATTAAATATGCTATAAATATTTTCTTAAACATATTTCAATAATTTTCCAATCAAATCTCAAGTAGCATTACACCAAATCCTGGGTATGGTCACGGCCCTGGACCGAAAGAAAGAATAGACACAAGTTGTCCAACATCTACCAAAAGAAGGAAGAGACACTCAACGAAGTTTGCTTAGAGGTTGATGAATAATTTTATAAAGTTAAACGCCTAGAATAAAGGTTGGTTTTATTTTTGTTATTTAGAGACATATACACAAATAATAATGTCTACTCTATCTCCAAAAATACAAAGAGCCCCCCCACCCCGCTGAACTATGATGACATATTTGTTATGAGAATACTCAATTATAGAGTGATTCAAGCATGATCAAGATCCAAGATAAAGAATATCCTAAAGAGATAACAATAGAAACACAATCTAAATGAACATAAATGAGAAATTGAAGAGAAATTACACACCAATAAGAACATGAGACAAGATGTATGTGGTTCACCAAATTCAACTATGTCCATGGATGATGGCTTCATTTCTATGATTCAATCATCAAGAGTTACAACTCTCTCAAGATCATAATCCTCTCAATGTGCATACAAGCAATGAATGTGACGATAAAGTTTCTCTTAACTAGGTTAAAAGACCTAAAAAGTTTTGATTTATACAAAGGAGAACTAATGGGAGGAATTCCCAAAGTAACCCTCACTTAAACCCATTCTCATGCAAATTAACGTCCATTTTGTAGTGAACCTCGACTTCTTTGCCCGTGAGTTTCCTACATGAAAACCCTAAAAACTCTGGTTCAATTTTCTCCCCGTGAAAATTCCCTTTGCCGCAGCAAACCTCGACCTTCGCCAATCATGCCTAAAGGCGAAAAACTTGGGTTGCAATAAATATAAGCCAAACTCCACAAATCTCCACCTTGGCGAAATAATTCTAAAACCCCTATACATCAAATCAATCATTTAGGAACACCACCACTAAATAACCTCTAAGGGCCTCAACAAAGTAAAATATCAATCAAGATTAAACAACACTCAAACCTAACCATAGGTACCACTTTCGTCAACATATCGGTCAGATTATCTTTGGTGCCAATTTTCTTCAAAATAACAACATCACAATTGATAACCTCTCGTAGGAAATGGAACCCGACATCAAAATGTTTGTTCTTCCCATTATCAACTTGGTTCTTAGCCAAGTGGATAGCACTTTGACTATCACAATACATCTCCACGCAATTTTGTGTAATACCTAAATCACTAATAAAACCCAGAAGACATAGGACCTCTTTAACGGCTTATGTTGCCACCATATACTCCACCTTCGTAGTATACAAAGTAATCGTCTCCTTCAACATGGACCTCCATCTTGATGGACCATTAGCTAATGTAAACCATACCCCATAGTAGACCGATGCTTTTCCAAATCACCTGCATAGTCCAAATCAACATACCCACACACATGTGACTTCTCCACCCATTGGTACACAAGTTCCACATTAAGTGTACCCCTAGATACCACAAAATACATTTCACCACATTAAAATTCTCTTTGCACGGATTCTCCATATACCTACTCCCAACACTCATTTCTTGAGCTATATCCGAATGAGTACAAAATATGTCATACATCAAGCTACCCACAACACTCTCATGTAGCCATACACATCACCTTATCCTCGGTGCTCAAATTTTTCATTTATTAATAATTTAACATCTAGTGCGTAAGGGGGAGTCCCCACCAAAGAGTGATTAACTTAGTTAATATGTTGATTGACCTACGAAGAAGGAGGGGGAAGGAAGCCCAAGTAAGTTACCTCAAAGATTCTCTACATAAGTGGCTCGAAGAACCCACCTTGAAGATTCTCCAACGCACCTGGCTCGAAGGATCCAATCCCTTGATCGAAGTCACTTGAATGGCGATAGCTTGTAATAAGAAATAGAATGATCTGTATCATGTACTTTATCTTCTAATATATGTTGAGTGAGGGTGTTTGGTACCCACGGGGGACCATGCCTGGCAGGGCATGGGAGAGCTAACATGCTCTATCGAACAACCTCCTCTTGGGAACCTCGCACAGACATGGTTTGGAGGATTAAGAGCAAGGCAATGTTGGGAATATAATTACCAACCCTCTTGGCACACTTGGGAAAAACTTCAGTTAGTACATATGGTTTCTCGAGCCACTACAACCGAGCCACCTCAACTCTTAATTGTTTGAGAGAACCTTCTGTAGGTACCTCAATCTTGTATCTTGGTTATAAGATAGTTCTTAACCAACAAATAGAAACTAAACACTCGAGCTACCTATCAGTCGAGCAACCTTTCAGCAAAGTCCATCCCGCCTGACTGATGTGACTATACACCTGTCAGAGTCACTGTTTAACCACTTTCTAACGTTATAACATCTGGCATTTAGGTACTCGAATTTATAGCACTCAAGTGAATTTATTTTTAGCACGACGGGTCTAGTTCACCAAACCTGACCCTTTAGTCGTCCAAAGGTAAGCTCCAAGCTTCCATGTCACGTCCCTCATTAATGACCACCATACCTCCTGCCAATGAAATAATTTCCCGCCAAATTATGAAATCCCATGCATTTAATGAAATATCTTCTACATTAATGAGAGGTATTTGGGCATTTAATACGATCGATCATATTGAACACGGGCAAGTTTACTCAGGTAACTTACCCTTCATATAAATACACCATACAAATAGTTTAAATGGCAGAGCATTCTGAACCTAGAATTATATGCCCGACTTCCCCCATACACGAGAGCTATTGTGAGAACATTAACTCCCCACACTCGTTTAATACCTATATCATTGACTGAGCTTGAAGTTCCTACCTTGCCTTTATTGTGCATATAGTGCTTGCTCTTTCTCCCTCCGACCACGCCACCGATTGGCCCCATATGTTTATTATGCTAGTTGTGTATTTATTGTGCCAACGTATCATTTAATAAAAGTCTGAATATTGAATCCCTTGGTCTCCTATTCACTTGTGTTCGTTGTCAATATTTAATATTACATGGTGTTGATCCCGATCTTGATAAGGGATGACACCTCACTTGATACTAACTGTATTCTAAGAACCCAAATCTTACACTTGGCGACTCTACTGGGAGGTATTCTTTTTTAAAAAGATTCCAGAGGATAACACCGCCAGAATCATTGACTTTGACGCCATACAGCATGAGGAGGCAAACGTCTTTATGACACTTGATGGAGTGAGAGTAGCACGGACGGAGCCTAGTGCGTCCAATATTGGTGTGACTGAAATGATGGGTGTGCAGGCAAGAATAGGCCCGGCACAAATGAAGGGACCGATGGGTATGTTTGCAGAGTTCACAAGACTTCATCAGCCTAGGCGATGTTTGGGGTTCCCATAGGGGTGAGCTCTTTCACTACGCCACCTGCGGCTAAACCAGCTCCTACTGTTACAGGGAGTGTTGCTACGCCCACTTTTAATATCACTCTCCCCACCACCATGCCAACCTTGGGCAGTGTGCATCCTACCATGGTCCCACCCATGACGACGGGGCCAATACCGCAAGGTGGGGGAACGACTTCGGCGACTCAAGCTATAACGACTAACATAGGAGGAAGTGAACCAGCGGTAACAACAGTGCATCCAGCTAGCTCTTCACTGGCCAGCTTGGAGGAGATGAAGAGGAAATTGCTATGGTTCATACAGTGTCCAAAGGGGGAGATAGTTCTTTGGTGTAGGATGACTTTTGTACTCCATGCCCAGAGGCATACAACAAAGAACCCTACCCGGTAGGGTATATTCCACCAATCTTTGAGAAGTACACATGGAAATGTATCAACCCAAAGGATCACATGAAGAGATTTATTGAAAGCCTTGGGGCCTATTGCAATGACAAAAATTTGAGATTGAGGGAATTTTCAAAATCCTTGATAGAGAAAGCGTACACGTGGTACTCTCACTTGGCCCCAGTCAGCATGGGCTATTGGGAGGAATTGCACATTTTGTTCAGGCAAAAGTTCTTTTTGGCTGAGGATGAGTTTCCACTCATGCAGCTAGTGTGTGAGAAGAAAAAGGCAGGGGAGGATGTTGTGTCTTATATTAGGAGGTTTCATGAGCGCTCTCTGGACGTGAGAGAGGAGACGCGGGAGTATAAACTTTTGCAAGTTTGTGCGGAGGGCTTGTTGCTCGAGTATATATACCATTTTATTAATGAAACACGAGAAGTGACGTTCACAACATTCTTGAAAGCAATAAGGAACATTACTTTGGTGGTAAAACCCGTAGTACCCCCGCCTGCTTTATCAAACTTGCTACTAAGTCTAGCGATTGCCTCGGGGAGGCAAATACCCTCGAGGGTCAATTACGCAGATGATGGGGCCAAGGAGGAAAGCAATGGTGGCCGGGGAGGAAAAAGGGGAAAAGGCAAAACGAGAAGATTCAAAGACGAAGAATATCCCCCCGAGCTACCTTTGCACGGTGGAACAAGATCTGAACCTATATGATCTCATAGTTTGTTACAAAGTCTGCAGGCCAGTCAACCTTAACACGGCACAACTCTCCCGAGAGGACAGGGAGAAACCTCATTATTGTGCACTTCACAATAGCGTGAACCACCATACCAAAGTATGTTTTTCACTAAGGAGGTTGATTGACCATCATGTGAAGAATGGAGACATCGATCTTCCATAAATTAATGTGAACGACAATCCTTTACCACCACTTAGATCCCTTATGGCTAATGCTTTTGATGAAGAGGTAGAACGATCGATGAGAAAGCAATGATTCAAAGAAAGTGACTTTGAAGAATCTCTATAAGAGTGCACCTTCGAGCTAGCTCAGCTCCATTTAGGTGATGAGGTTGAGGACGTAGACGGACGAGAAAAGCAAGTACATAACCCCATCGAGGGACTTAGTGGGCAGTTGGGATCCTTCTCCCTAGAGGAGGTAAATGCAGTGATAGCCTACGACGAGGCTTCATATAGAGACGTGGAGGAAGTTTATGAGTTAGAAGATGACCAAACAGACCCGTGGATCGAATGTGGGGCAGTTTCTCGCTCGCCAAAGTTTGGATGGTTCTTCGATCAGGTTGGCCTTCCTAAGGACTCTCGGCTGGAAGTTACGCGAGCCATCTTGGAGATTGCAAAGAAAAATATGGCACCACATCTAAAGTGGAAGGGGCCTATGGCAAAGCTTGTGAGGACGTACCTCTCATAAGTCACGTTCTCGAAAGCTGATAGATTGATCAGGTGTACCCATAATAGACCTTTGTATGTTATGACGTATGTAAATGATTGTGTTTTCTCTCGTGTCTTGCTGGATAGGGAGCATCCATTAATATAATGCCTATTGGGTCCTTTTATGCTACTTGACTGTTATAAATAAGGATAGTGACCCATTTATGGGCAATCTTTGGGTATGACAACCAGTCGTCCAAATCGATGGGTTGTGTTAATTTAGCCATCACGATGGGGAATAACACTTATCATACCAAGTTCCACATCATGAACTGTAAGTCATTATACCAACTTATAGTGGGCGGGGAATGGATGCACAACCATGGGTTGGTACCCTCCACTTATCATCCGTGCACTAAGGCAAACATAAAAGGCAAAGAGGTGGTGATTCGATCTACTAAGAAACCCATTTGTGAAGAAGAAAACTCACATGGTATATGTTTCTTTCTACACAGATATGGAAGAAGAAGACACGGTGGTAATAAGGTACACTGGGGGAATAAGGGTCCCAACCACTCGAGAGAATGTGAGGGCACCTGCCCGAATGGTGGTGACCGACGAAGAAGAACGGGATTTAGGTTTGGCAAAGAAGTTTGTTTATCATTCAAGATGGAGTTTGAATGATCGAATAATGAGGCTGAATACGATTCACTGGTCTTGGGGTTACTCGAAGATCTAAGAATAGGTATCCAGGTCCTAACGATAAAGGGATATTCTAACTTGGTGGTGAAACAGGTAATTGGGGAATTCACTTTGAAGCATATGAGCCTGGCGACCTACCGAATAATGAGCAGGAAGAGACCACCAACAAAACCTTAGTAAATGTTTTGGTAAAGATATTGGAAGACTTCCCGATACCATGGGATGACAAGATCCCCGAAGTACTTTTGACTTACCGAACGATAAGGAAACCAATGGGGTATACCCCATTTTCCTTAGTGTTTGGGGCAAAAGGTTGTGTTACCAGTTGAACTCGAGGTACCTTATGCTCGCTAGAACTCGCGAACTGCCATGCTCCCTCACAGTCGGTACCTACAACTCAAAGCACTTAAAGAGCACCAGGACAATGCAGCGAGGCACTTTGAGATGTACAAGAAGCAGTTATCCAGATCATATGACCAATTGGTGAGACCGAGGAAGTTTAAAGAAGGGGACTTGGTTTTAAAAGCGTACACAAAGCATATTGGGGGTTTATCACTGCCCAAGTTTGAGGCTAACTGGGAAGGACCTTACATTGTTCGAGTAGCTCATGATTCGAGTTACTGCTAGATATCCAAGGTGGAGGACAATACTACTTTCAAACTAAACAACAAGTGGCTAAAGATGTAACATGTTTAAATATACGTTTTGCCAACACCCCAGTTTATTGCATTGTATTTTGTTAAAGTCTATTTGAAGGGATGTACCTCGTAAATGATTGGGCCTAATTGTTTAATATAGTGTGAAGTAAATGTTTATGTGGAAATGGTTAACCTCATCTTGTATGGCGTGATTGGTATAAATGTAATAGTGGAGGTAATGTTTAAAGAATAAAAAGGGAAAGGAATAAAAACACCAAACATCACAAACTTTTTTTATTTAATAAAGAAGTATTGTGATTGCATACAAATAAAGTAAAGAGGGGGGTCATAACCCCAATCTAAAAAACATCAACAAAAGAAGCATTGAACAAGGGTGCCTATAAGCTATCCATGATGAAATAAAGGTTCATCGATCCAAGCAGTTGATGGTAATGTTAGGGCAGGGTTTACGCAAGGTTGATCTAGTCTGAAATAAGGTCGGCCAAATCCTTTTGACGAAGTTCCATCGTCTTTTGAATAGCCTCCAATTCTTGTTCTTTCTTAATAAGATCAGCCTATGCCTGAGCAATAGCCTCACGAGACTCATGTACCTCTTGCTCAGACATTACCAACTTAGTCTCCAGACTTACAAGCTCTTCTGAAATAGCTACCTACAAGCAATGAGAATCCTACAGCCGATGATAGAGGGCAGGTAGGTTAGCTTTCTTAAAGTAACGAAGCAACTTCACTAACCAGGATAGGAAGAATCCATCAGTTATGAGCACATTAACTTTACCCAATAAAGACTTGATTGTATAAGAGCTAAGAGGTTCAAAGGGGGTATTGAGGATTTCCTCCAAGATAATGGTGAGGCCGAGCAAGCGACATGCCATCATCCCGGGAATAGGGTGAAGACTGCGAGAGGTAAAAGTCGAAGGAAAATGGACCAAGAGCTGTTCAATCAACAAACGAGGACCCTCCATCAAGATATGGGGGAAATTGGCCAAAGTCTGCCTCACAACCAACTCAGGGGTCGCTTTAGGAGGATGGGCGCTGAAGACACTATCACTCGTAGAAGGGAGCCGAGTATGCAAAGTGTTGTCACTTTCTTGAACCCTAGAGGCAACCACTTCGGGCACCTCACCAACATTAGGCATTGTTCCTTGAATCTGTGTAGCAGGGGTCCCGACCAAAGATACTAATTCATCTAGGGTCCTCGCTTGTGCAACTTCCTGAGCAATAGCTTCAACTTCGGTCCCACGTGCTACGGGATGGTTGACCTCCGCCTGAGATACAAGAAATTGCTAAGTGAGAAACAAAATAAGAAAAAAACATACAAATTGACTTGCAAGTATGAATTTTATGCCAATAAGACTTGGTCCGCCTGACCCTCGATTATGGGAGATTTTATGCCAATAAGACTTGGTCTGCCTGACCCTCGGTTATGGGAAATTTTATGCCAATAAGACTTAGCCCGCCTGACCCTCGGTTATGGGAGATTTATAATACCAATATGACTTGGCAAAACTAAAAAAAAAATGCAGGGGATAGAAGAAAAAAAGAGTACCTCTGGATGCTGCTCGTCTGCAAACTCACGATCAACCATTTGAACTATATTATCCTCCTCACCCAAACTAGGAGCCACCAAAAGTTGTTGATCTTGGGGGGCAATCACATACCCTTGACCTCATCAACCTCCTCTTGTTTCCCTTCCCCCTGACCAGCCGCAACAATATCGGCACCCTCCTGATTAAGAATGGAAGGCCCGAATAAAGTGATAAAAACTTTATCATTCGAAGAGGGGGAGCTAATGGGGTTGTTGGAACTGGAACAGGAACCTACGAAGAATAAGGACGAAGAGTTAGAATATCAAATTGAAAGGAATAAATGAACTTGGATTAGTGGGAAAAAAACTTACGACATGTAACGAAGAAACGGACACAGAGGACTTAGGAACAACTTCAATGGTCCTCACATCTGGAAAATTTATCTCAAAACCAGCCTGCTCGTGCAAAAAATAGGGATCATGTGAAGACGCTACTTGACTCAGTTGAAGTATCAAAAATAATTGCCCCTATGGGGAAATTGAAGATTACCCACGAAGTAGTAGGGGAAGCTATCTCCTACGAAACAGCTTCTTTCAAGGCAGGTAAGGTTGCGGCATGCTTCTCCAACAGACTGCTCTCCTCAACATCATCATGTGAGTCACCTTGTGCATTAACCTAAAAAATAAGAAAGTCGGAATAAAATGAAGTTATTTTTCTAAAAACAAAAAAAGAAAATTACAAGTCTCAAAAAAAGAATAGAAATCATACTTCTTCCTCCTCCAGTACATCTTCTAAAGCTTCATAATCTTAGGGAGGCGAGGCTAATTTAGAACGGGAAACCATCATCCTCAACCTACGTCTCGGAATTAACGCAGTATCTTCTTCCTCTTCTTCTTCTTCTCCATCCTCCACTTCCTCTGCTTCCTTCTCTCTCTCCTTGCCATCCTCATCTTCATCATCATCAACACTAACACCACCAGCTACATATCTCTCGAGAAACTCCTCCTCGCTTAACTCTCTTGATGCCTCCATCACAAGTTTAAGAGGGCTAACTACCTTCCTCATTTTACTACTACCAGCAGGTTGAGGATCGTATGAGAAGCCACGAGAGGCCATCTCGGCTGACATATAAACCCTATCTTCTTCACTAATATTCTTCTAAGTCTCTTTAAGCTAATCAAACATTTGGTTTACTGCTTGGGTGACTTTAAGATAAAGATTATGGGCCACTAGAGCTTGTTGGATAGTTTTGAGGTTCTTTATTGGATCTCTCTGGGTAGCCTTAACTACTTCCCCAGACGAGGCAGTGCGTGGAGTATCACTTTTTTCAACTGGCCTTGAAGGACCAGGGGCAATGGCAACTACCTTGGCCGGAAGGGAGACTTAAGATGTTTTCTTCTTCTTGACAACTTCTTGGTCCACTGGAGCTAATGGAGGCAGCTCGAAAGGGACTGTGTTATTGGTGGTGATAAGAGGAAACACAAAAGAGAAGGTGGTGTAATTTCTCAAACCCAACTCTGTGGGTTGGTATCTCTCAACCTCAGGGTATTAAGGTTCCTTCAGAATGTTACTTTGAAAATGAACAAGCTGATTTTGCCAAAATACCGTTATGTATATGGCCGACCTACTTCCTCAATCGTCTTTTCTCGAAATGACGGGATTGGCTGGGTAACTGGAACAGAGACTTGCTACAGCTGAAGTTAGATAATTCACACAAGCAAAGAAAAAGTTTATTGGCTTCTCACGAGTAAAGTGGTTCATTAAATAGGTTCTTTGATCGTAACCAAATTATAGGGCTACACGATGGGGTTGTAAACAGAATAAAAAGAAGACCATTCCATTTACGATGGTAAATAGGAAGGGATCAAAAGAAGGGGACATTATTCGAGAGGAAGTTCCTCGTCAGTGCCTTATCGAGGGGAGCAATGGGACGTCCTCCTCACCAAAAAAATTATTGGTAAAAAGTTAATCCACCCCAACATAGGGGCAGGGTTAGAACCTTTCATCTCTATCGATCAAAACGATGAGGGGCTTCTTGACACTTTGTGATTCCAGCAACAAATCTGGGGGACCTTAATGGGCTGAGAGACGGGGAAGTTACCTGCTGGTGCATAGTCTGGGAAGTGGGCATAAAGGAAAGTTGTCAAAAGAACATGGTTTTCGTAGTTGGAGACATCAAACATGTCGATGCTCCGTCCTGAATCAGGCGCTAAATGATCTAACCAGGTATAAAATGAACCAAGTACGATAGCCGCGAGAGGAATGTTCACGCCGCTGGCCATTCGAACAGCCATGTTTATCAAGTCCTTTCTAGGGCAATCATGGGGCTTTCCCAGAAGATATATTTTTGACAACATCACCCAGATGTAACCAGCTATCTCGATCTGGGAATAAAAACCTTTTCCCGCCATGGGTTGTTCGAACACCTGTTTTCCCCGAGGATTCTCCTTAGCTGCCTCGCTGGCTGTAATCAGTGCTTTGTCTTCAATAAAGTAGAAGTACCTAATTGTGACACCCCACCTAATTAAACATCGGGTGATCAAGCCTTTATTAAATTAAAATAGGTTTCTCAAATGGTTCATTCTTAGCATCACTGTCAAAAACTTTTTAATTACTAACCACCAAAGTGAAATTAGACCGGTGCCAAATTTTTTCTTTCGTTAACACAATAAAAAGTACCATGCGAAAAGTTAAATAAAACATTCACAATATACTAGAGTTAATCCAACACAATATATACGAATGAAAGACTTACCGATAAACCATCGACTAAAAGTTCAAAACCACAATCCACAATACTCAAAAGAACTCAATAACTATAAATCGTCAATGAACAACATGTTCATACAAGGAATATAAAGTAAGATCCTACACTAGATCAGAAAGGTAGAATCGTCTAATCAAGATCCTGTCAGCATCCACAGTGCTACAACTTCGAGTCCCTGGAATGAAATTCTCAAGCCTGGCGTCTCTGTGGCTGGACACCTAAAAGGTTTTGAAAATATTTTATAGCTAGAGTTATTATTCAAAACATTTTGAAAATATTTAGCAAGCATTTATCACAATAAAATTTAGTTACTGATTACACATGTTCGCGTACACTCTATCTTGAGTTATCCCCACCTCTCATCTATAGTGCACGCCTAACTTTCTATACTTAGCACACCTAGCTATACTACCTAAGCTAATTAGGCTAGAGTATTCAACTGAACTTATCTACACGTCTAAGTTCCCGTACCGCCCATACAGTACATAAATTTATTAACATCCCTCATTTGCTAACTAACACAATAGTAACATTCTTTACATGCTATCTTTCCATAACTATGATTAAGTCTCGCCACTTAATTTTATCCATTAAATATTCACTATCTCACATTAAATCTTTAAAATTAAGTTTCTCTACTCAACTTACTTTTAGATGTCTACACGTCATCTAACTATCTACTATCCCACACAAGCAGATTATTTATACGGTATATATTTCACTCAAAACATATACTATAAGGATCATTGGTCCGGATAATCATCGACCCCAATTATCCTATCATCGTTTAACCTCCATAATTAAGTTTCACTACTTAATTTACTATAGCCTATTACCAATCTATTTTAAATTTCATGATTAAGTTTCTCTCTACTTAATTTACCATTTAGATGTACATCTCTATATATATCATCTACAAGTCTACTATCGCACATAAATATAAAATCATAAGGTATATATTTCACACGCAATATATATTATAAAGATTTATTGGTCCGGAAATCATCGACCCCAATAATCCTACCATTTACATTGGTCCAAAAATCCCTCGACCCCAATGTAAAGGTCATACATATGTATATTGGTACGGTATTATCATCGATCCCAATATCCCTACCATTTACATCGGTCCGAAAATCCCTCGACCCCAATGTAAAGGTCATACGTATGTATATTGGTCCGGCATTATCATTGACCCCAATATTATTCATCTTTGATTTGTTCCGGATAATCATCGACCCCAAATAGAGCTTTCATGTATAGGTCCGAAAAATCATCGACCCCAATACAGGAGTAAGCATACTTTAGGTATTCACCCAACCTAATAATCAATATAATAGGTATTCACACAACCAAATTATTCATACTTGTACGTAATATATTTCTCTCTAATATTTACCATACTTATTTGCTTTACAAATTTATTTCACTTTCGTATTAATTCGAGTATTCGCACAAATCTAAGGGTCTTAGTTATCCCTTGTTATATCAATTCATTTGTTACCCTTGTTAACCTATTGACCCAACAAATTTAAGCTCCCTCACACTTTTTCGTAATTAAATTCTTATTATCTCAAATTAGAATACGTCACAATCAAGCCTATGAATCTCAAAAAATTAAAGTCCAACGCTCAATTATAGACCTACTTCCATATCATTATTCCGAAAATATATTTCATCAAGGTTCCAAAAACTTCCCCGATAAAATTTTAGGCATTTGAGGCCTAAAAAGAAAGATCTTACATTTTCCCGCAGCCGAAACGAATCATAAATTTTCTAGCAGATTAAACACCCTTTAGTAAAATTTCGATTTCTCCATCTACAGAACTCCAATTGACCTGATTCCAAGTTCATTGGAAATATAAGAGATAGACCTTTCTATAAATATATGATTCACACTCTAACTCGATGTACAACTCAAATCGTACACGTTTAAAGTCACGTCAAAATTCTTGCAGATTACTATACTGGCATATCAAACTCCCTGCAGTAACATGTTAATTAATCCCTCTACAGAACTCCGATTGACCTGATTCCAAGTTCATTGGATATCTAAGAGATATATATTTCCAGTAATGTATGGTTCACACTCTAATTTGAAATACAATTCAAATGGAATACGTTTAAAGTTACATCAAAAATTCTGGCAGATTGACATCTTGTGTTCTTCAATTAAACCCTGAGGTATTCAAGATTCATGTTCTTCAACCAAGAACTCATAAACATCCTATGTTAATCATCAAATATATTCAAATTTCATTTTATCTTTACTTAGGGATTCATTCTACATGCAATCCTACCCAAACATGTGATCAATTCATACATTTAATTCAAGGTTTTTCAATGGAATCAACCAATTCTTAAAACTCCCTACACATGGGTATTATAACGTGAATTTAATTTGCAATAAACAATTGCCTCATAGTTTTTAGGGTTTGATTTTATGTTGTTGATGGTGGATTAATTTTCTTGTCCCTCCATCCTTCTTCCTTGGAAGATTTGGGTGCAAGATTCAAGTCCAATTCTTCAAGAATCCCTTCTTAAGCTTTGGAATTGGTTTCCCCCTTCTCTCTAATGGCGTCTCTAAATTTTGTGAGTTATTAACCCTAACCCCCAATTCTAATTACCAGATATAGGGTGCTAATTTTCGTAGGTCTTTTAACCCTTTTAAAATGACAAATTACCCTTCAAAGGTGTCGGTTTGGTTTAAAATTGACCCGAGACCCAAACTATACCCGTGGGTACACTATTCCGACTATTTCGACCCATCCGAAATCATTCGTGACCTCTAAATTATATTCTAAGTCACTTCAAATATATTTCTCATTTATCACCTCAAAATGGTCTACACGCGACTCGCTGTGAAATAAAATAAAATACGCACATATCACTCGCTATGCCGTATATCAAAAATCCACCATTATTTACTATTCATGCACATAGTAAATCTCATAACTAAATATTAATGAGTCTCTATCTCGCGATTAATATTTAATAATCACTTTTATTATTTAATCGCATTAAATTATGTCACACATGGAATTTGACTAAAACGTATTTATCCAATTAATTTCTGAATTAATTAAATAAAAAATACCTTAAAATACGGGGTATTACACTAATCACCTTGGAGTAGGTACACTTGTTATAAATGATCGTACAATCTTTAAAAATTGCTTGAAGCTTAGCCCTCAAGGCCTTCTCTTTAGTGGAGACTGCTTCTTCAAAAAAAGGGTCAAACCCTACCGCTTCTAACCCTAGAAGCTCGTAAACATATTTTAAGGTGATAGTGAATTGCCCCCAAGAGGCCACAAAGGTAAGCGACCTGTGACTCCAGTGAGAAATGAGCAGTTGAAGGGTTGTGTTATTTTTTACAAGGGTGAGATCACCCAGCCAGAGGGAGCAGCATAAACCAACGAGAGCAAGTTGGACAGAATATTTAGAGAGGATGTGTTCAGTCCAAGGGCCTAACCTCTCACAGGCACCAGAGGAAGCATCAAACTCTACTTTAGAGAAGGGAAAATCACCACATTCAACGCGAAAGCGGGGACAGTGGTGGTAGGAATGTAGGTAAAATCTTCAGCATCCTCACCCTCCTCCACCAGCAAATTGGGGTTTTCAGTTGGCTCTAACTCACCGGGAAATCTCTTCGAAGTTTTCCATAAATGATCAGACTCGTCGAAATAGGGAGCACGGCGGTAACACGCCCATTGGTTTTTGCGCGCTTGGTTTTGAGGGGGAGTAGCCCCTAGCAAAGTGAGTTCTCTTGACGATGGGTGCCATGGAAGCTTAAGGGAATAAAGTGAAAGAGTAAGTTAAAAAGAGTGAAGGGAATGAAGAAGGCAAAGTATGCTCTCATAAAAACTCAACTCAAGGGAACAAAAACCCAAAGGTGAAGATTTGAAATGAAGATACCCCCCCCCCCCCCCCCCATTTTATAGGGGAAACACAAACCACAATAGGCGGCAAAAGGTGACGCTTAGAAAAGCGCAATAATGATCAGATCAATTTGTGTATTCGCCAAGCACGCACTGCTGCAGAAGTTCAAGGGTCACAATGATGACGTTTTGGGCGACAAATACATAAATGAGAAACGTGGGGAACACGCGCGCGCCCTGGTGCTGCTATGTGTCACATACAGAAGTACAAACAATAATCTCATTAAATGAGACATGCTTGGGGTCTTTTCGTCTTGGGAAAATGAAGAGTTTTGGGGGAAATTTGAATAAACCTCTTCCCTTTCCCCAAGACATCTGCCACAAGTAATTATGAAGCCTCACAAAAAGAAGAGATGTTATTTCAAGTATGGAAAGATATTCATTAAACCGACGAGGTGGTTCGAAATATAAAGGAGATTTTAACTCTTCCATTACTAATAAATTGTTGTTTCTTTTAAATCAAGTGCCCAGGGATATTTAAAATTATTGCAGGAAAGGATTGAAGATCAATAAAGGGTTTCGTACAGATATTTCTTCATGCGATAAATGCATATCTCTGCGAAGGAGAAAATATAGGGGGGATTCCCCACCAAAGAATGATTAACTTAGTTAATCTATTGATTGACCTATGAAGAAGGAAGAGGAAGGTCGCTTGAGGAAGTTACCTCAAAGATGCTTTACATAAGTGGCCCGAAGAACCCACCTCGAAGATTCTCCAACGTACCTGGCTCGAAGGATCCAATCCCTAGATCGAAGTCACTTGAATGACGATAGATTATAATAAGAATTAGAATTATATATATCTTGTACTTTATCTTATAATATATGTTGAGTGAGGTTCTTTGGTACCCACGAGGAACCATGCCTGGCAGGGCATGGGAGAGCTAACATGCTCTATCGAACAACCTCCTCTCGGGAACCTAGCACAGACATGGTTTGGAGTATTGAGAGCAAGGAAATGTTGGTAATACAATTACCAACCCTCTTGGCACATTTGGGAAAAACTTCACTTAGCACATATGGTTGCTCGAGCCACTACAGCCGAGCCACCTCAACTCTTACTGGTTCGAGGGAACCTTCTCAAGGTACCTCAATCTTGCATCTTGGTTCTAAGATAGTTCTTAACCAATAAATAGAAACTAAACACTCGAGCTACCTATCAACCGAGCAACCTTTAAGCAAACGCCATCCCGCCTGACTGATGTGACTATATAGTTGTCAGAGTCGCTGTTTAACCACTTTTTGACGTCATAACGTCTAGCATTTAGGGGATCAAAGTTATAGAAATAAAGTGAGTTTATTCTTAGCACGGCAGGTCTAGTTCACCAAACCTGACCCTTTAGTCATCCTATGGTAAGTTCCAAGTTTCCATGTCACGTCCCTCATTAATGATCACCATACCTCCAGCCAATGAAACAGTTTCCCACCAAATTATGAGATCCCATGAATTTAATGCAATATCTTCTACATTAATGAGAGGTACTTGGGCATTTAATACAATCGATCATATTGAACGCGGACAAGTTTACTCGAGTAACTTGCCCTTCATATAAATACACCATATAAACAGTTTAACGGGCACAGCATTCTGAACCTAGAATTGTTGCCCAACTTCCCCCATGCACGAGAGCTATTGTGAGAACATTAATTCCCCACACCCGTTTAATACCTATATCATTGACTGAGCTTGAAGTTCCTGCCTTGCCTTTATTGTGCCTAGAGTGCTTGCACTTTCTCCCTCCGACCATGCCACTTGTTGGTCCCATCTATTTATTACACTTGGTGTGTATTTATTATGTCAACGTATCATTTAATACAAGTCTTAATATTGAATCCCTTGGTCTCCTATTCACCTGTGTTCGTTGTCAATATTTAATACTACATGGTGTTGATCCCGATCTTGATAAGGGGTTACGCCTCACTTGATACTAACTGTATTCCAATAACCCACATTTTACATGGTGAATTATTAATTCCACTCCATAAAATAATAACTTAACCAACTAGTTAATTTTAATTTTTCCTGTTCAATGTGGGTACATTTGAATTTTTAATAAATTCTTTATTGTCCAAAACTCGATTCCTCTCACATACTTGGACTCATAAAAATACTTATAACCGAACCCCAAGCCACCCGTAGCACTAGCCTTAAATACCCAAGTCTATATCCCGACTTGTAATTTAATTAATCTCACATTAATTATTTTTTATTCAAGTAATTTCACCCAACTACAATACCCAGACCCACTCATTCAGTCCTTATCTTCACCCTTTAAAATTTGTTTCATAGATCTCACTATTAAGTTTAACACCCTTCATTAAATTTAATATTAGATAATTTATTATATATCTCTATAATAAATTAAATTGGCTACCCCGTGCCTAACTCCTGTAGCAATCTGCCCAAAAATATTCGAGTCACAACCCCGACTCTAAATTCCATAAGTATTAACTTACATTCATAGTTTTATTCAAGAGACTAAGAACATCTCAATCCATATTGTATCCTAATTTCATCCAAAATTTCCATTCGAATCCGTTCATATATTTTCGAGTGCTGTTCATCCTAAACACTCTAAATCCATACCCCGAATTCATTCCCATCAAATTTCAAGGTAAAAATAATGTTCCTTAATATTTTCCAGAGTCCTACACTCATCTACGAACATCCCTAAGTAATCTAGGTTTGATTTCTCACAAAGGATTTCGGTTACAGACACCCTTCTGTAATAAATTCATAACTAATTCAAAAAAATCAAAAAATACGAAATTGGCAGTCACGCGTTCATAACGAAAAGATCTATCTCCGTGTCTAAAACCATGATCGTTTAAATGAGATAATAATCTCGTACGAACGAGATACTAATCTCGTTTGAATGACTTTCAGTGTTATTCGAAAGACCTTCTTCGTTTTCCATCCCTTCGTCCTTCTCATGCTGTTTTCCACATTGACAAACCTGAACCTTCTTATTTTCTTAACAGTACGCAACCAGAGTATTTACAACGCTTATTATTCATCCAAAACAGGTTATAATCATCACTTTTACATTCAAACATCACTGATTTACTTTAACATCCATCATTCAACGATTTTGGTTCATATACGGTTTGTTAAATCCTTGTGACACCCCGCCTAATTGAATACCGGGCGATCACTCCATTATTAAATTAAAACCAAGGTGAACAGTTAGATCATTCTTAGCATCATGGTCGTAAAAATAATTTTTCCAATTTAAATTTCCTAATTAATTAAGCTAAGTGTCAAAACCATTTTTAAACATTACTTTCCAAATTTTTATTATAAACCAAGATTTAAATCTTTACAATAATTAAATATTAAAGAATCACACCCCAATTATCCTGGAACATATAATCCAAATAATTTAAACATTCTACAACTAAATCCCAACATTTAAAACTTAAAGTAAAACATCCAGATAGTACTAAATCCCAAGGTGACAATACTAGAAATAAATGAATCATAATGTCCAATAAAACAGCTGGATAAAGGAAACGGTCAACACATGCCCAACTGAATAAACATGATAAGAGTGGAATCAAATGAATGAAGTCGTCTAAGCAAGAGGCCTGCAACTCCCACCTAAGCTGCAGTGCGTTCCTTCCAAAGGATCCTATGCAAGACGCCCCTGTGGCTGGGCACCTGTAATATATACATATATATACAAGAGAGAAAGGAAAATAGAAACGGGTCAGATCCCGATAGTGTAAATGATTTAAAATTTATGTAGCAAGTATTTAAAATGTTTACAGGCCAATGCAATAACATATTAGTGCGACACTCTCTTGAGAAATTATCACCTCTCTTCTAATGTGCACACCTATCGCCCTAATCTTCCCAACGGTTTATCTTATCTTATATCGCACTAATCTTCCCAATGGTTTAACTTATCTTAGGTTACTCGTAAGATCTAAAACTGAACAGTATAACTGTTTAAGAGGAAAATTTCATTCGGTAACAAAGCTCTCATTTTTAACTTTATTTATTAATAAAGTTTCCCAGTGTCATATTATACTTTTCAAAACAAGTATTTCCAATTTGAAATCATTATTCATTTCTTACTTACCATAAACACAATAGGAAGTTCCACATTTCAGAATTTCATATTTATATTAAATACTCGTATAATATATATATTCTAACAGCACCCCACATAAAAATTATGGTGCGAGCATACTCTGTTATCCAATCCCCGTATTACTCGTACTAAGGGAAATACAAGTTCGGAATCACTCTCGAACTGTATTAACACATACACAAACAATATTGAGGCGAATCATAGATTCCAAGTCTCTAAGAGGTCAGTACATACCCTCACGTCTCTTAGGACCGTCTGACCATCGATCAGATAGCCTGTACCAAGGATATCTATCTTCTAGGGTACGAGTTAATATCCCCCATAAAGGTCCCATCGAGATAAGACTGTCCCAGCGTGGTAACCTCAGGGATAGCAAGTAGCGCGGGCATGATTTTCACACGTATATAATATATGCATAAACACAGTCATATAAATATACTACTTTTATCATATCAATTTAGGTTCATCCCATAACCCATAATCACGACATTTATCCTTATTTTCCCATTTATTTGTTATCACGTATAACGGTTCGTCTCTAACTTTAATTTGAGGGATTATTCCAACTTACCACGTAACACTCATGGACTCTATCCTCCCAAGTGTAAAATTCAGTAGGTATTAATCTATTTTTTATCGCAACTATTTTACGTATCTCTCCCCTTAATACAAAATTCCATCGTCTCTTATATATAAACACCCAAAAATGTAAATCTCGCCTTACATTAAAGGTCTCTTAATCATTAATAAATCCTACTGGTCATCTTTATCTCCCAAAATATTTTAATAAGGATGTCTAAGGAGTATTATTCATTTAGAATTAATTCAACAATTTTAAGAGGGGAATTTAAGTCTTCCAGAAGGGGTCGATCGATCTAGGGCAGGGGCTCGATCGATCGATCAAGCAGGTATGGCGAATTCTGCAGGTAACTAGTTACGGGTTCTATCACACAACTTCATCCAAATCCAGATTTTTCATTCCCAATCGCCCAAAAATTTGTACTACTAAGAGTATAAACCCATTTTATACATCTTCTACATAAAGCATGCAAGTTTTCATCAATAACTATGGATTAATAGGCCAAAAACTCATATTAATCTCAAGAACCCTAGAATTTCTTTAACCTTGTTCTAATCAATCTTTTTCCAGAATTTCTTCTTCTAAAACATCATAAATCCGTGGTTCAACCTCTACATATGAAGGGGGATTTCCAGATTTCCTTTTATATCATTACTACATGCAAGTTCCTATCTCCAACTTGGGTTTTCTTCCATGAAATTCATCCTAATCAACCCTAGACTAACATGAGTGATGCATTAACGAAAATAAGCAAGATAAAAACTTGCCTGAAATTTTAGAATTCTGATTTGTGGACGATTTTGGTGTGGTTGCGTTCCCCGTCGCGCGATCTACGCGTTGGTGGTGGTGGTGGTGCAATCGGGTGACTTTTTGGCCTTGGATTGCTTGGAAAGCTTCCTCCTTCCATCTCCTATGGCCGTTCTAAAGTTTTGAGTCTGATAACACTAAAAGACTATTCTACATGGCTGATATAGCCTAATAATTTTCGTGGGTTTAATTACTAAAAATGCAAAATGTCCAAATTGCCCTCCCGGAGTGCTAAATAAGCCTAAAAATGCCCCGAGGTCCAAACTAAACCCCGAGTATATTTTTCTGACTATCTCGACCCTTCCGAACACGTTGGCACACTCAAAATGACCATACAGATAACTTAAAAATATTTCACTTTTATTAATCAACATTTATTCCCGACGCGACACAGGCGCGTCCCGACTTAAATTTCCAAAATTATCATTCTATTCACTCTTGACATTTAATAGAACCAATATTATATTACTTTACTCATTAGTAATATTCAACAACAAGTTTCCCATAATTACTAAATCACGTCATGTTAATAATTATAAAGTGATTAATTTCTGGATTTATATTAAATTAATAACTCACATTAAATTTAATAAATCTCCAAATTAATATAGCATAAAAATACGGAGTATTACAATCCTCTTCCTAGATTTAATTACATATTCCGCAAATCAACGATCCTAACCTATGTATCTCGAATCTAAACCTAATTCAAACATTGATTGACCCACACCCATCACCAATTTCATATTTAATCAACCCAATCTACTCAATTTATCAAAACACTAAGAGATCTACCATAAATTTCAAGATTTCGATACCTAAATTTCTAGGACTAATTCTACATTAAATCCAGTCCGCTACATGCATAGATTATTTATTCATCATCAAATTTTTCACATCAAAACTAAATCCCAAAAATTTAAGGGTTATTATAATGCATCAAGAAAATACATTGGAAACTTAAATTAAGCAAGAGAATTCTTGTCTTGGAAATTTGTGGAAGAAAGTCCCTTTGATTCCTCCTTGATTCCTTGCCCTTTTTCCCTATTTTGGTTCTTCTCCTTTACTTTCCCGTTAACAATTGTGTTTAAGTCTTTTCTGAATGGTAGTGGGGAAGTGGTTTTCCCCCACTTAAACACTAATTAAACCTAATCTCGAGTTGGGCTTGAAACCCCATTTTTGGACCTCCAAATGGACCCCAATCCATTACCAGACTAGCCCAACAGTTTCTAACCTATAAACTATTGACCCGGGACCATTTCTAAAGATTTAAAACACCAAAACAAGCCTCTAACACTTCCCAAAATGTGTCTCAATTATTTTTATCTCACTTAGATATTTGTATTATATTTAAACGACTCGCACCCGTAAATTTATTTATGTATGATTTATTTTTCACTAGCAAGATCATTATGTGTAATTGAGTCTTATATTTATATAATCATGGATAATTGTTTATTTAAAATTTAAATTTTTTTACTCATTTAATTTAAATTCTTCCAATTTAATTTATTCTCAAAATAAATCGAAAATTATTAAATTTATTTATGTTGTAATGTTTTATTCTGAAAATACGCGGTATTACATGCAGGAGCTAGGCAAAATGGATATAGTAATGGTTTTATGTGTGCATCATGGTATGTGCATTGTATAGTGTTGTCTGGCTACGATAGAGTATGTGTGAGACCTAGACAGACTAGCTATAGTGATGGATTTTATATGGGATACATCACGGTATGTGCGGGATAACAATTTGGACTATCGGGCTATAGTGATGTATGTGAATTTGATATGATGAGACGTTTGGCGAACCACTATATATGAACGGTCGTAGGAAATACAAAATGGCTATAGTAGTGTTGCTTTGAAAATAAATTAATATTGAGTAAGATAATGGAAATAAAAGATGTTAATAGTGTTGAAAGAAACATAATTGGTTATACGGACAGTTGAGTTGGTTGACGTTGTATGGGCAGTGAGTTGATTTATTTTACTCGCAGCGTTACTTATATTATTATTCATTAATTAAAATATTATGTTGTTATATTTATTTCTTATAATAATAATGATTGAATTCGTGGAACCTATTATGAAAGAGTAATTGGTATTCCTGCAGTGGGCACTGACTCCTCTTTGTTGACTAACTATTCAAGGTAGGTCGATGGGTAGTTGTATGGTTTGAACATTAGCAGGACTTGCAGCTGGAGATTTATTTTATTGCATTAATTTAGTTTCCTTTTCATCCGTTTTATTTATGAGACAATTGAATTGGATTTAGTGGGTCATTAGACACTAATATTGATTTATGGTTCTAAGTTAGAGAGATTATATTGATGACATTATATCATTTGAGTTTTATGTTATTGGGGATTTAGCATGGTGATGGATTTTACTATGGTGAATGGTTATTATTATTGGAGTGTCTGAAATTATATATTATGGGAAAAGTTTTAAATGTCTTACATTTCTATCACATGCTAAGAACGGTTTTTAATTCTAACATCCTGCATATCTTAGCATCATGGTTTAATCAGCCTCAATGGCAAACTATGTGGAGTGTTACATATATAAATCTCCTTCTCTGGGTCCCCATACAAGAACGTTGATTTGTTCAAGATCTAGGTCAAAATGTGCCACTATAGCCATGAGTACCCAAATGGAAGTGTGTTCCACTAGTGGAGAGAACACTTTATTGTGATATTCATATTCCCTTTATGAAAAAACCTTGGCAACTATCTTTACCTTATAATGAACGTCAGAATTTGGATCCACATATTTCTTGGCATAAACCCACTTATAACCGATAGACTTCTTCCCCTTAGGTAACTTCACAAGCTCCCAAATTTTGGTTCTTGTGAAAGAATAAATCTCTTTACTCATGGCAACCTTCCACTTGTTACAATGAGTGTCTGTATTTCCTCTTGGTAAATGGATGGCTCATAACCATAATCCATTAAGGCATATTCAATTGTATCATCGAAGCCATATCTCCTCATAGGTTTTGGAACCCTAGGTTATCTTTCGCTAGGCAAAGGTGGTTATTCTTCCTGCCTTTTACTATGCCCCTTTTTCGAAACCTCCACACTTTCACTTTAATATCAATAGGAATAATCACCTCCACTTGCATCTTTTCTCTCTCATTCTCTAACAAAAAAGATATTTCTTTACCTTTGGCATCTTGAGCATTTATGCCTCATCAAAAGTCATATCCCTACTCATCACCATCTTTTTATCTTTCGGGCACTAGAATTCTCATCCCTTGACCTCGTTACTTGAACCCGTGAAAATTGCCTTTCAAACTCAAAGATTAATTTTTCCCTCACTAATATGAAAATAATTCGGACACCCAAATACATGAACTATCTCATAAGTAGAATGTGAACCCAACAAAGCCTCCATAAGAGTCTTATTATCAATTGCAGTAAATGGAAAATGGTTGATAATAAAGCAAGCATAGGATAAATCCTCCACCCAAAAATGCTATAGCAACCCGCATTAGACAACATACGTCTCATATTTTAAAGTAAGGTTTGGTTCATCCACTTTGCTACTCCATTTAGTTGTGGAGTTTTTCATACCAAAAAATGTTGAATAATACCCTCATCCTGATATTACATCAAGTATGGATCATACCCGTACGCATTGTCGTTATCCGACCTAAGCAACTTGATCATCCTGTCAGTATGAGTTTTAACCATCTTTTTCCATTTAAGAAATACCCCAAAGACCTCGTCCTTGTGGTTCAAGGTATACACCCAAGTCCAACGAGATTAGCATCAATGAACATCACAAAGTAGTGACTACCTTTCAAAGATGTTTTTTCGAAGGACCCCAAACATATGTGTGAATGTAATCAAATATGCCCTTTGTTCAATGAATTATCCTGCCAAACTTGACAAGTCTTTCCTCCCCAAACATGTAATGCTCAAAAAATCCTAACCTTCACCTCTTTTCAACCTTTAGAAGCCTTTTCTTACACAACACTATTATAACCTTCTCCGTTGTATGCCCCAAATGCATATGCCAGAGCCTAGTGGAATCCAACTTTGCCTCTTCTTTCTCATCAATGATTGAGGCATGACATGATACCCTTAAATAAAATAAAGGTTTATAACTTTCTTTCATCTCATCACCCCAATGCACCCAAGACAATATTTAGCATTCTTCCCTCGAGTACAATCTCGCACCCGTTAAAATATAAAGCACCCAAAGAAATAAAATTATTATTTAGATTTAGAATATAATGAACATTCGTGATAGTCTGAGTTACTTCATCATGCATCTTCAATTTGATTATGCCAATAACCTTCCACCTACAAACGTGGTCATTAACTTTAAAGATTTTCCTTCCATCCACCTCCTTAAAGGTATGAAATAAATCTCTATCCGAGTATATGTGGGGAGACCACCCCGAGTAAAGAATCCACTTGTTTGAAGATATGTACCTGTGAAAAAACTATCAACATGCTCCCAAATCCACCGTCCTCTAAAGTAAAGAACTAGCGGACTTCATCACTATATTCTTATCATCTCTTGCCTTCAGATTAAGAATATCCCTCTTGAAAATCCCCTTCTTCTCGCATTTGTAACACAAAACATTAGCCAATCCTTTGGCCCTAGACTTGGACCTTGAGATTACTCTCTAACCTTGCCTTCTCTCCTAGGTCCTACCCCGTATAACCAATGCATTAGACTAAGAATATTTTGTCTCCTGCTTTTGTTTCTCACTTCCTAACAATGATGAAGAGACATCATCAAAGTTCACTTCCTCCTTCATATATACCAATATTGTTCTCAAATACTGACATAAATTCGGAAGTGAATTCAGAATTAACGAAGTTTCATCTTCATCGTCAATATCAACATTTAAGATTAATAAATCGAAAATAATTTCATTAAACTCATCAAAATGTTTTCACATCGATGTACCTTCAATATAATCAAATCAGAATAATTTTCTATTGAGATAGATACGAATCTATATGCTTTTCATCGTATAGTTTTCTCATTATTCCTTCTGTATAGACTCCGACGATTCCTCCTTCATCATATAGTATGCCACATTGTGTGATCGAATTGTGTTACACGCTTGGAAGTTGTATTCCTTTCAATCATCCTATGACAGATCTTTCGATAAATTATAAATGTCTCTCAATTCATTATGCAAACCTTGTTAGGTCAACACATCTCTCATTTAATATTTCCACATACTGAAATTAATGAATTTACCATCAAACTTCTCTGAGTCAAACTTCACTTTTACACCTTTGCAAGATTAGATATAGTCATTCTCCAATCTTCGAAACAAGTCTTAAATAAGAAATCACTAGGCCAAAACCAAAATCCCCATTAGGAATTTTAATAAACACCTTAAATGCACAAAAGCAAAGACCCTACAAGTTAAATATCTAATTACAATTTATTGCGAGGGTACTCACTCAATAGAGTGATTCGTGCACACCCAATATCCAAGATAAAGAACAACCCAAAGAGATAATAAGAAAAATACGGTCTAAATGCAATGCAATGAGAAAGTAGATATAAATAACATAGAGAAGAAGTATATGGTTACCAATTTTGCTACGTCCATGGATGATGACGTATTTTCTTTGATTCAATGAACAAGGGTATAACTCTCTTAAGCTCATAATCCTCTCGATTTGTGTACAAGCAATGAATGTGATGATAAAGTTGTTCTTAACTTACGTTAAAATACCTAAGAAGTTCTATTTATACAAGGGTGAACCAATGGGAGAAATGCCCAAAACAACAAATCCTTTTCACACAAACTGATGCCCATTCTCTACAGCTAACCCAGACCTTCATTGGACGTGAGTTTCTAACATAAAAACCCCAAAAATCAGGTCCGATTTGCTCCCCATGAAACATCCATTCATTCCAACAATGTCCAGCCTTCGTCGGTCATGCTTAAAGGTAGAAAACTTGGGATGCAATGAATCTGAGCCAAACTCCATAATATTTAATGAAGAATGTGCAAAGCATATTAACAATAAGGATAACATTACTAGTTGATACTTGATATGCAATGAGATTTTTAATAAGAGAAGGAACATAATGCAGATAATGGAGTGAAAAAGGGATTGAAGACGATGAAATTGGGTTTAACTTTAGTTGTACCGTAATACCCCGTACTTTTACGTATTCGAGATTTAATTCATTCGAAAATTAATTGAGGAAAATACGTCTATTTATATTACGCGAGTGAAGTGATTTAATGTGATTTAATAATAACTGTGATTATTGAATATTAATAGAGAGATAGATACTAATTAATATTATGAAATGAAATTTACTAAGTGCGAATAGTAAATAGTTTATTATTATCAAATTACGTCATAGCGAGTGATATGGGTGTAATAGAGTTATCTCACCGGGAGTCGCGTGTAGACTATTTAGAGGTGAGAAATGAGAAATATATTTTAAGTAATTCAGATGACACTTTAGAAGTCACGAATGAGTTAGTAAGGGTCAAAGTAGTCAAAATAGTATACCCGGTGATGTCAATTGAGTCACAGGGCAATTTTAGACTAAAACGGGACCATAGGAGGCTATTTTGGTCATTTTATATTAAGGGGTTAGGAGACCTACGAATTTACAAACTCTATAACATCTTATAAGGGTTGGATACTTGGGCTTAGAGGTTAGAAATCTCAGAGAAACCATTAGATAAGGAAAGAAGAGAGTTATTAAAGATTCTTGGGAGAATTCTTAGAGCTTTCATCATATTCTTGCACACAAACAACCTAGGAAGGAGGATTCAAGGAAAAATCAATCAACCCAACACCTAAGACATGAAATTAGACCCTACCAACCAAAAGGCAAGTTGTTTATTGCAATATTCATGAAGTTATAATACCCACGTGTAGGGTTTTACGATTTATTTTTGTTAAATCAATGTTCTTGGGAGAAAAAGAATGATTTTTATGCATGTTAGGATAGGATCTGAATGTAGAATGATTTAGCATATGTAGGGGATCAATAATCAGAGGAGACTTGATCATTAATATGAATTATATCTCGGTTTTGATGAATATTAGAGGAGGAACATAAAAACCAAGGATTTTCTTAGGATTAGAGGTTTTAATTTATTCTTGAATAACTTGTAATGTCTTGATGCAAGGGTTACATTGAAAATTGTCCTTATACATGTGGGAAAGATTTGGGACAATTAGTTTAGAGTTTGGTGGGAGAACATGGAATATTAAGGTGCGTTAATGGCGGAAAACACACGTACTATAACTGCAGAAAAAGTTGCAGAAAAATGAACTGGTTCGTTCCAAATTTATCGGTTCGGTTTTGCCTTTACAGAATGAGTTTTAGAAAAAAATGAACCGGTCCGAACTGAAGAGTTGCGTTCGGTTCGTTCTCTATAAAATTGGTTCAGTCCCCTAAATTAATATGAAACTTCCTTTTTGGGCCTAGTGTTTCTAAATCGATGTTGTGGAAATCTTTAAGACTTTGTAAAAATAATAATAGAAGATTTATTATATTATGGTAGGCCTATTAAGGAGGTATGAAGTAGTCATATGGATAGGTTTAAGATGAGAATGAATTTGAGATGAATGACATTGTAATTAATCTGAAAGATGGATAAAGAATTACGAGAATTTAATGAAGGGATGTATCGATCAATAGGGTAAGTTAGACTTATCTATCGAATTTAGAAAAGGGGTAACTAGGACCCTTAGAGTTGTGTGAACACTCATATAAATACGATAGCAAGATAAATCATAAAATAAAATGTACGATAAGTATTAGAGAGAAATATACTACGTACCGATGTGAATTATTAGGTTGTGTGAATACATATAGTCTAAGTACTTAGGTTGTGTGAATGCCTAAAGTATATTAATAGTATTGGGTCGATGGTTATCAGGACCAATACATGAAAGTTCAAATTTGGGGTCGATTATTATCCGGACCAAATTCGAAATTAAGCAATATTGGGGTCGACAAAAAAATCCGACTACTATACATTTACATTGGGATCGAGGTATATCTGGACCAATGTAAATGATAGGATAATTGGGACCGATGGGTATCCGGACCAATAATCCTTATAGTATATATTGTGTACGATATATATTTACACTTATGATGTCCTACTGGGTGCGATAGTAGACTTGTAGATGATATATTTATTAATATACATCTAAAAGATGAATTAAGAAGAAAAAACTTAATCTATCATAACATGTGTAAGTGTTGTATGAGAAATAAAATTTGTATTTGGGACGTTAATGAAAATAATGTATTGTATGGGCAGTACGGGGAACTTAGGCAAATAAATAAGTTTAGATAATACTATAAGTCTAGTTAGCTTGGGCAGTATATCTAGGTGGGCTAAGTATAGAATGTTAGGCTGCACAATAGATGAGGGGTGAGTAAACTCAAGAGAGTGTACGATAACCTAACAAGTGTAATAAATAACCGATTTGAGAAAAATGTAATAAACGCTTGCTAAATATTTTCAAAATGATTTGTGTTCTAAGACTTGCTATAAAACATTTTCAAAAACCTTTTACATGTCCAACCACAAGGACGTCAGGCGTGACTTCATTCCAGGGACTCGAAGTTGTAGCACTGTGGATGCTCACAGGATTGATTTGATTAGGAAATTCCTCCATTCAGATCCAGTGTAGGATCTCATTTATATATTCCATGTATGGACAAGTTGTCCGTTGACATTATTTCAGTTATTTCAATTTCAAACTAGTGTTGATTTAATTCATTTGTTTTGGATTTTTAGCTGATGGTTTATTTGGCAAGACTTTATTCATTCATATATTGTGATGGTTTGGACTTTAGTATTGTGAATGTTTAAATTAGTTTCCTCATCGTTATATTTATCTGTTTAAAGAAAGACAAAATTATGTGAGAATGTGGTGATCTTCTTAAATAAGCTTTGATATCAATTTGTAAACTTGTGCAGTGCAGCGAAAAATTTCAAGTATTTTCAAATTGACTTAATTCGTTTAATCCCAAATTTTAGTTAAACCCAAACTCGTGCATCTAAGTGATTTGAAATCATAAAATATAATAAGCATGCAAAGGAAACTAATTTTCAGGAAAAAAATTCTCAAAGGGAAAAATCCTTTATTTCAGTAATAATTTGCAATTTACAACTTACAAGATTACTAGCGAAATTTGCAATGAGCTAACCGCAGAAATCCACAAGAACATGCAGTTCTAAATCAACACTGAATCAATCGCAGAAGATCCACCAAAACACGCGGTCTAGTCAGCCCACGAACACTCATGAGTACTCCCTATGACACGCAGTCAATCATCAACCCAGTACCTCCCTCAAGTGGCACCTCGATCAACAGTAGGTTATCCTCCCTACAAGAACAACTCCAGAAAAATCATATTTTGGGCTTCAAAATAATTCACATAAATATTGGAATGTTTTGTGAATTGAAAATAAGGATTAAAACCTTAAAGAAGAAGACAAAAATATATCTGCAGTTTGCAGTTTTTCATATTGTGTAAAACTCAGATCTCCTCTGGAAAACAGACTCGTTTAATGAGCTATTTATAAAAACATTAAGGTGGCACGTCGCTCGAACGAAATTAAATTGTCGCTCGAACAAAGACACATGTCATTTGAACGACACTTCACGCGAGATCCCATGTCGCTCGAATGAGGGGGAGATTTGTAACGACATGTGGGGGTTTGGGGAATCGGATTTACATTCTTATTTAACTTCCTCGGAGTATTTTGAAGTTTATAACAGAAACACCTAAGATGGCCTTGCCTATCGCAGTGTGTGCAAGTGTAAATAGGGCGGTGAGTGTTACCTAGAGGTGGCGCTCTCCTAAAGTTTCTAGGCGGGGCTCTCCTAAAGTCACTATGTGGCTTTCTCACAATGTTCCTAGGTGGCTCTATCCTAATAACTCTAGTTTATTCTCTCTTCACAATCCTAGGAGGCTCTCTCACACATGTGGGGTTGACTTTGTGAATGGGTGCAACACTATCATCGAATCATATACCACACATATCCTCCTTGATTTGAAACATGCCTAATATCTTATCTAACTTTTTTTACCTAGACTCCAAATCAAACTTCACCTTACTTATCTCTCTTAAACTTTTCTCAAGCTCACCTATCCTTGACTCAAGTACATGTCTAGAATCCTCAAACTCTAAAAGCTCCTTTTTCATAGTATCCATCAACCCTCTAAGACTATTTCTCTCACCCTCAACATATCCTAGCTTATCTCTAAGCATCTCCTCACGTGTCCTAAGATCCTCAATTAAGGCATTCATGTTATTCTTATCTAAGGAACGTTTTTTTCAATTTAGCTTCTAGTTTCAAGTCTGCCTTCTTTAACTTTACAGATTCCACATATATGTTATTGTAGGCAACTTGCAACTCACTCAACTCTTCCTCTTCCTTTTCCTCTTCCTCCTCATTCTTGTCACTTTCACTCTCATCACTACTCACAGGGTGGGAAGCTCTCACTTAGAAGCAGAAAAAACTTCTTTTTCTGAATCACTATCACTAAGTGAAGAAACATGAGATGTCGATTTATTAAAAATCTTCCTTATATTAGTGGGACACTCATCTACCGTATGACCAGTTCCCTCATAACCAAGACACCTCCTAGAGTCATTTTTGACAGATGATTTAAAACAAGAATTCATGTGAACTTTCCAATTAGACCTTTAAAAAAGTTAACATCTAAAATCATTAATACCACCGAAAGCTATACTTAAGAAAATCTGGATTAAAACACAATAACTTAGTGCAACTCGCTCTGATACCAATTTGAGAATGCGATGATCTTCTTAAATAAGCTTTGATATCAATTTGTGAACTTGTGCAGTACAGCGAAAAATTTCAAGTGTTTTCAAATTGACTTAATCCAATTAATCCCAAATTTTAGTTAAACCCTAACTCATGCATCAAAGTGATTTGAAATCACAAAATATAAGAAGAATGCAAAGGAAATTAATTTTCAGGAAAAAAATCCCCGAAGGGCAAAAACCTTTATTTCACTAATAATTCACAATTTACAACTTACAAGATTACTAGCAAAATTTGCAATGAGTAAACTGTAGAAACCCCACAAGAACACGCAGTTCTGAATCAGCAATGAATCGACCACAGAAGATCCACCAGAACACGCAGACCAGTCCGCCCAGGAACACTCACGAGTACTCGCTATGACACGCAGTCAATCGTCAGCCCAATACCTCCCTCAAGCTCGATCAGTAGTAGGTTATCCTCCCTACAAGAGCAACTCCAGCAAAATCGTATTGTGGGTTCCAAAACAATTCACATAAAAATTGGTATGTTTTGTGAATTGAAAACAATGATTAAAATCTTAAAGGAGAAGGCAAAACGTTTCTGCAGTTTGCAGTTTTTCGTACTGTGTAAAACTCAGGTCTCCTTTGGAAAACAGACTCATTTAATCAGATATTTATAAAAACATTACGGCGCTGCGTTACTCAAACGAAATCAGATTATCGTTCGAACGGAGACACGTGTCGTTTGAACGACACTTCGCTCGAGATCCCCTGTTGCTCGAACGAGCTACTCTGTCGCCCGAACGAGAAAATGTGAAAAATAAATTCATTTTTTATTTCAAAAATTCGTCTTTAATTCTTGAAAAATCTATTTTGATGAAAAACAATGCCTCAACACGTAGAAAATATTTTGGAACTTTTCCAAACCTCTTTTAAAAATTATCCCAACACTTTTAAGTGAACCATAAAGGGACCTACATACTATCTCACCGAAATTAAACTTGGAGAGGCTTGAATGTTAAAGAAGCTTAATATTCGAATCTGTCTCGATGCATGTATGATCTTGAACAATTCTTCGACGGTTGCAGTGGTATACGACGTACTCAATTATTAACTTACATTTATAAAATTATGTCCTTACATTTGGCACAGGTTTATTTTCACTTAGGTGGTTAGTAATTAAAAAGTTTTTGATGGTGATGCTAAGAATGAACCATATGAGAAACCTGTTTTAATTTAATAAAGTCCAGATCAACCGATATTTAATTAGACGGGGTGTCACATGTACATCCCCACTCGATGCCTCTATAGGAAACTGTCGGCTGTAATACACCTTATTTTTTGGAAATTGTTTTTATATTAAATTGCCATACGGGTTAATTATATAAAATAAAAGAAGTTGGAGTAAATATTATTTTAAATCATTTAAGAGATAATGTTTAGTGAGTTCTGTATATTTACTGTTAAGTGAATGTAAATAACATCATATTATGTTTTATTGCATCGTTGTGCTTTAAGCGACGGGTATGGCATATATTCCAGTTGAATCATTATTGATAATTAAAATGATGTTGGAACATGAAATAATTTATTTTATCCAGGATACCAATTTAGAGGGTGCGGTTAGTCCGAAAACGATTGTGATAGTCAAAATAAGTACCATGTTGTATTTTTGAGTTCCGGTTATGACTTAATTATGTTGTTACGAGTCATTTTAATTATGTAGTAACATTTTAAGTTGGAATTTAGTTTTATTGGCCATTTAAGTCTTCCAACAACATTTATTCTCATTTATGTCTTCTAAACCTAGAGAGAAAGAGAAAGAGAGATTGGGAGAAAAAAAGAGAAAAGAGAGAGAATTGAAGATTTAAGCTTGGAAATCGTTGCTACGAGTAGGGAATCCGAGACTACGATCTTAAGGCAAGTTTCTAGCTTGCAAATATATATGGTTGAGTGTGAATAAGGTGTATTTATAGTTATGTTTTGAGTTTGATCCATTAATGGAATTTATTGATTTTGTTGGTTAAATCTAATATTGTAGGATTTAGACTTGTTTCTTATGGTCTTTTCTAGTTGAGTAACTTGTATAGATAATATGAGTTGATGGTGTGGGATTTGATGAAAAGAAGAAAGAGATTTGGGAAATTAGGGTTCACATAACCCATAGCCCCCAACTTGGCCAATCTGCCAGGGCGAATCGATTCGCCCTCCCAATCAAATCGATTCGCTAAAAAGGGTGGTTACATGTCTGGGGATCCGAACCAATTCGGGTTAAGTCCGAATCGATTTGGCTCGAGACAAGAATTTTGTGTTCTCAGACGAATAGATTCTCTTTTAAGGGCGAATCGATTCACTGGGACGAATCGATTCGGCCCCCTGGGCGAATCGATTCGGATTCCTGCTGTTTTGGGAAATTTTTCTAACTTGGTTTTTAGCCCTTTTCTTTTAGGTTTATAGCCTAGGAACCTTCTACTATGAAGTAAAATAGAGTATTTGAGTCTTAGATTAGGGAGTTAAATACTCTAGATTAAAAAAGGGGTATTTGGGCTTAGTTTGGGAACTATTTAATAGAAGTTAAGGTATTTTCTTCACTTAGTAGGCTAGTCTAGTACTAGGGGAAGATAGGGTTACTTAGTTTTGGGCTTTTAGAGAATTGTATGGGGTAAATTACTTTTGGTGGATCATAGGGATGTTGTTAACCCTCGAAGACTAGTATGGGGATAATTAAACATTGTGGTCTATGTTGTTAAACTCGTATGAGTCCTGATGTAATAAAATGTACTTTTAAAATTGGCATATCTTGTGAATATTTATTTTCATATACATACCTCTCTAAATTCTATCATAAGGGAAGTTACGCGAATGAGGTGAAGTCCCCTGGCTAGTGAAAGCAGGGCGAATATAGTCCTCGGACATAGTACCGGTTGTTATATTATGATGTTATTTTATTCGAAGTGAGGTAATTCCGGGTATGGTTATGACTCACTGTCGAAGGTATGTGGCCATATCCTATGTCACGCGATTTAGGATCCCCGGGCTGTCTTGGTTATAGGCCCCGAAAGATGATAGCCGTTTAGGGGCGCATCTAGTGGGGTGACTCCCGGAAAGATGGTCTTAGAATCGTTATACATTGTGATTATAACTATTCTCATGAAAGTGGTATTTCCTAAATAGCTAAAGCTTTTTATAAATCAAATGTTCGAAATGAATATCCTAATAAGGAATGGACTTGCGAGATTATATTGTGCGTAACTGAAATGTAAGCTTATTAAATTGGATATGGGTGATTGCTATTGAATTAATGTATAGTTAATCTTATAAATGACATTGCATTAGGTTGTGCATTTAGATGAGAGGTGAGGATTATTCTTATTGTCGAGAGAGAATTAAGCTTGATTATGGTGTTAATCATTCATAACTGTCATGCATTTTATTCACATGTATATCATATCAAATCGGCCCCTGACCCGTTTATATCTCTTTGTTTTGTATGGATCTCTTTTACGCCCAGGTGCTCCATCGCAAGGACGCCCGTGTTAATCCTCCCTTCCAAGTGTCAAGGAGCTACAACATTTTTGTGGATGTTGTAGGATATTTTTTTATAGACGCCTCTAACTTTTTGTGTACTCTAGTTATGATCAGTCTAAACATTCGGGCGTGTTGCCCAAGTTGTGTACTTTCTTATGTACTGTGATATTTATTTGTAATAGTCAGTGTAACTGCTTGTATTGGCCTGTTAACCGACAGCTTATCCGGTTAGTATGTTGCGAACGATTGTAACTATTGTCTATATTTATCTTGTATCCACTATCTCTTTAAATTGGATTGTTTATATGGTATTCTATAAACTTACAAAAATTGGCATCCGTTTTCTAAAATAATTGGTGGTTATCTCGTATTATTATTTTCATGACAGTGATGCTAAGAATGGATCATCTATGATTCCTGTATAAATTGGAGTATCGGGTTGATCATCTCTTATTTTAATAAGCGGGGTGTCACATCGACAACGACGTCAAACTCTAAGATCCTAACTTCTGTAATTCCCCGTAATTTTAATGACTTTTATTATGAGATTAATTAAAAGTAAAATGGGGATTAATTGAAATTAATTATGAATAATAATTGGAATTAATCCGGATTTAATATTACTAGAGAATAAAGTAATATTTGATTGATATTGAATATTACTTAGTGATTAAAAGTAATATATGATTATAAGGTCGCGAGTGAATAATACGCGAATTTCAGAAATTAAGTCGGAACGCGCGTAAGAGTTGTGTCGAGACTAATTTTAATGATTGAAATGTAAATTATTTCCTTGTCTTCCAAATGGTCATTTTGAGTGCACCATTGAGTTCGTAAGGGTCGAAATAGGCAGAAAAGTCTACCCGGGGGTTTGATTTAGGTCCCAAGTCAATTGGGAACCAAAAGGACACCTCTGAGGGGTATTTGGGTCATTTATTTTGGATGTGAATAGTAACTACGAAAATTGGGTTTTATTATATAAGTGAATAGATTAGAGAACTTAGGTTCATTCACCCAAAAACAAAGGAAATGTCTTTGAGCAAAGTTAGAGGTTTTTCCAAGGAGAGGAAGAGGTTTTGAGAGCAAACCAAGGGACAACCACCTTGCACCACCACCGGAAAAGTGATCGAAAAAGATGAAGGGACATCCTACAAATATCTTCTCCAACAGATTAGACCTACACCTTAAGGCAAGTGTAATTCTTGTTCCAATTAGTGAGTATAATATCCATGTTAGAATAGGATTAATAAACACCCATGAAAATTGTGAAAAATGGGCATGAAATGATGGATAGATTATTTAATGGGATAGGTATTGCATGTAGCTGAGAAATCCACATGTTAAGGTTATCAAATTGATGACTTGAATTGTAAATCATGAAATTATATTCTGGGTTTTATGAAGAACATAAATGATGAATATAGAATAGTTTAAGGATTATATTGATTTAGATAAAAACCCTTCTTGAAATTAAGGAATTAGATGTTTTCTATTTGTTATAGTCACCCATAAACATGTATAAATGATGTGGGGATATTGGGGTTTTGTTATGTTATATTCCATGTGGGTTTGGGTGTAAGAAAATGGAGGAAAATGCAAAAAATTGAGGTTGGGGACGAGCTGCTGAGATGTCATTCGAACGAACTGGGAAGTCGTTTGAACGACGTCGTTCGAACGAGATGAGACATCGTTCAAATGGGATTCTATGTCATTTGAATGAGATACAATATCGTTCGAACGAGATGAGATGTCATTTTAATGAGAATTCAAGGACTTCTGACGAGATTTTATAATTTCAATTTTAGCCGAGAAATGTTTGGACATTTGTATTTTGACCCACGGTAAGTTTGGAATAATTTTGGTAAATTAACAGGGAGTGAGGGACTTTGGTTAATGTTGGAAAATTATATATTGAATTAAGAAAGGAATTATGTGGGTGATAACTACATAAAATAATATGATAATGAGATACGGGTGGTATTCGAGGAATACAAGGGTATTTAGGTAGGATAAATTCCTAATACGTTATATAGGTCGAGTGTGTACCTATTTTCATATAGGTTGAGTATATACCTATTGCTTGATGATTTATGTGTATGACATACCTAGCCTCCTTGCTATCGACGGGAGGTTTGTGCATTGAGGAAAGTCATATCCTGATGAGCCTTATGGAGGATTTTTGACTTGTTGCCTCAGAACATAAGACTTCGGTTGGGTTGCCATTAGTGAAAATAATGGTATTGAACGGTCATTTGGGTGCATAGGTATGTGCGTAGGCCAAAGGCTTAGGACTATGTTTGCCTCCAATACTTGTGTTTTGATATTTGTGGTTCGAGGGATATACCGAACCAACAGTCCTTTATACAGTGACGAGATGTACTGGGACTAAATAGCAGAGTATGCATGCACCGTAGTTGAGTCTCGGGGTTCAGTATTGTATATATACAATACAGTGAATGCATATATACTTGTGGTATTATCGATTGTGTGGTCTAAGTAGACATGAAAGATAGTGAAATCTGAAATTAATTAAGTATGAGAATACTTAATTATACTGAGAATTGAACTAATATATATTTATTACATGTGTTGCGAAGAAAATACGTGGGAAATATAAGGTCTGTGGATAGTTGACACAATGATATAATCTAGTGAAAGTGGGAAAGTAACTATAATAATTTGGAGATACGTTAGGCGTGCACACTAGATGAGAGGTGAGAATCTCAAGAGAGAGCCCGAGGATCTAACATGTATATAATAATTGCTAATTGTAGAATTTATTCACTTGCTGTTTTTAAAATCTTTTACAATCGGGCTCTGACCCGTTTTCTCTTACATATTCTCTTCCCTCTTGTATATACTATATCAGGTGTCCAGCCACAGGGATGCCCAGTATAGATGATCAAAAATTTAAGTGTTATGGATACTCTAGAGTTGTGGACTTTGCATTAGATGCATCATTTTATTGATTCATGTACTTTGCAGTCATTTCTTTTAGGGCAGGTTGCCAGAGGATTCTTATTATTTTCATTCTATCTCAGTTAATGGTTTTATTTATGTCGGATTTGGATACATTTGATTTTATTTGGTTTATTGTATTGAGATGTTTGAAACTGATAAGTTTATTCCAGTTACATTAATTAAGTTGTGATGATACTTACTCATTAGTCATTGTTGTTGAATGGTTTATATTATAAATTATTGGTATTATTATAAATTAATTTTATTAAAAATTAAAATTGGAAATTTAACACTAGCTTAATTCATTACTAGGTGGTTAATAAAGAAAGAAATTTTTTTTTCCGACAGTGATGCTAAGAATGAACCAACTGAATAATTCGAGTTAATTGGGTAGAGGATTGGCCACCCAGTATTTAATTAATGGGGTTGTCAAAAAGTCTTCATCATCATCATCATCATCCTTGCCTTAATCCCATCATATGGGGTCGGCCACAGGGATTCTCCTTTTCCATTCTAATCTATTATATGCACTATTATCATTCAAGTTTAATTCCTTAAGGTCTCTCCTAATAATGGGTGACCACTTTTTCTTTTACCCTATATTTTTAATAATATTCCTCTTATTATAGGGGGCATCTACTGGTCTACGCAACACATGTCCGTACCACCTAAGTCTATTCTCTCTTAATTTATCGCTAATGGGAGCTACTCCTAACTTTTCTCTCACGTATTGATTTTTAATTTTATCCTTTCTTGCCGCACCCCAACTTAACTAAGTTAAACTTGTCCTTTTTAATTAGATATAAATTGCCTTAAACAGTAAAAGTGCTTTAATTTAAATCTCTAAGGGAAAATAGCATAAGAATTTTTTATTTTTTTTTTGCATGTGTAGATGAAAACATAACTACCTTTACATGTAACTTATAAGTACTACACAACTTTACATAACCAAGATCCTTAGTTTAATATTTACACAAAAAGATTCTTGATATTCAAACCATACTATATATCCGTCACTCCCCCGGTATAAGGTCCTAACTTGGCAGTGAACTCCAAATGATAAACCTACCTGAAACAAAACATTATAGGAGTGTAAGCTATAAAGGCTTAGTGAATGACCATATACCACACATATAACCAATTTAAATAACCATTTTTATTTTGTTCTAGTGATATAACCCAACAAGAATTGTGAAACTCTCGCAAGCCTGGACCCGCCACAGTCCAATTAACCCACCACAGTTATTAGGGACCACCACATCCCTTTATTAGGCCCGAGTACACAACCTTTAAGTTGGATTAACAAGACCGTCACATCCCGTTGGACCCACCAGTCCTTCACATTAGATAAAGGAATCACCAGTCCATATCATTATATAACATTGCTTAACATTTTTAATCATATGCATATGTTTCCTAAATACAACATCACTCCCATAAGCATTTTAACACATGTGTTTAACTACACATTTCCATATGAACATATAAGCATCTATATTTCATTCGACAGGTCATTCACCTTGGATTTGGTGCTAAGATTAATACAAAACTACTTCCTTGGTATGGTAGTATTAGCTGTTTCCCCACCTTACGAGGATTCCTTGATTTATAGAAATTTTCCAAAGATTTCTTCCTTAACTTTCTTCTCTTTCTCTCTCTTTAGGCAAAACTTATTATTTTTTTATGAGGAAGAAGACATACCTCTCATTTATAATCAGAAATACGTTGTACAGTGGTCCAATAGCAATAGGGGTAGTGGTAACACGTGATTGGTTGGATGAAAGGTCGAATTAGACAATTCCATTAATGACATATTTGTCCCACCTTGGTAAAATCACCATTACTCACTATCACAGGCCCCGATTTACTCCCTCTTTGTGTCTATGAGTAGATAACTTAAACTTATACAACTTTCATATTTTGTGTTTTCTCAAAATCATAAAACTAGTACACCTAATTTGGGCTCGAACAGGAAAGTAGCAATTTACCAAAAATCTCAAAACTTTCACATTTGGAGACCAAACATTGCCAATTTCGCACCAACACCCTAGCTTACTTTTATAAACATAACCATGCATTAAAAACATATTTTATGATTTATTTAACCACATAACTAATCATATGCTCTAAGCATGTTATCCCCGACAATAAGCTCAATTAGCACCTAATGTAAACAACACATATATTACATTAGCATGAATCCCCTAAACATGATAATTAATATGTTTAACACACATAACAAATTTATAACTTATAATTAATCATGTAATTAACCTTCCTAATCATGTTTTAGGGCCTTACAATTCTACCTCTCTTATAAAAATTTCATCCTTGAAATTTAACGCATAAGAAACTTACCAAATAGAAGAGGATGTTGCTTTTTCATGTTATTTTCCCCTTCCCAGGTGGCATACTCCACATTCTGACTTCTCCACATCACCTTAACTAGTGAAATAGTTTTATTACGTAACACTTGCTCCTTTCAATCTACAATTGCAATGGGTTCCTCCACGTAGGTTAAGTCATCTTGAAGCTCTATCGGTTGTGAAATAAACACATGTGAAGGATCGTCCATATACTTTCATAATATGGATATATGGAAAACATCGTGTATCCGAGATAATTCTGGTGGTAATACTAACTTATAAGCTACAGCTCCAACCCGCTTCACTATCTCGTAAGGGCCAATGTACCTGGGACTTAACTTTCCCTTCTTCCCAAATCTCATAACCCCTTTCCAAGGAGAAATATGTAGGAATACTCGATCACCTTCCTCAAATTTCAATTCTTTACTTTGGTTATCTGCATAACTTTTCTATCTACTTTGTGCCACTTTCAAGTGATTATGAATAAGATTTATCTTTTCCGTAGTCTGCTGCACAATTTCTGGCCCAAGTAGTTTTCGTTCTCTTACTTCAGTCCAACACACTAGAGTTCTGCATTTCTCCCATACAAAGATTCATAAGGAGCCATCTCAATACTCGAATGATAGCTATTATTATAAGCAAACTCTATTAGTGGAAAGTGTTCATCCCAACTGCCCTTTAACTCCAATACACAAATTCGTAACATGTCTTCAAGTATTTGGATCGTTCTTTCTGACTGCCTATCAGTCTGAGAATGAAAAGTTGTACTAAATTTTAATTTAGTCCCCAAAGCTTGTTGTAAACCAGGCCAAAAGTGAGAAGTAAACTTTGGATCTCGATCAGAAATAATAGAAATAGGTGCACCATGCAATCTGATAATCTCATCCACATATATTTTTGCATATCTATCCATGGAGTAAGTAGCTTTAACAGGAAGAAAATGTGCAGACTTAGTCAACCTATCAACGACAACCCAAATAGAATCAAACCCTCTGGATGATTTTGGTAAACCTATAACAAAATCTGTAGTAACATGTTCTCATTTCCACTCAGGAATAGGTAATGGCTGTAGTAAACCACTTGGCTTCTACTGCTCCGCCTTCACCTGTTGGCAAACTAGACATCTAGCAACAAAATCTGCAATGTCGTGTTTCATTCCCGGCCACCAATAACATTATTTCAAATCTCTATACAGTTTTGTGCTCCCTGGATGCATAGCATATAAAGAACAGTGTGCTTCCTCTAAAATTGTTCTTCGTAAATCAGGCACATTAGTCACACATAAACGGTTACCGTACATAATAATGTCATCATCCCGAGTAGAAAATTCATTTGCTTTACCCTTTTTCATATTATCTCTAACTTTCTCTAATTCTGTATCTCATGTCTGTGCTTGTTTTATCCAGTTTATCAACGTGGGTCTAACATTTAAATGTGCTACTATTCCGTAAGACTCATTCAAAGTTAATTCCACCCCCATTAAAGCTAACTCTCTCAGCAGGTCAACTCGAATACAATAAATACAAGATACTATGCCTCGAGATTTTCTACTCAAAGCATCAGCAACAACATTAGCTTTACCCGGATGGTGATGTAACGTGCAATCATAATCTTTTATAAGTTCCATACACCTTCTTTGACTCAAGTTCAAGTCTTTTTGAGTAAACAAGTATTTTAAGCTTTGATGGTCAGTAAAAATTTCACAACTAACACCATATAAGTAATGTCTCCAGATCTTTAATGCAAAAACTACTACAGCTAACTCAAGATCATGAGTAGGGTAGTTGTGTTCATGTATTTTTAACTGTCGAGAAGCAAAAGCAATTACCTTTCCATGTTTCATTAACACACACCTGAGTCATTGATACGAGGCATCACTATAAATAACTAAACCTTATGCACCCGTTGGGATAGTCAATACTGGAGTTGATATCAACTTACCCTTTAAATTTTCAAAGCTTTTATCACAATCACCACTCCACACAAACTTGTTCTCCTTTCTGGTAAGCTTAGTCAATGGATGCAATAGAAGAAAACCCCGGTATAAGCCTCCTGTAATACCCCACCAATCCCAAAAAGCTACGTACCTCAGTCGCACTAGTTAGTCTTTCCCAATTCATTATTGCTTCTACCTTCTTGGGATCAACACAAATACCATCAGCCGAAATAACATGCCCCAAAAATACTACCCTGTCTAGCCAAAATTCACATTTAGAAAACTTAGCATACAACTGCTTCTCTCGCAAGGTCCGTAAAATAATACGCAGGTGGTGTTCATGCTCATCCCTACTACAAGAATATATCAAAATATCATCAATGAAGACAATAACAAAAGAATCCACGTATGGGTGAAATATACGGTTCATCAAATCCATGAATATGGTCGGTGCATTTGTTAATCCAAATGGCATGACAAGAAATTCATAATGTCCATACCTGGAACGAAAACCAGTTTTAGAAATGTCACAATCTCTTACTTTCAACTGATGATACCCAGATCTGAGATCAATTTTGAAAATACTCTGGCTCCTTGCAACTGATCAAACAAGACATCAATGCGATACCCATATATAAATTTGTATTCTTACTCTGGCTCCTTTCAACTGATGATACCCATATATAAATTTGTATTCTTACTTCTACATTTTTCCATTAACTATCTTAATAAGTAGATAGCTTCCATGGTGGATCGCCCTGGCATAAATCCAAATTGATTGTTCGAAATAGTTGACTCATTTCTTAATCTTTGTTCTATAATATTTTCCTATAATTTCATAGTGTGATTCATCAATTTGATTCCTCTATAATTATCGCAGTTATGTGTATCCCTTTTATTTTATAGAAAGGTATTATGGTGTTTTTCCTCCACTCATCTGGCATGTTTCCTTCTCTTAAAATTTTATTAAATAAGTCTGTTAACCATTCTGCCCCTACACTTCCAAGGGTTTTCCACACCTCTACGGGTATTTTATCCGGCCAACCACTTTATTCTTTCCCATTTTTTTTATTAATATATTAACTTCTTTTTCAGTAATCGGACATACCATTCCTATCTTCGGTTCAATGTTCTAGACATCTTTTTATAGATATTCTTCATATGATAGTCCTTGAAAATACTCTTCTCGTCTATTTAGAATTTTTTTATCATTAATTAATATATTTTGATTTATGTCTTTAATACACTTAACTAGACCCCACCCATATCCCATGTCAGTCTATCACTATTCTTTGCTAATTTATATATTTCCTTTTCACCTTCCTTTGTACCTAATTTATTATAACAATTATCTAGTGCTTTTTGTTGCGCATTTCTAATAATATTTTTACTTCGCTTTTAAACTTCTTATATTTTTCTAAATCTTCTTGATTTTTACCCTTTTGCCACTCTATAAAACTTACTCGTTGCTTTTGTATTATTTTTTGCACTTCCTTATTCCACTACGAAGTCTCTTTTTCTATGAATCTTCTTCCTTTATTCTTACCTAAAACATGCTTACCTATTTTCTCGATATCATTCTTTGTTCTTGACCAAATGTTGTTAACATTGTCGTTACAATTCCATTTCATGTTTAATAGGAACTTTTGTCTAAATTCAATCTCTTTGCATCCTTTTAAATCCTTCCATTTTATATTTTGATAACATATTTTCTCTTTTTGGTACTTAAATCCTTTAATTGCCAAATCTATTACTAATAGACGATGTTGATTTGTTATGCTTTAACCTGGTATAATTTTACAGTCTTTACATGTGTCCAAATCTCTTCTTTTAAGTAAGTAATAGTCTATTTGAGTTTTATTCTCTCTACTTTTAAATGCTCTTAAATGTTCTTCCCTTTTTTTAAAAAATGTATTTGTTAACCGCTAGATCATATGCCTTAGAAAATTCTAAGAAAGTTTCCCCTTCTTCATTTCTCTTACCAAAACTACAACCTCCGCGTATCCTTGGATAATCATCCCGTTCTACTCCTACATGTCCATTTTAGCTACTTTGTACGTGAAATTGATGAAGTTTTCATTGGATTGGAAGAGAGCATCTTTGTTTGAGTGAGAATCTTGGTTGCATATAGAAGTATTAATTCAACATTGATATGGTTTCACATCTCTAACCACAAACTTCGGTCCAATATTTGTTCCAATCATATCAAACACATCAACAACATTTCATGCACAAATGTATACTTCATCTTATCATAAACCAACGCAGTACGCACTACCTATATCATAAATCCAAAAGTCCCTAAAGGACAAAATAATTTAACCAAAAGAAAGCTAACTTTCGAAAATAAATCAATCAACCAAAATAAGTCTCTTACTCACAATAAAGATCTAATAAAACTCTTTTACCTGGCCCATCTAGTCCACCTCCTCGATCAAGCAAAAATATGGGGCCAAGCTACGTTCCAAAAGAGAAAGAAGAAGATTTACGAAAGTCTACGGGTAATAAAATAGTAGATAATATGAATAAATATAAAAAAGTTTCGAGGAAAATCAGGGTTCACAAACAAATAATGTAACAAAAGGATAGATAAAAGAAAATGGATAATATCACTATCACTTAAAGAAAAAGTTACACAATTGTTGTCCAAAATTCTCTTTCACTCTAATATTATTAGGCAAAAAAGATTCATAGCTTCCAAAACATTTAATGGGGTAATAGTGTTTAAACTTTATAAGAACTAAATGAAATGTTTTAGTTACAAAATTCTCAAACATGTAGTATGGTAATGCACAACAAGAACTCTCAAGCCCGCTGGGAACTAGATATCAGACATATTCATTCAGACTCTAATTGGATGAAAACTGCATACTAGACATATTAAGATGGGAAGGATGCGATTTTAAGTTATATATTGTTCTGAATAAAAATGTATTTCCGAACTGTTGAAGAGTGTATATCGGTTTCTAGGAGAGAACGACACAGTTTGAAGAACAAAAGGAAAAAAATCAACAAAGTTCATAATACATAGTATGAAAAAGATATCATATACCCTATAGAATAAAAGAATGAAGATGTACTAAAAAAAGAGCATATAAGAGGAATACACCATTACTTACTTATAATGATGCGAAGGTACAATGTATAGAAATAAAATAACTCAAAATTATTGACAAAAACATAATTTGGAGCAGCTAATTGAGAGAGATTAGTTACAAAATAAAATCAATCAACAAACACTGAAACTATACAATCAAAACCATAATCTTGGTTCATAACTTCAACGATTCACACCCCAACTCATAAATGGAAATAACTTTCAGGATCAAATTATGTCAAACACCAAGGATTTCTTAAAACGTCAAACTTTAAAACAAAAGATATAATATATTTTTTTTCTTCAACATTAACCTCTTGATTGAGCGTTAGTATATATATATATATATGTATATATATATGTATATATATATGTATATATATATATATTTATATATTCCTAAATGTGTGTGAAATAACAGGCTAGTTAAATCAAAGCTAACCAGAAGAATAATTATTTTCTTTGTTTACGAAATAGCAGTCCTAAATATGTTACAAACGCATATGAAGAGACAAATTACTGGTAAAGCACATCAATATATTTCAATATGAATTATAACAACATATTAGCCATCGATTGATTGAAAAACACACACGCCAACTGACTATGATAGGTGAGAAGAATAGATAAAAGATCTAGTTAATTTAACATCATAACTCAGCAATGCAATTTGAGACGAGTTCAAAAAGATGAAATCATCAGTCCAAATGTCTAATCACAAAATACTGGATCACAAAACACAGTAGTCATTGAGTGTATAAGAATATTCAATAATCCATATAATGATTTTGATAACAAACACTTGTTTGATCATATTTTGCTTTATATACATACACATATGGACAGATACAATCATCATAGAGGTACATGTGTCCTTCATATTGTTATATAAGCCAAGACAATGAAACCATATAATAGTTGTTGGTCCTATATCGTGCATATTATTTCATATGTAATGTATACCAAAGTTAAGGAAATCAAACCTCTTCACTTCACAAATAAAAAATTTCACTAAAAAAAAGGAACTTTCATAAAGAACACCACATAATTTGATAATACAGTACCACAAACATGCCCTAACCCCTTTCCAAACATGGAGACTAACTATGAAGAATAAACTAATTCGTCAAAAATTAGCTGACATTTACTTTTAATCACATTGTCACATAAAATTCCATTCAATTAAAAGAGAAGTCATAAAAGAAAGAAAGAAAGAAATCAAGGAAGAAAGAAAGAAATCAAGGAAGAAAGAGTAAAACACCCATTTGGGTATTTTCTCCAAATCTAATAAGAATGCTAGAAAATGACAACACAATATAGAAAGATAAAAATCTCAAAAAGCAAGAGGTTCACGGCTATAAAAATCCAATGCTAACACGAAGAACATGGATTTATAAAGTTAAAATTATATTCCCGTGAAATATAAAACTTATTAAGGTAAAAAATATCTTTAGATCTGATATATTCAACATTAAAAACTCAAGTATCACGAAAACAAAACGAATAAGATGGCTCTAAATAAAATTCATAAATTCATGTCAACTGGTGCTATACGGAACTCCCAGATTCATAAACTAAGTATAGGCTTTCCTTCTTGAAGAAAGTATAGTATTTTAATCATATGCATTAAATTTTATTTCTCAACTCGGTGTACATTAGTCAATAGAACTAAGTCTTAATAAACACCAAGCCTTCAAAGAATCTAAAGTTCGGAGGAACAAATGAAATCTATCAAGATAATCTATAATTAATTGTCTCATATAAATAAATAGTGACTAACAATAAGATCAGAACAAGATGGAAATATTATCAAGCCGAAAGAAAGTTATTTGGCCAAAACTTTAAAACTAGTGTTATGTGAAAATCCATTATAATCAAGGCCCATATCAAATATTGAGAGTGAAAGTTTATACCTTTTGTTTCTTTAGCTCTAATGCCCCCATGGCTGTTTCAAATAAGAATAAAATTATACCAAATACAGGGAACCCCTAAACATATGCATATGTGTAATATTCTTTCTGTATGAAATTATAGATGTAGATAAAAAAAAAATCACACAAATCAAACCATATTCATTACTAATATCAATAAAATTGAAGAAAACCTTTAATGTAAATGCAAGCTCAAATGGACATAAACAAATTGCACAATCTGATTTGCAAAAAACCCTAGTAACTATAAAACTTCAACAAATAAAGAGAGAACATAACCTATTACAGAACATTCATAACAAATTCACATATATAAACCCTAGCAATGTTGTAGAATAAACTATGTGTAGTTTGATTTATTACCTACGTAGGCTTCTGTGGAAAATGGAGCAAAATGGGACTTGATTGAAAACTTAAACCTCCGCCACTGCGAATATGATTGAAAACACGAAGAGATGTTGAGCGCCGTCGGTGTGGGGGTGTCTGTAGCTCCATTGGTGTGGGGGGTCTATAGCGTCGTCAGTGTGAGGGGGTCTAGATAACTACAGATGGGAGAGAGATCGGGAAAGTTGGGGATTGAGAGAGTTGATGAAAGGAATGAGAAGAGAAGATCCCGCTTCTTTTCTTTCAATAAGTGAATTTTCCGCCCAATTTTTCAGCCTAGCGGGAACGAGCACGCTTTATTATCTTCATTTATCTCAGCTTTTGGATTTTAGAGGGATAAAATTAAAATAGATATATCACGGTTCTACACAAAATTGACATAAATAATTTTTTTTAAAACAAGTTTATTATAACTGACATAAAAATTAACTATTAAATTAAAACTGACATAAATATAAATATTTATGTCATTTAAACTTTAATTGACATAACGTTAATTTTTAAACTGACATAAATGAGTGTTTTTCTTGTAGTGACATTCTCATCTAAAGCTCTTTGGGGCGCATAGGCACTTATAATATTCAATATTGTGTTATTTAAGACGATCTTAATACTCATTAATCTATCTTTCTATCGTTTAACATCCACGATTTTATCTTTCATATAGTGATCAACAACAATATCCATCCCATTTCTACGATTATCTATCCCTCCCAAGTAAGATAATTTATAACTTTCTCCTATCTCTTTAGCTTCTTCACCCTTCCATTTAGTTTCTTAGATGCATGCTATGTTGATTTTCCTCCGTTTTAAGATATCCATAAGTTCTTTACACTTGTGAGATAGTGTTCCTAAATTCCACGTACCAAATCTAATTTTATGTATGTTATTTTTATTTACATTTATTCTTTTAATTAGAGAATCCATCACAAGGTTTGACATAAATTTTACAGTCGGTTGTCAACCTGATACTAACCCACCTCGTTTCACATTCGGACTTGGGCACCGACAATGGTAGAGCCAAAAAGATTAATTATTTAATTAATTAAAAAATCTTATAGATAAAGATAAAAAATAAAATCTGCCAACAACTACACCAATAGTACTCATACAAAAAAATACACATACAATAAATTCACTAAAATAAAGTGTTAAAATTAAAGGCACAAATACGCTTAAATACTACAAATGCACATCTATGTATGATAACATAATAATAACTCTAACTTATAATTTTATTAAATATAATCTAGTAAAGAAGAAAACTCAACTAAATATTCTATGCTCGTAACACAAAAAATACATAACACTACATGCAAGCCAAATAATAACGAAGCAAATAAACAAAAGTAGTGAAGGAAAAGACACACCTGGGTAATGGTCATTTTGCAGTAATGCGCTGACGAAGTTCTTGATTAATCGTCCAATATGTGTAACGAATCTGTGTCGTTTGATTTTGACGGAGATAATTTGTGTTACTTTAATATCTCGTACAACAATCCTTTCGGGTCAATATTCAGTCAAGAAATCATAACAACCAAAATCAGATTGCTTCACCAGTATAATAAGAAAGCAATCTAAGCAAAAACGGATCTGAAATGTCCGATCTAAAGTAACTGGACCAAAATCAGATGTGTTATCTCCGGTCAAAAACAGATATGACCAAACAATAAATAAAACTCTGATTAGTAAATAACCCAGTTAACTGTCCTGTTAAATCTGTAGTAAAAAACAACAGTCCGATCGAGTGGATCAGGACGATTGATTAATTTTAATATCGTAACAATAATCAAATTAACCAAAATGCAAATCTTGTACAACCTTGTTAAGATTGTTACGAAATCAAATCAGATATGTAATACCAAATCAGATCTGGTAATTATCTTAACAAAAATCTAACTAGTATTATAGTTTTCACACGAAGCATTGGCACTACAAATATAATTATTTCCAGTTCAATAACAATATTGATTCATTAATCATGAGGGAAACCTAGAGGAGTTATTTGATATGCTTTTTACTCATCAAAAGGAAAGACAGGGGTGAGAAGTTGATCCCCATGTCAATCAGTGACCTCCGTGCGATGATGAGCCTAAATATAGAGCATGTACAGAAGATAGGGACAATTGCTATTGTTGAATGTTAAAATTTTACCAAATAAAATTAATTAGTTCAATTTCATGTTATTGATGCAATAAATAAATGCAAAAAATAAAAAGCATGTAACGAAAAGTATAATGGGTTTTTGAGGGGAAACCCTTGTGGAAAAATCACTATCGTATCCAACCCAACAAGTCCGTTAGTAATAGACACAAACGACTTACATACAAGACTATGATAACCACCACAAAGTCCTTGCATTTTGCTTTGATACCTCTATATGTACTAGCAATCGATTTGCAGAGCTCTCGAGTCTCGACCTCGGTATCCACCGATCTCCAACTATGCGCAGTCAGCCCAAATGTGTAAATAATAAATAATGTTAAGGATGCAGATATTGTGATCATTTGCTTCATATACATAATATTCGTGAAGGATACCTGAATATCCGTATTCATATTCATTTTTTCTCATTGTTGTATGTTAAAATTATTCATCTGCGTGGACCAATGAGAAATAGACACTTGTCCTCCTACGTGGCAATTCTCACAGTGCTTACTTACTTGGTCGGCTCCAGAGACACTTGATCGGCCAGCCAGCCTACCAACCTCAAGAATACTAACCATCAAGAAAAGCAAAATCTATTTGTGTGGAATCATCAACAGTCATTGTACACGTACTAGTGAATATCAACAGTCTTACTTACTGTCTACAGATGTAAATGCCTTAATATATAAAGGCATTCCATCTCTTAAGTTTATAACTACTATAAATACATGATCTCTCTTAGCTCGAGGGGAAGATTCATTCAAGAACAAACAAGCATAACCCTGAGCTATTGTAACCATCGAAAGTAATATCAACAGTGGATATAGGATTTTCCCATAGCTAAACCACTTTAAAATCTTGTTTGTTATGTGTTTGTCTTGCTTGATTATCTTAATTTTTTCTATGATTATGAATTTGGACCCATTCGAGTTTTAGACGTTAACAGATTGGCACCATCTGTGGGAATGTTTGTCTATCATCGTTCTCTACCAATTATTTTGTTTCTTTTGCGTTGGAAAAATGACTGACCTAGAAAAAAGCCTTAGGAATGAAGGCAACGTTGTTATCCCGTCTGCTCCTCCTAGTGTGGCAGGGAATATTACTCAACCTTGATAAAGTCAATAAGCTATGTAGGAGTCAGTTAATCAATTGGCTAGCACATTGTAAGACAAATCCACTGATGAACCGTCCTCAAGGGATATGCCACCTCCACCAGCCAGAAATGACAGAAGTAGCTGCTCCAGATCTTCTCGTGATAGATTTTATCATTCGAGGTAGGGGTGTAAACGGGTCGGGTCTGGATCGGGTCTGGGTATATCCAGATCCGATCCGGGTATATTTTTAACGGATCGGGTCTTACCCGATTACCCGACGGGTCTCAGAAAATGGATCCAGACCCGGATCCGTTAAGGACCCGGAGACCCGACCCGAATACCCGACCCGATTATATATATATATATATATAAAAAAACTGTTTATATATATATATATAAAAACAGTTTTATTTATATATATATACTGTTTTTATATAAATGTTTTTATATAAAATAAAACTGTTTATATATATATATATATATATATATATATAAACAGTTTTATTTTATATAAAAACTGTTTTTTATATAAAACTGTTTTTATATAAATGTTTTTATATAAAATAAAATTGTTTTTATATATATTTATATATATATATAAAAATAGTTTTTTATAAAATATAACTTATATATATATATATATATATATATATATATATATATATATATATATATATAATATTATATATAAATATATATTTATTATATTATATATATACACATTCGGGTCGGGTCCTTATCGGATCGGAGTCATGTATATCCAGATCCGATCCATTAACTAATCGGGTAATCGGGTAATCGGATAATCGGGTCTATAAAATTTGCTCAGATCCGTTAATTTAGGTCGGGTCCGGATCGGGTCCGGGTCCAGACCCGGTCCATTGACAGCCCTAATTCGAGGGCAACATCGTCAATTCTATTAATGGATTATTACAATGGTCGGTCTTTATTTTCTGAACGATCGAGCCTGTTGCAACGCTTAAGTAAAGCATTCGCCTTTGATCGTCTGGGGCCCTGAGCAACCAGAGGTTGTCACAGAGTTCCAATCGATCCCGCAAGCATAAAGAAGGGTCCATAAGGTCTAGGGCTAGCATAAGAGGCTATGCACATATCGAGCAGACTTTTTAGGAAGCGAGTTTAGAACATGTGCACAATAAATTTACAAAATATGCCTCTACTAAGTCTAAACCCAAGGAATAATCCTGGAAAGGATCCATGCAACGATTAGAAGATCGTTTGGGAGAAATGGATAAAACTAAAATCCCTTTGCATGGGAGTTTTGTGAAGGTATTCCCTTTTATTCAGGCAATTTTGGACTACCCCACACCTTCTAAATTCAAGCCACCAATTGTCACTCCCAAGTATGATGAGAAGACTGATCCATTCATCCATATTAAGTAATAGCAGGCTGCTGCTGTTAATTTACTCTATCCTCGACGAGATGCGTTACAGGGCATTCTCCAGTTCCATTACAAGCCCAACCCAGATATGGTACAACCTACCCATGGAAAAAATTTCTAGTTTCCACCAACTGGCCGAGCTGTTTATTGATAACTTTTATTTAGGTCCAAATCCGATCAAGAGTGTCACTCATCTCTTGAGCGTTCATCGAAAACCTAGAGAAACTACTCGGGAGTAAATCACTCTCTTCAAAAATGAGAAACTAGAAGTGATTTATTTTGAAGAGAAGACTGACATTGCAGCATTAATAAGTGGGTTTCTCGCAAAGGACCTTTACTATGCTCTGGAAAGATTATGAACGCTGAGGACGCTATGGATGCTAAAGAAGCTTTAGAGGTGAAGACTGAAAGTCTGAAGAATTCAACCAAGAAATGTCAGAAGGATAAGAAGGTTGATAAAATCAAGAAGTATGATGAATATACCCCACTCACCAAATGTGTCCATTACATTTTGGAGGAGATCAGGGGCAGCAAGGATTTAAATTGACCTGGAAAACTGAAATCACCTTCCAACAGGAGAGAAAAATCCAAATATTATAATTTTCCACAAAGATCATGGGAAAACCACTGACAATTACATCGCCCTGAAGAACAAATTGGAAAATCTCATCCAACAAGGAAAGTTATTAACTTTATTGATCGGGACGGTGGTCGGGACACTTGAAGAAGGTTAGAGTCATTTAGCTGCGGAAAAGATAATGCAAAAAGGGCACGCAACGATAATTATGAGGACGATCTCGACCTACCGAAGAAGCCTGAGGATCCTAAAGTTGAAGTGGGAATGATTTTTTTTGCTGTCACTTCATTGTAAGAGGAGACGTCGGTGGTGTAGACTAGATAACCAAGATAAAGGCCCACCTAAATGACGCTAAAGCATGTCCTTTCATCGGACAAATTGACATGTCTGAGTACACAGATGGTCGACCCAGGAAAGTAACCAAAGACAAATTAGTGATCGATTTCTCCGAAAATGATTTGAGTGGAGTACTTTACTCCCATGACGACCCACTGGTCATTATTTCCAAGGTTCATCATGGAAGAGTAGCAAGAATCTTGGTAGATAATGGGAGCTCTATAGATGTCATGTTCTATAATTATTTTCACAGCCTAGGGCTACGAGACAGTAAACTAAAACCTTATCACAAGACTCTCATTGGATTCTGAGGAGAAAAAGTTTATCATATGGGTACAATTAAGCTAGGCGTCCTAGTCAGCACTTGGCCTCTAAGAAAAAAGAAGAGGATTCACTTCTTCGTACTGGATAAAAATGTCCCTTCGACCTACAACATGGTTCTCGACAGAGTTGGGATGAAGCAATTAGAAGCAGTGTCGTTTATAGTACATCAGTGTATGAAGTTTCCTACTAATTATAGAGTCGGAGTATTGAATGGCAACCAGATGGAAGCTAGAGAGTGATATTACACCATCGTCGACCAGCAAGAAGTTTAAAAGAGCACTGCCACCTATCAGATTGACACCCTGGATCCTCGGGAGAAAGAAGATTTAGTCAAATGACAGGTTATGGAAGCAATAGAGACAATTGTGCTTGATAATGAGAAGCCGGAAAGAACCACTCAAATTGGCTAAAACTTAACACCTTCTCTCAAATAGGAGTTGATTTCATTCCTGAAAGAACGGAAGAACGTGTTCACTTGGAGCCATGAGGATATGCCAAGAATTGATCCGAATTTTATCTGCCATGAACGCAACATCTACAAAGACTCTAAACCGACCAAGCAGAAATGCATAGTGTTCACTACACCAAAATGGCCAAATTATCACCTTTCAGCCGGTCACCCTTGTCACGGTCATTGACCGTGACAACAAACAAGCATTTTGTGTCACGATCATTGATCGTGACACGCCCGTGATAAAGTATTGTCATGGTCAATGACCGTGACAATACTTAAAATAATTGTCACGGTCAAGGACCGTGACACGTCCGTGACAATTTACACAGCAAAAAAGCCCTACCCTTTCTTTTTTTTCCCACCGATTTTGGTTTTTCCCTCTCTTTCTTTCTATAAGCGATTTCGAGGTCTCTCTCTCTCTAAGGTATGTTTTTTCCTCTCTTTCTCTTTCATTTCTATATGTGTGTGTATATATGTGTGTATATGTATGTGTATATGTGTGTGTATATATGTGTGTGGTGGTGTGTGGTGGGGCAAGGGGCAGGGGGTGGTGGGGGTGGGGTGGGTTGTGTGTGTGTGTGCAGGTGTGGTGGGGGTGGGGTGAGGGGGCAGGGGGTGGGGTGGGGGGAGGGGGTGGGATGGGGGGTGTGTGTGTGTGGAGGTGTGTGCGTGTGTGTGTGGCGGGGGGAGGGGGGTGTGGTGGGGCAATCTTAACAATTGTATAGCTTTAATTATAATTTTAATTGTATAGTTTTATATGAAAGTAAATTAATAATTAGTGCCCATTTCATATGAAAGTAGGATTGCCCCTCATTGTAAATTAGTAAATTAATAATTGTATACTTTAAATGTTAGTTTAATTGATGAAATGAATTAATTGAGTAGATGAATTAGAAGGAGTACGGGATACACATTTGTTGTTGACATTGCTGTTGGATTATAGTGGATCGATGTTGGGTTGGTTAACAGTAAAAGTGGCATTACCACTGAATTATTGTCCATATGGGGGTGAAATTTTTTAACTTTTTTTGAAAATTACTTTGTATATCGAACAATATATAATTATTAATAATTATTGAATTATTGTCCATATGGGGGTTGGCCAATGTGTGTATCTAGTGGGTATTCTTTAGTGGTTAATTATAGATATTATTAATAAAGATAAGTAGGGATCTTTTGGTATGGCTGAAAATGACTATATTATTAATAATTATTATGTGTGGTGGGGGCAGGGGGTGGTGTGTGTGCGTGTATGTGTGCATGTGTGTGGTGGGGGAGGGGGTGGGGGAAGGGGTGGGGCAAAGTGGGGGGGAGGCAGGGATGGGGGTGGGGGGGGGGGGGTAGGGGGGGTTGCGTGTGTGTCTATGTGTGTGTATATGCGTAGTGTCCCTTGTAAAAGAATTGATTGATTATTAATTTTTTTAGTAAATTAATATATGATTACCCCTTATTGTAAATTAGTAAATTAATATATGATTAATTATGAAAGTAGGATTGCTCCTCATTGTAAATTAGCAAATTAATAATTGTATACTTTAATTATTAGTTTAATTGATGAAAATAATTATTATGTGTGTGGTGGGGGGCAGGGGGTGGTGTGTGTGCGTGTACGTGTGCGTGTGTGTGGTGGGGGAGGGAGTGTATGAAAGTAAATTAATAATTAGTGCCCATTTTTATTTGTAGTAATTGTACATATTTGCATGTCTTCTTCTAATTTTTTTTTATCTATACTAACAACATTTTTTTACAGCAAATGTCTCCCTAAAGGTATTAAGGCTATGATGATGATGTTGGTTATGATGATATCGTCTGAGCTCGGTGGTTGCGGAGGCGACGAGGGCTCCTCGGCCCTAGGCTCCCCAAATATGGCAAATTTGGGATTACCATCGAGAACAAGTCGGAGCTATTAGCGAGATACCTCGAGCTGGTAAAGACGGTCATCGGCCCAGGGTATATGAGTTGGAAGGAGGTGCCATATGAGCTCAAGTTAGCTGTTTGGGCGACACTACAGGTAATATATTTATATTTATATGAATATTTCAATTTCAATTTCGATTTCAATTTCATTTTATTATTTATATTTATATTTATTCGCAACTAACATTGTATTTGTTGGACAGGAACAATTCAACTTGGATCCAAAGCTACGCGATTCTGTCTTGGAGCAGTTGAGGGAGCAACACAAGACGTGGAAGAAAAATATGCGGACACTTTGGGAAAACACGAGAGTCCATTATCCAAAGGCGTGAATCCGTCCCGCCGAAGGAGCCGGTCTCATTGGCACAATGGCAAAAGTTCATTGACAATGAGATCGGGGAGCGACAATTGGCATCTCGCCAATCGGGAAGGGAAAATTGGACAAAAAAGACGGACGTGCACTACTCCGACCGAACGTCTTACGCCGAGGTGGAGCATAGGATGATGGTAAGATTTAATTTGTCTATAACTACAGAAATATATTATTCTGCATTATTTTACTTTGCGGGGTCGATACTAATTTTACTTTATTTTATTTCAGGGGATAGGGAGTGGCCCTGGGGGTAAGCCACATAGGCTCGATACTTATGTGGCTCTTCGGAAGAAGAAGGGGAAGGACAAGGAGGTGTCCTCGAGCGTCGCGACCACGATTGTAAGTAATCCGACAGTTTACTTTTTGTTAATTACGTTATAATTTTTTAGTTTACTTATTTTACTAATCATGTGATTTTTGTCGTTTCAGGTAAAGCTTAACGAAGTGCATGAGTCGCAGTTTGATGCCGACAAGGCATCTTTGTCCACAGACGCACTCAGCCAAGTGCTTGGCTCTGATCGCAAGGGGAGGACAAGGGGGTGAGTAGGGGTGGTAAACGGACGGATACGGATCGGATACCATATTTTCCATATCCGTATCCGCTATATGAATGTACTATCCGTATTCGTATCCATATCCGTCGGATATTTAAATCAACTATCCATATCCGTATCCGCTCGGATACCTCGGATTCGGATAATATCCGTATCCATTTACAATAGCCATCGCAAAAAATTACTATTAAAATATCCAATCTAATGAAATCCAATCCAAATAAATATATAACAAAATTATTGCCTCCTAACATCAACAATTATTGATTCCATAATAATAGTATCCTTCCATAATGATAATATGGCTTAAAGTCATCCATACTCTACAACCATATAAGCTAAAGCCATCCAAAAAAATAACAGTCATATTCCATGACAGTAGAAATAAATATGTACCTTTTAGATTAAATCAAATTTATTAAAAATGATAACCTCAGGGACCTTTTGTCTTAAAACATACTTATATTTTTATTTTAATAAGTATACATTTTTATTTTGTATATAATATATCTGTTGTTAACTTCAGTTCTCATCACAATCAAAATCACCTCTTTACTTTTTGTTTCTCTCTTACATTTTTTTGTGTTTATCTCTTATATTTATTTATAATTAAGGAAACTAACTAACAACCACATGAGGGTTTTTTTCCTCTTGTTTTGTACGAAAGAGAAATGAAATAAAGTTAGTTTTTTTTTAGTGGAGTATATGTTCTTTAATGGGTGTTTGTTGTGTGTGATAGGGTGTATTGTAACTTTAGTGTAACTCCATGATAATATACCCAATAAAATAATAACTTTAGGGCATTTTTATTTTGAGTGGAGTATGTGTTTATTTTGGAATAAACGATTAAGGTTTTTTTTTTTAATATTATTTTATTAGTACTACTAATACTAATATTATTAGTAATATTTTAAACATATGCTTGACGGATACGGATATCTGGTAAAACGGATATCCAATAAAATGGATACTCCGCATCGGATACGGATTATCCGTGTCGGATACTAGTACTATCCATATCCGTATCCATTTTCTCGGATATTTTTATTGAGTATCCATATTCGTATCCGTTTCCATATTTTCGAATAAATATCCGCAAATTCGGATTCGGATATCGGACGGATGCGAATTTTTGAATATCCGTTTACAGTCCTAGGGATGAGCTCACGGGTGGCCAAATCTAGGATCATCGGATTGGAGACGAGCGACACCGGCTTGGCTCGAACGGTGGATTCACATGACGCGAAGCTGTCCCGTTTGGAGGCGACGGTCCAAGATATGTACTCATTCATGAAGCGTATGTTGGGCGGAGACCGTAAGGGGAAGGGGAAAGGGAAGGAGAAGGCGGTGGAGGAGGAGGTGCGGGAGGACGAGGTGCAGGATGACGAGGATGTGGACCTCGCTGCTTCATCACCGACACGTGCGTACTTCGATGATCCACTTCCCTATTTGGCTCCCTTCAACAGACCGATGTCGACACTTGGTTGGCCGAGCATGTTCGTATTGGACATATTTGATGGCCAGCGGATAGGGCGGGGGTTGAGGGACCCGAATATCGTCCCGGGTGGGATAGTTCATGGACGTGAGCTTCAAGAGATCGAGTCCAAGGTGTTCATCATGCATGTAATACCCGGAAAGGAGAACTCCCTATTGTGGTTGCGCGAACAATGCGACACGATGTATATTAGTGGGTGTGTCAATTCGTATATCGTGTGGCCTACTCATATTTACCCCAGACATGTAGTGACATTATTTTTAAGTTGGTACATTTGAATTATATTTGGATTATATCGTCATGTATATTGTTTCTATTTTGAATGTATATTTGCATTATCTTTAATTTATTTGGATATATGATGTTTGAACAGGTACAACGTTGTTATAACAGGTACAAATATACTGTTGGGCAGTGGCAGTGGCCATACTACCCAGCAGATTTTTTTTAAATTCTGCCCATAATTGTCACGGTCATTGACCGTGACAAGTCCTTGGCAAATAAGGTTGTCACGGACTTGTCACGATCATTGACTGTGACAATGTTTTTAAAAATGGTCAAGTCTTTGTCACGGTTATTAACCGTGACTAAAGTTGTCACGGTCACGGACCGTGACACGACCGTGATAATTCTAACGAACTTATCACGGTCAATGACCATGACAAGTCCGTGACAAAAAAGTTGTCTCGCCCCGAATTGTCACGGTCATTGACCTTGACAAGTTGAACTTATCAAGGTCAATGACCGTGATAATATGGCAGATTTGGCGTAGTGGTTCAGTCTTGAGAAGAACATGGCCATTCAGGAGGAAGTGGAGAAATTAAAGAGATATTAATTTATAAAAGACACCAAGTATCCCGGTTGGTTGGCTAATGTAGTGTTGGTTAAAAAGAAGAACGACGAGTGGCATATGTGCATAGACTTCATCGACCTCAACAAGGCATGCTCAAATGATCATTTTTCTTTACCCAGGATTGATCAATTGGTAGATGCAACTGCAGGTCATGAGTTACATATCTTTATAGATGCTTATTCTAGTTATAAATAGATTAAATTGAATCCAGAAGACAAGGAGAGCACCTCTTTCATTACTAGCCTAAGAACATATTACTACAACATTACGCCCTTTGGGATAAAAAATGTTGTGGTATCATATCAAAGGTTGGTGAATAAAGTATTTGAAGAGCATATTGGCAAGAACATGGAAGTGTATGTGAACAATATGCTCACCAAGAGCAAGGTTGTTGCCGAAAACATTAAATACTTGGCTCAGTCGTTTGATCAGTTGGAGAAGCACGAGATGAAACTCGACCTGACCAAATGCATATTCGAGTTACAAAAAGGAATATTCTAGGGATATATTACGAACCAGAGGGGAATAAAAGCTAATCCTGACAAGATAAAGTCTTTGATTGAGATGCAGTCCCCCATATGCAAGAAAGACGTGCAAAAATTGACTCGAAAAGTGGCAACCCTAAACCATTTTGTATCCCGAGCAACAAAAAAATGTCTTCCATTCTTCAAGGTTCCCAAAAAGACCTTTGAGTGGAATGACGAATGTGAGAAAGATTTTCTAGAGCTGAAGAAGTATTTGGGGTCTCCACCACTACTCTTCAGACCAATTTTAGGAGAAAAGTTGTATATGTACTTGGTTGTTTCAGAGTCGGTTGTTAGCTCAGCATTGATCTGACTATAAGGAGGAATTCAAAAGCATGTTTCCCATATGAGCAAAGCATTTAGAGGAGTGAAAATCAGGTATCCATGCTTGAAAAAACTAGCACTTTCACTTATTAAAGCCTCAAGGATGATGAGACCATATTTTCATGCACACACTATTGTAGTATACACTGATTTTTCCCTGCGACAAGATTTGCACAAACTCGAAAAGTCAGGAAATTTGATGACATGGGCAGTTAAACTAGGGGAATTTGAGATTGTCTATGAGGCAAGGAATTCATTAAAAGGGTAAGTAGTGGCAGAATTTATTAAAAAATTTACATACGCAGAGGTGATCAATAATCCCAGTTTGCCTGTCGAGCATAATTCTTCAGAGGAGAGCTCAACTCAAAAGAAAATTGAGATTGTCTCCAACCAACAAGAATCATTGGCTGCCCAAGAAAGAGCTTGACGTGTGGCTGAACAAAGCAAGAAGATATTCAGATATGGAGTGCTATCAGAGGAAGACTTCAACAACGACATTCGAGTTTGGATATTGTTTGTGGACGGATCTTTATGTACTACAGGCAGAGGAGAAGGACTTAGAATCAACACTATAGATGACTTAGATGTGGAATACGTTTTACGTTTTTAGTTCCAAGCTTCCAATAACGAGGCCGAGTACGAGGCACCACCTATGAAAATATTATCAGTAATTTTGATTTGATGTAATCGTTTATTTAATTCAATGAAGTTGCGAATTTCTATCAATTATGCTTTATTTTTTATGTTTTCTTTTCGGGGTACGGCGATATACATCCACCAACAAAATTTTCCAACTTCAAAAAAGTTTAGTTAGTTTGGGGGATTTCTTTTAGAATTCACGTATGATTTTGTCTTCGACAAGTCAAGAACAAAAAGACAGTAAAACTTCATGTACGGCTTAAAGTTAAACACAAGAAGATTTAACTGATTGGGTTAAACACTGGAATAAATATACATTCCTAGAACACTTGGTTGCTAATGATAACTAATGCAAACATTTAGTTCAGCAAAATTACTAGCAGTTTTATCTAAGTGCATTAGTAGAATCTAAGGCATTACAAAGCAGGTTCAACATTGGACTAAACACTTATCATTTAAGAAAATTACCTAGTCGGCAAGCCGATTAACTAATCATAACCTTGAGTAAATACAGCAAACTATTAATAAATAGACAAATTGAAAAATAAAGTCTATTTTATTCACAACACATTTTGTGTTACAATATATAAATCAAAAAGAAGGAAATACAAGTCTATTCTAGTGGACGTTTCCCTTCAACTTTACTCATCCCAGCAGGAGGCTCATCAAGGGTGCTCAACAAAGTTGTAGCTCTGAAATCTCTTAGACTACTGTGTCTGCTGCTACTCGGACGATCTAACAAATGTTAGGGGCGAACATATTCACCATCTCATTGAAGGCCATAATCCCCATTGTATTTTTTTCACCAGACTTTGAGGAATGACATTAGTCGGGATCCAGTTGACATCAATCCTAAAGGTTGGATCAGGGTAATCCAACATCCCTAGATCATGTCAATACCATAATTCATTACCTTTAAGTATCTTCAATAATACCAATAGGTTTAACCAACCCAATTTATACCCTTCAATCCTAGACTGCTCCATATGTTCATCCAAATGAGTTAATGCTTCATCATACCCATCCATCCAGACAGCCTTGGGTTTCTTATGAAAGTGGAATGTTAGTCAGTCTACCCTGTCTTAGAGTTTTTTTATGGCATTATCCTTCTCATGTATCATAGTTGCTTGGTCGGCCAAGGTTTTCTTATTTCCCTTTGGATCTACTATTGGCCAAGTAACCACAACCTGCCAAGAAGATTGGCCAGACTTAGTTTTTCTCTTCTTCAAGCTCTCCAGTTCCTCCAGCAGTCTAGCATTTTCCATCTCCAAGAATGAGACACCTTCATTTGGCCTAGTGTTATCTGTCTTTTTTAGGCTATCCAGCTCATTACTCAAGGCATTATTTTTTTCCAGGAATGCAGCAATCTCCCGAACAGTTTCAACTTCTTTAGTTAGCAAAATTTCTTTCTTCTTCAAGTCAGAAGTGATGTCTTTCAATTTCATGTCAAATCCCCAACCTGCTCTAAGGGCCTCATACTTAGCTTCATAATCAGAATGTAGCAATGCCCGAGAAAGATTGTGATTTTCTTGAACTTGTTCAATCATCTCATAGTAGGCAGTGTTGCTCACTACGTCCCTATCAAAAAGACAGTGAATGTGAACATATGCATATTTAACTTGGTTAGAGGCATCTGTGCCGAGAAACCCTATTAACTCTTCTTCAGTCAAATCCATATTACCAGCTTCAATAAGACTTTTATAGCATCTCAACAGATCGAATTCAGTAGAAACTATCATATTTTTCCTGACATCAAACTGAAAATTTACAAGTATAAGTATATAGGTCCGACCAAGAAAGACGAGGAAAAATAATTAAACAAGCAAACAACATCAAAGAAGCATTGGAAAGATCGAAAAAAAAATCATTTTATTGATAAGTCGGAGATTACAAGGGTGGTTCCATTACAAAGGAAAAAAGAAGAAAAGAAAAATACATAAAAAGAGGATAAAAATTAGCTAAAGGAGTTGAAACTTCTCCTTGTCATTAGCTGCTGAATCAGGAGGAGGTAAATCGGCTATAGCAACTGGTACCATGGAAGATTCCCCAAAACTCTCTTCATCGTTAAACTCCTCATCAAGGTTCGGAGGGGTTCCTTGGTCGTGCCTTCGAAATAATTTAGAGTCTGCCTGAGCGTCGACCTCCTTCAAGCCATCCTACCAACCATTATTATAAGATATTTTCTTGGCATACTCAATTTGGATGGCGGCAATAGCAAATGCTTTATCCCATCCTTTGTTAGTGGCCTCCTCCATATCAGATTTATTCTTAGCCTTTAGCTCTAAAAATTTCTTTTCTTTTAAATCCACCTCAGCAGTTAAAGGGGTAACCTTATCCTCAAAAAGGTTGTCCTTGTTCTCTGCCTCCTTTAATTTCTACTCGACAGAATTAGCTCTCTCTTCATCTATCCGAATTTTATCTATCCAAGACTTTCTCTCATTCTCCGGAGCTTTTTTAGAATTCTGCAAGGCTTCCTCCACATCTTTCGAGGAAGCTTTCAGCTAGTCCTCCTTCTCCAGCATTTGATTGTAATCAATCAAGAACTGAAAAAGAGGATATATACAACATCATTTTAGGGAAAGGTTACATATATATTATTGAAGATAGACACTGAAATCAAGAACTTACTAAGTCCAAGTTCTGGCTAGCCCTTTCCACCAACCGGGCTCTTGACATTGGGGTTGTTGTCGATTTATCTGCTGGAAGAGTTCCTGCCTTTATCAAACCCCTAGCCAATCCGGGGTTAATGGCCACAGAGGCATCTGCAATCCTACCTTGGTCGGCAGAGGCTTTTTGTGCCAACTTTTGGTGACTAGGCAGACCTTTCTTCAACCTCTTGAATTGAGGCTCAATAGTTCTGACTTCTTTAGCATTGAGGACTTGAGGCCTCTTCTTAGTAACTTGAAGCCTCTTGTTGGGAGCAGTATTCTTTTTGAAAGGGGGAGGACATCCAGATCTAGTCAACAAGTTCGGAATCTTTCTCTTCACTATTTTTGCAGAGGGTGAAGTAGGGACGGTTGTAAGATCAAAAGATTTAAAAGAAGAAAAAGTTCCTCCTTGTGCACTTTCTCTTGCTAGTCCAGTTGACTCGGAAATAAAGGAGGTAGAAATTGGTTCCTCGTTCAAATTAATGGGAGACTGAGGTAGAATGATTGTTGGTCGGGAAACGAAGGAAGTTACAGAACGCCTATATTCAAGCAGGACAGAAGTTTCCCGGGGATGCTCTTCTCCTGCTCTTTGGTGAATGGCCCACAAATATTTGAGGTCGTAAATAGTAACCTCACTTTCTTTTGGGTACTTCTGTTTGCTCTCCTCTGCACAAAAACACGATGAGACAGTTAGTCAGCAAATCATCAAACAGTTAGTAAGCTAGAAGAAAACAGAAAATCAGAATATTGTACAACATGTGCCACACCCTTCCTGGGGCACCTGGGTTCAGTGTATCTTACCCCCTCAGGAAGGGGGACATGTTTTCAATTCTTCACTACTACACTATAGTCCCAGTAGTCCTTATTGAGTCAGGCATATTAACCACCAGTGCCCTATCGGCTTGCCTGTTTTTCATGTAGTAGGTATTGTCACCCGTAGTTCCCCATTTATAACAAAACATTATTTCAGGGATACCAATATGTGTCCCATGAATTCCATTTAACCTATTTACCCCATTTACAACCCTCCATGTATTGGGGGATACTCTAGCTAGGATTAAATCAAAATATTGGCAAAATTGAAGAAAAAGTGGATTGGGAGGAAAGGTGATGCCACACTCAATAATGAACAAAGCGGGGGTCTAGTGACCCTCAGCCAATGACAACACATCAACAGGGCCACTAGCAATCTCTAAACCTACCCAATTGGGATTTTTTTCTCCTTTCCCTAAATTCCTCTAAAGAACCTTCGTCTACAATATATACCATGATCGAAAGATAGAAAAATCAAATAGGGGAAAGGCAAGGAAGCTTACATAGATTGAAAAAGGATAGCAAATAGCAAGCAGTAAAGGCAGAGAAAGAAAGCTTGAGAAGAAAGAGAAAATCTAAGTTCGCAAAGTTTGAGGTAAAGGAAAATAGAGGGAAGCATTCGTCCTTTTATAGGTTACCTTCAAAACAGAGATGAAATGATTGAACTAAACGAACGATTGAACTGCTGGCAGCCGCACAGTTCCTAAAGACGCGAAAAGTCCAACATACCCTTTGACGGTTCATTATTTTTTAAATTATTTATAAAAATGCCACCGTTTGCTAAACTGGTAAAAAAAATTTACACATCCATATAGTCGACTCCCGACCAACTCCCAAATAGCACGCCGAGTAAGATTTTGGAACAAATACTCCATACTTTTGATCAATCATCAAGCATGAAGCATTGGGAGCTTTGTTATTTGTAAAAATTATTCATCTACGTGGACTAATGAGAAATGGACATCTGTCCTCTTACGTGATAATTCTCACAGTGCTTACTTACTTGGTCGGTTCTAGAGACATTTGGTCGGCCAACCGTCGACCAACTTTAAGAATACGAACCATCAAGAAAAACAAAAGCCATTTGTGTGGAATCACCAACAGTCATTGTACACATAATAGTGAATATCAACAGTCTTATTTATTGTATACAGATGTAAATACCTAAATATATAAAGGCAGTTCATCTCTTGAGTTCCTAACCACTAGGGGAAGATTCAATCAAGCACAAACATACAGAACCACGAGCTATTATAACTACCAGAAGTAATACCAACAGTGGATGTAGGCTTTTCTCATAGCTGAACCATTTTAAAATATTGTTAGTTGTGTGTTTGCCTTGCTTGATTATCTTTATTTTATCTGTGATTACAAATTTGGACCCACTCCATTTTAGACATCAACACTCATATATTTAAAAGGGTTATTCGTATCCTCTCTTTCGAATTTCTATTCCAATAAATATTCACAAAGAAAATAAATTCGAGTAGCATGCAAATTCGTATTTTCGAATATCCATTTACATACTTACTTTACCCTATATATATACCATATTTTGTATCTTTAGAAAATATTCTATCTTTACAATCAAACATATAAAAGAAAACATTTTAGCTTGCTTTACCCTATATATATACCATATTTCTTTCCAATCATACTTACTTTACCCAATATATATATATATATATATATATATATATATATACCATATTTCTTTTCAATCATAATTATTATCAAACATACTTACTTTACCTTATATGTATATACCCTATTTCTTTTCAATCCTACACCCCCTCAAGGCTATAACCAATTCATCTCCATCCGTGTAAATTCATTTTATGGATCATCACATCAATTATCAAAACTCATTAGGGTGAAACCCAAAATTATAAGTCGTGGGGGTGTCGTGTTTGTTTCAAAGTAACAAGTAAACTTGGTAAATGTTTTAGTTGTGTTCGTTTCGATTTTTATATCGTCTGGGTCGTGTAAGGTTCGTGTCTAAATGAATGACTTCTTATAGCATTAAAAAAATCATATTCGAACACAACTGATTATCTTAACACTCTATGTCATGTTTGACCATTATTATTTAATGAATAGCTTGAATCATATAAAGGTAAACACATTAACCCATTAACAAACCTAATTGAACTCACCAGTAAAGGTCTCATTTAGTAAAATTCTCTACAACTAAATTAATAAGAAATTATACAACACTGATAGTTATATATTATTTACTTAAAATCATCGGTCTTAACCGATTAGCATTAGTTGGCACCAAATATTGGAAATTAATGTTAAGTGACGAAATTAATTATTTAATTTTAATTGTATTAAATTCTGAATTTCCTATTTATGTGGTCTTGATAAATGTTAGATAATTAATTAGGAATATGATAAATAAAGATATTAAAAGATTGGATAAACCTTATCCGTTAGTCACATGATGGTTAGTGGCCTTAGTGGGAGACTTTAAAAGAGTTCCACCTCCACTAGGATTCCGGCTCTCTTTTCCTTATAAATAGAGACCTCTACACCATCTAGAGTCATCTCAATACACATTATTTCTAAGGAGGGAGAGAAAATCCGAAATTCTCATTATTCCTATTTTCTCACAAATATTATGGGCACATAAGAGAGTAATTATGGGTTATTTAAGAAGGGATTCAAAGGAAACTTTGACAGGAGCATTCAAGTCACCTTATTCCAATCAATTGCAATGGATAAAGGTCAGTTTTGATCATAGTTATAAAGAACTTATGATTTTGTGATTACATGAACCATCCTGGATTCATGACAAAAATGTTTTTAACGTGATGTAACATTATGGTTTATATTCGATTTTTATGATTGACAAAACAGTATTGATTAACATGTGGTATCAGAGCTTTCGGTTTATAATCTCATGTTTTCCGTTATTGAAAATTTCTTTATAACAATTCTGATTTATGATCTTTGAAAATCTGAAAATCTGGAATTTTTATTTGATGAATCTGGAAATCTGGAAAAAAAATTGAAAAATCTGGAAATCTGGAATTTTTAAGCAATCTGATAATCGTGCATATGGTAATTCGAATTTGTCTTATGTATGATATTAAGAACGAAATTACTGCTATAATCCTTATCTTATGAAAACTGTCCCATTATTGTTCAACTCCTTTTTGTGTTATAGGAACCCTAATATGTCGTTAACATGATTTTATTGTTTCGAGTTGTGTAAGCGTTCTGAAAAACACTTTTATTGATCATGATAAGAAAGCGAATTTGTTTTTCAGATTAATTAAGTGAAAACTGTGATTTGACGCAAAACAGATTTCAGAAGATTTTTTTTTGGCGCAGTGAAAGTGTTTTTCGAAATTTTTGGTGTCCAATTCACTTAAAACTTGACATGTTGACTGGAAACGGGTCAACGATCGAATTTCACGGCCTTTGGTCGTGATGTAATGTGTTTTTCGTCAATCCGAGTCCGTTAAGACCCTCAAAACTCCGTTTTTGTCATTTTAGAAAATAACTCTTTACAGAAAATTAATATTAACGTTCTGCAAAAAGTTTTGGTTTTCTGGCATGTTTTACTTCGATTCTATGGTGAAAACTCATTTCTGCCATTTTTGGCAAAATTCATGTATTATGTATTTTTTACTATACCTAGGCAATTCTGTTTTTGAGGCATTTAAGCTTCTATTGGTATCTTTGTAATTACTGATAGATTACGTATTATAGTTAATATTTAATGCATGATTAACTATATTTAAATTGGGACATATAAAAAATTATTCATTTGAGTTAAGTCAAAGGCCAAACACAGGCAGAGACTGTATGTACGAATAATACACTTACATGCATTAAAGGTTTATTATAATGTTAGTTATAAAATTCGATTGAGGCGCAAGACATGCTAATTTCTGAATTGAACAACATTAGAAAAACTTTTGTGAAAACAGAATAGTTGACATTAAGTCCATTAATCATGGTATTAAATGTTTAGGCAACAAACACAGATGCCAAAATTATGGGACCATGATAAATGAATTATAGGGTAATATATCTTTACAATCGGAACATTATGTGATGATTAACACAGATTTCGTAATATTCAGATTGTAAATGAAATATGCCAGAATTTTTAGTCAACAATTCAATATTCGACCCTTGCAATTTTTGTTGTGTGTGAAAATTTAATTTGTGAACATTGTTATTAATTGCAGTTCTCCTTAACATGTATTCGCAAGCTCAGTCCTATTCCAAATTTGATGGAACTAATTTTTTTGAATGGAATGAGCAAATTGAGTTCAGCCTAGGGGTTCTCGACCTGGACATGGCAATTATGTGTGATGAACTCGCTGCTATTACTGATGCCAGTAGAGAGGATAAAAATGGTGTCCATGAAGCATGGTCTCGATCCAATAGGTTGGCCCTTATATTTATGCGAATGTGTGTTGCTGCTAACATTAAGACCTCCTTACCTGAAACTACGAAAGCGAAAGAGTATTTGAACAACATTAAGGAACGCTGTCGCACTGCTGATAAATCCCTTGCTGGGAAATGATGGCTGACCTGACCACTATGAGGTTCGATGGTACTCGAACTATGAATGAGCACATTATAGAGATGACCAATCTGGCTGCTAGACTTAGAGTTTGGGGCATGACAGTGGATGAGTCTTTTCTCGTCCAATTCGTCCTAAACTCCCTACCTCCTGAGTATGAGCCTTTCCAAATCAATTACAACACTATAAAAGATAAGTGGAATGTAAATGATTTGCAAAGCATGTTGGTACAGGAGGAAGGAAGGCTTAAGCAACAGAATGGCCATGTGACTAAGGGACAGGTGGCAAATCTGACAGTCAAAGGAGCTGGTTTTAAGAAGAAGTTCGGCAAGGGCATTAAAAAAGGTCCTGGGCCATCTCATCAAGCTGAACCATCAACTTCTACTGTGAAGAAGGAAAAGAACGACAAGTGTCACTTTTGTAAAAAGAATGGTCAATTCCAGAGGGATTGTCATAAACAAAAGGCTTGGTTTAAGAAAAAGGGTAAGCCTTTTATTTATGTTTGTTTCGAATCAAACCTTATTAACGCTCCTTCTAACACTTGATGGATTTATTCTGGTTCTATGTGTCATGTTTCTAATTCGATTCAGTGCTTCACTTCGATCCGCAAAATAAATCCAAATGAGCATTTTCTCTACATGGGAAATAAAGCGAAGGCTAAAATATAAGCTATTGGAGTCTTTCGCCTGATTTTAAGCACTGGATTTATTTTAGATTTGAAAGAAACTTTTTATGTTCCCATAGTTTCTAGGAATTTAATTTATGTTTCCAAACTTGCTTTAGACAGTTTTTGTGATTGAATTTAAGTACAATGGTTTTGGTTTGATTAAAAATTCTAATAATGTTGATTCTGGATTTTTATTATATGGTTTATATCAATTGAATCTTGAAAATAATTTTTCTGAAACCCTTGTGACCCTGCATCCTAATGTTGGTACGAAACGTACACTTAATGATGAAAAATATATTTATTTGTGGCATAAAAGATTAGGGCACATATCCAGGCCGAGAATTGAAAGGCTCATTAAAGATGGAATACTCCATAACCTAGATTGGGCCAATTATGATGTATGTGTGGACTGTATTAAAGGAAAACAGACCAAACATACAAAGAAAGGAGCCACAAGAAGCACCTAACTACTTGAAATAATACATACAGACATATGTGGACCTTTTGATATTCCATCCATTGGTGGAGAAAAATACTTCATCACCTTTATAAATGATTTTTCACGTTATTGCATTTTGTACATGTTGCATGATAAATCTCAGTCTGTGAACATCGTTGAAATATACATTAATGAGGTTGAGAGGCAACTAGGCAAAAAAGTGAAAATTATTAGGTCTGATAGAGGTGGTGAATATTATGGTAGGTGTGATGAGTCAGGACAACGCCCTGGCCCATTTGCTAAACTCCTTGAAAAATTAGGTATTTGCGCCCAATACACAATGCCAGGATCACCTTGGCAAAATGGTGTAGCTGAAAGGCGAAATCATACCCTTATAGAAATTGTTAGAAGTATTATAAGTAGGACCCAATTGCCTATATTTTTGTGGACACATTCATTAAAGACCGTTGTACACATCTTAAATAGGGTTTCTAGTAAGTCAGTTTCAAAAACTCCTTTTGAACTTTGGAAAGGATGGAAACCCGATTTAAGGTATTTACGTGTGTGGGGCTGCCCAGCGAAAGCTAGAATCTATAACCCTCATGAAAAGAAATTGGATCCTATGACATTATCATGTCATTTCATTGGGTATCCAGAAAAGTCGAAGGGATATAGATTCTACTATCCAAATCATACAACTAGAATCATAGAAACTGGAAATGCTAAATTCATTGAAGAAGGTGAAGTAAGTGGAAGTATAAAAGAAAGGGAGGTAATCATTCAAGAAGTCAGGGTACAAATTCATATACCCAGAGTTCATAACATACATGTTGTTCCTAATGTAGTTGTTGAACGGTCATTGACCCAATCAATAACAATGAACAACAAGTGAATGATCAACCAACTGAACAACCACATAATGAGACTATAACCGATGAAACTTTTGAAGCACCACAGGAAGTGCCATTAAGAAGATCTCAAAGAGAAAGGAGATCGGCAATTCCGAATGATTATGTGGTATACCTTCAAGAGACCGAATTTAACATAGGGAATATTAATGATCTAGTTTCTTATGAAAAAGATGTAAATAGAAATGATTCCGATAAATGGATTGATGTCATGGCTGAAGAAATAAAATCTATGAATGACAATAAAGTTTGGGAGTTGGTCGAATTGCGAGAAGGACAAAAACGAGTTGGGTGCAAGTGGATCTTTAAGACCAAACTTGACTCAAAAGGCAATATCGAACGACATAAAGCTAGACTTATTGCCAAAGGTTTTAATCAACGAGAAGGCATTGATTATAATGAGACATTCTCTCCAGTTTCAAAGGACTCATTAAGAATCATATTAGTATTGGTGGCTCATTATGATTTGGAGTTGCACCAAATGGACGTAAAAACAGCTTTTCTAAATGGGAGTTTAGAAGAAGAAGTCTACATGGCACAGCTACAAGGCTTCGTAAAGGAAGGAAAGGAAAACATGGTCTGTATGTTAAAGAAGTCAATATATGGTCTAAAGCAAGCTTCTCGTCAATGGTACATTAAGTTCCACGATACCATTACATCCTTTGGGTTTAAGGAAAACACTGTTGATCGGTGTATATACCTGAAGATCAATGGGAGTAAGTTTGTGTTTTTAGTACTATATGTTGATGACTTACTTATCGCCAGCAGTGATCTTGGTTTATTAAGTGAAACCAAGAAGTACCTTTCTAAAAACTTTGAAATGAAAGATTTAGGTGAGGCATCCTTCATGATCGGGATAAAAATATCTCAGGATAGATCAGGAGGAATGTTGGGATTGTCTCAGAAAGCTTGCATTAACAAAGTTTTAGAAAGATTTAGCATGCAAAGTTGCAATCCCATTAATGTTTCACTTCAGAAAGGGGACAAGTTCAGCTTAAGTCAATGCCCTAGAAGTGATTTAGAAAGGGGGCACATGAAAGGCATGCCTTATGCTTCGCTCGTAGGGATCTTGTTTTATGCATAAGTCTGCACTAGACCGGATATCAATTTTGTCGTTGGGATGCTAGGCAGATATCAAAGCAATCCGGGGATTTACCATTGGAAAGCTGCAAAGAAAGTGTTGAGATACCTGCACGAAACCAAGGATTACATGCTCACATATCGAAAGACTGGTCACCTTGATGTGATTGGTTATTCAGACTCGGATTTTGGGGGATGCCTTGACAGTAGGAAGAGCACTTCGGGTTATGTCTTCCTTATGGCTGGAGGAGCCGTTTCATGGAAAAGTGCTAAGTAAAGCGTCATTGCATCATCTACTATGGAGGCTGAATACGTAGCTTGCTTCGAAGCTACAAATCGTGGATTATGGCTACAAAACTTTATTTCAGGACTTCGAATTATGGGGTCAATATCTAAGCCGCTGAAAATTTATTGTGATAATGTCGCAGCAGTCTTCTTCTCGAAGAACGATAGGTATACTAAGGTTGCTAAGCATATTGAGATGAAATACATATCGGTTAAAGAAGAAGTTCAGAAACAAAGAGTGTCAATTGATCACATTAGTACGTGTGATAACATAGCAGATCCTCTTACGAAAGGACTATCTCCGAAGACCTTTATGGAAAATGTCAAAGAGATGGGTCTCGATTAGTTAGATTATGATTGTTATTTTGGCTTAGTTGTTTGACACTATTACTTGAATTCAATAAAAGTGTTTCTGATTTCTATTATTTCTGTCTTTTGTTAATGCATGCATATAATTCTGAATTATTGTTGACAGAAATAGTTCTTATTCAAAAGGACATTATGAGGCCAATACCCAATATTAAAGGCTGGGTTGAATGAAACATTGGTGTTGTGGTACATGGAAGGAACCATGCTCTTGAATAGCATGGAACCGCCATGACTCGCATACGTGAATCATTTGATTTAGCAAACTAAATTTATCAATGCTTGTGCACTTGATAATACCTAATTTAATTATACGAATTATTAAGATCAAGTGGAAGACTGTTGAAAATTAATGTTAAGTGACGAAACTAATTATTTAATTTTAATTGTATTAAATTCTGAATTTCCTATTTCTGTGGTCTTGATAAATGTTAGATAATTAATTAGGAATGTGATAAATAAAGATATTAAAAGATTGGGTAAATCTTATCCGTTAGTCACATGATGGTTAGTGGCATTAGTGGGAGACTTTAAAAGAGTCCCACCTTCACTAGAATTTCGGCCCTCTTTCCCTTATAAATAGAGACATCTACACCATCTAGAGTCATCTCAATGCACACTGTTTCTAAGGAGGGAGAGAAAATCCGAAATTCTCATTATTCCTATTTTCTCACAAATATTCTGGACACATAAGAGAGTAATTCTGAGTTATTCAAGAAGGGATTCAAAGAAAACTTTGACAGGAGCATTCAAGTCATCTTATTCCAATCAATTGCAATGAATAAAGGTCAACTTTGATCATAGTTATAAAAAACTTATGATTTTGTGATTACATGAAGATTAAACATCCTGGATTCATGACAAAACTGTTTTTAACGTGATGTAACATTATGATTTATATCCGATTTTTATCATTGACAAAACAATATTGATTAACACCAAAACCATTTGTTAACTATTATGCTTTATCATATTAGCATTTATATTATCCAAAAACATTATAAATCCACTCGTTAATCAATAATTTCGCATTGATTATTGTCATGTTATCAATTTATTAAGTGTAACAACGAAGCGAGCCAATTAGATAGATGTCTTCAACTAATCAAAGTCAAAAAATTCGAAACTAACTTATCAACTTAGTAAAATCGTATTTCTACTGTTATAGTTTGTTGTCCCTGTTAATATCTTTACTGTTTTAGATATCAACATGCGAAAATGCCTTTTTTTAAGGTTATTTGAATTTTGGCCACCACTAGTTATAATCGTTTGGAAGGTGGCCCTACTAGTTATAATCGTTAGGGTTTTGCCCCCCATTTAAAAACTAATCTATGTTTTACCACCATTTTTCACTTTTAACAACACTTTTTGAATTTTATTTGACATTGTCAGGGATATTTTTTCAAAAAAGCATCATTAAAAGTAAAAAATAAAACCCAAGCTTATATTAATTTTTAAATCGAGGCCAAAACCCAACGAGGACCAAAACTCAAATAATCCTTTTTTTAACCAATATACCTTCACAACATGTGGAACCTAGACCTAAACGCCTTTCTTCAAATCAGCTATGAGCTATCCCTTCGTCCTTTTTGGCTAAAGTACGCATTGCTAAATATTCAAATAAATTAAGGTATTTAGTTGTTAATTCTCAACAATTCAAATATTAGTTTGTAATCCAAGACTTTTTGTCCTTGTAACGCAATCAATCACTCACATAGCCGAATTTAACAATTTCAAACTGTCATATTACAAAAAAACTATTATATTATATTAGTTACTTAATTTTACGCTATGGCGATCATTACAATGCGAGTCATATTATGAATATATCTCTAAAAAGTCTTGGACCACACACTATATCAAACCTTAAACGACTTACGGGGACAAATTCTCTAAAACGCCCCATTTATTTGTTCTAAAAATTGTAAATTGACCCATTAACTAATTTATAAATTGGTCCACATTCGTTTTAACTTTTTTTTTTATTGAATCTTAACATCAATTTCAAATTACCAAACATTGCCTAAATTTGGATTGAACTCATTTGCAATTCACTAATTCAAAATGAATCAATTTACATAATTAAACAACTTGAGCAACCAAATAGAGCCTAAATAAATCAATATCAGCTAAAAGTGTATGGCTGAATGAACTAGAAATTAACATTTTTTGGAGTGAATTGATACGTAGGTGGAGTGCATTTAACCCAGCCAAGGAGAAAAATACACTTACATAGCGGTCAAACTGGACAGAAAGCAGTCTTCTATATAAAGGGAAAAGTTGAGAAAATGAAATAACCATCCAAGTTCATTGAAGGCAACTATGAAAGGTTAATTCAGCTAAAGGCAAAAATTATAAAAGCACATATTAAACAACCAAAAAAAGAAACAATAATCTTTCATCTACATGCCCCAAACCAAAATAATCGCTCGCTACAAGAAAGGGACGGAAAAAAGCGAGTAATTTTAGGCTGACATAATTTTGGAACACAATTTACTGAGCTAGTGACGTGGATTCATGTCATATCATTGTATCAGTTAAATTATCCCAAAAACCATGACAAGCTAAAAGTACTCCCAAAAAATAAGAGAGAAATAGGTACCCACCCAAGCCCATTTTGCATGCTTTTTGCAGCCCTATAATTCTTTCGATACATAAAGCAGCAAAAAGGCGGTTGCATCTCCAGATTCAGTAACTCCAATGCGGCTGCATCATAGGAAGTAATCTGGGGTTCTTCGGGTTACATCTGGCTCTCCCCTCCTAGGAGCTGGTTCAAACTGTGAACAAAAATAATATTTGAATTTGATCTTCAGTTCGGAATAATTTGAATTACAAAAACACAAGGGGTGTATTTGGTACCCCAATTCCCCGACTTTGATTGTAACTAGAAATATTTTTAGTTCAAAATTTGTGTATGAGCTTTTACTTAATTCAAAAAAATAAATAACTAAAAATATTCCAATTCCATTCCCAACACACTTGTGTCCATTGATTTAGTTCAAAAGGTTCAAATTTTGAACTGGGGTGTGTCTGCGATCACCAATTTCCATGTAGACACTCCTATAGATTCACAATCACTAATAATAATTACCAAGGTTAAGGGGTGCAAGTGGGAAAGAGAGAAAATAGATGTATTCTTTTGCAAGAAACCTTGTTGAACAATATTATCCTCAACCCCCCTCCCCCCCCCCCCCCCCCCCCCCAAACCCCAACACACATGTAAAGATAGAAAGGGGGCTACACAAAAAAATAGGATAGGGAGTCTTCTGCAAAAAAACTGCATAGCTTGGAAAAAAAAATTGTATGTTCCCCAATACTAGTGGCCCCTGTCACCATTTTCTACTTCTCATTACGTGTGTGTGTGTGTGTGCGCGCGCGCGTGTGCGAGAGAGAGAGAGACCTGAATGAAAGTATGGCCTTGGCAATCATCAACCTCCAGGATGGATGCCATATTACCACAGCGATAACAATAATTAGGCGCGCTAAAGATGGTAACAACCTTTTGCTCCTGCCACATGAAATGCACAACCAATTAATTTCAAGGTCCTGAACCGAAATTCCCCCAAATAAACCCCAAAGATTCAGGCAAGTTAGTTTACATGGCCCCAGTTGTATCCCTCCATAACCAGCTGGTGTGCTCTAGCAATAAGCTTTAAGCTGTTGGTATGGTTAAATTGCTCAGATATGTCCTGTAAAAATGCACGCCGCCGGTTAATAAGATTATTTTACCTCTACACAACATCCAATAAAGGAAACAAAGGGTTATAACATGGATCTCACCTCTTGCTTACAATAATTACAGATGTCTCCCTTTTGTTTCAAACATTACAACTACTTGTTTACAACCCCTTACCCACCAGCTACCCCCTATTTCAAGGGTAATGAGTACTAATTTTACTAATTTTCAAAAATCAATGCACATCAGGCAAGAAGCACGGACACCTGACACAGGACACACTGACACAGCGAATCTAAAAAAATTAGGATACAGTGACACGTTGATAAATAAATATATTATCAATTTATATAAAGAAACCAAGGACATGATAAGAAAAGAAGAAAAAAAGTCGAGTTTGAATATATATTGTGGAAAGAATGGATTAATATCTTAAAGCACAGCATGAAGGTTTTTTTAAATAATAACTTTCGTGCAGAACCGTTCTAGTGTCAATACAGTGGGGGTGAACCGTTCGAGTGCCATTGGGGCATATAGCTTCATGGATGATGCACAAAACGATGCCAACAATTTAACTTGTATTCCACTATACTTATACATTAAGTTAATATATACGTGTAAAGTGTCGGACAAGTAAAAGTTAGTGTTTTATATTTACATTATGAGAGTGTCGGTGTCCGACACGTGTCGGACAAGGACACGTTGCCTTCTCAAAAGTGTCTGTGCTTCCTAAATGTCAGCTAGCGAGTACAAATATCGAAATAATATTTTTTGAATATATATAATTATAAACTCCCACATAAATTCTGGAATAAATAATTGTCTTCATTTTTTGTTCAGAAATTGACCGAGTTAGGAAGCTTTAGCACAGGAGAGGCAAGTGTAAAATTTATAACAAGGGAGGGAATGAGTGTACTACTTGAAACAAGAGGGGTGATACCTGTGTCATTATGGCAAAAAATAAGGAGGTTATCTTTAATTTACCCAAAAAACAGATGGGCAGAGCAGATACCTGGCCAAAAGTATATCCAGCCCCCCTGGGCGAGATACCCCAGCCGCAGCGATCGTCAGGGTCAGACCATAAAAGGTCGCACATGGGCCCCTCATGAGGAACTTCTTGAACGCGATCGAAATTACGAATATTATCAAGAGTTTCAATGGAAGGAGATAGTCCACCATGGAGACAAAATATTTCTGATTCAACCTAGAAAATTTACAATATGACACAGTATCAGCATCGCAAACAACTATAATAATACGTACAAGTTACTAAAAGTATCTCAGCAAGATCTGATTGGAATTATTAAAGGCATTTTCCGTTGAGGTTTTTTTTTCACGAGGGTGATCTGAAAAAAACGAAATAGTTTGAGTTTTATCTCCTTGATTTCATGTATCAACTGCATTGCAATGGGCTGTCATGAAAGAATCCCATAATTACATAGAGGTGCAACAAATGCTCAGGGGGCAGTATGAGTGGTGGGTCTTAAGCAAAAGTATTGATGTCATGCAGTTTTGCTTCCAAAAACAAAATTGCGATGAAGATTATCAACTCAATTTCTCAAATTAAGTCAAAATATCCCCCAAGTCTATTGCATATATATCCACGTGAAATGTTATGCTTTCTGTAAATTTTTACTAGCACATGGACTGAATACCCTACTTGGTAAAAGGTGCCTTGATTTGTTCATTCGAAGATTTTTAAAAAAGAACTGCACTTTAACTATCCTACTATATCTAGGGCAGTAGGCTATGACTTGTAAACATGTTTTACTTTTGCCCTTCCTTAGCAAATAGCCATTTATAACATGAAAAGAACCATCCCATCAATCTGTGCAGGGCAAATAGGTTTATTACTTGTAACATGTTCAAACAAAAGAATCGTAGGTTATCTGAATTTAATAAATCAAACTAACCAATGCCGTAAGCGGAAAGTAGTCAAATAAATCTGTAAAGATCTTCCACACATTGGCATTACCATACCTGTTAAATAAGAAATGGTTTATCAGTACTGATTGTTGCGCATATGCGCACAAACACACACTATGATTTAATGAAATATAGGGTTGTGCTAAAGGCCACCCCATTTTTTCTCCCCAGCACTACAGCATGCTTTTAATTGATTGTACATTGTGTGTATAAACGTTATGTGGTGCTGGGAAAAAAAAAAGTTCCTTTAGCACGACCCTAAAATATATAGTTACACCAACAACAACCACCAAACAAACAAACAATCCAAAGAGTGGACATTAAAGCACATTTTATGTCACAAAACATGTAACAGGAAAAAACCTTCAGATTTGCTTTCATTTAGTATCAAATAAGCAATGTACCAAGATCAATTATGCTATGTTTACACCGAGGCTATAAAACCCTATATAATGAGGCCATATTTCGACGACCTATAAACCAAGAGAAAATGAAAATCATTATCCCATTGGAACTCACTTTCTTAGGCATTCATCATAAAACCCATAAACTTGAGTAATCTGCAATAAACCAAAAACAAAGCACTTAATCCACAACTATCCAATGCTTAAAATTTAAAAGGATTCAAAAGGCATGATAGAATGGGCCAGAGATTTTCACAGCAAAATACCTGACGACTCTCGTGGTTTCCTCGTAGAATAGTAATTCGTTGAGGATAACGCACTTTAAGGGCCACCAAAAGCTGAAAAAGTGAAGCTGATAGCATCAAATTTACAGAAGCAGCAACTCAATCCACACAAAGCAAATTAACACACCCTTAGGAATTGGGCTATTAATACAAGGAACCCATCCACATTATGGTGCCATCTAGGCAAACCACTTTCGTGACTAAAAAATTATGCACTTTTTGTTGAGACCTTTTCTGTGATCTCACATCTCAACATACTTCGAGAACAATTTTTCATTAGTAACGGCCGCCCTCACAATCAATTGTTTATAATTGGCATAGAGATTTTGAGAAATACAAGTGCGACCCCCAAGACTGGCTGGCCCATGACGCATATAAGGTCCATAATTTCAAGAACTTTTTTTATATAATTTTTCTTTTAAATTTATTATTAGTAAGTTAGAGTAGTAGGAAAGTTTTTAGTTGTTTCTTATTGGATTGAAGCCTTGGTTGGTAAGTTTTTTAGGTTTCTTATTGTCAAAAGCTATGCAAATGAACATACTCCAAAGTCCAACCTCACCCCAAAAACAGAACGCCACATGCATTTGCGTGCAAAAGAGAAGAAAGAAGTGCAACATAATGTGAATATGAATTGTTTGATCACCAGCGCAAATCCATACTATTCCCAGATACAAGTAGAACATATGTCAGCACTTACTGTTACTGTTTCAACTGAATAATAGCCTCTATCAACATAATCCCCCATAAACAAGTAATTTGTATCTGGACACTGCAAAACAGAAAGGACCGCTAATATGAATTTGCAAGTCATATTAAAAAAAATAGATAGACAAAGAAATAACAAATCTAATAAGACGAAACATTTTCATAACTACATCTAATAGTGGCATGTCTGACAATAGTTCAAGCTTCATAAAGCTCCATATCATTATACCTCACCCAAATTATTAACTATGAGCTCTGATTAATCAATCCCATAATTTTATCTCTTTGTATATTTCTATTTATATCTCTTTGTATATTTCCCTATATATTATTAAATGTTTAACCGTTGTTTCTGATCTAAAAAAACATATAAACTATTTATGATATCAATCAATATCTGAATGATATCGAACAGAAAACAAAAAAAACAATGGAGGTTTGTTGCAGTTAATTCTGGCCAGTGATTTTGTATTTTGAGAAATGAAGATCCTGTGGTCTCATATAATAGAAGTAAAAATACACCATAGCAAACAATGACCAGCCATATTTATGTTTACTCAAATTAAACTCACCCACCCACCACGTTGTACTAATAGTTTGACGAAGGGCCTTGTATTTCAATTATTAAACTTATGACATTTTGCATGAATATCATTTAAACCCTTCATTAAAATGACTGCACCTAAAAACATAAAGATGGAATGCCAAGCTCATTCTTTTTCAATTCACAAGCTAGTAAAATTTTGATCTTTGCACTGTAGAGTGTAAACATCTTCAGTACCAAATACAACAACCATATGGATGTTTAAATTTAGGTCGACTCAAACATGATATATATCTCTACACCAACTCCATAGAAGTTTTGACATAGACGGTTGCATTCTCTATTTCTCCCCATTCTCTTATCCTAATACTCCGGTAGTAGTCCAACCTTCAGTTTTGAATTTAATAACAAATAATACTGAGGCTAACAGATGGTTTTGTGACTATTAAAAGTAGAATTTTTCACATTTAGGTCCATGGAGGGGAAAAAAAACAAGATGCAATCCAAATAATATTCAATAAAGTATGCAGTCCAGATACGTGAATTTTGGTAAGGTATCTGTGAATTCCGTTAAGGTATCTGTGGATTCCGCTAAGGTATCTCATATCGATGTCGCCCAGGGATTTTTTGTGAAATAAAAATTTAAATGGCTTCATTCAATTAAGAATTCTATTAAAATTAATCAGCTGAAACACTCGTGGCATTTCAATGTTAAAAAAATGTAGCATTGGTCCTTTTTTTTATTTTCAGATAGACGAACGCATAGCAATCACAATTAGCATCATTCCACACAACCCCAAGTAACAGTAAATAAAAACAATCATCATTTCCCTGCCAAAACATGAATAATGTAAAATAAATAAACAGAGGGGGAGGTACCTACCTTCCCTCCAATTCGAAAAAGCTCCGCAAGATCATGGAATTGCCCATGAATATCACCACATATTGTCACGGGGCTTCTCACAGGCTGCGATGGAGGAAACAAAGAGATTAATTAAAACTTTAACGCACTAAGATTTACATACAAGCTCAGACAATATTTATGATGCAACAAAATGTAAAGCATGAAAGACAACCAAACACCAACATTGGGGGGAATGAAAAGTTACTTTTTCGTAAAGTGCAAAAAATGAGTATAAAATTATAAATGTAACTTTACTCTGAAATTTTTGCAAGAAATCCCCTGAACTATTTAATACAAAACTCCTTAACTATGCATTTTGTTGCAAAGACCCCAATGTGTCGCTAGAAAATGATGTTAAAAAGCCTTTATGGATCTTTGCAACAAAATGCATAGTTCAGGGAGTTTTGCATTATAATAGTTTGACTTCCTGGTAATATTTGACTATTTGCATATTCTGTATGACAATCACTATGAGTACCATAGGGACAAAATCCAAAAAGAACACCTGATAAAGAGCAGTTTATATTTTTATTTTTTTCTCAAAATAACCACAACAACAATTTCTTTCTGGGGTACTTGTTAATCAAAACAATGCTAAACCAAATTAATCAACAAATTGTTTTCACAAGAAACAAAAATACTGCAGATAGAGTATAAAGTATTTACAACTGCTATTTGAAACATAACTTCATTCAATCCATGAGAAGTTTATTGTACCACAGCTTTCCTAAGTGCAGACCTTGCAGCAGAACCATGGTTTGCTAAGAAGACCAATCAGGAATGTACTATCAAATTCAGCCAAACATTTATTGCTTATATATTATATGGTATGTAGGGGTGAACCCAGAGCAACGGTAAGGTTGCCCCATTGTGACCTGGAGGTCACAGGTTTGAGTCACGAAAACAGTCTCTCTGCATATGCAGCGATAAGGCTGCATACATCCAACCCCCGCAGTGGCGGGAGCCTTGTGCACTGGGTTTTTACCCTTTTTTATATTATATGGTAAGTAAATATGCTAGTCATGTTAGATATAAGATGAGAAAAACTTCTGACAACAAATTGACATTACAAGTCTCTTGAGAACAATGTAGGTGGCACCACAAAAATAGACAGCCGAACAAATGAATTACTAACTGCTTCCACGTAAACAGAACGGAAACTTTACGTATAAAGCAATAGCCAGTAAAAGAAGGTCTAACGAAACAAATGACGCCCTTTGCAGGCTTCTCAAACAATTTTCATTCAGTTAAATGTATTGCTTACAACTACTACTGGTTGAAATAGATTAAAATAAGGTCCAATATAAACTGAATTGTAGAAAGACCAAAGCAACAGATATCCCCTATCTTCTAACCACAACAATTATAGCCAAAACTGGCACACAAAACTGCATACCTGAACATTGCTTTCCTCCATTAGAATCTCTTTAGCTTTTTCACACAGGGCCCTAACCTACAGCACAAAAACATACCACTGAAGAGCCTCTTTTTACCATGCCATAAGGAAAATGAAGAAGAGATCAATTAAAAGGCAAATTTTAGATAAAATAACAATAACAGTTTTTCAACAAAAGAAAAAAATATTGAGGCAAAACACATAACACATACATGAACCCATGCTGCAGCAATTTATATGCAATTACTCATAATGACGCCTAACATAGTACACAAAGAAATAGAACAGCTACCCATAATCACTCTAGTTTCCGTTTTGTACAACAAATGCTACAACTATATGGACCAATGATTGAGCTTTCAAAGGGTATTTTATTTCAGAAGTTGTGGCTTCTCTTCTTCAGTTTGAAAACCCAGTCTATACTAAAAAAATATATAAAAAGTCATGGCTTTCTCCTTCCAAAGGTCATAGATGTAACCTCAATCAAAAAAATCTACAGAATTACAGAACCCAAGTAGGTGGATCTATTGGACGAAGATAGAGAAATTGAGAGAATGACCACCCATTGTGAGGGAGATGAAGCCTGCATGGATGTAAGCCCCCCGTGAACTGGGTGGAGAGCTTCTCACTCGCCTAGGCGTAATCCCCCCGACTTTATAATACTGTCTGAGATTGCAATGAAATCACTGGAGGAATTTCTAACATAAAGTGGAGTTATAAGTTAACAATGACGAGTTTTCAACTATAACGTCTACGGTGATAGTAACTCTCGTAACCAATTCCATTGATAGGGCATGTGTACTACAAAAGCCAGCACTAAGATCTCTGTGATTGTCAGGCCTATGCTTCGATGCAGATATTTTCATAAGTGAAATGAAGTTCTTCAACACGTGAGGATGTCATTTCAAAAATCAAGGAACGAGAATCATTGTAATCTTTTAAAAGAAGGGCAGCATGGTACTTCAATTAGTTAGCTTTGTGAGTAGAGGCAAGCTGGTCTTGGCATCGCGGAGTTGATTACATTTATCATTCAGTTCCCTTAACACACACGAGTTCAGTGTACCATGTAGGTCCCCTCAACACTTAGGTCCATTTTACCGTGGGCAACCCTGTCTAACACTAGTCCCTTCACACCTTCGTGCACTGCCAACTAGTTGCCTACATTTATAGTGATAGGATAGGACAATTCCTAAGAGTTGTACCCCTCAACTTGTGACTCATGTCCAAATCTCATCAACTATTATATCTGCGCCAAAACATCTTTTATCATCCCATGCCCTAAACCTAACTCCAAATCACACCCCAAAACATGTTAATTCGTTATTAATTTAAAAATAATGGGTTTGCATATGCTTTGGAGTAATTTTGGATATGGGATGATTTCCATGTCACGCAACTAATTCCGCTAGATTTAATGAAAGGGTCATTGGTGCAAACTTAACCTAGTTTACCTGCCTTAAATGTTACAAAAAAAAATCTCAAGGCCCAAATGTTACAAGGTACAAAATTTAGAGGCCACCGGGGTAATTTAGTCTTTATTCTTTTCTTTTCCCTTACCGGACAAAACAACTATAGAAAACATTGTCATATGCCTCATAAAAGGTATTTAACATGTATTGTGGTTTAAATATAACAAGTATTTTGGTCTAATATTATTTTTAATATAACACGAATAATTTTTCTTTTACCCCTGAGATAATGCCATTTTGAAATAATTCAACTTACCCTACTTGTACCTTATGCATCAACCCTCTTGTACCTTATGCATAGTGAGTGTGAGTGTAATTATTTGAAAAGTTGGGTTTATGTCTAAATACAGCATTATCAGGGGCAAAGTTATAAAAACCCAAAATTCTAATATGACAAAAAAAAAATTCTTTTATAATATAACATAGTGGCCATTATATTTTAATATAAAATAAATATTTCTAATATGACAAATAAAATGCTATGGTTTTTTTATCTCCCTGACATAATGCCATAATTACACATAACCCCCTGCTTTTTAAATAAATAAACTTAACCACCACCACCACCAGCCCGGCATGTGCATCATCCCGCTTGTACCTTATGCATCAATCTGCTTGTACCTTATGCATAGTGAGGGTGAGTCTAATTATTCGGAAAATGGGGTTTATGTCTAAATACAGCATTATCAGGGGCAAAGTTATTAAAACCCAAAATTCTAATATGACAAAAAAAAATCTTATATAATAGAAACATGTATAGTTGTCACTAATATAACATAGTGGTCATTATATTTTAATATAAAATAAATATTTCTAATATGACAAATAAAATGCTATGGTTTTTTTATTTCCCTGACATAATGCCATAATTACACATAACCCCCTGCTCTTTAAATAAATAAACTTAACCACCACCACCACCACGGCATGTGCATCATCCCGCTTGTACCTTATGCATAGTGAGGGTGAGTCTAATTATTCGGAAAATGGGGTTTATGTCTAAATACAGCATTATTAGGGGCAAAGTCAAAAAAACCCAAAATTCTAAATCTAATATATAATAGTGAGCTAACATAACATAAACATAGGGACCAAACCAAACACATAAAAATGTTGAAAATTAGGGCATTACCCATTAAAAAGTTTAAAAGATCTAGAATTTATACAATATGTTGACAGATCTGATGAAATCACAAGATGGGTCTATGGATCGATACATATACATGGTTTAAAAAAGAGTATAATAGTGAAAACCCACAAATCAAAGAAACAAAAAAAAAAGGAACCTCTTGTTCGGACAAGGGTTTGCACTGCATAAGCTGAGTAATCTGTTCGTCAAGGTTCCCATTTGCGCTCGGATCATTGCTCATTTTTGGAGAGATTTTTTCAATGGGTGTTTTTTAACCTTTGGGGTTTTTTTTCTTTTTTTGTTGTAGGAGAGAGAGAGAGAGAGAGAGAGAGAGAGAGAGAGAAATGAAAAAGGGTTGGGTTTGGTTGGGGTGGGAGTGAGTGAAGAGGAGTGACAAAGCTAATAATAAACCTTCTAACTAATGGGGTCAAAATTTAAATAATTTAAGAATGGATGGCACATGAATATATGATACTCTTATAATATTGTTATTGTCTATTTCATGACGAAATATTCAAAATAAAGATTATAATCATGTTAGGATAATTATAGTATGAGTACAATCTCCATTTTAAAAAGTCAACTAGTTTAATATTTGAGCTCTTGCGTTTTGTAGGGGAATCGGATCTTTAATATTGTAAATTGTCAAAAAAAGGCATGGAGTGTTATGCGTGAAAGAAATAATGACACGATGGGGAGTTTTGCTAGGGTCGTTAGTCAAGATTCTGAGCTGAATTTATAATGGTACTATGATTGACTAGGGGGTGTCTTATTTATACATATGATGAATCCTATATAGGTACGACGTATGGGATAGTGAATTTAGTTATAATCAACCTCTTTTTTAGTCGTTCACATCCAAAAATGGTTGAACTGGAGTAAATCACTTAAGATCTTTATTCGTGTTTATACGTGCTTGTTGTATGACTTCTGGCATAATCGGATATATCTGGGGTTGACCGACTTAACTCAAAGGCATTTTGAGTAGTGAGTGTCACATGTCCTACTTTGTGGGTCAATTCGGGTTCATATACCTTGAATTGCCCCAAGAATTAGAGGGGTTTATCTTTAGGCTAAATCGACCTAATTGTGTTAATTGAAGCTTAATGCTTGTATGTAATTTTGGGCCAAAGTGCCATTAAGGCAACGCGTGTCCTATTTTAAATAAGTGGGAGTTTAATCATTGTTTTCTTTGCGTGTAATCCATAGGCTTAGGGTTACGTGCACCATAAGTGGCATTTTCATACGCCATCAATATATGAGCACGTGGCTTAACGAAAGTGGGAGTTAAAATTTCCCATATCACTGTGTGTCAAAGAGGATGAGGAAGTTTGAAGTCTCCTTAGAGGATGACTTTAAGGCGTTCCATAAAAAATATAACATCCTTAATGATGACTTTATTAGGTTTTCCCCTGAGGATGGGGATCTTTATGACCTCAATCAAAACCATATTGATATGTACAATGTGGTGGTGGTGGTGATGGATGGGGGCGATCAATTCCATTTCCACCCTTTACTTGTTGAGGCATTCCATCATTATGGAGTTATGCCTCATCAAGTGAACAAAAAAAAATCGTAGCGTCATGGGAATAGTGGTTATTTACCAAGTGTATGAGATGAATTTAGGGTTGGATTAAATTAGGTATCGCTATGACCTTCAATCTAGTACTATGTATATACATGGTATTTTAAAACTCAAAATAAGTCTCATGGTTTGGTTGAATGGTTACCCAAGTCTCTTATGGATACGGATAAAGACGTATGTCTTTTTTTGTGCATCTTTATGACGAGCGCCTGGATCATAAGGGACGTAAGTTGCTTGCATTTGTTGGCACTCCTGATAATGTATTGTTTATTGCGTGTCTTTGAACTTTATGATGGATTAATCATTATCAGCCAATTTTTATGAAGATAAACACAACAGGTTAAGACCAAAGGATTTCCATGTTAATTTTATCGGTCTAAAACGAGTTTGGGCTATAAGAAATCCAACTGGTTCTAGATTTTATTTGAGAGTATCTCACATTCTTCTTGGCTACAATCTTATAGTGTATTTGGCCAAGAATTTTGCAACACTCCTTTTAGTCATTGTTATCGACTACACAATTTTTGGCGAGTCAAGCATCCTCAACACTCTACCGGTGATTGATGTCAGTGCAAGAGGACGTTATGTGGGAGAGAGAGATTCGCCTTTGTAAGCATTACACCAAAATGCGCTTTTAGTAACGCTATTTTACTGTTATAAAAAAATTAGTAAACGGTATTTTTTCGTTAGAAAAAAGGTATAGGGAAAAATTAGTAACCTATATTTACCGTTAATAATAATGAATTTACCAATGGTATATATATTTATTTTTAAATTTGTAAGCCCCTATTATGTGTGCTTTATGTGAAAATAATTTTTCAAAAAAAAACTTTTTTCAATTTTAATATGCACTAATTTTGTGAACCAATTCTACTTAACCCAATTTTATCTTGTTAATCCTAAACATGCATCCAGTGCCATTAAGTAAGTAAAATAAATCAAGTCCACAAAACACACAATACCGATGTACGAGAAAACCACTAAGGGAAAAAACATCGGACGACCCAAGTCAGACAATCACTATGATGCGATTTTACAAAGTACAAATAATAGATTTACTCAACTACTCGATACCCCACAAGCCACAGTGCAATGCAGGAGTCCACCTATGCCAGGTCCATAACACACGAGTCCATGTTCGCCTTGGAATCTATCGAACAGCTTTGGCAACCGCCTACGATTAAAAAATTGGAGTCCACCGCTTCTTCACTGCAAAACTTGACGAAAGAAAGGTTCAACGGAGATAAACAAACTTTAGATGGTGCTAAACCAAGATCTCTATAGCATATTTATATTAAAGATCAGATCTTGAAACATAAAGGATGTTTTTAACTTTGGAAACATTTGTAAACAAGTGCAGAAAAACATTTTGTTCTGTAATTAGGGTTCTGCACACCTCGAAATTCTGAGCAAAAATTGCCTTAAATAAAAAATCTTAAGTCAGCGCGTCGTAACAACAATATTGGCCTGTCGTTAGAACGACTCTACACATATCATTCGAACGAGATACACATGTCGTTAGAACGACTCATTGATGTCGTTTGAACGACAGTAAACGTTGTTTGATCCTCCAAAATGCAAGGGAATGATCCATACGACTCTAAAATGTATTTATCTCAGAATAAATATATTTATCTTCAGAAAAACGAAGTTAAAACATTTTTAAATAAAATAACATCCTTAAAACATTTTTCGAGTTCTATAAACATTATGCGTACATACCTAAGAGTATCTCGAAATGCAATATGATATGAAGATGCAAAACTTGCACCACTAAACACAGTATGATCTATCTTGAAGTTTTACCTCTACGTCTTCAAAACAACGTCATAGACTATGAGGGAATCGTGACAAGATAATCTATCTATGACTCAAATTTGGTTTTTGTCTGGATTAATGCCAATACATACAAATTGAAACTGCTTGGAAATTTATTCTTACAAATCTCCCCTTTGGCTATTTCGTGACAAAACCAAAATAGTGAAATGCCTAAGCCGGACCGTCAAGATGAATGGCCTAAATCCCATCCCATAAAACCCCAGAAAATACAGGATACGATCTAGTAAATAAATATCGAATCGGCAGCATAAAATGTCTCCATGTGACGTGGTCATAAATTTCCAATCTCTAAATAATCACTAAACACACGAAACAAACAAATATCATGTGAAATATGGAGGTGCAAATGATATAAAACCTTATGAAACCAATTTGTAAAACAAACCATTTTTTTGTAAACATGTGAGCAAAACATATGATACCAGTATGTATATATATGTTTCAATATAGCTCAAATCAATGATACCATTACGTAAACAGTACAATCAAAACATGATATCAATATATAAGCATGTAAAAATATATGTGCTCATCAAACAAAACTCCCCCTACATCACATACCATCTCTCCCCCTTTTTGTCTCGAATAGACAAACAGAGAGAAGGATAAACACATATCTAGAAGGAGATAAACATATGAAGCATATATATAGATAAACATGGATAGCCAACTAATAATAATCAGAAAATACTAAATCATAGCTAGCAAACAGTCACACAAAATGAATCAGCAATATCAGGAATGATACGAATAAATAAATCAATAAAGTATAAAGATCAAGCATAAATAATCAGTATCAACTGCAAATAAACTGTCCAAAATTACCCAGATGTACTAAAACAGTATAAAATTAGCATACATACGAAGCAGGTACAAAAACATAAAGAAATCTCAAAAATCCTTTCTGGGTCGTTTGAATGACAATGACAGGTCGTTTGAATGACATTGGCATCTTGTTAGAACTAGGCTAAGAAACGAACTGAAATAGTAGCATGTCGCACGAAGCACTTAATAAATGACATTAAAAACGACCTATCTCGTAACCATACCTGACACTTTTTGCATCTCGTTTTTAATGTCGCGAGATCCACTCTTCGAACGACACCCAAAAGTCGTTTGGACAACTTCAAAAACTTTGATTTACAGCTCTAAAAATATACAGGATTTGCCTAGTGAATTTTTTTTCTCAAAACAGCAACTAAAAATACGAAACAGTAGCAAAACAGACTCAAAATAAAAAATATGAGTTTCATGCTAACATAGTATCAATGTGCTCAAACATGAATATGGAATGAATAGGCGTAAACTATAACAAATGAGTTACAATATAAACACATCAAAACGATCAATAAGCTCTAATTGATAGTTAAATGTCATCAAACTAAGTTTTAGCCGTATTTAACAATTAATATATTGAGACAAATGAACTAAACAAACAACATACACACAAATCCAAAATTTTGACGATTCTACAAACGATGGCATCATGACACGATTTTTTAACATTAGGAGTCATGATGTAAACCTATTTTAATTTTCCATCCAAACACCCTCATATATTCATATCTCTTTTCTTTTTGAATGAACATATCAAACTAAGCCAATTGGGCCATTTTGGCATATGTTTCTTTTTATTGCCTTAATTTTTTCTCGGACTCTTTTAAACAGTGGCTTTCACAACGAGTTTATTATACTCTCGCAACCCTTTCCCTTGAACACTCATCATTTGTTCAATTTAAGAAATATATATCCTCATGGAAATGGTTCTTACATGCACACCTCCTCCTAAGTTTAATTATGCATATATGACAAAATTGAGAGAAGAACGCCTCACCAAACTCAAATTGCATGAGAAGTCAAATCTTCATAAAAGCTCATACATGTGTGTGCGATGGAATATATACAAAGTCGAATCCAAATACAAATCAACTTCGAAACAACCCCATTAGTCAATGGTTAAGATCATTCAACGCATCTACAATTATGATCAAATGTCCTAGCCACATAGATAATGAAATGATGGGGATCCACGCATATAAATATGCCACATCAAACATGTAAACTCATGACACAAAAAATAAATCGTAAATCTTTTTGTGTTTTTAAAAAAATTCATCAAAATAATATTTTTTTGTATTTTTCCAAATAAGACTCAATAAAAGAAAAATATAATACAAAGAGATACACATGTCATATCATGGGTAAGAAGTATAGCATGAAGCAAATACTAGCGTATGATAAACATAATCATGCAAGCAATTAACAATATGAAATAGCATATGAAGCATCATGTGCTAGCATGTGAGAGTCAACCAACCTAACATTTAGCATCTCCAAAATATATTTTCTAACCCAAATCGGTGTATACCTAACTAAACGGATTTTGGAAATTGACGGGACACTACGCTTAAACTTCCTAGAGTCTTTTCTAAGATCACAGCAAAAATGCCTAATGTGACATTTCATACCACAATGCGAACGTGTGTAAACACGAAGAGGAACGAGACCTTTAGGTTGACCTTTTATAACACCCTAGGATGTGATTAACGCTAAAAAACAAACTATGGTTTTGGCTTTAACATTTGAAGTAATAGAACAAGATAAGCCACTACCATAACTATTCACACTACTCGAGTCTTTTAAATTATTTTTTAACTTCAAAATTTTAGACTCAAGCAAAGAATTAGACTCCTCAAATTTTAGGAACTCCTTCTTTAAATTTTTAATTAGCCCTAAAAGGATATCTCGCTCCCCCTTAATGTGAGCAAACTTATCCCCAAGAGTCTTCTCACGCGACTTAAATTCATTAATCAAAACATTTTCTTCAATGGCACAAACCCTGGAATTCTTAAAGTCCTCTAACTCTTTCTCTCAAGGACTCTATTATCAGTCTCTTCCTTAGCCAATTTCTTAGAATTAAATTCATCATATAAGGTAACAAACTTCTCACGAATGATATCTCTTTGAGTTTGAAACATTTGCAAATATTCAGTTATATGTTTAAAACGAGAATTTTCCTCTTCAAGTATCTCAATTAGTTTTGAAAACATCAAATTCAAAAGATTTAATTCATCAAAACTTTGAGAATCCATCAAGAGAAAAAGCAAACACATGTGTGAAAAATAAACACAACTATCAAAAAGCACAAAAACAAGGATCTACACAATAAAAACGTGTTTCTAGCTCTGATACCGATTTGTGGACATGAGTAGTCAAAAGGTATCCGACAAAAAAAGCTTTTCAAAACTCGGGATCACTTGATAATTTGGAGTAAGCTGCTCTGATACCAATTTGTAGGCCCCTTTTTACGTGTGCTTTAGGTGAAAACAATTTTTCAAGAAAAACTTTTTTCAATTTCAATATGCACCAATTTTGTGAACCAATTCTAATTAACCCAATTTTATCTTGTTAACCCTAAACATGCATCTGGTGTGATTAAGCAAGTAAAATAAATCAAGTTCACAAAAGACACAATGCCGATGTACGATAAAACCACTAAGGTAAAAAACCTCGGACGACCCAAGCCATATAATCACTATGATACGATTTTATAAAGTACAGACAATAGACTTCCTCAATGAATTAATACCCCATAAGCCTTGACGCTCTTTTATGCTTCAACCGCTCCTCCACAATGTAATGCAAGAATCCACCTATGCCAGGTCCACAACACACGACTCCACGTGCTCCTCGGTATCCACCGAACAGTTTTGGTAACCACCTACGATTCAAAAATAGAAGTCCACCATTTCTTCACCACAAAACTCAACGAAATAAATGTTCAACAGAGATGAACAAACTCCAGATGGGGCTAAAACCAAGATCTCTATAGCATATGTGTATGAAAGATCGAATCTTAAAACATAAAGGATGTTTTTAACTTTGAAAACATTTATAAACAAGTGCATAAAGATGTAAGGTTTCTGTTATGTAATTTTGGTTCTGCACACCTCGAAATTCTGAGAAAAAATTGCCTTAAATAAAAAACCTTAAGTCAGCGCATCGTTATAACGATATTGGCATGTCGTTATAACGACTCTACACATCTCGTTCGAACGAGATACGCATGTCGTTAGAACGATCTACTGATGTCATTTGAACGATAGTAAATGTCGTTTGATCTTTCAAAATGCAAGGGAATGATCCATCCGATGCTAAAACATATTTATCTCAGAATAAACATATTTATCTTCAGAAAAATGAAGATAAAACATTTTAAAATCATTTATAAACAAAATAACATCCTTAAAACATTTTTTTGAGTCCTATAAACATTATGCGTACACACCTGAGAGTATCTCGGAATTGTGATACCCCGTATTTCTGAATATTCTAAATATTCCATTTAATTAAATTGGAGAATTAAATGAGAAAATACGGCTTAATTTAAATTACATAAGAGTAGTAATTTATAGAGTTTTATTTAAAATTGTAATTATGGAATATTAATAGAGAGATAGATACCGGTTTATATTGCCTCATTATATTTACTTAGTGCGAGTGGTAAATAGTCACTTAACGCGTGTAGACCGTGTTGGGGTGAGAACAAGTAATATTTTTAGTTACTCAAATGATAATTTAGAGGTCACAGATGAGTCCGGAATGGTCAAATTAGTCAAAATAGTATACATGAGGGTACTAGTTGAGTCCCGGGGTAATTTTGGACTAAACCGAGATCGTTCGGGGGCGTTTTGGTCTTTTAACATGAGAGGGTATGGAGACCTACGAAATTGAGAGCTTTATATCAGCCGTATGATAGAGGGGTTAGGGTTAGAAAACCCATGAAAACACACCATAACCATTAGAGATAAGAGAGAAACCATTCTCAAGGCAAAAGGAAGAATTGGGAAGGATTCAAAGGAGATTTTCACCATCAACTTGTTGGGGAAGAAGGATTGAAGGATGAAGATCATCAATCATTAACAACAACCACGAAATTAGACCCTATTGATCATGAGGCAAGTTGTTTATTGCAAAAATTATAAAGTTATAATACCCATGTGTAGGATTTTTGAATAGTCTTGCTTAAATCCATATCTTGATAGGAGAACGATGATATTTATACATGTTGGGATAGGAAACGCATGTAGAATGATTTAACATATGTAGAGGATTAATATTCAGATTAGACTTGATGATTTTTTCGGAATAAAATCTGGATTTGGAATGAAAATATGGAAAGAACAACATAACTAGGGTTTCAAGAAATTTTGGGTTTAATTCACTTCTTCTTTAAAGGAATTGAAGTTTCGATGTATTTAACACGTTAGAAATTGTCCTAGTATATGTGAAAACATTTTAGGATCATTGGGTCGAAGTTTGGTGGACTATAATGGAGTTTGAAGGTTTGTTAATAGAGGAAAAGCTTAACGAAGAAGATGAACTGCGTTTGTCCCTGTTCGATCGATCGATCTCGAACTATCGATCGATCGATTATGTCGATCGATCGAACCCAGCAGTCGATCGATCGACGCAAGCTGTTTTCCCCGAATTTTTCGTGTTTAAGTCCTCGTTGATTTTCGGGAACGAATGAGTACCCTGGGATTTACATTATACTTATATGGGAGTAAGAATAAGACTAGTAGGTATATTGTTGAGGTCTGATAAGGCCATTGGGTGTAGGGCTTGGATTACAGACCGATGAGAATAAATTCGATTTAGTAGAGTATCGGGAAATTTGGAATTTAGTTACGAGGCGAAGTAAATTCAATTTAAGTAATAAACCAATAGGGTAAGTAATAACTACTGAAATTATATGTGAGGGTAACTAGGAGCCTTAGAGTTTGCGTGAATACTCGAATAAATGCAATAGTGAAATAAATTGTAAATCAATGAGTACGGTGGATATAAGTAAAATATATTGCGTACGTGCATAATTTTGATGGGTCGGGTGTGTACCTACTAAATTATATAAAAGTTTGGGTTAAGAGAATTTTACCTAAATTAATTATGTTAGGGTCGATGAGACATTCCGAACTAACATAAAGTTATTATATGTTCGGGGTCGATGAGAAATGCTGAACCAAACCTTAAACTGGTGTCGCGATGAAAGAGTCCCGAACCAGAATATGTGTATATATATTTTTTTAAAAATCGTTGGGGTCGATGGATAATTCCGAACCAACTCTCACTTGGGGTCGATGAGAAATGCCGAACCAAACCTTGAACTGGTGTCACCAGAATATGTGTAAATATATATTTTTAAATAGTTGGGATCAATGGATAATTCCGAACTAACTCTCACTTGGGGTCGATGAATCATTCCGACCAAGAGTCCTTTACGTGTATAAAAAGGGTAAAATAATAATGATTGATATTTAGTATATATTGTGTGTGAAATATATACTTGACGATATTCTACTTCTGTGTATTAGTAGATTGATGTATATTATGTATTCTAAGGTACATACTGAACTGGTAATTTAAGTAGTGAAACTTAATGACGAAGTGTAATGTTATATAGAGAATATCTAATTAGTAATTTAAGTAGTGAAACTTAATTACACAAGTGGGAAGATAACAATTGTGAGAATGGTAGAAATTTTAGTAGTGACACTAAATGAAAAGTCTTGAAAAATAACATAGATGAAATGATACTTGAGAATTAATTAACATACGCGAGATGTTAGTGAAGCGGTTGTACTGTATGGGCGGTACTGGAACTTAGGTACAAATAAGTTCAGTTGACTACTTTGGTTTTAGTTAGCTTGGGAGGTATGGATAGATAAACTAAGTGTAAAACGTTAGGTGTGCACAACAGATGTGGGGAGAGTAAACTCAAGAGAGTGTACGAGAACCCAACATGTGTAATCAATAATCGCATTTTATATTATGATAAACGTTTGCTAAATATTTTTAAAATGTTTTGAGTACTAACTCTTGCTATAAAATATTTTCAAAACCTTTTAGGTGTCCAGCCACAGGGACGCCATGTATGATGATTTCATTCCAGGGACTCGAAGCTATAGCAGAGTGGATGCTTACAGGATTTTGACTAGACGATATTTCTCATTCAGATCTAGTATTGGATCTCACACTATTCTATGCATGGACTTATGGTCCGGTATCATTCTCAGATGTTTAGTTTCAGATTAGTGGATTGTTCTTGTTCTATGGTTGTTTGGTATTTTAAGCCGATGGTTTATTCGGTATTACTCTTATTCTTTTGTACTTATACTTTGTTGATTGGGTTTTAGTACATGGTGTTTGTTTTAATATTTTTCGCATGATTGATTTACCTGTTTTAAGAAAGATAAAATTTGGCATCGGTCTAATTTTACTTAGGTGATTAGTAATTAAAAAGTTTTTGACAGTGATGCTAAGAATGAACCATTTGAGAAACCTGATTTAATTTAATAAAGGCCTGATCACCCGATGTTTAATTAGGCGGGGTGTCACAGGAATGCAATATGATATGAAGACGTGAAACGTGCACCAATAAATATGGCATGATCTATCTTGAAGCCTGACAGATACGTCTTCAAAATAATGTCATAGACTATGTGGAAATCGTGACAAGATAAATCTATATATGACTCAAATTGATTTTTGTCTAGAATAATACAAATACATACAAATTGACACTACTTGGAAATTTGTCCTTACAAAATTAGTAACATCTATTTACTGATTTTGTAACGGTACAGGTACGTTAGTAATAATAATACATATTTTAAAAAATATATTTATTTTTCAAGATCCTATGTCCTTCTTGAACACGTCTTGAATTTAAATATATTTAATTATGTTTACCACGCTATTCAAATCCTAAGAACATGTACAAAAATAGTCCGCATAAACGAGGGCATTATATTCAATATTTACATTTTACACGAGGTTCAATAAATTCTCAAATATGCAGTAATTGCCCTCAAGTTCACAATAATTAGGTTGGTGTTGGTGAGCAACCTCACTGTTCGTTTTGAATAACACAATGCATGCTGACAAATCTGCATATAAATTCTTTTTAATCTTTACTTTATGGTATACCTTGGAAGACATAGTCACCATGAACGAACACAAATGAACCTCTTGTTCGGACAGGGTTTTCACTGCATAAGCTGAGTAATCTGTTCGTCGAGTTTCCCATTTGTGCTCGAATCATTGCTCATTTTTTGAGATAAATTCTTTCTATGGTTTTTTTAACCTTTTTTTTGTAGAAAGATAAAGATAAAAGAAAAAGGGTTATGTTGGGAGTGAGTGAAGAGGAGTGATAAAGCCAATAATAATGCTTCTAACTAATGGGGTCACAATTTAAATAATCTAAGAATGGATGGACAGGAGTATATGATACTCTTATAATATTATCAATGTCTATTTTATAACGAAATATTCAAAATAAAGAATCGCGCTAAGATAATTAATCAGCTTATAACCGAGACACATTACTCGGTCTGACTAGAGTTATAAAGAGAGATAAATTATAATATGACTACAATCGGAATCTCAAAAGTAAAGGAATTTAAAATTTGAATTCTTGCGTTTTGTGTAATATCCTGTAATTTTGAGTAATTTATATTGGATTTAATTAAATTAAAATAAAAGACTAATCCAAGTTAAAATAAATATTAATTAGCATGATTAAAGTTAATATTTATGGATGTGAATTAAATTGGATACTACATAGTGATCAAGTAATAAAATATTTAGAATGCACTATGTTTAGGCATGAGTAGAAATATGACAGTTAATGATAATTCAGTCGGGACGCGTATGTGAGTTGTGTCGGGACTTAAAATATAAAATAACTAATGACTGATATATGGGTCATACAAATAGTCATTTCGAGTTATTCGATGTGTCCAGACAGGTCGAGATAGTCAGAAAATATACGCAGAGGTTGTATTTGGGTCCCGGGGTATTTTTAGATCAACCCAGCACCCTATGAGGGTATTTTGGCATTTTAGTATTCTAAGGTTAGAAGACCAACGAATTTGGGAAGACTATATCAGCTGATATATTGCAGAGTCTAGGTTTAGAATAAGTGAGAAATAAGAGAGGCCATAGGAGAGGAAGAGGAAAGGGTCTAGGCCATTCATCACCACCTAGCACAACCGTTGGCGCCAGAATTGAGAGAGGCGCAAGGAGGAGCAACCTCCATCACCAAACTAATGGAATCAGACCTTCATCATCCGATGAAAGTGTTTAAACTTTCATAAATTGAGTAGTTATAATGTCCATGCTAGTCTAGAATCATCTCTACAATGAAAATATGTTGTGTTGGGTGATTTCATGGGATTTAATTATAGTTTTGATTGGGAATCATATTAGAATTTAACCTCTTGCTATTATATTTTAAAATTTAATTTTGAAGACATATAAAGATGGAATCTTCTTGATTATCGATTGAAGAACATGAAATTGAATAACTTATAGTTTAATTGACGAACATAAGATGATAATCTGCCAAAAAAATTTATATTACTTTGAACGCGTGTCACTTTAATTGTACTTAGAGTATACTACGAGCCATCAATGTCGAGAAAGGTCTAGGTCTTTGCTTTCCAATGATCTTTGAATGAGGTCATTTGGAGTTCTGTAGAGGGAGTAATTGACTTTTTACTATAGGGTGTCTAATCTATTAGGCATATTAATCTGTCAGAATCTTTGACGTTACTTTAAACTTATACCATTTTAATTGTACTTAGAATTAGAATGGGAGCCATATATGTCTGGAAAGGTCTAGGTATTTTCTTTTCAATGAGATTTAAATGAGGTCATTTGAACTTCTATAGAGGGAGAAATCATGATTTTACTAAAGGGTGTTTAATTCGCCAAAAAATTTACGACCCAATTCGGTTGCTCAGAAAATGACAATTTTGTTAGTTTAGGTGTAAAACTTAAAAAAATGGGAACCATAACTTGAGTAGTTTGTGATTATGGAAAAAAAGGGATACCAGTCGTATATAATTGAGACATAGGGGTAGTCGAATTTATAGGCTAGAACCCATCGAAAATTATTAAATGTATTAGCGTTTGGGAATTAAATGGGGATACATAAAGAATTGAGATGAACCCGAGATTTGGATTAGTAGATTAAATTTGATATTAACTACTGAAATTATAAACGAGATGATTAGAATTCTTCGAATAGCGAGTGATATTCGTAATAAAGGGAATAAAAATAAAATGTGAAATAATAGTACATTGAAGAATTGAGATATATATGGGATGTACTATATGAATATACATGGGTTGTGTAAATTCCTCTTGTGTATGATTTTTATGTATTTAAGCATACCTATATTGCCTGCTATCACGGGAGTTCACGCGCGGTGGGTGATCCCACCTTGGCGATGCCAACAAGGTCTGAATGTGTGCCCCCGAACATATAATTTAAGGTTGATCACTATTTGAGTGTACGATAGTTTGACCATTCGTTTGGGTGAGTTAGGTATGTTCATAGACCAAAGTCTTAGGACTATGTTTGCCTCCATTATATATTTATTTGAATTATGGTTCGAGGGTGATTTCGAACCGGTAGTTTTTTATTTGGTACGTGAGATACATGGACTCGATAGCAGAGTATGCATGCATCGTGTGCTCATCCCAGGGTGTGTATATATATATATATATATATATACACGTGTGATTTGTTATACGCTTGTGTGGTAGTAGAAGATATAAATATTTTATATCTAAAGTAACCTAAGTAAGAGAAACTTAAATAATTTTTCAACAATAATATTCGGCTAATGATTATGGTTTTATGGTAGCGTATCGTTTAGGCAATACGGGTGAGTTAAGAGTATTAGTGGTTAGGTATATGCTTATTGTGACTAGTTAGACTGTGCAGCATAAGTAGGTGGGTTTAGTAAGACACATTATAGGTGTGCATTATAATTAAGAGATGACGAACTCAGGGGAGTGTACTTGAAGCTAATATGTCTATAATAACTGTTCTTACTGCATTTTAAATACTTGCAAATATTTGTCAAATGTTTTGGGCCCTGACCTGTATCAAATATATTTTTAAAACTTTTAGTTGTCCATCCACAGGTAGGCCAAGGATGATTGTTTTTCAAGGGACACGTAGCTATAGCTGATGTGGAAGCTTGCAGGATTTTCGAGTAGCCGATTCCATTATTTATATTCTAAATTAGGTTCTCTATTCCAGTATTGGTTGGGCGTGTTGCCCTTTTTATTTAGACTTATATATTTCAGACTATTTAAAATGTTGGGTTGGATGGATTGGATTTTTACCCGATGGTTTATTTGGGGACTTTATTTTTATCTCAGCTTCAGACTTTACATTGCGGTTTCATGTATATCAGTCACTATGTGTGGATTTAAAATTTGACATTGCTTGTTAAATTTATAGGTGATTAGTAATTAATTGAATTTCGACAGTGATACTAAGAATGAGCCATATGAGACTGTTATTTTATTTTGGTAGAGGGCTAGCCACCCGTTATTTTAATAGGCGGGGTGTCATAATCGAATCTATAATATTGCAAATTATTAAAAAAAAGGCACGGAGTGTTGTGCATGAAAGAAATAATGACATGAGGGGGAGTTTTGCTAGGGTTACTAGTGGAGATTCCAAGTTGAATTTAAAATGGTATTGTGATTGACTGTTAATATATGCCCACCTCATGGTTAGGTCTTATTTGTACATATGATGAATATTATCTGCGTACAATGGTCAAAAGAGTGAATTCAGTCATAGTCAACCTCATATTTAGTCAATAACATCCAAAAATGGTTAAGCTAGAATTGGAATACATCACTTAAGACCTTTCTTGATGTTTATAAGTGCTCGTTGAGTGACTCATGGCATAATCAATTATATATGGGGTTGACCGACTTAACTCAAGGGCATTTTGAGTAGTGAGTGTTGAGTTTCCTACTTTGTGGGTCAATTCGGGTTCATTTCCCTTCAATTTCCCCGAAATTAAAGTGGTTTATCTTTAGGTTAAGTTGGCCTAATTGTGTAAATTGTATCTTAATGCCTGTATGTAAATTTAGGCTAAAGTAACCCTAAGGAGGCACGTGTCCTATTTTAAATAAGTGGGGGTGTAATCATTATTATATTTGCTCATAATCCACATGTTTATGGTTACATGCACCGTAAGTGGCATTTCCCCAAACCATCAATATGTGAGCGCATAACTTAAGGGAAGTGGGAGTTAAAATTTCTCATGTCATCATGTCTAAGAGGATGAGTAAGTTTGAAGTATCCTTAGAGGATGACTTTAGGAACTTCCATAAAAAATATAGCATGCCTAATGATGACTCTATTAGGTTTTCCCCTCAGGATGAGGATCTTTATGACCTCAATCCAAAGCATATCCTTTATATACTATAAGATGCTTTACAAAGCATTAATTCTAATCTTCTTGGAAGCCTTCCACGTGGCTTCGTATTTGAATCCATCATAAGCCTATTTACAAGCAGTGTTAGCAGACCTAATTGAATCTAATATTGTCTGTTTGTCTCCCTAAAAGCATTACTCAGTTATAACTTACGTTGAAGTTACCATTTTACTCCTGTATATAAATAATCAATAAATTAAGGTGCCTCTCTCTCTCTCTCCCTCCCCGATCTTTCACCTGCTTGCATACTTAATACACATGGGAACATATAGATATTTTTTTCACATGACTGACCCTTTACCACTTCTATAAGATCAACTTGTCAACTCTCTTATTCTTTGTTTGTTCATGATTTAGATCAGCGGATCTGTTATATGAATGGTTGGGTTGTTCCTAATGTATAAAACTTGTCAGATCCGTTGACATTTTCTCAATCAAGTGTTGGATCTAAGGTTTGTATTGTTTACTCGTGATTCATCTTTAATTAGGGCCATTTTAGTGTTCAACACCTTCAATTTTATGAGTCGAACGTCGTCAAGATAGTTCTGTTCGACTTGTTGTGATTAATTCGCATGTATTTAAAATTTTTATTATGATTCTTATTATGATTATAGATTTGTCACACCGTGTCCCTCAGATCACCCTAAATCTCACTTAATTTCATGATCTTGAATTTGTTTCGTGTTTGCGCATTATCGGCAGGTCTTTAGTAGTTGTTCCAATTGATCCTAATTGGATTAATCACTTGTAACTTCAAATTCAATCTCTTTCCTCAATGAGGAATATATAACTATTTTTTGTTTCTTTTTTTGAAATAAATTAAAGTTTTGATTTTTGCTATATAAAACATGTTCAGTCTTTATCTGGCAGACATTATGCAGTTTTAAGCATGTGTTTTTTGGGTGACATTTAGCATATGAATTTGCTGAATCACATGTTTGTCTCTTTCAATCCGTACTTTCCATCTTCAACAAGTTGGAAGTCCGTGCAATGTGAAGATAGTTGTGGTGGGCCCTGTAATATGAAAATTGTACTACTAAATATTCAAAGAGAGCAAGTGCCCCCCTTACAATTTAAAGGTCAAAAGATAATTGTAAAAGAGAAAATTATTATTGTTTAGGTTGTCTTGAAATGTTGCAGTTCAGTTCGGGAGTGCAACATGGCAATATGAAGGAGTATCATACCAAGCCTATCTATTTCCCTTACGTAAATGAATAAATAACAATTAAATAATTATGTTATTAGTTCAATTTAATAGTTATTGTTAATATTATTTTCATTAGTATTTTTTTGGTAAAAGAGGGAATTTTTTCAGTTAGGACATGACCTGAATGTCCTGAACTGTTTTTAATCTATGCACTATTTTCCAACATGAGATTAGTAGTTAAACTCTAGCTCACATTTATGTATCTACTTTTATACATGCAAAACACAATCTGAGAACTATTAAAAGATCAACAATTGGTTTTCTCATAAATTATTTCTTATTTATATTTTAGTGATGCTGATCTATGAATTCCTTTTTATTCGAAATTACGGTGAAGAATTTAGTGATGTTGATATATGAATTCCTTTTTATTCAGCAATTGTAGTTGAAGAATCAATCGTCCCTGTCAAAACAGTCAAGGCAATTGAAAAATTTATGACCCATAACAGCAAAGGAGTTAGCTTCCAGATTCTCTCAAACCCTGAGTTCCTTTCTGAAGGGATCGTAATTGAAGATATTTTCCAACCTAACCGTGTCCTCATTGGAGGGAAGGAGACCCTAGAAGGACAGAAGGCAATTCAAGCATTGAAGGATGTTTATGTTCACTGGATCAATGAAGATCGAATCATCACCACTAATTTATGGTTTGTGGAACTCTCAAAGCATTCTGCCAATGCCTTCTTGGCACAGAGAATCTCCTTTGTTAATGCTATGTCAGCACTCTATGAGTCCACCAGTGACAATGTCTAAGAGGTGGCTTATGCAGTTGGTAAGGACATGAGAATTGGTCCCAAGTATGAGAATGGTATAATCTGCGCATCACACTGGTTTATACCTAGTTGATATGTACAATGTGGTAGTGGTAGTGATGGAAGGGGGCATTTAATTCCCTTTTCACCCATTGCTTGTTAAAGCACTCCATCATTATGTAGTTATTACTATTCAAGTGAGCGAATATTTTTTTTTGTATTGTCATGGGAATGGTGATTATTTAACAAATATGTGAGATGAATTTAGGGTTGTGTAACAACCTGCGTAATTTTGGGCTATTTTAAATAATTTCTGGAAAATGGAGGAAAATAAAGTTTTTGATAAAATTATTTTTATTGCTAAAATATGTTGGTTATTATTTTTAAAGGCGATAATTTTAAACGGTTTCAAAAACGGAGTTAAAACGGATTTTAAAATGATTTTTAAATATTTTTAACTCTTGGAGTTGTTTTGACTTCCAACTCTTCATTTCTTTGCCTTATTTAAAGGAGTTGTTTTGGATTCCAACTCTTCATTTCTTTGCATTATAAAAGGAAGTCGTGGGCAACCCTTTTAACCTACTTTTGGCACAAATTTTGGCAGTAAATATATTTTATATTCCTCTTCTTTTTATATACACATTGGCCCTTGAGATTTGTGTGTTCCAACCTTAGATTAGAGGGGTTCTTGAGGCTATTTTGTTGGAGGTTCTTAGAGAAGATTTTGTAGATCTTTTGTATTGATCTTGAGGATTAGATCATTGGTTTCTCATCATGGTTTGAGGTATGGAGTTTTACACAATATGCTCCTTAAATCTCGCGAGTGTCATTCTCTTTGAATTCTTGTTAATTGAACTCATATTTGAATTGATAAATTCATTGAAATCTAGAAAATAATTGTTGAAATTATTTTGATTCATGTGGTATCATTATATTTTTGATAAGCACATTGTCATGAGATTTTAATATGGCACGAATGTTGGGCACCCGCCAAAATTCCTGTTTCTCGGGCTATGGCTTGATAAAGCATATACGGATGTGGTGAGGCCTGGTGACCCAGTTAAAGTGTTGTTGAGAAATTATATTGATAAATGCTTTGAGATTTGCATTTTGATTTGAATATGCGTACTCGTGTTGTTACGCTGTGTTCATCGTTAATATAATTGTTGAGCATCTTTCTTGTCGTATTGTATACTTCCCCATATTTTCTTTTAGTGGCAGGTTAGCGCGAATTTTTGGGCGCTATGGAGATTGATTTTAGCGAGGATTGTTTGGGAAACATTTGTATTATTTTGACGTATAGAGCTTTGGAGCTTTGTATTTTTATTCGAGTTAGATAGTTGTAATTTTAATTCGAGAGACTTGTTGTAATTGAAGAGATTGAGATTAGTGGATTTATATTATTGTGGGTTTATTTAGATGCTCTATACCTTGTCACTTGTGGATTTGTATTTATTTTATCGCATTAGCCCTCCGTTCTCTCTCCCCGGGCGAGCGGGGTGTTACAAATGGTATCAGTGCTTAGGTATACGGCAACCCTCGGGGCTTGAGTTTGGGGTTCATTGCGTGGTTAGCAATTTTTGGAGATAGAAAATTTTAGGGGATATTCGTGATAAGTTTTGAGATTAGAGGTGAGGAATTATTTTTGGAGACGAGATTATTTTTTGAGATTGTTGGCCTGATTTTTTGAGAGTTAGGCATTCGGCGAATTTCGAGGGCGAAATTCCATTGTTAGTGGGGAAGTGTAACAACCCGCGTAATTTTGGGCTATTTTAAATAATTTCTGGAAAATGGAGGAAAATAAAGTTTCTGATAAAATTATTTTTATTGCTCAAATATGTTGGTTATTATTTTTAAAGGTGATAATTTCAAACGGTTTCGAAAACGGAGTTAAAACGGATTTGAAAATGATTTTTAAATGTTTTTAACTCTTGGAGTTGTTTTGACTTCCAACTCTTCATTTCTTTGCCTTATTTAAAGGAGTTGTTTTGGATTCCAACTCTTCATTTCTTTGCATTATAAAAGGAAGTCTTGGGCAACCCTTTTAACCTACTTTTGGCACAAATTTTGGCAGCAAATATATTTTATATTCCTCTTCTTTTTATATACACATTGCCCCTTGAGATTTGTGAGTTCCAACCTTAGATTAGAGGTGTTCTTGAGGCTATTTTGTTGGAGTTTCTTAGAGAAGCTTTTGTAGATCTTTTTTATTGATCTTGAGGATGTGATCATTGGTTTCTCATCATAGTTTGAGGTATGGGGTTTTACACAATATGCTCCTTAAATCTCGCGAGTGTCATTCTCTTTGAATTCTTGTTAATTGAACTCATATTTGAATTGATAAATTCATTGAAATCTAGAAAATAATTGTTGAAATTATTTTGATTCATGTGGTATCATTATATTTTTGATAAGCACATTGTCATGAGATTTTAATATGGCACGAATGTTGGGCACCCGCCAAAATTCCTGTTTCCCGGGCTATGGCTTGATAAAGCATATACGGATGTGGTGAGGCCTGGTGACCCAGTTAAAGTGTTGTTGAGAAATTATATTGATAAATGCTTTGAGATTTGCATTTTGATTTGAATATTCGTACTCGTGTTGTTACGCTTTGCTCATCGTTAATATAATTATTGAGCATCTTTCTTGTCGTATTATGTACTTCCCCATATTTTCTTTTAGTGGCAGGTTATCGCGAATTTTGGGGCGCTATGGAGATTGATTTTAGCGAGGATTGTTTGGGAAATATTTGTATTATTTTGATGTATAGAGCTTTGGAGATTTGTATTTTTATTCGAGTTAAATAGTTGTAATTTTAATTCGAGAGACTTGTTGTAATTGAAGAGATTGAGATTAGTGGATTTATATTATTGTGGGTTTATTTAGATGCTCTATACCTTATCACTTGTGGATTTGGATTTATTTTATCGCATTAGCCCTCCGTTCGCTCTCCCCGGGCGGGCGGGGTGTTACAGGTTGGATGAAATTAGGTATCGCTATGACCTTCAATTTAGTACTAGGTATGATACATGGTATTTCAAAGCTCAATATAAGTCTCATAGTTTGATTGAATGGTTACCCAAGTCTCATAAGGATATAGATAAATACGTTTGGGTTTTTTTGTGCATCTTTATGATGAACGTTTGGATCATAAGGGACGTAAGTTTCTTGCATTTGTTGGCCCTCCTGATAATGTATTATTTATTGCGTGTCTTTGAACTTTATGATGGATTAATTCTTATCAATCAATTTTTATGAAGATAAACACAACAGGTTGAGACCAAAGAATTTCCATGTTAATTTTATCGGTCTGAAAAGAGTTTGGGGTATAAGAAATCCAACTGGTTCTAGATTTTATTTGAGAGAATCTCACATTCTTCTTGGCTACAATCTTATAGTGTATTTGGCCAATAATTTCACAACACTCCTTCTAGTCACTATTATCGACTACACAGTTTTGGGTGAGTCGGGCATCCTCACTGTTGTACCGGTGTTTGTTGTCGATTCCAGAGGACATTATGTGGGTGAGAGATATTCACCTTTGCAAGCACTACACAAAAATGCGCTTTTAGCAACAGTATTTTACTATTACAAAAAAAAATCAATAACGGTAATTTTTCATTTGAAAAAGGCGTTGAAAAAAATTAGTAATATATATTTACCCTTACTAATAATGAATTTGCCATAGTACTTTGCCGTTACTAATTGTTATTTAGTAACAGACTTTTGTGTTACTATCTATACCTTACTAACGAAATTTTAATGTTACTATATATTTTGCAATGCATAATTGTTCGACTATTACACATATTTTTAAACGTTTGTCTAATTTTATAATGGTTAAGGTCCGTTAATAATATTAATACATATTTAAAAAATATATTTATTTTTCAAGATCCGATATACTTCTTTAGCATATCTTGAATTTAAACAAATTCAATTATGTTTACCACACTGCTCAAATCCCAATAACACATACAAAAATTATTTACATAAACAAGGGAACTATGTTCGATATTTATATTTTATTCAAGGTTCAATAAATTCTCATATATGTAATAACCACCCTCAAGTTCACAAAAATTTGGTCGGTGTTGGTGAGAAATCTCATTGTTTGTTCTGAATAACACAATGCATGCTGGTAAATCTGCATATAAATTCTCGTTAGTCTTTTGGTACACCTTGGCGGATAGGGTCACTATGAACAAACACAAATCCCTCGCATGTGAGCGTAGAAAGTTAAGTTCACAACTATCATGAGAGTGAATTCATCAATACAATCACGTTACTTATATATATATATATATATATATATATATATATATATATATATATATATATATATATATATATATATATATATATATATATATATAGAGAGAGAGAGAGAGAGAGAGAGAGAGAGAGAGAGAGAGAGAGAGTTACATCATTAATGTGGATTTTAACTATAAAATTTTACTTCTTTAACTCTTCCACTAACTGCAAGTAAATTGTAAGTACTAATAAGATTCAATTAAGTGATATGAAATATAATAACAAATGTACTTGATTGATATGAGTAAACAACAAAATGGATAATCATACCATTTTCATGTTGTTGTTGTTGATATAACCATAGAAATCCCCTGTTTGTTATCAAATTATGAGTAACTGGAAGAATATATTCTGATAGGTTATGCCGAAGTTAAATGTTTAGAACTTCAAAAACTATCAACCATTTTATACTTAATGGTGATTAGGAATCTGTAAGGAAAAAAGATTAAAGCAAAAAAAGTATTTAATGAAATCAGATAAGATATATAAGAAAGCCTTAAAAATTGGAAACTAAAACAAATCTGAGATGACAAATGTTTCAAAATAAACATTAAAATGTCTCCCCTAATCTTTTTTACAACCTTATTACTAGGAAAATTAGTAAATGAATCACCAAGATATTTGTATGATTATGAGTGTTTAGAATATACAGAAAATGAAGACATTAAACCCTCCTTAAATAGCAAAAAGAGGTCAAACAAAACAGAACACAGTAAAATACAATGCCTTAAAACATATGCATATTGCACACAAAATACAACCTCACTTTTTTTTGTTTGTTGTTCATAATTAAACCCTAAAATAACAAACAAATAAGCAATAAAATATCCAAGTTAAAGTTTGTTTAAACAAATAAAAAGAATAAGTAGTAAATTGGCTCCTCTATTAAATCTATTACTTTGATCCATGGAAACTTATAGTTGGTGAAGAACAAAGGCCGAAAGTAAGCTTGAAAACGCATGCTTACTTGGGAGCTTACAATAATTCAAAATATTCTAATGTCTCACGTAGAAAATTGTTCATCTAAATATATAACGGAAACAAAGACCCCCCCCCCCCCCCATATATATATATACCACAAAACAATTGTAACAATTTAAACTTTATCTCGGAATCCAATGCTGAAAAGAACTATTCACATACTACAAAAAACTAACTCAACAATGAATTGAAATAAGAGAAAAGGGTAATATATGTGTATGTTAACCATAAAATGCTTAAAACTTAAAATAAAAAGAAGGTTGTGCATTTCATTATTATAAATTTAATAACATATGACATCACATAAAATATACAATAAATTAATGAAAAAATTCAATAACTCAAAGGCAGATATCAAACATACACAAAACAAATAAGCTTACACCGCTCGAATGTAGTATTAACCAACCCATACGGGAGTCTTGTCAGTAAATAATATAAGAGAGCATTTATTTTTAGGTAATGAGAGGAAGCGGTAATTTCTCTCGTCACCTGGATATTTATAGTAAAATCGAGGCATAACCCTTATTAATGGTAATGTGAAAATATACTTTGCAAGAGTGATTATAAACAAATTCAATAATGAGGGGATAATATGCTTAGGAGAGGAAATCAACTGGTTCACCTAACTTAGGCTACGTCCACAGGAGCTAGAGTTTTATTTCACTTATAATGGAAATAAATGTTTTACAAATGCTTAATCTCAATAAAACTTTGCCTCTCCAAGTGTTTACATTATTTAAAACTCTCTTGGAATCTCTTCAATTCTCTTTAAGTCTATTTCAAACTCACTTTTCTCTTTGTATACGCTCTTTGTCCGAGTATTATTGTCTTTTGTCAACTATATGTCTTGTATCGTCTTCAACGAAATGAAATAGCATATATATAGTCCCAGTCTCCGTTTTGTGAGACCTTGAAACCCTTTTCCTCCTTTTGGGCACTTCTGATCGTAAACTACCATCAACCATGTAATAAGGTATAAAATCGCTAAGCGTGGCATAAAGTTATTTCAAAGATGGACAAAAGCATTACTTTAATAAGGCATGCTGATCACACTGCCCAATACATTATATAAATTCTGCTGACAAGGGATCATGTGTGAAAGGAATATTCTTTTATATCAGATAATATGTTCTGCTTTAGCATCTTTTTACAACTAATGAGAACTTTGATCATGCAAACTGGTGGTTGCTTGCAACATGCTCCCTAAAGGGAGCTATTTCACATCATGATTAATCGTGTGGAGCTGTAAAGGGAGTTATTTCGCATCGTGCTTAATCGTGTGGAGTTATTTTGATCTTTGTATTATCGGGAGCAGTTTCTTTGGGAAACTTTAGTGTTATTGTCTAAAATGGATTGAAGGTTGGGTCGTAGCTAGATAAAATCCAATAATAGATAACAAATACTAAATAAACCGTGTATGTAAATGAATAAAGATGTAAATGAGGATAATAAGATTAACACTAAGAGATACACGCTCCATTCCCTCAAGAATGAGCCTAAAGTTTCCTTATTACACTAGTATTAGATTAAAATAAAGGTGTAGTATCTTTATCCAAAAAATAAAAATGTCAGATTGTTTATGTTAATCGATAGGTAAGATGGATAATTGCCTACCCTGATCCCTATTAGGGGATCAGACCTTTTATAGTGAATCCATATGATGGAATATATGTTGGCCAGAATGGGCCAAGTTGGGACATCTTACTAATGTATCACTCGTGAATGCTTTAATATTTCACACATTAAGGGAAGGTTCTGCACATATTGGTTGTCTGATATGCCACGCACATGTTGTTGGCCAGTCTATAACGTTATAATTTGTCGATTTGTCTTGCTAGCATCTACCCATTCCGCCCAGGTGGAAAGGGTACTGATTTTTTGTGTTGGTAAGAGGTACCTCATTGGCATCTGTTCGACCAGTACCATGGTCTTTCACACTATCAATGGGTTTTATACAATTCTCTTTAGAACATGAGTTATTATATAAATACGGTATAACAAAACCCCCCAACATTTTGCTCACGATTGCTAAGAAGTGGGTAAATTATTTTACAAGTGGTCCTGGGTTGACATCTCTTGGTTCAGAGGTGAGCAATTGTTCTGCTCGGTTGACCGAGCTGATTGACTTGTATGTTTTCTTGTTCAAATTTCTAGTTAACTTAAGTTTTCCATGTGTCTACAATCCAGCGGGTCTTCTTTAAGGCGCGTTCAATAAACACGTTTTTGTCGTTATAAAGAGAAGAAAAAAAATCATTCTTGTCCTTTTAAAACCACCGTTTTAGCTTTTTAGAGAGGGAGAGAGAGTAACCAATCATATGCTTTTGGAGATTTCTACATTTTGTCTTTTCAAAACAACATTCATCTAAAATCTTCAGGTATTCTCTGCAGAATCCTTTTTTACTCGTTTACTCTTCCTTCGTTTTTAGTTTTCATGTTGAGTTGAGGGATTCCTATCTAGGGTTTTTTCGCTTCTAGTTTTTTTTTTCATTTATAGGGTTTACTTAGTATTATATTGAATGTCCTGCATGAGTGAGTCATCAAGAATTTTGAAACACATTTTCGGCTTGCAAAAGCTTTACCATGGTGCTTTTTCTAAGAGATTTTCCACTCCTCTCAAAGTTCTTAACGTCGAGGATAATCCAAAAAATCTTAATTTTATCCCCAAGTTAGCTTCTTCCACTACGTCAGCCCCCAACTGTACAGTACAACAGAGTTTCATACCTAAGAGAGATTTGATAGTGTAAACATAAGAGTTGGTGGATGATTATGCTGATACCAGTAATACCACTTCTTTTGACCACCTAAATTATAAGGAGAAAGCCCCGACGGATAAATAGTCACCTAACATCAAACCAGTATATGTCCCTTTAATAGCCAAAGAGGTAGACCCAAGAGAGGTTCCCATCGTATCTTATGACCCTACCACCTCTGATGTTAGATGGTACAAGAGTGATATCTAAGATTAAGGTTTGGCTTATCTGAGAATCCTGCATTTTATACCAGATAACGTAACTATTAGGGTTCCTAACCCAGAAAAGAGAGCTTACGGTAGGAAAAATGCCAATGAGGTTTGTTTCCTTTTTTGGGCTCTTTAAATTGGAGTTTGCCTTCCCCTCCATCCTTTAACATGATCCATCTAAAAGGGATATGAATTGATACTCACTCAACTTCACCCAAATACCTATAGGTCTATTGTTAGAGAAATGATATACTGGAAGAAGTATGGGGGGTTTGATATAAATGGGGACATATTTAAGTTTTTATATGGTTTAAAGGATAACTATAAAACCCCAGTGTACTAATAATTTTCTCCTAGGAAGTCCAATACCAAAATAGTTCAAGTTTTCCAAACCAACAATTACAATTGGAAGACCAGGTAGGTTCTTCTATATTCCTGGTGCATGTGAGTTCTTTCCCAATGACCCAAAAAGAGGGATCAACACTCCCAAGAACTGGTTCTCTTAGACCTGATTTCCAAAAGCCCCCCTTATTGGATAAGAGGTTGGTGAGGCTGATCAAACGAGTCTGCACTTTAGATCCTATGTTCTATGAGGATGTATACTCCCCTAAGAGGTTTGGGAAAATGATAAATTATTTGAGCATCATTACTATTAACTTTTACACATATAGGCCACCAAAGCCTATTGATGATGAGAAAGTGATTTCTAAGGAAGAAAAGAAGAATGAGGCGAAGGTCAACGAGGTTGAAAGTGACTATGATGAACCTGACTAGGAGGATAAAGAAAGTCATATATTTTCATAAGTCTTAGGTTGCCCTTATTTTTTGTATGCTTCTATACTTCACATCTGGATGATGAGGAACTAAGTTTATACATGTTGTGATGCATATTTAACTCAAAACTCCAGTTTGTTTGTCATGGCCCCAGCAAATGAGTCTAGAGATAAGTTAAAGTTAAAGAATTGGCTTAGCGAGCAGCTGTTACGAAGGCTAAGAAAGAGGCTCGTACTAAATAACTTAACGATGATTCATCCCGTATCACAAATGCCGGAGCACCAAATTTAATCATTGAAGAGGTCATGAACAAGAAAATTACTGATAAAGGCAAGGGCAAGTTCTCTAAAGAGAGTCCAGGTGGTAAGAAAAGGCCTTTGGATGACCCAACAACAAAGGAGCCAAAATTTCCCAAGTCTAATTCCCAAGAAAGAATTTCCATTAATTGTAGACTTATTTAGTGGCTATTCAATGGAGGGAACTATTTGTCTCCATATAGTTATATTAAGGCTTTCGAGCTTGACCCCCCGGTGACCAAGGAGGAACTCTTGGCAGATCCTAACTCTATACTTCTGATTGCTGCCAATATTCTTGAGGTTTTGGACTATATGGGTCATATCCCCGACTTCAAATTTATGGGGACTCATGATGTTGACAACTTGTGAAACTTTATTTCCTACAAAACTATTTGCAGTAAGTTGAATTAACTCATCTTTTATTATTCTCTTCCCAATCGATCTCTTTTCCTTTAGCTAATTTATTTCATTTCTCTTTTTGCAGAGTAACATGGCTAACACTATTTTGAGTGAGAAATCTAAGTCTGGCCTTAATACTTGTGATGACCTTAGGACTGCCAAAGAGAATCTTAAAGAAAATATCAAATCTCTTGAGGATAATCCATCCAATGTGCATAATAAGCTTCGGGAGAATGATGATCGGATGGTGAGCTCGCGATCAACAGTCGAGTTCAACATCACAAACATTTTTATTTTCACACCGGAAGGCTCTTAACAATATTTATGTTATGAAAGTGTGTGAAAAGAAAAAACCAATACTTTTTTCTTATTTTATTTTTATTTGATCAGTTCAAAACTTTAGGATTGTTGAATCACAGATGTTAATGTAAAAAAATAGATTATATCTAATTATTTAATCACAGATAAATAAAATGAGACAAAGAACTTTTAAAGTGGTTCAGCCTTATAAGAATGGCCTACGTCCACTGTTTCTGTTATTGCTGACTATTTGGGAATTCTCGATTACAAGTTTTCTCAAGAAATTCCGGTCCCCTTACAATGGGGATAATACAATGTATTTATAGCCCTAAGGCTGTAATGTGAAAGGGTAATACATTTAATGCTCCTTAAGCGTATACATCTGTACGATAATAATAAGCATTTAATGCGCAGTCAAATTGTTGGTTATCCGGCTATTAATGTTTTATCCGAGGTGCAGCTCGGACCGCCTAAGTTCCTCGGTGCTCAAAAGTTCCTCGGTACTCAAAAGTTCCTCGGAGAGTTCTTGTAGGTCGGAGCGTCTGAGTTGATCGGGGGAACAGAGTTCCTCGTTGCAGTATGGTTCCTTGGAGTCGAGGTGTTATTCGTAAGTGTTTGTCGCTGCCATGTAGATTGCCACGTGCCTTCACCCAATTGAGCCATGTCAGCAGACTAAATTTGGTATCAACAGAAGCCCCCAATGTTTCATAGTTCGAAATTTGAGGAGTGTGGAACGTTCTTTCTCGATATATGGCGGTTTTAAATGTTTATCCTGAAATTTAGGAGTATTTTCTCTTGTATTTATTTCTTCTTCCAAATTCGTAGAATCGCTCTTTTTTGAATTTTTCTAACTGCTTCGATTCCCGCGCCCCTTTTGTGTTTTTAGCCGCCGGTAACGTAACCGTCTCTTTTTATAATCATTACTTTTACCCTTTCCCAAGGCAAAGTATTTAAATGTTGCAAAAATCCCATCGTCTTCTACTTTTCAAATTTGTCTCTTTGAGTTTTTCATCGTCTCTCTCTCCTGTGCGTTCATCTCTTCCATCATTTGTTGTCAACAGACTCATCTCTTTCCTGTAAGATTTTCTTCTTTCTCTTTGATTTCCTTCTTTCATCATGGTTTATCCTGTAGAATCGATTGATAAATTTCGTTCTGATTTCTCTATTCCCTCCTGGGTTATTTTGGAAGAGCTTTCTGAGACTTCAGACTATTTTCGTTTGGCTGAGGGACATTGGTTCCCCAGTCTTGTTGTTGCTGAGTGTGGCTTTTCTTTTCTCCCAAACCCTCTATGTCTGGAATTTTGTCAATACTTTGACGTAGTTCCTACAAGAATAGCTCCCAATACGTGGAGAATAGTTAACGGTGTTTATAGATTAAATCAAATACATGGAACCCGTATAGGAATTCCTGAAATCATGTTTTGTTATAGATGGGCTGTGAGTGATAATACTTTTTATTTAAAAACAAGGTTTTTAAATAGAGCTTTAGTAGTCAATCTCCCAGATGCCAATAGGGACTACTTTGAGCATGGGGTTGTTATGAAGAATTGGCAACACCCTCCATTAACTGGAGATGATGTTTACCAGGGTCCCAGATGTCCTCCCTATGGCAATGGGATAGGTTGTTTTTATTTTATTTTATTTTCAAAATTATGCTTCCTTTGTGTTTGATAAAATGTGCCACTGATATTTTAATTTTGATTTATTTGCAGTTGACAGCAAAAGAAAATCTCCAAAAAAGGCAGACGTTAATATAAGGCACTTAAAACTTATCTAGAGTTTGCATCAGACTGTTGCTGATGAGCATATTAGGCTAGCTTCATATTTACTGCAGTACAAGAGTTACACCTCCTCTTTTACTGCTCGTCCAGTGATAGGCGACGCAGAACCAATACCAACCTCTACCAGTTCTTCACCTGAGTCACATATTCCTTTGAGTGAAAGGATGAAGAAAATAAGACCTCCTACCCTTTTTTAGAAACCTGCCTCTGGTGCTGGTGAGGCAAAAAGAAGTAAGCTTGATGTCCCAGGAGAAGGGACAACGAAAATTGATGCACCTCCCTCGGCTGCTCCTGTGAAGGTGGTCGAGAATCCCTCAGTAGCCCTGAGCAAGGCTGCTGCTCCAGGCGAGGTGATCGTCATTTCTCCGACTAAGACTACACCATTAGTCGAGAAAGTTGATGCTCCTCTGAGGAGGCTGAATAAAGGCTCCTCTGTTAATTTGGTTGAATCCATCTCTCAGCCCTCGACTAGTGGTGTTCCCACTTTTATTACCCCGAGCTCTGCTATGAGCTCGGTGAAGACTTGGATCATTCCCGAGATCCAAGGTATTGAAGAAAACCTTTCCGGGACACTGTTACCACATTAACAGCTCGTCGCATTGCTTTTGTAAGTCTTATAGTCTTAAATTTTCATTCTTTCCTTTTTGTATCTGTTCCCTAACTTGCTTTCGTTTTCTTTTCACAGTTGGTGAGCTGTTTTAATACAATTTTGAAGAAAGATGAAGCTATTAAAGCTTCAAGCTCCTCGTCTCGTGTAGAGGAAGCTTTGGTAGGCCTGGCGCAGTCTCTGAAAGATTCTCGTCAGAAATATGATGATGATAAGGCAATTTGGGAGAAAAAGATTACTTCGACTGAGCAGGAGAAGGCTCGGGTTATTGAGGTCTCCAAGGGGTTGGAGAAAAAAATGAATGATTTGGAGAAGAAAAATAAAGAGCTCGAAGGAAAGCTCAAAAATGCTGGGGAGCTTGAAAATAAGCTCAAGGCTGCTGAGGAGGAGTTGGGTCAACTTCAGGAAGTAAGTCGTCAGAAAGAGGAAGTTGAGAATAAACTGAAGGCTGCTGACAATCTTATTTCCGAGAAGCTTTCCTCGGAGAAGACAAAGAGGAAGTTGGCTGTGAAAAAATCTTTCAGTGCCGGCTGGGACAAAGGGTGGAACAAAAGTTTGGCTGCCATGATGTTGCAAGTCGAATATGGCAGCCTCAAATACTTTAGAGATGGATGGGTCACTGCTCTACAAGAAATGAAAGTTGATGAAACTTTTGAATTATTTCAGCGACACATCCCTGGCCCCCATCCAACTCTTGAAGACGAAGAAGAGGACGAAGCTGCCTCTGAGGAGTCTTCCATGGTGATGGGAGATCAAGTTTCTCATCCCCCAACCATCCAGCCCCCTAACGAGGAACTTCAATTACCCGCTACTTCCTTCGAGTAACCTCCAGCACTTCCCGAGCAACCCTCTGCTCCATCCGAGCAACCTACCTCCTCGTCCCAACCTCCCGAGAAAGTTTTGGGAGACAAGGAAAAGGTGTAGAGTTGTTCGGATTTCTCTCTCTATTTTATTTTTCTTTGTCAAATGTAACTTCTGAACATGTAACTCTAAACCTTGTACTTTTGAACTTTGTACTTCTGAACTTTGTGATGTAATAAAATTTGAACTTTTGCTTATGCATACTGCTGATTATCTTCTTCATGCTCTGTTTATACTCTTATTGATTATTTATTTTTCTTTCTCTACTAGTTTCTGGCCAGGATGGAATTATTATCTGCTCATGATACAAAGCTGTTAAGGCGATGCAATGAATATTTTAAAGCCGGTCATACAGACATGAGTGCAACTCAAATTATTGACATCCCTGTTCAGGGTGCTTCAGAGAAAGCTATTGAAGCCTATCAATATTTGAAGTTCCTACTCGACCGTGCAGTGGCTAACAACGTAGCATACTATGATATGATTGAGGATCTCCAAGGCACTCTTGAAGAACTTCAGCAACAATATAAGGAGTCCACTGCCCTTTTGCACGAGGGGTACGAGAAAAAGTATCTGCAAATCTGTGCCGATAAGGGATATGATAAACAGTTTGCTGCTTACGATGTGCGGGAGAGAACGTTGAAGGCTGAGGTCGAAGAGCACAGACAGATAGCTGAGTTATTAGAACAAGAAAATAATAACCTGCAAAGAGAGGTGTCTCAGTTGAAGTCTGCAGCTTCCACCTCAAATGCTTTGTACCCAGTGACTGGCGAGGGATTCTCGTTCTTGGAGGTCGAAAATGCTAACCTGAGGGAAGATTTAGAAACCTTGAAGAGGTCTGGACCTTCTACATCTACTCGAGGACGAGCAAGAGCTCCTCGGGGATGAACAAGAGCTGCTCGGATTCCTGTCGAGGAACAGAGGACTCAATCTTCTCTAGAGAACCAGGCCTTCCAACTGATGGCAAAGAACCAGGCATTGGCTGAGATGTCTAAGAAGATCAGGGATCTTGAAGAGCAGCTTTCTGCGCAGAAGTCTGTCTTGGAGAATAAAGAACTCTTTATCAAAAATCTCCACGAGCAGCTGGAAAGATTGACATATCAATTTCACAAGCAGCCCAGAGAATTCTGGATGGCTGGCTACAACGAGGCTCTCTACCATTTGGATGATCGTATCCAAAATGCAAACAATGAGGGTTACAAACAGGGGTGGTTGTATGCCTTAGGTGTGCTGCAACTGGAACAGGGTCATTACTTGTGGGATTACTATAATCCTGGGCTGATTGACCTACCAGTGCCACCATTCAAGCTTGATATGAGTTGGATCCCTGCTCGGGCCATCCCTCGTTGTCTGATTTCCAAATACCTCGGCGATTACAATCTCCATTCCAATGTCGAGATATATCGTCCCGACCACCTTCTAGATCGACCATCTATGACGAATATCAGGATGCTTGAAGATCTTAACTTCATAAATTCCCCTCATGCTTTAAATGATCCACCTGCTGGCGAGGAACCTGTTTCAAAAGCAGAGGGGAAGAAACCAATAGAATAGGAATCTTAATGTAATAAATTTGTATTTCGTTCTTGATGCATTTTGTTCTACATTTAATGAAATAATTTTATTTACAAATCTTGACTGCTATTGTCTTGTAATTATAAAACACTTTACATTTGTGCATGTATATCTGTTAAAAAGATAACAACATTGTGTTATTTGTCGATCAACTAGAGTTTGTTAAAACTTAATGTCGACTATCTTGAATTTGTGGTAATGATTTGATGACTAACCAAAATTGATGATATTAAGTTTCTCGACCAACTTGGTAGTAATTTAAAAAGTCACGAGTATCAAAAATTTTGCTCGATCACTTTCTCGTACTCATAAAATGTTTCCGACCAACCAAGGTCGGTAAATTTTTCTTCTCGACCAACTACAGTTAGTGGGTTTTTCTTACCAACCAATCTTTGGCACTTTTTGGAGTAGTTTTACTTCCCAACCAACCTTAGTTGGCGTTTTCGAGAATATATTTACTTCCTAACCAACCAAGTTGGCATTTTTAGGAATAGATTTACTTCCTAGCCAACCAAGTTGGCATTTTAAGGAATAGTTTTACTTCCCAACCAACCTTAGTTGGCGTTTTCGAGAATATATTTACTTCCTAACCAACCAAGTTGGCATTTTTAGGAATAAATTTACTTCCTAACCAACCAAGTTGGCATTTTTAGGAATATATTTACTTCCTAACCAACCGAGTTGGCATTTTTAGGAATAGATTTACTTTCTAACCAACCGAGTTGGCATTTTTAGGAATAGATTTACTTCCTAACCAACCAAGTTGGCATTTTTAGGAATATATTTACTTCCTAACCAACCAAGTTGGCATTTTTAGGAATATATTTACTTCCCGAACAACCTTAGTTGGCGTTTTCGGGAATAAATTTAAGTAGTCTGAGTTTTGCTCAGTAGTGTGTAACACTAGTATTTCGCAAAAAATTTCCAATAAAAGGAAAGAAACTGGGCAGAACATTGTCACTTTATTCATACTGATGAAATTGCATTACATGAGAGTTTACATTACTGATAATATTTACGCAGGTGCTCTGCATTCCATGCATTCTTAAACTCCTCCCCCTCTAAAGTTTCTATTTTGTATGTCCCTGGTCGAACAACTTCCTTAACTCGGTAAGGTCCATGCCAGTTGGCTTCTAGTTTGTTGTGCTTTTGAATCACCTTCTTTAGCACATAGTCTCTTTCTTTCAAGTCGCACTTCTTCTCTCTCTTGTTGTAGAACAAAGCTGTTCGTTGCTGGTAAGCAGCATTTCTAATGGCTGCTTCTTCCCTAACCTCCTCGAGCATGTCCAAGTCTAACCTTCTCATTAAATCGCTGACAGGGGAATTGAAATTCAGTATTCTATGTGTTGGGAGACCCAATTCGGCGGGTATAACAACTTCACTTCCAAATGCCAGCATATATGGAGATTCCCCTGTTGTTGCTCGGGGAGTAGTTCTGTAAGCCCATAACACTGATTGTAGCTCGTGGATCCAGTTTGCTTTTGCGTCGTTCAGTCTTTTTTTCAAACCATTCAGCAGCGTTCTGTTTGTCACTTCGATTTGTCCATTGCTTTGAGGATGGCCTAGTGCCGAGTGGATCTTCAAGATATTTGACTGATGACAATAGGCAACGAACTCCTCGTTGTCAAATTGTGTTTCATGGTTTGTGATGAAGGCACGAGGAAGACCATATCGACAAATGATGTTCTTCCAAATAAATTGGTACACCTTATCGTACGTCATATCAATGAGAGGCTCAGCCTCAACCCATTTAGTAAAATAATCCACAGCGACCACGAGATACTTAAATCTTCCCCAGGTCGTCGGCGGTGGCCCGACCAAATCTATTCCCCATATGGAAAATGGCCAAGGGGAAGTAATGGGTGTCAATAACGCTTGGGTAGTTCTTCGGATGGAGGAGAAACGCTGACACTTGTCACATTTCTTAGCATAGGCTATGCAATCAGCCCTCATCGTCGGCCAGTAGTATCCTTGAGTCATCATTCTTTGTAAAAGAGTTCGACCTGCTACATGGGCTCCATAGGACCCTTCATGGACCTCTTCAATCAAATCTTTCACCTCGATGGGATGCACACATCTTTGCAAACCTGCTATAATTCCTCGTCTGTATAAAATACCATTGGTCAGTGCATAACGAGCAACCTTAAACTTTAGTTTCTTAGCTGCAAGTTTGTCAGTTGGAAATTCCCTTTTCTCAATATATGCCCTGATAGGATCCATCCATGATGACCCTAAATCGAGGGTATCAAAGTTTATCGTCAGATCTTCATCTATACTCCGACCAGCTAAAACTTTAATTGGGATTGTTCTTCGTAGCTCGGTACGAGTAGCTTATGCTAATCGAGCTAAGGCGTCTGCTCTTGCATTCTCCATTCTTGGTATTCTTACCAGCTGAATAGCAACAAATTCCGACAGCAATTCCTTTGCCTTTGCATGGTATCTGATCATTAATTCTCCTTTAGCTGTATATACTCCCATCATTTGATTTATGACCAATTGCGAGTCACTGAAAATAATAACTTGTTCTTCCCCCATGGTTTTTGCCAAACTAAGACCTGCAATCATGGCTTCATATTCAGCCTCATTATTCGAAGCTTTGAATTGGAAACGTAGGGCATATTCTATGTCGACCTCATCCGGACTTTTCAAAACTATCCCTGCGCCACATCCTGTAGTGCAGGATGAACCATCCACATACAGACTCCATATAGGCAACTCGTCTTCAAATTGCTGTTCTGACAGAGTTCCTCGGTGGAAAATTTGTTGCTCCCTTTCACCATCTCCTGATATTTCTTGCTGTTCGTCGATCATCTTTTCTTGCCCTTTTACCAACTTAAGCTGGTCTGGGCTTGAATTTGATGATCCTGTAACATTTACTTGCCCTTTTACCAAGCTAAGTTGGTCTGGGCTTGCATTTGATGATCCTGTAACATCCACAGGTTGATCAGCGAGCAACTTTTGCTCCTCGGGGGTATCAGGATAGGTGAACTCTGCTATAAAATTTGCTATCGCTTGCCCTTTTAGCGATGATCTGGGTTCATAAACTATATCATATTCACCGAGTTCTATTACCCAGCACATCAACCTTCCTGACTTTTCTAGTTTATGAAGGGCTTGCCTCAATGGCATATCACTATATACTACTATGGTATGAGCTTGGAAGTATGGCTTCATTCTTCTACTTGCTTCGATCAATGCTAGTGCTTATTTTTCCAGCCTTGGATATCTGATCTCTGCTCCTCGGAAGGCCTTACTTGTGTAGTAGATTAGTTTTTGTACTCCATTCTCCATTCTTATCAATGCCGAACTAACTGCATTATCGGACACTGCCAGATATAAGTATAATTTTTCTCCCATCACTGGCCTGGATAACAGTGGAGGTGTTCCCAAATATTTCTTCAAGTCTTGGAAAGCCTTTTCACATTCATCATTCCACTCAAAAGTTTTTCTGAGCGTCTTGAAGAATGGGAGACATCGATCAGTTGTTCGCGATACAAATCTGTTGAGTGCTGCTACTCGTCCTGTAAGACTTTGTACCTCTTTCTTCGTCGTTGGGGATCGCAGCCCTAACAGAGCTTTGATCTTTTTAGGTTTAGCTTCAATGCCTCGCTGATTGAAAATGTACCCGAGAAAAATGCCTTCTTGTACTCCAAATGTGCACTTCGTCGGGTTCAACTTCATTTGATATTTATCTAGTTGATCTAAGGTCTGACCTAAGTCAACTAGATGATCAGCAACTTTATTGCTCTTTGTCAGCATATCGTCAACATAGACTTACATATTGTAACTGATTTGTTCTGCAAACACTTTGTTCATCAGCCGCTGATATGTTGCACCAGTATTTTTCAAACCAAAAGGCATAACATTATAACAATAAGTTCCCCTAGGGGTAATGAAAGAAGTACTCTCCCTGTCTTCAGGTTTCATTTTAATCTGATTGTAACCAGAATAATCATCCATGAAGCTCAGCAGCTCGTGTCATGAGGTAGCATCCACTAGTTGATCAATTCGGGGCAGCGAAAAGTGATCCTTTGGGCATGCTTTGTTGAGGTCGGTGAAGTCTACACACATCCTCCATTTGTTGTTCTTCTTTTTCACCATCACCACATTTGCTAACCAGTCTAGATATTTAACATCTTCAATAAAGCAAGCTCTCTGGAGCTTCTCGACTTCCTCCTGTATAGCTTGATTCTTCTCGGGACTGAATACTCTTCTTCTCTGCTTCACAGGCTTGATCTCCTTATTCACATTGAGTTCGTGACATAAGAAATTTGGGTCTATCCCAGGCATATCCTCACGACTCCACGCAAAAGTTTGCTTTCTGCTTCTTAGGAAAGTTATCAATTTTTGCTTTAGTGAGGCTTCCAACGACGAACCTACTTGAGTAGTTCGTTCAGGGTGTGCTCGTCGTCCCAGATGATGTTTTCAGTAGCTTCCACCACTTGACCCTTTACGAGTTGCGACTCATCTCTAGGATCCAATGTTTCAATCTCTGCACCCTCATCCACTTGATAGGTAGTAGTCTTTTTCCTTGATTCCTCCATTTCCTCTTGCTCGGCGGATGAATAATAGCATTCCCGAGATACTTTTTGATCACCTTTCACAACCCCTACTCCAAAATTTATTGGAAATTTTAGGCATTGATGTACCGTAGATGGTACAACCTCGAACTTCTTCAATCCTACTCTTCCCATGATGATATTGTATGATGATTGAATATTCTTATCCATCATGAAGAAGCGTATTCTTTCTGTTCGACAAGCAGGCCACGTACCAATGAATATATCCAATTTGATCGTCCCAAGTGGAAATACTTTATCGCCAGCAAAACCGATGAGGGGTCTATGATAAGGCTCCAATTGAGATAGCTTTAAATTTAAACTGTCGAAGCACGAGTATAACATGATGTCTGCCTAGCTACCATTGTCTACCAGTACTCTTGAAATCATTACCTCCTTCATCCTCATTTTGATCACTAATGGGTCATCATGAGGATATAGAACACCTGCGAGGTTGTTCTTCGAGAAACCAATGACCAATTTCTCTTTATTCACCTTTTTCGGGCGATCCTCCTCAGCTAGATTTATTCATTGAATGTATGAGCAAGCTTGAGCCTCACAGAGGTAAGCTTTTCTCTCGGCAGTAAGGTCTCCTCCTCATGCATCTCCACCTGTAATAACATTACAGTCAAATGACCCAAAGCGTATTGAAAATACCTCACGTTCTGGCTGCCTTAGTCTCTTTGGAAGATCGGGGTCGTCTTCTGGATCAACTTTATGGTCTCTCTTCTTGTTCTCCTCTGCTCGACGAGGAGATCTAGACCTCTCTCTTGCTTGGTCGTTGTTTCTTCTATCATTCCTCCAATCAACATACTTTGCCAGTTTTCCTCGTCTGATGAGTGTTTCAATCTCATTCTGAAGAGCTATGCAATTTTTAGTCATATGGCCATGATCTTTGTGAAACTCGCAATATTTTGCCTTATTTCTCCTGTCAGGGTCTGCCTTCATTTTCTCTGGCCAATTTAATTCCTCGTTGTTCTTGATTTCTTCTAAAACGTGGTTGATGTCTTTCTTCAAAGGAGTATAATGATCAAATTTCTTCAATACTTTCCTTGACGACCTTGTTCTTGAGTGTTTGTCACTACCATTGTTCTTATGCTCTTTCTTCTTAGCTTTATCACCTTCCACCTTGGTTTCTTTGGCATCCATATTCTTCTTCGCAGCCCTAGCCTCCTCGACATTCATAATCTTGGCCGCTTTTCCCATCAGATCTGACATAGTTCTAGGTGGATCTTTGGCCAAAGTGTAGTATAACTTGTTGGGCAGTAATCCACTCATCAAGGCGGTAATCGTTATCTTTTCCTCATAATCAATGACTTCGAGCTTCTCGTTATTAAAACGAGTTATATAATCTCTGGTACTTTCACCAGCTTTTTGTCTAACACTTAACAAATGCGCTACTCATTTAACAGGCTTTGCCCCAAAATAGAAATTCCCTATGAATAACTCAGCCAGTTGAAAGAAAGTTGAGATCTTACCCCGAGGAAGGTTATTATACCATATTTGAGCAGATCCGGTAAGAGTTCTCGAGAATGCTCTGCATCTCATCTCATCTGGGATAGCGTAGATGTCGACTGAAGCTTGGTATTGCTCTATATGAAGGACATGATCGGTCTTTCCATCATATTTGGGGGTCACAACAGGTGCTTTGAATTTTGATGGTGTTGGAAAATCTGGAATGGCCTGGACAAAAGGTGTTCCTTGAACAAAAGTTCATTGTAGAGGGTTCTTGACCTTAGCCATTTCCTCTAATCTATCCTCCAGCCTCTGAATAGAGCCTTTCTACGCATCATTTCTTTCCTCGGGCCTGTTGGTTCGAGCAACTGATCGAGTTGATGTGGCTTCCTGGGATCTATCTTGACGAGCAGCTGGTCGTGAATGGGCAGATCCTTCCCTTAAGTTTGATGGTCGTCGAAAACTCGTCGATGCGGCTCTAGGAGGACTTTTGCTCCTCCTAGGACTTAATCGATGAAAAGGAGATACTTTGCCTAATCTTTCTAGCGCACTAGTACTTTCTGGAGAGAGAGTAATACGTTGTTCAGTATCTGTGGCTCGTACTGACGAAGTTCATCCAGGTTGATAAGAAAAATCTTCAGACTCCTCAGTACGATATGAATCGGTACGCCTAGTACGTGAAGAGGGTAAACATGTATTTCTTTGAATACTTCGCGATTCTGAGTGGGTTGGTGCACTGCCATGGAGGGTTCGTATGAGTTGTCGCATCGTTTCTTACATGGTTGTTTGGCCCTGGGCCAGATTTGTCATTATTCCAGCCAGATCTGGAATATTTGGCGGAGCAGATGGATTTGAAGGGCTTCCAGCGTTTCGATTGCTGGGTTCTGGAATATCAGCCATTTGTGATGAATTATTTTTGATGAAAAATGATATTACCAGTCTTTTCCCACAGACGGCGCCAATCTGTTGATGTAAAAAATTAGATTATATCTAATTATTTAATCACAGATAAATAAAATGAGACAAAGAACTTTTAAAGTGGTTCAGCCTTATAAGAATGGCTTACGTCCACTGTTTCTGTTATTGCTGACTATTTGGAAATTCTCGATTATAAGTTTTCTCAAGAAATTTCGGTCCCCTTACAATGAGGATAATACAATGTATTTATAGCCCTAAGGCTGTAATGTGAAGGGGTAATACATTTAATGCTCCTTAAGCGTATACATCTCTATGATAATAATAAGCATTTAATGCGCAATCAAACTGTTGGTTATCCGGCTATTAATGTTTTGTCCGAGGTGCAACTCGGACCGCCTAAGTTCCTCGGTGCTCAAAAGTTCCTCGGTACTCAAAAGTTCCTCGGAGAGTTCTTGTAGGTCGGAGCATCTGAGTTGATCGGGGGAACAGAGTTCCTCGTTGCAGTATGGTTCCTTGGAGTCGAGGTGTTGTTCGTAAGTGTTTGTCGCTGCCATGTAGATTGCCACGTGCCTTCACCCAATTGAGCCATGTCAGCAGACTAAATTTGGTATCAACAACAGATAAAAAAATAATAAATATAGAAGGCAACGGATCCACCACGGGCTTTTGCAATATGATCTTATAGCTGGGAAGGACCAACTTGATGATTTACATGTACAGTTTTCTAAGGCTTTTATTACTGCTTCCATGGTCGAGGATCAAGTTGTAAAGGCCTTAAAAGACTCCAAGGAATACAACATCGAAACAATCATGATGAGCTACAAATAGGGCAATTTAAAAGGCTATGATGAGCTACAAATAGGGCAATTAAATACTACCTTGACATTGCTGATGTCACTATGACCTGTGAGGGAGATGATGATGAAGTGAAAGACTTGGATGAGGAGGAAGAGGCTGCTCGCTGAGCTGAAGATGGGTCATCTTTTGATGACAAGTTTCAGGTCCTTAGGGAGAAAAAGGTTGTTGAATAATAACCTCCTACTGCTGAGAACTCGAAGTTGGCTTCGAAGGATGCTCCTGCATAGTCTGCTTCCTTTTGTTTCTTGTGTAACTCTTACTTTTGTACACATTTATCTATAAAGCATGTTAATGAAGAACAATTTATTTAAACATTTTATGAATTAGTACTAATGACCGTTGTTTATATTAATCTCTGTGTACTATATTTCCTTTTAAAATATTTCTTTATTCATGGATTTGCATTATTGGATCTAGTCAAATTTACATTTTAGTTTAGGTTTTATTTTGGGCCTTGCCAATATTTCTTTAGCCTTGTCTTACTAGTTTGCTTAGGGATGAACTATTTTAGTTTTTTCCAATTAGGACAGACATGCATGGATTAATTGGGTTGGCTCAGACCGACTTAATCTATAATTTTTGGTGCATTCAAAGACGTGTATTATCCAATTTAAGAAGGTATTTAATCGGATCTTATTGATACACCCTCTTCCAACCGTTTTATGCAGTTAATGACGTGCATTGATCAATTAGGTCGACTTAGACTGACCTGATCTATAATTTTGGTGTAGTTAAAGACGTGCATTTTCTAATATAAGATAAGTATGTGATTGGATCTTGTCGATACACCCTCTTCTAAGTGTTTTGTGCAGATAAATATGTACATTGGTTAATTGGGTCGACCTAATCCGTCTTGATTTATAATTATTGGCTCAGTCAAAGATGTGCATTATCCAGTTTAGGAAATACATGTGATCGGATCTTGTCGATACATCCTCTTCCAGGCATTTTCTGTGATCAAAGACGTGCATTGATCAATTGGGTTTGCTTAGGCTGAACTGATCTATAATTTACGGCACAATCAAAGACATGTATTATCTAGGTTAGGAAATATATGTGATCGGATCTTGTCAATACACCCTCTTCCAGGCGTTTTGTGCACTCAAAGATGAGCATTAATCAATTGGGTCAGCTTAGGATAACCTGATCTATAATTTTGAATAAATGCTCATAAAAATATAATAATAATAAGAAGTAATAAGTAACTTCATATATTGTCTTCTTCTCGCACAAAATTTGTAAACTCCAAACGCCTTCTTTTTCCTCAATAACTAAAAGATTTTTTGTAATGATAGTACCTCTTCATATGCTTAAAATTTTAAGGATTTTTGAATAGTTCCCCTTCTAGAGTTTCAATTTGGTACGTGCCAGGTCATATAACTTTAGCCAGATGATAGGGATCATGTCAGTTTTCTTTCAACTTATTAGACTTTTGTGTAACCTACTTCAAGACATAGTCCTCTTGAGAGTGTTAGGTATAGCTATTTTATTATAGAATTTTATTGTGCGTTGTTAATAGGCTACTACCCTAGTACTTTTGCTTCCCTGAATTCATCTACCAGGTTTAGATCTTATTTTCTCAAAAATCATGTCTGGGAGAATCAAAATTTAAGACCCTGTAGCTTGGGAGGACGACCTCAATTGTGACTATAACTTTACTGCCAAAGGCCAACATGTAAGGTGTTTCTCCTATTGTTGTTTGTGGTATTGTCATGTAGACCAATAACACACTTTGTAGTTCATTTTTCCAATCTCCCTTGCCTGATTCTAGCCTCTTCTTTATCCCACCTTGCAAAGTGTAGTTCATTACCTCCGTATACCCATTGTATCACTGATGACCTGGTGATGGATGTAATTTTCTGATATTATCCTTGTCACAATACTCTTAAAACTCATAATTATCAAACTAAGTGTCATAATCGACAACAAAAGCGTGAGGGATCCCATATGTGCTTATCACACTCTGTTATATAAATTGGGAAACTTTGGCATATGTCATCTCTATGAGTGGTTTGGCCTCCACCCATTTTGTAAAGTAGTTCACTGCCACCACCAAATATTTAGACCTTTCTTTGGTTTTTGGCAATGGGCCGACTAGATCCATACCCCAGATGAAAAAGGCTGATGTGATGTGATAGGCACCAACTCGGCTCATGATCTTTTGTGTATCATCCTGAACCTCCTGTATTTATCGTAATTTTACATGTATTCTTCACAGTCTTTCCACATTATTAGCCAATAATATCGTTGGACGACTATTCTCTTCACGAATGCTCGACCTGTTGTATGAGAACCACATTAGCCTTCATGTATTTATTTAACTAGATTTGGTTCTTTTATAGGGTGAACACATCTCATCATTAAGACTATAAAACCTCCTTTGTACAACACTCCCTTATCCATACTTACTTGGAAGTTTTATAACCAAATATCCTCGTGTTCTTCTCATCGACGAATGTGAAGATTGGATCCATCCAAAATGGGCCCATCGTCAGCTCCAGGAAATAAACTTATTCCATATCAATGCTCCTCCGCAATAAGATTTTTACATATACAGTTCACCTCAAGTCAGCCCTAGTAGCTGATGTTAGACGAGATAATGCATCTGCTCTGGTATAGTTAATTATGAGGATTTTGATCATTTGGAGTGTTTTTAGATTTGAAACTATCAATTTCACCATTGTCATATATTTTAACATATTTCCCTTTCTTATTTAATATTCTCTCAATACCTGGTTCACCACTAGCTGTGAATCACTATGAGTCATTATCTACTCGGCTTCAAGTGATACAGCCAACTCCAATCCAGAAATCAAAGTATCATATTTCGCTTCATTATTAGAATCTTCAAATGTAAAATATGGAGCATATTATATGTCATCTCCATCGGGTGTGTTAACTATCAAACTAGCTCCACTACTGCTTGCACGCGATGATCCATCCGCAAATACCTTCCATATTGGCAGCTCGTTCTCAAAGTCTCTTTATACTAGAGAACTATATTTAAATAGTTACGTAGTAAACTTTTCAGTGTAGTTAGATTGGTTTTCTTCAGGTGAAGATTTCACTGGGCACTAGGCTTGCTCGATTGGAACTGTAATAAAATGCTCGGCTGGCTATTGGATATGCTCGGGTTAGACAATAATTGCTATTTTTGTCAAAATTTTCTCCTCATAACTAAATTTTGTAATAAAATCATCTATGTATTAGCCTTTGCTCCAAATCCTTGGCTAGTATGAAATTTCATATTCACTTAACTCTATCGCTCATGCCATCAACCTGCTAGATTTCTCACGTTTGTGGATGGTTTGTCAAAGTGGAAGGTCGGTGTAGAATGCTATATAGTGGGCTTAAAAGTACTACTTCATCTTCCTGAATTCCATTTTTAAAGATACAACTAATTTCTCCATTATGGAATATCTAATTTATGCATAAGCAAAAGCTTTACTCGTGTAGATACCAGCTTTTGGATTTATTCATCGCTTACAGCTAGAGCTGAGTTGACTACTGACTCTGACATTATCAAATATACTTATATTTTTCACCTAGGATTTGCCTTAACATTAATAGGGGCCTTCCTAGGTATCTTTTCAGCTTCAAAAAATCATCTTGACATTCCTCCATCCATTCGAAAGAGTTTTTGATCATTTTGAAGAGTTTGAGGCATTTATCTGTGTCTCTAGATACAAATTTGTTATGGACTGCTATTTGGCCTATTAGGCTTTCGATTTCCTTCTTGCTTTTGGGAGGCTTCATACTAATCAACGCATAGATATTAAACATGTTAACGGGTCGTGTTAGGTCGTGTATGTGTCGATTAACAGGTTAACAGGTGAAAACATACTTAACCTATATATGACCCGTTAAGACTAACGAGATTAATAACAATATCCAAACATGATCCGTTAATATTAACAGGTACCCAACCCAAACCATTAGCACCCGTTAATATTAACGAATTAGTTTGGGCCTAAATAGGTAATGGGCTGGTGATCCTATCGTGCCCGTTAGTCTTCATTAGTTTAAATATAATGGCTTTTAATGGTTATACTTATTGGGTATAGGTTGGGTGACCCTATAGTACCCGCTAGTCTTAAAGGATTTAGAAATAATGGGTTTTAATGGTTATTCTTATTGGGTATGGGTTTGGTGACCCTATAGTACCTATTATTGTTAGCGGATATTAACGGGTAGAAATGTGTACAAGTAAATTTCCAAACTCGAACCGTTAGTGTTAATAGGTTTACCGTGTTAATCCGTTAATGACCCAAACCTAATAAAGGTAAACCCATTAACTTATAATTCCGTGTTGGGTCGTGTTGTGTTAACGGGTTATCGTGTTTTTTGATAGGTCTCCTGGATATTGTCAGGATTGGCCTTTATGCCCTTTTAGTTGACGATAAAGCCCATAAATGTTTCTGCCTTAACTTCAAACATGCACTTGGATGAATTTAGATTTATCTGGTATGTTTCCAACTCATCAAAAGTTTGATCAAAGTCTTTTATGTGGTCGTCTACTTTTATGCTCTTAGTCAGCATGTCATCCACATAAACCTCCATGTTCTTCCCTATATGCTTCACAAATACTTTGTTCACCAGTATTTAATAAGTGGCACTTACATTTTTTTAGTCTGGAGGTCGTAACATTATAACAAAAGGTACCTTGGCTGGTGATGAAGGAAGTCTTCTTTTTATCTTCTGGCTTTATTTTTATCTGGTTATAACGAGAAAATGCATCCATAAAGCTCTGTAGCTCATGTCCATTTATTGCATCCATTAATTAATCTATCCAATTCAAAGGATAATAATCCTTGGGACATGCCTTATTTAGATTTGTGAAGTCCACACACATTCGCTATTTGTCATTTTTCTTTGGTACCATCACCACGTTTGCTAACCAATCGGTGCGCATCATGTCTTCAATAAATTCATCTTTCTTAAACTTGGACACTTCCTCTTGAATTGTCATATTTTTCTCTTTCAAGAATACTCATTGTTTTTATTTTTTTGGTTTAGCTTCCTTGACTATGTTGAGCTCATGGCTGATAATGGACAGATTAATTCCAGGCACGTCTTCATGGCTCCAAGCAAATATATTTTTCTTAGCTCGTATGAAGTTGGATAGCTACTTTATTTGGATGGGGTCCAGGGACTAGTCGATCTGGAATATTCTTCGAGGATGCTCATCGTCCAGGATTACTAGCTTTGTTTCTTTAATGGATTCTCTGGTCATCAACCTATCTTTATCTCAAAGATCTAACTTTTATATCCGATAGGTTTGAACTATCTAGTTCCTCTCTTCCTCGTCGGCCTAGGTGTAATAGCATTCGCGTGCTTCTACTCGGTTTCTTTTCACCACTCCTACACAAAATGTTAGTGAGGAACTTGAGACACTAATTAATATTTGAGGCTACAACCTCAAAATTCTCCACCTAATCTTCCAAGATAGTATTATAGGCCGATAAGATATATTTGTCAAGGATGAAGAATCTCATTATTTATATTTTGTAGGTCCTCCAAGTTTTAATAACCACTTCCAGCTCAATTGTACCTAGCAGGTACATTTTTTTACCTGAGAATCCAATCACATAACGATGGTATGCCTCTAACTTCCTATCATATAACTTCAAAATCTAGAAATAATCTTAAAATAATACATCCGTCGAGCTCTCATTGTCCACTAGGATTCTCTTCACGTTTCTGTCACGAATCATCATGGTTGTCACTAATGGATAATCATGAGGATATAACAATCCTGAGAGGTTATCTATGGAAAAACCTATTATGGGACTATGTTTAACGACCTTGTGAGTTCAGATGTTTGCCACTATTACTATGTTGATATATTTATTATCGGCACAAGCTCTTGCTTCGTTGAGATATGCCTTTGTTTCAACTAGTTCATCACCTCCACTAGTATCTCCTCTTACTATGCAATTTCACCTAAAATAAATCATAATCAACTCTTATATGATCTCCTTGGGCCTTGTAGGGAAGTCAGGATCCTCCTCATTTTATTCTCTCGAGCTCTTTTCTTATCTTTATTCCCTGTTCGAGGTGATCTTGTTCTCGTCTTAGGCTTTCAGTCCTCTTGGGCTTGTGTTGGTCTACCATTCTTCTCCACATACTTATTAAGCTTCCCCTTTTTGATGGGGGCTTCAATTTCATCCTTCAAGGCTAGGCAATCTTTGGGTTCGTGCCTGTGATCCTTGTGGAACTTTTAAAACTTTCTCTTGTCTCCTTTTCCACCAGAAGTTCTTAACTTCTATGGCCACTTTAATTCATTGTCTCCTCGAATTTCATCGAGGATGTGGTGTACTCCTCCCACTATTAAGGGACTGTATTCATCAAACTTTTGGTATGGCCTTCTCTCGCTCTTCGTCTTGGGGCCATATTTGGGTTTCTCCTTTTTTTCCCGAGCAACTACTTTTGTGGCTAAACTCTTTTACAACCATGGCTTCCTCTGCGTTCATGATCTTTCCCGCCTTATCCAAGAGCTCAGCCATATGGTTTGAAGGTTCCTTAGTCCATGCCTAGTATAACTTCCCGGGCAATAACCCACTCATAATTGTTGTAATGGCTAACTTTTTATTGTAGTCCACTACTTCTAATTTTTCAGTATTGAACCTGGTAATATACTATCTCGTTATTTCATCCTCATGTTGACGGATTCCTAACAGATGAGCTACCCTCTTACTAAGTTTTGCTCCGAAGAAGAAATTGTTAACAAAAAGGTCGACCGATTATTTAAAGTCTGAAATTTCCCTCTTGGTAACCCATTATACCAAATTTCAGCAGGTCCTCTGAGAATGCTTAAAAAAGCTCTGCAACGCATCTCGTCGGCTATAGAGAATACGTCGCATGCTACTTGATATTGCTCAACATGCAAAATTGGATCTAATTTCCTTTCATACCTGGGAATGATCACTGACGGATTGAATTTTACAGGCGTGGCATAGCTAATCATGGAGGTTGTAAATGGAGATCCCTGAATAAAATCCCTTTGCTGCGGATCACTTATTTTGATGAGATCACCTAAATTATCCTCTATCCTCTAGATGGATTCCCTTTATGGTTGAGCTTCCTCAACTACTTTATTATCTCATTCTCACTCTCGGCCATGATTTTTTCTCTTTGGCCCAACTAGTCGCACTCGTTTGATGCCCTGGTATTGCATATTGAACTTTTCTCTTTTCTTGGATTTTATCTCCTATATTCTACTCGTCTCATGCCTTCTTCGAGGTGCGAATGTAGTCGCGCCCATCTCCTTCCCAGCTTATCTAAGATTGGTACTTTGTCGATCCTTTTAAAAGCACTTATGTGCTTACTCGAATACGTTTGTTCATCATCATCCTCAATTGACCTCATAGTGGAGGTTTTACCTGGTTGATAAGAGGATTCCTCAGGCTTTGAATCATGTATACGATCATATCTGCTCGTCTAAGATCCCAAATTTAGTCTCTCAGGATTTTCCAAAGCTTTTCCTCTGTTATCTTGCCTTCTATCTCTGTAGGGGAAGGAAACGGTGATTTCATGCATTTACCCAGACTTTTCTCCAAAGTTGGGGTTATTGGAGATGGTTCTGGGTGGATTGGTCAGCTTTGTGAGGCCAGCACACTAGTGGTGAGCTATTTTATATCTTCTTACATAGCTTCCTAGCTTTTAACCAATTTGTACAAGAATCGTGCTAGATCCCCTATTCTAATAGTGGTGGAAAATGATGCAACTTCTTTTTCCTTGCAACTTTTTAGGTGTTCTTCCATGGTTACAAAAAATTCCCAAAAAATTAAAGTATGACTGAATTCTTGAAAATTTTATAGGGGAACTTTTTTAGGCTAGAAATGAAAGTGTTTAGGTATGGTATACATAAAATTTGTTGATGTAATAGTAAATTAAGAATTTTAGTCAAGAAATCAAGTGAATTTTCTGGTTAAATCAGCTAGATGACTATTAATGAAATTTGGGGGATTTATAAAAAAATCTAGATTTTCCACAATTAGAATTTGAAATTGGATAAGAAACAACTAGGCTTTAGTCTTTCCCACGGAGGGCTCCATTTTATTATCATCTAAAAATGGATTCAAGGTTGTATCTTAGCTGAGGAAATCTAATATGAGATAACAAATAATAAATAAATAGTGTATGTAAATGAATAGAGGTAGAGATGAGGAAAATAATATTATCGCCAAGAGATACGTGACTCAACCTTCAAGAATGAGCCTATGTCCATAGGTTTCCCCATTGTACTAGCATTAAATTAGTACAGAGATGTAATATCTTTGTTCAGATGATATGAATGTCGAAATTTATCTATTAACATAGATGGTTGCCTGCCCTGATCCCTATGTGAAATTCAAATGTAATATCTTTGTTCAGATAATATGAATGTCAAAATTTATCTATCAACATATATGATTGCCTGGCCTGATCCCTATGTGTAATTCGACCTTTTATAGTGAATCCTTGTGGGGAAATGTCTACTGGCTAGTATGGGTCAGGTTGGGCCATCTTATTAGTAGAGCATTCGCAAATACTTTAACTTTTCACCCATAAAGGGAAGGTTCTACACATGTTGGTTGTCTGACATGCCACGCACATGTTGTTGGTCAGTTGGTAACATTATAATTTGTCAATTTACCTTGCTAGCATCTACCCAGTTCACCACAAGTGGAAACGAGGATGAGGTATTTTACTAGGATGAGTTCCTCCTTGAAATCTATTCGGTCGGGGCTGAGGTCTTTCACGTTGTCAAGTGGTTTTATACAATTCTCTTCGGAATAGGAGTTGTTCTAAAAACATGGTATAACAAAATCCCCAAGACATTACTCTGGACTACCAAGAGGCAGATGAAGTTAATTACAAATGGTCTTAGGTTGACATCTCTTGGTCGAGAGGTGGTCAATTGTTCTGCTCGGCCGACTGAGCTGATTGACTTGTATGTTTTCTCATTGTAATTTCCAGCTGACTTATATTTGCCACGTGTCAGTAATCCAATAGGCCTTCTTTAAAGGCGCATTAGATGAATGCATTTTTATCCTTATAAAGACGGGGCAAAAATTCATTTTTGCCTTTTTAAAATCATTATTCTAGCTTTTTGAAGATAGCGAAGAAAACCCGATCATGTGCTTCTGGAGAACTCTTCATTTCATCTTTTCAAAACCAACATTAATGTAAATCTTCAGGTATTCTTCACGTAATACTTTTTTATTCTTTTATTGTTCCTTCGTTTTGATTTTCATGTTGAGTTGAGGTCTTTATGTCTAGTTTTTTTTCTTTTCGTTTCTATGATTTACTTAGGTTTGTATTGAGTGCCCTGAATGAGTGAATTTAGAAACACATTTTTGACTTGCACAAGCTTTAATCAGGTGCTTTTTCTGAGAGATTTCCCACTCCTCTCAAAGTTCTTAACTCTGACGACGATCCCGTCCTAATTTTATACCCAAATTAGCTTATTCCACTGCATCAGCCCCCAAGTGTTAAATATAACACATCAGAGTTTCATTATTGAGAGAGCTTTGATAGTGTAAACATGATAGTTAGGGGGAAAACCACACTCATACTAGTAATACCACTTCTCATGACCAACTAAATTCTGAGAAAAAATCCCTGATGGCTAAATAGTTATCTGCCACCAAACCAGTAGAGGTCCTTTTAACAGTCGAAGATATGGACCTAAAAGAGGTTACCACCACCTTTTATGACCCTAACACCTCTGATGATAGATGGTATAAGAGTGTTGTCAAAACTAAATATATTACTGACATAATAATCCTATGTGTTATACTAGATAATATAACCATTAGAATTCCTATCCTAGTAGAGAGGGCTTACAATAAGAAAAATGCCAATGAGGTTTGTTTCCTTCTTTGGGCTCTTCAAGTTAGAGTTTATCTTCCCCTCCACCCCTCAATAAGATTCATCTTAAATGGGAATGGATTGACCCTTATTAATATTCCTCCAAATGCCTATAGGTCTATTATTGGAGCAATGATATACTGGAAGAAGTGTGGGTTTTTTCATATAAATGGGGGACATATTAAGGTTTGCGTATGGTTTAAAGGATAACCATGAAACCCCAGGGTATTACTAATTTTCTTTCAAGAAGTCCAAATAGTCTAAGTTTCCCAAACCAACAATCAGAATTGAAAGACCAAGTTCTTTTATATTTTTGGTGTGAGGGAGTTCTTTCCTAATGACCCAGAAAGACGAATCAATATTCCCAGGGATTGGTGCTCCTCAGACCTGATTACCAAAAGGCCTCCTCATTAGTTAATAGGTTAGTGAGCTGATCAAATGAGTCCACACTTCAGATCATATATTCTATGAGGATATATACACCCCAAGAGGCTTGGGAAAGTAATGAACTATCTGAGCATCGGTAATATCGACTTTGACATATATAGGCCACCAAAGCCTGCTAATGATGATAGAGAGAGTTTCGATGAACATGAAAACAATGAGGTGGGGGTCGGCCAGGTTAATGGTGACTACGATGAGGCTGACCAAGAGGTCGAAGAAGGTTAGATAATTTCATAAGTCTTAGGGAATCCTTAATCTAGCTGATTAATAACCGAGTTTATTCATGTTGCTATGCAACTTCAACTCCAAACTTCAGTTTGTCAGTCATGGCCCCAATAATTATTTTTTTGGATAAGTTAAAGTATATTCGGGCTAAACAACTCGAAGAATTAGCTCAGTAAGAAACTGCCAAGAAGGCTAAGGAAGATGCTCATACCATATAACGTAATGATGATTCATCTCGGCTCATAAATGACAAAGCAGAAAAAGTTAGCCATTAAAATGTACAGGAAGAAGAAAATTGCTAACAAAGGAACATCCTAACTCAATACTTTTGAATGTTGCTAATACTCTTGAGGGTTTGGGGTATATGGGTTATAGCCCTAACTTCAGGTTTATGTGGACTCTAGATGTTGACAACTTGTAGAACTTTTAATCCTATAAAGCCTTTATAGAAAGTTAAACTCGTCTTTTATTATTTTTTTCTTAGTCGAACTCTTTTTCTTTAGCTAATTTGTTTCATTTCTCCTTTCGTATGGCAATATGGCCATCACTATTTTGAGGGAGAAAGTTAAGTCTTCCCTCAATACTTGTGATGAGATTAGGACTGCGAAATAGGAGCCTTAAGAAAAGATCAAATCTCATGAGGTCAATTTAGTCAAGGCACATAATAAGCCTCAGAAGAATGGTGAATGTGGAAGGGCTCAAAAAGGCTGAAGAGGAGTTCACGCTTCTGCAACAAGATCTTAAAGCTGTTAAGGACCAACTTGATGCTTTAAAGGTCAAACTTTTTGAGGCTTTGGTTACGGCTTTCACGATTGGGGATCAAGCAGTGAAGGCCTTCAAGGACACTGAGGAATATATTATCAACACAACTAGGGCCTTCCTCAAGGGTTATGATGAGAAAAAAATACGGTAGTTAAACATTATCATGATATTACTGAAGTCGTCGTGGTTTGGGAGAGAGATGATAATGGTGCGAACGCCTTAGATTATGAGGAGGAATCTGCTCATCAAATTGAAGCAGAGTTATTTTCTGATGTTGAGTTCCAGATCCTTGGGGAGAGAAATTTATTGAAGAAGAGCATTCAGCTGCTGGGAACTCAGAGTTGGTTTCGAAGGCTGCTATTGCTTGGCATGCTTCCTTTTATTTTTTATATTACTCTTATGTTTATAAACATTTATATATGAAGCCTGTTGAATGGATAATTTTATTACCCATGGCTGTTATTTATATCATTCTCTATGTACAATGTTTTGTTTTCAAATATTTATTTGGTCATAGATTTTCTTAATTGGATCGAGTCAACTTTGCATTTTAATCCAGGTTTTATTTTGAGTCTTGCCATAATTTCTTTAGACTTAGCTTACTAGTTCCCATAGGGATAAACTATTTTAGTTGTTCAATTAGGAAAGATGTGCACGGATCAATTGGGTCGGCTTAGGGCGACCCGATCTATAATTTTTGGTGCAATCAAAGATGTGCATTATCCAAATTAGGAAAGGTACGTGATCGAATCTTGTCGATACACCCTCTTCTAAGCATTTTATATAGTCAAAGATGGGCATTGATTAATTGGCTTAGGCCGACCCGATCTATAATCTTTGGTGCCGCTAAAGAAGTGAATATCCAAGTAATCGAATATTGTCAATACACCATCTTCTAAGCATTTTTTGCAGTCAAAGACGTGCATTGATCAATTGGGTGCTAGGCCGACTTGATCTATATTTTTTGGTGCACTTAAAGATGTTCATTATCCAATTTAGGAAAGTTATGTAATCGAATCTTATCAATACACCCGCTTTCAGGCATTTTGTGCAGTCAAAGAAGTGTATTGATCAATTGGGTCGGCTTAGGCCGACCTGATCTATATTTTTGGTGCAGTATAAGACATGCATTATCTAATTTTGGAAAGTTATGTGATCGAATCTTGTCAATACACCCTCTTATAGGAATTTTGTGTAGTCAAAGATGTGCATTGATCAATTGGGTCAGCTTAGGCGGACGTGATCTGTAATTTTTTATTAAATGATCATAAAAATCTGATAATTATAAGAAGTAACAAGTATCCACAAATATCGACTTCTTCTTGTACAAAATTTATAATCTCCAACCGCCTTCTTCTTCCTAGATAACTAAAAGATTTTTTTTATAATAGTACCTTTTTAGGTGCTCAGAAATCCAAGGATTTTTTAATGATTCCCTTTCTAGTGTTTCATTTCGATACGTGCCAGGTCATACAACTTCAGCCACACGATGGGGACCATACCAGTTTGCCTCTAACTTATTGAACTTATATGTAACCTTGTTCAAGACCTAGTCCCCTTCCTTGAGAGTCCTAGGTTTGTCTCTTTTGTTGTAGAATTTTACTGTGCGCTATTCATAGACTATAACCCTGAGTGTTACAGCCTCCCTGACTTCATCTATCTAGTCTATATCCAATCTTCTCATAAAAAATTTCTAGGAGAATCAAAATTTAAGACCCTGTGTCTTGGGAGGTCGATCTTAACTGGGACCATAGTTTCACTATCTAAGGCCAATGTGTAACGTTTTTCTCCTGCTACTGTTCGCGACGTTGCCCATAGGCCCGCAACACACTTTGTAGTTCATTTATCCAATTTCTCTTGGCTAATTCCAACATCTTCTTCATCCCATCTAGCAAAGTTTGATTTTTGACCTTCGTCTGATCGTTGCATTGTGGATGAGTTAGTGATGAATATATATATTTTTTATCTTAGCCTTATCACAATACTCTTGAAACTCATCATTAGCAAACTTGGTGTCATGATCGATAATGAAAGCGTGAGGCATCCCATACCTGCTTATCACATTTTTTCATTTAAACTAGGAGACTTCTACATAAGTCATCTCTATGAGTGGTTTGGCCAATACCCATTTTGTAAAGTAATCCACTGCTACCACCAATTATCTGAATCTTCCTTTGGTCTTCGGTAGTGGGTCGACCAAATCCATACCATAGATTGTAAAAGGCCAGGGTGATGTTATCGAAACCTTCTTGGCTCCTGGTCTTTTATGTATCACCTCCAAACCTCTGGCAGTTGTTATAATTCTGCATGTATTTGTCACAGTATTTTCTCATTGCTTGCCACTAATATCCTTGGATATCTATTCTTTTCATCACTCTCTGACCTGCTGAATGGACCCCACATGACCCTTCCTGTATTTCTTTGACCAAATTTGGTGCCTCCATAGGTTGAACACATATGATCTTGAGACTATTAAGCTTCTCTTGTATAGCACTGCCCAATCCATGACGTACTTGGCAACTTTGTAATGAAATTTCCTTGTGTCCTTCTGATCGGCTGGAAGAAATCCTTCTTCCAAGTATGTGATGATTGGGTCCATCCAAGATAGGCCCGTAATGCCTCAGCGTTGATTTTTGGGTTACTTGTGGTAAACCCGATCCAACTTGAGCGTTAGATGTGAAGTGCGACGAGACACCCTAAATAATATATTAATTTAGTTTTATTTAATTAGTGCTTCACTTGTTTATAATGCGATTCCAATGTACATTAATCTATGTGAGGAACCCACATCCTGGCTTATAATATTCACCTATCAATTGATAGTTACTAAGGCACTCACCTACAATGATAGTATCCTATCAACTAAGGCCTGAGTGCACATCCCCTAGCCATAACCAACATGGGTCTTCATACCCACCGAATTTGTCAAATGCTTACGACATGACACTACCCTAAAAATCAAGTTCGCCTAATTACATCATCAATGTTAACTACCCATAAGTTCCTAACTAAGGAACTTAATGCATCTTTATCATAAAGTAAATATCTCTTAGACATGACACTCCAGTCATCTATCCTCCATAATTGACTTTAAGCGACTTATGTCTCTAATTCGATGGACGTTATTCACCTTTGTCAACATCTTACTAGGCCACTCACACCATCAAGGTTTGGCATCAAGGCACCTCACACTAGAGAATGCGATGTCGCCACTAATAGCCTACACGGACACTCGTAATTTACTAACATATCTAAATCAGAAGTGCAAAAGCTATTAATGGCAACTAACTTGGCCACATGCTTCTTGGCCACACATTGCTCGTCATGATAGTCTCCTTGACTCTATCATAGAGAACACGAACCGAAGCCATCACCTGTCTAGCATGACCAACACAAAATCAACAACGACGTCGAAAGATCCACTACCGACCACACCGTGTCACTCCTGAAAGGAACCTTGAACCTAGAACTCTGATATCATATGTAATGCCCTGGCTCGGATTTATGCATTACCCATGGTCAACCCAGTCCGACTCGAGTATTAAGTGTGAAGTGCGATGAGACAACCTAAATATATATTGCTAATTCAGTTTTATTTAATTACTGTTTCACTTTTTTAGCATGCGATTTCAATTTACATTAATCTACGTGAGGGACCCGTGGGAAACGTCCCCGGAATCTAAGCATACAAAATTATTAATGTAAAATAAAAGGGACACTTACCTCTACAATGCTCTCAAAATATGGAACCACACCCTATCTTTTGTAATAAAGACGAAGGAATGAACTGAATGCCAGTGGAAAATACAATAATGCAATAAAGAATTGAAAGGCAGAAAAGAGACTCTAACACGTTTACCTACGCGCATATGCAATTACTTTGCGTATATATATATATATATACATGAAACAGTTTTATTCCAAAACGTTACGTACTCCAATTAATTTGCCATAATCTCATAAAGAACCCCTTTTCCTCGTCTTGACATTTATTTTCTTGATTTAACACACCCGATTAAATTATTTAAACGGAGACCCTTTATTTAAAGAAAAACACTTCTTTTTTCGAAATTACCCTTTTATTCATACCAAATTTCCATAGTGTTTTCCTTGAAATTCACCTTTCAGCACACGCAAGTACCGTGTTATAAAGTACTTATCTTTTATTGAAAACCATTTCTTGTGTTACTTGTGGGCTAAACATCTTTAGGTTGCTTAATTACCCGTTTAATCACTTCACTTTACCATTACGTTTACTTCATGGGCATTAGACAATTTCTCATATTACTTATCCACGTCATCTTACAACCGAAACATGTAAGTTCATTCAATTTAGGTTGCCTTTTTATATATTCTTCATTGAAACCATTTCTATACACCTTCCAATTTTTATTATCTTTAGCTCGGAATATTTCAAATATTAGCATACTTTAATGGGATCCAAACCAAAAACTATTCTACCATATGCTATAGCCAGTGATTTTGGATTTTTCACCCTAGGCTCTGGGCCCTTCTTAATTACTTCCAGTGTCATTCAAGTCCATATTAATGTGTTTAAACATTTATCAAATGTCCGTATTATCCCACCTTTACCGGTTAAAGACAAAAATTCGGAGATTTCGCCCCCACCTAGTGTTACACTTTGGAAATCACCATTTCTTGTTCTTTATACACTTGCATTGATTTTATTCCCAAATCATTTTCATTTAGGATCATTTGTGTAACACATTTTTTAATATTTTTATTTCACAAATATATTCCACTTATATAATTACCATTTTACTCCTTTGTTTCCAAACTTATCATTTCCTCCATTTTCACAAGTGTTATTTCCTAATGCATTATTAAGTTACACACACTAACTTCTTAGATATTTTAACTCCTTAACACTTTTTTAATACTTTGGAGTAACATACTTCTCAAGTTGAAAATCTCTTTATTTCATTACTTTCTTTACTAAGAAAACCCATTTGGTCGTTTGGAGACTACTTTACAAGAAAATACTATTTCCCTTTATTTCCATACGCAGTCTTAAAATATTCATTTATCATATTTTCTACACCTTTTAATACACTTTAAGTGCTGAAATTTCTATTTTATTTATTTTATGTTTAAACCTAATGAAACCTTCATTAAAATTGTTTATATACTCATCATTAATATAGTACAAGTTTATATACACGGGGAGATGGATTTTAAGTTAAAAAATCCTATTAAATGGGTCTAACATGTGGTGCATTCTAGAAATTTCATAATATTGGTATAAACATGTTTTCCAATCTAAAAAAATATTTTTATTTCTTCAAAACTCGAGTAAAAGTCTATTTATATAAAAAACCCATTTTTCACAAGAAAATCTTAAAACATTTGCTCATAAAATATTTTTAACAAGATAAATGTCATTTCAATTATTTTATTCCATGAAATATTTAGATATCAATTTTTCTTGAAATATATCATTTTTCTCAAAACTTTTGAGATCTTTCACAAATCATTTTTTTATCCACATAAATGCTAAGAAATTACCTTCTTAAATCATATGTTCATTATACTTTAAGAAGCTCCAGTTACAAGACTAATAATATGAAAAATAGAGTTTGTAAGCTAAGAGTAGAGTTTTTTACACTACAAAGAAGCTTCAATAATGGCGGATGATGTGTAGAAGAATATGGAAACCTCCCACTTTCGAAGGTGGCCTTAAAGAGGTTCACTAGCTTCAGTAAGCTTGTCTTCTTGAAAGTTCCAGAAAAATTCCTTCAAACTCTATGATTTCTTCTACCTTCTTCTTTAAACCCCCCAAACAATATCTCCAAGATTCGTAGCTTTTCCCAACAATGGTGTATATGGGTTTATAAGGCTTAAATATGGTAGAAGATGATTAATCCATTAAGGTGGAGAATAGTGGTGTTTGGGTGATGGTGGTGGACGAGCTCCAAGTGTTAGAGAAACAAAATTTGATTTGAGTTTGCTCAAATAAGCCAAAACTTGTATTAAATACTTTCAAAGCCCTAAGGGTTAAATTCATCAAGTAATCCTACACTTAACCCTTTTAACTAAAGCACAATTAAGTCTTTTGTCCAATGTTTTCATATGAGCTGCTGATAGCTCGATAGGTTATCCAATTCAACGCTCTACATCTTGACAACATATTGAAATGTTCAATATTTTTTCTAATTTTCTCCTGTGGTTCAATCGACGATGGGTCTCATTTGAACGATAAGCCCTCTCATTCACACAAGAGATCTAACGAGCCAAAATCGCAGGGATAAAAATAGGCACTTCATTTTAACGTGGGAATCCAATGAGATTCCAGAGAGCGAAGGAAATTGATTATTTCCAAGTCATTAGAAGTTTGTTTAAAGCTCGTTCGAACGGCATGAAAACTTCGTTTGAACGACTTCCATTTTCCACATTATAAACTTTAAGCCGCAAAATTCGATAAACGTGAATGCCACAGAGTTATGCAAATCTGATTTGAGAGTGCGCTTTTGTTCAAACAAATAAATTATTTAATTAAACTCAGTTTTTCAAATAAATTCTAAAACATGCAACTAGGTGTGATTGAAGACAATATAATCATGCAAGAACATTCAATCACAAACAAAGCACACAAATGAGGAAAAATCCCTGAAAGGGGTAAAACCTTTTATTTTCACTATAATTTGTAAAGAACGATTTACACGGATTACAATAAAAACAAGAGTGACTTACGAAATACCCCCAGGTGTCAGTTTCAATGTTGTCGGCTGGAATCTGCCGCAAGAACTCCAGATGGGCTGCAATGGAAAAGAGACGACTTCTCCACAAGTTACTCCAGATGAGTAAAAACGATCCTCTTAAAGGTTTAAAGATCCACACATATATGGGAGTGGCTATGTGAATAAAGAAGACATGAAACCATAAAACACGAAGTCTGTTTTTGGGATGTAAAACGCATAAATCGTGTATAAAAAATACTTGGAAAACGTGTAGAATGTACCCTGATATTTATACAAAAATCGAGGCGACGGTGTCGCTCGAACGAGATCGCGCGACATCCTCATGTCGCTTGAACGACAAAGAGATGTCGTTCGAACGAGTTCGTGCGACATGCTCATGTCGCTCGAACGACAGAAAGATGTCGTTCGAACGAGTTCGCAGGACATGCTCATGTCGCTCGAACGACAAAGCGATGTCGTTTAAATGGGCTCGTCGGCCGGGGCAAGTCCGCTTCTACACTTAGAAAAATTTCTTCTTTTGTTAAAAACGAATCAGACTTCGAAAATATTTTTTAAAAAATTCCCAAATATTTATGCAAATATAAACAACTCCTATAAATCATTTTACCAATAATGGGAAGTGGAGTAGTGGGAACGATTGAGAAGCACGTCGCATGAAGCATGATGCACGTGTGCATGGATTTAGATTAAGGCCGTCGTGGATGATCGTGTTGACGTACCAAATGTAGCGGTATGAGACATACATACTGTGATCTAGGACAAATAGAAAATTCCTAGATTCTACCCCGAACATTTATAAAATTATGTCTTTATAAATCTCCCTTATGTCTATACCGGTACATATATGAAAAATCCGAATTATGCTATCTCCATAAATCAAATGACATATAAGATAATATCCTCATTAAACCCTCAAACTGAGAATACCAACTAATGTGTCGTCAATCAAACTTCAACATCTTCAAGTCTGTGTCTTTTCAGAAACTCTCAAAGCTTTTATCATCAAGGTGTGCAATCCAATAAATATCAATTTTGTACCTACACACATGAGATAAAGCAGATACCCGTGACACACAAAAGTTTGAAATATGATGATGTGCAAAAATTGAATCAATTAAGCTTAAGCAAATCATTAATCAACCAAACAAATTCTCCCCCATAATTCATTCTCCCCCTTTTTACTATGTCCACAAATAGACAGATATGAGAAGCAAATAAATACAAATGGAGAGTGCCACAAGGTAAAAAACTTTCTATTTTTGAATTTTTCAAAATTTTTCACATAAAATATACAATAAAGAATCACACCATGAAAGAACACAAAAACAACCAAGTCGATGATAGCGAAAATGTAGGGATGTGATCAAATTCGATAGGAAAATCAATGCATACTAACATGACATATGTGCATGATGAATATCGGGTACTCTTAACGAATGAACTCAAAATCTTCCTTAGGTGTAAAAAAATGGAATTATAAGAAATTGACTCAATCAAATCAGCAAACCAAAGCTCAAAGTAATTTCCACACCAATAACGTCCAAAATTATTTAATGCTTTTTCAGGACTATAAAGGAAGTGCAACCCCGTTTAAATTATCCAACAAAACTCCCTCAGATTTATATTTTGAATAGAGGTGATCTAAAATTCTCAAACTTTCGAGAATTGATGGTGAAACCTAATGGCCCATATTCTACATGTATTACTTTTTATTGCCTTTAAATTTTTTCGGGTTCTTTTAACCTCTTTGGACCCCGGATAATAAAATTCCTCAATTTTTTAGGTCCAATTTAAATGGTGGATTAATCGCAAAGGATAGATAAGAACCTTTCGCAGCCCTTCACCGTTGATAAAATACCACACAATCTCACCAATTTTTTTTTACACGCATTCCAATCTTTTCAAGTTTTATTGCATATGGTTCGTTGTATAGACAAAATTGATATGGAAACACTCAAGCCAATATGTGATAGACAACTACAATTATCAAATAAAGCCATACATGTGTGCAATAAAGGAGATAAGGAGCCAAACATGTAGAAAGATATCACTAATCACATCTCGAAGACTCCAAATAATGTAAAGCACATGGATGCAATGATGTAGCGTCTCAAATCACTATCAAACAGTCACATGGATAAATGGAATGAGAATTGTGACTCGATTATATTAAATGGTCATCCATAAAATGTGTAAACAAAATACAAAAATCTTTTTGTACTTTTCTAAAATTTTTATAAAAAGAAAATCTTTTTGGATTTAAAAAAAAATAAAAAGTAAAAAATGAGAATACAAATGATACAAACTAGCAATATGAATCATATGATATGAGCATGACAATGCATCCTATCCTAGAAACGGACCAACCCCTTAGTCAACTGTGAAAATCCCTAAAGACTTCCTAAAACTCTCGAACCTAAGGGAATCTAAAGGTTTCGTGAAAATATTGGCTAACTGAAGGTCCGTGGGAACGAAACTCAGGGATACGACTTTCTCCTCACCTAACTGTCGTATAAAGTGCTCGCGTATCCTGATGTGCTTTGTGCGCGAATGCTGGACTGGATTGCGGGATATGTGTATCGCGCTTATGTTATCACAGGAGATGTTCATGGTGTCCTGTGATATCCCATAATCCTCCAGCATCTTCTTCATCCATAGAAGTTGTGTCCAACAACTTTCGGCGGCTATGTACTCAGCCTCCGTAGTGGACAAAGAGATGGAGTTTTTCTTCTTGCTCAACCAAGGGACAAGAGCAGAACCAAAGAAGAAACACCCACCAGAAGTTCTCTTACATCCATCTGCATCCCTAACCCAGTCAGCATCTAAGTATGCGGACAAATGGTCAGTGGTATCAAAGGAATACCAAATGCTATGGGAGAGAGTCCCACTCACGTATTTGATAATACTTTAAGAGCGACCAAGTGTGACTCTTTAGGAGACGCCTGAGATCGCGCACAGACTTCAACACTAAAGGCTATGTTGGGACGACTGGCAGTCAAGTAAAGAAGACTACCTATCATACTCCAATACAAGGTTTGCTCTACATCCTTGCCTGAAGTGTCCTTACTAAGCTTGATAGAAGTACTCATAGGTGTACGTGCATGCTTAGTGGAGTCTAAACCAAATTTCTTCACTAGGTCTCTAGCATACTTGGATTGGGAGATGAACATTCCATCCTCTAGTTGACGAATCTGAAGACCAAGGAAGAAAGTAATCTCACCTATCATGCTCATCTCAAGCTCACTTTTCATCTCCTCCTCAAAGTGGTGAGCATGCTGGGAGCACATGGATCCGAATACTATGTCATCCACATAGACCTGGGTAACCAAAATAGCATCATCATCTCTCCTGATGAACAACATCATATCAACTCCCCCTCTCTTGAAGCCACATGCTAAGAGATAGGAAGTAAGCCTTTCGTACCAAGCATAGGGTGCTTACTTAAAACCATACAAGGCTTTCCTCAGATAGTAGACGTGCTCCGGGTGCTTAGGGTCTTCAAGCCCTTTTGGTTATTCCACATAAATCTCCTCCTGTAGAATGACATTTAGAAAGGCACTCTTGACATCCATCTGATATAACTTGAAGCGCAGATGACATGCAATGGCGAGTGGTAAGAAGACGGACTCAAGCCTCGCAACAGGAGCAAATTTCTCCCCAAATTCTACACCCTCTATCTGCGTGTAGCCTTGGGCGACCAACCTAGCCTTGTTTCTAATTTTGGTACCATTTTCATCCATTTTATTCTTGAAAAGCCACCCGGTACCTATCACATTAGTCTCACTAGGTCGGGGAATAAGTTACCAGATATTATTCTTTTTAAACTGAAGTAACTCATCCTGCATAGCAGATATCCAGTGTTCATCCTTGAGTGTTTCTTTATGATTCTTCGGATCGAGTTTAGATGTGTAAAAAACATGGTTAACAATATTCTCTAGATGAGCATGAGTCTTGATCCTTAAAGTGGAATTGCCAATAATGGCGAAAGGATCATGACTCTTGCGAACCCAAGCAGGTGTGTCCCTTAGAACAGGAGTAGGGTCCACCCTGGATGTGTGAGACACAGCGGGATCATAAAAAAGGAGTGTCATCCTCACTCAAATGGGTGGAGTCAACAGGCGTCGATGGTTCGTTATCTTGTACAGTAACATTTATTGACTCCATCACCTTAGAGCTCTTCAGGTTAAAAACTCGGTACGCTCTACTATGTGATAAATATCCTAGCAATATTCCCTCATCGCTTCGGGAGTCGAACTTTCCTAATTGCTCTATATCCCATAGGATGTAGCATTTACTCCTAAAAACACGAAAATATGCAAGGTTGGGCTTCTTTCCAACCCACAATTCATAAGGAATTTTAAGTGTGTGTGGACGAAAGTAAACCCTATTCACCGTATGGCATGCAGTAAACACTACCTCTGCCCAAAATCTCCTAGCAACTTTACGACCTAGAAGCATAGATCTAGACATTTACTGAATTGCCCTGTTCTTTCTCTCAAGAATCCTATTTTGCTGAGGAGTCTTCACAACAGAAAACTCATATTTAATTCCTAGACTATCACAGTAAAGATCTACTTTTTGCTCCGCAAATTTAGTGTCATTGTTACTACGCATTCTATTAATAGTGACACCGTATTGGTTTTGCAGGACACGACAATTGGTCGTTAAAAACTCTACAGCATCGGATTTCTCTCTCAGAAAACCTATAATTAAATATCTGGAGAAATCATCTACCATCACTAGGATATAGCTCTTACCCCCTAGACTCTCTGTACGAGTAGGACCCGTGAGATCCATGTGTATCAACTAAAGTACTCATGAAATGGTAATGGAATTCAACTTCCCGTGGGGGCTACGAATTTGCTTTCCTAACTGACAGGGTCCAAAAACCGTGGAAGTTAACTTTCCAAGTGTTGGTAAGCCACGTACTAGGTCCTTTTTAGTTAATCGTGTCAAATCTCTAGAGTTCACATGACCTAGATGTTGGTGCCACACATCCATAGGAGTGATCGTGGCGCTGTTGCAGACAAGTAAGGACTTGGGCACAGTCCCATAGAAATTATCCTCTGTCCTCACCCCTTGCACTAAAAGTTTACCGGATTGATTATAGACATTACACTCATCCAGGTCAAACTTTACGGCAAAGTCAGTGTCGCACAGTTGGCTAATGCTGAGAAGGTTTGCTTTCAAACCTTTTACGTACAAAACATTCTATAGCTTAGGAAATCCTGGTAACTCTACTGTACCTAGTCCTATGATGCTAGACTTACTCCTATCTCCAAAGGTGACTCTACCTTCCTTATAATCCTCTAGGTAGGTAAAAAATGAGACAACACCGATCATAAGTTTAGAGCACCCACTATCGAAATACCACTGTGAGGTATTATGTGCTTTGAGAGAAACATGGACAAAAAGGGCCTTTTCATCTTTCTTTGGTACCCAAGAAGTGGTAACCTTTTGTTTGCCCTTATTTTTGTTGGTTTTATCCTGTATGCGGTAAGCATTCACTGACGACAAAGACATCCGTCAGAATTCTTCCATCAAACTCTGTGATGTGGTGGCTAAAAACTCAGCACGCTCTCTCAGACTGGTAAAATCATCTGTAGGATGTGGTGGAGTAGTAGTACGTAGTGTCCGACCCAAACTATAGCAAAACTCCTTGAGGTGGCCTTTTCTTTTGCAGTAAGTACAAAAGAACACAATCTTAGACGGACCTTGGTTTTCTTTTCTTGGTCGAACTCTCCTTCATGGTTTTTGACGATGGCCATATGGAGAAACTCAAGAACTGGTCCAGGTGCTATTTGGGACGTGGAGGCATCATTAAAACCTATTCCCTGCCTATAACTAAAACCTAAAAGGGGATCGAGGAGCATCTTTACCATATTTCCAGATCTGCCCTCGATTTAAACCTCGACTTCTCGTTTTCTCTCAAGATCATGAGTAAGCTGGGATACAAGGGTTGAAGTTTCTTTCGAGTCTCTAGGGAGGAATGGAACTCACTCGTAAGACTATCCACTTGATTAGTCAAGTCCTCTTTCTCTTTCTCAAAACATTTCTCTCTCTCTCTAAACAGTCTCTCTCTTTCTCTAAACTGACTTTCTCTCTCAACACAAGCAAACTCTCTCTCTCTCTCTCTCTCTCTCAAGGTAGTGCAGGTGGAGGACTCTCTATCTCTCTCTCTCTCTCACACACTTTTTATAAATCTTCCTATAAAGTGGTGATCCTAAGAACTAATGCTTTGTTACGCTTTTTGGTTTTAAATGACTCAGTATATAACTCAGCGTAGGTACATTGAAGATTACTCTCGCTCTCACTTGCAGTATCCTCCCCCTCACTCACTTCGTTCTCACTGTTGAGGTGTCCCTATGAAGTAGCATCCTCATCGTAGTGAGGAGAACCGAAAGTACTTACATGACTAGCCATAAATGCGGTGAAGTTACATTCATGCGATGACTCGTCTCCAGAGTCCACCGACTCGACCTCAGTATCGTCACTAAGGGTAGCATTAAGGACAGCTTTACCCTTTTCTTTGGCAAGTCTGTTAAGCCTAGTAGCACACTCAAAAGCTCTATAACCCTTACCATCTCACTCATAGCATCTCTCACCGTCTTTCTTAGGAGGGTCCTTAAAATCTTTTTCATTTTTCTTTTCAAACTTATTTTTCTCAAAACTCTTTTTATCTTTGAAATTTCCATTTTTCTTAAATTTGAGAATTTTCTTGAAATTTTTAGTAAACAGTGCCAAATCATCTAAATCAAGGTCACACTCGGAATCAAACATTTCTATCTCCCTTTTTCTAGATGACTCAACTCTCTTTCTTGCCGACCCCCACTCTTCCTATCCTGGGCATTAAGTGAAATTCCCTTATCTTTAGGCTTGACAGCTTTAGGAAACATATCAATTTCATATGTTTGTAAGTCTCCTCAAGTTCCTCTTATTTAAGCATATTTAAATTACCCATAGAATTTAGCACAATGACTTTAGGGATAAAACGCTTAGGCAGTGATCTTAGAATCTTTTTAACAAATCTAGCATTAGGAACGTGTTCACCAAGATTAAAGCCAGTGTTTATAATATCAGATAGCCTAGCATAAAATTCATCAAAATATTCAGTCTCAAGCATGGTGATAGTTTCAAATTGAGTTGTTAAGTTTTACAGTTTTGATTCTTTCATAGCATTAGTTCCTTCATGGGTGAGTTGTAAAACATCCCATGCCTCTTTTGAAGTGGTACACGTCGTTATCCGCCGGAACTCGTCAGGTGTGACGGATACAGAAATAACACTAAGACCCTTAGAGTTAAAGGATGACCATTTAAATTCTTCTTCAGTTCATGCAGTCATAAATTTTAAATTAGTCACGTTGTCAACAGTGATGGAGGGAGGTGTCCACCCCTTTCAACCAAAACCCAAACTCTTTCATCAATGGCTTTTAAAGCAGATTTCATGCGGGCTTTCCAGTAAGCATAATTTATCCCGTAATATTATATAATTTCCCCATTTTGAACGCGCCCTTTTTCAAAAATCATTTTTTTCAGAAAATCAATATTTTAAAAAAAAATTTGCAAAAAATTACACGGTATAATTGTGTAATTGACTTTGATACCAATTTGAGAGTGATCTTTTGTTCAAATAAAGAAATTATTTAATTAACTCAGTTTTTTAATTAAATCCTAAAACATGCATCTAGGTGTGATTGAAGACAATATGATCATGTAAGAACATACAATCACAAACAAAACACACTAATGAGGAAAAATCCCCTAAAGGGGCAAAACCTTTTATTTTCACTATAATTTATAAAGAACGGTTTACACGGATTACAATGAAAACAAGAGTGACATACGAAATACCCTCAAGTGTCGGTTCTGATGTCATCGGCTGGAATCTCCCACAAGAACTCCAGATGGACTGAAATGGAAAAGAGACGGCTTCTCCACAAGTTACTCCAGATGAGTAAAAACGATCCTCTTGAAGATTTAAAGATTCACATGCATATATGGGAATGGTTATGTGAATAAAGAAGGAATGAAACCCTAAAACATAAAGTCTATTTTTTGGGTTGTAAAACGCAGAAATCATGTGCGAAAAAGACTTGAAAAACGTGTTGAATGTACCTAGATTTTTATACGAAAATCGATGCAGCGGCGGCGCTCGAACGAGATCTCGCGACATCCTCATGTCGCTTGAATAGAAAGATATCGTTCAAACGAGTTTGCATGACATGCTCATGTCATTCGAACGACGGAGCGATGTCGTTTGAATGAGCTCGTCGACCGAGGCAAGTCCTCTTCTACACTTACAATTTTTTTTGCTTTTTTAAAATACGAATCAGACTTCGAAAAAATATTTTCTGAAAAATTCCCAAATATTTATGCCAATATAAACAACTCAAATAAATCATTTTAGCAATAATGCGAAATGAAATAGTGGGAACGGTTGAACAGCACATCGCATGAAGCATGATGCACGTATGAAGATGGTGGATGCATGGATTCGGATAAAGGCCATTGTGGATGATCATTTTGACATGCCGAATGTAGCGGTATCAGACATACATACTGTGTTCTAGTATAAATAGAAAATTCCTAGATTCTACCCTGGACATTTATAAAACTATGTCCTTACATGATTTAATGTCCACTTTACCAGGTCTAAAACCCAATTGGTTCCTACCGAGGTACCAAATCACACAGGTATGGTTAAAGTCGTCGGGGTGGGTGTTACGTTCTTCCCTCATTAGGGAATTTCTTCCTCAAAATTATTAATCCATTAATTCCTCTAATTCATGGGGGTTACTAACTCTTATTCTAGTTTCAAGGCTAAGTCATTAAAGTCCTCAATCACAAAAAAGTCATCATATACCCTTTCACAAGGGGTTGTCACCAAATAAAATGACATGCAACATGTTCTAACTCTCACCGTCATCTTAGCCATCAAATCACATAACAATCCTCGAGTCTCCACTTACTTAAGGATCACGCTCAATCACGTCCTAATGCTTCTTTACTAACACCAAAGCATATTAATGCCTCTTTCGGAGTGACACTGTTAGGTGATCTACACTTACTCAAGAAAAATACAACTTACAACTAATGCCCAATTCATCATTATAAATTATTTTAATTCTTAGGACTGCGTATCCCTAGTCTCCTAAAATTCTCGAGTCTTCCTGACCACGCAAATTCACTTAAACTTAACACTAACCTCGCATAACTAGTCATTAGCACCATGGAGGGACACACCATCCAAGTCACAAATCGTGCGTCTAACTAACACCTTCCATAAGATACCTAGGATCGTTATAGGCATCTAACTATGGAACACTCATCTGAGTATTACAACAATGCACTCACCGTGGCAAATTGACATTGTGGGCTATATTTCCTTGAGTTCTAGCACTATAAGATGTCCTCAAATAATCATTATGCTCTTTACATAAGGTCATTAATCTTAAGGAAATCGGATACTATGCGAAAACCATGTGGCCAAACGCGCAAACACACGTACACAGAGCTTTGTGCAAGATAAAAAGATACTTTAGACAAGGGCACACCAAATTACCGAGCTGCAATGAACACACCAGGTCCATTTGAACTCATATTGAGCCAAGTCGTGCCACAACTAAACCATCAACATGGAATAATACCGGCATGTCAAAATTGAAAGGACACCGTCCTTAACCATCAAAACTGAAGGAGTGCATCCCTCGACTACCAAAACTAAAGGAACACAACGAGTCATAAATAACGAATAACTATTTCAAGAGAATCCCATCACACGGAATGAACTATGGTTTATAAAAGGCCAGCCTATGCCATACGATTTGAAGTTATGAATCCTCCCAGGCGTCCTCATTGGATCCCAGCCTAGCCATACACCCCGGCTCGAGTCACTAACCATGACGAATTGGATCACAAACCATTCATCCCCACAAGATAAAATTAATATACGAACTTATTTCCCCTTGAGAAATCCATACTGGGATTCCTTATTTAGGAGTAACGTCTTACTTTTTCATCGTTGGGTAATAAAAACTGTTTTAGTCGACGAGTGGCAAATTCCTTTGTCAGCGTTGTCCATCTCTCTAGTCAATGTGACATTGAGACCAACCTAACACACCTAATCTACTATCTGCTTTATTACATGTTGGTCGTACCCCAATATCTCCTTATGCAATGCCCGATTTGGTGAAACACTTACCTTGTTACAACACCAATCATCATAAGGTTATCGCCGCACAAATCCCCAATTTTTACCCGAACTGAATTTACGTGACAACCACGTCGATCGTCGTCAGCACTCTATGGATAATAAGTATTATACCAGGCTACACCTCCTAACCCTCACCGATTCGGCAAGACGTGCCAAGAACTAGTCCCTTCCTTGCTAGGGTTATTCTAACTTACACTGTCGACACGTGTCGATGTCCTAATCATGCTTCGATATCCCTTTCGAGTGTCATTTTCAAATCTCTAACATGTCATCATAAATCTAAGTGTAAATACATTTCTTAGTACCCATCAAATTTGAGTACTACACTTCTTACATTAGTCATCTTAGGATAAATGATCATCATGCCCAATCATAACACAACTCTCCAATTCCCCTTAGAAGGTTGCACCTCCTATTTATATCAAATTTGATGACCTTACAAAGGACTACACGATTATAATCCTAAAAATTCGACCAATAACATGATATTATCACATGGTCCTTAATACAATCATCATTATAACACTTGAATTCCACCACCTATAATCTTCTTATCATAGGTATGACCTACCGATTTCCTACCATCCATATTATGGTTATTAGGTACTCCCAAAGATACTAGCCTACAAGTCTCCACACATGGTACACTTTAACCATCGAATACCTCAAGGCGTCACAACAATTCGATTTATAGTCCCAAGGATAATCCAAGGACTCCCTTAAATCATACTCAAATTGAAATCGCCTCGCGTTCAGCCATTACTTAGATCGCTAAAATGAGCTACAGTACTTAGATAAAAATCTTATTTCCCCCTTTGTTTAAAACTCTCGCATATGACTAACCTATGACCCTTTCCTCGAGACCCAATAAAGGTTCACAAACTCTCTTCCAAAACGGCTGATGCCATATACTACATATGAAACTACAGGCAAATAATACCAAGGATTTTAGCAAGATATAGGACGTCGCATACAACTTATTGTCATTAGGAATCCTATTCCTGGATGTCATGTCATATATTATCTAAAACTACATTATGAAAGATAATCTAGAGTTTGCTCCTGCATCACTTCAATTTATCCTCGTTACACGTGCAGTGCGCTTATCATCGATTGCTAATAACCCATATCCTAGCTTACGATATTCACCTATCAATTCATAGTTACTAAGACACTCACCTATAATGATAGTATCCTATCAACTAGGGCCTAAGTCCACATCCCCTAGCCATAACCAACATGGGTCTTCATACCCACCGAATTTGTCAAATGCTTAAGACACGACATTACCATAAAAATCAAGTTCCCCAAATTGCATCTTCATTATTAACTACCCGTAAGTTCCTAACCAAGGAACTTGATGCGTCTTTATCATAATGTAAATATCTCTTAGACGTGACACTCTAGTCATCTATCCTCCATAGTTGACTTTAAACGACTCATATCTTTAATTCGATGGACATTATTCACCTTTGTTAGCATCTTACTAGGTCTCTCACACTACCAAAGGTTAGCATCAGGGCACCTCACACAAGAGAATGCAGTGTCTCCACTAATGGCCTATATTGACACTCGTAATTTACTAACATATCTAAATTAGAAGCGCAAAAGCTATTAATGGCAACTTACTTGGACACACATTGCCCGTCGTGCTAATCTCCTTGATGCAATATGAATCAAAATCATAACCTCGATAGCATGACCAACGCAAAGCCAACAACAACATCGAAAGATCCACTACTGACCACACCACGTCACTCCCGAAAGGAACCTTGAACCTAGAGATATGATATCATTTATAATGCCTTGGCCCGGATTTATGCGTTACGCCTGATCAACCCAGTCTGACTCGAGCGTTAGGTGTGAAGTGCCATGAGACAACCTAAATAATATTGTTAATTCAGTTTTATTTAATTAGTGTTTCACTTGTTTAGTATGAGATTCAATTATACATTAATCCACGCGAGGGATTCGTGGAAAGCGTCCCTCGAATCCAAGTACACAAAATTACTAGCATAAAATAAAGGGATACTTACCTGTACAACGCTCTCAAAATACGGAACCACACCCAATATTTTGTAACAAAGATGAATGAATGAGCTGAATACCCAGTGGAAAATACAATATATAATCGAAAGGCAGAAAAGAGACTCTAACACGTTTACATACGTGAACATGCAATTACTTTGTGTGTGTGTGTGTGTGTGTGTGTGTATATATATATATATATATATATATATATATATTAATGCATTAAAAGATTTTATTCCAAAACGTTACGTACTCCGATTAATTTGCCATAATCCCATCAAGAATCCCTTTGTAAGGATATAAATTTTCAATTGAGTCCCTGTATTATTTTAACTTAATTCTGTGAATAAAATTGTGCTTGTAATATATCATAGGGAGATTTTTATTTTTTCACGATCCCACTTGGTCTATGACGCATTGAAGAAAATTGAAGATGTTGCGGCACAGCTTCAAAGAAATAATCACGCCGAAGTTTAATTGGTGCAAGTTTATTTGTCTTCAAAGTTAATTATATTCCGAGATCACTCAGGTATGAATGCGTATAATTAATGGTGCTCGGAATTATTTTTATAAAAGATAAGGATGTAATTTTGATAAAGAAAAATGTTTTAAAAATGTTTTAAAGTGTTTTAAATGGTTTATACTACGTTTTATTCTGATAAGATCGAAAAGGAGTTTGACTTATTTGGATCTCCTTTAAAAGAGACATTTTGAACTAAAAGTCAAAAAGTCAAACTGACACGCCAACTCGTTCAAACGACAACCATTCTTGTTCAAACGAGATGGGTATGTCGCGCAAACGATGTGGCCTTGTCGTTCTAATGATACGTTTTTTGAGGCGGCGCTTAATTCTTATTTAAAGCGTGTTTTCGTCAGATTTTTGTAAGTGAGCATTCTGGAAAAATAGTATACCATCCAGTACGTGTTTGCACATGTTTTAAAGGTTTAAAAAGCATAAATACATCCATAGAGTTTGCAAAGATCCGAGTTATCATTAGTTTATGTTTACGTGATCTTGCTGTACCAAGAAGGTTTGTTCTACCATTGAACATTAGGGTTTTGCGGTGAAAAAAAGAGAAGGACTTCTTGTTCCACATCGTAGACGAATCATAGCCAATCGATGGACATCGAGACATTCGTGGAGTCGAGTGTTGTGGACAGGTATCGTGGAAGACGAAATTTCTACGTGGGCACTATTGAAGAACGGTTGAAGATCAGAAGGAGTGTCAAGACCCATGGGGATTGAGTCATTGAGTAAGTCTAATCTGTCTTTGTAAAACCCGTGTTCATAGTGATTGTCTGGCTTAGGCCGTCCGAGGTTGTTTTACCATTTTTGGATTTTTTTCTCGTACATCCGGCGTTGTGAGTATTCTTTACTTTACTTTACTTGCTTTAATCACTAGATGCATGTTTAGGATTAATCAAGATAAAATTGGTTTAAAGTAAGAATTGGATTTTCACAACTTGGTTTGGTGCAAATTAAAAGTTGGATAATTTTTGGTAATAAATTGGTTTGATTTGAAACACACGCACATAATGGTCCACCCAGGTTTTCACCCTTTTTTCTCATCTTGACATTTATTTTCTTGATTTAATACACCCGGTTAAATATTTTAAACAAACATCCTTTATTTAGAGAAAGGCATTTCTTTTATCGAAATTATCGTTGTATTCACACCAAATTTACTATATTATTTTCCTTAAAATTCACTTGTGATCACACGCAAGCACCGTGTTAGAAAATACTTATTTTTTTTTTATTGAAAACCATTCATTATCACACTCTTGTGTTACTTGTGGGCTAAACATCTTTAGGTTGCTTAATTATCCGTTTAATCACTTCACTTTAGCATTCCATTTATTTCTTAGACATTAGCCGATTTCTCATATGACTTATCCACGTCATCTTACAACTGAAAAATGTAAGTTCATTCAAGTTAGGTTGTCTTTTCATATATTCGCCATACAACCCATTTTTATACACCTTCCACTTATTATTTATTATCTTTTTCTCGAAATATTTCAAATATCCGCATACTTTAACGAACTCCAAATAGAAGACTATACTACCATAAACTATGGCCAATGATTTTGGAAAATTCTTAATGTCATTCGAGTCCATATTAATATGTTTTAACATTTATCAAATGTCCACATTATCCCACCTTTACTCGTCGAAGACAAAAATCTAGGTATTTCATCCCCACCTAGTGTTACACTTTAAAATTCACCAATTCTTGTCCTTTATACACTTGCATTGATTTTATTCCCAAAATCATTTTCATCTAGGACCATTTGTGTAACACATTTTTCAGCATTTTTATTTCACAAAAATATTCCTGTTTACGTATAATTACTATTTTACCCATTTATTTCCAAACTTGTCATTTCCTTCATTTTCACAAGTGCTATTTCCCAAAGCATTATTAAGTTACACACACCAACTTCTTAAATATTTTAACTCCTTAAAACTTATTTAACACTTTGGAGTAACATACTTCTCAAGATGGAATTATCTTTATTTCATTACTTTCTTTATTAAGAAAACCCATTTGGCCTTTTGGAGACTACTTTACAAGAAAATACTATTTTCCTTTATTTCCATACGCAGTCCAAAAATATCAATTTATCACTTTTTCTACACCTTTTAATACACTTTAAGGGATAAAATTTTTAGTTTATTTATTTCTTTTTTAACCCATATGAAACCTTCATTAACATTATTTAGACACTCATCATCAAAATACTAAAAGTTTATATGCACGAGGATATGGATTTTAAGTCCTAAAATCCCACAAGTATTTGTATTTCAAAACATTGACTACACGTTTTATTCCAAAACATTCTTTTCAAGCTAAAAAATATTTTATTTCTTCAAAACTTGAGTAAATGTCTATTTATACAAAAATTCCATTTTTCACAAGAAAATCTTAAAACATTTGTTCATAAAATATTTTCAACTAGAGAAATATCATTTCAAATATTTTATTCTATAAAATGTTTAGTTATCAAGATTTCTTAAAATATATCATTTTCTCAAAATTTTTGGTATCTTTCATAAATCATCTTTTTTTCACAAAACCCCAAGAAATTATCTTCTTACATCATATATGCCTTCTAATCTAACAAGCTCTAGCTACAAGACCAATAATATGAAAAATAGAGTTCTTAAGCTAAGATCAAAATTTCTTTCACTTCAAAGAAGCTTCAACAATGGTATATGAGGTCTAGAAGAATATGGAAACCTCCCACCTCTTAAGGTGGCCTTAAAGAGGTTGCCTATCTCCACTAAGCTTGTCTTTTTGAAAGCTCCATAAAATCCCCTTTAAACTCCATGAGTTATTCTACCTTCTTCTTCACCCTCCCAATAATATCTCCAAGGTTCATAGATTTTCCCAATAATGGTGTAGATGGAATTATAAAGCTTATATTTGGCAGACGATGGCTAATTCATGGTGGTCTTAAGGTGGAGGAATAGTGGTGTATGGGTGGTGGTGTAAGAGGACCTCCAAGAGCTAGAGAGAGAGAGAGAGAGAATTTTTTTTTGATTTGAGTCGTCTCAAATGAGACAAAACTCACATTAAATACTTCCCAAACCTTAAGGATTAAAGCCCCCAAATATCCCTACACTTAACCCTTTAACCAAAGGTCAATAAAGTCTTCTGTACAATGTTTTGACCTAAGCCGCTGAGAGCGTGACACGTCATCAAATCCAACTCTCCACATTGTTACACCAAACTAAAATGTTCAAATTTTTTCTGAATTTTTTTCGGTCATTCAAATGGCATTGGGTCTCGTTCGAATGAGAACTCTTCTCATTCGAACAAGAGATCTGATAAGGTACTAACGAGACAAAATCGTAGGATTGAAAGGGACCTGCGAAGTACCTCGCTCAAACGGGAAGTGCCCCCTCCTTCGAATGACTAGGCATTTCATTAGAATGTGGGTATCCAACGAAATTCCAGAGAGAAAAGAAAATTGACCGTTTCCAAGTCGTTCGAACGATTCGTTCACACACCCAAAAATCCACATTCATTAAACTCATTCATTAATACGTTCCAAGTATCAACTGTAACTTATCATTTATCGTTACATCATTATTATTTGTTCACACCACCCACCGTATGATTTTATATAAATTACTAAACCAAGTGGTATGCCAATGGATTAAGGACTAAAGGGAATCTACGTCTATCAGGGAACTACTTATAAACATACATAAAAATAAAGAGATTTTTAATTAAAGGTTCTAAAGTCATCACTTATACCTTTATCTAAACTCCATGTGTGGAACATCTCATAAAATGAAATCCAAATAAGGTTACCCCCGGTACACTTCTATTTAGATAAGGTACTTGTTAAGACAATTAATTAGTTAAAGATTTTAGGATGAGTTAAATTGATAGATTACGCGAATTAAATAGTCAACGTCCAATCCAAATCTTAATTCTCTCAACACGAGCCATAATAAACAAAACCCAAGCTAACCAAAAGTTTATCCCATGCTCCTTCTAACTCAGCTAAAGGATTAATTTATTATCAATAACATAATAAAAGTAGTAGAAGGCTCATAATGAATTCCTAAAAAATTATGTCAAATTCCAAATTTCCATAACATAATTCTACATAAGGGCTTATATTCGTATTTTAAGAGTTTCAGTATAGGCTAATCATAAATAATAAATCCTCATAATTATTTAGGTCATAAACAAAAACCAACATACTTAAAAAAATCTTAGTAATTAAGTATTTATCACCCAAGGTACTACTCTCAATGCTAAAGTTACAACCTTAAAAAGCATATGCATTTTAAAATTCATTCAAGCCTTAAATATATCCAATTACTCATCATATATTCCAATTAATCACAAATCCATGATGAAACTTCAAACCCTAAAATATCAATTTACTATTTATGGTCTAATATTCAATTTTTCACATTAATTAGGTGTAATACCCTATATTTTTGAAAGATTTAAATTAAGTGTTAAATTTTTTATTTGATTATGATGAGTTGTTAATTGTAAGGACATTATTTTTTTGTCCGGTTTACATTTGAGTATGACGTATACCGTGACAACGGTCGAAGACTTATTCAAGTTCAATAATGGGTCAAGATGGATCCGAATATCAAAGTTCTTCAACTTTGAAGCCTATGCGAGATTAATTTTGGTAAGGTCGTATTTTTATATCTCGCACGAAGCTATCGTTAGAGGGACATTGAGCTTTGTTCGACCTATTTCGTTCCAACGATCTGCCACCTTAAGTTTTATTCAAGGTTCTAAAAAACGCGAGGAGTGATCGAGGCGTGAAGGCCAAGCCTTAAGCCTTAGAAGCCTAGGCAGGCCTTAGGCGTAAAAAGGCATGAAAAGGCGTTTAGGCCTTCTTAATATATTTTAATATTTTTTAACCATAGTAAGGTTATTAAAATACAAAAATTGTACATATCATAAAAATATGTTTGAATATATGCAAATTAAAATACTATTTGATTATTTTGGATTAGATAATGGTCCGATTTGTAAAAAAAATCTTTAAAAGACGATATCGTTTCACTAAAGCATTGTTGTTTTTAGAAAAAAGTGTGCCTTAAGGGTTTTACCAATAATAAGGCGTAAAAAGCGTATGACGGGGCGTTTCTTCCAAGCCTCAAGCCTCGGCCGGTTTTTTTAGAACAATGTTTTTTTTATATAAAGCGTGTTAAACCACTCCATTTTCGTTAACAAGACCTGATGTTTTAGTTTCTACAAACACTGTAAATTGGCAGAATCCTTTGTCTGCTTTATTTAGGGTTCAAATACTTTTATTTTCAATTCACAAAACATCCCAATCTTTATGTGAATTATTTTGGAATCCAAGAACACAATTTTGTGAAGTTTCTCTTGTAGAAAAGATCTCTACTGCTGATTTAGGTGCCACTTGAGGGAGGTGCTGGGCTGATACGACTGCGTGTCAAAGGGAGTAATCGTGGGTGTTCCTGGGCTGACTGAACTACGGTTCTTATAGAGTTGTTGCAGAATTCCATTATTGATTTAGTTTGAGACCTATGAGAGTTTTCTGCGATAAATTCTTTGCAGATTTCGCTTCTAATCATTGTAAGTATAATTTGTGAAATAAAAGGTTTTTCCCTTTGGGGATTTTTTCTTGAAATCTGTGGGTCAACAAATCATATTTGTTTGTGTTAGCATGATCCACTACACCTAGATGCATGTTTTGGGTATGAATTAAATTAGATTAAAAATTAACAATGATTAAATAAGTTTAACTTGGGAATTTGCGAATTCGATTTAATCAAGTATCACATATACGTTTACATTAATTGCATACGATGCGTGATATGTCATTCCATAATTTGAGATGATGAACTTTCGATATATTGTTTAGTAGAATGTGGTGTGACTTTGAGATGTCACGTATGTTGGACTAGAGTTACATGTCAACGTGCTTGTATTGCTGTAAGATGTTAGCAAACTTTTAATAATTACTTAAAATAAATACTTGAAGTGACTTAGTATTATGGACGAATATTGAATGGTCTGGTACTAGGTGTTGGGAGTGTCCTTGTTTGTATTATTCCCTAGGTATTGGTTCTTACCAATCGTTAAGTAGTTTCTTATAATGCCGAGCTACACTTAACTAATAAATAATTAAGTTTTAACTTAATTGACTCATATCGGTTAATAAATCAATTTATTGAGATATGTGTTGGGCCTTTTTAGTTAGACTACTTTTGGTCCTAGGTTTAATTTCATGGTGAGTAATTTAATGTAACCTATTATCTTAACTTATTTGCCATAGATTTTAAGGAAAAAGAGGGAGAAACCCTAGCTTGGAGATTGGGAGTTTTGTCTTGGAAAATTAGGGGAATTGGGGATTGATTCTTCACTCAATCCATAGGCAAGTTTAATTTGTTTAATATATATATATATATATATATATATATATATATATATATATATATATATATATATTATAATGATGAGAATGAATTGGAATCTGTTAAGTGCATGTTAGAAATCTATTTTTAATCCGAATTACATCTTAATTATTAATTTAGATTATCCTAATGATAAATCCTAATTTTGTAGTGAAGGACTCATGAAAAAATTGTTAAAGAATCAATAAATTAAGACTTTAATAATTGAATTCCAATTTAGATACTGTTAGATATGAATTGTACATGCATTAATATGTAAAACTCCTGTTGTAATCATGTTAATTAGGGTTAATTAATGGACAAACTCAACCATTCTTGTGAAGATCACAAACCTATGGTTTTATAAATCATTATGGAGTTCTAATTTATATGACTTTTTAATCATCCAAAACTTGTATAAATAGGATCCTAGTATTCATATGTTGATTGTATATGAAGGAGAAGGGGAGATTGGGAGTTATAGAGGCTATAAGGTTTGAAGGTTTTTATCTATGGCCTTACTAGTTAAAAGGTTTAAGAAGAAGGGGATTTGGGCCCGTCGGATTGACCCGACTTAGGTTAGGATGGATATGACCCATATAACCTGTAGATTATCAAATTAGGAATGTGTGGGCATTGGTCTTATAATTACAAAATTTTTAAGAATATTTTCCCAATAATGCTCAGGGCTAAAATTTCTTATTGGTCATTTTTGGTTTAGGATTTGTGTTATGTTCGGTTGGTTAAGTTTTTTATTGGGGAGTTATTTTAGGGTTGTAATCAATTGAGATGAGTTAATATGTAATAGGTCTGAGTATAGAAACCTAGTTTAAGGACCTTAAGACTTGAGTAATTTTTTTTTATGTCGGGTAATGTTCAGCGATAGCGTATATCACATATGAGGCGGGGATGTTGATATACGTTGTTTTGGTCTCATATGGACGAGACCCATTATGACGGAACACCCCCTCAGAGATAACCTCATACACATAATATACTACACTCCTTACCCGTAGGAGCATACTCTATAGTCATATAGTGACTGTCGTCATTAATCATTGAACACAATTCTAGACTTGCAAATAGCGAAAACCTTATGTCGGCCTCCGATACTACTATCAGGTCGAAACCTAATCACCAATCACACTCTCCAAGAATATAATTAGTCTATCCTCGGCCTTACCTTTGGACAAAGGTACCTCTGTAGTCTCGGTCAGCTGAGACCTTCCATTTCTGACATAGTTTACATGTGTGGAACATGTGACAAGGATAATATTGGCACACGTGACTAGGACCGTTATGGAATATCAGTCCCACTTGAAGGGAATATTTATTCATCACGAGTTATACATTGTATTGTACAACTAGCATGCTCTCATTGGTTACTTCATCTCGTGCACACAGACTGCATGCTAGGTGGTGATATTGTGCACCCTTAACACTATAAAAAACACCCATCTTCATCATCTGCGGGGATCGATCATTAGTTAACCCTACTATTATACTGCATTTATATATAGAGAGAGAAATCTTGTACTGAACTTTAATGTCTTTTAACCCTTCTTTATAGTAAAAAACTTCCAATCTTTCATAGTGGACGTAGGCCAAGGCCGACCCACTTAAATAAGTGTCTTCTCACTATCTCTCATCCTCTCTACTTATTTTTTACTTATTATGTTGATGTATTACTTCACCGTGCTCATACATATCTAGAAATTGAGTTAAACATATATCTGGGTGATATTTTGTATCATCATTTTGGTGCCGTCTGCAGGAAGAGATTTTTATTTTCTTCATCTTAGCTTGAGCGCTCTCCTCCTTATCTCTGGAGGTTATCCAGATCCACCACTGCTCGAGCTAAATCACCATTGGAAAAGCATAAGTTGGGTGTTTATTGAGCTTCATTAATTCAATTTGTTTCTTGGTTTTTAATTTTTTCCCTAATTCACCTTGTGGTTTGGTTAGTTCTCACCAGAGACGACCACTGATTCGCCTTGTAATGCAGGGGCTAGTTCCAGCCAACCGTCTTAATAGTCCAAAATGGAAGATATGGTGGTGGCATTAAGGTTCCTTGTGGCCAGCCAGCAGCAAATGCAACAACAGTTTTTAGCCTTCAACTAGAATATAATGAACAGAATTTTCGATGATCCCACTGTAAACCTGAGAACTTCTGTCGCCAGGGAAACAACAAATTAGGTGGTAAGAAAACCACCCCTAAATCCTACAAAGGAGGTGAAACACCATGTAAATTTTAGGGACGTCACTGATTCATGACGTCTCTATCTTGGAGAGAAATTTTAGGAATGCCCAGACGACGTGGCGGGCGACGAGGAAGGCTGTTGGGAAAGGTATGAAATCCTAAACTCCTCTTATCGACCGAAGGATACTCCAGGATCAATTTACTAAGGAAAAAATGTCCAACATACTCCCCATAGTCATTAGAGTGGATCGATAGTTGACAAACTAAGTAAGGGGTCAACCTTTAATCATCTCGGCTCAAGGGGTGAAGTCAGACGAGGCCAAAACTCTCACAACATAGGAGGCACGTGTGTCACTGGTTGTCTCAATAAAAAAAGTCCGAGATGAGACCATGAAATATAGGATCACAGATAAGTTAGCAGCAGGCAAAGAACATTTGACGGAGAACCAGTTCCTGAGGTGGTTGTTGTAGAAGGAGCGAGAGATAATGTAGTGCAAGAGGAAAAGCCCTGGAATTGTTCAATTTAGAGGTTAGAGGATAATATTGGCAATATGATTAAGATTCGAGACCCTGGACACATGGATATATAGAGGGATCTTAATTTGTGTATAAGATTAATAATTACCCCACTCCTGCAAAGTTCAAGCTACCGAGTGTGATATCTAGATATGATGGGACCACTAACCCTGTCCACCATATTAAAATGTATCAGCTGGCTGCCAACATCTACTCAACTCCCGATGAAATGAGGTGTCGATCTTTCTTGACCACTCTAACAGGTGTGGCTCATGTGTGGTATACCGACTTGCCGAAAGGATCAATAGAAAATTTCAAACAGCTTGTAGAAAAAATATCCACAGTTTCTTTTTTTACATGAAATCGTCAAAGCATGTACCTCATCTTCTAAATATCAAACAAGGGAAGAATGAACCTCTACAAAAGTACATATATCTATTTAATAAGGAGATGTTAGAGGTGGAAAATTACGATAAGATTATTACGATGACAACCCTTATTAGTGGGCTCTAGTCAGGAAAACTCCTATGGAACCTCTGTGAGGATCCCCCAAATTCCATGACAGAATTTCTGGATGCAATCATGAAAATCATGAACACTAAGGAGGCCATGGCGACCGAGAGAGGTGATGTGAGAGAGGCAATAAATGGTAAGTTCATCCAAAATAAAGACAAATAAGGGAAAAAGAGTTCGAATGATGATAAGTTTGCTAACTATACTCCGTTAACTGTAAGCCTGGACTTGATATTGAACAAATAAAAGATGATAGGGAGCTCAGGTGGCCTGAGAAGTTGAAGTCCCCACCTCACAAGAGAGATGAAAGTAAGTGGTGCGAGTTCCACCAAAACCACGTTAATATGACTGATCATTGCTTCACCCTCAAAGATGAGATAGAGAAATTGTTGAAATAAGGAAAACTCAGAAAGTATGCAGATAAGAGTGGCATCAGAGATGAGGGAAGGAAAAAATTTAATGGAAGAAAGGACAATAAGACAAGAAAAAGATTCAAGCAAACAAAAGTGAGGACGAGTCAGATGAAAGTCAAGGCGATGACCCATATCTTTCAGCGAAACTCATGATTGTAAAAGGAAATTTGTGCATTATTGATATCTAAAAGAGGTATAGATATAATCCTCCCATTTTATAATCACACACACACACACACACACACACACACACACACACACACACACACATATATATATATATATATATATAATAAGTGAGTCCAATAGGACAATAAATTTTTATAACCTGGTTTAGCTAAGGAACAAGCCTACATCTAACTTAGTACTAGCTTATTCGTATTGACTTTTCCTCCTCTTAAGCAAAGAGAAATTATATATTTATAGTGGTTGAAAGACCAAAGGATGGAATGATTTTATATATTCAAACATTTACACACATATACAATATATCATACTATTAATCTTCGTGTGGAATGATTGTCGATAACCCCCATATGAGTGACCTTTCCCCTACTTGATGGTTCACCTTCTTGGTTGTGGTTCGTCGGTTGGTCAACCAAGCATCTCTAAAGCCGACCAAGTATATGTGGAGCTGTGAGGTGGATGTTTATGAGGATAGGTGTCCATATCTCATTAGTCCACATGGATGAATATTTTAACCCAAAATAAAAGCCCTAAATGCTTCATGCTTGATGATTTTGTGAAAGGATGGAGTATTTACTCTAAAAAGCTACTCGGCGCCCAAACATGGTGTAGTTCGGTTCTTGACCTTTAAAACTTGTAAATTTTCCACCAATATGCCAGTGTAGTAGTATTTTTGTGAATAGTTTGAAAAATAACGCTCCACTAAAGGGTACGCCGATCTTTCTGCTATTTTGGGATACGTTCGGACGTCAGAAGTTCAATCGTTGGTCCAGTAAATCTTTTCCATTTACAATATTGGAGGTGAATCTGTTAGATCTATATAAGGACTGAGTTTTCCTCCATTTATCTTAATCTCAAACTTTTGAACTCAACTTTTTCTTACTGCCTTCAAAATTCCTTTATTGTTCTTGAGATCCTTCTACTGCTGTAGAGAACTCTGTAAGACCTCCTTCTTTTTTTCACAGGTTCTTTTGTTTTGTTACTTTAAAAAATGGTGTATATTATTGACAAAGGCTCTTTAGAAGAGTTTAGAGAGAAAAGGAAAATTCCCAATTGGGTATCTTTGGAGATAGAGGATGGACCGTTAGATGTCCTATCTTTAAATTAGGGTCATAGGATTCCCACCCTATTTATAACAGAGTGTGGAATAATTTTACCTCGAACCCAGATGTTTCTTGAGTTCTGTTAGTACTTCGACGTAGTCCCTGCTAGGGTAGCCCATAATATGTGGTGAGTTATGAATGGGTTCAATCGTTTGAATGAAATCCATGGAACCCACATAAGGATCAATGAATTAACGTACTGTTATAAATAGGGAACTACAGGAGATAACACATATTACCTAAAGATCAAACAAGCTAATAGATATTTAGTAGTCAACTAGCCTGATTCCAATAAAGATTGTTGGGATTATGGAGTGGTGGTCAAGAAGTGGTAATAGGGCCCCTTTCTTGTGGGGGTTAAATATACAGGTCCCATGTGCCCCCAGTAAGGACATGGCATAGGTCGACCATTATTTTGCACTGCCTCTCTTTTATGCATGCTAATTATTTAACAATATGCCGATTAATAATTTTACTTGGTTTTTCCACAAAGGAAAGTAAAAAGAAGTGTCCCTGTGATTCATAATTCAATTTTGACGAGTTGAAATTTCTTTGGTCAATCCACTAAAGACTAGGGGAAGAACACCCCAGGTCGACGTCAATGCTACTAGAATATAGAAGCTTAATCACCTCCTTTATTGCCCAACCAACAAAAGATATACCCTAAGCCCCCATTAATCTAGAAGAAGAACCAATTTCTACCTCTTCAATTGCAGAATCTTTTGGGAGAGAGAGTTAGCTATTGGATTAACTTCCTCTTTGTTTGATTCCTTTTATATCACCACCATCTAAACTTCACCTACTAAAGACATGAGAAAGAGGATAATTCCCAATTTGATGTCTGGCTTGCCTTCTCCCCCACCCAAGAAGGCTACTATTAGTAATAAGAGGTTGGTAGTTATCAATGTTGATGAAACACATACCACAAAACCTCAGTTCAAGATATTAAAGAGAGGTCTTGCTCCTTTAAAGAATACCTTTGGTAGTGAACCCACATAATTGGTCATAGTCGACCAGAAACTGCAAAATAGGGAAACAACAATGTAAGTATCAACTACACATAAAGGAAAATGGAAAATAAAGTTACCAGTGCAAAATTTTGATTAACCCTCTCCAATAAACGGGCTCCAAACAAAGGAGTTGCTGTCGACCTATCAGTAAGAAGAACTCCTGAGTGGATCAATCCCCTGGCGAGACCAAGGTACACTACCAAAGTGGTAGAATCAACAACAACCTTTAAAGGGATAACTCTTTAAAGGACTTTTTATCGTCTAAAGAATCCCTTTGCTAAAGAGGTCTTTCTCCTTTAATGTGGAGGAAGCCTTCAAATATATAAAAGAACTCCTTGATGCCACCAAGGAAGCCTAGGAGAGGGAACATAGTAAGTTGTAGAAGGTGGAGTCAACCGAGCAAAGGTTACAGACAGCTGAGCAAATGGCTGCTAACTCAGCACTAGAAGTTGCTGCTGAGAAGAAAAAGGTTTTGGAGCTGAAGGCTTAGAGTAAGAAGGACAAGATGGATGCCTTCAACAAGGGATGGGATAAGGTCTTTACTGTTACTGCTGTGCAGATTGAATATATGAAGATAGTTTCTTTCAATGATGGTTGGACCAATACTCTGAAGGAGGTCGGTACCACTGGCGACTTAAAATTATTTTTGAGACATGACCCTTGCACCCCTTGTAATTTTGAAGAGGAAGTTGATGATGAGGAGGGGACAAGTGAGTCCTCATTAGTGCCTTTAACAAAAGTTAAGGGCATTCCTCCAGAAGCATCAATACTAGACAAAGAGAAGGTGTAACCCTCTCTAATTCTTTTGGATAACCCCTTTCATTTTATATTTCCTTTTGTCTAATCTTTGATTTTATTCTTTTATGTTTTGGCTGTAAGGAAATAATTAATCGTAACACCTTCCTTTTACAATGAATGAAATTTCTGATTTGGGTAGTTAGCTAGTTTTATTAGTATCTATACTTATTTACTATTCTTGCTAGGCTATTATTCTTATACTCTTATTATCAGTTTAATTCTAGGAATAATACAATGACATTCACTGAGACCGATTTGATGAAACGTAGCCTTAGACTTTTTAGTGCTAGGCATGCGATCCTGATTGAGGCCGAGCTAAAAGGTTTGCGTGAAGATGATGCATCAGACCAAGTTAAAATGGCCTACGTTTATTTGCATAGTCATTTTAATCAGGATGTAGCCAACAAAGAAACTAAGTAGGAGGCCCTGAGTGCAGGTTGGGGTTTTGACAAAAAGCTTCAAGTCATTTCCTCGGCCTTCAGAAATAAGGAATTTATTCTCAACCAAGAGGTGAAAAGTGGTCGGGAGGTGGCCACTATGTTGGAAAAGAAAAATAATGCCCTAAAAAATGAACTGGAAAGTTTAAAAAGGCCTTCTGAAGCTGTTTCGAGTGAGGGCGCATCTTTTTTAGAGATTGAGAATACCAGGCTGATGGAGGAGCTTGAGAAATTAAAGAAAACCAAGTCTGGATAGTCTTCCAATAATTGGTAGTTTCTTGACCAATGGTTAATGAAGAGAGGACCAAAAAGACCTTAGCTGAATAAGCATCCTTACTTAAAGATAAAGATGCAACCATTAAGAAATTGACTGACAAGGTTGGTCGGCTGACCTTTGATTTCAACAAGCAACCTCGGGTAGTTTGGATGGACGACTATGATGAGAATCTAGGTCACCCAGAAGATGAATTTGAACAAGCCTAGAATGACGATCACAAGTGCAATTGGTTGAATTCCTTGACAATTATGAAGATTCCTACATCTAACGAACTTTGGCATTGGCATTGGCATTACCCGAGTGTGCTGGATTAACCAAATACTCCTTTTCAAATTGATGTCATCTGGATCCCTACTGATGCTATTCCTCAGAGTTCGTTTAAAAATTATTTAGGCAATTTTGGCTTACAGGGAGAGGATACTTATGTTCGCCCCCAACAGTTGTTGAATAGACCCAACTCAAATGTTCAAGATAGGTTGAGAGGCTTAACTTCTACCGTTCTTCCCTTAGCTCTTGATGTTCCTCCTTCTGGGACGAATAAGGATGAAGAAAAACATCCAGTGGAGTGATTTTTAGTCTTTTTCTTTGTAATCTTTACCTTGATAGTGATCTTATAGAATTTACTTGAATACAAGGCTTTATGTTTATCTATTTTATATATTTGAACTTTAATAATTAAGCTTTCTGATTATTTAGTCGTCTAGGTGGATGACTAACCTGCTTGATTATTTTTGTGTGTTATCAAGTATGGATTTGAATTTTTGGGCCTTAGGTTCTACTAATGCACTTAGAATTATACGGACGATTTATGAGGCTAAGCGTTTGCATTAGTTACCATTGGCGACCAACTTTTTTAGGAATGCCTTAGGATTTTCCTAAATTTAATTTTGGTTTAGTAAAACTCCTTATTTTTTTTACTTTAGTCCATACATAAAGTTTCTGGAACTTTTTATTCGTTACTTGTCAAAGACGAAGTCATACATGAAGTGTTGAAGTTTGTAACTTGTCAAAGACTAAGTCATATATGGAGTTTTGAAGTTTTTGATGATACAATTCTCTTAATATTTTCATCACCCATATCCCTAAAAAAATGATAAAAAGGAAGCGTAATTAATAGGATACCACAATTTTATTGAAATGAGTACATCAAATCCCCATATATCTACTGAAAATATTTTCGAAGATGATCGGCATTCCGTGGATTCTTGAATTCTTCCCCTTTAAGTGTCTAAGTGATAAGTTTATGATCGGACAACTGTCGAGATATGATAAGGACCATGCCAGTTTGCTCCTAGTTATTCCCTTTATGGAGTACTTTTTTTAGCAAATAATATCCATCCTTCAAGTTGACCGTCTCCTCCCTTTTATTTTAGAATCGGGTTTTGCGCTTCTAGTAAGCAGCTAGTCGAATTTCAGCATCCTCCCTTACTTACTCAATCAGGTCTAGATCCAATATTCTCATGATATCACTCTTTGGGGAATCAAAGTTTAACACTTTATAAGTGGGAAAACTTACCTCAACTAGCACCATTGCTTAAGTCCCAAAAGTAAGCATATAATGGATTTTTCTATTAGTTGTTCTCGGCATTGTTTTATAGGACCAAAGAACATTGTGCAACTCATTAATCCAGTTGCCTTTCACATCATTAAGTGTTGTTTTCAATCCATTTAGTAGCATATATTTTAGTTACCTCAGTTTGGCCATTACCCTGGGGATGACTTATGGAAGAGTGAAGTTTCTAGATCATGGAATGGATACAATTCTCTTCAAACTCCTGATTATCAAATTGCATGCCATGATCGGTGATGAAGGCGTATGGCATCCCATATATACATACAATGTGCTTTCAAATGAATTAAAAGACCCTTTCATATGGCATTTTAACCAATGGGTCAGCCTCTACTGATTCCATAAAATAGTCTACTATAACCACCAAGTATTTGAATTTCCCTTTTGTCTTTGATAGTGGGCCGACAAAGTCAATTCCCCATATAGCAAACAGAAATAGAGAAGTGATTGGTGTTAATGTATCCCCTGATCTTCTATAAATTGTGACAAACCTTTAAAATTTGTCACATTTCTTATCAAAGGAGATACATCAGCTTTTATGGTCGGCCAGTAATACCGTTGCATAGCTATACTTCTTACCAGTAATCGGCCGACTGAACGAGATCCACATGAACCTTCATGTACCTCCACGATCAAATCTGACACTTCGGTGGGGTGTATACATCAAATTAGAGAAACATTGTATCCCCTTTTGTATAAAACTCCTCGTTCTAGTACATAACTAGATGCCTTGTATCATAAATTTTTGACTTCTTTTGGGTCGGTGGACAGTACACCCTTGTCAATATAGCTCTTTATCGGATTCATCCACGAAGGTTCTAACTCCACTGAAATAAAACTATTATCTTCCAAATCTAAACTAACATCTTCAAAATCTATACTTCTACGTGCAAGGATATTTATGGCGATGATTCTTTTGATCTTTGTCCGAGTTGCTGAGGCGAGCCGAACAAGTGCATTTGCTCGGGCATTCTCTATCCTTGGTGTCCTGATCATTTTTACTGCTGCTAATTTGGACATAACTTTGATATCTTTAGAAAAATACCTGACAATGAGATCTTCCTTGACCTCATATATTTAAAGCATCTGGTTAATAATTAACTGGGAATCTCTATATTGTATGACTTATTTAGCTCCCAAAGATAAGGCTAACTCCATGCCTATGATTAATGATTCATATTCTTCCTCATTATTGGAGGCCTGGAATTGGAAATGAAGTTCATACTACACATCTGATGATGAGACTAGTTCCACTACCAGTAGCACATAAGGAACCGTCTACATATAGTTTCCAAACTGGGATGGTATTATTGAAATTCCCTTCACACAACACTCCTTGTTTAAACAACTTCTTACTCTATTCCCTATGTCGCTGCGTTATCTTTTACGCAGATGATGTTTTAGGTTGGTCGGCTATCAATTCTGTTTACTTTGAAGCTGAGCTCTCTTTTAATGAAGTCTGATCGACGGGAAAACTAGGTTTATTGACTGCCTCATGATATGTGAATTTGACATTGAAATTTTCTACATCTTATTCATTTATCGTAGTTCCCGGCTCATAAAGGATGTCATATTCTCCTAGATCTAGTGCCCATGTAATCAATATTATTGATTTCTCTAGTTTGTGAAGCACTCGGCGGCGCAAAGGTAAGTCGGTATAAACCACTATGGAATGTGCCCCAAAGTCAGGCCTTATTCTCCTAGAAGCTACTATAAGAGTGAGGGTTAATTTCTCCAAGTGTGGATACCTGATTTCTGCTCCTTTAAAAGCTTTGCTAGCGCAATATACTGGAATCTGAACTCCATTTTCCAACTGAACTAGTGTTGAGATGATAGTAGATTCTGATACAGCCAAATATAGGTATAATTTTTCTCCCATCAGTGGTCAGGAAAGCAGTGGTGGTAACCCCAAGTATTTTTTCAAGTCTTGAAAACCTTTTTTGAATTCTTCATTCAACTTGAACGTTTTTTTGAGCACTTTGAAGAATGGAAAGAACTTATCCGTTGCTTGGGAGATAAATTAGTTGAGAGCAGCCACCCTTCAAATTAATTTTTATACATCTTTTTTGCTCGTGGGAGATTGATCGTCAATCAAAGACTTGATTTTGTATGAATTGGCTTCAATCCCTTTTTAATTCACAGTGAAACCCAAAGACATTCCTTCCTATACACCGAACACGCATTTGGTCGGTTTGAGCTTTATTTGATGCTTTTCAAATCGATCAAATGTCTGTCAGTAACTTTCTTACTTTTAGTGATCATGTCATCCACATAGACCTACATATTCTTACGATCTTTTCTTTGAAAACCTTATTCACCAGTCTTTGGCATATTGCTCCAGCGTTTTTAAGCTCAAAAGGCATAATGTTGTGGTAGTAAGTACCTTGGCTAGTGATGAAGGATTTACTTTCCTTATCCTTCGGCTTCATTTTGATCTGATTATAACCGGAGTAGGCATCCATGAAGCTTAATTATTTATTACCCGCTGTTGCATCTACCAATTTCTCAATCCCTAGTAAAGAAAAATGATCTTTTGGGCACGCTTTGTTGAGCTCAGTGAAATCCACACATACACACCATTTTACCATCATGACATTAGCTAACTAGTTCGGGGATTTTACATCCTCTATGAATTTAGCATTCTGCAGTTTGTCCACCTCCTCCTGGATGGACACATTCTTCTCGGGGTAAACACCCTTCGTTTCTGCTTAATCGACTTGGAAGCATTGTTGATATTAAACTCATATCACATAAAATTGAGGTCAATCCCAGACATGTCTTCATGGATCTAGGCAAACACATTTTTTCACTCTTTAAGGAATGTGATTAATTCTTATTTAAAGGATGGTGCTACGTTCAAGCCAACCTGATTAGTCCCTTTTATCTTTTCATCATCTAGTATTATCGCCACTACAGCTTCCACCACTTGTCATTTGACCAAATAAACTTCCTATCATGGATCCAAGGTATCAATCTGGTAGGTAGTGGTATTTTTTTTAACTCGTCTTAGTTGGTAGTATCACTCTATGGCCTCCATCAGGTTGCCCTTTACTACATCGACCCCATAATGAGTAGGGAATTTCAGGAATTGATGAACCGTGGAAGGCACTGCTTCAAACTTTTTTAAATCAAATCTATTGAGATTCATATTATAGGTTGACATAATGTTCTTGTCTAGGAAGAAGAGCTCCATCTTGATAGTTCCTAAAGGATAAAACTTTTCACCATAAAAAACAATTAAGGGCCTGTGATATGGTTCTAGTTTACTATATCATAACCCGAGGCTGTGAAAACAACTATAGAACATGACGCTGACCGAACTACCATTATCCACTAGAATTCTCTCAATTCTTGCTTCATGTATCCTGAAGGTCACAACCAATGGGTCATCGTGAGGATAAAGTACTCCTGATAGGTTATTTTTGGAGAAGTCGATGATCAGCTTGTCCTTATTGACCTTTCTAGGCCGACCATCTACATTGTCTGACAAATTAATCTACCGAATATAGGAGCAGGCTTTGGCCTCATTTAAGTAGGCCTTCCTTTTGGCAGCTTCACCACTACCTCCAGCGTCTCCTCCTACAATAAAATGATAGCCAAACGATATCATCTTTATATCAAGTTCTGTCTCTCGGATTTTTTTTGGTAAGTCAGGATCATCTTCAGACTTATTATCGCGACCTATTTTTTTATCCTCTCTATCTTTGCTAGGTGATTTCGACCTCCTTCTAAAATCCTAACATTCTGTTCAATCCATAAACTTAGTCAACTTTCCTCGACAAATGAGAGATTCAATTTCAATTTTTAGGGAAATACAATTATTAGCTGTATGCCCATGATTTTTGTGAAAATCACAGTATTTGGACTTAGCCCTCCGGTTGGGTTGTGACTTTAATTTCCTAGGCCATTTCAATTCTTTATAGCCCTCGATCTCTTCTAGTATGTGATGCACACCTATCGTTAATGGGGTATACTCCTCATACTTCTTGGGCTTCTCAGTTATTTTTATCTTTCTGTTTATCTGAGATCTTCTGGCCATCATGTTTCGTTTTGGGATTATATTTAACATCTATAGCTTCCGCGAAATTTATGATCTTACTAGCCTTTGCCATTAGCTCTGTCATGGTTTTAGGAGGATCTTTTGCCAGCGCATAATAAAGCTTCTTTGGGAGTAATCCACTCATTAGGGTGGTTGTTGATACCAAAATTTTTCCACCTACGTGGACCAATCAGAAGTCAACATTTACCTTCTTACGTGACCAAAATCCTAGTCAGCAGATAGTAGCTCGACAAGCATACCGACCAGCATAAAGAATCTAGACCATCAATACCAAGGAAGCATCATCATACCAAGGGTTTTTCCATACGTGGTTCACACAACTAACCATCACATTTATTATATATGGGTGTAAATGCTTAAATGTATAAAGGCATTCCATCCCTTAACATTACAACCCTTGATCTTCGGGTCACTATAAATACATTGTATCCCTTTCATCGAAGGCAAGATAGAACAGATTCTAGGATATTCTTATTTACAAGAGTATCTAGCCTTCTGTAATCTCTGAAATCAATACCATAATAGTGGACGTAAACTTTCTTACATAACCGAACCACTTTAAATCATCGTGTCACTCTTTTAATTATCTCACTACAAATCTATATTTTATCTGTGATTTTAAAATTGGATCAAGTCCAGCTTTTGACATTAATAGATTGGCGCCGTCTGTGGGAACGTATATCTAATCACCATTTTCTATCTAGAACACTCTTATTCAAGGAAAAATGAATGACCCATAGCCCAATGCCAGAAGTAAAGGCAACCTGCCTGTTCCATTTGCTTCGCCTACAGTAGTCGACGTAAATAGGATCCTTGCTAGTATTTCTAGAGGTAAAGATTCTATTTAGTAAATAATGAGATAGTTGGCTCAATCTCTACAAGCAAGATCTACAACTCTATCCAAACAGCAAGAAATTCTATCACCACGGAGAGAAATGCCGCCTCTACCTCCTAGGCATAGCCGACGCAACTATTCCAGATCATCTCATGATAGGACTTATCACCCAGGAATCAGTTCCTTAATCAGAGACTTAAATTCTTATAATGACCATTCTTTCTCTCTCGAAAGACCGAGCATCGTGGAAAGATTGAGTTGAGCTTCGCCTTTCAACCGGTCGAGACCCCAAAGCAAATATAAACCCTCCTAAAGCGTTATCCAGGAACATTCAACGTCCAACCAACCAGGGTGAAGCCTCAGTCAGATTAAAATCAAGCATCCGACGATCTGTACGCACCGAGTAGACTTCTCAGGAAGAAAGTTCAGCGCAAACATATGGTCGGGACAGCCGAGATGCTTCGCATAAATATGATGCAGGCAATCCTTCGTGGAAAGGATCAATCCAGTGACTGGAAGATCGACTAGGAAAGATGGAGAAAGCAAATAATACTTTACAGCGAAGTTTTGTTAAAGGTTCCCCTTTTATTCAAGCAATTGTGGATTTCCCTAATCCATCTAAGTTTAAATCTCCCGTAGTCAACAACAAATATGTTGAAAAACTGATTCGATTTCATATATTGAGTAATATCAAGCTACTGCTGATATTTATTAAATCCTTGACGAGATACGATATAGAGCATTCTCAAGTACCATTATGGGTTCTGCTCAGATATGGTACAATAACTTTCCTCGAGGACAAATTACCAACTTCAACCAATTTATCGAGCTTTTTATTAGCAATTTCTATTTCAGTGCCAAGCCAGTAAAGAGAGTAACCCATCTCTTGTGCGTAAGGTAAAAAGTAAAGGAAATAATCAGGGAGTACATCACTCGTTTTAATAACGAAAAATTAAAAGTGGTAGATTAAAAGGAAAAAATAACCATCACTGCCCTAATGAGTGGATTGCTTCCTGAGAAACTATATTATAGTTTATCTAAATATCCTCTTAAAACTATGATTGTGCTCATGGAAAAATAATGAATCCCTAAAGAATTAATAGATGCGAAGTAGAATCCAACCACAAAGACTGCTAAGAAAGATCAGAAGGAGCAGAAGAGGAAAAAGGAAGACAAGCTAAAAAAATATGGAACTTATACCCCGTTGAGTGTTATCATTCACCATATCCTCGAGAAAATTAAACACGATAAGGATTTACGATGGCCGAAAAGGTTGAAGGCACTCAAGGATCATGGCCATATAACAGATAACTGCATCTCTTTAAAAAATGAGGTAGAATATCTCATTCATCGAGGAAAACTGAATAAGTTCATTGATCGACGAGAAGGCAGAGTATCAATAGGGAGGAGAAATTCTCCATGCAAGCCCAGAGATGACAAGAAGAGAAACTATGAAGGTGATTTTGACTTGCCGAAAAAGCCCAAGCATCCAGAACATGAGGTGGCTATGATCAGTTTTGGGTTCATTTGATTATCATGTAATTACAGGTGGTGATGCAGGAGAAGGAGATAACACTGACGAAAGAAAATCTTACTTGAATGAGGCCCAGACTTGTTCTTATATCCAGAGAATCAATTTGAATGAAGATAGTCGGCCTAGGAAGGTCAATAAAGATAAATTGGGAATTGAATTTTCCAAGAATAATCTCTTTGGGGTACTTTATCCCCACAATGGTCCATTAGTTATCAAATCCAGGATCTAGGATGCTATCATCGCCAGGGTTTTGATTGATAATGGGAGCTCGACAGATATTATGTTTTATCGTTATTTCCAGAGTTTTGACTTGAAGCTCAGCCAACTGGAACCCTACCACAGGCCATTAATAAGTTTTTGAGGTGAAAAAATTTACCCTCGTATAATAGTTAACCTAGATGTATTGTTCAACACCTAGCTAATAGGTCTACTGAGAAAATATGTTTCTTCATGATGGATAAAAATGTTCAATCTGCCTATAATATGATCCTCGACAGGGTAGGGTTGAAGAAGTTTGAAGTTATACCATCAATAGTCCATCAATGCTTGAATTTTCCCACTCATTTTGGTGTAAGTGTTGTGAAAGATAATCAAAAGGTGACCAGAGAGTGTTACTACTCCTCCGCTGAGCAAGTGGATTTGATTGAATTGAAGAAGAAGACTACCACTTATCAAGTGGATACCACTAAGACTAATAGTGAATCTGAAGTTGAAACTTTAGATCCACGAGATGAGATATAATTAGTCAAGGAACAGATTGTGGAAGCTACTGAAAGCATTATCCTGAACGATGACAAACCAGAGAGAACTACGTAGATTGGCTCATCACTGGATCCAGTTCTTAAATAGGAATTGATTATGTTCTTGAGGCAATAGATAAATGTATTCTCTTGGATCCATGATATTATGCTTGGGATTGATACCAATTTCCTTTGTCACGAGCTCAACATCAATAAGGATTCCAAGCCAATTAAGCAGAGGCGCATGGGTTGTAGTCCCGAAAAGAATCATGCTATCCAAGAAGAAGTCGAGAAACTTTAAAAAACCCAGTTTATTAAAGATGTAAAGTATCCAATCTAGTTAGCCAACGTTGTGATGGTCAAGAAGAAGAATGATAAATGGAGGATGTGCGTGGATTTCACTGCTTTGAATAAATCTTGCCCAAAAGGCCATTTTCCTTTGCCTAGAATTGATCAATTAGTGGATGCTACGTTAGGACATGAGATTTTAATCTTCATGGATGCTTACTCTGGGTACAACCAGATTAAGATGAAACCAGAAGATAGGGAAAATACAACTTTTATCACCAACCGAGGAACTTATTGCTACAACGTGATGCCCTTTGGGCTCAAAAATGCTGGAGCTACATATCAAAGGTTGGTGAATAAGGTATTTGAATAACAAATAGGAAAAACCATGGAGGTTTATGCAGAAGATATGCTCACAAAAAGTAAGAAGTCTTCGAATCATATCAGGGACCTTGGTCAAAATTTTGATCAACTCGAAAAGCATAAGATGAAGATAAATCGGACCAAGGGTGTGTTTGTAGTACAAAAAGGTATGTTACTCAACTTCATTGTCAATTGAAGGGGAATTGAAGCTAATCCAGTGAAAATGAAAGCTTTGATCGAAATGCAGTGGTCGATTTGTAAGAAAGACGTACAAAGTCTCACTGATAGAGTAGCAGCTTTAAAGCGATTCATTTCTCAAGCAACAGACAAGTGCTTACCATTTTTAAGGTGTTGAGAAAGACTTTTGAGTGGAATAAAGAATGTGAAAGAGCCTTCCAGGAATTCAAGAAGTACCTAGGGTCACCTACCTTGTTATCTCAACCAGTTTTGGGAGACAAATAATACTTATACCTAGTTGTTTCTGAATTTTTGGTTATCTCGGGCTTGGTTAGATTGGATAATGGGATTTAAAAACCAGTTTACTACACCAACAAATTATTCAGGGGAGCCGAAGGCAAGTATCCACGTTTGGAAAAGTTGGCTTTATCACTTATTGAAGCTTTTAGGCGTATGAAACCCTATTTCCAAGCACACACTATAGTTGTGTATAATGATGTGCCTCTTCGAAAAGCACTTCACAAGCTTGAGAAGTCAGAAAGATTGATTGACTGGGCGATAGAGCTGGGAGAATATCACATTGTCTACGAACCATGGTCTTCATTGAAAGGCCAATCTTTGGCATATTTTATTACTGAATTCACCTATCCAAAGGTTCTCGACCTATAAAACTTACTTGTCGAGCAGACTAGTAAAGAAGATAGCTTAGCTCAAAAGAAAGATGGAATGACTGTCGATCAACCTGAATCTCCCGAACCCAGGAAATGGCTCAAAAATACGCCGAAGAGACTAATAAAATATTTCATCATGGAGTTCTGTCTTAAGAAAGATTTAATAATGATATCCCATTGTGGAATTTATATGTCAATGGTTCTTCATGTGCGACTGGAAGTGGAGCAGGTATAATACTTATACTTCTGATGATCTTGATGTTGAATATGCACTAAGGTTTCAATTCAAATCATTAAACAACGAGGCAGAATACGAAGCTTTGATAGCGGGACTAAATTTGGCCCTTTCATTAGTTACCACAAAAGTAATGGCGCACAACAATTCACAACTAGTAGTCAACCAAGTGCTCCATTTTTATGGAGTCAAGGGAGAGATGATGACCAAATACTTTGCCAAAACCATGGAAGTTATTTACATGTTTCCAACCATATAAATAATTAGGATCCCCAGAATAACAAATTCCCGAGCAGATACACTTGCTCGGCTAGCTTCAGTAACCATAATTGAACTCAAACGCACCACCCCAATAGAGATCCTAGCCAATCGGAGCATTGACAAGGATTTAATGGTTAATTTCATTTTTGTCAATTTGGGACCCGCCTAGATGGACCCAATCAAAGCCTATATTGAAGATGGAATCCTACCACCTGATCCCAAAGAGGCTAAGAAGCTCCTATATAAAGTAGAGAGATATATGTTGGACAAAGGGGTTTTATACAGGAGGGGATTAACGGTCTCCTTGCAGTGTTGTGTTCATCCAGTGAAAGTGGAAGATTTGATCAAAGAGTTGCATGATGGTTCCTGTGAAGCTTATTCAGCGGGTCGGTAATTACTTCAAAGAATCAACACTCAAGGATATTACTGGTCGACTATGAGGGCAAATTGTAAAACATTTGTAAGAAAGTATGATAAGTTCCAGAAATTCTCTCCCATCCATAAAGTACCCAATGCTGCTCTAGCACCAATAACTTCACCTTGGCCATTTGTTATTTTGGGAATTGACTTAGTCGGCCCACTGTCGACTGCCAAAAGCAGGTTCAAATATTTGGTTATTGTTGTTGATCACTTCATTAAATGGGTGGAGGCAGAACCATTGGTGTACATGCCTTATGACAAGGTGTATCAATTCATTTGGAAGAATATCATCTACAGATATGGGCTATCATATGCCTTCATTACGAACTACGACACTCAATTTGATAACGATGAGTTTGAAGCATATTATGTTTAGTCTAAAATCCAGAAAATCCATTTTGCATTAGTCCATCCTTAAAGTAATGGTCAAATAGATGTAACAAATAGGACCTTTCTCAATGGACTGAAGAAGAGGCTTAATGCTGCTAAGGGAAACTGGATTAATGAGTTACATTATACTCTTTGGGCTTATAGAATAACACCGAGAACAACAACGGGGGAGACACCTTATATGCTTGCATTTGGGACTGAAGTGATGGTTCTAGCTGAGATAAGCCTACCAACCCACAGGGTAATGAATTTTAATTCTCTAACTAATGACTTTATGCGGCGACTAGATCTAGATATATTGAAGGAAGTTCGAGAAGATATTGCTCTGAGAAACGCTGCATGCCAACACAAAACTACCCACTTCTATAATAAAAGGTTTAAGCCAACCAACCTCAAAGAAGGAGATTATGTCCTTAAGAAAGTTATCCAAAAGAATAACAAGCTTGAAGCTAACTGGCATGACCCATATCGCATTTCAGCTACCATACATATCGGATTGAGACTTTGAAAGGAGAAGAATTCAAAAACCCCTGGAATGTCGAGCACCTCCGAAAGTATTATCACTAATTCAAGGGATTATTATTATTGTATTTCTTTTGATCTATGTTTTACATGTCTAATATTCAAGTTTTAATAAAATATTGATTTTGCTCCCTTAAATTTTTTTAGAGTATGGCGATATATATGCCCCCCGAAACAACAAGTAAGAATGTATCTTGATCTTCAGCACTTGCCGATCAACAGTGCATGCATACTTAATCAGGTCGAACTTATTTGCCAATTTTTCGATTAGCTGGCGATCAGTAGAACATACTTAATCAGGTTAAATTTATCAAATTCCAGATGCTTAAACAACTTGAGGCATAATTTTTTCTCGCTCAAGTGTAAACTTCTTGTAGGACTTCGTATATAGAAGTCACGAACAATGAGTAAGTATTACTTCGTGTATGGCTTTATATAAACAAGTCACGAACAACAAGTATTATCCGACTAAGTTCAAGAGAAATTTACTTCATATATGACTCCGTCATTGACAAGTTAAGAATAAGAAGACTGTAACACTTCGTATATAACTAAAAAAGTTACAAACAAGAATTATCCGACTAAGTTAAATGCGGGAAAACATATGAACATTCCTAAATATGGGAAAACAAACATATATTCCTCATACACTTAGTCACCACTGATAATTAATGCTAAATTTGGATTAATATATCTAAGTACATTAGTAGAATCTATGGCATTACAATCATAAATTGACTAGTTGATTAAAATAATAAAAAATTAAGAACATAAAAATATGGATTTTTATTCATATAAACTGTATTACATTCAAATGAATAAAAAAATACATAAGAATTATTCAACATTATGTTTTCCTTGAGCTTTGGAGGCCGGCTGAGCTGGCTGCACTCTTTCCATTCCAGCAGGAGGATCGCCCAAAGTACAAATAGAATTAATAAAGTTAAAATCCCTCAACATTCTTATATTGCTGCTGCTCGGTACATCGATCAGGTGAGGAGGACGAACTATCTCATGAATATCATGTTAACCATAGTCTCCCAAGTATTTAGTGATCAGGCATGGGGAAATAACATCAACAGGGATCCACGAGGTATCCAACTTGAAGGGAGGATTATCACAATCTAACAGACCAGTCTCGTTCCAATACCATAGTTGGCTATTATAATCATGTTTCAGAAAAGTCAAGTAATTAGTTTAACCCCATTTATAGCCTTCACGATGGGTTTGAGCAAGGAGGTCATATACATGGCGTAGAGGTTCGTTGTAGCCTTCCATCCTCACCTCTCTGGGTTGTTTGTGAAATTAAAATGTTAACCTTTCAACTTGTTATTGAAGTTTCTTTAAAATATTATCCTTCACCTTCAACTATACAAATTGGTCGGCAATGGCTTTGTCCTTGGCTTCCAATTTTATAGATAATTTAAAAATATCTTGAATCTTAGTTTTCAACTGAGCAACTTGGTCAACTAATGTTTTTTGAGTCCTGGCCTCATCGTCAGTTGGTCGGCTCGTCCTTTGCCATCTTTGAAGTTTACCTAGGTTTGGATTTCTTCAAAGTTTCAATTTCCTCTATCAACCTGAAATTCTCGTTCTCCAAAAGATTATTTTAAAGTATCCAACTCATTCCCGAGTTTATTTTTCTCCTCTTTCAAGAGCTTGGCGATATCCCTGACTTCATAAACTTCATGCCTCAGTAAAAATTCTTATCTCCTATGCATGGAAGCATATTTTTTTAGATTCTCCTGAAAACCCCATCCTTCACTCAATGCCTTGTACTTGGTTGTATAGTCGACACGCAGTAAAGCTTTGGTTTCATTATGATCTGCCTGAAAGTCTTCAATCATCTCATAATAAGCTGCACTATTTGCTACAACCCTGCTCAACAAACCATAGACATGAATATATGTTTCTTTAGCTTGCCCAGACACATCAGTAGTAAGTATGTCGATCAAGTCTTCTTTGAATAAATCATCATGACCAGCTTCCAAAAGATCTCTACTCCGTCTGAGTAGGTCAAATTCAGCGGAAACTATAGCCTTCTTCCTAGCATTCGACTGAAAATTTCAAGTATAAGTATGCAAGTATAATTATTAAGAAACTATAACATAAATATGGGAATTCATTAATTCAAGCAATCAAGAAGAACAGAAAATATAACACAGATAACAGGAAAGATCAAATGATTTCATTGATAACCAAACTGGTGTTACAACTTGTTTTGGTCACCTTACATAGTAGATAAACCAAAAATAGGAAAAGGAAAAGAATAAAGGAGTTAAACCTTCTCCTTATCCTGAACATGACTCTTAGAAGGTCAGTCGGTGGAAATAGCAACTTCATCAATGGTCTTCAATGAAGAATAAGTAGGTTGAATGGATGATTCACCAGATTCCTCCTCCTCATCAAATTCTTCATCCAAGTTGGGAGGAGAACCTGGATCATGCCTAAAAAAAATATCTCAGACTCAGCTGAGGTGCCCACCTCCTTAAGAGCTTTAGACTAACCATCCTTAAAGGACTTCTTCCTCACGTACTCAACCTGAGAAGAGTCCGCTTGAAATGCTTTATCCCTACCTTTGTTAAAGGAGTCATCCTTAAGCCTCTTATTTTTGTCTTTCTCTGCGATTAACTCAGAGGACAGACCAATAGCTTTTTCCTCGATAACTTTCATAAGACCCTCACTGGAAGCTAATTTCTCCTCAGTCGACTAGGCATTCTTATCAGCAGATAATAAATTAGCCTCAAGTGTGGCCAATTTATCTTGAGCAGCTGTCAAGATAGTCTCTGCAGTAACCAACTTTCTCCTAACAAGAGTGGATCTATTTATGGCCTTATGTATCTCCTCATCCCAAGACTTCTTCTTAGACTCCAATAATTGCTTTGAATCCTCAACGTACTTTCTCAAACCCTCAAGGGACTCTTCAGCTTCTCCATTCGAAGAAACGAACTTGCTCGTCTTTTTTAAGAATCTGATTAAAGTTTGCTAAAAACTGCATAAAAATAATATCAAATTATAAGGAGTGTAAAAAAGAAAGATATATCAAGAGGTGAATATTAAACCAGAAGTTATTACCATTGCCAAAATTTAGTAAGCATTCTCTGCCAACTTCAATCTTGGTAGAGGGGTAAGAACTGCTCTATCAGCAACACATGTTCTATTCTTAATTAGTTTCCTGACAACACCAGGATGGATAAAGATGGAATATAACTCAACAACAGTCAAATCTTCCAGGTGCTTCTCAACCAACTCCTGGTCGGCAATAAAACTTTTTTCAACTTACTTATTGGGTAAGCTCCTAAATTGAGGAGCATCATTATCTATTTCCTCAGAAATAATAACCTGAGGAACTTTCTCTTTCTTAGAAGCCTTTTACACTTTCTCTGGCTTCTTAGTTGTCATGATAACTTTCTTGGCAGAGGAGACAAGGCTCCAGTGATCAAGTCAGGGATTTTCCTCTTTCGTGTGGCAGCAAATGGACAGGAGGGAATGGAAAAAATATCCAAAGACTAAAAAGATGGAGAGGCTCCCAAATCCTTCTCCACACCGATAGATTCTTCAATAAATGAGGTTAAAATTGGCTCTTCCTCAAGATTAATGGGATCAACAACTATTAAATTATGGGTTGAGCAACAAAAGAAGTTATAGAAATCCTGTACTGCAATAAATACAAGGCAGCTCTAGGTGTTCCTCACAAATTCGGTGGTGAATGCTCCAAAGAACTTCAACTCACGAATGTTCATGCCCTCTTCTTTATGACACTTCTTCTTGTTCTAAACAGTGCAAAAAAAAAATAGAAACAAGACAAGAAGTGATGGATTAGCATATCTTTAAATAGTTGGTAAACAATAGACATAAAAATACAATTATAGATATTGATAACCTATGACATGACCCACTTGAGGACACCTGGGCCCATCATACACTTCCCCAGTTGGTAAATGAGCATGTTGCCAATTTTTAGCAATGACTCCATAATCAAATAATCCTTGTTAGTGTCCAAAAAATTAACAAATAAGGACTTATTCATAAACCTAGTCTTTAAATAATATTACTGTCACTGGTAACCCATTTGTAGCAAAACATCATTTTAGGGATGACAATATAGGTCCCGTAAATTTAATCTATCCTATGAATCCCATTTACTACCCTCTAGGTATTGGGGGCTATCCTAGATGGGACAACGTCAAAATACTAGCAAAACTCTAAATAAAACCTATTAGGGGGAAATGTGAAGCCACACTCTGCAATGAAAAGAGAAGGAATACAGTTACCCTCAGGCAGTGAAAACACATCTACAGGTGGAAAGGGCATCTCTAAATCAACCCAATCAGGGATATTTTGTTCCCGCCTAAATTCCTCTAAGGAATCCCTATGTACAATGTAAACCATGGCCATATTAAAGAAAGAAGGAATGCAAAATAAAAAAGGAGAAGAAAGCTTACAGAAAAATGAAGACTGAAGTGAAGGAAGGATGCAAAGAAAAACTTAAAACACAGAGAACTTGGGGAAGAAGTTGACTTCGAAAGTTTGAAAGAGTTTAGTAAAGATAATCCAATAAAATCTCACTTTTTATTTCTTACCTGGGAACTCGTGCAAGAAATGATTACTCTGTATCAACGATTGATATTCTGAGGGCTTCGCAGTACAAAAGGTGTAAAATACCCATTTACCCTTTGGCGGTTAGTTAATTTTCAAATTATTTGCAAATATGCCATTGCAAAATCAAAGTATGGAAAATTTATACAAGTTCCACATGTCGGCAAATGTCGTCCAACTCTGAAGAAATTATACCCCATCCTTTCAGCAAAATAATCAAGAATGAAGTATTGGGGGCTTCTGTTGATATAAAAAATTATCCACCTACTTGGACCAATCAAAAGTGAAGATTTGTCTTCTTACATGATCGAAATCCAAATCAATAGATAGTAGCTCGGAATTCATACCAACCAACACAAAGAATGCAGACCATCAATACAAGGGAAGCGTCATCATACCAAAGGTCTTTCCATACGTGGTTCACACAACCAACCATCACAATTATTATGCATGGGTGTAAATGCATAAATGTACAGATTCATTCCATCCCTTAACATTCCAACCCTTGATCTTTGGGTCACTATAAATACATTGTATCCCTTTCGTTAAAGGTAATATATAACAAATTCTAGGATATTTTTATTTACAAGAGTACCTAGATTTCTGTAATCTCTAAAATCAATACCATAACATTAGACGTAGGCTTTCTTACATAGCCGAACCACTTTAAATCCTTGTGTCACTCTTTTAGTTATCTCACAACAATTCTATATTTTATCTGTGATTCTAGAATTGGATCAAGTCTAGTTTTTTACATCAGCAGTGGTGATAACAATTTTATCCTCGTACTCCACCACCTCCAAATTTTTATTATTAAAGCGAGTAATATACTCCCAAGTAATTTCCCCTACTTATTGATGAACACTCAGTAAATGGACTACTCTCTTGACTAGTTTTGCCTCAAAGAAAAAATTGTTGATGAACAGTTTGGAGAGCTATTGAAAGCTGGAAATTTATCCTCGGGGTAGGTTGATATACCTTATTTAGGCTGATCTAGTAATGGTACTTGAGAAAGGTCAGAAACGCATCTCAACAAGAATAGAGTAGATATTAGCTGTAAGCCTGGTATTGTTCTACATGGAGGACTGGATCGATTTTACCATTATACTTAGGAGTAACTACTACTGGCTTGAACTTGGACGGTATAGGAAAGTCCATAATGGCTGGAATGATGGGAGATCCTTCATAAAACTTATTTGCAAAGGGTTCTTAATCTTGGACATTTCCCTAAGAGATATTCCAATATTTGTATAGATCCCTTCCAAGAGTGGTCTTCTGGATTATATTTAGGTTATACAATTTTAGAATTCCTACTACGCATTTGTGTTGAGCTCTCTTCTTGAGAAATATATTCGGAAAGTGTGGATCCTTAGATACTTGCTCTATGCCCGACTAAAATTTTATGGTGATTGTGTGACCTCAATGGTTCTCTGTGATATCCTCTATTTTCTCGGGGTCCAAGACGATCAAAGGAAGAGGCCTTACTCAACCTCTCCAAGGCGCTAGACCGCTCAGGTGTAAAATATTGACCATCATAGTAATCAGTGGATCTAATTGCAAAGTTATTCCGACGTGATAGGACCTGTCACTTGAGGATTGGGAATATTGACTTCTTTCAATTCTGGGAGGAGGAAGTGACATTTCTCTTTTACGAGAGTGCGACACTGGATTTGGATTGAAGTGATTGGGCTAGTAGCCTCACTGTTTCCTTTATTGCCTTTTGCCATTTGGCAAGATTGGGTAAGAACCCTTGGAGATCTGCTGAATTATGTGGTGCAGATGGAGTGAAGGTAATACCTCCAGCAAAGGCTATTTTCTGGGATATCTGTCATACTTCAAGAAGGACTTAAAGATGAAAGGAATAGTCTACAACGGAAATATTGCGACTTCTCAAATAAAATCTAATTTTAATTATTCCCAAATTTTAGTTAAACCCTAAAACATGCATCTAGATGATTTATCCAATAAAATAAAGCATGCAGGATAAAACAAACAATTTCAGGAAAAATCCCCGAAGGGCAAAACCTTTTTATTTCACTATAATTTGTAAATAACAACTTACACGAATTTCAATGAAATAGGGTGACACACGAATGTGTCGGTGGGCGTTGTCAACAATGGAACAACCACAACTACTCCACAAGAACACGCAGTTTTATCTTCAGCAATGAATCCACACGCAGCGAATCCTCATGGACATGCAGTCCAATCTTCACAGAGACTCCCTCCATAATAGCACACAGCTCTCGGTTGTAGAGATCTCCCCACAAAGAATAAATTTCAACAAAGTTGAATCTAGGGTTCTAAAATAATTCACTAAAGATTGAGATGTTTTATGAATTGAAAACAAAAGGTTTAAAACCTAAAAGAAGAAGATAAAAATCGTTGCTGAAGTAGCAGTTTCGTCTGTTGAAAATATGCAGGTCTTCTTATGAAAACGGAGCTGGAGACTCCTATTTATAAAAAACTTAAGTCGGCGCGTCACTCGAACGGGATAGCTAAGTCGTTTGAACGAAAAGGCGTTGTCGTTTGAACGAAAAGGCGTTGTCGTTTGAATGACATCGCGCGATAACTTCTCATGAAATAGTTATGTTGTTTGAACTACATAAGCAGGTCGTTCAAATGACCTATAAAATGAGATCTTAGGACATGATTGTAGATAATTTCGATACGAATGCGTGGCCGTCAGTTTCGTATTTTTTTTTTATTTTTCTTTGAATTGATATGATTTTTCTATGAAAAGGTGTTCGATAACAAAATCTTTAGAAAAATATTTGATAAAAATATCCCAACACTTTAAGTGAAATGCTAAGGAATTAAAACACAACCTTACCAAACTTAACCTCGCGGAGGTTTGAATGTTGAAGATCTTGATATTCGGATCCCTCTTTGATGCTTGAATGTTCTTGAATTCTCTTCGATGGTGTAACGGTAAACGCCATACTAAATTGATAACAGACTTATAAAATAATGCCCTTACAAATCTCCCCTTATGTCTATGCCGATACAAAATAAAAACTTCGAATTATCAAATCAAAGTACCTATACAAATCTAATATGCCCCATGAACCCAAAAATGGAAAATACGAAAATTTGCAAGTCTTCAAATTTTCTTCAAAAATCTTTAAATTCAAATCTTCAAACCTTTAAGCTTTTCTCATAAGGGTGTGCAACATATGATAATCACTTTTGTACCTACACACATGAGATAAAGAAAATACCTTCGTGACGCATCGAGTTTGAAATGATATAAGAATAAATCAATTAATATAATCAAATCTCCCCCATAATGCAAACTCCCCCATAAAATCATAATTCGTTCTCCACCTTTTTATTATGTCCCAAAATAGACAAATAAGAAGAAATAAACTAAACATGGAGTGTCACGATAAAAGTGCATAGCAAATATGAATCAAACTACACATATGCAAAGGTGTAACTCAAAATATTTCCACAAACTATTTTTGAATTTTTAATTTTTTCAAAGCAAAAATAATGATACAAAAATCACACCATGGATTTATACTAAAACAACCAAGTTATGGAAATGGAATGTATGGGTGTGAACAAATTCGATAGGTAAATAACTCAATCAATCCTATGTGCACGATGAAGAAGTGTACCCCTAACGAATGAACATAAAAAATATCCTTACGTGTAAAATTATTGAATTTAGATGACATCGTCTTAATCAAATCAACAAATCAAAGTCTAAATGATTTTCACACCAATAACGTCCAAAACTATTTAGTTTCGTTTCGACAACTTTTCAAAGGACGTGCAAACCCATTGATATATCCATCCAAAACTCCCTCATATATAATAATGCAATTTTATTTTTCTAATGAGGTTCTAAATTCTCAACTTAGAGAAAACCTATTGGCACAAAATTTTAGGATATTTCATTTTTTTGTGCGGACTCTTCTTAAATGATGGATTTCACGACGTGATTATTATTCACTCGCAGCCCTTTCCCGTGTCACTCATCATTTTTTTCAAATTTAAACAAATTCCTCACGGGCAATGGTTTTTACATGCACTACTTTTATTAATCTCGTATTATTGCACTTGGTTCGTTTTAAGGACATGATTGAGATGAGAATACCCAACCAACATGTGATACGACAAGCATAATAATCAAACAAATTCATGCATGTGTGCAATAAAGTAAATCATGAGTCAAACATATAGGAAGTATCACTTAATTACATCTTAATGACTTCAAACATTATAAAGCACAAAGATGACATGATGTATTGTCTCAAAACATTATCAAATTATCACATTAATAAATGGAATGAAATTTTGACTCGGTCATCCAAAGTGTGTATCCATAAAAGGTGCAAAAAAAATACAAAAATCTTTTTGGATTTTCAAATTTGACCAAAATAAAATATGAATGGACACTAAAAAAATAGAAAATATTTTTGCATTTTTCAAAATTTTTCAAAAAGAAAAATAACTACAAAATGATACATCCAACAATAGGCATATAATATCGATATGAGCATCATCCTATGCTAGCAAATATTAATCACACAAATGAATTAAGAATCAAATCAGGTGTGATAAACCAACAAATGCAATGTTAGCAACTAAGCATATATAGAAAGAAAGACTGCATATAAACTGTCAGAAGCAACCGACAATACCAAAAATAATATCAGGATGAATTAGTGTACCGTAAACATAATGGTCAAAGTTAACCCGATCGCTCAAATGATCTAGGCCCGTTGCTCAAACGACAGGGGGTTGTCGCGAGAAGAGACTTCGCATGAGAAAGAGCTGTCGCTCAAACGATATGATGTTCTTGCTAGAACGAGAAATCTGAAAAATCCCAGTTTGCCCAGAAAGTCATGCAGTTTTGCCCAATGAAAAAATTACGTGAAAATAGTACCTGAAAAGTGCTGACAGATGCAAAACAGTGCTAAAATAATAGCAAAACACACAAATGCAACAAATAAACTAATGTGCTCTACGTCAAAGTGAGACATAACACTAGAAAGAATATAACATGATGCATAGCTAGTGTATGACAAACATCCTACACAATCAACCAAGAGATCTCATATGGGGTGAATCACGTGCAAGTAAACGAGAATCATGTACAAAAAAACCGCAAGCCTCTAAATCTGATTTTCTAACCCAAATAGATTTGTAATGACACATGGGGGTTTGGGGAATTGAATTTATTCTTTTATTAATCTTCCTAGGTCTTTTAAAATCTCGTAACAGAAGCGCTTAAGATGACCTTGCCTACCGCAATGTGTGCAAGTGTAAATCGAGCAATGTGTGTTACCTAAAGGTGGCTCTCTCCTCAAATTTCTCGGTTGCTCTTGTCGAATTTTCCTAGGTGGATCTATCCTAATGATCCTAGGTGGCTCTCTCACGATTTTCCTAGGTGTCTCTGTCCGAACAACCTTTGAAGGCTCTCTCTTAACAACCCTAGATTGTGTGGGGTTGGCTTTGGGAATTTGTGTAATCCTCTCATCGAAGCCTAAACCACCCCTATCCTCTTTATTTGAACCGTGCCTAAGATCTTATCTAGTTTTTTCGACCTAGACTCCAAATCAAATTTCACCTTACTTGATTCTCTCAAATTCTTTTCATGCTCACCTATCCTAGATTCGAGTAAACGTCTAGAATCTTCAAATTATAAAAGCTCCTTTATCATAGCCTCCATCACACCTCGAAGACTATCTCTCTCACTCTCAACATATCCTAATTTATCTTTAAGCATATCCTCACGTGCCCTAGATCCTTAATCAACGCATCAGTATTATCATTATCAAAAGCATGTTTCTTCAATTCAGCTTCAAGTTTGCATTTTTTGTCTTTAAAGATTCAAAATACAAATTATTGTAGGCACCTTGAAACTCACTCAATCCTTCTTCTTCCTCCTCACTCTTTTCACCCTCACTCTCATCACTAATCACACGGATGGGAAGCTCTCGCCTAGAAGCATGAAAAACTTCTTCTTCACAATCACTATCACTAAGGGTAGAAACACGAGATGCCGATTTATTTAATTTCTTCTTTAAATTTGTGGTACATTCGTCTAACGTGTGATCAACACCCTCACAACAAGAACACCTCTCAGAGTCATTTTTAATAGAGGATATAAAGAAAAAATTTGTGTGAACTTTCTAATTAGGATTTTTAAAAAGTTGACATCGAAAATCATCAAAACCACCAAAAGTCATTTTTTGAAAAATAGGATCAAAACACAATAACTTAGTGCAACAAGCTCTGATACCAATTTGTAGTATCTATACAACGGAAATATTGCGACTTCTCAAATAAAATCCAATTTTAATTATTTCCAAATTTTAGTTAAACCCTAAAACATGCATCTAGATGATTTATCCAATAAAATAAAGCATGCAGGATAAAACAAATAATTTCAAGAAAAATCCTCGAAGGGCAAAACCTTTTTATTTCACTATAATTTGTAAATAACAACTTACACGAATTCCAATGAAATAGGGTGACACACGAATATCCGCAGGTGTCGGTGGGCGTCGTCAACAATGGAACAACCACAACTACTCCACAAGAACACGCAGTTTTATCTTCAGCAATGAATCCACACGCAGCGAATCCACATGGGCATGCAGTGCAATCTTCACAGAGACTCCCTCCATAATAGCACACAGCTCTCGGTTGTTGAGATCTCCCCACAAAGAATAAATTTCAACAAAGTTGAATCTAAGGTTTTAAAATAATTCACTAAAGATTGAGATGTTTTATGAATTGAAAACAAAAGGTTTAAAACCTAAAAGGAGAAGACAAAAATCATTGCTATAGTAGCAGTTTCGTCTATTGAAAATATGCAGGTCTTCTTATGAAAAATGAAGTTGGAGACTCCTATTTATAAAAAACTTAAGTCGACGCGTCGCTCGAACGAGATAGCTAAGTCGTTCGAACGAAAAGGCATTGTCGTTTAAACGACATCGCGCGACAACTTCTCGCGAGATAGCTATATCGTTTGAACTACATAAGCAAGTCGTTCGAATGACCTATCAAACGAGATGTCAAGCCATGATTATTGATAATTTCGATACGAACGCGTGGCCGCCAGTTTTGTATTTTTCTGATTTTTCTTTGAATTGATATGATTTTTCTACGAAAAATGTCCGATAATAAAATCTTTAGAAAAATATTTGATAAAAATATCCCAACACTTTAAGTGAAATGCTAAGAAATTAAAACACAAACTTACCAAACTTAACCTCGCGGAGGCTTGAGTGTTGAAGATCTTGATATTCGGATCCGTCTTTGATGCTTGAATGTTCTTGAAAGCTCTTCGACGATGTAGAGATATACGACATACTAAATTGATAACGGACTTATAAAATAATGTCCTTACAAATAGAATTGATAGAAAACGACGACAAGCAGTTGTTCCCACAGACGGTGCTAATCTGCTGATGTCTAAAATTGATATAAATATAATCATCTAATTATACAATCACAGATAAATAAATAAATAAATATATATATATATATATATATATATATATATATATATATATATATATATATATATATATATGTTAAGCCAGCCAGGATGGACAACAAAAGTTTTTAAAGTGGTTCGGCTCCACGATTATGTTATTGCTGTTGGGGGGTAGTTACATAAAACTTAGATTCAACTTGTCCATACTGACTTCTCCTCCTCTTAAGCTAAGGGAAATAACACATTTATAGTGGTTGGTAGACTAAGAGAATGAATGATTTTTATATATTTAAGCATTTACACCTATATACAATAAATAAGATTATTGATCTTCAAATACACATGTGGAATGACTGTTATTTGGAAATTTTTTAAAATTTTCTAATTTGTTTGAGCATTTTAAAATTTATGAATTTTATAGGTGCACATGCCACTCCCCCTAACTTAGACTTTTGCATTGTCCTCGATCAAAATGACTAAAATCTAAAGAAGAAAAGAAGAGTGAAATAGAAAAAAGAAAATCTAAAATGCAATACGACACTAGATAAACCTTGAAATATATAAGTAAGCAAAATAAGGAACTCCATAAAATATAGAAAATATGGCCAATAAGATACTGTGAGGGGTGATGGAATTAGGATCGTGGGTGTATGGGTCTTAGAAATAATTTAGGAATTTTGCGTCCGGACCCATATTCAAGCGGTAAATGTCCGCTTAAACTGCATAATCATGCTCATGTCATGCCGATAGTTATGACAATCCAACCATCGGTCCTCTTGGTATTCAACAATAAACCCATTGAGGCACATCTCAATATGGTTGATACGGCCATAAATGACCGCCGTATTGTAAGTGCGCTAATCAAAATTAGCCTTGTAGTCTGGATCGACCTCCTCATCTTCCTCTTGGGCTTCTCCCTCAATTTCTTCTTCCTCCTCCACAATCTCATCACCTTTGTCCCCCTCGCCCATTTCCAAATCTTCAAATATAGGCTCAGGTGGGCCTTGTACATTCCACAATTGAATGAATCTACGCTGGATGGAGGTAGCATTGATGGGCTTTGGGGCACGTGTTATGTGGACCCATCCGAAGACTGAAGCATCGCAAAAAAGTGATCTAATGAAATGCCCATAAGGGAGCGACATTTTCTCAGTCTTGTTATGGACCGCGTCAATGATCTCCTCGAGGTAGATGTGGGCAAGGATAATCTGAGGGTCCTTGTTAAGAAAATGGTAGCGAAAAGTTCCATAACGGAGCCGAATTGCAAAGTTATTTGTATTCAAGAGGAGTGTGCCGTAAATGATAAGATTGGAATTGTGGGAAGGTGGGGGGAGTTACCCGACGGGGAACGTGTTTTGGGTCCATTTGATTCCTAGCACCCAAGAGTCGGAGCACACTTTCTTAGGGAGTGGAGGAGTGGCATTGGGATATGTGAGCGGGAATTTGATGCCATTGACCAAGGCCTCGTATTGGCCTTGAGAAGTGAAGACAAGGGTGCCGTGGAATAAACAATATCTCATAGGCTGTGCTCACAGTGTTTCACCATTGGCATTAATTGAGACTATTAAAAAGTCGCGTAAGGTAGGTGGAAATTTGGTCCCACACCACTCGTCACTTGATAAAATCCGTGGGGTGGGGCCAAAGCGGAGATTGACCCAATCATTCTCTTGAGTGGGCGGAACCTCTCTCGTGCATCGTCATCTTTGATGTCCGTCGAGTTGTATTTGGTCACTTGACGCTCGGGGAAGGTGGAACGTCTGCGAGGCATGGTGGGATAAGAAAATTTAGGGATAATGGAATAGTATGCAACGGATAAGGAGAGAAGTTTTGGTGTGAGAGAAAATAGGGGGACGATTATATTTATAGGTGGGGAAGGGGGAGGGGGCGGGATGAAAGGGTGTTGGTGGGAAATGGAGGGGGGGGGGAAGGGAAAATGAAATCTTTTGCTGTGGAAGGGAGTTAAAAGGGTGAAAATTTGTGTATGGAGGGAAGGGGTGTTTTGGACGGAGGGAATGTGAAAGGGTGTGAGGGAAGATGAAAAAAGGGAATGAATCTCATGTTTGCAACATAGCTAAGCGAACCGGTTTGGATCAGGGATGAACCGGTTTGGGTACTCTTGCCACCCAAAATGCTTTTTGTCCTCTTTTTCACTCTTTTTCGGACTTGGAGGAAAATGAAGGGTACAAACTCTCCACAATGAGTCTATATTGACCAAGGGCGACCTAAGACACTCAAAATTATACATGCTACCAACTTTATCTCGCTCATGGTGTGTTAGGGTAAAAACAACACTCGTATCTCTCAGTAATGCGGACTCAACTCACATTTAAATACTCTAAACACACAAACACACACGATTTAAAAACACTAAAACAAATTCACCCCATATGCATCGAGGGTGAGACAACCTCTGACTCAAACGTACTCATCGCCTTATATGGGGTCTGACAACCAAATCATGTCGGCTTCCTTAACACATGCCTCTAGATAACACACGCCTCTAGATATGGCTTTAGGCATTGTCCATTAACTTTGAATGTGTCCCCACCTTTCAGATTTTCTAATTATATCACACAATGGGAAAACTCTTATCTTATGCTGAACAAATCGGTTCCTCACGGACGTAACTTTTTGAGAAATAAATGGAGCCGTGAGTTGTACAAAAGTACTTTTTGACCCGTACGAAACTCTTTTTGATTGATATTTTTTTATGTGCGGGTTTCATCCTGTCTTTAGCAATGTGGGTGCTTTCATACGCATCGTTGTTTATTTATTCCAACTCATGTAATTGTAGTTTTCGCACTTCAACGAATTTGTCTAGATCGTAATTCAACCTCTTAATTGCCCAATACACTTTGTGCTCAAGCCCAACGGGAAGATGTAAAGTCTTTTCATAGACAAAGTGAGATGGGAATATTCCGAGGGGGTTATTATATGCGGTCCTATAGTCGCATAGCGCGTCGGTTAATCTATTAGACTAATCCTTTAAATTAGGATCAACGGACTTATCGAGGATTTATTTTATCACCCAATTTGGTAGCTCGGTTTACCCGTTCATTTGGGGGTGGTAAGTCATCCCTATCGTATGGATGACCCCATACTTTCTCATTAATTTTTTGGTCGGCTTATTACAAAAGTGTGTGCCGTTATCACTAATAATGGCCTTCGGAGCACTGAAGCAAGATTGTATGCGTTCGTGGATGAACTTCACCACCACCTTACTGTCATTCGTTCTAGTAGCTACAACTCTACCCACTTCGAAACATTGTCTACCGCTATAAGGATGTATTGGAAACCAAAGGAGGGAGGGAAAGGTCCTATGAAGTCGATGCCTCAACATTCGAATATCTTGATGATGAGAATGAGGGTTAACGACATCATGTCATGTCGAGTAATGGCTCCCATCCTTTGGCATAAATCGTAAGATTTCTAATGATTATTTACATTTCGGAAGATTGTGTGAAATTTGACCACTTTGAAGAATCTTAGCGGCCATCTTTTTTATGGAAAAGTGACCCCCACATGCTTCTGAATGATAAAATCGGATGACACTAGGGATCTCGTTATCCAGCACACATCTCTGGATTATTTGGTTGGTGTACTATTTAAAAAAATAAGGATCGTTATAGAAAAATATGCACGACCAAGTGAAGAACTTTCTCTTATGTTGTAGTGTACAATCGGAGGGAACGACCCCTATGACTCTCACAATATTCGAAAACCAAGGAAGAGAGGAAGTGGCAAATAATTACTCATTCGATAAATAATCGTCTATGGGTAGGGGATGTTTAGGTACGTCAAATGAGAGCATAAATGATTGGCAATGACGTTTTCTACTCCTTTCTTGTCTTTAATGGAAATATCAAACTCTTGGAGTAGTAAGATCCACCTAATGAGGCGCAGCTTTGCATCCTTCTTGGAAAGGAGATACTTGAGAGCTGCGTGGTTGGTAAAGCACATTATGGGTGACCCGATAAGGTATGAATGGAATTTCTCTAGGTCAAACACTATCTCTAGAACTTTTTCTCTATGGTGGATTAATTCAATTGAGTCCTGCTTAAAGTCTGGCTAGCGTAGTATATGATGTGGGCTTTCTTATCCCTCCATTGACCTAAAACAAACCCTACCTCATAATCACTCACATTACACATAAGCATACATGAAAGGCTCAACATGTATGATGGGAGAAAAGATTAGCATGCTTTTTAATTTTGAAAAAGTTTATTGGCATGCTTCACTTCACTCAAAGGGGGCATCCTTCACTAGTTGGTTACTTAAAGGCCTAGAGATGGTGCAAAACTCCTTAATAAATCTACGATAAAACTTCATGTGGACCAAGAATGAGCGCACCTTATTTAGTGACTTGGGTGGGGGAAGTTCAGCAATAATGTCAATTTTGGCCCTATCGACCTCTATCCCCTTGGATGACACAATATGGTTAAGAACTATGCCTTCGGTAGCTATAAAATGGCACTTCTCCCAATTTAGTACCAAGTTCTTTTCCACACATAGGGTTAGCACCTTCTCGAGATTATCTAGGCAATGGTTAAAAAAGAGGGCCCGAATACACTAAAATCATCCATGAACACCTCAAGGCCCTTTCGTCCATGTCGCTAAATACACTAAGAGTGCACCTTTGAAAGGTTGCGGGTGCATTACCCAATCCAAATGGCATATATTTATAGGAAAACGTGCCAAATGGACATGTGAATATAGTCTTCTCTTGATCTAAAACATCTACCTCAATTTGGTTATACTCAGAATAACCATCTAAGAAACAGTAAATTGGACAGCCCGCGACCTTATTAAGCACGTGGTCTATAAACGACAAGTGTAAATGATATTTTTGAGTACCGACATTGAGCTTCCAGTAGTCAATGCAAACATACCACGCAGTGGTGGTACGTTTTGGGATAAGTTCCCCCTTTTCTTTTTCGGCCACAATCATTCCCGACTTTTCGGGACAACTTGAATAGGAATGACCCATTTACTATATGAGATGGGGTAGATGATGCCCGCATCGAATCATATTTTTATTTTCTCTCAAATGACGTATTTCATCGTTGGGTTCAAACGCCTTTGCATCTCCCTAGAGGGATTCACGTCCTCATATAGGTGAATTTTATGGGTACAGATTAAAGGAATTATATCTTTCAAATTCGCGATGGCCCAATCAATATAACTTTTTTACTTCCTCAAAATGGCCATGAGCTTTCCTTATTTCTCTTTATTTAGTTTTGAGGAGACAACACCAGGATATATCTCACCTTCTCCCAAATAAACGTTTTTGACATTGGAAGGAAGCTTCTTCGACTCGAGCGTAGGAAATTTATCATAGGAGGGACCTCAATTGTAGTTCCTCGAATCGAGAGACTCAACTAATATCACTCATGTCATTATCGCTCTCACCCATTTCCAAAAAATCTTGCATCTCCCTCACCTCTCGCTCGAAATCGATGTACGCGTTATCATTCTCACTTATCATAACTAGACATGCCTCTAACGGATTCCTAGTGTGATTAACCTCATGCAAGTATTTGTGTACTACTTCCTTTATAAGATTCGAATTATGTAACTCGTCCTTATCACCCATTTTCTTGGTGATGTTAAAGATATTAGTCTCCCATGTCATGTTCCCAAATATGAGTTGCATTTTCCCATTTTACGTGTTAATTAACGCGTGAACCATAGATAAAAATGGGCGACCAAGGATCACGAGAACATTATGACTATAGGGAGATGAGGGTTCCTTTTCTCAAATGATAAAATCTATCGAGAATTAGAAAGTGTCAACTTGGATGATCACATTCTCAACTATCCCTCGAGGTATCTTGGCAGAATGATTCGCGAGTTGGAGAGTAATTTTTGTGGGCTTAAGGTCTCCCGAGTCTAGAAATCTATAGATGGAGTAAGGGAGAATGTCAACACTTACCCCAAAATCTAATGACGCTTTCTCAATTTTAAACTCTCCAATAATGCACGAAATGGTAGGTGCACCAAGATCTTTATACTTCAGCGGGAGATCACTCAAAAGTACCGAACTTATATTTTATGCCAAGAACAACTTCTTCTTTACCTTTAATCTACGTTTCACCGTGAGAAAGTTCTTAAAAAACTTTGCATACTCGATAATTTTCTTGATTACCTCAAGAAAAGGAAAATTAAACTTTACTTGCTTAAGCACTTCTAAGATGTCATCATGGGAGGACCTTTTAATAGGACAGACCAACCTTTGAGGGTAAGGGGTGGAATTAGGGGGATTCACTACCACCTCGGGCCTAACTGTGTCATCTTTATCACTCTCTTCTAAGGGGCATCTTCCCCCTGGCTTTGACTACGTCTTCTATTCGCTTGGCTAATTGGTTGATTTGGAGTTTCAACTCAACTTCCTTGTCCAAGTGATAGAGTCCAAATATGGAAGGATTCGTGGACGTGTGCCTAGCTTTACGTTGGGTGTTCGAATCCAATGTGTCCTACGCTTGAGTAGTCTTGGCGACATATTTGAAGTGATCCTCTCCATCATCCGTGTCTAACCTTAAGAACTCTCCCGGACATGTAGTTTCAATGAGTTTCTTGGAACTTAACATTATCCCATGATGGAAGTAGGATATGAGTCTCTAATTTCTTAAAATTGTGGTGTGGGTACATAATAATTAACTCGTTGAGCTTCTCCCAAAATCTGTTGAAAGGATCGCTCTCGTTTTGCCTAAAGGTCTAAATTTGAGCCCTGATAGAATTGTTCTTTTGTGCGAGAAAGAACTTTTGAAGAAACTTAGCCTACATATCTCTCCACGTGTCTATCGAGTTCGATGTTAGTGACCAAACCCAAGTCTTGGCCTTATCCTTAAGAGATAAGGTAAAAAGCTTGAGGCGCACTACGTCTTGGGTGCACATTTGATCATTAAACGTCTCTCACACCTCCTCTAACTATCTAATGTGGAGGTAGGGCTTTTTCGACTCCATACTGCGAAATATGGGGACAATTTGAATCATTCCATTCCTAAAGTGAAAGTGCCCCGCATTATATGGGAATATATTACATCATGAAGCGACAATTCACTAGGGGTATAAGAGGTCTCTTATGAGGCGATACGGCATCACTCCCTCACCCGTCCCGAAACTAGAGGGATCAAACATCACACTCACACTTATAGAATTACTTTTCTCGTTGGAATTCCTATATGTATGACACATGGTGTGACTATGCGGTGTAAGAGGTGCTACCCAGAAGTTTGGAAAGTTTGGAGTATGAGGGCTAGTAGGACTGAGTTCAGTTATTGGATTTTCGTTTACCGTAGGATGATTGGGATTTGAATTAGGATTGGGTTGAGCTTTTGCATTTAATGCACGAGATAATAATATTTTTTTTTCCTAAGTTTTTTGGATATTTTGAGTTTTTTTAATTCTTCGAGTTTTATGATTTTTTGGATTTTTAGGAATTAGAGTCAAATTCTTAGATTAATTGGACCTAACCTAGTATGTCTACCTAGTTTCCTGGCAGCAGGGCGAAAAACTTGACGCGACACAAAAAGTGTGTGGAGTGCATGTAACTGCGACTCAAGCGCAAGTCGGTCACTCAAGTAATAATACCGGTAATTCAAGGTCGATCCTCAAGGAATAGGATGAAATCGTAAAGACTGCTAAGGAAAGGCGTATAAACTTAATTCTCGACTCACAAAGGAAATAAGAAAAGGTGATGTAAATGAAAATTAACTAAATAAATGCAATACTAAACTTTTAATTTTTTAAATAAACTATATGAGAAAAAGGAGTCGGGGATACACTCTCTCGAACCGTTGGTAATTACGCTGGATATAAGATTTTCAAGAACTAAATATATAATTAAGAGAAAATCTTAAATTTATCAAAATACTAAACATATGAGGATATTACTCCACACAATATCTAGTCAAAAATAAATATAATGTGAATGAAAAAAATGGTCGACATGCGTGTTATATTCTAAAATACGTCGGTTACCTAGGACAAACGAAGTTAAAAGGTCTATGATACTTGTTCCAACAAAGTGTCAAACCTCCAAATTATTTATTTAGATATATTCAATTTATACCCTTCCATAATACATAGGTTGGATTCATGTATCCCAACCCTCTAAAAACTTAGTCGGACATGATATTGTTAACCACTACACATGAACTATCAAGATTGCATAAAGACATTGTTATTGAATAACAAGATTAAATCATTAAAGTAACATTACCAATATGTAGATAATGAAGAACATGCAAGAAATAAACTTGAACAATTTCTGGAATGGAATCAACTTCTTATTAAATTTTGCATGAAAAGAAATCACAAAATTTAATCCATTTTTTCCTAGGGTTACTCTACTTTCTATGAATAAATATATGATAATAATACTCCTAATAACTATTTACAAGTCATGGAAGTGGTTTTTCAAAGTCCAACTAACACAACTCTTTTTGCTAAAAATAAGGAGAAAATGAGAATTCCCATGTGAATCAATCAGGTACCCCGACCCCATTCGTCCAAACCGGTTCACTCTAAAATCCAAACTGGTTAGCTTACTATCATTGCATAAGGGCTCATTCTTTGGTACTTTTATCCTATTTGCACTTTTCACCCTTGAATTCTTATCCCAACTTCAAATGTGCATAACTTCTTCACCGTAGCTCGGATTGAGGTTCCGTTTCTTCTAGAGTGCTCATGACTCCGAGTTCTTCAACTTTTCAATTAGCTCCTTTTTTGAGTTTTGGCTGGAAAATTAAGAATTTGCCCCTAACTTTCTTTCTCAAGTTTCTTTCACTGTTTCGATTTCTCTTTGCATCCACTTACATAATTTACCTGTAAAACATGAGAGAAATACACAAAATAAGAAATATAAAAAAGGATTAGTTGCACAATAATGAGATAAATCTTGGGTAAATGCAATGCACGGGGCCGTAAAAGTACCAAAATTAAGGGGATAAATATAAAATATTTACACCGAATCAGAGTAAATCCCTAAGGGTTTCTAATATATTTTATAGCTAAAATTAGTGTTTAACTGAAGTTGACCTGAGTATATTTTAAATGAGAGGAATGGGCCGCAAATTGCCTCAAAAGATGGAACAAAACTCGATTTAAATCTACAGAAAATAAATATTGAAAAGTTGGTCTCGAATCCCTCTTGAAAAACTCCTGCAAAACTTGATTTAATTGTTGAAAAAACTTTCTTAAATTCTTGTTTGAAAAGTGTTGGAAATCCTCTTGATGTAATTTAGGGAAAAGGTCATTTGGAAAAAGGGTTTTAATGAGTGTTTGGGATTCTAGGAGAAAAAAGAAGTGCAAATGAGGGTTGGTAAGTCTAAAACGAGGCTAAATGCCTTAAATGGATATAAAATGAAAACCTAACAAGAACAGACTGTAGGGAGGACACAGCCCAAATGCGAATTGAAGGTAGTAGCAGTCATGTGCTACTAACCAGCGCGGTTATGACCCAATACTGACAGGTAGTGGCTAAGGTACACGCCATGGCTTGGCAGCTACAAACCCTAGCAAACCCCAAACTTATAAAACCCTACGTACACCCCAAAAAATGCACATGTGCCAAAATAACCTTAAGTCTTTTCCAAAAGTTCCCATGAGTCTAAATCCATTTTTAACTTATTATAATTACAAATATAACCCCAATATTTATAGTAGCTTGACTTTAGACCATAAAACTTAATCAATTAATAAAATAAAATCTAAAATTCCAATCTAACCCATTTTAACTTTAAATACTCATAAATAATTTTAAATTATCAATTTTAATTATCTAATCATTTAATCAATTAAAATTATTCTCAATTAATAATGATAAATCCTCTAAAAATACAGGGTATTACATTCTTCCCCTCAAACAAAAATATTTTTTCCTTGGAATTTATAAGATATAACAGATATCTGCCTCAAAATAATTGTGGATATTACTTCCTTATCGTAGCATCTCACTCTCAAGTCGACTCGTTGATAAGGCTTTTTGCGTGTGGTCATTGTCTTCAAAAGCCAATCTCAAAATTTCCTTGAATACGTACAAAATTTATTTAGAACAACTCGTATTACAGTAAGTACGGGTATCCATCCAACTTTCAAGGTGAAACAATCGACGTGAACACTTGCAATTCAATTTGTTTATTAAAATATTTTGTATTTATTTTATTTATAATTTTTCTTTTAAAACAATTTCAAAGGAAAATTAACTAATGAAAACTAAAATTATGAAATGACTAAATAACGAAAACTAATGTTCTACTAAGTGTGAAATATGTGAGAAGGTTAAGAGATAGGATTACACCGCATTATCAATTATTTTAATTTATTAATTTATTAATTTGAAATATTTCGAGATAATATTAAATCGATAATCTAACTCTCGTTATAATTACAAATTTAATAATATCATTTTCAGAAAACTAATGTAAAAATGTCACACGATGAAAAACTAAGAATTATACTATTTTCAAGAAAATTACCCACTAAGATCAATTTAATAAAAACAATATGAACCCTTAAATTTCAACACCGAATTGATATTCAATTTTAGGAAAAACCTATCTTTAGTTCGATTCCTAAAATCAGACATTAATTTTTAAAATTAATTTACTATCTCTCGATACGTAAATTAATTTGAGGCAATCACAAATTAATTTTTCTAGAAATATGACAATCAATGAAATTGATTAATTAAACTAATATCATATACAGTGCATCCCACCCATTGAATAAGGTGTTTAGCCTAACATTCTCATATCAGAACATAACACAATATATGTCAAGAATAATATAAAATGAAATAAGAGGAAGAAATATAGTAAGCAATTTTTCCTGTCGAATCATGTTCTTGAAATGCGTCTCGATATTCATCCAATCTTCTTCACAAATTTTAGCACTTGATTACACCAACAAGACTAAAAAAAACCTAAAACTTATTCTAAACCAAACTAATTTTTTTTTTTGTATTTTTTTGAATTTTTTATGATCCTATTTTGTACATAATATACACTGACTTATCTCTTTTGCAGTCTCATGCGGTATAGTCCTCTTTTATGTGAGTTGCCATCCCCCTTTAAAATGTTACCCACGACTTGATTTTTTCTGTTGGGCAGATTTTGTGGGATTTATAAATCTAAGTCAAAGGTTTAATTGGATAGGCACATGGGATATGGAGATAACTGTTGGTTCCGATTTTTTTTGGGATTGATTGATTGGAAATGGGTGTTTGTTTTATGCAAGTGGGTCTTCGGGTTTAGGCTGGTTCCGGCTTTGGATATGGTCGATTGGGAGGATGGGTTGGACGAAATGGGTTTTCAGGTTTTAGGCTTGGATGGGAGTTTGGATGAAATGGGTCGAGGGTTTATGGCCGGAGGGACATGCCGGGGTCTCCGGGGACATGGTGGTTTCAGGTAGAAGTCTCCAGAATTTGATTATGGGTATGGTTGGATTTGAGGTGGATGGGTTCCGAGTTTTGATTTGGTGAGGTCGGGTCAAGCCATGGATTTGCGGTTTGGGATAAGTTGGTTTCGGGTTGGAACTGATTAGTGTCGGGTATGGATTTGGATGGGGGTGTGGAGTGGAGGTGAAAGTTGTGTGTGGTGGTTAATGGAGGTAGAGAGAGAGTGATATGGTGAGAGGTAGAAGATGATGCGGTGTGGGTTGTGTGGGGTGAGTGTGTAGGAGAGTTAGGGTGAGGGAGGATTAGTGTGTATATGAGTGTAGGGTGTGTTAGTATCCTAAAAAAACACTATGTAACTAAAAAATAAAACTAATAAACTAAAAATTAAAATCTACAAAAAAAAAATCCTAATCTATATTAAAAAAAACTCAAATAATAAAATAAAAAATAAATAAAAACTAAAATCAAATAAAAAAAAAGTAAAAACTAAAGTCCGAAAAAATGTAAAATCTAATAAAACTAAAAATAACTTCCTAAAAAATAATCCTAATAAAATAAAATAAAATAAAGTGAAATAAAGTCTAAACGCTAAAAACTAAAAAATCAAAATCAAAGTAAAACTACACTAAATAAAGAAGAAATAGAAAAATATAAAAAAATGCTAAAAATTCTAAATAAATTTAAAATAAATCCTAAAAATAAAATCGACTCAAAATAAAAAATCTAAAATTTGATAAAAGTAAAAACTAGACATACACAAGGCTTGGGGAATGGTTTGAGCTCGGTGTAGGCTTAGGCTTGGTTCGTGATTTGACTTAGGACCTCGGAACACATCTAGACAAGCTCAAAAAAGGACTTCAATCTTCAAGGTCACTTTAAATTTCCTCTTTTAATGGTTTTGACCGCTAATTTATCGCAATTTCACTGAGTTAGCACGATTTGATACCGCGACATCATATAAACCTGAGAAATAAACAAATACGACATTAGGCCATTTTATTAAAAACGAGTGACTAAAATGCATATATTTGGGATTGATTATCACACCACCCCCAAACAGAACATTGCTGGTCCTCGAGCTAATTAGAGAGGTAAGTAACCAAAAGTGTGCCACTTTCGCAGGCACTGGCGATTGCACTTAGCATGTGCAACAAGCCTTTAAGCCTGTAGGTTGCCCTACATGATGAGTCGTGTCTCGTGAGGGTTTGTAGTGAATATACCCATAAAATTCAAAATTTTATTGAAATGCAGTTTCTTACTTGATGATGAAACGCTATGCAACCTAACTTAAAAGGACATCAAGGAACACCGTATTCAATTATCAAAATAAGACATAAAATTACTTAATACCAAAAGCATAATTCTTCCTAAAACTCAGCATGTGTTAGAGTGAGACAATCTTAAGTATCCTTAGAGTAATTCCTAGATCGCCTTTAAAGTCAACGCTTTGACTTCAATTCTTACTAGATATATCTCTCTGAATCGAACTCGCTGAGAATTGGGTAAGTGTATCTCTCTAGTGTGTGAGAAGGTGAGTAAATGTAAACAAGTTCAAACGTCTCACACACTTTATAGAAAAGGACGGATACATGCAAGAAAATTTGATCTCATGAAAGAATGCTAACCACTATGTTGAGAATGTTGAGTTATTCACCATATAGACTTCTCGTTTGCCCTAACACTTTACCAAGGGTGAAAAATGTGATTGATGTAAGACATGAGTGGATAATGAAGATGATGCTGGTAGGATTTTTGAGAAGAGTGTGGAATGCTTTGAGTAAGACGGATTTAAGTCATGGGTTTAGGTCTCGGAGATACGTAAAAACCCTCAAAAAGGTGAAAAGCTTAAATCTCACAGGTTTAAGTTGCCACTAGTGATCTTTTAAGGCTCTATTGAGAATATAATTACTCCTCAACTTTTGATTGTAAATGTGATAGTGAAAATTGTTGAGTCTAGAAATTCATAGTGCAAGTACGCTTTAAGAGGTATTAATTAATTTTATGATAAAAACGTAGTCTTAGTGTCGATCACGGTATTCCGAGACTTCTAAAAGAGGGAAGTGAGTTTATATTATGTACAAATTAGGATCATAAAAATAAAGAGTTTGGTTTAGAATAATTTTTAGGTTTGTATTTTTAGTCTTGTTCGTGTAATCAAGTGCTGAAATTTGTGAAGAGGATCGGATGAATGTCGAGACACGTTTCAAGAACATGATTCGAGAGGAAAAATTGCGTACTATATTTCTTCCTCTTGTTTCATTTTATATTATTCTTGACATATATTTGATTATTGTGTTACATTATGATTTGAGAATGTTAGGCTAAACGCCCTGTTCAAAGGGTGGGATGCATTGTGTATGATGTTAGTTTAATTAATCAATTTCATTGATTGTAATTTTTCTAGGAAATTAATTTGTGATTGTCACAAATTAATTTACGTATCGATAGATAGCAAAATAATTTAAAAAATTAATGTTTGATTTTGGGAATCGAACTAGAGATAGGGTTTTCCTAAAATTGAATATCAATTCGGTGTTGAAATTTGAGGATTCATATTGTTTTTATTAAATTGATCCTAGTGGGTAATTTCTGGAAAATAGTATAATTCTTAGTTTTTCATCGTGTGACATTTTTAAATTAGACTTCTAAAATTGCAAACACTCTCACAATCAAGGGATATGTCAACATAATTGTAAACTTGGGGCCCGAACTTTTGGTGACCCCATTGAAATATTAATCGTCCTCACTATGGTGAACCCACTGAACACGAACATGGTGTATCCTCTTAGAACTAATAATATGGTCCCTATAGTCGAAAACATACACAGGCTCCTAACTATAGAAGGCATCGACCTCTAACTGAATATTCCTAAAGTCAATATGTTGATAGGTAACCGCAGTACGTAAGAACCGGTAAAGTATTGATATATAGAAGACATTATGTAACCAATATGGATGGATTGGAAGTGTTAGACGATACGCGAGCATCCCTACCCAATCTATGATCATCAGGCCAACTTCCCCTTCTTCCCAAAGTGCATCATCCTCTTTATGGGTGACACCTTGACATGAACGAGATTGCCCACCTGAAACTCAACGTCCTTGCTCTTTAATTCTGTATAACTCCTACGCCTACTATAGGTTGTCTTGATCCGTTCCCGAATTATATTTATATTCTTAATTGTCTCCTAAACAATCTCGGGTCCCAATATACTACTTTCGCTCGGGTCCAGCTAACACATTGGTAATTTACATGGTCTCTTATAAAAATGCATCATACGGTTACATAACGATCGAATTCTAAAAATTATTATTGTAGGAGAATTCTACCAAAGGAAAATGAACTTTCTAGCTATCCCGAAAATACAACGTGCATGCCTGAAGCATATCTTCCAAAATTTGGTACACTCGCAATGTTTGTCCATCCATTCGATGATGATAAGATGTACTCAAGTATAACCTAATGCCCATAACCTCCGAAAAACTTCCCTAAAATCAAGATGCAAAAGTTAGATACCTAGTCGAGATGATTGACAAAGGTATCTTGTGTAATCGAACAATCTCTGACACATCAATCGTGTATTCTACTCTATTGTGAAATATGTGTGGATGACAAGAATGTGCAGCCTTTGATAAGTAGTCCACTATTTCCCAAATAGAACGTGTTGCTTTGGTGTCAAGGGAAATCTGACAATGAATTCCATTGAGATGTTCTCCCTCTTCCATTGGAAATGGGTAAGGGATAAAGTATACTTGATGGTCGCTGGTGATCCATCTTCACCATCTGATATGTGATGCACTCAGACACAAAAGTAATAGCCTCCCACTCCATCCTAACCCACCAATACTGTCTCCTAATGTCCCAGTACATCTTATACCCACTAGGATAGACCAAAAATTACAATATTTGGACTTCTGACATGATGATCCTGCACAACTCCTAATCCAAAGTTATAACAAACCTCCTCTTCTACTATAATCCACCATCTGAGCAAATGGTGTAAAGAGGTACACCAGTGGCCAAAATGTCGACTAATTTCTCCTTGCTTACCACATCATCTACCTATGCTCGAACCACCCGTCTAATGATATTGGGAGTGACAATGAGCATCCCTATGAAAGCATCAACCAATTAGACAATCACATAAATGAAGCCCTATCGATAAACTAAATAGTAGATAGACTACTGTTAGGTCATCGATTCAAAGCATTTGCTTATGTGTGAACTAATACTAAAGAATCTTATGGACACTAAATAGACTAAACTTCTCACCCACAAATAATGTCTCAAAATATATAGTGAGAATACAACTGCCATTGACTCCAAATCGTGTATCTGATAGCTAAACTCATGAGGATTCAACTTTCAAGATGCATAGGAAAAATGACGATACTCTAACATCAATACCACACCTAATCCCTATAGGGAATAATCGGTGTATACCAAATACTTAACCCCACTCCTTGGGAAATTTAAAATTCAAGTTGAAGTTAACTTCTCATGCTCACACCTCCCAATCCAATTAAACTGAATACTCTTCTGAGTCAACTTGGTCAATGACCCCACTATATTAAAAAAATCCCCGAATGAACCTCCAATAATAACCAACCAACCCCCCAAATCTATAAACCTCAATAGATGTCATGGTTTGCACCCAATTCAACACGACCGACACTTTCCATGGATACACTGATAATCTTGGCTTTAGACTACATGGCCCAAAAATAACACCTCACCTTTCCAATGCTCACACTTATGAATTTTAGCATAAAATTTATATTGTCATGATGTCTGAAGCACGACCCTCAAATGCTCGATATGCTCCTCCTCGGTCCGCGAGTAAATCACGATGTCATTAATGAAGAAGACGATAAACTGATCCTATGAAACCAAATGTATTTAAATCAAAAGGATTTAATATGATGACAACATAATTGATATAAGATCATACTTCAAAATCTTCTCTAATGTACTTGAGATTAAAATAACCACTCAATACATTATGAAATATGTTACAAGGAACATACCATATATGCAACCATGCAAACATACCCTAGCAAAACAATGAGGTCACAAGTAATATAATGAAGATTTAAAGCATCATCAAACCTAAGCAAAGTTCATCCCTTAAGCTTCAAGTGAAGTTCAAAGATCGACCATACAACCAAGCAAGTTCATGATCATCTCAAACCATGCATGATCAAGATCAAGCAAGCATACTCTTATTATCACATAAAGCAACACATGCTCTTAACCTCATGAAAAGAAACACTTCATTACAAACAATCCAGAAGAATGTTCAAAATACAATAAGATCATTGGTCAACTTTTTATTGTACTTTAGGAACTATTATACAAAAGTAAAATAACATGATTTTCCTTGTGTATGATCAAATCCAATTACCTAAACCTACCTTAAAGCTTCCAAAACCTTCCCAAAATTATGACCCTAAACCCAACACCTTATTGCCTAAAACCTGGGAGGTTTATTCGACTAAACCTTGGTTTTAGTCGACTAAAATAAGTTTAGTCAACTAAATTTTTTGACAACTAACTAAACCTATCCAACCTACAAACCATAAGAATTTTTAGTTGAGTGAAACTCACTTTTATTCGACTAAAAGTGTCGCAATTTTGAGAATTGATTTTGGTAAAACCTTATAAACTTTTATCCTAGTATCTTAACTCTTCTAACCTAATTGCCAACCTTTTAACAATATTTTACCGCATCTTTACACTGTAATGAGACCCTCTGCCTTCATCATAAATCACCAAGCCTCAACCCAAACTTATGTCCTCCCAATTGAGCTTTAGAAGAGACAACCAAGTTCATAAACCCCTTTCCATACATGTAAGATTCAAACCCATATCTCTATTGTAGACAAAACTCCATTAAAAAGAAGGTTAATACTTCAAGCCCATTATATTCAAGTTCTAAACCAAAACCCATGGGTTCCAAGAATCAAAACCCATTTCATCTAAGTTACACTCCCTACACCCATTTAAGCCAAGTTCTTGATAATGCTAGAAATGGTGCATTTCTAAAGAGAGAAAGTTCCACCCGCTTTACAAGATTTTTTTCAAGAAACAAACCCATCCAAAACCCAAAACCCACTTTTGTCTCAAAGTGATTTAAACACAAAATCTCGCTTGAACCAAGTTACCCCAAAGTAACATGTGTGATTAGAGATTAAAATATAAATCTTCTACGACATTGGTCCAAACCCGAATACCCCATTGAGAAAAATACATGGGAGCTCTTGTTTGCTTACTTTTATAGAAATAGAACATAAACACATTTCACCATTGCTTTAGTAAAGAAATTTTCTGTATGTTTTGGCTACCAAACTTATTCTATTGATTGGGAAAAACTTCATTGTATCTTCTCGACCAGTAGTTCCAATTTCACAGTAAGTCAAGGAATTTAACACCTTGGGCTATTGCATGGGTGTCTCTTGGTCAAGGACGAAGGAATTATCTTGTTGGTTGCAGTTTTGTAAGGTGTTGTTCCTTATGAGGGTTTTGTTCCACCGTAAGTGAAATGGAGATAGTGAAGTTCTCAAGTATTACCTCGAGCATGGACATAGGCTGGGTCGAACCACGTTAAAACCTTAGTTGCAAAGTTCCTTTAAACCATATGTATTCCATCACTATTTTTAAATTCCTCCCTTACTTTAATATGTTTACTACTTAAATTAATTAAATGTGAATCTGAATGTATATGGATGTAAGACAAAAATGTAGTAGTCATTTTATCCACAAACAAACAGAAGGTTTCTAATAAGTTGCAATGTTTATAAAATGACAAAAAAAAGAAAGAAAGAAAGCAATGTTAATTTGCAAAAACTTAAATAAATTTCATAATCCCAATTCCCCCCCCCCCCCCCCCCCCAACCATCTAGGAATTATTATGGGCCAACAGTTGGTATAAGAGCCTAGCTCATAGATACTTATTTTGAAAATTATAATTTGACTTTAAAGATCACATCATTTAAAAAATAATATTTGTCTATATTTTTTTGAAAATGATGGATCTTACTCGAAAGAAGAAAAAAGTTTTGATAGGTTGATCTATAAAAGAAGAATGAGAAGATTCTTATGTCTGGAAAAAATATGTTCGGAAAATAAATTACCCTTGACACAAAGCAAAGGTCTTAAAAAGTAAAATTGATTTTGAAAAATGATTTTTTAAGGAAAATATTTTTAAAAGGATAATTTACTAAGGAAGAATAAGTAGGTTCTTGCCTTTGATTTTTTTTTTTGTAAAAAGGAGAAGAACCTTTATGAGAGAAAATTGATTTTGAAGAATGAATTTGAAAAATTATTGTCAAAAGATCATATATATTCACTTTCATGTGAAAATATGATTTATTTGATTGCATATGATTGTTGTTGTTCTTACTCTTATATAATATATGTAGAAAACTCACACTTATACTCTTACATATGGTGAAAAGATGCACACTAGAACTTATCACAATCAATGAGTTTATGAATAACATATCCATTTGTAACACACTTAGAAGACAAAATTGACTTGAAATATTAATACACCTCACATGGATTCCAAAAGACAAACTCTTCATATACCAAAACCACTAAGAATCTTGATTATTGAAATACATCCCTCAAAACAATATTTTGGTAAAGATACCACAACAAGGATTGAAAAAGAAAAATTATTTTGTTAAAAATATTGATAGTTGAAAAACCCGGTTGCACAAATTATGAAACATTAGGAGAGAAAAATATTTTTGAAAAATAAATAATATTAGAATCTCATAATAATTTTAAATGCGCATTTAGTCATGCAAACATTGAGAAATTGCTTTAGAAATTAAAAGGATAAACTTTTTAAAGATAATCATTGGAAGTTTAATAAAAAATTGGAATAGGTACATTTAAATATTTGAAGAAGGTTTTACGCACCTAACCCTATATACTCCCTTGATTTATCTCTACATATTATCACACGTGTACATGATGTTAATACCATGGAAATGTGATACGTGCCATCACTAAGTTTTTTTACACATGCTTCAAATATGAATATGTATTGTCGTGATTCATGCCTATTGTTTGCACTCGCATGTTACATCTCCATATCTACGACACATGCTACACGATTAGGCCATGTTGCTCATATCTTTATCAACTAATACTTTCATTATTCCTATATGACTCATGAATTAATATGCTTGCACTCTACAATGTCGATGCCTATAAATTGTTAAAAGTAATTACTAATCTACACTTGACCTGATATACCACATGAGGACAAAATACTAAATATGTATGATCTTACTCAAACATGTTTAATCACATGCTGAAAAATAGGCTCCAATGTGTTCTCATAATTATCTTGGTAAAAAGAGACTATGATTAAGAAAGATTTATTGGAGACTCAAAACCACGTGCTAGAGAAAATGTATAATTGAATATCCTTCTCATGAAAAGTCATAAGTTGTTAGACAACATATCTACAATCAAGTCATACTTAAAACGTACTCGCATAATCTGAAATTTGATGGCATTCCCGTTATTGTGAAATTAAATGGCATTCCCATTTATGAGATCGAAGTGGCATTCCTGCCTTAGTGCATGTCGTATGGCATTCCCATCTATATGATATTTTTGTAGCAATCCTACGCACTATTATGTAGAAAGCAATCCATTCTCATATAAGAACATGTTTAAAATTGAAAATATATTCTCACTTAAGACATGATGGAAATCCAATCATTGTTGCATAATATTGAGCCTAAATGATATACCTGCTCACATCATTGTAAGTCATTGCTTATAAATTAAATCAATCAAATATAGCATTCCCATATATACATTATATACTGCAATACTTGTGAGAAAGTTCTTGTAATGGCAATACCATTACATTATGAAAATACACCTATACAAATCTATTTATGAGTGAGGAGCCTAAGTACTACATACACGACTTATGACTAATATTGTGATATTTAAAAGAGCGTGCATGGCATTATTGACATTACACTTATACTAATAATAAAAATTGCTCAAGTGTACATGTGAAAATAGGGATATTTAGGATCAATGAGGAGATGAGAATGGAGTACTTATAAACCAAATATGGTAACTACAAAACCAATTAAAGTTACCATCATACAATAATTTTTTTTTACAAAAGATGGATAAAAAACGGGAAACATATTAAGGTTGGGTATTAAATATGAATTTTATTTTCAAACTGATCTTAATTGCAAAATACACATTGATTTACCCTCACACATTTATGATATGAATCCCATTAACCTTTTTATGAGGAAAGAAACTTTTTAAAATCTTCACATATTAACCACCTTTTGAAGAAGAAAATTGGCACGTTCTGATTAAATGTTCTCAATAATAAAGAAAATATAAAACCAAGTGAATAGAAACTATTTTTTATAAAACCAACCAAGAACCCACACATGTAAGAAAAATATCATTGAAAGAATATAACCCACCAAGATCTACTAAAAGGTTGGAAATTCACATACCTTAATACTCACCAAATGGATTTTCAAACATTTCCTTACCAAAATTCCGATTTTATGTGGTATTACAACTACGATTTATCTAAACCAATAATACACTTCTTAAACTAGGGGAGAAAAGTAATACTCTATCACTCACACCCACTTAGTTGAAATTAACTTTCCCACACCATGGCGCATAGATATACTACCACACTAAGTGCATATGATACTCATATTTTGAATACAAGTTAAAATCCCTTAAACGTGTTCCATATACTTTGACCCGTGCGTCAGACACTCATTACATAAGAAAGGAGGAGAAAATATCGCTGGACCAAGTGCTGTAATGCCAGGGGTAGGTCCCTCGACTTCTTTAACATTAGAAAAGATAAAGAAGGAAATTTAAAAATGATGGTAGCTTCCTCGCAGACAGCTAGTGAGGCAGCTTCAGTATATGATGATTTACAAACTCCATACCTAGAGGAGTACAATGATGACCCATACCCCAAGGACTACGTACCCCTGCCTTTGAGCAATATACTGGGAAAGGTGGGAACTCAAAGAAACACTTATGCAGTTTTTGGAGCATTTGGGGTATCATTGCAACAACAAAAAGATATATATGAGGGAATTCTCTAAATCCCTCACAGACAAAGCCTATACATTGTATTCAAACTTTCTCATAGAAGTGTGGCAATTTGGGAAGAGATGCATGTCTTTTTTTTCCAAAATTTCTTTTTGGAAGAGGATGAGTTCACATTCACTTAGTTGGGAAGGGAGAAAAAACAACTAGGAGAAGAAGAGGTGGCAGACGTAAGGAGGTTTAGATAAAGGTCTCTAGATGTAAGAGAGGAGGACAAAAATTCCAAGGTGCTCCAACTCTGTGTAAAGGGTTTTCTCCCTAAGTATATTTGCCACTTGATAAATGATATTAGTGAGGGGACTTTTGGAGCGTTTTTAAAATCAACGAGGAACATATCATTGGTGGTTCTCCCAAATCCCATCGCAACACCTTTGATGTTTAGACCACAAGTTGTAGCGGGGAGAGGCCAGGACCGATGAGTGGGCTATGCATATGGATGAGCAGACACTTAAAAGCGGTAGATGAAGGATAATATAAGAAAGTTTGGGAGAAAGAGAGAAGATCCACCCTATTTCCTTGCACAGTAGAGGAGGCTATTAATTATCATAATGCTATGTTATGTGGGGGAAGTTTATGGACCCAAGGATGCTCCCCAAAATGAGCCAGGACCAAATGCCCAAGGGATCCTAAATATTTCCAGGCGAATTGGCATATTTTCCACCAAACAAGTTCCTATTTCACCTTGAGAAGCATTATCAAGAAACACTTTTTGGCTCTACAATTCCCATATAGAGATGTTAAAAATAATCCACTGCCATCCCATGGATCTAACCTAGTGGTAGCTTACGATGAAGAAGCTGAAAAAGGAACAAGGGGACTGAGAAGAGAGAAGGATGAGTTTGAAGCAGCTCTTGAATATTGCACAATTGGGATGGCAAATGTGGTGATTGCCTACAATGAGGTGAGCGCTAAATATATGGAAGAAGTTTACAACGTATAAGCTTATGTGGTGGAACCTAACTTAGAATATCAAGTTGTGTCACAATCCCCCAAATTTGTTTAGTTCTTCGACCAGGTGGGGATGCCTGTGGAGAGCAGGCTTGAGATAACCCAAGCAATGCTAGACATTGTAGGAAATAACGGAGATCCCTCATTCAGGAGGAAGGGACCAAAGGCCAAGTTAGTGATATTGTTCATGTCCGAGATGACTTTCTCAGATGCCTATAGAGTAGTGAGGTTCCATCACAATAGGCATTTATATGTCATGACGAGCATGAATGGAGTGAGATTTGTAAGAGCATTGATAAATAGAGGTGCCTCCATAAACATTATGCCTATTAGCTCCTTTTATGGATATAACATTAATGAGACAAGGCTAATACCAATGCTTTTGGTGATTTTTAGGTACGATAATCAATCCTCAAAGTCTATTGGTTATGTGAGCGTTGGGATTATGAAGGGGAATCTCACATCACACATCAATTTACATATCATAGGGAGTGGAACTTCATACCATCTACTGATAGGAAGGGTGTGGATGCACAACCATGGCCTAGTTACATTAATCTATCATTACTGTGTAGATGCAAATATGAAGGGAACTGAGATAGTAACCCAAGTGACCAAAAAGATGTTTGCTCAAGAGGAGGCCCATTTAATGGAGGTTACGATTTGCACAGAGATGGTAGAGGATGCACGTGTTCTAATATGATGCATGAAAGGGGTCAGAGTTCCCTCAATCAGAAAAAGGATGGGGCTAGTGAACAATCATGTTGAATAAGGTGCAAGTGGAAGCCAGAGAGTTGAAAAGGTGAACAATCCCACTCCCAAGCTCCAAGTTATCTCTAAATAACTGAAAAATAGGACGAGGCTAATGATTGACCCCATAGAGAATGAGGTCAAATGATAGAGCGTGTTAAACAAGTCTTGAAGAACTAAACTAGATGAAGTTGGGAGAGATAAAAAGCAAAATCCAGTTTCTTTTCCCAACCGTCAGTTCAAAAAGGTCCAGTTAGATGATAAAAGGGTGGTATATCGCCTATTAAGGTGTGCGAGGGTAGCTGAGGAAGCTAACAAGGAGACTGACCCAAAGTATGAGTGTTTATTAGTGGATAACCAAAGAAAATGCCTTATCATTAACAATTCCAATATCCATAAGTTTACTGAAGAAATAGAGGATGAGCCTGATGCATGACCGATCACCTAAAGCCACAAGTTCAAGAGTTAGAGCAAATTAACTTGGCTGAGGAGGGAAAAGATCTACGGCTCATTTTCATTTCAAAGGATCTAGACGCAGCAAAGAGATAGGGTTTGATTGAGCTCATTCGGGAGTATGGAGATATTTTTACATAAAAGTACATCGAGATGGATGGACTGGATCAAGAAGTAAGCTGCCATATATTGAACGTTATACCTTTAACTATACTAATGAAGCAAGCTACTAGAACCTACAAACTAATGCTGGATCTTATGATAAAGGATGAGGTGCAACGGTTTCTGACAGCTGAGTTCGTCAAGCCAATCCAACATCATATTTAGCTCTCTAGCATTGTGCCGGTGGGGAAGAAGGACAAAAAACAAATATGCATATGTGTTGACTTCAGATATCTCAACAGAGCTTGCCCAAAATATTAGTTCCCCTACCCTCCATTGATAGTTTGAAAGATGCAACGACATGCCATGATATGTATAGCTTCATAGATGGGTATGCAGGCTATAATCAAATCAAAATGGATCCAGGGGATGCATTAAAGACATCATTTAGAACTCCATTAAGTAACTTTATGTACAATGTTATGGCTTTTGGATTGAAGAATACTAGGGTGACATACCAAAGAATAATGATGGCTAATTTTTATGATTTCTTTTATGAAATCTTAGAGTTTTATGCGGATGATTTGGTCATGAATTCAAAGAAGGAGGAGTCTCACTTGGTTGACCCACGTTGAAGATGAACCCACTTAAGTGTGCTTTTGGAGTGACAAGTAGGAAATTTATAGGCTTTGTGGTTTATCACCAAGGGCTGTAGATGGACCAGGACAAGAAGAAAGCCATTATAGAAATGCCTTGCCTAAGAACCGTGAAGGAGATTAAGAGTTTCCTTGGAAAAGTCTCTTACCTGAAGAGATTTTTTTTTTTTTTTTTTTTTTTTAAATCAGGATATTTATTGAGACTATAGAGAGAAAAGCCCTCTCACATGGCTTACAATCAAATCAAATAAAGCATTTGTTAGAAACTACTAAAATAGATGCTCTAATCACTCTAGGAAGATCACTATAATTTTGAGAACTAAAAGAGCTTTGGTGATAGGAACCATGAATGGCAAGCAACTCTGCAGATTTATTGGCTTCTGATGAACATAACTTGATGAGGCAATGATTAGTTTGGAGAAATTCATTGATTTCAGAAATTTCAGTCCTTATACGCCACTGAACTGTAGAAGAAGATATAAAACATTGAAGAATTTTTTCTGATTCTACTTCTATGTCTATGTTAGAAATACCCTTCTCCTTGCAAAATTTGATTCCAACCAAAATAGCTTGAACTTGAGCTTCAATCGATGAATTTGTTGATAAAGCATTTGAGTAAGCCCAAATGACTTGACCCGTATCATTTCGAATAATAGAGCCAATACCCATATGGTTCCCTGTCTTGGCCGCACAGTTGAGTTTAAATCTACCCTTTGGAGGACATTTCCAAGGCATAACTATAGAAGAAGAATTAGAAATCTTGAAATTAAGAGAAAAGACATTGATAACCTCCTTGCATATATCATTTCTCCCATCTTTGATCTTGGAATTTTGGAATATCTCTGCAATTCTATTTATTACTCTAGATGAAATCATGTTAGCTCTCATAGTTATACCTTCAAAAAGAGCTTTGTTTCTTGCAAGCCAAATTTCCCAGATAATAGTGACTGGAATGATCTTATGGAGCCACCGAGATATATAAGAATTTCCTGAATATAACCACCATTGAATTATCGAGTTATGAATAGTAGATGGTCTTTGAGTCATTCCCAGTAAGCAGCAAAAATGATTCCAAACTTCAGCAGCTATAGGACCTGATATAAAGAGATGATTCAGAGATTCCCCATTCTTATGGCAGCATTGACATCTTGATGCTAATTTCACTCCCACCTTTTGAATAAGATCTTCAACAGGAACACATTTAGATAATGTTTTCCACACAAAAATAGATATGTTAGGAGGAATATTAGGATCCCATATATAGTTAAATGCTAAAGAAGATAATTTATGCTTTCTAATAATCTCATAGGCTGATGAAAATGAGAACTTTCCACTAGAAGAAGGTTGCCAAATCAGATCATTATCTAACCATAAAGAATTAGCCTCCATTATATTCCAAGCAGACCTGATTCTTCTAAAAGTCATGGATCCACTTCCAATAGGAGCATTAGAGTATTTAGCATTCATAAACTTAGCCCATAAGCTAGTATTCTTCTTCATATTCCAAGCCAATTTGATGTTAGAAGCTTCTTTGATATACTCCAAATTTTTTACTCCTAATCCACCTTCTTTTATAGGAAAACAGATAGCATCCCACTTGATCCAATGAAATTTTTTCCCATAATCTTTATTTATTCCCCAAAAGAATGAACTAATCAATTGAATAATTGATTTAATCACCAATTTAGGAGGCTGTAAAGCAAATAAAGTAAAGATAGGGATAGAATTTAGAACAGATTGGATCAGAATGACTCTACCAGCTAATGAAAGAAATTTGGACTTCCAACTCTGAATTTTGGAAGCAATAGAATGAATAAGAGACTCAAAGTACATAGCTTTCATTCTTCCTTTGAACAGAGGGCAACCAAGATAGCTCATATTGCCATTAGAAAATTTGAAACCTGTGCAGGCTGCAATACTGGATCTGATATTCACAGAAGCTTTAGAGCTTAAAGAGAAGCAACATTTCTCTTTATTAAAAAGTTGACCTGATTCCTTCTCATAACATTCAATAAATTTCATCAGGTTTTTAAGACTGTGCTTTGTACCTCTTGAGAAAATAATTAAATCATCAGCATAACCAAGATGGCTAATTAAAGGACATCCTCTAGGGTGAGAGAAAGGAGCAATAGAACCTGCCAACATCTGCTTATTCAATCCTCTGCTAAAAGCTTCAGCCATAATAATGAAAAGGCTTGGGGAAATAGGATCCCCTTGCCTAATTCCTCTGGTAGGTTGAAAGAATCCCATAGGCTGCCCATTGATAATTATAGAAAACCAGGTAGAAGAAATGCATCTCCAAATTAAATCAATAAAAGTCTCTGAGAATCCAAAAGCTCTTAGAGATTTAATTAAAAAATGCCATGAGGTTCTATCATATGCTTTAGCCAAGTCAAGTTTCAAAACCACATTACCTCCAGTAGCTTTTCTATCAATATATTGCATCATCTCTTGAGCTAATAGGATGTTATCAAGAATGTTTCTCCCTTGAACAAATCCTGATTGATTACAAGAAATAATTGAGGAAAGCATAGGGCTAAGCCTGGAGTTAATAATCTTGGTGATTATCTTATAACTAAAGTTACAAAGACTAATAGGTCTGTAGTCCTTGCAGAACATAGGTCTATGAACTTTAGGAATAAGACAAATCTGAGTAGAACTCCATGATTTGGGAATGTCAGCTCCTAAGAAAAAAGCTTGGATAGCATTCACAAGATCCTGCTTGATTATATCCCAACACTGCACATAGAAGTATCCATTATAGCCATCACATCCAGCTGAGCTATTCTGATTCATAGCTTTAATAGCATTCAAAATTTCAGCTTCTTCTGGAATAGAAATAAGAATACTATTCATCTCCTCTGTCAATAACTTTGGGATAACTTCAAGAAGCCCATTATCTTCAAGAGGACCTGCAGAAAACAAATTTGAAAAATAAGAAATAAACTGGTTAGCAATGTCTTCTTTAGTCTCTTTGATTATCCCCTCATCATCTTTTATAACATGTATGCCTTGTCTTCTTCTATTACTTTGCACCTGAGCATGATAAAATCTGGTGTTTCTATCACCATTACTTATCCAATCACCCCTTGATTTCTGAAACCAGAACAATTCCTCTTTGGCCATAGCAGCATTGAGGTCTGCCTTGGCTTTTGAATATAGCTGCCTTTGAATTCCACTATTATCAAATTCTAACTTCAGCTCTTCTTGAAGTAACTTGTCCTCCATAATGGAAATTTCTTTAAAAACATTTTTAAAAACCTCTTTATTCCAGCTTTTTAGAGCTGCTTTCAGTCTTTTAAGCTTGAATGAAAATATCTCCATATGCCTACCTGTAGCAGCTACTGCCCAAGAACTTTGGACTAAGTTGATAAAACCATCATGAGTACTCCACATATTTAGAAATCTAAAAGGTTTAGGGGAGGAATCAAACTGACTTTGAATGGATAGTAATAAAGGACTATGATCAGAACAGTTTCTGTGCAAATGAGTAATAGAGGAATTAGGAAAATAGTCCATCCAGGAAGGACTAACCAAGCCTCTATCAAGTCTCTCAAACATCATATTACCATTGATACTTTTAGCCCAAGTGAATTTAGAACCATTATACCCCAAATCCTGCAATGAACAGCTAATCAAGCAAGAGTTAAACTCAGAAGCACCCCCAAGATCAATTTCAGCACCCCCAGCCCTTTCTGTGCTTGTACTAACTATATTGAAGTCTCCCATTACAATGAGAGGATAGTCATTACACAGAGAAGAACTATATACTAAAGAATCCCAAAGATCCCTTCTTTCTAGTTTAGTACATTTAGCATAAACTAAATTAATTCCTATCTGAGATTTTAAGAATGGATGATCTAGTTTAAGAAGCAAATTTTGATCCCCATCTACCAAAACCTCACATTGAATACCATGTCTCCAGAAGCACCAAATTTTATTAATCCTATTAAAGCAACAATCCTCAAAACTTATAAGTCTCCTGATATCTTCTATTTTAGAGCTATCAATCAGTGGTTCAAGAATGGCTAAAAAGGAAAGATTATGGTTCTTACAAAGTTTTTTAATTCTTCTTTTTGTTGGCTTATTCCCTACTCCTCGAGCATTCCATACTATTCCTTGAATCATTGAGAATTAATATGGCAAACTTGCTTGGAACCTCTAGAAGCAGATCTGGTAACCCTTCTTTTGGCTGTGAACACCTTCTTTTTACCTTTGGCTTTTGTCTTCTTTTTTCCAGTGAACACCATAGATTTCTCTATACTATCATCCTTCCTCTCCTTACTATCCATCTTTTCTGTCAACAAAGCTGAGAACATATTCAAATCCTCCCAGTCAGATATTTCCTGAAACTCAGACTTATCATTATCTGAATGGTACCCCCTCCTGGACTTATGAGCTTTATTTTTCATCTTAACCATTGTATTTCCTGCACTGTCATACTTTTCAGCACCTAAATTAACCCCATTCATTGAGATTAATTTTTCAATGTTCAATTCCTCCATGCTTGCTTCATTCCATTCACCTTCCTCTTCTTCATTATCCTCTGTACAATCTTCATCTTCTTCTGCAATTGTCCCAATAGCATTTTGATTAGGAGACCTTCCTTGTTTATCTTGAACTTGCATACTTATTACTGGAACATCAGTATCAATGGTAAGATTCTTGGCTACACTGGTAGATGCTTCTGATTGGAACTTCAAAACAGGCTGCTTCTCGGATACCTTTTCTATAGCTCTATACTTCCAAACTGCTTCTTGAAATTTGGCTGAATTCTTTAAAGATTGCGTGTCTTGTTCCACAACTTCCTTGCCATTCTTGTCAGGTTTATGATTAATCACCTGCTTAAACATACAATTACCTTCTTGATGACCAAGTTTGAAACAATGAGAACAATAAGAAGGCATGTTTTCATAAACGATGGATTGCCAATAACCTACATCTCCATTCCCTATCCAAATTCTATAGGGACTTGACTTAAGAAGATCCAATTCAACACACACTCTAGCCACACTAGGTCTGTGAATATTTTCAGTAGATTGATCGATCTTAAGGGGATTCCCAACTGCTTGAGCCAACGAAAACAAAGGTTCTTTGGCAAAGAGATGAATATGTAAACCTGGGAAATGAATCCATATAGGAACAAGGGGACTTTCTTGATCAGATCTAAATAAAGGGGACCATTTAAAAGTCCTCATAGGGCACTTACCAATGTACCATTGATCTTTCATCCAAAGCCTCATGAAATCTTCTTGACAATTGACTCTGATAAGGATGTGTTTATGATCAATCAGACCAATATGAAATGCAGCCTTTAAACCAAAAGATTCAAAATTTTTTCGAATAAACTCCATTGAAGGTTTTCCATGGGAGAACTTTCCAACTATGGCATGCTTGAAAGGATCAGATAGAATGTTAACTTCTTCTTGGGAGAAAATAATTGCTGGTTCACCCTTATATTTTGAAAGAGGTTTGATATTGATTGCATGGGAGGGAGATTGTTCTTTCAACATGCTAGCAAAGGATATTTGCCAAGGATTGGATGGGTCAGGAGGTTTAGGGGTTATGGATGAAGAAGGAAAGGGAAGATTAGATGCCATGCAACCCTAATTAGGGTTATGGCGGCTAGAGAGAGAGAGAGAGAGAATTGGAATTTTGAGGTCTATGTAATCCTTTATTTGAAATGACTAAAAGTATAATATCTTCACATGTAATCTCGGCCTTACCTGAAGAGATTTGCGCTAGGTTTTGCTGAAATAACTCATCCCTTGATGTAGGGGTGTAAACGGGTCGGATCTGGATCGGGTCTGGGTATATCCAGATCCGACCCGGGTATATTTTTAACGGATCGGGTCTTACCCGATTACCCGACGGGTCTTAGAAAATGGATTCAGACCCGGATTCGTTAAGGACCCGGAGACCCGACCCGAATACCCGACCCGATTATATATATATATATATATATATAAACTGTTTTTATATATATATATATATAAATAAAACTGTTTTTATATATATATAAGTTATATTTATATAAAAACAGTTTTTATATAAAACTGTTTTTATATAAATATATAACTTATATATATATATATATATATATATATATATATATATATATATATATATATATATATATGTAAAACTGTTTTTATATATAACTTATATATATGTATGTAAAACTGTTATATATATATATAAGTTAGTTATATATATATATTTAGTAACTATATGTAAGACTATATATATATATATATATATATATATATATATAATATTATATATAAATATATATTTATTATATTATATATATACACATTCGGGTCGGGTCCTTATCGGATCGGAGTCATGTATATCCAGATCCGATCCATTAACTAATCGGGTAATCGGATAATCGGGTCTATAAAATTTGCTCAGATCCGTTAATTTAGGTCGGGTCCGGATCGGGTCCGGGTCCAGACCCGGTCCATTGACAGCCCTACCTTGATGGACCTGCTATGAAAGAACATGAAGTTTCGATGGGAAGAATTACACTAAAAAGTCTTTAACAAGCTTAAGAAGTTTTTCACTTCTCCATAAACCATGATCCCTTCAAGAGATGGAATATAATTACAACTCTACCTCACTTCCTTTATAAGATCAATTAGCACATTAATGGGAAATAAAGATCTGAAGACCTGTCTACTATTTGAGTAGAATCATTCATGGCCCTAAGGTAAGGTACACTAGTATTGAGAGGCGTTATTTGGCCTTAGTGTTTGTTGCCCCAAAACTTGGCAATTATATGCTATCTTCCACTATTCACATTATGACAAGATGTGATCCCAATAAATGTTTATTGATAAGAACCATTTTGATTGGGAGGGTATCAAGGTGGATTCTTATCCTCTCAGAATATGATTTAAAGTGTATGGCATCTTGTGCGATAAAGAGTCAGGCATATGTAAACCTGTTGGCAATCTTCCATCAGGGATATTTTAGCCACCATAAGAGAGAATTCCAGAGGATAATTTATAAGCTAACTTTTTGGAATCCAACCTTAAGGAGTGGGTTATAGGGTTTGATGGGTCATCAGCACAAAGAACTGGGAGAGCTGGAGTCATTATTTCAAGAAGAATGGAGGAGATTTTCCTATCTTTCAAGTTGGATTTCTCTTGCTCCAATAATGAGGCTGAAATATAAAGCATTGGTGATAGGGCTACTAGAGGACCTTCAAAGGGGACCCGTTCACTCGACATCAAAGGAGATTCAGACTTGATGGTTAAGCATATGGATGAGGAATATCCGTTGAAGCACCTCAATTTGGTACCCTACAATACAATCATTCAGAGGTTATTCGATCAGTTTTATTAAGTAAAGATAAAGAGGCATCCTAGAATGATGAATATGCATGTTGATTCCTATGCCATCATTATGCAAAAAGTGACCATGAAGGGTGACACAACAACTGTTATAACCCAACGAAGCACTGCTCCCTTAGTGGTGCAAGCTATTTTGCTAATGGAAGATGATTCAAACTGAAGGGGTGATATTAAAAGGTAGCTGGAGTCTGGGAAAGGAAAGATATAGCTGAGAGAGCTAGCTCAATACTTTACAAGACAAGGAAATTTATACTTCATAAATGTGGGAGGGTGGTTGGCAAGGTGTGTTAGGCCAGAGAAAGAAGAACAACGGCTAAAAAAGACACACGAAGGGCACTACGAGACAACTGAGACCCTTCTATATAAAAGAATCCAAATTGAGGGATACTTGTGGCCAATGATGAGGCAAGATGTAGCAGTAATGCAAAAGGACTACGCTAAGTGCTAGCTCTTCTTTCAAGTAACTGAGTGTAAATTTATGGAAACTCAGGCAAAATAGAGATAGCCCTATAGTAATTTCATCAAAGATGTAGATGTTCCCACAGAAAAAAATGGATGCTATGGGGATCAGAATGAGGGGCCCACACTTTTATGTTCAAGAGGAGCAGCTCTATTGCATGGAATACTTCAATAGATCTTTAAGATGCATAACAAGAGAGAAAGCAACAGAAATCCTAAAGAAATCCCATGACCCAACTCATATTAGGGGCGCCAAGATATATGATCGACTTATGACTTCGGGATATTATTGGCCAGCTGTGGAGAAGGCTTCTACTGAGGTCATTTGAAAGTTTAAATCATGCCAACTACATAGGAATATGACCCATAATCTTTTGGTGGATCTTTACTCATTGGTTACTCCTTATCCATTCCATACTTGGCGTTTGACTTGGTAGGGGAAATCAATCCATATTCAAGGAGTAAGATATTGATACTTGTAGCAACGGAGTGTGTTACGAAATGGGTAGAGGCAGTACTACTGAATAGAGTAACAATAGGATAGTGGCACAATTCATTAGAGAATATATAATTTATCTGTTTAGAATTCCCAAAGTTATTTTGTCTAATAATGGAACTCCATTTATCAACAAAGAGGTAACCTTGCTCACAGATAAATAATTAATCATACACCATACCTTAACGGTATTCTACCCCAATGGGCAGTGGTCGAGTTGAAGCAACAAACAAGACCTTGATCAATATCTTGGCTAATATGATGAAAGGGTTCCCAAGTGTATGGGATGATAAGATTCTGGCAGTACTGTGGGCCTTCAAAATGAATAAGAGAAAGCCAACTGGCTATACCCCTTTCTAGCTGGTATATGGAACATAATCCATATTGCTAAATAAACTGGAAGTCCCCTCTTCTAGACATGACTTGCGAAGAAGCATGCTCCCAAGGAGAAAACATGTTCAATTGGAAGCATTATATGAGCATAGAGATAATTTGTTGTAACACTTCCAAATGTACACGAAGGAACTCTCTAGGGCCTATGATAATTTGGTGACACCAAGGAATTTTATAGAAAGGGACTTGGTGTTGAAAGCAACTGTGAACGACATCAGAGGGCTACCACTGTCCAAGTTTGCTGCTAACTGGGAGGGGTCGTTCGTAGTGAAAGAGGCACACGACTTAGGCTGTTACTCATGTTTAAATATTGGCTTAGTCCAGTTTGAGTTGTATCCTTGTGTTGTTCATTATATTCTTTTTTTCTTTTCCTTTTTTTCCTTTATTGTTGGATTAAAAAAAAGAGAAATATAAAATAACTGTTGCATAATGTAAATAAACCACAAGTGTCACGAACAGTACAACAATCACATTATGATGCAAAACTTGTAAGTTAGAAGTATTGAATGCAATTGAGTGAGAAAATATAGATCCTTTCATGTAAATTGCCTTAGAATAAATTACAAGTGTTTGGGAACTATTGCCCAGGAGTACATGACAAAAAGATACAAAAAATGCCTTAGCCAAGGAGGAACCATAAGTATGGGGAAGAGAAAAAGTACCCAGTCAAAGAAGAGGAAGCTTGGAGCCATTCTTATTGAGCCCCACAGACGTTTGAAGCCTCGTTTGGACTTGGGCATATTGTTTATCTATAGCCTCATGTATACTCAAACTTTGGACAAAGCCTCTTCAACACTCCTGACCTTCCAGTTGATCTCATCAACCAAGGAATTTAGCTCCCTCAATTTAGCCTCCTCTACATATTGATCTTCCACGTATTTTTGGTAAAGCTCTTTTTGTTTCTCCAAATAGACATCCTTCAACAACTTCAGGTGATTGATGATCCAGCTAAAGTTGAATCCATCTTTTGCTATCTCCCTTAGGTTTCTTAAGTGTTGGTTTATGATGGCCCTATCTAGGTTGGCAGTTGGGTTATTCATAATCTCTACCACACTAGTTTCCACCCCTTAAAGTATATAACCCATTATAACGTGATTAGTCTAAAGGCATTCAATTGCAAAGGTCTTTGGGTGGTGGGAAATCAATTTCTCTATTACAGATCACAACACCTTAGATGAATGAAGATTGTTAGAAAACTTGAAGGAAAATTTCATGAGGGGCCACACTTGGCGGAGGGACCTCACAGCTAGATTCACTGTCCATAGGAGAATTGGTTGTGTAACCACAATCACTGTCACTAGAAGACTCAGCTAGAGCAAGGGCTTATGGATTTTTCATGATGATGGGCAAGTGAGCATGTTCAGTTTGCTCTTGAATAGATGTAGGCTCCTTCACAGTGTATTTCGTTGCTAAGCCACTAAGCAGGTCTGAGATTTTAAGGGAACAAAAATCTTAGCAAGTTGATTTTCTTTTGCTAAGTCACCAAGTAGGTGTTGAGTTAAAACCTTAGCAAGAATATTTTGTTACTAATTCACCAAGTAGGTATGACATTATGAGTTAACAAAAAATCTTAACAAGTTTGATTGTTAAGTCACCAAAAAGGTGTGAGTTGTGTTTTGTCTTTTTGATATATGTGTATATTGCAAGAAAATAAAAACTTAAAAAAAGGTAGAGCGTACCTCAGAAGCTTGAAAGATAATAGCAAGGGCTGGGGGAATTCTACTATCCTCATTCTCCATAGCAAGTCCAGATAGGGCTGCCTCTTGGGGGCTTCCTATTGGGGATCTGCCTCTTGTGATGGCAAGGAAGGTTCACCACATATTGGTGTAATACCCCATGATTTTTAAACTAATAATTTAATTTATTTGGGAGAAATAATATTCATTTAAATTGGAGAAATTTTAATTTGTCAATTGAGGTGAAAATTTGAGGATGTTAGAAAGTATTTCGAATGATGATTTGGAGTATGTGGTTGATCCCGGATGGGCCGAGATAATCAAAATGACTGTACTTGGGTCTTATTTGGGTTCTGGAATATTTTGAAGTTTGTTTGACTCGAATTGGAGTAACCGAGTCATTTAAAGTGTGTATTCTCATTTAAAATTGGGTATTTTGGAGATAAGGATTAAAAAGCCTCCGTGAGATAACAATCTCATTTAGAGAAAAGAGAAAGTCCTAGAGAGAGAGAGAGAGAAGAGGAAAGGAACAAGAGAAAGAGAAGAAAAGCTTGGGGATTCCGACAAATACACGATTTCGAGAAAGATTCAACCTCTACAACTTTGAGGCAAGTGATTAAACTCTCTAAATAATCTATGTGTGTAATTTATTTCATGATTTGTGGATAAAATTATGAATTTTGGGTTAATATGTCAAAAACCTAGATTTTTGGGTTAAATCCTACATTTGATGTTTATATATGGATTTGAGGTTCTAATTTAGTTGGGTTAATTTATATAACGAGTTTTAATGTTATAAATATGTTTGGGTTGAAGAATAATGGAGAGAATTTGTTATATGTGATTTTTGGAAACTTTGGCTTTTGAAGAAAATAAGCCATTTTCGTAGCTTCTGAACAGGCCGAATCGATTCAGCCCCTTTTCGAATCGATTCGAAATGCTGTAGGCTTCCAGGTCTGAATGACCGAATCGATTCAGACCCAAATCCGAATCGATTAGGCCTAAGGCATACTTATAGGTCCTTTGGACCGAATCGATTCGCTTTGGGGGGTGAATAGATTCGCTGGGCCGAATCGATTCGAAAACAGGGCTGTTTTTGTGAGTTTTTTCTAGAGTGAGTTTCGCTACGTTTTATTTGGTTTTATCGATTTGAAACCTTTATATATGTTACGAGAAGTACGTTTTGGAGACTTTTAGGGAATTTCCATTATGATGAAATGTTGGGGTCGTATTGAGTTATTTCGAGAGAATAAATTGAGGGTTATTGTATCGATTAGTGGGGAATCCTACTACTATCGAGATTTCTACTTGGGGGATAATTATTGTTGATAGGTGTGCATTCGGATTTAGATGGTATCCTCAATGATTATTGAATTTGGAGACTATTCAAAATAATAGGTGTGAAGGATAAGGAGAATTCGAGTGAGGGATCGTATTGTGAAAAAAAAATAATGGGAAGGTATGCGAGTTAGCAATAGTTAGTATAATGAGAGTTATATACTATAAATGAATTCACTTCTTTTACATACGAGCGTAATAGAGTGTGTATACCTATATGGCGTAATTGTATATACTTGTATGATGGTTTGCATTTATATGATGTGATGGTATATATATCTAGTGTGAATGATATATATATACTTATTGTGTGAGCATACCCTCCGGTGCTATCATGGGAAGTTGCGCGATGTGGTTGAGGCCCCTGGCTTGAGGAGCAGGGTGCATATAGTCCCCAGGTCATAGTCGTCCTTCATTTATTGTGTGATTTTATTCTGGGTGAGAAGTCTTGGGTATGATTCGTTCTCACTTTTAGGTTCGTAACTAGGATCGCTTCCTATACATTGTGATTTGTTTTATTACCATGGCGGTGTGATAATAATTCGATATATGGTAACTCGGGATAAAGTGAGTAATTCCTGGAAGATGATAGCATTGTGAAGTATTTTATATCCATAAGTGATGATGTATTGGATATTTAATTGTACGCTAAGCGTGTTATGTGTACTTAATTGTTAGGGTTGTATGATTGTGCTTTATAACTAAAATGATGTTATATAGACCCCAAAAAGTTTTGGAGCATTATCTTATTTAGGTACTTAGAGATTTTTGCTCCTCATTTCTATTCGTAGTTATGTGTGGGGTACCGAGGGAATAATGGACCTCAACGACTAACATTGTCAATGAGTAGTGTATCGGGGGGGTTCCTTATTTGGATTTCGCTTTGCGAGACGCCCCACGCACGAAAAGCATCGCAATTTTGAGAGTTGGGATAAGTTTAGTCCTTAGCATTTAGATGATAATAACTCGTGCAAGTTAATAACTATAATCCTCTAAATTCTAGTAAGAGTTATGTATATGTATATTTATATGTTAAATAGGTTTAGATGTATTTTTGGGTTATGGTAGAATCAAAAGTTTATGGTCATGTTTTAGATGAAGGTTTACGTGAGTGTGAATTTGGGCGTAGGTTATATTGAATTGCCCCTAGAAAGAGTTGGGTAGTTATTTGAGGACCATGTGCATACGTTTAGGTGCGCGCTCTAGTTGAGGGGTGAGTTTGATTTTCATGAGAGTGCGACTCCACTTTAATCATATTATAGTGCATTTATAATTATTATCCATTTTAATGCACTTGCTAAAATGTTTTCACACCTCGGGCTCTGACCCGTTTATATTTCTCTCTTGCTATATATATATATATTGTAATATATTATAGGTGTCCCAACGCAAGGATGCCGATGATGTTTTTCTATCCAGTATATTCGTGGAGCTGTAGCAGTTGCGGACTGTTGCGGGATTTTTGGTTATAGCCATTTCCTATCTTTTGTAAATCTAGTTTAGGATTCAGGTCGTATATCGGGTTTACATCCAAGTGTTGAGGTTGTAGCACTTTTATATTTCTTTTCTCAGATGTTGTATTATCTGTGACCCGACAACATATTCGGGTATTTCCTTTTGTATATTTCTGGTACTATAGAACTAATCTCTTTCATCTTAGTATGTGTGTGTTAATTTTCATGTTCAGTGATTATATGTTTTTGGTTGGTTATTGCATTGTATTTTCTTTTAGCACCCTCTTTTTATAATATTGGGTAGTTAGCTATGTTTATTATACTACCGTCAGTAGATGTTGAGAATGATTCGCTTGAGATTCCTGATTAATTATAGTATAGGGTTGGCCACCCGTTATTATTTTAAGCGATGTGTGATAATTGGAACAAGAGTAGACTCTTCATAGGAACCATATACACCATAGGGGTCAGTTTTAAATTAGGCCAGAGGTACCTCAACATGGGTGGCAGAAGGACCATCCCCTATTGAGGCTAGAGGAACCTCAGTGTTAATAGCAAAGGGACCACCTTGGAAGAGTTGAATCAAAGAAAAAATAAAAAAAAATTCTAAGTGTTAACAAAGAGGGACAAATGAAATATTAGAAAATGAAAAGTCAATTTCACCTATATTGTTTACCTCTTCAAAATCTTCCCGTGGAATCCAGTCTACGATGGGCCTCATCAAAGGAAATGAGGGAAAAAGCTCGGTGAGATCCCTAACAATGGATACAACATCCACTTGAAAAATAAACATTCATAATAGTAACTTTTATTCAAGGAAAATCTAAGGAAAATGCACTTGGAGAAATTTGAGGAGAAAATAATTACCGCTGGTGGACTAGATGCTAGCATAATTGTCAGAGGAAGAACGTACAATACAGGAGAATCAAGAGTGTTTGGGAGAGCCTCCTCTGGTAAGTAAGTGGCCCCATCAACACATGCAGAGGGGGAAAATCCTGATCCTCGCTTGTGCGCCCAGAGGAAGGACGATGAGAATATGTAAGTCCAATCATTGAAGAACGGGAAACGTGAGTTATTTTGCGAATAGGATCTTTAACGAATAGACTTGAGTGAGGAGAATACCCAGGTGATTGATATCCCTAAAAAGCGAACAATTTTTTCGGTTAAGTGTCAAAATAAGATATTTTAACTTATCATAAAATAATTACATTACTAAAGGCAGTTACCTCTTGAACTGAAGAAGAAGGTGGCATTGGGACAACTAGAGTTGGTTCAATAGCTGCCTATTTTCTCCACAGGGATAACCTCAAGGACGATCGACTCATAGGAACCAGGAGGGGGAGGATATGAACTTAGGGTTGAAGGAACGGTTGTAACATGTACTTCGTAAGCATGTTTCTTTAAGGATTTGGGCCTAATCATTTTTCTTTGTGATGGGGCACCAATAGAAGATTTCTTGGAAGTACCTACCCGTTAACTTGTTCCCTCGTGAACTTGGGATGCAAAAACTCAGGAAATGGAGTCAACACGAGAATCTGGATATCAACCTCCCTAAACACATGCAAAATATGATCGGCCTCTAAGCGAACCTTCTTACCCAACACAGGATCAACTACACGAGTAACTGCAGGAGGGATGATAGTAAGCTTGAGTCAACTGGACTTGATTTGGACTAAGTGGGTTTGTTAGATATGTTGGACTTAGATGTTTTTGGAACTAGGTTAGAAGCCTCCTCACTTATTGGATCTTCAAGGGGAGTTGGGGTAACAGGTCTTTTGGGGGTAGGATATTTCTTCTTGCCTTTTTTAGGAACATGACTCAAGGGGGCATGAGGGGGCAGTTCAGTGGGGGGATCTTTTTGGGTGGTTCCTAGAGTAAACTCAACCCCTAGCATAGAGTTATTCTTCAAACCAAGTTTGTTCGAAGGAAATTTTTGGACTTGTGGGTAAAAGGGAGGAGTTTGAATGAACCCAATAATTAGAGCAAGTTGAATTGGCCAAAATGTCATTAAAAAGTTACTAGTTATATCACCTTTCCAATAAAGACTAGGGATAGTAAGGTCGCCACTTAGCTCCTCATAAATAACCGAAGAAACAACAGATGTATAGTCTGAGCAGGCTTGTGACAAAGGTCTCTTTATAATGAGAACTCAAGCAGACTGGATAAAGGGGCACCCAGGTCATACCCAAACTGGCGAGAACACCTATTTGGGTAGTAATGTGCAGAAGAAGCTCCTCATTCTATGAAGTAAGGAAGAAAGTCAGGGGCAAGACAAGAATAATGGCAAGCGAGGGATTTTTTAAAATAATCTCCTCAGTAGCAGCCTCAACAGTGTGAGGGGTCTGGAAGAAGAAAGACTATGAATGAGCGTATGAATCCTCGCTATAAGGCTTGGGAATGAAAGAGTATCGATAAATGACAGGGAGGATGTCCTTTCGTCTTTATTTTTTTATTTCAGTAAAGTAAGCCGGTCAATAATAGAGTATTGGTGAAGTTGGTAATGTTATAGCTGCCTAATTAATTCTTTGTATCAAGATGTGTCGTGTCAAGCTAGGCGTAAAGAGAATCCAAGGCTAGTGCAACAAGAGGAGGCTTGACTCCCCGAGAAAGCCTAATAGAAATGTTGATAAGGTCCCTCCTTGATAGGTCTTTTGGTTTGACAGGAAGGAGAATGTGACACCCCAACTAATAAAATACCAAGTGATCAATCTTATATCAAATTAAAACAGGAGTCTCATATGGGTCATTCTTAGCATCACTGTCGAAAACCAATTTAATTACTATTAACCTATTAGGCGGGGTTCAAAATTTTATATTAACTAATCTTTTTAACCAAACCATTGAAATAAAACATCCACGGAATTTATATGTAACAACTTAAATGAAATAGAATAACTGAACACTCGATTTAACATAATACAACCAAATCGAATACCGCACTAAAAGGTGTTAAAAGAATAAATAAATATAGTTGGGCTATCGGCCCAAATGTTTCTACAGCACCTCCTATCTAGATTACAAGGACAGAAGCGTGTAAAGTAAACTTGCATGCATCTACGGCTGCTGCAACAAACGTCCGACTTGAAGGAATCATCATCCAGGCATCCCAGTGTCTGGACGCCTCATATATATATATAGTAAGAGAGGGAAAATAGAGAAACGGATCAGTGCCCGAGTTTGAAAATATTTTGCACGTGCATAAATGCCATATGTTTAAAATATGATTTATCTCATAGTTAAATTGGTATCGCACTCCCATGAGATACACCTCGCCCCTCTTCTAATAGTCCACACCTATCGCATAGGTTTTAAACCTATTAGTTAAGCTACCCCGCCTAACTAAACGCTATCACCCATCCTCTAAAAATTCTCATACCTGAGTATTAAGGGATAAACTTCTCCCCATTCCCAATATTTCTCAACGTTCGTGCGTGGGATGTCTCGCAAAGCAAAATCTAAACAAGGAACCTCCCCGATACACTACTACCTGGCAATGTTGATCGTTAAGATTCATTAGGCCCTCAGCATATAACGGATATATATAACTCATATATAGAGATAAATATCTATACCGTTCATATTCCCAAAACTTTCACTTTATTATATATGATCTCGTATATATATAGTCCTCACTTTAATAAACGAATCATAAATTTAATCCGGATATAATCTCCTGCAATAGAATGCAACCTTATTCCTTTTTATCTTTACCCACGTTAATGCATATATGATATATCGTCTTCATATAAAGCAATATACTATACACAACACGTATGATTATACCTATCACAATCATAAGTATAATAACCATCCCACCGAGCTATAACTCGAGGATGCAGTCTCGTAGTGCCTATCTGAATCTGTATTTACTCACTCAACTACGGTACCAAGACAGACTCACTCATGGTCATGGTAAAATACACAACGGTGGAGGCGGTCATATTCCCTCCTGAAAGTGGGATAACAATACCGCACCCATATGCGGGACGCAATGACCTAGGGATATACTCTCCCTGTTCCTCAAGCCAAGGGATTCACCCACATCGCGTAACCTCCCTAGATCGAACTAGAGAAAATATAATCTGGTTGTTCTAACTCTACGCCCGGGAAAGCCCGTGGAACCAGCCTATAAGATACAAATATACCAATCACACAGAGATATATATGTATTCGTATCATATTATATATACTGTAATCACATCGTATATATAATCCACATCACTTCTAAAATATATATATGGCTATAATTGCCAATCTCATATAGCGATAGCCAGTACTCCTACCATTCCCATTAGTAATAGTATCTAAGTATTCACACACTTACAATACTAAACTTATAAGTATTCTCTTACTTAATATGTAACTCGCACCTTAATCACTTTTAAGGATTTATATATATACCCGAATATAGGAATTCTTACTAACTAGATAAGTATACTATCACCTTATCTTAATTCCATAAGTATCACACTTCCTATGACAATAGTCGTCAATAGATATATCGGGTAACCGCTCAATCATCTTTGGCCCATATCCCAAATTCCATCCTAGTCACCTCGTAGGATTTACTTGAACAAAATCGACATATGATTACATTTTCTATGCACACAATTATATATATAATTGCCTGCAGGAATATCACCTCGAGTGTTACTCGTCCCAAACACCCTTAAACTAGTAAACCCTTGGATTTCACCTTCAACTAACCCAAGGTATACAACTCACTCCTGTAAAACGTATGACTGTGTGATAATTGATTAAATTCATAAATTTCTACTTTGGCACACTTATTTAATTAGAGTCTATTTTTAAACCAAATTAATTCAACCCCAAAACATGCAATTATGTGTGTGCGTGTGTCAACCCATAAATAAATAAAGCACGCGACACAAATTTCAGAAAAAATCCCCGAAGGACAAAACCTTTTATTTCTAGAACTCTGACAAGTTTACAAGACCATTGACTTACATAACATCTTGCTTTCGCCCACAAGAGTAATGCACAGTGTCTTCGTCAAACCTGCAAAGTAACGGCTAGAAATCAACATTGGTTCACACGCAGCTATACCACAAGTACGCGCAGTCCAGACACGCCATCTAAGATCTTCACAAGGACTCCCTCCGTAATAGCACGCAGCTCTCCAGTTGTAGAGTTCTCCCCACAAGAAATGATAAAAAGCAAAGTGTGAACTAGAACACCAAAACAATTCACCAAAGCATATGGGATTTTTGTGAATTGAAAACAAAAAAGGGATTAAACCCTAAAAGATGAAGTCAAAAGGATTCTGCAGTTTTGCAATTTTCTGTCTTTCAAAACACTAGGACATCTTAATGAAAACGAAACCATTTAAGGAGTATTTATAGAAAAATGCGTCGCCTCGGTTTTCATGCTCATTCGAATGAAAAAGGGATCTCGCTCGAACGAGATAAGCGTGTCATTTAAGCGACATCACGCGACAATGCAATATTGTTCGAACGACAGAGTAAAGTCGTTTGAACGACTGGAACGTCAGAAAATATTATTTTAATATCTCTCCAACACTTAGAAAAAATACTCATTCTCAAATTTTGACGAAAAAGTCCGCTCCAACACTTAGAAAATATTTTGTAAAAATATCCCAAAATCTTTAAGTGCAAAGTTAAGGTATTTGAAACATAACCTTACCAAAGTAAACTTTGAGAAGCCTTGAATGTTGAAGAACTTGATATTCGGATCCGTCTTTGAGGCTTGAATGTTCTTGAATGCTCTTCGACGGTGTAGCGGTATACTACATAATAAATTATCAAGGACATTTATAAAAATATGTCCTTACAAATCTCTCCCTATGTCTATGGCGGTACATACATAGAAACATCCGAATTATCAAAAAACAAATGACCTATACAAATCTACCCTCACATAAATCTCAAAACTGAAAGGGTACAAATTTGTAAGTCCTCAAACTGTGTTCTTAAAAAATCTTCATCAAATCTCAAAGCTTTTCTCATCAGGGTGTTCAACAGAATGATCACCAATATTTGTACCTACACACATGAGATAAAGAAAAAACCTTCGTGATGCATCGAGTTTGAAATGATATAAGAATAAATCAGTAATAAATCAAATCTCCACCATAATGCAAAAACTCTCCCGAAATATGATAATTTTTTCTCCCCCTTTTTATGATGTCCCCAAATAAACAGATAAGAAGAAACAAACTAAACATGGAGTGTCACGATAAAATGCATAGCAAATAAGGAACAAACTACGCGCATGCAAAGGTGTATCTCAGAATATTCCACAAACTATTTTTGATTTTTAAATTTTTTTCGTACAAAAATAAGATACCAAAAATCACACACCATGGATTTATACTAAAACAACCAAGTCATGGACATGGAATGAATGGGTGTGAACACATTCGATAGGTAAATCAACTCAATCAATCATATGTGCATGATGAATACGTGTACTCCTAACGAATGAACATAAAAAGTATCCTTAGGTGTAAAAATTGTTGAATTTAGATGACATCGTCTTATACAAATCAACAAATCAAAATCAATGTGATTTCCACACCAATAACGTCCAAAACTATGTAACGCTTTTTCAAGACTTTCAAGGACGTGCAAACCTGTTTTAATTCTCCATCCAAACTCCCTCATATATATTTTCTTTTAAAGGTGTATAAACTAAATTCTCAAACTTTGGAGAATTGGTGCAAAAACCTAATTGGCCCATAATTGACATGAATTTCTTTTTATTGCCTTTAAATCTTTTTCGGGATCTTTTAAACCTCTTTGGATCCCGAATAATAAAATTCCTCAATTTTTTAGGTCCGATATAACGGTGGCTTAGTATTCGCAAAGGTCAAATGTAAACCTTTCGTAGCCCTTCCCCGTTTTCAAATAAAGCACACAACCTCACTAACGGCTCTTACATGCACAACTTTCTTATCAAGTTTTGTCGTGCTTGGTTCATTTTAAGGACAGGATTTAAGTGAAAAAACCCAACCAACATGTGATAAGACAAGCACAATAATCAAATAAATTCGTGCATGTGTGCAATAAATGAAATCATGAGTTAAACATGTAGGAAGTAACACTTAATTACATCTCAATGACTCCAAACATTATAACGCACATAGATAAATTGACATATTGTCTTAAAACACTATCAAATAGTCACATGGATATGGAATGATGATGTGACATGGTCATCCTAAGTGTCGACCACAAAAGGTGTAAACAAAAGACAAAACTCTCATGAGTCATAAAAAAGTACATGTCACAACGCTAACAAACATAAATACCATGAAACAAAAAACTAGCGTATAACAAACATGCGAACATAATCATCTATATGATATGGCAAGAGAAGAATCATGTGCAAGCAAATGAGAATCAACTTGTCTAAAATCTAGTGTATCCAAAAGAGATTTCCTAACCCAAACAGATGTGACATGTCGCGTGGGAGTTTTAGGAACCGACAAAATACTAGACTTTGACTTCCTAGGATTCTTCCAAGATCAAAACAAAATATCCTAAGGTGATTTTTCCTACCACAATGTGAACATGTGTAAACGGGAGGAATGTTACCTAAAGTGTGATCTTTTTTAACGTCCTTGGGATTAATTGACACTCTAAAAAAAATAATGGTTTTGGCTTTAGCACTAGAAGCATGAGAACAAGATGAGTCATTACGATCACTATCAAACCTACTTGAATCGTTTAAATCATTTTTCAACCTCAAAATATTTGATTCAAGCAACAAATTATACTCTTCTAAAGACAGGTTTTTTTTTTCAAATTTGCAATTAAACTTAACAGTTTATCGCGCCCTCAATTAAAACAAACTTATCCCTAAGAGTCTTTTCACGTGCTGTAAAATCATCGATTAATTTTTTATCCTCGACGGCACAAACGGGAACCCTAGAATTTTTTAAGTCCTTCAATTCCTTTTCTAAAGATAGGACCCTATCATCACTCTCCTTTTTAACAACTTTTAACAAAGCAAATCATTACACAAATTGCCAAAGTTTTCACGAAAAATATCTATTTGAGTTTGAAAGGTTTGCAAATATTCAATTATACAATTAAAACAAGAATTTTCTTTTGTAAAGTTTCAAATTCAAAAGTTTTAATTTTTCAGCACTGTCGTTAACTTTTTCAAAAATAGGCTCCTCATTAAATGGGCGTTCTATTGAAAAAATTGCGATTTTTCACAAAACTAATTTTTCAAAAAAAATCAATATCACACGATTTTGCGAAAAATAGGAATAGGCGATAAATTAACGCAACCAGCTCTGATACCAATTTAGAAAACGTATGACTGTGTGATAATTGATTAAATTCAAAAATTTCTAATTTGGCACACTTATTTAATAAGAGTTTATTTTTTAACCAAATTAATTCAGCCCCTAAACATGCAATTACGTGTGTGTGTCAACCCATAAATAAATAAAGCATGCGACACCAATTTCAGGAAAAATCCCCGAAGGGCAAAAAATTTTATTTCTAGAACACTGACAAGTTTACAGGACCATTGACTTACATACCATCTTGCTTTTGCCCACAAGATTAACGCACAGGATCTTCGTCAAACCTCCAAAGCAACGGCTAGAAATCAGCAGTGGTTCACACGCAACTATACCACAAGGACGCGTCGTCCAAACACGCAGTCTAAGATCTTCACAAGGACTCCCTCCATAATAGCATGCAGCTCTCCGGTTGTAGAGTTCTACTCACAAAGAATGATCAAAATTAAAGTGCGTTCTTGAACACCAAAACAATTCACCAAAGCATATGGGATTTTTGTGGATTGAAAACAAATAAGGGATTAAACCCTAAAAGAAGAAGTAAAAAGGATTCTGCAGTTTTGCAGTTTTCTGTTTTTCAAAACACTAGGACTTCTTAATGAAAATGAAACCATTTAATGAGTATTTATAGAAAAATGCGCCACTTCGGTTGTCAATCTCGTTCGAACGAAAAAGAGATCTCGCTCGAACGAGATAAGCGTGTCCTTCAAGCGACATCGCGCGACAATGCAATGTCGTTCGAATGATAGAGTAAAGCCATTTGAACGACTGGAATGTCACAAAATATTATTTTAATATTCGCTCCAACACTTAGAAAAAAATACTCATTCTCAAATTTTGACGAAAAAGTCCACTCCAACACTTAGAAAATATTTTGTAAAAATATCCCAAAAGCTCTAAGTGCAAAGTTAAGGTATTTAAAACATAACCTTACCAAAGTAAACTTTGCGGAGTCTTGAATGTTGAAGAACTTGATATTCGGATCCGTCTTTGATGCTTGAATGTTCTTGAATGCTCTTCGACGGTGTAGCGGTATACGACATAATAAATTGTCACGAACATTTATAAAAATATGTCCTTACAACTCCAATAATAGTTTAGAGGTCCTTACACTACATTTAGGAACCCCAAATATTTAACTTCCCAATTTATTTTCCTCAAAACTATTCCTTTAGCGACACACATTTTTGCACCCTCCTAGTTCCAAATTTAACTCCCTTAAATGACTAGGAATACATTCCCCTAGTTGGATATTTATTTCCTCAAATAAACAAGCTAAAAACCAAAGATTTGGGGATTTATCCCATTTAAACAACATAAGCCGAAATTGTCAAAAATCCTGAAGGGTCGATCGATCGATCGACCCTTGGCCGTCGATCGGTAGATCGATCAGGCCTGCTTCTTCTCCAAGAAGCTATTTTGGCCATTAACACACCCCAAAGCTTTTATCTCCTTCTCCCATCATCATCCAACCTCATACAATTATATATAGATACCTATAAAGGGTTCTAATCAACCTAGAACACATATCCAATAATTAATTTTTAAGTTTCTCAAATTGGATATTATCCAGGGTTTATTCGTTAATCTTTCGAAAAGCCCGTTTTGATTCACGAAAACCCATCCCAAAAATCATTATAGTTTATCACTACCAACTATAATATGAGATTTATGCTCAAAATAATAAATCAAGCAAACATTTGCCTCATGGATAAAATCTGGCGACCTCGAGTCGAATTCTGCGGAGTTTGGCTGAAAATCCCCTTTTCACTCTTCCTTTCTTTTATTATTATTTTCTCTCTTTTATCTCTTTTCTCTCCTCTCTCGTTCCTTATATAGAGAGAGATGAGGGTTTATCCCTTATAAACCCAAAAATGACTCGTTTACTCAATTGCGAGTTCCTATTAGTTCAAAAATCCCCAGAACCTAAACACTACACCCGGATACTCTATAATGACTATCGCGGCCATTCCGAAACCAACTGCACACTCAAAATCTCCATCTGAGTCACTTAACTATAATTCACTAATTAAACCCAACACATCTCGATACGGGTTTTTCAATTAAAATATTATTCTTTGTTGCTTTACCCAACTGCGACATGTAATAAAATGATCCAACTCATTTACTTGATCCCAAAAGTAAATGTGACACACATCGATAAACATCTAAGACTTATAAAATCCAAAAATTATTTTCAGATAAATTCCTCAAATCTCCAAATTACACTCATTTATGTAATTTAAGTATCCATAAAAGTGCGGGGTTTTACATTCTCCCCACTTATAGCGAAATTTCTTCCCCGAAATTCGAATACGACCGGTACTACCAACCTAGGATCGCTAATCACACCACATCCTAGTGCACAAAAGTCAAATGGTACTAACCCAATGGCACTCAACCATACATTCGTTCACGGTACCCACCTATCTCAAGGTTTATACTCTAACGCACTAGCTTAATCATAAGCTCAACTACATCTTTATATGCTACGACACTACCTCAGTCATAAAGTCAACTCTAACAATGACACATCACACCTAGTGTTTCTACGATCGTATATAAGGAAAACGAGCCTACAATCACAGCTTAACTATCTCGATCCCATCGAAAAAATCACTACTTTAAGCGTTCATTCGTCTACCTCGTGACGTGAAATTTACCTCAAAAGGAAACTATACTGGCACTTGACTGCTCCCGTAAATTTTCCATCTCAAGCGTGTTACTCCTTGTTGAACTTATATAATTGAATTATCGCGTACTCCATACGACGTTCCATCCAACACACTCCAATTCCGTTTATAATTGCCGCATGGCATAATCTTCAACTTTATGTACTACGCATCTTCTATCTCAGACGATTTATAAAATCAACTTACCAAGGTGCACACACACATTACAATCCATGCTTATCTGCCCTACTACTGCAACCGCCGCAGGCGTAACATTCTCTTTAAAAATGGGACTCATTTTCTTTTCGGCCTGTTATCAACACCTAGGTATTCCTAAACCGAATACTTAAAATTTAATCTTTCCTATACTTGGAAATCCAATATTTCATAAAGTTAACCCACTAATCTTCTCGTGGTTAACTCACTACACCCTTCCTATAATCGCGCCACATGCCTCACTGGCCTTACTTCCTAATAATCTTAAGATCGATTTGTTTCCTATACACACAAAATGAGTATTATACTAACAATTTCCCTAGTGCCCAAGAGCTTTCTCAACTTCTGACATTCGCTAGGTTTCATGTGTGGGGTGTCTCGCAAAGCGAAATCCAGATAAGGAACCCTCCCGTTACACTACTTCCTCGCATAGTCGGTCATCGAGATATAAGGGCCTAAGGCACACCAGTGGGACGTTCTAAATCCTACCTCGCTAACCTCTTAACGTAATTCCACCTCTATGTCCTTCCATCTTGGTGAAATGGAAAGTCCAACTAATCGGGGCGCCTTCTCAGCAAAGGTGTTACGAACATTCTACCCAAAACATACTTCCTCCAAAATTTGCCTTTTCATCAAGGCCTTACTATAATACTTAAATCGATTTTCTTAACCATACCTCACCCGCTTACTTACCGTGTGAGACACATTTGAGCGCTTTTTCCTAGAACTTCTATTTCCCTAAACATGCAATCATCTCATGAATCTCAGTTTATAGTGTTTTCTCCACACTATTTAACTTATCATCAAAGCTAACATCCTTGCATCCCGTAACATCTATCCACTTTTGATGACGTTAAGGTTCATGCGTGAAGTGTCTCGCAAGCGAAATCCAAACAAGGAACCCCTCCTATACACTACTGCTTAACTTTTTCGATCGTGGAGGTCTGTTAGTTTCAAATATGCCATTAAGATAATCCCATCACATGTATCAAAAAAATGTGGTATGAACTCCTACTTCTTTTCAGGAGCTATAGCACAAAGCGCTCGTACTAACATTAAGTCCTTTGTGCAAATAACAATGAGCTTAAACTCACAACTTAACAATAAATCTTTCATACCTTAAATCATATCTATAAGGTCCCCATGCACTAAAGTCATGCTAGTGGAACATCTACTCGTCGAAGTTCCATCTACACATATAATAAAGGCGAGCTCGACCTGTATCCAGGTGAGATATCGCAACAACAACCCGTTCTACCCTGGAATCGAAAATACGATAGTATTGCAATCATTAGCTTGCTATCTCTCTGATAATACAATAACATTACTCTTATAATAGTACCATACTCGTATAATACATACAAAACTAGCAATGCAAAGCAAATATAAGTTTAAAATGCCAACACCCATTTTTATAACGAATGAAGAAAATTGAGCCCCACTACCGCGGAAAAACATATAGACATACGCTATATAATGTTACCGATACTACCGTTAAACTCAAATCACACACGAATCTAAAGCTAACAAAATACTGTGACCCAAATCTTATCACACAGAATATACCTCCTTCATCCGAGGTAAAATTCATAACAACATTCTTGCCAATTACCCTGGTTGCTCCAAATGATTCCCGAACATGGTACACTTGCCCTAACTGAACCAAAAACTACCTTAATCAATGCCCCATCTAGGCATCTTACTATTATCCTTTAATTCCTACTGGGCAAGGACTACTCGTATGGTTCTACACTCCACATTGGAACATTCCCCATCTCTGGCCACCCTGACCATGTTGAGCTTATCAGTATCTTGGAATCTATAGCCTCGATCCTGACAATCACCTTCATAATTACCTTAGTTTCTCTGACTAAAAGGAAATATGCTACCGGCCTCAACTGCCCTGTTTTAATGAATCCCAAGGTGGATGTCCACCAATGGGGTTCCACGAACACATTCTCCATAAGTGTTAGCAACACTTTTCCAGTGAGCCCATCATTCTTCTGAATTAATCTCTCTCCATTGTACTTACCTTAATTAGGTACAAAGTTCACTTATCCATATACCTCTTTATTCACTGTCGGCCCCTGACCGATCCTTATGTGAATAATTGAGAAACTGCATTCCTCTTCATTCCTGATATATCAAAGGAACTCGCGATTAAAATCATCCGTAAGATCCCTCTATGAGCAAAACATCCTGCTCCCTTAAACATGGTCACTACCGTTCCCACCATTTCAATATTTCTCCCACGAGTGAAAAAAATTTCTCGAATTTTCACATCTAGACATTTCCATACCCTGCTCTAAGACAAACCTTCTGAGCCTTCTACTTCCGTTGAATCACGTTACACTAACTCCGTATAACTTAAAATTCAATGTATGGTCCTTATTAAAGACCTTTTGAACCTTTTTCCAATTTAACGTCACTGGGTAATTCAATTTTAGCACCACTCTCTAATACAACGGTACGTGGATAGTTATAACTACTATACTTTAGTAGTCGTTACAGCAATCCTTGACAATGCCACAAAGGGGAGTGACCTCTACTGCGGTCCCGGTCTCCGACTTCAACTAATCGCGCCAACTAAGCCCCGCCTCCTGCTGCCCTCATCACGACCTTCCTTGGTCGCCCTTCCTCGATTAGTACACGAATCTCGAGCGAGCACGCAAAAGATTTACTATAATCTCACATAATAGCAAGAGAACGAAATCTCACAAGATGAATCAACAATCCTAATCATAAGGCTCTATATCAAATCAAAAGCAACGCTGAAAGTGCAGTATGTCCGCACAGATTCCTAAGGACACGGATGCTCTGATACCATCTGTAACACCCCGCCTAATAAGATACCGGGTGATCAATCCTATATCAAATTAAAATAGGATTCTCTTATGGTTCATTCTCAGCATCACTGTCGAAAACCAATTTAATTACTAATAACCTATTAGGATGGCGTCAAAATTTTATATTAACTAATCTTTTTAACCAAACCATTCAAATAAAACATCCACACAGTTTATATGTAACAACTGAAATGAAATAGAAGAATCGAACACTAGGTTTAACATAATACAGCCAAATCAAATGTCGCACTAAAAGGCGGTAAAAGAATAAATAAATACAATTAGGTTATCGGCCCGAATGTTTCTACAGTACCTCCTATCTAGATTACAAGGATGGAAGCGTCTAAAGTAAACCTGCATGCATCCACAACTGCTGCAGCCAACATCCGACTCGAAGGAATCATCATCCAGGCGTCCCTGTGTCTGGACACCTAATATATATATATATATATATATAGCAAGAGAGAAAAAGTAGAGAAACGGGTCGGAGCCCGAGTTTGAAAATATTTTGCAAGTGCATAAATGCCATATGTTTAAAATATCTTCTATCTCATAATTAAATTAGTATCGCACTCCCATGAGATACACCTCACTCCTCTTCTAATAGTGCACACCTATCGCATAGGTTTTAAACCTACTAGTTAAGCTACCCTGCCTAACTAAACGCTATCACCCATCCTCTAAAAATCCTCATACCCGAGTACTAAGGGGTAAACTTCTCCCCATTCCCAACATTGCTCTACGTTCATGCGTGGGATGTCTCGCGAAGCAAAATCCAAAGAAGGAACCTACCCAATACACTACTACCTGGTAATGTTGATTGTTGAGATTCATTAGGCCCTCAACACGTAACGCATATATAAAACTCATATATAGAGATAAATATCTATACCGTTCATATTCCCAAAACTTTCACTTTAATATATACGATCTCGCATATATATAGTTCTCACTTTAATATACGAATCACAATTTAAATCCGGATATAATCTCCCGGAATGAGAATACAACCTTATCCTTTTTCTCTTTACCCACGTTAATGCTATATGATATCTCGTCTTCATGTACAAGCAATATACTATACGCAACAAGTATGATTATGCCTATCACAATTATAAGTATAATAACTATCCCACCGAGCTATAACTCGAGGATTCAGTCTCGTAGTGCTTATTCGAATTCGAGTTTACTCACTAAATCACGGTACCAAGACAGACTCACTTATGGTCATGGTAAAATACACAACGGTGGAGGCGGTCATATTCCCTCCTGAAAGTGGGATAACAATATCGCACCCATATACGGGACGCTATGACCTGGGAATGTACTATCCTTACTCCTTAAACTAGGGGATTCACCCACATCGCGCAACCTCCCTGGATCGCACTAAAAAAAAATATAATCTGGCTGTTCCAACCCTATGCCCGGGAAAGCCCGTGGAACCAACCTATAAGATACAAATATACCAATCACACATAGATATATATGTATTCGTATCATGTTATATATACTGTAATCACATCGTATATATAATCCACATCACTTCTAATATATATATATATAATTGCCAATCTCATATTGCGATAGCCAATACTCCTACCGTTCCCATTTGTAATCGTATCTAAGTATTCACACACTTACGATACTAAACTTATAAGTATTCTCTTACGTAATATATAACTCGCACCTTAATCACTTTTAAGGATTTATATATATACACAAATATACAAATTCGTATTAACTAGATAAGTATACTATCAACTTATCTTAATTCCATAGGTATCGCACTTCCTATGACAATAGTCGTCAATAGATGTATCGGGTAACCGCTAAATCATATTTAGCCTATATCCCAAATTTCATCCTAGTCGCCTTGTAGGATTTACTTGAACACAATCGACATATAGTTACATTTCCAACGCGCACAATTATATATATAATCACCTGCGGGAATATCACCCTGAGTGTTACTTGTCCCAAACACCCTTAAATTAATAAACCCTTAGATTTCATGTTCATCTAACCATAGGTATATATCTCACTCCAATAATAGTTTAGAGGTCCTTACACTATATTTAGGAACCCAAAATATTTAACTTCCTAATTTATTTTCCTCAAAACTATTCCTTTAGCGAAACACATTTTTGCACCCTCCTAGTCTCAGCGAGCAAGCTCAAGAGTTAGCTTGGACAAAGAAGCAAGGAGACTTTTTGAGGAAGCATGGTTTTTCTTTATTTTGTACTTTTTCAATTTATGTATCTATATATGTATATTGTAACTTGCAAATTATAACGTTTTATAAAATAAGAGTGAGGTCAAATGGTATCTGCGAGGGACTAAGTCTGGTAGGGCTTGGGAGAGCTCTTATGCTCTATCAAATGATGTCGACTGTAATGCGATGATACCACAAGCATCGACAGAGCCACCTGCTGTTAAGGATACTTTTCCTATCCATCGACATATGGGTCGGGTGTTATATGATACGGGAGCGTCGCATTCATTTAGAGCTATCAGATTTGCGCGTACGACCGGTTTCTTAGAGACATACGATAGCATTACCATGTGTGTAGATTCGCCTTTGGGTAGTGGGGCAATTATTCATTTCGTATGTAGAGGGGTCGAGATAGATGTCGAATGGGTATGATGTTATCCTTGCATGGGTTTCTTGGGAGAATATAAGGCAATGGTGGATTATTTTGGTAGGACTATTATGTTTGATTTCTGGGGAGGAAATGTTCTTAGTGGTGATGCCTCTTCCCTATGGAGGGTCGATCACTCATCTATATTATAATGAGGAGGAGACCACGCAAGAGATTTTTATATCATTAGACTTCATCCTAGTGGTTAGGGAGTTTTAGACATATTTAAAAAATACTGGGTCTGTCACCAAATCGGGAGATAGAGTTTGTTACCGATTTAGTGCCAGGGACTAGGCCGATTGCACGTGCAACGTATCGCAAGCCTCATCAGAGATACCAGAGTTGTGGGACCACATTCAGCAGCTCTTAGGGCCAGGGTTTATTCGATGGAGACATCGCCGTGGGATGATTTAATGTTGTTTATGAAGAAAAATAATGGTTCGCTTCGATTGTGCATTGATTATCGAGAGTTGAACAAGGTCACGATTCAGAATAAATATCCATTGCCTCGAATTGATGACTTATTTGACCAGTTGAGAGGAAAAGCGTGCTTCTCCAAGATTGATTTGAGATCGGGATATCACCAGTAGCATATTAGGGAGCAGGATGTCCATAAGACTGCATTCCCAATGCGATATTGACCATATGAGTTTTTCGTTATGCCGTTTGGGCTAACCAATGCTCCAACATTATTCATAGATCTCATGAATAGGGTGTTCAAATATTTTCTTGACCAGTTCGTGATCATATTCATAGACGATATTCTAGTATATTCTCATACTCAGAATGAGCATGCAGAGCACACTCTCATATGGTTTTATAGACATTACAGGAACATCAGTTGTATGCCAAGTTCTCAAAGTGTGAATTCTGATTATGTGAGGTGTAATTATTGGGTCATGTAGTGTCTTACAGAGGCATATACGTGCGCTCGAGTAAGGTGTTAGCGATTAGGGAGTGGGGATATGCCACAACACCAACAGAAATCCACAATTTCTTGGGATAAGCAGGGTATTATCATCGTTTCATAAAGGGCTTTTCAAATATTAAGGGTTTGTTGACGAATTTGACTCGTAAACATTTATGTTGGATGATTATTGTAAGTTATCTTTTGACGAGCTAAAGGACAAGTTGACCTCAGCACATGTGCTCGCACTGCCTAGGGTAGGAGTGGATTACCTTGTATTTATCGATGTGTCTTTATGGAGACTTGGGGGTGTGCTGCAGCAGGAGGATTGGGCTATAGCGTATGCTTCTCGTAAGCTTAAGCCCCACGAGAGGAACTACTCCACACATGATTTGGAGTTAGCTGAGGTAGTTTACACATTGCGAATTTGGAGGCACTATCTCCTGGGGGAGAAATTTAGTCTGTTCATGGATCATAATTCATTATAGTATCTGTTCACTCCAAAGGATCTCAATATGCGATAGCGTAGATGATTGGAAATTATGAAATATTATCGGTTTGATATTCAGTATCACCCGAAGAAGGCTAACGTGGTAGCAGATACGTGGAGTCAACGACCCACGGGGAAGTTGGTGGCAGTCTGGAAGGATGAGTTGAGTGAGCCTCAGAGGGACGACACGGTTGCTAGAGCAAGTATGGCAGTGCTGCTTATCGCATTCGAAATTTTGATGAGGATTGTGAAAGCACAAGCAGGGGATCAGTTTTGCCAAGACACTATACATAAGTTATTGGCACTGGGGGCGGAGTCTTACTTGATTAGTTCAGAGAAGGGCTGTGCTTTTTTTCAAACTTTCGATTTTATCGATTTTCGATCCGATTTTTTTCGAATTTGGGATGAAATTTTAGTCTTCCGATTTTTTATTTTTTTGGAAAAAAATTGGGTCGTAAATCGAAACAATTCTGAATTTCCAATTTTCTGATCCGATTTTTTCGAAACTATATTTTTTTTTAAAGTTTCCCATATCCTACATCGATTGGGAGAGTGAGAGGGCTCCAAAGTGTGCTCTATAAAAGGAGAGTATCCTCCTAACTTCTACACAAATGAAAATATGTGTCAAATCCTCATGTATTTACATGTTGGGTTAAACCCTTTTCATTGTATCTTTAAAAAGAGAATGCCGAGTAATCAAAAATCAAAAAAAAAAAAAATTTGAAATTTTTGGATTTTTAATATATTTTGTGAATTTTCGATTTTTGTCGATTTTTTTATTTTTTTGAATTGGGATTTTTTTTAATCTTTCGAAAAAATCGGATTGGAAATCGAAATAATTATTTTATTTCCAAAAATTCGAAAAAAAATTCGAAGAGGCATTTTCAGTCCGATCTGGCCGAAACACCGGCCTAGTTCTAAGGGAGGCTTACGCTTCAATGGGAGACTTATAGTCCCAGATGAGGGTGATTTGAGGCACGATGTTATGACAAAGGCCCATGGTTCGAGATTTGCGATACATTCCGGCGGGGATAATATGTTCCAGGATATGCGCAAACAGTATTGGTGGGAAGGTATGAAGCGAGGCATTGCTGAGTTTGTCTCGAAATGTGCTACATTTCAGTTAGTGAAGGTAGACCACTAAAGACCAACTAGGATGTTAGAGTCGTTAGAGATTCCGATGTGAAAACATATCGATAGACTTGATCACATGGCTACCGACATCATAGATTGCTCATGTATCTATATGGGTGATTATGGATTGGTTGACCAAAGTGACCCACATTTTTCCAGTGCAGATAGACTGTACGACGACAAAGTACGCCCAACTTTTCACAGCCAAGATAGTGAGGCTATACAGGATATCGATTAATATTGTGTCCGACGGGAACAACATTTTTGTGTCCCATTTTTTACAGAGTTTCCAAGAGGCATTAGGAACTGAGATGTCGTTAAGTATAACCTATCACCCGCATACTGATGGCATGACTGAGCGGGTGAATCAGATGTTAGAAGATATGCACAGGATGTGTATAGTTGACTTTAGAGGAGGTTAGGAGTAGTATCTTCCACTTGTGGGGTTTGCATTTAAAAATTATTATTAGTTTACCATTAGGATGGCGCCTGATGAGGCATTATACGATCGACCTTATTGTTCGTTCTCATATTGGTTAGAGGTGGGGGACAATAAGCTCCTTGGACCTGAGATTATCTAGGATACTTCAGCCAGGATTGAGTTGATTCGGGGTCGCATACGGATTGCTCGGGATAGGCAAAAGAGTTATGTCGATGCAAATAGGAGACGTGTAGAGCATGATGTGGGTGACCAGGTATTACTACGGGTGTCTCCTGTGAAAGGAGTTATGAGGTTCAAGAATAAGGGTAATCTCGCACCGAGGTATGTGGGGCCTTTTCCAATTATCAAAAAGGTAGGGCCAATGGCATATAGGCTCGCCTTATTAAAACATCTACTTCGGAATATTGAGATGCTTCATGTATTGTTGTTGAAGAAGTATAAGAGGAGTGAGGTGGGTTAGTTGCACATTCCACTAGAGGAGATTGATTTGTAGCCCGTTATCTCATATGATGAGAAACCAGTTATTATATTGGATCGTAGCGAGCATAAGCTATGATCTAAAGTAGTGCCCTTGGTTCGTATCCATTGGAGCCATCACAACGCCAACGAGTCGACATGGGGGCGGGAGGCTGAATTGCGTGAGAAATATCTCGAGCTCTTTATATCAGGCATGCCTAAATTTTGGGGACAAAATTCTTTTTCAAAGGGGGAAGTATGTAACACCCCGTAATTTTGAGTATTTATAATTTGGCCATTAAATTACACGTGTGCGTAATTTAAAATAAATTAGAAAATAGTGTGAATTCAAATAAATATTAATTAGTGCGGCGTGATTTACTATTTATGTGATTTAATATACACTAGTGTGGTAAAGTAAACAAATTAATGTCAAAAGGTATTTACATCGTAAGTGATTGAACACGATGAAATTTGACAGTATCTCAACCGAGATGCGTGTGTAAGTTATATTATGTTGAGATGAGATAATTATGGTAGGTGACTCGGATGATGATTTTGAGTGCATGGTTGATCTGGAATAGGTCAAAATAGTCAAAATTAAGTACCAAGGGTAGTGATTGGGTTCCGGGGACTCTTTAGACTAGTCTAGACTCGTATAGGGTCATTTTAAAGATACTCACCCCATCGAGTAGCTTTGCAGTTTGGTTTTGATCAAGGGGTGTCCCTTCTCAACCATAATACCACCTAAAGACCTTCAAACTTTTAGAAGGCGTGCGATTATTTTTTAATCGAGACCGTAGCCAATCTCTCTGTCCAGTTGAAAGGCCAACTTGTTATACTTGCATGGCGTACATGAGGCAGTAGATCTCCTGAGTACCTTAACGTATTCTGGCCTAACACCCTTGGTCGTTTCCTAATAGTTATTGAGAGAGAGCCTATTTTCCCCGCTTTTTAACGCTTTATCCCTTCCGAGTTGGGATTGCGAACTTGTACAGTAAAGCAAGCCCAATTTCCCCGGAGCGATACCAACAATACTATGCCCAAAGAACTTCCTCCTTTGGCACTTCTCAGCGAAGCTGATAGGAAGAAAAAAAAGGGGCCTCCAGTTCTCAGCAGGTTGATGAAGAAAGGCTTTAATACTAAAAACTTGTTTACAAGGTTAATAACAGACTGTTATAAGTTGTGTAATCTCCGAATAAACTTTTTAGGCAAAACTCTTTTTGAAAAACACAAAGATGTGTTATAAAAGTCTTTTCTGAATGTATGGATTAAATTTGATAGTTGATTACTTTTTTTTTAACTTTTAATAAATATATACTAAAGTTACCATGCAGTTCCAAGCCCAACAACAGTTAAGAACATTCAAAGAAATAGACACTGGAATTTTTAACGTGGTAAACCCCTTAAACAAGGGAAACATCCACGGTGCCCTCTACGACACAAAAAAAAATCCACTAGAATAAAAATCAAGTTAGAACACTTAATCAAACCATAAAGATCCTAACCTAAGTTCAGAATGTACCTACATGAGATTCTCCACTCCAAAGGTATTCTGAATTGGACTGATCTTTTCTTGCTGCTTCTTTGCTTTTTCCTTGATCTTCTTCTCTTTGAATTCTGATTCCAACAACTCTTTCCAAATCCAATATTCCCAGACAGAACCATAGTGTTTAAGTGTTCGTGTGAGATAGTGTTTCTGATGTGCTACTACGTGCAAACATGCTACTCACCCTCTTAAGATTTATACAAACTTTCCTAACAAATTACAATAGTTCTAAAATGAAGGTTATTTTCGAATCTGATTTTTTCAAGCAAAGACTTCTTGATCTTCCACAGATCTCAAGGATACCTTGCTCAGAAGACGGTTCAAGGTCTTAAACAATTTCTGTATTTTGAAAATATTTTTGAAATTATAAACCTCCAATTTAGATCCAAACTAGACTAGAAGTCTGATTAGTCAAAACAGATTCAGACTTGACATGCAGAGACTGATTCAACATATTTTGACATAAAACTTCTTTTCCTAGATCTAGGGTTATACCTTAAAACTTTAACATAATTTCTTTGTGTTCTTTTTGTTTTTGTGCACACGTATTTCATAAAATATGAAATAAAAATCAGAACCACAAACAACTTAATAGATCTGAAAATACTATGAAACTTGGAAGTATCTATTTCAAAACTTGTTGAAATAGAAAGGATCTATAATGCTAGATCTAAAATAGAAACACAAAAATAAAACGTGAGATGTTCTCTTTTAGAAAAACTCAGGTTCAACAATGAAACTTAAGTCTCTCTTAGAGTTGAGTTCTGAGAAAATTAAAGATTTGAAGAGGTCTTGAAACAAAAACACAACACCAATAACATAGAAACCCTGAAAATGTCTAACTCTCAAGAATGAGTTTTCTGGTGTTTGAAACTGCTTAGGTTTGGGTGTTTTGTTTGGGAGAAATCACTCAGAGGTTTGAACCACGAAGAAAACTCGGGTTTCTTCTTTCTAATCTCTCTCTTTCCTTTCCCTCTCAACTCCATTTTCTCTCTTCTCTCTCTACTCTCTCTACTCTCAAATTTCACGAAAGGGCAAAAGTCTCAAAATGCTTAGGCTTGGTTCCTTTTTATACTAGACGTAGAAGGATCCAAAACCTTGAATTAAATCCAATGGCTGGGATTAAATCTTGACCAATTGATTTTAATCCAACGGTTTAACAAAAGTGGTGGGTTAAACGTTTGGTGATTGGTTTAAACTGGGTTCACGTGGATTGACTCTCAACACATGAGGACGTTGATAATGTTGATCCAAGGGTTGATATTGGTTAAACAGAATGTGTCTACGAGAAAACACAAATCCAATCGATAGGCTACCAATATGTGTACACACACGATGAAGGCAAAAATGCGTGTATGAAAGTAATTACGAAGCACACCTCCAATTCTCTAGCGCTTTTGGATTCTACCCAGGCAAATAGTCAGTAAAGAAAATAAGTTTCTAAAATTCAACTTATACCCACAACATTTTTAAAACCATGTTTTAATTAATTCAAAAATCATTTAATTTTTTTTAAAATTATATAAAATGATTTGAATTGAATTAAATTGATTTTAAATAGATTTGAAGTGCTGAAAAACCTTTAAAGCAAATAGGTGATATGTATTATGCAGTGCAAGTATCTTATTTATGGTTTTAAGGTTTAGAAATAACTTCCCTTTATATTGATCTTGAAGGTTCTCATGGACTGGATTTCTTCAATGAATGTGAACGTTTAAGGAGATGGAGTTTTCATAAAACTCTAACCTATTTTGTCTAGATATCCAAACGAGTTGGAACTTCTATATATGCAGACTCAAGTAAGTCAATATATAGTGTGTTCTCAATATCCCTCTTTGGATATTAGAGATAAAATTCCCTTGAGTATTTAGTACTCTTAGGTCAAAATGAAAAGAAATCCTATGTGTCCTATACAAAAATTCTAACTACCCATTCCCATCCTAGAATCGAAAATCAGGTAAAGAAAATACATCACTCAACTATATCAGACCAATACCCTATAAGCTATACAACGGGTCTGAAATGCCTGTAGCAAGATAAACACTAAATTGGCATATTTGTTGAGTTAGAATCAGGAATAGATAGAAAAATTGCTAAGCAATACTCAAGATCTTCTCCCCCAATTTTTCTCAAATATACAAGGAGTATAAATCACAAAAAAAATTGAGATTAATTAAGATTTAACATGCCTATAGTTGTTCGTAAATACTCAAAACATATGGTATCTAGAGGTTTTCTGAAGAGATCTGTGAGCTATTTTTGAGTACTCAGGTATTCAATAATGAGATCTTTAGATTCAACAAGGTCACGGATAAAATGATGTCGAATCTTAATATGCTTAGTTCGCGAGTGTAGGACAGGACTTTTGGAAATATTAATGGCACTCTGGTTATCACAAAATATGGTTAAATGTTTTTGTGTGAGACTATAATCACTATGAATTTTTCTAATCCATAGTAATTGAGCATAACAACTACCAGCTGCTACATATTCAGATTCGATGCTAGATAATGAAATACAATTATATTTCTTACACGACCAACCTACGAGATTATTGCCTAGGTGGTAGCAAGCACCAGAAGTGCTCTTACTATCGTCAGAACACCCGACCCAATCGGCATCGGTGTATCCTACAATAGAACTAGTCGTATTATTTGTGTACCAAATACCAAATTTTAGAGTACCCTTAATATATTTAATAATCCTTTTTACACTTAATAAGTGCGATTCTTTATGGTTACTTTGATATCTAGCACATATACACACGGCAAAGGATATGTCGGGTCGAGACGCGATAAGATATAGCAAACTCCCTATCATAATTTTATACAAAGTGGGATCAACACTTTTCCCATTATCATCCTTAGAAAGTTTAGTTGAAGTACTCATGGGGGTTCTTGAAGTTTTAGCATTTCCTAAGCCGAATTTTTTAACTACATCTGCAACATACTTGGATTGAGAAATAAAAAGACCATCACTGCATTGTTTTAGTTACAAACCTAAAAAATATTGTAGTTCACCCTTTAAAGACATCTGAAATTCGGTATGCATGATATCAGAAAAATTCTCTACCTGTTTAGGACAGGTGGAATTGAAAATAATATCGTCCACATATACTTGCTCGATTAAGACATGTTGATTTTCCTTTCTAATAAATAATGTTTGATCGTTTCCACCGCAGACGAATTTGTGAGACACTAAAAAGGTAGACAGTCTCTCATACCAAGCTCTAGGAGCTTGTTTCAAGCCGTATAAAGCTTTCTTAAGCCTAAAAATGTGGTCGGGGTGTGTAGGATCAAAAAATCCTTTGGATTGTTCTACGTATACTTCTTCAGATAAAATTCCATTTAAGAAAGCGGATTTAACATCCATTTGGAACAATTTGAATTGCATATGACAAGAAATCGCAAGAAGGAGACGAACTGATTCCAGAGGTGTAACTGGTGCAAAAGTTTTGTCGAAATCAATTCCCCCAATCTCGGAGTATCCTTATGCAACTAACCTAGCTTTATTTATAATGACCTCTCCATTTTCATCAGTTTTATTTTTAAAAATCCATCTTGTGCCAATAACCTTCGAATCTTTTGGTCTAGGAACTAGATTCCAAAAATCTCGACTCTTAAATTGGATTAGCTCTTCTTGCATAGCACTTATCCAAAATGAGTCAGTAAGGGCATCATTAACATTTTTAGTTTCCTCAAGAGAAACAAAAGACTTGTCCAAGTTGAGATCTAGTTCTAACTGGTTTCGAAGGATTACCGACAATGGTTCCAGTGGGATGATCTTTAGAGACCCAAGTGGGTACAGAGGGACTCTCAGGTGGAAGTGAATCGATATCATCTTGAGGATCAAGGGATAAAATAGGTTCGTCCTCATAAAATGTTATTGTTTAACTTTCATTACTCCTAACACTCGTGTCATCTACAATTAAATTAATTGATTCCATAATAATTTTGGTTCTGTAATTAAACATATGCAAAGCCCTACTATTTTGGGAATAGCCAAGAAAAAATCCATTTCTCCTCGGGTATCAAATTTTGAAAGATTCTCTCTATCTTTGCAGATATAGCAGATACTACTGAAGGTTTTAAAATAATTTAAGTTGGGCTTTTTGTGGAACCACAACTCGTAAGATGTTTCTTTGGGATTTTTTCTGAGGTAGATATAATTAATAATGTGACACGCGGTTTGGACAGCTTCTACCCAAAATAATCTAGGGAGATTTTTACCATTTTGTTGTGGGGTTTTGGTAGCGCTAAACTCATGTTTATAGCCATTAGCTACACAATACTCTGAAATTCCAGAGTCCTTGAACTCTCCACCTCTATCACTCCTAATTCGACACACTTGGGAATCCTTCTCATTCTCAATTTTCAAGAGAATTCTTAAGAATTCATTGAAGGTATCAAATTTTTGTTTCATAAAAGCTACCCATGTATATCTCGTATAGTCGTCTGCTATAAATAGGATGTAAGAGTTTCCAAAGAAACTAACAGTTCTTGAAGGACCCATGAAGTCCATATGGATAAGTTCTAGAGGCTTAGTGGTAAGAACATCTTTAACTTTCTAATGTGGGAATTTACTTATTTTGGCTTCCTAACAAGGTCCACTTACAGGAGTAAAAGAATTTTTAATTTTTGGTAAACCTCTAACTATCTCTTGGGAACTCAATCTCTAAGGTTATCATAATTTGTGTGTGCCAATCTATTGTGCCAAAGATCATAATCTTCTAATCAGGCAACATTACAAGATTCAGAATTGGGGATTAATGTGTAACAATTTTTTGGGGTTTTGTTTCCTGTTAAAATACAATTACCTTTTTCGTCAATAATTTTGCAAATATTTTTGAAAACGTAACTGAGTGATTGGAGTCACAAAATTGTGATATGCTTAAGAGATTGTCTTTAAGGCCTTTAACTAAGAGAACATCATTCAGTTCAGGAAGCCCTTGCTCACTCAATGTTCCCTTACGTATAATCTGAGAAGAAACACCATCTCCAAATATGACACTACCTCCAAAAAAGTCTGTCTTATTTTTCAATTTTGTTTCATCCCCGGTCATATGTTTAGAACATCCGGAGTCTAAATGCCATCCAGTTGCCTTTAAAGCATAAATGACAATGTTGCACTTGATCTGGGGCAGTAAATCATATTTTCTAATCTAAATAGGTCTGGTTTTAAAATTTTTGTGACCTTTTGATTTAGAAAAGGTTTGAGGGGTCTTTCTAAATGATTTCTTCTTAGTCTTGAACCCTCCCTTTTTCTTTTTAGAGTTAGAGTTGTTTGTGTCCTGTCTAGGAAGTACATAAGTATTTATAGATTTCCTAGAATAGTTAAAGTTATGGTTGGTAGGAGTGTATAGCCTTTTCTGGAAACACTCATCAAGAGTATGACCGAAAATATCACAGTAAGAACAGTACTGATTGGTATAGGACTTGACTTTCTTGCTAAAGTCTTTGAGAATTGGCTTGGATCTATTGGGTATAGTAGTCCAGTCGTCATTAGGTTTAGGTTTCTGTCTTTTATCTCTGGAAGAAGGACAAACATATTTGGTCTGACTGTTTGGTTCCAACTGTTGATTGTAATGATTATATGTTGTTTGCGAGACATTGAGACTAGATTCACCTTTTTGAACATTTTGACAAGTTTGGCCTTATTTTATGAAAACAACATTTTCAGGAGAAACTTTGGTCTTACTTGTATGCACTATTTCTCCAAAACCAAGGCCAGACTTATCTTCAGAGTTAAATTTGCTTCCAGTAACAATTTTTTCATAAGACTTGGTTTATATTTCAAAGTGTTGGCATTTTTTCAACACATGTGAAACCTTTTGCTTTGACTCTTCTAGTTTAATAAGGGGTGCCTTGTATTTTTGTTCAAATTCATGGTTCTTTTGAATCAAAGAGTTTATTCTCAACGTGTAATTCTCAATCTCAGTCTCATGAGCAACACATTAGGCAGTATAATCTTCAGTGTTCTTCTTAATAGTCTGGTTAAGCAAATCGATATGCTCACTTAAGGTTTTTATCATTTTTTCTAGGCGAACACTCTTCTTAACCATTTTAGTGTATAACTCATGTAAATCAGGCAGATCATCATCAGACTCACTATGTGCATCGTGTGAATTATCCCATATGTTTTTGATAGGTTCATTACTCATGCATACGTTCAATTCGTCATCAACATTCTCACTTTGACTCACACACAGTCTTTCAGCAGTAATGGGAACATAATTATCAACAAGATCATTCACAACATCAACAGGCATATCAAGTTCATGAGCAGGCAAGCATGCATCATCATTATATATTATCTTAGTAAAGAAAGGCATGCAGTACTCATTTATCTGGGTTGACTCGGTTTCATCCTCATCATAATCACTTAAGTCGTCCCATGTCTTACATATATTGGCCTTATTGTTGTTGTTAAAACTAATTGGACATTTACTAGCATAGTGAACAAGTTTACCACAACGATGACACTTAATATCTTTTATGTCAGCTTTAGGTCTGTTGGGGTCATAATTCCTCCTATTGTCATAAGTGTGTTTACTATTGTCTCTGTCATGAGGTCTGTGAGATTGATTACCTTGATAATTTGATTTTCCTTATTTAGAGGCTACAGCATTTCTAAATTTCAAAATCTTTTTGAAATGGTTACTCATAAGAGCTATTTCATTGTCAAGGTTTTCCAAATCACAGTTTTCAAGACAGTCAGTGTCAAAATCTAGAGTGTTCAATTTAGGCACTCATAATTTAGATGAAAATACAACATTTGAACTAGAAGCTTTATTAGTCTGTCTGGTCAATTGCTTTTTAAAATCTAGTTCCAATTCAACTGTCCTAAGTTTACTGCTAAGTAATTCAGGAGTCATATTAGGGTCATTCATTTCCTCAATAGCATATCTCTTGTTGTCAAATTTAGATGGCAATGACATAAGAATCTTTGAAACAGTTTTCTCTCTACTATAGGTTATACCAATTGCATGAAGTTTTGTAAAAATATCAGTTAACCTTATGTAGAAATCGTCCAAGGATTCATTGTCATTCATAATAAGGGTGTTATATTGTTGAATGAGCATTTGAGCTTTTCTATCTTTGACATGTTCATCAACCTCATGAGCAATGACTAAAGTGTCCCATGCCTCTTTAAAAGTAGAACATATGGATATTCTTTTGAATTCATATTCGTTTATGGACATAAAGATGACATTCTTTCCTTTGTTATTATCAAGAGATAGTTTTTTCTCTTCCTTAATCCTTGTTGGATCAGTGGCTGAAGTAGGTTAAGTAGGATGTTCAAACCCTTTTTTAATAATTTCCCAAACTTCATCACCCAGGGTTCCTTGAATGAAAGCAGTCATTCGCACTTTCCAGTATGAAAAATTATTTCCATCAAAGAGTGGTGGTCTGGATAGGTTACCTAACTTCTCAAATTTTTCTTCTATTATTCAGAAATTTTTCAGAAAGAAGTTTCAAAAATAATTTCTCAAGTTTCAGGATCACAAAAGGTGTTCCCACTCTAATACCAGTTGAAGAAGGGCTTTAATACTAAAATCTTGTTTACAAGGTTAAGAACAGACTGTTATAAGTTGTGTAAACTCCTAATAAACTTTTTAGGCAAAACTCATTTAGAAAAACACAAGATGTGTTATAAAAGTCTTTTCTGAATATATGGATTAAATTTGATAATTGATTACTTTTTTTTAAGTTTTAATAAACATCTACAAAAGTTACCATGCATTCCCTATCACAACAACAGTTAAGAACATTCAAAGAAATAGTCAGGGGAATTTTTAACGTGGTAAAACCCTTAAACAAGGGAAACATCCACAGTTCCCTCTACGGCACAAAATAAAAATCCACTAGAATAAAAATCAAGTTACAACACTTAAGCAAACCACAAAGATCCTAACCTAAGTTCAGAATGTACCTACATGATATTATCCACTCCAAACGTATTCTGAATTGGACTGATCTTTTCTTACTGCTTCTTTGCTTTTTCCTTGATCTCCTTCTCTTTGAATTCTGATTCCAGCAACTCTTTTTAAATCCAATACTCTCACACAGAACCATAGTGTCTAAGTGTTCGTGTGAGATAGTGTTTGTGATGTGCTACTACAAGCAAACATGATACTCACCCTCTCAATATTTATACAAACTTTACTAATAAATTATAATCGCTTTAAAATGAAGGTTATTTCTGAATCTGATTTTTTCAAGCAAAGACTTCTTTATCTTTTATTTATCCACAGATCTCAAGGATACCTTGCTCTGAATACGGTTCAAGGTCTTAAACAATTTATGTATTTTAAAAATATTTTTTAATTTATAAACCTCAGATTGAGATCCAAACTAGACTAGAAGTCTACTTAGTCAAAACAGATTCAGACTTAACATGTAGAGACTAATTCAACATATTTTGATATAAAACTTCCTTTCTCAGATCTAGGGTTATACCTTAAAACTTTAACATAATTTCTTTGTGTTCTTTTTATTTTTGTGCACACATATTTCATAAAATATGAAATAAAAATTAGAACCACAAACAACTTACTGGATCTCAAAATACTATGAAACTTAGAAGTTTCTATTTCAAAACTTGTTGAAACAAAAAGGTTCTATAATGCCATATCTAAAATAGAAATAGAAAAATAAAACGTGAGATGTTCTCTTTTAGAAAAACTCAGTTGCAACAATGAAACTTAAGCCTCTCTTAGAGATGAGTTCTGAGAGAATCAAAGATTTGAAGAGGTCTTCAAACAAAAACACAACACCAACAACACAGAAACCCTAAAAATGTCTAACTCTCAAGAATGAGTTTTCTGTTTTTTAGAACTGTTTAGCTTTTGGTGTTTGGTTTGGGAGAAATCACTCATAGGTTTGAACCACGAATAAAGCTAGGGTTTCTTCTTTCTAATGTCTATCTTTTCTTTCCCTCTCTACTCTTTTTTCTCTCTTCTCTCTCTACTCTCTCTACTCTCAGATTTCACGAAATGGCAAAAGTCTCAAAACGTTGAGGCTTGGTTCCTTTTTATACTAGACGTAGAAGGATCCAGAACCTTGAATTAAATCCAATGGCTGGGATTAAATCTTGACCAATTGACTTTAATCCAACGGTTCAACAAAAGCAGTGGGTTAAACGTTTGGTGATTGGTTTAAACTGGGTTCATGTGGATTAACTCTCAACACATGCAGGAAGTTGATAATGTTGATCAAAGGGTTGATATTGGTTAAACATATTATGTCTACGAGAAAACACAAATCCAATCGATAGGCTACCAACACAAGTACGCACAGGATGAAGGCAAAAAACACGTGTATGAAAGAAACTACAAAGAACACCTTTAATTCTCTAGCGCTTTTGGATTTACCCGGGCAAACAATCAGTAAAGAAAATAAATTTCTGAAATTCAACTTATACCCACGACACTTTTAAAACCATGTCTTAATTAATTCAAAAATCATTTGAAAATTATTTAAAATTATATAAAATGATTTGAATTGAGATAAATTGATTTTTAAAAAATTTAAAGTGCTGGAAAACCTTTAAAGCAAATAGGTGATATGTATTATGCAGTGCAAGTGTCCTATTTTGTGGTTTTATGATTTAGAAATAACTCCCCTTTATATTGATCTTGAAGGTTTTCTTGGACTGGATTTCTTCAATGAATGTGAACGTTTGAGGAGATGGAGTTCTCATAAAACTCTAACTTATTTTGTCTAGATATCCAAACTAGTTAGAACTCCTATATATGTAGATTCAAGTATGTCAATATATAGTGTGTTATCAATTCAGGAGGTTGTAGATCCCCCTACTACTTCTTATCCTGCTGTTGAGGAGGATACTCCTATTGATGTCTCTAGTGTCCCAGTGGCTAAGGCCAGGAAAAGAACCCCCAACAAGAAAAGAAAGGTTGTAACCCCTAGTTCTTCTGAAGCATCTCAATCTCCATCTTCTCCAGGACCATAGTTGTTCAATCAGTGCACAGAGCTTCTTGATAATCTGTTAAGGCAATTTAATAAAGGGTCTACAGATGATCAGTCTGTCTTGGCCAAGCTGATGGCTGAATGAGGTATCTTATTTACTCTTTCTGACCCTATTGCTGGTCATAAGAGGACAAGGTCTAGCCCCAAAGTCCAACTTCCTCTTGACGATATTGAGGATGAGTTTCTTCCAAAAAAAATAAATAAATGGAAGAAGAGGATGAGAAGGAGGACTCCCCTTTGGTTCAACCATCTCGTAGGCTGCGTCAAATGAACTCGACTGAGAAACCTGGTTCAATTCCATAGGATTATATAATTCTTGATTATTATAGTGATGACCCTGAGCAAGAGAAATACAAAGAAACCCCTAGTATTGAAGATCTTTATTCTCAGCATACTCCTAGTGTTGATCCTCATTCATCGTCCTCTCATCATGAGGGTAATATGCCCCTTATCTTAGAGTGAAGTCCCTATTTGGACGTTATTTCTCAGGCCAAAGAGGTGGTTGAAGTTCCATCCATAGCAGCTGCTAGTCCTATAATTGTGGTGAGTGTGTACTGATTTCTTGCACTTTGTATATTTTATTCATGTGTACATTACACTTACACTTTTGCAATGACTTTCGCAGTCTTCCCCTATTGAAGAAGTTGATCCCAACCCTTGTAGGGATATTACGATTGTTCCCCTTAAAGTCAACATCAGTGAACAAATGTTGGTGGGACTGTCTGGGACCTCTATATTGGAGGGCAAACTAGCCACTCCTGAGGAGAGGTAAGTTGGAGCAGAAGTTAAGTCTTTGGAGCAGATAATTATTTCCCCTGCTGAGGTTTCTCGTGAGCCTTTAATTATTCAAGAGGTATTCATACTCCCCCTTTCTTAGGTTAAACCATCCTTTATTCCTGTGAGTAATATCTGGGTTTTTGTAAGCATCACGTAGTTCACCTAGTCGGGCTATCCCATGGGTGCTTTAGGTAAACTGAGGCTTAAAGATGCCCAGTCTTACTTATTCAAGCAGCTATAAAGGTGCTTTAAGTAAAATTAGGACTTTTGAAGTGACAACATTTACCTAGTCGAGCAACCATATAGGTGCTTTTGGAAAACTGAGGCTTAAGATGCCGAGTCTTACCTAGTCGAGTAACCATAAAGGTGCTTTAAGTAAAACTAGGACTTTTGAAGCTACAACAGTTTACCTAGTCGAGCAACCATCTAGGTTCTTTAGGCAAACTGAGGCTTAAGATGCCCAGTCTTACTTAGTCGAGCAACTATAAAGGTGCTTTAAGTAAAATTGGGACTTTTGAAGCGACAACAGTTTACTTAATCGAGTAACGATGTAAGTGCTTTAGGCAAACTAAGGCTTAAAATGCGCAGTATTACCTAGTCAAGCTTCCATAAACGTGCTTTAAGTAAAACTAGAATTTTTAAAGTGACAACGATTTACCTAGTCGAGCGACCATATAGGTGCTTTAGTAAAAACTGAGGCTTAAGATGCCTGGTCTTTCTTAGTCGAGCAACCATACAGTTACTTTAGGCAAACTGCGGCTTAAGGATACTTGTTGTGCCCCTACCCTATTTTTTCTTCCTTAAATTAATTCTTCACTCTCTAAGGTGGAAGCTAACCAACCCATGACTTTGGGGATGTTGTTGCCACTACTGATCAAGTACCTCCCGAGAATGTTCCTCCAGAGTCTGTTGGGAATTTTGATGGGCCCACCACTATTCCTCAGACTTCATAAATTGTGGAGGGAGGGGAACAAGACACAACTCTCATTCTGTAAGAATATGACAGGGCTTCAAACTCTGTATTTCCCTCTTCCAATGACAATGCCTTCAGTGTTCATCCACTAGAATTTGCGTGTGAGCCTTTCTTTGAAGGATTTTGCCTATATTATAACTCCACCTTATAGCGACCTGATCGAGCGACTGGTGGAACTTCATCCGTCCACTTTTACAATTCGTTATATTCAAGTCATCCCTGTTATGATGGCTTGCAGATTGTTGGGATTTTCCACCGTATTATCTGATGTGCTGCGTGCCACTCTGCCTTCTTTAAGTTCCAAGAATATTAAAGAAATAATGGGGCAAATTAATATTCTTGTGGGTGAGGGTTTTTCTCTAAAATGGTTGATTTATTTTCTCAAGTCCTTCAAGAAACTTGACTTGCCCTCTTACTTTGCAAAAATCTAGGCTATTACTCGTTCGCAGAGTGCCTTAGCCGAGAGGATGGCCACTTCAAATTATGAACTTGCCAAAGCTGAGGAAATTGTTATTGCCAAGGAGTCTTTGGTGAAGGCTGAGTCGAAGGTTGATGAGCTTCAGTAGGATATGGATCGTTATCAGCAGGAGATAGCAGACTTATGTAACGGGTAGGTTTCTTTGGCCTCTCTATTACCCGAGCATCACCACCGGATTTTGGACTTTTCTAGTTTGTGGTTTGTTGTAGATGACCAAAGTAATTATTAAGGGGATTTATGAGTTTATGCTAGTTATAACATAATGTACTGCTTTATTTTATTTTTTTCATGTATCTCGAGGCAGTAAATCCTTTTTTATATGTTACTTAAAATCTTGGATTTTGGAATACACAAAAATGGATTGCCCTTTACTTTTATGCAAATTGTCTAAAAATAAGAAACAACTTGTGGTTCTATAAACATTACCCCCATAATTTCTATATAATTCACAAAAAAAATATTCCAACACCTTGTGACAACAAGCATTCTTTCTAGTTTACTTATACGTACACATTGCAGTCCCCCAAAAAATGCTAGGACAAGTTTACAACTTAAACAAAATAAATTTTGAGCCACTTGTTATTGAGTCTAAAAGTCTCGTCATCCTCAACCTTCGAGATTTCATAATATCCTAAATCATGAGCTTTTTGAACAACATAGGGTCCTTCCCAATTTGCCTCAAACTTGGGCAGCGAGAGACCGGTATGTGCCTTGTACAAGCCTTCAAAAGTAGGTCGCCTTCCTAGAATTTTCTTGGCTTTACCATTTGGTCATAAGATCTAAACATGTGTTTCCTGTACATCTCAAAATGCCTTTTTGCATTATCTCTATGCTCTTCCAATGCTTCCAGTTGCACTTAACGATTGTGAGGGAGCATTTCACTTCAAAGGTTGTAGAATACAGAAGGTACCTCGAATTCTACTAGGAGAATTAATTTTGCGCAAACACTAACGAGAAAGGGGTGTGTCATGTAGGTTTCCTTTTTGTGGTTTAATATGTCCACAAGACCTCTGGTATTTTATTATCCCATTTTCCTGGGAAATCTTCTAACATCTTCAAGAGGATATTTGCCAGAGTCTTGTTCGTGGTTTCAGCTTGTCCCTTGCATTTAGGGTAGACCACTGTTGACTTGTGGTGAATAATGGAGTATTTTTCAGTTAGCATTCGCACATCACTATTAATAAATGGGGTCCCATTATCCAACAGGAATACTTTCAGGATTCTAAATCTGCAAATAATGTACTCCTTCATAAAGCGTGCTATTATCCCCACCGTAGCTTTCTTCAATAGTATGGCCTCTAGCCATTTGGTGAAGCACCATGTAGCCACTAGTATCCATATTTTTCCTCTCGAGGAGGGGTTGATTGCCCCTACTAGATCGAATGCCCATGTATGGAATGAAAAAGGGGTAGAAAGGGAATGTAGGTCCATCGTGGGAGCATGAATCATATTCCCATTGAGCTGGCATGCCTTGCACTTTCGAACAAATTCATCTGAATCTTTCTTCATTGTTGGCCAAAAATACCCCAGCGTCATTAGTTGGTCATAGAGTTTTGTTACCTCAATGTGCCATGGCCCATGTGATTGCCTTAGTACCTAGTTTGCTTCCTCCTGTCTAATGCATCTTAGGGGCCTATCATGGTAACCTTTTCAATAAAGTTGCCCCTCCTGGACGTAATACATGGACACTCCTCGTCGTAGTCTTGTGGCGTCGTCTTTATCCATGGGAGAAATCCCGTCAACTAGCATGTTTAGATTTGGTTGTCTCTAATCTAATGGTTGATCTATAAAGTTGCATTCCGCCGTCTGGTAATACATCAGGCCTTTCCCACACCCTCTCTCTAGTTGCGCAGCATTTTATTTCACCGTGGGCCAAAAATACCCTACCCTCTAAATTCTTCTATACAAAGAGATTTCCATTGTCTCACAGCTAAGGCAGTGTTTTTTTTTAACTTTCGATTTTGCCAATTTTCGATCTGTTTTTTTTCGAATTTGGAATGAAATTTTAGTTTGTCGATTTTCGCTTTTCCAATTTTCGATTTTTTTTGGCAAAAATCGGATCGATAATCGAAAATAATTTTGAATTTTTTTATTTTTCAATTTTTTCGATCCAATTTTTTCGAAACTATGCCGATCCGATTTTTTTTTAATTTTCCCCTTTTTCGAATTATTTCTTATTTTTTCAGAAATATTTTCCAATTTTCGATTTTTCCAATTTTTTTTTTCGATTTTTTGAAAGTAGCCCATATTCCACATCGGTTAAGAGAGTGAGAGGGCTCCAAAGTGTGCTTCATAAAAGGACAGTATCCTTCTAACTTCTACACAATTGAAAAATTGGCCAAATCCTCACGTATTTACATATTGGGTTAAACCCTTTTATTTGTTTCTTTAAAATGAGAATTTCAAGTAATCGAGAATCCAAAATTTATTTTTTTGAAATTTTGGAATTCTTGAAATTTTTGGATTTTTAATATATTTTGTGAATTTATGACTTTTTCCGAATTCGAAGATTTTTTTAATTTTTCGATAAATTTGGATCGGAAATCTGAATAATTTTTTTATTTTCAAAAAAATCAAAACTTTTTCGAAAGAGGTATTTTTTTATCCGATCCAGCCGAAATATAGGCTTACTCACATCCATTGTCGTGTATCTTTATCAACCTCTGATTTGCTTCTTCAAGTCCCATGCACGTAGATAGACATCCCCCTTTATTTTTATAGTACAGATTGCTCGAGGTGGTAAAGTATTATGCTAGCTTAGAACTGTTAATGGGTCATGTCGAGTCGTGTTCGTGTCATTTTTTATCGTGTTCGGGTCTTATTAGGTTCGTGTCAAAATGGGTGACTTTTTTATAGATAAAAAAATCATATCCAAACCCGACCCTTTATGTTAACGTGTCATGTCGTGGTCACTCGTTAATACCCATTAAGATAATGAATTGGTTTGAATTATATACAAGTCATTATCTCATTTTTTAACCCAAGTAGACCCATTAATTCATTGACATTACTAAATCTCTCATTTAGTATAATTCATTACGATTAAATTAACATTATGCTACATAAATTATTTATAAGTTCCAAGAGTTTATCTTATTTACTTCAATTAATGGGTCAGAACGAGTCTTATCAGGTATTAACGGATGAAGGGGTCAACACTAAACTGACTCGTTAACTATCGTGTCTTATCGAGTTGGCACTGATATGACCTGAACCCATTAACTTATAACTTCGTGATGGTTCGTGTCATGTTATCGTGTCATGCCTCATTTTTCCAGGTCTATGCTAGCTCTACCAATATCAGTGGCCCTTGCCCCGTCTCCAGTTATTTTCACGTTTTCCCCTCCAGTCATTAATATCATTAGAAGGCCACATTTCTAGTATAGTTAAGGGTGTTGTTCTCTTTGTGATTCGAATAACCATCGATTCTCCATTGAAGGATATTTTTTGGGCTAGCGCGGCGTAAGCATCTACATGTTTGTTCACCATTCTTGGATGTCTCTCAATCTTTACTTTATAGAATTTCCCAAGAAACCTCTGTACAATTATTCGATAAGGTGCTAAGGTTATGTGTTTGAGAGTATACTCGCCATTAACCTGTTGTACCACCAGATTTTAATCCCCTTTTATTGTCAGTATACCCCTTCTCAGAGCCTCTAACAGCCCCAACACTAAAGCCTCGTACTCAGCTTCGCTTTTGAACATTTGAAATCTAGCTTGAAGGATAATGGAACTTCTTCTTCCCCTTTATGTAAAATCACTCCTGTCCCTCCTGTGTTTTCAGCTGAAGATCCATCAAACTGCATGCTCCATTCTTCTAGATTTTCTTTGAGATAGTTGTCTTGGAGATCATCTCCAGGCAGCTCCTCAATAGGGTGCTTAAACATTCCCGAGGGGAATATGGCCAACAGATCTACATAATCTTGACTTTTGATCGCTCTAGGGACCAAGCACTTGAGATCATATTTCAAAAGAATCAATAACCATCGCACAGCCTTGTGTATTAACACAGTTTTAGCTAGAAAGTTTTTTATGGGGTCACATCTAGTAATGATTTGAACCGTCAAAGCTAACATGTAATGCCTAAACTTTTGAGCAATAAATGCTAGAGCTAAATAATGACTCTAATGCTTGTATATATAATCGTAGACCCATTTGATCTTATAATCGCAGACCCATATGATTTGGCTTAGATAATACACAGATTTTTCCATGCCTTCCACTTCTTGAGCCAATAATGCCCCTATTGATCTTTTAGTGGATGTGAGGTAGATAAGTAAAGGAATACCTGCTCGAGGGGGAACCATCTTTTGGGGAGATGTCAAAAACTTCTTTAATTGGTCCAAAGTTTCCTAGTGTGGCTGCTCCAACGTGAACTTTGCCTCGCAGAATCTCCATTAGTGGTTGAGTGACTTTGCCAGCCTAAGCACGATTCTCCTCAAGTAAGAAATCTTCCCCAAAAAACTCTTCAACTCTTTAGGAGTCTTTGGTCTTGGCATATTGAGGATACCTTCTCGCTTGTCTAGGTCCATCTGTACCCCTTTGCTGTTCACTATAAATTTTAGAAACTTGCCACTAGTTACTTCGAACGCACATTTCAAGGGATTCATCTTTAACTTGTATTTTATGTATCTCTGGAACACTCTCCTCATATTTTCTACGTGTGTGGCCTCTACCTTAGACTTTATCACCAAATCTTCCACATAAAATTCTAAAATCTCATGAAAGAGATCATGGAATATGGCCATCATGGTTCTTTGGTAGGTAGCTCCTACATTCTTTAAACCAAAAGGCATAATAGTGTATATGAAGTTACCTATTGGCGTGAAAAAGGCCTTCTTCTGGGTCCATTTTAATCTGGTTGTATTCCACGTAGTCGTCCACAAACCTATAAATCTCATGCCCTGTCATTGATTCTATGAGGCTATCAGTGGAAGGTAAGGGGAAGTCATCTTTCGAGCATGCTCGATTCAAGTCTCTAAAGTCCACATAAATATGTATTTGATGCTTGTCCTTCTTCCCTACAAGCACACTGCTGGACAACCAAATGGGGTGTTAGATGGGGCTAATAAAACCTGCTGCGAGTAACCTTTAGACTTATTCCTTTATCTTCAAGTTTATCTTCGGTTTATACGTTCGAGTGGCTTGCTTTATTAGTATTGTTAATGGTATAACATTTAACCTATGGCAGCTCACCTCCTAGTATACAGTGGGTATCTTAGTAAATTTCCACGTGAACACCTCCTTGAATTCCCTTAGAACCCCCATTAGTGATCCTTTTGCAACATTATCCAGGTCTTTCGAGATAAACATTGGTCTTGGGTCATCCCCTTCATCAGCTAAGTCTATCGACTCTAGCTCTTAGATTTGGGATCCTGGACTATCCTCTATGCACTCCGCTTCATCCTCAACCTCCTCCATAAATTCCTAGATATTGGGGTTGTCAATCACCAAGCATTTAGCTAGACTGTCCACTAAAAAGCATTCGTAGACCAGGTCAGTCTCATCATCCAAGCCTTCGATTGCCCGATTATACCTTCAGAGTTTGTAAATAATCTTGCCATTAGGCAAAACCACTATTTTGCATTAGCGTGGTTTCTCCTCTTGGCGAGGTCTTTTGCTTGCATTCTCTTATAACTTCCTCGCTGGAACTCCACTGAGCACACTTTTACTACTGGACTTGAAGTTTGATTGGATCAATTCGTGACATCATCCGATCATGAAGTTGTCTCAAAAGGCTGGGAGGCCTGACTGTCTCATGCGCCCTTTCTTGCTCCTCGTAAGCCACTACCGAGCGAGGAGGTGCACGTACCCTTTACCTAGTACTTGGGATCTTAATCCCCCCTGTGTACTGAGTGAGCGCAGTAGATTCTTTAGCTAACTTCATGTAGAAGGCTGCTTCCACAAACTGGGATTCCTCCCTCACGAAAGGCTTCTTGGACGCTCGAATGACTACTTCTTTTCCTTTGATATTAGCCTTTGCACACTGGTGATATGTGGAAGGCACTAAACCATGGTTATGCATCCATAGCCTCTCTATAAGAAACTATTAGGGCGTCTCACAATCCATGAGATGGAATTTAGTATAGGAAGTGATGTTCCTCATTGTGATCCCCACATTCACATAACCCATCGACTTTATCAATTGGCTATCATATCCTTTTATGGACAATGGACTTTGCACAATCCTTATCTTAGAAATATTATAGGTATAGAATGATACCATAGGCATAATATTGATAGATGATCCCTCGTCCATCGAGACACGGTTAAAGCTACACTCACTCACGCTCGCCGTCACATAAAGTGGCCTGTTATGGGGATATCTGACCAACCGATTTGCCTCCGAAAAATTCATCTCTAGAAGGAACTTTTATACTAGCTTGGTCATTGGACCTTTCCATCGCAAGTTTAGGGCTATATTTTTCTTCGCTATTTCCAAGATTGCTCGGGTGATCTCCAGTCGAGAATATTTTGGCAATCTAACTTGCTCAAAAAACTAACTGAACTTTTGCAATCTTGCTACTGCAGAACATTCTACCCAAGGGTCATCCTACTCTTCTTCTAACTCGTAAACCTCATCTATGCCTCTGTATGATGATTTGTCGTATGTTGTCACCACATTCACTCATCCTAAGGAGCAAGCCTCCAATTGTCTGCTTAAATCATCAATTGGAATCCACTCGTTTTCTATTTCTTCTTCCATTATTAGATATGACATTTGGGATAAACACTCTTCCAGAGAATCTGTAAAATCAAAATCACTGGCCATGTTTACTCCGTGTGTTGGCAGAGGATTATTGTTGATGTTGGTTTGTGGCAGCTCGATATCTCCTCTCTTGACATATTTGGCTATTATCTTCCTAAGAGCAAAACACTTACTCATTGGATGTCCCACCCTATTATGCACCACGAAAAACTTCGGGCCCTCTCTGTCTTCTTGATGATGGGTGATGTATCGGCCATAATAATCCAACACGTGTTATCTCTAATTATGAGATCATAAGTTTCAATAGTCTGCTCTACTGAGCAAGGCAGCTCCGGGGGGTCATCTTTTTTTAACTTCCTCTTGTTTCCCCTTCCTCTTGGTCCATGGTTTCCTTCCTGGTGCTTTCCACCTTCATTATTGGCATAGTTCACATGAGGTGGTATCCCTTCCTCAAGCTACCCGACGGGTTTACTAACAAGCTTGAAAAGGTTAGCGAGGGTGTTGGTAGTGGCTTTATAATCGAGGCAATGTTCCTCGTAGATATAAGGAACGAAGCAAACGTACCCTCGTGAGTTTCATTTATCAAATAGCATATATATTCGGGCAACAGGCCTTCTACAAAGACTTGCAAGAGCCTATATTCTCGTGTCTCCTCTCTCATGTCCAAGGAGTGCTCATGAAATCTATTGATATATGCCAACACATCTTTGTCGGGCTTCTGTTTCTCTTAAGCCAGTTGTGTAAGAGTAAATTCATCCTAAGACAAGAAGAATTTTTGTACGAGCTGAACATGAAGATCCTCCCATGTGTCCACACTGCCTGGGGCCAAGTGGGAGTACCACGTGTAAGCTTTCTCAGTTAGAGACTTAGAAAATTATTTCAACCTCAGCTTCTTGTTATTACAGTGGAACCCAAGGTTCTCTATAAACCTTTTAATATGCTCATTGGGATCACCTATTTTCCTGTATACTTCTCAAAAATAGGGGAAATATACCCCATCGGGTAGGATTCGTTATTATACTCCTTCGATTACGGAGTACAAAAATCATCGTATACCGAAGAAGCTTCTCCTCTCGCTTTTGAATCCACCATCATCTTCAAAATCTCCTTTTTCATCTCCTCCACTGTGGGTGGAGCAGAGTTGTTCTGTGCAGGGGTCATCGTCACCAGGTTCACTATCGGTGGCACAATATGTGTGCCACTGCCTGGATGAGATGTTGTCGGCATAGTAGTGTTATGTGTTCCTCCTCCTACAACGGAAGGAGTGTTCACATGTGGTGTTGGCGGGGTCGCACTATTGGTAATTGTCTGAGCCACTCCCACTGAGATAAACGGAGATTGTAAATTCACCAGTGGGGTTACATAAGAACTGGGCCCCGTTGTAGCCCCTAATACCGCCTGAGATGCTGAAGTCTTGATGAACTTAGCGAACAGACTCATTAGTCCTGCCATCTGCACAGGTTCTGCATTGGTCGTCCCACTATCGGCGGGAACAGTAGTCTTCGTTCTCCCTACTTGCTCTCTGTCTGGGAAGTTGGTGAGGTTCTTTCTCTCCTCACGTTGTATAGCGTTAAAGTCAATGTTTCTCGCAACATCGTAGTTAGCCATCTCACAAAAGAGAATACCTTCCCATGAGAGTCGCCAAATGTAAGAGGTGTGTTCTTCAAAATGATAATAATGTGAAGGGGGGCATAACCCCTTATCAAGATGGTAATTATGGCCTTAGAACAATCAATGACAATAATAAATGCTAGTCTCAAGTCGACACATTCAATATACAAAACTCGTGTATTAAGTGTGTTCTTTCAACATAAATGCTATAATAAAACAATCAATGAGAGAGATCCCATAGTTGACTTGGTCGGATGGAGCGGACACAAGCACCTTTGAGGCAATAAAGGCAAGGCAATAACCTTAAACACAGATGGAATAAATGAGGTTGGTCTCTCAATAAGTGTTCCCGCAATAAACTCTCTTGTATGGGAATATTTTTGCAGCAATTCTAGGCTAGAAAAGTGTGATTCCCAAATAGTGTAATGTTTGAGGTATTTATAGGAGGGGAAGATTATCAGAATGACCTTTTTGTAATTAATGTGTTTGACCCCTCTTAATGTTAATAATCTTGTGCAATTAATGCCAAAGATATTGTATTAAATGATCAAGACATGATATTTTGGTGGGTACACTATTTTGACTCTTTAGAGTTGTGAACGCGTTAATTAAGACGTGATGTGCCAGCTATGAACCTACCATTCTAGGAAAATCTTCACTTGAGTGTTATTTTATCGAGTTCCTGAATGTTAGACATGCTGACGTCAAAGGGTTGGTAAACAGTAACCTGTGAAGGACGTTATGTCACATCACTCAAAAGGTAGTTCATCGAATGGAAGGTCGTTCAAACTACAAGTCCTTCGAGCAACTTATGATTTGTATGCAAGTACGACAAGCTAACACCTGGGCAACTATTTAGGACTAGGGACCCTCGAGTGGGTTCTAAGAGATGGTATTTTGAGGTACTACTGAGCCCAGTGGTGTATAAACCAAGGTTTTGCCTAAATGCCACAAATGGGTTGGTCTCTTCCAATGTCGCCTTGCACCCAATCCTCCAAACCAAATCCGTTCAAGATACCGAAAATGAGGTTGTTCGATAGAGCATGTACGATCTCCCATGCACTGCCAGATGTGGTCCCTAGAGGATACCATGCAACCTCAAAGCTTTTGCAAAGTAAACTTTATATTTAAAGAGAGAGCTAAATATAAGTACATCAAAGGTCCTATTATAATTCGTATTTTATAGTATTTATCTCTTGGGCTTGATCTTTGTGGGATGTCTTTCGAGCATCCTCAACTTTATACGAGCAACCATCTTTATAGGAGATCTTTCTGTAATACCCCGTATTTTTATGACTTTTAAATTTAGGGATTTATTAAATTAAATTAAGAGATAAATTTAATATTAATCCAAAAATTATATTAAATATTTACTAGCGTGATGAGAGTTAGTAATTATTGGGAATTTATTGATTATTACTTAATGGATAAAATAATATGTATAATCAAATTTATTAAAATTATCATGAGTGTATAATTTGATAATTGTGGAAATTAAATCGGGATGCGCCTGTATCGTGTCGGGATTAAATTATTATTAAGAGTGAATAAATTATAAGTCACTCATATGGCCATTTTGAGTGCACCAATGTGTCCGAAAGGGTCGAGATAGTCAAAATAATGTACCCAGGGGTTTAGTTTGGGTCTCGATAGTTGGGGTATAATGGGATATAGAGAAAATCAGTAGGGTCTAGGTAGACCCCGTTGAGTGAAATTTAATATAGGATGAGATTTTGGGTTAACGAGGAATTATTCATGCATATAAGAAAACAGGCGTACGTTTAACAAAAAGATCGAGGCTCGTAAGGGAGTTAGACCAGAAGCTAAGTGAGTGTATGGCTACTGAAATTATACTTAGAATACTTCGAGAGAGGAGAAGTGAGTATGAAGTGAATTATAAATGAGAATAAAAATGACGAGTCCGTAATGCGAAATAATCGAGTAAAATGTGTAAATGACGGATAATTATAATTATGGGTTGTGGGCCCACCTAATTTAGAAATGTGGATATTCATACATATATGACTGTATGATTGTGCATATATTGTATATTTGTATAAAAATCATACTCGAGCTACTTGCTATCATGGGGATTTCCGCGTCGGGACAGTCTTATCTCGATTGGAACTTTATGGGGGATATTGACTCGTACCCTAGAACATAGGGGATCTTGGTACATGCTATCTGATTGATAGTCAGGCAGTACTAAGAGAGGTGAGGGTATGTGCTAACCTCTTAGTGACTTGGAACAATGATTCGCCTCCAATTGTATGTGTTTTGTGTTACTACAGTTCGCGAGTGATTCTGAACTAGTATTTCCCTTAGTACGAGTGATACAGGGACTCGATAGCAGAGTATGCCAGCACCATAGATTTTATGTGGGGTGCAGATAGTATATATATTATATGAGCAATATATATATATATATATATATATATATATATACACTTAAGTATGGTAACTTTCTACTATGCATAAAAGTAGTTAAGTAATGAATAAATACTCCAACTTTATTATAAGTGTTTGGGAATTTTGTGGCATCGCTGGGTTATCTTGAATAACATAAGATATATGAGAGAGCTAAATTTTCAGAAATTAGTTATCTTAATGATAGTAATTATCGGAATGAAACCTTATGGAAAAGTCAAGTTAAAATAAACTTTGAGATTAATAGTTCGGTAGGCGTGCACACTACATGAGAGGTGAGAATTTCTCAAGGGAGTGTCGCATACTAATATGGTTATTTCATTAGCCGGTAAGCATTGAAATACTTGTTAAACTATTTTTAAACTATTTTACACTCGGGTTCTGACCCGTTTCCTGTTATTTCTTTTCTCTTGTATATATACGTATATAGTACAGGTGCCCAGCCATAGGGGCATCATGCTAAGATTCCTTGTATCGGATGCGCTGTAGCTTATGCGGGAGTTGCAGGCCATTGGTTAGACGACCTCATTGTTGACTCCACTCTTATTTTTAGTTCTTATTATTTAGGGAATGTGTCGCCCGCTTCCCTATTAAATTGGATTTGTCAGAGATTTATATTCATTTATATTACCAGTATTTGGTACTCTTCGGGATTTAAGTATCGTCAGGATGGTTTTATTTATAGTTTAAACTGGTTTGGTTTATCTGGATGATTCAAATTCTTGTGTGTTATTATCCATCCTTAGTATTTTGGAATTCTTAAACTGTTGGTTATTTAAAAAGGTTTTCATATTTGGATTTAATAAAATGGAAATATGGTTTTAAAATTGTTTTGACACTTAGCTTAATTATTTAGGGTGTTTAAATTGAAAATTTTATTTTGGGACAGTGATGCTAAGAATGAACCAACCGTTCACCTTGATTTTAATTTAATAAAGAATTGATCACCCGATATTTAATTAGGTGGGGTGTCACAGGTGGTATCAAAGCATCAGGTTCTAGTGTCCTTTAGTATCTGTACGGCTTATTTTGCTTCCATCTTAGCGTCCTTGATATAGAGCCCTATCTTTAGGACTGTTGTAGTCATATATTTACCCTTACGTCTTCAGCTAATTGAGATTTGATAATAACTCTAGACTAATATATTTCCTCCTCGTTTCAGATTACTCTGAGATGCACACCCCGAGACAAGAATGCCCAGGCCGAGCAGCCAGCATCTTCGGCTCAAGGAATGATGAACGCAACTAAGGTAGCCGTTATTATTGCTCAGGCGGTGAATGCCGCATTAGCGGTAGTGGAGCACGACCCACCTCAGATTCAGGCAGTGGCACCAGTACCATCACATCTTCCATCTGCATGGGAGCGGGTTAGGGATGCCTTTAAGAAGGCGCATCCCCCGGAGTTCTCGGGTAGCTCGAACATAGTAGTCTCTATCCAATGGAAGAAAGATATCCAGAGGCATCTGCGCATGTATGAGTGCACTGACGTACAAAGGCAACATGTGGCTTCCTTCAAGCTAGTGGGGGCCGCTTTGCAGTGGTGGGAGTCCACCACCGCTTTGGAAGAGAGGGACAGCATCACGATTCAGTCGTTCTAGGCAAGGTTTGACTGCAAGTTCTTCCCATCCACCGTGAAGATTGAGATGAGGCGGAAGTTACTGAATCTTAAGCAGGAGAATATGACTGTTGCTGAGTACGAGGAGGAGTTCACTAGACTTCTCACTATAGTGCTAGATGAGGCACCCACGGAGGGGAAGAAAATATTATTATTTGTAGATGGATTGGCCTAGAGGATCCGTCAGCACCTCATAGGTAATCTATCATTTAGTACATACACTGATGTACTCAACGTTGCTTTGTTACACTGTCATGATCACCGCTTCCATCTGCAGGGGAGTAAATGAGCAGGGGAGTCCAGCTAGCAGGGTAGGACAAAGGGCAGTAGTACTGGCGGGGCACCAGCAGCCCAGGGGCAGACCCGTCACAGTGAGCAGAGTTATCATTAGTGGGACCCTACCAACCGATTCTGATTCGGTGACTCCAGACAGGGATCTGGGGGATTCAGGCATGGCCAGTCTGATCAACATGGCTAACAGGGCCAATACCGTCAGCAGTAGGGACAGCAGCAGGGCCATCAGGGTCAACAACATTTCCAGGAGGTCCAGTGGTGGAGTGGTAACGGCCAACAGGGTCGTGATCAACAGGGGCAGATGGGAGGTAACTTCAGGGGTGGATGTTTTGAATGTGGCAAGAATGGCCATAGGCGCCAGGATTTCCCAGAGGGAGATAGGGCCCCACAGCAGTAGGGTGCCCGTAATGAGCTGCTGAAGACACTCTTTCCAGCCGCCCTCCTAATGCCAGGTCAGGATCCAGCTTTTCCCGCCATCCCAGCAGCTCCAGTTCAGTAAGGACAATTGCAGTACAGATGTGTCTACAACGTCCACCAGGCAGCAGTACAACGGTCACCACCCGCGATTGAGGGTACGTTTCCTATCCATGGCACTATGGGTCGAGTTTTATTTGATACTGGGGCATCGCACTATTTTATAGCTACTCATTTTGCAAAGGCCTTAGGGTTATTAAACACATCAGAGAGCACAGTGACATGCGTAGACTCACCACTGGGGAATGGGTCTTTAATTTTCTTTATATACCGGGGTGTGGGAGTAGAGATTGGTAGCCTGATTTTACCAGCTGACATGTTAGTCTTAGAGATTCATGAGCACAATGTTATTATTGGCATGGATTGGCTCGCTGCGTATAGAGCCATGATAGATTGTTTCGGTGGGAGTATCATTTCTTCCATCAGGGGGTAGGAGATGTTTTTAGTGGCGATGTCTTGCCCAAAGGAAGTCACTTCCACCCATTTGTACTATATAGACGAAGATACCTCTAAGGAGGTCGTGATTCCCTTATATTCGATTTCAGTCATTCGTGAGTATTTCGATGTATTTCAGGATTTATCAGGTCTACCCCCCAGTCGAGAGATAGATTTCCTCATAGACTTGATGTCGAATACTCGACCGATAGCACATGCAACGTACTGTATGGCTCTAGTGGAAATGAGGGAGTTACGGGATTAGATAGAGCAGCTATTAGGTCAGGGCTTCATTCGTAGGAGCACCTCACCTTGGGGCACTCCAGTGTTGTTTGTGAAGAAGAGAGATGATTCACTGAGGTAATACGTGGATTACCGAGAGCTGAACATGGTCACGATACGGAAAAAATATTCATTGCCTCGAATCGATGACCTGTTCGACCAGTTGAGGGGAGCAACCTTCTTTTCGAAGATAGATTTGTGATCGGGACACCATCAGCTACGGATTAGGGAGCAGGATGTGTCAAAGACTTCTTCCTTGATGAGATATGGGTCCTATGAGTTCAGCGTCATGCCGTTTGGGCCGACAAATGCTCCATCCGAATTTATGGACTTGATGAACAGAGTGTTCAGAGAATTCTTGGATCAGTTTGTCATCGTTTTAATAGATGACATCCTAATATACTCACACACTGAGGAGGAGCATGCCGAGCACTGGAGGCAGGTTCTTCAGACTCTACGAGAGCATCAGTTGTATGCTAAGTATGAGAAGTGCGGATTCTGGTTACGAGAGGTACAATTTTTGAGGCATGTTATGTCAGAATTGGGAATTTCGATTGACCCGAGCAAAGTGTCAGTGGTGAGGGAGTCGGGACAGCCCACGACTCTGACGAAAGTGCGTAATTTCTTGGGGTTAGCTGGGTACTACAGGAGATTTATCCGAAGTTTTTCAAAGATAGCGGGTCCGTTAACGAATCTGACTCGCAAGGGAATTTCGTATGTTTGGGATGATGCTTGTCAATTGACTTTTGATGAGCTGAACGACAAGTTGACTTCGGCGCCGATTCTTGCTTTGCCCAAGCTGGGAGTAGAGAATCTGGTGTACACTGACACTTCTGTATGGGGTCTCGGGGGAGTAGTTCAGCAGGTGGAGAAGGCTATAGCTTTTGCCTCCCGCAAGCGAAAGCCCCACGAAAGGAATTACCCCACCCACGACCTAGAGCTAGCAGCGGTCATTTTTGCATTGAGGATTTGGAGACATTATTTGTTGGGGAAGAAGTTTTGCTTCTTCACAGACCATAAGTCACTGCAGTACTTGTTCACTCAGTGAGAAATGAATATACGTCAGCGCGGATAGTTGGAGTTTGTGAAAGACTACCAGTTCGAAATTTAGTACCATCCGGGAAACGCTAACGTGGTTACTGATGCATTAATCCATAGACCGGTGGACGATGTAGCGAACGTCTAGAATGTGAAGTGGAAAGAGTTGGGTCACCAGGACGCGGTAGCCCGTTCCTTTGTATCTGCCATGACAGTCACACCAGAGATTGTTACGAGTGTGATACAGGTACAGTCAGCGGATTCATTTTGTCGGGAACAGATTGTACAACTTTTAACTGAAGGTGGTGAGTCCTACTTAGTAAGTTTCGATGGAGGTTTGAGGTTTAATGGGAAATTGGTGGTCCCATAGGGAGAAGACTTATGTCGTGCAGTGATGATACAATCTGACGGGTCCAGATTTGTGGTACATCCCGGATGAGATAAGATGTACCAGGATATGAGGCGACAATAGTGGTGGAGCGGGATGAAGAAGGACATTGCGGAGTTCATGTCCAAGTGTTCTACCTTCCAGATGGTAAAGGTAGACCACCAGATACCGTCGGGGTTACTTTAGTTATTGGAGATACCTACGTGGAAGTGGGAAAGTATTTATTTAAACATCATTACTGCGCAGCCTACATCACAGCGGGGTGGGTCACGACTCCATATGGGTTATAGTGGATCGATTGACCAAGGTGGCTCATTTTCTTCCAGTACGGACAGACTATACCACGGGCCAGTATTCATAGTTATTCATTGCCGAGATTGTTAGGCTACATGGGGTGCCCCTGGATATTGTGTCTAATATAGATAAAAAATTTATGTCGCGCTTCTAGGAGAGCTTTCAGGAGGCCATAGGTACAGAGTTGAGACTGAGTTCAGCTTACCACCCACAGACGGATGGATAAACAGAGTGTACCAATCAGATGTTAGAGGATATGTTGCGCATGTGTGTCCTTGATTTTGGAGGAGGATGGGAGTTGTATCTTCCACTGGTGGAGTTTGCTTACAAATACTCCTATCAGTTCACGACCGGCATGGCTCCATTTGAGTCCTTGTATGGAAAGCCTTGTCGTTCTCCTACTTGTTGGTTAGAGGTGGGGGATAACAAGTTGCTCGGATCTGAGATGATTCAGGAAACTTTGGCTAGGATCGAGCTCATCAGGAGTCGTATTCGGGTAGCACAGGACAGACAGAAGAGCTACGTTGATGCGAAGCGATTCTTCCGAGAGTTTAGTGTCGGGACCAATTATTACTACGTGTGTCTCCTATGAGAGGAGTGATGAGGTTTGAAAAGAAGGGAAAGTTAGCTCGGAGGTACGTGGGATCGTTTCCCATTATCGAGAGGATTAGGTCGGTGGCATACAGATTGGGACTGTCAGAGCACTTGCATCGCATTCATGATGTGTTTCATATCTCGTCGTTGAGACGATATCTTCGGGATGACATGTTCCATACTCACATCGCGATAGAGGAGATAAATTTACAACCCGACAGCTCGTACGAGGAGAGACCAATGACTATCCTAGACCATAGCGAGAGGAAATTGAGGTCGAAGGTAGTCCCACTTGTACGGGTCCAGTGGGAGCATCATAATGTGGAGGAATCCACTTGGTAGCGTAAGGCATAGATGCGCAAAAAATATCCAAATTTATTTTTACCAGGTTTGCCTTATTTTCCGAATTTCGAGACAAAATTATTTTATTAGGGGGGAAGTATGTAATACTCCGTATTTTTATGACTTTACAATTTGGGTATTTATTAAATTAAATTGAGATACAAATTTAATATTAATCCAGAAATTATATTAAATATTTACTAGCGTGATGACAGTTAGTAATTATTGGGAATTTGTTGATTATTACTTAATAGATAAAATAATATGTATAATCGAATTTATTAAAATTATCATGAGTGTATAATTTGATAACTTGGAAATTAAATCGAGACGCGCTTGTATCGTGTCGGGATTAAATTATTATTATTTTTAAGAGTGAATAAATTATAAGTCGCCCGTATGGTCATTTTGAGTGCGCTAATGTGTTCGAAAGGGTCGAGATAGTCAAAATAATGTACCCGAGGGTTTAGTTTGGGTCTCGGGACGTTTTTAAGCCCAATTGGCATCCCGGGAGAGTATTTTAGACATTTTACATTTTTGGGTAATTAAACCCACGAATTTCCTAAGGATAAATCAGCCTTTAGGAGTTGCCTTCTAGGGTTAACAAATACAAATCAAAGAACGACTATTAGAGAAGGGGTTGGAGATATTTCCAAGCAACTCAAGGCCAAGGACTCAACCGTTTACACCGCCACCACCACCAAAGCATAGATCGCGAGACAAGGAACGCAACCATACCTCTTTTGTCCACAAATCAGAAACTCAAATTCGAGGAAAGTATCTATCTTGCTTTATTTTAGTTAATGTTTTAATCATGTTAGTCTAGGGTTGTTTAGAACATGTTTCATGGAAGAAATTATATTTTTTGGAGATTTCAAATCATATGTGTAGAGGAAGTAGACGTATTCTGGACATCTAAATCACATGTAGAGGATAAGACACTAATTTGTATGGGTTTAGAAGCAAGAAATCAGGGAAAGAATTGAAAGAATAGAAACTAAAAGAAAATTAGGGTTCTTGTAGTTTATGTAAATTTTACCCCATTAAATCATGATACTTGATGAATTCAGACATGTTTTACATAAAAAATCTTGTTGTTAGGTATATAGTACTTGTAGTATTATTAATTGGGAGTGTGGGAATAGTTAATGGAGATTTGGTTGAGGTTGTAGAGGTAAACCCATAACTGGAAAAGAGCAGACTTCATCATAACTTCTTGATCGATCGATCGATCAAGAACATCGATCGATCCACGATCGATCGATCGACCCCTCCTGGAAACTGCATATTTCTCGTCTGATGATTTAATCCGATTAAAATGCATAGGAACCCTGGATTATTATTGTTGGGGTATAAAGGGATATAGAGAAAACCAGTAGGGTCTAGGTAGACCCCGTTTAGTAAAATTTAATGTAGGATGAGATTTTTGGGTAACGAGGAATTATTCATGCGTATCAGAAAATAGGCATACGTTTAATAAAAATATTGAGGCTCGTAAGGGAGTTAGACAAGAAGGTAAGTGAGTGTATACCTATTGAAAATATACTTAGAATACTTCGAGAGAGGAGAAGTGAGTATGAAGTGAATTATAAATGAGACTAAAAATGACGAGTCCGTTATGCGAAATAATCGAGTAAAATGTGTAAATGACGGATAATTATAATTATGGGTCGTGGGCGCACCTAATTTAGAAATGTGGATATTTATACATATATGACTGTATGATTGTGCATATATTGTATATTTGCATAAAAATCATACTCGAGCTACTTGCTATCACGGGGGTTTCCGCGTCGAGACAGTCTTATCTCGATTGGGGGGATATTGACTCGTACCCAATAACATAGGAGATCTTGGTACAGGCTATCTGATTGATAGTCAGACGGTCCTAAGAGATGTGAGGGTATGTGCTGACCTCTTAGTGACTTGGAACTATGCTTCGCCTCCAATTGTATGTGTTTTGTGTTAATACAGTTCGCAAGTGATTCCGAACTAGTATTTCCCTTAGTACGAGTGATACGGGGACTTGATAGCAGAGTATGCCAACATCGTAGATTTTAAGTGGGGTGCAGATAGTATATATATTATATGAGTGACTTATATATATATATATATCTATATATATATATATATACTTAAGTATGGGAACTTTCTACTATGCATAAAAGTAGTTAAGTAATGAATAACTACAACTTTATTATAAGTGTTTGGGAATTTTGTGGCATCACTGGGTTATCCTAAATAACATAAGATATATGAGAGAGCTAAATTTTCAGAAATTAGTTATCTTAATGATAGTAATAATCAGAATGAAACCTTATGGGAAAATCAAGTTAAAATAAACTTTGAGATTAATAGTTCGGTAACACACTAGATGAGAGGTGAGAATTTCTCAAGAGAGTGTCGCATACTAATATGGTTGTTTCATTAGTCAGTAAGCATTTTAAATACTTGCTAAACTATTTTTAAACTATTTTATACTCGGGTTGTGACCCGTTTCCTGTTATTTCTCTTCTCTTGTATATATATGTATATAGTACAGGTGCCTAGCCACAGGGGCGTCATGCTAAGATTCCTTGGATCGGATGCGCTGCAGCTTATGTGGGAGTGGCAGGCCATTGGTTAGACGACCTCATTATTGACTCCACTCTTATTTTTAGTTCTTATTAGTTAGGGCATGTGTCGCCCGTTTCCCTATTAAGTTGGATTTGTCAGATATTTATATTCATTTATATTTCCAGTATTTGGTACTCTTCGGGATTTAAGTATCGTCTGGATGGTTTATTTATAGTTTAAACTGGTTTGGTTTATCTGGATGATTCAAATTCTTGTGTGTTATTATCCATCCTTAGTATTTCAGAATTCTTAAACTGTTGGTTATTTAAAAAGGTTTTCATATTTGGATTTAATAAAATGGAAATAAGGTTTTAAAATTGTTTTGACACTTAGCTTAATTATTTAGGGTGTTTAAATTGGAAATTTTATTTTGGGACAATGATGCTAAGAATGAACCAACCATTCACCTTGATTTTAATTTAATAAAGAACTAATCACCCGATATTTAATTAGGCGGGGTGTCACATGTGGTATCAAAGCATCAGGTTCTAGTGTCCTTTTGTATCTGTACGGCTTATTTCGCTTCCATCTTAGCGTCCTTGATATAGAGCCCTATCTTTAGGACTGTTGTAGTCATATATTTATGCTTACGTCTTCAGCTAATTGAGATTTGATAATAACTCTAGACTAATATATTTCCTCCTCGTTTCAGATTCCTGCGAGATGCACACCCCGAGACAAGAATGCCCAGGTCGAGCAGCCAGCATCTTCGGCTCAGGGAATGATGAACGCAACTAAGGTAGCCGCTATTATTGCTCAGGCGGTGAATGACGCATTAGAGGTAGTGCAGTAGGCTCCACCCCATATTCAGGCAGTGGCGCCAGTACTAGCACATCTTCCATCTGTATGGGAGCGGGTTAGGGATGACTTTCAGAAGGCGAATCCCCCGGAGTTCTCGGGTAGTTCGGACATAGTAGTCGCCAGCCAATGGAAGAAAGATATCTAGAGGCACCTGCACATGTATGAGTGCACTGACGTGCAAAGGCAGCTTTTGGCTTCCTTCAAGCTAGTGGGGGCCGCTTTGCAGTGGTGGGCGTCCACCACCACTTTGGAGGAGAGGGACATCATCACGATTTAGTCGTTCTGGGCAAGGTTTGACTACAAGTTCTTCCCATCCGCCATACAGACTGAGATGAAGCGAAAGTTACTGAATCTTAAATAGGAGAATATGACTGTTGTTGAGTAAGAGGAGGAGTTCACTAGACTTCTCACTATAGTGCTAGATGGGCACCCACAGAGGGGAAGAAAATATTGTAGTTTGTAAATGGATTGGCCTGGAGGATCTGCGAGAACCTCATAGGCAATCTATCATTGAGTACCTACACTGATGTACTCAATGCTACTTTGTTACACTATCAGGATCACCTCTTCCATCTGCAGGGGAGCAAACGAGCAGGGGAGTCCAGCCAGCAGGGCAGGATAAGGTGCAGTAGTACTGGCGGGGCACCAGCAGCCCTGGGGCAGACCCGTCACAGTGAGCAGAGTTCTCATCAGGGGGACCCAACTAAGCAGTTTTGATCCGATGACTCCAGACAAGGATCTGGGGGATTCAGGAAGGTCTAGTCTAATCAGTATGGCCAACATGGCCAATACCGTTAGCAGCAGGGACAGCAGGGTCAAGAACATTTCCAGCAGGGCCAGCAAGGCCAGTGGCGGGTGGTAACGGCCAACAGGGCCATGATCAGCAGGGGAAGAGATGAGGTAACTTTAGGGTTAGATGTTTTGGATGTGTTAAGAATTGCCATAGGCCCCAGGATTGCTCAGAGTGAGATAGGGCCCCACAGCAGCAGGGTGCCCGTAATGAGCTGCAGAGGCCACTCTTTCCAGTCTCCCTCCCAGTGTCAGCTCAGAAGTGCCTTCTAGAAGTGCACCAAGGGTTGGGGTCATATAGACAGGGCCCCAGTAGTCTTATGCACGGAAAAACCATACAATTGTAGACATTGTCACCATTATTGCCCAAGTGATAATTGTAGCAATGAATCCTCATGCTCAGCAGGTACCTCGAGCGCCACTTCACAGCATGCGATGGCACCTGGTTAGGGAAAATAATTCCTAAATGCATAGGAGACTGTTCGTGATGCCTTTATGAAAGGACACCATTCAGAGTTTGAAGGATTTTCTGATGTGGTAACAGCTTGCGTATATTCGAATGCACTGATACATGGAATTAAATATTGGCTACCTTCTAGCTAGTAGGGGCAGCACTGCAGTGGTGGAAATCAGTCACCACTATATAGGAGTGAGATGTTATGACTATCCAGGAGTTCTGGGCATGATTTAACCGCAAGTACTTTCCACTCATCTTTCAAAATGAAATGAGGCGAAGATTTCTTGGCATCTCCTGATAAGGCAAAACTATGGCAGAATACGAAAAGGAATTCATGCACTTGGGCGACTTTGTGACTAATGATTTTAATATAGAGGTTAAGAAAGTGAAGCATTTTATAGAGGGGTTGACTTGGAGAATTCGACAATATTTTATAGAGGGGTTGACTTGGTGACTTACTTAAATACGGTCAATGCAACCCTATTACGTTGTGATGATCATCGTATGCATGTAAAGGGGAATAATAGGAGTGGTGAATCTAGCCAGCCGACCAAGACTGGGGTAGTAAAACCAATGGGAATTCTTAGAATCAATAAAAGCAGGGTGAGCAGAATTCTCAGCATAGGGATTACGCTAAGCAACTTCATTCTAGAGGATTTAGACCTATATAATATGGCTTTAGAAATGGCCATCACGTCTAAGGGAATGGTGGTAAGGGCCAACAGGGTCGAGGTCAGCAGGGCTAGAAAGGAGGCCAATTCTATAATAAGTATTTTATTTATGGTAAGTATGACCACAAGCTTCAGGATTGTCCTGACAATGATAAGTTTCCTAAGCAGCAGGGTGTTCGTCTAAAACCATAGAGGCCTATTTTTCCTGCCACCCTCCTAGTTCTTGCGACTGTTCCAACTTTACCTACCATTCCAATAGCTCCACGATAGATGGAACAACTTCAGTATAGGCGTATGTATAATGTTCATCAGGCCATGGACCCATTGGCACCACCCGTAGTTGAGGGTGTATTTTTTATTCATAGAACTATGGGGAATATGTCACTTGAAACTGTGTGTCACGTTCATTTATTACTACTAGATTTATTTGGGTCGTGGGGCTCTTATATACGGCTAAAAATATAATTACTTGTGTAGACTCACCTGTGGGTAGTGGGTAACTTCTTTACTTTATCTGTCGAAATGTGAGTATAGAGATCGGGCAATTGATCTTATATGTCAATACGCTTATGTTAGACATGTCAAAGTCAGAGTATGACGCTATTGTTGGCATGGACTGGTTAGTAACATATAGAGCTGTGATTAATTGTTTTAGTAGGAGTATTATTTTTGCTATTCTGGGACAGGAGAGGTTTCTAGTGGTGATGCCTCGCCCCGAGGGAGGATCGTCCACTCATTGATATTATATAGAGGAGGAAAGCTCTACAGGAGTTGTAATATCCCTTGATTTGATACCGATAGTCTGTGAGTTCACTGATGTATTTTGAGAAATTACAGGGTTGTCGCTTAGTCGAGAGATTAATTTTTTTATTGACTAAGCATTAGGACCTCCATTGATAACTCGTGCACCGTACTGTGTGGCTCCAGTCAAAATGAGAGAGCTTAGAGATCAGATTGAGCAGCTTTTAGGGCACTGTTTTATTTTTAGGAGTACCTCTCTTTGGGGTGTTTCCTTTCTGTTTGTAAAGAAGAAGGATGGATCTCTGCGGTTACGCATCAACTATAAGGAGTTGAATAAGGTCAAGATACGAAATAAATATCCGTTGTCACGTATCGATAATTTTTTGATCAATTTAGGGGAGCAGCCTACTTCTCTAAGATCGATTTTAGATTCGTTTATCATCAGTTGCACTTCAAGGAGCAGGATGTTCCCAAGACTGCATTTTTATCGCTATATGGATCTTATAAGTTTAGGGTTATATCTTGCGGGCAAACAAATGCTCAGCAGATTTTATGGACTTGATGAATCGAGTATTCAGCGAATTTCTAAACCAATTTTCCATTGTCTTTATTGATGATATTTTGGTTTATTCTTGGATTGAGGATGATCATGCAAACATTTGCGTATGGTTCGACAGACACTGCGTGAACACCAGTTGCATGCAAAGTCCGATAAATATGAATTTTGGTTTTGAAAGGTATGATGGTCCCTTCTAATTTCTTACGTGGAAAGTGTTTTAAGGATGACAAAATAATTTCTATTTTTATGAAAAACCTTTTTTAAATTTTTCAATACGCACCAAGTTGTGAACAATTTTAACTTAACCAAATTTATCGATTAATCCTGAACATGCATCTAGTGATTAAAGCAAGTAAAATAAAGTAAAGAATACTCACAACACCGAATGTACGAGGTAAACCACAAACGGAAAAAATCTTGGACGGCCCAAGATGAAAAATCACTATGAATATGGTCTTACAAAGGTACAGACGATAGTCTTACTTAACAACTCGATCCACCCACAAGACTTGACGCTCCTCTGATCTTCAACCACTTCTCTCACAGTGTCCACGTATAAAGTAACCATTTTCCACGATACATGTTCACAACACACGCGTCCACGTATATCTCGATGTCCACCGATATGGCTTGTAACGTCTACGATGTTAAAATCGGACTCCACCGAATCTTCACCGCAAAACTAGCAATGTTCAGGTGTAGAAAAACTCTTCTTGGTGACACAAAGATCACTATAGCGTATATTAATTAAAACTCGGATCTTTGAAACTCTAAGGATGCATTAACTTTGGAAAACCTTAGAAAACTAATGTGCAGAAACGTTCTGGATGAATACTGGTTTTCACAAAATGCACACTTACGAAATCTGATGGAAAATACACCTTAAATAAAATCTTTGAGGCAGCGCGTCGTTCAAGTGAAATTGACCTGTCGCTCGAACGAGATAGCTATGTCACGCAAATGACAGAGCTTCTCGCTCGAATGACTATCGAAGTCATTTGAGCAACCAGCGAATTAAAGTTTGATTTTAAACCAAATCTTAAGAAATAATTACACTTAAATTCAACTATAATCCATCCTCATAAGATTAAAACGAAGTGTAAAACATTTCAGACACTTATAACACATTTTAAAAATATTTATTTTATAAAAATTACATCCTTAATCATTTAAAATAAATTTCAAGTCTCATTAAAATTACGCATTTATACCTGAGTAATCTCGGACATCAATTGATCTTTAAGACGAATAAACTTGCACCAATTAAACTTAGATATAATTAATTCCTTTAAGCTTTGCCACAACGTTTTCAATTAAACTTCAACACATCATAGTCTGTGTGGGATCGTGACAATAAAAACTAACATATGACTCAAACATACCTATGACTGAAACGTGTTTTGTTTCGAGAATAAGTCAAAACTATACAATGGACTCAATTGGAAATTTTGTTCTTAACAATCTCCCCCTTTGACTATTTGGGACAAAACCAACATTGAAATGCCTAAGATGGATCGTCAAGTCGTATGACGCCTAAATCCCATCCCATAAACCCAAAATAAAAAAATACAGGACAAGACTAGTAAATAATGGACCAACAAGCATGAAACTGTCTCTAAATGTCTGAATATGATGTAGTCTTGAAATCTCGAATCTCTTTAAGCATACCTACACACATGAAATAGACAAATACCCAGTGAAGTATGGAGGAACAAATGATATAAACCATAATAAAATATGTGTGCAAAATATTTTGATACCAATTTGAAAAAAAATAACTTTTAATTCCGGATATCAAATATGCACTTAAACAAGATCAAATGTATATACAAATGTGTGCAATAAACAAACACAGAGCTCAACAAATCTCCCACTAAATCACATACATCTCTCCCCCTTTTATTTCGAATAGACAACCCGGTGAAAAGATACCAATTTAGTAAAATATCTAGCACAAGTATAATCAATGAAATATATCTAGATAGTCATCCAAACAACCAGCTAATAATGATGAATTAAGTCTGTAGCTAGCAAATAGTAATCATACAATATGAATTAATCAAACTAAGCAGGTGTGATTAAACGAATCAATGCTGCAAAATATGTAGTCGATCAAAGTACACTGCATAAACAAAACTGTCCAGAAGCAATCCAACAGTACCAAAACAATATGACACAAGGCAGCAGGGTACTGAAACAAAGTGAATTACAAAAACCAGACGTCGCTCGAACGAGATAGAGGCATCGCTCGAATGAGAACTTCGTGTGACGTGTATATGTCGCTCAAACGAGTAATCAAAAATCCTAGTTTCAGCTCAGAAAGTTAAATAGTGTTGCCTAGTGAAAAATTTTCGTAAAAAAACTAACTAAAAGGGACTCAAAATAGCAAAACATAACCAAAATAGTAGCTAAACTAAGAAAACTCAAAAATAACCAAATGTCAGTTACATGCTAACATATTTTCGATGTGCCCAAACATGAACATGGAATGTATGGGCATGAACTACAACAAATGAATCACAATTCCAGCACATCGAAATGATCAAAAAGCTCTAATTGATAATAATAAATCATCAAATTTTATTTTAGCCATATGTGACATTAAAGTGTGAGCTAAATGAACTAAACAATCAAACACGCACAAAAATCCGAAATTTTGACGATTCTACAAACAATAGCGTCATGATACGATTTTTCAACGTTGGGATTCATGGTCCATATTTTGGCATATGATTTTTTTTTATTACCTTTCTTTTGGGGGGACATTTTTTAACTGTGGCTTTTACGACGAGTCAATTTTACACTCTCGCAGCACTTTCACATGAACACTCATTATTTTTTCAATTACAATCCTCACGAAAAACGGTTCTTACATACACACCTCCTCTTTCTGTCTACTTACGCATAGATCACAAAATTAAGATAAGAACATCTCACCAAACTCAAATACGCAAGAGATGTCAAACATCCATATAAACTCGTGCATGTGTGAAAAGATGTTATATATACAAAGTTGAAGCAAAATGCATATTAACGTTGAAACAACCCCATAGTAAAATGTTTAAGATCATTCTAAGCATCAATAATTATGATCAAATTTTCTAGCCACATGGATAATGAAAGGAAGGGGTCCAAGCACACCAATATGCCATATCAAACATGTAAACTCAAAAAAAAACATTTACGATTTGTTTTTAAACATCTTTTTAGCTTTTTAACATATTTTGACTCAAATAAATGCAAAATCTTTTTGTATTTTCTCAAAAATATAATAAACCAAATCTTTTTGTATTTGTCAAATAAGACTCAATAAATAAAAAATAATACAAAATGATACACATTTCATTACAGTAGAAAGATATAAGTCATGATGCAAAAACTAGCGTATGACAAACATGGTAATGCAATCATCCTTTAGATTTAGCATGAGAAGAATCAAGTGTAACTAAATGAGAACTATGAAGTTTTAGTCTTAAAGCCACTAAGTCCGATTTTCTAACCTAAGTAAGTGTAACATGACGGGTGGGGGGTTTGAAAATCGAAATGACTTTATTCCTAAACTTCCTACGAGCATTCCTAAGGTCATAGGAAAAACGTCTTAGGTGACCCTTTCCTACCGCAATGTGTGCAAGTGTAAAAACGATGGGAATGATTACCAAAATATCGACATTTCCTCACATTCCTAGTGGGCTCTCTCACATGGTTGGTATTGGCATTGGGAGTAGGAATAACTCTATCATCGTAGTCTATTTCATACCTATCACTTTGACTTGGACGGTGCCTAACATCCTATCCAACTTCTCCGACCTAGATTCCAAGTTAAACTTAACCTTACTCGAATCTCTCAATTTCTTTTCCAAATCACAAATTCTAGACTCAAGCACACGCCTAGACTCCTCAAACTCTAGCAACTCGTTTTTCAAAGTCTCCATCAAACCACGAAGACTATATCTCTCTTTCTCAACGTACTCTAGCTTCTCCCTAAACATCTTCTCCCATGACCTAAGATCCTCAATCAAATCATCATTATTTTCTATGGCACGCTCAATCAACCTAGCTTGCAATTTAGATTTAGCCTTTTTCACTTTCACTGCTTCGGCATATAACTCATTAAATGAAACTTGAAACTCTTTCACATCTACCTTTGTATCCTCACTAACTTCTCCCTCGCTCACTTGAGATTCAATGGCCTCGTAAGTGTCATGCACATGAGAATCTTCCTGGGAAGATTTATCGTCGTCGTTTACATAACATGGCAAGAAAGTAACAAACTTTCTCTCATTGAGGGAACTATCTCCCTCTTCCATATCACTTTCACTTAAGGTGGCATTATAAGCTATCGATTTCTTGCCCTTTTTCTTAAGTCTAGTGGGACACTCGACAACTTTGTGACCATACCATTCACACCCCAAACATCAACGTGATTCAAATCTTTAGGGGTGGACTCAACCTTGTTGTTCTTGAATTTATCAAACTTTTTGGCATCTTTCGATTGTTTTTGAAACTTATGATTTTTTTTAACTTTTTAGCCAACAAGGAGACATCCTCAAAATTGAAATTGGAATCGTCATTCGAAACTTTAGTTTCCTCCTTCCATACTTTCAAAGCAATGCTCTTTTCTTTCTTTGGAACTTGCTTGGAGGTAAACATATTGAGTTCGTAGGTTTGTAAGTCACCTACAATCTCTTCAAGTTTCGTCGAATCAAGCATTCCTAAGGTGTTTAAAATGGTCACTTTTGCATCAAACCTACTCGGCAAAGATCTCAAAAAAAAATTATAACAAGGTTGTCAGGAATCCTCTCTCCTAAGTTAAATGACGAGTTAACAATATTAGACAACCTAGCGTAAAACTCATTAAACGACTCACTATCTAACATATTAATCGTCTCAAACTGTGAAGTGAGGTTTTGTAACTTAGACGCCCTAACCTTTATAGTTCCCTCGTGAGTAAGTGAAAGTGTATCCCAAGCCTCTTTTGAAGTTTCACAAGTCATGACTCTATTATACTCTTCAGGTGTGACATGTGAGAAAATTACGTGCAGACCTTTAGACTTGTACAGTGCAAGCCTATGTTCAACATCAGTCCATGACTCATCGGGTTTCAAACTAGTGACCTCACCCTCTCGTGTGAAGGGTGGTTTTCAACCCTTTTCAACTGCTAACCACACACGCTCATCAATGGATTTTATAACACCTCCTATTCTAAGTCTCCACTAAGCATAATATGTGCCATAAAAAATAGGAGCACAAAAACTTTCAAAACCTCAAAAATTCATCTCCAAAAACACAAGGGATTAAACACAATAAAAATATGTTTTTAGCTCTGATACCAATTTGATGGTCCCTTTTAATTATTATGCGGAAAGTGTTTTGAGGATGACAAAACAAATCCTATTTTTATGAAAAAACTTTTTCCAATTTTTCAATACGCATAAAGTTGTGAACAATTTTAAACTAACCAAATTTTATCTTGATTAATCCTAGACATCCATCTAGCGATTAGAGCAAGTAAAATAAAGTAAAGAATACTCACAACACCGGATGTACGAGAAAAACCAAAAACGGGAAAAAACTTGGACGGCCCAAGCCAGATAATCACTATGAATATGGTCTTACAATGATGCAGACGATAGTCTTACTCAACGACTCAATCCACACATGATACTTGGAACTCCTCTGATCTTCAAACACTTCTCGCACAGTGCCCAAGTATAAAGTAACCTTCTTCCACGATACATGTCCACAACACACGCGTCCACGTATGTCTTGGTGTCCACCGATATGGCTTGTAACGTCTACGATATAGAAACCGGACTCCATCGAATCTTCACCGCAAAACCAGCAATGTTCAAGTGTAGAAACAACTCTTCTTGGTGCCACAAAGATCATTATAGCATATATTAATGAAAACTCGGATCTTTGAAACGTTAAGGATGCATTAACTTTGGAAAATGTAAAAACGTTCTGGATGATTTTCGCAGAATGCACACTCACGAAATCTAATGGAAAATACGCCTTAAATAAAATCCTTGAGGTAGCGCGTCATTCAAGCGACATTGACATGTCGCTCGAACAAGATATCAATCCTGTGTGAACGACAGAGCAATTCGCTCGAATGACTGGTCAAGTCTTTGAGCTGCCAACGAATTAAAATTTGATTTTAAATCAACTCTTAAGAAAGAGTTACACCTAAATTTAACTTTAATCTGTCCTCATCAGAGTAAAATGAAGTGTAAAACATTTCAAACACTTATAATGCATTTTAAAAACATTTATTTAATAAAAATTACATCTTTAATCATTTAAAATAAATTCCGAGTCTCATTAAAATTACGCATTCATACTTGAGTGATCTCGTACGTCAATTCATCTTGAAGACGAATAAACTTGCACCAATTAAAGTTTGATATAATCGATTCCTTTAAGATTTACCGCGACATCTTCAATCAAATTTCAACACGTCATAGTCTGCGTGGGAACGTGACAATAAAAACTGACCTATGATTCAAACGTAACTATGACTCAAACGTGTTTTGTTTCGGGAATAAGTCAAAACTATAAAATGGACTCAATTGGAAATTTTTTCCTTACAAAGTACAATTCTTGGGTCACATTATCACTGATAAGGGAATAACAGTGGATTCGAGTTAGGTATCTGCGGTGAGGGAGTGGGGACAATCGACGACACCGATTGAGGTTCACAATTTCTAGGGGTTAATCGATTATTATCGTCGATTTATTTGATGATTTTTTAAGACTACGGGTCCCTTGAAAAATCTGACACACAAAGGGGTACCATTCAGATGGAATGACTCTTGTCGGTTAGCTTTTGACAAGCTAAAGCATAAAATTACTTCGGCACTCGTACTTGTATTGCCCAAGCCAGGGGTAGAATATCTTGTATTTACCTATGCATCCTTACATGGACTTAAATGTGTACTTCAACAAGAGGAAAAGGCTATAGAGTATGCTTCCCATAAGCTCAAGCCTCATGAGAAGAATTATCAAATGCATGACTTGGAATTAGCAGTGGTTGTGTTTGCATTGCGGATATGGAGACATTATCTTTTAGGGGGAAATTTTATTTTTTCACAGATCATAACTCCTTACGGTATTTGTTCACACGAAAAGATCTGAATATGCAACAGCGTCAATGGCTTGAATTTGTGAAAGACAATCAGTTTGAGATACAGTATCATCCGAGAAAGGCTAACGTAGTGGCAGATAAGTGAGTCAGAGGCCGATTGAAGATGTAACTGAGGTGTGGAAGTCAAAATAAAAAGATCTTGGATAACAGGGTTTAATTGTTAGATCCTTTATGTATGCAATGGCCATCACTCCCTAGATTATTACTAGAGTTGTGAAGTCTCAAGTAGCCGACTGGTTATGTTAGGAGAAATTACATCAGCTTTTAACTAAAGGAGCTGAATCTTATTTCGTATGATCAGATGAAGGTTTGACCTTTAAAGGTAGACTCGTTATTCCTGAAGGTGAAGAGTTACACATAGTAATGGTATAATCACATGGTTTATGCTTTATAGTGGATCTCGGAGGAGATAAGATATACTAGGATATATGTCGACAATATTAGTAGAGCGAGGATAAAAAAGGACATTATTGAATTTGTCTCTAAGTGTGCCATATGTCAGTTGGTGAAGGTCGACCATCGGAAGCCAGTCAAACTTTTACGGCCACTAGAGATTCCTGTTTGGAAATAGGAGAGCATTTCTATGGATTTTATCACTGGATTACCTACTTCTCAGTGAGGTACCAATTCCATATGGGTTATCGTGGATAGGTTGACTAACGTATCCCATTTTTTACGAGTGAGGATAGATTATACGATAGCGTAGTATGCTCAGTCATTTATTGTTAATATAGTGCGACTACACAAAGTTTCAATCGATATCATGTCCGACAGGGATAAGATTTCTGTGTCGCACTTTTGGCAAAATTTTCAGGAAACTATGGGTATGGAATTTCATTTGAGTACAACCTAGCATCCGCAGACTAACGGGCAGATTGAATGGACTAAGCAGATGCTAGATGACATGTTGAGGATGTGTACCTTAGATTTTAGAGGAGGATGGGAACAATATCTTCCACTGATGGAGTTTGCATATAACAACTCCTATCAGTTCACTATAGCCATGTAACCTTTCGAAGTATTATGTGCGAGACCTTTCCGTTTGCCTGCTTATTGTATAGAGGTGGGGGATAATAAAATTTTCAGGCCAAAGCTCGTTCAAGAGACTTTTTTCAAGATCGAGTTGATTCGGATTCGTATACGGATAGCTTAGGAGATACAGAAAAGTTATGTCGATGCTAATAAGACGTTTAAGGAGTTTAAAGTGGGAGATCGGGTATTGATTTGAGAATCTCCTATGAAAGGGGTTATGAGGTTCGGTTAAAAGGGGAAATTAACGTCAAGGTATGTCGGGCCATTTCCTATAATTAAGAGGATTAGAACAGTAGCTTATAGACTTGGATTGCCAGATCATTTACATCATACTCATAATGTGTTTTATGTTTCCTCGTTACAATGATACAAGCGAGATAACTTTTCACACAACCATATTACACTTGAGGAGATTAATTTATATTCAGATAGTTCTTATGATGAGAGACTATCTACTATTTTAGGTCGTAGTAAGAGACGTTCAAGGTCAAAAGTAATACCCTTAGTCTACATTTGGTAGGGTTATCATAAAATTGACGAGTCAACGTGGGAACGTGAAAATAATATGCGTGAGAAGTATCCAGAATTGTTTTTTCCAGATATTTTTCTTTTATTTAATTTCGGGACGAACCCCTGTTATTATGGAGGAAGTATGTAATACCCCGTATTTTTATAAATATTTAAATTGGGTTAATTAGATTTAAATTAAAAAAATTATTTGGAATAAATTAAATATTAATTAGTGTGACTTGAGTCAATATTTAATATTACAAATTAAAATGTATATTACTGAGGGAATAAGTAATATAAATTATGGAATATGTTACAGTGTGTCGTAAGTGAGAAAAAATGACAATTATTAAATACTTAGTCAGGACGCACATTTGAGATATGCAGTGACTTAATATTTGCATTATGAAGTAAGTATAATACGTTGAACCCGTATAGTCATTTCGACTGCATGAAAGTGTTCGAAAGTCGAAAAAGTATATTCGGGCATATGTATAGAGTCTTAGGGCATTTTTGGGTCGACCCGGTAAGTGAACAATTAATTTTTTACCTTTGAATTTCCAACCCATGAAGTGATCCGGAATTAGCTACTTTAAAACCAACTCTTTAGCTAATCAAATGCGGAATTAAAAAATTTAAGTGAGAGGAAACCAAATGAGAGAAAGTGTGAGAGCTTCTGCAAGAAAGTGAAGAGTTTCTCAAGGAGGTGAAGGGTCTTATAGAAGGAGCAACACCTAAAGACACCTTGCACCACCACTATACACTGTCGAAATTTAGGAAGAACGGGGAGGAGGAACTCATATCATCTTCTTCAAAGGAAATTCATTATCATCCTAAGAGGCAAGTTGTTTAAACTCGCTTAATTATGAGTTTGTAAAAACACATGCTAGATTATGGGATTTTTAGATAAAAAATCATGTTTAGGAAGTTTTGAGTTGAGATAATATTAATTGGGATTGTAGAACTCATGATTAGGATTCCATATTTTATTGATTATTTCAAAATTTGATAAAAGCATATGATTCAATAGGATCTTAAACTATTTAACTAGAAACAAAGTAAACTCATACGGATCCGAAAGTCAAACGCATGTGAAATCGTTTTAGAAAATAACAAACATTGTATGTTTATTTTAGATATGATTTAAACAAAAATTGGTAATGTGCACACGAGTTCTTGTATAAATTGTTCTGAACAACTTCGTAGTTTTAAGTTTCTTTAAAATCAGATCGAAAAAGCCTCAAAACGACATTTTATATTTTTAGGCAGAATGTAACTTTATCGAGAAAAATGATTATTGAGAATTAAATAATAATTCGGGCTTATTATAATTATTTCGGGTTTTGGACCAGTAGGTACGGGTTGAGGGTAACTGTTGAAATAATTAATTAAATTATTTAAATCCCTTTGATAAAAAGAAATGTTATAAATAATGGAAAATGGGAATAAAATGTGAATTATTAGTTTACGGGATAAACTTGAAATATACTCTATGTATGTATAGGATGAGTGCATGCCTATATTATGTTGATTGTGATATTATGTGTAATATCATACCTAGCTACTTGCTATCACGGGAGGTTACGCGTAGTGGGTAATCCTATCTTTCTATGACCATTAGGAAGAATTTGTTCGCCTCCATTATGTGTTATTGTTTTATAGGTTGAGGTGTCACACCTAGCCTTAGTCCTTAATTTGGTGGATGAGGTACATAGGGACTAGATAGCAAAGTATGCATGCATTGCGAGTTTGATTGTTTAGTTGTTGTATTCGTATATGTATATATTAGATAGTGTAATCTATATATATACATACACTTGTGTTAGTCTACTCTGTTGTGTGTTGTAGAAGTGATTATTGTGAATGTTTAAAATGTAATTTAAGTATATGAACTTAAGCGGTTAAAATAATGAGAATAAAATTATTAAGAAAGTAATATAATATTAACGTATAGTATGGAAAATACGAATGGGTTAAGAGATTTATATAAATTAATAAGGATTAATTAAGTGGTTTATAGTTGGTTAGAGGGGTAACTTACCTAACAAGGAATGTTAGAGTATGTTAAGCGTGCACATTAAGTGAGAGGTGAGGACGCATGTGAGAGTACGCACATCTAACATGGATATTTACATTACTCATTATACAACATTTTAAATACTTATTAAATATTTTTAAAACTTTTACGGGGCTCTGACCCGAATCAAATCTATTTTTGCAAAACCTTTTAAGTGTCCAGCCATAGGTACACCAGGTCTAGGAGATTCATTCCAAAGTTGATGTGCTGCAGTTCTGTGGATGCTATAGGACCTTAATATTAGGCGAATTTATCATTCTTGTTATCTATCTTATGATTCAGTATTTTCATTCGAGCGTGTTTGCTCATTGTCTAGACTTTATATTTGGTTTTTAGTATTATTTTTATACTAGCCGATTTGTTTCGGTATTTTACTTGACTTTTATGAAGATTTGGACTTGGATGTGTTATCCGATTATTATTCTATTCAGTTTATTTGGTCATTATTATTATGGTGGTTGCGTTATTCATTATTCTATTGTTTAATTATTATTATGATTATTATTATTATTATTATTATTTATTAATTAAAATTGACATCCGATTTATTAGGATATTTAGTGTTTAAAAAAATATTTTTCGACGGTGATGCTAAGAATGGACCGTTTGTGAATCTCGTTTAATTAAATAGTAGATTAATCACCTAATTTCAATTACCGGGGAGTCACAATTGACACCTTCAATTAAACAAATGGACAACACGAGCTTGGGTCTGACAAACAAATGGGCAGCTATTATATCGAAGGCTTGGGTCTCTTTTCTCAAGATAGATGGAAAGTTTGAGGTGCATTGTGTGTGTTCTGGAATTAGTGATGGCAAGGGGTCGAGTTTGGAGCGGGTTTGTCATAACCCGAACTCGCCCTGCGAAATGTTTTTAAAACCCGACCCGCCCCTCGACGAGTTTTTTTAACCCGTCCCGAATCCGTTTAAATATAACCCCCCTAAACTCACCCCGTTTAGATTAAGCGCGTCAAAAACCCGCTCGGGGCGGGTTAAAACCCGCATGTTAAACGCGCATACCACATATATAACATATATATATAAATTTTTTGTGTAAATAATATATTAAATATGAGTATTTTAGTAATTATAAGGAATAAACGGGGGCGGGGTGGGGTGGCTTATGCTTATATATAGTAAACTCAAACCCGCCCCGTTTAATAAATGAGTTTTTACAAAAAACATACCCGCCCCGTTTATTTTAAAGAAGTTTTTACCCTCTCCATTAGGGGCGGACAGGGTTAAATTGTCATCCCTATCTGGAGTTGTGTATGTGATGGAAAGTGGGTTCCTTGGGTCTCTTTACTTTCTCTCTCTATCTCTTATGGTCTTTTAGTTCACAACTTTAACAAATCATCATTTACTTTCTCTCTGTGTTGATATGTTTATGATTTTCTTTACTTCATTTTATTTTAGACGATCTCAAAACTTCAGAGATGTGGTAGTGTTGCATATTTGGGTTTTTATTATATATAGGCTCGTTATATGTTGAGCTTCATTTCCTTTTCCTATATACATTTAGAATATGTAGATTAGTTTGTTATTTTATTTATTTTTAAGTAATTTTTTGTCGATTTTGTCAAAATGTAATTTTTATAGCCTCCTCTTAAATTTTTGAACTCCCATATATTTCAAATGGGTTTTGGATCAGGTGGTTTCTAAATGGGTTACATATAACTCCTTTTTCCATTATTTTATATCATATTGAGGTTTGAAGATTCTATTAATTTTCCCTTTCTTTTACTGTACCACCTCTCCCTTATAACTCTTGGTTTATAATTATTCACATGATCACAAGACTTACAACGTGAGGGAAGACGTCCATAATATTTATCTAAAGCATTTATTATTATTTTGATTAAATGGTAGTTTTGTTAAATTTTCTCATAAATTTTCTTTACTCTTACATTAGTAAAAGATATAGTGATTTCATTTTCTTCTCTTCATTTACATACCTTTGATTTTTTTAGTGTCTATCCTTTGAAATTTTAGTAAATGACTTTATAGTCTTTGTTGGATTATTCTCTAAACTTGAATTGCAAAAGAATCCTCTTTCAAATATTGGTTTTTGAGAATCATTTTTTTTTAGATTTGGAGTTTGTTGATATTCTTCAACAAATTTGGACCTTTTTGGTACCTCTTTTTTAAAAAAAATCATTTGTAAAAATAATTTAAAAGTAAACACAAGTCATAAAAAAGAATCCTAAAAATACATGCCAATATTTATTTTGAACATTTTAGGAAGAAATAAAATCTCCTATAGCCTAAAATTTTTTTTATGAACTTTTCTGTTTTAAAGATTATGGGTTGAAAACTCTCCTTATTTTATAATTCAGTCAAATTACTTATTTTCATAGGAAAATAATTTAACTAATTTCTCTTTACTTTAGTTTAATATCTTATTAGATTAATAGTTCACTATTACTTATTTTAGTTATCTCGATGTTAAAATTCGAATTCTTTTTATCTACCTTTTAAGTTTTCTTCTCTCAAGGCTATATTCCACCGTCTCCATCCTCCGTGATACCACCATTATTTTATATGACTGCATTGTAAGTTCCTTTTCTATTTTTGTTTAATATTTACAAATGTAATTCATTTCCATCTTTTGAGACAATTGATATCAAGGAGAAGATGGATTACGGTAGCTAGTTTTTTTTTTAAGTGTTCAGATCTCAGTTTTAATGCAAGGTTAGCAAATTTGAGATTTGGGTTTCAGCGCAAGGTTCTATCAATTTTTAATGAGGATAATGTGTTTGATATTTTTTCAGCGGAATTTTTTTACTACACAGTTTATACAGATAAAGGATTTTTTTTATTAAGTTTCTTCATTGTCTATACAAATAAACTCTTAACTCTTACTTTTATGGTGTGAAGTTTTGATTATTGTGGGGTGCAGACTTTAATGGCCCAAATTTCGGCAGCACAAACAGGACCAACCCATAAACACGAAGCGTGTTGCTCAATTCGGGATTAAAGTCATATGGGGTAAACATAGAAGGTTCATTCTTATTATCAACAATCTGAGAGGAGATCAACATAGATTAGCAAACGAGCAATTCAGCAGCTGGGAGAGTTCGAATGAGGCTCAACCACTCCTATAATCATAAATAGAACCCTTATCCCGGAGCAAAATGGCATGTATTTTTTTATTATGAACTCTTGAAGAATTAATATACGCTGAAAAATACCCCGTGGACATAGACAGTTGCCAAACCACGTAAACCCTTTGTGTCATGATATTATTTTATTCCTTGATTGTTTCTCAATTACTTAGGACCATTAATTGTGATTATTTGCACTCATAATTAATTGTGAAAATTGTAATGTTAGGACAAAATATATGCCACAAGTTTATTCACCTAATGGATTTTTTTTCCTTCAATTTACTTTCAATATAAATTTAATATGATTATGATTTTTTAGTAATTAAATAATAGTTAGTCAAAGTAAATGATACAATTATGAATTCTGATAAGCATCCAACACTGTATATTTTATACCCCGAATAGACATACTTTAGTTGCTAATTCTCGACAATATGGGTCTTATGTGCTTAATTGTTCAATATGCGGGTTTAATTGCATTTGCCGTGTCAAAAGCTATATATCAAGGCAAATGCGCATTTTATGGAGCTAATTACCAATCCCGTAACCTTACCCAAGCCTAAACCTAGCCTAAACCTACCCTAAACCATGTGTGTGTTTTGTTTGTGTCTTTTTATCAATTTTTAGATTTTTAGTTCAATTCATTTTTATTTTTAGGATTTATTTTAGATTTATTTAGTATTTTCTAGGTTTTATTTTATTTTATTAGTATAATTTTATTTTATTTTGATTTTTATTAGTTTTTAGTGTAGTCTTATTTTATTAGGATTAGTTTTTAAGAGTTTATTTTTAGTTTATTATATTTTATATTTTTAGGACTTTAATTTTCATTTAGATTTTAAATTTTATTTCTTTTGTTTTATTTTAGCTTTTATATAAGCTTAGGATTTTATTTTTTAACTTTTAATTTTCTTTAGTTTGTTTTATTTTTTAGTTTGATTTTATTTTTATTTTTATTTATTTTTTATTTTAGTTGAGTCTTTATTATGTTAGTTAGGTGTCCAAATTAAACACACACACACATAAACTCCCTCACACCATAACCACCCAATACCCTATCTTACACCATAAACAAATCCCTAACTCTCAACCCATAATCCTACACATATCATCACACCCAAGCATAACCCTCACCCTCACCCTCACCTAACCTTCCTACGCCCTACTATACCTAATCATCATCACACCCATCTTCAACCTTCAAATAAAACTCTTCTCTCTCTCTTTCTCCTCAAACCTCCATAGCCACACCACCATTAAACCTCTATCCCTTATCTTCCAACAACATACCCAGCAACCATGGCCCTTATCCCTGCTCCAACTCCCGACCCACCAACCTCCAACCCATCTGAACCAAAACGGGCCAGCACACCAACCGCCTGCGACGACCCTTGCTTCCAGCCCCTGTCACCGCCGGACCCGCAACCCAGAAACACCCCATCGGACCTCGCTTGACCCCGGAACGACCTTCCCATGCCGACCTCCATCTCTCCCATACCAACGTCGGCAAAACCCGAAAACCATCCCTCCCGCCGGCGACTCGCCCAAACCCTCACCTCCGGCGGCTCGACAACCCATATACCCTCCAACCCGAAAACTAGACCCGAGATCAACCCAAAAACCTTCACCTTCCATACCCATTTCAAACACCATTATCCCAAGCCACGATTTGTGTCACCTGCTAATACCTAAAACAAAAATGCCCACATGTGCCTACTAAAATCATTTTACCCAAATACCCCCAACTACCTACTTACCTCAATTTCTAAAATTACCCCTTTAATCATATCAGATTTTATTCCCAAATCCCCTCACCCACATGACCTCACACTCCTCTCGCCATTTCCATGCACACTCAAGCCAATTCCCGAAAATACCCCCATACTCCATGTGCCTACTATAAATGAAGATGAAGACCCCATTTGAAAAAAGAGCTTTAGGATAGGAATTTTTAGAGAGAGAATTGTAGAGAAACAAACACCATTTTGTAAATAATTTTTGTTTTTATTTTTTTAGAGATTTGGTGAGATTTAATTGTGAGTAATTGAATTATATGGAAGATGATGGAGTTCAAATTGTCAATTTCAAGGAGACTTGTTGAAGATTTGTTCTCTTTCTCTACTCTTTTATTATATATGCCTTTGATTATTTGTTCATTATATTTAATATCATGTTAGGCTAATCCCCTTTCAAGGGGTGGGGGAAAACCCTTATTTGATGTTATTTTAGTTTAATTAGTTTGATTACTTGAAAATTCCCTTTGAATGTTATTTTTGATCCCTCACACTTAAATTTACGCCTCGAGCGAGAGTAAATGATTTTCGAGAGAAAATCGAAATTCTAGTTATAATACCCATTTTAGATTCGAACTAGAGATATGGGTTTCTTAAGTGGGGTATTATAACTTGAATTTCAACTCTAAATTTATTTTCTAAGATTGACATAAATTTTAATTGATCGATCCTAGCGGGTGATTAATTAAAAAAAGTGTAGATCTATTTTTATAGAGTTGTGGGGTGTTAAATTTAATATTATAAAAAGTTACTATTAAAATTACATTTGCAACGAGAGTTGATTTGTAAGTTTGATATTAATTTGGTAGAATTAAATTAATTAAATTAATTAGTTAGAATGGCTAAAATTTGCGGTGTAATCTCACTACTTGATTGTCCTCACAATTATTTACCTCACCTTATCTCTTATTTTAGTTTAGACTTTATTTTTCATTTAAGTAACTTTATAGTTAGTTGTTATCATATCACATTTTGTTTAGTTTAGTTTAAATCATCACCTCACCCTATTGTTTTAATATTGAAAAAACTAAAAAAAATTAGAAAAGTGAAAAAGAACAAAAAGAAAATAAAAAGTGAATTACAATTGAATTTGTCTCTAGCTTACCCTCTTGGAAGTGGATTGATACTCTTACTTACCGCTACACTTGAGTTCGTTATATTTTGTAGGTATTTGATGTTTTGACTAACTTGGCTTTCAAACAACGACACACAAAATGCATAGTTATCAAATGGCGCCGTTGCCGGGAAGATGAAAAGTCATAGTTATCAAATGGCGTCGTTGCCATTTTTGGGAGCGTGAAGCACTCGGAGCGGATTCAGTTTTGTAGTTCATTTATTTCCTATTTTTTGTTGCATTTTAGTACCATTTTTGCATTTTATTAGAAGGCTTGTATTAGGATTTTTATCATTGCTTGTATCGCGGTGCTTAGAGACACCATTTATTTTCCATTTAAATTTGTAATAATTGAAGACAAGCATGATAGGGAAACCGGACAAGGTGCAGAGAGGGCGTACAAAGGCGAGAATTTAGAAGCCTCTCTACCTTGAGTCGGTAGGACTCCCGGGGACGACTAAGATAGGCGTGATCTCCCCCAGTCGACTAAAAATTTTTGGCATCCCAAGGCATAAAAAACGTGGGAGGTACATTTCTCAAACCCTCGCGTCTCTCCTGTTAGCGAGTCAATTGTTTTGTGTGCTTTGTGTGCTCTTAGGTGATTTTATTCTCGCATTTATTTTCGAATGGTGTGATGAATTAATTGACTAAGACCTACACCCAGTCACTCACGAGAAGGGATTTCATCACCCGACTTACTCGCTTACCAATTGTGTGCTACCCTAGCCATCACTAAATTTAAAATCTATTAACTAGGTAGCCCACTAGGAGAAAATTTTTTAAAGGTGATCACTAAGATAATTTTCGTGATTTTTATCGCCCGCGGACTTAATTAAAATTTGACTACCCTCTCACCTAAAATTCAAAGAAAAAATTGGCTATATGCAAGTTAGGAAATTTTCTTGACTTGTGTGTGTGTCCAATTCATTTTTTTGGTAGTCGATTTTGGTTGGTTCGTCCAAATCAAAGAGTCCACATATTTTTTCCCGCCTTTTCTTCCAAAAAATCCAAAAATATCTTCTTTCTTTCATTTTAAAAAAATCCAAAAATATTTTCTTTCTTTTCTTTTTAGAAAAATCCAAAAATATTTTCTTTCCTTTTGAAAAAAATTTACAAAATCCAAAAAAATATTTTCTCTCCTCATGGCCGAAGAACGTCCTTTACGGGACTACTTTGGTCATTTTCCATTAACACGTGACACGTGTGAGAGTGATCCCGAGCCGTCTCTTTATGAGATTTTTAGTGATTTATCCTCTCTCACGAGTGCCCTTGATACTCTTGACCCATCCATGCACGCACCTCATTTTCCCTTACCCTCGGTGTCAAGTGTCGACGTGCCTCATCCTTTGTTGTGCACCCACTGTTATTATGTCGATCACATGTCCCATGAGTGTCCATACTTGTCATATCCATACAAACCCACCACGGACCATGTGTATCCATAGGACACTGTCCCGGAACCCACCTCGGCCCACTATCCCGATGCACCCGATCCCGAGTTATGTGAGTACCCGAGTTATTCATGGAATCTTGATCACCCTTCCACGTAATACGAATCCCAACCTGATGTTGTGGATCCTCACACGTTCCAACAGTCACCATGGAAACCTTATGCACCCGTTCACGATCAGTTCCCTCACTACACACCCACTGAATCTCAACCATTTGTCAATCACGAAAGCGATCCTTTCGTGTATGATGAACTTGACCCCACTCCTGAAACTTCATTTGAGTATTCTCTGTATAGTCCCGACCATAACGAGTTGTGTCCACCTCCACCACCACCACCATCTTTCCCCTCCGCTCTCGAAAGCCTCTTGCAAAAGTTCATACTCGAGCAATAGCGCCACTCAAATTCAAACTCAAGCTCTCCAAAGGCTTGAACAAAGGTTAAATGAAATTGAGTGTGCGAGAGAGTCATACATTCCCATGGATCCACCCATTATTGCACCCTAGTGTGACGATGATGTGTCCTCTTGTGACACGGATTTTGAGTGTGACCTACCCTCTCACCCCGAGAATCTTGAAGTTGAGACCATTCAATGGTCCGGGTCCCAAGTAGACAATTGTGTTGACTTACCTTTCGATAATAAGACAGATCCAATCCCACCATGTCCACCTGAACCCCACCTTGAGGTTCCCACTCCCGAGATATCCAAAAATATGCCCGAGCTTTTACCTTATGCCCCAACTGCCTATGTCTCTGATATGACCACATCTTTTAGGTTCGCTCCAGCTACTAGTGCTCACCATTGTACCGAGATAGCGTCAGAGATGGTTACCACCTCTCTTGATATGGATGATTTCCCACCATTCATGGCTCCCTTTGAGCCCGATATTTTTCGTGAATCCTCTATCTCTGATCTTGGTGCCTCGTCTTACCCACCCACCACATTCCCTGATTCTACTCTTATGAAGAAGTTGACCACTCCATCTTTAGATACCATAGTTCCTCCTAGGAGTGCCCTTGAGGATCACTTCGTGCATCATGAAGAGTGTGTTTCTCCCACTCTTGATTTGGATCATTTTCCTCCACCGTTTATCCCACTCGATACACCGTTTATCCCACCCAACCCACCCATTATCCCTTCCACCCCTCCACCTGGTTTGGATCTTGATTTTACACATTTCAAGTTTTCATCTACATTTTTAGATCCTCACCTGAAACCTTCCTCCACCACTCATGAGAGTATTTTTGGTGCTACTCTCCACCGTGACACCGAGCTTCTTAATCCATGCACATGTAATACCCCGTAATTTTATTGATTTTGTTTAAGGGATTAATTAAATTAAATGAGAATTAATTGGAAATTAATGCGGGTGTAAATACTAACGAGATGTGAGTTGGTATTTGATTATGAAGTTAAAATTTATTATTTCCGAGTATGTATGGTAATATATGAGTATTGTTAAATATTAAATTAGTCGCGAGACTGAAATACGATAATTTGGAAAATTTAGTTGGGACGCGCGTGTCAGTCGCGTCATGAATGTAACTATTTAAATTAAAAAGTGAATTTTATTTTTATCAATCGAATGGTCATTTTAAGTGCTCCAACGTGTCCGGAAGGGTCGAAATAGTCAGAAAACACTAGCCGGGGGTTTAGTTTGGGTCCCAGGGCATTTTTAGGCCATACCGGCAACCCAAAAGGGTAGTTCGATAATTTTAAAAATAGGAGAATTAAAACCCACGAATTTTAGAAGTTATTTTTATGTTAGAAAATAACCCACTAAGCCATTATCAGCATTTGGGAAGTTAGAGGGCTACGGGAGTTATAGGAAAAGTCTTGAGAAGTTCCAAAAGGAAACCCTAGCCACCATCACCATCTTTGGAAGAAATTTGTAGAGAAAGGGAGGAAAATCAACCTCAATCCCTCAACATCAAATCAGAACATCTAAGGCAAGTGGTTTAATTACAATTAATTTTAAGCGAATGTTTCTTCCATGCTTAGAATTGAATATTTATCTTATGTTGGAAATTTGATGAAAACCCATTAAATTGGAGGTAAAATTCATAATATGATATAGGGATTGCATGTAGAATGTTATTGGATGAATATCATATACAAAATATATCTTTTGCGGATGTGAAAACGGATTGTTAAGGAGAAATTGTAGACATTAAATTATGAGTTCATGTTTATAGGGTTTGGGACAAAGTTTGGGAATTTTGATGACTACATGTTAATTTAGGAAGCATTGACCCCAAATATATGTTAAAAAGTGACCTAGGAGGACTTAGAGTAGTTTAATAACGTTAAGACTTAATTGGAATGATCTTAGTAGGGGTTTAGAGAAGAGAAATTTGAAGAAAAACAAATTGGGGAAAATTCTGGGCGCAGTCTGCCATCTCGTTAGAAGGCCTGCCCAGGTCGTTCGAACGACCTCGTTCTAACGAGATGACAGTGTCCCTTCTAACGAGTTGATAGTTCGTTCGAAGCCTTTCGTTCGAATGAACTCGTTCGAACGAGACTTCTAACGAGTTGACAGAATGGCCTTTTTGGCCTGATTTCATTTCTAATGTTCCGTAGACTTATTTAATTGGAGTTTTAACCTTACCTTATTGATTAGTAGGTAAAATTATGAGTATTGGGGTACGTTGAGGAGTAGAACTTAGAACCTTATAATAAAATCGGATGACATTTGTGGAGTAGGAAACGAGTACCTAATTACGACGTGAGAAAGGTTGATAACATTAATATACAAATCGGGGACTTGTAATCGTATAACATTAAATGACGGTATAAGAACGAGATGTATACCTATATTAATAATACGGGATATCTAAGTTGTGCGAATGCTTAGTATATGTAGTTTTATGTGTATAACATACCTACCATACTTTCTATCATGGGAGGTTTGCGTTCGATTAGGGCCATCTAATCTTTGTGTGCCTACGGGGGGATTTAGATTGGTACCTCGAGGGCATAGGTCAGAGAAGGACTTATTGAGAAGTTAATAAGTCTGTTGATCATGGGAGCGTAGGTATGTGCGTGACCCATGTGATGTGAACTATGTTCGCCTCCATTCTGTGTGATTGTTGTTATCTGAAAACGATTCCTGGGAGATTCGGAATGTGTGGTCCTTATGTACGTGATGTACTGGGATTGGATAACAGAGTATGTGTGCACTGCAGCTTAGTCTCGGGGTGCTAGTAATGTATATTTATGATGAGAATAATATACGGTTAATTGAAATGAATTGTTGTGTTTAATTGTGAGTATAATTATAGCAACGTTTTGTAAAGATAATTGGATGATCTCTAGTAAGTTCGTATTGCTAATAATGGGAAATCGAGAATAAATGTAAAGCTCTCTATTTAAATGAAGATGTCGGAATTAAAGCGTGAATCGTATAGTAATGTTAGAATTTATTTTGGACTAGTTAGATATGAGAATCACTAGAATGGGTACGGGTACGTTAGGAGTGCACAAATAGTCGAGAGGTGAGTATTTCATGTGAGAGCACGTCCTAACATGTATTTTACATTCATTGTTTTATTGTCATTAAAACACTTGTTATATTTTAAATTGTTTTCCACAATCGGGCTCTGACCCGTTTTCTTTCAAATATATTTTTCTTGTAAAAACCTTTTAGGTTCCCAGCCACAAGGACACCAAGTATAGGAGTTCCATTCAAGTGACGTACTGTAGCTGTTGTGGAAGTTACAGGTTCTTGTCAGTAGACGCCTCATCAGATGGGCATGTCGCCCCATTTCTTTTGGAAACATTTTATTTATTCAGTTTATTTCAGATCTCGGGTTGTAATTAATTATGGTGCAGACTTAGTACTTGTTTGTTTCAGTATTTGGATTGTTATGAGGAGTGTTCCTCCAGACTCATTACTATTTTATGGTTACTCTTTTGTCTTTATGTTTTGGTGGTTGTGTTGGCATTTCATAGTTTATTTATTTCATATTTATTGGACTTAATTAAAATTTGACAACTCACTTTTTAAATATTAGGTGGCTAGTAATTGTTAAAATGTTTTCGACAGCGATGCTATTAACTGAGCCAACTTGCCATTTTGTATTAATTTAATAAAGGAGTAGCTACCCGGTATTTAACTAATCGGGGTGCCACAGCACACCGCTCCCTTGTGGTGTTGATTTTTCTTCTCAACAGCTCCCTCGTGTGTCACGGTGTGACCATTATCATCGTCCATTCATAGAACGATCTTCTGATTTTTATGAGTCCCACCCCATCACTATTTTCACACCATTTCGCCTCCCTCACCAACTAGAGCACCACGCTTATAGGGCCCTAGTCGCCCTCACCTTTAAGATCAACAAGGCCCGTGGCCGATACCTCTTCACCCTTTCCACCCTCACCTTTACCCTAATACCCACCCTCCCACGGTCCACAGATGCTTTGCATCGTGTGATGCACTTTTCCATACAAGTGCATTGACCCCTTTAGTCCTGATCCAACAAGACTGACGCTTCAGTCTTGTTTGGGGGTGATCTTCATCACCTAATTTTTCTGCCGCCCCGCGCTTTCATCGTTCCTCTCTTTAGGGTGAGATTCCATCGGTCTGGCTGAAGACATTAAACTTAACGCTACCGGGAGGCAGCCCTCGTTTCTTGTACTAGTCTCATCCTGTTTGGGGGTGGTGTTTCACATCACCCTATGCTTTATCATGTTTATACAGTTGTACACATTTCTTTTCTTATCATTTACTCAGGTTTCATTTTGGCTACATCTGTCCACTTCATTAGCGGTTGATTCTCGTATTATCTTTCCTACCTTATGCTCTCAATATTAAAAATCATTTTACTTAACATCGAGGACGATGTTCCTTTTTGTTTGGGGGTGGGAAATTTTATCAAAATCGTACCTCTTTTGAAATTTTTTTATTTTGAAGCCTGATTTTTAAAATTTAGTGCAGTGTCTTTCATCTCATTCATTTATGTGAATTTTCAATCATCCATCTTTTAAGTCTAGGAATCAAGCTAGAGAATATTTTTTCTAAATAGCTTATGTAATACATAGCAAGGCATGTTGCACCATGAATTTCTAGACCGAACAAAAATTTGCACACTTATCAAGTCACTACGATTTAGAGTTGAGGAGTACTACAATTCCCAAGAGAACTTTACGGATCACTAGTAGAGACTTTAGCTTGTGATATTTATGCCTTTTACCCTTTGAGAGTTTTACGTAATTTTCGAGTCACAAGTTGATTCAACTTTCTTTGGGTCCGCATTAAATTGTTGTATGATCTCATTATTTTTCATAAAATTTTGGCTTGATCACTGAGAATGACATCACTTTCGAGTTGTAAAAAATAAGTGTCTTTTAAGTTTGTCCCGATCACTATGTTTTCATCCATACACCTACCACTTTTCCCCCATACACTACCCATTTACTTCACCCATTACATTCCCATGCTTTTCCATATTCCCCACATCATACATACCTCACCTATCATCTCCATTTATATTTCATTCATCATTTTTTGAGAAAAAGAGTGTTGATTCCAAATGTTAAATGTCTTCATTGTTGGTTTGAAAAGAGAGAGAAAAAAAAAGAGAAAAAAAATAAAAAAAAAAAAAATAGAGAGAACAAAATAAAAATAAAAAGAGAAAAAAATAGAAAAAATTGAAAAAGGAAAGAAAAAGAAAAAAAAAAGAGAAAAGAAAAAGATTTTGTAGTTAGTAGTTAGTTTTGAAATAAATACATTTGTTCTTCATGTATAGTACACTCTTCTCAATCTTATCGCATCCATCACTCATCCATTATCCATCATATCACTATCCTACCTACCTCATCCCATCCATCCTACCTATCATATCTTTCTCCTCCCATTTCATTTTCCCTCACCCATAATAATCCATGTTTTCCCCTAGGTGTTCGAGTAAATGAAAGTCGACGTGGTGAATAACTCGACGTTCTCACTATAATGATTAGCATTCTTTCCTGAGATCACTTTTCTTTCAAATTGTTCATTCTTTCTTATGTGTGTGTGAGAGACATTTGAACTTGCTTACATTTACTCACCTCCTCACACACAAGAGCGATACGCTTACCCTAAATCTCGAGAGTTCGTTTGAGAGAGATATATTCGTGAGATTTGAAGTTGAAGCGTTGATTTTGAAAAGGCAATCTAGGAATTACTCTTCTGATACTCGACCCGTTTTGACTGATTCACACTACACACGTTGAGTTATAGGATGGATGTGCCTTGAGTATTTACTCAGCTAAACTTTTTACGAATTCTAGCTTGTATTTCTCAAAATATTTCTCACGTGATGGATTGTGAGATTATTCTATGTCTAATAAGAGATTGACTACCCTTCAGTAAATCATTTTGCAAAATAAGAATTTTGTGGGTATATTCCCTGCAAACCCTCATGAGACACAACTCGTCATGTAGGGCAATCTATAGGTTTAAAGGCTTGTTGCACATGCTAAGTGCAATCGCAAGTGCCCGCGAAAGTGGTACACTTTTGGTTTCTTATCTTTCTTTTTCTCTCTATTTTATTGCTCGAGGACTAGCATCGCTCTGTTTGGGGGTGGTGTGATAAGCACCCAAAACTGTATATTTTATACCCCGAATAGACGTACTTTAGTTGTTAATTCTCGACAATATGGGTATTATGTGCTTAATTGTTCAATATGAAGGTTTAATTGCAGTTGCGGTGTCAAAAGCTATATATCAAGGCAAATACGCATTTTATGGAGATAATTACCAACCCCATAACCTTACTCGAGCCTAAGCCTAGTCTAAACCAACCTTAAACCCTGTGTGTGTTTTGTTTGTGTCTTTTTATCATTTTTTAGATTTTTAGTTTGATTCATTTTTATTTTTAGGATTTATTTTAGATTTATTTAATATTTTCTAGGTTTTATTTTATTTTATTAGTATAATTTTAGTTTATTTTGACTTTTATTAGTTTTTAGTGTAGTCTTATTTTATTAGGATTAGTTTTTAGGAGTTTATTTTTAGTTTATTATATTTTATATTTTTAGGACTTTAATTTTCATTTAGATTTTAAATTTTATTTCTTTTGTTTTATTTTAGCTTTTATATAAGCTTAGGATTTTATTTTTTAATTTTAATATTTTTATTTTTTATTTTCTTTAGTTTGTTTTCTTTTTTAGTTAGATTTTATTTTTTATTTTTATTTTTATTTTATTTTAGTTGAGTCTTTATTATTTTAGTTAGGTGTCCAAATTAAGCACACGCACACATAAACTCCCTCACACCATAACCACCCAATACCCTATCTTACACCATAAACAAATCCCTAACCCTCAACCCATAATCCTACACATATCATCACACCCAAGCATAACCCTCACCCTCACCTAACCTTCCTACACCCTACTACACCTAATCATCATCACACCCATCTTCAACCTTCAAATAAAACTCTTCTCTCTCTCTTTCTCCTCAAACCTCCATAGCCACACCACCATTAAACCTCTATCCCTCATCTTCCAACAACATACCCAACAGCCATGGCCCTTATCCCTGCTCCAACTCCCGACCCACCAACCTCCAACCCATCTGAACCAAAACGGGCCAGCACACCAACCGCCTGCGACGACCCTTGCTTCCAGCCCCTGTCACCGCCGGACCCGCAACCCAGAAACCCCACATCGGACCTCGCCTGACCCCGGAACGACCTTCCCATGCTGACCTCCATCTCTCCCATACCAACGTCGGCAAAACCCGAAAACCATCCCTCCCGCCGGCGACTCGCCCAAACCCTCACCTCCGACGCCGGACCATTACCCAACTGACCCACACCTCACTGACCAGCCCCGAATTCGGCAGCCCGACAACCCATATACCCTCCAACCCAAAAATCGGACCCGAGATCAACCCAAAAACCTTCACCTTCCATACCCATTTCAAACACCATTATCCCAAGCCACGATTTGTGTCACCTGCCAATACCAAAAACCAAAATGCCCACATGTGCCTACTAAAACCATTTTACCCAAATAGCCCCAACTACCTACTTACCCCAATTTCCAAAACTACCCCTTTAATCATATCAGATTTTATTCCCAAATCCCCTCACCCACATGACCTCACACTCCTCTCGCCATTTCCATGCACAATCAAGCCAATTCCCAAAAATACCCCCATGCTCCATGTGCCTACTATAAATGAAGATGAAGACCCCATTTGAAAAAATATCTTTAGGATAGGAATTTTTAGAGAGAGAATTGTAGAGAGACAAACACCATTTTGTAAATAGTTTTTATTTTTTATTTTTTTAGAGATTTGGTGAGATTTAATTGTGAGTAATTGAATTGTATGGAAGATGATAGAGTTCAAATTGCCAATTTCAAGGAGACTTGTTGAAGATTTGTTATCTTTCTCTACTCTTTTATTATATATGTTGTTGATGTAAAAAACTAGATTGCTCTAATTATTCAATCACAGATAAATAAATAAGACAAAGATTTTAAAGTGGTTCGGCTAGGAATAAAGCCTACGTCCACTGTTATGTTATTGCTGAGTGTTTGCAGAATTCTTGATTACAAGTTCTCTCAAGAAATTCCGATCCCCTTGAATGGGGTTGATACAAGGTATTTATAGCCTTGAGGCTGTACATGAAAGGTTCGATACATTAAATGATATACATGTGAAAGGGTAATACATTTAATGCAGCGTGAGCGTCAAGAATATAATCATTCATTGAATATTTGAACTGTTGATTATCTGGCAATTAATGATACGACCGAGGTGCAGCTCGGACCGCCATAGTTGCTCGTTGCTCAGGAGTTCCTCGGAGCGTTAGAGTACCTCGGAGCGCTAGAGTTCCTCGTTGCGCTAGCTAATCAACAGTTCAAATATTCAATGAATGATTATATTCTTGATGCGCACGCTGCATTAAATGTATTACCCTTTCACATGTATATCATTTAATGTATCGAACCTTTCATGTACAGCCTCAAGGCTATAAATACCTTGTATCAACCCCATTCAAGGGGACCGGAATTTCTTGAGAGAACTTGTAATCAAGAATTCTGCAAACACTCAGCAATAACATAACAGTGGACGTAGGCTTTATTCCTAGCCGAACCACTTTAAAATTCTTTGTCTTATTTATTTATCTGTGATTGAATAATTAGAGCAATCTAGTTTTTTACATCAACAGATTGGCGTCGTCTGTGGGAACGTGTTACAAGCGTTGTTCTCCATCAAAAGCTAAGTTTTTATTTTCTCTACGTATAATCAATTATACATACATCTTTTGATTCAATCATGATTTTTATGTTTATATACATAAATTAGTTGTCCAATTTTTATTTATGAAATCTGCAAAAATTGCATATCATGATTTCAAAATCATAACTGTTAAATTAATTCTTGTCGAGAAATCTGTGAAATGGTGGATTTCATAAATCAAAACTTTTGGCTTGATTCTCAAGTTAAAATTTTATCTCATGAAATCAATATTTTAATTGATTACATATACCAATATATATGACGATGATAAGATTTGATAATTTGCATTGTTGATTTTGAAATAATTTTTGAAAGATCTTTGATGACTATTCAAATTCCCATTACATTTTTAATCAGAGAATGGGAAAAGGTTAAAGACAATAAAAAGTCTTCTCATGGAAATCATGACCCAGATCTATTTTCTCTCTCTTCAAGTTTGAGTCTCTTTGCATTCACTTTTATGAACTATATACTTAATTTGGTTCATCTTCCATCTATGTCAATAAAGTCTCATTGATTGATTTTTTTTTATATAAATTTGGTAATAACTTCTATCATTCACCATATTTTTATCTCTCCAAATTGGGAATAGGAAGGGATCAATATAAAAAATAATTTTCTCTCACCTGAAAAATCATTACCCACCTCTTGTAAAAGAGGATCAGTAAATAATCATGACCATATCAAGACTCTGGGCATAAATTTGATATGTTGGCCCCTCGTTCATCACATCACAAGGTTTCTTTGTCGAAATCACACGATCTAGTGGGTTATATATTTATTCATTTAATTAACATTCTTAAGGCTTAAATTTTACATTGAATGTTATTTTTTTATCTAAAGACTCAAGAAATTTGAGGAAGGAAATGAAGCATGGAAAGGTTCCAGTCAGCGGTTAGAAGATAGACTGGGAGAAATGGCTAAGGCAAGAAATCCCTTACAGAGAACGTTTGTTCAAGGGACACCTTTTGTGCAAGCCATTGTGGATTTTTCTACACCATCGAAATTCAAAGCACCTGTGGTGACCCCCAAGTACGATGGAAAGACAGATCCCGTACTTCATATAGAACAATACCAAGCTGCTGCCGACATCTATGCCGTCCCCGACGAGATGAGGTGTAGAGCATTTTCAGGAACTCTTACCGGATCTGCACAGATATGGTATAATAATCTTCCTCGGGGTAAGATTTCAACTTTTATTCAATTAGCCGAGTTATTCATTGGCAATTTTTGTTTTGGGGCAAAGCCGGTAAAGCGAGTAGCACACTTGCTAAGTGTTAGACAAAAATCAGGTGAAAGTACTAGAGATTACATAACTCGTTTTAATAACGAGAAGTTGGAAGTCATAGATTATGAAGAAAAGACAGCAATCACTGCTTTGATGAGTGGTTTGTTGCCTAACAAGTTATACTACACTTTGGCTAAAGATCCACCTAAAACTATGTCGGAGTTGATGTCAAAAGCAGCCAAAATCATGAATGCCGAGGAGGCTATGGTTGCAAAGAAGAATATGGATAAAGAAACCAAGGTGGAGGTCGACAAGTCTAAGAAGAAAGACCAGAAAGGTAATGGTGGTGAAAAGCATTCCAGAAATAATAGGACGACGTGGGAAGTCCTAAAGAAGTACTATAATTATACTCCATTGAAAATGGGTATTAATCATGTTTTGGAAGAAATCAAGAATAGCGAGGGAGATCCAAGAGAGCCAAGAGATCCAAGAACCGAGAGACACCATACACAAGATCCATACCTTTTTCTCTCTCTACACCACATTGTGCTATTGTAAACCCCTGGGAATAAAATAACAGTGGACGTAGGCTTTTCCTTATAGCCGAACCACTTTAAAAATCTTTGTCTCTCATGTGCCTGATTGGATTGCTTTTATCTATTTATCTGTGATCATAAAAATGGGATTCGGTCCAGTTTTTTGCATCAACATATGCCTTTGATTATTTGTTCATCATATTTAATATCATGTTAGGCTAATCCCCTTTCAAGGGGTGGGGGAAAACCCTTATTTGATGTTATTTTAGTTTAATTAGTTTGATTACTTGAAAATTCCCTTTGAATGTTATTTTTTATCCCTCACCCTTAAATTTACGCCTCGAGAGAGGATAAATGATTTTCGAGAGAAAATCGTAATTCTACTTATAATACCCATTTTAGATTCGAACTAGAGATATGGATTTCTTAAGTGGGGTATTATAACTTGAATTTCAACTCTAAATTTATTTTCTAAGATTGACATAAATTTTAATTGATCGATCCTAGCGGGTGATTAATTAAAAAAAGTGTAGATCTATTTTTATAGAGTTGTGGGGTGTTAAATTTAATATTCTAAAAGGTTACTATTAAAATTACATTTGCAACGAGAGTTGATTTGTAAGTTTGATATTAATTTGGTAGAATTAAATTAATTAAATTAATTAATTAGAATGGCTAAAATTTGCGGTGTAATCTCACTCCTTGATTGTCCTCACAATTATTTACCTCACCTTATCTCTTATTTTAGTTTAGACTTTATTTTTCATTTAAGTAACTTTCTAGTTAGTTGTTATCATATCACATTTTGTTTAGTTTAGTTTAAATCATCACCTCACCCTATTGTTTTAATATTGAAAAAACTAAAAAAAATTAGAAAAGTGAAAAAGCATAAAAAGAAAATAAAAAGTGAATTACAATTGAATTTGTCTCTAGCTTACCCCCTTGGAAGTGGATTGATACCCTTACTTACCGCTACACTTGAGTTTGTTATATTTTGTAGGTATTTGAGGTTTTGACTACCTTGGCTTTCAAACAACGACACACAAAAAGCATAGTTATTAAATTCTGCACTTTGTTTTATACGTGAGAAAAACATTGGATGTTGAGTAAGTAAATATGTCAGAAAAATTGAGATAAATAAAAACAAGGGGCACAATTTAGAGCAAGTTTAACATGTTAAGAAGAAAAAGTCCGTTAATTATTGATTATTTTAATAAAGTTTGCCATGGAATTTTAAAGGGATAAATTCGAATTTTAACATTGAGATGCATAATGATATTTAATGTTAATTTTAATATCTTAAATTAATAAATTTGGTTCATAATAATACAAAAGTATAGTTTTAAGATTATCACAAAGTGGTCTCTTATAAATAACCTCATGTCATATGGATGGTGTTATAGATGTTTAATTGACAGCCGCAATATGTACATACAGAGATCTTAAACCCCTACATTTTCATTAGTTTTCCTAACCCTTTGAATACCGGAGATGCATTAATCAACAACTTTCATTTGTTGAGAGAGAGAAAAAGCCAGTAGAAAACAAAAGAAAAGAAAAGACAACTTCTTCTTCTTCTTCTTCTTCTTCTTCTTCTTCTTCTTCTTCTTTTCTTCAAAATTGGGGTTTCTATTACCTTCACAAACTCTAACCCTTTTTTTCATTCTATTTGTATATGTATCTGCATATATCTTTCTTTCTCTAAATATCTTATCTCTTATTCTATTTGTATCTATATCTGATGACAAGTTGGTACCTAGCTGGGAGGAACCGTTCAAGGTCATCAGAGACGATTTGCAAGGAGCCTACCATTTGGAACTAATAGAGATCAGGAAAATACCAAGGTCTTAGAATACAACCAACCTCAATAAGTTTTATTTTTCCATTTTCTCTTCTTTTATTACTCCTAGCTTGGTTAGTTTTCACAAGTCTTTTTTCCAAAACTTATAACACTCGCAGTTTGTTCTAACTTTCCTAATAAAGTACAAGCCTAAGTGGTTCAGTTAATTACTTAACGTTATTCCAAAATGACAGGCTTATATTTTAATTAGTGGTCAAAGTGTTGATCAATATCACCTTAGTTTATATATAATTAAAAGTTATTTAATTACAATTAAACCCAAGGTTTCAAGGTCTTCGTCATGAAAAATATGAAAACCTCATGAATTTCTCAGGCAAACAAAAGACCTACACGGTCTCCCAATGAATTGAATGAATCCGAATTTGGTCGGATGAAAATCCTGAATGGGAGGATGGCCCTAAAACCAGGTGCATTTTGCCATTGTCTATTCTAGGCCTAAGGTGGTGTGATGACACAATCTAAAAGGTACAATAAGATAATAAAATACATGCTCGACATAATGGAATGAAAAAATACAAAATAATGATGTTATATAGCCAAATTATTGCTATAAAAAGTTATGATTCACAAAAAGTCCAATTGTAGCAATGGAAGAACAAAGCAAATAATAATTATCATTGGCAAGTAAGTACTGCAGCAATTGCGCGTCTTTAACTATTATCTGGATATGGTCGAAACTCATTGTCACACTTATGTGAGGACATATAACTCTTGGCCAACTAAATAGTGACGGCATCCAGTGGAACCCAACTTTCTTCACTTCCAAAGGGTGGATGCCTATACGTCAAACAATTAACTTTGTACCAGTACTAGAGCTGAGAGTCTTTGGGCACTTTTAAGACCCACAGAGCATTCAGCCAACCATGATTATAAGATAGTTTCTTTGCCTCATATAACTTGATAGGGGCATCCATCCACCCCTCCTCGTAACCAGCAGATCACGTTGTTTGAGGACCCATCCTGAAAAGGTAAAACAACTTGAGTATATCGCGATTAAGACCCATCATCATAATGCCAACCCTTCTTCGATCATTATCTGCCTCAATAAGTTATTTCCTTGAGGAAGTAATTCTCAACATATAGAAAAGTCCCAACATCTACGATGTCCTTAACTTTAGCGAGCTGCTTTTCCAAGGAGTTCACATCCTCCTCCACGAAGGTGACCACATCGCCCAAATACTTCACATCATCCTTCAGTTTGGCCACTAAGATAGACTACCCTTTATAAGCTTCAGCTATATTCTTAAGAGTTTTTGCATAAATAAAAACACAATGAGCTTAGGCGCTAGCCTTCTGTCCAAGAATGACATATAGATTACCAGTAAAAGAAGGGATTTCTTTGAGAACATTGATATATTACAGAAAGAAATAATCAAAAGGGAAAATTCGGCAAAAAATCAAGACATAGTTAAAATTTCAATAAATTCTTTCATTAATAACTAAAATGATCAAGGCCCTTACAAACGAAGACCCAAAAAAGTACAAGGATTCACAAGTTAATTATTTTAACTACTCCCCTTGTTCTTCACTTGCTCTTGTGCCTCTGGGACTTTTCCTTTATTGGCCTCAAAGGAAATGTCACACTGCAAACCCAAATCCATACTAATAATTTATTTAATAATAATTAAATCATAATCTTCAACCAATTGAAAAATAGTCCATTTCAAAATTTCCATGTGTAATATACACAATTAACATAATCATGTTCTTTGTACCATAACGTAATTAACATCAGAGTCATAATTAAGCGAACCTACAATACTATGATTGATTAGTACCATTATCAAATTAAACCGCTCTATCTCAATATATACAGTGTATGAGTGCAGTAAAATCGTCAGTGTGATAAAAATAAAATTCTCATATCTAAACCCCAGCTCTCTCTAACGGTGCAGCTCTTACAATCACTGATTATATGGTATCCTAGCTGGCAGTATAAAATCATGAGTTTAAAACCTCAGTGAATGTACTACATCTCTATATAGTAAAAGTACTATATTAACATCTTAATTATATCAACAGATCCATCTTTGTACCAATTTAGGCCATACACATATCCGGAGTTTAATAAACCCCACATCTCTCTCCCATAGGCAATAAACATATCTATAGGTTTCAATGGCCCAATATCTATTGAATTGTAGAAGAAACCCAACATACATTGACTTTTATAAAGCCATAACATCCCAACATCTCTTGACTTTTAATAAGTCGTAACATCTCAACATCTTTTGACTTTTAATAAGACGTAACATCTCAAAATCTCTTGACTTTTAATAAGCCATAACATCTCAACATCTCTTGTCTTTCAGTAATCTATAATAAATCCATATAATACATACATGTCATATCCATCATCAACTCAGTAAGTACACTCACCTTGGCAACTTAATGGGATTTTTCTTTGCCTTTGTCTGGCACTTGTTTAATGGGTTGTTCTTTCCTTCGTATCATTCTTACAATATTAGTATCATAGAAAGAATGTGAATAGTCCAAAAAACAACTTAAATGTAACTTACTTCATAAGCATCATTTGATACCATTCAAACCATTCATCATAAATGAAGTCCCATCCACATTCATGTCAAGATATTTCACTTATCAAAATCATAGCATAAATCATAATCAACCATTTTAATTCAATCGTGTAATTTAGTAACTCATAGTCAATCAATATCCTCAATATATGGAGAGAGAGAGGGAGAGAGGGCTTCTTTAAAGCGGGTGTCCGTTTGCGGATATATTTTTTTAAAGCCAGCTATTGCTTTAAGTGGTTCAGGATACACGCGCAAAAAGAAACTAATAAATCCAGTTGTTGCTTTAGCTGTTGACAAAGTTAAATGACATAACCAATTCTAATAAAAAAACATTTCAAGTTTTCAATGCCTTTAATGCCAAGTTTGACAAAACCCAAATATTAAACCAATTTCCCCCACACAACATCTGCTACATTTTCAAGTTCCTTTGCACAAATAAAAAAAATCCCTAGCTGATTTCAAGTCTACTGCTTAAAGGATTAAAGGATGTCTGATTTCAAGTGAAAGTCTACTACTTTTGCCCTAGAAGGTATATACCAATTTCATTTTCTGTTTTTTCCCTACTGAATATATTAAAAGCATTCATTTTTAATATTGCAATTTTTTCATCATTCGGGTGTTTAAATGAAAAGTGTTAATTTAGAAACCTGGAATGAGGAAAATAATTTTTATATTGTAGGGGGTAGTGGTGATATTACTGAAATAGGAGTATAAAGTAGTGACAATGTTCTTACTAATATGGAAAATTCATTTGATGTTGTTTATAATTCACAAGTTTCAACTGAACTCAAACTGAAAATTGGTCAAGAATTCCCAACGCTAGATGAAGCTCATAATTTTTACAATACATATGCAAAGGTGTTTGGATTTAGTACTAGAAAATGGTCTGAGAGAAAGAGGGTGGGTATTGATGAAATTGTGAGGAGAGAATATGTATTTTTTAAATAAGGAAAAAGTTCATTGCTAGCGCATGTTGATGCAACAAGACGACAGGGATCATTAAAGGAAAATCGTAATGCAAAAATGGCCGTTACAAAATCAAAATCTGGTGTGTATGCTATCAAGGTGTTTGTGGAGCTCCATAGTCACCATTTGTCAAGCCCATAAAAAACTCATTTATTAAGATCTCATCGAAAAGTTTCTAGTGTGCAAAAATGCCTATGTCAACAACTTAGCATGGTAAATATACCAACACACTAACAATATAGTTTATTCGGAGTCCAAGCTAGTTCTTTCAAAAATATTAGGTGTACTAACAAAGATTTGAAATTTTTTGAACGGGATAGAAGTAATGAGATGAAGGGCCATGATGGTTAAATGTTATACGAGTATATGAAATTAGAGCAAGGCAAAAACTCGTCATTTTTTTTTAAATTGAAAATGATAATGAAAATCGCATTTCTCATTGTTTTGGGGCTGATGCAACCTCTCGAAGTGATTATGGGTTTTTTGGTGATGTTGTTATATTCGAAACTACATATAACACCAATATATATGGTTTAATATTCGCACCATTGATGGGGGTTAATAATCACGGTCAAACAATTATATTCACTTCTGCATTTATGTGTGATGAAACTATTTAATCATTTGTTTGGCTTTTCCACCAATTTTTAGAGAATATGCCTTGTGATGCCCCTAAAATGATAATTGCATACAAAGATCCTGCAATGACAAAAGCAATCTTTGAAACTCTCCCCTATACCTTCCACCGGTGTTGCAGTTGGCATATATTGAGTAAATTTTATGAGAAACTAGATTCATTAAAATATAGAGCATATTATAGGTAGTTTTCTGATTGCACTTGGAACTCTGAGAAAAAAAATAAGAGTTTGACTCAATATGGATGGATATAATTCAAAAAAGTGTCTTACATGATAACAAGTGGCTCTGGAATATTTATGAAATTCAAAATATGTGGGTTCTTGCATACGTGAATCATGTCTTCTCGGTAAAGATGTCTAGTAGTCAACGGGCTCAAAGTGGTCATTCATTCTTTAAGAAGTATGTTGGTAAAAAGAATTCTTTGGTTGATTTCATGGTGCATTTTGCTAGGGGGCCTAAAAAATAACGTCATCAATCATTGATTGCGGACAATCGAGACATGTATCCAATCATTTTCAATTGTAATGTATATATTAACCATTTTGCTTTTTTATTTATTTATTTCAGTACCACGTGCAGTAATGATAGTTTCGATATAAATTCGGATGATGAGGATGATTGTTAGGTAGGTAATTTTATAGCATTCAAGTCAGGATATTTTCAAATTTATATGTTATTAAAGTGTATTATAACTGACAAGTAGTTAATTTAATTACATGGAGTCCATGCATGATAGTAGTAAAAGAACTACATGTGATTTTTGTGCAGTATAATCAGTGTTTTTTGGGTAGCATAAGCAGTGGTTTTTTTACATTAGCTGCCATTTTTTCATATATTTTTTGGTATTTTATACCTTCCATTTGGGCATTTGATTGTAAAATTGACATTAGCTGCCAATTTTTTATGGCATACATGTAAGATAAAATTGACATTAGCTGTCATTTAATACAGTAAGTTGAAATTGACATTAGCTGCCATTTCATACAAATTACAAATTACAGTAATGAGTATGTCATTTAATACATTTATCTACCATTTGGGTATTGACAAACATTTAATGGTGGGAGTTGTTGTGTGGGAGAAATGAGTTTAATATTTGGGTTTTGTCAAACTTGGCATTAAATGTGTTGAAAACTTAAAACAGTTTTTTTTTATTAGAATTTGTTTTTGTCGTTTGACTTTGTCAACATCTAAAGCAACAACTGGCATTATTAAATTTTTTTTGCACGTGTATCTGAACCACTTAAAGCTCGCTTTAAAAAAAATTATTCGCAAACGAACGTCCGTTTTAGAGAAGCACGGTATGTATATATATATATATATATATATATATATATATATATATATATAGAGAGAGAGAGAGAGAGAGAGAGAGAGAGAGAAAGAGAGAGAGTATGGAAATACGGTTGAAAACATAACCGATTCATACTTATCATATTTATTTTCATTTTATGTTTTTATACGCTAATTTCCATTTAATGGCCCAAACATACTTTAATTCTTACTTGATAATTCAATCCTTAACTTATTAGGTTTCCAATACAAAAGACGGCGCATCATTTCAAGTCTCCTAGAGCAAGATATGCTCATTTCCTTACTACACAGCAAATCTTCCCTATAGGCTCCTCTATCGTTCAGTCAACTTCTAAGAATTTTCATAATTTTTCTACATTGCAACATTCTATGACTTTCTATCCATTTTCAATACAAATATTGAATAATACAAAATTAAGGTTTCATAATATTCAGAGTTCATTTGCTATATCAGAAGCTTTATCAAACTCAGGGCATATCCAAATGAATTACGCAAATATCAACTACGTACCAACTTGCAACCATCACCAAAATCTAACCAATGGGAGTTTAATTCTAAATATGGATATGATTTTCATATATGAGTCTAGTTTCATATCCTAATGGAATTACTCAATTCTAGTAAGTATACAAAAACTTCTGAAAGTTTGAATACACAAAGATATTAAACAAAGCAATAAAAAGGGTTTACACATTCAACTTTTTTCAAACTTGTGTCTATCCATACACATACACCAAGGCATGAAAGATTTGTAAATAATTGATGATTTCTATCATTTCAATCGATAATACAAAAAAAATAACAAGATTTATGGATAGAATTACCTTAGGGACTCTTATGTAATTTTCAATGGATTTTCCCTAATTTTTCTCCACACACTCTTCTTCCTAAACTTCGTCATTCTCCCTTATCAAGACAAAGTTCTCTCATGGCTGAATTTACTGAAGAATGAGGTAATACTAAGGTGTTTATGTCGGTCAAACTATCCTCCCTTTCTAACCAATCAAAATGAGATATTTGTTGTACTAAAAGACGAAATACCACTTAAACGGATAAACACATTTACCCTTGGTTCATAATTTCAGTATAACTTCTTACTCGAACCTCTGTTTGATACGCACTTTATTTCTTTACAAACCTAAATCATATATCTATAATTATATAGCACCTGGTGTCAATTGTTACATTATAATGGTCAAAACTAATCTCCAACATGAATATTCCTACCGAAAACTTCAAAATCTTATGTTAATAATCAACTCGATATTTCATGATTTTTGAAGGTAGGATTAGACTAAATATAATAACCTAATATTATATATTAATAACACATTATTAATATCCTAATTATATCTGGGTTGCCACAACTCTCCCCCCATTAGGAAATTTTGTCCCCGAAATTGACATACCTTGGTTGTTAAAATCAAATACGGATAACGCATTTTCATGCTATTGTTGTTTTCCCATATAGCTTCTTCCATGGAATGCCTTCTCCACACAACTTCCATAAGTGGGATCATCTTGAATCTCAACACTTGTTCTTTTATATGCACGATAGCAAGTGGTTTTTCCCTATAGCTTAAGTCTTCCTTCGGCTCAATAGGCATCTCTTGTAATACATATGAAGGATTCGCTACATACTTTCTCAACATAGAAACATGGAAACCATCATGTAGTCGGGCTAAATCGGGTGGCAATGTTAATTTGTAAGCAATCATCCAGAATTTTTCAAGCATTTTTAAAAGCTCCAATGTAGCGTGGACTTAACTTCCCTTTCTTTCCAAACCTCATAAGTCCTTTCCATGGTGATATCTGGATAAACACATATCCCCTTTCTGAAATTCAAAATCTTTTCGCCATTTATCCGCATAATTTTTTGGTCTTCTTTGAACTGTTCTCGTTCTATCTTGAAACATCTTTATTTTTTCAATGGCGATTTCAATTAACTATGGACCCTCTATCTTCCTTTCACTAACTTCACCCCAACATACCGGTGTACGACACCGTCTACCGTACAATGCTTTGTATGAAGCCATACCAATAGCAAACTGAAAACTATTGTTATATGAGAATTCTATCAAAGTCAAATATTTATCCCAATTACATTTGAAATCAAGCACACAAGCTCTCAGCATATCTTCTAAAAATTGCATTGTCCACTCAGATTACCCATCTATTTGAGGATGAAAAGTCATAATAAACTTTAAGTTAGTACGCATAGCATACTACAAAATATCCCCAAATCTGGATGTAAAAGTAAGGTAATTATCTTAAACAATAAATACAGGTGCTCCATACAATCGAATACTCTCATCAACATACAATCTAGCATACCTATCAACTGTATTCATAGTCTCGACTTCTAGAAAATGAGTTGACTTGGTCAACTTGTCCGCCACTACCCAAATCGAATTTAACCCCTTTTGAGATCGAGGAAGCCCAAACACAAAATCCATCGTCACATGATCCCATTTCCATTCCGATATTGACAATTATTGAAGCAAGCCCGCAGGTTTATGATGCTCCACTTTTACTTACTGACATATAAGGCATCTAGCAACAAAATAAGCTATTTCCTTCTTCATATTATTCCACCAATAATTCTCCTTTAAATCCCTATACATTTTAGTACTACCAGGATGCATGGTATAAATGGAATTATGATCCTCATCTAAAAATTTTGATTTCAATCCATCCACATTAGGCACACATAATTATTGCTTATAGAATAAAATGTCATCATTAATAACATAAAAATCATCAGACGTAACCATCTCTGACATCTTCTCGTTTCTTTTCAGGAAATGGATCCTTGCTTTACAAATCTCGAATATGGGTTGCTAACAAAGGCCTCGCGCTTATAGGAGAAAAGAATATGTCCCCATTGGCTATATGCAATTTCATTCCCGTTAATCACAACTTCATAATTTGAGCAACTAGAGCACACTGAATTCAAGATAACCTACTTGAAGTCTTATAAATCAAAGCATCTGCAACTACATTCTCCTTCCCTAGATGGTAGTGAATTATACAATCATAATCTTTAATTAACTCCATCCACCTCATGTGCCTCAAATTCAACTCCTTTTGAGTAAATAAATACTGAAGGTTTTGATGGTCAGTAAAAAATTTCACGTACTCTCCATATAATTAATGATGACACAATTTCAAAGCAAACACAATAGTAGTAAGTTCCAAATCATGTGTAGGATAATACTTTAATGTGTACTTAACTACCTAGAATCATAAGTAATACCTTTACCATGCTATATAAAAACACAACCCAACCCCTGATGTGAAGCATCGGTATAATTAACAAAACCATCTCCACCATATGGAATAGTAAGAGCAATGAAGTTATTAACCAATTTTTAAATTCTTCAAAACTATTTTCACAATCAAAACTCCATTTAAACTTAACATCTTTCCGAGTTAATTTAATCAATGGCAAGTCAATCGAATAAAATCCCTTAATAAATCCCCTATAATACCCAGCCAAACCCATAAAACTCTTCACCTCAGTCACATTATTGGGCCTCTCCCATTTTACAATAGCTTATAATTTCTTGGGATCAACACATATACCATCCCAAGAATAACATGGCCTAAAAATACAACTTGTGATAGCCAAAATTCACATTGCTAAACTTAGCATGCAACTGCCTATTTTTCAGCACATTCAAAATAGTTCTGAAATGCTTTTCATGTCCAACCATATCACGTGAATAAATCAGAATATCATCAGTAAAAACTATCACAAATGAATTAACAAAAGGATGCAATACCCGATTTATAAGATCCATAAATACAGCTGGAGCATTAGTCACTCCATAAGCCATCACCAGAAACTCAAACTGACCATATTGAGTACGAAAAGCAGTTTTAGAAATATCACTCTACTTCACCCTCAGCTGATGATAACTGATTGTAACTCTATCTTTAAAAACACTTCAATCTATACGAGGTAAAGGGTACTTGTTCTTAATTGTATCTTTATTCATTTGCCTATAATCAATACACAAACGCATAGTACCATATTTATTTTTGACAAATAAAACTGCACACCAGGCTGTATGAACCCCCTATCAAGTAAATCCTGCAACTGAATCTTGATTTCTTTCAACTCAACAGGTACCATTCTATACGGTGCCATAGAAATAGGGGTTGTCCGTAGTGCCAATTCAAATCAAACCAATAACTGCCATTTAACCGTCACGCATGTCCAGAATTTATAATCGAGATGCTCTAATACCACTAATTGTCACACCCCAAACCTAGATATATATTAATAATTTATTTTATAATAATTAAATCATAATCGTTAACCAATTGAAATATAATTCATTTTAAAAAATTTATGTGTATTGTACACAATGAACGTAATCATGTTCTCTGTACCATAATGTAATTAACATCATAGTCATAATTAAGCGAACCTGCAATACTATGATTAACTAGTACCATTATCAAATTAAACCACTCTATCTCAATATATACAGTGTACGAGTGCAGTAAAATCATAAGTGTGATAATAAATAAATTCCCATAACCCCAGCTCTCTCTAACGTGCAGTTCCCAAAATCATCGATCATATGGTGTCCTAGCCGACAGTATACAAACTTGAAAAATGTAAACATATAATACCATGAGTTTAAAAACTCAGTGAATGTGCTACATCTCTATATAGTAAAAGTACTATATTAACATCGTGATTATATCAACATATCCATCTTTCTGCCAGTTTAGGTCAGACATATATCGAAGTTTAATAAACCCCACATCTCTCGCCCGTAGGCAATAAACATATTTATAGGTTTCAATAACCCAACATCACTTGAATTGTAGAGAAACCCAATATATATTGACTTTTATAAAGCCATATCATCTTAACATCCCTGGACTTTTAATAAGCCATAACATCTTAGCATCTCTTGACTTTTAATAAGCCATAACATCTCAACATCTCTTGACTCCTAATAAGCCATAACATCTCACTATTTATTAACATTTAAAAACCCATAACATCCCAACATCTCTTGACTTTTAGTAAGTCATAACAAATCCATATAATATATACATGTCATATTCATCATCAACTCAGTAAGTACACTCACCTTGGCAACTTAATGGGCTTTTTCTTTGCCTTTGTCTGACACTTGTTCAATGGGTCCTTCTTCCCAATAATTACAATATTGGTATCATCATAAGAATATAAATATTCCAAAAAATAACTTAAATGTAACCCAATTCATAAGAATCACGTGATCCCATTCAAACCATTCATCGTAAATGAAGTCCCATCTATATTCATGTCAAGATATTTAACAAATCCAAATCATAGCATAATCATAATCAACCATTTCAATTCAATCATGTAATTTAGTAACTCATAGTCGATCAATATCCTCAATATATATATATACATATATATATCAAGAAGATATGGAAATATGGTTGAAAACATAACCAATTTATACTAGCATATTTATTCTCATTTTATATTTTTATACGCTAAGTTTCCATTTAATGGTCTAAATATACTTTAATTACTTCTTAGGAATTCAATTCTTAATATATTAGGTTTATAATACAAAGTATTGTGCATCATTTCAAGTTTCCTAGAGCAAGATATGCTCATTTCTTTACTACACAATAAATCTACCCTATAGGCTCCTTTATTGTTCAGTCAATTTCCAAGAATTTTCATAATTTTTCTACATCGTAATTTTTATGATTTTCCACCCATTTTCAATAAAAATATTGAATAATTCAAAATTAAAGTTTCATAATTTTCCGAGTTTATTTGCTATGTCGAAAGCTTTATCAAACTCAGGGCATATCCAAACGAATTACGCAAATAGCAACTATATACCAAATTACGACCATCAGCAAGGTCTAAACGTAAGGAGTTTAATTATAATTTTATGCTATGCTTTGAACATGTGAGTATAGTTTCATATTCAACTGCAATTACTCAATTCTAGTAAGCATACAAAAACTTATGCAAGTTTGAATACACAAAGGTTCTGAACAAAACAATAAAAAAGGTTTACACATTCAACTTTCTTCAAACTTGTGTCTATCTATACATATACACCAAGGCATGAAAGTTTAGTAAACAATTGATTATTTCTATCATTTTAACCAGTAATACAAAAAAATAACAAGATTTGTGGATAGAATTACCTTAGGGACTCTTATGTAATTTTCTATGGATTTTTCCCAATTTTTCTCCTCACACTCTTCTTCTTAAACTTCACTATTATCTCTCATCAAGACAAAGTTCTCTCATGGATGAATTTGCTGAAGAAGGAGAATTCTAAGGTGTTTTAGTCGGCCAAACTAGCCTCACTTTCCAAATAATCAAATTAATTCATTTGTTGTACTAAAAGACGAAATATCACTTAAATGGATGGACATATTTGCCCTTGGTTCGTAATTTCAATATAATTTCTGACTCGGACCTCCATTTGATACTCCGCTTATTTCTTTACAAACCTAACTCAAATATCTATAACTAAATAGTTTTCACCTTGAGTCAATTATTACATTATAATAGTTAAAACTAATCTCCAACATGAACATTCCTACTGAAAACTTCAAAATCTTATGTTTGTAACCAACTCCATATTTCATAATTTTTTATGGTAGGATTAGACTAAATATAATAAATTAGTATTACATATTAATAACACATTATCCATATCCTAATTATATCCGGTTTGTCCCATTAAGCTTGGCCGGCAGGGGCATTTGATGAAGCCTCTCCATTTGCCTTCGACGGGGAACCAGGATTGTGCTCGTCAAAGCGTTTAGAATTATCCCATGATATTTTCTCTCACCAACGCAACATCCCAACCCTTATTGAAGTTTGACTTCTCAATAAAATCCAACTAACTTTTAACATAGTCAAAGGCTTTAATATAGTCCTTGTCATAACTAGCCTCCGTAGTTGTAGTAAGATTATCACATTTCTTCTTCTCAAGGTCGCGTTCAACCACAAGTTAATCATGCTCGACCTTTAGTTGATGAGAGTGCTACAGTGGAATAATGCAACTACTCAAATAAATCCAATTTTGATTTATACAAATTTTAGTTAAACCCTAACACATGCATCTAAGTGATTAGATAACATAAAATCAATAAGCATGCAAAGGAAACCAATATCAGAAAAAATTCCCAAAGAGAAAAACCTTCTATTTGACTATAATTTGTAAATCACAACTTACACGGATTACAATGAAATAGATTTTGACACACGAATATCCGCAGGTGTTGGTCGGTGTCGTCAGTAATAGATCCACGCGTAGCGAACCTAAAAGATCCGCAGTCCTATCTTCAGCTCGGGAATACCGTAGCACTCCCTAATGACACGCAATCAATCAGCCCAGCACCTCCCTCTAGTGGTACCTATTTTTAGCAGTAGATTATCCTCCTTACAAGATCAAACTTGAACAAGATGTAGGTTCTTGGGTTCCAAAATAATTCACCGCAGCATAGGGGATTTTTGTGAATTGAAAACAAAGAAGAAGCCAAAAGTGTTCTGCTGATTTCGCAGTTTTTGCATAATGAAAAATGAGAAAGAATTCTAATGAAAAACGGAGTTGAAGTGTCCTATTTATAAACACTTTAAGGAGGCAGACCGCTCGAGCGAAACACGATGTCGTTCAAGCGAGACACGATGTCGTTTGAAGTATCGCGCGATATGCAGTGTCGTTTGAACAACGTACAATGTCGTTCGAACGAGATGATTAAAAAATAATTTTTTTCCATTTATCCTTTCAGTAAATGCACCACCTCAAACACTCCGAAAAATATGTTTTTGACGAAAAAACATTTATAGCTCCGCTCCAACACTTGGAAAATATTTTCTGAAAAATATCCCAATATCTTAAGTGAATAATTATGGAATAAAAACATAGTCTTTACCAAATTCGTCTTGCAAAAGCTTCTTTGCTGAAGAAATTTTATATTCGGATCAGACTTGATGCTTGAATGATCTTGAATAATTCTTCGATGGTTGTAGCGGTATACAACATACTTTAATGTAAACAAGACTTATAAAATATGTCCTTACAAATCTCTCTCTATGTCTATGCCGGTACAAAATAAAAACAATCTGAATTATCAAATCTGAATACCTATACAAATATAATACCCTCCCATGAACCCAAAAGAGAAAAGGTACTTGAAATGCAAGTCTTCAATATTTTCTTCAAAAATCTTCATCAAACTTCAAATATCAAAGCTTTTCTCATCAGGGTGTGCAATCCAATAATCTTCAACTTTGTACCTACACACATGAGATAAAGCAAATACCTTCATAACGCATCGAGTTTAAAATGCTATAGTTATATCAATCAATATAATAAAATCTTCCCCATAATGCAAACTCCCCTATAATACGTTCTCCCCATTTTTATTTGTCCAAAATAGACAAGGAAGCGAATAAACAATCAAAACATGGAGTGCCACGACAAACAGAATAAGTATGGATCAAACTACGCGCATGCAGAGGAAATACGCAAAAGACATACAAACTATTTTTGATTTTTTTAATTTTTTCAAACAAAAACAATTTACAAAAATCATACCATGAATAACATTAAGGTAACAAAATCGTGGATATGGAATGAATGGGTGTGAACTAATTCAATAGATGATAAAACTCAATCAAGCATATGTGCACGATGCATAAGTGTATTCCTATCAATTGAATATAAAAAATATCCTTAGGTGTAAAATTGTTGAATTCAGATATATCGACTAAATCAAATCAACAAATCAAAGCCTATGTGATTTTCACACCAATAACGTCCAAAACCATTTAGTGTCGTTTCGAGAAATTTTCAAAGGACGTGAAAATCCATTGATTACTTTCCAACCAAAACTCCCTCATATATAATAAAACAAGTTTTATATCTAATGAGGTACTAAATTCTCAACTTAGACTTTTCAAATGGTGGCTTTCATGCAAAGTCAATTTTACACTCGCATAGACCTTTCCCGTGTCACTCGTCATTTTTTTCAAATATAAATAAAAAAATTCTCACCGGCAATGGTTTTTACATGCACTACTTTTATTACTCTCGTATTATTGTACTTAGTTCGTTTTAAGGACAGGATTGTGATGAAAACACTCGACCAACATGTGATAGACAAGTACAATAGTCAACCAAATCTATATATGTGTGCATTAAAGGAAATCACGAATCAAACATGTAGGAGTATCAACTAATAACATCTCAATGACTCCAAACATTGTAAAGCACGTGGATGGCATGATATATTGTCTCAAAACACTATCAAATTATCACATGGATAAATGGAATGAAATTGTGACTTGGTCATCCTAAGAGTCCATTTTATATACGGTGTAAAATAAAATACAAAACTCTTTTTGTCTTTTTCAATTTTTCCAAAAAAATGAAAATCTTTTTGTATTTTTTAAAAAATTTCAAAAATAAAAAGCATAAATATAAGCATGGTACACACTAGCAATAGGCATAATATCGGCATGAGCAGCATCCTATGCTAGTAAACAGTATTCACGCAAATGTTCTGGGAATTATGGTAGGTGTGATTAAACAAACAGTGTAGTATAAGAAATTAAGAATGACTACTAAGAATAACTGCATATAAACTGTCAGCAGCAACCCAGTAATACCAAATAATATAACCAAAGAACACAAGGTACTGCAAATAGAATGGTCAAAGTCAACCAGGTCGCTCTAACAAGACTCTCTGTCGTTCAAACGACCTAGCATCTTGCTAGAAGGCTTCGCACAAGATCAGAAGTCGCTCGACTGAAAACTTATCTCATTTAAACGAGAAAAAACAAATTTTCACAGATTCCCCAGAATATTAAATAGTGTTGCCCGGTGAAATAATTTCCAGAAAAGGATACCTGAAAGATGCTGATAGATGTAAAAACAGTGCTAAAAAGTAGTTAAACTAATAAAACAATGTAAGCTACTACAAAGTGAGTCATAACACTAGTAAGAGTATATCATGGAGCACAACTAGTGTATGAAAAATATCAACACAATTAACCAAACGATCTAACATGGGGTGAATCACGTGCTAGTAAATGAGAGTCGCGAAAAATTAGCCCATAAGCCTCTAAATTCGATTTCCTAACCCAAACAGATTTATAATGACAAGTGGGGGTTTGAGGAATCGAATTTACTTTTCTATTAAACTTCCTTGGTCCATTTAAAAGTTTGTAATAAAATGCCTAAGATGACCTTGCTTACCGCAATGTGTGCCAGTGTAAATGTGGTTGTGAACGTTACCTAAAGGTGTCTCTCTCCTCAAATTCCTAGGTGGCGTTCCCCTAATGACCTTAAGTGTCTCTCTCCTAACGATCGTAGGTGGCTCTCGTTTGACAACCTTGGTGTCTCTCTCTTAACATCCCTAGGAGGATTTCTCACACCTGTGGGAATGGCTTTCGGTATGGGAGCAACCTGTTTTTCAAAACCAATCCCACCCCTATCCTTTTGTATTTTGACAGTGACTAAAATCTTATCAAGCTCTTCAGACCTAGACTCCAAATAAAATTTCACGTTGGTCGAATCTCTCAAACTTTTCTTAAGTTCACCTATCCTAGATTCAAGTACGCGTCTAGAATCCTAAAACTCAAGAAGCTCCTTTTTCATAGCCTCCATCACCCCTCGAAGACTATCTCTCTCTCCCTCGACGTACTCAAGCTTCTCTCTAAAAAAAATTCTCACGTGCCCTAAGATCTTCAACTAAAACATCATTAGTTTGTAAGGAACGCTCTTTCAATTGAGCTTTTAATTCTAAATTTTCTTTCTTAGTTTTCAAAGCTTCAGCATAAAGCTTAATGAAAGTCGTTTGCAAGTTACGCCCATCTTCACTTCCATTCTCACTCCCATCACCCTCACTTTCATGGGATACACTATCAATGGTTGTGGAAGAAGTAACATCGTCATTCTCATGAGTTGACACACAGTTGGGAAGGACACGCTTACTTGCACAAAAAAATTCTTCACTCGGGTCACTCTTACTAAGGGTGGCAACATAAGCAATTGGTTTATTAAAACTCTCCCTAACTTTGGTGGGGCACTCATCTATGCTATGGCCAATACCCTCACAACAAAGACATCTCTCAGATTCTTTCTTTTTGACGAGAGTTTTAAAAGAAGATTTCGATCGAGATTTCCAAATAGTTCCGTCAGACACGTGACATCTAAAATCGTCAAATCCCCCAAAAGGCATATTTAGGAAAATCGAGATTTCAAAAATAGATTTGAAAAAAAAAATCAGGATCAAAACACAATAACTTAGTGCAACAGGATCTGATACCAATTTGTGAGTGGCTCTTTAACAAGTGCTTTAGGTAAAACCAACTTTTTCAATTAAATTAAGTTGCTTCCAATTTACCAAACCCTAAACATGCATCTAAACAATTTAATCCATTGAACAATTAAAGCATGCGGGGAAAAAAATAATTTCAGGAAAAATTCCTGAAGGGCAAAAACATTTTTATTTCACTATAATTTATAAATCGCAACTTACACGGAATACAATAAAATACATTTTTTACACACGAATACCCGCAGGTGTCGATCGGTGTCATTAGCAAAGGAACAACCGCAGCTACTCCTCAAGAACCGCAGTCCTATCTTCAGCATAGGAATACCGTAGCACTCCCTAATGACACGCAGTCAATCATCCTAGTACCTCCCTCAAGTGGTACCTATTTTAGCAGTAGGTTATCCTCCCTACAAGAGCAAACTTGAACAAGATGTATATTCTTGGGTTCCAAAATAATTCACCATAGCATATGGGATTTTTATGAATTGAAAATAAAGAAGAAGACAAAAGTGTTCTGCTGATTTCACAGTGTTTGCAGAATGATAAATGAGAAATACTTCTTATGAAAAATAGAGTTGAAGTGTCCTATTTATTAAAACTTTAAGGCAGGTCGCTCGATCGAGACACGATGTCGTTTGAAGTATCGCAACATGTAGTGTCTTTTGAACGACGTAAGATGTGGTTAGAATGAGATGATTAAAAAATATTTTTTTCTCGTTTATCCTTTCAGTAAATGCACCACCTCAAACACTCCGAAAAATATATTTTTGACAAAAAAACATTTAAAGCTCCGCTTCAACACTTAGAAAATATTTTGTGAAAAATATCCCAGTATCCTAAGTGAATAATTACGGAATAAAAACATTATCTTTACCAAATTCCTCTTGTAGAAGCTTCTTTGATGAAGAACTTTGATATTCGGATCCGTTTTAATGCTTGAATGATCTTGAATAATTCTTCGACGGTTGTAGTGGCATACGACATACTTTAATGTAAACAGGATTTATAAAATATGTCATTACAGTTGGTTATGAATAATCTTCAGTTGTTCACCTTCGTCCTTCAGCACGTCCATGGATGCATTGGTTCACTTCTTCTCATTACCTTATGCCTTTTGGGCTGCATCAAGAGTGGCATTGGACTTGTCCAAAGCCGTTATAAGGTCGTTGTTAATTTTATATATATCAAAGCAATTTCCAAAATGGCGATGAAGTCCGCCACAAACTATAAATAGAGAAATAACTATTATGTCAAAATAAAGAATATTTTTTTAACAAATCTAGGAAAAACAAAAGAAAATTTAGATTGTTAGATACAATGCATGAGTGATGTGAATAGAAATCTAACCGTGTGTAGGTTGGTTGACCTGCTCGTGGTCAAGCGCGAGCACTCCCCTTCAGTAAACCAAATGCCAATGAGGGATTCTTGACCACTGGCGTCACTTGTTGGGTTCTCCCAGAGTGATGGGCATCACCCTTTTTGGAAGGCAGTAGGGACATTGAGGAATGGGCATTTTCCTTTTCCGCCCTTTTTTCGGGCTGATAAGTCTGGTAAATTTAGGGGTAGAAGGACCCTCTTGCTCTGTAATACCCTGCTTCAAAAATTAAATTAAATTATATATAAATTATTCTGAAGAGGGGTTAAAGACGATTGTGAGAGAATTGTGGGTCAAAAATTGAATAGATAAAATAATGGAATAAGAGTCATTCAAACGATAGTAGGGTTCGTTAAAAGCGAGATAGGGTGTCGTGAGAAGTAGGGTTTAAATGACCTTCAAATTAGATGTCACTACATAACAGTGGCAGGTCTCGCGAAGCCATCCATCAAACGAGATTGGCATGTCATTCGAATGAGGCTCATGTCGTTTGAACGACGTGCCCCGAAAATATTTTATTCTGATTTGCCCTTGCTCATTTGTCACATTCCTGACTCTTAGATCTTTGAGTTGTCGAGCTCAAATTAGTCCAGATTGGGAAAAACGGGAATTTGGGGTGTTTTATAAGGGTGTGTTTGGTGTATTGGGTTTTTTTTAGTTGCAAGAAGATGGAAGAAGGAGAGAGAGAGAGAGTGAAGAAATCTTCCACCATTTTTTTCCCATAAAAAACACACATATATAACCAGTTTTTTTTCTTTTTTTCCATCAAATGGCGTCGTTGCCGCTTTCTTGAAGTTAGGGGCTCGTGTGAAGACTTGTATATTTCATTTTTATTTTTTATTTTTTTTGTTAATTTTTTTCTTTATTCATATAAATGGTTATATTAGGTATTATTGAGGCGTGTATTCATCTGGGTGTATTTTTTACACCATTTTCTTGTAATAATTAATTGAAAAAAAGCTAAAAAGGAAACGAGAGAAGGTAGAGAAATAGCTCCCTTGGAGTGAAATTTTGAAGCCTCTCTACTTTGGGTCCATAGGACTCCCAGGGACGACTGAAGTTAGGCGGACTTCCCCCGGTCGACTCAAATTGATCTTCACCCGACGTGTGCAAAATTCGTCGGAGGTACATTTCTTTATCACTCGCGAATCTTCTACAAGGGAGTCCATTCTTCTGTACTTAATTGCTCCTATGTGGTTTTTATTATCGTATTGAATTTATTTTAAATTGTTTGATGAATTAATGAACCTAAGACCTAAACCCGGTCACTGAAACGACTTGGGATTTTATCACCCACTCAATCAACTTCTCCCATTTACTTGTTACCCATGCTATCACTCAATTAAAATCAATCAACTAGCAATCCAAGTAGGATCAAACTTTTTAAAGGCGACGTATAAGGATCTGTGTTTCTCTCGCCCACGGAGTAATTGAAATTTGACAACCCACTCACCTAATTGAAGATAACAAACTGGTTATGTGTTAGTTAGGAGTTCTGCCTTGCTTGTAAGTGTCTAATTTAGTCTTTAGGTAGTCAATTTTACGCTCCATCATTTTGTAATTCAAACCGAGTCCATCGCCATTTTCTTTTCCAAAAAAATACAAAAATATTTTTCATTTTTTTCTTCTTAAAAAGTCCAAAACTTTAAAAATATCTTTCATTTTTTTGTCAGGCCTAAATATTTTCACATTTTTCGAAAGTCCAAAAATATTTTTTATTTTCTCTCACATTTTAAAAAAAATCCAAAAACATGTTTCATATTTTTCTTAAAAATCCTAAAACTCCAAAAATATTTTTTTAATGATAATATTTCCACATTTTTCTAAAATCCGAACATATTTTTCATTTTCTCTTACATTTTTCAAAATAACTCAAAAATATTTTTCTTTTTCAAAATATTTATAAAAAAATCACAAAAATATATTCTTTCATTTTCAAAATATTCAAAAACCACAAAAAAATAAAAAAATAACATTTTCTTTTATCTTGAAAAATTAAAAATAAGGCAGTGATTGGTGCTTCTTCACCCTCACCCTTCTCGCTGATCCCCACCCACCCTTGGTCCACCGATACTTTGCATCGCGTGAAGCACTTTGCAAGTGTTGACCTTCCAGCCTTTATCCAACAAGACAGACGCTTCAGTCTTGTTTGGGGGTGATTATCATCACCCAATTTTTCTGTCACCCCGTGCTTTCATAGTTCTTATCTTTAGGGAAAGTTCCCTTCGGTATGGCTAAAGACATTAAGCTTAGAGATATCGGGAGGCAACCCGCTGTTTCTAAGTACAAGTCTTATCATGTTTGGAGGCGGTGTTTCACACCATCCAATGCTTTACCATGATTATTGATATGTCAAATATCACCTCGACTATGGCCATAAGCCTCAACCCCAGCCGACCCTTACCAGATGGATAGAAATGAGAAGTTGTCACTCGTCCTTTAAAGACTTAGCCTTAGTCATATTACTCGGCCTCGGTCCTCATCATGTCGACGAGTATGAGGTATCTAAATTGTTCCTAAAAGATCGAGTATCCTTTCCTCAACCTGCTCCAGGCCGATGAATCCAGGACGAGAACACCAGACGAGACAGGTGTCATTCCACGAGGGTTCAAAGTTCTACGAGCTCATCCTTGGCCACTAGGGTCGACCGGAGCCATCGCACAAATAGAGCATACATTAGGGGACGCGTGCAGATATACATGACGCGACTAAGAATGTATCTCTAAAGTGCGTTCTCTTTAGGCTCAAGTGCAAGCTTGTCGCGTTAGTAATAAACACGGTAAGTCAGGATCGTCTCCACAGGGAAATAGGACTAGAAAATCGCGATGACGGAAGGACAAACAGTCAACCTAAATTCAACTCTAAGAAAAACAAAAATATGATTTATTTGCGATTAATCCTACTAGTAAAAGGAAACTAGATTGAGACGATGGAACTAACGAATTGATCAAGGGTTAATAACTAAGAATAAAGTAATAAGTAGGAAGAGAAAACAGGTCGGGAATATAATCCCTCAACCCTAGTGTATTGTTGGTATAAAACTAATCGTAAATTTAAGTGATTAATCAAACCCAGACTTTAGTTCTCCCAAGCATTACGTATATGAGGTTCAAGCCTGCACCATACGCAATCAGAGGACGAGTAAAGCGGTAACGCGATAGATACACTCGCATTGCATTCTAAAGCATCTCGGTTACTCGGAAGAAAATGAGATCTAAAGATCTACAATGGTCGTGTTCGCTACGCAATACGGTCTAATAAACCCTTAAGTTTAGAGGATTAATTTTATACACATGCAACTCTCACATCGGGTTGAGTTCATGCTTCCCAACCTTAAAAAATCTAGCCAGACATATTAAACCCAAAAGAAAATATGTTTTGAATGAAAGAAAATATTTTTACTAGTTACGAAACATGAAGAATAAGGAAATTACTACTAAAGTATTAACTACTGCAATAATAAAAGAAAGAATTGGAATGAATTTACTTGAATTGCCATCTGGAATCAAACTAGGTTTTTTGTTGTTTTCCTCTCTAAACTATTACAAAGCTTCTCTAAAAATGAATTAGAATCCTCCTATTTTTTGGGAGTTCTTTTCAATTTATATCCTACGTAATTTACAAGAGTTGGATTAAAGAAAAACTCTCAGAAGAAAAAGATCAAATCAAATCTCGAGCACCAGATGGATCCGGTCAGGACATTTCGGACTGGTTCGGTCAGTAATCGGACTGATCCGTTTTCCAAATTAATCGGATTGGTCCGCTAAACACGTTGTTATGCAGAGATTTTAAGGGCCGGACCAATTCATTTTTTTGGGATACCGGACTGGTCTGCTAAACGTCCATCTTTACAGAACTTTGGGGCCCCGGACTGATCCATTTTTCTATAAAACTGGATTGGTCCGGATTGTCTTTTCATCTTCCCTTCAATTTATCTTCAATATCTCGTGATTTTCTCACATCTTCGGGTCTTCATAACTTCTAATCCAGAACTCAGATTGGGACGTCGTTTCTTCCTATATGTTCACAAATGTGAGATCTTCGACTTTTATTTTAGGTCTTTAACCGGATTCCTGGTAGAAGTTATGCTTTAGCCCTTTTGATTCGTCTTCTTTCTTTTCTCTTGCTTCTTTCGGTTTCTTTCTTCCTTTCATGTAATAATTACCTGTGAAATTAATAAGAAATACACAAAACTCGAAATACTTGTCAGACGAAACCGTTAGCCAAGATATGAGATAACTTAATTTATTTTTCGTTGTTCGAGGTAATAAAAGCCTTTAAATTAAGGGGTAACTTCGGAAGAATTTATGCCTAATCAAACCCCACTAACTTAGAACTTTGATCGTCCCAGGCAATGTGAAAGAATCAAAACATGATCCAACGCAAAAAAAATAGGATAGAATACCTCTTTCGTGGGCAAGCGATTGCATTTAGCGTATGCAACAACCCTTTAAACCCCTAGGTTACCCTAGTAGGATGAGTTGTGTCTCGTGAGGGTTTGTAGTTAATATACCCACAAAATTTGTTATTGACTCAAAGAAAATTCAAAATACGCAAAAATTGTATAATTCAAACTTTTCCAGAAAATACTCATCATCAATTCATGTTCAAGAGTCTCAAATCATAATGCGTGTGTACAAAGACATAAATTTAACCTCGAATTTCCACCGATTGATCATTACGTTACTTATCCAAAAATTCATTTTGATTTCAAAATCTCACGGGTTTCTCTCACAAACGAATCTCTCGGATTGGTGGCTATTTTCTTTCGGTATGCGTGATTTATAAGAGTAAATGTATTGGAACTAAATTCACGCACACAAATAGAAAGACGGAAATTTTATGGTAATCGGATCTCATCATTGGATTACGGTTATAAAAAATGGGAATATTGCCTCTAACTCATATTTATAGTCTCTTTTGTTATCTTTTCATGTTTTAGCTCTCCACGCGGTAACCAATTTCGCATTTTGGACTCGGTTAGGACTTTTTTGAGTTAAATGTGTATTGGGCATTATGGGAATGGTTAGGAAAGATGGAATTGGAAAGTTTTCTGATGACGTCTGTTAGTGCTTTTTCCTGGCTTTTGCTCCTTTTCTGATTTTACTATTTTTTCTGTTTTTCACTTTTTTTTGCTATTTTTTGTAGAGCATAATTATTCCTTTCTTGCCCTTTTTTATGCACTTTTTGGACTTAATTCTGGGATTATCCACTTTCACAATTCCGGGCCAGGTGGGTTTTCTCGGGTTGTCAAATGAAAGGGAAAAATTTATTCGGCCCAATTTTGGTTTACAAAGGGGATAATTTTTCGCTACTTTTTCTGGCCAATATTTTTGGGTGACAAATGAGGGCCTACTTCATTATTCGAAATACTAATTGCTTTATTATATGCGTCTCGAGATTTTTTTAATTTAGAGACCTATTTAGCACATTTTTCAAGGCAATATCACACACATTTTCCATAATCGATCAAAGTGAAAGAATTGAGATCCATTAACGACTTGTTAGAACGCTGAAGAGAACTTTGAATTAACATTTAACTCGGATTGATTTATACATTCACAATAATGAAAGGCTCGAATCTCCCCGGGTTTGTTAATATCCACATTTATTCGCTAAGTCATCTACATTTGCTCAATTTTCATCTTTGGTCAATTTCGGCTTTGTGTATTATGTTATTACAATATGAGACTTTAAACCGTCTTTTAATGATATTTTCAAAAATTTTGAATTCCAATTTTCATTTTTTTTGAAGAAAAATATTTTTGGCTTTTTTAAAATTTTTCAATTTTTTTGAAATTTCTGGGCATATTTTCAAAATTTGTGAAATTTTAGAAAGACGCAGTTGTGACCCCCCTAACTTAGGACTAATAAGTGCGATAAATAAAATAAGCAAATTATCAAAATGCACCAAGACACTATATGACACTCATACATGACTCAAAAATACAGCAAAAATCACCCCATACGCGTCGGGGGTGCGATGACCTCTAATTTATCTCCACAAATCGCCCAACCCCTTGCACGGGATCCGTTGCTCTCCTAGTCTCTCCCCTCTGCCTGTCATACACCAATAACAGGAATAAGTTAGGCCCTTACCCATAAATAAATGAAAGACTTTGAGACTCATCATAATTAATCGAAAAAGGATCCTCGTGATGCGTAGTACGTGGGTCGGGCTCTAAGTCAGACGAGACTTGAGTCTTATCTTCAATTACCTCCGAGGACTCAAGTTGCATGGGTGGATGGTCATTGCGAAGAAACTCATCAATTTTATCTTTCCACTCGCTCTCTCCTAAATGACTCCATAAGTCCAATAGAGATTGGACTTCGTCGTTAAAGCTCTCATCCACCTGCCCGAATTCTCTCTCAAATTTCGCTAGGCTTAACTCCTCTAGCTCTCTTTCTTGATTTATTTCCACATCCTTCCTTCCTCGCTCCATTTCAAAATTATTCGGTGGTGTGTGTGGGTAGCAATTGAGGAGAAAAGTATCTATCGTGTCTCGTCGTTCGCTCTCCTCTAAGCACTCATACAAACCTCTCCCAATGCCCTCTAAATTGTCGCTCTCTCTCACACTCAAGGGCTCACTCACACTCTTCATTTCAGTTACTATAAATACCTCCCCTACCCTTCGCTCCATGTTGCAACTGCCGCTCTCACTTGATGTAAGAGGGCATACCCCTATCGGCTCTCGCGTGTGGGTCCTCCCATGCTCGTGTGCTGCCTCTAAATGATCTTTCTCTCACGGTTCTCCTTCGTCACCCTCGTTCTTGATATTATTAAAAATATTTATCTCGAGGGTCATGTTACCAAATGTTAATTGCATTCGCCCACTCCGAGTATTGATGAGTGCATTAGCCGTAGCTAAGAATGGGCGACCAAGGATAATGAGAACATGATTGCTCGGGAGAATGGAGGGCTCCTCGTGCCAAATGACAAAATCCATCGGGAAGTAGAAAGTGTCTATTTGGAAAATCACATCCTTAACGATTCCCCGAGGATTCTTTACAGAACGATCCGCGAGCTGGAGAGTCATATTTGTGGGCTTAAAGGCTCCCAAATCTAGTTTCTTATAGATAGAATAGGGTAGAATGTTAACACTCCCCCCTAAATCTATTAAAGCCCTTTCGATTCGGTTCTTCCCCAAGATGCACGAGATGGTGGGTGCACCCGGATCTTTATACTTTAATGGAAGGTCACTCGATAAAATCAAACTGACATTCTGGGCCAAAAAGACGTTTTTATTTACCTTTAGCTTGCGTTTCACTGTGAGTAAGTCCTTAATGAACTTAGCGTATGCAGGAATTTTTCATATAGTCTCGAGAAAAGGTAAATTAATCTTTACTTGCTTGAGGATGTCCAAAACATCGTCCCGAGAAGTCTCTTTGGAGTGCGGGACCAACCGTTGAGGGTATGGGTCATCGGTGGGGGATTTCACCATGACCTTGGGTCCGCCAGTGTTGTCTTTTTTATCACTCTTAATTAAAGGAGAATATTCGTCCTCTTTTGTTTCGGGAGAAACCTCGTTATTTTTAGGTATGTGTTGTGGGGGAGGTTACAAGTCAACTACTCTCCCACTACGTAGAGTGGTAATTGCGCTATATTGTTCAGGATGGTCATGAGGTGTGGAGCTAACACTAGTTTGACCTTGGAGAGGTCTTTGGCCCTGGGCAGGAAACTTGCCCTTCTCTTGGATACTCAACGATGATTGCATCTTTAAAATAGTCACATTTATGTCGTTGATCATGTGCTCATGTCTAGCAGTGGTTGCATTCTGGGCAGTGATGAATTAGTTTATCGTATCCTCGATATTTCTCCGCGGTGGAGTGATATATGGACCTGGAGGTGGTGGTGCTTGCATATGTCCCTGCATGTGTGGTGCTTGTTGAAAGTGTGATGGTGGTGTAACACCCCGCCCGCCCGGGAGAGCAAACAGAGCGCTAATGCGATAAAATAAATCCAAATCCACAAGTGACAAGGTATAGAGCATCTAAATAAACCCACAATAATATAAATCCACTAATCTCAATCTCTTCAAATTAAATACCAAATCTCTCGAATTACATACAACAACTAACTCGAAAATAAAATATAAACCTCCAATGCTCTATACATCAAAATAATACAAATCTTTCCCAAACAATCCTCGCTAAAATCAATCTCCATAGCTCCCCAAAATCCGCGCACACCTGCCACTAAAAGAAAATATGGGGAAGTACACAATACGACAGGAAAGATGCTCAAAAAAATATATATTAGTGATGAATAAAACGTAACAACACGAGTACGAATATTCAAATATTATGCAGATCTCAAAGCATTTATCAATATAATTTCTCAACAACACTTTAACCGGGTCACCAGGCCTCACCACATCCGTATATGCTTTATCAAGCCATAGCCCGGGAAACAGGAATTTTGGCGGGTGCCCAACATCCGTGCCATATTAAAATCTCATGACAACGTGCTCATCAACAATATAATGATACCACATGAATCAAAATAATTTCAACAAATATTTTCCAGATTTCAATGAATTTATCAATTCAAATATGAGTTCAATTAAACAAGAATTCAAAGAGAATGACACTCGCGAGATTTAAGGAGCATATTGTGTAAAACCCCATACCTCAAACTATGATGAGAAACCAACGATCACATCCTCAAGATCAACACAAAAGATCTACAAAAGCTCCTCCAAGAACCTCCAACAAAATATCCCCAAGAACACCTCTAATCTAAGGTTGGAACTCACAAATCTTAAGGGCCAATGTGTATATAAAAAGAAGAGGAATATAAAATATATTTGCTGCTAAAATTTGTGCCAAAAGTATGTTAAAAAGGTTGCCCATGACTTCCTTTTATAATGCAAAGAAATGAAGAGTTGGAATCCAAAAGACTCCTTTAAATAAGGCAAAGAAATGAAGAGTTGGAAGTCAAAACAACTCCAAGAGTTAAAAACATTTAAAAATCCTTTTTAACTCCGTTTTCGAAACCGTTTGAAATTCTCGCCTTTAAAAATAATATTCAACATATTTGAGCAATAAAAATAATTTTATCAAAAACTTTATTTTCCTCCATTTTCCAAAAATTAATTAAAATGTCCCAAAATTACGCGGGTTGTTACAGGTGGGGGAGGGGCAACATATGAATTAGGATTCATCGCATCATTTTGTTTCCCATAGCTAAAACCAGGATGGTTTTTCCATGAAGGGTTGTAAGAATTCCCGTGCGGTGCACCGAAATTACCCTTAAATCCTCCTACACCACTCACTTGCTCTTGAAGCATATCTTTGTAGGCGGGTATCATCGGGAATTCCTTTGTTGAATGTCCCGCCTCACAAATAGCACACACATTCTCAATGGGATTTGGGTTGGAGCTATTTGGTCCTCTTGCACATATCTCAAGTACTTCTCGCATTCCTTTCTCAAGTAGATCAAGTCTATTGGCCGTCATAGTATCCTTTTCTACATGAAATAGGTCGATCGTCGATGGAGTGGTGGTCATTTGGCGCATTTTATTATGAGCACTAGGGTCAGATGTATCCCATGCTTGGGTAGTCTCGGCGACATACCTCAGGTAAAGCTCAGCATTATTGGCGTCTAGGCTGACAAATGGACCATCACACAGTATTTCAACGAGTTATTTGGAATTTATATTCAGCCCATTATGGAAGAAGGAAATGATTTGCAATTTATCAAATCCATGATGAGGGCACGAAGTGATTAACTCGTTAAAACACTCGTAACATCGATCAAATGACTCATTTTATGATTATCGAAAGGTTTGAATTTGATCCTTAATGGAGTTCGTTCGATGTGGAGGAAAGAATTTCTTAAGGAATTTATATTTCAAGTCGTTCCATGATGCAATCGAGTTTGGAGGTAAAGACCATAGCCAGGTCTTAGCCTTGTCCTTTAGCGATAATGGGAAGAGTTTCAGGCGTATCACATCTTTTGTGCAAGTTTGATCACTGAGGGTCTCGCACGCCTCCTCAAATTCTCGGATGTGGAGATATGGCTTTTCTGATTCCATTCCATGGTAGTTGGGAAGTATCTGGATCAACCCATTCCTAAAGCGAAATTGCCCTGCATTATACGGGAGTAAAATGTATCCCGGAGTGACAATTCGTTCGGGATATAAGATTTCTCTCAAAGGGCGGTACGGGACCTCTTTCTCACTTGCAGCTACACTACTGTGTTGTGACATGGCTCTCTCAATTGATGACTCTGTACCCTCACTTGGTATGCTCGGAGCGTGCTCTGTGGTGTGTCCTAAGAGGGATGTCGGAGTGTTACTTGCAATTGAGTGTGCAGGTGTGGGAGGTGGAACCCAGAATTATGGAACGTTTGCAGTGTGAGGGCTATTGGGGTCGTACTCAACTATCGGGTTTTCATGAATGTTGGTTTGAGTATTTTGGGTAGCTGGAGTGAGTTTAGGATTTTGCATTAACAGGCTTTTGAGAGATGAAGTATCTTTTTGTTCTTTTTGAATTTTTTTATTTTTGGTAGAAGATTTAGATTAACGGAATCTAACATACATCTACCTAAATCCCCGACAATGGCCATTTACTTGACGTGACTAAGAATGTGTCTCTAAAGTGCGTTCTCTTTAGGCTCAAGTGCAAGCTTGTCGTGTTAGTAATAAACCCGGTAAGTCGGGATCGTCTTTACAGGGAAATCGGACGAGAAAATCGTGACGACGAAAGGACAGACAGTCAACCTAAATTCAACTCTAAGAAAAATGAAAAGACAATTTGTTTGCGATTAATCCTACTAGTAAAAGGAAACTACATTAAGACTATGGAACTAAAGAATTGAGCAAGGATTAATAACTAAGAAAGAAGTAATAAGTATAAAGAGAAAACAGGCCAGGAATACAATCCCTCAACCCTAGTGTATTGCTATTATAAAACTAATCGTAAATTTAAGTGATTAATCAGACCCAGACTTTAATACTCCCAAGCATTACGTATATGAGGTTCAAGTCCACACCATACGTAATCATAGGACGAGTAAAGCGGTAACGCGATAGCTAAACTCGTATTTCATTCTAAAGCATCCTTGTTACTCCGAAGAAAACGAGATCCAAAGATCTACAATGGTCGTGTTCACTACGCAATACGGTCTAATAAACCCTTAAGTTTAGAGGATTAATTTTATGCACATGCAACTCTCACATCGGGTTGAGTTCATACATCCTAACCCTAAAAAATCTAGACAGATATATTAAACCCAAAAGAAAATATGTTTTGAATGAAAGAAAATATTTTTACTAGTTAAGAAAAATGAAGAATAAGGAAATTACTACTAAAGTATTAACTACTACAATAATTAAAGAAAGAATTGGAATGAATTTACTTGAATTGCCATCTGGAATCAAACTAGGGTTTTTGTTGTTTTCCTCTCTAAACTATTACAAAGCTTCTCTAAAAATGAATTAGAATCCTCCTATTTTCTGGGAGTTCTTTTCAATTTATATCCTAGGTAATTTACAAGAGTTGGATTAAAGAAAAACTCTCAGAAGAAAAAGATCAAATCAAATCTCGAGCACCAGATGGATCCGATCAGGACATTTTGGACTGGTTCGGTCAGTAACCGGACTGATCCATTTTCCAAATTAATTGGATTGGTCCGTTAAACATGTTGTTATGCAGAGATTTTAAGGGTCGGACCAATTCGTTTTTTTGGGATACCGGACTGGTCTACTAAACGTCCATCTTTACAGAACTTTGGGGCCCCGGACTGATCCATTTTTCTATAAAACTGGATTGGTCTGGAATGTCTTCTCATCTTCCCTTCAATTTCTCTTCAATATCTCGTGATTTTCTCACATCTTCGGGTCTTCATAACTTCTAATCCAGAACTCAGATTAGGACGTCGTTTCTTCCTATATGTTCACAAATGTGAGATCTTCGACTTTTATTTTAGGTATTCAACCGGATTCCTGGTAGAAGTTATGCTTTAGCCCTTTTGATTCGTCTTCTTTCTTTTCTCTTGCTTCTTTCGGTTTCTTTCTTCCATTCATGTAATAATTACCTGTGAAATTAATAAGAAATACATGAAACTCGAAATACTTGTTAGACGAAACCGTTAGCCAAGATATGAGATAACTTAATTCATTTTACGTTGTTCGAGGTAATAAAAGCCTCTAAATTAAGGGGTAAATTCGAAAGACTTTATGCCTAATCAGTACACGTGAATGGGCAATACATGATAGCCAAAATCGTTATTACCAAATCATCCCCTCACGTGAGGGAATATTTAGTCATCATGGCCTACATGTGACAAAGCCAAATGTCCCAACTGGATTGGTTAAAAGCAATGTATTCATGCATATAACATGCTTGGGGGGTACACTATGCGCCCTAAGCACTACAGATACCTTTCATCTTCTTCAATGTAAATGATCGATTAATTCAACCCCTAGTTGAAACTCTACTCATTTGTATATAGGAGAGAGAGAGAGAGAGAGAGAGAGAGAGAGAGAAAACTTGTGTTGTATCTAGGCCATTAGAGCTATATTTACTAGTGAATTTCACTCACACACACACAGTGGACGTAGGCTCTGTCCGAACCACTTAAACTCAGGTGTTCATCCTCTTCACCTTATCTCCTTCTCTGTTGATTTACTGTGTGATTATTATCATTGTTGCATACATAGATGAGCTTCACACATCTGTGACCCGATGATACTATTTTTGGTATCATCAGTCTGGCGCCGTCTATGGGAACGAATCACTTCATCTCTTTCCTTTTTTAGCTTGTCCTCACCAGAGTCTCTGGTGGTGAACCAGTTATCTCCTCCTGTGGAAATGTTTCACCATTGAAAGAGTTCCTATTGAGATACAAGCTTTAGCTCTTCAACTGCAGCTCATCTATAAGGTTTAATACATGGCATTGAAATTTCCACCACCACCACCAGTTGGTGGTCCTAGCTCCGGCAATGCACCTCCTTAGTCAGAAATAGTTGAGGTAGTGGTAGCATTAAAATCTCTGGCAGTAAGCCAAGAGGTGATACAAGACCAGCTGGTTGCCTTCAGTCAAAACATAGTAATCACACCAGCGGGAGCCCCGCTGGAGATAATTACTCCGACAGCTAAGGAGCATCACTAGGACGCCAGCGGACCACCCCAGGCACCTCACAAGGATCTACCTCATCTTCAACGATGGAGGGACGTTGCTGACCCCAGGCATTTGTGCCTGGGGAGGCAAGGCCAACCCTTTTCGAAGGACCGTTATGATGATTATGGGGTTAAAAATGCTCAGATTGATTACTGAGAACTATACGAAGTATCTAGGAATACAATACACCCAATCCAAGGAAGCCAAGGGCATGATAGGAGGCTGAGCCTAGATGCCTGACCAATGGGCTCAGCTTTTGACCGATTAAGTAGAGGGTCGAACTTTAAAAGGCTCGACACAGTTGGTGATTTGAGATAAAGGTTGTCCAGGTTATGGAGCAATGCTGGCTCAAGGAGGGTAGGAACAGATGGCTGACCCCCGTGTAGCTGAGATGAGGGCCAGCGATAGGTAAATAGACGACGCAGGTCAGCAGTAGGGGAACCCTTTATTCGGACGGTTAAGGTACCAGGGGATAACATTGGCCAGGTCTACATTATTGAAGCGGCCGAGAGGCCTTGAATTATTCAATTCAAAGGCTAGAGAACAAGATCGAAGACATACTTAAAATTCGTGACCCCTTGCCGAGGGAATACTCAGAAGGTTCTCTTTTTATGGCAAAAATAGTCAACTTCCCAACCCCTCCCAAATTCAAGCTGTCAGTGATTACCCCAAAGTATGATGGGAGTACCAACCCTGTGCACCATGTAGAGATGTACCATTCGGCTGCAGATGTCTACTCCGTCTCAAATGAGATGAAATGTCGTGCATTCTCGAGCACTTTGACTATAACTGTCCATATATGGTTCACCTCACTTCCGAAGAACTCCATTAAAAATTTCAAGAAACTCGCAGAGCGATTCATCCATAACTTTTGCCTTGGGTAAGACCTCAGAAGACTATTCACCTAATATACGTTAAGCACGGGAACAATGAGAGTCTTATGGAATACATAGCAAGGTTTAATAAGATAAAGTTGTAAGTGGAGGATTATAAGGAAAGCATTGTGATGACAACGTTAATAAGAGGACTACAAAAAGGGAAATTTCTTTGGAAGCTTGTTGAAGACACACCAAAGTCTATGACCGAGCTATTGGCAATGGTCGGCAAGGTCATGAACGTCGAGGAAGCTACAGTAGCTAAATATGAGGATGAGAAGGGGACTAGTAATGAGAATAAGTTTCAGAAGAAGAATAAAGATGGAAAGAAGAGATCGGTCTATGATAAGTTTACTGGGTATACTCCTCTCACGGTCATCTGCGAGCACATTCTAAATGAGATTAAGAATGATCGGTCCCTAAGATGGCTCGAGAAGCTGAAATCTCCCCCTCACAAAAGGAGTAAAAGGTTGCTGTGTGAATTTTACCAAGATCACGGGCACTTAATCGATAAGTGTTTTGACCTGAAAGATGAGATTGAGAAGATGCTCAAGGGTGAAAAGCTAAGGAAGTATGTGAGCAGTGATGGCCCAAAGATAGGATGAGACGACCCCAGAAGGAGAAGAACCGACAAGTGCAGGGAAGATGTCTAAGGAAAAAAAATGACGCATCAGATGATGATGATGATGACGACCCATACCTGCCACCCAAAGACGATGATCCAAAGGGGCAACTCTACATAATCTCGTTTAATGTGAAGATGATCTGCGAAGGCCTGGCAGGGGGTGGTGCAGAAGTGGCTGACCATAAGGATGTGGCTGAGGCTAAGGACCTTCCCAAAGTTAAAGCCGTTAACTTGGCCGAAGTAAGCAAAAAGTCAGAGAAGAGAAATAAGGTAGATATGGACACGTTAATTATGGGATTTTTAAGACTTGACCTCAAGGGAATCCTAGATCCTCATGATGACCATTTGGTAATCACGACTAGGGTGTATAAGTACGACGTACCAAGGATGTTGGTCAACGGGGGAAGTTCAGCCGATGTTATGATCTGGCCTTGTTGCAAAGGTTTGGGACTCATCAAGAAGAGGCTCGTCCCTTATCATCACGCTATGTTAGGGTTCAGTGGTGAGAAGGTGCACCCATTAGGAATGTATGAAATGGACGTTAAAATAGGAGATGTTTGTCCTAAGAGGCTAACAAAGAAGGTAAATTTCTTTATAATAAATGAAAGTGTATATTCGGCTTATAACATTATCAAGGGAAGAGTGGCCCTCAAGGAATTTGAGGCCGTGACATCTACTGTACACCAAATGGCAAAATTCTCGACCCCATATGGGGTAGGGGGAGTCCAAGGTTATCAAGTGTTGGCACGTGAATGTTACTTCAACTCAGTCGAGGATAGGGAAACTCACAAGAAAGCAACTACAACCTATAATATTGACACCCTGAATCCTATGGATGAGACTAAACTAAAGAAAGGGGAGGCCGCGGAATATGTAGAATCCATCATCCTCAATGAGGACGAGCCGGAAAAAAACATCCAGGTCGGTAAAGCCCTGAGAGGAGATATCAAGGAAGAGCTGATCGAATTCTTGAGAGAGGGGCAGGGTATCTTGGCATGGAGTCATGAGGATATATCAAGCATATATCCAGAGCTCTTTTGCCATAAACTGAATGTGGCCGACGATGCTAGACCGATACGACAGAATAGGAAAATCTATTCTCGAGAGAAATATGAGGTCATCCGGGAAGAGGTAAAAAAGCTAAAAAAGGATGACTTTATAAGATAGGTGATATATCCTGAGTGGCTAGCCAACGCTAATATAGTCCCCAAAGCTAATCGTAAGTATATAATATGTGTAGACTTTATCGATCTGAACAAGGTTTGCCCTAAGGATAGCTTTACTCTTCCCAGGATCGACCAGATGGTTGATGCCACAACATGCCATGAGCTGGTGAGTTTTATGGATGCTTACTCGGGCCACAACTAGATATCCATACACCCAGCCAATGAGGAGAAGACTACCTTCGTAACCGACAAGGGGAATTACTGCTAAAAAGTCATGCCCTTCGATTTGAAGACTGCTGGAGCTACCTATTATAGACTTATTAACAAGATATTTGAGGATCAAATTGGGAAGATTATGGAAGTCTACATTGATGATATAGTGACTAAGAGTATCAAGGCCAACTCTCATGTGGCTGACCTCAAACAAACCTTTGACGAGATGGATAAGTACAAGATGCAGCTCAACCCCGCAAAGTGTGTATTTACGTAGGGGATGGTAAGTTCTTGGACTTCATCATAAATTAGAGGGGGATAGAGGCCAACCCAGATAAAATCAAGGCTTTGGTAAAGATGAAGACCCCAACTTCGATCAAGTATGTGCAGAGGCTAACGGGGAGAGTGTCGCCACTTAATAAGTTTGTATCGAGAGCCACCAATAAGTGTCTTCCATTTTTAAAGTTCTGAGAAAAGATTTTGAGTGGAACGAGGAATATGATAAGGCCTTCCAAGAGTTGATGTCCTACCTCAGCTCTCATTTATTATTGTCACAGCCAGTCCAAGGGGAAAAACTTTATGTATATCTAGCAGTCTCAGAGTCGACTATTAGCACTGTCATCATAACAGATGAGGGTGGAGTACAGAAGTTGGTATACTTCAATAGTAAGGCACTCTAGGGGCCCTAACATAGGTACCCTAGGATGGAAAAATTGGCATATGCTTTGATTTATGCTTTAAGGAATATGAAGTCGTACTTTTTGGCCCACACAATGGTCGTCCTAACGGACTCTCCACTTTGACAGGTCATCCACAAGCCTGAGAAGTCGGGGAGACTAATGGCTTAGGCTATAGAGATTTAAGAGTTTGATGTCATCAATCTACCTAGAGTGACCATCAAAGGGTAATCCCTAGCAAACTTTGTGGCCCAATTACTTGGGATGAGGCTAACAGTGAAAATTTTGAGACTACTGGCTGTGAATAAGGAAAAAGTGTAAGCTCTCCCCTAAATAAGGCTGGGGTAAGTTCTGCAAGAGGGAAAGTATCTGAGAATGAAAAGGAATGGTACCTCTTCAAAAATGGGCCCTTGGTAGAAGTTAGTTTCTCTGAGAATGGAATAGTGTGGAGCCTCTTCATCGATGGGTCCTCTTGCGAGAGTGGAAATGGTGCAGGCCTGATAGTGTCGGTACCAGATGGGATAAACATCGAATACGCATTAAGGATCAATTTTAAGGCCTCAAATAATGAGTCTGAATATGAAGCTTTCATATCAGGCCTCTCCTTATCTCGGGATCTGAATGTCGGCTAGCTCCTAGTTCACAGTGATTCAAGATTGGTGGTGAACTAGATCTTGGGGGTATATGAGGCGAAAAATGATAGGATGTCTAAATATTTGGTGAGAGTAAGGTCAATATTGAAGAGTTTTAAAGAGGTAAAGATGAAGAGGATACCTCAGCTAGACAATGGCCGAGCTAACGCACTTGCAAGACTGGCCTCAGCTACAAGAACGGAGATAAGAATGATGCTGCCAGTAGCAATCATGCATCGGTCGACCATTAAAGAAGAAGATAGTGCTTCAGAATCTTATCTGAATTTGAACATAGGAGATTTCTGCATGGATCCCCTCATCAGGTACTTAACGGATGGGGAGTTACCAGAATCTAAGACCGAGAAAAGGAAGTTGAGATACAAAGCTGCCAAGTTCTCCATCATAGGAGACACTTTATACAAGAAAGGTTTTCTGCTTCCTCTGCTCAGATGTGTCCATTCGTTTGAGGTAGCATAGATCCTGAAGGACATGCATGAAGATTTTTGCTCAAGTCACGTTGGGGGAAAATCCTTAGCTAAGAGGATTATTACATAATGGTATTGGTGGCCGACCTTGGCTAAGAATGTTGGAGCATATATCAAGAAGTGTAAAAGTGCCAGAGATTCGCTACCATTCCCAACTAGCCTCATCAGCTTATGACCTCAATCACATCCCCCTGGCCATTTACGGTATGGGGAATTGATCTGGTAGAACTTTTACCCAAAGCTGCGAATAATTATTATTATCTGATCGTAGCGATAGATTACTTTTCGAAGTGGGTGGAGGTCGAGTCGATGATTACAATCATGGAGGAGAAAACCTCGTAGTTCATCTAAAAAAATATCATTTGCAGATATTGCCTACCCAACACCCTAATCTTTTATAATGGAACTCAATTTAAGAACGTCTCCCTAGAAAAATACTGCGAAAGAGTCGGCATCAAGCAATTCTTCTCCACCCCTGGTCGACCCGAGGAAAATGGGCAGATGGAAGTAACATATCGAAAAATTCTTGATGGAATAAAGAATAAGTTGGAAGATGCAAAGGGGAGATGGATCAAAGAAGTGTATGTTGTCCTGTGGGATTACAGAACAACAGACAGAACTCCTACCGAGGAGACCCCATTTATGCTCGCTTACGGATCAAAGGCAGTTGTGCCAACGAAGATATGTCTACCTACTCATAGAGTTCAGAACTAGGAACCTGAACGGAATAATGATGAGCGGAGGCTCGATTTAGATCTTATAGAAGAAAGAAGAAAAGAAGCTGCCTACTAGCAAAGAACAACAAGATTCTATAACAAGTGAGTAAACGCGCGTCCATTGAAAGTAGGGGAATTGGTACAGAAGAAGACATGGCAAAAACCCAATAAGCTTCATCTAAATTGGCATGGACCGTACAAAGTGGTCGAAGAAGTGGTGCCGAGAACTTACATATTGGAAAAACCTGGAAGGAGAGCAATTTTCCAACCCATGGAACGCTGACCACCTCAAGAAATATTATCAATGAGACTACAATTTTACTGTTTTATTTGCATTATATTGTAACACATGTGTATGAGACTCAGATGAAAGAAATTTAATGAAACCCAAGTGTTACTTCATATGTTATTTACCTATTCAAATATACGTTGGTGTGTGAAACATCATTCGTGGTGAAGTAAGCTTAAATTGCCCTCGGTGATACGATAGTCTAGATGGGGTCAACCTCGTCCATAGACTGCCAATAACATCGAAAGGAATTTATTATTTAAAACATCATTAACTTGGTGGATTTTCTCCCTCAGCCGAGACAACAGTGCTGGACGAGATTACTCTCCAAGGACTCTCAAAACGATGAGGGAGGACTTGTGCTTAAACCCCATGATTTGGTGGATGCAAGTTAAAAACCACTTAATTGTGGTTAATATTCAAACATCATTAATTTGGTGAATGTGCTCCCTCGATCGAGACGACAGTGCTGGACGAGACAACTCTCCATGCACTTTCAAAATAAAGAGGGAGAACTTGTGCTTAAACACTATAATTTGGTGGATGCAAATTAAAAATCACTTAATTGTGGTTAATATTCAAACATCATTAATTTGGTGAATGTGCTCCCTCGATCGAGATGAAAGTGCCGAACGAGACGACTCTCCATGCACTCTTAAAACGACAAGGGAGGACTTGTGCTTAAACACCATAATTTGGTGGGTGCAAATTAAAAATCATTTAATTGTGGTTAATATTCAAACATCATTAATTTGGTGAATGTGCTCCATGCACTCTCAAAACGATGAGGGAGGACTTATGAGCAACGCAATAAGTATAATCAAAGCATGCAAGTAAACTAAGGAGGAATGCAAATACGAGAGAAATAAGCTTTATTTTACAAAAGTACTGAGATTGCAAAAACTATGGAAGTATAAAGTTATCCATAGCAAACCAAGCAGAGGTACAATCAAAAGAGGGTATCGGCCACATACGACCACCCTAAGAATTTGGCTTAAGATTGACGATGGGGGTTCCCTCTATGTTAGCCTCAGTTACACCATCGACTTGAAGGTTAGCCCCGACCTCGGCTGTCGCCATCAGCTCCACATACTCCAGGGCGGCATCAAAGAGAGGATTAGTAAAGCCTAGAGCATATAAGGCAGACCGAATGGAGGAACCGACCTTAGTAAACTTAATGGAAATCCATTGGTAACCCATTTTCACGCCCATATCCAGGTAAATAATGGAAAAGTTGCCAAACTCATATGAATCCTTAAAGGCTTCAACAACCTTGGCCCTGATCCTCTCAAGGGCCACGGGAGATAAAGCCTCGTATTTTCCCCTCTGCACGAACTCAGTATACTCCTTGGTATAAGTGACCGACAATGTGGCTAAAGCCTCATTTTTCTCCTTGATCAGGTCATTCTTACTCTTTAGATCATTATGATCCTTCTCAAGGTCGGCTTGGTATGTCTCCAAGCATTTCTTTAAATTATTCTCAGACCTGAAAGCTCGATCGACCCCTTAAACTTTAGGATAATTCTCGACCATCCACTTATTGTCCAAGGAAAAGGTACATATAGTCTGCAAATAAATAAAGACATGTTAGTATAGACGAGGAAGGAGTATGAGAGAACACTTGTGCTTAAGAAGAAAATAGTTACCTGAGCCATCAGATGAAGACCCAAATCAAAGACTTGAGGAGCATCCATCTTTCTATAGGAACTCGTAGTCATCCTTAGTGGGAACTCCAAGAATCACCCTCTTAGATCTTATGGCATAGGGAATAATTGAGCCTGGGCTCTTCCAAAGGTTGGCAATGTTGCTCTGCCAGTACTCTTAAAAGGAATCCCCTGAGCAAGAGCTTACTATGGAGCCACTCAGCACGTATGAGCCTAGGGGGATGATCCTCGACCTCTGAGTGTCTTTATCAGGTCGACCTTCCAAGGGAAGTTGTTCTTCAGTCCTTTTTTGGCTGACCTCGGGTTGTGTCGGCCCTATGGTTGTCTTCTTCAACTGACCTTTACTAGTCGGATGTTTCTTTCTGATTAAGGCACTACGAAGGCTCAGAATATGCATCGTGCAAAATTCCTCAGAGAGATGAGGAGGGCAGTCTACAGAAACATAATATGGGTCATCAGTTATAAGCACAAAGTAAGGCAAATGACTTAAATAAAGAGAGAAAGGGACTGTATCACTTACAAAGGTCTTCCAGTGGATTAACCCTCAACCCGAACTTATCTAAGTATTCTGGGGACATCAGATCTTTAAAAAAAAGGAGTTGTCCATCCTTCCCTTGACTCCTGAGGAAGTCGACTCTCTTCCTATTGGCTAGACTAAGGTCGGAGTTAGACTTGGTGGTGAGCACTAAAGGTTTTGCCCAAGTATGGGGCACCCTTAGCTCACCTTCTCATCTCTCATGGTAGGAGTCGACCGGAAACTCCCAAGCTCCATACGTATAGAAAAATCTCTCCTTCCAGCTATAATTGGAAGTCTGATTAACATCGAGGATCTTTTTGTCAGATCTCCTATCCTGATTAGTTGTGGATGAGATATAGTAATAAGCATGGAAAATCTTAACTAAGGGTTTGTCCTCGTACTTATTCCTCCATAAGGAAACATAACCCAAGATGACCTTACAGAAGTTTGGGGCTATCTGAGTGGGAGAGAGGTCGAGACTAGAAAATATGGCTCGCACGGTCGAGTCAATAGGGAGACAAAACCCATCTCTGAATATTTGGACATAGAGAGCATTTCTCCTTCTCGTCTGTCATACACTCTCTCGTCCTCGCCCGAAACTCGCAGGGTGACATTGGGCTTAATACCATAAATATGCCTGAAGAAAAGAAGGTCGATCTCACAAATGGAAGACTGATAAGTGGATAGTCAGACTCAGAGCCTTTATCCATTTTATCTAAAGCCTCTACTTCTTCACCCTCGGTGTCGACGTTAATGTAAGTCCTTTGGAACTCAGCATCAGATATTATAGATAAAGGAGCTATGGTCGGTGGAATATTTGCCTTGGGGGTCGGCTCGACTGGGTATGGAAGGATCTCCATATAAATATTATCTCGCCCAGATGCCTCAGCTTATTTGGGTGATGAAGCCTGAGACGTGTTACCAAGCTCTCTAGTATCCCCAGAATGGGTTGGAGAATACTGCATGGATTCCTCGTACGAATCCCTATTATCGGCTTGGGTGGAGGACAAGCCGACCATTTCTTCAAGAGAGGGAAGAATTACTCTTAAAGGAACAAGAAAAAGGGGTCATCTCTAAATAGGGTCGGCTTAATGCCTAGCCTCGGCCTCGTCCTCTAGTTTGCGTATCTCCTGGAAATACCTCTCCTTGAGGGTCGGGTATTAAAACACTAACTTATATAAGGTTCATAACATTTAGAGGATGAGATAATGCTTAACAAATTTGGAAGCCACAAACAGTCTTGGTTAACTAAATTTGACTTAAAGCTCAAAAGGGCAAACTATATTATTTTTCTACCAAGAACAACTTAGAAGAGTTTATGGCAGGGGGTGACCTTAATGTGATAGGAGAAGTTTAAAGAGCCTAATGGGAGCCTAAATAATGAGGGGAGTAAGTGGAAGGCGCTCTTAAAAGTTTAAACCCACTCAAACCACTGCTCAAGGCCAACAAGTAAGCCCCAAACAGCCAAGACAAGCTGTCGAAATTGGGCTTGAGTTCATCGGAAAACACAAAGTTTAAAAATTATTCAAGAAACTATAAAAGCTTGAACAACAATGGTGGAAGAAGGTTACCTGGAAGAGAAATGAGAATGGAGAAACAAAAATGACCTTGGAAAAATGCTTGGAGGCATAGCTGCAAAGGGTTAAAGCTCTGGTTCAATAAGGCAACACGATGAAGGAGCAAGTCAAGTGAGAAGAAAGTTTTGAAATGTAGCTCCTATTTATACATAAATAATTATTTGTGCACGCTTCATATAGGGGAACACAGTTTCCCCAAATCCTTATTATAATAAGCACAAAACCCTAAGCATCTAAGTCGTCATTCGCACCTCGATTGGACACAACCCTATGGGAAGTGTGACAGTTGTCAACTCAAATGATCATTCACCTGATGGCTAACATATGTCCCCTCAACAGACATTAACAGAGACGTATGACAGAATAGCATCATTACCCACCATCCTCATCCATATACTAGAGACTAAGGGCTATGGGTGATTGATATGCCAAATATCACATCGTCCATGGCCCAAGCCTCAGCCCCAGTCGACCCTTACTAGATGGACATAAATGAGAAGTTATCACTAGGCCTTAGTCAGATTACTTGGCCTCTTCATTATGTCACCAAGTATGAGGAATCTGAATTGTTTTAGAAAGATCGAATATCCTAGGCCTCTACCTGATCCAAGATGATGAATCCAGGACGAGACCACTAGAAGAGACATGTGTCATTCCACGAGGGTTCAAAGTTCAACAGGCTCATCCTCGACCACTAGGGTTGGTCGGAGCCATCTCACTCACAGAGCGCGTACATTGGGGGATGCGTGGAGATGTGCACGTGAATGGGCAACAGGTGATAGCCAAAATCGTTATCACCAGTTTATCCTCTCACGTGAGGGAACATTTAGTCATCATGACTTACATGTGATAATGCCCGATGTCCCCACGGGATTGCCTAAGAGCAATGTATTCATGCATATAACATTCTTGGGGGGTACACTATGCCCCCTAAGCACTACATATACCTTTCATCTTCTTCAATGTAAAGGATCGATTAATTCAAACATTAGCTAAAACTTTTTCTCATTTGTACACAGAAGAGAGAGAGAGAGAGAGAGAGAGAGTGACAACCCAAATATAATTATGATAAATTATATTTAAATCATGCTTACCTTATGTGATATGAAGAATGTGTTATTAGTATATATAATGTTAAATGATTATGTTTAGTCTAATTCTACTTTCATAAATCATGAAATGTTTAATTATTTACAAATACAAAATTTTATTATTTTTGATAGAAATGTCCCTGTTTAGGACTAGTTTTGACCTTTATAACTTAACAATTGACTTGAGGTAAAAACTATATAATTGTATACATATGAGTTAGGTTTTTAACACAACAAACGGTGCATCAAACGGATATACGAGTAAGAAGTTAGGCCAAATTTACGAACAAGGGGCAAATCTGTCAATTCCCATTAAGTGGTAAATTGTCTTTTATTAAACCAAATGGTTTAATTTGATTGGTTGACTTGGGAGGAAGCCTTGGCCAACTTAAAAATCTCCTTCTAACCTATTTCTTCATCAAATTAAACCCTAAGTTCAGTTTCAAGTGTTGTTAGCTTGAGTAAAGAGAAAGTAGAAGTTTAGGAAGAAAAAGTAAGGAGAAAAAGTGTAGAAAAATCCGTAGAAATTACGTAAAAGTCCCGAAGGTAATCCTAATTGCAATTATTGTTATTTTTCTTATATTTTTTATTTAGATGATATAAATAATCATTTTTTTACTAAATTTTCAGCTATTTATATATATGTATGGTTAGATGAAAGTTTAGGTTAAATTGAATGTACAAACCCTTAAAATTGCTTTGTATTGAAACCCCTTGTATTCAAACTTGTATATCTCTTTGTGTGCTTGCTGTAATTGAGAAATTCCAATTGGATATGAAATTAGACTCATATATTCATATCATATCCGAGAATTAGGATTTAAATCCTTGTGGTTAGGTCTTAGTGATGGTTGCAAGTTGGTATATAGTTGTTGTTTGTATATTTCATTTCGGTATGCCCTGCATTTTGTCAAGCTTTTGACATAGCAAATGAAGTAAAAAAATTATGAAAATTTAATTATGTACTATTAAGTATGTGTAATGAAAATGGGTTGAAAATCATCAAAAAAATTTCTGTAGAAAAATTATAAAAATTCTGGGAGGTCGAAGGAACAATAGAGGAGCTTGTAGGGCAGATTTATTGTGTTGTAAAGAAATGGTCATAACTTGCTCTAGGAAGCTTGAAAAATTACACCGTCACTTGTACTGGAAATTATATTCATATATGTTTTCATATTGATAAGGTTGGACACATGTATTTATACAAATTGGGAATATAGGATGATTGAGTATAGAAGATAATAATTTAAGGCCATACTGAATACCCCATGAAAGAATATTGTTATCTCCTCTTTCTAAAGAGTATTTTGAGTACATGTTTCATGTGTACATACATTGAGAAGTATGTTTTCATATTTAATTAGGTTTAATTATAAATCATTTATGAGGTATTTCCTACGGTTGAATGTTCATAACTTTATCAACATGTGTACCATTATTTTGTCTTTACTCATGTTTCATGAAATGTGACTGAAGTGGAATTCTATTGTTGTTGTATAGTCATGGAAAGTTACATAATTATGTTAGGATAATACTTATGATTGAGATTCAGTAATGATTTAGTTGGATTGACAGGTGTAAGGTCTAATCAACCCAGTTCAGCTCCACCCGAAGGAAACATAAATACATAGTTGACAACCCAAGGTGAGTATACTCACTGGAATGATGTATTTGAATACTGTTACGAATATGATCATAATTTTATAAATATAAAATTGTTCATTTCGGTTTAACGAAATGGGAAGTTACTCCTCAAACCGAAATGGGGGAGATTTGTCTATTAATGACAAGGGGTTACTCCTCGGCCAGGAATGGGGGAGAATTGTCGATTTAGACAGGATATGTGAATCATGATTCAAAAAAGTTGGTCATTCATTATGAATGAGCCAGATAAGTTCATACATAATTATATGGACATGATTTATTGCATTTAAATTCATACAGTAGTATAGTAGTGATGCATTCACTGGGCCATTTTGTTCATGATTCCTATGTTCACATTTTTTTCAGGTAATACGATATCACTGCTAAATCTAGGAAATCGGGTTGGGTTAGCCAGGAACGGGAAAAATAATAATTTTGTGTAAATGTAAATGATGTAATTAAGTTAACTTATCCTTTAAGAAAGTGTTTATCGACATGACTACTCTGATGTTGTAAAAAGGCTTTCAGTTATATGGAATTACGATGATGACATTGAAATTAAAACTCGTGTTTATGGTTTGGTTAAATTAATTATGGTTTGACTCACTTTGACTTTCATACTTAATTATAAGTAACGGGGTTGGGGTGTGTCATAGAGGTTGTGTTGTATATAATCCATTAGAGCCATATTTACTAGTGGATTTCACTCACACACACATAGTGGACGTAGGCTCCGGCCGAACCACTTAAACCCAAGTGTTCATCCTCTTCACCTTATGTCCTTCTCTGTTCATTTACTATGTGATTATTCCCATTATTGCATATCCAGATAATCTTCACACATCTGTGACCTGGTGATACCATTTCTGGTATCATCAATTATAGACTTATGCACATTTTTATCTCCTTACTTATTCCGGTTTCATGTTGAATACCTGTGGTCCACTTCATTAGCGGATGATTATGGTAATCCCTTTTCCTTCCCGATGCTCTCGATTTTAAAAATAATTTTATTTAACATTTAGGATATGTTCCTTTTGTTTGGGGTGGGGAATTTTATCAAAATCGTACCTCTTTTGAAAAAAAATCATTTTCAATATTTTATTTTTAAATTATTTATAATCCCTTAAAAAAGTATAAAAAAAATAATAATATGCAAATGAATCTACACTGGTCTTCACATATTTTATTCTTCACACATTAAAATGGATTGACAACCTTACTTACCATTATACAATTTCATATTATATTTATAAGTTCAAAGGGATTTTGATTGGAAAGGATTTGTAACAACGATAATAATGATCATACACATTACAACATTTTCGTTTCATCATTAATCATCCTCCACCATTCATCCATCATTTTATATAATATTCCACCATATTCAAGCCTACAACACCTATTTCCATTATTATTAAAATGGAGCTACAAATTATGGAGAAATTTGGGGATTTTGGGGGATAAAGTGTAATACCCCGTGATTTTAGGACCGAGAATTTAAATTTTTGGGAGAAATAAAATTGATTTAAATTGGAGAATTTTAAATTTGGCAATTGAGGTCTAAATTTGAGGATGTTATAAAGTATTTCGAATGACGATTCTAAGTGTGCGGTTGATTTCGGATGGGTCGAGATAGTCAAAATGACTGTCATTGGGTTTTATTTCATTCTAGAATATTTTAAGTTAGTTTGACTCAAATTGGAGTAAACGAGTCATTTAAAGTGTGCATTATTATTTAAAGTTGGGTATCTTGGTTATTAGACTTATAAAGCCGTTGGGAGATTGAAAATCTCATTCTTGATATTAAGAGAGGGGGAGAGAGAACCCTAGAGAGGGAGAGAGAAGAGAAAAGGAAGAGAGAAAAGAGGAGAAAAACTTGGAGCTTGGGAGTTCCGGCCAGATCCGCGATTTCAAGGAAGATTTAACCTCTACCACTTTCAGGCAAGTGTTTAATCTTGCTAAATAATTCATATGTGTATTTGATTTCATAAAATGTGGATAAAAATATGGATTTTGGGTAGATATATCAAAACCTAAATTTTGTAGGTTAAATCTTATAATTTGATGTTTATAAATGGATTTGAGATTGTATAATGATTGGGGTTGATTTTTATATGACTTTTGATGTTGGAAACCTAATTGGGTGGAAGATTAATGGTTGGGAGTGGATAAATTTGGGGGTTTGGTGAGTAACGGTTCGTCCAAAAAGGAAAAATGGCCGAGATATCTGGTATGGCCGGTCGACCGTGGCCAGGAGGCCAGTCGACCGCGCCTCAAGGTAAAAGCCTACTGCTTTCTTCGTAAGGCAAATTTTAGAACCGCGGTCGACCGGGGGTCAGGGGCCGGTCGACCGGTCCTCTGTTTTTAGCCCAAAAATGGGATTTTCTTTTACCACCTTTTCTTTTGGGTTTAAAACTTAGTGAATAGTGGATGTATTATAGAGGGTTAGGTTATAATATCAAGATATTTGTACCTTAGGATGATTAGGCGGCATTCGGACCTATTTTAGAAATAGATTATGAGGGTTTGATGTCTCTTTTAGTAAGGAAACGATTGTGGGACTCAAAGATAGTCGGATTACATTAATGTAATTGTGGTGGGCTATCATGAAATAGTTATAAGTTGTAAAGATAATCCCTTTTTACTTATGTGCGTTCGAAGCCAAGTGGTATCACGGTATATGTTTTAGAATATTACCGACTGGAACAGTTATGTGTGTACTTATAGCCGAGATTGTTATTATACATTTATACGCAATTAATGATAGATATTCCGAGGTAGGATGGGGGTACAAAATAAATTGGGTCTGAGTTCCTAGATTACTGACTAATAGGTTGTGTTTATACTTATAGTCGGAATGATTATTGTGTACTGGTATGCATCTGTATATAGATGGTATGTGTATGATGATGGAGATGTACGCTCAATTTTGTGATAATATCCTTAATATTGGATATATTAGGAGACTATTCACATAAAAAGTGTGATGGATGGGTAATTTGCAAGTGAGGGATTGTATAAGTAAATGAATCGAGTAGGTATGCGTTATGGCATCAGTTAGTATGATGAGAATTATCTACTTATGCCCGAATTCATTACCTTTATACATATGGATTGGAGATAGTATATATATATATATATATATATATATATATATGAGAGGTTACGCATACCCTATATCCTATAACCGTTTATGTGAGCATACCCGGCATATGCTATCATGAGAGGTTACGCGATGTGGGTGAGGCCCCTGGCTTGAGGAGCGAGGTGCATATAGTCCCCAGGTCATAGTCGCCCATTATTGTTTGTGTGATTTTATTTGGGGGTGAGAAGTCTTGGGTATGATTTGTTCTCACTTTCCGGTTAGGAACTAAGACTGCTTCCCATACGTTGTGTTTTGTTTTATTACCATAGCGGTGTAATAATAGTCTGGTGTATGGTAACCCGGGATAAAGTAAGTAATTCCTGGAAGATGATAGCATTGTGCAGTATATTTGTATCCTATAACCGTTTATGTTATGAGTATTGCAAAGTGTGCATTATGTGTGTATATATACGTGGTTATAGGATTGAATGATTGTATGTATATTTGAGTAAATAATATATATATCCTTCAGGTGAAGGTGATATGAGTTCTCTAAGATGTACATCTTGTGTGATTTTGGGGTACTAGCTTATTAGGGTCCAACAATCGCACTTAGAGACAATCACCGATATGTTGACCCCCAAGGATTTAAATAGAGTCCTTACTTGAGTAATATAGATGGTACTCAAAATAAGTATCTGAGGATTTAGGATGTGTGTGGAGGGCATAATGGATCCCGACGATCAACCTTGTCAAGGAGTAGTGTATCGGGGGGGTTCCTTATTTGGATTTCGCTGTGCGAGACGTTCCACGCATGAAACGTAGGGCAATGTTGAGAGTGGGGAGAAGTTTAGTCCTTAGTACTTGGGTGTATGTTGTTTAGTTATAGAATGTTTTATAAGAATAAAAAGTTAATGTGTGCCTATTCTGTTGTTAAGGACTTGTTTAGGTTATAATTAAAATCGTTAGGACTCTAGTAAGGTACACGTGTGTGCTTATATGATTTATATATATATATATATATATATATATATATACAGAGAGAGAGAGAGAGAGACTATAGTACATCATGCTCTATACATCACTCAGGCATCACGCGTAATTCTAGGCCCTAAAAAACTTTTTTTTCAAATTTTATATTTTTTCCTTGAAATTAACCTTCCAATCAACCCATATGAAAAACTTTAGCTCAAAATACATTTTGTAGCTATTTTTAAAAAATCTAAAACAATTGCTAAAAAATACCTTATTTATAAGGGTCTGCGCCAGCAGTTTGTTTGGATTTTTTAAAAATAGCTAAAAAATATATTTTGACCTAATTTTTTGCATATGGGTTGATCGGAAGGTTAATTTCAAGGGAAAAATATAAAATTTGAAAAAAAAAGTTTTCTAGGACCTAGAATTAGGTGTGATGTGCGGTGTAATGTATAGTGCATGATGTAGGTGAGCCTCTCTCTCTCTCTCTCTCTATATATATATATATATATATAAGTTTGGGTGTAAACTTAAGGTACGATAGGACGAGAGGATTTTTGGGTTATCCTTAGAAGATTTTGGGTAGATAAACTTAAGTTCATGTGCATACATTTAGGTGCGTGCTTTAGTTGAGGAGTGAGTTTGGGGGATTCCACGAGAGTGCGACTCACTATAATTATGAAATATTGCATTTATAATTATTATGCACTGTTAATACACTTACTGCAAAGGCTTTTACACCTCGGGCCCTGACCTGTTTATATTTCTCTCTTGTTATATATATATATTGTGTACTACAGGTGTCCCACAGCCAGGGCGCCAATGAAGTTTTTTCCATCCAGTGTTCTCGGAGCCGTGACATATATGGACTATTGCGGGATTTGTATTGTAGTCGTTTCCTACTGCTTTGTAAATCTAAATAGGATTCATTTTGTATATCGGGCTTATGCCCAAGAGTATATGTAGCTTTTTATATTTCTTCCCCTTAGATGTTGTATTGCCTGTGACCCGACACCATATTCGGGTATATTTTCTTGTATGTACTATTGGTGCATTAATTGAGTTTGTCCTTTCATCTCGATGTGTGTGTACTTTGTATTCATGTTTAGTAGTAATTTTGTTATTGGCTTGATGTTTATTGTACACTTTTATTTTTGGCATCTGCTTTTTATAATTTTGGGTAGTTATTTATATTTATTTTAGGATCGTCAGTAGATGCTGAGAATGATCCACTTGAGATTCCTGATTTAATTTAGTATAGGGCTGGCCACCCGTTATTATTTTAAGTGGGGTGTCACATGAAGATGGAGATTTCATGGAGTATGAAGTGGGTTTTGAAGGGGTTCTTAGGTTGGAGCACAAATGGAGCATTTTGGAGGAAGCATTTGGTAACCCCTTGAGGCCACCTTCGGAGGTGGGGGTTGTTCCTACTACACCAACATTTCTACCATTATTGGAGCCTTTAAAGGTGAACAAAATCTTACTCTTAGTATTACGAATCTATTTTGCATAATTTATAGTCTTGTAGTTAAATTACATGAGTAGTGTGCATTTGATTAAATAATTAAATTTGTGTGATAAATAATAAATATTTTTTTGAAATAAAAATGTTGGTAAAATTTTATTTTTTGGATAATAAAGAATTAATAAATATTTCAAGGTTTTTAAACATTAAAAGTTGATATTTTATGAAAATGACGTGTTTTCTAGAAAGATTGATGTTCGACATTTTATGAAATAAAATGTTTGTAAATGATGATTTGCCTTGTTAGATATTGGTGAAACAATGTTTTAAAGTTTCTTGCAAAAATGAATATTTTATGAAAAATGGACATTTAGTGGGTTTGAATAAATTAAATATCTTTTATGCACTAAAAATGTATTTTTTTTTACAAGTATGATAAATTTCTAGAATGAAAAATATGTTTAAATCATTTAGTAGGATCTTAAGGTTTAAAATTCATCTTCTCATTCATATAAACTTGTAGTATTTTGGCACTAAGTGTATAAACAAGTTTAAAATAGATTTGGTCGGGTTTAAATATGAAATGAAAAAAAGTGAAAATTCTAGTCTTCAAGTGTGTGAAATGGTATGAAAGGTATAATGAGCATAAGGTTGTAAGACTACATGTGTTGAATAAAAGAAATTATATTTTCTCCTAAAAGAAGTCTTTGGGTGTAATTAGATTCCTTGAATAAAGAAAGTAAATAAATAAATGGTTTGAAAATGGTTAATAAAGGTATTGAATAAGTGTTAATGGGTAAACATTGGAAAGTTAACACTTATGAAATTGGAAAGGAAATGACGAAATAAAGATGTTTTCAAGAATATTATTCCAAGGTTTAAGAGGTGTAAAAGTATACACTTAAGGAGTTAGTATAGTTAAATTAATAGTCTTTGGGGGGAAATTAACACTTGTGTAAATGGAGTAAAAGAGTGAGTTTGGAAACAAATGGGTAAAATGATAATTTTACTTAAAGTGGAACATTTTTATAAAATAAAAATGTCGGAAAGGGTCTTCCGCGAATTGGTCTTAAATGAATATGATTTTTGAATAAAATCAAGGTTATATTGTAAATGAAATGGTAAAATTTCAAAGTGTAACACAAGTTGGGGTGCAACCCTGGGTTTTGGCTTCAGCCAAGTAAAAGGAATGTTGAAATAATGTGGACATTTTTAAAATGTTAAAACACATTAAAAGGAACTCGTATTACACTGAGATAATTATGATGGGCCCTGAGCCCTAGGGTGAAAGACCCAAAATAACTGGCCAGAGCATATGGTGCGTATAGTCGACGATGTGGAGCCCGCTGAAGTATGCGGTGTTTGAAAGATTCTGATAAATGATAAAGGAATAAGGAACATGTCAAGAAATGGGGTGTGTGGTGAAATGTGTTAATACAACCTAAGTTGAATGGATTAATAAATGCTCTGGTAAAGGTTTAAATGGACAAGTAAATGTGTAATTGATTAATGTCTATAAGGTAAGGAAAAAGGTAAAGTAAGTCGGTTAAAGGGGTGATTGAGAAACCTAAGCGGTTAAAACCATAATTAACACAAGAACGTGTTGTGAAAGGTTTTTTCAAAGGATAAATGAGTATTTTCTAACACAACGTTCGCGTGTGTTGAAAGGATTGCCCCTCATTGTAAATTAGTAAATTAATAATTTTATACTTTAATTGATGAAAATAATTATTGTGTGTGGTGGGGGGCAGGGGGTGGTGTGTGTGCATGTACGTGTGCGTGTGTGTGGTGGGGGAGGGGGTGTATGAAAGTAAATTAATAATTAGTGCTCATTTTTATTTGTAGTAATTGTACATATTTGCATGTCTTCTTCTAATTTTTTTTATCTGTACTAATAACATTTTTTTTATAGCAAATGTCTCCTTCAGGTATTAAGGCGAGGATGATGATGTTCGTTATGATGATGTCGTCTGGGCTCAGTGGTAGCGGAGGCGACAAGGGCTCCTTGGCCCCTAGGCTCCCCAAATATGGCAAATTTGGGATTACCATCGAGAACAAGTCGGAGCTATTAGCGAGATCCCTCGAGCTGCTAAAGACAGTCATCGGCCCGGGGTTTATGAGTTGAAAGGAGGTGCCATATGAGCTCGAGTTAGCTGTTTGGGCGGCACTACATGTAATATATTTATATTAATATTTTAATTTCCATTTCGATTTCAATTTCATTTTATATTTCTATTTATATTTATTCGCAACTAACATTGTATTTGTTGAACAGGAACAATTCAACTTGGATCCAAGCTACGCGATTTCGTCTTGGAGCAGTTGAGGGAGCAACACAAGACGTGAAAGAAAAATATGTGGACACGGTACTTTGGGAAAACACGAGAGTCCATTATCCAATGGGGTGAATCCGTCTCACCGAAGGAGCCAATCTCATTGGCATAATGGCAAAAGTTCATTAACAATGAGATCGGGGAGCGACAATCGGCATCTCGCCAATCGGGGAGGGAAAATCAGGCAAAAAAGACGGACGTTCACTACTCCGGCCGGACGTCTTACGCCGAGGTGGAGCATAGGATGAAGGTAAGATTTAATTTTTCTATAACTACAGAAATATATTATTCTGCATTATTTTACTTTTCGGGGTCGATACTAATATTATTTTATTTTATTTCAGGGGGTAGGGAATGGCCCTGGGGTAAGCCACATAGGCTCGATACTTATGTGGCTCTTCGGACGAAGAAGGGGAAGGACAATGAGGTGTCCCCGAGCGTCACGACCACGATTGTAAGTAATCCGACAGTTTAATTTTTATTAATTATGTTATAATTTTGTAGTTTACTTATTTTACTAATCATGTGCTTTTTGTCATTTCAGGCAAAGCTTAAGGAAGTGCATGAGTCGCAGTCTGATGCCGACAAGACATCTTTGTCCACAGACGCACTCAGTTAAGTGCTTGGCTCTGATCGCAAGGGAAAGACAAGGGGTGAGCTCGCGGGTGGCCAAATCTAGGATCATCGGATTGGAGACGAGCGACACCGGGTTGGCTCGAACGGTGGATTCACATGACACGAAGTTGTCCCGTTTGGAGGCGACGGTCCAAGATATGTACTCATTTATGAAGCATACGTTGGGCGGAGACCGTAAGGGGAAAGGGAAGGAGAAGGCGGTGGAGGAGGAGGTGCGGGAGGACGAGGTGCAGGATGACGAGGATGTGGGACTCGCTGCTTCATCACCGACACGTGCGTACTTCGATGATCCACTTCCCTATTTGGCTCCCTTCAACAGACCGATATCGACACTTGATTGGCCGAGCGTGTTCATATTGGACGTATTTGATGGCCAGCGGATAGGGCGGGGGTTGAGGGACCTGAATATCATCCAGGGTGGAATAGTTCATGGATGTGAGCTTCAAGAGATCGAGTCGAAGGTGCTCATCACGCATGTTGTTGATGTAAAAAACTGGACCGAATACCATTTTTATGATCACAGATAAATAGATAAAAGCAATCCAATCAAGCACATGAGAGACAAAGATTTTTAAAGTGGTTCGGCTATAAGGAAAAGCCTACGTCCACTGTTATTTTATTCCCAGGGGTTTACAATAGCACCATAAGGTGTAGCGAGAGAAAGGATGTGTATCTTGTGTATGGGGTTTTTAGGTTCTCTTGGATCTCCTCCCTCTTTGGCTAAGGGAATACATGTATTTATAGTGATGGGAGATAAAGAGATTCATTGAATGTAGACATTTATACATTATGTCTACATTCAACGAATCTAATTGTTGAATTGCTTGGTATGCTATGTGTTGTCATCTACAGTATAAATGTACATTAATGCTCATTAAATGCATAGTCATCTTCATTAATGCACATTAAATGCATAGTTATCCCTTGATCTTCCTGGTTGGTATGCCGACCAACTCTCCTCGGGTGCCGACTAACTCTCCTCGAGGGCCGACCAACTCTCCTCGGGTGCCGACTAATTCTCCTCGGGTGCCGACTAACACTCCTCGGTGTCGAATATTGCCACGTAGGATGACATGTGTCCTTTTTTGATTGGTCCTCGTAGATGGAGAATTTTTACGTTAACAGAAGCCCCCAATGTTCCATGCTTGATGGTTTACTTGAAAGGATGGAGTATTTATTCTGCAGTGTTGCTCGGTGCTCGTGAAATTCTTGATCTACCTTCTTGATTTGTTCAACATAAAGTGCATTATCTCCTGGATGACATGTGATGCAGGCTGATCGATGGTTGCTAATCTTTCTTTTGAGGAACTCCGTGTGCTATGTATCACCCCTTGGAATTTGGATGCAGTCATGCCATGGTATGCAGCTTGTAGCTTATCATAATCTTCAAGTATGTTGATTGGTTCGCTAGCCGACCAACTACCTCCTGTGCCGAGCCACTGAGTGCTAACTTCACGTGCTTGATTCTTCTGATTTATGATCCTCTGAATACTTTGTCGAGTAACATACTAGCTTTTGAACCCAACTCTTCAATCTGATTAGTACCAAGCTAGTGGTGGACTTCGAAACATTTTCATACAACTTCTTCTTCAATATTGATCGGGATAGTAGTAGTAAAAATCTCAGTGTTGTAGATGCTAAATTTGACTTCTGAACTTCAATAGTATGTGCATAATAAGTCCTGAATATGCCTCTTGAACTTCTGAATGCACCTCTTGAACTTCTGAATACGGCTCCGTGTGAGTTTGTGAAGTTGAATTTGGTGCTCGACTGCATGATGTTATAAGAATGTGCCACCGAATGAACAAATATATCTGTAATAGAAGCCCCCAAATGAACAAATACTTTATCGAGCACCTCCTAGATCGACCATCCGTGATGAATATCAGGTTGCTCAAAGATCTTAACTTCATAAATTCTCCTCTTGCTTTAAATGATCCACCTGCTGGCGAGGAACCTGTTTCAAAAGCAGAGGGGAAGAAACCAATAGAATGGGAATATTGATGTAATAAATTTGTATTTCATTCCTGATGTATATTGTTTTTGATTTTAATGAAAGACTTTCATTTTTGTTCGCAATCTTAATTGCTATTATCTTGTAAAATACTTTACATCTGTGCATATGTATCTGTTAAAAAGATAACAATATTGTGTTGTTTGACGATCAACTTAATTGTCGACTAATTTGAATTTGTGGTAGCCATTTGATAAAAAATGATGTTTTGTTTGTCGACCAACTTAGTAAAAAAGTTACAAGTATAAAAAATGTTGCTCGATCACTTAATAATAAAGCCACGAGTGTAAAAATGTTTAAAATGTTTCCAACCAACCAAGGTTGTTAAATTCTGCTTGTCGACCAACTACGGTTAGTGAGATTTATCCCCGACTAACCATACTTGGTAAATTTTTGTCTTTTTCATAAAATGTGTCCGACCAACCAAGGTCGATAAATTCTCCTTGTCGACCAACCATACTTGGTACAGTTTGGAATATTTTCTCCTCGTCGACCAACTACAGTTAGTGGGTTTTTATCCCCGACCAACCATACTTGGTACAGTTTGGAATATTTTCTCCTCGTCGACCAACTACAGTTAGTGGATTTTTATTCCCGACCAACCATACTTGGTACAGTTTGGAATATTTTCTCCTCGTCGACTAACTACAGTCAGTGGGTTTTTATCCCCGACCAACCATATTAGGTACAGTTTGGAATATTTTCTCCTCGTCGACCAACTACAGTTAGTGGGTTTTTATCCCCGACCAACCATACTTGGTACAGTTTGAAATATTTTCTCCTCGTCGACCAACTACAGTTAGTGGGTATAAAAATTATGACTGAATTAAAAGATTTCCAAATGAATCAAATTTGTATACACTCATATAAAAGAGATTTATGAATATAGAGACATTATTTTATCTCCTTAAAGAAGAAATAATATAATATGTACACAAATTTCTCAAACTTTGTGATTATGAAATGTACATTTATGCAGATTTGTAAAATTAGATTCAACAATTTGTGAATATAAAATCATGATTGAATTAAAAGATGTATGTACAATATATAATTGATTTGATCTCTAATTTTATGGATATAAACATATGAGAATCATGATTTGAACAAAAATATAATGGGAATTTGAATAGTCATCAAAGATCTTTCACAAATTATTTCAAAATCAACAAAGAAAATTATCAAATCTTATCATCATCGTATATATTGGTATATTTAATTATTTAAAATATTTATTCCATGATATAAAATTGAAACTTGAGAATCAAGCAAAAAGTTATGATTTATGAAATTCACTATTTTTCAGATTTCTAAGTAAGAATTAATCTAACAGTTATGATTTTAAAATCATGATATGCAATATTTTGCAAATAAAAATTGGACAATTAATTTATGTATATAAACATAAAAATCATGATTAAATCAACAGATGTATGTATAATATATAATTTATTATACATATAGAAAATAAAAACTTAGCTTTTGATGGAGAACAATGCTTGTAACACGTTCCCACTGACGGCGCCAATCTATTGATGTAAAAAACTGGACCGAATCCCATTTTTATGATCACAGATAAATAGATAAAAGCAATCCAATCAAGCACATGAGAGACAAAGATTTTTAAAGTGGTTCGGCTATAAGGAAAAGCCTACGTCCACTGTTATTTTATTCCCAGGGGTTTACAATAGCACCATAAGGTGTAGCGAGAGAAAGGATGTGTATCTTGTGTATGGGGTTTTTAGGTTCTCTTGGATCTCCTCCCTCTTTGGCTAAGGGAATACATGTATTTATAGTGATGGGAGATAAAGAGATTCATTGTATGTAGACATTTATACATTATGTCTACATTCAACGAATCTAATTGTTGAATTGCTTGGTATGCTATGTGTTGTCATCTACAGTATAAATGTACATTAATGCTCATTAAATGCATAGTCATCTTCATTAATGCACATTAAATGCATAGTTATCCCTTGATCTTCCTGGTTCATATGCCGACCAACTCTCCTCGGGTGCCGACCAACTCTCCTCGGGGGCCGACTCACTCTCCTCGGGGGCCGACTAATTCTCCTCGGGTGCCGACTAACACTCCTCAGTGTCGAATATTGCCACGTAGGATGACATGTGTCCTTTTCTGATTGGTCCTCGTAGATGGAGAATTTTTACGTTAACACATGTGATACCCAGGAAGGAGAACTCCCTATTGTGGTTGCGCGAACAATGTGGCACGATGTATATTAGTGGGTGTGTCAATTCGTATATCGTGTAGCCTACTCACCTCCTCACATTTACCCCAGACATGTAGTGACATTATTTTTAAGTTGGTACATTTGAATTATATTTGGATTATATCGTCATGTATATTGTTTCTATTTTGAATGTATATTTGCATTATCTTTAGTTTATTTAAATATATGATGTTTGAACAGGTACAACATTGCTATAACAGGTACAAATATACTGCTGGGCAGTGGTAGTGGCCATACTTCCCAGCAGATTTTTTTAAATTCTGCCCAGAATTGTCACGGTCATTGACCGTGATAAGTCCGTGACAAAGGATTGTTGTCACAGTCTTGTCACGGTAATTGACAGTGACAATTTTTAAAAAAATGGTCAAGGCTTTGTCACGGTTGTTAACCGTGACTAAACTTTTCACGGTCAGGGATCGTGACACGATCGTGACAATTCTAACGAACTTTTCACGGTCATTAACTGTCACAAGTCCATGACAAAAAAAGTTATCTCGCCCCGAATTATCACGGTCATTGACCTTGACAAGTTGAACTTGTCAAGGTCAATGACCGTGACAAGTAGGCAGATTTGGTGTAGTGTGTATTGGATAAATAAAAAGGGAGATTTCGGTAAGGATATGGTTTCTGTTAAATCAACTGTAGTGGTTTCTAGTATTGAACCGTGTGCGTTAAATAAAGTGAGAAGTGCTAAACAAAGAAAGGAGGTCTTTTATAACATTAAGGTAAATTAATCTGGATAGGTAAGGTTTTTAAAAGTAAAATTGTTCCATGCAATAAATATATGTATACGTATGCATATGTATGTATACAAGGTAGATGCATATGCACTTAGGCATACCGTGTTAGAGTCTCCTTTATGTCGTTCGATTCTATACTGCATTTATGTATTATCCACTGAGCATTGTCTCACACCCTCGCTTTGTTACAGCAGATTGGGAGAGGTTTCGTATTTTGAGAGTGTTATATAGGTAAGTATTTTCTTTCTTTTTTTCGTTAGTAGCTCTGTATGCTTGGACTACAAGGTGCTCCGCATGGGTCCCTCGCGTAATTTATTTTGAAATTTGGAATCGCATTCTAACAAGTGAAATTTTAATTAAAATAAAATTAGATTAGCAACATTATATAGGTTATTTCATTACACTTCACACCTAACCCTTGGATCGAACCGGGTTGACTACGGGTAACCCATAAATCCAGCTCGGGACGTTTCAAATGGTATCATAGCTCTAGGTTTAAGGTTCTTTTCGGGAGTGACGTGGTGAGGTAGATATTGGATCTTTCGACGTCAGTGTTGGTTTAGGCTAGTCATGCTAGCTTGACGATGGTTTAGTTCATGCACGACAAGTGAGTTAGTGCCAGGTGGCACGAGATCAAGTTGATAGTTATGAATCGCTTCCACGCTTCTGATTAGAATTGTAGTAATTTATGGGTGTTCAAGCAAGTCAATAGTGGTGACATCGTGGTTGTTGGTGTGAGGTGCTTGTGTTAAATTCTTAGTGACATAAAATTATTTGAGGTGTAAATAGAGTGGAATGACATCCATTGAACAAGTGACACGAGTAACATATAGTCAACGGGAATATCCAAAGCCAAAGGTCACTTAAAAATGGAATAATTGGACTATGAAATTACAAAACATAATTTTTTAATTGGATCGATACTTCCAATTGAATTTTGATGGTTAGGGTGTCTCGATTGGCGATTGAAAAGTATATATCCTTAGGTGCGGCGCTTACAGGTAGTTAACGCCGATAACGTAATTAGACAAATTTAATCATTGGGGTTATATTGCAATTGATAGTAGTTGGTGAACATATGAAGTTGTGCAGGCTAATAGTGGCAATGTCATGATCCTTTATGTGAGATGTATTGTGTGATGACTTGGTGATGAGAGTAGCCCTGGTAGTTATGTTTCACATGTGGAGGTTAAATGTCTGAGTGGTATTATAAGTATTGATTATGTGGTGAAAATGTAACACCCTATAATTTTGAAGATTTAGTATTTAATTATTTTTGGGACATATAAAAATATTTAAATTGGAGAAACTTAAATTTATGATTTGGGGAATTTATTTGAGTGGGAAGAATTATTTATATTTGGTGACTTTAAGTTTAATTGTTCGAAATTTTGTGTGTCGCAATTTGAGGTCAAAATTATAGAAAATTATAAAGTATTTCGAATGACAATTCTGAGTGAGCGGTTGAGTCCGAATGGGTCGAGATAGTTAGAAAAGAGTACCCGGGGTAGTAATCGGGCCTCGGGGAATTTTTGGGCATATCCGGGCCCACACGGGGGGATTTGGGCCATTTTAATTAGGCCCATGTGGCCAAAAACGGGATTAGGCATTTTAAACCTAATTGAGGGAGTGTTGAACGGCAGTTAACAAAATTCTAACCTTAGGGCTTTGAGAGAGACAGAGGAAGCCAATCAAGAACAAATTGGGGACTTTTTGGAGACATATCAAGGGACAAATTAGGTGTTCTTCATTAACTCTTTCTCTGCACCAACGGATCAAACTCTACGAACCATTAGAGGCAAGTGGTTAACTGTTGTGATTCTTAAATTGATGATGATAAATTCATATTATGGTAGGTGCAAACTGAAAATTCGTTTTGGGTGGGTTATTGTATGAAATTAGATTTTTATGAAATTGAACAGGTTTTTTGATTTAATAGTTCAATTGATGTTATAGAAGCATTTCGTATTGGTTGGTATTGGAACTACAACAGAAAACATGTACTAGAGATGAATTTATGGGATTATAGAATCAGTTTTTCAAATTTTAATTGGAATTGTACCATAGGAATTCATTTTCTTGAGTGGGTGATAACTCGTGAAATTAATGATGCTAAAAGGTTTAGATTGTGATCTTAGTTCATAATAGACGTATAAAGATGATAAATATGATGAATTGAGATTGGAAGTTGAGAAAAGAAAGTTTAGAGGGTCGTTAATGTCTGAACAGAAAGGCGGAGAAGAAAGGGAAATGGTCGATCGATCGATCGACCCAGGGCATCAATCGATCGATGGTCCCAGATTTTTTGGCAGGTTCGCTAGTTTTATATATAAAGGGAAATTAAATTAAGATTTATTTTTCCTACTTTTTATTTAGTGATAAATGCATATGTAGCACATATCCCTTAGCAATTGTAAGGGGATATAATTGGGTTTAGGCGGGTGATAATTGTATGTCACGGGATGAATAAATTTCGAAAAATAATTCGTAGGTATTGATTTTGGACCGAAGGAAAATGTTCGGGTATTGTAGTTGAGTGACACTACATTATTAAAGAAATTGAGGTGAAATTAATTAATTATGGGGTGGAATATAGAATCGGGTATTAACGATGGTACGGGCCAAGTGAGCGAGTCCGGATATATTGGTTGGGAGACACCAAGTATTAAATGAATTGATGTATAAATTAATTAAATTAGAGTTGGACTGTAGACTCGGGAAGGTAATAAATTAATTAAATAGAAAATTAATTAATTTGAGTCGGATCATAGACTCGGGAATAAACAGGCTAGTGTTACGGATTTTAGTACACGGTAAAGCCGGGATTTATATTATATATATACGGCGTGGTGATAATATATATGTATGTGTGTACTTTGTGTGCGCTATTAAATATCAGTGACTAGATATTTATTTAATTTATGTACTCTAGTGCTATCAAGGGAGGCTGCGTGATGTGGGTGAATCCCCTAGCTTGAGGAGTAGGGTGAGTATATCCCCAGGTCATAGCGTCCGGTATATGGGTGAGGGGCTTATCTCACTTTCAGGGAAGGAATATGACCGCCTGGGCTAAGGTTAGTGAGCGATTCTAACTTGGGTAACTAGGTTATGTGAGCGCACCTAGTGAGATAGCACTTTAGAGGAAATCATTCGGCGAGGGTATACTCGAAGGAATGGATATACATATGAAATATGTGTGCATGTTGTAGTATTGATACGTATATAATGATATAAAATATTATATGCGGGTAATAATACAGTGTGTGATATATTTACTTTATATAACTCGTGTCACGGTTATATGATATTAATTAAAAGGAATTAATTAAGTTAATCGGTGAGATAACTTATAACCCATGGTTAATAATACTCGGTTTAGAGTATAAAGGCAAGGGAGGATTACTAGGACTAGTTGGATGGGGTAGTACAACTAGGTGGGGTTAAGGTAATCGTTAGGTATGCACAGTAGTGGAGAGGTGAGTATATCCTCAAGAGAGTGCGACACTAACTTAAATATAAAGTGCATTCATACATTTTAATTACTGAAGTTAATTCACTTGCTAAATATTTTCAAAATGTTTTGGGTTCTAACCCTTGCTATAAAACTATTTTCAAAACCTTTTAGGTGTCCAGCCACAGGGACGTCAGACTTGATATTCTATTTCATGGACAAGGAGCGGCGGCATATGTGGATGCTAGTAGGAGCTTGGATTAGATGCATCATTCATTCTTTCCTAGAGAAGGAATCATCTATCAGTTTCAGTTTTACTTAGGACTTGCCGCCCAGACTTTTCAGATTTATTTATTCATGTGTTGGATGTTTATTATTGGACTATTTATTTGGGTGGCCGATGGTTTATTCGGCAAAAAGTTTAATTAATTATTCCGTTGATTTATTTTAGTCGTTGTGTATGACTCATATTATCTTTCCGCATGTTATTATGTTGTTTAATTAAAAAGATAAAAAATTGGCACCGCCTTTTTGGAATACTAGGTGGTTAGTAAGTTTAAAAAAGTTTCGATAGTGATGCTAAGAATGAACCAACTGGGATTCCTGTTTTAATTTGATATATGACTGATCACCTGATATTTTATTAGGCAGGGTGTCACAAAAAACGTATTAGGTCCCATAGTTGAGGATTTGGATTTGGTACCTTGATTATAACGTGGTATTGAGGAATAGGATCTCTTGTGGCGTATGTGGAGTAGCCCTTCGTATTTATAGGAAATACCCGACATCCCATATCCTACCAAGATTTGTATAGCTGTGTTAACTTGTAGGTTAAACCATGGTGATCCTAAACCCTAAACCCTGCCACAACCCATAGTATCGTTGGTTGTGGTTTGTACTTGACCTACTATCACGACCGCTTAGAAGAAAGATAGGATGATTATCTAGGTGTAGAGACTCGTTTTATCCATCGAGGTAATGGCTAGGCGCGAGGTAATCATAGTGTGAGAGTAGTTCATAGGCACTTTGAGGTTCTATATATAACAAATTGTGTGTGGCGTCTTTGAGGATTAATATCGAACGTTGTGATGACTTAAGGTGTTTGGTAGTTAAGGTGTACTGATGATACGCAAATATTGCGTGTTTCATCCTCCGAACCTACGTGTTTTAGCCCCCTCGGGTGCCTTAATCTCTATAATTAAGCCCGTTAACCAGACAACCTCGGTTTATATTGTTAACATGCTATATGAGGTATAATTGGGCTTTTGTAGGTATTTAGGTACCAAGTATGGGACTCGGACGCATTCCGCGCAATTTCCGTACGCAACCGCACGTTCAAGGGCATTTTAGTCATTTTACAGATTGGGCACCTGGCCCAACATCTTCATGGAAGTTGTATCCCTCCTCGCAAGCTTCGCGTGGCCGCAAACGGTGCGCGATTCCGATTCATAACGAAGAAGTTACGGCGATTTCAGCGGACGAGAAAAGCTTGGAAACCAAAACAGCAATGCAGTGTGCTGCCCCTGCTTGATCGATCGATCGACGATTTGGTAGATCGATCGACTATGTTAAATTGCCGAAATTTGGCCTTGGTAGATCGATCGACCAAATCATAGATCGATCGATGCTCTGTTTTCTGCAGATATTTTTTGCAATTCTTTTCTTTTCTCTTTTCTTTTCTAATTTAATTCCCACTTGGTATATAAGCCAATTTTGTTGTAATAAACAGGGGAGAACGTTTTTAGGTTAGTTTTAGTTAGGGTTGGAGGGTTTTTGCTTGGTTCTTCTTCAATCTCTCTTGGATTGACACACAAATTGGTTGTAAGATTGACTATTCATCTTCCCTCTCCTTTAATATAGCTTGTTTTTATTCTTTCCTTGCTTTCTAGATAATTTCCATGCTTTATAATTAGGTTTTTTTGCTTTAATTTATTGCTTTCTTAGTTAATTAGTTTAATTTAGTTAATTTCATACTTAGTCCGTAGATAAATAGGTTCGGGATTGCATTTTCGCCATTTTCGGGTTCGGACCTCGAAATTTAGGGTTCCGTGTAAAATCGCATTTAATTGAAACCGCGCGTATTAAAGTCGTATTATTATGCGTTTAACTTTCTTTGTCATGCAACGTTAGTGTTTATAGCGATTATCCGAATTTAATCCGCGTGTGACCATTTTTCAGTTAAATGTTTTATCTCGCAACTTTGGGTTAAATTCCTTCTTGCGTGATGTTTATGCTTAATTGTAAATGCTCGATTAAATTGCTTTCGAGCCTCAATTCTAATTAGTAGTTGTTTCGATCCGTTTGGTTGGATGCGATCCCGATCCTCGCTTTACTTTATTTAGCGTTAACTTATTCTTTTCTTTATTCACGATAACCACCCTTTCACCTTTTCGTTTATTTATTTTACACCCTTTTATTCCTGAAGTAACTAAAACAATTAAAGTCTAAAATTCAATCACTCCCTGTGGATTTACGATACCCGACTTACCGCTGTACTTGCTTGTTAAGTGTAGCTGTAGTTTAGGTTCTTTTGCATGTCGAGCGGGAGCCGAAATCAACGATAGTGTCCCTACACGAACACTCGGTTTTCCTCGCATCAAAATGGTGCCGTTGCCGGGGAGTGTGTTTTAGATTGTAATTGTTTTATTATTTCGTAGTATTTTTCCTTTCCTATTTGTATTCTTTCTTTTAACCTTTTTTGCAGGATTTGCATACTTTGAGCGCTAAGAAACTTTGATTCGCGGTTGCTCACTTTATTTCTTGGATTCTCCATCTTTCAACAACGAGGTAATCATGTCCTACTATTATAGTTATTACGGTTATTCTAATGATTCATACTTTGGGGATAGTTTTCAAGTTTTCCATTTACAAGATTTTCTTGAAAATGAAAGACTTGAAAACATTTATCGGAATGAAAATCGTTATTGGGAGCTTGAGTTGGATTCATTATTCGAATCCAATGACGATTCTTATTTCATTACTTTCGAAGATGAGTTTCAACCAAATGAGGAGTCCGAGGCTCTTGAGCCAAGGAAGCCTACTTTGGAAGAGACTTTGCTTCTTTACTCCCAAGGTTTGGAAAGCTTAAATGATGCTGGAATGAGACCCGGTGAACTTTGCGATGAGATGAATTCTTTTGCACAAAACAACGAGGAGGTGGAAACTTGTGTTTCACCTCAATTTTTCAGAGAATTTCTCATCGAATGTGAATCTCTCTCCCCCGAAATTCAATCTCCTTCCGACGATATGTTGACGGAGATTGAATTTATTTCATTACCATATACGTTTTCCGTCATTAAACCATTAGAATTACCGGTTGATTCCTATGAGTCGGTAGAAACTTTTACAATTTCTACACAATTTGCCGACGAGGAAACTTTGCCGACTTTGTTTGCTACGATGGAACCTATCCCCGTGTGTGCACTATCTCCCATTCCACTTGAAAAACCTTTGGGAGATGAGTCGATTTTTCTTGGACCCCTAGTGTACCTTTCCCCCTTATTATCCAAATCCCCCATCGTCCGCCCAAAATTTCAAATTGGCGATGGTTCACTTTTTTCACCACCCACATGCCTTCCGTTGTTCAAACGGAATTCTTATTTTCCGGGAGGCATGGTCCTTTTGGAGGGTCCACCGTTGATCTTTCAAAGTCAAATCCCTCTTTGGGTGGACCCTCAACTATTTAGACTTCTAGTGTATAGTTAGTGTGAAGCCTAAATAGTAGGTTGTAAATAGTTAGCTTTTTAATTTTCTTTCTTTCCTATTTTTCTTTCCTTTTAATTTAGTCTAGTGTAATTAGTTAACTTTTTGTTATTTGTTTTTGCTATGCTCGGTACTAACTTGTTTTGTAGATTCCTTTGGACTCGCGCTTATGGAGATCGCTCCAATTTTGGGTAATATCGTTCTTTTCCTCTCTTTGTGTTGTGTTCTTAATGCGCATTGAGGACAATGCAACATTTAAGTTAGGGGGTGTAGGATATTCTATCCATTTCATGTGTAGTCTATGGATTTGCTCACATTTAGTTACTAAGTATGCCTTTTTATGAAAAATTTAAAAATTTTCAAAAATATTTTCTTTCTTTTTTCTCCTTTTTTGGGCATTTTGCCTTGTTTCCGATGACAAATTTCAATAATTGCCCGATCCGATTGACAACTCAATGATGCATGTTCTCGATTTTAGAAGTTATTAGACTTTAGTCCTCAAATCATTGATATTGTGAATAACTTCATGAATTAAACTTTATCCCACGAGCATATGCACTTTCCTTGTCATATTGATTTGGTTTAAGATTTTTATAACTCGGTATTCTTTTGTTGCATTGTATATACTTACACCGAGTAAGCTTTGTACCTTTCGTCGTTTGTGAGTGTATACACTATTCTTTCCTCTTTGAAAACATTGAATTCGCTGGTAATCTCACTATTCTTTCATTTGACCGTTCATTAATTGAGTTCATGCTTGAAATGTGTTACTTAAGCATGATTTTCAAAGTTTGTTTTGACTCGAGAATTGCGTAAACTTTGTGAAATGATCATAGGCAATCTTTGATATATCACCCATATTAGCCTTGACCTCACCCTTAAATGTTTACCCTCGTTACCCCCTTTGAGCCTAAATATTAGCCTTTCGTTTCATAACCCCATTCCTATAACCAACTCCGTATTGGAGTTTTAGCCCATACATACACTTTCCATACATTTGTTTGGAATGTTACTTGGGATTGAATGTTGTTGTTGTGATTGCGGTTGCAATTTAGGCATATGAGAGTTTCATAAGCAAAGAAGAAAGAGTAGTGAAAAAGAAAAGAAAAAGAAAAAAAAAACAAAAACAAAAGAAAAGAAAACATGAGAAAAAGAAGAAAAGAAAAGAAAAGAGAAAGTTGTATATGTTGAGTATATAGTTCAATAAGCTTTGATTACTCTCCCCGATGATATATCTAATGCCGTTTTGGAACTTGTTTTTCCAATTTTGTTATTGCACGCATTCTCCCATTATCCCGAGTTTTCATCCCGAACACTTTGAATCCGTACATACATTCATTCGTTTCGCACCCTAGCCATACCTACATCATAACCCTATTAAAGTCCTATGTGATCTTAGGTTGATGTAATTCAAAAGTCATAATAGTTGTGATAATCTGTGAAAATGCATTTCGCCTCTTTTAGTGTGCGGTATCCTTTCATTGAGATTACAGTTTTTCAGTTTATATATAGCGTTCTTCTTCTGTGACATGTGTGCGGCCTAGTTTCCATTTACATTTACTCTTAAGCCCGCATGTCCCGTGTGTTACCTCCCTGTTTCGAGTGAATTCACTTGATGAGTGTAATGCCCGTGAAGATTGAATATATGCTTGCTTTAATGTATATCCGGTTTATTTAAGTTTTTGCCAAATCACACTTTGCATGTGCTCACTCCCTTCCCACATTTTAAGGTTTCAATTCTATGAGGTGCATTATATAATGTTAATGATTTGGACTTTTGTGTGAATTCATTCACTTTGCTAATAATGCGTATGAAATCCTTTTCGCCATTGTTGGGCTTGTTGCATGTTGGGTTGGGCATATTTTGAGGAAACCATGTGATGTTTGTGGGTACCATCTCTGAAAACCCTCACGAGACGACACTCGTCCACTAGGGTAACCTAGGGGTTTAACGGCTTATTGCATACGCTAAATGCAATCGAATCGCCCGCGAAAGTGGCCTTATGCATTTATACCATATTTTTGTACTTATCCTGCTTTTGGTTTGCTTGTAGTTCTTGTTGCTTCCTATTTCATTGCTAGGGACTAGCAATGTGTAAGTTAGGGGGTGTGATGATACGCAAATATTGCGTGTTTCATCCTCCGAACCTACGTGTTTTAGCCCCCTCGGGTGCCTTAATCTCTATATTTAAGCCCGTTAACCAGACAACCTCGGTTTATATTATTAACATGCTATATGAGGTATAATTGGGCTTTTGTAGGTATTTAGGTACCAAGTATGGGACTCGGACGCATTCCGCGCAATTTCCGTAAGCAACCGTACGTTCAAGGGCATTTTAGTCATTTTACAGAATGGGCACCTGGCCCAACATCTTCATGGAAGTTGTAGCCCTCCTCGCAAGCTTCGCGTGGCCGCAAACGGTGCGCGATTCCGATTCATAACGAAGAAGTTATGGCGATTTCAGCGGACGAGAAAAGCTTGGAAACCAAAACAGCAATGCAGTGTGCTGCCCCTGCTTGATCGATCGATCGACGATTTGGTAGATCGATCGACTATGTTAAATTGCCGAAATTTGGCCTTGGTAGATCGATCGACCAAATCATAGATCGATCGATGCTCTGTTTTCTGCAGATATTTTTTGCATTTCTTTTCTTTTCTCTTTTCTTTTCTAATTTAATTCCCACTTGGTATATAAGCCAATTTTGTTGTAATAAACAGGGGAAAACGTTTTTAGGTTAGTTTTAGTTAGGGTTGGAGGGTTTTTGCTTGGTTCTTCTTCAATCTCTCTTGGATTGACACACAAATTGGTTGTAAGATTGACTATTCATCTTCCCTCTCCTTTAATATAGCTTGTTTTCATTCTTTCCTTGCTTTCTAGATAATTTCCATGCTTTATAATTAGGTTTTTTTGCTTTAATTTATTGCTTTCTTAGTTAATTAGTTTAATTTAGTTAATTTCATGCTTAGTCCGTAGATAAATAGGTTCGGGATTGCATTTCCGCCATTTTCGGGTTCGGACCTCGAAATTTAGGGTTCCGTGTAAAATCGCATTTAATTGAAACCGCGCGTATTAAAGTCGGATTATTATGCGTTTAACTTTCTTTGTCATGCAACGTTAGTGTTTATAGCGATTATTCGAATTTAATCCGCGTGTGACCATTTTTCAGTTAAATGTTTTATCTCGCAACTTTGGGTTAAATTCCTTCTTGCGTGATGTTTATGCTTAATTGTAAATGCTCGATTAAATTGCTTTCGAGCCTCAATTCTAATTAGTAGTTGTTTCGATCCGTTTGGTTGGATGCGATCCCGATCCTCGCTTTACTTTATTTAGCGTTAACTTATTCTTTTCTTTATTCACGATAACCACCCTTTCACCTTTTCGTTTATTTATTTTACACCCTTTTATTCCTGAAGTAACTAAAACAATTAAAGTCTAAAATTCAATCACTCCCTGTGGATTTACGATACCCGACTTACCGCTGTACTTGCTTGTCAAGTGTAGCTGTAGTTTAGGTTCTTTTGCATGTCGAGCGGGAGCCGAAATCAACGATAGTGTCCCTACACGAACACTCGGTTTTCCTCGCATCATGTACCATAGGTAGAAACTCGTAGACTAGTGTCTTTCCGAGCACCGAGTAATTATGATGTGGGTATTGAAGGGCTCATATAGTGCATCTACGATGATAAAGGTATGGATGATGAAATCTTATCGGGTCTTGATGACGGATACATGAAGTGTGTTTAGTGTCCTTAGGAGACCAGTTAGTCTGGGATGAAGGAGCTTTAACATTCTAGTAATAGTTGTGTCGAGGTTTAGGTGATGATCCCAGATGGCTGGTCGTACAGTGTACGTGACGAGTATTGCATCCCAAATTGGCACAAATGGGTGCTATGATCCTCCAGGTAGGGTGATAATTGTGTCATTATAGGAGTGATGCTTGTATGTCATGGAATGACTAATATGGGTGTTATAATACTCGGTTTCGAGATGAACTAGGAGATGTATTTGAAATTAGAGTGGCGACGCCATGTGGAGACTTAAAAATGGCAACCGGGGTGGGTTAACATCGAAACATGATTATTATGTCGGTGTTTGTCGACGAAATACACTAGGATAGCATTAAGAATATAAGGATTAATTTTCAGCACATATTGTTAAGCCAGTTCGGATTATAAAATGTAGCCCTGTGTGATATTCACTGCCTAAAAAAAGCCAATGGCGGCGGGTGTGGTTGCTAAGTAAATTCTGTGTGGGTCGAACCTGAAAGTAACTTTAGGGGCAATCTCATATGGTCAATGGACATGGTATGGTGAGCTCCTCACTTAAACTAAGTAATGCTTATGGGAGTTTGGGATTTCGATCACAACGTGATAAGGGACATAATAATCTAGGTGTAATAGGTTGGTGACATCATCACTAATAATTAGGCAAGGTCAATGTAGACAAGGGCGTGAGGTATCCACCAATCAGAATGGTTCATGTACGCCAAGGATGTGAAGGGTGGGGCCTTACTCCCAAGGAGGGAAGTCGGGCATTGACTTCCTAAAAGGTTACCAACTCGTAAATTTCTTTTATGCTGAGAGAAAAAATGGTTGTGATTCGATTCATCACGACTGGTGACCCAAGTTAGGATTTGTGCTCGGTGAGAACTTTGGAAATGAGTAACATGACTTCAAGTATATGGCATAGGTTCGATTTTATAAATCATAATCAGTTGCTTATGGCGAAATTTCTCAGGATTGTTGCTTGTTCCCTCTGACTCTCGTGTGTCTCTATCGGTTTTGATAATCGAGGATCAAAATTCTCACATATGTGGTAACTCGTATTGGTATCATGTCATGGTATGACGTGATTGGTCCTAGTAGAGCATGGTGGACTAGGTATGGTCGGTGCAACTCGGTAACTGGGTACTCCCTATCCGAGGTATTCTTGCTATTGCGTAAAGTTCTGTGTGTGGGTGGTTGCGCTTTTGGCCACACAGTTTGCTCGCAGTATTGATTTTTTAGGATTAGTGGACTTTCGATTAGCCAGAACGTAAGTTAATAGCTCGGGTTGCAAAGAGCGCGATGATGACTTAAGGATGCAGTATAGTGTTAAAAATCGAGGAAAACTTAGCATAATATGTTGCTTTGGTACAATGAGTGGATTAGAGCGAGGCTCTAGTGAGTACTCAAAGGTGAGACACCTAGGGTAGTGCTTGATTCATTAAAATGACGCAGGGAAGGTGTAAGTTGGATGCGTGGTGATGATTTGATAATAATATTAGTCCTTGGAGTGAGAGAATATCATAGTATGGTTATTGGTGAGCTCATACGAGTTGTGTAGCCAGGATAACTTAGAAATTTGTGGAACATGGGATGTGCGGTCCTAAGCTGGAATTGATTTTGATGATGAATACGCTGGTTGGTTATAATACGATTCACATTGGGTGAGTGTCGACCGCTAGAAAGGGTTTACCCGTGGAGGCGCTAGTATGCCTTAAGTACTAGCATAGGTGGTGCTATAAACGATTTAGACTTGATCATAAGGCGAATGGACACTCGAAGTCGATTATGTAATGTCATGGTTAGCGAGACGGTGAGTGTTAGAACATGTCGCATGTTGAGTATTTGGTGACCTTATTTTGAGGACTTCGATAATTTTATCTTGGAGGATTTCACGGACTTGTAATAGAAATCGATGAACCTTATAAGCTCGAGGATTAATGGATAGAAAGTTTTGGGGACAAAATTCCCCAATGAGGGAATTTTGTAATACCCAGTTCCAATAATTCAATTAAATTATATATAAATTATTCTAAAGAGAAGTTAATGATGATTATGAGAGAATTGTGGGTAAAAAATTAAATAAATAAAGTAATGGAATAAGGGTCATTCGAACGACAGTAAGGGGGTTGTTAGAAGCGCGATAGGATGTCGCGAGAAGTAGGGTTCAAGCGACCTTCAAACGAGATGTCATTGCATAACAATGGCAGTTCGTGCGAAGCTCGCGCGAAGCCATCTATTGAACGAGATAGACATGTCATTCGAATGAGGCTCGTGTTGTTCGAGTGACGTGCCTTGAAAATATTGCATTATGATTTTCCCTTGTGCGTTGTCACATTCCTAACCCTTAGATATTTGCGTTGTTAAGCTTCCAGATTGACCAATACGGGAATTTGGGGTGTTTTATAAGGGTGTGTTTGGTGTATTTGGGATATTTTTGAGCTAGAAGAAGATGGAAGAATGGGAGAGAGAGTGGAGAAGTCTTCCACCATTTTTAATCTTCCACCACCAACCCACCACCATTTTATGTAATATTCCACCATATTCAAGCCTATAACACCTAATTCCACAGTTGTTGGAGTGGAGCTACGAATTGTGGAGAAAGTTGGGGAATTTTTGTGGATGAAGATGGATCTTTCGTGGAGTATGAAGTGAGTTTTAAAGGGGTTCTAGCTTGGAACACAAATGGAGCATTTTGGAGGATGCACTTGCTAACCCTTGAGGCCACCTTTGGAGGTGGGGTTGCTCATCCTACACCAACATTTCTACCACCATTGGAGCCTTTAGAGGTGAAAAAATCTTACTCTCCATACTAAGAATCTATTTTGCATAATTTTTAGTCTTGTAGTTAGATTACATGAGTAGTGTGCATTTGACTAAATGATGAAATCATGTGTAATAAATAATAAACATTTTTATGAAATAAAAATATTGGTAAAATGTTATTTTGTTGAAAATAAAGAATGAATAAATATTTCAAAGTTTTACTATAATTTGTAAAGAACTGTACACGGATTACAATGAAAATAATAGTAACATACGAAATACCCGCCAGTGTCGATTTCGATGTCTCGGCTGAAATCTCCCGCAGGAACTCCAAGTGGTCAACAGTAGAGAAGAAGACGGTTTCTCCACAAGTTATGAACTTTATGAGGACGACCTCCACAAAAGCACGCAACTGTCGGTTGTAGAGCTCTCCCCATAAAGAATGAACAAAGATAAAATATGTTCTTGGGTTCCACAAAATAACTCACACAAAAGTAATTGGGATTTTTGTGAATTGTAAACAAAAACAAATATTTGGACCCTTAAAATTGTTGGAGAAAAAAACTTTCTGCCAAAAGATATTTTTCTTAATTGATTTTGGGCAGATAAACGAAACAAAAGTTTTCAAAGGATAAAACTCTTTAAGGTTGAAAAATTTTCTCCACATTTTTCAAAACAAGGCTGACATGCCTTTTTATAGGAAATTGAGGCAGTCAAAGAGATTAGCAATAAAGTAGCGTGTCAGCCGAAAAGCAGCGTCGCTCGAACGAAAACCCCATCTCGCTCGAACGAGATATGCGTGTCGTTCAAACGACTACGCGCGACATCCCTATGTCATTCGAACGAGATGGTGATCTCGCTTGAACGACCTTGGCATCGAAACCGAGGTACGTTTGCTGCTTTTAAAAATCTTTTCAAAACTCATTTTTCTAAAACAACAATAAAACCCTTTTTATAAAAAACATAAAATTATTTTTATATAAAAGCTTTTTAAAACTCCTTTTAAAAATATCCCAGTACTCTTAATATGAAATGTAAATGAAACTTTAAAACATTATCTTACCAAAGATCATATTTTTGGTCTTGAATGTTGAAGACAACTTGTAATTCGGATTCATCTTTTGTAGATGAAAACTTCTTCAATTCTTCGACGATTGTAACGCTATACGATATAATTAATTGTGACAGGCATTTACAAAAAACATGTCCTTACAAATCTCCCTCTATGTCTATGCCGGTACATGCATAAAAACATCTGAATTATCAAATACCAAAATACCTATACAAATCTACCCTCCCATGAATCCCAAAACTGAAAAGGTAAAATTTGCAAGTTCTCTAATTTTTCTTCAACATCAAAACTCTCAAAGTTTTTCTCATCAGGGTGTGCATCATAATGATATTCAATCTTCGTACCTACACACATGAGATAAAGCAAAATCCTTCATGACACATCGAGTTTGAAATGATATAAGAAGCAATCAATCAATATAATCAAATCTCCCCCATAATGCAAAAACTCCCCCATAACATGATAATTCGTTCTCTCCCTTTTTATGATGTCCCCAAATAGACAGATAAGAAGAAATAATCAAAACATGGAGTGCCACGATAAAATGCATAGCAAACAAAGATCAAGCTACGAGCATGCAAAGGTATGTCCTAAAAACATCCACAAACTATTTTTGAATTTTCAATTTTTTATACAAAAATAAGATACAAAAAAAAAAGCCATGGATAAAAAGTCAAACAACCAAGTCATAAAAACGTAATGAAAGGGTGTGAATACATTCGATAGGTAAATAAACTCAATCAATCATATGTGCACGATGCATATGTGTACTTCTAACGAATGAGCATCAAAAGTATCCTTAGGTGTAAAAATTTGTTGAATTTAAATGACATCGTCTTATGCAAATCAACAAATCAAAGTCAAAGTGATTTTTACACCAATAACGTCCAAAAATATTTAGCGCTTTTTCAAGATTTTAAAGGACGTGCAAACCCTTTATAAAATCTCCAACCAAACTCCCTCATATATATTTTCTTTTAAAGGTGTTAAACTAAATTCTCAAACTTTGGAGAATTGGTGCAAAAACCTAAATGACCCATAAATGGCTTAAATTTCTTTTTATTGCCTTTAAATTTTTTCGGGCTCTTTTAAACCTCTTTGGACCTCGGATAATAAAATACCTCAATTTTTTAAGTCCAATTTAAACGGCGGCTTAATCGCAAAGGATATATGAAAATCTTTCGTAGCCCTTCACCGTTTTCAAACAAAGCACACAAACTCACAAACGGCTCTTACATACACATCTTTCTTATCAAGTTTTATCGCGCTTGGTTCGTTTTAAGGACATGATTGAAGTGAAAACACCCAACCAACATGTGATAAGACAAGCACAATAATCGAATAAATCCGTACATGTGTGCAATAAAGGAAATCATGAGTCAAACATGTAGGAAGTAACACTTAATTACATCTTAATGACTCCAAACATTATAAGGCACATGGATGAATTGACCTATTGTCTCAAAACACTATCAAATAATCACATAAAAAATGGAATGATGTTGTGACTCGGTCATCCTAAGTGTCCATCCATAAACGGTGCAAACAAAATACAAAACTCTTTTTGGATTTTTCAAATTTTTTTATCAAAATAAAATCTTTTTGTATTTTTCAAAATTTTTCAAAAATAAAAATCTAATACAAAAAGTACATGTCACAACGCTAGCAAAACTATATCAAAAAGCATAACTAGCGTATGACAAACATGCAAACACAATCATCTATATGATATGGCAAGAGAAGAATCATGTGCAAGCAAACGAGAATCAACTTGTCTAAAATCTAGTGCCTCTAAAAGCGATTTACTAATCCAAACAGATGTGAAACGACGTGTGGGGGCTTTGAAAACCACGGGAACACTAGACATAAACTTCCTAGGATATTTTCCAAGATCAAAATAAAAACGCCTAAGGTGACCTTTCCTACCACAATATGAACATGTGTAAATGGGTGGAACGATACCTATGGATTGACATTTTCTAATGTCCTTGAAATTGATTGACCCTCTAAAACAAATAATAGTTTTGGCTTTAGCACTATAAGCATGAGAACAAGATGAGCCATTACCATCACTATCAAACCTACTCGAGTCTGTGAAATCATTTTTTAACTTCAAAAGTTTTGACTCAAGCAAAGAATTAGACTCTTCCAATTTAAGGGGCGCCTTTTTCAAATTTTCAACAATTCCTAATAGGATATCTCTCTCCCTCAATCAAAGCAAACTTTTTTCTAAGAGTCTCTTCACGTGCCACAAACTCATTGATTAAAATATTTTTGTCATCTTTGGCACAAACACAAACCATCGAATTTTTAAGGTCCTCCAATTTTTTTTCTAAAAATAGGACCCTATCATCACTTTCCTTCTTGGACAATTTTTAAGCAACAAAGTCGTGGTCCAAGGAAATAAATTTTTCATGATAAAAATTTAGTTGATTTTGAACCGTTTGCAAAAGATCCATCGCGGATTTAAAACGAGAATTTTCTTTTTTCAAAAAATCAATTATTTTAGGAAATGTCAAATTCAAGTGATTTATATCATTAAAACTTTGACTTGTGTCATCAAAGAGGGGCATCCGATTAGATAAGTGCTCCATAGGAAAAATTGCGATTTTTCACAAAACTGATTTTTCAAAAAAATCAATATCACACAAATTTTGCAGAAAATAGGAATATGCGTTAAATTGGCACATCCTGCTCTGATACCAATTTGACGACGTAAGAAGTCAAATTGCATATATAAAAAAAATTCTTAAAAAATCAGGATCACGCGATAAATTAGCGTAACCTGCTCTGATACCAATTTGTAAAATCTGAAGACGATGTGTGATACCGATTAAAATTAATTCGCAAATTTCTATGTTGGCACACTTATATAATTAGAGTCAATTTTAACCAAAATAATTCTGCCCCTAAACATGCATCTATGTGTGTGCGCGTGTCAAACCATAAATAGATAAAGCATGTGACACAAATATTAAGAAAAAATTCCCGAATGGCAAAACCTTTTATTTTCACTATAATTTGTAAAGAACGGTTACACGGATTACAATGAAAATAATAGTGACATACGAAATACCCGCAGGTGTCGGTTTCGATGTCTTGGCTGAAATCTCCCACAGGAACTCTAGGTGGTCGGCAGTAGAGAAGAAGACAGTTTCTCCACAGGTTATGAACTTTATGAGGACTGTCTCCATGAAAGCATGCAGTTGTCGATTGTAGAGCTCTCCCCACAAAGAATGAACAAAGACAAAATATGTTATTGGCTTTCACAAAACAACTCACACAAAAGTAATTGAGATTTTTGTGAATTGTAAATAAAAACAAATATTTGAACCCTTAAAATTGTTGGAGAAAAAAACTTTATGCCAAAAGATATTTTTCTTAATTAATTTTGGGCAGATAAACAAAACAAAAATTTTCAAAGGTTAAAACTCTTTAAGGTTGAAAACTGTTCTCCACGTTTTTCAAAATAAGGCTGACATTCCCTTTTATAGGAAATTGAGGCGGTCAAAGAGATCAACATTAAAGCAGCGTGTCAGCCGAAAATCAGCGTCGCTCAAACGAAAACCCAAATCTCGCTCTAACGAGATACGCGTGTTGTTCAAACGACTACGCGCGACATCCCAATGTCGTTCGAACGAGGTGGTGATCTCGCTTGAACGACCTTGGCGTCGAAACCGAGGTAAGTTTGCTACTTTTAAAAACCTTTTCAAAACTCATTTTTCTAAAACAACAATAAAACCCTTTTTATAAAAAACATAAAAATATTTTTATATAAAAGCGTTTTAAAACTCCTTTTAAAAATATCCCAACACTCTTAATATGAAATGTAAATGAAACTTTAAAACATTATCTTACCAAAGATCATATTGTTGGGCTTGAATGTTGAAGATAACTTGTAATTCAGATTCGTCTTTTGTAGATGAAAACTTCTTTAATTTTTCGACGATTGTAACGGTATACGACATAATTAATTGTGACGGACATTTACAAAAAATATGTCCTTACAAAACCCTTAATAATACTCGCCCTTAGGAAGAGGTGAATGTTGCCCATTTCGAGCAATAAAACCTTGATCCCAATATTCTTTATTGGAATAAGGGAGGTTGACAATCAAAATCTATCATTTTTCCTTGCCTTAAAGTATAAAACACCATATGTAGTTTGAGACCAAGAATAACATTATCTAATCTCTAGGATTCCTCTGTTTCTCCTATACAATTCATTTATTCCATGTACTCCATTCACAATCCGCCATATATTTGGGGCACATTGGGAGATAACTACATTAAAGAACTCATAGAACTTCAAGAACAGTTGATTTGAGGGAAATGTTATTCCTCACTCAGCCACTTGGAGAGTATGGATCCAATGACCACCCTCAATAGTAGCATAATTTATGGGCATTGGGCATACTCAATTGTTACTCAAAAGGAAATTGAGTATGTCTTTTTAAACTCCCCCAAGGTCCTTTCACTAATAATGTAAACCATTTTTGAAGAAGAAAAGCGTGGGAGAAAGGGCTATTCAATGAAACTAAAAAAAGGAGTTGCAAAGTTGGGAGAAACAAAGCAGGACGAAGAAGACTTACAAGCAGATTGTGAAGACAGAAGCTCCAAAGTAATCCTTTTTAATAACGAAAAGTGGGCAAAATGGTGATATGGAGTTTGGAACAAGCAAAGACCAAATTCCAATAGATTGATCATATTAAACAGACCCTAGAATGAAACTGGCGATTCATTTTTTAAACATCGGACCAGCGTACCCTTGCCTTAATTAAATAATTACAAGGCATACCCACATGCAAACTCAGATTTTGGACTTATCACTTGGCCCAGTAAAACGTATAAAATCCTTCAACAAGTTATTGACAAATAATTTTTGAGGCAATTGTGGGGTGCAAACCATAACAACCCAAATATTCGAAATGCCAAACTGACCCAACCCAGACGATTAAAACGTGTTGCTCAAGTCAGAATTAGTATCATGTGGATAATTATGAGGCTCATTCTTGTTATCCACTATCTCGGAAGAGATAAACGTGAATCAACCATCGAACAATCAACAACCGAAAGAGTTTGAACACGACTCAACCACTTTTACCATTATAAATAAAACTCTTACCTTGGAATAAAGGGACAACTCTCAACGAATCAATAAAAAATTAAGAGACCCTTTGTGAACGTACAACTGTCGAATTACATAAATATTATATGTCATGATAAAATTCGCTCTTTAATTTCTTTGCTATTAGAATGAGTAATTGCGATTATATACTCAATTTTTTTTTTACATTATTCACTTTGCCATTAATTCTAACAAAAATCTCATTTTTATCACTTGAAAATTTTACTACCACATTTGACTAATTTAAAACCAAACGTAAAACCTTACATATAAATTTCAACTAAAAAAGTGGTCATGTGGATGGTGTTATTGATGTTTAATTGGCAGCCGCAATATGTACGTACGGAGCATTCAAACCCCCACATTTTCATTGGTTTTCCCAACCCTTTGAGTACAGAAGACGCATTAATCAACAACTTTCATTTCTTCACAGACACAAAACAAAAAGAAACTAGATCTTCTTCTTCTTCATCTTCAAAATTAGGGTTTCTATATTTGTATCTGTATGTATCTCTCTTTCTCTAAATATCTCATCTCTTATTTATCTGTTTTCATATTAATGTCATTTTTTGCTTCCCTGTTATGTTTGTTTTGACTAAATGGGTTATTTGATATGAATTTTGGTTTTTAAGTTTTTGTTAAGTGGGGTTTGTTTGACCCCCCAAAATGCCTTTTATTGACCCCATTTGGGCATTTTGGCACACCCAAATGCCCCAAATTTAAATAAAGTTTCGCGGGCACGAGAAAATGAAGAAAAGTGCACGCGCGACATTTTGAATGACGCGCAAAGTGCTTAGTGTCATTTTGGGGGTTACACCTCAAAAATGAAAACTAGGGGGGGGGGGATACGAAATTGAATTGTCGCGGGCGCGAGAAAATAAGAAAAATGAAGAAAAGTGCACGCGCGGCATTAATGACGCGCAAAGTGCAATATGTCATTTTGGGGGTTAGACCGCGAACAAGGTTTTGGTTGTGCATAATGTCATTTTGGGGGTTAGACCTTAAGAAATGAAATTGTGGGGGCATATTAAGTATTAAATAATTAACAAGGGGGATCCCCAAATCACTTTTTTTGAATGCATGTTGATGTGGTTGGAGTGATATATTATGATTGCTATTTCTTTTTCTCCAAAAACTGCTTTTGATTACATTATTGGCTATGTATGATCACCGATTTGAGTTGAGGCAGAAAGAGTAAGTATATTGAATTCATTTTGTTTGATGTTGATGGAGGTTTTTAATAAGTATTTTCATAATCTGACTCACTATTTTACATTGATATATTTGCAAATTTGTTTGATAATTTAAATACATTTATCAGTATATTTGTAATATAAGAGTCTTACCCTCTATTCGGTTTAGTATGAGGGACCTCATTCTAATTGTGAAGGTCAGAGATCGCATTATACAGTCTAAAAAGTTACCCCAGTTTTTGTTTTTTCACATGGTTCTGTTTTTCTTTGGTTTCCAGAGTTCGGCTCATTATTCATGATGTATGTGCATTGTTCGTTTTGAATACATTTGATATGGTGGTTGTGATATGGTACTTTTGTTTTTGCACAGATTGTTTTTGATTACATTGTTGGCTATGTTGGATCAGGGATTTGATTTGAGACAGAAAGAGTAGGTAAATTGAATTCATAAGGTTTGATGTTGACGAAAATTGTGTTGGTGGGATTGAAATATTGATCTTTGATTATAAAGATTGTTTTGGATTTGAGGGTGTTTTAGGGTGATAAAACGAGCGTTTTGAGTTGAAAAACTTGAAATAGGTAAGGAATTGTGGGAAGGAAAAGGTGAATTTGTGTTTGACTATGCCAACTTCTTGGGCTGATTCAGTTTCTGCAGCTGAAAATGCTGCTGCTGGTGGAAACCGACCAACATACATTCCTCCACATTTGCGTAACCGCCCACCTTCGTCAGAACCACCTGTTTTGGCCAACAACGTCCCGGTTTTTAATAATGCGCCTCCTCTAGGTGGTAATCGGTGGGGTGCCCCTAAAAATGACTTTAGTAGACCTGGGTATAGTACAGGCGGCCGTGGTGGTGGTTGGAACAATAGAACTGGTGGTTGGGACCGTGGGAGAGAGAGAGAAGTTAACCCTTTCCAAGATGATGAGGGTCCAGAGGTAGCATTTGGTGAACAGGAGAATAGTGGGATCAACTTTGACGCGTATGAGGATATTCCCGTGGAGACGAGCGGGGAAAATGTTCCGCCCCCAGTGAATACTTTTGCCGAGATTGATTTGGGTGACGCGCTAAATCAAAATATTCGTAGGTGCAAGTATGTGAAGCCGACTCCTGTGCAGAGGCACGCGATACCGATCTCTCTCGGAGGGAGGGATTTAATGGCGTGTGCTCAAACTGGGTCGGGTAAGACAGCGGCTTTTTGTTTCCCAATTATTAGTGGAATTATGACCGGGCAGTTTGCACAGAGAGGACAGCGTATGCCGCGTATGGCTCTTCCGCTTGCTCTTATTCTCTCTCCAACAAGGGAGCTGTCATGCCAAGTGGGTTTTTGATATTTGATTATGTACTTGAGATGTTTGTATAATGCTTTGTTTTATATATTTAAGGAGATTGAACATTGTGCTTTGATTTGTAGATTCATGAAGAGGCTAGAAAGTTCGCATATCAAACCGGTGTCAAGGTGGTTGTTGCTTATGGTGGTGCACCAATTAATCAACAGGTCTCATATTCGTTTTTCTGGTTCATTACTATGTTATTTCGTAATGGAAATGTTGTACTTATTCGATGTTATGTTTAGAATTCAGATTTAACTAGCTGCAAATATAGGCTATTGTACGTCCTTAGCCACTCAGCTGGTTCAGAATCGATGATTATAAGCACAAACACTGTTGCGTATTGGTTTGAGAAAAGACTTCCTTTTGTTTCCTTTTCCGCTTTGATAGATATAGCCCTCCTTGATGTTTGATTGTTTTTTAATATCTTTGTTTTGTCGGTCTTATTGTATTTTTTGGCTTTCTAGCATGGTTCAAAGTCTCGGTATCGGTCCCGGTATCGGCCACTCGATTTTCAACTCGGTCGCGGTATCGGTCACTGTATCGGGCGATACGCAAAGATACACTAAAAAAATACAATTAACAATGTGGAACAATCAGATAAGTTTAAAACTATCCTTTAATATGCATAACATTGTACAATTGATTATATTGACGTGCTGCGAACTTGCCAGATTCAATGTTTTATAATAAATCAATATTTTTTTTCACGGAGGATACAAATATTATGTTTTTACAAAGAAAAACAAATGTTACTTTTTTTAGTAAGAGGATAATTTTTTTTTTACAAAGAGGATACAACTATTATATTCTTAGTATTATTTTTAATAAGAGGATACAAATGTGTTTTTTTAGTATGTTATATTTTTCTAAAAAGGATAGAAATGTTTCTTTTTTAGTATTGTTATTTTTTTTACAAAGATGATGCAAATAGTGGTTTTGACAAAACGCTACATTTTTTTTACAATCCTTTTTTACAAAAAGGATGCAAATGTTATTTTCTTACAAAAAATGATGCAAATGCTATTTTTTTATAAAAGGAATGTAAATGTTATTTTTATTTGTTGTTGTTGGGTTGCAAATGTTTTTTAATAAATTGATGGAAATGTTATTTTTTTACAAAGAGGATGCAAATATTTTTTTTTACTTGTGCTGCAAATGTTATTTTTACATAAAGGATGCAAATATTATTTTTCCAAATGTTTAGAGGATACAAATATTATTTTTAGAATAATTACAGTTGTATATTTGTTTGTAAAAGAATAACACTTACGTTTCTTTTTATAAACAATAACATATTAAAATATAACATTGGGAACATTATTATGAAAAATAATAACAAATAACATTTGGATCATTTGCATTCTTTAAAAAAAAAAAAATGGCACATACACAACGCACTAAATTAAACCCACAGGATGACCAAATAACCCACACACAGCCACACAACACACTAAATTAAAAAAACAATTAGCATTTCGTACCCCCCCCAAAAAAACCACGCTTACCAACACAATACTAGAGAGAGAGAGAGAGAGAGAGAGATTGATTCTTAGTAACTTATACCATCTCGGCCGATATATCACCGATATGGGTTGATACTATTGTGATATCGCCGATGTGGGCCGATTCCATCGCTGTATCGCCGATATGGGTTGATTCCATCGCAATATCGCCGATGTGAGCCGATTCCATCGCGATATCGCTGATATGGGCCGATTCTATTGCGATATCGTCAATATGGGCCGATTATATCGCTATATCATCGATACTACCGAGAAATTACCAATATAGGGTCGATTCACATCAATAATTGAAAACTCAACTCGTAACTCGAAATCGGATCGGTGGGCACCGATACCTAGTCAACTCGGCCGTATCGTCGCGGTATCGGCCTTGACTTTGAACCATGCTTTCTAGTCAATTGTTGAAAAGGCGAGGGGTGGAGGCGAAGCGTTTTGCCTGGGCAAGGCGAGACGTAAGCCTCGAGGCGCATTGAGGTGTAAACTTCAAATTAAAATAAAAATCAATAAAATATTATAAAAACAATTCCAATAAATCACAAGATAATGTAACATGACAATTATCACTAAAAGATCCATATTAATATTACTAACACTAAAGTAAGAAGGTCTAGTAGCACAAAGGGAAATTACTGTATCATTATCATATATTTAATTATTTAGTATATGTTGTTGATTAATAATTGTGTACTAATAAATATTATAAATATAGTTTATTGATTAGTATGCACAATATTCATAATATATATATATATATATATATATATATATACTTTTTGTATATATTCAATATAATATTAATCAGTATATTTATTTAAATCAATAAATATGTTTTGTATCATCATTAAGTAATTAATTATTTAGTTTGTATTGATTAATAATTTTATTCGAGAAAACAGTATGAAAATAATATTATCAATTACATAATCAAATTAGTACATATGTATCTATATTTATTCAAACTACAAAATTGAATAAATGTAAAGGAATGTCCAAAAACTAATTTATTAGGTAGCATATATATATATAGCAAATTGGTACATAATCAAATTGATTCACATATATCTTTAGAGTGTGTATATATATATATATATATATATAATAGTGTTCTAAAAGGCGCGCCTAAGCTTGGGGTTTGGGAGAAACGCCTCGCCTTACGCCTTATTCTTGGTAAAAGGCTTAAGGTGTATTTTAAAAAAAAAATAAAAACGCTTTAGTGAAACGATATCGCCTTTTAAAGACTTTTTTAAAAAAAATGAACCAATATCTCATTCAAAACAATAAAAAGACAAATGGTATACCAAACCTCTCCGCCTCTCGTCCAAAAAAACACGTTTTTTTTTTTTTCTTAGTATTTAAAAAAATAGTATTTTAGTTTGCATATATTCAGACATATTTTAAGGTATGTACTATTTTAGTATTTTTAGTAGCCTTGTTATAGCTAAAATTAAAAATGTTAAAATATATTAAAAAAAGGTCTAAACACCTCTTCACGCCTTTTTGCGCCTAAGGCACCCCTAGGCTTCTAAGGCTTAAGGCTTGGCCTCCACGTCTCGATCACGCCCCGTGTTTTTTAGAACCTTATATTGATTGTCTCTCTCTCTCTCTCTCTCTATATATATATATATATATATATATATATATATATCTATCTATTAAAATAACCGAAAAATAGAGTTCTGGATAAAAGAATAAAGTATTTTTTTTATGTGCCTCAATGAGGCGAGGCGCTGAGGTGAATTGAGGTGTATTGTGTCGTAAGCCTCTTTTTGGCGTTCGAGGCTTGAGCCTCAAGTGATTTTTTAAACATTGTTTCTAGGGATATTTAATGAAGTATTCTCACAATTTAGATATATGATACTAGGTTGTATTAGTGATGGTGCATTCTTGAGTGATGGCATGGAACATCATTAACTGCTATTTCTTTTTATAAAGCGAAAAGTGATAGATGGACATTTTGTGTATTATATCAGTTCATCTCCAAGTTCTTAAAATGAGATAGATGTCTACATATATATATATATATTTATTGGATTTTTGGCATTTAAGTACTAGTTTAAGTTTAAAACAATACGAACATATCCAAGGTCAGAGCCAGGGCTTTGAAATAGTGGGGGCTAATTTAATGGAGATTTTCCGGGTTTCGGGGTCGGGGGGCCCCGAGTTGAATTTTTTGACGTTATTTTCTAGTATTTACCCAAGAATTACTTAAATATTATTTAATCTAATGGAAAGAGAAAAAAATATTGATTAATTAAAGATTTTAAACCCTAAAAAATGAAAGAACAAATGAAAATTTCAATTTGTAATTTAAACCAAAATTCTAAAATTTAATCCTAACATCAGCCATAATATTAACCCCAACATTGTAGCCCCAAATTTAAACCAACAATATCTTTAAAATTAACCCTAAATTTAAACCAACAATATGACGTAAACTGCACGTCAATGGCCAAAAAACTAAACAAACACCAACTCAAGAGAGAGAAACTAAGAATTTCTTATATTCAAGATCAAAGCTATCCTTAAATGAGGAGTACATGGATATTTATAGGTGGGATATTACTTGCTAACCAAATAATTGCCTAGTATACTACAAAGGGCAATCATTAACAAAAATATATCCAATTATTCCGAAACACGCTTGGAGACCAATTAAAGGACTAAAAAGGAAATAAAAGGACTAAAATAAATGGAAAACTAATAAGAAAAATTAAAATGACAAATAAACCCTAGTTATGAGACCCATTTCCTTCATTCTCCCCCTCTTAAAACTAAGCTCCTCCTCGAGCTTTCAAAAATTGGAGACTTGTGTGAAAATTCCAAAAATATGTGCTGAAAAGAGAAACAAAGACTTGTGGGGGCCAAAAGTAATTTTCTGAAAATTAAGGAAGTGCCCATCCCGTTGTTTTGCTCTTCTATCTTCTTCATTTCTCTTTGTTCTTCCGGACCAACCGTTAAAGGCTTCTTATAGGGTCAAATACCAGCTTTTCGGCGGATCTTGATGGGAGGAGGCAGTCGCAACCCACAGGCAGCAGAAAAAGGCCTGGTCATCCACCCTCAGGGCTGGTCGAGAGGAGTCCAGCCGGCCCTGGGTATTTTCGGCCCTGTTCAGGGTTGTAAAAGGGATTTTCGGCTGGTGAGTCCACGATTGGGGTTATTCCGGTCAGGGGTAGGGGGCTGGTTTGGTTCCCAGCAGGTTCGTATGACGTTGGATTGGGGTGGTTCAATGTTGGGTGGCCCCATCCATGGGCGGACGGCCCTAGGGCTGTTTCGGTTTAAATGGGGCTGTTTTTTTTTTTTTTTTTTACGGCTACGGGTGGTGGTGATGCCTTTGGGGTGGGGATAGTGGCGGAAGCGTGGGGTGGGGATAGTGGCGGAAGCGTGGGAAGTGACATTTTGGTGGCTAGGGTTAGGGTTTTACGTGGTGGTGGGAGGTTGAATATTGGAAGAGAGGATATTGGAAGAGAGGAGTTGGAAGAGAAGATCAAATTTCTTGTTGAGATCTTGAATGCTCCCCCTCAATTCTTGGATCTCTTCTTCTTGTTGTTTGGATTTTTTTGGAGCCATTGTGATTATTATAGCGTACGATTTGTTGATAAACTACACAGTGATACACCAATACACTAATGTTGGAGCGACACTCGCTCTGATATCAATTTGACGTAAACTACACGTCAATGGCTAAAAAATTAAACAAACACCAACTTTAGAGAGAGAAACTAAGAATTTCTTATATTCAAGATCAAAGGAGGAGTACATGGGTATTTATAGGTGGGATATTATTTGCTAACTAAATAATTGCCTAAAAGATTAAAAAGGACAATCATTAACAAAAATATACTTAATTAGTCCCAAACATGCTTGGAGACCAATTAAAGGATTAAAAAGGAAATAAAAGGAAAACTAATAAGAAAAATCAAAATCACAAATAAATCCTAATTATGAGACCCATTTCCATCACAATAACACTAAAAGTAACGGTTGCAAACATTAACCATCTAACCCTAAAAATTAACCCCAAATTTAACATCAAGATAACTAGAGAGAGAGAGAACACGACATACCTAGTTCCTATGCTTGAAAACTTCACCCCAAATTAACCCCCAATTCCTTAATAATATGAAACCCTAAAATAAATAGTTACAGATATATAAAGAGAAATAAATGAGATAAGAGAGAGAGAGTACATACCGAGCAGAGCAAGGGCGGTGGCGTATTGGCGGTTGGAGGAAGAAGAATGGAGGGAGGGATGCGGATGAGAGGAGGAAGAATGGAGCGTTTATTTGAAATGAAATGGACACTATGGCTGAGTGAAGGTTTGTAAATGGGTTAAGTATAAAGTTTGGTTATTTATATATATTCCCCCCTAAAATTTGAAAATGACTTTTTAACACCTATATTTTGAAGAAAGTTTGCATGTGTATTTTTTTTTTTCTTTTAAAAAGATGTGGGGCTTCAGCCCCCACTTGTCCCTGAATATATAAAAAAAGTGGAATGGCTTTGGTTGTAACAAAAAGCTAAAAAGAGGTGCGTGTGTGCGAACCTTTACAATTTCTCTCTCTAGTTTATTGGATTCAAGATCATGGACCTTGTATTTTTTCCTCAAAATCTTGGGGTATCCTACGTTTAGGCCCTCCAATCCGTGCACACCTGGTAGTGAGGTAAGAGTCATGCCACTAGTGTATCCCCTTGGGATTAACCTTTTATTTTATCTGAAGCCGGGTGGGCGTGTATGGTGCAACTAAATTTAGTCATTGTATGTAACATTCACCCTAAATAAAATAATGAATAAAGAGGAATCTGTTTTTGATGTGTGAAACAAAATATTCGATGTGCTACACTTGTCAGTCCATCATTAGCAACGATAAGAATCCATCCGGGATTTGAAAATTCAAGAAAATTCAATTTCTTTCTTCTTAAAAAAAAGGAATTTACAGACACTACATGTGAACCCACATACCCACCTAAGTGTAGATGGATTGGGGCACTCTAAATTTATGACCTAAATTAATGGGAAAAAAACTGTCATTTCTAGTCACAATGGGTCGGGCTTTATAAATTTATGCACCCTCAGCCGTCTCTAGTGCTCCTGTGCCCATCCCTACTCCTGGGGTTCCAACCGCCACTGCGGTTCCAGCCACCACTGTTCCGCCTCCTACACCCCCTCACCCGGTGACCTTCAAATGTTACAACTGTGGTGTGATTGGGCACAGAGCTTCAGATTATTCTTTACCACGGCACCGAGTTTTTGCGGCCTCTAGAGGCCCCAAGTGCCTGAGACTGAGGGGTCTACACCACAGCATGCTCTCATTACTATCTTGGACGACGACACTGAAGGTCTTCCCCTTTGAGTTTGAGGACGAACTCTTTTTAAGGTTGTGGGTGGGGTGGGGGGGTGGGGGGGGGGGGGGGGGGAGGGAATGATTTGAAGAAAGAGGCATATAGGCTATTTTTAGGATTTTATGGAATTTTCTTTATTTAGTTGTATTTTCTTTTAGTAAATAGTTGCTTGGTATTATAGGAGGAAATAGTAAAGGCTAATAAGGTTATAATTGTAATTAGAATCATTGCTTGGAGTCTAAGCTACTTCCACCTTTAAATACCCCTCTTGTAGCTTCATTTGGGGCATTCTACATTTTTGAGAGTTAAGACGTGAGATATCTTCTTCTTGTCTCCATACGTCATTTACGTCACCCTCCTCTCTCTCTCTCTCTCTCTCTCTCTCTATATATATATATATATATATATATATATATATATATATTTGTGTGTGTGGTGCTTATGTTTAATGATTACGAAAAAAGGGTTTCTCAAATACACATTAACTACAGGTGTGAATCATAATCATGTTAAATATTCGGCCATTGTGTGTGTGTGTGTGGGGGGGTGGGGGTGGGGGGGAATGATTTGAAGAAGGGAGGCTTATAGGGGATTTTATGGAATTTTTGTTATTTTCTTTTAGTAAATAGTTGCTTGGTATTATAGGAGGAAGTAGTAAAGGCTAATAAGGTTATAATTGTAATTAGAATCATTGCTTGGAGCCTAAGCTACTTTCACCTATAAATACCCCTCTTGTAGCCTCATTTGGAGCATTCTACATTTTTGAGAGTTAATTGATTGAGAGTTAAGACGTGAGATATCTTCTTCTTGCCTCCATACGTCATTTACGTCACTCTCTGCTATATATATGTATATATATACTTTTTTGTGTGTGTGTGTGTGTGTGGTGGTTATGTTTAATGATTTCGAAAAAAGGGTTTCTCAAATATCACATCAACTACAGGTGTGAATCATAATCATGTTGAATATTCTGTCATTGACTAGGGGATGTTTCAGCCCAGTAGTAACTTATGCACACTTTTAAGAAGCACCTATATCATTCATCAAAATTATACTGTTTTTTAACTAATGGTGTGTTATATTTTGGACAGCTTCGAGAATTGGAGAGAGGTGTTGACATACTTGTGGCGACTCCTGGACGGTTAGTGGATTTGTTGGAGAGGGCAAGGGTGTCATTGCAGATGATTAAGTATTTAGCTCTGGATGAAGCCGATCGGATGCTGGATATGGGGTTTGAACCTCAAATAAGGAAAATTGTGCAACAAATGGACATGCCCCCACCAGGTTTGAGACAGACAATGCTGTTCAGCGCCACTTTTCCAAAAGAGATACAGGTTTGTATTTAGTATGTATATACATATAATACTTGATAAGTAGAGAGGTGGATCATGATTTTGTTTATAAATTTGGTCAAATTGTTTCTTGTTATTTTAGGGTGTGTTTGATTGGCAACATTTGCCGTGGGAAAAGTGGAAGATTCCATATTTTACAGCTCTGGGTGTGTTTGATTGTACAAATTCGTGATGTTGTTTTTCCCCATTCATCCAATAAGCACAACTTGTTAAAGCATGAAAAATTGCAATTAACGATAAAAATACTCATTCCTTTTAATCTATTTACACAACTACAATCAAACACATAAAGTACCAACATTTTAGCTTTGCAAATGCCAATTGTAAATTCTTACCTTTTCCATCTTTTCTATCAAATACACCCTTATATATGAAATTCAAAGATTCATACTTTTCAAGCTTACTTTTACTGTTTAGCATTTACTGTTATTGCATATTGATTAATAACTTTTGACTTGCATTGAGACTCCCAACGGGTTGATATTCTCTCCCCTCCCCTCTCTCTACATATATGCATATAAAGTCAGCTCTCCAACACACAACACTTAACATACCTATGAACATACCCATTTTTTAAAGAATAGTAAAAAATGTATTTTTCAACCCAATTTGGTATACATGATCTACATAGTAAGGAGATTATCTACCAAAAGAAAATAATAAAAAAATTCAACCCGGAAGTGGTTGAGATGATGGAAAAAATTTGAACGGTCGAAAGTACACGTATATACCCACGTTTCATTTCACCCACTTCCGGGCTGAATTTTTTTGATGATTTCCTCATTATGTAGATCATGTATGACAAATTTGGTTGAAAAATACATTTTTTTATTATTTTTAAAAAATGCGTATGTTCATAGGTATGTTACTAAGAGGTATGTTGGAGAGTCTGACTACATATATATATGGTTAAGTAGTTAAAATTGCAACATTTGTGTGAGAATAGAAGCAACTAGAGTGCTTTACTAGTGATGCATGTGGGTGTTTAAATTGCAACTTTTGTGTGACATGCAGCGCTTGGCCTCTGATTTTCTTTCAAGCTACATTTTTTTGGCTGTTGGAAGAGTTGGTTCAAGTACCGATTTGATTGTCCAAAGAGTTGAATATGTTCAGGAGACTGATAAGAGAAGCCACCTCATGGACCTCCTTCATGCACAAAGGGCAAATGGTGCTTTTGGCAAGGTAATATTGGAGATAAGAGGTCTTTGTTCTGGGTCATGGTCATTAGGTCATAGCATGCTAGTACATTCTCACACTCGCACATGTGCAATATTAGGAAATATATTTTCGTCACAATAGATAAATATAAAAAATATATAATTAATAGGGTAAATTACACTAAGGTTTTTTACACCCAAACCATTTTCAACAGAAGTACATTTTTAATGCATAAAGTCATGTTTTATCAACTTGTTTTTTTTATGAAAATGGTTTGGGTGTAAAAAACCAATACTTAAGGGGGTTTGGTGTAATTTACCCTAATTAATATAATATTTGAAATTGGACTTTGTAATTTATAAATGAGGGTATTATAATAATTTTATGTGCAAACCAAACTACCTTGTTCTCCTTTAATATAGTATAGATTTTGTCAACATGTACTTTTTCTTTTTCTTTTAATGATTAAATATCTTTGGAAGTATATTTGTGCCTTAAATCTTTGCTGCATAGAATAAATAGGATTGTAGATATAGAAGGAGGTGAGGCGGGGTGGGGAGGTTTTACACCGTTGGATAGGACTAATGTCATCTTTAGGGTTGGAGGATATCACACTGGCCCTTATATTGGTTAAAAAACATAAATTATTCTAGATTATGAATATTCTAATATTGATGAATAACGATATAATAAGTTGGGAAAGGTTTCATTTGATGTGTTCTAGGCGAAAATGAAATATAATAGAATAATTTTGGTCTAGATGTTAATAGGTATAACCTAGGTCTCTTCATAAATGGCATGATTTACCTACCTACCGATATGTATATAGCATGATGAACATGGGGTTATAACTCATAAGAGAAGGATGAAATTCAAATTATACTTGGAAATAAATATTTATATAACATCGTTTTGCAGCAAAAAAGTCGTCGATTTAATCCAAATGCACGTGTTTCATGTTTTTCATGCAGATTAATAACACTCCGATATGTATAGCATGATGAACATGGGGTTATAACTTATAAGAGAAGGATGAAATTCAAATTATACTTGGAAATAAATATTTCTATAACGTCGTTTTGCAGCAAAAAAGTCGTTGATTTAATCCAAATGCACGTGTTTCATGTTTTTCATGCAGATTAATAACACCCCTTCTTCCCCTTCCCCTCCTTAACTCTATGTTACCAGTTGAAAAAAGTAGAGAAAAGAAGAGAAACTGTATTGTTTCTTTTTTTGGAGTTAAATGAGGAGAGAACAAAGAGGAAGGGAGAGGAAAAAAGTATGATTTTAAGGGAATTTTTTTTTCTAAGTTGGAAAGAAACAAAGGGAGAAGAGAACGATGAGTTAAAATTTGATTGGCAATTTTACCCTTGTTCGTAAAACCTTACAATATTCGTGCTTACATATTTTTCAAGGTATAATCTTGTTTTCCTTTCTTTTCTTCATAACTCCCAAACAAAATTGTAAAAAAGTTACTTCATTTTCTCGCCAAAAATCTTAAACAACTTGTGTTTGAAGAAAATTCTCAAAAAAAGTTACTTCATTTTCTCTACAGAGGCTTTTTTTTTGGGTATCATACTACAAAAGCTTGAAGAAAATCCTTATCTTGTGTTTTCTTTTCTCTCCTCTCTGTTACAAATTTCTCTTCTTTAGTTTCTCTATAAGCTCCCAAGTGCAACGTAAAATTTTGTTTTCATTACCAGTTGATGAGCTAATTGTAAAAGACTTCATCATTACTCAGGCATGTTGTTATTTGATTGTTGAATTTGTTCTTTTGGTTTTTGTAGCAAGCTCTTACTCTGGTTTTCGTGGAGACAAAGAAGGGAGCTGATTCACTGGAACATTGGTTGTGCATGAATGGTTTTCCTGCTACTACTATTCACGGCGATAGAACACAGCAGGTACGTTTGTTTTAGTCCGATGCCCTGCGTTGCCTCTTCATCTCTCCCCCCCACCCCACCCCCCACACACAAACACACACACCCGCACACAATAATTGGGTAGTTTATACTTCGTATAAAGAGGAAGAAAATTACACTTGTCCACCACAAAAAAAGGAGGAACAAATTATTCAAATGTATTGCTTATTAGAGTTGCCATTCTTTTAAAATATGACTAGAATTGTGGGTGAAATTTAGAAGAAGGTTGATATAAGAGAGCAAGTGCCTCCAACCTCCCCAAAAAAGAAAAAAGAATAGAGAAGAAAAGGATCTTTATATGAAGAAAATAAATGAAATTTCGATTCTCATATAATTAGACTAGAATCAGCATGTGCCAAGGCTTTAGCAACTTGTCATTCCGGTGATAGCGAGAAAGATGTATATTCTATTGATTAGTGACTTTTATACGAAGTGTAAATCTCCTCAATATTTTCAGTAGGGTCACATAACCTGACATAACCTTGGATTGGTCTCTGTACTGTAAAATGTTGTTTCCGTTGTAGTAGATTTTGAGTTCTAGCAAACCAACTCAAGATCTTCTGAAATCAGTAGTGGTTTTCTTGTATCTCAGCTTGTGGATAAGATATTCTAATATATACAAGTTTTGTTGTATTTTTTTGGTTATATTACATGGACTTCCCCTCTTGTTAGGCATATTTAAAGATGTCTACCGTTTTGTTATAATAACTACACCTGCATCCCCTCTTGTTTGGAATACTCTCACGCTGTTCCCTCCTTTTTAAAACTTGCACACTACCCCCCCCCCCCCCCCCCCCCCCTGCTAGTTATGTGGTAAGGGTGTGTAATTTTCATAACAGAAGGGCATATATATATATATATATATGTGTGTGTGTGTGTGTGTGTGTGTGTGTGTAATATGGCTAACAAGAGGGGATCTGTGTTCAATTTGTCCAAAATACTTTCTCCTCTTGTTCGACATAAATACGGATACTTCCCCGCATTTTGAAAGTTACTAGCATTCAACCCGCGCGATGCGCGGGCATAATATAATATTTCTTAAAAATAGAACAATTTTTTGAAATAATCAAGCAAAAAACCAACTATAAAAGAAAACTTGCATACATGAGTAAATATAGCACAAAAAAGAAAAGGAAAAAAATAGCTGTGACAAAATGGTGCCCATCTAAAAATCACCCTTACCTTAAAACTCGCAAAACTCATCTCCGGCATGGTAGGAAACTCCACCCAAAATCATCCCTACCCCAATACTCCTCCCCCGGCGTTGTAAAAAATCCCACCCCAAAATCACCCCCGCATTTTCATCCGACGATGACTCGTAAGAGATGTAAATATATCACCTTTAACAGATAGAAGGTACTCTAGTAATGTATAAATCATGGATGGATGTACCTTTTTTTCACAATTTATGTAATGATTCTACATAAGAAAATTGTTCTTGTATAAATAAAATTTGGTGTTAGTTTTGATTAAGGAAACTGTAAATAAAATTATTAAACTACACCATTCTAAGAACTTAATTACTCAAAGCCACAACACCCAAAATTGATAAGTAACACCAATACATAAAAGGTTTACTTTTCAATATCAAAAGACAGAAGCTATAAATGAGCTCATGGAATTCAAAGACTACCCCTAGACAAACTAAAGCTCTTTGAGTCATTTACTCAAACAAGAAGTTGACGGAGTAAAGATATACCAAATAAAAAACTAATTTTTATCATCCTTACCAAAAACAAATCTCACAAATGGTCCCCAAATAACAACAATGTAAATACAGAGCCATCAGTAAATTCAATATAATGTAAAACCTGATATTAAATCTCATCTTCCATCCAACTTGAATGCAAGTTTGTGACAGTGTAAGAGTCCGTTCAACCCTAACTAATTCAACTTCAATATCTCTAAAGTGTCGTTAATGATGTTGTTTGTTTTTCTTGGATTTCCCCATCAAATGAGAACATTTCATGTCAACATCTTCCACTCGAATCCTCGATCTCCAATAAAAGAGACATTTACCCTCGAACAAATTCAACGAAAAAACAAAGCAACTTCAATGAAAATTGATGCCCACAATCGTACAAAACTGAAAAAAAAAACTACAAACTATTGCAAACCATTATGATTTTGAGCTTAAATAAAGTTATTTCGTTGACTTCTTTTCTACCCAACGTCTATTTACTTCATATTTGAATCCGTGCTTCATAGATTTCACCCAATTTCAATCATTTCTTCGGTTGGGATTTATTGAATGGGAAAGAGAGTGTTTTTTCCATGTATCATCCTATATAGAGTGGGATCCACGATCAGAAATAGTTGACAGAGTTAATAGAGTTTCCATGTTGTTATAGTCACCGCCGAGGATTCTCCGAAAAGTATTCATTCAGATAGAGAGAGTTTGTGGTACTGATGAGGGAAGATAGATGGATTTGTACCCAAGAGATACAAAGGGTCTCATTAGGGAAGAGGAAAGAGAGATTAAATGGAGCTTCCCCATGAAAATGAAAATAAAAATAAATGACATTCTACCGGTTCACTTGCCGTCTCTAAACGATTTTAGAAAAGAGAAACGTAAGAAATAAAAATTAGTGTCTGACGTGGAGGGCTTGATGGTTTGTGCAATTCAATGCAAAGCTTCCGTATTATAGTATTATAATAGATATCCGCCATCCCTCTTGTCGCAAAAATTACACTTATTTCCGTTGTTTTGAAATTCGCACACTCCCCTCAATGCCCTTGGTGGTAAAGGGAGAGCTATTTGTAAAATTAGGGGAGGTTTTCGTAATTATGTCTAACAAGAGGGATGGTCCATGTATTTTACCCCTTCTTTATTATTTAAAATGTTGTATTAATTTCAACATATATGCAGGAACGTGAATATGCACTAAGATCATTCAAAAGCGGCAACACTCCAATTTTGGTCGCAACCGACGTGGCGGCACGTGGTCTCGATATCCCCCACGTTGCTCACGTGGTCAACTTTGACTTACCCAATGACATTGACGATTACGTCCACCGTATAGGACGAACGGGAAGAGCTGGCAAATCGGGATTAGCCACTGCTTTCTTCAATGAGAACAACGCCTCAATGGCGAGGTCATTATCGGAATTAATGCAAGAAGCAAATCAAGAAGTACCGGCTTGGCTCGGCCGCTTTGCAGCACGCGCTTCATACGGTGGGGGCAAGAATCGCCGTGGTGGGGGTGGTCGGTTCGGTGGCCGCGATTTTAGAAGGGACTCGTCTTTTAATAGGGGTGGGTCTGACTATTATGGTGGGCCTAACATGGGCGGTGGCGGCTATGGGGCCCCTAGCGGGTACGGTGGAGGATACGGTGGCCCTGGGGTGACCAGTGCGTGGGATTGAGAATCTCGCATTCTAATTAGACCCCTCTTAAGGGTTTTCGCTGAAAATATAGTTTCATTTATGGTAACGAACTTTTTTATAGGGAAAATTATTTTGGGTTTTGTTCTTTTTGCTCCATTATGTACTATTATGAACCTTTTTCACTCAAATGGAGGGGGATTAGGCATATTTGGTAGTGGCACGCGACAATAGAGAAGCGTAATACTGGCAGGCGGTAACATCTACTAACCGAGTAGGGTTTGCTCTCTCTCTCTCTCTCTCTCTCTCTCTCTCTCTCTCTCTCTCTTTGTGGGGGGTGGGCATTTTTGGCTCTACATTTGTTTAGTTCCAAAATTTTATTATCCCATCTTGATGGTTGAAGATGACTGTTTCTCTTTGGTCGCCTTTTCTGCAGCCTCGTCTCCTTGCTTGGAAGGAGTGTTTTTTTCTTTTTTGACTTTACTGTTGTAATATTCTGGTGTGAACTTGAACAATTACTAAGCTCTCTTATGTGTAATTTGTCATTAGGTGAACACTCAATTTCATCTTTCCTAGGAGGAGAATGTTTAATTTTTTCTTCTGTTCTACATTTGGTTTTGGCTTAATGACAAAAAATATAGCATACTATACACATTTTTTTGAGGGGATCCAGAAATACAAAGCACATTTTAACATTGCAAAAAGTCCTATTCTGGACTAAAATGGAAAGCAAACGAGTATGTTTGGATTGGAGACACAAGTTTGTTGCCAAAAGTGAATTACATTGTGCTTTTTGGTCATTGGTTCTTTTGTTTTTATTAAAGGGACTAAAATTAAGGGTAAATTTTACTTTTGACTGCTTGCGTATTTTGTCAAATATTTGTCACATATGTTTCCTTATTTGTGACATGTGTATAATATCGTAGGCATATTTTTCTTGGACAAATATGAAAATCACACCTTAGCTAAATTTAATCCAACAACATTATATGATACTGCATAGAATCCTAAATCTGTACTAATTTTTTGGATAAGTTTTAAAATCACCACCTACAACATTTTATCATGTGATGACATCTTGGATTTGGGTTTCGAAAAAAAAAAAAAATGTGGTTGTCACGTATATAATGACAGAAGTTCATTAATTTAATGCTTGTTGTGGGTTACCCCTTCGATTTTTCCACTACATTTTGACAACCAATTTTAAACATTAATAAAATATAATTCACTATATATAAAGATAAATATTATTATCATTTTATGATATCCATCAATTCTTCATTTGGAAAAGAGAATATATTAATGGATATTAGTTTAGTGAAGATATATTGGCGTTTAGGTTTAAGTAGATTGGGTTGGGATTAGAATTATACTATTTTCATCTCAAATTCAAGATTACTATTTAAAGGTTACCTTTATTTCATTCAAAAACCTTATCTTTAATATAATCAATCGCTAAGACAAAAAGCTCTTTTGCTATCATGCAAGTTGCTAAATTGATCATAAAAAGTTGACTACTAGTTTGAGATGTCATGTAAACTAGATGCGATTCTTAGTGTGAGATGAATAGACTAATTGTTTATCAATCCACTTGGATTCAACAATCAACATGACCTATTACCTGCTCCATATATAACTAAATAATTAAACAAAATAAAATAATAACTCGAACTATCTTCCCTATGAATTAGCCAATACCTAATGCCTATAAAAAAATAAAAGAATAAAAAGTAGCAAGAGGCAAAAAGAACTTCCCACGTCTCAAATGGGTCCACACAGGAATTGTGTTAAAGGTGGTGCTATCACCAATGTGTGTGTGTGTGTATGTGAGAGAGAGAGAGATTATTATTATTACTATTAGTATGTAAGAGAGAGATTAGTATGTTCTTTTGGATTAGGGAGACAAGGTGGATAGATAATGGTTCTTTTGACATTTGCAAATGAGCCAAAAGGGCAAGTGCAGTTGTACATGTAATATGGACAATGTAATCTTGGGACTTTAGCATATTTTATTCGGAGTTGTTAAACAAACAATTGTTGAATTTTTGGCCCTAAGTTCTTTGTATTAGGATCTTAATTAAAATTGACCCCCCCCCCCCCCCCCCCACTGTCTATAACGGAAGAAATACACCAATATTAGGTACATCAAATTTATTAAAAGTCTTGTCTTTTTAAATCACAATATAACCCTTTTCTTCAAAATGTTATTATGCGGGTGGTCAGAATGATAATTAATTCTAGTTAATCTCACTATCACTTGATGATAAATCTCATGATAGATAAGTTTTAAAGTCAAATGCACGAGGGTATCAATAAAAATAGAGTTATTTGGTCAAAGTGTTATTCAATTAGTTATTTTGCTATGTCATTATTTTTAACTTTTGAATTTTAACATTAAAATGACTCGTTTAATGCTCGAGATAAGGGGATAAATTAAGATACTTTTATCCCATTTTGTGTTTGGTGTTGGATGATATGGGATTTAAGGCGTGATAAATATACTTTCTCTCACATCATGTGTAATAACCCGCATAATCTAATATCAGGATTGCCTTGTTTTTATGCATCACTTGACCGACCTTGTCATGTTTCTAGGTATTAACTTGTAGACATTGCCTTGGTGCTAGGCATCACGTTTTCGATATTGCCTTGGCGCTAGGGATCACCTGATTGACCTTGCTCTAGAATTACTATGGTTATCTGAGTAGCAGGTACCATCAAACAAACTATAACTGATTTAATGAGCCATTCGCAGTTTCATAGTCTGAATTAGTTCATACTTACACACGCATGGCTTAATCTTTGAGACAAGTTGATCAAGTTCAAATATTAGAATATACAATAGCTATAATTTAAAGTTTTATTCTTAACATGTGATAAAAATATGCGACATTTAAAACTTTTTCAACAATATACGATATAAGAGCTAAAAATATGAATAATAATCAGCAGGAATGTCCATAGTACATCAACCTCCAGTAATCCAATATTATACAAAAGTCTCAAAATAAAACCCCAAGTACAACTGTGGAGTCATCGACGACTCATCAATCTAAAAGTTGTCTCATATGAAATACACCATAAAAAGAAAACTACACCATATAAAAAATAAATCTCCAAAGTCCCATCATGCTTTCTAAGATCCAGTCGCTCTAAGAAGCTCAAACCTAACGTGAGATGTTAGTCAACGCAATGAATCATGGCCCACTGCAAGAATACATTACACCAAAAATCGAAAATGATCACAGTTAATGGGTCACGGTTTGAAATCGTGACCAGGTGGTCACGGTCCAAAACAATGACCCCTAGCTAATTACAGTGACCATCTACGTGACCAGAGTTTAGGGTGACCACATATAGGGAATGATCACTGTCAGGAGCCGTGACCAAAGGGGTCACGGTTCAAAATCACGACCCACCCATGACCCATTATGGCGCCAAGTTTTCTGCCCTTTTGGTCACAATGGTGGTCAGAGTTCAAAATCGTGATCCAACTGTGACTATGTACGTGAATCTTGGTCATGGTTTGGAATCGCGACCCCCAAATTCTATTTAAAATTGTCACATTACCTTAGTCACGATCCAGAACCGTGACCACCCTCGAGCTTCAATTGGTCAGCAACGAGGTCACGGTCTAGAACTGTGACCTATTTTAACTCATTAATGGGTCACAAAATTGGTCACGATTTTGAACCATGACCCCATTTTGGGTATAAATCAAAATAAAACTCTCTCTCTCTCTCTCTCTCTCTCTCTCTCTTCGTGAAACAACACTCTCTTTATTTTTGGCAAAACATAACTCTCTCCATTTTCGACGATTTTAACACTTAAATTTTTGGCCTCTCTCTCTCTCATCACAAGGTACATTTACGGCCTCTCCCCCCCTCTCTCTCTCTTCATTTGTTTAATTTGCGTGTTCGATTTAGTGTGTGTGTGTGAGTGCAATTCAATACATGTATATGATTTAGTGTGTGTATGTCATTGGGTGTGTGCTTCAATGTGTGTGTGCAACAGTACAATTATATATATATATATATATATATATATATATATATATATATATATATATATATATATATATATATATATATATATATATATATATATATATTTGATTAGTGATTTTTGTTGTTGTTCAAATTTGATTAATGGTTGATATTTATGTAAACACAAATTGGTGGAAGGACTTGCACAATTAGTGGACCGATAGTAATTTTTGATTAAATTAAATTAAAATGAACTTAAATTGGAGTTGCTGTGTCAAATTGATCGGATGAAAAACCATAGTTTGTGTAGGATAAATTAGAGCCCTTACCTCTACGACCCATATTCACACCCATCTATATATTTTCTCAAGAAAAATGAGTCACAATAGTAATTACTGGAAATAAGAGTACGAAGGGGTGCAATTTGACCGCACTAAAACATATTTCATTAGTGCATGTCATATAGAGGGAACTCCAATTTACAAGGATGGTAATAGGAAAGTTGAACAATTTAATTACTTTACAAATCATAGAGTTGATCTCTTGCAAGACTGCCTATTCGCTCGTATTCCGTTTTCCTTACCAGAATACTGGGATGAGATAGTAGAGAATATATTTTGCCTGCATAATCCCAAAAGGGCACTAACGTTGGTGACATTATTAGAAAAGATTGAAAAAAATATTCATCATTTATGGATACAATTCCATAAAGAGAGCATTCACCCAAATTGTAATGTCTCGCGACATGTGCATATTAAAAATGAGATTGCAAATAAGATGAAGAAGAAATGATTATGATCTCATGTCACGGACCTTTATACGTCAAATATAGACACGCTTCTGCCTAGTTGGTCGGTTGCAAAATTTCATAGATTTTTAAAAGGAACACTGATTGGATGGAAATTAGACACATTGAGCATGTTTTAAAAGCTGTTGAAAAGGTATATACATATGTATAGTTGTAAACCGTAGTTTCTTACATACATCACAAATTTTTTAATTGTAGAAAATATCGAAGAGAAATGACAATAATAAATCAAATAGCTGAACACCACCAACTGGGAGCTTTCTACCACCCCAATCTCAATTCTCATCTCCTCTAGGATATCAATACTCTACTCCATTAGAGATTCATTTTACTCCATCTCCGAGTCATCAAACTCAAGAAACCCCTAATAATCTGACACCCTCAACTGCTTTTACAAAGGGATCCCAAGCTAACCCTAAGAAGTGCATTGGGTTCTCCAATAGCGGGGATAATCCAACCGGAGATAAAGGAAACATTCAGATTTTTATAAATCGTTTGTCTCTAAAAAATATGACTGTGGGTGTCGGGGGCGAAGATAACTGGAAGAATATTGATATTGATTTAAAGGATGACGTTTGGGAGCAACTTAATAAGACATTTTCATTCCCAACCGATTCAAAGCCAAAAGTTCTTTCTAAAGTAGTTGATGCTTTGAGAACATATAAAAAAAAACCTTCAGAAGAATTTTTTCCAGAAGGGGGCAACGAATTCTGATATTTTAGGGATGAAAGGCAAAGTTTCCCAAAATATTGAAATGCCCATTGACCAATGGAACGACTTCTTGGGTAATGAGGCCAGGGAGAGAAAACTAAATGAGAGGGAACAAAATAAACTAAAAAAATAAAAAATGTTGATGTCCACAAACTCAGGGCAAAATCTTATGATAATATTAATGATGCATAGGCGAAACGGACAAAAGGGACTCTGGAAGAAGGTAAAGATGCTAATCCGGTCAACTTGTACTTGCATGCCCGATGAAAAAAGGGGAACAATAAATTTCTAAACAAACTGGCTCCGACTTTGGTGAGTTTGAATTTAGTTATCATGTATATACTCGTTATAATATTATTACTGTTAAAATCATAATCCTAAATATAATATTATATTACAGGAAATGATAGAGGGCAAGTCTAACAATCGGTTTAAGTGCAACCCCTATGACATTCAATTAGATGCCCTAACCAAGGTGCTTATGAGGGACCATAAGGGAAAAAAAGTCTTGGACTCACATATGTCAAGTACCAAATTACATAACAGTGCACCTTTATTAGACGAGATATCTTTAGTGAGGGGTGAGGTGGTGAGGGGGTTGGAAGACAATGCCAAGACGAAAGGAGAGGTGTTAGAGCTTCGAAAGGACATGGTACTTCTGATGAATGAAATCTACTGGTTGGTCCGAATCTTAAGTCAACAATAGGGTTACACACTTAGATGCCTCAAACATCCCCTTATCCCCCCCCTGGAACATTCCCCCTCCCAAATTCCTCCTGCTAGAACATTTTCCCTCCTAGGTGCCTCCTCCCATAACATTTCCCTAGCAAATGCCTACACCTGGTACATTCCGTGCATCGTCATCATCCATGCACGCTGACTTTGGCGAGTCGTATTATATAAGGTTCTTGACCAATAGTAGGGTGTAGGTGGAGGTTAAAGCTCATGGTTGATCAAACAGTTAATCTTGCACACATAGGGTAATTGAAGGACGATTAAAGGAGAAAGATCAGAACCAAGACCGATCGAAAGAATATTATTCGCAAAAGTTTCCACGACTGTAAAACTCCCCTGAACATAGTCCAAAATGAGCAAGGTTACTCGAGGGTCTTCCTCACAAGAAGCAAGCTTGATCGAAGAGGCTCTCGAAAATACACTTGTACTATGGACTTAGTTTTATTTGTTTCCTTTTTGTCAAATATTGGGAGCCCATTTGTAATCGCATTGAAGTTGTTTGATACCTACAAAGGATCATGTCTGGCAGGACATGGGAGAGCTCACATTCTCTATCGAATGACCTTATTTAGGGAATCTCACAGGGATTTGGTTTGGAGGATTGGGAATAAGGCAATGTTGGGAAACAATCCCAACCTTTAGTACACTTGGGAAAAACCTCTCTTCAATAGGGTCAATATAGTAATCTGAAATACCTTCCCTCCTGAGAGACCTCATCAAAAGCAGTTCGTTCATAGGAACCTCATCATATAATCACAGTGTAAGGTTGTTCAAGTAACCTTCTCTCGAAGAACCTCATTTGGCTGACAAGACAACATATCTTGTTGCCACTATTTACTATCTTTATGATGTCATGATTTTTAACATTTTAGGAGCTGGAGAAAGTTAATACTTTATTAGGTTAATTCCTTGGACCATTGGCTCATTTGGAGGTATGTCCCATCAACCGTCATAAAAAAAACCTGTGTGCCAACTTGTCACTTCTCCAATTAATGTAGGAGATGTTCTGAGGGCCTAAACAGTGTTTCCGCCCAAAATAATATCTTATGCATTTAATACACTATCTTTGTCATAAAATGCATAGGGATCTTGGCGTTATGGGTGAGGTCATTCGATTGACCTTGCATCCCTATAAATACTTTCATTAGTCGCGCTTACTAAGGGCTGGATTTTTTATATCAAAATCCCCCATAAACGAGAGCTTCTTGTGAGTCATCATTATCAGAGTTTATTCTGTCATTCTCAAAGCTTAACCAATCTTCATCGCCAATCATTTGCATTTATTACGCTGAGAGGTTTATTACCTTGCCTTTATTGCACTAAAGTTCTTGTTCTTTCTCCTTCAAACCAAGTTGGTTGTTGAGATTCACTTCATTTATTGCATTAAGAGGATATTTATGTTGTAAAGGTTCATTTAATACATATTCTATGGTACTGAGACTATTTATTACAAGTATTAGAGTTACTCATTTAATCTGTTATTTTTTATGCATTAATCATCACTCTGAAGGGGGGTTACGCCTCGCTAAATACTAATTGTATTTAACGAATCCACATCTTGCATTTGGTGACTGTGATTGAGAGGTATTATCTTTGAATAATGACTGATGGTAACGTGGCAAAGAATATTGACTTTGATGCTATATAACGTGAGGAAGAAGGAGAGCCGACTATCCTATCGGAGGCTAGCTTGACGGTGCCAATGGAGACAGGACTGCCAGCTACTAGAACATCAACAACTATAGGTCCAAAACAAATTACGAGATTATGAGTTTGTTCACTGAGTTTATCAAAACCCCAGTTACTCAGGAAGTATTAGGACTTTTCGGAGGATCAAATTCTTTCGTGACACCGTTGGCGGTGTTGTCAGTGTCTTTTATCTCAGGAGGCATTGTTGCTAAGCCAAATGCCCATAATGATGCATCGATGGGGTTACCCATTGCTGTCCCTTTTGTCAACACAAAAGCGTTGCCTCTTCCACCTCACCAAGGATTGTTTCACCCGTGGTGTCTTCCATGAAAAACACTCCTTAGCTACCTAGTATGGGGGAAATGAAGAGAGAGATCCTATGGGTGATGACAACCTTTAAAGATGGGGGAGAGGCTTCCTTAATATATGATGATTTTTTGTACACTGTACCTGAAGAAATGCAATAATGAACCATATTCGAAAGGCTATGTCCCACTTGTCTTCGAGAAATATACTGGGAAATGGGAAAATTCGAAAGTGCATGTGAAGAGGTTTGTTGAAAGCCTTGGCGTACATCGTAATGACAAAAAGCCGAGGTTGAGAGATTTTTCTAAATCTTTGACAGAGAAGGCATATACGTGGTACTCCCACCTTGCAGCTAGTAGTTTGGCATCATTGCCGGATCTCCACGTCCAGTTTATTCAGAAATTCTTCTTAGCTGAGGATAAATTTACTCTTACCCAGTTGGCACGAAAAAATTAAAATCCTCGGGAGGACATGGTTGCATATATTAGGAAGTTTTGTGAATGGTCTCTCGATGTTAGGGAAGAAACACGAGAGAGAAAGCTTTTGCAAGTCTGCATGAAAGGTTTACTCCCAGATTATATCTTCCATCTGATCAATGAGACTAGATAAGGAACGTTTGTCGTATTTCTAAAGTCTGCTAGGAATATCGATCTAGTTGTGAAGTCCTTACCACCACCAGTATTGTTTAATATGATGTTGAGATAGAGATTCATTGCACGCTCGAACAAGCCTTAGATAGTTATGAACATATGGTGCATGATAAATTCTGTAGGCTAATGAAATTTAACCCGATGGAGCCAATAACGTAGGAACAAAGGAACAACCTGAGGTTTTAACACCTTCAAAATAATGTGGGGCGTCCAACCAACAAGTGTTTTGCCTTGAGAAATCTTATCAGTACACATATTGAAATTGGGAACATTCAGTTACCCCAAACAAACGTGAATGATAATCCTTTGCCAACTCATGGGCCTAACATGGTTAGTGCTTATGACGAGGAAGCGAAATAATAAGAGTGTTTTGATAGAGCAGAGTTCCTCAAAGAAAAATTTATGGAATAATAAGAGTGTGTATTCGAAATGGCCCACATGACCTTGGATGATGACTTATGCTTAATTAATGACTTGGGTAAGCAGTTGGAAGCTTGCTCACTAGTTGCTGCGAATTCAGTGATAGCTTATGACGAATCAATGTATAGGGATGTTGAGGAAGCCAATGAGCTGTAGGAGGACCACATAGATAATTGGGTGGAGTGTGCCGCAGTAGCACGATCGTAAAAGTTTAATTGGTTCTTTGACCAAGTGGGGCTACTGAACAACTCTAGACTGGAGGTCACTCGAGCGATCCTAGAAAGAGCCTATGGCAAAGGGCCTATGATAAATCTGCATTGGAAAGGGCCTATGTCAATGATGGTGAAACGGTTCCTCTCAGAGGTCACATCCTCTTAAGTAGATTGTTAGATCATGTATTCTCACAATATACCACTTTATGTAATGACGAGCGTGAATGGGTGTCGCTTCAATCGCGCTTTACTGGGTGGGGGAGCTTCCATCAACATCGTCTCTATTGGATCCTTTTATGCCTACAACATATATAAGATGAGGATTGTTGCCATATCAGGGTATAATAATCAATCCTCTAAGTCCATTAGTTAAGTCAATGTGGGGATCACTATGGGGAATATCATTTCCCATATAAAATTCCATATAATGGAATGTGGGTCATCATATCAACTATTGGTAAGGAGGGTGTGGATGCACAACCACGGGTTGGTGACCTACACCTATCATCAGTGTGCCAAGGAGAATATCAAAGATAAGGAGGTGGTGATTTGAGCATTAAATAGGCTATTCGCCCACAAGGAAGCACATTTAGTGGATGCCTCATTTTATACTGAGTTAGCCGAAGAAGCTATGGTGCTCACAAGATACAGTGGTGGAACTAGAGTGCCCAATACTAGGGAAAAGGTGTGTGCAAAAATTAACCTAGTTGGAAACCTGGAGGAGCATGAAATGGATCGAGAAAGGGTGAGATCACCTAACTTGTCTAGTCAATTACGAGATAGGATGGCACTATAGATTGATCCGATTGAACACCAAGTCTAACAACAGAGCGTGCTAAGTATATTCTCTACGAGAGAGCTGGAGAAAAATTACAAAAATAGGCCTTCAAAGGGGAAGCCTCCAGATAATACAAAAGGGTGGTGCTACCGAATGGCACTATCATCTACAAATTATAAAGGTGTGAGCGGACAGTCGAAGGCTTGGGCTATGAGGTTGATTTGGTCTATGAACATTTTTTGGTAGATAACTAATGACACTGGATGGTGATTGACAACTCTAATTTCCAAGAGTTTGTGGAGGAAGTGGAAGAAGTGACAGAGTGAATGCGTGATAGGTCAAGGCCCTGGATCCAAGAGCTAGAAGAGGTTGACTTTATGGGGGAAGGTGATGATCCTAGGCCAATTTTTATCTAGAAAGACTTGAGTAGGGAAGAAAAAGGAGCATTGATTGAGCTGATAGGGGAGTTCAAAGATGTCTTCGCATGGAAATGCACTGAGATGCCTAGAATTGATAAAGAAGTGAGTGGCCACAAACTGAATATAATGTCGTCAGTTATCATGGTCAAGCAGGCCACCTGGACATACAAAGTGGAGCTTGAATTGAAGATCAAATAAGAGGTCAATACGTTTCTAACAATAGGATTCATCGTCCCGATACAACATCCTTTATGGTTATATAACATTGTGCCCGAGGGAACGAAAGACAAGAGCCAAATAAGGATTTGTGCAGATTTTGATGAATGGAAAAGAGCTTGCCCGAAAGATGAATTCCCATTACCATCCACAGACAGCTTTATGGGTGCAACTATCGGTCATGAGATGTACAGCTTTATGGATGGATATGTGGGTTACAACTAGATCAAGATGGATCCAGATGACGCTGAGAAGACTGCCTTCTGCACTCCGTTAGACAACTTTATGTATACAATCATATGCCGTTTGGACTGAAAAATGCAGGTATTGTATATCAAAGGACTATGCTGGCAATATTGCACTTTCTCTTTCATGATATTATGGAGTTCTACATGGATGGTTTGGTCATATAGTCCAAAAGGGAGGTTTCTCACTTGGCGGACTTGAGGAGGGGGTTCATAAGGTGCATAAAGTACAAACTGAAACCCCCCCTCAAGTGTGCCTTTGGGGTAACTAGTGGGAAGTTATTGGGGTTCGTGGCGAATAGACATGGCGTTCAGATGGACCTAGACAAGAAAAAGGCCATTATTAATATGCCATGTCCAAAGATAGCAAAAGAATTAAAAAGTTTATTGGGAAAAGTCTCATACCTAAGAAGATTCGTGCTTGGACTTTTCGAGATCACTCACCCCCCGATGGAGCTGCTGCTAAAGGGAGCCAAGTTTGTTTAGGAAAAACCACATCAGGAAGCTTTGGACAAGTTGAAGAATCTCCTCACATCACCATAAATCATGATTTCGCCTAAGCTAGGTATACCGTTATAACTTTATCTTACCTCTACGACTAGGTATAGTAGTGCATTACTAGCACAAGAGGTGGATGGGATAGAAAAGCCTGTTTATTTTTTAAGCCGTATTATTCATGTGTCTGAGGCTAGATACACTAGTATTAAAAGGCACTGTTTAGCCCTTATCTTTATTGTCCAAAACTTAGGCACTATATGCTATCTTTCATGATCCACATTGTAACACGATGTGCTCTTATTAAATTTTTACTAGCTCGAACTATACTAATCGGCAGGGTAATTAGATGGTTCCTCATACTCTCAGAGTATGAACTAAAGTGTGTGGCTCTTAGAGCCATCAAGATCTAAGCCTATGAGGATTTATCAACAATTTTCACCTTTGGTGTGTTCGAACCACCACACGAAGAACTCCTGGGCGATGATGTGCAGGCCAATTACCTGGAAACCAGTTTAGAAGAATGGAGCATGGAATTTTGATGTTTCATCAGTCCAAGGAGAAGGAGGCGCATGAGTCATTCTAAGCGAAGAAAAATAAGAGGTTTGCCTGTACTTCAAACTAGACTTTTGCTACTCCAACAATGAAGCTGAGCATGAGGCACTTGTACTGGGTTTGTCGGAGGCCTTGAGAAGGGGCATCCAAATACTTACTATCAGAGGTGATTCTAACCTGGTAGTGAAACAGATGAATAAGGAATATACTTTGAAGCATATGAGTCTAGCGCCTTACTGAACGATCATCCAAAGATTGTTCGGATAATTTCATAAAGTGATAGTAAAAAGGCACCCCAGGACAGTGAATAGACATGCGTATGTCTACGCAACAATTTTCCAAAAGATAGCTATAAAAGGTGACTTGGTAGTCGTTCGGATCAATAAGAGGACAACTCCCTTTGCCATAATAAAAATGCTGCCCACTGTTGATAGTAATGACTGGAGGGGAAAAATAAGGAGGCAACTTGATACTGGGGAAGGACCACTGAGCTTGGTGGAGTTGGTTCAATATTTTTCCATAGTCGGGAACCTATCTTACAAAAATAAAGGAGTCTGGTTATCAAGATGTGTAGATCCAGAGGAAGCTGAGAAGAGGTTAAAAGAAGCCCACCAAGACAGCTGCGAAATGACTGAGATTCCCCTATATAAAAGGATCCAAAGAGCTGGATACTTTTGGCCCACTATGAATCAAGACGCTACAACAATGCAGAGGAGCTGTGAAAAATGCCAACTATATGACCAGCCGTTTGAGTGCAATATCCAAAATGATCATATGTAACAAAGGGGTTACTTCAATAGACCTCTTCAATGCATTAGGTTAGAGGAAGATGAAGAGGCTTTAGATCAAGCTCACGAGCCATGACACAAAGAGGGAGAAAAGATATATGACCAATTAATGACCCTAGGGTATTATTGGCCAACCATGGAAAAAGATTCAGCTGAGTTCATTTGAAAATGGAAAGCGTGCCAACTCCATGAAAATATGATCCATACTCCTTCAAGGACCTACACTCGCTTTTCACCACGTTTTCGTCCCACACTCGGAAATTTGACCTTGTAGGGGCCATCAACCCCTCTTCTAGCGAAAAATATGGATATTAGTGTGACACCCCGCCTACTAAAATACCGCGTGGCCAGCCCGTGATCAAAATAAAACATTGGTCTCATATGGCTGATTATTAACATCACTGCCGAAATTTTTTTAAAGTTACTAACCACCTAGTAATCTAATTAGACTGGTGCCAAATTTGATCTTTCTTTAATTGACAACATGTGAAAATCAAATAATAATTTAACCATCCACACAAATTTTTAACTGAATCCAACACAGATGAAAACATTAATACATATAATCGAATCAACTATCGATTCAACAGTAATTGAAACCATAACCTGGATACACAAAGTTCAATAAATTACCAAATATTAAATCTGAGGGTGACATGCCCAAAATGAGTACTGAAGTAAAGATCCTACACTAGGAATAAATGAGAGAAACGCCTATAATAAAGTCCTACAACTTCCACATGAGCTGTGACTATGCATCCCTGGATAGAATCCTCAAACTGGGCATCCCTGTGGCTGGACACCTAAAATGTTTTGGAAAATATTTTGACACGGGTCAGAGCCCAATTAAAATATTTTGAAAATATTTAGCAAGCAGTTAAATTGCAATAATTAAATATGCATGCACACTATTCATATTTAAGCTACTGTCGACTCTCTTGAGACATATCTCACCCCTCATCTAGTGTGCACACTAACTCTTTCCCTCTACATTTTCTAGTTAAGATACCCCACCTAACTAGCCATATCAAATCTCTTTCTACATAATAATTCGTTATGCCCACCCATATTGCCCATATAATACTTTACCGAATTTCCATGTCTTTTAGATCATTATAAGTTTCTCAGTATATGTTTATTTTTCCCCATAATATAATTACTTTTAATGTCACTATCTTTCTCTTCTACTAAACCCACACAGTAGAATAAAATTACAAGTATACATATATCACACTGTTATATATATACTAATACGGCACCCCTAAGCTAAGTGGCGGTGCGAGTATATTATGCTATCATGTACTGGTACATCATTTAACAAACACACGTAGTAGAATAAATCACAAGTATATACATTTATCACACTAATTATATATATACAATACAACACCCCTAGGCTGAGACCTACGGTGCATGCATACTCGGCTATCAAGTTCCGGTACATCATGCACTGTATAAAGGACTACAGATTCCGAATCACTCTAGAGTCGTATCAATACAAATCACACATATTAGAGGCGAACATAGACCACGACTTTATGGGCTACGCACATACCTACGCACCCATATCACCCAAACTTATCAACTCATCGATAAGTCCTCCTTAGGCTCTATGCTCCGAGGTACAAGTCAAGTATCCCCCCGGAGGCTCCTCAAGATAAGACTGTCTCCTTCACAACCTGCCATGATACCAAGTATGGCAGGTATGTCATACACAAAATAAATCATACAAATCAGTATATGTATACACACAACCTATATCATATATTTTATACATAGCATATATATCTCCCGAATATCCTACGTATTATTTAATTCCAATTACACGTCTTATCGTATATTCCCGAGTATACGTCACTACTCGAAGTGTGCCAATTATCCTTTAAAATATTACAGTAGATAATTCACTCATATCCTACCGATCTAAGTCATAGGTTCACTTATCCCTCGCGTTCCTTACATTTCAAATTACACCGATTAATCTAATCAATTTCACATTAATTAATTTATTAAAGTAGTGTTGATAAGCACCCAAAACTGTACATTTTATACCCCGAATAGTTGTATTTTAGTTGCTATTTCTCGACAATATGGGTCTTATGTGCTTAAATGTTTAATATGCAGGTTTAATGTACGTTGCGGTGTTCAAACGCGTATTTCAAAGCAATTGTGCATTTTAATGGAGCTAAATACCCTTATCCTGTACCCCAAGAACCTCACCCGAGACCTAATCCTAGCCTTAGCTATCCCAAACCCTCTGTGTGTTTTGTTTGTGTCCTTTTTATTAATTTTTAGATTTTTAGTTTGAGTCTTTTCTATTTTTAGGATTTATTTTAGAATTTTTAGATTTTATTTTCTATTTTATTTTTATTAATATAATTTTATTTTATTTTGATTTTTATTAGTTTCTAGTTTTATTTTATTTTATTAAGATTTTAATTTTTAGGATTTCATTTATTTTTTTAGTTTATTAGATTTTATATTTTTAGGACTTTAGTTTTTATTAGATTTTTCATTTTTTTTTTATTTTCTTTTGTTTTATTATTTTAGTTTTTAATAGCTTAGGATTTTATTTTTAGTTTTAATATTTTTATTATTTTTAGTTTGTTTTATTTTTCTAGTTAAATTTTATTTATTTTTTTTAGTTTTAGTTTTATTAATTTTTATTGAGTCTTTTTATTATTTTTAGGGGTTCAAATTAAAAACACACACACACCACACATAACACACTATCCTACACCTAAACATCCCCTCACCCTCATCCTATTACCTACAACTTCACCCACACTAACCTACCCCTATCATCTTCAACCTCACACCCTCTCTCTCATCTCTCCTAAACCTCCAACCACCATTAACACTAAAACCCATCTTACTCTCTCTCCTCCATAACCAACACACACACTAATCTCCCACAAACCAAAACCCCTTGGCTGGTACACCACCAACCCGCGACCCAGCAGCCACCAGCGTCCAAACCACCTCCGGCGGTGATCCCACTACCGCCGACCTCACCCTCTCATCTCCGCCATGGCAGCTCCCTCTCTCCCTTTCTCCGTCCAACATCAAACCAGTCCTCCCTCTCTCACCTTTAAACCTCCGCCGACATCTGCCCTCACCCGCCGGAATCTCAACTCCGGCCACACCTTCCATCGCCGGCGAGAAACGGCGGCCACTCTCTCTCTCCTGCGATCCAACCACTTCCGGCCCTCTCCACATCTCACCCGGATCCGATCTCAACCCCAAACCATACCAATACCCATAAACCCAAACCCATAAACCCAAATCTATTTTTTAAAACCAAGACCCAAATACCCATTTCCCATTTCATCCACTTCTCCAAAGAAAACAAAATCGTGTACCTGCCAAATGCAAAACCAAAGCCAAATTTTCAACATGTGCCACTTATTCCCTTTTTACCTATTTACCCAAAATACCCCCTAACTAACCACACAAAACCAAATCCCAAAATTACCCCTCAACCCAAAACAGATTTTTTCCAAATATCCTACCTCACACCCCCATGCACATGTGACCTCACCCATTTCCACATGCACTCCCTACCTTTTTACCATTATACCCCTTTGCTCCATTTGCATATAAAATGAAGATGAAGACCCATTTGTTGAGAATTCTAGATTAGAGAGAGAAGCTTTGTAGAGAGAAAATTCTAGAGAGAGATAGTTTAGTTTAGAAAATAAATTTTTGTAAATAGTTTTTCATTTTTTATTTTTAGATATTTGTGAGATTAAATATTGTTAGAGAATTAATTGAGTGGATAGTTGATTTCATATCATTTGGAAGATCAATTAAGAGGTGTATGCTTCAATTTCAAGGATTGGAGTTCAACATAATCAAAGAGATTTGGTTTGATTGTTCTCTTCCCTTCTTTTATTATTTTATGCCTTTGAATATTAATTTGTCATATTTTATACCATGTTAGGATAAAACCGCTTTCAAGGGGTGGGGTGAAACCCTTATTTGATATTATTTTAGTTTAATTAGTTTGCTTACTTGAAATATCCCTTTGAATGTTAATTTTGATCCCTCACCCTTAGATTTACGCCTCGAGAGAGGGTAAATGATTTTCGAGAGAAAATCGAAATTCTAGTGATAATACCCATTTTAGATTCGAACTAGAGATAGGGGTCTCTTAAGTGGGGTATTATCATTTGAATTTCAACTCTAAATTTAATTTCTAAGATTGACATAAATTCTAATTGATCGATCCTAGCGGGTGATTAATTAAAAGGAGTGTAGATCTAATTTTCTAGAGTTGTGGGGTGTTAATTTTAACTTTCTAAAAGATTACTATTCTAATTACACTTGCAACGAGAGTTGGTTTGTAATTTTAATATTAATTTGGGAGATTCAAATAATTAAATTAATTAATTAGAATAACTAAAATTTGTGGTGTAATCCCACTCCTTGATTGTTCTCACAATTATTAGCCTCACTTTATCTTTTATTTTAGTGTTAGACTTTATTTTCATTTTAGTTACTTTCTAGTTAGTTATTATCATTTTACATTTAGTTTATTTTAGTTTAGATCTCACCTCACCCTTTTGTTTTAATATTGAAAAAGCTAAAAAAAATAGAAAAGTGAAAAAGCACAAAAAGAAAATAAATAGTGAATTACATTTGAATTTGTTCCATTTGCTTTACTCCCTAGAAAGTGGATTGATACCCTTACTTACCTCTACACTTTAGTTTATTATTATTTGTAGGTACATAAGGTTTTGATTAGAAGGACTTTTCAAGCAACGACAAGAAAAATATACCCAAAAGTCTTTCTATCAAGTGTCACCCAACTATAATACCCCGACTCACTCATTCGGTCCGTATCTTCACCGTTTAGAATGCATCACACCAAGTCCCACAATTAGGTATAACACCCTTTATTAAATTCAATATTCGATAATTTATTATATACATTTATAACAAATTAAACTGGCTACTCTGTGCCTAACTCCAGTCACACTACCCTAAAAAATTTGAGTCACGACACCGACCCTTAATTCTATAAGTATTAACTTACATTCATATTTTTATTTCAAGATACTAAGCACATCTCAATCTTGTCCGTATCCTAATTTCATCCGAAATTTCCATACGAATCCGTTCATATATTTTCGAGTGTTGTTCATCCTAAACACTCTAAATCCATACGTCGAATTCATTCCCATCCAATTTCAAGGTAAAAATAATGCTCCTTAATATTTTCCAGAGTTCTATGCTCATCTACGGATGTCCCGAAATAATCCAGATTTTTTTTTCATAAAGGATTTCGGTTTCAGACACCCTTTCGTAGAAAGATCATTACTAATTAAAAAAAATCTAAAAAATACGAGGTCGAGGCCCACGCGATCATAATGAAAATGTCTAAATTTTTTATTTTTCGACAAACAGGTAAATCGAATCGATTCGGTCTCAAATCGATCTGGTTTGCCGTACCTGATCGGCGAACCATCTTCTCCAAAATCGTTTTTCCACCATTGTTATACCCCAAAGCTTTTAAACCCTCAAACACAGAATTCCATAGATTTTATCCAATATATGGTTACCCTCCAATCAAGTTCTAAACATCAAATTAAACATCAAACATCATCAAATCCTAACATTTCTCAGTATTTCTCGAATTGGGTTTATTACGGTTCATCCAATTCCAAATCTAGATTCGATTTCATAATCATCAATTAATTGAACCTAGCACTTGGGTTTCAAATATAACATGATTCCAATAGAAAATTATATTACTCCAAAAACTAATTACGTATTAAATCCACACACAATACTTCAATTACCCCGAAACCCATTTTTATACAATAACTCCCCCAAAAAGAATTTTGGTTTGCACCTACTATGATATGAATCGTAGAACCGCAATTTAAATCGAAAGTAAGTGTAACTACTTGCCTAGATAATTTCATTGAGTCTTATTTCCTTTGAAGTAGATGGCTATTTGATGAAGAACACACCAATCCTTCCTCGATTTGTCTCCTAAAAGATCCCCAATTTCTTTCTTTGTTTTCCTCTCCAGCTCTAAGGTTTCTCTCCTTGAGTTATGACTGCCCCAATTCCCTCAATTAGGTTTTCTTTCATTAATCCCGTTTTTAAGCTCATGGGACAAATTAAAATGGCCTAAACACCCCCGTATGAGCCCAGTTATGCCTAAAAATGCCCCGAGACTCAATTACTACCATCGGGTACTATTTTTCGACTATCTTGACCTATTCGAAATCAACCGTGCACTCAGAATCGTCATTCGAGTTACTTAACTAAAATATCCAATTTCACCCTCAATTTACGACACATGTATTTTGAAAGAAATAACCCGCATTAATTTAAATCTTAATTCTCCAAATAAATTGAATCTTCCAAATAAAAAAAATTCTCCAAATAGAATAATTTCTCCAAATTAACAATTTAATATAAATTATAATTCACCAAATTAAATAAATTATTTATACTAAAAAATACGGGGAGTTACTGTTAGTTTCCACTGAATGCTTTACCAAGTGGGAAGAAATAATACCTCTTAAAAAGATACGGTGGGCGTGGTGGCACGATTCATGAAGGGGTATATTATCTGTCAATTTGGAATCCCAAAGGTTTTTATATCTGATAATGGAACCCCCTTTGTGAATAGTAGGGTGAGATTACTCATAGATAAGTATTCTATTGTTCACCCCAAGTCTACTGTGGCCAATCGTAAGTGTAATGGGCGAGCGGAAGCTACTAACAAGACTCTGGTATATATCTTAGTGAAAATCTTGGAGGATTTTCATGCAATATGGGATGATAAGATACCAGAGGTTTTGTGGGCCTATAGAACAATCAAAAGTAAGCGCACTGGTTATACCTCCTTCTTCTTGCTATTTGTTGTTCAAGCCATTTTACTGGTTGTGTTGGAGATACCTTTTGCTCTATACAACCTACGGAGCACGATGCTTCCTCAGAGCAGACATGTGCAGTTAGAAGCCTTAGATGAGCACATAGATAAGGTAATGAGATATTTTTAAATGTATAGTAAGCAGCTCTTAAGATAATATGACCAAATCGTGAAACCAAGAAGGTTCAAAGAAGGGGATTTAGTGCTGAAGACTTGCACAAGGCAGATCCAAGGTCTTTCGCTCCTAAAATTTGAATCTAACTAGGACGGACCTTACATAGTGTGCAAGGCTTATGACCCAGGTTATTGCGACATATATAAAATTAAAAATGATGTGACATTCAAACTCAACAACAAGTGGCTCAAAATCTATCATGTCTAAGAATTTTTTTTGGTATTGACTTGTAATGTTAAGTTAATTTTGCGTTTGTAGCAGTTGATGGGAAGCATGTTCTCACACAACCTATGGATGGGTTTGTTACTTAATAGATAATGATGTTATATGAAAATTCAAATAAAGGAATTTTTTCGAGAAAGGCCATTAATAGGTAATGGCATAAGTAAATGGAAAAATCAATACTTCATTTAAGCATCAAAGTTGTACAAAACAAAGGAGTAATTACTGCCTCAACATACAAGATGAAAAAAGGGGAAGTTCTAATTGTTGCTAGGATTATTTACGATAAACCATAAATTGGTAGATTCAAGTAGCCATGGGTGAAGGCCTGGCAAGGTAGAAGTCATCTTCGCTTGCTCGTTCTTGAGCTCCATCATTTCTTTGCCATATATCTCCATGTCCTGCTGCTGTGACTTTTATAATTCTATGTCAGCTTGCGATAATTCCTCATGCGCAACCACCACTTTCTCCTCAGCCTTAATGATTTCAGGACGAAGGTTGGCCATCTCCTCAGCCACTGCAGCTTGGATCCTCGTGCTGGCTTATAGCCTCGCATAAAAAGAAGGTAGATTGGATTTTTTGAAAGATTTCAGGATTTTGGCCAACTATGTGAGGGTAAAACCTTCATTAGTCAACACATGAATATTTCCCAATAACTCTTTGATTTTGTAAGAACTAAGGAACTGCAAAGTTTTATTCATAATCTGACTTAGCATGGTGGAAAAATAGAGCAATCTGCAAGCCATCATAACATGTATAACTTAAATGCAACGAGGACCAAAGGTGGAGGGATGAAGCTCGAGCAACCTTTTTATAAGCTCATGATGAAGAGTGCAAATAATATGAGAAAAATCCCTCAGAGTATGTCTCACCATGTCAGTTGGAGATGCTTCGAGGGGTTGAATACTGTAAACACTTCCACTGGTAGAGGGCAACATGGTGTTTGAAGCCCTATCCTCCTCTTCTTGAGGAGAAGTAGTTGCGCGAGATTGAACCTCAATATTTTGACCAACATCCCGTATAATGGATTGACTTAAAGGAGCGTCAATAACAACACGAGTGATAATCACTTCCCTTTGAACATCCTTAGGGAGCAATTGGTTCGCAGAAAGAGTAGGTTGAGTAGGAATTACAGTAGGCTCCTCTAGAACTGCTGGGGTAGATTGCTTAAATACAACCTGAAGGACAAAGGACAAAAGTCAAATGGAGAATGTTAATCAAACTATTTGCCAAAATGGCCGCTAAGCTCAAGTGTACTATGATAAGCACCAAATGGTTGCTTGGACAAGTACAACTGGCTAACAAAAAAAATCCAGTCCAACAAAGCTAGTGATTAGTGCAAAGTCTAAGTGTACTATGATAAGAACCAAATGGTTACTTGGACAAGTACACTTAGCCCAAAAAAAAATCGAGTCCAAAAAAGTTTGTGATTGGTGCAAAGTCTAAGTGTACTATGATAAGCACCAAATGGTTTCTTGGACAAGTACACTTGGCCCAAAAAAATCTAGTCCAACAGAGTTTGTGATTGATGCAAAGTCTAAGTGTACTATGATAAGCACCAAATAGTTGCTAGGACATGTACACTTGGCCCAAAAAATCCACTCCAACAAAGTTTGTGGTTGGTGAAAAGTTGAAGTGTACTATGATAAGCACATAATGGTTATTCGAACAAGTATGCTTGGCCTAAGAAAATTCAGTCCAAAAATGTTTGTGATTGGTGCAAAGTCTAATTGTACTATGATAAGCACCAAATGGTTGCTCAAACAAGTACACTTGACCCAAAAAATCCACTTCAACAAAGTTTATGATTGGTGCAAATTCTAAGTGTACTATGTTAAACACTAAATGGTTGCTCAGGCATGTACACTGGGTCAATAAAAATCTGAGTCCTAAAGATTATGATTGTTGCTATGTCCAAGTGTGCTATGATAAGAACCAAATGGATGCTCGGGCAAGTACACTTGGCCCAAGGATTGGATTCTTTTTCCCTTTTCACAAGGAACAAATTCAAATAAATAGAGTAAAAGTAATATACCTCAGCTTGGCAGGGTTACTCAGGGACTGGCTCCCAAATGGCAAGACCAGATGTAGGGCTATGTCCAGATTCAATATCCTCAGTTTCACGAGTAATTCCATCTTCCAAGATTAAAGTCCCAGAAAGGTTTTCCAACACTTTCTCATTGATCGTGGGCACAACTATCAAAGCCCTACAATTATTAACCTGGACTGAAAGGGGAGTTAGCCTAAAAGCACCTTGCTCAGAGGTAGACTCCTCCAACACATAAGGAATAATAACCTACATTTAAGAGAAAGGACAAATAAAAAAAGGGGAGAAACCATTCGTGAACACTTTAAAAATAAGCTAAAAGGTACCTCAAACCTAGCCATGGGCATAATAGATGTCACAGGCTTAGCTGCCAAGGGTTGCCTGACTTCACCCTGCCTTGGCTTTAACTCATATCTCAAGTAATAGCGGCCTGATCTCACATAAATGAGGACTTAGGAGTATATCCCTTCCCCATAGACCCATCCAAAAAAAAAATACCATCTCCCACCACAAAGGGGAATAAACCACCACCCAGGCTCTTTCATGGCATTAGATGGTCCTTCACGAAATTACTGTTGTAGGTGCTCTTGCTGTTATTTTTATGAGGGGGATGATTGTTGTTGTTGATGTTACTGTTACTGTTGGGATATGGATTAATGTTGTTATTGTTATGAATATTGTTGTTCGACACCAGAATTTTGAAGTTCTGCAGTAAGAGTATCTATATAGGCATCAACCTGAAGAAAAAGATAAGAAGTCAAGGAAATACGAATCACCATCCAAAAAAGTGAATAAATAAGAGTAAATGGTACCTCACGCTCAAGAGAGTCATCCAAACTAGTATATTCTTGCGAAGGGGAGGATGGTTTCTCAGAGCTGAACATTCTTTGCAGCCTATGAGATTGGTGCATCAAAGGTCTTTTTTCAGCTTCCTCCTCCTCCTACTCAGGTTCAGGTACAACCGTATAAGAAAGCTCTACCTCAGACCTTCGCCTGAACCATCAACGGGACAAAAAAAGAGACCCCTAGAGGCCAGTTGCTTCTCTATGAATGCGCGAGCAACCACAACACCATAATACTAGTTACTCATCAGGTTGTCAAAGATTTGAGTCACTTGATCCTTGGTATTAGGATCAATATTTTTTGAAGAAGATATAACCTCCGGGAGACCAACACTAGTTGTTTTCTTCTTTTGTTTCTTGTTCTTGGGTTGCAGGGCGACTCCAGCTGAAGGACCCACAGGTGTCTCGTCACCCATAATAGGTTGAGAAGTCATAAGAGCGTCCTGAGCTTCTTTAAGTAATTGGGAGGTTGAGGCCCCTTTCTTCTTCTTTAAAATGGCTAGATCAACAGGCGCTAAGGGGGTAACTCAGTTGGTATGGACTTTTTAAAAGAGCTCATGTTGAACATTGAATGGTGAATCATGAAACCCTTGAACCAAGCTCAGTGGGGGGGGGGGGGGGGGGGGATTCTCTCAACGCCAGGGTATCATAGTTGGCGTAAAAAAACATTTTCAAACCGAGCAAGCTGGTTTGGACAAAACATAGTGAGGTAGATGGTAGACTTGCTACCCTTGGCCTTTTTAGAGGGGATTACAAACTTCCCTTTGTAGTTAGCTGTGACAGTACTAGTAAAAAAATTCCCACAAGCTATGGAAAAGTTGGTGGGTTTCTCTAGTTAAATGCGGCTGAGAAGGGGCACACTTTGGTCATAACCAAATGGAAAGCTACCCTATGGGGGGAATGAATAAAGTAAAAATCCACTCACTCTGTGAAAGAAGGAGTGAGAACTATAATGACTCCAGTAGATGGATTATTCCAACCAGAAGCTTTATCGACCTCATCAACCGGCCGAGAGGACTCAATAAAGAACTTATTGGTGTAAAATTGAGTGGTGGCAGTGTAAAGCCGAGCACAGAGTTCCTTACTATTGTCAATAAAGTAATTGAGGGGTTTCTTACTCTGTTTGTGGTTTCATGCAAACACGTGAGGAACTTTTATTGAATGAGAATTTGGTAACATAGCAGTTGGGGCAAAATTGGAAAACCTTGCATAGAGAAAAAAAGGTGAGAAGTAAAGTGTTAGCATAATTGGAGACGTCAAAACGGTAGAGCGACCTGACAGAGCTCGCATGAGTTCTGTCCATCCAAGTGTAGATGGAACCCAAGGTTATGGAGGCTAGGGGGATTTTGATGCCCAAAGACATCGGAACAACCATACTGATTAAGTCCCTCCTCGGATTGTCATGAGATTTCCATGGAAAAAAGATTCTGGAAAGGACAAAAAGGATATATGCAAGTAGCTCGAGAGCATCCCCCAAACCCTCACCAGTTAGAGACAGGGAAGCAACTTATTTTCCTTTAGGTTTTCTTTAGCAAGCTCCCTCGCCTTGGCAGCAACTTTATCCTCCACAAAATAAAAATAGTGAATGATCTCACCAACGGTGAACTTTTTTGAACGATCTATACACCTTTTTGCAAACTTATTCTAACGCTTTCCTTGTGACCTCCTTCTCTTTTGAAACAACTTCAAAGAAAGTCTCATTGTCCGCAACATCTAATCCTAAAAGCTCACAGATGTATTCTAAAGTGACAGTGAATTCATTCCACGTTGCTACAAAGGTATGAGACTTGTAATTCCAATGAGAAACGAGAAACCTCAAAGCACTATTGTCTTTTCTCAAATTTAGGTTACCAAATCACATCATGATAGACAAGCACACCTGTGATAGATGGTTGGCATATTTTCCATGAATACACTCAGTCCACGGTCCCAAGCCTTCACATTCTCCCCCAATAGACTCAAACTCCACGTTGGATTAGGGGAAATCCCCCTCTCCACCCTAAACCTGACCACACTGGCACCAAAGATGTATGCTCAGTCCTTCACTTCCTCATTTTCCTCCACCAGTAAATGTGGAGTTATTCTAGATATTTGATGGTTGGGATATGACTCAACCAATCTCCAAAAATGATCACGTCATCAAAAAAGGAGCATGACAGTGCTTACGCCACTGAGTTTGACGGACAAGGGTATTGGGAGAAGCCCCCCTGGTGGAAAGGGTAGTCTTGATAATAGGAGACATTTCAAACGGAGAATATGAGATGAAAAGATGAAGAAAAGAGGGATTTAAGCATTCAAATAATAAAGAACAGGGGGAACAAGGACTTTCTCTCTCTCTAAAACACTGGTGCTATGAAAGTTTTGATGGGAAAGACGAATCCTTTTTTATAAGGAAAAAATAGATTTGAAATGATAAGGGGTGCTTTCCACGTGCGTGTGCCTAAATAGGGCAATCATTGTTTACTAACGAAACAGTCATAGAGGCAGCTCGCGTGGATGTCATGTGTTAACCCTGGCCCATGACGTGTATTGGCGTGGGAAAGCGATCAGATGCATTTAATGAGATGGGAAGTTTGAATAATGACGCTCTGTCTTGGAGGCTAAGTTAATCTCTTGATATTCCTGGGGTAATTCAATAATTTGTGGGTGTAATTTAAAAAACCATTTAGTTCTCGAATGCCCGCTCGAATGAAAAATATAATTACTTCAGCATATTTTAGCAGACATATTTATTTTCATGAAAAACTGCTAGCTAATAATTACTTGCTCATTCAAATAAAAATAACTTCTTATAAGTCATAGGTCACTCAAATGGAGATCATGCTATTTCGTACATATATTTCTCTATTGCCAAATAAATATCTCTACGAAGGGGAAAATATAGATGGATATTAAAGCTTATGGTTGATCAGATGGTTAATCTTGCACACATAGGTTAATTAAAGAACGATGAAAGGAGAAATAGAAGAACCAAGATCGATCGAAAGAAAATTATTCACAAGAGTTCCCACAATTGGAAGGCTTGCCCGAACATACTCTAAAATGATGAAGGTTACTTGAGGGACTTTCTCACAAGAAGCAAGCTTGATCAAAGAGGCTCCCATAATTACACTTATAATATGAACTTAGTTTATATTTATTTCCTTTTTGTCAAATATTATGAACCCAATTGTAATAGCATTGCGATTGTTCAGTACCTGTGAAGGACCATGGATAGCAGGACATGGGAGAGCTCACATGCTCTATCGAATGACCTCATTTAGGGAATCTCATAGGGATTTTTTTTGGAGGATTGGGAATAAGGCAATTTTGGGAAATAGTCCCAACCTCTTTGGTACACTTAGGTAAAACCTCTCTTCAATAGGGTCAAAATAGTACTCCGAAACACCTTCCCTCCCAAGGGACCTCACTCGAAGGACCCGTGAAAAGCAGTTTGTTCATAGGAACCTCATCCTATAAATAAAGTGTAACGTTTTTCAAGAAACCTTCTCTCGAAGAACCTTATTTGGTTGACAAGATAATATATCTTATTGCCATTATTTACTATCTTTATGATGTAATGATTTTTGACATTTTATAAATTCGAGAAAGTTAATAATTGAATAGGTTAATTCCTTGGACCATTGGCTCATTTAGAGGTATGTCCCATTAGCCATCATAAAATAAACCTTTGTGCCAACCTCTCATATCCCCAATTAATGTATAAGACGTAATGTGGGCCTAAACAATGTTCCCTCCCAAAATAATATCTCATGCTTTTAATACACTATCTTTGGCATTAAATGCACATGACTTCTAGCATTAAATGGTGGTCAGAATATTTGATACGAGCGAGGTCATTAGAACGACCTTACATCCCTATAAATACTTTCACTAGTCACACTTACTAAGGGATGGATTTTTTATATTAAAATCCCCATTCACGAGAGCTTCATGTGAGTCAATATTATTAGAGTTTATTCCGTCGTTCTCAAAGCTTAGTCGATATTTACCTCCAGCTATTTTCATTATTACACTGAGAGGTTTAATGCCTTGCCTCTATTGTTCCAAAATGATTGTTCTTCCTCCATTATACCAAGTTGGCTGTTGAGATTCACTTCATTTATCACATTAAGAGGATATTTATGTTGTGATGGTTCATTTAATACATATTCTTTGGTACTGAGACTATTTTTCGCAAGTACTCGAGTTACTCATTTAATCCGTTATTATTTGTGCATTAATCATCATTCATGTATTAATCATCTTACATAGGGTGATTGGCACGTGCACTAGCATTTCCATAATTATCAAAACACATGTCAATAATAGGCCTTTGGTGATGGGTGAAACTCAATTATTAGTCGATAAAATATACCCTGGTTATAGAGATGAGCCTATGTACATTGACCATGGGGAAGAGTTTATGTCAAAAAATTATGCAAATTGTTTTATTAATTGGCCAGTTAATTTGTTGGACAAGTCTACGCGTTGAACAATGTGTTCTATTTGAAAAAAAATTATAATATTTTAATTAGCTTGGATATCTATTTGGTTTGAATGAATTTACTTTGAATGAATTTGCTAATAACATTTAGTTTTGATCGAGTTCAATGAATTTTCTTTGAATTGATTTTGAATTTGTTAGGGTTGAATGAATCTTGAACTATAAACTGAGAGTTTTTGTATCCAACTTATTTATATAGGTGAATTGAATTTTGAAGACTACTTAATGGCTTCACCATAATATGATGAGTGGATGGGAGCGAGTCATTGAGTATCGGATATTCATGTAAAGGGTGTTTGAAAATATATTAAACATACATATAAAAATCTTAATAGTGAAAGATTCCGTATCCGTGCAACCGTTGTATAAACAATTTTTTTTAAGTCTTTGGAAGACTTTAAATTGCATTTACTAATGTGGTGTATGATGCAATAATATAAGATATGGACATTCCATGGGGGAAAAGAATGTACCATATGTTTCGAAAGAATTATTGGTACGTGATCGCATGACAAAACTCCATCAGGTGGTAGTGGTGAATAATTCACCATCAAATCATCCTTTGACTAATCTAATTGATGATACTTACGGATTCCACCATGGTAAAAACCACAAGCATATGGATACAGATAATGTGCATTATAACCAAGTCAATGAACAAGTTGATGCTGAATTACTCAAAGATTAGGAATACATACAGTTGAAAGCCGATGCGACTAGACCTTTGTATTAAAATTACTAATAAGACCACTTGGTATTGTATGCAATGATCGTTTTCCATAATTCGAAGAGTCAATTTGGTTCGGGTAACAACGTAATTGAAATTATTAAGTGGGTTAAAGACATTTCTCCAAAATAGAACATGTTACCAAAGAATTATACTAGCAAGAAGATCTTGAGGGGTTTAGATTTAAAGTATAAATCTATACATGCATTCTTGAATAATTGTATATTGTACCGCAACGAGCACGATGAGAAGGATGAGTGTCCTACATGTAGTGAGCCTAGATATGTTGCTTTTGGGAATGAAAAAGATAAGAATTCAAAATATCGCAAGTGCTCGCAAGTTCCACTAAAGGTTTTGAAGTATTTTACCCTCGGGCCACAGTTAAAATGGTTTTTCACTGTACCGTGGATATAAGAGGCCATAACATGTAATGCTCGATACGAAGTAGGTGGGAATCTCATGCATCATCTGGTTGATTCACTCATCTGGCAAATTTCTAATACACGACACCATGAATTTGCAAAGGAACCGCGTAATGTGTGTATTGCATTATTAACTGATGAGTTTAAACATTTATGTAATTTAAGTACTAATCGGAGTTATTGGCAAGTTCTAATGGTGCCTTTAAGTCTCCCTCCGACACTTTGCATGAGAAATGAGTTCATATTATTATCTTTAATAATACCCGGGCCAAAGGCTCCCGACGATGATATTAATATATTCTTAGCCCCATTAATCGAAAAACTTAAAGATTTGTGGGATAAAGGCACGACGCCATTTGACTCTTATAAGGATGAAGATTTCACACTTAAAGCAATTATGATGTGGGCAATCCATGACCTTTATGCTTATGGGACCTTGTCCAGTTAAAATGTTCATGGTTATTATGGATGTCCCATATGTAGGGGAAACTGAAGCCATTTGGCTACATCATAATGGTAAGATGAGTTATACAGGTCATCGTAGATTTCTTCCGGCTAGTCACCCTTTTAGGAACGACAAGTCTAACTTCTTACTTCTCGGTTATGAGCGTAGGAGGGAACTTGCTCGGCTTTTTAGTTAGCAGATTGAGGATAAGACGAAGGCTGTGACTACAAGGAATACGTATGTAGGCAAACAACCTAAATTTGTAAACCTATAACGTAAAGTTAGGGGGGATCCGAATGACCTTAGTAAAAGGAAGGCATAGTCCAAACAATAAATATTTTTTAACTTTCCATACTCGAAAGATATTCATGTAAGTCATGTAATTTATGTGATGCACATAGAGAAGAATGTTATAGAACATCTGATAGGAGCATATCTGGGTGTGGATCTTGTTCAATAGATAAAGGGTGGGAGCTCCGCGATCTATAAGATATGAAAATTAAGAAGGAATTATGGTTAAAAAATGATCTAACAACAGGAAGAATTTCTATCCCCTCAGATGATTTCAGTTTGACTACTAGTGAGAAAAATATCCTCTTAGACATGTTGTTCAACTTGAAGACTCCAACTGGTTATTTCGATAATTTGCGCAGGATAGTAAACTACCAAACAAATGACCTGAAATAGTGCAAGTCTTACGCTTGGCTCGCCATTAGTCAATTAATCCCTTTGCCACTTAGGCATTCCTTCTTTGAATAAAAATATCTCCATCAATAAATTATGAGTTTGTACTTTATCCTATTTTGTGCAAAAATAGTAAACACAAAGCACATAATAGGTGAGAAATTAACCTTACCTGAGGCAATTTATGTATTAAATAAATATTTTTCTTCGTCCTTCTTTGATATCATCATCTACATGCTTATGCATTTTTGAGATGAGTCTTTGTTGTGTAGTCCCGTTAGGTACCGCTGGATGTATCCTTTTCAGTATTCGATGAAAACCTTCAAAGATACACAATACACTGGAGTGTCAATTTCTAAAGAATATGTAACTTTGGAATCATCGCTATATGCTCGGGAACATATGCCAGAACAAGAGATGAAGAGGTTCAATCCTCGCGAAGAATGAGTGATTGAGGAACTTGACGAGTTTGAGGATGAGTTGATATTTGGGAATCCTAAAGAGGTGAGACTCACTAATCTACAATACAAGTAATTAACTCATTATATCTTCAAATCGCAAGCTGAAGTTGAAGATTAGAGAGAGTAAGTAGCTACACAATTAAATGAATTATTCTTGTTCGATGATATGTATTTTATATATTATGATATAAACTCTATAATTTACCTACGAGAATGAAATTGCCCAAAATCAGACGAAAAGTTGCACGACGAATGATTTTAGGGCATGGATATCAAAAGAGGTAATTTACACAACTTATGTGTGTAGTTATTTAATCATGTGTGGTAAAAACATGCCATAATGTAAATTTATAAATAAATGCTGCTTCTAAAAAGAAGTGATGTCTCTTCAAGACTTGCACGCCTAACTAAAGCTCCCAAATTTCGTGCAAAAGTGTTTAAGAAATTTCTATACCAACGGTTTTTATTTCGTTTCATATCCGTTTGAGGAAAGGATTTTGACACAAAATAATGAAATTTCAATTTTTTCCTTGACTACCTGTGTCGCTAGAAAAAGAGATAAAAATACAAAATATAAGGTGCTAACCTATCATGGGATTGTCCAACAAATCCCAGAACTCGATTATTTAGATTTCACATAAATCGCATTCTATTGTGACTCGGTGAAGGTGGAGACACTACGAATGCTTGGACAGTTGATCCCGACTCCAAACTTATCATGGTAGATTTATCAAAGATGAAGAGTAAAGACTGCATAGTGGATGAGCCTAAAATTTGTGCCTTTCAGAACGTAAAGAAGCTCTTATACTCAAAGTCAATAAACAATGGCAATTGGTCTATTGATGTGCATGCACTAAAGGGTATGACTACTCAAGCTAATGTATTAAAGGCTCTTATGACTACTCGAGCCAATGTATTAAAGGCTCCTAAAGAGTTCCAACATGATCTTGATGATAACCCTAATTTGAAAGATCTTTTAAATTACTTAGAGAAAGATTGAGTATCAAAATATTATTTTACTCCTGGAACCTTATTTGTATCATATTATTATATTGGCCCTTGACAATTCGATTTGTAAACAAATCGTATCCTATTATGATATTGACACTATATTAGCTCTTTAGTTTAATTTATAAATGTTTAGTTTGATTTACAAATATTTATTTTGATTTATGAATGTTTAGTTTGAATTATGAATGTTTAGGGGCATGAAAATATTGCACCGGATGCATGGTTTGATTTATGAATGTAATTATCTTGAGCCCCATTTTCTCATACGAGGTTAGTTGGTTGTCCATGTTAATGCGGGTGAGTTTCTCTCTTAGGTATTTCACCTCCAACTTGTACTTTTTCAAATCAACTTCCATCTCGAACGTTTCCAGCACAATTACCCCATGTTTATTTTCCACGGAATCGAATTTGATTTTCATGATTGATTCTTGATTCATTAGAATTTTTTAACACTGTCAAACTCGAACATGCGAAAGGCTGATCGGATAGACACCTCGATGAGCCCTATCCCAGAGCTCATTTGTTTGGTCCGATCAACCTTTTGCATGTCTGAGTTTGACAATGTATACAAAATTCTGATGAATTGAAAATCACTTATGAAAACCAAATACGATGCCATGGAAAAGGAACACGGGGAAATATTACTGGAAAAGCTCGAGATGGAAGTTGCTTTGAAAAGGTTCAAGCTAGAGGTCGAACACTTGAGAGAGAAACTCAACCACACTAATGAGGACTTTTAACTATACCTCCTTCGAGAAAATAGGACTAAAGATAAATACAATATGCTACTAGAGAAAGACGATGTTATGCAGTTGAAGTGTACCAAAATTATCGCAAGAACTAGGTATTCTTTACTTTAACTCACATTTCTATATACTTGATATGCATGATTTTTTATTCATATATAATGGTTAATAAAGTTATCATTTGGGGGTAAACCCAAAACAACTCCTAAACGGACCCGTAAGGTGAACGAACACCTCACACGGGACAAACATAACTCGTAGGAGCTAATTGCGTAGTCATAGGATGCTCAGTTTGAGAATAGGACTCAAATTTACAAATAACCACACTTAAGGTTCAAAACATGCCGCTAGAGGTGGTAAATCCAAAACATACCCCAAAAGTCCCCGTAGGGGGCATGAACACCTTGCACGGGACCAATATAATTCGTAGGAACTGACCACACAGTCACATGATGCGCGATTTAAGAATCGAACTGAAATTTACAAATAGATAGACTCGGGCTTAAAAACATGCCGCTAGAGGGGTAAACCTAAAACAACTCCCAAATGGCATCGCAAGAGGCACGAACACCTCGCAAAAGACAGATATAACTCATAGGAAATGATCGTTTAGTCACAGGATGACCGATTTGAGAATATGACTAAAATTTGAAAATAGTTAGACTTAGACTTAAAAACATGCCGTTGAAGAGCGAAAATGCAAAACAACCACCAAACGTCCCTATTAGGGCCCCAGACACCTCACACGGACTAATGTAATTTGTGGCAACTGTAAGGACATTATCCGTCACAATTGAGTATGTCATATACCGGTACAAGTTGCTACAAATCGTCGAAGAATTGAGAAGATTACATCTACAAAAGACGAATTCGAATTACAAGAAGACTTCAACATTCAAGCCCAACAAGGATGAATTTGGTAAAATGTCTTTAAATTTCATTTACATTTCACATTAAAAGTGTTGTGTTATTTTTTTATAAAAGTTAAAATGGTATTTGGAATTTTAATAAATGATTTTTATTTTTCAAAAATATTTTATCATAAAAGTTTTGGATAAATATCTCCTAATCCCATGAACAGTTTTAAGATTTGAGGATTCCAAGTTATTTAAAACTTTAAAATTCTTTTTAAGTGGGATCAGTGGCTATCGTTCAAACGATGTCACATCTCGTTCAAACAAGATGGAGGTTCGCTCGAACGACGTCGCATGTCGGTAGAACGAGAGGTGTTTTTGGTTGACACGTCACCACCTTAATATTTAATATAAATAAGGGTGTCAGGCTTCTGATTTTCGTGTGGAGAAAAAAACTAGTTTTGACATAATACGTTTTTCTATTATTCTCCAACATATTTTGAGGGTTCATAACTTTTTTTTTACAATTCACAATCATAATGGCTTTTGTGTGAGTTGTTTTGTGGAACCCAATACATAGTTTGCTATTGTTAATTCTTTGTGGGGAGATCTCTACAACCGAGTGCTGCCTGCTATTGTGGAGTGAGTCGCTACGAAGTTTCTGACTGCGTGTCATTGAGGATCTTCTGTGTGTTGATTCTTTACTGAAGACTGCATGTCCGTTATGGTATAGCTGCATGTGAACCATTGCTGATTTCTAGCCGACGCTTTGAAGGTTTGACGAAGACACCATGCGTTACAGTTGAGGGAAGTTGTATGTAAGTCAATGGTCTTGTAAACTTCAAAGTTCTAGAAATAAAAAAGTTTTGCCCTGAGGGTATTTTTCCTGAAGTTTGTGCCACATATTTTACTTATGTTGGTTGGACACATGCACACACGTAGTTCAAGGGCTGAATTAATTTGATTAATAAATTGACTCTAATTAAATAAGTTTGTGATTGCAATTTGAGTAACTATTCGAATCTTTATCGCACATAAGGTTTTTCAAATTGGTATCAGAGCAGGTTACGCTAATTTATCGCGTATTCCTATTTTCCGCATAATTTGTGTGATATTGATTTTTTTTAAGAAATCTGATTTTTGAAAGTTTTCCAAATGAAAACTTATATAGTCGGTTGACAATTTTTTATGGGTCTAATTATGCTTACTGGAAAGCTCGAATGAAATCCCATTTAAAAGCAATCGATGAGAGAGTTTGGGTCATTTGTGAAAGAGGTTGGAACCCCCCACTGTCACCGCGAATAATGTCACGAATTTAAAACCCGTGTCAGACTGGACTGATGATGAGTTTAGGTGGAGCACTTACAATTCACGAGAGCTTACTGCAATTTTCAGACACATCACCCCTGACGAGTTCCGACGTATTATGACGTGCACCACGTCTAAAGAAGCGTGGAATGTTTTGTAACTTACCCACAAAGGCACTAACGCGGCCAAGGAGTCTAAAATTCAAAATTTGGGCACTCAATTTAAGACAATCACTATGTTAGAGACTGAGTGTTTTAACGACTTTTATGCACGTTTTTCTGATATTATCAACACTAGTTTTAACTTAGGTGAGCCTATACCTGATGCACGAGTGGTTAAAAAGATTTTAAGATCGCTGCCAAAACGTTTTATCCCTAAAGTAACTATTTTGAATACCTTAGGAAATTTGAATCGTCTGAAATTAGAAGAGTTAGTAGGAGACCTACAGACGTATGAAATTGACATGTTTCCCGACACTGTCAAACCTAAGGATAAAGGGATATTGCTTAAAGCCCAAGCTAAGAAAAATAAAGTGAGTTTTTATGAGTCCGAGTCTGAGGAAGAGTCTGATTTTGACATGACCTTGCTTGCAAAGAATTTTAAAAAGTTTCTCCAGTTTTCAAAGAAAAATTCTTCCAATAAAAGATTTTCAGAGAAAAACAAAAAGAAAGACAAGGCCAAATAAAGCGGTGAGAAAGAGAAAGAGGGTGAAGAAAAGTTTGAAAATTTAAAATGCTTTGAGTGTGAGAGGAATTGGCACAAGTCATTTGAGTGTCCCACTAGGCTTAGGAGAGAGGGGAAGAAAGTTTCCATGCCCACCACACTTAGTGATAGTGAGGGAGATGAGGACGATGTTCCCAATAAAGGTTTAGCACATGGTATGTGTGTAGCCTTTTTGAGTCACGTGAGCACACCCACTTTGTCCCACGTTGATAGTGTTCACAAGAGCGACGATGATGACTCGAGTGTTTCCAGTGGAGATGAGAGTGAGTTTGAGAGTGGAGATGAAAGTGAGATCCAAAAATCATTTAGGGACTTGTACATCGAAACCTTGAAAATAAAGAAGTATAATAGAGATTTAGGTCGTCGGATTTTAGATTTGAAGAGAGAGAAAGAGTTTTAAGGAGGGAAAAGTGTGACTTGACCGATACGGTATCTAGTCTGATGACACATGTATCCCAACTCGAGAGTGATCTCGAACGTGCTCGGGAGGTCAAAGTAACGCATCTAAGAAAGTTGAAAAGATGGTTCTTAATCCCATTTTGGGTGGTGGTGAGAATTTAGGAAAAGGTCATGACGGTGTATCCACTTCTATTATTGCACCCGAGTCGGTTCCCACTGTAGTGACTCGACCCAACCCAACCCACCTAGGCGTCTCGTACCTGTTAGGCGAGCACGTCCTAGAGTTGTTGAGAAAGGTGTACCTAGGCCTGTTTATGTTTACTCCCATTGCAAAAAGAGAGTACACCTTAGGGAATTTTGTTTTAAATTGGGTTATGTGTCACGCTTTACTCCTACACATGCACCTACCCATAATACTTTGTTTGCAAATAATGATAGAGAGTTTGCACATATTCGAGAGCAAGTAAAGTTTTTAGTCAAGACTTCAAATGACTTGATGGAGTTATTTCAAAGGATGTCACCATCTTTGGGAAACTCCACCGCACCTACTGGATGAGGTCTAGTAATTTTTGCTAGCATAGGATGATTTACATGATGTCACTTTTGCCTATTGCTAGTATGTACCATTTGTTTTATACTTTTTTAGCATTATTGTTGCTTTTAGTTTTTTTGGTACTATTTTAGCACTATTTTAGATATATTTGCCCATTCCAGGAACTGTTTTCTCAAAATTTTTCCCACTGGACAAAACTGCATCATATTTTGAATAATCTGGGAAAAGTGTTTTTCTCGTTCGGGCGAAACCCCATCTCGCGCGAAGACTTATCGCAAGATCCCTTTTCATTTAAACAACACGGAGTCTCCTTCGAACGACATTGGATTATGTTTGCAGTCCCTTGTTTCTTCTAATTACACTTAGTTGGTACTGCTGGGTTGTTTCTGAACAATGTTCAAAAAATATAAAAAGATTTTCGATTTAGAAAATTTTTGAAAAATTCAAAAAGAGTTTTGTATATTGTTTGCACCTTATATGAATTGACACTTAGGATGACCAATTCACAAATTCATGCCATATCCACGTGATTGTTTAATAGTATTTTGAGACAATATATTGAGTCATTCATGTGCTTTACAAAGTTTGGAGTCTTTGAGATGATATAGTGTTGCTACCTAGATGATTGACTCTATTTGTCCTTTGTTGCACACATTTATGGATTTATTTGACTTTTGTGCTTTTCTATCACATGTCGGTTGAGTGTTTCCATCTCAGTTTTATCTATATAACGAACCAAATGCGATAAAACTTGACAAAAAGTAGTGCATGTTATAAATCGTTTGTGAGATTTGTGTGTTTTATTTTGAAAAATAGTGAAGGGCTACAAAAGGTACTCTTTTATCCTTTGCGATTAAGCCACCATTTAAATGGACCTAAAAAAGTGAGGAATTGAAAATTATCCGGGGTCCAATGAGGTTTAAAAGAGCCCGAAAAAAATTGAAAGGCTATAAAAAGAAAAATTATGCCAAAATGAGCCAATAAGTTTTTTTTAGTTTCATCACCTCATAAGAAAATAAAAAGCATTATCTTTTAATGAGTGAGTTTGGATGGAATTTATAACGGTTTTCACGTCCTTGAAAGTCATGAAAAAGCATTACATAGTTTTGGACGTTATTGGTGTGGAAATCATTTATACTTTGATTTGTTGATATGATTAAGACGATGTCATCGAAATTCAATAATTTTACACCAAAGGGCTATTTTTGATGTTCATTCGTTAGGAGTACACTTATGCATCTTGCACATATGATATGATTGAGTTGATTTTCCTATCGAATTTGTTCACACCCATTCATTATGTATTCATTATTTGGTTATCTTAGTATAAATTCATGGTGTATTTTTTGTAACATCTTTTTTGCATTTTTGTATAAAAAATTGTAAAATTTACCGTGACACCCCGATTTGTTTTTTATGATTTATTCTTTTCCTTGTCTATTTCGGACAAATATAAAGGGGGATAATGAATTATGATTTTATGGGGAATTTATCTATGGGGGAGATTTGATTATGCTTTCATGTACATTTATGCTTTACATCATTTAAAACTCGATACGTTACGAGGTTTTTGCTTTGTCTCATGTGTGTAGGTACAATTGAAGATCATTATGTTGCACACCATGATGAGAAAATCTTGGAGTTTTGAAGATTTGATTGTTGAAGCATCGTTTGAAAAGATTTTAAGACTTGTCAGTTTATCTTTCCACATTTGAGTTTTTCGAAGAATAGATTTGTATAGGTCATTTGAGTTTGATAATTCAAATTTTTTATTTTTTGTACCAGCATAAACATAGGGGGAGATTTGTAAGGACATTGTCCGTCACAATTTAGTATGTCATATACCGATAGAAGTTGCTACAAATCGTCGAAGAATTGAGAAGATTACATCTACAAAAGACGAATTCGAATTACAAGAAGACTTCAACATTCAAGCCCAACAAGGATAAATTTGGTAAAATGTGTTTAAGTTTCATTTACATTTCACATTAAAAGTGTTGGGATATTTTTTATAAAAGTTAAAATGGTTTTTGAAATTTTAATAAATGATTTTATTTTTCAAAAATATTTTATCATAAAAGTTTTGGATAAATATATACTGATCCCGTGAACAGTTTTAAAATTTGAGGATTCCAAGTTATTTAAAACTTTAAAAGTTTTTTCAAGGGGGGTCAGTGGTTGTCGTTCAAACGACGTCACATCTCGTTCGAACGAGATGGAGGTTCGTTCGAACGACGTCGCATGTCATTCGAATGAGAGGTGTTTTTAGCCGACACGTCACCGTCTTGATTTTTGATCTAAATATGGATGCCAGGCTTATGATTTTCATGTGGAGAAAAATACTGGTTTTGACAGAATACGTTTTTCTATTATTCTCCAACATATTTTAAGGGTTCATAACTTTTGTTTTATAATTCACAATCCCAATGGAGTTTGTGTGAGTTATTTTGTGGAACCTAATACATAGTTTGCTATTGTTCATTCTTTCTGGGGAGATCTCTACAACCGAGAGATGCGTGATATTGTGGAGTGAATCACTATGAAGTTTATGACTGCGTGTCATTGAGGATCTTCTGCGTGTTGATTCCTTGCTGAAGACTGCGTGTACGTTATGGTACAGCTACGTGTGAACCATTGCTGATTCATATTGATTCATATTCTGGTACTAGGTTTTTGTTTATGCAGTTTACTTTGATCATCGACATATTTTGATGCATTGCTTCATTTATCACGCTTGCTTAGACTGATATATTTTTGTATGATTCATTGTTTGCTAGCTACTGATTTGACATTACTTGATCATATTTCGCTGGTAGTTTCATGTTTATCTTGCATAATATGAGTTCATGAAATCAAATTGGTATCAGAGCTTGAAATACATTTTTATTGTGTTTGATCCCTTTTTTCTTGTAAGGATGAATTTTGGAAATTATGATAGTTTTTGCACTACTATTTTTGATGGCACTAATTATGCTTATTGGAAAATTTGAATGAAAAGTGATTTAAAATCCATTGATGAGCGTGTCTAGTTAGCTGTTGAAAAAGGTTGGACACCACCAGTCACACGAGAGGGTGAGGTCACTAGTTTGAACCCGTTGAGTCATGGACTGAGCTGAACATAGGATTGCACTGTATAACCCTAAAGGTCTGTATGTTATTTCCTCACATGTCAAACCTGAAGAGTGTAATTGTATCATGACTTGTGAAACTTCGAAAGAAGCTTGGGATGCATTGTCACTCACTCACGAGGGCACGAGCACGGTTAGGGCGTCTAAGTTGCAAAATCTCACTACACAATTTGAGGCGATTAAAATATTAGAGAGCGAGACGTTTGATGAGTTTTACACTAGGTTTCCCACTATTGTTAATCCGTCGTTTAACCTAGGTGAGAAGATTCCCGATAACCGAGTGATTAAGAAAATTTGGAGATCATTGTCGAGTAGGTTTGTTGATGAAGTGACCGTTATGAATTACCTTGGTATGCTTAACTCGTTGAATCTAGAAGAGGTCGTAGGTGACTTACAAAACTTTGAACTCTATATGTTTACCTCTAAGAAAGTGCCAAAGAAAGAAAAGGGCATTGCTTTTAAATAGTTTCGAATGACGACTCTGATTCCGACTTTGAGGATGTCGTCTTGTTGGCAAGAAAGTTCAAGAAGTTTCTTCAAATTCATAACAATCGAAAGATGTTAAAAAGTTTGAAAAATTCAAGAACAAGGTAGCTCCACCCCTGGGGATAAAAGTGAGAAACCTAAGAGAGATGATTCTGATAGGTGTTTCGGGTATGAGGGGTATGATTAAAAAATAGCTGAGTGCCCCACTAGACTTAAGAAAGAGGGCAAGAAATCGATAGCATACAACACAACCTTAAGTGATAGTGAACCGAAAGAGGGAGAGGATTCCCCCATTGAGCGTAACTTTATTACGTTTATGGCATGTCATGTGAGCGATGACGATATATCTTCCCACGAGGATACTCATGTGCATGAAACTTCCAAGAATGTTAAGAGTGCTTCCCGAAAGGGTGAGGTTGATCAGAGCGAGGATGAGGAGATCGACGTCGGAGAGTTGTAAGTTGCATTTCGAGAATTGTTTGAGGAGACAGTAAAGGTGAAAAATTCAAACTCAGAATTGTAAGTTAGGTTGAAAGAGAATGCCGTAGAAAATAATGATGCGTTAATTGAGGATCTTAGGGCACGGGAGAAGTAGCTTAGGGAGAAGCTAGAGTACGTCGAGAAAGAGAGAGACACCCTTAGAGGTTTGATGGAGGCATTGAAAAAGGAGGTGCTAGAGTTTGAGGAGTCTAGGTGTCTACTCGAGTCTAGGATTAAGGAGTTAGAGGAGAGCTTGAAAGACTCGTCTAGAGTTAACTTTGACTTGGAGGCTAGAAGTGATAAGTTGGATAGGATGTTAGACACCGTCCAAATTAAGAGAGATAGGGGTGGTATTGGCTTTGATGATCGTGTTGTTCCCATTCCCCCCACACGTGTGAGAGAGCCACATATGAACATTAGAAAAGGTACAGATGCAGGCCACTTTCCATACCATCGCTACACTTGCACGTTTTTTGGTAGGAAAGGTCACCTTAGATAGTTTTGCTATAACCTTAGGAATGCTCCTCGAAAGTTTAGGAAGTTTAGGAATAAAGTTGCTCGGATTCCCCCCACCCCATGCATCATTACACTCCTACTTGGGGTTAGGAAGTCAGATTTGGTAGCTTTAGGAATAAAACTTCATGGTTCTCATTTGGTTGCACTTGATTCTTCCCATGCTAAATCTAAAGGTTGAGTGTGTTACCATGTTTATCATTTTGTATTATATTTTTCATTTATTGATTTTTACTTGAAAAATACAAAAAGATTTTTGGTTTTGAAATTTTTTGAGAAAAACACAAAAACATTTTGCTTTATTTGAGTCAACATACTTGGAAAAAGCCAAAAAGATTTTCGGTTTTGTTTTTTGTTTTTGAGTTAACTTGTTTGATGTGGCATATTGGTATGCTTGAACCCCTTTACTTCCATTGTCCATGTGGCTAGGACATTTGGTCATTATTATCGATGCTTAGAATGATCTTATCCATTGTATTATGGGGTGGTATCGAAGTTGATATGCATTTTGATTCGACTTTGTGTATATGCCATGATTTCACACATGCACGAGTTTATAATGATGTTTGGATACTCTTGCATATTTGAGTTTGGTGAGACGTTCTTATCTCAATTTTTTCATCTATGCGTAAGTAGACTTAAGGAGGTGGTGTGCATGTAATAACCGTTTACCCGTGAGCATTTTAATATACATTCAAAATATGATGAGTGTACGAAAAAGGGCTGCGAGAGTGTAAAATTAATTCGTCGTGAAAGCCACCGTTTAAATGAGCCCGAAATTCCATAAGGCAATAAAAAAATCATATGCCAAAAATGGGCCAAATTTGTTTAGTTCATTCCAAAGAAAATATGATATTATTGAGGGAGTTTGGATGGATTAAAAATTTAAACGGGTTTACTCAAAGAATCCTAACGTTGAAAATTCGTGTCATGACGCTAAGCTCATACTTTAATTATCACATATGGCTATAATAAAGTTTGATTATAGATTGCTATTAATTAAAGCTTCTTGATCGTTTCGATGTGTTGAAATTGTGATTCATTTGCTTTAGTTTACACACATACATTATGTGTTCATGTTTTTGTGTTTAAGTTTTCATAGTTTTGCTACTTCTTTGCTATTGTTTTGTAGTTTTGAGCCCTTCCTGTATGAATTCCCTAGAAATTTTTTCACTGGGAAACACTGTTTAATTTTTTGGGGAGACTGTGAAAGTTTGATAATGTCGTTCTAAGGACATCTGTCTTCGTTCGAGTGATGTCGCTTCTCGTTCAAAGGAGATCCCTGGCTCGTTCGAACGACAGTCCGTTTGACCAGTTTTGTGTGAGTTTTGTGAGTTTTATGCTTGGTGGTTTATATATCATGTTTACATATTAGTATCATGTTTACTCACATAACAAATGATTCAGATTTGAGTTTTTATATTAATTTATATAATTTGTTCCTCCATACTTCACTAGTTATTTGTCTGTTTTATGTGTGTAGGTATGCTTAAAGATATTCGAGATTTTAAGTCTACATCACATTCAGACATTCGAGACAGTCTCATGCTTGCAGGTCCATTATTGAAGAAACTTATCCTGTACTGCTGATGTATTTTTCATTTTGGGTTTTATGGGATAGGATTTAGGCGTCATACGGATTGACGGTCCGACTTAGGCATTTCACTGTTGGTTGTGTCCTGGAATAGTCAAAGGGGGAGATTTGTAAGGACCAAATTTTTAATTGAGTCTTAATATAGTTTTGACTTATTCTCGGAACAAAACACGTTTGAGTCATAGGTAGATTTTTATTGCCCGATCACTACGAGACTATGACTTGTCGAAGATTAATTGAAGATGTTGCGACAAAGCTATAAGAAATTAATCATGCAGAAGCTTAATTGGTGCAATTTCTCATCTTCAAGGTTTAATTGCTTTCCGAGATCACTCAGGTATGAATGCATAATCTTAATGAAACTCGGAATTTTATTTTACAAAAATAAGGATGTTATTTTTAAAAGAAAATATTATTAAAATGATTTAAATGTTTACACTTCGTTTTAATCAGATGAGGATGGATTAGAGTTGGATAAGAGTTGGTTTTAAGTAAAAATCTGTTTTCAAAGTTGGATGCATCAAAACTCTAATCTGTGTGACGTCGTTCAAACGACAAACGTTGTCGTTCGAATGAGAGCTGCTGTCATTCGAACGATGCAGTATCTCGCTCGAACGAGATTCCTCCATCGCCTTAAAGTAATTATAAATAGGCGTGGTCAGTTTCCTCGAAGCGTGTGCAGTGCGAAAAATAGTTTACCACACAGAAAACTTTCTCCACAAAGTTTTCTAAGTGTTTTGACTATAAAACATCCTTAGAGTTTCAAGATCCGAGCTTTTCATTGTCATATGTTCTTGTGATCTTGTTGGCACCAAGTTTGAGGTTCTGTTGAAGATCCATTGCTGATCTTGTGGTGATGGTTCGATGGATACCGGTTTCGACATCGTAGATGACACAAGGTCGTACGTTTGTGAAGGCGAAGGCTATGGACGAGAATCATGGGAGAAGGTTACTTTCCGCGTGGGCACTGTGAAGATTGGTAGAAGATCAGAGGAGCGTCAAGTCTTGAGGGTGGATCGAGTTGTTGTATATGACTATCGTCTGACTTTGTAATTCCATTGTCATAGTGATTGTCTGGCCTGGGCCGTCCGAGGTTTTTTCCTCGTACATCGGCGTTGTGAGTATTGCTTTACTTTATTTTACTTGCTTTAATCACTAGTTGCATGCTTAGGGTTAAACAAGATAAAATCTGGTTAAGTTAATTTGTGTCATAACTTGGTTTGATAAAATTAAAAAAAAGTTTTTCAAAAAGAGAAAGTTGGTTTGCATTCATCCTTAACTTAATTCCGCTCAAGAAAGCGAGAGGTGTTTTTAGCCGACACGTCACCGCCTTGAATTTTAATATAAATAAGGGTGTCAGACTTCTGATTTTTGTGTGGAGAAAAAAAAATGGTTTTGACAGAATACGTTTTTCTATTATTCTCCAACATATTTTGAGGGTTCATAACTTTTGTTTTACAATTCACAATCCCAATGGCTTTTCCGTGAGTTGTTTTTTGGAACCCAATACATAGTTTGCTATTGTTCATTCTTTGTGGGGAGATCTCTACAACCGAGAGTTGCGTGCTATTATGGAGTGAGGCGTTACGAAGTTTGTGACTGCATGTCATTGAGGATCTTTTGCGTGTTGATTCTTTGCTGAAGACTGCGTGTCTGGACTGCGGGTCCGTTGTGGTATAGCTGCATGTGAACCATTGCTGATTTCTAGCTGACGCTTTGAAGGTTTGACGAAGACACCGTGCGTTACACTTAAGGGAAGTTGTATGTAAGTCAATGGTCTTGTAAACTTATCAAAGTTTTAGAAATAAAAATGTTTTGCCCTGAGGGGATTTTTCCTGTTTGTGTCACATATTTTACTTACATTGGTTTGATACATGCACACACGTAGTTCATGGGATGAATTGATTTGATTCATAAATTGACTCTAATTAAATAAGTTTGTGATTGGAATTTACGCAACTTTTCGAATCTTTATCCCACATAAGGTCTTTCAGCAACTGATCGCGTAGTCATGGGGCCCCCATTTTGATAATAGGACTAAAATTTTTAAATAACCACACATGCTTGAAAACATGACGCTAGAGGAGTAAACCAAAAACAATCCCCAAACGGCCCCATAAGGGGCACGAATATCTCGCACTGAACTAATGTAACTCATAGAAGCTGGTCCCATGCTCAAGGGATGCTCAATTTGATAATATGACTAAAATTTGAAAATAGTTAGACTTAAGATTAAAAACTTGTCGTTAAAGGGAGAAAATACAACACAACCATCAAATAACCTCACAAGAGGCACGAACACCTCATAAGCGATCAATGTAACATGTAGCAAATGACTGCATAGTCACGGGACTCTCGATTTGAGAATATGACCAGCTTTTACAAATAGTTAGACTTAGGCTTAAAAATATCCCGTTAAAGGGGAAATGATAAAAAACCACTATACGGTCCCATGAGGGGCATGGGCACCTCGTACCGGACCAACGTAACTCATAGCAACTTACCGTGCATCACGGGATGCACAACTTGATAATAGGACTAAAATTTACAAATATTCATACTTAGACGTGAAAAAATACCGTTTGAGGAGCTAAGACACAAATATCCCCCAAACGGCCTCGTAGGGGGCACGAACACCTCCCATAAGATCAATGTAACTCGTAGGAACCCAGTTATAGAATAAGAATAAAATTTTCAAAAAGTTAGACTTAGGCTTAAAAATATGCAATTAAAAGGAGAAAATGCAAAACAACCACCAAACGGACCCGTAAAAGCGCGGACACCTTGCACGAGAGCAAGGAAATTGACCGTGTGTCACGAGATTCACAATTTGATAATAGGACTAAAATTTTCAATTTATTAGACTCAGGATTAAAAACACGTCGTTAAAGGGAGAAATGTAAAACAACTACCAAACGACCCCGTAAAGGACACGCACACCTTTCTCGGGACTAGCGTAACTTGTAACAATTGACCGTGTAGTAATAGGATGCCTCGAGAATAGGACCAAAATTTACATATAACCACACTTAGGGTTAAAAATATGCTGCTAGACGGAGCAACCCAAAATAGACCCCAATGGGCCCTACAAGAGGCACGGACACCTCGTGCGAGGTAATGTAAGTCGTAAGAACTAACTGTGTTGTCCTGGGACGATTGGCTTGAGAATAGAAACATGATTTGCAAATAACCACATTTTGGCTTGAAAACATGCTTCTAGAGGGGGTAAACTAAAAGCAACTCCTAAATGTCCCCGTAGGGGCACGACCACCTCGCACGGGACCGATATAATTCGTAGGAATTGATCGCGTAGTCACGGAATGCCCGGTTTGAGAATATTACCCAAATTTGTAAATAGTAATACTTTGGCTTAAAAACATGCCCTAAAAGGGTGAATATGGAAAAATCCACCAAATGGCCCCATAAGGGGCACGAACACCTCGCAGGGGGGAATATAACTCGTAGCAAATGACAGTGTAGTCAGGGGACTGTCAGTTTGAGAATAGGACTGAAATTTGCAAATAACCACACTTAGACTCAAAAATATTCTGCTAGAGGGCGTAAACACAAAACATCCCCAAACGGCCCCTTAGGGATGACCGTGTACTCACGGGATCAATGTAACTTGCAGGAACTGATCGTGTACTCACGGGATGACCGGTTTAAAAATATGATTAAAATTTGAAAATAGTTAGACTTAGGCTTAAAATACGACGTTAAAGGATAAAAATTCAAAACAACCACCAAACTGCCTCGAAAGAGACAAGGACACCTTGCACGGGAGCAGTGTAACATATGACAACTAACTGCGTAGTCACGAGACACTCAATTTGAGAATATGATAATTTTTTTTCAAATAGTTGACTTAGGACTAAAAACATACTATTAAAGGATGAAAATGAAAAACAACCACCAAACATCCCTGTAAGGGGCACATACACCTCTCACGGGACCAATATTACTTGTAACAACTGACTGTGTAACCACGGGACTCTCAGTTGGATAGTAGGACTAAAAATTAAAAATAACCACACTTAGACTTCAAAACATTCTGCTAGACGGGATAAACCCGAAACAACCCCCAAATGACCCCGTAGGGGGGGACGAACACCTTGCACCGGACCAATGTAACTCGTAGGATCTGACTGCGTAGTTATGGGATACTCGATTGGAGAATAGGGTAAATTTTTAAATAGTCAGACTAAGGCTTAAAAACTTACCGTTAAGGGGTAAAAAAGTAAAACAACAATCAAACGACCCCGTAAGAGACACGAACACCTCGTACGGTAGCAATGTAATACGTAACAATTGACCGCGTAGTCTTGAGATGCCCATTTTGAGAATAGGACTAAAATTTGTAAATAGTTAGATTTAGGCTTAAAAACATGTCGTTAAAGGGCAAAAATGCGAAATAACCACCAAACGGTCTCGTAAGGGGCACAAACACCTCTCACTGGATCAACGTAACTCGTAGCATCTAATCGCAGAGTTACGGATTCCCGCTTTGAGAATAGGACTGAAATTTGAAAATAACCACAATTACGTTTAAAAACACGCCACTAGAAGGATAAACCCAAAATAGCCTCCATATGGTCCCATGGAGGGAACGAACACCTCTTACGGGACTAATGTAATACCTAGGAATTGACCACATAGTCATGTGACGCACGGTTTCATAATAGGACTAAAATTCGTAAATAGTTAAACTTTGGCTTTAAAACATGCTATTAAAGTACGAAAATGTAAAAGAGCCACCACACGACCCTGCAAGAGGCACTAACACCTCTCACGGGAGAAACGTAACACGTAGCAACTGTCCTCATAGTCACGGGATGTCCAGTTTGAGAATAGGGCTAAAATTTATATATAGTTAGGTTTAGGGTTAAAAATATTCCGTTATAAGGCAAAAACAGAAAACAACCACCAAACGGCCGCGTGAGGGGTACGAATACCTTGCACCGGACCAACATAACTTGTAGAAAATGACCACCTAGTCATGGAATACCCGATTTAAGAATAGGACTAAAATTTGCAAATAACCACACTTAGTCTTAAAAACATGCCGCTGGAGGGGTAAACCCAAAACATCCCCCATACTTCCCCGAAAAAGGCATGAACACGTCACACGAGATCAAAATAACTCGTGTCAACTGATCGCAACACTAATCCATGATTTTTATTATCATATATTCATTCGTATGTATTTTCATAAATAAAAAATAAAAAATAGGGGGGCTATACCACAATTTCCAATTTTGAGTAATCTCACAATTTTCTAAACTTTCAACCATTTAACATATATTTTCATAAATCAAAAGAGACACTATAGATTCGAATTATGGGTTAGACCCAACCTTGCTAATCTTATAAACTACGTTGACTTGGATTTCATTTTTGGTTACATAGGCGTTCCAAAGTTATTTTTGGGATTCAAGTCTTTTGTTACTTACCATTTGGAATATATTGAAGTTTTGTTTGAAGGCCTAGTGGAGAAGGTACATTTATACCATTTGAAACCTATTCAAGTAAGCATGTGTTGTATTTTATTTGTGTTGTATATATTCACTCAAGCATGCGTCGTATTTTATTACAATTTTTTCAAGCATGCGTTAGTTAGCTTGTGCTGTGTTATTATAATTTGATTTATGGATGTCATATTAGCTAATTATTTATTTTTTGTTGTATTATTATACTTTGATTTATGAATGTCGTATTGGATAATTATTTATCTATGTAAATGTAAACGGGTTTGAAAAATGTACACATTTTTTTGGAGTGCAGAAAAATAAAATTAATTTTTTATATTTTTCAATTTGGTCACGATCCAAAACTGTGACCAATTGGGTGAACATTAAAAATAAAATATAATTGGCATGGTATTGGACCGTGATCAAATATTTTATTTTTAAAATTCTCATCCTAGTGGTCCTAGTTTTGGACCGTGACCAAATATTTTAGTTTTAAAATTCTCACCCTAGTCGTCATAGTTTTGAACTGTGACTACTAATGTAATAAATAAAAAATGTCACATTGGGGGTCACGATTTTGGATCATGACCAAATATTATATTTATAAAATTCTTACCCTAGTGGTCACAATTTTGGACCGTGTCCCATAGTGATAAGATGGTCACAGGGTAAGACCGTGACCCACGTTGGCCTGTGATCAACCCTATGGGTCACAATTTTTTACCATGACCTATTTTGTCTCCATGAAAATGGTCATAATCTATAACCATGAACCATAGGTTAGTCACGGTCCAAAATCGTGACCATTGTTGTGTTTCGGTGTAGTGATACTAAATACATTTCCCAAATAGGGTAAAGTAACCCAACCAGAAGTAACAAATGAAATAAATACCACAATGAAGTATTTCATTCAACAATAACATATAAACTTACATTCTTTAATGATGTACGAGATAATATAATATAATTTACTTAATTAAATAATTACGGGGTCTAGGAATGTTTGATATAATTAAGAGTATAAAGAGCTATCCATTTACTAATAGAGTTTAACAACTAATCTCATAATATTGGATCACCCACAACTATGTACTCATTATTTTTATTAACAACAACTCTTTATGAAGTGGGTCTTATCGATTATTAGTTTGTCAACCGGTACCAATAATTTAATGACGTTCAATTCAAAATTTCATTAAAAGCCTGTTGTCCACTTTCAACTTTAATAATTCATTAATTTCATTATTTCATTTTTCAATAGTTACATCATTTCATATTTCATTTTCCTCTCTATCCAAACAACCTTTCTATATTAACATGTTCAAGCACACATTAACCTGTTACAACGTTCTGTCACACCCCGCTAAATTCTGGCGTCAGCCTCCACCAAAACTAAGCCGGGCACAAGTAAATAAAATACCATTCTTAGCATGAGACAGATATGAGACATAAATAAAACAATCCACAAGATTAATAATTGAATCAATCCCAAAAGATAATAACCAACTGTGCGATAAGATAGCCATCACATGCTAAAACTCCAAATAATAATCCAATCTCCAATAATATAAAACTGAATAATCTCCAACTGACTCCATAAATAAATATAAGAATAAAACCCATAGCAACTTTGGAACCAAATGGCCCAATCAAAATCATAAATTGTGTCTCAATGTAAATACGAAGGAAAGAAAACTAAACAAAACTAATATTCATAAAGTAAATAACTCCAGCTGCACCTCCAAGAAAGTCTCCAAATAATCCTTTAATGTGCTCCACACCGCCGGCAATGCCACCATATACTCTGGTTAGTGATTTTGGGTATTTCACCTTAGGGATCCGGGCACTTTTTAATTATATCAGTGTCATCCGAGTTTTTATTAATCTGTTTTAATATTTTGCAAATGTCCACATTATTCCACTTTTTCCTTTATCCGACCGAAGCCAAAACTCGGGATTTCACCCAAATCGTGTTACACTTTGAAAATCATCATTTCCTGTCCTTTACGCTTTACCATTGATTTTATTCCAAAATCATGCTCATTTAGGACTAATTTGTGTAATACCCTTTCCAACATTTTTTTTCATAAAAATGTTCCACTTTACCTTTTTGTTTCCAGACTTATCTTTTCTTCCAATTTCATAAGTGTTAATCTCCCCAAAAAATTATTAAGTTATACACACACATTTCTTAATATTTTAATTCGTTAACACTTATTCAACACCATTTCTAACTATTTTTTCCAAGTTAGACATTTTTTTACTTTCTTTATCAAAGAAACTCAATTACATTTAACGACTAATTTTATAAGAAAATATCATTTTCTTTTATTAGCATATATAGTTTTACAATCTCACACTTATCACACTTTCAACATCGTTTTCACACACTTTAAATACTAGAATTTATATTTTCCTTATTTTGTGCTTAAACCCACTCACACCTTCATTAATATTGTTTATATGTTCATTATCAAAATACTACAAGTTAACATTCATGAGAAGATGGATTTTAAATTCTGAAATCCTATTTAATGGATTAAACATATAATTTATTCTAAAATTTCATAACATTTACAAAATGCACTTTTCAAGACACGAAGGACATTTTTATTTCTTCAAAACTCAACCAAATGTTCAACTTTTATCAAATCTTCATTTTGCAAGAAAATTTAGAACATTACTTCACCAAAATGTTCTAGGTAGATATACACCATTTAAAATATTTTATTCCATAAAATCTTTAGCTTCAAACTTCTAGAAATACACCATTTTCACAAAAATTCCAAACTTTATTTTTCACGAAAACTTGGAAATATTTATTCATAATTTACTTCTAACAAAATAACATTTTGTAACATTTTTATTCCATAAAAATGTTAAATACCAAATTACTTAAAACTCATCATGTTATCAAATGCATCCTACTCTTATAATCGAACAACAAGACTACTAATTATACAAATAGAGTATTAAACTAAGAGTAGGGTTTTCCATATCAAATGGGTATCCAACAATGGTAGGATGAAATTTCTAAGAAGATGGCAACCTCCCACCTCCAAAGGTGGCCTTAAAAAGGTTGCCTAGCTCCACCATGCTTGTCTCCATTAAAGCTCCATCAAAATCCTCTTCAAGCTCCATAAATCTTTCATCTTCATCTTCATCTTCTCCAATAAAAACCCAACAATGGTGGGAATGGGTATGTAGGGCTTGGATATGGTGGAATACCTCCAAAGTATGTAGGCATAAGGTGGTGACATAGTGGTGGCATAGTGATTTGTGGTGGAGAAATGCTAAAAATGGTTGGGGAATACCCCCCCCCCTTCCCCCTCTCTCTTTTATTCTAACTCAAAATAATCCAAATAAAGCCAAACAAGCTTTATAAAAAACCTATAAACACCAAAATTCCATTTTTGTCCAATCAGTGTTCACCAGAGCACGACACATTAATAATTCAACGACCTAAATCATGACAACACACAAGGGTAACCCGTTTTAAATTTTTTGTTATGCTCGTTGGAACGAGAAGGGAATCTCATTCGAAATAGCCTTCGAATGACCTTCTAACGAATCTGTTCAGGTATGCCATTAGGTCTTGTTTGATGCTCATTCGATCCCCACTTAGAACGACCTAGGCTTCTTATTCGAACGACTTTGAACTCGTTCGAACAACCTCTTCCTGAATTTCTTCAAACTTTCTAATTTTTCATCCTCATTCTTCCAATAATTACTATCAGGACTCCAAAATCAGTAATATGCAGATATGGCCCCAGTTATATTGATTCAAATTCCAAGGTTTCATAAATTATAATCTTGAGAGAAAAAATAATAAAATGATGGGCACGGGTGTAACACCTTGTGTTTTTAAAACATAAAAATCAGTTGGGAATTTAAAATTTTGGGTAAAAATAAATTTTTGGAAATTAATTATTTTCATAATAAGAAATATTGATCTTGATTTATATAAAAAAGTATTTTTATCAGAATTAGAATCGGATTCAAAATTGGAGAATTTTAAATTTTATAAAAATAAGGGTGAAATTCGGATGTCAGGGGATTCAAACTGGTTCGAGTGGTGGTGGTGGGGGAACCGGTTTGCTTGGGTTGTTTTACGAAATTAAAACTCTTCCATTCTAGACTTGTGTATGACTCAAATTCTTTTTTTTTGTATATAAAAGTACAAAGTGACGGTTTTAAGGTTTTTAAAATACACTTTAGCCATCTTCAAAAGCAAGAACCTCCCATAATTTTTATCCTCTCTTTTATTCCAAACCTAAAACCTTTAAACTCAACTTTCAACTCAAGATTTGAAGAACTTAATCAAGACTTCTACAGATCATCCTATAACGCGTTTTCATTATTTTCTCGAGAGGAACGCAACCATCAAATCAAATTCTTCAAAAGATTTTTACAGGCTTGAATACTTCTATTGTTCCCCTTTAGTATTATGAATTTTAAATGTTGCATAAATACTAATAATTATTATTTTCTTAAATTCAATTAGAAAAACTAATTAGAAAAATTGAAACTAAAGTTTGGTAATGATTTTATTCAAATCTTTATTACAAATTTAGACTCAAAACCTTGCATGCTTAGATTAGAGGTTGTGATTCCGTTAGTATTTATGACATTCGCATGTAAAATAAAATCGTAAGGATGTTATAAATTTATTTTGACATGTAAAACCATCTTAATTGTGTACATCTTCTAAAGTAGAGATTTATTATTGTATGCTCTAAAAAAATATGCATGTGAATAGAAATCCTATAGATTGATGAGAAAATGAATTTCTTAGTTAATATTATAATTAAACGGATATAATTTGGATAAATAGTGACCTTGCGATTAATTAAAAGAATTGTTGCAGTAAGTTCCAAATATGCCATATGTGATTCGTGAATGTTATTAATAATCTACACTGTGGGGACAACGGGATTGCTGGGTTAGTTATTACTCTCACCTTATTTTTAGGTTGCTTTCTAGGTATGAGACTAGTAGGTAGGCCTTAGTTATTTGTAACGTATTCTAAATATGGGACTAAATAGTGTGGGTTTGTACAGATGGATGATTTCGGGGTGGGGCTGCATTGTATCTCATGTCTGTTGTGTTGTAAGCCTAGGTGCGAGGCTAGGTAGTGTATATTGGTAGGTATTCTTCCTAAATGACAGTTTAGGATACACTTGGGTTTTGGAGACCTCTAGGTATGGGACTAGGGGAGGTTTGAGGAATTTATGCTTGATAAAATGGTGAACCTAATACAAAATAATGAGAAATTGAGAAAATTGATTATTAATGCCTATGATATTAAACGGGTATTAAAATGAATTTGTCTCGCAAGTAGGTGTAGAACTAACTATAATTCGGATGACTGGCTATAGCGAGGTGAGGGTGTGTTGGCGTCACGAGTATGTACATGGCTGACGGATATCAGGTCGACTGGATATAATGACGTGTTGTACGTGGAACCTCACAAGTATGTGCAGAGTTGACAAAAATCGGGCTGACTGGATATAGTGAGGGAATGGGTATGATGTGTTGGAACTTACGCGCGCCAAGAGTGTGTGAATGAACAATAGAGAAGTTGACTGACCATAGTGGTGTCACACGAATAAAAAATAATTGGATAATTAAATTAAGTAAGAATAAGAGCTAATGTTTATATTATAATTGAAATGGAATAATTAGACTTTAACATTTGGGGTGGTTTAGTTATGTGAGTAAATGGTAGTAGTTTATTTTTACTCGCATGTTATTAGGTATCTTGTTTAATTTAAAATACTTTATTGTGATGTTTATCCTGTATATTTCTTTTTCTCTGGGTTTATGGACCCTAATTGGAAGGAGTAACTAATAATTATGCGATGGGCTCTGACCCATTGCGTTGACTAATATTTTAGGTATAGTGCTAGAGTAGCTGCACATGACTGATTAGAGATGTTTTTGGGAGTTCAACTAGAGATTTATTTTACTTGTTTTAGTAGTTTAGATTTTCTTTCCATTCCATCTATTTTATTATGATACTTTCAATTTTAGATGCGGTGGGCCATTCGATTTCGGAGTTGTTTATGGTTTCAGTCAGATATTTATAATTGGATGATTTCATTTGGGTTTTATATTTATTTGAAGTTGGATTTATTTTGGATAGCATGGAGATGGATTTTTAATTTTCATGAATAGTTATATTTGTCGGATAAATTTGATTATATCTGGTGGAAAATATTAATGTCTCATATTTCTTTCACACGATAAGAATCTTAACTTGTTTAGTGATGCCTGGTGTAGTTTGGTGGCGGTGGCTGGCCATCACGCTTGCCAAAATACGCGGGGTGTTACAGTTGACATCGGAGCATGGTCTTAGGGCTCATAGGTTGTGAGTCCATTTTAGCTTCTGCATTGCCTATATTTTGATGATTTGTACTCTTAGTTATTCCGAGTCTGATTATTGTTTTATCATGTCTTTTCAGATGGCGAACACCAGGAGATTTGGAGATAGGAGAGAGGTTTTGGTTTCTAGTCCCGTAATACAGGAGAGGCAAGCCTAGTTTGTTTTGGGTGATGAGGAGTTAACGGCTACCATTTGTGAGGCCACAATGGTCGGTATTGAGATAGGGAGACAAATGTGGGTAACTCTAGAGGTGCAACATCAGGGTACACCTACTTCAGTTTGGGACAGGGTGAGAGCCAATTTTCATAAGGGAAATCCTCCCACATTTGCTTGAGGATTTGACCTAATGGTTGCTTACCAATGGAGGAGTGATATGGAGAGACACTTGAGGTTGGTAGATTGTACTGATGTGCAGAAGCATATATTGGCTACATTTAAGCTGACTGAAGATGAGTTGGAGTGGTGGGAGAGTATTATCACATCTGACGATAGGGATCGCCTGAACTATGGAGACTTTTTGGTGAAGTTTATTGGAAAATATTTCCCGTATTTGATTAGGAACGGGAAGAAGAGGTAGTTTCTGGATTTAGAGAAGGGTTCGAAATCAATTGCTGAGTATGAGCAGTAGTTTGCCAATCGATCGATGTTTGTACTGGAGGAGGTGAGTACCGAGGTGAAGAAGATATAGTGCTTCATTAAGGGTTTGTCATGGTCTATTAAGAAGAAGTGTTGGGAAATCTGACCTACACTACGTACACCAAGGTAGTGTACGTCGCACCATTATTGTGTAAGGATAAAGTAAACTACCAAAAGAAGTTCGAAAAGGGACAAGAGTCGAATGGTCTAGGAATGGATAACATGGGTCATAATGATCATCCGTGGAAGAGAAAACGAGTAGGACATGAGCAGCAGGGCTTTCAACAATGCAATGGAGCCTCACAGGGACCTCAGGGCCGGGAGTAGGGACATCATGAAGAGCGTGGGCCAACTGGACAGAGTGGGCATTTTGGAGGCGCTAGTTTTAGTTATGACAACATAGGACACCGATCTTCTAGGTGTTTGAAAGAACATGAAAAGCAAGGCCAGGAAGCACAGGGTCAGCAGGGCCAAGGGCCTCCAGCATTGGCAACACTCATGGAGTGACAACAGCACTCGTAGTGGGTAAGTGTTACTTACTTCTGACTTGGGAACATCAGGCAGGATAGGCTCAGCTAGATCCAAGGCATGCCTAGTAGGGTAGAATGGTACATAATTATTTTCTTGGATATGCATAGTTAAGATATGTATATATATATTGTATTTTGTTCATGAGGTAGGTGCATGTAGGATTGGGTGTATGGGCACTCAATTGTGTCATTCTATCGGTAGGAATATGTGAGCCTTATTTTATTTTACGCATTTATGCTTCATTGAATTTCGAGAATGAAATTCCTGTGCCAGTGGGGGAAATATGTAACACCCCATGTTTTTAAAACATAAAAATCTGTTAGGAAATTAAAATTTTGGGTACAAATAAATTTTTGGAAATTAATTATTTTCATAGTTAAAATGTTGATCTTTACTTATATAAAAAGGAGTTTTTATCGGAATTGGAATCAGATTCAAAATTGGAGAGTTTTAAATTTTATAAAAATAAGGTGGAGATTCGAATGTCAGGGGATCCGAGCCGGTTCGGGGGGGGGGGGGGGGGGGGAGGGGGGACCGGTTTGTTTGGGATATTTTGCAAAATTAAAACTCTTCCATTCTAGAGTCGTGTAGGACTCAAATTCGTTTTTGATATTTTGCAAAATTAAAACTCTTCCATTCTAGGGGCGCTGATATTGGTTTTGCTATAGGGAAACTGGGTTTGATTGACAGTACAAGTCCTCAATCCCAACTCAGAGGAAGGAAAACGTTCAACAACAGGGTATATGGGTTCTCATTCAATAACCTTAATGAAACTATCAAGGGTGTTGGGCCAGAATACATTAAGGTATTCAGTGGACCTAATACCTCGCATACGACGGGTAGGGATAACAACTTGGCCTTGAAACTGGGCAGAAAGAGTGGCTACTGTCTCAGTTTAGAAATAGTTGCACGCCTTCGAGAAGTTTGAAGGCCTTTCGATAGTATTGTGATTGAGAAGGGGAACCCATTGGTCAAAGACAAATTGAATGGCTACCCGCTAGGGCAAGTGGGTTGTGCAGTAGTTCGACCATTCTGTACACGGGGGAAGGTATGAGTGAGTAAGAACCAATAGAACATTAGAAAAAGGGAAATTAAGAGAAAAAGATTGATCGACTGTCTGGACTGGCTGAGAAACATCCTCAAAAAAGGCATTGGTAAAGAATTGATCAGTGACAGAGAAAGGATGAAAATTAAAACATTTGACATTGTCAATAAAAGAATGGAAAGACATCCAGTATTTCTTGTGGTTCCAAGAGAGGATTTGGGAAATCTTAACTTCATAAGAGGTAGGAAGTAAGTATGCTGGGGCATATTCAGGAAACCGAGCATAGATGAACGTTGTGAGAAGTATATGGTTGGCATAATTGGACACATCAAAACGGCGAACCTAATCAGTTTGAACCCTATCAAGCTAGGTGTATAGTGAACGAAGGGTCATAGTAGCTGAGGGGACTTTTACCCCAGAGGCAAGACAAATAACTAGACTTATGAAATCCCTCCTTGGACAGTCATGGGGTTTCCTAGGCAAATAGAACCTTGAGAGGATGATCCACATATACCCAGCAAGCTCAATCTTACTCCCATATCCTTCTCCAGTGTGAGGCATTTTCATAATATTTTTTCCCTTTGGGTCTTTCTTAGCCTTCTCGCGAGCAATGGCACTTGCTTTATCCTCCATGTAGAAGAAATACCGGATAATCTCCGAATAAGTGCACTTATTATAGGTCTCCATACACCTCTTTATCACACCCTTCAATTCCTTACGCTTAACTGTCTCTTCTTTCGTAATGTCTTCCTCAAAGAAGGTATCAGTCCCAGCAGCTTCCAAATTAAGATGCTCGCACACATTCTCCAAGGTGATGGTGAACTCACCCCAAGAAACAACGAAGGTGTGGGTTATCTGACTCCAACGAAAAACTAGGATTCTCAAAGTAATGTTATTTTTGGCCAAAGTAACATTGCCAAACCATTTGGTACAGGATAAACCAGTTGTTAGCAATTCTACAACGTATTTACCATGGATGTAATCAGTCTAGGCACCTAGCCCTTCACAAGATCCACCAGTTGATGCAAACTCAACATTTGAGTAGGGATAGTCTTCCCTCTCAACTCTGAACCGAGTAATAGTAGAACCAGGGACACAAGCGTAATTCTTTATCACATCGTCTTCACCAACTAATAAGTTCAAACCCTCCGCTTTAGAAATAAGGGATCTAGGAAAATCTTGGGTGAACTCCCAGTACTTGTCTAAAGTGCCAAAATAAGGGGCACGATGATATTTTGCCAACTGTAGACGGCGATTAACAATATCGGATAACGTTTCTCCGGCGGCGATACCTGCAACTGAGGGAGTTCTTTTCATAACTGGTGCCACGACAGAAAGTAGAAAATCGAAGAGAAGAAAGGAAAAGAAGAAAGCTTGGGAATCAGAGAATACTGTTTGCTCTCACAAGTTAGGGAAACACTTAGCTCAAAAAACCCCAAGATAAAAAGGTTTGGGTATCAGAGGAAACCCTTTTATAGGGGACGTACTATTTTGAAAGAAGAAAGGTTCTAAAAAATGAGGGGCCTGATCGAGGCATGAAGGCCAAGCCTTAAGACTTAGAAGCCTAGGCGGGCCTTAGGCGTAAAAAGGCGTGAAAAGGCGTTTAGGCCTTTTTGATATATTTTAATATTTTTAACAATAACAAGGCTATTAAAAATGAAGGTGTAAGGTTATATGAACTAAGGTTATTTCATAGAATACACACACTACAGTATAAAAAATTTGCCAAAGAGAGAAATATTCTAATTTTAATATCCTTTGCAAATTAGTAAGTTAACAAGAACAATTACCAATTAGAGTGATGGAATTGTCAACTTGATTAAGAGATATAAATTTAGCCCAATTTTATCCTTTTTATCCTACACATACATCTAGGTGATTAAATGATATGAAATAAGAAATCACAACCACAACGCGCCGATGTATGAGAAAAACCCAAATGGGAAAAACCTCCGACGGCTGGGCCTAGACAAATCCACTACAAATAAAGGTTTTATAAAGGACTCAAAAGACTTATAGACTTGACTCACTAAGACATGCTGATGTCATCTCCTCTACCTCCGTTTGCAATACGCGAAGCTCCAACGCGTTGCACGACACTGATCATGTCTCGGTATCCACCAAAGGCCAAAGTACCCTCTCCAATCAACTAGGATGCAGAAATCCACCGCATATGTCCATGATGAAATTCAGTTTGAAAGCATGGGGTTTTGGTTCATTCAAAAACCAAAATTGTGTTGGAGAGTTTTTCATAAAAGGAAGACAAGAATTCTTCTTTTGAAATGTGAAAGTTCTTTATCTTCAAAAACATCATTTTCGTCCACTTTATGAAACTAAGAAAAGTAGTGGACCAAAGCCGTTATGCAAAATAACTGCAGAAAAGATTTATAATTTTTTTTCATAACTGACGAAACTCGTTCGAACGAGGTCGTTCGAACGATAATCCAGTGCAATATAAGTTAAGTCGTTAGAAACCTCGTTAGAATGAATTCATTCGAATGACAATTCTAACGAACCTTCTAACGATATGTCAGTGCAATCAGGCCAGGTTCGTTAGACCTAGGTCTTTCGAACGCCCTGGGCTGACTTCGAACGAAAAATTCATTTTCTCCAAAAATGATTTAGAATTAATTTGAAAATTTTCCATAGACCTTTTAAGTAAATTAAAATTAACTCCAACACATAAATTGAATTTAGGTCATATACCTTTTGGGAATAGAGAATAGAATGCGATTTGGTGAAGCGTGAAAAGCCGGATATCCAAATCTCCATGGATGATAGATGTGTGAATTGTTAAGACCCAAAAATGTTTTGTCCAACAGAATATAACCAAAACTACAAATGACTCGATTAGAAATTTATCCTTATAAATCTCCCCCTTTGGCTATTTCGGGACAAAACAAAATAAAAAATATAACCAAAAGGACACTGAATTATCTAAGCCAACCATCAAGCCGATTCTAAAGCCCATCCCAAAACTCCAAAAAATTGACAGACTAACGGACTCGACTGACTATAAGCTGCAGAGAAGTAGGCGATGTATTGGCAAATGAAAATGAAGGCCTACACACATGAAAACAACAAACACATAAAACGCATGGAGAAAATAGAGAATATAAATCAAGTTAACTAATCATGGGAATCATGGTATGTCATATGATAAACTCCCCCTATCAATGTTTCTTCCCCTTTTTGTCCGAAAAAGACAAATGGATAGAATTAAACCTGCATGGTTAGAGAAGATGACACGAGGAATTAAAAAAAAAAATATCCAACACATGCTAATATCATTATATTCAACAAGAGAATCAAAACAGGAAAGTGATATCAATAACCATAAATAGGGAAAAAAATATCCAAACATAATGAAAGAGTATCCAACTAAGTGCATGATCTAGTACAAGTGAGATAACACAAATAAATATGATCCGCTCTCCCTCACAAGTATAAAGTCTGAAATAAACTTAAACATAAAGAAAATCAGGGAGCTAGAGCGTCATTGGGGGAATCATCAGGAAGGGATCCTGTACCGGATGAGCCTGCACCACGACACATCTCCATCCGACGAATCACCTCAAGATGATCAAGCAGGATGGAATCACGATGAGCCTTGGCTTCATCTCGACGATCTTGAGCCTCCTCCCGACGAGCTTGAGCATCACAATCCCGCTCCATGTTAAGCAAAAGATCCTACAAAATAGCCCTGTCCTGGTGCCTATCTTCCTGAATTTGCTACACCAGTGAACGGACAAACCTAAGATCCTCCGATTCAAGTGGTGGGGGAGCACGAGAAGATTATGGTCTTGTGGGAGCAGGAGTTGAGGTAGTGGCAGATTATGAGGATGAGGATTGAAAGGTAGTTATATGTGGAGTATCAGGGGGTAAGTGACCACGAGAGCGATCAACGGAGGACATAACAATTTTTTGGTATCGGGTCACAGGGACATCTGAGGGAAGACGAGGGCATCCCGCATCAAGACAATGGTGAGTGATAATAATCGCAAAAGGAAGTGCTGGCCTAACGGGACCTAATGGGTTGACTGTTACAGATTTAATAACCACAAAATGAAGGCGGGGAGGTCAATGGCAGCTCTAATGCTGATAACAAACATAAGATCCGCGTGCAACTTGGTAATTTGAGTGGAGTTAGCACGAGGAATAAGACAGACACAAATAATCGAATTGAGTACCATAAAATCTAGATTTAAATTCTTATGATAAATTATAACGGTACCGGATTGAATAATGCGACTCATGATGCTCATGATAAGACTAGAGGTAGGACGAGAGTTGGGAGACTAAGGATAAGAGGGATTTGTGACACGGGGTAATTGGACATGACGAGCGATGGATTCAGGAGATACGATGACTTCGGGACCTTGGAATCTAGCGAAAAGACGATCCTCACGAACACTCATCCAAAAGAAAAATTCTCTAATATGGTCGGGATAGATAGAGTCGGTGAGATTGAACAACAGGTACCAACCCAAATAAAAAGGTAAGAGTCAGTAGTGCCAGCTAGAGTAGAGAGTTTGACTTTTTTTTCTCAAACAAAGGATCGAGTGGAAAATCCTTGGGTATGGTATTGGGTATGACTGTCTAGAGTTATCCAACGCAGTTTGAGATCTGGAGTTGATGCATCAACATTAGTGTCCTCATCTGAGGAGGATGAAGATGAAAAGGAGGTAAAATGTTCCACAGGAGAGGCACTTATTCTACGGGTACGACGACTACGATTCGGCATACAAAGAGAACTATACTATAACCTACCAAAAAATGCCAACCGAATTGCCAAACAACATCATCAAAACCAAACATTAACACAAACCCATCCTCCATTAGCAATAAATAAAAATATAGAGAATGCAAAAAAATGAAATAAGTAAGAGCAGGTCCATAAAATTATTAAAAAAATTTGTACTTTAAGAAAATTGGATAATATTTGTGGAGCTCAAACTTAATTAGGTGAAATAAAAAAAATTAAAGGTATAGAATATAGCCCTAAAACAAAACTATATATATATATATATATATATATATATATATATATATATGAAATTGGGTGTATATGATGGGATAAAATGAAGTTTGATAAAATATACCCAATGACACACACACACTATACCCAATGACACACACACACACACACACATATATATATATATATATAAGTGAAGAGAGAGAATACCTAGAAGAGTAGAAAATGAAGAACTCGGATGCCTTGAGATAGGAAAGGTTTTGGATGAAAATGTGGTTTTTAAGGAATGGAAGGGGGGTTAATTGTGGTGAGAAGAGGGATTGTAGGAGAAATGGGTTGAGAGGGAATAAAGAGAAATTGAGTTCGTGGGGAAATGGGAGAAGAAAAGAGGAGAGAAGAATGTGGGAAAGAGGAGAGAGAGAGAAATCAGCCTTGAAGAATGAAACGGTAGAAAAAGAGGAAATAATCGCCCAAAATAATCCCAGCTTGTTCGAAAGAGAAAATTCGTTCTAATCACTTCGTTCAAACAACTAAAGAATGAAAAGACATAAAAATTAAACAAAACTCGTTGGATTTTCGTCAGAATCTCGTTCAAATGACAATGTACGAACGATAATGTTCGAACAACATTTCAAACGACATAACAGGAAATTTGGGGACATTTTCGTTAGAAAACTCGTTCGAACGAGTTTTACTGATGAAAAAATAGAGTTTAAAGAACCTTAAAAATAAGCAAAATAAGAAATGAGCTTAGAAAAGGTCCAGGGAAAGTCAGAAACTTGCCAAAATGAAGTTTTTGAAATGTCCTAGGAAGTGTTGACATATTCGAACCGTGGGAGTGGAAATGTAGGGGTGTGAACAATACGATTGAGAGCATGACCTAAGAAAATGCACAAGTGCGAAATTCAAAACAATATATAAACATAATATGCACTCACATATGCCTTGTGTCAATAAAGGAAATATCGAAGGACACTAAAACGGTAAAGCAAAACGTATAGAAGATTGATGATTCTCTGGCCAATGTTGTCACATATACAAAGCAATATATCGATTGAATGTGCATGCCCATTGGTCTTCAACTTATGTCTCCCATTATCAACTTTATGTAGATATATTTCTTTTGAATTATCAATCAAGCTAGATAATTTTGCTCTTTGCAATATATAACATTTTTACTAATGCCTCAATACATTTAGTCTCTTTTACTATAATGAAAATGGAGGTTATTCACGCAAAAACTTTTTATTTTTTGTAGCCCGAGTCCATTGCTAAAAATAATAAACAACCGGATGAATAATCTTACATTTTTTAAACCCGAGCAATGGATGATCATGCACAATTTTGATTGCTTATAAGAGAGGTGACTAAAATTGATAAGACAACATCAAATCCCACCACACGAGTGCAATGTGAAAAATACATCCTCAATATTTTGTGAAAAGTGTGTGCAAGAAGGAAAATATATGAGGCAATCACAGAAATATGTATCATAAACGAGCATCAATAGGTACAAGTGAAATGAAGTCCGGATTAACTACTCATCGAAAGCCATATGGACATGAAAGGGAATAGAGATCCGAACACATCGAACACAAAACCATATGGACAAAAGTTGTGAAACCGTTTCTAACCTTTCCCCTTTTCCTTGAAAAGAAGATAAAAAAATATTTTTGGAATTTTTAATAAAATATCTACAAATTATAATCTAGTTCATAGGTAAAAAGATAGACATGAAATACAACCTAAACTAAATAGTCGACTTCGATCTCAATCAATGGATCAAACCCCAATCGATTTCCTAAGGTTTTCAAACCTAAGGGCATCTGGAGGTTTGGTAAAGATATTGGCCAATTGTTGATCGGTGCCTACGAAGCTTAAGGAAACGATTTTCTCTTCAACCAATTCACGAATAAAATGTTCACAGATCCTAATATGCTTGGTTCTAGAATGTTGAACGGGATCATGAGAAATATGAATTGCACTTGTATTATCGCAATAGATAGTCATAGTGCCTTGAGGAATACCGTAATCTTCCAACATTTGTTTCATCCAAATGAGTTGGGTGCAACAACTCCCGGTGGCTATGTATCCGGACTCCATCATGGACAAGGAGATCGAATTTTATTTCTTGCTCATCCAAGATAAAATAGCACTACCAAAATAGAAACATCCTCCGGAAGTACTCTTGCAACCATCAATATCTCCTGACCAATCGGCATCCGAATAAGCCGATAGACAATCATTGGTGTCGAACGAGTACTAAATCCCAAATGATAAAGTTTCACTAACATATTTAATGATACTCTTGATAGCAAGAAGATGAGACTCTTTTGGGTCTTCTTAATAGCGAGCACAAACTCCTACATTGAAGGAAATATCAGGACGATAAGCGATTAAGTAGAGTAAATTTCCTATCATACTCCTAAATAAAGTGTGCTCTACACCTTTTCCTTCTGTGTCTTTACTAAGTTTAACCTACGAACTCATTCGAGTACGTGCATGCTTAGCGAATTCTAAATTGAATTTCTTTACAAGGCCTTTTGCGTACTTGGTTTAGGAAAAAAATATCCCGTGATCGAGTTGCTTCACTTGAAGACCTAAAAAGAAGGTAAGCTCACCGACCATACTCATCTCAAATTCATCTTACATTTCTTTTGAAAAAATTTGAGTATGTTTATCACATGTAGAACCAAACACAATGTCGTCGACATACAGTTGTGCAACTAAAATAACTTTCTCATTACGACGGACAAATAATTTCATGTCTACTCCCCCTCTCAAAAAGCCACGAGAAAGGAGATACGAGGTGAGCCTTTCATACCAAGCATGGGGTGCTTGTTTCAAACCATATAGCGCCTTCTTTAGAAAGAAGACATGATTAGGATGCTTCGGGTCCTCAAACCCTTTAGGTTGTTCAACATAGACTTTTTCTTTAAGAATACCATTTAAAAATGTACTTTTAACATCCATTTGATACAATTTAAATTTAAGGTGACATGCAATGACTAGTAAAAGGCGAACCAACTCTAACCTAGCAACTGGAGCAAAAGTTTCTTTAAAGTCAACACCTTCTATTTGGGTGTATCCTTGGGCAAATAACCTAGCTTTATTTCAAATAATGACACCATTTTCATCCATTTTATTTTTAAATATCCATTTGGTGCCAATGACATTATAATCACTAGGCCAGGGAGCTAATTCCCAAACATCATTTTTCTTAAATTGCAACAGTTCTTCCTGCATATCATTTATCCAAAATTCATCTTTTAGAGCTTCCTTAACATTTTTAGGTTCGATTTTAAAAGTATAGCACAAATAGGTAACTTCATTTTCTAATTGTGCCCTAGTCTTGACACCTATTTTGGGATTTCCTATAATTTTTGAAGGGTCATGACTTTTACGAACCCAAGGAGAAAGATCATTTCTCTCAGTACTGGTAACAACCAAGTCAGTGTGAGACTCAATATTTTCTACACCGAGAACAACATCACACTCACATGACAAATCTTCCTCATTTTCAATAAATGTGGCCAGACCATCGTCTTTATTACAACATTTTCTTGATTCCATGACTTTTAAACTACTTAACTTGAAAACTCTAAAAGCTTTACTGTTTTGAGAATATTCTAGGAAAATACCTTCATCACTCCTTGAGTCAAATTCACCTAGGAGTTCTCTATCCCGAAGAATATAACAAGGACTACCAAAAACTCTAAAATAGGCCAAATTAGGTTTCTTTCCAGACCACAATTCATATGGCATTTTATTAGTATTATGACGCAAATAAACCTTATTTACGGTGTGACATGCCGTGTTAACCGCTTCGTCCCAAAACCTACGAGGCACATTCCTTCCTAGGAGCATAGATCTTGGATTGTTCGATTTTTTCTTTTAATTATACCATTTTGTTGTGGTGTTCGAACGGTCAAGAATTCATGCTTAATTCCTATTTCATCACAAAAGGCATTTACACTGAATTCCTTAAATTCAGTTCCATTATCACTCCTAAAGAGATTTATGGTAACACCGTGTTGATTTTGAAGAACTCTACATTTAACAGTGAGAAAATCAACAGCCTCAGATTTTCTCTTAGAAAACCTACTATGGAGTATCTTGAAAAATCGTCCACCATCACTAAAATATATCTCTTTCCTCCTATGCTCTCGGTATGGGTGGGTCCCATAAGGTCCATGTGTATCAATTCTAAGACATGAGAGGTAGTTATTGAATTTAACTTTTTATTAGGATTCTTAATTTTCTTTCCTAATTGACAAGGCCCACAAATAGTGGAGGTTGGTTTTCCTAGAGATGGGAAACCACAAACTAGCTCTTTCTCGCTAAACGATCAAGATCTCTAAAGTTAACATGACCTAACCGTTGATGCCATATATCGACAGACGAGACTTTTACACTATTGCAAACTAATGAGGACTTATGAACAATTTTGTGGCAATTGTCACTAGTTCTCACACCTTGTAAAATGGTCTCACCCAATTTATCGTACACGGTACACTCCGATTCACTAAATTTAACATCAAGGTTTTCATCACATAGCTGGATAATACTTATCAAATTTTCCTTCAGGCCATCAATATAAAGGACATTTTTAAGTTTAGGAAACCCAAAAATTTCAATAGACCCTCTACCATAATTCGAGATTTGCTTCCGTCCCCAAAGGTGACCTTACCATCTTTATCGTTTTCAAGAGTGGTAAACAAATATTTATCACTGATCATATGTCTCGAACAACCACTATCAAAGTACCATTAGGAGGTATTTTGATCCATAAGTGCAACATGATTAATAAAAGATTTATTGGTATTATCTTTCTTAACCCATGCTTGAGTTGTGTATTTTCCTTTGTTGATTCTAGTCTTTTGATTAGAATTATTTCCTTGATCCATAGAGAACCTTAGAAAATTTTCCATTAAATCTTTTGAAGTGTTAACTAGATTTTCAACTTGGTTCTTAAGTCTATAAAAGGAGCTATAGTGTGGATTAGAAGTAGTAAAATAGAAATTCTTCCCAAGCTTGTACAAAAATATCTAAGGTGACCCCTTTTGTGACAATAAGTACACATATAGGGTTGGTTAGGAGTCACTTTTGTATATTTCTTAGGAGGGCTTCCTTTTAGTAGATTAGGTCTTGGAGGGTTTGTTTTAGTAACAAACTTGGCTACGGGTTCAAAATTAATGTTGGATGACTCACCTTCCTCATAACCTATGCCCTTTTTCTCTTGATAACCTTTCTAATTATATCCTAAAACGGGACCTAGAAATAATTTTCCCATTCTTCTGAAATTATCTTCGAGTGTGACTTTGACTTCACAAGAGGACTCGAGATCTTTCTCAAGCTGGACAATTTTAGCTTCAAGAGATTTTCTAATCTCTAAAGACTCAAGAAGATCTTTATTGACACATTCTAAGGAGTTAATTAAGTCACATTTTTCTTTACCTATCAAGATAAGCTTCTTAGAAAGAGATATCTTAATTGCCTCGAGTTGACTAACTAAAGCCTCCTTCTCCTTCAGGCGTTTTAACTCTTTTTCTAATGTTAAAACTTTAAGCGTTTATCTCTTATTAACCTTTTGAATATGCATGGATTCGGTGTACAACTCGGTATAGGCGGATTGTAACTCACTTTCATCAACATCTCTCTTACTTTCTTCTACATCACTACTTTCAGATTGAGTGGATAAGTCCTCAAGATCATGCTCTGAATTGTCAACTTTAGGAAGTGACTCACTTGAATCACTAACACGACTTGCTATAAAAGCAGTGAAATTATTTCTAGAAGGGGTAGAGTCATCAGAGTCTTCAGACTCAATATCACTATCGCTTAGTGTTGCATTATAAACTGCCTTTTCTTTACCTTGTCTCTTAAGTTTAGTGGGACACTCAAACGCTCTATGACCACATCCCTCTCACTCAAAACCTCTCTCTGAATCATCCTTTTTAAGGTTGTCTATCTTAAATTTCTTAGGATCCTGATTATTAAAACTTTTATTACCTTTGTTTTTATTTTTCTCAAATTTTGGTTTTTCAAATTCTAAGTTTTGCCTTTTGAACTGGAGAACTGTTTTAAATTTTTTAGTAAATAGAGCTATATCATCAGGATCGATATCAGACCCATCGGACTCAGACATTTCTTTATTCTTTACTTTCAAGGCTACACGCTTATATTTGGTTTTTTTATCTTTAGGAAACACATCTAATTCATATGTTTGAAGATCACCAACAAGCTCTTCAAGTTTTAAAGTATTTAGTTTTCCTAAGGAATTAAGAACTGTGACTTTTGGGATGAAACGCTTAGGAAGGCATCTAAGTATTTTCTTAACAACTCGATCTTCTGGGATTTTATCACCTTAGTTAAAGCAAGAATTAATAATATCAGATATACAAGCATAAAACTCATCAAAAGTTTCAGTTTCTTTCATGGTGATGGTTTCAAATTGGGTTGTTAAGTTTTGAAGTTTTGAAGCTTTAACTACACTTGTCCCCTCATGAGTAACTTGGAGAATATTCCAAGCGCCCTTTGACATCTCACATGCCATTATATGACAAAATTCATCGAGAGTCACAGCACTAAACAAGGCATTTAAACCTTTAGAGTTAAAGTTGCATAATTTTAATTCATCCTCACTCCGATCCTCTATGGGTTTGAAAACACTTTCTTCTCCAACAACTATAGTGGGTGGAGACATCCCTTTTAAACAGCTACCCAAGCACGTTCACCAATAGATTTTAACAAGGATTTCGTACGTGTTTTCCAATAAGTATAATTAGTTCCATCAAACATAGGATGTCTATTCGACGAAAAACTATCCATATAACCTCCAGGATTCATCTAAATAACTTTTAGAGACTAGCTCTGATACCAATTTAAAGTTATAAGGTTATATGAACTAAGGTTATTTCGTAGAATACATACACACTACACTATAAAAAATTTGCCAAAGAGAGAAATATTCCAATTTTAATATCCTTTGCAAATTAGTAAGTTAGCAAGAACAATTATCAATTAGAGTGATGGAATTGTCAACTTGATTAAGAGATATAAATTTAGCCAAATTTTATCCTTTTTATCCTACACATACGTCTAGGTGATTAAATGATATAAAATAAGAAATCACAACCACAACGCGCTGATGTAAGAGGAAAACCCAAATGGGAAAAACCTCGGACGGCTGGGCCTAGACAAATCTATTACAAATAAAGGTTTTACAAGGGACTCAAAAGGCTTACAAACTTGACTCACTATTACATGCTGATGCCGTCTCCTCTCCCTTCGTTTGTAATAAGCGAAGCTCCAATGCATTGCACGGCACTGCTCTTGTCTCGGTATCCACCGAAGGCCATAGTACCGTCTCCAATCAACTAGGACGTCAAAATCCACCACATATGTCCATGATGAAATTCAGGTTGAAAGCATGGGGTTTTGGTTCATTCAAAAATCATAATTGTGTTGGAGAGTTTTTCATAAAAGGAAGATAAGAATTCTTCTTTTGAAATGTGCAAGTTCCTTATCTTCAAAAATAGTATTTTCGTCCACTTTATGAAACTGAGAAAAGTAGTGGACCAAAGCAGTTATGCAAAATGACTACAAAAAATATTTTTAAAATTTTTTCATAACTAACGAAACTCGTTCGAACGACTTACTTCGAACGAGTTTTCTAACGATAATTCAGTGCAATATAAGGCAAGTCGTTATAAACCTCGTTAGAACGAATTCGTTCGAACGATAATTCTAACGCCATGTCAGTGCAATCAGGCCAGGTTCGTTAGACTCAGGTCTTTCGAACGACCTGAGCTGACTTCGAACGAAAAATTCATTTTCTCTAAAAATGATTTAGAATTAATTTGAAAATTTTCCATGGATCTTTTAAGTAAATTAAAATTAACTCCAACACATAAATTGAATTTGAGTCATATACCTTTTGGGAAAAGAGAATGGAATATAGCCAAAATTACAAATGACTCGATTGGAAATTTGTCCTTACAAAAAATATTAAAATATTACATACCTTAAAAATATGTCTGAATATACGCAAATTAAAATACTATTTAATTGATTTGGACGAGATATTGGTCCAGTTTGTAAAAAAAGTCTTTAAAAGGCGATATCATTTCACTAAAACATTTTTGTTTTAAAAAAAAGTGCGCCTTAAGGATTTTGCCAAGAATAAGGTGTAAAAGGCTTCAAACACTGGAAAAAAGACGTGACTAATACAAAAAGTCGCACATGGGAAATGTAATCATCACAAAGAAATTTTTACCGGCTCAACTGGTTCGCGTGGATTACACGCTCGGAACGTCAACCGACTCGTGTATGGCTGGGGAAAACACTGTCACATATATTTAAAATAAAGAGAGACAGTATGTTAACTTTTGGGGGTAAATTCAAGAGACGTTTGGGGTGAAACTCTACGCCTTTTCACACTTGGGCAAATAAATGGTTTGAGAGGAAATTTTATTAAAAACCATTATAATTCCCCAAGATAAAAGATTGATAAACAGAATTAGCCGGAGAGTTAATACAATGTGAGAAGGAAGAGTTTTTTTTAGTAACTTGAACACAGGCTAAAATTACCCACAATTTTTTTATGCTGTATAAATTCGTAAATCTGTGAATTATTTTTACTTCGAACAAATACATGTGCAGATCAATTAAGAGGACGTGAACTCATTCTTTTCGTATAGATACTTCTTTAAACAAATAAATATCTCTACGAAGGGGCAATTTTAGAGAGAGGTTCAGGCTTAAAGTTGATTTAAACAGCGTCAACACTTCACAAGAAAGATTAGGGATGGTTGATCTCATAAAGCTAAAGTTGCTCGAACGATCACATAAAAAAGGTGGCTCGCCTGAAGGCAAGTTGCTCGAACGATCATATAAAGAAGGTGGCTCACAAAAATACAAAATGCTCGAAGGGCCTCTCATAAATAACAGGACTAGGAGATAAACACGAAAAACATAGATTGTAATAGGAAGTTTGATCTACTTATATTTTACCCTCTTTGTACATATAACGATTACTTTGTAAAGATTTGAAGTTGCTCGGTATCTTCGAGGGACCACGTCTGGCAGTACATAGAAGAGATTACATGATCTATCGAACAACCTCATTCTGGGTATCTCATAGGGATTTGGTTTAGAGGATTGGGTGAAAGGCAACATTGGGAGAGACCAACCCCTTTAGGGTATTTAGGCAAAACCTTGGTTTATACACAACGTGGCCCAGTGGTATCTCGAGATACCATATCTGGGAACCTATTCGAGGGTCCTCAGTCCTTAATAGTTATCCAAAAGATTAACCTCTAAAGTTTACAAACACCACAGGTTGTTCGAACAATCATTAGTCGAACAACCTTCAATTTGATGAACTAACTTTTTGAGTGATGTGACAGCACATCCCTCGCAGGTTACTGTTTACCAACTCTTTGACGTCAACATGTATGACATTCAAAAACTCGATAAAATAGCACTAAAGTAAAGATATTCCTAGGATGGTAGGTCCATAGCTGACACATCACATCCTATTTAATGCGTTTACAGCTCCAAGAGTCTAAACAGTGTTCCCGCTAATATATCATGCCTGGCTCATTTAATATAATATCTTTGACATTAAATGCACAAGATTATTAACATCAAGAGGGGTCAAACACATTTATTACAAGAAGGTCATTCGAATAATCTAGATCCTCTATTAAATACCTATAAATTTATACTATTGGGAATCGCACTTTTCTAGCCTAGAATTATTGCCAAAATACTCCCATACAAGAGAGTTTATCGTGAGAACAATTATTGAGAGACCAATCCCATTTACTCCATTTGTGTTTAAGGTTACTGCCTTGTCTTTTGTGCCTTAAAGGTACTTGTGCCAACTCCCTCTAACCAAGTCAACTGTGGGTCTCTCCCATTGATTGTTTTACTATAGCATTTATGTTAAAATTACATATTTAATACATGAGTTTTGTATATTGAATGTGCCGACTTAAGACTTGCATTTATTGTTGTCATTGATTGTTTTAAGATCATAATTACCATCTTGATACGCCTCCCTTGACATTAGTATCATTTCAAGAAATTACCTCCTATACATCCTAAATTGGCAAGTTAGTAGAAATAATTTCTCTATTTGTCATTATTTATTATTGGCGTATTATAGCTAAGGACCAAAATTTATATACTAGTTTTAGACAATAATCGATTAGCGCCATTTGTGGAAAATTGATAAGATATTTGTTATTTCTAACTGTTTCCTATATACAAATCCAATTTTGGTGAAAACCCCTGATCCGTGTCTATTTAGATACTATATTTTATTTATAAATTCTAGAAAATGGGACAAAATTGAGAAAGAAGTCGCACGAACGAGGAAGTTCCACCCACAACACCTATTGGAATGGGGGATATATAGGGAATTATGATGAACCAAGCCAGGGTCAAGGAGACAATGTAAAAAAGTGTGAAGCAAGTGACACAGACATTCTTGGTCGGGTAAGGTAAACTTGAAGGAGAACCCATCACCCCAACTAGGGGCAAACATTCTAGCAGAAGGGGAAAAATACCGCCTTCTACCCCTATAGAGATAGGCGATAGGCCTACCATGATCGAGGACTAGGAAACTCAGGAAGGTTAAGTTTTGGTTCACCAAAAGAAGGAAACAGGTCCAGGTGATGACTGATACCAACCGAGGTTACCTCATACCTCGGTACCACTGGCTTTGATGAACACATATTTTTCGAAGAAAAAATGAACATGCCAAAAAGGCTGAGTAGAGGCTTCACATTTAGTCGTTTATTCCCATAAGCAGCAAGAGGGAAACATCACAGAGAGCTTCAAGGGACTGGAGAACGCAAACTAGAACTAAGGAGGTCTATTACCCGACAAACATAAGGCTTTGCCAAGTTTAAGATGAGCATACAAGGATCGTCCAGCGCCAAGAAGACTTTCAAGGAAGAGAGCTCATCAAAAAGCCGAGGTCGATCAAGCAAGAACGCTCTAGTTAAAACCAAGCAGGGGGACCATTCCTAAAAGGGATCGATTCAATGACTAGAGGATCTCTTGGGATAAATTTCCATATTAAAGAACCCCTTAAATAGAGGTTTTGTGAAGGTATATCCATTCACTAAGTTAGTTGTGGTATATCCAATGCTGACAAAGTTCAAGCCAATAGTTATAACCCCAAGGTACAATGTAAAATAGACTTAGTATTGCATGTATAGAAATACCAAGATGTCGCGAACATCTATTCAGTCCCAGATGAAATGCGTCATCGAGAATTTTCCAGTACAATCATTAGGCCGACCCATATTTGGTAGAGCAGTATACCGTGTGGGCAGATCTTAAAATTTTGACAGCTGGACGATTTCCTCATCAAAAACTTTTATTTTAGGGACAAGTATGGAAAGATAGTGGTTCACATGCTAAACATTCTCCAGAAAGTTGATGAGACTACCTTGATAATTCATTACTCATTTTAACAGTGAGAAGCTTGAGGTAATTGACTATGATGAGAAGATAATAATCATCATGCTAATGAGTGGTTTGCTGCCTGGAAAGTTGTACTGAGCACTGGCTAAGGAGTCACCCATGACTATGACCAAATTATTGGCTAAGGCAAGCAAGAATATGAATGCTGAGGAGGCTATGGCTGCTAAGGAGTAGAGCCAATCCAAGGCTAATGTTAGTAAAAACTCGGAGAATAAAGAGAATGATGATAAAAAAGCAGACAAGACGAAAAGGTACACAGAGTATACTCCTCTAACCATCGACGTTCATCATATTTTTTTTAGATTCGTGGGAGAAAGGACCTATTATTTCTCAAAAAGTTGAAAGACCCTGTAAATCGAAGGGATAAAAGTAAATACTACAAGTTCCATAAGGATCAAGGCCATAACACAAATAATTTTTCGGCCCTAAAAACGAGATTGAGAATTTGATCAGACGGGGAAGACTTTTAAAGTTCGTGGATAGTGGAGGTTGAACAGATCATCGTGACGAGCAGAAAATAAGGAGACAGTCAGAGTGAAAAAAGGGAGGGATGATGATTCATAGGATTACTCAAACCTAACCAAGAGATCCAAGAAACATGTACAAGAGGTTAAAATGATCGCTTTTGGGTGTAATTTTACTATCGGTGGAGACTATAGAGGTGGAGAAAAATCTGCCAAAAGGAAAGCCTACCTCAATGAGGCAAAGGCTTGTGCTCATATCAGACAGATCAACCTGACGAGCATTGTGGACACTTGCCCTAATAAGGTACATAAATATTATTTAGTGGCTGGATTATCCAAGGATGACTTATGTGTCATACTTTACCCACATGATGAATCTTTGGTCATCACGATGATTGTATATGAGAGTAGAGTGGCAAGAATTTTGATTGATAATAAAAACTCAGCCAATGTCTTATTTTACAACTGTTTCACGAGCCTGAGGTTGAGGGATAGTAAACTCGAGACTTATCACAGGCCTCTCATTAGTTTCTTGGGGGAGAAGGAATACCCTCTAGGAATAATTGAACTGGAATTTGTGGTCGGTACTTGGACAACATGCCGATTAGAAAAACTCCATTTTTTTCCCTGGATGAAAATCTTCATTCGGCGTATAACATTATCTTTAGCGAAATAGGGTTAAAGAAATTAGAAGCGATTCCTTCTACTATGCACAACCGTTTGAAGTTCCCCATTCATTACGGGGTCGGTGTGGTTAAAAGGAACCAAGTCGAGGCCGAAGAATGCTACTACACATCAGCCAAGCAGGGGGAGTAGAAGAAGTTGACGACGACCAACCAGATCGAGATGTTGGATCCGCGAGATGAGGATAAACTAGTTAAGGGGTAGGTCCTTGAGGAGATTGAATCGATTATCCTGGATAATGAACACCAAAAAATAATAGCTCAGATCACCTCATTATTGGATCCTTCCCTCAAGAAAGAATTGGATGATTTTCTTAGACAATGAAAATGCATGTCTGCTTGGAGTCATGAGGACGTGTCGAGGATTAATCCAATGTTTATTTGTCATGAGCTAAGAATAATGAAGTATTCTAAGCCAGTGAAACAGTAACGATGCGTGTTCAATCAGGAGAACAACATGCCAATACAAGAGAAGCAAAGAAGTCACTTAAAGCAAGATTCATCAAATGTGTTTAATACTCGAAGTGGTTTTGATGCGTTGTCATGGTCAAGAAAAAGAACAATAAGTGGCATATGTGTGTTAATTTTACTGACCTAAACAAAACATGTCCAAAAGATCACTATCCCTTGCCCAGGATTGACCAGCTGGATGATGCTACTTTAGGGCACGAGCTTATCAATTTTTTAGATGCTTATTTAGGGTACAACCAAATCAACATTAAGCCAAAAGATTGGGATAAGACTCCGTTCATCACCAACCAGGTACCTACTGCTAAAATGTCAACGTACCAAATATTAGTGAACAAAGTATTTAAAGCTCAGATAAAAAAATATGGAGGTGTATGTTGATGATATGCTCATGCAAACTAAAAAGGCCACCGACCACATCAGAGACTTAGGCTAGAGTTTTGACCAGTTGGAGAAATTCAACTTGTCAATGGGCCCTTCACTTCCTGAGGTCAAGATGGTGAAATAGGTAAACTCGAAGTCTGTTATTTTCGAAGGCTTAGTCACAGAGCCCCAAGATAAAACCTTGTCCTTACTGCAATCATCACCAGGGCCAGGAGGAAATCCTGGGGCAATTTAGGGTCATTCTTTTATTCTAGGGTACTTTTATCCCCTTGTATCAAAGATTAAAGGAAAGGAAAATGTGGTTCTACCTGAAGAGGAAAGGGATTTAAAGAGATGTGATGAATACCTTGGCTAATCATAGGGTCTAGAAGCCTTTCACTTAATGGTATAACAAAGTGCAATAAAGCAGTGGCCATCCTGAGGAACAGGGGAGCTCCTGCAAATGATGAGGAATTGATCCACTTATTAGAAAATGTATCTTTAGTTTCTTTTGACTTTAGTCCTTTAGTCGCTTTTCCCTATATACTTTTTTATCATGTCTATTTATATTTCTATAAGATCAGCACCTGACGAAAGCTTTTTTGGCTAATACCTTTGATGGAAGTAAGGGATGGAATAAAGATGATTAAATGGAAGAAAATGAAACCATTAACCAAATGCATTTGAATCGAATAATTACTGACCCGAGGGGATGTATATATCCTCTGAAAGGAGAAAGATGCTTTGCAGGATCGAATAATATCCTTGGAGCAAGAGAAGCTTCTGGGTGATAAAACTTTATGGGACAATGCTTCCTTATTAGACACCGTACGGGAATCCTTAGCTAAGATTAAGAAACTTCTTGCCCTTGGCCAAATTGAGCTTATAGGGACAAAAGAGACTCTTCGTGGTTAGAAGGCTGAGATCCAAGGCATGCAAGATAAAATTCTCCATATTGATGATAAGGTGGAACTTATGAAATAGTTACTTTGAGAGCTCACTGTTGTAAAAAAGGATCTGACCTCTAGGGTCAAGAGATGTAAAAAGAGATATTAAGGTCTTTGTGCTCTAATTTGCTCTTCAAAGGGGGATTTATTCCATTTTCAAGAGTAATGTGGACGCCTATGTCAGGCCTGAGCCATATAGGAAGTATCATTTCTATAACTATAGCTCTGGGTTTGATGCTTGCAAGGCCAATGCTCAAAGGTTGTTTCCTAAGGTGGATATCTCTAGACTATTTACTGAAGCCCCTAGATCTAGGGGAGAGTTCAGATGATAAAAGAATCTCTTCTATAAAAAAGAAGCCTAAGAAATAGGCCTATGCCTCTCTATCTTCAAAAGGTGAAGCTCCTGTGGATTCCCCAAATCTCAAACCTGAAAGGATTTTATGTACTTTTTATCTTGAACTGTCGGTTGGCCATAGTCCGTTTTGATGTAATCTTAAAATATTTTATTTTGAAGGAATTGTTAGATTTGATTTATTGTATTGCCTTGCCTTTTATTTTAGGCTTTGCTTTTCTTCAGCCTTTACTTCATGATTTCTTTATTTCTTGCTTTGTTAAGGATTTTTTACTCTACATTTACCCGTCTAAGGTCTGCCAGTGGGTAATACTCACTTAGCCCATAAGATTTATTAGTAAAGGAATGTAACATGTATAGTAAACTTGCCGATGTAGATCTAAAGGTACTAAGACCTGAAGTCACACACTTGTGAGGTTCTCGAAGTGAAGAATGAGGTTCTACGATGGGCCTTTAGACCTTAGAACCATAAGATACCTGGTACTCGTAATTTTTTTTAGGGTTGGAAGACCACGATTTTTATGCAAACACTCAAACGCCTAAAATTTTAGGGCGTAAATACTTAAAATCAAGTCTGTAAGTGGTCCTAAGAATTTAGTGTTCAAATTTTTCTTAACCTTAATCCCCACAGTGGGTCTTGAGACCTCTAAGCTTAGGTAAATTTTGAATGCTGAAGTCCCACAAAGGAACCTGATGGGTCATGAAACCTTTATACTTGATTATATTTGAAACCTAAAGACCCACAAATGGTCCGAGGACCTCTTAACCTAAATAAATTTTGAATCCCAAGTCCCTTAAAGGGCCGTAAGATCTCTGAACTTGGAATATATTAAAGTCTTAAATCCTTCTTAGGGTCATAGGACCTCTAAATTTAGGTAATTTTTAATCTAAATCCCTTATAAGGGTCTTACAGCCTCCGAACTTGGAATAATTTGGGGCTCATATCGAGCTGAAAAGCCTTTGGACCTTAACACTAGGGTTTTAAGGACTTTGGACATCAGGTCTTGCATTTTTTCTTTATTTTGAAAACTGAAGTTATGGAAAATTTTATGCGTTTAAACACTTACTCCCCCCAAATTTTTTTAAATTTTTTAGAAATATATTTAAGGGGATTCAGGCCAAGGTTTATACATTTTTTGGTATAACTTTGTACAAGAAAATTTTAGAGAGAGAAAACCCTTACACATGGGTTGTTTAATGGGTTTTAGACCTTAGCCTTCTGGAATCATGGATGAAAACCTTAGTAATTATTTTTAGTCTTTATTGGGTCCTTAGACCTTTAACTATGAGTTTAAGGTTATTTAGACCTGTGGGCTGTAGTCCTTTTTGGGTCCTAAGACCTTTGACTGTTAGTTTTAAGCCAAGGCTGGAGTCCTTGCAACTTGAAGTTTTGGGTCCTGAGCTCTTAGCTTAAACCTAGAAACAAGGCTAAAGTCCTTGCAACTCTTTATTTTAGGTATTTAAACTTTGGTTTAAGTTTTAATCCAAGGTTGAAGTCCATGCAACTCGATTTGTGGGTCCTTAGACCTTAGATTTTTAGAGCCAAGGATGAACTCCTTGTTAATCTAATACACATATTGAGTACATTATGAGAAACGTAAAAATTATTTTCGTTTCATTTGGGCATTGAATACATCATTGCCAATATTCTTTTAGGTGCTCCACATTCCAGGGGTGGAGAATATCATATCAATTTATATCCTCGAGATAATAACAACCATGTCTCGAAGTTTTAGTGACTACGTTGGGAATTTACCACTTTGGACCTAGCTTCCTTTCATTTCAATTTGTGGTTGGCAGGGTCACCTCTATTTAGACTAGGTGCCCCTTGAATTCTCTGTGGCAAACCTTTTTATTGAAGTAAGAGGTCATCTTTTGCTTGTATGTAGCCATTCGGATTAAGGCAATTTCCTTATTTTATCCCCATATATTTAGGGACCTCTTGAGACCTTCGTTATTGCTCCCAGTTCAAACTGAGCTACCATTTGTGTTGGTATTTCAACCTCCATTGGTATCACCGCCCCGGTTATAAAGATAAGAGGAAATGGGGTTTCCCCTACATAACCTTTTACTATGGTCCTTCATGTCTATAAAATAATTAGTAATTCCTCACCCATAGTCCCTTAGCCTTTTTAACCTCCTTTTCAAGATGTGGAAGATGGTTTTGTTAGTAACTTCAACTTGTCTATTGACCTAAGGGTTCCTTGAAGACGAGTAGTTATTCTTAATACCATAGTCTGAGTAAAACTCCCTAAATACTGGGTGGTTGAATTATTTCCCATTATCGGAGATGATAGACTTAGACATGCTAAATCTAAAAATGATGTTCTTACAGATGAAGTTTGTTGTCTTCTTCTCGATGATGGAAGCTAAGGGTTCAGCCTTAGCCCACTTGGTGAAGTAGTTAATAGCCACAACACATAATTTGTTTTGACCTTTGCTAAGGGTTAGGGGTCCCACAAAATCCACGCCCTATTGAGAAAAGGGCTATGGACTTAGCATCAGATCCATCTTCGGGATTGGAAAGAATTACCCCTTCCTTAAGACCTCATAAAATAAGGTCTTTGGGCCTATATGGGCACCAAATACACCTTCGTAGAGGTTTCATAGGATATAACTGGCTTCTGAAGGGCTTAGACAATGGTGAGTTACCGATCAGTATCTATTGTTGAACAATACCCCATTTTCTAAGTAGTATCTGGAAGTTGTGCACTTTACCCATCTGGCTTAGATCTTGTCCTTGGGAAGTACACCATATCCGAGGTATGATTTTATGGAGGTGATCCAATCTGAAATTTGATCAACGTTTGCAGTGTTGATGTATTACTAATTAATGCTTGGCTGGTCCAGGGCGATAACTAGGACCTTTGGGTCTATCTCATCTAATAAGGCCACTCATGCAAGGTGGTAAGCCTATGAATTCTCCACTCGCGGTACTTTAATGATGTAAAATCTGGGGATCCTCTTGATGAGGTGTTTTACAATTGCTAAATGTCCGACCATCTTTTCACTTTTGTCCCAGTAAACCTCAATGACTTGGTTGACCACTAATTGAGAATCGTTGATGGCCTCTACCTGTTGGGCTTTCAAGTGGATGACCAGGCCTAAGACTATAACTAAGACTTTGTACAATAATTCATTATTAGGGGCTTTGAATTTAAAATAAAGAGCAAGAGAGATAGTACCACCTCCAAGAATTAATTGGTGAAGCCCAACCCCACTCCCTGAGTTGTTCAAATAGTCGTCCACCTACAATACCCAGATAGGAGAGTTAAAGTCCAATTCCTGGAATATGGGATGTTTGGTATCTTTGGGCGATGCTATGACCTCATCCCTAGGGAATACGAAATCTTCTTCCACTTCCTCTAAATTGATGAACTCTGCAACAAAGTCAGCTAAGGCCTGGCCTTTTGACAGTGCTTCGTTATTAATACTTGACATAAAACTCGCCCAACTCTATAGACCATTTGAAAATACTTTTTAATGTTTCAGGCTTGTGAAGGACTTATCCGAGGGGTTGATCAGTCATTACAACGATGGTGTGGGATTGTAAGTAAGGCCTTAGGCGCTTTGCCCAGATAGTGATGCAGAAGTACATCTTCTCTATTCTTGGGGATTTTCTTTCAGCCCCCTGAAGGGGTAGACTAAAATATTAAATAGATTAATGTACCTCCAAATCTTCTTTGATGAGAGCGGAGTAATGGTAGTGGGTGAGGCAGTGAGATAGAGATAGAAATCTTCACTAATAATGGTTCGAGGCAACAATAAATAGGGACCCTAGGAACTTCTTGAGGTCCTAGAAAACATCCTCAGACTTAGGGGTCTATTCAAAGTTCTTCTTTAAGATTTTCAATAATGGTAGGCACTAATCTGTGGCTTTTGAGACTAATCGATTAAGGGAAGTAACTCTCGCAGCTAAGATCTGGAGCTCATTAACTACTCTCGAGGGCTTAATGTC